>OZ005649.1:399966418-402908918 GCA_963930645.1 Salticus scenicus | reverse complement strand
TTATTTCCAGGTAAAGGATATAAGACCCAATAAAATTATGTTCAGTATTTTTTTAAATAGAATCCAAACATGGAAAATACCCTTTAACACTAATCTATACACCTGTAATCTGAAAACACCCTAAAAGAATGATAAAATTTGACTAAAAAACCTTTTTATTTGCCTCATGTACGGCTCTCCAACACAGAAGTTGCCGCCGCCGAGAGCTGGGTGCCCAGCAGCAACTATTCCAGCTGTACAGTCGGTAACAAAAGTATCCGAACACTAGCAAAAATTTCTATATAAAAAAAGTACATTTAAAACTGTTTTGTTAAATAAATCCTTGTCGAATCCTGTTCTTACACTGACTAAGAACATGATTCAACAAGGATTTATTTAACAAAACAGTATTAACTCTACTTTTTTTATATAGGAATTTTTGCTAGTGTTCGGATACTTTTGTTACCGACTGTACAACATAAGGCAAGTAAAAATGTTTTTTTAGTCAAATTTAATAAGTTTAAAATGCTTCGTAGAGTCATATATACAATTTTAAAAAATGAGTATGATTAATTTCATTAGATATTAAAGACTATTAAATATTACTAACATCGATCTTTTTCTTCACAGGAATATCATTGTCATTTTCAGGATGCTTCCTTTTTTTGTCATCTTTCTTTTTCTTCAAGTTGTCTTCATATTCTTTGATCATCTCTGGACAATCAAGGTTGGTTTCTGGCTCCCATGTGTTCTCGGAGCTACAACATCAGTATAGAAGTTAAAATAGCAGGGCAGTGGAGGTGTGGGATTTGTTATCTAAATTTCAGTTATATTTAAATCAGATAAGTTAAAATGAATCCTCATAGATCATTTTATTATTAAAGTAAGCAATATGCAGAGTTTCTTCCTAAATTAAATAGTTTGTTTCATTAAGGTGCTGCCATCCTGCCTACCCTTTGGTTAACGGCCTTCTTCACTTACCGTCGCCAGAAGCCCAAGCCAATGTTATTTTATGGGGAAATTTTCTTTACAAATAACTTATTAACTAATACATATTTTTAAATTCTGTTTTCACATGCAGAAAATTCTCAACTGTTAAATGGGCGGACCTTTTTGAAAAATGTATTAATTTTTAATATTTTATTAAGTTAAATTAATTAATTAATTTAAAATCTTAATTTTTAATATTTTATTTTGAAATTGCAAAATGAAAAAATTTCACATATTGAAAATTCTTATTTTGCAGCTTCAAAATAAAATATAAAAAATTTAAAAAATAATTTTTAGAAAAAGGTCCGTCCATTTAACTGCTGGGAATTTTCAGAATGTGAAAACAGAATTTAAAAATATGTATTAGTTAACAAGTTATTTGTAAAGAAATATTTCCCATAGAATAACATTAGCTTCGACTTCCGGCGGCGGTGAGTGAAGCGGGCCCTTAAAAATCTGATATGGACACCACATGAAGCAGGATGCTTTAAAAATGTAAGGAAAATATCAATTTTAAACAAGAAATATATTTTAAAAAATTTTTTTTTTTTTTTTTTTTAAGAATGAAAAATGTGCGCCACATTAATTTTTTTGCATCCTACCTCCGATTTTTTTAATGATTTATGCACTATAGGGTGTAAACGGCTTTGCTGTGTGTCTGTTATCTTAAGAACAAATAGTAACAGGAAGTACAAAATTCATATTCTAAATGTGCATCATACAGAGAAGCTGTACTAAATCTTTCGTTGCAATCAAGTAAATGGTTCACATACAAGGACTTCAAAAAGAATTCAAATACATTACGGTTATGAGCTAAATTTTTGGTATGTACAGTTTAACATCTACAGGCTGCACTAAACAAAATGAAATGAACATATATATTATATATATATAAAAGCATGTTTCTTTTAGAGTATGGCATGAAACCATTCACCATTCGTTTACGGGGCTAACCAATAGAACGAGAATAAACTAGGATTATACTTTAAAATTACTGGAGTTACATTTCAAGTTGTTTTGTGTATTACTAATATAGAACTATCTTTCTTATTTATTTAAGCACACAATGTGGTGTGTACATAATTTATAGAAAATATATATGGCTACTAATAATTAAGATAATTAAGAAAAAACACTCTTTCTTTTTCTATTATTGAATGTAATTAGTTGAATTACGTTACTAAATTTTACCATGTCCAAGAAAACTGCTCAAGAATAAAAATTAATTCCTCATACTCAAACAGTAAATAATTTTTCTTTTCTTTTTTGTTTTAAATAAATATTCAGTACTTGTTTGATGCATAACACATTTTGAGGCTCATTGAATACTAAAGTCTAGTTTTTAATGTTTGTTCTTTTTGTATGTCTTATCAGAGTAACTTCTCCTCCACCCTCATACAAAATTATTTGTGAAATAAAACTCTTCCTAAACTTACAAGGAGAGGTCATGACATGGAAAATTCAGATCAGGAAGAAATTGCACAGGATTGTAGTATACTATGAAGGTAAGAACGTATTAAACAGCAGCACCCACTTGCCACAAAATTTCGAGAAAAAAACATTTAAAGTTTCCATAATCTTTGAATAAAAGTTATTTCGCAAGCGAGTCAGCGCCCAAGTGGCATGAGCGGTAGAGCACGAGGCTGCCACCCAGCTCACATGGGTTCAATGCTACCTACGGGACTTTTTTTTTTCCCTCCTTCTTTAATTTTTTATGTAAACAAAACTTTTTATGTATTTTTACTTTATTTTATAATTCAATTCAAAATCTGAAAATTTTAATAAAAGATTATTTAATTTTCTTGAATATAAAATAAATAACTTTTTCTATTTTTAATATTTATAACTTAAAAAATAAATTTTTGTTTTAACTATAAAATAAGGTAAAACTAAAGAAACTATTTTTAATTATTTGTCTAAATATTTTATTTTATTTTAGGTATTTAAAGCAATACTAAATTTTGTTTTAAATTGTATATATAATTACTATCCAAATTAAATAATTACTTCTCCAATTAATACAGCTTGCTTTTTACGTTGTACTAGTGCTGCACAGATGAATTATAGTATAGGATTTCAATGCTATTAAATTATTACAGGCAAAGAAATGTTATTAAACAATGTCTCCAAAAAAGAGTAATTAAACAGGTGTCATTTGTTATTTTATTAAAAACACATCTTAAAAAAAAATGTTATCTTTAAATGTAGATTTTAAATGTTAATCAACATACTTTCTTCTTTGACAACAACTTGCTGTTTTTTTTTTATCCTTCTGTGCACAAAATAAAATTCCAGCTGCTCTCTATTATTAACAAGCTAAAAGTGTTTACGTAATTTATACACACTAAAACCAAATCAGGAAGCTCAAACCAAGATTTAAGTCTTTGTTTTACAGCTTGTTTATTTTTTAATTATTTAAATTTTTTGTCTGTTTTTCTTTATATTTGTTGGGTTTTGTTTGCATATATTTTATATTTTTTTACTTATAATAAATTATAAGTATTTTTCTATAAAAGCTGAAGTTGAACAATTGTAAGGATGGATGACTGTAAAATTTAATAAACTCTAATTATTGAATTTTTGTGATTAAAAAAAATATGTAGGTTATATAATATAGCCATATTTTTCTGTTTGAAATATTTATAATTTTCTACAACTTACACATATATATACATAAAATAGCTTTGTTTAAATTACAAAATAAAATAAAATAAAATGTTTAAATAATTAATTTAAAAAAAAAAATTCTTTTATTTTTACTTTATTTTATAATTAAAACAAAGCTTAAATTTATTTTTTAAGTTATCGAAAATTATAAATATTACAAATAGAAAAATTCTAAGAAAATTAAATAGTTATTATTTATTACATTTTTCAAATTTTGAATTGAATTATAAAATAAAGTAAAAATAAATAAAAAGTTTAGATTACATAAAACTGATAAAACATTAAAGAAGAAGAAAGAAAAAAGTCCCGTAGGTAGCATTGAACCCAGGTCAACTGGGTAGAAGCCTCGTGCTCAACTGCTCACGCCAATGGGGCGCTAACTCACTTGAAAAAATAACTTTGTTGTACAGTATTTTTAACTCATCCCTCGATCTGCAATCTGTTCTTATAGAATTGAAATGTTGGGTAAGAGAAAATCGTGTATGTGTTACAGTAGATTATTTAACCCTCTAAGCGTGCGGGGAGTGCTTCTGAGGGGGAAAATGGTATTGTTATTTTCACTGTAAATTCTTTATAATACACTAAAACAATGGATTTTTCACTATGCATTTAAAGATGAACCTCATGACTTAAAATCTATAATTATGCACGTTTTAAGTATATGTTATTTAGGGGACAAACAATTACAAAAACACATTCATTTTTTTTTTCAACAAGACTTACATTTTTGTGTAGAGCAATAGAAAATAGTTTGAAGAAAGAAACGTCTGTATTATTGCCTTTCCCGTGGCCTAAAAGTTGAAAAAACCTAACTTATCATATTAGAAAAGTGCATGCAAGTGGAATGCAATTTTAAATAGTTTAAATCAGGGTTCAGGATATATATCATGATATATCTATATATATAAAAGAACACTTCCTGAGTGAGTTAGTGAGTGAGGGGGTGATCTATCAATGCCCAGACCAAACCCCTGGACCTAGAAGCATGAAATTTTGTGACAATGTTCTTTCTATGACGTAGGCATCCACTAAGAAGCGATTTCACAAAATTTGCCCCCCAAGGGGGGGAGGGGGGGCAAAACGTGATTTCACAAAATCCTTCATATCTCAAACAAAAAAACAGATATCCGTAAAATTTTTGCTTTAAAATATAGCTAATACAAATGTCAAAAAACCAATTTCTGGAATTTTCAAAATTCGGTCCCCAAGGGGGGGGGGGGGGGCAAAACGTGATTTCACATGCGTAAAAACGTGATTTCGCATAATCCTATATATCTCAAACAAAAAAATAGATATGCGTGAAGTTTTTGCTCTAAAATATAGCTAATGCAAATATCTAAAAACCAATTTCTGGAATTTTAGAAATTCAGCCCCCAGGTGGGGCAGCAGGGGGGGGAGAGGGGGGGCAAAAAATAAAAAGAGAGTTAGATCGTTCAAAATTGGTATATAGAGGTTTTCGATACCTACAAATCGATTTCGGATATTTTCGAATTTGTAAAATTATTAGGAGGGGCGGGAAGGGGGGGGGCTATGGGGCAAAAACAAATAGAAATACAGTTAGGCCGTTCAAAATTGGTACAGTTAGGTTTTAGATGCCTGCAAGTCGAATGGGGATATTTTCGAAAGTGTAAAGTTATTAGGAGGGCCGGGAAAGGGGGAGGGGAGAGATGGGGGGGGGGCAAAAAAATAAAAATAGAGTTAGATCGTTCAAAATTGGTATATAGATGTTTTCGATACTTACAAATCGATTGCGGATACTTTCGAATTTTTAAAATTATTAGGTGGGGCGGGAAGGGGGGGCTATGGTCAAAAACAAATAGAAATACAGTTAGGCCGTTCAAAATTGGTACAGTTAGGTTTTAGATGCCTGCAAGTCGAATGGGGATATTTTCGAAAGTGTAAAGTTATTAGGAGGGCCGGGAAAGGGGGAGGGGGGGCAAAAAAATAAAAATAGAGTTAGATCGTTCAAAATTGGTATATAGATGTTTTCGATACTTACAAATCGATTGCGGATACTTTCGAATTTTTAAAATTATTAGGTGGGGCGGGAAGGGGGGGGAGTAGAGCGGTAAAAAATAAAAATAGAGATATATCGTTCAAAACTGGTGCATAGAGGTCTTTGATACTTACAAATCGATTGCGGATATTTTAAAATTTGTAAAATTATTAGGATAGACAGGAGGGGGGGGGGCGAAGTGGGAAAATAATAGAAATAAGAGTTAGAGCATTTTGGGAATTTTTTCCGAAGGCAGTGAGAACCCGGTGCGACATTTTTCCTACTCAGATTTTGTTTCTCTTTTTTTTCATGTGATAAAAATTAATGCAATTTTGAGAATTCATTATAGTGATTCACTTAAAAATAGGGACCAGCGAAGCGGGCGTTGCCTGCTAGTATCATGATATATATCCGATATTTATTTTTAAAATATCGGGATTTTCGATATTTTCATTTATGTGAAGTATTTTGAAAATAGCATTATTCATCATATTTATATTTTTTGTCTAAAACTTGCACAATGTATAGAAATTTGGATTAAATTAAGAGAGGAGCTGAAAGAAATAAAAGAAGTGCAAGAAAAATTATCAGCAAAAGAAGAAATGGCTCTTTCACCAGCACACTTAGCGGCAAATATGTTAGACCATCAATATTGTGGAAGAAAATTAACTGAAGAACAAAAGCAGAGAGCATTTGATTTTTTGCGTTCTACAGACAACGAACTTTTGCCTCTAGCAATGACTTTTTTAGCAAAAAAAAAAATCCCCATTTCCGAACTTTGTTTCAAGACTATTTCTTAGCTGTAGAGCCATTGATTTGATGGGATAATATTAATATTGAACAGCCACTAAAAGAAAAAATTTCTAAGTTAGTTAATCAATTTTTTACTGCTTCACCAACAACAGCATCCTTAGAGAGAATTTTCTCTATCTTTGGTTTTGTTCATTCTAAATTGCGCAACAGGCTAGGAACTGAAAAAGCAGAAAATTTTTTGAACAAAAGTAAATAAATTTCATTTTGTACTTAGTTTTGTAACAGAAATAAAACATTCTTGAGATTTGAGATAGTTTTATAATTTGTGTTTTGAAAGAGAAATTGTTTAACTTAAAATTTTGTTAGTGTTTAAAAAAAAAAAAAAAAAGGAAAAAAAATTATATTATTTATAATTATATATATAAAAAGTACTATTTTATATTAGAATAATGTTTTATATTAGTTTTTATATAATGGGCAATATGTATAGGTGTTTAAGTTGCATTAAATCTGAAAATATTTATCATAAGTTGACAATTTTGAAAATATCGGATATATATCAAAAATATCGGATATCTATCAAAATATCGGATATTTTTGATATTTTCAAAAATATCATGATATTTATGAACTCTGGTTTATATGTATTCAGAATATCATATATGCTATATGAAATGGTATTGAAAGAAAACTGAATATTAAATATATATATACACCAGAGAGAATATCTGATTGTTTCACCCTAAAAAGAGACCCCATAAAATATTCATTTAAAGAGTAATTGAAAATTACTAAGATTCGAGCTGTCCTTATAATTGTGAACACCTGAAAAATCATTTTTTTGACTGTATTTAAAATATTTAAGATAGAAAACGATAAAACTTTTAAAATATCATCTATTAATGAAATTCTAATTAATAAAAAATATATTTGTTTAAATAATAGTGTTCAGTTAATATAGAAAAACGGGGGGTCCTTATA
Organism: Salticus scenicus; assembly: GCA_963930645.1. Lineage (NCBI taxonomy): Eukaryota > Metazoa > Arthropoda > Arachnida > Araneae > Salticidae > Salticus > Salticus scenicus. The sequence continues at coordinate 402,901,552 of OZ005649.1, read as the reverse complement.
ATTATGAGAACCAGTGTATATATATATATATTAGATTATTAGGAAAAAAAGTATTAGATTTTCATTATTATGTGACCTTTCATATTGCATTAATGTGTGAGGACAAACTTTCGGTTGTACATATTTTAGGAACGGTCTCTTGAAAATTGTACAAACTGTGCTTCACTCACAGGGGTCGATCCAGGCAAAATTTGGGTCATTTTCGCGGCCCCTTCACAAAATTCCACATAGTAAAAAGGGACCCTTCACCAAATTCTAATTCATAAAAAGGGACCCTTCACAAAATTTAAATTTATAAAATGAGTCCCTTTACAAGATTTTGTTTTATAAAAATGATCCTTTTATTAAATTTTTTCATATTTTCAGTATTATTTTTAATTAATGCCTTAATTTGGCTCAATGAAACTCTATTAACTTGATATTAAACATTACATAAAGTGATTGTAAAAACGGAAGATTTTACACAATATTTTACTTTTTCACAAAAATATTTTACATTTCACAAAAATATTTTGTTTTTCACAAAAAAGGGACCTAAAAATTAAAACCTGGATCGACCCCTTCTCTACATGCATTTTAATAATAAATTCTTAGTATTTATCAGAATAGTATAATAAATAAAAAGAAAAATAGTACTTACTCTGGATAACCTTTCCACTTTAAAAAGTATTCCACTCTGCCAGAAACAACTCTTTTATCTAAAATCTTTTCTACAACATATTCTTCAGGTTCCTCCTCTGGTTTTGCATTTTTCTTCTTAGAGCTCATTGTATTTTCTGCACAAAACATTTACAAGAATGAGTCAGACTCATAATCAACACACAGTGGAAAACAAAAAATGTCACTTTGGTTATGGTTTTTAAAATATATTTTTCAACAGAATTAAAAACAGAAGTCTACATAGAAAGAAATCTGTTTTTGACAGTGTCCTAATTTAGTGAGAAGCTTATATTAACAACAAATATTTTAATCTTATTTTTTATCCAAATGACTTTTAATTTATGTCTTGTTTTAACTTTAACTTTATCCAAAGCTGCCAACTTCATGACTTAAAAAAAAAAAAAGAGTAAACAAGAAAAAAATGAGAAAAACTACTTTTGCATATTAGCACACCTAATGAGAAGAAAAGGAAAAAAAAAAAAAAAACAGAGGAGCACTTTTCATGCAAAATGCAAAATTTTTTCCTGAATGTGTGAATGTGAGACTGAATTTTTTTTTTTTTTTCAAAAGCATTGAGGAGTTTAATACTATAATTTCAGATCCCAAAAATTTCCTGTTTTAAAATAAAATAACCCGCAATTATTAATGGATAATTTCATGCAGGTATTGCATTTATCCTTTTCGATCAGAAAATAATAAAAATAACCCTAAATAGATCGAAATTTAAGTTATAACATAGAAATCAAGCTTAATAGCAATTTAAAGGAAAATGGAAACGATTCATTATACATTACAGTAAGACAGTTACAGGAAAATAAAAACAATATGTAAACACTTAAAAAAATTGATGCATTACAAAACTAGAGAAATAAAAGAAAAAATAATATCTGTTCTTACTTCAAGAACGAAGAAAAAAAACACAATTCCGCGCCAAAAAAAAGAACCAACAGCAGAAAGCTTCGCTTGTCGTTTCGTTTTCGAACGCTACACGGCATACAGCTCAGGATACAGCACAACTCGAAATAAAATTAAACCAGGGTGGTAATCATAGTATGAAAAATCCTTCTTTTTAGGAATAATTGTGATAGTTCATAGTTCATTCCTCAGCTTGAAGCAAAATATCCTCTTTCCTTATTATACTTGGGTTATTTGTTTATTTACGAACGAACCATCGAAAGTGTAAACGTAAATTGTCTTAGCAAGAAATTAAAAAGTATTCTTAAATTAAAAATATTTTGTTTTTCCATTACTTCCTTTCATTTAGTGAGAATATTATTTTCAATTGCGTATTTTATTTTGAAAGAAGATGCAGTGATTTCAGCTAATGTTCCATATAGCAATTGGACAAAATTTTTTATTCGAGCAGTATTTAGTTCTTAACTTTTCTATAAATCATCTGTAAGACTACATACTTACCTTATTCTTTGTTGTTTTACTGCTACTAAGCATGGGAGGTGGGGATTTAGTAAGTATTACTTTTGTTTCGTTTTGTAACTTCAAAGGTTTGTAATTTTTAATCATTTGTAACTATGAAAGTTTTAATTTAGTCGGTATGAAAGCATTATTTTAATATGATTGAATACTGTTTATGTATATAATTTTAGTTTTATAAGTAAGGCCAGATATTTATATTTCTGTTGTTTCTTATTAAAGGAACTGCTGTCCCTAATTTAATTATGATTGTTCGACAAAAAGCTAAAACGTGTTATGATTTACAAATTTTTTTAACAAGGAGAAAACTATTTTTGGCATAGTTTTAGTATGGGACCCCCCCTTGGTGAAATTTTAAATTTAGCAAAAAGTAGCTCGGACGTTTATTCGCCAAGGTTTTTATCAGACGCAATTGCGATCATTTCAACTTGTCGCTATAAGGCAAAAAATATTTAAAATCTCCAAGGGCATCCCATGCTAAAGCTGTGCCTCAATTTTAAAAACTGCTGTGTATTTGTTCCCCTTATACTTTATATGAATAAGAACCTTTCAATTTTGTACAAGATTAGGGTACCACAAAATACATTGGTACGGTTTTAGTATAGTATTTAGTATAGTACGGTTTTAGTATAGTCCACGACAAGCGGGAGGCACCGAGGACGCGGAGGGCCCTCCGGCGAAAAAGCTTTATGACATGAGTAACGAAGCAAAATAAAGGGATTTTTTTAATTTTACTGATTGCTGCAAAACAAAATTTCGTAGGTTTTATACATTCATGCACAATGCGGGTGTGGTATCCAGTGTTTTTTTTCTTTTTTGGTTTCATATACGCAGACCGTACAAACGTGCATATTACTCATTCCTGCGAAAAGTCACCGAAGCACAGTGCTAGTGCGAAGTTAAATGCTACCTTACTGGCGTATCTCCGAGATTGTTGCCGAAGCGCAGTGCTAGTGCGAAGTTAAATGCTACCTTACTGTAAGGTGACCATACGTCCGCGAAATTCGAGGACTGTCCTCGAATTTTGGCCTTTTCTATTTTTTGTCCCCAAAAATTCTTTGACTACTCGGGGACGCTAAATGTCCCGAAATTTAAATATTTGCGTGTATTTTTTCAAAATCACAGTCCATTCCGTGGAGGATCAAAATTGTGATGGCATGTCTCTGGACTATCTGTGGGGGTAAGTGCTAGACTGTCGCCAATTGCCCATTGTACAGCACTAATGAGACGTAAAACCCATCTATTCCAATCCAATCAAAATCACATTCTAATAATTGGATTATCTTGAAAATCAACGGAACTTTGAAATAAAGACCCTCATACTTCATGAGCAGAGAAAGAATCATGCACTACTAATCAGTATATAAATTCTATCTTGCCCGATTTATGTTAAGTGAAAAATAAAATTTGCTTAATGAAATTATTTCTTTAGTTATATAATCGGGAATAACTTCTGCATTTCAGGGAGTGGGGATTCTAAAGATTAAAATGAAATGGTGCTATTTTGTGTTTTCTCCTATCATCATAATCAGGGCCCGACTTAGGGTACCTGGAGCCCCGGGGCAAGCCTATTCTGGGGGCCCCCCTTGCAGTGGCAAAAGAGCTTTTTAGGTTGCAGAATTTCTGCATACGTCTGTAGGGGGGCCCCTTCCAGAAGGGGGGCCCAGGCCATTTGCGTTCGTATGTCCTGCCGTTAGTCAGGGCCTGATCATAATAAAGTGTAAATGGGTTCTATAGACTTGATTATTTTAATAATGCTGGGATAGTTTAATTTGCATAAACTTACCTTAGGCTCAGCAATTTTTCATAGAAAAAAGTGATTCAAAGCATTTTGTAATGTATAAATCAGAGTTCTTTTTATTAATAATGCATATAGATATTGGTCTATCGTGTCCTCGAAAAAGTCCCCAAATAGAGTTTTCAAGGTCCTCGACATTTACTTCGATTTGGGGACAAACGGTAATTTGTCCTCAAATCAGTGTTTGAAAATATGGTCACCTTACCTTACTGGCGTATCTCCGAGATTGTCGCCGAAGGGTAGTGCTAGTGCGATGTTAAATGCAACATTACTTGCGAATCTCCGAGATTATCGCCCATAACGCAGTAGTAGTGTGACGTTAAATGCACTGTGCTTATCTGGGTTATATTTAAGGTTATTGTTGTATTCTCTGTTTTTTTTTTTTTTTTGGTCCTTTCAGAAAGAGTCTGGTATTTCGATTTGTTTCTTTTTTTTTTTTTTTTGGTCCTTTCAGAAAGAGTCTGGTATTTCGATTTGTTTCTTTTGTTTTTTGAATTTTGGCAACAGTAGGCCGTTTCATTGCATCATGTGTCAGGCAAGGGACGCACACGTTGTTTGTTGTTTTTCTTCTGTGAAATTGCGATTTATTTTAAATTGATTATTTGTGTTGAATATCATAAGAAATACGTTTGAGTACGGTTTGCAATTGTGTTGATGTGGTTGGTGTACATGATAAAATCGAAATCTCCAGAGATTATTTTCTTCGTTTTTCCAAGAGTTTCGTTTTTCAGTGTGCCGCTTTTCTTATTTAGGTAAAATTGTCATTTGTTGGTTTTGTAAAATTGAATATTTAGATTGAGTATCTTAAAAAAAAAGCTTTTGAGTAGCGTTTATTGGTTTTGTACTATTGAATGTTTATGCTAAAAAAAAGCTTTGGATTAGTGTTTAGAGTGATGCTAGAGTGGTTGGTGTACATGATTATATCGTTATATGCAGAGGGGATATTTCTTTTTTTCGAGGAAAATGCTACTTTTTACGGAAATTATAAAACGGGTAAGTAAATAAACTTTCTTTTTTATTTAAATGCTTATTTATGTATATTAAGTTACTTGTGCTGTTTTTGTTTTGTAATATTTCTTAGATTTAGTTGATAACAATTGTTAAAAATTTGTATTTTTCTTTACTCAAGTATTTGTAAGATATTTCTGACGCTTTATGTTTACATAATTGCTTTAAAGTACGTAAATCGGCCCTTTTCGAAAGGATGGGTATGAAAACCGTGCTTCCAGTCCGGAAAAATTTGTATTTTTCTTTACTCAAGTATTTGTAAGATATTTCTGACGCTTTATGTTTACATAATCGCTTTAAATTGCGTAAATCGGCCTTCTTGGAACGGTTATAAAAACTGGGAAACCGTGCTTCCTGTCCGCCATTTTGGAAAGGACGGGAGAGAAAAAAAACACCGCGCAGACTCGGTGAGTTTGGAAAAAAATCGCCAAGAAGGACCGTAAAGCACATTTTTTACCGAAATAAGAATGAAAATGCATTTAAAACTAAAAAAATCCCAATTTATTCATTTTAAGTAAATTGGAGTGTAAAGGTTGATATTTTTATATACCAACTATGTGAAAAATACCAGAACCGGGAATCAAACCCGGCACCCACGGAGTATTATTTAAAGAGGAGATGAAAGTCCAATGGGAGAAAGCTTTAAAACTGCGATGTGAATTTCTGCCAGCTATTGGGGGCGACACTTGTTCCTTTACCCTATATTTCGGCATGAAGTACTACTGTTTTCAGTTTCATTCAACTGACGTGCTTTTCGAATTTTGAATTTTAAACAGTTTAATATTTTTGTACGTGCTTAAAACTACTTCATTGAGATGGGTTCATGTAAATGCTTCGTTCTTCGATGTAAAACAGGTTCTTATGATAGTGACAAAAAAAAAAAAAAAAAAAAGAGAGAAAAGCCCAAGGACAGAAATGCCCGAGTTTGTTTTCTGCTCCACGGGTAAGTATTATTATTAGAGTACTGCGCGGGTCGGGTTTAACAGATGATTTTTAAATCAACCCGAAACCTGACCCGAACCCGACAAAAAAATTTTCATCAACCCGAAAAAATAAAACTAGTATGTTATGTTGTGCTCACCGCAAGACTTTCTTCTATATTTTCTAATACAAATTCGCTCAGTACAGATAATTTACTAAAGCTATTATTTATTAAAATTACCTACCATAATGAATGAAGACGATTTTCATCTTAGAGAAAAATTACATTGTGCAAAGAAAGACAGTTTTATTCTCCTAAATAGTATATTAAAAAATGCGTTTTCATAATGGTTATTTCACTTATCAAATTTTGTACAGTTATACACCATAGAAGTTGAGATATAGCTTTTCCGTCTCGGGGAAAATTGCAGGACAGCAGCGCCACCTATTGGCCGATATGCATCCAAATTGAATCGGCATAATGTCTGATTATGGTCTTTTCAGATATCTTTTTTTTTTTTTTAATTATAAAAATTATAAAAAACACAATAGAACCTGAGATATCTCTTTCCCTTAAATTATGGAAATCGTTGTATAACACCGCCACCTATTGAATTATTGGTACCAAACGTGGAAAGACTATAAATTATATCATGGTACATCCACATATAAATTTATGTGCAATTTTGTTTAGTAGTTCCTGATATATAGCCTTTCCTTAAACTGTAAAAATCAACGCAACCTTTTGAGAAATTGACATAAAAAGTTGATAGGGACTAGGTTATGTCAAGGTGCATCTACATATAAATTTATATACAATTCTCTGCAGTAGTTCCTGAGATATAGCATTCCCTTAAATTGCGGAAATCACTGTATAGCAGCGCTATCTGTTGAGCGATGGGCACCAAACGTTGATAGGCACTAATTTATGTCAAGGTGCATTTATTTATGAATTTATAGGTAATTATGTGCAGTAGTTCAAGAGATACAGTCACCACAAAATTTTTGTCACACACATACAGAGACACAGACTGATATTTTCTAGAAATAGTCAAATCGTGTTCGGAACTCTCAAAACGTGCAAATTCATCAAAAACCGGAAGGTGAAAATTTTTACGAATCTAATACTTTCTTCTACTGAATATAGAAGAAAGTAAAATAAATAAAAAAAAAACCCTTGTAAACTGCGAAATCTTTTCATTTTCCAGAATTTAAATGCGAGGTTATACTGTATTTGTATTTCTTTAATTTATATATTAACAACAGTCGAGAAAGATTCATAATACTTTTCTAATTTTCATACAATTTTTTCAAAAGATACATATTAGTTCCGTTGAAGAAAAGAAAACATATCCAGATACAAATACGAATCTAATTTTCTGGGGGTGCTCCGGTACATGTCTGCCCACCAGCGGACGAGCGGTTCAGCGCTCGAAACTGGTAGTAGATGGGAAGTGTCGGGTTCGATCCCAGGTTGCGCTCGTCGACCTAGCCACTCGGAACACGCGTAAATACGGGCTAGGACCCCTTAGAAAGACTCAAACGGAGGGCATTCCCCCTATAGGCCTAGGACACATCTGGAGTCAATTGGCCTTAAATCCTCCAACCAAACAACCAACCGATACATGTCTAGTATGTGCAGAATGTTTAAATTAGTTACATAGTTGTAAACATTCCTATAAATTTATGTTCATAATTGTAAAAAAATCTGGAGTGACTCCACTCGACTTTCCGAACATTGAGTAATTAACAGTTTTGTAGATAAAGTAAAGAAAGAGGAGTTATTAAACAAACAAAAGAGAGAAAACCATAATAGAGTGTTTGAGTATTTTTCTCCATCTATTACACGATGTTTTATTTAACGCTACTGAACTTTGAGCCCATAGATCATAAATCATAATGATAAAGAATTTTTCGTTGTGTCCCTGTAAAAACCTATAAATGCTAGATTCACCAAAATGCTTATAGTTAGTGCAACAGTGATTTATAATACTCATATAAATTTTCAGCTCAATTCAATAAGGCGTTTAGATGCTATCGTACTTTTAAAAATTTAGTCCCATAGGCCATAATGATAAAGAATTTTTCTTTGTGTCCCTGTAAAATAACTGTAAGTGCTAGATTCACCAAAATCTATACAGTTAGTTCAACTGTGATCTATAACATGTGTACAAATTTTTTGCTCAGATTAATAAGGCGTTTAGACGCTATCACACTTTTAAAAATTTGGCCCCACAGGCATAATGATAAAGAATTTTTCTTTGTGTCCCTGTAAAAAAACTATAAGTGCTAGATTCTCCAAAATCTATACAGATTGAGTATTTGTGACTTATAATATGTGTATAAATTTTTTGCTCAATTGAATAAGGCGTTTAGATGCTATCGCACTTTTAAGATTTTGCTCCCATAGGCCATAATGATAAAGAATTTTTCTTTGTGTCCCTGTAAAAAAACTATAAGTGCTAGATTCACCAAAATCTATAGGGTTCGTACTATGGTGACTTACAATATGCGTACCAACTTTCAGGTTAATCGAACAAAGCGTTTAGACGCTAGCGTGTTCACTCACAGACATACACACATACACACACACATACATACATCATCGTAAAAATAGTGAAAACGGACTCAGGGGACCTCAAAACGTATAGAAACATCAAAATCTCGAATTCGGATTTTTGACATGATTACAATACTTTCCTCACTATAGTGTTCGGAAAGTAAAAAATATTTTGAAAGGTGTTCTCAAGTCGACCCGACTTGTTGAAAACCAAACCCGACCCGCAAGAAAAAAAATTCAGTCAACCCGACCCGAACCCGACCCGCACGAAAAAAAGATCAGTCAACCCGACCCGAACCTGATCCGCAAGAGAAAATATTCTGTCAACATAAAAGTTCTCTAAACATAAAAGTTACGCTAATTTTTCTCTTAAATTTCTAATGTCAAGTATCCTATTACACTAATATTATAAGAAACGAAATGTATTATTTACCCAGCATGATCTCAGAATGAAATGCCTCACTCACTAGGCTATCCTTTCTTCCTCCACTTTGATACATTTACCTTATCCTAGTTTTTGTTGTTTAATTTTATTAGGCTCAGTTTTATGCAACACCACATGTATGTGCTATTTTTAACGTAATAATTCTCATGATAATCCATTATTATGCAAAAATTCAACTTAATTTTGTATGTTAAAAAAAAAAAAAAAATAAATCCTGAAATTTTAATAACTTGGTTTGTTAGCATACTGTTAAAATAGTGTACTGCTGCGCTACTGAGCTTGTATTTGATTTCCAAAATATTCATTTGATAAATGATCGTCATTATGATACAGCAATGCTTAGACTTAGATTCTTCACTGTCTCTGATTCTGAGAATGACTCAAACAGTTGAAACTGGTCATAATCTTAATCAAATATTCAATAAAAAAAAAAAAAAAAAATCAGGACAAAATTTTAAAAAAGTCATAATTACAAAATTCACATGCATTAGTGAAAATTTTAGAGAAAAATCTTAACATAAAATTACAACTTTATTTTTTAAATCATACTAATATTTTTTAATTTCATACTAATAGTAAACACTAATAGTAAACCAAAATAACTTTTCTTTTACTGAAAAATGTAATGCCAACACTTGAAAATTTATTGAAACAGTATGTAATTTTATTACACATCAGGTTACACGTTACACAGAAGGAAAAAAAAAAAAAAATTGCGTAACAAAGAATTATTTTAAACTTGATGTTAGTAAAAGGAAATGAATGATAAAATCAAATCGCTAGCAACTTCTTAATTTTTATTTTTATTTTTATTATTATTATTTTATTACACCGTCAAATATAGCAACAACGAAAAATTATAAGACTCACTGCCATAAGATATCCATAAAAACCAACATTCTCAAAAAAAAAAAGAAAAAAAAACCTATCTCTCCATAACAATGTAGTTTAGCTTCGGTTTTATGCATAAAGATCAACGTCATTTTAAATGTTCTCTCACTAAGTAAAATGCTTAAAATAGTTCTTTAAAAAAAACATGTTGTCAAAAAGACTCTATTAAATGAAATCTGCGTTCAACCGAATTTTTTTAAGCTCAATATTATTCTTAAAAAATTAATAAAAACGAAACATTTTTCTATTGAATAACGTTACGGAAGCTGGAAAGCAGGGTATAGCGAACGCTGGCGCCCTCTGTTAACGTTAGAAAATAACATCGCAAAATTTCAGCGTTACTTTCGTCTCCTCTTAAATAATACTCCGTGCCGGCACCTCTGCTTAACGCACGGATGCTCTACCACTGAGCTACCCTGTCTGACAACCAACTAGGCATTTCTCACATAATATTTGTGGGCAAAGTCACCGAGTCACAAAGGCAAAGGTAGATTATGAATTATTTCTATGTTCATTCAAAATATGCTGGGATACTTTTATATATTATTATGAAATTTATTTATAACTATGCTTAATATAGTATATATTAAACTTAGTTATGTGATACTTTAAAAATATAGTTTTTTTTAATAAGATATTATTTATAAGTATGTTTTAAAAGGTAAACATATTAATGTTTTTGGAGAAACATTATTATAACATTTTGAAAAACAAAGCTTTAGGCTTCTAAAAACTCATGATTTTTATAAAACATTGATAGATCATTTTGATTGATAAATCATTTTATTTGCAATATAACATTGTATATTTCAATTTTTTTAGTATTATGTATTTAACCCGTAAAAGAAAAATGCATAGCCTAATATTTTGTATTTAAATATTTTATAGAAAAATATAACTTTTTTTTTTTTTTTTTTTCTTTTAATGACTGCTGATATTGCAAGTTTATATAAAAAAGCAATAATTTGAATGTTAAACAAACTTGAATTGCATCTGAAATTCTTATAATTATCATGAGACAAGAAAAATATGAATGCTTTCTGGACATGTATAAATTGCAATAAATTTAATATTTACTCGTACAGATTCTTAAAAAAATTTATTAGTCTAAGCTGTAGGGCCCAACCAGCAGCCAAGCGGTTCTATGCTCAAAGCTGGTAGACATGAGGTGCCAGGTTCAATCCCAGGGCACGCTCGTCGGCCTAGACAGTAAGAGTTTTTCATGATTTTCTCCGAAACTTTCATAAATATGGGCTAGGACCCTTTAGAAAGACCCTCACAGAGGGCACTCTCCCTTAGGCCTAAGACCCTAGAGTAGTCAATCAGCCTTACTCCCAAAACACCAAACACCAATAGTCCAAGCTATAAACAGGTACAAATATTTATACAATCAATAATAATAAATAGATAAAAAATTATTAATAAATGATAAAGTGTAATAAATACAGATTATAAATATAATTATTTTCAAATTCATATTAATTTACTGCCCGTGCCCACATATATTATGTTTTACTTAAAGGGAAAAAAAAAATCCTGTATTCCTGTGTTTTCATGGCTTATGTGAAAATTCATAAGTAACTTTGGAATTTTAGAATTTCATAAATATTAATATTAAATAAACATACAAAATACACTGATGGAAAAAAAAATCCCAACACCAGGAAGGAGCTGTGCTAGATAGACGAAATTTAGTAGGCGTGTTTATACATCTGAAAGATGACGTCTATTCAAATTTCGAGCTACGCGCATAAGTGTGGCGCTAGTAGCGACACTATGAACATGCAAATGAGGTTTGCTTTAAATAAGCGCTGTAAGGTTCGTGATCGTTATTTACAGTTGAGATTTGACGTAGTGGGTTAATGTTAGTCAAGGATGCCTCTAAGAAGACGAAGAAGCCATTATCAACAGCTCACTGAGTTTGAACGAGGTCGTGTAGTAGGGCTACGAGAAGGTGGGTTTTCTTTCCGCGATATTGCAGAAAGACTTGGCAGGTATGTATCCACTGTGCATGAGTGTTGGCAGCAGTGGTCAAGGGAAGGTACTGCCTCAAGAAGACCGGGTTCCGGGCGGCCACGTGGCACTACTGAGAGGGAAGACTGCTGTGTTCGGCGTATGGCTGTGGCTAATCGTACTGCGTCTGCAGCTGAAATTCGAGCTGCAGTTGGCACCACAGTGACACAACGAACTGTTACAAATCGGTTACTTCAAGAACAGCTCCGAGCCAGACGCCCTGTAGCGTGCATTCCACTGACTCCAAACCACTGCCGTTTGCGACGTGAGTGGTGTCAAGCTAGAGCTCATTGGAGGACGGAGTGGAGATCTGTTGTGTTTTCTGATGAAAGCCAGTTCTGCCTTGGTCGCAGTGATAGCCGTGTGTTGATTAGAAGGAGGCCAGGTGAACGCCTGCTAGCGACCTGTCTGCGGCCTAGACACACAGGGCCTACTCCTGGAGTTATGGTTTGGGGAGCAATTTCGTATGACAGCAGGAGCACTCTCGTGGTTATCCCACGCACCCTGACTGCAAATTTGTACGTCAGTCTGTACAGTCTGGTACTGTACATCAGTTAATCGGTCTGCTGTTTGAGTAAACAATCGAATTAATGTCTGGCAAATTAATTTTGTACTTATTTATATATGAATAAAATAATATTAAAATTACAGACATACTAAAATGGTTTTGAAATATATTCTTTTTTGTTTATAAAAAATAGCATCTGGCACATTATTGTTAATAAAAAAAATGTCTGGCAATAATAAATTCTTGTTTCTAATAGTGTTTAGAAGTTAGTGAAAAAGAAAACATTCTTACTGGCATTGAATAAAAGAATGTAGTTCGATTTTTTGTTACTTGTCAATAGAAAACATTTGAAAGAAATGTAGTGTGAGTGTGATGCAGGGCTGCTGGGTTTTAGTCGGCCCAAAAAAAAAGCTGGCCGGTTTTTTTTTTGTTTAAATTGCTTTAAAAAGACTAGCTAAAATTAAAAAAAGCCGGCTTTTATTAAAATTATATTATTTTTTTCTTTACTTTTTTTTTAAAATCTTCTTTTCTTTTTCTTTTTTTAAATATTAAAATAAAAGTGATATATTTCAGTGGCGTACCAAGGGTGGGGCGGAGGAGGCAGTCTGCCCCGGGCCTCAGGTCATGGAGGGGCCCCCGAAGAAACTTAACCTTTAAGTATATATGTTTGGTGAAGTTGCCGTGCCGTTATTTTAACCTGAAAAACTTCCTGCAGTTCTTTAAGTCACAGGTTCCTGTCTAAAGATCCTTAGTGTACAAAATGTAATCATAGAGCGACAACTCAAAAAAAAAAAAAAAAAATATGCAAAGCCTAATTAAAGCAGCACAAGTGGTACCAATGCCTTTGGCCTTCTTGTTGGATGTTTAGCTTCTGAATCAATCTTAAAATTTATTTCAGTGCCTTTTCTAGTAATAAATTTAAGTAAAGAATTGCGAGGGGTGGGGGATGCTAAATAGTAGGGGCTCCAGTTAGGGGGCCCCCTGTGAAATTGTCGCCCTGGGCCTCGAGATTTGTAGGTCTGCCACTGATATATTTAGAACATTAATATAATTAAGTTATTACTGTAATTAAAAAAATTGAATGAAATAAGAGAAAAATTACTTGATGCATAGAATTCTAAATTTCAAATGTGGGAAACAAAAACAACACTTTTTCATTAGAAAATTGATCCTGTTCAGAATAATTTAAATTATTACCTATTAAATAATTATTATTCAATAACGTTTAAATAGGAAATAAAATGTGCCAATCATTTGCATTAAAAAGTGACTTGGTACTAGATGAATAGACACAGGGAAAAATAATCATTAACACCAAATGAAATAATAAAATAGTAGACTGCTGTTCTATCAGTGCATAAAGAAATTATGCACTGATAATGGTATGCTAAATGTTACAAAAACAGCTGTCCTATTTTGTTATTTCTTTTGGCATTACTGACATTGATTATTTTTCCTGTAATTAAACTTAAAAACTTCTTCACACACCATAAAATTAATTAAACACTACCAGTTTTGAAAGGACATTGCCTTTCTTCTTCAGGTCCAAAAAACACTTGCTACTATCTTGGCGGCAAAAGCAAGATTGAAAACTGGGCAAAACAAAAAGGGGGAGGAGCAACACAATAACCCAATAGGATAACAGCATGCAAAAACCAATCAGAAGGGAACACACACACACACACCAAAAAAAAAAAAAAAAAAAAGAGACGAGAAACACACACACACAAAAAAAAGGGGGGGGGGGATTTATTATTATTATTATTTACAAAAAGGAAAAAAAAATATTTAATCGAATTAAACAATTTTTCTCAAGCTGTGTGCATTTTGTCTGTTTAATGCAGAAAAGGATAGTTTTTAAAGTATGATATATATGCACTTAACTGTTACATTACGTTTTGCTTTTTATTGTGACAGTTATTTGAATGCTTATAAGTATTGCCTTCATTTTAGAACTTAAAAAAATCATGGCACCCCTCAACCTTAAGAAATATTGAAAGGGTCTGGAAAGCAGAGCAGAAACATGAAGTCGAAAAGCAGAAAATTGAACAACTTCAAAAAGAACTTGCAGAGGAGAGAGCGAGGGAAGAAATTCAAGCCTTTGCAGAAGACCAAGGAGTTGTGAGGTATGAATTTCTTAATGTACTTGAACAATGTAAAATTCATGTGAGTTATATAAAGATTTAATTTGCCTTATAAAGCATTATGAAGTCTGCAAATATCACTTAATATAGGTAGCCATATGATGTATCTATACTAATAAAAGAAGATGTCTCTCTGTCTGAGCTTCTATACGTTCAGCCCCTATTGAAGGCAGAAGTACAAGAATTGACTTATGGATGCTCAGGAGCCTTCCCGAGGGGCTCCTGAAAACAGAATTTAAAAATTTTAATTAGTTGGGGAGATATTAATTAAAATGTCGACCTATGTCTAATCAAAAAGCAATCTCAATGACAGAGAATTCATTGCGATTGCCTAAAAATAGATATTTTAACAGAGTTAAAAGCAGAAAAAGTGGAAAGTAAGTTAGAAATATTAGTCTGATCGTTATGAATTTGGTACCAAATGAAAGGGGCAATTTTTCTGAATCTAAGAGTGCAAGCGGCTTATTGATACAACAATTAGATTTTTAAAAATTAACTAAAGTATAAAATTTAGATGGCAACATCATTTCAACTGCCAGACGAATGTCTGTGATGAAAAAGGAAATGATTGTAACCGATTAAGATGTCACGTGTTTTATAGTGGGGGGAAAAATTGCAATTTTCAAACTTTCATTCATGTTACATTTAAATTAATAATTTTTTTTATCCCTGTTCAGCTATTTTATGGCCATGAATTTGATTTGAAGAATGAAAAAGAATTAATTTAACACCTAAAAACAAACAAACAAAAAAAAATTATAATGTTTAATGAATAACATTAATAGTAGATTAAAAAATATATATATAAGGAATGTAATTCATAATTTTGGTGGCAAATCCCCCCTAAATGTTCCCCTTGCTGCAAATGTTCATGTTTTAGAATTTTCCAACTGTGCAGCCCCTCAGAAGATATTTAACAGTTAGAATAATCCTTTCTAACCCTAAAAATAAAATTTATAGCCATAAAATTACCAAAAAGTGATAAAAATAGGGGGTCTTACCTAAAAAAAAAAAAAAAAAATGATGGGTGGTAGGGCAAAATGGGCATCCTATTCAGATTCAGGAGGTCATTTTGCATAAGAATTTGCAAAAATGGTGTTGGGGCAATTTTTATTCAGAGCAGTGTTATTACTTAGAGCTAGTTTAAACCAATATTACCATCACTCTGCAAATGCAGTTGGCAAAGTGTGCACAGTGTGTGTGTGTGGGGGGGGGGGGGGCAAAGGGGTGCCTGCCCCGGGCAGCACTTCACTGGGGGCAGCAAATTTTAAATTTATAAAATTTTTAATCTGTTTTTTTTTTTTTTTTTTCAAAATTTGCCAAATTTTTCTGCTTGCTCTTGTGTTAACCAGAAAAACAAAAAAAGCGTATGTGTGGGTGGGTGGGGGAGGGGGAACTAAAACAATTCACCGAGACAAAAAAAATTGTAAAGAAACATAAATGGCTGTACCAAAACAAAAAAAGATAGAAACACCAAATTGTACATTTGAGTCAGGTTAGGTGTACAGGTTTCCAAGTTTTAGTGAAAATCGAAACAACGGAAGTGGACTTTTTAAAGCAAAAAAGGATGATTAAGTGTTTCACAGTAGAGAATTTTTTAATGAAAATTTAAATAAGTAAAAATGAATAACTTTTTAATGAAATGCACACACACACACAAAAAAAAAAAAAAAAAAAAAAAATTCAAAATATATTCTAATAAAATTTTCTTATCCAGTTTTTAAACATTTTAAATTTTAGAAAAAAATATTACAAATTCGTAAATTTCTAATTTCATAGCTTTGTAGTTGGCCAGTTGGTAAAGCTTGGTTCCTTTAGAACACCGAAAGGGAAGCAGCACTGATTACGGTTAGTGCTTCGGAGGGGTTGCCTCTGGACTGGTCTACGAAAGAGGCCGAGGGTGAGACAACGTCTGGTCCTTGTTAAGCTAAGCTGCACCGTCAAGTGCTGGACTTCCTGTGTAGGTTGTTGGGTTGTTAAAACTCAAGTATCATCCCCTCCGTGGAGAATAAAAATTGTGATGGCATGTCTCCAGACTGTCATCAATAGCTCAGTGTTCAGTCTAGTGGGACGTTAATCAATCAACCAATCTAATTTAATATTTTCTCCGCTTTGGAAAATTTTATAATTATAATAGTCGTATTTTCTCTGGGTGTAGAGAGGGGGTGGCAAATGTGGCATCTGCCACGGGTGGCAGAAACCTTTGCTACGCTGCTGATAGTGTGGATTAGAAATTTCATTTAAGTCAAATTTACTGTGGTTAAGAAAGAATAGTATAAAAGGCGTAACAATCTAAACAATTAGAAAAGAAAAAAAAATCTCTGGACAAAAATATTTTTTGTAGTTTTGTGTTACATTTTCTTTTTTTAATTGATTAAAATAAATAAAATCTATATAAATAAAGCAAAGAGTTTGTTGGCAAAACACGTCCGGGCAGACCACTCCTAATTTTGATTGGTCTA
Source organism: Salticus scenicus (assembly GCA_963930645.1). Classification (NCBI taxonomy): domain Eukaryota; kingdom Metazoa; phylum Arthropoda; class Arachnida; order Araneae; family Salticidae; genus Salticus; species Salticus scenicus. The sequence continues at coordinate 402,884,711 of OZ005649.1, read as the reverse complement.
GATTTAACTACTTTGGCGATGAAAGTCAGCCATATTTTAAAGTAAAAACTGATGAATTACTGCATAGATGTTATACTTTTTTAAAAAAGTTCTAAAAACTATTCATATTTTTGTGAGGACACTGTATACATCAAGCTATTAGATTTAAAGATATTACGTTGCAAAGTTTCTTAGCGCAATATCATTCAATTGCTTTTATATTAAAATAAGAGTTAAATATTAAACAAAAAACAGTCTAAAATTAAAGAATAATGAATAACATTTTAAAAATTATCAGTTTTGAAGTTCTAAGAGCAGCAATTTTTAAATGACAGCGTACTTATTTCCCATACTTAATCCATTAAATTTGTAAACAATTGTTGATTCATTCTTGAGAATCATTCACATAAGACCATAGAGCATTGTTGCAAAACGAGTGCAAAACTGAAGAAAAATTTAATTTAATTTAATTTGTAATATGTTACTTTGACTTTTTGATCTTAAAAGGAATTTTTAATTATGTTACAAAGCCCAAAATGTGATATAGAAAATAAATAGTGATTCAATTCTCTTGAAAATTCCTTTAAATTTAGTGACTAGTAAAGTGGGTGTAGCCTGCTAGTGTTAAATATTAGTTTTTTTTCAACAATAACAATTCATAATTACCTTAATGTTTGTTTTAATTTACATGTAAATTAATGCTTTTTCTTCTTTTTTTTTATAATATGTAGGAAGCGAGAAGAACGTCTCGATTGGATGTATCAAGGTCCTGCTGCTTTGGTGAATAGAGATGAATACTTACTTGGTCGCAAAATTGATAAAACACTCGAGTTATTGGAGCAACAAGAAACTGGTGCTGAGCCAAAGAAAGATGGTCTGTATACATACATATATATGTGTGTGAAATGTACTTTGTATATAATATTACAAACTACAGTGCGACGCAAAAGTTTAGACAATGACGTTATTCATCTTTAAAATTTAGAATTATGACTTCAGAATTACAAAAACCTGTATATATATTTAAAATATGTGACAAAAGACAATCGTTTGATTTGCAATAATTTTAATTTTTTTGATAAAAATGAAAATTTGCTTGTCGCAAAAGTTTAGACACAATTATGAGTTTCTGTGAATATTTGCTGGCATATGCAAATTTAAAATCGATGATGTCACAGATTTTGAGTACTTAAGTTCTGCAAATGATAATGCTGCGTAGTCGACATGGCGCAAGCTAAAAATATCTGGAGTGACTCCACTCGACTTTCCCAACATTGAGTAATTAACAGCTTTGTAGATAAAGTAAAGAAAGAGGAGTTGTTAAACAAAAAAAAAAAAGAGATAAAACCATAATAGAGTGTTTGAGTATTTTTCTCCATATATTACACTATGTTTTTTTTAACGCTACTGAACTTTGAGCCCATAGATCATAATGATAAAGAATTTTTCGTTGTGTCCCTGTAAAAACCTATAAATGCTAGATTCACCAAAATGCTTATAGTTAGTGCAAAAGTGATTTATAATATTCATATAAATTTTCAGTTCAATTGAATAAGGTGTTTAGATGCTACCACACTTTTAAAAATTGGGTCCCATAGGCCATAATGATGAAGAATTTTTCTTTGTGTCCCTGTAAAACACACTGAAGTGCTAAATTCACCAAAATCTATACAGTTGGTGCAACTGTGACCTTTAACATGTGTACAATTATTTTTCTCAGATTAATAAGTCGTTTAGACACTATCACACTTTTAAAAATTTGGCTCCTTAGGCCATAATGATAAAGATATTTTCCTGGTGTCCCTGTAAAAAAACTATAAATGCTAGATTCACCTAAATTAATAGGGTTCGTACTATAGTGTCTTACAATATAAGCACCAACTTTCAGCTTATTCGAACGAAGCGCTTAGACGCTAGCGTGTTCACTCACAGACATACACACATACATACCCACATACAGTCGGTAACAAAAGTCGCCGAACACTAGCAAAAATTCCTATATAAAAAAAGTACGCTTAATACAGTTTTGCTAAATAAATCCTTGTTGAATCCTGTTCTTAGTCAGTCTAAGAACAGGATTCGACAAGGATTTATTTAACAAAACTGTTACTCAATGTTCGGAAAGTCGAGTGGAGTCACTCCAGATTTTTTTAGCTCGCGGCATGTCGACTATGAAGCGTTATCATTTACAGAACTTAAGTACTCAAAATCTGTGACATCATCGATTTTAAATTTGCATGTGCCAGCAAATATTCACAGAAATTCAAAATCGTGTCTAAACTTTTGCGACAGGCAAATTTTCATTTTTATCAAAAAAAAATTAAAATTATTGCAAATCAAACGACTGTCTTTTGATTATAGCATTTTAAATCATATTTTAAATATAAATACTGGTTTTTGTAATTCTGACGTCATAATTCTAAATTTTAAAGATGAATAACGTCATTGTCTAAACTTTTGCGTCGTACTGTATTATACTATTTTTAAGTTTTACATTGTATGACATTTATTCAGTACGGCTAGCAATCTTGAAAGCCTAGAAATTTAGGAATTTTCATTAGGCCTCATAAAGAAATCATAAAATTTTGGTTACACCAGGAAATTCAAAAAAAAAAAAAAAAAGTCACTTTATACATTGTCACACCAAAATGAAAGAAAATCACTTGGGAAAATCAAAAAGATCTATATTTGGGTCATTCTCTGAAAAGTGGGCTTTTAAAAAAAAAAAAAAAAAAATGTTAGTTCAATTCAAATAATCTAAATATACATGCTTTAATACTTTAGAAACCATTTTATTTACTTACATGTGTGAATGGGGACACAGTGAGGGAATGATATTTTGCATTTCAAAAGTATTTTAAAATTATATTTGAATTCCAATAACCAATTTTTGTTTTTGTGATTTTAAAAAATATGCCCTCAAGACCACTGGGACATGAAATGACCACTTTTCAGAGAATTACTCATTTGAATAGTATAAAATCTAATTGCACCTGTTTAATTTCAGTCGTGATACACCTTTCATATTAGATATATGCATGATTTTATAAGTTTTTATTTGTAACACGCGTGTATTTCGCTTAACTCAAAAATGGTTAGGCACAGAACATTGGAAATTTGTATTTATTGTTGTTGTTATATTATTTAGTTGGGACTTCTCTTTTTTTGGTTATCTGTGATCTTGATTTCAGAGATATTTATGAAATCTCAAAATTTTTCGTCATTGTGAGGGCCTTCCTCGTTTAGAGATTTCAACAGAATCTCATTTACAGAGCTGAAACATATTAATATTTAATATTACAAAAAATAAAAAAAAAATTCTGTACTACACCCTGCGACAAAAAGATAGGAACAAAGGGTTTTTTCTTTGATTTTTCATAAAATAACATTATCTAAATTGTGCTTATCATTTATTATTATTATAAAATAACACTATTCCTGGACTCATTTTTGTTTTAAGACTCATTTAGAAAAAATTTTAAGACTAAAATTTTTCTAATTTAAGACTACACAGCGCGACAAAAAGATACGAACAAAGGTTTTTTTTTTTTTTTTTTAATTTTTGAATATAATTCAAGTATTTAATATATTTTTGATATGATAATAAATGATCAGCACAATTTAGATAATGTTATTTTATGAAAAATTAAAAAAAAACCTTTTGTTCCTATCTTTTTGTCGTGGAGTGTAGTTTTAAATTAGAAAAATTTTAGTCTTAAAATTTTTCTAAATGAGTTTTAAAACAAAAATGAGTCCAGGAATGGTGTTATTTTATGATAATAATAAATGATAAGCACAATTTAGATAACGTTATTTTATGAAAAATAAAATAAAAAACCCTTTGTTCTTATCTTTTTGTCGCGGGGTGTAAATCTGCTATTGCAGTGAAAATACATTTAAAGAACAAAAACATAATAGTATTTAATTGGCTGCAATGGAGGTTGGCCTTGACCCTTGGCAATGTTGGTGATTTTGGCAAGAAAGAGTAGTTTAGTTTAGCTAAAATCTATTAATTTAAAACTGCATTTAGCTCAAAGGAGGCCATCTACACTCAAGTTCAATGGTTGCATTGAATTCTTAGCTGTATATATTTGTCATTGAGAAGACTGTTTCTAAACAAGTACTAATCTTGCTATAATGTTGTTTCTCTGGCTTTTGTTTTACGAGTGATATTTTTATTAAATTATTTCAAGATTTTTGAAGAAATAAAATCTAGACAAGTCAACTAGTATCTCATATCAAACACAGAAATATCAAATTTTATCATAGCTATTAGCTATACATATAGTTTAACTCTTTAAGTGTCAAGATTTTTTTTTTTTTTTTTTTTTTTTTTGTGCTTATTTGTTTAATAATTTATAAAACAAATCCTATGCAATGTATGAGTATATGAATTCATTTTGGAATACCTATATCTATACTTATATTCTGGGTAAAAGAAAAAAAAAAAAAATATATATATATATTTCAAATTTTGGTTCAGTCAGTCGTTTTTTTTCTTTTTTTTTTTTTTTAACTACTGAATGATGAAATAAATAAATAAACATTTCTCATAATGAAAACATTCAAGGTGTATAAGGAAGTCACACATAGTCACATTAGATTTTTTAACACTTTCCAACAAAGTTGAAAAGTTAATTTCAGAAAATTATGGAGTGGAAGACTGATTTTTTATACCAACTATGTGAAAAATACCAGAGCAGGAAATCGAACCCGGGAATTCTCACATATGAGAGAAATGCCTAGCTGGTAATCAGCCAGAGTAGCTCGATGATTTGAGCATCCGCACGTAAAGCGGAAGGCCCGGGTTTGATTCCCGACTCTGGTATTTTTCACATAGTTGGTATAAAAAATCAGCCTTCCACTCCATAATTTTCTGAAATGAACTTTCTGGCTTGATGAATAAATTTCTAAATTAAAGTTGAAAAGTGTTTGTGATTTTGGTTTGTCTACCAACCTGTCTGTCTGTCCATGCTCGAACTCCTGTAAATATTCACAGAATTCTTTGAAACTGATACACGATATTCAAGTTCACTGTGGGTCATTTCCTATCAAAAATACAGTAAACAAAAAAAAAAAACTCACCACTGGTTTGCATGCATGTACACATAAAAAAATTCCAAAGCATTCTGTTCTAAAAGAGGTGTTTCTATAAACTATATTTTAATAATTTTGTACTGCACAATGCATTAAGAAATTGACATTTATTATTCATATGCATAAAAACATGTTTTTTTAAAAATAGAATTGCATTTTCATTAAGTGTTTTTAATATTTTCTTACAATATTTAACAGTGGTTATGAATTCAATTAGTCGTGTGTGTCTTTCTGTCTTATCTGTCCATTTTGTGATCTTGTAGGCTAGGGTGTATCGAAAAAAAAAAAAAAAAAAAAAAAAAAATTATATCAAATTTCCAATAATGTGGAAAAGTTGCCTCATGCTATTGTTTATGTGTGCAAAATTTTGTTGATCTGAATTAATATCTTCAGATGCCTCTGGGGTCGTTTATATAAAAATTCATTAATTTTATCGTTTATATATTTTAAAAAATAAGAAATTGGAATCCTTAGTTCCATTAGGGCCAAAAAATTGCCATATGGTATCCTTAGAGCGTGTGCAATTTTTTTATTCATGTGGGTCAATGGCTTCAGTTGCCTCTACGGGTCACTTATCTGCCCAAATTTGCTCATTTTAATGATTTTCCTTCAACACTTCTACGACTGTAATTCTTTTAATTATGATTATTTCTATTCACTTTTTTTTTGTATAAACAAATTATGCATTTTGTGCAATGTGTACATTGTTAAAAAAACACGTAAATTTATGTGCCTTCATCCGTTTAATTTTTATGGTCACGACCGTTTTTTACCTACAAGACAGGCATACCCGTATTTTCTGATATGACTTGATACTTTCTGTTATACCACAAGGCTTTTACCACCTTTTTTTTTTTTTAATAATAAACTTCATTATTCGTTTGTAGCACATATCTTCAAAGAAACAGTACAAAAATTGATTTATATATAAAGTGGTATTTAAAATGATAAATTACGGGCAAAACAGAGACTGCTAAGAACCTTGTTGTATTGCGGAAAATATCAAGTCATATCAGAAAATACAGGTATGCCCGTCTTGTAGGTAAAAAACGGTTTTGACTTTAAAAATTAAACAGGCAAAGGCACGTAAATTTATGTGTTTTTTTAACAGTGTACGTGTTGCACACTTGCACAAATGCATAATTTGTTCATACAAAAAAAAAAGTGAATAGAAATAACCGTAATTAAAATAATTACAGTCATAGAAGTGTTGAAGGAAAATCATTAAAATGAGCGAACTTGGCCAGATAAGTGACCCGTAGAGGCAACTGAAGCCATTGATAACCACGTCAATAAAAAGTTGCACACGTTCTAAGGATACCATATGGCAATTTTTCAGCCTATTGGAACTAAAGATTCTAATTTCTTATTTAAAAAAAAAAAAAAAAAAAAATGATAAACGATAAAATTAATGAATTTTTATATAAACGACCCCAGAGGCAACTGAAGATATTAACTCAGATCAATAAAATTTTGCACACATACTAACAATGGCATAAGGCAACTTTTCTGCACTATTGGAAATTTGATATTAAAAAAAAAAAAAATCCATACACCCTAATGTAGGCAAAGCGCAATTGAGGATTAAACAAAACAACAAGTACATACAGTTGAAAAATGTTTGTAATATATCATATGTGAACCACATGATTTTCCGTTCTTGTTAAAATTTACCTAGATGTGAAATAAGTAGTATTAGGAAATAGTATAGAAAATATTTAAGATCATTTGTATAAAGTTGTTTTAGCGATATTGGTATTTTTCTTTTATAGTGGCTCCATGGAGTTGTTATACTTAAAAAAAAGTGTTTTAAAGATATTAGTATAGTAGTTCTAGTACATATATGTTACTAGTACTATGAAGTACTAGCGGAGCCATGGAGCAATATAAAAAAATAGTAGCACAATATAAAAGAATAGTAGCACAATATGTGATGGAAAAGCATAGTTAATTTTGATAAGAGCAAAAAATGACCAGTCTAGCATTCAAATCTGACTTTTTTGGCTTAACATTTTGTTTAACACTGTACCAACTTAGCTATCTCTGTCGATATCCAACTAGTACTATTTCACTCTTAAGAAAGTTGGTAAATTTTCACTTTTTTTTATATGAGCGATCAGTGTCAGGGGATGTATCTTGTCATTTATTTATAATTCATTTGAAACTTGAGAAAACAGTTGAATATTTTTGCCTGTTCAGTTTATTATTATTATTTTTTAATTCAGATTTGGATATTGGGGCATCAATGTTCAGCAGCCAAGATTTATCTGGAACAGCCACTGTTGACCTCGCTAACAAAATCAGGGAAGATCCTTTGTTTTCTATCATGTGAGTATCAATGCATTTGTTATCTATAAAAGTAAAAAAAAAAAAAAATCTCCAACACTTAACAAATTTTAAAATACTTTGCAGCTAGTCAAATTTTCCAGTAGCTAGAAAAAGTAGATTCCACTAATGAAAGCAGCCTAAATTCAAGAGATTGATTTGCATGAAATTTTCACTACAATTGAAAAAAATATTGGCTAATAGAGTTGTAATAATAAAGAGCGTAATTTTAATGACTTAAATTCATCATCTTATTTAAATTATCTTAAAAATAAATTTAATACATTTTATTTATCATTTAATTTCTATTTTAATATAGAAATACAATATAAATTATGATCTTCAGTAAAGCAAGTTAAAATATATTATGCTTCTGAGTATTATGGTAATTTATGATTATCTTTTTTGAGTGCAAATCTCCTTCAAGATATTTCCATTGTTGTTTTTGCCAAGCTATTAGCTCTGGTTATTTTTCTGTTTTCTTTCTGGTGCTATACTACCTACCATTTTCTTTGCATTTCAAAGCAAGAAACATTACAATTTGATTTACACAGTCAGATGCTACCTGTGAGCTTTGGTTCTGCGCCCTTAAGTCATTTGGGTTGTTTCTGAGATGTATGCAAATCTAATGAAAAATTGCTACTTAAAATTATAAGATGGGGCAAGTGAAAGGCTGTAGTGAATGGAACTATTCCTGTATTATTTTCTACTGGTGATGCAGTGATATACCACAATCAATGTCCACATCTCTGTGCTTTTGTCATAGTTGATTCCTTAAATGTATTACTGTTTTGTGGAAAATCCACAAAATTCCTACTTTCTTGATGTCCGATTGCCATTTCCTTCCCAGCAAATTGCTTACTACTGTTGGGGGAGGGGGGGGGTAATTAGTGTCAATTGCTGATTTGCACAGTATTTTTTGCTGTAATTTCCCGATTTTTTTTTTTTTAACATTAAACCTAAATTAACACGATTGAGTTTGAATTTTAAGTTTATTTCAAAAGAGAACAGCTTTAGAACTAAAAGAAAACTTATTACAAAATTATAGTAATTAATTACAAATAATTAAAAAATAAATGACCTTCATACTTTTAATGTTTGGTTTGGTCTAAACTGAAGAATAGAAGTAAAATGAACTCCTATTTCATTCTGTTCAGTATTTTATCACAATTTTGAATTTAATTAATTTTTATAAATTTATTTCATGTAAAATTTTATCTATATGTAATATAAAAGTACTTCTTGTTAAATTATTAATTTCTTTTAATTTAATAAATAAATTGGTTAAAAATTAAAAAACTATTAAATTGTCCATGTTCAAAAAAAAAAAAAAAAAAGTTTTTTAATTTAATAAATATTTTCTCTTAAAATAATAATTTAATTTAATTAAAAATTTAAAAAAATAAGTATTTAATTTGAAATAAAAAATTGAAATACAAAATGCCCTTGCAGAGACTTGATCTCAGGACCTCTGTATCGCAAGTCAAGCACGCCACTTCAACACTCGTTCTTACTACAATGCGTGTTTTGTTAATTTTTGTAGAAATAACTAAAACTATTAGGAGGTCATATTTCGCCCTCATGGGAGTTATTGCAGTCAATTTGTACTCTACCCTATGTTTTCGACCATGCTCTTTAATTTAAGCTTGGTTTGGTTTCAATAGCAATTTTACTGATTCATACTTCCTGTTTAAGTATCTTGCTTTTTTTGCCTGCTGAGATTGACAAATCTAGAAATTATAAAATTTTATCCTTCAGAGGAAGTGTTTTAAAAGGAAATGGAATATATTCAACCTTTTCATTTTTTGACAGAGTTATATTAGTTCCCCATTATATTATAGATAAGGGAACTTTAGCATTACAAAAACTTTTGACCTTGATTTTTTGCTATTTTTACATGTTTAGGTCTAGGAAATCTAAAAATCAATAATTGATGTGGTATATGTATGTCTGTACTATAGATATAGTAATAAGACATAGATTGATCAGCGAGAGGGAAAAATACCTTTTTTTTTTGGGGGGGGGGGGAAGTCACTCTAATGGCTGTCTTTTCCCGATTAAATCACACGGATAATTTAGTAAATAAAATTTATGAATAATTTACTAAAGGTGAATGAAAAACTCCAGGTACAGTTTCAAATTCATTTTTCTTTTTATTCTTTTTTTCAATACTCTCTAATGGCTGATTTTAGAACTTCTTTTCGGCATCAAAATTTTTTGCTCGATAACATGGGGATGGTCGATCTATATATATTACTATATCTATGGTCTGTACATTAGTCAATTTGTTAACTTGTTTGTATTTGTGGACATTATCTTAAGAATGAAACAGTGTAAAGAAGTCAGTCCTGTTTAAACAGGACAGTCACGCAGACAGTCATTCAGAAAGAAAAGTCTGGTTCACCAGTTCAAACTCACAGTTAATCATGGGTAGAAGTTTTAAAGCACTGTAATATTATAAAATAATGTTAAATCTTCCTGAAAATTTCAAACCCATCATTTTCTGTCTAATAAAGAAAAACTCTGAAATAAAAAATTTAATTTTATTATTAATGAGGAGGTGTTATTTCCTGCCATTATAAGTAATTGGTTTCATCATCATAATTGTAATCTCACAGCTCTTTGTTTGTTTTTCTAGGAAGAAAGAAAAAGAACAAAGGAAGAATTTGTTATGTAATCCAGTTAAGATGAAACAGTTAAAACAAATGGTAACTACATTAATCTTTATTTTTCTTTAATTAATCAGCTTTTAAAACTTGTTAACAAAAAATTAAAAATTATGACTACTTTTTTTCTGTAAATATTATAGAATTATTAAATATTTGTATTGTTTTAAATATTGGTGACATTTTAAAGAATTTTGAAGAAATACTTGAAAGTATGAATTACCATTTTATAAAAATATTTACTAAAGAATCAATTTCCTTTATTTATATACAGGCAAGAGCATATGAGATAAACACACACACACACACACACACACACACACACACACACACACACACACACACACACACATGTATAAATGTAATATTTCCTCCTCTTAATGTGAAATCAAAATGCAGAAACTTTTCATGGATGAAGAGCATTTAATTTATTTATTGCTTAGTGATAGATTGAGTTTTTTAAATCTGTTTTTTACATGATGCTTTATGCACATTTATTTCATAACAAATTTATGTGCTTACAGAAAACTTGTTTCATACCATTTTGTTATCTTAAATAAGTGTTTCTCAAATTAATTTTTTTTTTTTTTTTTTTTTTTTTTTTTTTTAACGAATTATTTATTGTAATACCAATGCAGTTGGTTATAAGAAACAGATAGTAACTTTGTTAATCATAAAAAAATGTTGGGTTTAAAGTTTTGCATAAACAAAGAAATAATATAAATATCATAGATTTTTTTGCAATGCTGATTGTGACTCAAAGGTAAAAACCCTGAAAATTAGAGCCTCAAATTAGAAAAAACCCAAAATATCAAATAATACTCAAACTATTTAGGCCAGAAGACCTCAATTTTTTGACATTTCATTCACATATCACCTGGATAACAAATGAACAACCAATGGAAGCAAAAAGAACTTTATAGGAAATATGAAAATACAGATGGGTTAGAGTAAAAACCCTGAAATCAGGGGTAAACCCTGAACACAAACACCCCTGTTGTAGTATTAATGGATAAATGATAGAGAGCACTGAAAATTCTAAAACAGTCTGTACCTCAAATAGGCAGATTTCTGTCCTTTTTCTTGTTATCACACATCGTTGTCTTATTTCTAGGATTTGAACATTTTTCTTCTATCTTAATTTTAAAATGATTAAGAATTTGCATTGTTTCATGTTGGAATAATAAAACATAAACCTCCTTCAGGGGGGGAGTACAAGTGCAGTTCAAAAGTAGAAAAATCAATGTTTTTTTGTTGAAAAGTGTTAATGAGTTCAGTTTGTCTTTCCACACTCTAGCTCTCGTAAATATTCATGGAATTTGTTGAAGCTGATATATGTTATTCAAGTTCACTATCGGACGTTCCCTATTGAAAATGAAGTTTATACCTCTACTGGTTTGTGTACAGGGACACCCGAAAGTATTTCAAAGCATTGTGTTCTATGAGAGGTATTTCTATAAACCATATTTTCATACCTTTAGTGTAGACATATCTCAATGAAATTGAAGTATGTTATTCAAGTTTACTACTATTGGATGTTTCCTGTATAAAATGTAGGAAATACCACCACCGATTTATGTATAGGGACACTTAAAAGTATTCCAAAGCATTGCGTTCTATGAGAGATATTTCTATAAATCATAAAATCTTGAAACTGATATATGTTATTCAAGTTCACTATCGGATGTTCCCTATTGAAAATGAAGTTTATACCTCTACTGGTTTGTGTACAGGGACACCCGAAAGTATTTCAAAGCATTGTGTTCTATGAGAGGTATTTCTATAAACCATATTTTTAATAATTTTACTTTATACAAATCCTAATGAAATTGAAATATGCTATTCAAGTTCACTATCGGATGTTTTCTCTAGAAAATGGAATAAATACAACCCCTGGTTTGTGTACAGGGATACTCAAAAGTATTCCAATCCATGAGAAATATTTCTATAAACCTGATTTTAATAACTTTACTTTGCAAAAATCTTAATGGAATTGAAATATGTTATTTATATGCACAAAAGAATACTTTCTATAGAATGCAGTGTGATTAGCATTAGATTTACAGGGTCACACAAAAATATTCACTTACACTGAAGGCTTTTATTGGAAATTTGCTGGAATTGCATTTTCATTTACATTAAGTGTTTTTAACATTTTCTTTCAATTTTTAAGTGTGAATATGATTTCAGTTTGTGTATATCTGTCTGTTTACCCCAGCATTTGTAAATATTTTCAGATTTTTTTTTAAAGGATATATGTTATTGAAGTTCACTGTGGAGTGTTCTCTATTTAAAAATGGCATTAATAGGCCCTGTACAACCACTTCGTGTACAGGTACACCCAAAAAATGCCAATGCATTGTGTTTTATGAAAGACATTTTTATAAATCACATTTAAATAACTTTTTACTGTGAAATTAAAGAAATTTATTGTTAATATATGCTAAAAAAATATTTTTTATGGAGTATGATGTGGTTAACCTTTAGATTTACAGGGTTACACTAAAATATTCAGATACATTAAGGGCTTCAATTAGAATCTAAGAGCTGCAATTTCTTTTGTATTAAGCATTTTTTACACTTTCCAACAAAGTTTAAAAGTGATTATGAATTCAGTTAGTCTGTTTGTATGCCTTTCAGTTCTTTTGTCTGTCTGTTGTGTTATAATGTAGGCAAAGAGCATTGAAAGGTATATGATAGAACACGTACATACGGTTAGGAAGTGTTAATAATCAATGTGCACAGCATGATTTTTCGTTCTTTTTTTGTTGTTGTTGTTCACTATTTTTTGTAGTTGCCTTTTGGTACTTTTTATCATTGCTATTTATCCTGCATTTTTTGTGATTATTATTTATTTTTGAGAGATAATTATGCTGAAGTCATTTTTGATATTTTTTTACATTAAGGTGTGCGTGTGAACCAGATTCTAATTTCCCCCTCCCTTCCTTTCCCTTTCCCATTATACTCTTATGGAATTTTTATTGCTTTCTATTTTAAAAGTGTTTCATTAAAAAATGTAGTTTTCTGAATTCTGTTTTTTTTTTTTTTAATTCTTTGAATTCGTTGCTTTTTTTTTTTTTTTTTTTTTTTTTTTTTTAAGCTCACTATTTAAAATTTTTTATATATGTATTGATGTATGTATCAGTTTTTATTTTACAGGAAAATTTTTAGGTGTCTGATTTGTTAGGTGCCTGACTGCACTCCCTCTAAAAGTGTAATAGCGGTTAATGGAAATCGTGTGGTTTCTACACACGAGGGGTCCAAATAACTACATAATTTTGAAACATCACTATAACTTTTTTTTTTTTTTGTAAAAGTAGTATGTGTGGCTACCACATAACTTTTTCTATATTTTCTTACATAAATTCACTCAGTAAAAATAATTTATTAAAGTTATCTTCCCTGATGAATGCAGACAATTTTCATTCTAGAGAAGTATAATACCAGAGGTTAATACAGGTCAATTTTACTACCGTTTTTGGGTGCCTTCACAAAAATCAACCTGGCAAAAAACGTACCTTCACAAAAATCATACAGCTAAAATCGGTACTTGCACAAAAATCTTAGTCATCCCAGCAAAATTTGATATTTTAAATGAGCATACTTTTGAAGAAAAGTAACTTATTTATGCATTTTTGTTGATGTGATTCACGAAGAAAGAACCATGCAGAATGTTGGTTTTAATCTATGCACAAGCGTTTGCTACAGGCGAGAAACAGCGTAGCATAAGTAAACAAAACTATCCTTGTGTGTATCGATACAGACATGCTATGGAGTTGTGGCCATAGTGTACTGCTTGCTGATTCGTCAGGTGGTTTGATGTTTTGATGATTCTATGTGATGCGTCTATCCTCCCTGGTATAATTCATGTATAGTGCAGTGATACTAGCATGAATAAAAACAACTTACACTCTCTCTCTCTTTACTTCAAATAGAAGTGAGGATAGAAGTGAGTTTTGGTTCCTGTTCTGCTATAAGCCTCACACTAACTGCTGAGCGTTATTTTTATTATTTTACTACCCCCCCCCCCCCCCCCCCACACACACACACAGAAAAAGAGTGTGCTACAATTTTTCACAAAAATAAAATGTAGTTTAAGATTTTTCACAGAAATAGGTATTACGTTTGAAATCCCGGATTGGCCCCTGAATACCGAATATCCAAAGAAAGTCAGTTTTATTCTCAATATGACATTTTCAAAAAATAATTTTTTTTTTTTTTTGTAAAAATGAAAAAAAAAATTATAACTTTATTTTGAATTATCATACATTGATGGTTCAATTATTTTTTTACTTTCTTCTATATTCAATAGAAGAAAGTATTGGATTCGTAAAAAATTTTGACTTTCAGTTTTCAACGGATTTACACGTTTTGAGAAGGACTAGAACACGATTTTACCATTTTTAGAAGAAAAAAAAAAAATGTCTGTCTGTGTGTGTGAGACAAAAATTTTGTAGCAACTGTGTCTCCGGAACTACTGCTCTGAATTGTATATAAATTTATATGTAGATGCACCTTGACCGAAATTAGTGCCTGTCAACTTTTGGTGTCAACCGCTCAACAGGTGGCGCTGCTATACAGCGATTTCTACAATTTAAGGGGAGGCTATATCTTGTGTTTTATTGTGTATAATCAAACAAAACTTGATACGTAAAAAGGTCATTATGAGATATTATGCTGATTCAATCTGAATACTTATCGGCTAACAGGTGGCGCTGCTATACAGCAATTTCCGTAATTTAAGGAAAAGCTATATCTCAGGAACTACTGCACAGAATTGCATATAATGTTGATACACCTTGACATAAATTAGTACCTATCAACTTTTGCTGTCAACCACTCAACAGGTGGCGCTACTACACAGTGATATCTGAAATTTAAGGAACAGCTATATCTCAGGTTCTATTTCTTATAATCAAACAAAACATGATATGTGAGAAGACCATTATGAGACATTATGCTGATTCAAGTTGGATGCTTATAAGCCAATAGATGGCGCTGCTATACTGGAAATTTCCTCGATAACGAGAAGGCTATATTTCAACTTGTATGGCATATAACTGTATGAAACTTGATATGTAAGATAACCAAAATAAAAACGCCTTTTTTAAGATGTTATTTATACACAATAAAATTGTCTTTCTTTGGATATTTAGTGTTAGTTCTCTCTAAGAGGAAAATCATTTGCATTCATCATGTTAGATAATTTTAATAAATAATAGTTTTAATAAATTGTTTGCCGTTAGTGAATTTGTATGGGAAAATATAGAAGAAAGTCTTGTGGTGGCTACAACATACTAGTTTTTTTTTTTTTTTTTTTTTTTGTATTGATGAGCTCTTTTAAAAGATATCCATACACCATTCCCCCCAATGGCGCAGCACTTGAGACTAAGCATTTGTCAGGAGGTCACCAAATTCATTTTCATTTGGGAAGGGGCACCCAATGGGCAGTTATTGCAACTCAAACAGGCCTTGCCTGGGATTTGAACCCAGGCCTAACCGTGTGGGAGTCAGGGACACTAACAACAACACCGTCGGAGCATCTTTTAACCAAAAGTTGATAGGCACTAATTTATATCAAGATGCAACTGCATATCAATTAGTATAAAATTCTATGCTATAGTTCCTGAGATACAGTTGCCACAAAATTGTATCGCACACAGACAGTCATTTTTTAAAAATGGTCAAATCGTGTTTTTAAACCATGTAAATCTATCGAAAACCAGAGGTTGAAAATTTTTATGAAACCAATATTTTCTTCCATTGAATGTAGAAGGAAAAAAAATCCTAAGATGTCCTTTGTAAGTTACAAAATTGATTTTATTTTGGCACTTAAGGTTATGTATATAGATTTGTTTTAGATAAAATTGTGTGCACCTACCATGAAAAATAATTTTGCTAACTAATAATATTAGTAAATAATTTGCACTGCAACAGTTTGTAAGGGAAAATGTAGAAAGAAGTTTTGTGATAGGCACAACATACTAGTTTCACTTGTCAGTTAAAGCAGGGGTAGAAATTAAGAAAATTAAGTCACTGGTCCATTCACCTAGTCTATTATATTTTTAAAAATAGTTAAAAATTTGTAAAACAAAAGAAATTTACATGACAAAAATGATAATTTTTTGCAAATGATTTAAAAAGTAGAAATGAAGTCTTGTATAAAAACATTTATACTTTAATAGATGTGTTAAATGTCACATATTTACCATAAAGTATTATATTAAGTATCAAAAGTAAAAAAAAAAAAAAAAGTTATTAAAGAGTAATTAAACAGAGAAATTACAGAGAATAGATGATATTGACAACTATAATGAAGTATAATTAATATTGTTAAACCATGTGGTTTTGTGACAGATTTATAGGCAATTTTAGTGAAAAAGAAATTGAAAAGTTTCACTGGTCTGGTGGACCACTAAAATTTATATTTTGCTAGTCTTTTGAATATTTTTGTGGTTCCAGTCCATAGATATAGTAATATATATAGATCTATCATCCCCATATTATCGATCAAAAAATTTTGAGGCCGAAAAAAAGTTCTAAAATTAGCCATTAGAGAGTATTGAAAAAAAGAAAAACGAATTTGAAACTGTACCTGGAGTTTTTCATTCACCTTTAGTAAATAAATTATTCATAAATTTTATTTACTAAATTATCCGTGTGTATTCCTGTGTGTGATTTACTCGGGAAAAGGCAGCCATTAGAGTGAGTTTTCCCGAAAAGAAAAGGTATCGCTTTTTCCCTCTCGCTGATCAATCTATGTCTTATTACTATATCTATATTCCAGACCAGCAGATCACTGTTAATTTCGAGCCATTATTTACTCAAAACAATTTTTTTGTGTGTGTGGGGGGGGGGGGGGGGGGGTATGTGTGTGTGTGCTTTAATCCTATTACAGAAATTTGTCCACATAGTTCCTATTTTTCATCTATTAAAAAAAAATTTTCAGTGCTTTTTCTGCAGTATGTAGTTATGTGCTTATCATGTGATACAAGCCATTTCACAGTGGTCATTCTGTTTCCAGCTCCAAGCATCTTTGGGTAAAGAGAAAAAGAAAAAGAGTAAGAAGAGCAAAAGACATGCTGACAGTGATTTGGAGGAGAAACACCACAAAAAACACAAGAAGGATAAGCATCGTAAGAGTTATTCTTCAGATGAAGAAAGGTCCTCTAAAAATGGATCCAAGGTATTATATTATTTTAGGAATAGCAATTCTTCTTTTGAATTTTATGATAGTGCTCTAGAAAGCTCCTTTTTAGATGTCGTTTTGCATATACAGTGAACTCTCGTTAAAACGGACAGTCAAGGACCGGCAATTTTTGTCCATATTAACGAGAGTCCATTATAACAGGAGTTCATAAACTGAAGTTCCATGTTAGCCCCTACAAGTACAGTAACACGTAATTTTGAATGTTTGTCGCTTGTGCACTTTTCTCCTCTAAAGTGTAAACTTTGAGAAGGCTGAGCTTTATAAAAAAAAAAGTCCTGTTTCATCGATGTTAAATATGCTTTTAGCTTTGATAGTTCGTAGTCTTTGATAAGGCACGACAAATTCTCTTTCCACTCTTTTATGTTTTCTTCTGGTACATTTCCGATAACGAAATCCTTTGCTATGTCTCCACAATGGAAGTGAAGACAAATTGTGCAAATTGTTGACTTGAACTTTCACTGTCAATCAATACTGTTTACCTTCCACGGTATAATAGCGCAGAGTGAAAGAGATTAACCCTTTTATTATTGCACCCTTTCATGCTAAAAGAAAAAAAAATTTTTGAAAAGATTTAAAAAAAAAAAAATGTCCATCTTAATGAATGAATTGTATGTATAAAGTGATGTTTCTTACATGCAATTCCTATAGGCCTTAGCCGGGGATTCTGTTTTTGTACATAATAACGAGAAATCCATCTTAAACGGGGCTGTCTTAAAGAGAGTTCACTGTATTAATTGGTTACTTCAGGAAAATGAGTAGGCATCTAAATCGATTTGAGCAGTTATGTTTTCTGACTATACTATTTCCAAAAAGAGTTTAGAATGTTTACTAGTAGGCAATGAAAGTCGTTTGGTTGTTGCACATAAATTTTTTTTTCTTAAGGAGCCACTTCACTTACCATTGCCTGAAGCCCAAGCCAGTGTTATTCTGTGGGAAATTTGTTCACTTATGACTGATTAACCAATACATATTTTTAAATTCTGTTTTTACATTCAGAAAATTCACAACTGTTAAATGGATGGATCTTTTTAAATAACAGATTTCTTAAATTTAATATTTTTAATTTTGAAACTGTAAAAAATACTAATTTTCAATACGTGAAATTTTTCATTTTACAGTTTCAAAGTAAAATAGTAATATATATATAAATATATATATAATAATGATGATCTATTAAGCATAGTAGAAGCCAAGCAACAGATACAAGATCACTGAAACACCAAAGACCAATAAGATTAAAAATTTCTTTGTGAAGTTCAGAAAAATGAAAAAAAAAATTTTTATCAGGGGATAAAATACATAAATTTAAAGAAACCAGATTTATTAATTAACAGCCTGCAAAACAAACGAATCAATAAAGTAACACAACAAATCTTAACTTAAAACCATAAAGTTAACCTAAAGTTAAAACCATCGAAATTTATGAAAAAATAATTTAAGAAACTTAACAAAGGAAGGGAGGAGGCAGGCGGCAAGACTTGTGACTTGCCTGTGGGGTTAAACTAGTTTCATGCTGGCAATACTCCCTCAGCCTGCCAAGACCAGAATAGGAGTCATATGGATTTAAAAAAGCAAAATTTCAAAGCAGATGAATAACAATGAAACCACGAAGCAACAATGAAATTCACTGATTGATTGCAATGTGTTTAATAGGATGTTTAGAATTTTAAGAATAGTTGACAACTCAAAAAAGAAGAAACTGAAATTTTAATGGAGAAAGAAAGTTTGCATTATAATACAAAGTAAATGCAACAAGCCTTCTGCTTTTTTTTTTTTTTTTTTTTTTTTAATTTCACAATCCCACCCAACCATCCCCATTTTATATATATAAAATTTGAACAAAGTCTATCATTTTAATAATTGTAAATTTTCTGAATGTGAAAAATATGTCTTAATTAATGAGTTATAATTAAACAAAATTTCCCATAGAATAACATTGGCTTGCGCTTCCAGCGACGGTAAATGAAGCAGACCCTTAAGCATTGTAATATTAATTAGTTTTAGTTTAGTAGACTTATTTTTCTTGAAACTCATATTCACAATACTTGTCTTATATAATTTGATTTTTTTTTTTTTTAAAATAAACTGAAAATCTTAGATTGTTTTATACGTTTATTATATAAGTAAACATGCATTATTTTTTTTTTTTTAATATAACAAATAATAATAATTTTAAGTTTCTTTTCTATTATTGCCTAATTAATTGCTAGCAAGTAACAATAAATGAAGAGAAATAAAAACAAAATCAGTGCTGTGTAGATTGAAGGATATGAATTAAAAAAAAAAAAAATGCATTCCATAATTCAGGTGGAAATAACTAAGCATGCTGTTCATCAAGGAAGAATAGGCAAAAATGCAGCAACATGCATTCTCTTTTTTTCTCACTTGATAAAAGGTGATGCTTAATTATTTCAATTTAAAAACAATTGCGTGTTTTTGAATTTTGCGGTATTTGTATTCAAAATTCTCACTCTTCATGTTTTACCATCCGTTTTTGAACTCTGTTGACTGCAGTGATGGAAATTGTTTTCTCAGTCGCATCAAAACAAGCTAAATCAAATTGACTAGTTCATGCAATTAATGTCCTAAGTAAATAACAGTATTTTGATGGATTTAATTATTTTTGAGTGTATGGCTCATACAGTCAAGTATATTCAGTAGGATGTCCCTTAAATGAGGGAGAATTTTTTTTTTTTCATTTTTTGAAATCTGGTATGTATATCCTCTAATTTTTTTTTGTTTGATCCTAAACACTTTTAAGCAAAATATCAGCTCTCTGGGATAATGTTAACACGTGTCCAATTTATGGGAAAATCTTAATCACTTTTTTAGCACAAAATATTAGCTGTCTTGAATAATGTTAACACGTGCTGAATTGACAAGAAAAATCCTAGTATCGATAGTAAGATTTTCCCAGCAATTTGTTGCATATTAACATTATCCCAGAGAACTGATATTTTGTTAAAAAGTTGTTTAGGGTCAAATAGAAAAAAAAATTAGAGGGTATGCTTATTGTATTTCAAAAAATAAAAAGAGAAAAAAAGAAAAACAAAATTTAAGGAACATCCTAATATACAGGTATCATCATACACTATCATATACTACATCACTTTGAACTAGAAGCCAGTAATGGCAACTCTATTTATAAATGCATCAAATTTTGTTCATCATTTTTTTTTCCCCATGGGTCACTAAGTCTGTGGTTACCAATAATTTAAAAATGTCAAAAATTTGGACAGTTAAACCTTTTTATGTAGTTCTTATTTTTAAAATTCACTAAAAAGATTTATTGTATTTCCTTTTTGTTTTACAACTTTTACTTTTGTGAATGAAGAGAAACAAATATATATATTAATAAATAAAATAAATAGATTAAATAAAGCTCAATGTCTAAACATTTATATCAGTAGCCCAGCAGTGTCACTGCACTGAATATTTGAATGAACTAGGAATAAGTAAAAGCACATACCTATTTTGATACATTCTGTATTCATAAACATAGTTATGTGTATTGTTAATAAAGAGGAATTATTAAACACATCCAGACATGTACAACAATGCTACCATTCAATGCTTAGTGCTGGTGCATTCCCATTGTCTGAAGCAACAAATATGTGCACACCCAATGTATGACTACGTTTCATGGGTTTATACATTGATACAGTGCGATACAGTGATATGATAAAAAATAAGTTTGCAAATGTAAATGTGATTCACTTTTTTTTTTTTTTTTTTTTTTTAAATAATTTTAATGTTAATGCTTCAATTACTTTCTTCTATATATAAGAATGTATTAGGTTTATGAAAATTTTCAACCTCTATTTTTTGATGGATTTATATGTTTTGAGATGTCCCGAATCTGATTTGATCTTATTTAGAAAACGTCTGTGTCTTTGTGTGTCACAAATCACTGAACGAAATTTAACAAAACTTTGTTTTTAGTCAGACTTTAACCTAAACTGGTGCTCATTACATTTTGGGATCCATCGCTCAACAGGTGGTGCTGTCATCCTATTTTTTCAAATTTTTAACATGGAAATTTGAGACAAAATTTCATACAAGAATTATTGATATCATAACAAGAATTATTGATAATAGTACTAGTAAACCAGAAAAAATAATCTGGTATGTCTCTTATCCTGAAATTTAATACTATAAATACAGATTGAAGATTAAGATTGGAGGTAAGAGAACGAGTACTGTTATGTAAACCTATGTTCAAACAATTCTATGTTCAAACAATTAGGCTTCGGAAAAGTTTTATATGATAATTGGTTATGTGTGAGGAGGGCTAATTCCCCCCTCAACCTCCCATTTCCTTAATGCACCTACTCTGATATAGAATTTAAATGTTATTAAAATTAAAAGTTCACTTAGCATTATTCAGACAACTTTCACACGCAACATTCCTTGAAACTTATCAATCTTGATCAAACTTTTCCAGCAACAAACTTACATTAACTTCAAAATACAACTTTTCAAAACCCTGAAATTATTCGTTTTTAAGTTACTCTAAGAAACACAGACAAAGATCAAGCATTAAAAAACTTGACTTCAGTAATCAGGAAGCCTCAAAACATGTAAATATACAATTGCAAAAAACAAGCAATGAATACTTAGCTTAAAAACATACATTATTTACCATAAGTCTATGAGGAAATCATTTCAATTCCTGAGCAGCTTTACTAGACATGGTAAAATATTATAGTAAAGCACTTCCACTAACAATAAAAAAGAATGTTATCACCTTTGCAGTTCTGTATATCTTTGGAAGATTATGTACAGACCACATGATGCACCTAAATATAAATACTATAGTAATAATACACAGCAAAATCTGAAACACACTTCCATCCATTTTCAGCTATTGTCGCACTATAGTCAACTTTTTTGTGCAGCCCTGTAAATGAACAGTGTATGATTTCCCTACCCTATTTTACATGGGACATATTTTTGTGCATATAAAAAATATATGTTTATTTCATTTGGTTAAGTGCAGTCTACAGATGTTAAACTCTGCTCACCTGCAATTTCACCTATAGACGTAATGTATTTGAATTTTCTTGGGTGTCCCTGTACACAAACCATTTACTTTATCTCAACGAAAAGTTTAGTGCAGCATCCCTCTGTGATACACATTTGGAATACCAAGTTTGTACTTTTTGCTGTAATTTTTTTGAGGTATACTGATAACAGACAAACAGACACACACAGACCAACTGCTAAAAATTTTATTTTTGGATTCAGGGGACCTCAGAACATGTAAATATAACAAAAACTCACTTTCAAAAATCTGACCCTAAAACAATACTTTCTCTACTTTATGGGTTAGAGAAAGTAAAAATGTATATGTGTAGGAGAAATGCTCCTCCACTGGTAGGTGGGAGGGCATGTGGAAAGTTTCAATAGGAGTGTCTTTCAAAAGAACTTGTAAATACCTTTAAAACGAATGGTTGAATCATAGATCTGGGATTATCTGAAACAAAGTTATATTTTTAACAAAATTTTCCACACAAAGTTTTTAACAAAAAGCGCACTCTTCTGGGGCCAAATTATTAAAACTTTTGGCCTGAAAATACAGGTCATTCATAAAAATCAACTATCTTGAAATGCAAAATCATCACCTTACACAAAAATCAGCCAATTTCAATTGACCCTTTAGAAAATTGAATGATTTAAAAAGGTTTTTAAAAACTTGAATAAGAAAATTACGTATTTTGTTTATCAGCTGCAAAAAAACATTATTTTTCTAGAATGTAACATCAGAAACACTAGAATTAGTTAAGTAATCTTGTATTGAAGGTATAAAAAAATAAAAGTAAGTTTCATTCATTTGTTGTGATATAGCTCAGCAGTTGCCAACCTTTTCAACTTCATGGACCACTAAATTCACAATTTAAACTCCCGCAGACTACTAACAGGTATTTTTCTCTAAATTAATAAAAAATTTCTAAATCTCACCTTTTATAAACTATCTAAAAAGTATTTGACAATTGACATAGGAACTTTGGGAGTTTAAAGAATTTATTATACCTCGTATATTTAAGTGAAGGGTTTATTCCCAAAAGCAAAATGTGGACCAGTAATATATCAAGGAAAAACAAAATGTTTGGGATCACTCAGCTGTAATGCTTGAAGTGCATCCAGGTGGTAGTAAGCCATTATGAGGTTTCTTTTAATTATTTCTATTCTTTTATGTGAAGCTAGCACATATATTCATGATGACATAATAGTTTCCTTAAAAAATTACCCCTTTTTAGTTCCCCATCATACTATAGGTATGGGGAACTTAGGTAATCGTGAAAATTTTCAACCTCGGTTTTTTGACTTTTTTACACGTTTTCAGGTGTGAGGAATCCGAAAATGACAAAATTTGTATGGTGTCTGTTAGTCCATTTGTCCGTTAGTTTGTTAGTCTGTGTACACGATAGCTCAAGAACAAATTGTCGCAGAGAGGTCAGATCAGTTTTAAAATATTACTTTCAACACTGGTAAGAACCCTTTTCATTTGCAACATTCGAATTTAAAAACTTCGTAAGTTATTAGAAATTTACGATTTTCTTAACATGGGAGAACAGGACAAAAATTCACTTAAACGTACATTAAATGAAAACCTTTTACTGTAAAAATGTCAGACCAGTTTTAAAATATCAGTTTTGATGCCAGAATGAACATCAGTAACTATAAATAGGCTTCTTTGAAAATTTCGCAAGTTATTGGAAATTTACAAATTTCTTAACATGGCAGTATAGGGCAAAATTTCACATAAACGTCAATTTTGAGAGATATTTTCATCGTAAAGATGTCAGACTACTTTTGAAATATTTTTTAGGACACTGGCATGAATATTAATGACTATGAATTTTCCAATATAAATATTTTGTAAGTTATTGGAAATTTACGAATTTTTTAACATGGCAGTATAGGGCAAAATTTCACATAAATGTCAATTTTGAGAGATATTTTCATCATAAAGATATCAGACTACTTTTGAAATATTATTTAGGACACTGGCATGAATATTAATGACTATGAATTTTCCAATATAAAAATTTTGTAAGTTATTGGAAATTTACGAATTTCTTAACATGGCAGAATATAGCAAAATTTCACATAAACGTCAATCTTGAGGGATATTTTCATTGTAAAGATGTCAAACCACTTTCGATATATTATTTAGGATACTGGCATGAATATCATAGACTATGATTTTTCCAATTTAAAAAATTCGTAAGTTATTTGGAATTTACGATTTACTTAACATGTCAGAATAAGGCAAAATTGAGCATAAACGTCCATTTTGAGGATCATAAATACATTAGACAACTTCAAAATTACATTTATGATATTGGTTTGAACATGATTGAATACAAATATTCTAATAGGAAAATTTCGTAAACTATTCATGATTTATGATTTCATCAACATAGCGAAATTGTAAATTTTTCATATAAATATGCATTTTGAGGATTATTGCACTGGAAATAGTAGCATGAAAACTAAACAACGGAATTGACCCTGATAAAATAAATTAATAGATTAGAATAAGACAAATATATCGAAGTGAACGGTGGATAGCCTATTAGGCGAGGATTTCATTCTGTCACTGTATCAAGCTTTGGTCAAATTCATTTCTTTTAACATGATTGTAATATGTCTCGCACTAGAAATTTCTGAGAACATAAATAGGATGGGGAACTGAGCAGAGTCCACCTATGCCAACTAGTTTTATTGTATCTTGAAAGGTATTAAGCCCATTGCAAAACTTGACATAATTTAACACAACATACTATAATCAGAAAATAAAAATATTCATTATCTAAATCTATTGAAGTAGGAGCTTTTTTGCTGAAAGATTTTAGTTTCGAACGTGCAAGCTTACGTAAGGTTTTATTTGCATAATTCATTTGCCAAAGGTATTGAGCTACTTTTATCAAATTTCCAGGTAATTAATGTGAAAATTCACATTGTTTTTAATTCTCTGCATAAGAGTAATTTTTTAAGGAAAGCTTTATATCTTGTACAAATGAATACAGATATCTAAAAAAGCCTCATTTTCACATACATTATGCATTTCAAACATTCTTATACATATGTATTCTTTTTTATTTTTTAATAATCCCCTTTTTTCTTTGAGGAAAAACTTTTGCTGAATTATAAGAGGTATAACATGTTTTATTTTACTTTTTACTACTAAATTTTTAAGGCAATACTATTACATATATTTAACAAAATGTCTGAAATGGAAAGTAGTGTTATTATTTATAAGAAATGTAAATATATTTTACCCATACATGAGTATATTTTATGCATAAGTATACCCATTTCCTGAATGTGAAATAAACCCATTTAGTATAAAAAATTACAAATCCTTATTTTATTAACAGAAAATTAGAATTTTTTTTCACACCACTATCATTTTAAAGTTATCTTCGCCTTATTAAATCCAAAAATTTTGGTATTCATAAAAGCTATTTTTGTTTAAAAAAATTATTGGTGTTAAAAAATTCGGAGGGTTAGCAATTCTGGAAAGTTTTAAATACTTATTTATTTAATCATAAAATTGATGCACATAGTTCTCAACTTTTACGCTACAGGGAAATAGAAAATTTTTATATATTTCTGTAACAGGTTTCAGAGATGAAATATAATAAAAATTTCTATTAAAATTTTCTGGTAGTGAAAAGTCATAAAAGCTGGAAACTATGAATGTGTAAAAGTTGTTTGATTTAAACAAAATATTTATAGTGGAAGAACGTAAACATCTTTTTACTGCTTCCATGTTTTCACATCTTTTTACTCCTTCCATTTACTGCTTCCAATTAACAGTGATAAATTGTTATTTAACTGTATAAAACTGTATTTACTAAATCTAATAATATGTTTATTATATTGTTAGATTTTTTAAAATCCAATGGGAAATTATATTTTTGACGTACATTTTATACATTTTGACGAGTTCAAATAATTTTATAGCTAAGTATCCGATGCTGATAAGAAATTCAAAGTGATAAATATGCCTGTTAATTACAATTCAAACTTTTGTGATGAAAGATTGTTCCATTTCTTTCCACTCTCTCATCTAGAAAATTCTGTAGTCTAATGAATTGATGCATGGAAGAGAGATTCAGGAAATCCTAAAGTTAAAAATTAACATCAGTATAATTTCTAAAAAAAAATATTTAAAAATGTGATTAATGTTAAGGTTTTTCTGTGGACCACTGATTTGCGACCACTGATATAGCTGACTATTTCAATGATCGTCGGCAAAAAAAATAGATATATTTAAACAATTAAATGTGATTAAGTTCAAATTAAACCAATGAGCTGTAAAAGTCAATATCATTAGCAATTTACACTAATCCAGATTTTTTTTTTTTTTCTTTTCTGTTTGCACATTCTTTTTAGTAATCTCACTCTCTCAGTAAGGGAGAGAAATTCTCATCCAGTTTTTATATCTGATGAAAACCCTAGATGGGGGTAAGAGTTACAGGATTTTTAATATTTATCTTTCAGTTATTACTTTGCATTCACAATGCAAGTGGAAATATTGAATAGTAAAAGTGATTGGCTAAGATATTTTATTAAAATCCGAATAAACTACTACGTCAGGAACGCCAAAGAAAAATATTTGAGATGCACACAGCTGTTTTGGTAGCCTTAAGTGTACCGTCTTCAGTGCAAAAAGAATTCTGAATCTGGAGAAGTGCTCGTATATATAGGAGAGGGATCGAATTTAGTTCAACCAATAGGATTACGGGAAAGGTAGGGAGAGTGGCCAATAGGAATTTATTAAAGTTAGCTGTGTAAACAGTAGAAAAAATTAAGAAAATGTGGACTGAATATAAAATTTCCAACAGTCAGACAAATAGGGAATAGCGAAATCACAATTTACAAGGTTTTTAAAATTTTTATAAATATGAAAAGCTTCAAAGAAATCGAACTCATGAATGGATTTAGGTCTGCAAATTATTTTAGCTGAATTAAATTTAAAATTAGGATTTTCCTCCCAGCAATGTTTAGAAATAGCCGATTTATTGGTTTCTTGTTTGCGGACGTAATTCATATGTTCTTTTAGACGAAATTTTCAGAGAAATTTTTTTTTAGACGAAAAATTCCAACGCCAAGTCTCCTGTTATTATTTGTTAAGCTTATATGGGCTTAGTTGTGTTATATGCGAGCACTTCTCCAGATTCAGAATTCTTTTTGCTCTGAAGACGGTACGCTTAAGGCTACCGAAACAGCTGTATGCATCTCAAATATTTTTCTTTGGCGTTTCTGACATAGTTGTTTATTCGGGTTTTAATATTCCAACGCCAAGTCTCCTGTTATTATAAGATATTTTATGTTTTAAAGTAAAAACTAGACTGCATTTATAATTGCATGTTAATTTTAAAATGGATGTCACATACCTAATATTGTGTCACTGAAATTTATTTTAGTGTGAGAGGTATTCATCAATGGATGATAAACATTACAGAAAATCATCTTATAAGGATGAAGAGAAGCATCAGAAATCATCACACAGAGACGACAGATTGAGTTCAAGCAGTTCTAGATATTCTGCCCGGAATGAAAATCACCCTTCCAGGCAGAGATACCATTCACAGGAGAGTTATAATAAAAAATCACATTCTCATGATTCTGATGGGGGAAATAATAAAAGGTAACTCTGATTATTTTTATATCGTTTACTCATATTTACTTAAAATTAATGGACTCTTCCCAGTTTCATCTGCTCAATCATGTGATAGAGGAAAATTAATTATCGAATTCCATTAAATATTGTTCTTAAGAACAAAAATGTTAATATTTACTATAAAATAAAATAAAAGTAATAGTGTGCATTTGTAAACAGTAGAACAGTTGTATTTGTAAATTTAAGAATTTTTTAAAAACACTTTATGTGTTTATTTATTTTCAACTGTAAGAATTGATTTTTGTATGTGCTAGTGTAACTGTTACATTAACTGATCTAGCTCGTTCTTGTGGAATGTTTATGAATTATAATTTGAAATTTTAAAATGTTTTCATTTAATTTAATTGCATAAAGGTGTTACAGCAAGTCAATTAACTCAGTTACTGGTCTAAACGGATTTATGCAGTACGATATTGCACTGTCACTGATTTAAGTACCAAAAATCAGAGTATTTAACATGTTCTTCATGAACATTAATAACAAATATAAACTAAATGATGATTGTAAACGTATACGGCAAACAAAAGAGGATGAATAATGATATAAAATGGATTAAAAATGATGATGTATAAAAAATAACAGATTAAATACGATGGATCAAAAATAAGAATAGATAATACGTTATTTCAGCAATCGCTATAGATATACAAGAGTTTGTATGCTATTTGTTTTTCCTCTATCATGTGACCTCTGACGTCAGGTGGGAAGAGCCCATTAAATGTAGATTTTAGCCTCTAAAAAAATTCTTAAATTCACTAGCAACAAGTATTGTTATACAAAGAAAAGTGAATTGTTTTTGATCATTCTTTTACTTAATTTAATAAATTATTAAATAAATAAAAAAAAATACTGTTTTATATAAATATGTACAATAGTGTCTCTGAATTCATGGGCCAACCTTTTAGGGTCAATAAAATGCATATAAAGAAACATATTTTGCGTAGCAATATGGGGTCAGAAATGAAAAGAGTATAGGCGGAAAAACAAATATTGAGGAAATTAAAAGAAGCTCTTTACATGCATAATATTACAGTAAGTGCGTGCCTAAATATGTGCCGCCACCAACATCTTTACAAGCCTGGGTAGAAAGTAGTGGGTGTACTCTTTTGAAGTATAGTCAGGGGTGGCGCCAGCTAGGGGGCCGGGGGGGCACAGGTCCCCCGTCGGGGAGTCTGTGACCCCCCATCGGGGCATACTCCTAAAATCTCTCGGGGGAACAAATACAAAATTTTCAGTTTTTCTACTTTTAGCAGCATTTTTCTTTACTTTTATAAATTTGGAACATTCCAGTTTTTCCATTCTATATTCAATAGAAGGAAGTATTTGATTCGTAAAAATTTTCAGATTCCAGTTTTCCATGAATATACACGTTTTGAGAGGTCCAGAACACATTTTGATCATGATATTTTTAGAAAATGCCTGTCTGTGACACGATGATCTCCAAAACCACGAGGAGTGCTAACAAATAGAATGGTACAAATATTAACAGTAATATTATTAACAGTATTGTAGTTTTTGATAAATACTCATATAATAAACTCGCTTTATGTAGTGCCCCCCTGTCGAGGAGGTGGTGTCCCCCCGTCGGGGAATTTCTGGTGCCACTACTGAGTATAGTAGGTGAGAAGTAGCTAAACCTTGTATAGATAGCTTCAGAAACCCAAGCTTTCCCTTCCTATGTTTTGTTTAACATATTGGATTTTGTCAATTAAGTGGAAGCAGCAGCGGCAAGAAGCCAAGCGTCAGGGGAAGGATGGTTTTTCGTTCTTCAGAATTCCATGCTGGAACCAAACCGTTGTTTCCTCCAAAAGCCTCAAAGAAAAAACGGTGCTTTCAGAAAAATCTGAATACTTTGCATATCTTATCATATCTGGTCACTTGTTTTAAGGGCATAAAAGATGGTTGTATGAAATATGAATTTTAGTTATTGAAATAGTTTATTGTACTACATTTTAATCCATGATTCAACAAGTTAAATTATGAATTACTCTAGATTCTTGATTATTTAAATAGATTGGCCTATTTTATAAATTTAATTTCTACCCTCTAAAATATTTATGAAACATCGTTTTATTTTTTTCATTACTATTTTAGGACAATGTAAAACGCTTAAAAATAAGCAATTTTTTTTAACTATGGAAATCATTTTCAAGTTTATTTATTTTACTCATTTACTTTAGAAGTGAATTAATATAGAGAGCAATGTTATGTATTTTCTTAGCATAACATGTGGTTATATTAGTAAGATATTTTATTTAAAGCTATTTGTATATACTTGTTGTTTATGTATACTTTCTTTCTTTTTTTTTTTTTAGAAAAACATTTTACGTTTATTTTTAGCTAATGAATTTTAATATATAATCTAAAATTTTGTTTCCTATTTGTACAGAATACAAAAAGTATATAAAATAAGTAAAACATATACAAACAAATAAAATAAATATTGGATAGGTAAACTTTTCTGATTTTTAATGGATTTACACATTTTGTGGGGTCCAGAAAACAATTTGACCATTTTTAGAAAATGTCTCTGTGTCTGTGACAAGAATTTTGTAGCAGCTCTAACCCAAGAACCAATATACAGAATTTCATATAAATTTATATGCATTTGCAACTAAACAAAAATTGCAACAAGTAACTTTTGATGCAAATTGCCCAGCAGGCAATGCTGCTATACTATGATTTCTCCGATTTGAGGGAAAGCTATTTCTTAGCTTTTATTGTGTTAAAAGAGCAAAATTTAATGTGTGACAGGGTCTTTATGAAACATAATGCAGATTCAATTTTGGTGCATATTTGCCGATGGATGATGCAGCTATGCTGCAATTTTATATCTGAGATTCTGTTGTATATAATTGCACAAAAAGTATTTGAGAGGGACACAAAAGTATTTGAAACAAAAGTATTTGAAACACTATGCTGATTTTATTTTGGTGCCTAACTGTCCTCATTTTCTGTGATTCTTCACATGGCTACATCTCATTCTCTTTTGATTAAAATTGCACCAAACTCTATACCTATTATCTTTATTATAAAAAGCTATGATGAGTTTTTTTTTTTTTTTTCATATGGAACAGTATGTAGTGATGTTATATAGAGTGATATAGAAGAAAGTTTTGTGAGGGCCACAGCATACTTATTTGAAAGGATATCCATATACGGCATGCGAAAGAGCTTCGGATATCCAGTATCTGGCAATATCCCTATCCATTTCATCCCTAAATTTTATAAGGACATATGGGAACACCTACACACAGGCTCTTTTATTATTAATCAAAACAAGCCATTGTAATTTTTATTTATATTTTTTGAACAGATTGCTAGCTCTTGTTTCCTTGTAATTTTGTTTGTTGGTTATTTATAGTCTATTGTATGTATATATAAATGTCTTTTTAAGGCGATTGGACGAGGAAGAGAGGGAGCGTCTCTTGAGGGAGATGCAGGACAATGCCAGGTGGCGAGAAGAGCAGCGTGTGAGAAATGTCAAGCGCTACAGGGAGGATGACGCAAGAGAAGAGAAGTCCAACAAAGTGGACACGGCTGATTTCATCAAGTAAGAGCAAATATGTATTTATCTAGCAGTCTGATGTGGGTTGCTAAGTTAAAAAAAAAAAAAAATGGAATCTTTGTTGCATTTACTTTAATTAACACTTTATTTATTCACTGTTAGCTAATTTTTATTTTTGAATTGGAAATTAAATAAAAAATTAATTTACTAAAATTAATTAAATAAAAAAAAAAACAGACTAAGTTGCATAAAATAATAATAATCTTAAAATTATTAAAAGCTAGTAAAATAATAAAAACTGTCTTTCATTCAAGCAATAAATAAACTAGATTAACATTAAGCAGTGGATTTTTATCAAAGCAAAATAATTTTTATTTGTTTATTTATTTTTTCTTTCCTAAAAATTAAATATTTATATCAAAGTTACATTAAGATAATTTACGAGTAAAATAAATTATAATTATTGTAATGATAATTAGCAAATTGCTTTTGTCTCAATTTTGACAAATTTGCTTTTGCATTTTATTTTTAATTTTACCAAGAAGATAGCAGCTTTGCAGTAAATTCTAGTGACGGGAATTGTTTTTACAAATAAAAAATTTATATATACACTAAACGACAAAAAAAAAAAAAAAAGAAAAAAAAAAGCCGCACTGCAGAAAAAACGACATACCTTTTTTATTTGTAATAACTTTAAAATTAAGGGTTGAAACAATTAAAACTGTCTTGTTTGCTGTTTGCATAATACCAAAGGAATGAATTGATACCTATGCACATTTTCGATATAATAATTCGCTTTATTACACTCTACGAATTACTTTATAAGAATCTGCATAAAACTTTCATTTTAAACATAATGCAATAACCATACACTTTGTATTCTATTACGATTTATTATATGAAATAAGTTATATTTTAATATATGAAATAAAACTATTTATTTGTTAGATCTAAGCAATTTTTTATTAAAAATATGTATTCTGTATTGGGTTAATTCCACCTTTATATGGAATTACTGCTTTAATGCACAATGGTATAGTTTTATACAGTGTTTTAATATAAATCTCAGAAATTTCAATGCGCCAAATATCACAAGTAATTTTTTCTAGTTCTGGCAGAGTTGTAGGCTGCAAATTTCGAATCCTCTCCCCCGTCTTTTTATAGACAAAACATTTTCGAGCAGATCGCGATTAAGACTATTTCCAACCATGTCTGGTAAGGAAGAAATTCTACTATATCCTTTGTGGGATTGAACTTAAAGCGAAAAAAGATATGATTACTTACAGAATTATAGATTCTCATGCGAATGGATAGGAAATTTTGACAATTTGCAGTGAATAATCTTACCACAGACACTGTGTAGTAAGGTGCATTATCATCTTGAAATGCTATTTAAATGTCCAAGATACCTCCAAAATAATCGGTCAGGCACCACTTTTATAAAGACTGTGTTTTATTTCGAGTAATTGATCCCTTGAGCATAAAAATTTGCCTGACTGTTTGAAAAGTTATGCACCTCCGTACCATAATGTACGGAGAATGTGTCACTCTTTTAAAAGTGCGATTTCCATCAAGTCGGTGATATTTTCGTTGTCAGTGTTTTCTACAGCTTGAAAGAAGTTAAACTTGACTCATCAGAGAGAACCAGTTCAGGCCAATAATTAACTAATCATGTTTTAATTTTTTTTAGTCATCTGAGGTCTTGCTTCCTAATTCTCTTCACTAAGAATGGAATTTTTTCATATTTTCTGTCATTTAAACCTGCTTTGTTTAATAGTTGCTGCACTGTAGTTAAAGAAATTATGCTGCTGAACACTTTTTCTGAATCTCTTTTATGTTCTAAATGTGATACAAACCGATCTTTTTAATTTACGGTCATCTCGCTTAGATGAGCAACATGGCTGCCTAAAACCAAATTTCCAGTTTAAACGGCCAAAAAATTTTATATCTTGATAAAAACCATTTAACCAATATTTCGTTAACATTTAATTATTTTGCCATATCACGTATTAAAATATTTTTTGATTTTCATTCAAAAATTAATACTTTTTGTGGCATCGTTAACTGCCTTATTCTTACCATTTTTGAAATAATTTCTAAAATTACAGTATTTCTGACAATTGCATTTTATTTTTAACACTGGACTCATTGCTAAAGTGTATGTGGAGGACAATATAATAAAATGTGTTCAAAAATTTGCTTTTTAAACTATAAAATTGGCAGTTGTAGAAGGTGAAAAGGAAAATATCCAAGTGCAGCTTTTTTTTTTGTCGCTTAGTGTATATATATGTAATAAATGGTGTATAATATTTAATAAATATTCATTATGCTAATAAATAATTCTTGCTTGATATTACTTAGTTTTGTAATTGTAATTTAGATTA
The DNA here is from genome assembly GCA_963930645.1 of Salticus scenicus. Taxonomy (NCBI): domain Eukaryota; kingdom Metazoa; phylum Arthropoda; class Arachnida; order Araneae; family Salticidae; genus Salticus; species Salticus scenicus. The sequence goes on along the minus strand of OZ005649.1, from coordinate 402,850,843 downwards.
ATAAATAATAGCTAAAGTAATTTTAATTTGTAATTATTGTTCTTAAGTCATATTCATAGCTCCAACTCAACTTCGTGATTGCTTAAATATTTCATACTACTTACGATGATGAGTGTGTTTATATACATTTGTTTTATGAATTTATTTCTTGTGAAACACTGCTTATTCTAATTGCAGGTTATATATTCTTTCTAAAATTTCTTTTTTTTGCAAAGTTGGGTCACCTTTAGTGTATTTTGTGTAAGATCGCTTGCCAAAAAATAAAACCTATCATTTTTAGCTCAGTGTTGGAGTGGTGACTCCTGATGAATTACTTCTACATTTTGAACAATTTATATTACAGACGAACCTCATTAACGTGAATCTCAAGATGGATAAAAAATTTGTTCATGTAATCAGTGGTTCATGCTATCAGTGACTCAGAAACTAATTTTCATTTTGTGGAAATGGTTCATGTTAAAAAGTAATTCACGTTAAGGGGTTTGACTGCATTTTACAGGGTTGCCCTTCTACCTGGAGAACCTGGAGTAGTCAGGGTGAAAATTGACCATGAAAGTCAGGGAATTTGAATATTTTAGCCATAATCTGGAAAATTCAGGGGATTGCCAAAAAAAAAAAAAAAACTAATTTTTCCTGTTTTTTTCTTAGCTTCTACTATTTTTTTAAACAAGACTTCTTAGAAAGACCCTCAAGGAGGGCAATCTGCCCTTAGGTCAAAGTAAAATGTAACTTTTGTGTTTTCAAGTACCATAATTATTGTATCCTCAACACAGTCAGTGCAGAAATTTTCTTAGAACACGTCTAAAAACTGGAAAAGTCAGGGAATTTCATTCTCCTATTTGAGTGGCAACCCTGATTTTATTTTATTTATTATTCAATTTTGTTTTTTGTTGTTCATTTTGTTAGGTCAGTTCAAATTGAAAACTTTTCATTAAAAATAAACTTCTCTTTATGTTTCTATTAGGGGCACCGGAAAGTAATGTTGGTTTTTTACAATAAATTCGTTTTATTTAGTTTTTTACAATACTATCCTTTCAAAACTTGAAAAGTCTACAATGCCAGATGTACCTCTTCTGGTATTTGGCTCGCCAGTTCACTATAAATTGTAAAAAAAAAAAAAAAGTTAAGCTTTAATTATTTACAAGTAAACAGGTCTCTCTAACATTAAAATGTCTTTAACACAAGTATAAGAACATAATAAGCTAATAAATGGCCGTTGAATGTCGACATGCACAAAAATGACGTTACTTTCCGGTCCCCCTAATATATGTTTGTGTTTCATTGTAATTATTGTAAAATGAGTATTCTGATTTTCAAATCTAAATTAAAAAATACTAGTCGAATTGACTTTTGTGGGTTGTTGTGACAAATGGTTCATCTGTTTGTTTTTCATTCTCATCTTAATATATATATATTAAGGAGGTAAGGTGAGGTGTTCAGTATAATAATAAAGATAAAAGATTATTGCATTTACAACCTTTAAACTTTATATATCTATATTTTTTTCCTTCAATTAATTTTATTCTTCACTATTGTGCTGCTGACTATGCTATGAAGTTGTTTATTTAGAAATGTTATTACAATTAATAGTTACTTAAAAAAATTATTTATTTAACAAATAAATTATGCGTAAGTGAAATGATTTTTATTTAATTAGCATTAATTAATAAAAATAATTCAATACTAATTAATTTTAATTAAAAGCTTTATTTCTCGTTACTGTATATAATTATAAAATTCTATTCATAATTTTCCACTTAAGTGTTTTATTCAATTATGTACAATCTCTGTTATTATTTTTCACCAGATGGCAGTTATCTTATTAATCTTTTTAAGTTTTTGTAGTAAATCTAAAATCCATAATAACAATAATTTTTTTTAAAAATATATTTTACCAATTTCTTTTAATGATTTCAAATCTTTATCAAATTAAAATAGGGTCATTCCATGTCAAATCAACCAAAAAAAAGATGATTTGACACCCATAGTCTCAGATTTTGACGAAACTTGGTGTATTTGTTCCTTTCATGGATTTAAATGAGAAAAAAAAATATTTTTGCTCTATCTTAAATAGTTTAGGTTTTACAGCTAGTTAAAGATTTGTGAATTTCATGTTTTTTTGTGATCAGGCAGAGGAAACGCAATTTGTTCTTTCATAAAGAATAATTTTTATCTCCCTTATTTACCAACTAATGTTGATGAAATTTTTTATGAGTATGCTTTAATATATAAGAAATACAGAAAAAAATAAATTAAACTAGCAAGTATTTGCACATGGCCAGGAAAAAATCCTGAAATATTATTTTGAAATTTTTTTTTATGAAATACAGAGTTCCTCTCCAAATGGAATATCATCATGAGGAAAAAGGATAATCAAACAATTTTTTTTGTATTCTAGTTCTAAAGGATGTATTCTACAACATGAAAAAATAAAATAAATGGCTTTTTGCATACTTTATTATTTTTTCTGACTTCAAATTTAAAATTTCCGATTCCCTCATTTTCTTGAAATCGCCAAATTAAAAGTTCCAATTATAGTAAAATTATACAAAAATTTGAACTAAAATGCTATTTATCAACTAATTTTAGTTTAAAGGTTTTTGAAATAAAATGAAAAAATTGAATTACATAATTAGGTGGTATATGATTAAAACAACAGAGTAGTTTTTAAGAATGTTAATTCAACATGTACAGAAAGATACATACATAAATGCTATTAAATTGAATCAACAAAATTATATCTAAACTGAAATTTCAAAACAAACAAACAAAAAAGTTTCTAAATTAATATTAAATGTTCTAATTAATAGAAATTTGCATTAAAATTTAATTTTGTTTTAAAAACAAGATCTAAATTCTAATCATTTTACTACTCGCTGCTATTTCAAATTTTAATCTTATTGTAAACAATCAAACCATTCAAGTTGCAACAAGACAATTAAGTGATGTTCTGTCTACTGTGTACAATGTCTGAATAAGTCAAATCTTGTTTGACATGTTTAAACATGTGAGCTTGCTCAGTAGCAGAGACAAAACTTGGCATCTTGTAATTAGTCAGTCACAAGCTATTGCATGTGTAACATGCATTATTGAGGCTATACTATTTTGAAAAAAATTATTGTTAATTATTTTTTGAATGTTATAGTATATTAGAAAAATGGAGAAGTGCAGTGCGGGGGAAATGACTCAAAGTGATTGTCATTTGTTATACCATGTTGGGAAAAAAAAACATTGCAAACTCTTGATAAACTATCTGAAACTGATTTAACTCTCTTAAAATTGAGGACAGAATTAAGTTGTGAATTAAAAACTATTTGTCTTCATCACCAAAATGTGTTTTTGAAAAAATATAAATCATTGCAAAACCAACAAATTATGTATGTACATATATATCCTGATGAGTATCTTACTTCTAATTTTAAGCATTTTTATCCAATTATTTCTGTGGTTAATTATTTGTTTTCTCTGTCATTAAGTTTAATGGTCCTTTTTTATTATCATTCATGTCGGCGTAAGTATTTTAACATATTATTGTATCTTATTGGTTCTTAATCTAAATCTCAACATTTTGTGTCAGTCTTTCCTCTAAGTTAAATTCAGTTCTATATTTTTGTGTGTTGTTATTGTTTTAGTTCTATTAATTGCTAAATTTTAAGATTAAATTTTATTACATTATCTATCATTTATATGTATATATAGATACCAACATATGAAATTTTAAATGAGATGTTTTTCGAATAAAATTGTCACGATGATAATTTAATTTGATTACTCTGATTAGTAAAAACATGTTAAAGTTCTTTTGCAGAAGAGAAATGACACAAACATAACACATAAGCCTAGCCTAATGATTAGATAATTTGCAAAAACCATTAAACCAATAGAAGCATTCATCAATTAATAGAAATGGAAAGAGATAAATTAACCAAAAGGATCCAATAAAAGAAAAGAGAATTCATGAAATGAAATATAAAATTAATAAGTCCACATATAAATGATTCCATACAGAGATAGTAGAAATAAACTGGTTGCCAAAACAAACTTTAGTGAAAAGAAAAGATTAAAAGTAAAGAATTGATTAATCGATCTAGGTGCTATTGAAATGAAATAAATGAATGCATTAAGTGATAGTTATTAACCTTTAAAATTTAAAAGCTATTAACAATATTAAAAAGGGGATATACATTAAGATCTTTTAAACTGAAATTAGTTGACAAATAACATTTTCTGCATTGCTGCTTTTGTTGCAGTACTCGTGCATACTTTGTTTTCTTGACGAAGGATCGTGTTTTTTTTAAAAACTCAAAACAATTGCTGAAAATTCTTGTATTTTATGATGTTTATTCAAAATTTGTACTTATTAAATAACATTTTGGTTCAAATTTTTGTATAATTTTACTATAATTGGAACTTCTAATTTAGCGATTTCAAGAAAATGCGGGAAATGGAAATTTTAAATTTGAAGTCAGAAAAAATAATGAAGGATGCAAAAAGCCATTTATTTTGTTTTTTCATGTTGTAGAATACATCCTTTAGAGCAAGAATAAAAAAAATTTTTTTGATTATCCTTTTCCCTCATGATGATATTCCATTTGGGGTGGAACTCTGTATTTCATTAAAAAAAATTTCAAAATAATATTTCAGGGCTTTTTCCTGGCCATGTGCAAATACTTGCTGGTTTTTCTGTATTCCTTACATATTAAAGCATACTCATTAAAAAATTCATCAACATTGGTTGGTAAATATGGGAGAAAAAAAATTGTTCTTTATAAAAGAACAAATTGCAATTCTTCCGCCTGATCGAAAAATAACATGAAATTTCCAAATCTTTAACAAACTGTAAAACCTAAACCATTTAAAATAAAGCAAAAAAAATTTGTTTCCTTCTTTAAACCCATAAAAGAAACAACTACACCAAGTTTCATCAAAATCTGAGACTATGGGTGTCATGGTGTGGTTGAATTGACCCAATAGCTGGAATGACCCAATAGCTTTATTTGTGCCTCTTAGATGGTTAGATTATATTTACTGTCTTCGTATTTACTTGAAGTGATGATTTTTCTCAGTTATGCTGCTTACAACTTATCTCGTGTTTTTACTTATTCTGCTTTCCTATATATGTCCTAACTTTATTCTGTGATTATCAAAGTTTATTTGTTTATGTTTTCTTATAAGAAAACAAAAACTCACTTGTACTTTCCATATTTTTCCAATAATTTTATTCTTTTGAACACAAAGTTGGGAATCTCACTGGTTATTTTGCTTTAATGGCGACTAGAGTTCGAAACCTTGCATTTCTCATGTGCTTCTGAACAGTGGGAATGTTTTTTTCCAGAAAAGAAATCTACAGTTATGAGCAATTTTTTTTTCCCTCCCCCAATAAACTGGCCTTATAATAATTTTGTCTTTACTTTTATCTTGGTTCATCATCAGATATCACATTATAGGTTGTAGAAAATAAGTGTGAAATAAAGTTGCAATAAGTTTGTTGTAAATTAATTTAGTATACCTTAAGTAATAAAGTTATTTGTTATATGAAAATGAAGTTTTTAACGATTGATCTGTATGTATATTTATTACCAATATACCGTAAAAACGAATAATTTTAAAGTATATTTATAGACAGTACTTGTTATTTTACCCCTTAATCTGTCTTCATTGTATATTCAAATGCAAGGTGAGAGAAATTCTGTGACAATACACCGGATTGTTATAGATTTTTTATATACACAATCTTATGTTAATCTTCTCCCACTAGTTATTCAGAATGATGTGGTAATCTTTTTATTTCTTTTCAGACCCATGTTATCGAAAGCAGCCGGTCATGGAAGTCTGGAAAATCGAGTGAAGCAGAAAATATTTTCTATACAGAGAAGCAGTTCAGATATGGATAGACATTTTGCTAGACGTTAATTATTCTTGTAAATAGGACGCCAACTCTATTTATTGTATAAAATGATTTTATTTTACAGCTGAGTTTTTTCTAAAGAGCATTAAAACATTGTCCAGATGAACACAACAATGAAGATTATTTGTGATCCATAATCACAGGTTTTTGTCCACTGCTTTTACAACATGGATGGCTTTAAAAATCGATGATGAGTTCTTGCCTGCAAAAGAAAAAAAAAAAATAAATAAATATATATATTTAAGATAAAGGAATAATTTTTATTTATTAAACATGTGTTTAACATCCATTTAGATTTAATTCCATACTAAGGAGCTGATGAGGAAGTATCTGTATCAGCCGTGGAAACATACATACCAAGTGTCTCCTGAGAAGATCTTTCAAGTAAGGATTTAGTTCTAGGAACTTTGCAGGTTGATATCTATTCATTCGTCAAAGAACTCAGAGATTGCAACACTAGGATGAAGGTGCAGCACAATCATGTATAAAGTACAGATTCACTGCACTTTTCAAGAAACATGAGAATATTCATATATCAGTTTTTGAATCTCCTTGAAAGATCTAGAGGTGAGTATGGCTCAAGCACTTTTTTGTATTTTTATGCTATAGGCACTATAGAAACTAGCATCTTTAAAGAGCCATGCAGGCTCGCAGTCATGGTAAAATAAAAATCAGAGTTTGTTATTTAAAAACCTAACCTTTTTTCTATTACAACAAAGCATTGTTTTGATACGTTCTCTTCTCCTTCAATCATAGAGTGCCCCTTTGCATAATTTTTTTTTTTGGCTCTATTTTGTTGTATGTTCTATGATCTCAACTGCCCTAAGTTTTATGGAATAAAAATAACTTACTAATTTAGAAAAAATTTCCAAATCTATTTTTCTTATGGTGGTTTTTAGTGAGGGTTATGATTTTATTATTGTTAAAACATACTTTTTTTCAGGAGGGATTGTGACTCAAAAGGTAAAACTCTGTTGTTGTCTTTCTCTTGTTAATATAAGACTACGGTTTATCCCTCCTCTCTATTTTTTTTTTTATGCAAGTAATTTAACTTCATAAATGTCAAAAGTTGATCCTTTGAAAAATTTTATCTGTGCATTTATTCGTAATTTGGCTGCTTGTGGCCTTAATTTGCTGGTAAACCTTTACTGTTAAGAAAAAAGTATATTTCTGTTTTTTCCCAATATTTTTAATTGCATTTTATACCTGTATTTTGACTAAATTATTGTTTTTAATAATAATACAATCTAACTGATGTTAATTGCAGGATTATTTATAAGATTGAATAGCAGTTATTTGGTTAAGTTTCTACAGTGAATTCGATGTTTTCATAAATTTTCTAGTATTGACACTCCATGATTGGAAGAAGAAATCAAAACAATGGTACGGGGTGATACAAAAGTGGTTTAGTTTTTAAATAACAAAGTGTGATTTTTATGTTTCTTCACTTTTACCAGAGTTAGTAGGGGTCCCTCCTTTCATCAGTGGTTTCATGGGAGCTTTTCTTGAGTTTCGTTTCAAAACTCTACACCAGTTGCAGTCAACGTTTTGGGTCAGATCATTGGAATTAAATAAGATTTCTATAGTTTCACGATTCTGAGCATAAGTTAGATTATTATAGTTTGCCAGTTTACAAACATCACCGAATTTTATTTTAATTGTTTCTGCAATGTTTGTTTTGCTTAGGGCAGTGGTAATTTTTCCAAATTTTATGTCTGAAATTCTGTTTTTAATTTTACGTTTAGTCATACCAATATAATTTCCGGTAGCATTTTTGATTTTTTTTCAAAGGGAATTTAGTAAATTCCCAGTTTTTGTAATGGATTGGTTTTATCTTTGTCATTTCTAATGATTTGATACATATTTTTGTTAGGTTTGATTGGAATTTTACATTTATTTTATTCACAACATTTTTTATTTTTCTTGATATTCCTCTGTCGTAGGAGATTGCGGGGGTAAATTTTGGTTTAGTTTTTATTTATAACTTTCAATTTTATTTAATTTACTAATTCTATTTCTAAGAAATCTTTTTTTGTATCCTACTTTAGTAACTATTTTCTTAATAATTTTGAGTTCTTTTTTATTAGAACAAACTGTCATGGCACAATTAATGTAAGACTGGATGGTGTTTATTTTATATTCGTAAAGGGTTTTGCTTTTATTATTAATAATTTCCGTATTAATAAATTCAGTTTTCTATAAACAGTTGTTTCCAGTTTATCATCTTCTGTTTTTATGATACTAAGTAGTTCAGTTTTTCGTCAATTTCGGTTTCCTGGGTGAAATGAATATTTTTTATCTAAACTATTTAATTTTATTCATGGTGGTTAATAACCATTATGAAATAACAACAATTTTAAATAAATTAAATAGTCTAGATCAAAATATCCAATTCACCTATGAAACCGAAATTGATGGAAAACTGAATTACTTGGATGTTAGTATCATAAAAACAGAAGATGATAAACTGGAAACAACTGTTTATAGAAAACTGAATTTATTAATAATAAAAGCAAAACCCCTTACGAATATAAAATAAACACCATCCAACCTTACATTAATTGTGCCATGACCGTTTGTTCTAATAAAAAATTCCCCAAAAAAGAACTCAAAATTATTAAGAAAACAGTTACTAAAGAAGGATACAAAAAAAGATTTCGTAGAAATAGAATTAGTAAATTAAATAAAATTGAAAGTTATAAAAAAAAACTAAACCAAAATTTACCCCCGCAATCTCCTACGACAGAGCAATGAATATCAAGAAAAATAAAAAATGTTGTGAATAAATTAAATGTTAAAATTCCAATCAAACCTAACAAAAATATGTATCAAATCAAAGATAAAACCAATCTATTACAAAAACTAGGAATTTACTAAATTCCCTTTGAAAAAAAATCAAAAATGCTACCGGAAATTATATTGGTATCACTAAACATAAAATCAAAGAACATGTTTCAGACAAAATTTGGAAAAATTACCACTGCTGTAAGCAGAACACGGCAGAAAACATTAAAATAAAATTCAGTGATGTTTGTAAACTGGCAAATGATGCTCTGCATCGCGAAACTATAGAATCTTATTTAATTCCAAATTTTGTAATGGCAACGATCTGGCCTAAAACATTGACCGCAACTGGTGTCGAGTTTTGAAAAGAAGCTCAAGAAGAGCTCCCACGAAACCACTGACGAAGGGAGGGGTACTCTGGTAAAAGTGAAGAAGCATAAAAGTAGTGTTTTTTTTAATGATTTTAGTATGTTTAAATAATAAATTGAGTCTGATTTCCCATGACTGTGAGCCTGCATGGCTCATCAATGTAGTGCCTGTAATAAAAATAGAGCCATACTCAACTTCAATATAATGGAGGTTCTCATGGATGTGGACTAGAGCTAAATCCTCACTTGTAGGATCTTCTCAGTAGTGTAATGCAGGTGATACTTTCTCAACTTTTACTCACATTTTTATTTCAGGGGTTAACATGCCCATCATCAGTGCACATTGGGACTTTGCCTTTATCCCTTTTGACATATGTTGCCATTCTGTTGTGCTCCCGGTCATTAATGGCAGAGTTGTTGGTGAGAGTTGTATGGAGCTATTTTTTGGATACGTTAATGGGGTTAGTAATGAGAGTTTTGGATAAAGCAGTAGATTAGTTTTATTTTAAGTTGGGTAAGTGCTCAGTGTGACGTTTGGTCATACCTATGTTTGAATTCAAAATTAATTTTATAAATACCTGAAGTGTATTTAAAGTTAACGGGGTCGTTTTCGTTTTGAAAAAGATTTTTATCGAGTTTTATTGGGACATTAATATTATGTTTAATAGCTTCATTTTTTTATTTTAATAGTGGCACCGTTACAGAATGGTATAGCGAAGGTGAAGATGGGGTTATTTTTCAGCACATTATTTATTTTGTTAAGCTTTTTTAAACATTTTTTGTAGAGTTTTTGAATAAGTGAAGAATTATATAGTTAGCTTTCTGAGCAACTTCTTTAATGAATTTAAGTTCTTTATTAAGTAGGATTTTGTTGGAGCAGACGAGAATAGAGTGATTTATGTAATATCTGAAAGCAGCTAATTTATTTGGAACAGGGGTTTTACATTTCTTATTAATAATTTCGTTCGTTATTAGTGAGTTATTTAAAAACTGTGGTATCGAAAGTATTATTCTGATTTTTAATTATTTTAACATCAAGAAATTTTAAACTGTTATCGATTTCAGTTTCAAGTGTAAATTTTAAATTTTTGAGATCATTTAGGAGGTTGGAGGGATTACCATAGTTAGGAATTATAGTAAAGATATCTACATAACATTATGGCTACGTTAAGAGCTGAATTTTCTAAATACTGCATTTTTAGTTCTGCAACGATCCCCGATATGGAAGAGCCCATGGGACACCCTGAGTTTACATACCTGCCAACATCTACGGAGTGTCCGTAATCTCTACGGAATATCGTCAACATTTACGGAGTTACGGCGAGCTTTAAAAAAATACGGAATCGGACTTTTTTCCCTTTTACACCCTCAATCATCGCTTCCCCGCAGAACACTCACTCTCCGGATCGTTTTTCCCTCTCTTATTTTTTCCCTTTCCCTCTTTTCCCTCTCGTTTTTCGCTCCGTTCACGCCTTTGATACTCCACGCCCTTTCCGTGACGTCAACTCGCGACGTCAATGCCGAGCACCAATCATTTTTAAATAGTAAGTCGTCATCGTACATGTAGAATTGATGAGAGGTGAAGTTGAAGTAGGAAGAAAGGAAAAATATACGCAGACGGCTGTTGGTACGTTTTGAAATTGCTTGAAGTGAAATGATTCGAATGAGATAAAATGAAGTAAAGCAAAAGTGATAGTGATTCTCAACTCAACTCTGCATGCGAGACGCGATCGTGATTTGTTTTTCATTTTCACGCGATGATTGTTGTTTTTCACGTGCTCAACAAGAAACGTTGCTATTTTATAATTATGTGATAATTTAATGTGACTGTTTAAAATTAGCTTCCGATGCCGTTTTAAAAGAAAGCTGAAACTGTACAGTATGGATAAATATATCTTAAAACGAAAGACCGAAGAAACAGCGGAGATAGAATCTCCGCAAGTAAAGAAAAAGAAAAGTAGCCAAAAATTTCTGGAGAAGTACTCTAAAGAATGGAATTGTTTGCAGGCATCGAGAAAAGAAGGCTTTGCGCATTGTAACTTATGTAATTTAGACTTTTCAATTTCGCATGGTGGACGTGACGATTGTCGTCGTCATATTGAATGTGATCGGCATATTACTAATGCCAAAACAAGCGTGAATAATCAGACAATATCCTCATTTTATCCCACATTAAATGATGACTATGATGTGATAAAAAGTGAATGTTTATTCACCAGATTTTTAATTGAACACAATGTTTCTTTATCTGTTTCTGATCACACAAGCAAGTTATTTTCAAAAATGTTCCCAGATTCGAAAATAGCGAAAAAATATTCTTGTGGGAGAACGAAAACGGGATCTATTGTTAAGTCGATGGCTGAAAATGACAAAATAAGCATAATAAACTCTTTGCGGAATAATGTGTTTGCTATTGCTACAGATGCCAGTAACGATATTGAGTCAAAAAAATTATATCCGTTGGTGGTGTCATTTTATGATGAAACTAAAGGTGTTATTAGGACAACAATATTATCACTCCTGGAATCTAGTGATAATACAGGAGAAGGCATTTTTAAATTGGTCAATGAGGAGTTCACAAAATTAAATCTTAAGTGGGGAAATTGCATTGCGTTTTCGTGTGATAATGCAAATGTTATGATTGGGCAACAGAAAGGTGTTGTTGCATTTATGATGAAAGAACAACCGAATTTGAAAATTATTGGTTGCCCATGCCATCTTATTCATTTATCAGCACAGAAGGCAACAAAAAAACTAAACGTTGATGTCGAGTTATTTCTAACTCAAGTTTTCTACTACTTACAAAAAAGTAGTAAAAGAAAAAACAAGTTGCAGGAATGCCAAGTACTGTGTGGACAGGAAATACACAAGATAATTAAACATGTAAGTACACGTTGGTTATCACTAAAAACTGTTATTGACAGAGTTTTAGAGCAGTGGGATCCCCTTGCAAAATATTTTTTAGAAGTTGTTGAAAAGGAGGACATTAATTCTCAGTGTTTACAAATCCAATCTTTTTTCTCATCTCCGTTAACGAAATTAAACTGCCTGTTTTTGCAAAATGTCATTGGTATATTTACTAGGGCTAACTTAATGTTGCAGAAGGAGCAGCCTTGCATCCATATTTTGAAAACAGAGTTAGACAGTTTATACCACAATTTGATTGTAAGATTTGTCAAGCCTCAGTCTGTGGCTAAAGCTGACTCTGCTTATTCAATCAATTTTTCAAAAAGAAAGCACCAAAAAGATGACAGTGAATTAGTAATAGGATCAAAGACTAGAATGCATTTAAAGGATGCTGGGATCTCTGATGAAGACAAGACAGGCTTTTATGATTCTGTGAGAGATTTCTTTGTGGCAGCGTGTAAATATATTTTGGAAAAGATGCCTTTGGAAGACGAGTTTTTGAAGCATGCTGCTGTTGCAGACATTAAATTGAAATGTAAGGCAAAATATAGTTCTGTCTTATATTTTCTTGATCTATTTAACTTAAATAAACAAGATAAACTTGACCAAGATAAACTTGAACAAGAATTTGCTCTTTATCAGTGTGAAAATTTTACATCTGAGATAACTGATTGTGAAAGGTTGGATTATGCATGGCACAAAATAAGCAAAATCACTGTCAATGGAGTTTTGAAATACCCAACACTTCCAAAAATCATGTTAGCGATCCTTGTTGTGCCGCACAGTAATGCACCTACCGAGAGGATTTTCTCAATGATAAAAAAAAATCAAACTGAATTTAGGTCGAGCTTAGGAATTAAAACTCTGGAGGCCCTTTTAATTGAAAAATTATCAATGGACTGTTGCTATAATAAAACTTTTACTTCTGATGAATTAAAAGCTGCAAAAAATGCATGCTATAAACAGTTAAACTCAGAGATAAATGTTTAATTTCTTTTCTTTTTTTGTTTTGTGTATAAATTTTTTTGTGATATATGTTCATCGTATTCATTCAAGGATTCAAGTTATCATTCATCACACACATAATTTATTTTATACCATTCAATAACTAATGATTGTTTATAGTGGTCTTGGAAAAATTATGTAATACATTACATTAATAAATTTCTTTTTGGTATGGATTTGAAGAAAATTTTCTATATTTTTAAGGTAAGTATGTATTGGATATATATTTTGAATTAAAATTTAATCTATTTTTACATATTTTGGACACTTATAATAGGGATATATATTTATTTATGTAATATTTTAAAGTGTTACAAATAGTACCATGTTCCCATTAATTTTTTCTTAAATATTTTTTTATACCTTTTTTATACCTTTTGTAATGATGCAAAAACGCTTTTATATATTCTACTTAGAAAATTGTGCTAAATTCATTTTTGGAAATAAAAATTGTACTACAATAAAAGTTAAATATCTCCTTATTTTACAAAGTCTTTATAAATGATTTTTCTGAATGTTTAATGTTTTTAAAATTCTTAAGGAAATGTACTTAAAGTATTGCTACCAGTTTGGAAATATATATATTTATAACAAGAATATGATTGATTATAAATATTTATAATTTACCTTGAAAACTTATAAATTGAATTTTCTGAATATTTAAATTGAAATATGTGCTATTCATTTTTTGATGGCTTAAATATGCAAATTTCATGAGATTTTTATTTTCCATTCCTTTATTAAAAGATAATAACTATTTTTAATTAAAAGTATATTTTGATCAGTACTTTTATAAAATTGAAAGTTATTTCAAATGCAATTTTTTTTCAAATAAACAAAGAATCATGTTTTTCTTTACACTCTTATACTTGAGAACTCATTTTTTCTAATATACAGCTTTAATGTTTATTTAAAATACTCAACAACTGCCAAAGTATTTTGTTTTTGTAGCAGTTTTATGATAAAATAAATTCATAGTTATTTTGATATGTCATAAGTTTTCTTGATAATTTATCTTACTCCCAATATATCAAATCCTTCTAAGAATGGTAATAGTAAAAATGTTTTTAAACTCTATTTTAACCTATATTGTGGGTGATAAATGGCGTAATTACAATACTTGTGTCATATGGAATAGGTTATTTATTACGCAATTCAAAATGTCTTCTCCAGTTTTGCTTTAGATAATGCTCTCGATATACTACTGAGCTAGTGCTACTAATACTACTGAGAGCTACTTTTCAATGTTGGCAGGTATGAGTTTACCATTGAAAGAAAAATACGATTCATTTAGGAGAAGATTACTAGCACGTATAAGAGTTTTGCCTACTTTATTATTTCAGTAGATTTCAACAAGCTTAGTTTGAATGATATGAGTAATTTCGGGGATATCGATTGAGGGGGAGAGAAGAGATTTATAAATATTTTTCATATATATTTCTAAGTTATAAATCAGGCCTTCTGATTTATTCACAATCGGTCTAAGGGTGGAAGGGTTTTTATGATCTTTATATTTTCCAAATAATCTTGGTATTATAGGGGCATGGTTATTAAAGATAGGAGGTGTATTGTTAGTCCAACAACCAGTTTTTATAAGGGTTTTTGTTTTTTCAATAAGTTTTTTAATAGGGGATTGATTAATTTTAACGACTTTTATCTTATCGATGGTTTCATACCTCATACTATTATATTGATCCCTGTCCATTATGGTGATAAGATTAGTTTTATCTGACATTAAGCAGGTGATATCTCTGTTGACAGGGATCAATATATTAGTATGATGCATGAAACCATCGATAAAATAAAAGCCATTAAAGTTAATCAATCCCCTCTTAAAAAACTTATTGAAAAAACAAAAACCCTTATAAATACTGGTTGTTGAACTATCAATACACTTCCTATCTTTAATAACCATGCCCCTATAATACCAAGATTATTTGGAAAATATAAAGATCATAAAAACCCTCCCACCCTTAGACCGATATTGAATAAATCAGAAGGCCCGACTTATAACTTAGATATCTATATGAAAAATATTTATAAATCTCTTGTCTTCCCTTCCGACTACTCCACACATTCTACTGAAATGTTCATTCAAAAACTTCGTAATATAAATATTAATTATGAGGATACCTTAAATAGTTTTGATGTCAAAGACCTCTACCACGCAATCGATATTCCCGAAATTACTCATATCATTCAAACTAAACTTGTTGAAATCTACGGAAATAATAAAGTAAGTGAAACTCTTATCTTTTCCTACACGAATCGTATTTCTCTTTCAATGGTAATATCTATAGACAAACTCAGGGTGTCCCAATGGGCTCTCCCATATCAGGGATCGTTGCAGAACTAAAAATGCGGTATTTAGAAAATTCAGCTCTTAATGGAGCCATAATTTACAATCTTTTATAATGTTATGTAGATATCTTTACTATAATTCCTAACTATGTTAATCCCTCCAACCTCCTAAATGATCTCAACAATTTAAAATCTACACTTGAAACTGAAATCGATAACAGTTTAAATTTCCTTGATGTTAAAATGATTAAAAATCAGAATACTTTCGATATCACAGTTTATAGAAAACCCACTAATAACGAACAAAATTATTAATAAGAAATGTAAAACCCCTGTTCCATATAAATTAGCTGCTCTCAGATATTACATAAATCACTCTATTCTCATCTGCTCCAACAAAATCCTACTTAATAAAGAACTTAAATTCATTAAAGAAATCACTCAGAAAGCTAACTATAATTCTTCACTTATTCAAAAACTCTACAAAAAACATTTTAAAAAGCTTAACAAAATAAATAACACGCAGAAAAATAACCCCATCTTCACCTCCGCTATACCATTCTGTAACGGTGGCACTATGAAAATGAAAAATGAAGCTGTTAAACATAATATTAATATCCCAATAAAACCTGATAAAAATCTTTTCCAACGCCTTCAAAACGAAAAAGACCCCGTTAACTTTAAATACACTTCTGGTATTTATAAAATTAATATTGAATTAAAAAACAACACTGCATGCTACATAGGTATGGCCAATTGTCACACTGAGCACTTACCTAACTTAAAATATAACAAACAATCTACTGCTTTATCTAAAACTGACATTACTAACCCCATTAACCTTAACACCCTTAATATTCAAAAAATAGCTCCATACAACTCTCACCATTGTACCCTAAAACATGAAACTTTTGAGATACTAACCAATAACTCTGCCATTAATGACCGGGAGCACAGCATAATGGCAACATACATTAAAAGGGATGAAAGGAAGTGAAGCGGAACTCCAAGAAGAAAGGGAAAGGAAAACAGTCCAGAAGGCAGTCACAATGTGTACTGATGACAGGTGCGATAGTGCCTGAAATATATATGCACAATAAAAAAGGATGACGATTTAAATTTAAGGTAGTTATTATATTCTAAGTTACAATGCTTTGCGTTTGTATAAATTTATTATTAATAGTTTTATATTCAGTAAAAATTAATACACCACATAGGTTGATTTCTCCATAGTTAGTACTCTCCTATTGAGGCTGGAATGTATCAGACAAATGAGACTCACAACCCCACAGATACTCATTTGGAAAGAAATCGGGAGGCCAAAAATGGTAACATGTTGTCCTGCTAGAAAAAACCATTTTGCATTCATTTAACTGTATGGGTAGTATCCCCAACTACAGCATTAAATCAACATCTCATGTGTACCAGCAGTGACCTGCTATTTAATGATGGCACCCCAAAGCATTATGCAATATTTAATGAGCAGTAGAGTGTTCAATAATAGTGTTCAGATTCCCTCTCCCCATGACTCCAGTCTCTCACCAGGGAACTATCATTCGACAAATAGAACTGAGACTTGTCTGTTCAGCGACTCTCAGATTGTCTAATGAAGTGAGAGTCTGGAAGCATGGGAGAAATAGAGGGAATCTGAATACCATATCACTCGCCAACTATGCATAAAGGTTTGGAATGCCATCTCACTAGATAGCAGGCCACTCCTGGTACGCATGAGAAACACACGTTACAACAATATACTGATTTGGTACTGAAGCTGGTTACGCTACCATACATTTAGCGGCTGCTTTATAGAAATAACACACAAATACATATTGCAGCATGTCCAATTCCTTCTTAGGCCTAGTCTCCTAATCTACCAATAGAGAATCTGTGGAACATGATTTGTGTGCTCAGCCTCAATCAGGAATTAAACTATGGATAATGGTTGAAAACACATAGGCTTCTGTTCCTCAGGACACTCTCTGCAAATTAAATACATCTGTACATCATAGGGTTGCTGCTTGTATTGCTGTGACAGGGAATCCCATTTTGTACTGATCACTATAGTATCTAAAAATATTTTTTTTTTTTTACATAAAATCACTTAGATATGCTTCAGCTGTCTATGTATAAATTTTCATCACATTTTACCCACTTTTTCATGGTGTTGCTTTTTTTTTTTTTAATGTTGGGCAGTGTAAATTTTATCTTATCAAAAGTCACACTATACACATAAAGAAGAAAGTTTTGGATTTGTGAAAATTTCAACTTCTGACTTTTAATGGACTGACACTGTCCTATTACGTCAAAAAATGTTTTTTAAAGAGGATGACAGCCATTTATGAATGAAAGAAAGAAAGAAAAAAAAAAAAAATGTGTGTGTGTAGGGGGGGGGTGAAAGTGAAGTAAAAATAGTCCCAAAAAAAGAAACAAACTCAGGAAGGGTGTGCACAGGGGCCCTGAAATTATTGTTGAGTTTTAGCTTTATATATAGGAAACTATTTTACTAAACAATTTAAATTAATTTTTGGTGTGTTACAGTGTTTAGTAGCCACTCTGCATAAGCAATTTACATAGGAAGCATCAATGATTGTGAATTCATAAAAAAAAAAAAAAAAAAAAATACCTGAAATTTTAGTAAGTTTCTATATGGGGGGAGAACATGTATTGCAGGGAGAGGTCCAGTTCTATTATGAAAAATATTAACTTTTATTAGGTTTAACAATCACATGAATTTGATATTTTACTTGTATTATATGAATTAATCTATCATAAAAACTGAAATTCTATAACTGAAATCAGATAAATTAACAGAACACAATCATCCTTGACATGAAGTTTGGTACATTTTTAAATACAGATGTTGAAATAGAGCCATCTGAAAAATTGCAGAAAATTAATAATAGCAGTGCTACCTCCTGGATGATATACACCAAAATGAAAATATTTCGTAAAGAGCAGAAATTTCATTTTATTTCGGAGAGAAAATTAGGTTCCACAGTTTTATATTTCCTATAAGTAGAGTATTTGATTATGCATTGCTCAATTAAGGGACAGTGATTGTACTTTCTTTTTATGTATATAAATGTTAGGAAAAAAAAATCTCCAGTTAGTGGTACAAAATTTAGGAGCATTATTTCTCTAGTAAATTCAGAATTATCTTTTTCAAACTTACTTAGTAGAAGACATTCCAAGTGATGTCAGCATTTCCGGATCCATGGCTTCGTAACGCTGCATGTGGAATTTTCTTGCAAAAGCTGCCAATTTGTCTGGTAAAAACCTGGCGCTCTCCCTCTTCATGATCATATATTCACTCGGTTGCAACCACTTGTGTTCTAGGCACTCGTCGAGTGTCAGCCTTTTAATGGGGCACTGTTTGAAAATGTTCAATAAGAAACGGGTCGCTTCCGATGTGCCATCTGGATTCAAGTTATCAAAGTGGTAACGGACGTAGACTACGTTTTCGATGGTTTCTTCTTCATCTTTACCCAAGAAAGGAGAAGAACCACTCAGCCTGAAAGTATTCCAATAAAAATAAGTCATCTCGATGCACAAGTTTACTGCAAATAAATTTCATATGCATTATTTTTAAGTTGTGTTAGACTGACTCAGTTCAATTATTAATTATTTATTTCTTTCATGGATGAACATATGCTACTTTTTAATGAATGCATGTTATTTTATACAAAAAGTAGTAGTAATTTTTTTTTTAATAGTGTCAAATGTACTTTCTAAAATTACATGGCTTTATCATCAAATAAAAAAATTAGTGGAGCAAATCTTAGAATTACTGTGAGGTTGTTGACACAAGATTTCTTTAATGCAGTCATTCAAACAAGTGATTAAAATATTCATACATACTGTTACACAATGGTTTTAATAGTAACATTTTTCTTAAAGTTTCATAACGTAAACATCGTTAAAATATAAAGAAAATAGACAATTTACATTATTATGGATAATAATCGATCTTAAAACATCATTACTCCGGGAATACAGCATGCTAAAATAATTTCGTATTGAGAGTAAACGCTAGATCGCTCAAAATTAAATTAAACAAAGCTACAAACAGTCAATGTTAACTATTTCTTAACATTTTACCTTCCTTTTTAGATTCAAAAATAATATACTTTTGGTCAATTTAGCGGTAATGACACCGAGACCGGAGTAATCTATTAATCATTACCTTTAAAATGAGATATTACCCATCCATATACGTTAATAATATCGGGATTTAACTTCAAGATTTTTATACAGCGATTTTGTGCATTTTAAATAAACGCGCCACTGTTTTTTTTTCATTATTTTTTTTTTTTTTTTTTTTTTTCCTTTGACACAAACCCTTTATTAAATATTAAAAACATTATATCTTCCGGTACCGGCGCATAAGGATTACAACTATTTTTTTTTTTTTTCCCCAGACATCTGGTTTTATTTTCTTTAGCGTATATAGAACGTGAATTATTTCATTATTAACATTTCATTATTTTCGATTGCACATAAAATACTTAGTGCTCATCATGTTATTGCTTATTTAGCATTTTATATAAAAGAAAATTTGGCTCGTGATAAGTTCACGGCTTGAAATGATGTCCACGTTCTAATGCTGACATTAATATGTACTTTTGAGCTAACTAGCTTCTATTATGCTCCCATCGGAGCAGAGCACACTTCTTTTGAATATGTCGCAAGAACGATGTCGGTGCGGATCACTTATCGCAAAATTCATGGCAAAGAGTATATTTTCCTCCTTGAGATTTTTAATGGAGATTTCTGACTCAAAAGTTTTCAATATTGCGATACGTCGGATCGATGAGTCTTTCACTTAATTCAAAGCTCCGTTCGGACACTTAAGACATCAATACTCGCACACATCTTTGCTGGATGACTAGCAGGAAGCGCTTTTATTTTGCATACACTTTAACTATATACATTTCGGTGGTTTCGTTGCATTGGAGATTGAGACATAATATTTGCACATAGAGTGAGTAGTTGAAGTGATTGTAAAAATCAGAAGGTTAGAAACCTTCACTTTCGTTTCGTGCGTATTAAATCCGCATTAGTTCCTTCATACACTGTAGCGTGAAGTTGCTGAGGATTTTGTTACTGGATTAAAAGGTAATTTTGAAAAATTTGATCGGCCAACGGCCGAGGCCGCCGACTACGGCGTACTTTTCTTCACGTCCTTTTCTCACAGCATCCTAGAGAAGAGTCAGAGATGCCTTCCAATCTCACGGCACCAAATATGTAAACGTTAATTTTGAATAATAAAAAAAATAAAAATGTAAACGTAAATTATTGAATTAATAAAAATCTCTATGATAATTTTTTATCTAAAACAATTAATTATTAAATCCTCAAATGTAATCTGTAAATAAATCAACTAAATAATAAAGTTTTTAATCTGGCCCAAATATGATCGTAATAGCAGCAATGATCCGATAATGACAACTAAAATTGAGAACTTGAGCTAAAAAGGAAAATAATAAAAGAAAAATGACTCACCAAAGCAGCAGAGGTGAAAAACGAGGACAGCAGTTGTTTTAAATCACGAAAATTTATTATTGATAAAACACAAACACAAGCTACAAAAAATAGGATACTGGCCAGCCCTTGGGTAAAAAAGAAAATAAGGCATGAGTGATCGTAATACACTAAAAAAACTCTCATAAGTTTTGCACTGAATTTTTTATGATGGAATAAAAGATCTGATTTAGTTCACAGTAAGCAAATTGCGTTCATACTATTCACTACAGTATATTCGACGTTCACCTTCATATAAATAAGTTTTGCATAGGATAAAAGGCCAATCGAGAATATTCTGCACCTGGCTGAGCACCACTTAAACTCTGAAGATAGTGTCCGGTAAAAGGAGATGGTGCTCAAAACTTAGTAGATGAAAATGGCGCTTGACATTAGTAGCTCACGCTTCATCAGTATTAAATTGAAGCGAATTCTTGTATCACTAACGGATATTTTTGTCAAGTCTACTGGCCAAAAGGAGTGTATTCCACCCCCTAATCCAGGACAGGGGTGGAATTGTTGAATACTTCGTTGGAGATAGCAACTGTAGATATTAGATGAAGATATGCAAACATCGGCACGTTAATTATTCCAATCATAATCTTCTTCGTTCTGAGTCTTCTCTAGTAAAAAATATATTGATGAACTGTAGTACTAGCATTCGTGACACGACATTTCGTTAATATTTCTTCATAGCAAAGGATGTTGAACATGAACGCTTTGATCAAATTTTTAACTATAGCGTCGGCTCGGATGCCACGGCGAAAACTGCCGGGCTCCTGCCAACACGTCTTGCACTCACTCGCTTTTCTCTGGATCTGCCTAACCGAACTTTTTCGCTGGCGAATTTTGAAGCCGCGCGCCGTAATCAGCCAATCAGCTTCGCGAACCTACCGGAAATGACGCGCATCGCCACTTCCCGATAAAAGTTCTGGAACCTTCTTTCGGATTCTAGAAGGAATCCCCTAGCTGCCTCCCCTCTTTTCGAGCGGGAAAGAGGAAGAAACGATGAGGGAAAATGGCTGCCCGGTAAAAATGAAAAAAAAACAGTGGCGCGTTTATTTAAAATGCACAAAATCGCTGTATAAAAATCTTGAAGTTAAATCCCGATATTATTAACGTATATGGATGGGTAATATCTCATTTTAAAGGTAATGATTAATAGATTACTCCGGTCTCGGTGTCATTACCGCTAAATTGACCAAAAGTATATTATTTTTGAATCTAAAAAGGAAGGTAAAATGTTAAGAAATAGTTAACATTGACTGTTTGTAGCTTTGTTTAATTTAATTTTGAGCGATCTAGCGTTTACTCTCAATACGAAATTATTTTAGCATGCTGTATTCCCGGAGTAATGATGTTTTAAGATCGATTATTATCCATAATAATGTAAATTGTCTATTTTCTTTATATTTTAACGATGTTTACGTTATGAAACTTTAAGAAAAATGTTACTATTAAAACCGTTGTGTAACACATACCAACCAACTGCATGAAAACAGTATGCAGAAAATGTTTGCAGAATTTTAATTATGACGTGTTAATTATGTATCTAAATCAAAATTTAACGCTATGTCACAAAATATTACATTTTAGAAACATTCAAATATTTATGTGGGAAGATCTTTTCTGCCTAAAATAATGTTGACTGTTGTGTTAGCTACCGTTTCAGCACTAGAAGTTTTACTAATAGACAAGCTCTGTCAGCAAACATTGTAAGTTGCAAACCATGCAACAATTGTTCTGTAGTTGGCAACAAAGGGGACTTGGCATAAGTGCAACCTATTAAAACAGCAATGTACAGAATTTACTGCTTAATATCTTAATTCATACACAATAATGAATCTGCTTCATTTACTAAAATTAAGGTGTCTTTTAGTTCTTTTTTTTTTTTTTTTCTCTCTCTCTCTTTTAATTTTAGTGAAGAAAACTTTTTCAAGTTGATATGTGTTAGAGTTCTAAATTTTAGATTATTAGAATGACTCAAAACTAATCTAATAATTTCTTTATCAAATTCAATGTTTTGAAATGAATTTTTTTTTTTAATCTTAAGGGGACTTTTGGCACCTTTACAGCACGACTGAAGTAGGTTTCCTATAGAAGCTTATATGTCTATTTAATATTTATATATTGAAATTATATTAGGTTTGTTCAATAGAATATATGTTCAGGCAGCAATTCTTATGGTTTTTGATAGATTTTTTACAGATTTCAAATCTTTAAATTTTGTTTTCCCAGTTTGCATTTTTTCATGAATTCATGACTTTCAAAATGCTAAAACTTCTACAAATATTTAAATTTACCAATATTTTTTTCCGGATGTATCATGCAGCCTACTTAATTAGTTTTCGAGAAAAAAATTAAAAAGTGCATGTCTATATAAAAATTTGGTAAAAGAACATGCTTTTTGTTATATTTTTATTTTTTAATATTTTTTTTATTTTAAAGTTATTGAAAATTCCATCCCTAATTCTTTTAAGTAGATACTATTAAACATACAGTTAAGTAGATACTATTACATTTTTTTTTTTTTTTAATGCATATTTGAAGCAAGTTGGTGAGTAAATTCATCCAAGATAATTCCACTGTCCAAGTTTGGTACAAACTGATTCAATAATTCGGAAGTTATCACAATGATTAATTTTTTTTCACTATAAATACATATAGATAAACTAAGTGATCTCAATAGGACAATTTCTAAAGAAACCCAATTGAGAACCCTTTGTACTTACAGAATATAAGTTAATACTCCGACACACCAAACATCGGTCAATGATGATACTTCTTCATTTTTCAGGATTTCTGGAGCTGTGGATGAAAAAATATTTCATATAAACTAACTAAAAATTATTTCATAGAACTAAATTATGCATCAGTGTATAGTTCAGTGGC
Source organism: Salticus scenicus (assembly GCA_963930645.1). Lineage (NCBI taxonomy): Eukaryota > Metazoa > Arthropoda > Arachnida > Araneae > Salticidae > Salticus > Salticus scenicus. The sequence goes on along the minus strand of OZ005649.1, from coordinate 402,827,158 downwards.
GCACCCAGAATTTCTGTCTGGAGGGGGCTGAAGAATAATTGGATCCTGCAGTATAGTAATAGGTTTATGGGCATACGCATACATACATATAGTAAAGAATCTGCTTTAGATATTTCTTAAAAAAAAAAAATAAACAAACGAATGAAACTGAATTTAAGTTGAATAGTGCAGTCGAGGAATTTATATCAGTATATAACATGCTAAGTTACAGTAGTTCGGTCAGTTCGGGTTGGCATTGAGCTTGCAAACAAAAATGTGTAGGTTCATCTCATGACCAAAAAATGTCGTGTACAGTATGACAAGCTGGTGAACATAAAATTTGCCCGAAATGAAATGCCCTCTCCCTGCGCATATTTCCATTGAAATTAAAATTTTATCAAATTTAATACTCTTTCGCGATGCTTCATATGCAGTAATACGTAAGTAATTAAGAAATAATAATTATTGCCAAATAAAAACTGCAGTTGTGATATGTAGGAATTTTAACAGAATTTCAGAGTAAATTTTTACATGGCTATTTTTATTTAATTATATTGAGTATGGGGGTGATGCTTCTTCTAGGTTCGGTTAACAGAAACGAGTCGGACGCTTAGTTTTCGCGGGTGTTAGTCAACACAGCAAGCAGGGGCAGTACCTCTTAATATCCTAAAACATTAATTCTAATATATATTACTTATAATTTTAATTTGTTCGGTTAGCAAATATTTCAAGTGTTACTTTTCTGAGTAATATCATTACAGGATATTGTATTCCAGTATATATATATATGGAATTTGAATTTTTATAACAGGAAAAAATTGCATTATCCAAAAACAGAGTTTAGATTTCAGTGACATCAGAGGCAAAAATGAAAACTGTGCATGGACCCTACTGTATATCCTACGTACTGTGATAAAAAAATAAGTGACCCCGCCCTCTCAAGCACCTGTAAAATATCTTAGCATATTGTTTTAGGGGTATTTTCCTATTTTGAACAGTAAACTACACCTTTTGACATTTCTTTAAATCGTTACATTTTTAGAGAAATAATTTTACGTATTTGTGATTAAATCAATTAAATTTTATCTTCAGCAATTGATGCAAAATTTCCCTTGCTTGTATATGTTCTAGTGGCATATAAAGGGTTTAATACAAATATGGAAAGTCCATTTTTTATTTAAAATATTGTTTTAGAGGAACAACTAAGAGCAGGGCTAATTTTTTTTTTATATCAAACGAGAATTTCCATTTGCCGATGCAAATGTGTTAATTTTTCCCAAGGACAACAAACTTTCACAAAGATGCTATAAATACTCATAAATTAAAATACAAAATTGTATGAGTCTGATATCCCATTTTTCTGACAAATACATCCTTCCAAATCAGATTGTTTCTTCTGCCTGACTTTTTAAACACTCCCTCGATTTCATGATAACAGTATATGCTTTAGGTCCTTAGAAGCCCATTCCTAAAAACTGCAATGAAATGTCTAGGGTATCTTTAAACTAAAAAACGAAGAAGTAGTTAGTTATTTCTCTGTTTGATTGTAGAATTTCAAAAACTCCTAATATTTAATGTACAATTTATAAACTTTATTTTTGCTTATAATATCTGTGTTTGAATAAAATTTTTTACCGTGTCAGCTGGTTCTGGAGGGGGCTTGAGCCCCCTAAGCCCCCTCCGTGGGTGCGCCACTGGTATAGTTGAAGGAACAATTTCTCAAAAACACTATCAAAAATTAAAGCATTGTGGCTTTGAAATTCTGCGTCTTTCTTCAACAGAAGGCCATGAAAACAAAGAGAGAAAGCACACTGAAAGGGGAATATAAACCAATAGGAAGCGAATATAACACAAAAAATTATAAAATTGAAGTACACTTTTTTTATGTTTCTTAATTTTTATTTAATTTATTATTAATCTTAATTCATTTTCCTGTATTATGTGTCCTTCCTTCTCATCATCTGCAATTTTTGAAGGTAATGTGATCAGAAGACATAAAACTGACCTAACGAAGTAGTCACCTAACAAATTTTCTGGTAAGAAAATGCTGATACATGTGTAAAGACATATAAAACGAAACTTACATATCAAGTTAAAAATAATAACAATTAAAAAAAAATCTGTGGGGCCATTTTTTGAAGCACCCATTTCCGAGATCTAAAACTGACCTACCTAATCAGGATGACCATTAATTTTCCTGTACCACGTAATGCATGAGAAAGGATATGTAAAATGGGTTTATGTAACAATTTTGAAGAAAATCATTAGAGCCATTTTTAAGATACCGACTTTTACCAAAATTTGGCATACTCAATTGTTGACTGGAAAACAACTATTACCTACAAAAGAATATTTGAAAGAGGGTTAAATACGGCATGTTTGAGAAAAATCCGTACAGCTGGTTTTTTGAAGGAGTGCACTTATGAGATCTGAATTCAGCTACAGGGCACCTATCAATTTTCCTGAATTAACCAACTAATACACATGTAATAGAGTGTTTATACAGCAACTTTGAAGAAAATCACTAGAGCTGTTTTTCCACTTCTGGTTTTTCATTTTTCACCAAAAGTTGGGAAAATCACCTGTACACCAGACCTGTCTCAATTCTGAAGTTTTGTAGTTCTGTCTATTAGTTTTGGAGATATAATAGTTAAAAGATTCCCCACATACATACGCACACACTGACCAATTGCCAAAACCAACCTTTTTCGGACTCAGGAGACCTTAAAATATGTCAAATCAGGTGAAAACTCGATATAGAATTTTTTGGACCGAATACAATGCTTCCATTACCTACAGTAATAGAAATCAAAATTATAATCCTTATTTCCTTAACACTGCTACTGTGTTCAGGTCCATTTTGACTCAAAATCAGTATAGTACGTGAAAATTCATATTCTATGTAGAAAACTTTCCATAAAAAACAACAGGAATTGTTACATAAATTTAATCCAAAAATAGAAAATCAAAATTTAGTTATATATTGAAATAAAAACATTGGGTCCATTCGAAATGTACACAGCAGCAGGATTAAAAAGAGAAAAAATTCTGTGAAACAGCTTGTATTTTATTGCATATTTATCTGTAAAAATTTCTTTAGTAAGAGTAAGGATCTATTTTAAATTGAGGATCCTATTTTTATTTTCGTTAGTCTGTATTTTATCTTTAAAAAGTTTTGAAGTAATATTAGAAATTTTCGAGCTCAATTAAATAGAAGGACATTCGAGAACATGCAAAATTAAAAAATTATATGATATAAATATTTTATAGCAACAAAATTTTTGTGCACACTCATATTTTTAATTTCATTTAACTAGAGTTTAAAATGTGTCCCAAAAGTTTATAGATAACCGTTTTTTTTTTTTTTTTTGGATTTAAAAGCGAATTAAACGAGTAAGAAAGACGAGATAAATTATGCAAATATATATTGACGTAATAAAATTAATAAAATACTTATAGAACTTTTAACAATTTAATATAAAAAATTAAAAACAAAATAATGCTGTCCCAAAACTATATGGACAACCTGTGTTAAAAGTTGATTGAAGCACTGATCTCCAAATTTGTATTTTCCAAGGTCATGTACTTGCGACGCAGTAGTTTTCTGAGATAACAGCAGAGGTAGCTTTCTTTTTTTTTGACTGATTGTAAAGATGCCTCGCAACGTATAGTTTTCCAAAACTGAAATTTTGTAAATTTATTGTTTGAAAGCTCATGGAATAAGAATTGTGGACATTGCTAGAAAAATTGGGACACAACAGGGCTAGTTTTTACCAAATTTTGCCATAAGGTGACAATTTTGAAACAAACTTATGTTCAGGACAACCAAAGAAAACAACTAAACGGCAAGACAAAGTGATTTTCAGATCAGTTTCAACCCAGAACCTGTCTGTACGGTCAATTTCTAGAGAAGTGACCGGTCCAGTATCAAAATCCATGTTTCATCGACGGCTGCAGATAAGTAAATTGTTTGTTTATCGCAAAATGCATCGTTCGCCAAAGTTAACGAAATGACATAAAGACACTCGTGTTCAGTGGGGTCGAAATCCTATGAATTGAAAAGATGAATGGTTGAATGTTCTGTTTAGTAATAAAAAGAAGTTCAATTTAGATGACCCTGACGATTGGGCATATTACTGGCACGATATTCGCAAGGAATCACAAACTTTTTTTTTCAGCAGACAACAAGGATAGGGCTCATTCATGATGTGGGGAGCATTTTCCTTTGATGGAACTGCCGATATTGTTTTTTTAAAAGGTCGTCAATGTTCCGAAGATTACCAGAGAATGCTAGAAGTACAGTTACTTCCATTTGGAAAGTTGCTAGGGGGGTACGAATGCATATATCAGGAAGACAGTTGCTCCATGCATGTGTCAAACTCTACAATGCAATGGTTTAGATAAAACCAAATAAATGTTATGGACTGCCCGGCCCTAACTCCTGACCTGAACCCACTGGAAAACCTTTCTGAAATATTATCTAGAGACGTATATGCTAATGGGTGTCAATTTGCAACAGTTCAAGATCTAAAGCTACAAATTGAAAGAAGTTGGTCATCTCTAAAGCCAGAATTTATTCAAACTCTTGTTTTGAGCATGCCGGATCGAGATTTTGAAGTGATTAGGGAAAATGGCTCAAAAATTTGAATATTAAAGGAAAAAAAAATAATAAGTCGTCTATAAAGTTTTGGGAGAGTAAATTTTCATTTTTAGTTTCTATCACAATGTCTGTGATTGTAAGATATTATTTTTGTATAGTATTATTGTCTTGGAATTACGTATAATTAAAAATGATTTTGAAATTTTTATCCATCTTTTTAAATTGTAAAGTAAGAAAAAACTCATTGTTTATAAACTTTTGGGACGCACTGTATAATTTCTATTTCACTTACTCTAATCACTACTTTACTGAAGAAAGAAGCAATATTTACAATCCTCAGACATTCTAAACGATTCCAGAAATTAATATTGTTTATTTTTTTACTTAACACAGTACCTAGATGACTGAGTTCACCCAGTCTTATTATAAAAATCATTCTTAGTATAGAAACAGTGATTTGTTTTCAGATAATTATATTTCTTAATTGTTTGCCTAGGGTAAAGCAAGGATTGCCACTGAAAGCTAATTTCCCTGGAAATAATAAAATTTCAAATAGAATTGTCACATACCTCTAACTGTAATTTTTTATCAAAAATCATTCAAGCAGTTTCCCTGAAGACCAGATTTCTGCTATATATTATTTCAGGCAAAGAGCAAAGATGGCTAATTTTTTCGTAGAAGACAATAACTGAAACAAGTTTTTACATCTTAAAAAAAAAAAAAAAAAAGAAAAAATACAGCAGTTCCTAAAAAAAACAAAGTTGATGCAGTATTCCTCCCGGGTGATGTGCATGTTACCAGTAAATGCTAATTATACTGAAGATGAAGGTATTTCAGATTAAAATGTTTCAAGTACTTAAAAAAAAAAAAAAATGTGTTTCTGCTATTTTTTCTTGGGGGAAGCACTGATTACTAGTGAATGCTAGATGTTCTAAAGAGAATATCAGATTTTTGTGTTTTAAATTGTAAACTCAAAAAATTCCAAAATCTAAATTAATTAAAATTTTTCAAATAGTTTCTAAGAAAACCATGTCTCTGTTATATTTTGCTATGTGCCAAATAATAATGTGATTAGTTAATAGTGATTGCTAATTTTCATAGAGATAACAAGGGTAAATCAGATGGGTTTCTCATCATAAAAATTCCCTTCGTGCAAAGTTTTTATGAAAATCATTAGAGCTATTTCCTAAAAAACCAAATTTCTGCCATAGTTTTTACAACGGGTGGAGTGAACGTTAACTTTCCTGAAGATTAGGAAAATTCAGTTTAAATTGTCTAGTTTAAATAACAAACCATAAATATTTATCAAAATCACTCAAGCAGTTTCCACGAAAACCAAATTCCAGTCATATTTTGCCACAATGGAGTGAGAATTAACACAGCAATGAATGCTAATTTTCCTGAAGATGAAGATATGTGAGATAGGTTTATCATTTAGGGAAAAAAAAAAAAAACCTTAATTATATGTTTTTATTACAATCGTATGATTTGTTTCCCGAAAAAATAAAATTTCCACCCTGTTTTTGTAATGGACAGATGTGTTAACAGTAAGCGTTAAGTTAATTTTTGTGAAGAAGAGGACAAGTCAGATGGATTTATTATCTCAAAAAACACCTAACTCTTAGGTTTTTTTCAAAATCGTTTGAGTCATTTAATTTCAGTCGTATTTTTCAATGAGGGCATAAAGATTAGCCAGCAAAAGTTAATTTTCAGAAGATGAAGATACATCATATGTATTTTGTTTATTCCCTGACACATTGAATTGTGAAATGGCACTGCAATCGCTCTTTTCCATGTACAGGTAGTTTTGTTTTGGTTTCAATTTGTAAACAGGAGTATGAAAGCTCCGAACGCCTAAGTGTCGTTTCCGAGAATAAAGTTTTGAAATGATTTAAAAATAGTTTCTTTGAATAATTCATTATTTGATTTTAGGAATAATAATATTGCTGCATTAACAGGTTTGTCATCTCAAAGTAGCCCTGTTTCTAAGTTTTTATCAAAATCATTTGAACCCTTCTTGAGAAAACTATTTCTGCCACATTTGTCAATGTTTGGAGTGAGCATTAACAATGAACACTTTTTTTTAGGACGAGTTGGAATCACATGAGTTTGTTATCTCAAAAAATCCTTCATCCTATGTTTGCACCAAAATTGCAAAATTTTCTGAAAATGAGGATAAGTCCAATGAATTTCTTTAGCCCCAGTCTTTTCTCAATGCCATTATATCCATTTCTGAGCAAAACCAATATCTGGCATGTTTTGCAACAGGGGGATAAAGATTTAACAGGAATGTTCATCAAAATCATTATATCCATTTCCAAGTAAACTCAATTTCTGCCATTTTTTTGTAATAAATAGATAAAGGATTGACAGTGAACCCCAATTTTTATGAAGATGATTTTGCTCTAATCGATTTTTCACTCCAAAAATCCATTAACCCTAAACATTCATCAAAATTGTTATATCCATTTCCAAGCAAACCCAATTTCTGCCATATTTTGTGTCTGGTGAATAAAGGGTTAACATCGAATGTGAATTTTCCTGAAGATGAGGATAAGTCCAATCAATTTAGCACCTCAAAAAAAAAAAAAAAAAAAAAACTCCAAACTTTCATCAAAATTGTTTTATTTATTTCCTAGTAAATTCAATTTCTGCCATACGTTGCAACTGGTGAATAAGTTAACACTGAACACAAATTTTCAAAAGATAAGGATTAGCCCAATTATTTTTTTACATCAAAAAATCCCTAACCCCAAACTTTCATCAAAATCGTTACAGCTATCTCCAAGATCCCCAAGACAATATGCAAATAACTAACAAGTCATGTGATTAACTCATTTAATATAAGAGAAGGATATTCGTGGAATTAAAAAATTTACTTCCACTACTATTACTTTAAATCTACTACTGCCTATTTTGACTCTGAGTAATTGGATAATTTACAGACAAGTGTTTTGGGCGAAAGTAATCAAACATGCTGTTCACCAGACAAGAAAAAGGGCATGAATGCAATGCAACATGAAAAAATCAATGTATGATCATTTCATCTATTGCATGTTTTTCAATTTACAGTATTTCCTTAATCCTGCTCTGTATCTTTCAACAACAGTTTTTCAGCACATTTTAGTGTGAGTTTATAACTATACTTTTAAAGCATTTTGCTCTACTTATTTGTATTTTTTTTTTTTTTTTTTTTTTAATATGAAGCTCAACAGAAAGTTATATAAATATTTGCAAATTTCTTACCTAAGTACTCTGGACAACCTTTTAACTTGGTTTTGGCACCTGCTCTTGGAATATGACGAGCTGCTCCGAAATCAACCAGTTTGATGTCAGAGTCCCTCAAATTAACCATCACCACATTATCGGGCTGAAGCTCCAGGTAGCAAATCTCTCGGAAGTGAAGGTACTGCAGAGCTTCAAGTACCTGAAAGGAAGAAATACAGCATTGCATCCAATTCTTAAGGGGAAAATAATAAATATGCAAGTAGCTAATGAAATTTTTATAAGAAACAGTTCCATGAATTTCCTAAGCAAGTTATCAATGATAATAACAAAAAGAAGATTTGGGGAAAATTCAGCAAATAATGAAGCAGCATTTGGCGGCAAACTGTGCAACTTTGTACTGAATTAGACAATTTAGTGAAAATTGGTAGTTTATGGTTGATAAAATTTGGAAATAGCTTCAATAGGAACTGAGTTCTGGAATTTTTTGGGGGGTGATCGATTGGTTTCTAGTGTAGAACCACTGTCAAACTCTGACAAAAATGACTCTTGAGTTTGTTGCCAGAAAAGAAGGTGCCAAATATTGAAGGGAGAACAAGTGTTTCATGTAGGAAAAAGGTTATTGCAATTGGCACACATATGAAAGCTTTTTCTCCCCCCCCCCCCTCCTTTTTAAATCATGTTTAATATATTTTACAGAAAGTACTTAAATAGATCAGGAGCAACATATTCATATGGAAGGATGGGTTTATTTTTTGTTAAAAAATAAATAAATAAAAGGCTGAAATTAGAAATACTTTTCATTCAATAAGAAGTTTATCCTTGTTATTTACACTTTTCTATGTATTTTTTTTTTACACACTAATATAATTAATAACTTTCATTTTCTTTAAATTATTTCCGAGTAATAAATATTAGTTTGAAATTGTATTTGTATTAGATTCTCTTTAAACAATTTTAAAACAAAAGTAATACTTTAACAACTTTGATGTTGCAGATAGACTCATGCATCAGGTCGGGTGACACACTTTTACCAGCAACTGAACAGACCGACAGGTCCTGTTTGTGTTGGGCTGGCAAAAAATTTTGGCGGTCAGATTAAATTTAGAATTTTTTTTGTGGGATGGGTTTAGATGTTTCTGAATTGGGTAGAAAAAAAATTATAATATGTACAAATTAATATTTAAAAAAAAAATGAAAATAACTGATTATTAAAATATGAATTCGAATTGGTTGTGTTGTTGCTTTTCCCCAAACACTAGCAGGGCTAAAACAGGTCCATGATATTGTGCACCCAAAATAAATCAAGAACTAATAAAGGACGGTCAGTAAGATCCTGCTTAGAGAGCCCCAGGCAAGCAAGAATATAATCGGGGGAATTTTGCTCAGTAGAAACTTGGAACAGACTTCAAAACACTTGGAACCATCAAAATATGTCAAAGATCTCAGATGACCACTGAGGAGGCGAGTGAGGGTGGTTTGGTTCAAATTTCCTCAAGAAATAAAATTTATATAAGTGATATGCATTTAAACATAACTTATTGTCACTTTTATTGTTGAGTCATAGCGTACATATAGCTAGGAATATTCTTTTTTACTCTCTTCTTAGGAAAGAAATATCTGAATTAAATCAGCATTCTAATAAAGTAAACCACATTGAAATCAATCTCTTCATTTGGGAGCTACGGTGCCACAGACAGATACACAAACAGATAATAATCTTCTATAATAATAAATGGATAATAAAAGACACAAATAGATAACTTCTAACACCTCTCTTTTTTTTAATCAGAGGTCAATAAAAGGGAAGGAAGAATCTCAAAAGCAATTTTATCCCATCTATTTATCTATTTTACTCACCCTTTGGTAAAAAATTTACTCAATTCATTCTTAATTTTTGAACTATTTTATTTCTATTACCTGACGACCGTAGGTAATGGAAGTATCATATCAAAAATTTCGATTTTGAGTTATTTAGATTATCCTATCACCAAAACAAATTAGAAACTTCAGAATTAAAACAGTTATACGGGTAATTTTTTTCAACTTTCAATGGAAATTGGAAAACTGGAAGTGGAACCCTATCTCAAAAACATCTCTAATGATTTACTTCAAAATTTCTATAAAAACACTCTAAAACTGTTTTTTTTTTTTGTGTGTGTGCGTATTACTTAGTTAGTTCGGGAAAATTGATAGACATCCTGTATAAATAATAGGTCAATTTTAGGTCTCGCAACTGCATTCCTCAAAAAATGGCTCTACACATTTTTTCCGAATTCACCATATTAACTTCCTTATAGATAGCTTTAATATGTAATTGTTAGTTTCAGAGAGTAGACGAATTTGCCATGTTTTGGTGAAAATCAACAGTTCAACCAAAAGTCCATATCTCAAAAACGATTTTTTTTTTTTTTCAATTTTGCTACTACAGGAAAATTGACAGATGTTCTGATTAGGTAGGTCAGCTATAAATCTCGGAATTGGGTGCAGTCTGTAGCCCCCCCCCCCAAAACACTGACATTCACTATTGAATATTGCAATTGTAAATTTTTTATTGGTCTAGAATGACACTTTGAAAACTCTTAGCCCCCCCCCCCCCCCCCAAAAGTCAAGTTCTGGATCCGCCACTGATTGGGTGTTTCAGAAAATAAAACTTGCTATGTAAATTCTGTTTTATATGTCTTCGCGACGTGTGTGCTTGCTCTTGCAGGGAAACTGTCAGGTGTCAAATTTGTTAAATCCATTTTATGTCTTCCAACCACACTATTTCCAAAAAGAGTATTTGTGTCAGGGTTCTGATTAGCAGTAAAAGAGGGACGAGAATTTCTCATCCTTACTCAGAAACAAGGCGAGATTTCAAAAAAGAATGTGAGAACAGAAATATAGAAGTATATAGATATAAAAAAAAAAAAAATTGGATTATTGTAAATTGCTAATAATGTCTCTTAAACATTACATAATGCTTAAGAGACATTATTAGCAATTGGTATAATTTGGCTCATTGGCTCAAATTATACCAATGAGCCAATTACAGCTCATTTGTATAATTTAATGCAATACATAATTTTCTTATCCATGTTTTCTGAAAAATCTTTAAAATCATTCAACTTTTGTGAAGCATCTGTATAAATTGGTTGATTTTTATGAATGATTTGTTTTTGGACCCAATATTTTAATAAAATGGCTCCAAAAGAGTGGGAAAATATCTCTTAATGTTAAAAACTTTATGCGAGAAAATAAAAAATATATGAGATATTCTCACGCTTTAGCGGGAACCTGGATATGTAGTATGGGTAATGGAAATCATGTAGCTGTTACACATCAGATTTTTTCTTTTAATATTAAAAAAAAATCTAATTCTAATTATTATTATTTTTTTTTTTAGGTTAAATGTAATAAGATTATTATGATAAATACATTTCTTTCCGAAATTGGGATTATTAAGTCCATCAAAACCAATTCAAAAATTTTTAAATAATCATTTAAAACTTTAATAATCTGCATTAAAATATCCTTTTTTTTTGTTCAAAAGAAAGAAAGAAAAAAAATAACTGTACCTGTTTAATAATAGTGACAACCATCTCTTCATTGTATTCGTGACGTAGTGCTAGATAAGACAGGACATCCACCCCGGACAATTTTTCCATCACTAACACTGTCTTGTCTGCTTTGTAGCTGGCGGAGAAGAACATCACAATTTTCTCATGACACAGGGATTTTATTATTTCATATTCCTGTTTACCGTCACCATATTCAGAAGTCTGGATCACTTTAGCCACACTGGACGTGTTCGATTCTTTCACCCACACATTGAGTACGACAGAAAACCTCCCCCTAAAACCAAAGGAATCTTAAACATTTTGTTTATCACACACACAATTTGAAATAGGAGTCTTACTTACATTGACATATAGAATCTTTCTTACATTGAAAATAACTTCTTAATTACATTAAAAATGTAATAGAGTTTGAACATTTAAACAAGAATGAGCATAGAAGTAGTATTACAAGAGCAAAGCAAGTCTCATGGTTAGACTGGGGAATAGGTGGAATAGTACGATAAAGAAAGGAACAACCAATTAAAAATTAAAAAAGATGGTAAGATGAAAATTCAGGCCTCACAACAAATTTTTACCTCAAATACACAGACTTTATAGACTAAAATGGGAAATTTATAGACTTAATAGACTAACATTAAATATATTAATAACTAAACTTAATAGACGAAATAACTGTACCGATGATACACAAATTAAGATTTTTATGTAAAGAAATTTGTTATACATAAAATGCTTAGCTAAATTTTGAACATACATTAAAAAAGGTGAGAGAAAATGCCCACCTCACAACCATCCTCTTGCATTCTCTCTTTTTTTTATTTTAGTAGCAAAATTACCTATTTTGGAAATTTGCTTTGAAAAATAGCATTGATTTTAAGTCACTTTTAAATGATCGCGCATTATGGTGATCAATCGCAAAAATACTGGGTATTCTGGGAATCTGCTTTTATCAAAGTGCAAACTTTATTAATTAGCGGTGAAATGATCCAGGATTTCGACTATCGCCGCAAAATAATCGCGTATTTCTACAGTTAGTAGCAAAAATAATATATTTTAGGAGTCTGTATCGAAAATTATCCATTAATGGTGAAAGGTTCGCATATTTCGACAATCGATTGCAAAATTGCCGATTTAGAGAAACTGCTTTTAAAAAATTGATTTTTTTTAAGAGTCAAATAAAAAAAAAAAAAGGAAAGTACAAAAAATAGCATTAAAAAATAACTGCATATTTCGCCAGTCAATTGCAATACTATCACGTATTTCGGGAATTTACTTTGAAAGTGCAATTTTATTCAGTTAGCGCTGAATTGATTGCCTATTTTGACAATAGTCTCAAAATTATTTGCTATTCTGGGAATCTGAAAAATAGAGCGATTTTTATAAGTTAGTATTGAAATGATCGCGTATCTCGTCGATTGGTCGCGAAATATCGCATAATTTGAGAATTAGCTTTGAAAAAAAGAAGAAAAAAAAAAAAAAAAAACGCAAATTTTAAGCATTAAGGGCAAAATAATAACCTATTTTCAGCAACTAGTTGCAATTAAATATAAATTTTGTCAGTTAGTGGCAAAATTGTCACTTATTTTGGCAATCAGTTGCAGAAATGTTACATATTTCTCTTATTATTATAATTTTTCAAATAAATAGCTTCTAAAAAAATCATCAGCTGATAAGATAAAACAGTATAAATTAACGGTGAAAAACTGCTGAAAAAATAGCATATTTAAGATCTTACCATGAAGTAATTAAACAGTTTCATTTTATATATACTTTTTTTTCCTATGAGATAACACTCTGCATAAAAAAAAAAAAAAAAAAAAAGCTAGACTCTGTATCCAGTGTGTTATTCAACATCATATAAAACTTTCAAGAATCATCTGTTGTGAGCATGTGATAAGAAAATTTTCTATTACATTTGATGATGATGTATACATGGACAAACACATATCCATGGGGATATTAGTTTTTGTTAGAATTAAGCAAAAGTATGTTATTAAAAACCTGGATATTTTTCACCACAAAATACAGTTTTGCTTTCCAAACTAAGAAATCTGCTCTGAAACAACAGTTTGATGCTCCAAAATGAGTTTTTTTTTTTTTCCTTACACCAAAATTGCTCCAAGAATTTTAGCAAATGAAACCTTGCATTTGTTTATCAGTGGCATAATGATTCCACATTTCAGCAATCAGCTGCCAGAATATGGCACATTCAGTCAGTTAGGTACACACACTAAGAAATTTTGATGATTTGTAGTGAAGTGATCTCATGTATCGAAAAACAGCTTTGAAAAAAAAAACCCATGAAATTTGAAGATAAGCATTTTGTGCGTCATTGCCGGAAAGGCAATGACACACAAAAAATGTTTTTTCTTTGTGTATGTAATTAATAATCACATATTTAGGGATTCAGCTTAAAATAATAATAATAAAAACTCAAATTTTGTCAGAGGCAAAAAAGATCTCATGTTTCAACAGTCGTTTGCAAGAGTATCGTGTAATCAAATTTTTTAAATGCCTAGAAATTATTGAAATAAAAATTTCAATAAATTTCAGTTTTCTAGAATTGAAATGTAATATGCCCCCCACTCTTTTTAAGAAAAAGTATACACTTGATTTTGCTTTTTGAGGGTGAACAGTGCATTTTTATGACGAAATGGATGAGAAACAATTATTTTGGTATATTTGGCTTTGAAGTAGGGGTAAAATAGAAAGTTTTTACAATGTGCCTCTTTAATTTTGAAGTTTTAGTTAACTTAGGTACTTTTTGTTTTCACTCTATATTACGATTTTATGCATAGAAGAAGTTGCAAAAAAAGTCTAGAAATTTATCAATTTATTTCATTGATAATACAATTTGCTAAAGTAATATGCTAATACTGTAACGGTATTGTTTTTTTCCTTAAAAAGTGGTTTCCTTTAGCCCCTTTTCTCAAAAAATGTTATCCCCATTTGGTCCCCTTTTTCATGAAAAATAGTCCCCCTTTTCACCTTTTTGTAACAAAAATTGAGTGGGTGCCCTGCATCATCATGTGCATTGCCTATCTCTGACGAGTTAACACCAATAAAATCTTTTCTCTTAAAAGAGTGCAGACGGTATGTAGGATTGAAAGAGAAAGACGTTCTCATCAATGTAATGTCGTTCCTTTTTATTTTAACTTAGTAAATGTGCTGTCCAGATTACTATGTCGTGGTTTTTTTCTCAAAATATATCAGACTTGGAAATGATTTAGGATGAGCAAACCAACCTGTCCATTTCTGACACTATTCTGTACAAATCTGAAAACTCCCCTTCTACTATTGGAATAGGGTTGGTTTCTCGACTGTAGTCCATTTCTGGCAGTTCGATCTCCGTCAGTTCATAGTCAGGAGTTCTTTCTGTGAATTCTTGCTGATATTTTCTGCGAGGACTGACTTTCACTTTAGGAGCACCTGTCCAGAAAAAGAAACACATATACATACATTCTGAATAAATCTAAATATAACTTGCAAGAAAGAAATATCAGGCAGTGATAGTAAAAAACATATTCAATTACATTTAAAAACAATTAAAAATAGACCCCTTTACCTGAAGTTATTGGATGATGGAATTTTCACCTGCGATCCCAGACATCTTAAATAGTCCATCTTTTATGTTGCCAGTTGTTGAAACTGATATTTTCCCTGTTTCCATCAGAGTTAAGCAGGTGGTGCCACTTCCGGTTGATTCCTCCTATTGTTTCATTGCTGCAGCAAGTTTTTTTTTTTTTTTTTTTTTTTTTTTGTTTGCTTAATTTTGATTATTTCTCTATTTACCACATACGTATAGTTATTGTAATTTGCCATTTTTTTAATATCGAAAAATTATGTGGCAAATTACAATAATTATACATATACAGTAAATGAAAAAACATTAAAAAAAAAAAAAAAACACTTGCAACAACAGCGAACTAATAGGAGGAATCAACCGGAAGTGGCACCACCCGCTCAATTTCAACGAAAACAGTGAAATATCAGTTTCACCCATAGATATAATAAGACATAGATTGATCAGCGAGACGGAAAAAGTGATGCCTTTTTTTGGGGGGGAAAAGTCACTCTAATGGCTGCCTTTCCCCGAGTAAATCACACACAGGAATACACACGGATAATTTAGAAAATAAAATTTATGAATAATTTATTTACTAAAGGTGACTGAAAAACTCCAGATACAGTTTCAAATTCATTTTTCTTTTTAATCTTTTTTCAATACTCTCTAATGGCTGATTTTAGAACTTTTTTTCGGCATCAAAATTTTTTGCTCAATAACAAGGGGACGATAGATCTATATATATATATATATATTACTATATCTATGGTTTCACCAAGCAGCAACATCAAGGATAGATGACTCTATCATTAAATCTATTTCTAATTATCTTTAAATGTAAATTATTGAAGTTTGAATTTAAATAATATTTTACTTTCAAGGGTTATTTTATAACAATGACACCCCAACCAAGAACATGAAAAATAATCTGTAAATGTTAACATTTCAAATCTTCATAATAGTCTGGAATTAAATCTATTCAAAATGAGATAGTGAGTTTTGGTATCTAGGCCTCCCTATATATAGCATCATAAATATTTAGAAGATAAAAATAAAGATATGTACATTTAAACTATAACTCAATTTAATGGACCTTTGTGAGATTTATACAAAACTCAGCACTCAAATTTTAAGTATTTTAATGAATGTAAATATATTTAAATAAATTTTAATTAAGAGATTTTAATCAATACATTTTAATATGCTAGTAGTGGAAAATGGACAACAATGTCTTTAAGCTATGGCAATTCTTCCATTCTTGATTGAATGCCGTTAGTAGATGCTAGTCTTATATTGACGTTAAACTTCTGTGCCCGTCACAGAAGTCACATGCGATCTGGGTGTATCTTCTGTGCCTGTCACATAATACAGTCAAACCCTGTCATAATAAACCGTCTTTGTACTTCATGAAACTGCACTATAACCAAACTCTGATGACTCATAAAATAGGTGTTTGCGTTCCGTTGGGACCACTGAAAAAGTTCATTATAACTGAGAGTTGACTATAGCGAGGTTCATCTGTATTAGATTTTCTGAATGTTTTCTATTGATTTTATTGATTACATTAAAAAAATTCATTTAGTTAAATTCTTGATTTGAAATCTTTATTAATATTTTTCCCCATATTTGTTTTGAAAAGTTAAAAGTTTATTTTAATAAATATTAAAGACTCCAGTGTTAGGTACAAGTGCTATTTATAGAATTTCATGGCATTTTTTAGCCAAGTCAATATTTAATATTTTTCCCAACTTAAATTAAAATTAACTTTCTAAATATAATATAAAAATTAGTTAAACTCTATGTAATCTTAGTTTTTTCTACTATAATTGAAAGTATAAAAAATAATTAAATACCTCTACTCACTTAAATTAATATAAAACGATCTTTTGTTTATTTAGTTTTTGTTCATCCTTTATTTTTACAACCTTCTCATAGGACAGCTAAGTCTGCAACTGACCTAACTTTGTTTTTCACCATCAGGCGGCGCATCGTACTTCCGGTGACGTCATATGACGCTTCTTCTGTCAGCGTCGTGCGATCGCGACATGTGCCGTTCTCTGATTGGTTGTGCTAGTGGGCGTTAGCTCGTCGTTCATTTCGCGAGTGATATAAATACAGTTTCCTAGCTGAAGAGGTTGCTTCTTTTTTACCTCCTTCTGCCTGTTGTTATTTTTGTCAGCCAGGTCGGCTGTCACTGTCCGTTACATCGCAGGCGATGTTTTATTCTTTTGAATAGTGTTATCAATAGTTAAATTATACTACAGCTATGTATTTTCGGAAATAAGTTTTGACCTCATGTTTGCTGTGTTGTTCAATGGCAAATGTGATATGTTTAAGAGTTTGTTCTTTTGACGACTTGAGCATGGTTTATTTAAACGTGAGTTGATAATTCTAAAGTAATTAATTTAATTAATATTTAAATTTCGATATATATACATTAAATTTATATTTACTTGTTTTTATTAAGTTTTCAGTTTATGTTTGTTATTGTTATATATACAGTCAATAAATGTTAAGTTTAAAATGTAAAACTTTAGTCATTCTTGTTTCTTACACATGCACATATTAGTTTTTTTTCTTCTCCATAGACAAGTTTTAATACAGCTTCCTCTAGTTCAGCACTCTGCTGGTTTAGTATATCGTTGGATCTATAATTGACCCAACATCCAGAAGTTTATTGAAAAGAGTTTTTAGAACAACCCTTGACTTTTTGAAACATACTTAAATGACTTATTATTTATATACTTTATTTATATACTTACATACTTTTATTTAGATGTGAAAATTAAATGTGAAAATAATAAAATAAGAACCACTGTTTACAGGAAACCGATGGCCACCAACGAAATAGTTAACAATAGAAGCAAAACCTCTTATCGATATAAAATTAACACAATCCGCAGTTACGTTAATTGCGCAATATTAATATGCAATAATAAAAAAGACTTAAATAAAGAACTTAAATTTATTAAAAAACTAACCGCATAAGCCGAATATCCTAAATTCCTTGTTGAAAATTTATGTAAAAAAACAAGTAAAACAGTTAAATCAAATTCCTAACAATCAGAAAACGCAACAAAAGTTTACATTTTCAATACCATATAATCAAGGAACCTCAAATAAAGTAAAAAATACCACTAATAAATTTAATTTAAACATCCCAATAAAGCCCAACCCAAATATTTTCCAAATTATAAGAAACGATAAAGATATTATTCCCCCTCTTGAAACCGCCGGAGTTTATAAAATCCCTATAGAATACCCCGATAAAAATACTGGAAGTTACATAGGAGTTACGAAAAGAAAAATAAAAACACACCTCAAAGAACATGAAAATGATATTAAATTTGCCTGATTTACTACCGCGCTTGCTCGAACATATTACGAAAATAAAATAGATATTAAATTTAATGACGTTGAAAAATTGGCCAGTTACAATAACCATACTTATGCGTTTTACCGGGAGAGTATCGAGATGATTGGTGATAATGTCGCCATTAATGACCACGAGTGCGCCAAAATAGATCCGCAGTGGTGCTACCTATTACAAGAACGAAGTAAAGCTATAAACAGCCAAGGCCCACAAGCACAGTTTGCAATTGAAAAAGGGGGAGGGTCCTCCCACGAAAAGCTTCTTACAGAAGATGAAGCCTAAGTAAGGTCTTTTAATTTATTTTATAATTATGTTGTGCTTCATTTAAAATTTAAATAAGTTATACTTAAATGCACCTACCTTCTCCTTTGGTGGAATAAGGTGAAGTTGGAAAGCTAGGGTCACCCCATCCAAATTTGTTGTAGGCCTTAACTCTAAACTGATAGAAGGTGTTTGGCAGGAGATTCCGCACCACAAAATATTCATGTTCAACATTATTGGAAATGACAGTCCATTCTTCAGCATCTAAAAGGAAAAATAGAGCATGCAACAAAAATGCCTTCACTCATTTCAAGCATTAGTACATACAGTTTTGAAGAAGACAACTTAAAATTGTATTTCACAACTTTCAAAAAAAACTTTTTTTTTTTTTCCTATTAAAGCAAATATAGCATACTTGTAAAATAAAGTTGGCAGGCTGAATAAAACATACATACATTTATTAATATCATAGAATCAACAGATTGGGAAGAAAATCATATTTATTGAAAGTCTATTTTTCCAACTGAGTGAAAATAATGCCTGGACCGGGAGTTGAACCCTGGATTCTTGACTTACAAGGTCAAGGCTCTACCAATTGAGCTATCCAGGCCGACAACCAGTGGGCATTACTCACTCAGACAACCTTTAGGCAGAGCAACTGGTCTATCATGTAGATAGCTCGACAGAATAAGCCACAGGTAATGGAAAACACCATTAAACAATGGGAGGAATAAATACATTTATTAATATCACACAATCAACAGATTGGTAAGAAAATTGGTTTCATTTAGAGCAAATATTGCCCTGGGCCAGCAATCGAACTTAGGATCTGCAGTCCAAAGTGGAGATACTCTATCACTGAGCTATTCTGGACAAATCCCTAACCAAAATAAATAAAATTATTCATCTTTTACCATAAATTTATCAGTTAACTAGGCTGAAGTGAAGATTCTTAATTGTCTGAGCGACAGCAAAGATTAATACACAATGATTTTACCTGGGTCTATAATGCCTGATCTTCTATAGCTACGATGAATATTAAACTCTCTCTTTCAGGATAACTCAAAAAATATTTGTTGAATTTCGTTCAAACTTTCACAGGAGGTGCATTTTGCTACCATAACAAAATTTTCTTATTTCAGAGAAAAAAATTTCAAACCATTCAGAAATTAGACAAAAAATTTTTTATCCATTCACTTTTCTCTGTTTCATTTTCTAAAATTTCTTCTTTCATTTCAATCCTTTGCATATCTTAGCAATGGCTATTAAACTTTTTATTTATTTATTTAATTCACTTGAAGGCAAAATCTTTTTTTTTTTTTCTTAAAAAAAAAAAAAAAAAAATCATTATATTTATTGAAATTAAACGGTAAAACAATAGAAAAAATTAATTACATTAAATTTTAAATTAAAAAAAACTATTTATTACACTTATTTAATTTTTTTTTTTTTTTTTTAGTTTATAGCATTTATTGGAAAAAAAATGGTAATATAGTCAGTTTAATTAAAATTTATTTATTTTTTGTTTATTTAATTCCTTTTAAAGGAAAGCCTACTTTTACTTTTATTTATTATATTGCTCAGAAATATATGGGAATATAGTGCAAAGAGCGAGGGATATAAAATACATGGTTCAAAAACTAAAACATTTAATAGATGCTGAGATACAGTCCTCTTAAAATCTTAGTTGTTGAATAATAGCAGCTCCACCTGTCATCAATAAGTACTCAAATTGAAATGCCCAAGACACACCTTACTGCAGGCAGTGGGAACCTGGATACGATGTATTGCAGACGGGAAAATAGTTGCCGTACGTAGTGGGTACCCGAAGTGAGGTTTAGAGTGATTTCAATTTTTTTTTTTTTTTTTTTTTTTAAGTTTTTATTTATAAAGTGATATAAAAAATAGTCATTCAATTCTTTTGAAAATTCATTTAAATATAGTGACTAGTGAAGTGGGCCTAGCTTGCTAGTTAGAACAATAAGAAATACAATAAGCATACAAAGAAGTTACGTGCAAGTACTAGTACTTAGTATTTTTAAATAATATAAAATAGTTTATTACAGGTATAGTTAAAAGATTATTTAATATATGAATAAGTTAATTTTATTTTTCATCACATATAATTTTGCTCTAGCGTTTACAACTATAGCTTGTAATATAAAGAATTTTTAAAGGCGAATTTTATATATTTACATCTGTAACTTATTACGGAAATATTTCATTTGTCTATGTATAATTCAATCGATCTAAAAATGACAGCAATATGAAGTCAAATTTAGTACTGCGATATTGGATGGCCGCCATTGAAAATATAGGATGCGACTAAATGGCACAGCTTTAGTATTGGCAACCATTAGTATTGTACCCATTGGCAACTTCAAATATTTTTTGTTATTTTGGCGATGAATTGAAATGGTTCTTGCAATTGCGTAAGTTAATAACGGACAAACGGGCTACTTTCATTTCATAATTCGCAGAAGAAAATTTTTAAAATTTTTTTTGAAGAAATAATGGTGTGTAAATAAATAAATAAAGGTTGGTAGGTAGCTATGATATTAAAAAAAATAATAATTAAGAGGATAAATTGATGAATTGCTTTACACTGATTACTAAAATTTTTGATAGGCTTCAATGAAGTGATTCGCTCTTAGAGTCTCATTAAAATGAGAAGGCAGTTACGAAGTCTCTGAAATGTTCAGCCTGATGGCACCTATTTATACACTACTATTCTGCAGAAATTAAAAGAGATGTACACCCAAATCAAACAAAGTTGCACACTTTTTTTATATAAACAATTCTATTTCAAAAGACAAAAAGTTATGAATAAGAATGATCCATTAGAATCAAATTTTGTTTTATAACTTTTTTTTTCTTTATTTTCTGGGCTAAATGATTTCTTTCTTACAAACAAAAAAAAAAAAAAAAAAAAAAAAAACTGTCTTGACTATTTTAATCAACATTGCTTAAAAGAAATAAAATGTTGATGTACTTACCAGCCTGTTTATATTCTAATGTGTAGCCTAATGTTGTGCATTGACCTTCATCTCTAGGAACAGCCCATGTGATATAAATTTCTGTATCAGAAGCATCTCTAAAAACAGGTGGTTCTGGGCGACCAGGCTTACCTAAAAAAAAAATGTGTATATATATATATATATATATATATATAATTTAAACAGTTCTATTACTGCACTTTATTCAAAAGAAAAAACACTCAATTGGATGAAAACAATTAATTTAAATTAAACTTTTCTTTTAAGTGAGCAATATTTGTATATATATTTCACTGTTCTCGAAAACGGTAGTTCGGAAGTCACGAGATTTAACACAAAGGTGCCCCCCGAAGGATCATTGTGCACACCGAAATCAGAATTTCGAATTTTTATTTAGTTTTCTTTTAATTAATAAAAATATGAAAAGAATAAGCTAATAATAGCAAAAAATTAACCATTTAAATTTTATCCATAATTTAATTGGTGCCAAAAAAAAAAAATATATATATATACGAATTTATTTTTTTTTTCAACAGGAAAATAAATACATTTATCTAAACGTGAACAATAAAAAATTATA
Organism: Salticus scenicus; assembly: GCA_963930645.1. NCBI lineage: Eukaryota > Metazoa > Arthropoda > Arachnida > Araneae > Salticidae > Salticus > Salticus scenicus. Next base: position 402,805,019 of record OZ005649.1, on the reverse strand, counting down.
AAAAAAAAAATTATGCATCTCACAAAAATTGACGCCATTTTTATTTAAAATTTTTTTTTTACACATTGATAAAGTGCTAATATGCAAGCGAAGTGATGACATCACTGGCCGTTCATAGATGCAAAAAAAAATATTTCCTATGTTAAACATCCATTGGATTTTTTGTAAAAAATTATTAAAAATCGAGAAAAATTATTTCCCGATTTTAATCCCCATATTTAGGTATAGGTATGTATTAGTTATCATGTCCATGCGTTAGATTAAGTTGTTGTTGTTGTAAAATTGACAAAATTTGAATTTTTTATTTCAAAACTCTAGGGGAAAAAAAAAAAATGGCAAATTTCCATATTTGATTAAAAACACAAACAATTCATTTCAAAAGATGATATTTACACAATAAATATCCAACTAATATACAAATTAAAAGGAAAATGATAAATATTCTATCATAATTTGAAGTCAAATTTGTTTTCAAATGTCTAAATAAAGTATCTGATATAAGATACTAATATGTTGCAGTGGAATAGATTTGATATCAGTCATCCTTGGTAGAAAAAAAAAAATATCGCCAAATTATTTGGCGAAGATAATTTAATTCCTTTCAAAAATCATGGTTATTTTAACAACTTATATTAAGAGAGTAATGAATAATATGAAACAATATTTCGTACAATACATATTACGAAAATATACATCTGGCATGTATATTTTCATATTATGTTTTTGATCACCAAATACAATAAGTGCCAAGAACGACAGAGTTTTGAAATTTAAAATTAAAATTTTGTCAATTTACAGCAAAATAACTCAATCTAACACATGCACATGATAACTAATCTATGCTAATATTATAAATGCGAAAGTTTGGATGGATGTTTGTTACTCAATCACGCCACAACCGCTAAACAGATCTGGATGAAATTTTGTACAGAGATAGATAATAGTCTGGAATAAGATATAGGCTACTATTTATACCGGAAAAATGTAAATTTTTAATTAATCTTCTATATAATATAGATATTTCTTCTATAATAAAACTTAAAAATAATTTATTTTAATTTTTAATTGTTGCCAAAGACGTTTACGAGTTAATTTATTTTTCGACATCCAATAAAATATACTTTCATGCAAATTATAATAAAAAATTATTAAAATTTTTAATTAATCTTCTATGTAATACAGATATTTCTTCTATAATAAAACTTTAAAATAATTAATTTTTAATTGTTGCCAAAGAATATTTCACACGAATAATAATAAAAAAAAATATTAGATATTATTAGGTTGTAACATATGAAATGTCCGATTCTCACCAGTAAAAGTTTTGAGATTTGGTTCCTTATAAACGTTTTTGATACAGTCATTATCTATGTATCATTTTAAAGCTAAAACTTTGTCTTTTTCATCTGATGTGTTTCAAATAAAAATATTGTGATCTGGTGGTTAGTTTATAGCCTTAATCGTGGGATGAATTCTAGAGATTTTAGAGTGCTATTTTTGTATGAATGGAAAAGTAAGCATAATGCTGCAGCAGCTGCCCGAAACATTAATGCTGCATTTGGAAACAGTTCTGTAAATGAACGTACCATTCTACGTTGGTATGCAAAGTTCGAAACTGTGGATGAGAGTCTCACAAACGAAAACCGAGGCAGACCAGAGACTGTTATGGACAATGAAGTTTTACGAACAATAGTTGAAAAAAATCCAGGCAATACTGTTAGAGATTATGCAGAAGAACTAGGTGTATCTCCTACAACCATTTCACATCATCTAAAATTGATTGGCAAAGTTAAAAATATGGATAAATGGGTTCCTCATGAATTGAATGAGAATCAGAAACGCAAATGTTTTGAAATCTCGTCTGCCCTTCTTCTTCGCAACCAAAATGATCCTTTTCTCAATCGAATTGTAACTTGTGATGAAAAGTGGATTCTGTACGACAATCGTAATCATTCAGCGCAGTGGCTGGATGCTAGTCAAGGCTCCACAACACTTCCCAAAGCCGAAACTTCATCAAAAGAAGGTTATGCTGAATGTTTGGTGGTCCTCAGCTTGTTTAATTCACCATAGCTTTCAAAAACCAGGCAAAACCATCACAGCGGAGAAATATTGTAGAGAAATCGATGAAATGCACCAGAAACTTGCACGTAAACAGCCGGCATTGGTCAATAAGAAGGGCCTTATTCTTCTCCATAATAACGCTAGACTGCATGTTTCAATGATCACTCGTCAAAAGCTGCACACGTTAAACTATGAAGTTTTAGACCACCCACCATATTCATCTGACCTCTCGCCTAAAAATTTTCACTTTTTCAAACATCTCGATAACTTCCCGCAGGAGAAATGCTTCAGAAATCCAAAGGAGGCTGAAACGGCATTCAATGAATTTATTGCCTCCAGGACGACTACATTTTATGAAACTGGCATAAAAAAACTTGTTTCTCATTGGAAAAAGTGTATTGAAGCTAATGTTTCATATTTTGATTAATAAAGTTTGTTCTGTAAAAACATATTATTTATGTGGGTTTATTCTTCTGTTAGTTAAAAAAAACCCAAATGCAGAGTAGCAGCAATAAGCTCCTTCCCAATGTAGAAAATTTTCTGACACTGGACACGTGAGTACAAGTAAACTCATATATCATTAAATAAAATGACATCCTAGTTTAAAATATAGACTTACAAAAGGATGAATGAGATTGAAAAATATGTACTCACGTGCCAGTAGTCGATGTTCCTGTACTGGTGTAAATTTCATAATGAAGGAAACAGTCTTGAAAACTACTATTTTTATTAAGATTCAACTTGAATCATGCAATTTAACTTCAAAACTTTAAACATAACTTTCAAAAAGAAAAAAGAAAACAATTGATATTTGTTTAATTAGAGTCATTCACCTATTACGACTATAAGCCAAAAAAGAAATTTTTAGAAATGAATCGTGCATTACGGAACCGGCAGCATCCAAAAACATCGTCGAACGTCGAAAAGCAAAGTCAGCTGATGTGTCGTACACACCCCTTTTAAATGAACCGCGATGCTGTCTAGAAGATTCGCTGGCAGTTAAAGAAACAGTTAGCTGTACTGCCATTAATTTCATATGCAAATTTATGCAATTAAAAAAAATAGGAAAAATAGGTGAATGATTTTATATTTTGTACTCAAGTGCTAGTTAATTGATTAATAGTTACAAATTTTGAATAGAAACTAAATTAGATAATTGCGATCACAAGAAACCGAGTTGAATTAAAAATACTGCGAAAGCAGCACCGCTTGCTTGGTGGTAGCGGTTAGCGTTTGAGTTAACTAGAAGAATATAAACAAAGCGGCATTTTTACCTATTATAGTTATTTTACATAAAAAGGAAGTAAATTAATTTAGCACTTGAATACATTTTGCTAGAAATAAAGTTACTTAAACATAAAACCTCCGGAGGTAAGGAAAAGAAAAAAATAAGTGTTTGTAACGCTGACGGGAAAAATGAGAGAATGGCGAATTTAGCCAACAAAATGCCTCCCTTTCCCGACAGAGTTACAAAAAAAATTTTAGGTAGAAAAAAAAAATATGTAAAACCAAGTTCACAGATGACCTAGACATTTTCTAGGATTTAAGCAAAAATTACAATTTTTTTTTAATAATATGTAGTTTTTTTTCAAGTCCATTTGAAAGTATAAGTCCCAAAAGACAGTCTATAAAATTTATAGTTCATTAATTGTCCTTGATTTTTTTTTTTCAATTACATTTTATGCTAGAAAAGACTGTCTTAGTTTTAGAAAAGCGTCTTTGGGTAGAGCTTTCGTCATAATGTCCGCAATATTTTCTTTCGATTGGATGTTCTTAACATCTATCTCACCATTTTCATACATTTCTCGTACAAACATATATCTCAAGTCAATGTACCTATTTTTAATGTTTTCAGCTCTACATTTTGTAAATTGCACACTTGCAGTATTATCGCAGAAAAGAATTGGTTTTTGTATTTTTATAGTAGTAAATAGCTGAAGATCTTCAATTATGTTTTTAATAGTAGAGGTAAGATATTTTATGTCCTTTGCTGATTCGGAAGAGGCAATAAATTCGGACTCCATCGGCGAAAGAGCAACACAGGTTTGTTTAATTACCCGCCATGTTAGTGGCATATTATTGATGAAAATTATATAACCAGACCAGGAACGACGATCATGGGGATCACTGGCCCAGCTTGCATCTGAGTATGTAGTAAGCTGAAGAGGTTGCTGGTTTGATGATAAACTGAGTCCTAGATCTTTTGTGGAGGCTAGGTACTTCAAGATTTGTAGTAGTCTTTTCCAATGGATAGATCCAGGATTTTCTATAACTTGTGAGAGTGAGACGACAGCATAGCTAATGTCAGGACGGCATCTTCCGGCAATGTAGAGGAGGCATCCAAGAAGACTTCTATATGGCACCTTCTGCATTTGAAGACGCTCAGCATCAGTCTGAGGCATTTCCTGTAGAGAAGTTACTGTGCCTGCGTTAAGAGGAAGAAAAGTATTAATATGATGGAAAATTTTAAACTTTTTGAGACAGGAATTTATATATTCTGGGCAATTAATTATAATCTTTTCATCTGTGATATTGAAGTTTATTCCCAATAATTTTGTTATTGGACCAAGATTTTCTAGTTCATAAATTGATTCTAGTAGCTTTATTACTTCTTTTAGATCTGTTTCAGATTTAGCAAACACAGGTAAGTCATCAACATAAATTAAAACTATAGCTCTATTTTTATAATTATAGACACAAGTTAGACCTTTAATTTGATGGAATCCGTTTGTTATTAATTTATTGTGTAATTCCTCATACCAACACTTTCCTGCTTGATGGAGACCATATAGAGCTTTCTTTAATTTTAAAACATGATTTTCTTTTCCCTCTATTATATAATCTGTAGGTTGGGCTATATAGATATCTTTATCAACATTGCCATAGAGATAGGCACATTTAACATCAATTAAACTATGTTTACACTTCAATATACAGATAAAAAGGATCATAAATAAACGGATTAGGACAAAATTGACAACTGGTGAGAATGTTTCCTCATAATCTTGACCTTCAGTCTGATTATTTCCCAAGGCAACGAGTCTAGCTTTAAATCTCTTGGATTTATCTTTATTTTTCAGGGTATAAACCCACTTCGTCCCCAGAATTTTAGTGGTTTGATTTGGTTTTGGTACTGGTTCCCATACTTGCCTCTTTATCATCATGTCAATTTCCATGTCCATGGCTTTCTTCCATTCCTTTGCTTCTGGTAGTTTCTTTGCCTCCCTAGGTGAACGGGGAATTATTATTTCAGCACAATTTGCCTCTTCTTCACTATTTATATCTTCAGTGTCTTTTCTTTTAAGTGAAAAATCATTAGTTATTTGACAATATTTGGAAAAAACGTCTAGTGAAGGATCATAATTTATATTATGTTCTTTACAGTAGTTTTCAAGTTCTATATTACTTCTCAAAGTTTTTCCATCTGGAGCAAATACATATATATCTTCCTGTCCTTTAGTCTTTCCCTTTTTTCTAGTTTTTGTGTATCTTCTAAAGGTTACACACTGGTCAGATTTTAGTTCTGTTTCACGACTCGTACTTGGCTGTGGTTCTTGTTCTGAACTTTCACTGCCTGAGCTTTGATCTTCTACATTTGTATCAGTTAATTCATCATCATCATCAAACTCTGAAGCAACCACTTGCCCGTCTTTTTCTATTCCTAGCTTTTCTTCATTAAAAGTTACATGTTTGCTTTCTATTATGGTGTCCTCCTCGGGTATCCAAATTCGGTAGTCCCTTGTTCGCATACCGTATCCTATCATTATTCCTTTCTTGGCTCTAGGTTGAAATTTATTCCTTTTCTGTTGCGGGACGTGGACATAAGCAATGCAACCATATCTTTTAAGATGTTTCAGAGTTGGTTTCCTTCCATACCAACGTTTAAATGGAATGTCATTTATAGACCGATGGAAAATTCGATTTCTAATATAGTTGATAGTATGAACTGCTTCTAACCAGAGATTTTCAGGAATGTTGGAGGACTGTAGAAGAGTTCTCATGCCGTCAAAAAGTACTCTGTTCAACCTTTCTGCAGAACCATTCATTTGAGGAGAATAGGTATTGGTTCTCTCATGTCTAATTCCTAGTTTTCCTAACAATTCTTCTATAGGGCGACAACAATACTCAAGTCCGTTATCACTCCTAATGGCTCTTGTCTTTTTGCCAGTTTGACGTTCTATAAATTCTATGAAACTTTTTAATTTAGTGCAGACTTCATCCTTAGTTCTCATAGCATAGCAAAAGGATCGGCGACTGTAATCATCTAGGAATGTGAGAATGTATCTAAACCCATGCTTAGACGGAGTAGGGGCTGGTCCCCAGACATCTGTATGGATAAGTTGGAGTATTTCTGTTGAACGAATATTACTTGACCTTGGGTATTCTGCACGTGTATTTTTACCATATATACACGGTTCGCACCTAGATTCTTCCCCTTTTAACTTGACTGATGGCTCAACTAAACTTTCATTAAACATTTTCTTTATTGTAGGAATGTTACAATGCCCCAAGCGTTCATGCCAAATCATAATATCATTTTTATCTACTGAATAGGCAAATTCTATAGTTTCATTTTTATTTTCCTTTCTAGATTTAATGCCGTCTTTAACAATTTTCCTTTTAGTTAGTTTTGGGGACATTTTGTTTTCTTTAATTTCATTTTCACCTCTCCTTTTCAATGGGAGCCCTTTTATAACATAAAAATTATCTTTTAATTTTGCAGACCAAAGATATTTCCAATGAGGGGAAAAAATTTTAAAACCATGGTCTAGTTTTGCGTGCATACCAGCTTTATCCATTTTAGACATGCTTATAAGATTTCGATGAATTGTGGGAAGTATTAAAAAGGGTTACAGTTTTTATGTTTTGACCTTCTTTTATTGTAAATTTAACTGTCCCTATGCCTTCAACCTCATGGGGAGTGATACCCATTTTTACTGCTGAGTTGTTTTGAGGTTTTCTCATCTCTGTAAAGAATTCCCTGTTCTGGCAGATGTGCGATGTGGACGCACTGTCCAAAGTCCATTCTCTAGTTAATATTTCATTTGCCTGACCACTGTTTAAAAATTCAGAAACATTGCTTTCTGTTATAAATGCCCCTCCATGAGTTTGTTTAACTTTGTCTTCAATTCGTTGTTTCTTCTTACATTCTCGTATTGAATGGCCTAATTTATTACAAAATTCACATTTTACTTTAAATTTTACATTAGGTTTCAAGTTTTCGGTTGCTAAACATTCTACTTTAGTTTCTTCCCTCAAGTTTCTTCTTGTATATTCCTTCAGGATTTCACTTTTAATTTTTAGAAATTTAAAATCATTTGGCTCATAGTTCTCAATTTCACGGGCTAAATAGTCGTATTCAATGGGTAAATTTTCAATTAAAGCATAACATTTATAGTCTTCTGAAATATTTTCCCCAATATCTTCTAACCTTCGGCAACTATCCTCAATCCTAGCTATAAAGGTTGGCAATTCTTCCTCAGGTAATTTCTTAAGGGATTTAAACTCTTTTAAACAAGAGATTCTATATGACCTATCTGAGGTAGTTCCCCCTATACTGGTTTTCAAGATTTGCCAAATTTCAGCTGGATCATCCAAATGATTAATTTCTAAACAAATATCAGGACTACAATAAGATTTTATTAATCCACATGTTTTAGCTTTGCTTTGCTCTAGTTTAAATTTAGAAATGGGAGGTAATTTTTCTTTTTCAGTTTCACTCTCTTGAGGCCAATTTTTCTTATCTATCCAAACAATTAAACCTTCACTTTCTAGTTTAATTTTTATATTTCTAGACCAAGAACGATAATTATGTCTAGTTAATAAATGCTGTGGATTTATGTTTGTAGCCATCTTAAAATTTATCTACTTCAATTAATTTCCTTAAACTAGGGAAGGGCTCTGGGCCCATAACCCTCTTGTGGGTTTATTCTTCTGTTAGTTAAAAAAAACCCAAATGCAGAGTAGCAGCAATAAGCTCCTTCCCAATGTAGAAAATTTTCTGACACTGGACACGTGAGTACAAGTAAACTCATATATCATTAAATAAAATGACATCCTAGTTTAAAATATAGACTTACAAAAGGATGAATGAGATTGAAAAATATGTACTCACGTGCCAGTAGTCGATGTTCCTGTACTGGTGTAAATTTCATAATGAAGGAAACAGTCTTGAAAACTACTATTTTTATTAAGATTCAACTTGAATCATGCAATTTAACTTCAAAACTTTAAACATAACTTTCAAAAAGAAAAAAGAAAACAATTGATATTTGTTTAATTAGAGTCATTCACCTATTACGACTATAAGCCGAAAAAGAAATTTTTAGAAATGAATCGTGCATTACGGAACCGGCAGCATCCAAAAACATCGTCGAACGTCGAAAAGCAAAGTCAGCTGATGTGTCGTACACACCCCTTTTAAATGAACCGCGATGCTGTCTAGAAGATTCGCTGGCAGTTAAAGAAACAGTTAGCTGTACTGCCATTAATTTCATATGCAAATTTATGCAATTAAAAAAAATAGGAAAAATAGGTGAATGATTTTATATTTTGTACTCAAGTGCTAGTTAATTGATTAATAGTTACAAATTTTGAATAGAAACTAAATTAGATAATTGCGATCACAAGAAACCGAGCTGAATTAAAAATACTGCGAAAGCAGCGCCGCTTGCTTGGTGGTAGCGGTTAGCGTTTGAGTTAACTAGAAGAATATAAACAAAGCGGCATTTTTACCTATTATAGTTATTTTACATAAAAAGGAAGTAAATTAATTTAGCACTTGAATACATTTTGCTAGAAATAAAGTTACTTAAACATAAAACCTCCGGAGGTAAGGAAAAGAAAAAAATAAGTGTTTGTAACGCTGACGGGAAAAATGAGAGAATGGCGAATTTAGCCAACAATTTATTTATGTAGACCATGAAAATCGGACATTTCATATGTTACAACCTGATAAATTTGCTTAGGCACATTACAACATGATGTCATTATCAAAATTAAATAATAAGAAAATGAAAGCTAATTCAGATCTGTATTAAAGAGCTTTATTTGTTGATAATCCTGGGTATATTTTTAATTTTAATACTGAAGTAGATAGGACATTTTTTGCCAAGGACTCTATTTTTGTGACAGCAACCTTAAGCCAAGTAGTCCATAAAAAATAGAACAAATCTGTACATATAAAAGAGTAAACTCACTGATTCACTGACTCAACACTACCATGACGATTCTGTGGGAAAGAGGGTCACAAATTTTAGTGACCAGGTTGGTTTTCGGAGCCTGACTCCCCACTAAGATGGAATTTTGCAAAATACCCCCTGTCCACCTTGGGGGGCAGAAGGCATAACTCGGCTCCAAATTACTTAACGGTGAAAAAATTGCAGATGGAAAAACCAGACTTCAGTACAAAAAAATTATTTTCTGCGATTTTGGAGTTTTGGATTTTAGGTGGGTGGGTGGGTGCTCATTCCATTTACGCGGCCGATACAATTGATACTGCATTTTTTATCACCGATGCACTAAATTGCCCATTGTGAAGTCCGTGTGCTAATTCAGTGAAGAAGCCAGTCAAAAGAAAATGAATCAGGAAACGCATTCCTACCCTCTCAAATTCTTGAAAAAAGAAAACCCCCAATCCTTTCATTCAGCCCTTTCCACTCCCCCCCCCCCCCTTCTCACTGAAACTGGGTGGTAGAAAGCGAGTGGAGGGGGCGAAAGACAAAAGGAGTAATTTTGACCGTCTTCAGAGAATTTAAAGATAAAAACTCATTTCATATTTGTTTTTTTTTTAGGGGGGGGGGGGGGGGGGGGCAGAAGATCGGGAAGGAAAAAAAAAATGCTCCTTGATCGATCCAGTTAATTGGACATTCCGGTTAATTGGCGTCCGGATAATCGGCGCTCTACTGTATTATGATCATATTAAGGCATGAGCACATGAGGCACTGGACAACAGCCTCCAAATTAGAAGAGGCCACATCTGCAAAGGCTGCAAAAATAGCACAGATTTTTAAGTATTATGTCTGGAAAAACAAAAATTGATTAGTTCACTTTCTATATTACATTAAAGAGTTACAATTGTTAAATTTTGTCATGAATCAACTAAAATAACAGTTATACTGGCTGATCAATGTGCTTTACTTTTTCAGCTGTCTCGAGCATGAAAACTAAAGAATTTGTTATAAATTAATAAAAACTGTGGAAATAAAAGGTATATAACTAAATGAGAAATTAAAAAAAATGTACTTCACAACATAAATTGCTTCAAGCGGATGGAAAAACTTAGATGGTTATTTGTTATTGTTATTTACAGAATGGGCCCATTTTAGAGATCTCTGTAAAGCAGAAGGAAAAGCCTGCAAACAACAACAGTGCCCCGGGTCTTCCAAAAGCATAATTAGGTCCTGTTTATATTATGCATTTGTATAAATTCATGCAGATATTTTATCTTTCTAAAAATTCAGGGGGAGAGAGAAATAAGCATTTAATTTATACAAAATAACATCGAGATTTAAAAATGATTAAGTTTTAGACATTTATTATTTATTTATAGTTGTTAATTTTTAATATCTTACTTTTTCCTATCACATTGAATGTTCACAATTCAGTTTTTAAAAAACTGCATGTTTGAGTCGATGTGTCTGACATTTTTGCAGTGTTATCCCAGCTAAAAAAATCTGAAGAAAAACTGCATAAAAGATTCAAAACAGCACAAAACTGTAGTTAATCTGAAGGTAATTGGGACAGTCAACAGAAAATTTGGAAAAATTTGTTTATCTGCACATTTTTTGATTCCAAACTGCAGTTATTCTGCCATCTTGAATAGAAACTGCAGTTTTTCTGCAGTTTCTTGTCCCAATTACCTTCGAATAAACTGCAGTTTATTTTTTGCTGGGTATACTTAAAGGGAATCTCTACCTATTGTCGGCGAAAGCAAAAGCCCATGTTTTTCTATGGGGGAATGTGTAACTAAAATGACTTGTTACCTAATGTATTTTTTTTTCTTCTTCAAATTCTATTCTCACAACCATTAAATTTATTCTTGATTTTTGAATTCTTTTAATATTTTATTTTAGAGCTAAAAAATTCTAAAAATGAACTAAATACATTTTTCACATTTCTTAGCTTCAAAATGATATTAAATAAATATATATATATATATATATAGGAAATCAGAACAAATTTAATGGTTGTGAATTTTCTGAATGTGAAAACAGATGAATATGTCTATCTATCTATCTATCTATATATTTATATTAGGTAATGAGTCATTTAAGTAAAATATTTCTCCCTAGAATTAGTCAGATTTGGTAACTGGAAGTGGAGAAACTGTATGAAATGGAGAGGAGCCTTAACGGCCCTCTTCACTTACCGTCTCTGGAAGCCCGAGCCAATGTTATTCTATGGGGAAATTTTCTTTACAAATAACTTATTAACTAATACATATTTTTAAATTCTGTTTTCACATTCAGAAAATTCCCAGCTGTTCAATGGACAGACTTTTTTTAAGAATGTATTTTTTTAATTTTTAATATTTTATTTTGAAATTGCAAAATGAAAAAAAATCACATATTAAAAATTCGTATTTTGCAGCTTCAAAATAAAATATAAAAAATAATAATTTTTTAAAAAAGGTCCGTCCATTGAACTGCTGGGAACTTTCAGAATGTGAAAACAGAATTTAAAAATATGTATTAGTTAATAAGTTATTTGTAAAGAAAAATTTCCCATAGAATAACATTAGCTTTGGCTTCCGGCGGCGGTGAGTGAAGAGGGCCCTTAAGTACAACACAGTCTGAAATACACAGTCAACAAACCATATAATCATTATGGTGTTTAGTGTTTCAAGTCCCATTTTCTTCTTGTAGCTAAATAAATTGAATCGATAAATGATGATGCTGAACTTTTTGTTGAAGCTTCTTCATCCATAACCTATTGTTTCATAGATCATTGATAAAAAAAAATGAATGTGTTTTTAACCGATACTTAAACAAAACCAGATATCATATAAAAAAATAAAAAAATCATTAGTCAAATAAATTATAAATCAACACATTTTTAATACAAAGTCAAGCACTACAATGAAAAAATTAAATAAATCCTAAACTACAAAAGAGACACTCACTTCCGAGCCTTAATCTTGCTCGACAACAGCTTGTACCGTGCATGTTACGAGCTACACATTTATAAACACCTGCATCATAAGCTCTTGTAGGATTGATTCGGAGCTCACAATGACCATCTGCCAACTCTTTCACCTGTCACATAAAGGAAAGAAAACAACTATGAATAAACATTTTGTAAAGACCCACAGACCTATTATTACAGTGGATGGGGCAATGGCAACCTTTACGAGTGGCAAAGATCGCTCATAAAAAAAGTCATGCAACACAAGGCTCTACAATGACAACAGTAAGCCAAACTGGCCAACACTGAAATATTTTCACCATGCTCTAAACTCTGCTTTCTCTTATGCAGACAATATCTTTTCTTATTTTTGAAAATTCTTTTTAAAGTTTTTATTTTCCTTTAAAAGTTAGATTGTTTTGAATCTAAAAGAATTTTTATCTCAAGCAATGGTTTTTAAATGTTTTGTAAAAAAACGTTGTAAGGAATATTTTGTAAAAGGAGGAGCTGTAACATTTCACTGCTAAAATATTTTATAGTTTATTATTTCATATTTTTAAGTAATTATTTTTGTAAAATGCTTATAGCTGCAATGTTTAATTCTTTAAATTAAAAAAATTACAATTCAATGTACTATCTGAAAAAAAAGAAGCTGTTGAGAGGGATGAAAAATATTAATCAATTTTATTCGACAGCTCCTCAAAGTGGGATATAAGCTTAAAAAATTTTCTATCTATTTTTGCTTCTTAGTCCTGGCAATATTTCAAACATATCAAAAATCTCTTTTTCAATCTTTTCATATATATATTCTTTTTCCTAATCCAAGAATCTAGTCACCTGAAGTAAATATATTTTCTCGGCTGCCTTGCAGAAATTTATTTACTTCATTCCAGTGCACCCATATTTTGTACTTGTTGTTGGGTTGTTGAGAATGTGCATGCATTTCTTCTTTCAGCTCAAAAACCTTTTTAAAAATTCTGCCTCTACTTAACCACCCGATTTCAGTGTATAACAACATATTTGTGCTCTCATTATCCATATTTTCACAGACTTTAAAAAAAATTCTGTAATGAAGTGACTTTTATTTAGTAAAATTTGTCCTTTTTATACATTATGAAACACTTTCGCAGTTCATTATTGTAAACGTTAATTTTGAATAATAAAAAATATAAAAATGTAAACGTAAATTTTTTGAATTAATAAAAATATATATGATAATTTTTTTATCTAAAACAATTAATTATTAAATCCTCAAATATAATCTGTAAATAAATCAACTAAACAATAAAGTTTTTAATCTGGCCCAAATATGATCGTAATAGCAGCAATGATCCGATAATGACAACTAAAATTGAGAACTTGAGCTAAAAAGGAAAATAATTAAAGAAAAATGACTCACCAAAGCAGCAGAAGTGAAGAACGAGGACAGTAGTTGTTTTAAATCACGAAAATTTATTATTGATAAAACACACACACAAGCTACAAAAAATAGGATACTGGCCAGCCCTTGGGTAAAAAAAGAAAATAAGGTATCAATGATCGTAATACACTAAAAAACTTTCACAAGTTTTGCACTGAATTTTTCATGATGGAATAAAAGATCTAATTTGATTCACAGTAAGCAAATTGCGTTCACACTATTCACTAGAGTATATTCGACGTACACCTTCACCAGTTTTGAACTGGAATTTTATGATGGAATAAAAGTTCTAATTTAATTCACAGTAAGCAAATTGCTTTCACACTATTCACTACAGTATATTCGACGTACCTCTTCACATAAATAAGTTTTGCATAGGATAAAAGGCCAATCGAGAATACTCTGCACCTGGCTGAGCACCACTTAAACTCTGAAGATAGTGTCCGGTAAAAGGAGATGGTGCTCAATACTTAGTAGATAAAAATGGCGCTTGACATTAGTAGCTCACGCCTCATCAGTATTAAATTGAAGCGACTTCTTGTATCGCTAACGTATATTTATGTCAAATGTACTGGCCAAAAGGAGTGTATTCCACCCCCTAATCCAGGACAGGGGTGGAATTGTTGAATACTTCGTTGGAGATAGCAACTGTAGATATTAGATGAAGATATGCAGACATCGACACGTTAATTATTCCAATCATAATAATCTTCGTTCTGAGTCTTCTCCAGTAAAAAATATATTGATGTAATGGAGTACTAGCATTAATAAAACGACATTTCAATAATATTTCTTCATAGCAAAGGATGTTGAACAGGAACGCTTTGATCAAATTTTTAACTATGGCGTCGGCTCGGATGCCACGGCGAAAACTGCCGGGCTCCTGCCAACACGTCTTGCACTCACTCGCTTTTCTCTGGATCTGCCTAACCGAACTTTTTCGCTGGCGAATTTTGAAGACGCGCGCCGTAAACAGCCAATCAGCTTCGCGAAAATCACCGGAAGTCACGCGCATCGCCACTTCCTGAAAGAGGTTCCAGATTGTTCTCTAAGATTCTGGAAGAAATCCCCTGCTTGCATCCCCTCTCTTCGAGCGGGAAAGAGGAAGAAACGATGAGGGAAAATGGCTGCCCGGTAAAATGAAAAAAAACAGTGGCGCGTTTATTTAAAATGCGCAAAATTGCTGTATAAAAATCTTGAAGTTAAATCCCGATATTATTAACGTATATGGATGGGGAATATCTCATTTTAAAGGTAATGATTAGTAGATTACTCCGGTATCGGTGTCATTACCGAGATATCGACCAAAAGTATTTTATTTTTGAATCTAAAAAGGAAAGTAAAATGTTAAGAAATAGTTAAATTTGACTGTTTGCAACATCGTTTAATTAATTTTTGAGGGATGTAGTGTTTTCTCTAAATACGAAATTATTTTAGCATGCAGTATTCCCGGAGTAATAATGTTTTAAGATCGATTATTATCCATAATTATGTAAATTGTCCATTTTCTTTATATTTTTAACGATGTCTACGTTATGAAATTATGACTCTTCAATAATGCCTGCCTCAAGGAGTTGTGTAATTTCCTTTCTCGCGAATTCTTTAGCAATCTTTGGTATGGGATATGGTTTAGTTTGTAGAGCAAAATCGTGTAGAAGTTTAAATTGTGGTATCACCTTGTCAGTGCTACCTAAAGTTTTGTATGAGGTGGAAAAAACATGAAAATTGGACATTAACAAATTTAGTAGTCTAGTTTTATCGTTAGGAGGTAAGTGATCTAAATTAAAATTTTCTGGTGTAAGTTCATTTTTTCTGAGTTTTAAGATTTCATCTGTGTTTAAGGCATTTATTTGATAAGTGGGATCTTCGTAGTTATAGTTGATATCTGCGTCCTCAATGGTTTCAATTTTACCTAATTTAGTGTTTTTTCTGATGTATATGTTAGATTTTGAAGGATTGTGGGCATAAATAAAAA
Source organism: Salticus scenicus (assembly GCA_963930645.1). NCBI lineage: Eukaryota > Metazoa > Arthropoda > Arachnida > Araneae > Salticidae > Salticus > Salticus scenicus. The sequence continues at coordinate 402,789,438 of OZ005649.1, read as the reverse complement.
TGAGTTTTTCGTTTAAATGTATACTTTCATTGATCTGTAAATTAAGTTTAGTTTTGATTGGAGTAAAGAGAAGATTTTTTGCTTGTGAATTGATTTCTGGAACTTTTAGAGCAACGATTTTAGATTGATGGGGATTGATTTTCACAACTTTAAGAGAATTAACAAATTTTTTGGTGGAGTTTTTATTACTGTCTTGCATACTTGAATTGGAGGTATTATGATGTGTGGTAGGAATTGAATTTGGTGTTTTGTTTTCATAAGGGAGGACAATGTTATCTACAATTAAACTTTTGTTAGCTGAGTCAAGTAATATTTTATTACGGTTGAGGAAGTCATATCCCAAGATAAAATCATAATTGGAAGACCAATTTGAATTTGTGACAAAAAAAACATTCGAAAACCATTTCTGCGAAATCTTAAATTTTAAATTGACAGTTGAGTAGTATGGTATTACAGTATTATCAATAGTTTTTATGTTAACTGAGCGTGATAAAAAATTTAGTTTCATGTGTTCCCTTAAACCCTCAATGACGTGTGGTTGTACCAAGCTTAAGTTTGCCCCTGTGTCAATTAACCCATTGAAAGAAAAAACCCCTATGTTTATTGTAATTATCGGTAAACTATGTTCTATGTTATTGACTGAAAAAACACTTCTATGATTTTGCTCTGCATTTGGCTGTCATTTTTGGTTTCTATTATAGTACGGTCTTGTTCTATTTTTGAAGTTGCGATAATTTCCCCTTCCCCTGTAGTTGTTTTGATTTGAAGCGTTGTTTTGTGGGATGTTTCTGGAGGTGCCTGGGAATTTATAACAGTCAGTCGTCAAATGTTCTTTTCCACAAATGTGGCAAGAGACTTTTTTGAGGTTTTCAATCGTTTCAGTAAGCTCTTTGATCTTTTGGGCGTTTTCTATTTGTAGTTTTAGCAAAAGTTGCATATCTGATTCCTGAGTTATGTTGGCTATTGACCCAGCCCCCTCTGAGCTATCTAGAGCTCTTTCAATATTTTTTGCAATCCTGACTGCTGACTCGAAGTCTGATGGACCCTGTTTGGTGAGTTCAAATTTAATGTCCGATCTCAAAGCCTCTAAAAATTTTGAAAAGATCATGCCATGTTGGATGTCGATGATCTGTGGGGCATTATCTGGGTTAGGGACGATTTTGTTAACTAATAATTTTATTTCATCTGCTAGATCTGTCACATTCTGGCCGGGTTTTTGCTTGATCGAGGAAAAACGAGTTTGCAATTCGTGGTGAGATATGGGTCTGTCAAATTTATTTCTCAATAAATGTATTAGAGTGTTGAAAGAATTTTCCTGTGCCGCTGAAGGGTCATTATTTAGGAAATCAAGGGCTTTTCCAGTGCATTTAGATCGTAAAATAACCGTTCGCATATTGTTTCCCCAGTTAGCGTGATTAGCTATGTCTGAAATTTGGCGAATAAAATTATTCACACTTTCAGTCTTTTCCCCCCCAAACTTATCAATGGTGGCTATAAGATTGTTCATTTTAACTGAATATGGGGTTTTAAAATTAAATATCAATCAGAGAAATGAAGAGAAAAAAAAATTTTTTGACGACCCTATGCTTAGAAAATTTTTTTATCAAGAGAAACTTAAATATAGTCTTCAAATTACCAAATGCAAACAAAACAGACCAAAAAAAAATTGCGATACTGCAATATCAAACTAAAATAATGCTTTTCCTTAACCCCCCAAATACTATGACAAATAGTAAATATCAAAAATTTTATATCTATAAGATACTCATTGAATCAGAATAATACCTCACAAAAAAAATATATACCATAAATGTAAACAATAAATATAAAATCAAATGTAAAAGAACGATGTTTGTATTTAAATAAATAAAAGGATAAAAGAAGAATTTTTGATATCTGTACCTTGATCTAGTACTAAAACCTAAATAACCAACAAATATACCCCTCAAAAGTGCAAATTTAGTATATAACTTAAAGAAACATTGAAAAGAAATCTCATTAAAATCAAAAATAAATTCCCCAATATTTGCATAAATAGAGAAATCTGAGATTGTAGGTATATTTTAAATTGATTTTTACCCTACCAAAAAAATATATATATATAAAATACTGTTAAATTATTTGCACAATAAATAAATAAATAAATAAATAGATGAATAAATAAATAAATAGATAAATAAATAAATAAAAAATTGAATAAAGCACTCTATATTAATGACCTGCAAGGGAACTGTTATGTTTGTATTTATTCAAACCCTTGCCAAAACAAATTATTTGTTAAATTCTCTCTCTTGGTCATCTCAGTGTCCAGATGGAGATTAAAGTCAGGAGAGCATAAAAAAGTACCACATATATCTTGCAGGGCAATCTATATTACCCATTTCATGAAAATCAGTTGAATATATTTTAATTATTCTACATTAAGATACTTAACAATGTATGATCAAACACAACCCAAATATTTTAAGTAAATTTTATTTTTCTTTGGATGGTGCTTGATAAATAAAATATATAGGTATATCCATGGATGAAGGATATTGCTCTAAATGAAAATAAAAAATCTCTGTCATCGGATCATTAATGCGTTTTTTTTTTTTTTGTTGTTAATTAATTTTTGAAAATGAAATTAATTACATAATAACCACCGGTTCGGGACCTATTTACATTTACTAAGTTTCGGAGCGGCACCATTAATGTAAACGTTAATTTTGAATAATAAAAAATATAAAAATGTAAACGTAAATTTTTTGAATTAATAAAAATATATATGATAATTTAGAAATTTTTTATTCATGAATTCATCAATATTTTTATTTATTACCAACTATGTGAAAAATACCAGAGCCGGGAATCGAACCCGGGCCCTCCGCTTAACGCACGGATGCTCTACCACTGAGCTACCCTGGCCGACAACCAGCTAGGCATTTCTCACATAATATACGTTGGCAAAGTCACCGAGCCTGCAAACGCAGATGTATCAGGTGAGACAATAATAATCGTAGCACAACTCCATAGACCACGAAATTTCAATTTAGAAATTTTTTATTCATGAATTCATCAACCGTGAATATTTATTTAAATCAAACTCCAGTTTGATTTAAATAAATATTCACGGTTGATGAATTCATGAATAAAAAGTTTCTAAATTGAAATTTCGTGGTCTATGGAGTTGTGCTACGATTATTATTGTCTCACCTGATACATCTGCGTTTGCAGGCTCGGTGACTTTGCCAACGTATATTATGTGAGAAATGCCTAGCTGGTTGTCGGCCAGGGTAGCTCAGTGGTAGAGCATCCGTGCGTTAAGCGGAGGGCCCGGGTTCGATTCCCGGCTCTGGTATTTTTCACATAGTTGGTAATAAATAAAAATATCAACCTGTACACTCCAGTTTGATTTAAATATATATATGATAATTTTTTTATCTAAAACAATTAATTATTAAATCCTCAAATATAATCTGTAAATAAATCAACTAAACAATAAAGTTTTTAATCTGGCCCAAATATGATCGTAATAGCAGCAATGATCCGATAATGACAACTAAAATTGAGAACTTGAGCTAAAAAGGAAAATAATTAAAGAAAAATGACTCACCAAAGCAGCAGAAGTGAAGAACGAGGACAGTAGTTGTTTTAAATCACGAAAATTTATTATTGATAAAACACACACACAAGCTACAAAAAATAGGATACTGGCCAGCCCTTGGGTAAAAAAAGAAAATAAGGTATCAATGATCGTAATACACTAAAAAACTTTCACAAGTTTTGCACTGAATTTTTCATGATGGAATAAAAGATCTAATTTGATTCACAGTAAGCAAATTGCGTTCACACTATTCACTAGAGTATATTCGACGTACACCTTCACCAGTTTTGAACTGGAATTTTATGATGGAATAAAAGTTCTAATTTAATTCACAGTAAGCAAATTGCTTTCACACTATTCACTACAGTATATTCGACGTACCTCTTCACATAAATAAGTTTTGCATAGGATAAAAGGCCAATCGAGAATACTCTGCACCTGGCTGAGCACCACTTAAACTCTGAAGATAGTGTCCGGTAAAAGGAGATGGTGCTCAATACTTAGTAGATAAAAATGGCGCTTGACATTAGTAGCTCACGCCTCATCAGTATTAAATTGAAGCGACTTCTTGTATCGCTAACGTATATTTATGTCAAATGTACTGGCCAAAAGGAGTGTATTCCACCCCCTAATCCAGGACAGGGGTGGAATTGTTGAATACTTCGTTGGAGATAGCAACTGTAGATATTAGATGAAGATATGCAGACATCGACACGTTAATTATTCCAATCATAATAATCTTCGTTCTGAGTCTTCTCCAGTAAAAAATATATTGATGTAATGGAGTACTAGCATTAATAAAACGACATTTCAATAATATTTCTTCATAGCAAAGGATGTTGAACAGGAACGCTTTGATCAAATTTTTAACTATGGCGTCGGCTCGGATGCCACGGCGAAAACTGCCGGGCTCCTGCCAACACGTCTTGCACTCACTCGCTTTTCTCTGGATCTGCCTAACCGAACTTTTTCGCTGGCGAATTTTGAAGACGTGCGCCGTAAACAGCCAATCAGCTTCGCGAAAATCACCGGAAGTCACGCGCATCGCCACTTCCTGAAAGAGGTTCCAGATTGTTCTCTAAGATTCTGGAAGAAATCCCCTGCTTGCATCCCCTCTCTTCGAGCGGGAAAGAGGAAGAAACGATGAGGGAAAATGGCTGCCCGGTAAAATGAAAAAAAAAACAGTGGCGCGTTTATTTAAAATGCGCAAAATTGCTGTATAAAAATCTTGAAGTTAAATCCCGATATTATTAACGTATATGGATGGGGAATATCTCATTTTAAAGGTAATGATTAGTAGATTACTCCGGTATCGGTGTCATTACCGAGATATCGACCAAAAGTATTTTATTTTTGAATCTAAAAAGGAAAGTAAAATGTTAAGAAATAGTTAAATTTGACTGTTTGCAACATCGTTTAATTAATTTTTGAGCGATGTAGTGTTTTCTCTAAATACGAAATTATTTTAGCATGCAGTATTCCCGGAGTAATGATGTTTTAAGATTGATTATTATCCATAATTATGTAAATTGTCCATTTTCTTTATATTTTTAACGATGTCTACGTTATGAAATTTTAAATAAAAATGTTACTATAAAACCGTTGTGTAACAATTATCAAGGTCTCCACATCCCCAATTTTATATGAATAAAACAAAGCATGGAAACAACTTTAGCGTTTTTATCTTTTCTTTTACAAGAATAATAAAGCCTTTCATAGAACCATGGAAGCAGAATCGGCCGAATAAATGCCAATACATTTTTTCTAAGGAAGATATTTCTTCCCCCAGATATACAAATAAAATAAATATATGAAATAAAAAATGGGATGGATTATGAGTATAAATGTCATGGAAACGATGAAGAGTCCTTTTTTAACTAATAATCCTTTATTAAGTTGAATTAAACAGACTGGCTGGAAGCAAGGCAGTCTGAATGGGGATTTGGTCTTAATCTGGGAAGATATGTTGAAGCAGCCGCATGGTTGATCTGCAGCATCTATTCCCTGTGGAAATGGGGCTCAGAGGCTTATTTAGCAAGGATTACATGATGAAAAGTGATCTGTTTTGTTTACTAAATCTTGATTTTAATTGGTTAATAATTGATGACTGTCACTTTAGCTTAGATTCCAATAATCAGGTTTTAAATAGTGATTTCTAAATTTTTAAAATAGGTTTTTTCTTTAATTAAATTTAACCCTTTTTAATCATTTCATATATATATGTTGAAACTTAGACAGGATATTGGAAAAAAATATATATCTAAATGATATTGCATGAAGCAATCAGCTTACAGAGTTAGTGAGAAAACATCACACTTTAATTTAAGCCTTATCCATGGTTTTGTCAATTGTTCAGTGTCTAGATAAAGTTCCTGAGTAAAACTACATTTAGAGATAGAGTTAAATGTATCCAGTAAATAAGGGGTATGGCCATATGTTATTTAGCAGTTGCACAATGTGAAAAAGTGTATCTCTGAAGTTTTTTTGTTCCCATCACTCTTCGGAATACAGATATCCCCACAAAGAAACTTTGAATTTCAATGAATTTTGATTTCATAATACACTAGTTTTGATTCCAATATGTATTAATTCAAATAATTTGATAACTTCTAATTTTGTAGAAATTAATTTAGTATGTATATTATTTAATTATTTATTAAACTATGGTTATTTTTAATGTTCTGTCATATATAACAATCAATTTTGACAATATTAATGAAGTTGCATTTAAATGATCTTAAAAAAGGTATTTTTTTAATTCATAATCAGTGGCACTAGAATAATGGTAAAACAAATGAAACCCTTGATGAATTTTAAAATAATGAAAATTTCTAAAAATTATCAATAAGAAACATGGTTCAGTGTGTGATACAATCAGCAATAAATGGATTCAGAAAATTTTAGATTAATTTCTTATGGAATCAAAATTTACACATTTTGGATGAACAGAGGTATTAGAAAAAAAAAAAAAAAAAAAAATGAAGTATTTGTTTAATAAAACTTGTAATAATATTGGTCAAGAGTGATTACAAACAATTACTAAAAAGACAAATTTTTACAACTGAATTGTATTTAAAAAAAAAAAAATACTTATTAGAAATACAATACAGATATTAAAATCTTATGGATTCAGGGAGTATTCTAATTATTCTTTTAATTATTATTACTTATTATTCAAAATGAATTTTTGGAATTCATAGAATGTGGTAAAAATGTATAAAAATAGGCAAAACTTGAGTTAATTATATATAAACAAAAGACATTACTTCAGCTTTATTGATGTGACTCTTCATCAGTGAAGTACTTTCAAATTAGGGGGCCCCCCCTCATTGTCAACGCTGGTCACTCCATTCTGTGTTTCTGTGAAGATTCTCTCCAGGTGTTCAACTTCCTCCCTCTTTTTCAGGAGATGGCGCCAGGTGGCGTCTATACCTGTTGCTGGTTGGTCCAGGTTGCATGCATTGGGTTGGCTGATAATTTCTATTGTTTCACGAAAAAGTGCATAATTGTAATTATTGGTTGCAATTTTTTCGGTGTTTTTAAAGTCTATTTCAATATTTTCATTTTTATAAGTTTGCGCTAACGCGGTGCCGTATTTACCAAATTTTATGTCATTAGTATGCTCTTTGATTCTTGTATTTATTTTTCTTTTAGTCATTCCTATATAACAACCATCACTATTGTTTTGATATTTAAATGGGAATCTGTAAATGCTGGCGGATTCGTGGGGGAGAATTTGATCTTTGTCGTTTCTGATTATTTGATAGATCATTTAAATATCAAAACAATAGCGATGGTTGTTATATAGGAATGACTAAAAGAAAAATAAATACAAGAATCAAAGAGCATACTAATGACATAAAATTTGGTAAATACGGCACCGCGTTAGCGCAAACTTATAAAAATGAAAATATTGAAATAGACTTTGAAAACACCGAAAAAATTGCAACCAATAATTACAATTATGCACTTTTTCGTGAAACCATAGAAATTATCAGCCAACCCAATGCTTGCAACCTGGACCAACCAGCAACAGGTATAGACGCCACCTGGCACCATCTCCTGAAAGAGAGGGAGGAAGTTGAACACCTGGAGAGAATCTTCACAGAAACACAGAATGGAGTGACCAGCGTTGACAATGAGGGGGGGGGGGCCCTAATTTGAAAGTACTTCGCCGATGAAGAGTCACAACAATAAAGCTGAAGTAAGGTCTTTTGTTTATATGTAATTAAATTTGTGGCTTTATATATTTAAAATTTCTAAAACTTGAGTTATTTTTATTTGAACCTCCATTTTAACCTCCATGTTTCAAGTGAATGTAGCAATGACTAGTAGTATATGGAAATATTTCAGAACTCAGGGTAATAATTAAATGTATTTATAAATGAATAATAAGCAAAACTGTTCTTGTAAAAAAAAAAAAAAAAAGTGATAACTGTTCTATTTCACAGAAAATATCACAACTTAGAGTAGAACTGATTTAAAAAGAAAAAAAAAAAGTTCATTAAAGTAAAATTATATTTTTAAAGAAAATTTTTTTTTGAATATTGTACAAAAATTTAAAAAAAAAAAAATAAAATCAAGCAATACAATAACAAATCTCCTTTTAAATAAATCAAAAAATATAAACGTTGAGAAATTCAAAAGAAGAACAAACATAAAATGAACAAAACATAATTGATAACTTAGAATAAAATTTCCAAAATTCAGTATGACAGTTTTGTATTTTATTTTAATTATTCCCAATAAATAATTACGAAGATAACTTTCACTGGCTTACCACTACTCTACTGCTTTCTAGCAAAATGCCATCATTTCTGAACCAAGAATAATCTACTTTAGGTTTTCCAATGGCATAACATCTGAACACTACGTCATCCCCTTCTTTCATAGACATGTTACGGATTTTTTCCCTGAAGTAAGGAGCCATGCCTGGAATGCATAAAGGATTCCAATTACATTTTTATGTAAAAAAATAAAATAAACAACACACAAGATAATTACCTCTCAGATAAAAAAAAAAAATCAAAGCAGTCTTTGGGGACTGCCGATAGAAGTGAAAACTAAGTAACTTGTGAATTGTATCGTCCAGCTATTAAAAATGACGTCAATTTTCGTGAGATGCATAATTTATTTTTATTTTATTTATTTTTTATTGTTCACGTTTAGATAAATGTATTTATTTTCCTGTTAGAAAAAAAAAAAAAATAAATAAAACTCGTATTTTTTTTGGCAACAATTAAATTACAAATAAAATTTAAATGGCTAATTTCTTGCTATTATTAGCTTACAAAATTGCTATTTTATGCATAAAAATAACAAAAACAAAGATTTTTTCGGAATAAAAGGCAGCCAACTTTGTAAGTTAGGGTATAAGCTATCTCCATTACAAATTTCATCGAAATCCGTCGAGCAGTTTTGGCGTGAAACTCAGTTAAATAAATTCACGGACATTCACATTTATAATATATATAAGATTATTTGTATCATACAAGGATGGAAAGCGTCAGCTGACGATGACGGAAAATCAAGAATTTTTCTTCACCCAAAAGTGCTCAATGCGCCTAAAGAAGTTTTCACTTCAAAAAAAAGAAAAATTTACCATGCAGGTACTTTTGTAATAATTGCATGACAGTGATCAATTGCCATTATTAACTGAAGTGACTAATGAGTTAGTTTGAAGTTCAAATTAACTCATAAGTCAACTTTACGGTGGTTAAAAAAATTGGCTTCGAGCATCTATGGGAGAAGAACGTCTCATAGGACTCGTTTAAATATTCATAGAGATATTGATGTTGATGCAGTAATAGACAGATTTTCAAAATATTCAAAGAGAAGATTGGAATTTGTATTATAATGTCGAAAAAGCCTATTTAATAAATGATTCATGTAAATAGTATCTTATATTTGATTTATTTCTTATAATATGGATTTGCTGGTTTTCAGTCAGGAAAATTTACCTATAGAAAGTTCTGATCACAGTTTTAACTTTTTCTTTTCTTTCTTTCTCTTTTTAAATTTTAATTCATGAGAGAGGTAGGTTTAAATGCTTTAAGAGAAAATTGCAAATTTTAATTAAATTACAAGAACGTAAATATTGTTTTAGGCTTTTTGCTACATTGCTTAGAAAATGAATATCTGACGCTTAAATGCTCATTCTTATCAGTAACTTTTTTTTATGACTTTTATTAAAATTTTCTAGCTGAACACCTTATATTTTTAACAAGTAATTTTCTAATACTGCACAGTACAAAATTTCTTTCCTCTAAAACCAGGCTGCAAAAATATGCATTCCAAATTAAGTATTAATTTGTACATATTAAACATATTTGCACATACTTACATATTAAAACAAAATGGAATTTTGTCGATTTTTGCTGAAAGAATCACGTATTTTGGAAATAATCTTTGAAAATATATATTTATATATATGAATTTTCAGATTAGTGCAGAAATAATTGTCTATTTTAATATTTGTCAGCAAAAGAAAACCCTTACACATTTTAGTAATTAACAGCAATTACATTTCAGCAATTGGCTGTACAGGGAAAAAAAAAATTCCTCAGTTGGCCACAAAACACTCAAATTTCATACACTGACACACACAAAAAAAAAAGCAATTTCAAAAGTCTAAGAAAAATTTCTGTTCGAAAATGGATCCACCACAAAAATTAGACAATTTAAAGAGTTTCTTTAGAAAATTCAAAGAGAAAATTGTTTATTTTGGTAAACATTCATTAAAATAATAATAATAATAGAATGTGAAAAAGCAACAAGTAAGCTAAAAACAATTTATCAGCCATTGGCAAGTAACTCTAAAATTTCATTTTTCAAGTCTGGAAGATGGGCACAATGAAATTAAAACACAGATGCCAACTTTTTTTAAATTTTAAATCAGATTTATCACCCTTATTTTTGAAATAAAATCTATCAAACATATTTTCAATGATTAAATAAACTGAAAACAATCATAAAAAATTTCCCATATGAGGTCTTCCCTTGAAAAACAGACTTGGCACAGGGTTTAAACTGTCATTAGTTTTTTTTTTTTTTTTTTTCTCCTGTGTGTGTGTGTGTTTTACTAAACAGGGTTTAATCCAGCTTTTTAAAAATGGTACCCCATTTGTGAATTTATAAAATAATTTGTGAAAACATCAAGTAAGTTTGTGAAAACAAATAATGCTTCAGAATAATTAGTCGAAATGTGCAAAACAGTTTTTAAAATTAAAGAAAAAATACATTTAAAAAATAAAATGGAGCAGTTGTAAAATAAATATATATGTGGCCGAGTTGACTTTATTTCTTATATGTAAGATAAGGTGTTTAGTTAGATATTTACAATTATCTCTAGTAAATATACAAACTGAGGATATTTTTATGTATTCAAATGCAGCAAAGCTTATAAAATTTTTTAGTGTGCAGAGGGTTTATATTGCAGAAAATTGACTTTGTGAAGGTGCCTCTTTGCTGAAAGTTGATTTTGTGAAGGTACCTCATTGCAAAAAGTTGACTTTGTGAAAGTACCTCAATGCGGCACTAAATTTGTTCTGGATTAACCTCTGCTAAATGATACTGTATTTTACTAAAATATGTCCATAAGAATTTTGCTAAAAAGCAAAAACCTCTAATTTTTATTCAAATATTCACAAGCAAAAATTACGAAACCATTGAAAATAAAGGAAAGCCTTATTTAGTATGGATTTAATTTTGATTTTTAATGGTTGAATTTAAATGCAAAAATATTAAAAAGTCTGTCAGAATTTCTTTTGTAAAAAGGTTCTCAGCACTTATATTGTGCAATGATGTACATCTATCTACTCATTACTTTTACTCCCCTTTTAAATAACTTTTTCATTTTATACATATGACATAGCTCAGGGTTCGCGCTACAATGCAGGAATCGCGCAATAAAAAAAAAAAAAAAAAAAAAAAAAAAATTTCATATGTGCGCTTTTCTGCGATATTTATTTATTAATTTTAATCTAATTCATTGAACTCCGCGAATTTATTTTTTCCGTTTTTAAAAAAATCGCGGATATTGTTCGTTAAAAAATAAATAAATAAAAATGAAACAATCAGCGATCAAATGTTCTACAAGAGCTTCTGATTCCTAATCCATCCACAACATAAATGTCAAATATCCATTTCAAACTTGCTTTATGAGATTCTAGAACCTGTAAAGAAATACAATTGTTAAATATTTCTTGCTGATGTAATTATTTTTTTTCCCCACCTCCCCCTTTATTTATCTCCATCTCTCGATCAGCAATCAAATGTTCTGCAGAAGTCTTGTTTCCCAATCTTTACCTATCTGCAACATAAATTATATTTATAATATTCATTTTAAACTTGCTTTATTAGATTCTAGAAGTACAGTGCTCAATATTTCTGACATATGTAATTATTTTTAGGCCTTTAGTGATGAATTTAATGAATCTATTTATTTTTTCTCAATTAAATTAAATCTTTATGGGGTGTCATATCTATACCAAATTTGTAAACATGGGGGAAGTGAAGAATAGATTTTTCAGGTAAGAAATTTTTTTCGAAATCAATTTAAGAAAAGTAATACTCAGTTGGTTTTATGCACGTTTGAAACTAATAATTAGCTACTGCTACTTTTATATGAATGATTAATGTACATACATAAAAATCATATTCTATATTTGTTTGAAAAATTTTATTTTTCTCTTGGTGTGAAATTTTATGTGGATATAAAAGTTATTGCAGATATATTGAATTTTTTTTTTTTTTACACTAATGAAAAAATCCTGAAAATGCTTAATGTAGATAAAAACTATATATATAAATGTTTACGTCATCAGTTTATTGAAAGTGACGTTATCAATATTCAACTAATCATCCAATCAATCATATTGGCGAAAATTTTTCAGTTAATTTCTAATTTCATCAATCACATGTCTGGAATTTGCATATTTATTGAAAATACTTTTCTTCTGTAAAATGTAATTACTGACTTAAATTTCAAAAATCTCACTTAAATCTTGAAAATCCCACTCATTTTTTTCCCTTAGTGCGAACCCTGATAGCTGCCTCTTTTTCTATTGCTGAAATCAAAACAAAGTTTCACTGATTCATGTTCTTAAATCACAAATATCAGGGGTTGATCCAGGTTTCAATTTTTGAGGCCCATTTTTGTGAAATTTTTATTTATTTTTGTGAAAAAAAGAATTGTCGCTAGAAACCTTTCATTTTAGCAGTTACTTTATCTGATGTTTAATATCAAGTTAATAGCATTTTATTAAACAAGTATAGACACTCATTAAAAATAATGCTGGAAACATGGAAAAATTCTACAAAAGTATTATTTTTATAAAAGAAAATTTTGTGAAAGGGCAGTTTTTATAAATCTGAATTTTGTGAAGGGATCCATTTTCTGAACTTGAATTTTGTGAAGGGACCGATTTTAAAGATTTGAATTTTGTGAAGGGGCCCCTTTTAGAGATTTGAATTTTGTGAAAGGGCAGCAAAAGGGTCCCAATTTTTGCCTGGATCGACCACTGAGTATGGATATTTAGTTAACACCATCAGTGAACTAAAGGAATAGAAAACAAAATTATGGATAACCAAGCCACAAAAAAGAAACCAATAGTATCCAAAGAAATAAACTAACTTTCAAACAAGTTAAAATACTGCTTTGTGCATTTTTAACTAAAGACACTTTTTGCCAGGTTAAGCACTGATGGAAATTTTCACAAAATTCTGTGCTATTAGATTTTTTATATATACTATTAGATTTTTTGCATTCATTGGTAAATTTTATTGGTAGATATTATGTATTCTGATATACATTCCGAAACAATATAATTGTTCTGTTTTGCATAATTCAACCCATACAACAACGATTTTGTACATGCAGTAAACACTTCATCACTTTAGTTTGTAGGTATATAATTTTAACAATATATTTTTTTTTCCTTCCTTCCTTTTCTGTTTGCATCAAAGAAGCCGATTTAGTAGCTCAAAATTTCAAAACTAAATAAATAAATGAAATGTGAGTTAAAAATAAAATTATTTCCAAATAAAGAAAACTAAAATCTAATAACCAGTCAATTTCTTATAAGTATCGGCAAAATAAACCAATGAGCAGTTAATTCCTAATTTAAAATTATCCTAAAGAATGAATAATAACTACTCAATGAATGTCCAATTTTAATAAGTATACCGAAACTGAATTAGAAATGTTCTAATATTATTCATGTGATCTATTACAGCTTTTTACAATTTTTTAGAATAAATTAGATATTAAAATTGATAACAAGTGATTTCACATTACATGGCTAAAAGGCAAATAATAATTATTCTGAGAAATATAATCAAAATCAAGTAAATATTTTCAATCAACTTATTTTAACTTTATATATTAAATTAACACATCAGTTAAGAAAATCTCCAAATACCAATTTCAGTTTCTCTGGAACCTTTATCCTTCCAGACTTCCCTCTTTAACAGTTCCATTTGCTCGTGCGCAAAACCTAAAGTTCCAACTTCATGGTAGATACGTCTAGGAACTGTAGTAGGTATATAACCCCGTTTCTCATCATCAATTTCTTCATCCATCATATCTACAAATTTGCGTCGTTCACGGATAACTAGCTGAAATGAGAGAAAGTTACAATTAGTTTACTCTCCAAGAAAAATTAATTATTTTTACACTTTTTCCAATCATATATAAGTTCAAGTATTAAAAATCACAATACTAATAGAATCTAAAAAAAAAAAAAAAAGAATTTCTCTCATTTAATAGAAATTTCATTGAAATTTTACATAAAAAAAAAAAAAAAAAAATTCTGATTTTTATTCTTTAGTAATAATTATTTACTAATTAGTAATTGCATAAATATAACAACATAAATAAAACAGAAGAATATATATATATACAGAGGGTGTTCGCACATTTTTTAGACGATTTTGATGGAGAATACTGAAAAAATTACACTCATATTTCGTATGTTAAATGTTCAGTTTGATAGCCCTTGTTCTTAACTATCATTCTACATCGTAATTTCCATAACAACAATGCTTTTTGTAATATCCAAAGAGTTATTTTGTTCCATTCCTCTTCAATGGCTTTCCAAAGTCCACAAAGCGTTGTAGGCTGGCGTTTGGATAAGGCAGATTTTAAAGGTCAAAAAGCATAAAAATCCATTAGTGATACATCAGGAGATTTAACAGGAATATCAATGAAGGGTACGGTTTTAATTCCGTTTCTTGTTCCATTTTTTCTAGAAAAGCAATTGTGGATTGTGATGTGTGGCTGCTTGCTTTGTCTTGATGCAGTTCAATGGACTGATGGCATTGTGCATAAAGATCTGTAATTTCATATTTAAAAATTGGTGTTAAAATATGTACTTGATAGTATTTAGAGTTGATTTTGACATTTTTCTCAAAATTTTTTACCTTTATCTTACCTTTGTATGAAAAACCAACGACAATCATAAATCCTTCAGAAAAACTTTCTTTTGATTCTTTGAACCATGTAGCAAAAAATTTTTTTTTTCTTTTCATGATAATAAATTGATCTTTTTTTTTGTTGCAATCACTTAAATAGACCCAAGCTTTATCTATTGCTACGACATTTTTCTATTTTTCTCCTGATAAATGTTTTTCATAAAGAGTTCTGCAGCGTGTTCTATTCGGAAAGAGCAGAAACCTATCCTTCCATCCATTGCCTTGTTAAAAGCGCCATTTTCCATGTAAACAAAAATTCTAAATATCAGATTATAAATAAAACTTCCAAAAATACAACTGTTGTGAAAACAAAATTTTCCATGCAGACGATTTTTTCTTACAGCGAAATAAAATCGTCAAAAAAATGTGTGAACAGCCTCTGTATATATAAAGGACAAATGCTGAATAAAAGGGATTCAAAAGTTAAAAATAATAAAGTTATTTTTACAATACAACAAAAATTGCAAGCATAAAAGGAATACAAACAGTGATGGATACTGAAATTCTTACAAAACATAACTGTTTAAAATAATCTTAGGATCTCGCTTTTTTGATGTGTCGGTTAGGTATGTGTATGTAACATGCACTATAAAGGGATTTTGCAAAATGGGCAGTGGGGGGGGGGGGGGAGAGGCAGGGTAAAAAACCCATTTTCAAGCTTAAATCTGCTTCAAATTACCTTAGAATAGCTAAATTTGGAGTGTAGGTCTTAATTTAATGTAGACAATATGTACTTGGATGGGATAATATAAAAAACAAAACTTCAGGCTTTTAAAATTTTATTATGAGTTATTTCTATGTTCATTCAAAATATGCTGTGGCTGTGATACTTTTATATATTATTATGAAATTTATTTATAACTATGCTAAATATAGTATATGTTAAACTTAGTTAATGTGATACTTCAAAAATATAGTTGTTTTCAATAACATATTATTTATAAGTATGTTTTAAAAGGTAAACATGATGATGTTTTTGAAGAAACATTATAACATTTTTATTAATATAAAAACAAAACCTTTCAAAAACTTATGATTTATAAATCATTGATAAATCATTTTGGTTGACAACTAATTTTATTTGCAGTACAACATTGTATATTTTAATTTTTTTAGTATTGTGCTTTTAGTATTATGTATTTAACCAGTAAAATAAAAATGCATAGCCTAATATTTTGTACTTAAATATTTTATAGAAAAATATAACTTTTTTTTTTTTTTTTTTTTTTTTTTAATGACTGCTGATATTGCAACTTTTTATGAAAAAGCAATAATTCTGAATGTTAAACAAGCTTGAATTGCATCTGAAATTCTTATAATTACTGTGCGACAAGAGAAATATGAATGCTTTCTGGACATGTATAAATTGTAATAAATTTGATATTTACTCATACAGACTTTAAAAAAAATTATTAGTCTAAGCTGTAGGGAATATCAAAGGCCAAGCGGTTCTGCGCTCAAAGTTGGTAGACATGAGGTGCCGGGTTCGATCAGAGAGTGTGCTTGTCGGCCTAGCTGTTCAGAGTTTTTTGTGGTTTTCTCCGAAACTTTTATAAATACAGGCTAGGACCCTTTAGAAAGACCCCCACGGAGGGCACTCCCCCTTAGGCCTAAGACACTAGAGTAGTCAATCAAACTTACTCCCAAAATACCAAACACCAATACTCCAAGCTATAAACAGGTACAAATATTTATACAATCAATAATAATAATAAATAGATAAAAATTTATTAATAAATGATAAGTGTAATAAATATAGATTATAAATATAATTATTTTCAAATTGATATTAATTTACTGTCCACATATATTATGTTTTACTTTATAAAAAAAAAAAAAAAATTCCAGTATTCCTGTGTTTTTATGACTTATGTGAAAATTCATAAGTAACTTTGGAATTTTAGAATTTCATATATAAATAAACATAAACACACAAAAATATATCAATGCATACTTTGTATATATACTTTTTAGGTTATAAACCAGTATATTTACTTAAATTTTTATAAATTATCTACAAATTGTTTTAAGATTTGTTAATTTATAAACAGCATAATATTTAGATATTCACTTGTATATGGCAAATATTACTAAATCCTATTTCTAACCAGGTTCTAGCTCATTTATAGATTTTGAATGTTGACAATGCAGGTTTTTGACAGTAGAGGTTTTTGACGGTTTAAACCATGGTTAAACCACGTTTAAACCCTTGTCATGTCAAAAACCACTTTTTGACGTCAAACACCCAACCCTGAAAAAGCAGGTATGGTACTGACGAAGGCATTGGGGCTCAGGACTCGATGCGTGGCGAGCGGGAATACTGCTACCGAAGGTAGCAGGAACTTTAACTTAGATTTTGACTGATTTCAGTGATATTTTTTTTGGTTGAGATTTTTTTTATTATTATTAAAGATATAGTATTTTGAAGATTCATTTCAATATAATGACCAGCGAAGCAGGCAAAGCCTGCTAGTTCTTTCATAAAGTAATGTAATTATTTAAATTTTTAAAGAAAGGATTATTTATACGAATAACATTACTTAAATACCTTAAATAAAATCCTTTTTGCAAGTCTTAGCATATTAATTTCGGACATCAACCTGTCCATCTTTAGTGCCAAGCATGTTCAAAACGTCGTTCTTCTACTAAGGAAGAAAGCGCCCCATTGATGTGAGTGGTAGAGCACATGGCTGCCACCCAGACGACCTGGGTTCGATGCTACCTACGGGACTTTTTTCCCCCTTCTTCTTTAATTTTTACACCCAAGTTCTTTGAACTCCCCAAGTTTAATGTTCCGATGTTTGTCCATTGTTCTTCTCCTTCTCATGTGGAGGTAGGCGATGGTTGCGGCTGTCATAGGAACTCCCTAAAGCAACATGATAATGATGATGATACTAAGGAAGAATGACGTTTTGAACGTGCTTGGAACTAAAGATGGACATGTTGATGTCCGAAATTATTATGCTAAGACTTGCAAAAAGGATTTTATTTAAGGTATTTAAGTAATGTTATTCATAATGTAAGTATTTTATAAAAATTAAAATCAAATCTTTTGCAAAAAAATAAATAAATGGGACTATATAATGAAATGTATTGACAATTATATAAATAGACCAGTATAGTGTCAAGAAAAATGTTTTTTAAATGCTACTTTTTCAGAAAAGAACACTCTTCAAAAATAGTTTCATGCATTTGAACTGAATGAAATTGATTTTACTTAAGAAATATTTAACAGATAAATGATAGGAAAATATACATTTAGCTTATAAAGCATATCTAGTTCGGTTGTGATTATGGTTTATTGCCATAATTTTGTCATATTAAAAACTGTTCTATACCAATAGGAAGTTAATATTAAGTTTGCACTTACTGTACTATCACCCCAGTGAGTATCTCTGAGATTGGCAGCAAGAGATGGGCTCGTAGAAGCACCCACTCTCAGGTATTGCCTCAAGCGTAGTGGAAAGTCAGTGTCCCGAAGTTGTAACAGATAAGTGTCAGGTCCATTCTGATAACTAGAATTTTCATACATTAATAATACTTATAATCATATTTAAAGCAGATGTTGTTTTAAAATATAATGAAAATGCAGAAATATTTTTCATAGACCGATCTTATTATTCTAATTTGCAAAAAATAATTTAACAAAATTTTCTAAAAAAAAAAAATAATAATAATAATAATACATAATATAAAGAAAAACAAAAATTTAACAAGTTGGCTTAAGTGTATTCTACTCAGTTCTGCATTATATATTAGTTCTTATAAATTTCTGCGATAGAACATACTATATTAATATTAAAAGAAATTTGACCAATCACTCAACACGGCTGCAAACTGAAATGCCCCACCTTGTAGACTACTCTCCATTCAATTTGATATGCTTGCCTTATGCTAATATGCATATTAATTTTAATAAAGTAACTTTCATACTTTAGTTTTCAGGTAATTCTATACTATTTCCAATCAGGGTTTAAGCTGAGTAAAAATTTTCTTTAGCAAAAAAGCTAAAATCAGAAAAAAAGCTTTAGCAAAATGCTAAATTCCCAGAAAAAGTAGAAAATGATTAATACTAGTTTACACATTATTCTAAACACCTCATTATGTTTCATTTTCATTTATAAATTAATTTTTCAATCAATTTATAATTTTTCTTTCTTTCATATTAGACCACTTTACAAATGCCCTATGTTTATTTACAAATTGATTTTCTGTATGCGATTCTTATGCGTGTAGTTCAGCCTTTGATTTTCCTTACATGCATGAACCGATGGATTTTTCTTGATCAATGTTGCGATTTTTTTCACATGAAAGATTTGTTGTAATATTTTCGACAAAGATTTTTTTTTTTTTCCAATTTGTGTTTAGTAAGATGCTTTAGCAAAAAAGTGAAAACATGTTATTTCATTTTCGCATTTTGGATAAGTCTTTTAGCATTTTGCGAAAAATGCTACCATAGCGGAAATACTGTTTCCAATGCAACGATTACTATAATGCAATTTTAAATGAAATATTACCCTAATCTGCTGTGTTACATTTTGAATAACTTATGAAGTTTCCAAATTAGAATATTCATAGTAAAGCATAAATGATATTTTAAATGCAATCTGATACATTTTTTATGAAATTATTCCATAATGGCATTTAAGCAAAATTCTGCTAAAATCACAAATTTCTAATATCTTACGAAATTTTCAAATCAGAATGCTAAAAATATAAAGAGGGTTCTTGCTAGTATCATAAATGATATTTTAAAACTGGTCCAATCACTTTATAATCATTTGCTCTAAAGATAATGTGTATACAGATTAACAAACTTCTTATGCTACAAGCAGACATGTAATTTCTAAATTTCTCATAACTCAAAATGTGTAAAAATGTCAAAAAAAAAAAAAAAAAAAAAAAAAAAAATCTTTTCACAAATACCTGAATTTCCCATGCCTATAATAGGATGGGAAACTAATAAATGAAGATCTTATTAATAAAAGTGAAATGATTCTGTCTGTCAACTGTCTACAGAAAAATTTACTACACTTACAGGCATGACATTTAGCACACAGATAGTTCGTACCGTCTTCCTGTGCACCTTAAAGCCATATTTTCAGATTTTTAATTAGGAAGAAAGTTATTAATTAAAATGGTATTTAATTTTATTAAATTACTCGACATTTTCCTTTGCGTTGTAATTTCAGCCTGTTGCCAATAAAATAAAATGCTAGTTTTTTAATTCATTTATTTTTTCTAACATGAAAAAAAAAGAAATGTTTCTCTACACGTGAAAAATAACTTTTAAAAAATAGAAAATTAAACCTGTATCATCAGAAAATTTAAAGATTTTTTACTTATTTACAATTAAACCTTAATTTCATTTAATTAAATAGTCTAATGTCTTTTATTTTTCTTTCTTGATTTTGTACTTTACAAAGTAGTGTTACAGCTTTAGTACAGGAACCCCTTGGTGACTTTTAATATTTTTTACCATTTTGGGGATGAATAAAAATAACTATAGCAACTGCATAAGTAAAAACCTTAGCGAGAAATGCCCAAGGTATTAAGTTCAGATTTCAAAGTTCGTCAACGAGGTCCTATAGTATAGCCGTGCTCTAATGTGAATGCCTATTTAGTTTATTTTGATAGCTTATTAATGAAACCAAAATAGTGTCTGTCTTTTTCTCTGTCAGATGTCTCCAGAAAAATCTACCACACCTAGAGATGTGTAATCTGGCACAGATATACTAGTCTGGAATGTTTTTGTGTGCACTTCGAAACCAAATTTTCTATTTTTTAATTAGGAAGCAATTTATTAATTTAAATGTAATTTTCCAGGTTTTTGCGAGCCCTTCCGTTTCAGACTCCGAAGTGAAAAAATGAAGATTCTGCTACTCCTTCATTTTGCGAAGTTTCCTGCCGCATGACGTTCCCTTTCACCCTCTGAGGGGAAAAACTCAAGATGTTTCTTCATTTAATGCGCTATAAAATACCTTTATTTATTAAACTCCAATAGTGCATTTGCTAATGGATTGACTTTTTTTTTTTCTTTCATTTTGACATCAAATTAAACTTCATAACATATTGTAGCACTGTATTTGGAATGGATGATCTACCAAGTAAATTAAATAAAATATAAGAAATTACTTGATAGTAAGTACTATGCATAGTCTGTATAGTGTTGTTCAATGTAATCGCGATTTAAATCTAAAAAAGATATTTTAATTATTTTTTTTAAATGCTGTCCATTTCAAAACAGTCGTCAGATAAACATCCAAATTCAAGTCCAACGGTAAGGGTTATCTCAGACAGTAGGGAGAAAGACCCCAGATATGATGGGTGAAGAAGACGCTGTCGAAAGCATCAGGGACCCAAAGCAAGTTTTTGAGTGATTTCAATGGATTTTTTTTTTATTTTTTTTTAAGTTTTTATTTATAAAGTGAAAATAGTGATTATTATTATTTATTTAAATATAGTGACCAGAGAAGAGGGCAAAACCTGCTAGTATATATATATATATGTGTGTGTGTGTGATGAATCATAAAACAAAAAAAAACAGCAAATAAATTTCCCATTTTATAAAATTATTATTATTATTTTCTAAATGCAAAATGATTTCTTTTAAACACAAGCTATTAGGAATAGAAAATATTTTATGTGAATTTTCTGAAAGGCCAGCAAAATGACTCTGAACTTCATATATGCTGAATTTAAATTCACATGTAAAATTTTCAATATTGAACTTATTTTACTATTCCGCTCCTAAAATAACTAACTTTCTAACCCATAAAATTGACCCTTTAGCAGTAAATATAGTATTTAGCCCTTACCAAATACCTTTTATTGATGATTCTGAGCAACTTCAATTTTATATAGGTATATCTACTTCCACAACAAAAGAAAGAATCAATGAACATATTCTAGATATCAAAAATAACTATCAGAAATTCGATTAAAAAAAAACTATTTAAAGACATAAATTTTATACAAAACCATTAAAATGACAACTACTGAATTATAGAAAAACAAAAAGAACTTTGTAATGTCATCCTCTCCTTTACTACAGTAGACACTTTGGTTTGAATTACTGAGAAATATATAACTTACAAACTTTGAATAAACACCATAAAATGCAATAAACTCGCAACAATTGTCTCGAGTCGAAAAAACACACGACCATTCATCAGGCGAATAAAGTAAGCACGAGTGCTGCAGTCAAAGCGGCAATGCACTGTGTGTTACCGCTTTGACTGCAGCACTCGTGCTTACTTTATTCACCTGATGAAGGGTCATGTGTTTTTTCGACCCGAAACAATTGTTGCGAGTTTATTGCATTTTATGGTGTTTATTCTAAGTTTGTAAGTAATATTTTACAACGCTAGTTTTGTGGTGCTTTTTTTTAATTAAATACTGAGAAATAGATTAAAAAATTTTTAATTGAAATTCTTCCACATACTGATATTTTACCCCAAAAGAGAGCCCTATATTCTGAAAATTTTCAAAATCCTATCATGGTGTGAATTGCAATATAATAGAAAATAAATATTTGCTAATATTTGACTAGCATGAAGGTGTTTACAGTAAAAAGAATTAAACCAACATAACTTTGATTAATTAATGCATCCTCATTTCATTCAATTCGTAATTTTTTTTAAAGGATATTTGTCTTCATATATTTTAGAACAAATGTGTATTATAAATCAGAAAATTTATGAATTTTCCATTGAGAAAGGAATCAAAATATCAAACTTATATTTTCTACATTAGATAATACAGTAGAGAGTCAAAAATGGCTCGGGACCAGAGGTTGTGCGGATTTTAGGATTTTGTGGATTTCGGGGCCCAGAAAAAAATTATTTTCACTTTGAATAATAAAAACAGAATGTTATTCACACTAAACAGGTACTAGTGAATAATAACACTGAATATTAAATTACTAGGTACATAAGAATAATGAACATTAACAAAAATATATAATGAAAACAATAAATAAAAATGAAAAAAAAATTGTCAAATTTAGATAAAATCTGTTCACATATAACTAGTTTTAAACTGAACTTGAACCTGCATGATTTATTTATTTTTTTATTTATTGTAAATAGTAGTAACACAAATTTACAATACAGTAGTAACACAATAGTAGTTTTTACACAACTAGTAGTTACACAACTAGTAGTTAGTTTTTTTACAATAGTAGTAACACAAATTTTTCTACGAATTTTATTGAGTTCTTCCTTACAAATTATGCCTTCATCAGAAAGCATTTAAAAAAATTAGTTTGTTATTATTTACCTGATTGATATCATCCTATCATAATAATCATTATTTTCTTTTGATGAATTTAATATACTGTCAATAATTTCATTTGCAGCAACTTGGCTCTTGCAGCCTTTCATACTATTATTTTGTTTTTCTTTTTTGTAATCATAAAATGCAAACATAAAATCTGTATTCAAGATCTTTTTCAAAAATTCTGATTTGCAGTTTTGTAATTCATTAATAGTGAATTTCATTGTATCTGACAAGTTGTGCGGATTTCAGACTTCGGCGGATTTTAGGTCGACGGATTTCTGGAAAAACTATGTTACTCTGAAGAAGATGCCATCAAAATGAGTTGAAAGCTAAGTAAAATGTTATATTGACTTGAAAATTTTTTAACATATTTGTAGTTTTTAAACTTAGTAAAAGTTTTTGTATATAATTGTTATATTTTCTTGTTACTTAAAATGAATACACTGTTAAGTTTGATTATAAATCCTTATGGTCAATTTACCTGCTTTCAGATCTGAAATCAATTTCTTCTCTGTTGATCTTCTGTTTGAAAGTGATGTCGTCGAACTGAGAAGGTTTGACATGGGACCGATCCAGATAAGGTTCAGGAGTGGTTTCAGGAGTGTAACTTTCTCCTGGTGGATAAATCATTTTACTGGGATGGTGAAAGCACGATTCTAGAGTACGGCGGCGATAGTATCTCTTGCAAGAAGCATTGTCATACTATTCAAAACATAATATGTAAAAACTATAAAATTTACAGAGACAAAAACAAGATTTTAATATAGAACAGCTGTCAAAAAAGCAAATGGCGGAAAGATTAAAAAAATAAAATAAAATCAAAAAATCAAAAATTATCTTTGAATAATTTTATATATATAAAAAAAAATCAATAAAATAAACTTTTATCGTATACAGTGTCATTATTTATAGATATTTTATATGTTTGTAATTTCTCTGTTAAATACAATAAATTCAGTATAAAGCCTGTTAGAAATGAGCTAATTAACCATACAGTGAAGTTCTTGCATAATATCAATGTGTTTAGGATGTAACTTTTTTACTTTAATACTCTTAATGCAAAGAATAATCTAACATGAAGCATATTCTTTATGGAAATATTTTGATATTTTATTATATTCATTTTTTCTTTTAATATTAAATTTTGTGTTACAAACAAGCATTATAATTTTAAAAAAATTCCATGATTTTAATTAGTATTTTATAAACATTTTATTTTAGTAAAAAACATCCATACCACTCTAAATATACTTCATAACTTCTTAAACATTAATGTAAACTATTTACATCGATTCTTAATGATATTTTATTGCCTAACAAAACTTCACTTACATGAAAAAAGATGTTAAACTTTAAAACCTGAATAAACTACTAAGTCAGAAACACCAAAGAAAAATATTTGATTGGCATTTCTGACGCAGTAGTTTATTCGGGTTTTAATATTCCAATGCTAAGTCTCCTGTTATTAGATGTTAAACTTATTTACAGATATATATATCCCCTTTGATATCACGAAATTATTTTTCTCAAAAGATAAGATAATAAATAAATTTTTCGATAAACCCATTTCATATCATACATAATATTTATTCATATTTATAGGATGGTTACTAAAATAGATAAAAATTAAAAATGTGAAAACTATATTGATTTTTTTTTTTTAATTTATCATTTAAAAAAGGAGAAAATAGAGCATCCATTTATATATTTGTCAAAAGCTAGATAAGTTAACAAAATTTATAACATGAAAACACAGTTATGTTGCAGTTATCTTTAATGTGCAACTTTTATTTAGTATTTTTTTCAGTTGATTTTTCTTATTTAAAATTTAACTTTTATTCAAAAAAGAGTTCTTATAGATTTGAATGAAATTAGGCAAATACGTTAAAGGAATTAAAGAATTTTTCGATAAATCAGAGGCATGCAGAAAATTCTCTATATAATATCTGGTGTTAAAAAATTTATATTTATTATAGTCAGGATGAGAATGTAACATATAAAGATTATTAATTTTATATGTTATTTCCTATTTATCATATTTAGTACTGTTTCCAAATTTTTCTAGAAGTACAAATTTAAAACCATGTTTCTAAGTGCTTTTTAATTGGGTGAATGATTGCTTTATAAAACTTAAAATACGCTTAAAAACACATATTCTAAATATATTGTACGATTTTAGAAGCACTTCATATAGTCTACACATTAGCAGAAGGATATAATGCTTTTAATCAATGACACAATAATAAATGAAAGCAAATTCAGCAAAAAGTAAAGTTACATTTGAAAAAACAGATTACCTAGTATAAAGTTAAGAGCAAATAAAAAAACTTACAAAAGCTCTATTCATAAATTCCACACCAGAAATAAAAGAAATATGAGAGCTGTGCAAAATTGCAATACATAAACTCTCAGTTAGCAATATCAAGAATATATAAATATATAATAATTAATCTTTTGCAATACAACAGCTATCTATTGAGAGCTATGCTTGCCCTTAGACAACAGTAAAGCTAAATAAGTTTTAAACAGAGTCTTATTGTGTTCTCCCAGCCAATCACAGTTTGTGTTTTCCTTGGATGACAAAGCAGCATTCTTATGCTCAAGAAGCTGCTCAGTGCTGCCAGACTTGGGGATTTTTCTCCATTTTGGGGATTTCTGAAGCTTCGGGGGAAATATTTAGGGACAGGGATTTTGTGGGGAGCAGTTTGGGGAAAGGAAAAATTTTGGGGGAAAACATGGGAATTTTCTTTAAAATTGGCAATTAGGTACTTAAAATTCCACAAAAAAAAAAAAAAAAAAAAATCAAGTTTATAAGATGATAATGCATTGATTCTGGATTCTATTTCTGAAATAAGAAAGCAATATTGACAACCTTTTAATTGAACTTATTCTGATATTTGCCTTTTGTATTCCCTGATTTCTGGAATTACTTGGTTCATGTGCGCTGTAGTGTGGTAAGCATTCGTGAATGCATGATACGTATTGTGGTTGCTGCTTAAATAATCAAGCTTAAAGTAAGCTGAACTAGTCCAAACTAAGATGTTTGATCTTTGAATTAAATTTTTGGAATATTTAGTTTGGATGGAATATCAGGATATCAGGCATGGAATATTTAGTTTGATGCTCTTGGGTTTCTTGTTTTTCTTGCATTTTATATTCCACAAAACTATTTTTATATATGCATATGGCATAAGTACATATGATTAGACGGGAGGAAACTACACTCAAAAAGTTACACAGATTTAAAATTTTCAAAAAAGTAGTGTGTTGAAAGTTTTTTTTTTTTTTTGCAAATGGGGATTTTTTTCAAAAAATAACTTCATTTGGGGAAAAATGTAAGCTTAAATTTTTTAATATTCTTTAAAAATTTTTAAAAAAATTACGTTTTTAGCATAAATTGAGTTGGGGATTTTTTTGGAAAAAACACTTGATTTGGGGAAATTTGATAACGTTTTGGGGAAATGATTGGGTTGACTTTTGACCATCTGGCAACACTGCCAATGCTCTTCTTCTAATGCAGCTCCAAATATCTAACACACACGACATTGTTTTGAATACTTTTATTTTTGAACTTATTCACTGCGAATGATCCTCTACATATTATTTAAAGAAGGGAAGAATTTACTGATAATCTAGGTTATTGACAACATGGAGTTTTATTATTAGTAGTATTGTTTATTTAAGATTATTTTCAAACGAAATTATGCATAGAGTTGGTTATGTCAAAGAGTTTTTTTTTTTTTTTTTTTTTTTTTTGGTACGATTGATTTATTTATTTTCAAAATTAAAAACTTGAATTATGGTTGGATAGGGTTGGTCTTTCAAAATTTACCATTAAAACCAAATTAATATACCTAATTGTAAAGAAAAATTTCATATGAAATTTCTACTTTTTTAACTCCTTATTTTCCCCATTCATTAAACTACCTATGTAGGTATACAGAAAACATAGTTTTTTTTTTTTTTTTGGGGGGGGGTGTCAAAATTTCAAAACTGAGGTTTTTGCTATATATACACGTTTTTAGGTCCCCTAAATCTAAAAAGACAGGTTGGTCTGTTATGAGCTCAACTCAAGAATAAATATTAACAGAAAGTCCAAACACATATTTGGGGTTGACTAACTCTTAACTGCAATCATCAAAATAATTATCTACCAACACATTTGTTATTAATAGTTATTCGATTTCAATTTTCCTTTTAATAATCAAACAAATTTTACTGCATCTTTTTCTCTCGAGATAGATTAACAAAAAAAAAAAAAAAAAATTATAAAAGCAACTTTACAATTTTATAAAGTTACATCCCAAAGAAATTATATCTAAAGAAAACTGATTAATTAAAAAGAATTAAATCCATTTCACTTTATAATTAATGAGCTTCCCTGTAACAGGGCCCCTATTCAAATGTTGAAGTAAATTACCCCAAGTTTTCCAGATCATTTTTAAGAAAATATTAGGAACACATTATGTAAGGATGAGGGAAATTTCTTTTGCTCACAAAATGTAATATTATTTCAGCCTGATACTAATTTTCTATCCTTTGTTCATTTTTTAAATAAGTTAATTATTAGTACATTTTTTTTTTTCTTTTTTGCAAAATTAGATATTGCATGACACTATGTTACTATCCTTCATAGTAATGTGATTGTTTGCCCGTTTCCATAACACTATCATTTGATAATTATATTAAAAACACTTCAAACACACGTAAAATTAAATTATATTTAAAAGATGTTAAACAAAATTATCCGAAGCTTTTCGCTTTAATAGTAAAGCATCATCAGGGATTTTTATTATTCGTTTCCAATGAGCAGTTTTTAAATATTTTTTCTTTTCACAGTCAACAGTTAAGTCTTTTAATAACGTGAATATCAGCAAAGTCAATTTGAAGTCCCGTAAAGGTTGGATCAAGGAGCTAAGAAAAATAAGAGAAGCTAGAACTATTGAAATATTACACGAGGCTATTGTAGGAGAAAAACAATCATGAATTAGCAGAAATAAACTATTAGCTATATTCAATAGTTCTAGCTTCTCTTATTTTTCTTAGCTCCTTCATCCAGCCTTTACCAGACTTCAAATTGACTTTGCTGATATTCATGTTATTAAAAGACTTAACTGTTGACTGTGAAAAGAAAAAATATTTAAAACTGCTCATTGGAAGCGAATAATAAAAATCCCTGATGATGCTTTACTATTAAAGCGAAAAGCTTTGGATAATTTTTTTAAACATTTTTACAATAAAATTTAATTTTATGTGTGTTTAAAGTGTTTTTAATATAATTAACAAAAGACACATGTTCAATTTAACTCTCTTTTTTTAGAGATAATTTATACTATCATTTGAATTGAACCAAATATGAAAAATGTAGGAATGAGTTTGCTTTCCGTAAAATTTCAAAACTAAATCCTGATTTCACAGAAATTCCAAATTTTCTAGGTTTCCCCAAAGAGTATGAATATGGTTGTAATTTTATTTTCCTATTTACTTACTAGGACTTGCAATTGAAAAAAGAAAGTAAACTTACCCATTCTTTCCATTTCTTTTGATACTCTTTTAATCTATCAAGATTATTCAATTTCTTTTCTGTTTCTAAAGGTTTGTCATCACAATACTGAAAGAAAAAAGTAATAATCTATTATGCTCTTACTAAATGAAATAAAGAATGCTAAAAGATATAATAATTATTAGATTGTCTTACTTTAAACCACCTGTGATTCAGTGCAGTTTTAACGTCCATGCGACCTCTGTGGAGAAAAATAGAGATGCTTAAGAAAATGCTTATTTCAGTTCCAGTCTTATCGTACAAAGTAAAAGAACCATTGTCAATTAAGGAAAATGAAAAATAACGAAAATACTTATATTAATTAAACAGCTTTTTAAACTCAACCTATACACAAAACCTATTAACTTAATTAACAAGTTAAACATAAATCAAACTGACTCTGATCATTAAGTTATCAACACACATATTAATCTTTTTTCTTCCCCTTGGGGAATTTCCAGTAATATTTAAATAACAAATATACTAAACGCTGATTTGAAATATTATTATTTACTTTTATGAATAGAAACATGGACTCTAAACAGTTAACTGCTTCAGAATGCCTATGAGTTTTTCTTTTAAAAACTAAATTATATACACATTAAAAAAAAAAAAAAAAAAAAAAAAAAAAAAAATCAGGATTTTATTTGTAGTAAATCATAAATATAAAAAGTATAAATTGAAATGTTTGTATATAACAAAAGCATGATAAAATAATAAAAGTAAAAATTTTAAATTATTACAGAATAATAAACATCATCCAATGCTTGCTATGTGGATAGATTTAAAAATACTTTTCAGACCCCCCCCCCCCCCTCACTTAAATTATCATTTTTATCTAACTAATTTTACGAAGCCGCGTCAACTCTTAAATACTCCTTGCATCTTAATTTTTGTTGAATCTTCCTTAAAATCCATTAAATGTTTTTTTTTTTTTTTTTTTTTTTTTAAATTATTATTATCTTAGCATAAAACGTAAGTGAAATTTTTCACTTCAATTTTTTCAAACTTTGAAATTTTGAGAAAAGGAAAAAAAAAACGATAATCTCATTAGACAAATATCACCATTTTTTCTTACTATATCATTGAACCCAGTAGCAGAAACATCGCGACATGGCGACATAGTCGTGAACACAAAAAAACGACTTGCGGACAGTTTTTGTCTGCAGTAATAAAAAAATTTGTCTGCAACTTTGAGATAATAATTCATTTATAAAAATTTCTGTATCAAAACTAAAACTAATTGTTTTATTATGTATAATTATTTATATTGTGTTGTGTCAAACATTGCTATTAAATATTTAATTGAATGTGATGAATGAATACAATTGTTTATAATACAGTAAAACCTCTCTAAGCTGAACACCTACGGTTCCAAGAAAAAGTGTCCAACTTAGAGAGGTGTCCAACTTATAGGGGTTAGACATAATGTTAATGGATACATTCCGTTCCGAGAAAAAGTGTCCAACTTAGAGGGGTGTCCAACTTATAGGGGTGTCCAACTTGAGAGGTTTCACTGTATATTGTTCTGTAGTAAAATTGTATTCGTGTATTGTTGCACGAGATCACCACTGATGTTAAGCCCCCCTCCCCTCCCCCCAGCTTTTTGAATGTAAGCCATTTTTACCTCTAATTATACCCAAATTTTGCAGACAGATTATGAAATTTTAAAGCCTGTCGCAGACAGCTACAAAACTTTCTGCCACTGGGTCATTGAATTGAGTTCACAAGCTTAAATATTGCCCATTTATAAATCTTATTTTATTTTTTTATTTCCTTTTGCACACACACACCATTTATCTCTTAGTTAAAAATTATTTAAAAAAGCTTTTTCAATACTGTCCATTTCGAAACTGATTATGATTAATTTTCTTTTCCTTTTCTTAAAAAAAAAAAAAAAAAAAAAAAAAAAAGGATTTTGATTAAATTCTGGCAAAAGCGGAATTTAGTTTAGTACGCAGGACTATTAGATTTTTTTTTTTTTTTCAAATTATAACATCACTTTCAAATTATTCAATTATATTTTCAATAAATTTTCAATTTCGATAAATATCCAACTATCGTAAAATCCATAGATTGAGACTAATAGTCCTCAGTCCGAAAATAATAATAATAATAAAAAAAGACATAAATAAAGTTTAAAAAATTAGTTTTTGTTTTTAATTGTGCAAGCAGAACATATTAAAAGGATTAAAATTTTCTTATTATAATTATGATGAAGTCACACTATTTCATAAAAATAGAGAAAAAAAAAGTTATAATCCATTACATTTTATCTATAAACTAGTAATAATTTATTATTTTTAAAGGCATAATAAATCCTTAACATAATTTAACTTCCCCCCCCCCCTCTACTTTTAATGATATAAATTTTTAATTATTATTTGAAAATGATTTAAATGAAATGAATTATTTTTAACTTACTTAGGATCAAACACAAGTAATTTTGACATGAAATCTTTAGCATCATCTGACACTCCCACAAAGGCATCCTCCACAAAATTGATCTTCCCCTGCTGAACTCTGGATAAAGTTTCACGGTCATGCTCTCCCAAAAATGGAGAAATACCACTCAATCTGAAAATTAATTAATAAATAAATTTTATTAAATTTACTTATTAGTATAATATTAATTAAATAAATATAAAATAAAATAAAATAAAACAAATTTGATTGATTACTGCTTCCCTCCCTCCTTTTTTTTTTCTTTTTTTATTTTGTGTGTGTGTACGTGTGTTCCTCTCTGATTGGTCCTGCCCTGCATGATGCTTCCTATTGGTTGTTTGTGTTGCTCCTCTCCCTCTGGATTTTGCCCTGCTTTCAGTCCTGCTTTTGCCTCCAAGGCAGTAGCACGTGTTTGCACCTGATGAAGAAAGGCTACGTCCTTTCGAAACCGATTGTGCTGACTTAAAATTTATGGAGTGAAGAAGTTTTTATTTTCTTTTTATTGATTGTACGCCAGTTTTTTAATTTAGTTTTGGTGAAAAATATTTCTTTCAAATTAGGCTGTCCAAATATTCAAACATTCATTGAGATTAAAAATTCTAAGACAAAAATCTGCAATAATCCAAGAGTTTTTTTTTTTTTTTTTCTACTTTTTTAACTGCTTATTTTCCCCAATCATAAAATTATACATGTACAGAAAACATAGTTTTGGGAGTTAAAATTTCAAAACTGTAGTTCTGCTATACATACACGTTTTTAAGTCCCCTAAATCTAAAAAGACAGGTTTTTATCAGTTGGTCTGTTATGAGTAAAACTCAAGAATAAATACTAACATAAAGTCCAAACTCAGCATTCTAAATCTTTATTATATCAGGATATTACTTGAAACCTTTTATTGAAATCAGACAAATAGATCATGTATAAGGACTAAAAAATGTATTCAAAAGCATTGTTGTATGAGAAGTGAAATTTCTGGTACGTACAGTTTAACATCTTTAGATGGTACTCAACAAAATTAAATGTACATATATTTTTTAGATGCATAAAAGCATGTTTAGTATAACATATGGTATGAAAATCATCCACCATTCATATACAGGGACAGGACTACCCAAAAGTGAGTATTTAATATCTTTAGATAAGATAAATGAAATGAACATATATTTTTTATATGTATATAGGATACAGTGATGCCAGATTGGGGATTCTTGGTATTTTTGAGGCTTCTGGGGATAATTTTGGGGACCAAATGTTTCTGGGGAAATCTAAAATTTTTGGGGACAAATCTGAGGAGTCTTCAACTTTCTGTCAAGGTTGGCAATGATTTATCCCTACGGCCAGGGATTTTCAATAGCTTTATTGTTATTTGGAGATTTGTTTCAAAAATTACCTTCATTTGGGGAAAAATCTGCACTTAAATCTGCTTGATATATTTTTTTTTTCCTTTTTTATTAGAAATCAAGTTGGGGATTTTTTCGAAAAAAAAAAAAAA
Source organism: Salticus scenicus (assembly GCA_963930645.1). NCBI lineage: Eukaryota > Metazoa > Arthropoda > Arachnida > Araneae > Salticidae > Salticus > Salticus scenicus. The sequence continues at coordinate 402,756,621 of OZ005649.1, read as the reverse complement.
AAAACCCTGATTTGGGGAAATAATTTTCGACCATCTGGCATCACTGATAGGATATGATATGAAAATCATTTACCATTTGTTTACAGGACCACACAAAAGAATGATAAATTAGGACTACGCTTAAAAATTGTTGAAAGTTGCGTTATGTGTTTTTCATATAGTGCAAAATTTATACTATGTAATGTGCTTATAATTTATAGACAATATACAGGGCTGCTCAGAGTTAAGCAAAAGCATTCTTTTCTCAGACATGGTACAAGCTTACAGAAAAAAAGGCTGAACTTTTCACGCCCCCCCCCCCCCTCTCAAAAGTGGTATGAGGCAACTGACACAATATAAATTTGTCAATAATAAAAATAATGATAAATCTGATTGCATAAATATACACACAATAAACAAAATCAGAACAATAAATCTTATATTGAATATCCTATTAATTATAATTAAAATAGTTGTAAGTGCTTAAAAAACAGACAAACTTATTACATATACTTGAAAATAAGTTTATTCTATAGAAGCATTGTTTGCTGGGGCAATTGATTAGCAAAATAATGTAGTTCAAATTCATTAGGAAAATGCAGTTGAAGTGCTATTTCTTTTTCATTTTCTCTAAGTTTGAATTTGACATTTCTTGAAAGTCAATCACATAGAAATTGCTAACAAATTCAGGCTGACCCCCCTCCCCCCTACATATATCCAAAAAGTTTTAATGCGGATTTGCATTGATCACAAGAATAATAATTTTCAAGCTTAAAAAGGCTTAATTCAGCCTTAAGGCTGAAAAGTAGCATGTCTGTTTTCTGTTGAATATAATTCATGGAAGCCCTTTACTGAAATTTATCAAGTCCAGCAAAAATACTTAGAAATAATGATTACTTTCTCATGCTCATATGATAGACAAAGTATTGTTTAAAGACCAATTTTCAATGTTAAACTTTTGCTATAATTCGCATGTTTTGAAATTTCCCGGAATACAAATATCAAGTTTTTAACAATGGAATTAATTGTTTGTCTGTCTTTTGAGTATTAGTTGTAATTTTAAGTTTTATTTAAGTAATTAAGCATTTTTAGTTACCAGGATTCTTGAAAACCGTGATTTCTAAAAGGGCTCATACAGACACAATAAGTTTTTTTTTTAAAAAGATTACATAAAGCTTATAAGGATTAAATCAAAGAGCAGTGCATATGAATGAAAGGTAAAATCTTTACTTTTATTTAGAGCTTTAATAATCTAATAGATAGTACTTGATATAAGGTATAATATTGATTTAAGATTTGATATAAGATAGTATTTGATAGAATCGATGGTGCCTGCAATTGGGATGCCAATTTTTCCTGTTTAGTTTTATTGATTAAAAAGAATAAATGAAATATTTATTTGAATTCTCTCATAAAATGATATTATTAGAGTATATTATTATGGAAACTAAATAACTGAAGTGTATTAAATACATTGATTCAAATAAAAATTTCTGCACAAATTAAGATTAGTGATTAACACATTGAGCACCATGTCAACCATTCTAGATTCTAGACATTTTGTCATATATCTCTAAGTACTGAAGGAATCATCAAAACTTTCACCTTAAAGGGAGTAAAAAGCAGGTAAGAGGATGCCAAAGGCATCGAGGCTCCGGACTCGACTGTGGCGAGCGGAAATACAGCTACAGAAAGTAGCAGAAATTTAAACTTAGATTTTGATGGATTTCAATATTATTATTATTATTATTATTATTTAGATATTTTATTATTATTAATGATATGCTGTTTTGGGGATTTATTTCAATATAATGACCAGCAAAGCCTGCTAGTAAATAAATATATGTCAAAAATAAATATATAAATAAGTAAATATTTCTTTTTATGTCGAGAAAAAAAGAAAAAAAATGTGCAAAAATTTTTTCAATTTAAATTAAGTTGTTTAGTTGTGGTTTTAATAGTTTAAGTTCTCACAATGAGTTGTAACTCTTCAATTAAGTTATTATTGAGGTAGTACATATAGTGATTCATTTTATTTTATTTTTAATCTATTAATTTTTTCTTTGAATTTTAATGCTTAAATAATTTTGATACTAAAACTCAATGGCCATATAAATAACTAACATGTACAATCTCAAAAAGCAGAAAGATTTTAATTTAATTCAATCTCATTTTTTCTTTAATTAAAATTTTTTATAAGCACTACTTCAATCCAACAGCACTGGGTAAAAATGATAACCATTAGCATGTCTATTAATACCTACCAATGTGGCTTGAAAGGAATGTGAGGTTTATTAAAAAAATTGCAAAAACAGGACGATTATTGGTGGATCCAATTATCAATGATTAAGCTAAAAACTGAATATATAAATGTTAATGAGCAAAAATGCACAAAATACTAGATTTAAAAAAAAAAAAAAAATCTCCCTTGAATTAAATTGGCTCTAAGGTTTTACTGCTATTGTTGAAGGAGATTACTCAATCTAAATGAGTAACCTTGTAACATATATTGTTACTCATTTAGATTTTGTTTATTTTAAAATTAATTAAATGGAAATAACATTTCGGTAATAAAATTCTGCATGTGATAATAAATTTCTTGTAATTTTATAGATTTTTAAATTTCGAGGGGGAAAAAAATTTAAAAAGGAAAGAAATGCAAATGTTTTGCATGCATATTCTTCTTAACATTTATCTTCTTTCATTGGAAGCTATTTTATTATGATAATTAGCCACATTGCACCCTAAAGAAGTGAGAGACCCTGCAGATTTCATGTTAAACAGAAGTTTAAAGATTGCTAAATAATTGATTCAATCCGATTTTACTATTTTATCCATCATTTTTAAATTAAATTCAAAAAGTTCCATATAATTTCTCAGTATATTTAAACTTTTCACTGTTTTAAATTTTATCTACAAAAAAAAAAAAAAACTCTCTCTCTCACACACATACACAAAAAAAAAAGAAATTCAAAGTATGCATTTTTCCCTTTATGTACATTAATAATACTTGCTAATAATGAATTGAATTTTACGCAATGTATAAACAATAATTTTTGCTGCATTTGAAAAAAGATATATATCAGAACTGAATTAATAATTTAAAAATAGGATTCCATTAAAAATACATCAATATTTATTACAAAATGCAATTTAACTTGTAAACTTATTTAAATTCCATTCATAAACCCTCAATATGAAATGCACAACAATATTGAGATGTTAAAAGCAAAAACTGTTTTATTTAAGAGACAAAAATTTAAGTTAAAATACATTTAAAAAATAAAAAATGCATATAAAAACAATTAAAATCTAGACATTTCGAAACTGTTCGTTCATTTCTAAATTCTGGTTTTTATAATTATAAATCGCGTATTTTCCTTGAGAGCTGGTACACTGCCAAGCATCTCCACACTATCAATGAAGCATGCGCACTGACTCCTCAATATTCGGTACTCCTTCAAATTCCTTGAGTGTTCATGTAATGTTTGCATGTTGTGTTGTAAATATTGATGAGGAAATCCGGACGGGTTTCGAAATGTCTAGATTTTAATTGTTTTTATATGTATTTTTTGTTTTTTAAATGTATTTTAACTTAAATTTTTGTCTCTTAAATAAAACAGTTTTTGTTTTTAATATATATAATTGAGACGGTTTGATGTTTGTGTACATTAAATATTGAAATGGTAAATGTCAGTGTTTGGAGCATTTATCGTTTGATTAATAAACATTGGTTTAACAAAGAAAAATACTTACAAGAGATAGGTCATGACACCAACACTCCTAAAAGAAAGTAAAAATTAAACCCATATTTTAAAACACTTATTAGAAATACTCAAAATGAAATAATAGTCAAAATTAAAATGACAAGTTTCTATGTAATAAACAAGCTATTTTAAATGGTAACTGCATCCAAGAAAATTTTAAGTGAATCCAAAAACAAGAAATAAAATAATATCATTTTCTATGTCAATACATCATTTCTTATAGCTAAGAAGTGATCAGAATAAACAATGGGCTCTTCCCACCTGAGAGGTCACATGATAGAGGAAAAACAAATAGCAGACAAAGTCTTGTTTATCTACAGCGATTGCTGAAATAACATATTTTCTATTCTTATTTTTGATCAATCATATTTTAATCTGTGTTATTTTTTTATACATCATCATTTTTAATCCATTTTATAGCATTATTCATCCTTTTTTGTTTGCCATATACATTTACAATCACCATTTAGTTTATATTTGTTATTGATGTTCAGGAAGAACATGATAAATACTCTGATTTTTGGTGCTTAAAATCAATGACAGTGCAATATCGTACTGCGTAAATCCATTTAGACCAGTAACTAAGTTAATTCACTTGTTGTAACACCTTTATGCAATTAAATTACATGAAAACATTATAAAATTTCAAATTATAATTCATAAACATTCCACAAGAACAAGCTATTATTTATTGCTAGATTAGTTAATGTAACAGTTACACTAGAACATACAAAAATCGATTCTTACAGTTGAAAATAAATAAACACATAAAGTGTATTTAAAAAATTATTAAATTTACAAATACAACTATTCTACTGTTTACAAATGCACAATATTACTTTTATTTTATTTTACATTAAATGTTAACATTTTCGTTCTTAAGAACAATATTTAATTGAATTCGATTCTCAGAATTCGATTATTTGTTTTCCTCTATCACATGATACAAAACTGGGAAGAGTCCATACCATGAAACTTTCAATAACTAAAATATTCAAGGATATGTATGTAGGCATACTAGTGGGCTTAGCCTGCTCCACTGGTTACTACAGTTAAATGAATCATTTTAAATTTTAGCTTAAAAACTAAAGCATTTTTTATTACTACAATAATTACTGTTTTTTAAAAAGAAAACAAATGTCTAAAAGCTTTGAAAGAAAAATGGCAAAAATTTGGCTTGAGTTTTCAATATCTTCAGTAATATCTTTTCTACCCATATACTATACCAGGTCTAGACCAATCAATTTTTGTTAACAAGTTTAAAAAAAAAAAAAAAATTCATAGAAATAGTACAAAATGTCAATACAGACATGGATTTCATAATGGATAGGAAAATATCTCAAAATGAAATACTTAAATGGTAAAATCTGCAATTATTAATTTAGAAATTTGATTTTCACTGCATTTGGAAAGGTCTTAGAATGAGCCGTACGAAAATCTCGCTATTTCAATGAGGACATAGACAAGTTTCGTTTACAGTCATCTTCTATGTTTAAAAAAAATGCTTATTTATTTATTTTTAATAACCTATGCAAAACACTTTTAGCCCTTAAGTGGCAAATGGTGTAATTTTGTCTCAAAGGTTTGCATTCATCTAGTGACAACCAATCAAAATAACACAATGTCTGTCGGCTACTTCATAACTAAACATGATGTCAAACAATAGCAACAATTTGAAAATAACAGTCATTTGGAGTTGTAGATATCCCATAAGAGCCAATAAAAACGTTATAAGTACAAAACTTTTAATAACACCCTAAAATGTTAGAACTTGCAACAATTGTTTCAGGTCAAAAGGAGACAAGACCGAAGTTTTGTTAGGCGAAGAAAAGTAGGTATGAGTGCTGCAATCAGGCATGAGAATTTTCTGCGGATCCACAATTTTCTGCTTTTTGTGATTTCCGTTAATTCCACGTTTTTTTTTTCTTTTTTTTAAATCAAACTCCAAAAACGATCAGTGTTCAAACGCTCCACAAAAGACTTTAGATTCTCAATCTTTCTCCATCCAAAATATAGATGTCAATATTCATTTTAAATGTGCTTTATCGGATTCTATAACGTATAAAAGAACAGATTTCTCGCTCATGTAATTTTTTTTGTCCTGCACACCCCCCCCCTTTTTTTTTCATCTCTAACCATCGCCGATCAAACATTCTGTGAGAAGCCTTTTATTTTTGAATATTTATTCATCCACAACAAAAATGTCAATATTAATCTTTAATTTACTTTATGATATTCTGGAACCCATAAAGAAGTAGAATTGTGTTTAATATTTCTCACTCATGAATTATTTTTTAACACCCCCCCCCCCCCCCCCTTCCTATTTTCCACCACCAGTCAATGATTAAATGTTGATTGCTAGCTAACTTTTTTTTTTTTTTTTTTTTTTTTAACACATGTTTTATTGTGTTGATTCTTTTAGTTTAATTTGTCACTTTAAAAATATTTTGTATAGTTTTTCCCTGTGCGCACTATTTTTCATTTGAAATAAATTTTATGAACACATCTGTATAGTCTTTTCCGCACGTGTTATTTTTCATTTGAAATTCATTTTATGAACACGTGTGTTTCCTCTTTTTTTAATTTTCTGCACTCTCATGCCTATGCAATCAAAGCAGCAACGCACAATTAAAACATGTTGCTCTTGAGTAATTAAGTAAAAAAATAAATAAATAAATAAATAAAATTAAATTCAAGAGCAAAATGAAACACAAAGTGTGATTATAAATAATAAAATAAAATCTAAGCTCAATTTAGAACAAATACAGAGTCAGTCAAAAAAATGAGTGAATTTTGAACATTGGACACAAAAATGAAATTAGGAATATGCTACATAATTTTGTCATTTCCTCTGTATACTTTTCCCTCCTTTAAATGTCACGGGAATGCTCATGGGATTGTTCAACAGTCCCTTTCAATGATTTATAAAGTTGTATTTTGAATATTACATACAATACCTCCCCCCCCCCCCAAAAATAAATAAATAAATAAATAATAATAATAATAATAATATGAAGAGTTATAACGATATTTATAATAAAATATTAGAATACTTCTTCTTTCCAAAACATTTCTGAATTACATGTGCATAAATATCATTACTCTGCTGTTATTCAAAAATCAAATACATATCTTCTAAATTTAGTAATTTTTCTTTTCTATGATAAAGTTGTCATACAGAGACTCTATTTTATTTCCTCAATCAATCCTGATGGTTTTTTTTAAAATTCTTTTCTGTATTAATTACGGTAATTATTATTGAAAGACTAAATGACAAAGCATCTTTTAAAATTTTAAATTCCATTTTTTTTTTCAGTGATATAATGATTTCAATGATAATCAAGCAATGCATGCTAATACATATTTGATTTACATTCAATTGAAACATACAAAGAAACATTGTAATATCTTTAGTACAACAAAAATAGTTTGTAAACTTATAAAATATAAATATGTGGGGAGGAAATAACATTTGTTGCAAGCAGAAATTTATTATGCATGGGCATATTGATTATTTACCACAGATTACAAAAGTAATTCAAAAGGAAAATTTTTTATGGAGAGGAGGGGGGGGTTAATAGGTTTTCTAATATGGAAAACAGAAAAAGCTAGCTTTCAGTTTTTTTTTTTTTTTTAATATATAAAATTAATTCAAAATTATTGTATTACAAAATATAGTTTATGAAAAACCTTATTATTTAAAACGGACTACAGATTTTTTTAAAATAAATTTTACAATTTTTTAAAAGTAAATTGTAGCTTTAAAAAAAATGGTCCATTGAACATGCATTTTGTAGAATTATGAAAGTTTCTACCACATAACAAGCTAATGGTTTTCTGGTTGTATATTTGACGTACATTTTGCAACATATATTTTGATTTAATCAGTTGTTCTTAACCTTTTACAGGCCGAATTTAGATCCATGTATATTTTTCATTAGTTATTTGCATATTTTACTTTATAATACTTTAGTTCAGGGATGTTAATCTTTTAAATGGGAAAAAAATGCATACATAAATATTAAATTCCATTAATAATAATTATTAATATTCTTAAATTATTAAGATTAATATTATAGATTATTAATATAATCTGATTAATATTATCAAGTTTGATGTCCTTTTTGATAATAAGAGCTGTTTAAAATAAACCAACTGATATTCAGAGTCATCGGATACTTTCAAATTTTTATGCATTTTTATTATTTGTACTCTGTGGGAAGAAATATGAAAATGATGATTTTGGGGATTTTTTGTACAGTTACCAACTAATGATAGGAATGTTGCTTCTATTTTAAAAAATCAAGTAATATTTTAAGTATGTCCGCTAATTTTTTCAAGTCAATATTAGTGCAATTTAATTTTTTAAAGAAGTTTTAATTTGATGTTCCCAATTGGGAACATTGGCCTGTAAAAGGTTAAAGTAGTTTAAAAAAAATCAAGGAAATAAATATGTTGGTGTAAGAGTAAATTGTGATTTACTATATGAGCGTCCTAACCTGGGTATAATTGCCCTTCATAGGTGTCTTTCTAAAGGGTTCTAGCCCACATCCATATGAGTTTTGTAAAAAAACAACGGAAAATGGTTAAGTTGGTAAGCACAACCGAAATGAATATGAAAATTATTTTATACACAAACATTAAATATATGAAAAAAAAAAAAAAAAAAACCTTGTTATATGGAATTTTGTGATATTTCATAAATAGTTCTGACAATTTTAACTTTCCGAACACTATAGTGAGGAAAGTATTGTAATCATGTCAAAAATCCGAATTTGAGATTTTGATGTTTCTATATGCTTCGAGGTCCCCAGTGTCCGTTTTCACTATTTTTACGATGATATATGTATGTGTGTGTGTATGTCTGTGAGTAAACACGCTTGCGTCTAAACGCTTTGTTCGAATAAGCTGAAAGTTGGTACGTATATTTAAGTCAGCATAGTACGAACCCTATTGATTTGGGTGAATCTAGCATTTATAGTTTTTTACAGGGACACAACGAAAAATTCTTTATCATTATGATCTATGGGCTCAAAGTTCAGTAGTGTTCAATAAAACCTCGTGTAATATATGGAGAAAAATACTCAAACACTCTATTATGGTTTTGTCTCTTTTATTTGTTTAACAACTCCTCTTTCTTTACTTTATCTACAAAACTGTTAATTACTCAATGTTCGGAAAGTCGAGTGGAGATTTTTGACTTACTTAAAGAGTCAGAAACATGAACAATAAGGGGAAGGGGAAAAAAAAAAAAATGAAACTTTTAAAGTAAAGTTTTCATGCAAATATCAGAATTTATTTTTACATATTTGAAGTATTTAATTATTAAGATTCAGATAGAAAAAAATTAAGTATATATCTTACCACATGTCAGCAAGAACTGTGGCTGCTTGTTTGTTGGCAATTTCAGGAGCTACAAATTCAGGATGTCCATACTCTAAATAGTAGTCTTTGCCAGGCAAGAGACGGGCTGCCAACCCAAAATCTCCAATTTTGATGTCATAACTATTGATGCGAGAAATCATAACATCCCCAATCTAGAATGGATAGATTTGACAGCTAAAACATTGCGTCTAATACAGAGGTACATAAAATATTACAAGAGGTTAGGGATAAAACAGATAGTGATTTTGCCGGATGACAATAGTTTTGTTTTATTGTTGTGTTGTATGTTTCTTTTGTTTTCCTTATTTTAAAACAATGAAATATAAACCTATTTCACATACTATTCTTTTAAAACCTACATTTGCGATTTAGGGTGAAAAGCATCGTCACAAAAAGATAGATTTTGTTCACAATGATAAAACTAAAGCTTATTCTTTCCATATTTTTTTACAAAAATATGAAAAAAGAAGTCATATCATATTTTTTATTTTTATTTTCATTTTTATTTATTTATTATTTATTTTAGTATTAAAACAATAAAACATAAAATATTTTACAAATATAATTATAGATGAAGAGTTATTTTCATAGGAAATTTACTGATAGCATGAACTACTGATAACATCAAAAATTTTTTCATTCCCCTTGAGATTCACGTTAACGAGGTTCGACTGTACTAACTCCTTCCTCCTGTACTAACTCTGTTCGACTGTACCAGTCCAGCTTGTCATGAATTTCCCGACACTAATTATGTTCTTATATGTATATATAACAATAAACATTCATATAAATGTGTGAAACAAATATTATTTTTAATAATAACAAATTATTTGAGAAACAAAACCGTAAGTTTCTATATCAATCCCTCCTCTTAAAACTAAGAAAATTAAATTGTCTGCATGAGCAGTGCTGACTGAAAATAAATTGCAGTTCAAGGGGTTAAGATTAAGGCTAATTGACTGTGCTAGAATCCTAGTTTAAAAATAAATAAATATTAAGGGAAAAAAAAATTAGTTTAACAAATCCATGCAAAGCAAATAATATCTAAAATAATTTAATAATATAACATTAATAAATAAGAACTAAAATACATACTGTTAACCCTAGATGTCCAATATATCGACTGTGCATGTACTCCAAGCCTTCTAAAATTTGCTTTACATAATTCTTCACCTCTCTCTCTGAAACACCTCCTTTTTTCAAGATGGAGCCTAACAGTTCACCGCCACCACAACTGAATCAAGAGTTAAGATACAATAAAGGAGCAAAATAAATGACTATTAAACAATTTTGAAAGTAATGAAAATTCCACTGAAAGTTATAAAGGTATTATTAGATATACATAGATACAATGAATTTTCAAATAAAATAAAATAACATTACTGTAAAATCCCGATTATAAGCCCCCCTTTTCCATAAGTAAAACCAGTAAAAAATAGGGAGAGGCTTATAATCAAGATTATTAGAAATTTCTTTTTTTACAAAGTTGTGGTGGTGCCAACTATCACCAGAGAATGAAACTAATATTTATTATCTAATCCAGAAAATGAATGTAACTTACAGAAATAAATTTTAAATTATTGATTAAAAATTATTTTATTATTAATTTTAATTAATTTTTTCATATAATTAATATGAATAGAAAAAAAAAATGAAAGACAGGTTTTGGTAAAGTAAAGGTAAGATAAAGTAAAGGTATAAATTAATATTTGGTAAAGAAAAGGTATAAATTAATAAGAGTATATTTTTAGGTATATATGAAATGCATAAAACTTACTTTATATACTGTTATTAAACATAACATTTTACAAAAATATGACATTAATATTTTTAAGTGAAATAATTAAAAGAAAAGCTAGTAATTTTTTTTAAATGCAACCTTTGTTAAATAAATAAATAAAATAACTATTTTGTATATGAAAGGTAAATAAAGGAAAGTTTACTTATACGTTCAATTATTATTTTAATGAATATTGAAGAAGCCTATAAGAGCATTATCTGGAATTAAAACTGGTGCTGCCATCTATCAGAAAAAAGGTTTACAATTTCATATAGAGTTATTTTATAGTTCTCATTCCTACCTCATTGTTATTTTGTTAAAACAGAAGAAGAGGGATTTAATAAATTTTGCTGTAAAAATTATTTTAAAGAATTAATTTGTTTAAAATCATTAAATGTATGCCGCGGTAGCCTGGTTGGTAAGAGCAACGAGTTCGTGATCGAAAGATTGCGGGTTCGGTCCTCGAGCCGGCCGAAGACCGTCGTGTACGCTAATGGCGACTGGTGCACGTTAAATTCCGTCGTGGTCGCAAAGTCCTCCAAGTTCCTATCAAAAATTATACCTCTGGGGGTACCAGAACATGGGTTTTAACTCAGCCTTGTCCCGGATCAAAATTCGAGTTCCTGTTGTTTGCTGGTGCTGCCATCTATCGCCAGCTTCTGAAGCTAAAATGTACTTCCTCCCACTAGTGGGCGCTCCTCTGAAAAACGGAATGACGCACCCCTCTTGCCTTAAACTCGGTTAGTTCCACTACCGGGGCTCGGAATTTCCGAGTGGCATAAGAAACAACAACAAATATACAAAAGATTTCAGAAAATAATTTTTTACTCAAAATGAAAAAATAGAGGGAAGGGCTTATTTTTAGGATTATGGAAAAAAATCTAAAATTGTCTAAAAGTGGGGAGGGGGCTTATAATCGGGATTTTACGGTATATAAATATGTTATCCCTTTAAATAATTTCTCATTGGAAAACACTTGCAGTGGTGCATAAGCACTTTAGCTATAACAAACACATACATAATTAAATTAAAAGTTTTTTATTTATTTATTATTTTTGTAAATGTTTAAAATAAGCATTCAATGTTTGGAAGTTGTTAAAACATTCTTATTTGATTATGTTGATTAGAAACATGATTAATTTAAAATAAACTAAATATGCATTCACATTAGTTTGTGAAAGATAAAATCAAGAAAATTTTATTAATTAACATTTAAATAATAAATAAATCAAAATTATAAAGCTATTATGATGTCAGTTTTATTAGAAATTTTTAATGATACAAGTTTAACTACTCACTTTTTTTTAATTCATATGTATGAAAATGTTTCTTTTTATGGAAAAAAAAAAATAAATAAAAATAAAAAGTTTTATACATTTTATTTTTGGTGGCACCTTCTTAAAATTACAACTCAAAGAAAAATTTCAGGTAAAAACACAAAAATCACATACATCAAAATAACTATAAAAAATTGTCAAAATAAAAAAATTGCTACATACTGCACACCACAATTAGTTAATGTATGTCTTAGCAAATTTTTATAAGGTTTCCATGAATAGTTTTTGAGTCTATAAAACTTTTATAACTGAAATGTTTCGCCAAAAATAAATAAATAAATATAAATTACACATTCATTTTTTTCCCAAACGTGAAAGAAAAAATATTTTTCTACATATGAAAAATTTTTAAAAAATGTTTTTTTCTATTTCATAATTTACTTGTACGTAAATATATATCTTTTTATTAAAATATAATAAATTCAACAGCCTTATTTTGAAACTTCTTGTAAGCTTTCATCCAGGAACAACTTCAGTTGATGATAGCTTGGTCAGAACTAGTTTCGTAGTCATTGTCGTCCTCCGATCTCAGTAAATGGCACCACTTTTGATTTATACTCAGTATTGTTTTTACAATTGCTGCGATTTTTCATAATTTCGATTCATCATGTAAAAATGATTTTCATAATTTATTAATTTTAATATTTTTCAAAGTTGATGCTTATTTCACTATTTTTACTAACGTTGGTGCGAGTGGTAGTTGTTCTGTTAAAGATTATATCTGCTTTATGTGTTTTTATTCTACTTTTTATTAAGTCTGACAGAACAACTACCACTCACACCAACATTAATAAAAATAGTGAAATAAGCATCGATTTTGAAAACATACGAAAATTGGCAAATTACAAAAATAATTTTTTCGCAGTGAATTGCAAGGCAATTGAAATTATCAAAAATTGATACAGCTGTAACAACGTGTCTGTACTGGGCACAGATCAAAAGTGGAGCATCTACTGAGATCAAAGGATGACAGTGAGGAAAAAATTAGTTTCGATCAAGTTTAACATCAACTGATGCTGGTTGCTGATGAATTCCGCCAGGATGAAAACCTTCAAGAAGCTTCAAAGTAAGGCCATTGAATTTATTATATTTTAATTTAAAAGAAAGTCTCATTGTTACGAAATTTACCTTTACGAAATTTCCTTTTTATGTCGGGGAAAAAAAAAAAAGAACTTGTAAATATTTTTTTTTTCATTTAAATTTTTAAAAATGGATTTTTTTTTAATTATACTTTATAAATAAAAACCTCATTAAACTCCATTACTTTTAGAGGCCGTAGCGACTTTAAAGACAGATCCGCTTCTTCATCAGCAACCTTGCTGTGGCTTGTAGCTGTTGACACTAAAGTTTTCCTTCTCTGTTGACACTCTTTCTGGAGGTGGCGCCACGTTTTACTCAATCCTGCGAACGACTCGTGCCCATTACAAGATGATTGGTTATCAATATTTTTTATCGTTTTGCGGTAGAAAGCATAATCTGGACTATTATAATTGACTATTTTACTAGTTTTATTGAAATTTATATCGATATTATTTTCTTGATAAACTTTAGTTAGGGCTGTAGTTGTTTTTCCATATTTTATGTCGCTATTGTGTTCTTTTACTCTGGTGGATATTTATTTATTTTTTAACTAGAGGGTTTATCATTAGGTGAAAATTCTTATTTAGAAAATAAATGTTAAGCAAAATATCTGATTTTGCATGGCAATATCGCATCTGTCATTTTAATTAACTTAGAATAGAAAGAACATATTTTTTTTTTTTCTAAAGATTATCAAAAAATATCCATATATGCATGAATATAAGTTATTCTATTTTACATATTTAGAAATCTAAAAGGATACATGTCTGTGACTAATGTCAGGTGATCTTTTGTTTCAAAAGCATCTCTTAAGCGGACTAATTTAGGATGGCACATCTGGTTCATTATTTCCATCTCTGACTTCATAAAATCTTTCAGTTTGCCATGGCCATGCATTGTTTTGGCAGCATATACATCTCCATTTTCTCTCTTTACAGCGTGGTATGTAATTCCTTGAGTTCCACTAAAAAGAATTCATAAACATCAGATGATTCATATCAAAGTTAGTTTAAGAGGCCTCTCCACTTATCATCCCTAGAAGCCAGAGCCAATGTTATTCTATGGAGAATTTCGCCCCACTATAACTTATTAACTAATATATATTTTAAAATTCTGTTTTCACATTCAGAAACTTCACAACTATTAAACAATTTATCGCTTTCTCAAAATTATTTTAAAAAAATTTTAATATTTTATTTTTAGGTTGTAAAATACGAATTTTCACAATATGAAATATTTCATTTTTGAGTTTAAAAATGAAATCTTAAAAATAAAAAAATCAGTTTTTAGAAAGCGATAAATTGCTTAATAGTTGTGAATTTTCGGAAAGTGAAAACGGAATTTAAAAATATGTATTAGTTAACGAATTATAATGGGGCAAAATTTCCCATAGAATAACATTGGCTTCGGTTTTTGAAGACGATAGGTACAGAGTCCCCTTAACATTTTTTTTTTCTTTTATGAAGAAATGAGAAATTTTTTAGAGAATATACCGGCCAAGTTCGTCTCCCACATCATAGAAATCTTCAAATGGTTTTGTCCGAGAACGTACAGGAGTGGGACGACAATATGTTTTAGCATCAAATGTTTCTTCAGAATCTGCAAAGTCATACAATGCATTTTAGAGAATAAATGAACATGTAAAACCAACTGAAATAAAATTTGGTGTATCATTCACAAAACAATTGACTTTTTGCATCTAATCAAATTTGAAAAAAAAAAAAAAAAATTAAAGCAACATTCTATGGATTCAGGTAAATTTTATTTTAAACAGAATTTAAAACTTTTTATTTTAATTTATTTATTCATGGCAAAATGACAATAGTTGTAACAAAGACCAAAATAGAAATAATACTGCGATATTTTACACAGACAAAAGTGAAATTTAATACTAATCACTGCATATTTTATTCGCACCAAGAAAAGTGATAAGCGTCAAAAGTTAGCCTACTTTCATCGAACTTTTCACTCGTCTGTTGTAACCTTTAAGGTGTTTTTGTCAAAAAAAATCAGCGCTAAAGTCGGCTCAAAAATTGGTTGTTTTAAAAGTTGCCGTATCTGATAAGGGCTTTAGAAAATATTACAATACTATCAGTTGCATCTCTGAGAAACTTTAATGCTCGGAATGAGAAAAATGAATTATCTGTAACTTTTATCTGTTTTGTATCTATTATAGTTATGTATTATCCACATGCTAATGATTTTTTGCTGGCATGAGGTCAATACGAAATGTATATTTTATTATTTATATTCATGTAATTTATGCAGGAATATTATAGAAGTGATCCTATGAAACATATCGTATTTTCTTATATACCTACATTCATATACATAAATATCTCGTCAATGGCATACGGTTAATAAGTAAGCACCACTATAAATCAAAAATTACATTTTTTGAGAAACCACAATAAAATAAGAAATGTATCCCATATTTATGTAAAAAAGGATTTTGTAAGTGTTATTAACCCTTTGTTGCATCGTGTCCACTGTAGTGGATAAAAGTTTAATTTTTTTTCCTTTCACACAAATGGTTTTACAAATTTAGTTTCAATGTTTATTTTTTCAGTATTATTTAAGCTTTCAACTGTTGCTCATAGATAGCAGCATAATATAAAATTACAGATTTTATTGCTAGTTTGAAAATAGCATCAACCTCTACTTCCAAGTTAGTATGATTTCTCATTGTAAACATTGTATATAAGTGCTAAATCTTTTTTTTATTTTGCATTTTGAAATAGTAATTTTAGGCATTTTAGAATATGTTTGAATAGAACACTTATTTTCAGATGCTATTTTTCAGGAAAATTGATGTATTTTTCTTTTTGTCAACTACAATGGACGTTATGAACAGAGGTTAATGTAAGACTGTTTTCATTTGTCCATTGTAGTGGTACAAAAGGGTATTATTTCATTTTATAGATGTTACCGTGATAAATTCTTGGCTTCTTTACAAAGCTGTCATACCACAATGTTCTATGCAATTAGGATTTTTCAAGATGTCCATTGCCAGAGGACTAATACAAGCAGTATCAAGAGTAATTGATGAACAAGATACAGAAAGAACTACGTAAACAAGGGCCAATGTCAGTGTAAAAATCTACAAAAAAAAAAAATGTCAGTCAAAGCAAGCTCTGTCCTCTACGATGGAGTGGATCATTTTGCTAGACAAATATCAAATAGTGCTCAAAGATGTAAGATGGAGTAATGCTCAAGAAAATCTACATATTCATGCGTAAAATGTAAAGTTCATTTGAGTATCAATGAAAAAAGTTACTGCTTTTATTATTTTCATCACCACTTCTACTTTAAATATCCAGTTTATATATGCATACTGTCCACTACAGTGGACAAACTGTAATTTTTAAAATAAACAAAATTATGATGAAACATTTTTTCCCCTGATTTCTGGGGCAATTTTAAATAGGAAAAACACAATAATTTCCTTTAAAGTTTCCCAGGTGATTAATATGCAACAAAGGGTTAATATACTAACTACATGCTGTTTACTACTACAACAATTTTAAAAATTTCATGGGAGCATGACAGCTATTTTTATACAAATTCCTTATTGCATCAAACAAATTTTATAGTACTGTACAATTTTTAAAAGTATTTTTAATATCAAATATGAGCTAAATCTTAATTAAATCTTTCACTCTGTGCATCTCAGAGTAAACTATAATGCATATACAGTTGTACATTTTAGAGCATCAACTCTTCTTTAAATACAAATAAGAGGCTTTAAAAAAAAAAAAAAAAATCTGAAAGTTTAGACACCTAATAAGTTTAAGCTTAAATTAATCCTTTAGTTTGCTTAAAAGAACTTATGTTACAACTTTTGTCATTTCGTTAAACATCTTTTTGATGGTGAACAACGAATCCAATGAGATTAGCAAATGCATATGTAATGGATGCATTACCTTTCTCCAATTTTAAATTTACAGATTAAAATGGCATACAAGACAGTGGAAAATTTCCTTTCAAGCCTTGAAAAATACTCTAAGCAATGGTACAATTCAGTTTACAATATAGGTTGATCTAAGCATATAAAAATGCAAAATGTAACTGAATTTCATCTAAAAGAATCTTTATCCAGTAGCCAAATTGATAGCAGTATGCAAACCTGCCCTCCCTCCCTCCTTCTTTAAAAAGCAATATTGCGTAAAAAATTTTCAACTTACCTACAACATTGAGAATGGCAGAACTTGTAGCAGTTCCAGCAATATTGGTAGCTGTACAAGAATACAAGGCATTGTCGCGTGTTATTAAGTTACTGATGAAAAGAGTGCACTTGTCAGGTTCTTCCCAAAGAATTTTGATTCTTTCAGATTCATAGAGAGGATGCCAATCACGGAACCACTTTATCTTTGGATAAGGTAAACCAGTCACACAACACTGCATGCGTCCTGTGCGCCTTGACATAGAAGTCGTTTCGTCCAACTTTTGTAAAAACACTGGATGTTCTAAAATAGAATAACAAGGATGCAGAAGCGTATTAACCAAAACTGTTCTTTTCAAATGATATCAACAATCACTATACTGATATTAAAAACACAATAAGAAACTACTGTTTCAGGGTTGCCAACTTTTCAAAAACAGTTTGAGGAGTATTCAGGGAAATTTTGAGGAGCATTTAGGCTACTTTGAGGAGCAATTTTAAAAATACATAAAAAAAAAAAAAAAGAAAGAAACTACTACGGAAGATACTTCTTCCTGGTCTTAAATCCCTTGCATTGTCAATCGGCCTTAAAGTTCAGTAGCTTTGAATCCATTATTTTTATCGATAAATAATTAAAATAAACAATTTTTTTTGTCAGAAAGTATTATTTTTTAACGACCTATTAAGCATTAAGATAACTGAAACATTGATATAGTTTAAAAGAAAATCAAAATACTGCATAATCACACCATTGGGTTTCTTTCTTCCCCCCCTTTCAGCTTGTGGTTTTAATTAAACACGCTCTTAGCTAATGTAAACAAATACTTGTTGCTGTTGTGAGTCAGCAATATTTTGATTATGCAATGCCTAGCACTAGAATGTTTTTTCTTTACTATTTATTTATGAGTATTGTACGATGAAGCGTGTTGAAGAAACTTCAGCTAGATTGTAAAAGTTAGTTTTGTTATCTTTTTTATTTTCAAAAGGAGTTGAAGTGCTTTCATAGATAAAAAATAAAATTAAAAGAATAATGTTTCGTGCAGCAACTGTTGGAAATGTAAAATCAAAAGTGGATAAGGATTGGATCGCGATTTCTGTCTAGATGTGTGCAAGGGAAAAAAAAAAAAAAAAAAAAAAAACAAAGAAAGAAGAAGTAAAGAAAAATAGTTTTTTTTTTTAATTTTTTTTTTCAGTGTTTGCCACTATTCAGATTTATGTATTTAATAAAAAATATTTAGCTAAGTGGTCAAGACTGAATTTGCAAAGCATCGAAATGACATTGCAGATTTGCAGAGTTTTTAAAATTTTTCAGAGAAACTCCGCAGAAATCGGAGCAGTTGGCAACCCTGCTGTTTACATGTTAAGCTTTATTTTAAATTTTGACAGGAGTGATCACAATAAATGAATGATTTTGAACATTAAAGTATAATTGTTAATAAATTTAAAATAATTAACACTGAAATGTATGTATTTATAAAAGGACTGATGCTTTTATGCTGCATTTGTCTTTTTTTTTTTTTTTTTTTTTTCCTTTTAAACTTGGCAAAAGGAGTGCTCCATAATTTCATCCTAAAACAATTGTTGTGTACATTTTGCAATTTATGGTGTTTGCTTATATTTTACTATATGTAATTTACCATTATACAAATACGTAAAGCTGGGTATTCTTGAGACTTTAGCCCAAGTTTATTTTCCAAAATGCTAAAATTACTTTTAATGCCAACTGCATTTCTGAATGAGATATTTAGATATTCATCTTAATATTGAAGTCAGTTTTAATGGAAAGAAATTAAACTTTCTACAGCATGTAATAACAACTTGCTTAGTAATACAACATTTTTTTAATTGGGCCTAACTTTGTTTTTCTTTATGTTCCATTAAAAAAGGACAGGGGCTTTGTTCTTAATTAAATTCCTTTTAGTCAATTTATTTACATTTATTTATTGATCTTATTCCCTATTTTTTATTTATTTTATATTCATTTTTCTTTCTTATAGTAAGAAAAAGAAACTTATATTTTATGTTTTGAATTTATAATTTTTTTTAAGCAACATTATGGCGACAAAAAAATAAAAAAAAAGGATATAGCAACTAACACTAAAATATTATGAAAGTCTAGCAAATGTAAATTAAGTAAATTGAAAAATAAGAATTAAAAAAAAATCCTACCAGCCATTAAAAGCTTTATTTTCATGGAGGCTTCTCCTTCATCATTGACTGCCACACAAGTGTAAGTTCCAACATAATCATCTGACATGCAGTCAATGAATACATTCAATTTTCCATTTCGATCTTGCAAGAAATTGTATTTGTCTTTCCCAATCTAATAAATTAAATTAAAGAGAAATTCACTTTTATTACCATGAGAACAAAATTATTATTACTATTTAAAACACTATATTTTGAATAAATAAATAAATAAAATAAAATTCAATGATTATAAATACAAAAATTATAATTATATGTATTTATTGATATGAGATAAAATATTATTAATTTGTCTTATGAGAAAAACATCTTTTTTATAGCAGAAACATAAATTTTTACATAAGTTACATGATAAATCTTTCTTTTGTTCATATGTTATACATAAATAAATAAAGACATCATTTATTGTGTTATGTTTGAAACAACTAAAAAATCTGTGATTTTTAATCCCAGATTACATTACATATTATATTTTTCCTGACTATATTAAGAAAAATACTTAAAAATATAAACCAGATTTGATTTTTTTTTTTTTTTTAATAATTTCAAAAAAAGAAAAAAATGAAAAAAAAAAAAAAAAAAAACTAGTATATTGTGGCATTTTAAAACTTTTTTCAGCATCAATCTAAAAAATAAATAAGTTGAATTGCATAAAACCTGAAAAGAACTGCATAACAACAAAACCTGTCAGCTGATATGCAGCCAAATCAGTTTAATTTTTCATAAAAAGTCATTTCGCACATGTTTGGTGTACTTATACACGACAGAAGTTGAATTATAAGATTTTTGGAAATGGGAAAAATAGCAGAATAACAACATCTTCTATAAGCTAATCTGCACCTAAATTAAACCAGCATAAATTATTAAAATAGTTATCTTATACAGGGTGACAAGAAATAACTTGGACACACATAATACATTATAACATTAATGCTAATGAAAATATTACGACCAAACTTCAATAAATATGAATACATTATTTTGTCTATTATATTTACAAATTTTCAAAGCAGCTACCTTAAGCCTTAATACAGAGCCTTAAATGTGTCAGAAAATTTTCGGCTATGGGCAGTAACTCACTTACTGATATTTTATCCCATTCCTTGCATAAGAATTCCTTTAGGGATGCCAAAGTTTTATGAGATTTAGCACACACCCTTGTCTCCAAGATGGACCAAACAGAATAATCCATTGGGTTCAAATCTGGGGAATACGGTGGCCATTCTTGAGCTCCAATGAAGTCAGGAAAATTTGTCTTGCACCCATCTTGAGTGTCTAGCTCTGTGTGCAGGTGCGGAATCCTATTGGAAGGTCCATCTTTTGTTTCCAAAGAACTTTTGCGACCAAGGTAAGACAGCATCTTCCAAAATGAGTTTGCGATAGTGGTAGTTACAGATATTTGGTTTGAAACTTCGTCCAAGTTATTTCTTGTCACCCTGTATATTGAGTTGAACTATGGCCTTCCATTGCAATACCCCCAACTTGATCAATATGCCTCCAAACTGATTCAGCATACCTTTTTATAACAAACAGCTTATACTTATATATCAAGATTGCTGCATTTATAAACTGCAGAGCTAAGACATGCCTTTGTAGCATAGCAGTGCCCCCTATAAGATGATATGCACAATTTTTGAATCAGCATAGTTTTCCACCATATTCATCTCATATTTAAAGTTTGATGCACTTATATACTGTAAAAGCTTAGATATAGCTTTCCTGTAAATGGGGAGAAAAGCACCGTAGCAGCAGCAGCATCTGTTACATAATACAGACTTGCCAACCAATTTTAATAAAAAAAGGGAAGATTTTTTTTTCTTCTTTTTTAGCTAACTGTCAGTTTCAAACGTGCATAAAACCAACTGAGTATTGATTTTTTTAAATTGATTTGGGAAAAACTTTCCTACCTGAAAAACCTATTCTTCATTATTTTCATATGATTATACATTTGGTTTTAAATATGACATACAAATATTTAATTTAATTGAGGAAAATTAAATATTCTTTAAATTCAGCAATAAAGTCTAAAAATAATTACATACGTCAGAAATATTGAGAGCGCTTCTATTGCTTTATTGTTTCTAGAATTGATCATTGATCACTATCCAAAGAAGGGGAGAAGGGGGGGGGGGTGAATACAAAAACTATTACAGAGTAAGAAATATTAAACTCGTTCAACTCTATTTCTAGAATCTAATGAAGCAAGTTTAAAATGAATATTATCATTTATGTTGCAGATGGTTATAGATTAGGAAACAAAAGACCTCTGGAGAACATTTGATATAGCTAATCACTAGTTGGAGATAAATAAAAAGGGGGGAGGGAGGGGCAAAAAATAATTACATGAGATAGAAATATTTAACAATTCTATTTCTTTACGGGTTTTAGAATCTCATAAAGCAAGTTAAAAAAGGAAGATTCCATCATCTGTCAGGAAGACTGAAAGTTACGTTAAAAAACCGGAAAAGTTGGCAAGTATGTATAATGTATGCCAAAATCTAATCACTAACAATTAATACCAAAGTACAATCAAATATAAAATTTTGTAATTCCGTGCATTCATTTGCGAGATACAGTATCAACAACAATTTGCTCACACACACATAAACAGTTTTTTAAATGATCAGATTTTACTCAGGTCATCTCAAAATGTGTAAATTTTAAAAATAAAAATAATAAAATAAAACAAATATAAATTGGAAGTAAAAAAAAAAAAAAATAATAATAATAATAATCCAATGCTTATTTTAATGTACATCGAAGAAAGTAAAAATAGAAAAATTGCTAGCATAAATTAGCAAATCATAATTTTATTTTAAAATAAATTAAATATCAAGGGAAAAAAAAAATAAGATATTTACTTAAAAATATTTCAAATTATGATTAAAGAGATGTGTATAAGAAAGCATTTGTAAAAATAAGATGATACAGGCAAAATTTATGTATTAATCCATTATAAAATAATATTTAGCTATTTAAAGTTCTTTTTCATTTTAGAATGCTTTAAACTGACTCAGGTAGACTGCTCAGTTCCCCCTCATGCATTTGTTCTCATGAATTTCTATTACAGGGCATATTATATTAATTGTTAAGAGAAATGAATTTGACTGATTGCTGACATAGTGGTAGGTACACTGAAATGCCTTAAGTAGTAGCTGCCCACCATTCAATTTGATACATTAATCTTATTCTTATTTGTTGATTAATTTTTATTAGAATCAGTTTCATATTTTAGTTTTCATGTATCCATGCTATTTCCCATGCAAGTTTATGTGAAATATTTCTCTATTTTGACACTTTAAGAAAATCTTAAATTTATAATAACTTATTAAGTTTTAAAATTAGGACAATCACATTCAATGTTATTCAAGCTATTTTTATAAATGATATTTTAAATGTGATTTGACATCTTTAGAATGAAAATGTTCCTCATAATGGCTGTTTGTGAAATTTCACCTCATTCTGTCATGTCAAGAAATTGTAAATTTTGAATAACTTCTGAAGTTTTCAAAGTAGAATTTTCATAGTTAATTATGCTTAGTAGTATCCTAAAATGATATTTTAAAAGTTGACTGGCATCTTTACAATGAAAATATCTCTAAAGATGAACATTTATGCAAAATTTTATCCTATTTTGCCATATTAAGAAATTCGTAATTTTTTAATTACTTACAAAGTTTTTAAAGCAGAAAGTTCGTAGTTAATGAGGTTCATGTTCTAACTGATATTTTATAGCTGGTCTGACATTTTTATAATAAAAATATTCATTTTAATGCATATTTAAAAAAAAAATTTCCCTATTCTTTCATGTTGAAAAAAACTTAAATTTCAAATAACTTCCGAAGTTTGTAAATTAATAGCAGTCTTGCCAGTACCATAATTAATATTTTAAAACTTGTTTGATCTTACTATGATCATTTGTTCTACAGATAATGTGTACACAGACTAACATCAGGGTTCCCACTCTTCAAAAAGAAAAAAAATTCAAGTACTTTTCAAGGCCTATTTGAAATTTTTCAAGGACTAGGGGAAAATCGTAGAACACTAGACCTATACACAAAACTTTAGTAACTACTTTGATTAGTAATATTTTTTTTATAATTAGAATAACTTTGCCTGTTTTCACAATACATTTTTGATGGATTCACCAATGACAAGAGTCAAAAAACGATTAGTTCAAGATTTGGAATCATATTATTACTCAAACCAAAGTTTTTAGGTTTGAGTCCTGGTCTAGTCACTTTCTGCTCAAAATTAATGACCAGTCCATCAAACAGGTATGAGACTGGCAAAAAAACAAACAAATAAATTGAAACTATATGCAAAAGATAGACAATGAAATAAGAATTTTATGACAAAATCATTATTTTAGACAATGGCGCGTGCATGTGAAGATGGAGATAGTTTTGTCTTGACAGAGTTTGCGCTAAGCCTGTCTATTGGAGTGGAAAATTCAAGGATTTTCAAGGACTTTGCACAAAATTCAAGTACTTTCAAGGGCCCTTGAAAAAGAAAATGAAATTCAAGTACTTCTTAAGGACTTTCAAGGACCGTGGGAACCCTGAACATACTAATTAACATATTAATACACTAACAAATTGATTAACCTACAGCCTAGGGCTGGACATCATACCAATTTTGTGATATTTGGATTCCTTACACCCTCACATATAAAAACATAAAGGGGTCGAAAATTTCCCCCAGTTACCTGTAGTATGATGATGGGGAACTAAAAGTAAGAGTCTTATTTGAATAATTTATTCTTTTAGTGAAATAGCGTAAAAAATAAAGTAAAATAAAATTACCTGAGATTCTCCTTTGAACCAAGTGACTTGTGGTTCTGGATGACCATAAACCCAAAATTCAATGGTGACAGGATGTCCTCTTGCACCATACATAAAATCCTCTTCTTTTCGGACAAATCTTGGTGGAGCAGCTGCAGTTACAAAATCAATTTTTAATAGGTACCTATGTTCCACTATACAAGTTCTAATTGCTACTTTATGTAGTAAATACACAGATAACTTTTTTTGTTTTTAAAAGCTTATAAGTTTAATTATGATATGAGTACTTGACGACTTTTCTAGACACTCAAAAGGTAAATTTAGAAAATATATTGATAAAGACCGTACTTCGGCTTCATCATTACTTGCAAGAAGCTTTTCCTTCGGCTTCAACGACCCACTTCAAGAAAGGCCCACTTCAACAAGTTTGCAATTGAGAAAGGGGGAGGATCTTCCCAGGAAAAGCTTCTTGCAAGTAATGATGAACCCGAAGTAAGGTCTTTATCAATATATTTTTTAATTAATTGTGCTTCATTTTAAATTTAAATTAAGGTAAATTTAGAATTTAATCACATGGTTCATATTTAAAACCAAATGAAATCATAAGTTAAAATGATTTTTATCATGCAAGGAAACATATATAGATTGTTAATTTCTCTTATCTATGTATGAATGTATTGTTTTGGGGTAAAATTTTCAAACCTGTTTTTGCTAGAATTGCACATTTTGATATCCTGTAAATCTGAAATTCAGACATTTATCAGTTGGTCTGTGTATTTGTATATTTATTTTCAATGTGAAGAAAAAAAAAAAATAAAAAAGGCCTCAAAAAGTTACTAGCCGGCAATCCATTTTCATTGAACTTAAAACTTTTTAGCAAGATCAAACAAATGATCTGCATGCAGAAATAAAAAAAAACATGTTCCCATTTTTTACGTTGTGAAAATACAGGGCATCATTTGTTTGTTAGATGACTGTTAAATGGGTACTTGTATTTTTAAATTTTTTAATATTTAATTTTGATTTTCTTGTAAATATATAACCAGTTTCACATTTAATAAAAAATCTTGTAATATGATTTCATAAAGTGGTTCTCACAAGGTTCTCCGTGGAGCATTTGAGGAGGGTGTAACACTTTGCGGGCCTTTTGAAATTCAATGAACACCCTAGATGCCCTATAACAAAAATGCATCCTTCTTTGTTCTCCAAAACATGCCCTTCTTATCCCCCTCAAAAACATACTCTATATCTGCCCGAAAATGTAACCCCTTTCCTAAAAATAGCACTCTAATTCTTTTACTTTATGATAATTTGGCAGATTTCTTCAATTTGCAATAATAACAAAGTAATATATATATATATATATATATATATATATATATAATAATAATATAATAATATATATATATATATAATATAATAATATAATAATATATATATATAATATAATATAATATATATATAATATAATATAATAATATATATATATAATAAAGATGATCTATTAAGCATTTTATATATATATATATATATATATATATATAAATATATATTAAGAAAGGTGCCAAGTACAGTGACACCAATAACTGCTTAAAGACTGCATTTGTAAGCATAATAAAATTAATGCAATATTGATATTAATTTTTTGCATAGTAAAAATGTCTTTTTTTTTTTTTTTTTTTTGAGGGGGGGGGGGAAGTTGCCCCTTTACACAGCCTCAAATGAGCCCTCTTTTTTTAGTGAGATTTTGCCCCATATTTTCTACACACTAGCACCCTACCCTTTTTTTAAATCTGGGGCGATCTCTGTTTTAAACCCTTGCACAGTAATTACTATGTTAATTGTTTATTAAAATTAGCAACAAAAATAAATTTCCAGACTCTTAAACAAGTTTATAAAGTTTTGTGATTCTATAAGACCTGAGAAGATTTGCAATTTACTTTTTGTCGTACACATTTTTAGTATCTTAATCTCAATATAAATAAAAATTATTGTTTGTAGGTATGTCTTACATCTCCTTCCAAAACACAGAAGCGATCTGAACTAAACTTGACACAGTTACTGCTTATGGACCAGGGTTGAATTACTGTGAGCATTTAAAATTTTTAGTGCATGTATAATGGGAGGAGATGATGAAAAACCCTCTCGAAAATTATATTTTGTATGATTCCTACAGTAATAATGCAGCTAGAAAGTTGAAATTTGATAAGTAGGCTACTTCTAAAATGTATATTCTCAAGGTTTTTAAAAATTCTAAACTAGAAAGCTATAAAATAATTTTAAAAAAATGTTCTAAAATTTCACTTTTGTCAAAATATCAAACATGTAATTTACACATTTTACTGTGAATACATCAAAATGGCATAGTGTCTTAATATAATTAAAATCAGAATAATTTTTTTAACGTGTTAAAATGATATCACTTTCAGAAAACATCCCAAATGAAATAGTATCATCTTTGAAAATGACATAATTTCTTAGAAGTCATTCGGTGGGAAATTTACAGTTTAATAGAGAAAACTGCTACATTATGATTATGTGGGCCTTTTATTTACTAGCGATAGAATAATAAGTAAGAAATAGTAGTTTTAACTCCAAATTATAATACAACAAAGCAGTATTACCCGTTCTTCGTATGGAGAAAAAATTAAAAAGGAAAATTTGAAAACAAGCTAGTTATCTGACCTGCTGGCAAGAGATTATTTTTTTCTGAGTTCTGATGAAGACCAATCATTGTTCAAATGTATTGAAAAATTCTATTAAAAAACCCTTGTGTTTTTCCAAGTGCAAAGAAGAGGCAGAAATGCTAGATAACCCCTTTCGCATCCTTAAGGATTAAACTTTGGAAGATTCTCACTTTCATCTTATTTAGGGCCTAATAAGGGACATTTTGCTAATTTTCAAACTTCTATTGGAAAAAACTGCTATTTTCCCCGTGTGCAGAAGAGTTAGAACTGTTAGACACCTTCTTAAGGGCCCTCTTCACTCACTACCGCCGGAAGCCGAAGCTAATGTTATTCTATGGGAAATTTTTCTTTACAAAAAATTTATTAACTAATTAATATTTTTAAATTCTGTTTTCACATTCTGAAAATTTCCAGCTTTAAATTGACGGACCTTTTTTAAAAAATTATTTTTTAAGTTTTTTATATTTTATTTTGAAGCTGCAAAATACAAATTTTCAATATGAGAAATTTTTTCATTTTGCAATTTCAAAATAAAAAATTAAAAAAATACACTTTTAAAAAAGGTCTGTCCATTTAACAGTTGTGAATTTTCTGAATGTGAAAACAGAATTCAAAAATATGTATTAGTTAATAAGTTATTTGTAAAGAAAAATTTTCCATAGAATAACATTGGCTCAGGCTTCCGGCGACAGTAAGTGAAGAGAGCCGTTAAGAGCTAAATTTTGGAAGATTCCTATCTTTTTACCTTAATTAGGTCCTAAACAGTGACATTTTGCCAAATCTCAAGCTTCTATTAGATATCATTGCAGAAGTACAATGAAAAGATTTAAAAACTTCAATTTTCCCCTTCAACCCTTTAAGGGTTAAATTTCATTAAATTGTTTATAGTGAGTGGAGCTCCTATGTCATCGAAAAACCTACTATCCCAGCTTCAGCAGTTTAGACAGCATTGATTGATGAATGAGTAAGTCAGTAGTATTTTGTATTTATATAGATATCAGGAAGTTTTGTAGCATGTTACAGATATATAAATATTGCATTCGCCTGCATAACAAATAGAAGCTATTTTCTCAGAACAACAATTTTTAAGAGTTCTGCCATTTGAAGATTATATTTAACAAATAAATTATTTGAAATATTATTCATTTGTAACGAACAATAACTATTCATATTTTAGAGACATATTAATGTAAGGAATTCAACTTTCCCACTTCCAGAGAAAACACTTTCACGTAGCCTCTCATTTATTAGCTGATGCAGAATGGCAACAGCTGTTACCCTGAAACGAAAGTTACGAGAAGAAGCGAGAGTTCTTCGAGAGATGTCGGAATGATCAGACGTGATCATAAGTGATTGAGCATAAGAGCTCAGAACATTAAGTTGTTCTCATTAAGGTGAAAATTAGCACAGACGGTGCTCACCAGTTAATGTTATTTTCTAAACAGTTTTAACTAATGCATTGTATATATTAATTGTAAATTTGTGTTCATCATTAAATAGATTAGTGTGCTATAGCATTTCAGCGTAATTCTTACAGTGATTCTTCGTTTTCTTTCATTATTTATTCTTGTGAATTTAATGGCAAAAATAGTATTAGCAACGGTTATTTTACATTCTCTATTCTGTGAATAATACTTACAAAAATAAATATAGGAATTTTAAAAAATGACTATTATTATAAAAATGATTCATTTTATAGGAATAGCGAGCGACATGAGCAAAGCCAGCTAGCATACAAATAAATATCCTTATTTAATGAAACTGAAAATAAATAAGTTGATGTAATCTACTTACCATATTTCTGCAGGGGAGGATGTTCAATTTGATAATCTTTAGGTAAGAAATCTCGTGGATGAGGAGGCTCATAGATCTTGCTTCTGTGAGCTGTTGTGTAGGGTGATGGCTCACTCACCCCATGTTTATTTTCGACACGGATGCGGAATTTATAATCATGGCCAGGTCTGAGATCTCGCACATCACATAATGTATCTCTTACACCTACACAATAGGGAAAATAGCTTGATTTAGGTTTAAATAAAATAAGAACCTTTTTAAATATATATCTAGCTGCAAAGAATTGTGAATATATAAAATATTTATAGCCCAAAATTAGCTTTTTACTTTATTATTTTTCATACACAATAAAACTTATTTTAATACTTTTAGGTAACATTGTACAACCTGAAAAATGTCCTTTAATGAAAATATGTGATTATTTTATATTTTTGGCAGAAAGTAATGAATCAATATATATATATATATATAACCATGCACCATTTTTAAAAAATGGTGCATGTTTCCTTGGAAATGAGAAAGCTGAAAACTATGAAGATTTTGTTGGTGACATGTAGGGATGTGGGTTTTCCGTAAAATTTTGAAATGGAAAATTTTCTGGAAAATTTACCGAAAAATTTCAGTCTCTTATTTAAAAAGGTTTTGCAAAATAAAACTAATACACTAAAAGCTACAAGTAAACAAATGCATTTAAAAGAAAAATACGAATAATTATTCAGTGAAAAAAGAAAGAAATAAACAGAACAAAGAAATTATAATTTAATAGTTTTTAAACATGTATAGAGCTAGAAAGTTATAATATAATAATTTTTAATGACTGTTTTGCACGCATAATGGTTGAATAATCTATGTAAATAATATGTCTGTGTACGTTCTGTAGCTTTCAAAGACCCTTATTGCCAACAGCTGAATCCCACTTTATTGTACAGGGAAAATTGTTATGAGAATTAATTTTTTTTTTTTTTCTATTTTCATTATGAAAAAAATCTAGAATATTTAAATTTGTTTTTTTTTCAAAATTATTGCTTGAATTTTTAATATTTTATTTTGAAGCTATAAATTGAAAAAAATTGAACAAAGTGACTTTTTGCACTTTATTAACAAAATTTACGAGCTCTCTCTTTTAATATTGGCACAGCTTTAGTAAAGAACTGCTTTGGTGAAATTTGGCTTGGAAGTAGCATGGACATTTCTTGCCAAGTTTTTAATGTACAGAACTGTATTGATAGCTATTTTAATTAATCGTCAAAATGACAAGAAAAAAGTAATTTTTTTTTTTAAATGTCACCAAGGGTGTCCAATACTAAAGCTCTGCTATAGAAGGGACATTAAACTGTAATTTGTTAGGTAATAACTTAATAATATTTGGAGACTAGCTATCCAAGAAAAATTTTTGAAAGGAAGGAGAATGATAAGATTATCACTTTCTGAAACACATAGATTTGCATATTAGAGAAGCTCTACTTTAAATAGCAGTTAATAGGAATTAATTACTTCAAAACTATTTAGTGTACACCTTGAACTTTTGATTGGTATAAAAAAAAAAAAAAAAAAAAAAAAGCTTTTTAATGCAATATAACTAATACTTTACAGTACATTAAAATTAGCAATAAAATTTCCTAAAATTGTAAGATAAATTTCATGTCGTCTTATCATGCCTTTAAAAAAAAGTTATTATAAACATTTTTATGTGGGATATTAACAGACTTAAATGTTCTTCAATAATCAATAATTAAAACATTTCAGTTACAGTTTTTAATAAAAAATAATCCAATTGAAAAAGTTGTTACAAAATTAACATTGAAAGTACATTCAACTTTTTATTACAAGCAACTTTTGACATGCACTGTACTCTTTAACCAGCTTGTTGAATTAAATGACACAACTATTTACCTACATCTTTGTTGTATTATCTGCATTTCGAAAAATGGGTTTTTGGCCGGCTAAATGACGAAAATGTGCAATGGTTGCAAAGATAAGAGACTTTCCTATGTACCATTTGCAAAGAAAACAAATTGTCTTTTTATGCATCTGATTCTTTCTGTGCAAAAATTTAACATAGGTACAGTTAGATAATATTGGTGATGGCACGAAGCACAGTTTGGCCGAAGCGTCGAATACCAAAGCATCGGCCAAATAATCGACGAAGCTCCGGCATCATTGTGGGATTGTTTTGCAGAAGTCATAAACAATGAATTACTCACAGAACATTCTGAAAATTCATCGGCTAAAGAGCTGGAAGTATATATAAACAATTCGCTTTTAAATAGAAACATTGTCTGTTGAAATTGGTGGAGATGGAGAGAGAATAAAAAAAGATTATCAGATTATCTGATTCGGCCAAACACTATTTATCTGCTCCAAGTAGCAGTATATATAGTGAAAGATTATTTTCTGAAGCTGAAAATGTGTATGAGGAAAAAAGGAATAGAATTCTTCCTAAAAATGCAAAAACATTGATTTTTTTTGCATCATAATTTAAAATTGTGCGATAAATGATAAAATGAAGTAAGGTTTAATTAACCTTGTATGTAATATGATGAAAATAAACATAAAAAACAATTTACAGTATGCCAGTTATTAACCTAGAAAACATTTTATCATGTGATAATAAATAATCTAGAATAAATTTTATAACTTTAATTATCTGGAATAAATATTTAGAATTTAGATCTAGGGTGGATGTGCAAGTAATGGGCACCCTCCTCATATTCTGGTTTATAAAAAATAAATAAAAATTCAGCTTTTATTTATTTTTCAACAGTTTTCTGCATGTTTTATAATCCTAGGTAATTGTTAATCTTGATTATTGACTATATTGTTAATTTTGATTATTGACTATACATGACTATGACTAAGTTTCAAAGCTAGAAATATTTAAAGAATGTTTCATGCAATATTTTAATAACTTCATTTTAAAGCAACTAAAGTTGTTCGTATAATTAAATTGTTAACTAAATATAATGTAATGTAACTTATTTCTTAGCAACTTCCTATTTAAATAGAATATATTATTAATTGTTGTATAATTTATGGTTCAAAAGAGTCAATGCACACAAACTTTTAAATTAAACATAAATTTCTACTATGTTTTATTATAAGGTACCATTGTGCATAACTTAAATGGCAATATTTTATATAATAATAATTGTTAAAAGAATATTCACAACATAAATTGTTATAGGCCGAATCACGCTCATTATTCGGCCAGGCCAAAGCTTCGGCAAAGTGGCCGAAGCTTCGTTCCATCTCTAGATAATATTAAAAAAAAATTATTTGAAATACATAAGCAAAAATGAACAGCAATAATTTTGTTCTAACAATGTTTAAAAAAAAAAAATTATAAAGAACTGTTGGTTTTATTCAAATATGGAAAGTTAGCAACTTTAGATTGATTAAATAAATAAATAGCCATATTGTGCACCCATATATTGTGCACCCATTTAATTGTTACAATTACATTTAAAATTTTTAGAAAAGATTTTTATCCATTTCCTACACATACTCATTAACAACTTCAACACATGGTTTCAATAGAAAGCAATACTATCTAATTTTTTAATTAGTAAAATAACACAACAGATAAAAGAATCGTTAAAATATGAAAAACTCTTACCAGTTTTATAAGGAGTCCATTTCCCATCTGGATGAGTAGCCATCTCAACTTGGTAAGTGACAGGTAATCGGGGAGCATTGGGCACAGATGGTTTCCAACCCAGAGTCAAAGACGTGTCACTCATTCGAATGATCTTTGGTTTCTCAGGTAAGGGAACTGGAGCTCCTACAATCCAATTCATTTTGAATGGTTCACTAACAGTTGTTTGAAAACAATGAACGAAAATTTCAAGGTGGGGGAATTGCAGTGGGGTGGGGCAGAATGATAGCACATAAAGAGTTTTATGCAAATTGTTTTCAACATTGAAAATTTAACAACTATTTATTTACCAAACCTAAAAAGTTTAATTAACCCAGCAGAACAGGTGTCATGAAATGTAACGTGAGGACGGGCATGGGGTATCAGCGCACCCCAAATATATTAAATAACATAAATACGAAAAAAATCTTTAGAATTCAATGTGTTAATGTAATTCATTATAATTACACTATTTCTCTTGAAAATAAATAACTGAAATGTTAAATTATCGTTAACTTTAAAAATTAATAAAAAATAAATTAAAAGAACTCAACTTCTTCCTCCTTGTTCGAAAAACATATTTTTTTCCCTGTCGCACTTAATTATTTTCTTTACACTATTTATTATAATAAAAATTATACATTACTGTGGATAAGAATATTGAGACATTAATTTTCCTAATAATTAGGGTGTACATGGATCAGAAACTTTATTAAATTTCTGAGTGTTATATAAGAATGCAAAAAAGTCTGAATCTGCCGTTTTCATACGCTCCGCACGGAGGATGACTTTGGAGGCTGGTACTGAAGGACCCGTTTATAGGGAGAGACAGCAGATAAATATTTCTGGACATGGGGTGTCAAAGCACCCGACACCCGTCCTCCCGGGTTAAAAAGTTTAAATAAGGGACTTCTTATGAAATATACATATATGTGACGTTATGGAATGATAGAGAGATGTCAGTCGTTGCACACTAGGAATACTAGGAATTCTTTCACGAAACGGCTTTATTTCTTCAAGATTGCAAAGTTGGGGCTTTAGGGCAAGGCATTGGAGTTTAGGCCGACGTTTCGCCAATCTCCGGAGGATGGTTAGCAGCTCCGGCCGCCAGAATCTGTTAAGAAGATTGAAGCTCCTACGTAATTTCAGAGGAGAATGCAGCATAAAGTGTTTAAAAATGGAGAATTGTGGCAAAAGTCCTCCGGTTGTTTAAAGTTTGGCCTTTTATATGTGATTTCTGCACTGCTCATCGGTCTTTTAGGCTCTAAAAGAATTTCTGGGATTAATTAATATGCATGATGGATGCAGCGCGAGTTGCAAATTGCACTAGTGTCAGTGAATTTTCACTTATAATTTCGTTCATTTTCTGATTTCTGAGTGATAGTCTTTTGCCAAAAAACAATCTTCAAAGGGGCAATTACGAATTATTTGCGATTTATAATTTTAACTAGTGATTTTCACACTTTTAAATTGGATTTTTAATAACTTAAATTTATTTATTTTTATCCCTTTCATATATATATATAATAATTAAAGAAAAATTCTATTCAAAAATTATAAATCGCTTTTTCAAAATTATAGATTGATAAGAAATTGTAAGTACTCCTGTAAATTTTTTTCAGAGTAAGACACTTTATACAATACAGAAATCAAACAATAGAGGAACTTTAAAATTAATTTTGCAGATGTAAGTTTAATCTTTTAACTGTGGTTTGAAAATGAATAAATTAAAGTCAGGTTATATTATCTGACAGAATAAAACAATCAACGCAGTTTTTGCATGAAATTCAGTTACTAAAGCATGTCACAACCCACAGGAGTCTGATAAATGGCAGTTTTACGGAAACCAACGGAAGATTTCTGTTGCCTTCCTGACCATGACTTGAATAAAATAAAAATGCTTTGAATGAATTAATCAATATTCCTTATTAATTGCATGAATTGTACCCCATATATAATACTGAACTTTATATACATAATACTGAACAAAGAAAAAATTCTTTTATTTTTACTTTAAATAAAAAATATATATCTTTCTTTATCTTGTTTTAATAAATCTCATTTTTTAACTACAAGTTAGTAATTAAATTTGTTATACATTTATTGAAGGTAAAAGTAATATTAAGTTCTATTTTGTTTATAAAATTTTTAAAATAATTTAAAATTTGATAACAGCACTCTCTTGATAAACCTGTCAGTAACATTGTTTTGCTCTAATCTTTTTCATTCAGCTAATAACATTTAATGACAATTTTTCAAATAATTTAGTCTCTATTTTTCAAATAATTTTAGCTCTATGCTAATTTATAAACAGTTTACATAAAATATTAATAATTTATAGTTTACAAACTCAATTTCATTACCGTAAAATCCCGAAAGTAACCCCCCCATCGAATGTAACCCCCCCTCCCATTTCTCGTTGAAAGTGAAATGTCTCCGTTATCCTGTAAGTAACCCCCCCCTCTTTTCTTTTTCTCTCCAACCAACAAAGCTACATCCAATCTTCGGCCGCACTTATGGTACGTCGGCATTGCAAATTAAGTTTGGCATTGAATTAAGTTTTAATATTTATATATTATTTCTAATTTAACTAATTTTTCATAAAATGTCAGATGCATGTTATCAATGGAATCATTACACAGTTTTTTTTACCTTTAATGTAATAAATTACCTTTAATATTTCCTTTTAAGTAAGTATCGTAAAATCCCGAAAGTGTACCCCCTCCATCGAATATAACCTCCCCTCCCTTTTCTTCATTTTTTTTTAAAGAATCTTGATTATAACCCCCCCCCACCTGAAATTTATCCGTTTTGCTTTTCAAAAAGGGGGGGGGGGGTTACTTTCGGGATTTTACGGTATTATTTATTCATTCATTTATGTTTGATAAACATAGCATTAATATCACATGTTTACAAACAGTAAACAATTTTTTTTTAAAATACAAAATAAAATACAGTTTATTATTTTTTAAAGTAAAATAATAATATAGATACCTGTTTTCTTAAATTTATCAAAATCAATAAATTGGTCTCCCATTGGCATGATGTACTTTTCATCTAAACCTACATAAGCAATAAAATATATTAGATATTCAATGTAAATTTTTTTTTTTCTTGTACAAGTTAAAACAATATTCATTGAATAAAATGGTTTTTATAAATTGAAAAACTTTTCTTTGAATTCCGATTAAATAAAAGAAAAATTATCGCAAGCATTATTTTTAATTCCAGCTTTGCTTTTTGTTATCATTTATTATTCATTGATTTGTAAAAAGCATGTATGTCACAATTACTGTAAATAACAAGTATGATGGAATAGTATGATGAATAAAAACTTCCTAAGCATATACCTTCAGGGATGAGATTAGCAAAAATACAAAAGAGATGAAACTGTACACAAAGGCAAGACGTTGGAATGAAATACTAGAATTTTGATGACAAAATCTATTATATTGGAGTAATAAATATTTATTTTAATCTTCAATGTATAAAAAAGAACAAATGCACATCAGAAACATAAAAAAAAGCTGAAAAAAAAATAAAAATCTGAAAAGCTATATGTACAAAAAAGCTGAAATCAGCTGAAAAAGCTGAAAAATTTCATCCCGACACCTTAAATAAAAAAAAAAAAAAAAAAAAACATGTAAGAATTATTTTGGGTTGAAAAAAAATTAAGCACAAACTTTCAATGAGTGAAAAAGTACAGCATATGTATAAAAGCAATAATTCACTGGAACTCCCCCCCTCTCCTCTTTTTGGGGGGCCCAAAAAAAAATTCTGTTTAATTATTTTGAGCAGAAATAATTGCCATGTATTTTTGAAATTTACAGTGTATGCTTACAAAATTTTCATCATCATACAATATCACTGTATTTAAATGTTTTGTGAAGGTGTATTATGTTAATGATTGGTTTTTGGTGTTCTTTTAAAATGACCTTTTGAAAAATCTTTCTGATTAACCGTGATCAATCTTTGGTGAGAGAAGAAAGCTATCCAATTTTCTAAATTTAAATCTAAAGAAATCTAAACAACACTTCAAAGCTTATAGATCCTATAATAATAATTAAGATAAGATTCGGAGATTTATCTTATACCTCCTAACTTTATTTAGAAAAAAGAACTTTTCACATATACCGCTATATGAATTTTTATTTCCTTAATGTAATGCCTTACAAGATCTTGAGAATCGTACAGCTCTAAAGAAATGGAAGAATTTAAGTCCTTCTCTTATTCCTGATAAACAAGACATAAGGCAGTTGCGAATTTCCACCTACGTACAGGACATGACTGCCTTGCCGCTCATTTGAAGCGCATAGGTATCTTAAACGACCCTACTTGCCCACTTTGTGATTCTGGAGAAGTAATGGACAGGGACCATCTGTCATTGTAGGGCTCTTTGATGTTCTACAGAAGAGTCAAGATATTGGCAGGTAAGATCGCTCCTTAGGCAATGACTTCGTTCTTTTGTTCTTGTTATATTGTCTATAATTTGTTTTGTAACTTTATAGTCCTCTGTAACGTTTGCCTAGCCATTGGAAAAAAAAAAAAAATCCTTAATGTGTATATATGTAACTCTTCTGATTGGTACACAAAGTGAGGGGGAATGGAGCTCACTAAAGTATGTGTACCCCAAGCCTCACATAAAGTTAATCAGGCCTTGCCTGTTCTTAGGCTTTATTTTTAAATCTGTTGTCTTATTGCATAGTCAGTCTATTGGTAGTACTATTGCATAATCTATTATTGTCAATATATAGAGTATTAGCAATCAAGACATAGATTGCATTAGTAGGATCGAAAAGTTTTGAGGTCTGGTACTAGCTATATTCTTGAGTTGTTAAATATGCCTTGTTAATCCAATATAAATAAATCATCATGATCATACATGAAAATTTTTAGGAGAAAACTTTTGCAAGAACTTTTTCATCCATGACCTGTTACAGATATTTCTTTTATATCTCCTTAACTGCAACCTTAGCTGTAATTAGTATTTATAATATTAGAACAGCACAATAATTGAGTTTAATATATAATTTCAAATGAAGAATTTTTGTGACCTAAACAAACACTCAACAAGTAGCTCACATCAGTGACAAAAAAACATTTGGGTTGAGGTGGTTGCTCTATGGTTATTTTTTGCACATTAAAGGTTATTAGACTGGGACCTATAATAATATTGGAATTACTATTATGCAAACAACAAATTACCATTATACCCTTTGATGATTTGATTCATAAAAATAACTCGTTAATCAATTTATGTAGCCTGTGTTAGTCAATTATGTAACCTGTGTGTAATTTATGTAACCTTAGTTTGTTGTTAATTAAATATTTATGTAAATTTCAGCAAGGCAATTTTGATGCCTACATATTTATTTTTTCTTTTAAAATATAGAATGTTATAAGGATACAATGAAAATACTACATATTGAATCCTAAAGCAACTGAAACAAATAAAATTATATTTTCTGTATTTGTGAACAATATGCATGCTTAGGCTTGAAAAAGTAACTGAAATAATATTTAGCAAAATCTGATGTGGACATCACATGACTTCCTTGTACATTCATTTAATCACACACATTGTTAGGAAAACATGGAGATCTTTATGTGTGACAAATGATTTGTAAAGAAACAAGCAGGTTTTTGTCAATGAATGCATTAGCAAGCTAATAAATATGTTTTAAATTGAGAAAGGGCTTCGAGATTCTAACAACCATAAATTATTTTTTGCCAAATTTGGTCACCAATCATGCCAAGTTCACAAAGAACATTGCCAAGTATGTCCTGGCCTCTGTTGAAGCCAATAGACTACTATCATTTTCCTTGTGACTTTACATATATTCTCACTCCAAAAATTAATCCAATAAAATTAAGAAGTTTTATTCTTTGTAAAAATGATATTACAGGCTCATTATTAGGTCACCAAAATTGAAATCAGCAAAACAGGAGGTTATGTAATGACCAAAAATTTTGAGTTTTTGTGGATACCTCCAAAATGAAAAATCACATAGTGACCAAAAAGAGCAGTGAATAAGTAGATGTTATAATAAACCTACAAACAAAATTGCAACATTCTACTTCCAATCATTTATGAGTTATGCAAGCTAACATGCACCCACTGATGTTAAAAAAAAAAAAAAATTGTAAAATCACAGGCATCAGCAAAGAGGTCGTATGAACACCAAAATTGGAGGTGTAAAACTAGATGTTACCTAGAGTCTTAAATATACATTAGATATACATTATCAATCTTAAATATACATTTTCAACATTATATGGTTAACCATTCTTGAGTAATGTGAAATTATCGATATATAAAATACTTTAACAAAATAGTGATCTGCCAGCAGGCGAAGCTCGCTAGTCAATCCATAAAATACTTTCACAATACATCTCTTTATTTCATAAAAGGAGGTTATATATATATCATCTATTTATTTTTTGACATGCATATAACTAGTGGATACATGTGCAGCTGAATTATAAGATATAAGCATGATATTTAGGTGTAAATTTTGGTATGGATAAACCCAGTCATTATATTAACAGTGATATATATATATATATATATTTTTTTTTTTTTTTTTTTTGTCCTCTAGCTGGAAAGCTGCAGAGAAAAATAAAAATAATAATAAGAAGAAATGTAATCCGAAAATACAAGTCTAAAATAGTTTTTTTTAAATATCTCAGTAGAAAGGAAAAGATGTTTTAAAAAAAGTAATTGGTGGAATTTTTGGACAATCTGATATATTGATTTACATAGCAATAATTTATACTCCCATGATATATAAAAGAATTTCCATATAAATAACCAGCTTATCTTCAGACATCATTAATATTTTGCAGAAATTGTAGAATTTTTAAAATTGATCAAAAATAATTTACAAACATCAATGATATGAAGTTATCAAATGGGTTAGTGAAAATCCATTTTTTTTTTTCCCCTATATTTAACAGAAGAAAGTACTATTGGATTCGTAAAAAATCTTGATTTCTGGTTTTCAATAAATTTACAGGTTTCAATTTGACCATTTTTAGAAAATGTCAAAAACTATGTGTCAAAAACTTTATGGCAACTTTAGCACAGAATAATTTCCTATAAGTTTATATGTAGCTGCACCTTGACATAAATCGCTGCCTATCATTTTTTACTGAAAATCGTCTATGAAGTGGCATTGCATTTCTCTTATTGTAATTTTTACTATATTAGTAAGGACAAAATTTCATATAAATGTACGATGATTTTTTTTTTCCTTTTTACTTCCTTATACAAAGTATAAGGAAGTATAGTAATCCCGATTTGTGAAATGGATTTTGCATTTCACATTGCTCGAAAACAAATGATCGCTGAATGTTGCCAATTTATACGTGGGACTGTCATCATGTCTAGTTGTACACCTGCAAGTGTCGTCTTAACACGAGCTCTCGTTTTAGAGATATAAGGGACTTTACACGATTTTTCGTGACGTCTGTATGTATGTGTGTCTGTGTGTGTATGTCACATAACTCAAAAACGGTTGGACATACACAGTTGCGAATTGGTACATAGGTTTGTTATAACATCTAGTTGTGCCCCTCCCTTTTTGGACTTAGTATGATTTTCCGTTTTGAAGATATTTAGGAAAATTAGCTTCATAATGGCCAAAATGTATCAAAAAACGGTAATAATTCAAAAACGGTTTGGACAAATCTTGCAATTTAACTGACTTCCCGACTAGCTAGACATTTGAAACTTTCAGAAAAGTTCAAAACACATTGACAATGCATTTTTTAAAAATATTTTTAGCCAACTGTTTCTAATACCTGCTGCCTTCAGCAGCGTTTATGTGATTCAACAGAAAATTTATTTAACTAACTTCTCGACTAGCTAGACATTTGAAACTTTCAGACTAGATCAGAACATGGTGAAAATGCATTTTTTAAATACTTTTAGCCAACTTTTTAGGGTCCCTGCTGTCTTCGGCAGCGTTACCAGTACAAATCTTGCAATCGATTTTTAACTAACTTCCCGACTAGCTAGACATTTAAAACTTTCGGAAAAACTCAGAACACGGTAACAATGCATTTTTTATATATTTATAGCCAATTGTTTCAGGCCACTGCTGCCTTCGACAGCGTTTATATGGTTCAACAGAAAATTTATTTAACTAACTTACCGACTAGCTAGACATTTGAAACTTTCAGAATAGTTCAGAACACGGTGAAAATGCATTTAAAAAAAATATTTTTAGCCAAATTTTTCGGGTCCCTGCTGCCTTTGTCAGCGTTAACAGTACGAATCTTGCATCGGCTTTTAACTAACTGTCAGAAAAGCTCAGAACACGGTGATAATTCATTTTTTAAAATATTTTTAGCCAATTGTTTCGGGTCCAATGTCAATGTTTTTTAACATTATGTATATTTCTAAAAGTGTATAAGGAAGTCATGTGGTGCCCACATCAGATTTTTTTAAAAAACAAACCATTGTAAAATTAAAAAGAATTAATTACAATTGTAATAATCAATTACGAAAAAAAAAAAAAAAAAAAAAAATTACACGAAGGAGCATTGCTGTTACCCCTGGGGAGTAAGCCCTTCAATATGAGCATTTATCTAAAGAACCTGTCAATGCCTTGAACAACAGGTCTGTGATAATTTAAAACAAAATTAAATTATCATTTTTTTTTTTTTTTTCATTTTTAAGCCCCCTCCCCCTAAAAAAAAAAAAGGATTTTTTCACAAAATTGACTTTTTTTTTTTTAAATTATACCTCTCTGAGATGAAAATTGTCAACATTCACCATGAAGAAAAAAAATTAAAAAAAGAAAAAAATTTAATTTTAAAATTATTTTTTTAATAATAATAATAATAATAAAATCTTATAGAGCATACTATATTCATGTTAACCCCTTGGTACATTTGACATCTGAGACACGTCATTCACTTTTTTTGTTTTTTATTTTTGTTTTGCAATTCTAATTACTTGAAGACACCTTAATACTACATATGTCACCAATATTTTAGAAATAAATAAATTCTTACGTAAAATGTACTGCTTTTACATACTACTCCAAGCAACCAAAAATTATATCCGTTCCACATGCAAATATTTTCTCAAATAAATCCATATCCAAGGGGTTAAGGGTAATGAACTCTGACAATCACCTGGCACCTTCATCTGCTTCAATGCAATCTTATTAGAGGTGGGCGTTATTTCACGTAACATAATAAGTAATATTATTATTGCATTGTAGCCTATTAGCACGGTAATGTAGTACTAAAAATATCCTATTAAAAAAATAATATTTTCAATTTTATCTCTGCACGCGAAACAGACGAGGAATTTCTGGCAACAAAACTGATATGATACACTAACATGCAAGTAAAAAACTTGGATTATTCCTTTTATATAATGGATTTACAAAATACAAAAACAATATTATGAACGCCGACTTTTACCGAAATCTAAATCATACGGAAACTAACAGTTAAAATCGCGTCATACGGTAACAAAAAAGTACCGAGTAATGAATAAAACAACTATCTTTTTGCGTCTAACTATTCCGCAAACCTCATGTTAGATACAGCATCATATCATACATAAACAGATAACGAAGTAACAAGTCAAAGAGTCGCATGACACAGATGTTCGAATCGATTCGTTGCTTCACGTCTAAAAAAATACGATTTCATGCAACTCTTTGTTACTCAGTTTTTTTCTCAATCAGTAATATCTTTCCATGTTTATAAAATTATCGTTAAAAAAATAATACAGCTGCAGCTATATTATTTTTTTAACGATAATTTTGTAATGATAATATTTTCTAGAATGTATTACGGAATATTCCTTGTGAAATATATTAATCAAAATAATTTTAATAAGTAAGGTAATTTTTACATGACATTATGACATCATGCTAATATTATTATACCTATTAACTTAGAAGTTGATTTTTTGGTGTTATTACTTTCCATGGGATAGTAAAATCATTTGGGCATAGAGTTAGTTACAAGATTCTCTTGTTTGACAGAACACAGAAATGCTTACAAGAGGGGAAGAATTTGACTGATGTTTTTGTTTATGTTTACGGGTTGGGGTGTTTTTTAATTCGATTTCGCTGGTAGGTAGAGCTAGGAGGATGTTTATTTGAAATGATGATGGCAGATGGAACTCGAATTACGTAATAGCATGTGACGATTGCAAATGTGCTAAAAAGAAGATTTTACTTTTTTCATATGTTTTTATGTGGTGATAAATTCGATAAGAGGATGTATATTTGTATTTCGCTTTTCATTTTCTTATTTATTTTAATCAGTTATTTTTTTTTACTTGATTTTTTTTAAGAGACTTTTTTATGATGAGTAAAATAATTAATTATTTATGGATTATCTCTAGAAAAAAAAAAAAAAAAAAAAAAAAAAAAAGAGTTGACTGTGAAAAGAAAAAATATTTAAAAACTGCTCATTGGAAACAAATAATAAAAAATCCCTGATGATGCTTTACTATTAAAGCGAAAAGCTTCGTATAAATTTTGTAACATATTTTAAATAAAATTTAATTTTACGTGTGTTTAAAGTGTTTTTAATATAATTAATTATTTATGGTCGTATATCCGTACAAGATCCGATTGGGAAAATCACATTATGCGATTTTGCGAACAAAATTTAAATTTTATAACTGTTCCGAATTTAAAAAAGCATTTTAAAAGACGTCATCCCACTGTCATTAAGAAGAATAATTCGGTTGTCAATTTGGAAGTATTTTTTTTTATTTTTATTTTTATTTTTTTTAACCTAAAAATCATATATCAGCATCTTGTGAAGGACTCTTTAAAAAAGAAGAAAGAAAAAAAAAAAAAAGCCAGAAATTTAATTTCAAATCGCGTTTTATGCTTTAAACTAAAAATTTTTTAAAATTGTCATTTTTGAATAGTAGTTGCTTTTTAATCAAATAAAATTATTTTACTTTTCACATACTAAATATTTAATTCTAAATAAAATGTATATATATGTTTTTATCATTAAATTATGTTTTAAATACACTAGTTAAGTTTTCTTTTTCTAAACAATGCACTTAATAATAAGATAAATTAATCTTATCTTTCGTTAAATAATATTTCTAAAAGTCAATTATAACGTAATTGTTATGAAATAATTATGGCAGCATAGTTCTAATGCTTTTTTTTTTATGTAATACATTATTTGGCAGTTTAGGATTTGGAATGTTGTAATCTTTTTTTTATAAAACATTTTTTTTAAACAACTAACATTTTTTGGATAATATAGTTTATATATTGGTATTCTTTGTCAAAGGAAACGGTTGGTTGGTTGGGTTTTTACGTCGCACTAGTGCTGCGCAAATGGGCAATTGGCGACG
This sequence comes from Salticus scenicus, assembly GCA_963930645.1. Taxonomy (NCBI): domain Eukaryota; kingdom Metazoa; phylum Arthropoda; class Arachnida; order Araneae; family Salticidae; genus Salticus; species Salticus scenicus. Next base: position 402,712,668 of record OZ005649.1, on the reverse strand, counting down.
GTCTGGGACTCACCCCTAGAGGTGGTCCGGAGACGTGCCATCGCAATTTTGATCCTCCACGGAAGGGATCACAGGAAACGGATGTATGCGTTTCAATATTATTTACAATATTCTGTTTTCGCATGTGCATACTTCTTCAGAAAGAACGTTTCATGGACTATATATTTTACTATTATTATTTTATGACAGAAATTTTATTTTTAAAAGAAAAGAAAATACAATTGCATTAAGTGAAAATTACTATTCGAAAGTGTTGTTATTCAAAAACATAAATTGTATGCACTATGTACGACACGCCTATATAATGCATTCCTTGAAGTCCCATTTTAATGAAGTAGAAATTAGAAATAGATTACAAAAATAATAGGATATTGGAATATATTACCATAGACTGTACGAAATGAAGTAACCTATTACTGAAATGTAACTGTTTATCCCATCCCTAAATCTTATCCTAATGTACTAATTCAATTAAAGTCAGTTTCATATTTTAGTTTTCATGTGATTCTATACTATTTCAAAAGCAAGAATTTTCATAATGCGTGTTCAGGTGAAATTTTGCTTAATTTTCCAAATATTAATGTTAAATTTCATATAACCTATGAAGTTCTTAAAGTAAAATGTTCTTAGTCAACAATGTGTCTGTTAGTATGGCAAATGATATTTTTAAACTCGTATGACATCTTTAGGATGAAAATAATCTTCATAATGCAAGCTTATGTAAAATTTTACTTTTTTTCTTATGTTAAGATTTTCTTAACATGGAAAAAAGACTTTTCTTAACATAGTTTTTGAATAAGTATAAAGTTTGCAAATTAGAAAATTGAAAATCAATAGTTCTTGCCAGTATGATAAGTGATATTTTAAAATTGGTCTAACCTCTTGATGATCATTTCATGAAATAATATCATTCTTGTTCGTGAAATAATGTCTACATAGACTAATAAACTGGCACACTAACTAACAAACAGATAGACAACACATTCATTTTTTAATTTTCAGATTCCTCACATCACAAAACATTTAAAAATGTAAAAAAAAAAAAAAAAAAAACAGAGTTTTTTAATTAATTAATTAATTTATTTATTTATTTATTAATACGCAAAGTCCTTATATCTATAGCATGATGGGAGAATTGATAGCAAAGAATAGGATAACAAAAACTGAACATGGAGAATAATGGTTTTTCAAGATTTTCCAAGTTCCAGTTCTTTAGTTTCTACAATGTTTCTCAAGCAATTTGTAAAGATATAAAAAAAATTCACTTCTAAAGAGACACAAAAAAAAAAAAAAAAAAAAATATTACTCATTGATTTATAAATGGGATCAATTAGAAACATACTTTATGATTTGTTTATTATGAGTGCACTTAATTATCTTTAAAACTGATTAAACTAGAGCTGTTTTATTACATCTCACGTATGATAATAACCTAACTATCTACAAATCTTCAGATAATCAAATGTAACAGAAGATATTAAAGTAAATTAGCTGCTTTTGACTCTAGATATAAAGATTTTGAATTAATTCTTGATCAAAAAAGAAACAACTTATCTTCATGCATGAAGTTATTGATAAACTTCATTTCTTTTAATTCTCCATAGTAATATATATAAAATTATTAAAATTCAAAATGAATCTGTTTTTTATATAAAATTGTATAAAAATTTAGAGTTATAGAATTTTTTGAGATAATAAATCATTATTTATACTTTTCTAACAAAATTAGTGTTTGGTGATAAAATAAAGCAAAAACCTGTTTTTCTACAGAATTGCTTAAGCAATTTTGATGTAAATTTGTTGGGATTTTGAGATAACATTTTCATTTCAATTACCCTCAACTTAAAAAAAATTCCCATTCGCTAATAATCCGTGCTCCACCTGTAACGGTACAAGATACAGTACAAATTGGTTTTCTTGGAAACAGCACAAACACTTTTCATAAAAATGTAGATTTAATGGAGTGACAGTTCAATCTGAATTACCCCTCATCTTCAGTAAACTGGCTCTCACTGAAAACTTATCCTTGGTCTAAGGCAAAATCTGACAGAAATCTAGTTTTCTTAGAAACGGCTCTAGCAATTTCTGTGAAAAATCACAAATAAGGAGATATTTGAAATTAGATATTGATATGGCAATGCCTTATTGTCCTTCTTTGAAATTGGAGAATATAACATTAAAAAATTCAATAAGTAAAGAAACATATCTATAATGATAATTTCTGAAAACAAATCACTCTTTTTACAAAGCAAAAGGTTTATTCTGCAAATCTCTATTTACTCTGCAACTGATTTTTACAATGATACTAAGTGAAACTAGGTGATCAAGATAAGTAAAAAGAATCAGTTGTGAAGTTTGAAGTAATTATGCATTTTTTTTTTTTTTTTTTTTTTTTACAGAATTAATCTTTTAGTACAGCAGAAATTTAAATTGTTAAGCTAATATCAATGGTTTATGCCAGAAAACCAACACCCTATGGGTAAAAACTTTTAATATATTCAAAGGAACTACTTAATGGTCAAATCTTTAGCAAATGTGAGTAAAAATGGCTGAATAAAGCAGTCTCAAAATAGATTTCTGAAAAAATTGCTTGAGCTAATCAAAGAGAAAAAAACATGATTGTCTTTTTCAAAAAATTGCAGGGGAGTTTGGACATTGATTTAAGACAATGCATGGCATATAGCTATTTCTATAAATGCACCAACTCTACCATGATAATCTGATGAGATCACATGTTTTTTAAAGTTTCAAGCATCCTCAGGGTTCACTTTAGAGGGTGGGATTGCGAGAATCTCGCAATATTTTGAACACTCAAAAATATATCATAAGGGATTTTCCCCCAATTTTTTCACATTGCTCATTGAGTATTTCATCAATATTTTAGTTAGTTGGGTATGAATTGGGTTATCTATTTTTAAATTCTCTAAAATTTTTTGATTAAAAAAAAAGTGGAAATATTATGTAATTATTTTAAAATACTTCTTAATTGTAAATATCTGTTAAGAGGTTACATGAAGTGTTTATTTTATCAACAAACAACTATGAAGTGTGAAGGCTAAAAATTACAATAATTGTTATATATTAAATAATTCAGGTTATTCCAGTTTCTGTCAAGCGCTCTTTGAGTACTCAAAATCAAATTGAAAATAAATTTGAAAGAGATTAAGTAATAACTTGAGCAATTCCTTCTGCATTTCTGATGAAAATTTAGATTCTGAATATTGAAGCAGTATCTGTCCTTAGCCACAAAAAGGGAAAATAAATAAATAAATTTCCATTTTTAACATTTATTTGATTCTTTTTTTAATTGTGTAATTTGCAATTGTAATTCTCTAAAAAGAAATTTGCAAAATGTAAATTATGTAATTTCTCACTTAAATATTTTGTTAGAGTGAGAGAATAACCCTCAATATATTTTTTTTTTCTAGTGCGAACCCTGATCCTATGTATATTTTGGGAGATCTGCATGGTATTGCAAAATGCTTCGTATTTAATACTTTATCTGGAAATTACTTTGAATACCAGAAATTTATAGTTAGCTTTTTTTAACATTCACCTTGTTTCTAATTTCATTATTTATTTATTTTATGTTTACAATGAAGCAACTGTTAAGTTCACCCACACTTGTTTATTGATTCAGTTATGACTGAATATAAGCATAACTTTTATGCAACTTTAATTATGTATTTTTATAATTTTCAAATAATTTTTTAACTATGTATTTAAAATATACTGCATTATGCATGAAAATACACAGTAAATACCTAAATTATTTAATATAAATCAATATGTTATTTTCTCACAAATAGAATCAATTTCAACTTTTGTGATTAGTAAATGTTTCAACTTAAAATTCGAATAAATTATAGTTTGTCTAATGAATGAATTAAACAATAGATCAGCTCGTGTTAAATGTATTCTTTACTTGTCTTAAAATCTTAACGCAATGCTTCTATTTCTTTTCTTAAAAAAAAAAAAAAAAAAAAAAAAAAAAATCTGAAAGCATTCTTAAAAAAAAAAAAAAATGCAGTCACTAATTCTGTACTGATAAGTATAAAGGATTTAAGTCCAAAAATGTCGATTTTGAGTTAAGTACATAGTCAGACTCAGAAAAAAATTCTCAATCAATTGGTATAAAGGATTTAAGTCTATGTCATTGAGTCTTTGAGAAAATCCATTGGTAAAAAAAGGTTCAAGTCAGAAATTTACCATTCATTTATGGTATAAAATATTTAATTAAATTTTTTCCAATGATTAAATGAAGGTTGACAATCCCTGAATGGTATAAAGGGTATAAGTCAACGAAATCCCTTTTTCCTAATCAATTTTTTTTATTTGTTTTTAGTTAGTTTAACTTTATTTTTCGTCTCCTGAAAAATCAAGAATATGGACTTAAATCCTTTATACTTATCAGTACAGAGTTATGGAATGAAATATACAGAATGTTCTATATAAGAAGAAAATGAGAATATTTTACTAAAAAAAAAAAAAAAAAATGTTTATCAATGTAGATAGGAGTGGGATGGTAAATTGAAAAGAAACTTATTTTATCTTACTCTCAAACATAGAAACAGGATCACAGGTGTTATTACAGAATTACAGGTGTGTACACCTGTTATTCTGTTCATTGTAACAGAATAACAGGTGCCAGGAATGACTCAAAACAGTAGAAACAAAGGACAAAATTTGTCCAAAATTCCAGATTATTTGATCTTAAATGAAATTAGTGTAGAAGCTAAAGCAGTTTTTTCTGCAATAAGTTATAAATTGAGATCTTTAAGATGTTTGAGTAGCAACACAGTGGATATAGTTTAAAGTTTTTTCAGAATCCCAAGAGATTGGAAACAATGTGCAATTACAACTCAATGCTACGTATTCTTCAAATATTATACCACTAACAATCTTTCAATTTCTCTTACCAACTCTCATCTGTATCTTCCACCAGCATGCTATGCACCAAAATACTGAAGGCGAAAGGGAATTAATAAAAACTTTATAGACCAGTACCATAAATTTCAAAAATCCACAACAACTGTTTCTGTTAAAAATAATTGAGCAAGACCCTTCATTCAATGAAAAGAAAAAAAAATTATATACAGTCGGCCCCACTTAAACGAATATCTACCATTCCAACTATATTAATTCGATTATGCGGGGAAGACTAGTAACGCAATTGCATGCATAACTATAATGGTTTTATGCTTACACGAAAAGATAAATGATTGATACCTCTTTTTTATTTAAATATTTAACAAATATTATAGTAAAATATTATAGTAATTTATAAATGCAATTAATGTTGGAATAAATATAAAAATAAAGTGCACTTACAATTTTACTTTTAACAAAAAAAAAAAAAAAAAAAAAAAAAAAAAAAAATCAGTTATGATTGATTACTTTAACACAGACTTAACTAAACATTTTTCGATTTCTTTTTCTAAAGCACGTAAATAGATTATAATCGCTTCTATGAGACTGAAAATGACGATGAATAATGTTAAAGGATTTTGCAGCTTCATTTACCGTTCGCTTGCTCTTCTTTATCACTTTCATTTAAAGGTTTTATTGGAAGATTAAACTCTTCATCTCTTTCTGTTTCTCCATCTTTATCCACATCTGTGAGTTCATAAAGTTCTTTTCCAATCATCTGAAAACTTTCAAAATTTGTGATTTCTAATTCCTGGAGATAATTTGTATTTTAATTTATAATTTTCTCATCAGTTGCTGATTTTATAAATTTGGCTTTTGCAAAACAATTTTTATCACCTTGGCAGGAATACCGTCTCATGTTCAAAGAGCATGCCTTAGTTATGTAAGGTTTTTAAAAGAAGAAAGATTTTTTTTTTTTTTTTTTTTTGAGAATGAGAGGAAAAATTTGCCCAGAAACAGAGGAATTTTATTTAAGAAACTTTGAGTATTTATGTGATTAAGCGGGGTGGCGTTGTAAAAAAATATTTCTTTAAACGAGGAAATTTAACATTACTTCTATGGGAAAAAAATTGGTTCTATAACTTTATATTCTTATAAGCGGGGTATTTGATTATCCGTTACCCGATTAAGTGGGGACGACTGTATATAGGTCTGAGTGCAGCATGAAACTTTTAATGTTACACTTATACATACTTCCTTTGCTCAATAAAGAGCTGTGCAAAGGGTGCTGCATTCTTGCTGTACCCATTCCAACTTTTTACTTACTTTTAGTACATATGGTAGAGAAGTAATTGTTTTTGGGTCAAATTTTAATGTGTGTTTGACATATTTACACATTTTGATGTTTCCTGAGTCTGAAAATCCTGCTTCTGAGTGGGTGGTCTGTGAATTTGCAATCAGTATAACTAATAAAATCATATGTCAGTAAGAAGTACACACTTGGTGTTCTAAATCTGTATCATGCGGAGATATTATTTGAAACTTTTTATTGAAATCAGACAAGTTAGTGAAAAAGGTTTGTGAATAAGGATATTTAAAAAAACTCTAACATATTACGTCTTAGTTGAAATATCTTGTTGGTACATTTTTAACATTTTTACACTACACTAAATTTAGACTACACTTTAGATAAAATTTAGACTAAATTTTAGACTAAACTTTAGACTACACTTTAGACTAAATTTAGACTACACTTAATGCTGAAATGAACACGTATTTCTTCACTTAAAAAAAAGTGTATTTAGCATAGAATATGGTAGGCAAATCATTTACAATTCCCACAAGACGCACAAAAGTATTTAAATTTTTCAGGAGCTATATCTAAAATTTCCTTGATATGTATTTCAAGTAGTGTTATTAAATTTAAGTATGTCTACTCTTAAATTTAAGTACACTATATGGTGCATATACAATTTATAGACAATATTAAGTGAATTCATCCTTTTGTATTAGATTAGTGAAAGTGCTTTAGCAAATTATGCCACATTCAGGAAAATTGTTTAGGAATGATAATTACTTTTTCTTGTTGATATAATAAACAAAATATTGATTTAGAAACCAATTTTTCAAGGTTAAGTGTTACAATAACACGTTTTGAGATTCCTTAAATAGGGATATCATGTTTTCAGCAGTTAGTCTACATGCCCGTTATCAGTGTAACCTAAAAACAAATAAATGAAGGAAGTTCAAATTTGTTATTTTGAAGATCATATAGGAATGGCACATAAAAACTTTGACTAAAATTAGTTAAAAGTGATCAGTGGTATATATATCTCTGAATAATTTGAAATAAACTGTTAAATTCAATAACAAACATAAATGATTTAAAAAATCTACTTCTTCAAGTCAATACCTTAATTTCAATTCTGTTAACCCCTCCTCCCACAAACTAGCTGTTGTCCGTACTGTGTTATAGCATGCTAAATATTACAGTAGTAATTGTAATATTTTAAATGTTGAATTAAATTGAATTTCTTCTGATTTGAAAATGAATGGTTACCCATTCCCTATCCTGTTAGTTAAAAAAAAAAAAAGTAAATAAATAAAAAATAATGAAATATCTCTTCCCTAAAACAAACAATCCCTTTTTTTGTTAAGAATTCAAATTGTTTGATTTCAATTCCTGATTGGGGTGTCTTGAAGACTACTGCGGAATTGCTCAGAACAGTTAATGTTTTCACATCATCTAAATCGCAATTAAAAATTAAGAGTTTTCTTTCTAGTTCCCTTGAGCACACTGGTGTTATGTATTGCATTCTCTACAGAAATTATACCCTGTTTATGTTGGTGAAACAGGCCATTTTACAGCTGAAAGAACATGCCTTAAAATTAGGCCAATTTAAAATAAAAAATTGGCCATACATTAGATGCTAACCGTATATTTTATTTTTTTAATGTAAAGATTCTTGCTTCTTATACCAATAGCTATAATAGTCAAGATTTTTTTTTTTTTTTTTTTTTAAATGTCTATATGAAACTGCAATTTAAACCGTTAAATGAATCGTGTATGATACTAGCTCAGTATAGGGTCATGTTTTAATGTTTCTGAACTTATGTTTGTAATTGTTTTTACCACAAAATTAACACAGATAAGGGGCCAATTTTAACCTATTTTGGAATGTTTACATATAAATAAATATCTCTTTTGTATGTTTTTAAAATAAAAAATAAACTTAAATGTTTTATGAATGTAGGTACAACATTCAAATGGAGGAGGGGGGGGGGGGGTTGACAAGTAAGAAAAATAGTGTGAAGTATCACACCAGATTATTGCACCAGATAAAGGTCTTGTTCAATTACTTCAACCTGAAACTACTGTTGGTAATTTTTTGGAAGTTATAGTGCTTGCTATAACTACCAAAGATTTTCATTAATTATCTAATCAATTGTGTAATATGCTTTAGGTTTAGAATAGTATTTAGGAGTAATCGCTAAAGAAGTATAAAGAAATATATTGGTATCGGAATGGTCAGAAGTATAAAAAGAAATATATTGTATATCGGTTTAATTAAATTACAGCATGAACATTCTTACTGTCTTAAACAGGATGTGATTTACAGTAGAAGATTATTCAAAACAAGAATGATCCATTCAAGCCCAACAGCCAATTAAATTATATTTGTGTTTTTTATTTGAACATATTTCTTAAAGCATTAAAATGTTTTTATCATGTACACAAAAATCCTAAAGCTTATTGAGCAACTAGTTTCATAATATAAACGAATATTTTAATCCTATGGTGACTAACTCCCCTCAAAATTACTCCAATCACAGATGATTAAAAAAGTTTTATTTATTTTAACTGATAATTTGAAAATCAAAAAATTAAGTTTAAAAACAAAAAGTTACCCCCACTTTTTATTTTTAAATAATAATACATGCATTTCATTTTTTTTATTTTTCTTTGTCTAATTATTATTATTTTTAAAAAATCAGAATACTGTTTCTATAATGTTAGGATTATGGTAGTATTTTTCTGCTTTCTTCTATATATATATATGAGAAGAAAGTATTGGATTCTTGAAAATTTTTGAATTCCATTTTGAGATGCTCTGAACATAATTTGACTGTTTTTAGAAATCGTCTGTGTTTGTGTGCGTGTATCACAAACTTTATGGATGCCGTATCTAACAAACCAATGAATGAAATTTAACCGAACGTGGTGTTTTGTTAGACTTTGCGATTAAACTGGTGCTGATTAGATTTGGAGATCAATCGCTCCACAGGTGGCACTGTTGTCTCATTTTTTCATAAGTTCTAACGTAGTAGTAAAGGACAAAATTTCGTATAAATGTACATAAAATATTTTTAGCTTTTCAATGTAAAATTAAAAAAAAAAAAATCTATAATAGTAACAGCCAATTAAAAATATTTTTTTTATTTTTGGGGACATCTCTTTCCCTGCCATGAGTAAAATGTAGCCCCTTAGGGTGTGAAAATGTTGAATATGGGTGTCTTTTAAAAAAGCTTGTTACTATCTTTAAAACGAATGATAATTTGAAACAAAGTTATCAACTTTTTTCATTTAAACAATAATGTATTTTCTAAGGTATCATCTGTATAGCAAAAAGTTGATTTTCTTAGAGATTTAGTGTTATACACTCCTCTACAGAGCCTGATTATCGGCCTAGGGCACCTCTATATATAGGAACCAAAATAATTTTTAAATGAAAAAATGCTATTTTTGGAAAAGATTTCCTTAAAAAAAATTAACTAAAAGTTAGTTAACGATAACAATCTTTAGTTGAAAGTAGGGATTTTTTAATATCTTTTAACCAATTATCCGATTCAATTAAACAATACAACATTAGCTAGATTATGAAATATACCAGTTTTCATGGAGATCGGTCGAATGATATAACATTTTACAGCGGACCAAAAAATTCAGATAAATTTTCACTTGCAGGCTTACAGTTATATAATACAAATTAAAGAACTTTGTATCATCCTAATGGAAAATATCTTTACATTTTCCGTAGTATTTGGTCATGTGTTCCTATTTACATACCCGCTGACTTCGTATGGTATGAATGAGGTAGATTAGGATTAAAAAAGAAAACAGTATTATAAAGAATACCTTGTGAAAAATTACATTTCTATGCAAGTGGATTCCAACAGTCATAGAAGAAAGATTACCCCTGCACCAATAATAATAATTTGAGGTCTCGTTGCAAAAGAAGTTAAAACTAATTTCTTATGAAGGGGATGCTTTAACTTTTTTACCAGCAGTCAAACTTTGTGCACAAATTAGATTAAAAAAAAAAATAATAATAATTTATTCAAGAGTGGGGAGGGGGGGGGGGGTGTCACCAAAATCGTCCTGAGCCGTGGGCCCCAACAGGTGGTAATCAGGCTCTGCTCCTCTATGATGGAAATTTTCTGCATTCATCATGAAAAATAATTTTGATAAATAATAATTTGAATAAATAATATGCACAGCGTAAATTTGTATAAGAAAATATAGAAGAAAGTTTTAAGAGTGCTTCAACATACCATTTCTTTATGAATTAATTTTCAAAATTCAATATGAATAATGTGTATATCAATTTTTGAATTCCTCATATGAAAAATGATATCTTAGAAAAAGTCAACTTAACTACCTCTGTTGCATACAGTGTTGCCAATTTAGCGGAATTTCCACTAAATTTAGTGGATTTTTGAGACGATCAATGGGAAAAAATAAAGGTTTAGCGGATTGGATTTTACATTGCACTGGTGCTACACTATGGACAACTGAAATTTTAGTGGATTTTCATGTGTACTTTTAGCAGGAAAAAAAGTTTGTGTTGGAAACACTGGTCGCATACATCCATATTAAACTACACATATTGTTATGTGTGATAATAGGTTCTGTTAAACTTATCTCAAGTTTGTAAGATTGCAAAAATAGACATTTTTTTTCCCCATTGCAAATATTGGCCAACACGATAGCACATCAGACAACAATAAGATAGTGTTTTAACTATTCTAAGGTAAGAGAAGCTTTATCAGAAAAGCCTAAGATTAGAATAACCAACTGAGTTGAAAGTTGAGCTGTACCTTTTCCAATTCTTATTTTGATAAATATTTATATATTTGGCATAATTTTTGGTGATTTTAACAGAAATCTCAATTAAAAAGCTTCAGAAAACATTTTTCCCGCATCAAAAATTTGTTGCTAAATATTTCCAAAAACAATGATTGCTGCCAAAACAGTGCTACCATGATGCCAGATGTCTAGTACTGCCAGAATTTAGCAAAAAAGAAAAATAAGCAAACACATGGAAAAGCACACATTTCTCTCAAATATTTTAGATGTCCATAGAAACGAGCTATCTCAAAATAATTTTCTTTTAGAAACAAATATTTTACAACATGCATGCTTCTTAGCAACTAAAATATAAATATTATTTTCTACCTTTAAAACAAAAGGTCACAGAGTGACCAAAAAAGAAGGTGTGCAACTACACGTTCAATAAATCCTAAACTTCAAACTTCCATAGCTAATCATTTTTAAATTATCATAGATATAAATCCGAAATGCAGATCACATAGTAACTCAAAAGTTTTAAGTTACCATGAATATCTTTAAAATGGGAGACCCTATAACAACTAAAATAAAGGGTTGTATAACTATGTGTTGTAAGTCCAAAATACAAAATTTTTATGTTCTACAGCTAAACATTCTTTAATTATGTGACTCACTTTCACACACACACACAAATACATACATACTAAAGTCATGGGGAAAAAAATTTGTGAAATCACAATTCTCTCAAAGATAGGAGTTCATATAATTCAGGGATTAAAATTAGAAGTATGTATCTAAACATTATAACAGTCTTAAATACAAAGTTTCGAGTTAATTGTTTTCTAGTTATGTGAGATTCAACTTAAGTTTCACTATTCCTTACAAAGAAGTAAAAGAGATTAAAAAAAAAAATCAAACCAGTCTTTAGGGACTGCCGATAGAAGTGAAAACTAAGTAACTTGTGAATTGTATCGTCGAGCTATTAGATTATTACTTTCGAATTATTTTTGATTTGTAAAGAAGTGTTTATGATCTGTATTATAGGATTCAGCACACTATTTGTAGCTACCCAAATTAAACGAACTAAGCCTTATATTAGGTAAAAATATTGATTACTTATGAAATTATTTTAATTAGTAGCTGAGATACAAAAGAAAACCAATTCAGGACAACTCAAAATGTGTAAATCAGGTGAAATCTCAAATTCCACTTTCGATAACATAAAAGAACTTTAAAATATCTTTCGAATGATGTATTAAAAATAATTTAATCATAATTAGAATTTGTAATATTGAAATTTTAAAATATTACAGCGCCATCTGACGGTAGAAATTTCTGTAAGCTACTGTTCGTTTCCAACTCAACAAAGCTTTCAAATGATGTATTACTTATGAAATTATTTTAATTAGTAGCTTAGATACAAAAGAAAACCTAATCAGGACACCTCAAAATGTATAAATCAGCTGAAATCTCGAATTCCACTTTCGATAATATAAAAGTACTTTAAAATATCTTTCGAATGATGTATTAAAAATAATTTAATCATAATTGGAAATACGCATTTTAGAATAAAATAAAATTTCCAATTAAAATGTAAATTTTTTCCAAAATCAATGAAATTTGAACTGCAACTATCTCCTGTGCTGTTAATGGCGCACAGAAAGTTTCAAAGAATATAGAAGAAAATTGAAGCATTTTGAAATTTGCAATTTTTATTCCTAGTAGAAAAACCACGTGATGTCAATTGGTAAAAAATATGTTTTTTCCAGACCAGACAGGGTGAATGGGTTGTCATGGTAATGAATGCATGCAGAAATTCAAAGCGTTCACTGACAATGACGCAAGTTCCATGATTTTTGTTCACCCAAAAGGGCTCAACGCACCTAAAGAAGTTTTCACTTCAAAAAAAGTTTGAATTTTTCAATGTGTTGGAAAGCTGACTTTCATTTCAAAATCAGGTGAGAAAAACCCTTAACAATACAATGGAAAAATATATTTTTAAAAAGCATTTTGTTCCCTTTGTTGGGATAGAAATGTTGTGGAAGTGTATTTAACAGTGTTGTCACAGTAATGCTATAGTACAGAGAAACAGAACAAAGTGGGAAAAAAAAAAAAAAAAATTGAGCTCACCAAAATTAAAAATACCTATTTATACAGAAATAAATTAATCAAAACTGCAAGCAGTGCATTAATATGACAACACTGCCTTCAATAAGACTTATGCAGTAATAAATTAAACCAACACCAAAAACTGATTAAAATCACTTTAATGATTGACAGAAGAAGTTACAGAGAAACAAACCAGTTTTATATTACAACAGATTTATTTTTTGAATAGAGAAATTAAACTTTTTTTTTCTTCTTTTAATTTGGAAAGAAGCATGCAGAGATCTTTGCAAGCCATGCAAGACATAATTTTGGTGAGCTCTATGTAATAATGTAATATCTAAAATGTTTATTTACATAATGTTATGGACAAAAGAAAAAGTATTCACATAGAATATAAATTGCTATACAGCACAATCTATGTTAAAGGCTTAGAAATTGCAATTTTATGTATTTTTTGCAAAATCCTAAACAGGATAAAAAGCTGTTAGATTTGGATCATAAAAAATTTTGATTACGCAAGTAAAAAAATAACCACTATTGGATGGATTCGTATTTATTGTACAACCTCTGACAATAAGGTTCGGTGAGTAGTCCTGTAACATTAACGTAGATGAAATATTAACGAAAGTTACCTTACTGTCCTTAGAAATAGTCACCTCCCATAACTATGCACCGGTGAGATCTGCTATACATGTCCTGGAAACTTTTCAAGAAGTCTTATTTTGGGATGGTGTTCAAAAGCCTCGTCACGTTTCGTTGGATGTCAGGAATTTCGTCAAATCTCTTTCCTTTCAAAGTGAGTTTGAGTCGTGGGAATAGGAAGAAGTCTGGAGGATTGAGATCTGGCAAGTATGGTAGATGTTCAAGTTACAACCCAAGCTTAAGGGCCCTCTTCACTCACCGCCGCCAGAAGCCAAAGCTAATGTTATTCTATGGGAAATTTTTCTTTACAAATAACTTATTAACTAATACATATTTTTAAATTCTGTTTTCATATTCTGAAAATTCCCAGCTGTTAAATGGACAGACCTTTTTTAAAAAAGTATTTTTTAAATTTTTTATATTTTATTTTGAAGCTGCAGAATACGAATTTTCAATATGTGAATTTTTTTTATTTTCCAATTTCAAAATAAAATATTAAAAATTAAAAAAAATACATTTTTAAAAATGTTCCGTCCATTGAACAGTTGGAAATTTTCTGAATGTGAAAACAGAATTTAAAAATATGGATTAGTTAATAAGTTATTTGTAAAGAAAATTTCCCCATAGAATAACATTGCCTCAGGATTCCGGTGACGGTAAGTGAAGAGGGCCGTTAAAACAAAACTTTGAATTGATTTTTTGTTCGTTCATTTTCCTGTTCTCAGTTAAGAACCAACACACTAAACAAGCACTTTGTAAAACAAGTCTTACACGGAACACAAACGACACTCCACTGAACAATGGTGGGGACAGAGGGTCAACACCTGCCACTACGCAGGTGCAGAGTTTTGTTTTGCCAGTGTTGCCAGATCGGCTGTTCTGGCTTCATTCACCGAACTTTATTGTCAGAGGTTGTATTTAAAAAGGTTGGTGCCACATTCACAGGCAAAACTTTTACACATACACACATAGATGCCTCGGAACATTCCTAGTTTTCCTTTAAAGCAAAATCTTAATGCACTACTAAACTACAGGCTACACAATTAGTACAACAGGGAGAAGACACACGGGTTTTCAGGAAAGTTTATGTTAACTAATTAAGGATTGACTATTTTATATTAAAATATAAAACTACAGACTAAAAAAAATCTTATAAAAATAATTATATTGATAAGTTGGCACAAGGAGACAAATTTATAAACATAAAATAATACATGTCTAACTTTACAGCTATTCAAAGAAAATAGATACAAGGTGATAGGATGAATTATAAGATTTCTATACATATTTTACAATTTTATCAAACAAATTTAGTACAGACTATTTACAAACATAAAGCAATATTACAATAGTAACTTAATCGTATAATAATAATAATAATAATAATAATAAAAACATTTCTCATGAATACACATAAATGATCCCCTGCTTTATAACTAAATTTTAAAGTTTGCAGACCTAAAATCCTAACCTGAATGGAGTGTAAGTGTAATAAACAAGTGTAATCCCATTGATGTAAATAATTTTAACATATCATATATATGTTATTATAACACAATATGTATATATATATAGAGAGAGAGAAGAAAAAAAGAATGAATTTTATGTATTATGTTAGTTGTTATAAAACACAGAAATCCCTCCTTCCCTCTTTGCCCATTTTTTTTTTTTTTTTAATCTCTTCCTTTTGTGCAAGTTTTTAAAAGTATATACTATAAGAGTATTATCATTTAGATAACAAAAGTAATTATCAATTGGATTAAAAATTGAAATAATACACAAATGTTTAAGCACATTTGCAGCTATAAACAAAGTGTATGTAATTTTTAAATTAATGGTAATGCCAAAATAGGCCTATATATATATATATATATATAAAGAAATATACTTGAAATATAATAATATGATTAATAAAATATTAGACTAAAGAGGTTTTTTTTTTTTTTTTTTTTCCTTCTTTTAAGTAGAGGAATTTATATTAGCTCAATAATTACTGTAGACTAAACATGAAGCATATGATTTTAATATCAAACACTTTTTTTTTTTTTTTTTTTTTTTTTATAAAATAGAAGGGGCAGATTAAATGAATATAAACACAATAATTTATATTGGATGTTGAATTTTATATGGGCAAATGTAGCTTGAAGTAATTTGACATGAGGTGACAAGGTTTAACACAAAAGCAAGGTATAGAAAAAATAAATCTTTTCTACTCATTTCTTTCTTTCTTTCTTTTTATGTTTTTTCTAAAAGAAAGGAATATATATAACATCTACACAATAGTTTGGAATTTAACCAAACATAAAATAAAAAAATATTAAAAGCATGTCTATCCAAAGTAAAAAATAAATAAATTACGGGATAATTTATTTATACATATTTCTTTTAATTAATTAACACTTTTTGTGAATTGCATAAATATTTATAATTGCCATAATGATTTTAATATTTAAGTCTGTCTTTGTTTCCTCCCATTTGAATTCCATGTTACTAATGATGATAAACTTACTTTGACATCCAGTTAATTAAGGGAGACATATTTCTACCAAATTCAATAAGAAACTTAATTAATAGAGAATTGGTTATGCTCAATATTGAGAAATATTTACAATTTAAAGTTACTGCAGAACTGGTATTTTAATTAAAGTATCAGTACATATTAAGAAGTTATTTTTTCCAAGACACATCAATGATTACACAATAGATCTTAGAAGAGCAAAATAAGTTGTAAGAGATCAAGAATGCAGGAAGGAACCGTTGAATCAGCAACTTACTTTTATTTTAAAAAAAAAAAGTCAAGTTTAGTTTTCATAATTCTAAAATAAAACGAATTTTTTGTGTCTGAGATCAATCAATGATTCGATCTATCAATCAGTATCTGAATCAATGTCTGATCTATCAATTTGAATAGATTATGAAAACTATAGAAATTCCCTTTTCTCTCCGATTTGATTAATGTCAATTTATTCTTACCTAAATCGGAACTTTTTAATATTAAAACACAAAACTCTTATAGGATTAAGCAATGATTTCATACCCATATTTTAAAAATATTTGTAATTTAACTGAAAATTTTATTTAACAGGTATAAGAGTGGGAGAAATGCAACAGAAACAAAAATGAACTAAATTTCTAGACAACACATGCACACACACTTTAACCCATTTAGAATTGATAAGTAGCAGAAATTCAGCTACTCAATTTCATTCCGTTTTTCCTAAGCCTATATGACTTATGTCTGAACATTTTTTTCAATTTTAAAAGCACAAAATAAATAAATAATAATAACAAGCAATTTGCTAGCATGCTCAAAAAAGTTATAAATAGTTATTTTTATTATAATCGAAGACAAACTGAAAATATAAAAATTATTTTGTATCTAAAATTAATGGTATTTTCAATATTTTCGTAACATACCCTTACGACAACATCTCACATCATTTTTGCCAGCTGCAAAATCTTATGTTAATGTATGGGAAATTTTTAAGGTTTATCTCTAATAAGCTTAAATAAAATAAATAAATCAAATTTAAAATAAATAAATTAAAAAAAAAAAAAAAATCAGAAAGTTAGCTGGCAGCTGATCTCAACTTATTTATTGCATTTTATTACTATTATTACTTATTCATTTATTTTTAGAAAACAATAAAACTTTACAATTCAAAATGTATTGCCTTCCAATTTATTGCCAATTTCCAAAATTTCAGAAATAATTTTTATAATAGCCACAATTAAGTTTCTGATGTTGAAAATTTAAATAAGTAATGAATACTTTTATATAAAACTTTTAGACATGGAATTTTGCAATTGGCAAAGTAGTCGAGGCATTCACCTAACAGATAGATTTTAAATGAAAGTAATCAAGCTAAAATTTTTAACCTAACCTATTTGAATATACGGAGGAACTATGGGATATGTTGCACTGGTCCCAAATGGGTTACTAATACTACTTACAAAACAAGTTGTTCCCTTTAAGACACAACAAGATTTAATTATTTTTCTTCCTCGCATTTACAATTTATGGTACACCTATAGAGGAAGTCCTCAATATCCCCGAGTAATGTATCCGATGAACAATAGAATTCAGGGGGAGTCAGTAATGAAATTAAGGAACATAATGTTACAATGATGCCCAAAACAGTGATTAAGGCAATTTGGGGAGTTAATATTTCTAATGTAGTATCCTTACTGTCTGGGCAGAGCTTAGCACTGCTCGTTGCACTGCCATGAATGTTCGAAATAGTCACACTGTAAGTTCCATAGTCACTTTGCTCAACCTCATGGATGATCAGGCGTAAAATGCCAGTTGATTCCAATTCCATTTTATGCCTTGGAGAAGGTTCCAAAGGATTGCCTTCTTTAACCCTGTGAAAAAGGAATGATTGAAGCATTATCAGATTGATCAAATAGATAATGGTCAATGTACGACAGAATATATCAAATGATTTCAATAAATAAATACAGTCCTATTTACAGTTAATGAAAAGTTTGGCGTTAGCAAATTTCATCTGATCCATCGCGAAATATATTTCTAAATTCAAGAAAATATGTTTATTTTAAAAATGATCTATCAAGATATCAATATTGGCTACTAATGGACTATTGTAAAATATTGTTCCATTGTAAATACTTAAGATTGAAAAAAAAAGGAGGGTGAGGCGAGACCCGCTCAATGATTTTTGCAGATCACAAAATAATATGAAACAGAATGTTTTCCATAATTACTACTTTTATAAAATATTGCAGTAGCAGTGCTAATCTAGTTTATAAATAAAATACTGTTTCCTTTTTTCTACAAATATTCTGCGAAAAAGGGAGCAACTGCTTTAAACAATAAAAGTTTGCATATAATGTTTTGCTTTTCAAAGATTATGCATAAAAATTATTTTTTTTAAATCCTAAAATTAAAGTTATAACTTTTTTTTTTTTTTTTTTTAAATCTCAATCAGTTTTGCTTTATTACTATGTAATACATCATTTAACAAAAATTTAAACATTGTCAAGCTGCTCTGTAACACTATTGGAATAACAATAATAAAGCAAGTACTGTTATATTTTGTTCAAATATATTTTTATTATGCTGTTTTAAGAATTCAAACATTGAAAAAATTTAAAAAAAAAAAAATCCATACATAGTAAAGGAACAACAATTACTTTCATTTTAAAAATTCATTACTAATTTATATATTTAATTTTATAAATGTCGTTAATTCTTGCCAAGTGTTTTGTTCAGATGAGTTTATTGGCTAACAAACAGTTAAACAATTTGTCGGGAATTCCCGTTCATTCTTCTGCTTTCAGAACAAATGACTTTCCAGACAGACTGGCGCGTGCCTTTCTTTTTCATGATTGCACCACTCTTTCGATTCGAAAAGAAGAAGTATTCGAAAGATGCTTTTTAGAATCAGAACAGTAAAGGACCTTGAACAGAGATGGGGCTACGTTAAGATCGCCTTGTTTACAGACGCCCCGGTCCTAAAACAGAACTACTAAAACTTTCAGAATTTAAACTAAGAAAACATTTATCAGAGCTGATTAGAATTTAATAACTTTAATATTAAGATTTAGTTTAATTATCTATCTGTAAATAGTTTTTGTTCCGTTTTCGTTTTACATGTATGCTAACAAAGCATTAAAAATTATGTTTTCCCATCTAAGTAGTGCTGTAGTTTCATAGACTTTGTGTTAATGGATCATAGCTGCCACCTTCCACATCCGGACCTTTCGTGATAGAAGCTTTCAGGTGAGACCCATCCATATTTCATTATTTACGAAATGAATATCTTTTAGAAGAATAAATATTTTATTAGAAAATTTAAGAATGTATTTGTAAGAAAAGTTAAGATTAAAAATATGTTGTATCGGGTCTGTAAGAAGAATAATTAAGTTTTAGATCAGAAGATCTTGAGCAGTAATACAATTCAATGAATAAGTACTTCTTGCTCCTTATGCAAAAATACCCTTCATA
This sequence comes from Salticus scenicus, assembly GCA_963930645.1. NCBI lineage: Eukaryota > Metazoa > Arthropoda > Arachnida > Araneae > Salticidae > Salticus > Salticus scenicus. Next base: position 402,693,010 of record OZ005649.1, on the reverse strand, counting down.
CTATTTGATTAACAAATTTAGTTAAACTTCCTCAAAATTGGACATATAATATTGCAAGAAAAGAAAAAGCTGGACATACCAACTAACATCAGGAGTGGGAATTCCTGTAATGCAAGCTGTAAATTTTGCAGTCATTCCTTCCATCACTTCATTGTCTCCGATCTTTTTCAAGAACATGGGTGGTTCACCTTTCTCGACTTTATCACTGAAAACAGATATTAAGCTTGACTACCCACACTCAGACTCAGAAAATAAAACAAAATCAATAGTTACAACTTCAAACAGATTACTACATTAATAATAAGTTTTAAAATTTCCTTTAATATTTGCTGTATCTTAACCCATTCATGACTGAAATAATTATGCTAAATATTCTTTGAGGAATACTTCAAATGTAAGTAAATATGAACTATTGAAGGTAATGAACATTAAGTTCAAATATTTCTTGTGTTAGTTTTAAATTTACAGCTGGTCTCTTCATTTGTGGACACCCGGCACTCCAATGAAACAATTTTGAAACAAGAAATTTCCTACAAATCATTTTCTTTTCTTTTTGATTTTGAAACTTATTTTGGAATATTAATAATTTTAAAAAATATATTATGAAAAATATGAGATGTATTTGATTTTACAATCATCCAGCCATGTAGGATTTAAATTTATTGCAACTGCTGCAAACGGAAATTCATTAATATCATTTCCTGATATTTTTATTTATTTATTTATTGTTGTTGTTATTACTTTGAAGCCACAAACAAAAGTGCTCTATGCTGATAAAAAATGACAGAACCTTATAGTTTTCAGGTCCTTAATCAAAAATAAATATTAATATGCAGTGGCACTACTCAAAGAAAGAATAAAGTTTTGGGATTTTTATTTTTCTATCACAGAGCTTCCCCCCCCCCCCAAAAAAAAAAAAAAAAGAAAAAAAAAAAAAAAATTTATGTCAGCCATTACAAACTCAAATATCTTATACTTAATGGAATCCAGATTAAAATTCCTCGACAACTGTAATCTATTGCAGTGTGTCTACACTTGGTGTAGACACTATATTTTAAACAAATTTATTTTTATCATTAAGCGCGTATCAAACATGACGAGTTTATAGGCAATTTTAGAACCAACCACTGATCAGTGCCGATTTTTCAGAAAAAATTGTCTCTACTCCCAGTGTGATAGCGCGCACCGAACTTGCCAACTTTTTCAGAGCTGTCTTGATACAATTGTCTCTACACACAATTTTTTCACAGACTCATCCAGTCAGGATGCGCTATTTTGATACGTCATATTTCCAAGATGGCAGAACACGGGAATCGCTTAAAGTGGAGATTTGAAGAAAAAATATTATCTTTAAGCACATTTATTTTACCGTTAAATGATAAGAATTTTGAATTAATCGTTTTTATTTTCGTATGGCGTTATGACAATAGTTGTAAGAAAGATCAAAATAGAAATAATAATGCAATATTTTACACAAATGAAAGGGAATTTTAACACTAATCATTGCATATTTTATTTGAGCCAAGAAAAGTGATAAGCATCAGAAGTTAGTCTTCTTTCATTCAACTTTTCACCCGTCTATTGTAACCTCTACGGTGCTTTGGTCGAGGAAAAATCGGCTCAAAAATTGGTTGTTTCTAAAGTTGCTGGGTCTGATACGTCCTTTATTTATTTCTTTATTGTTGGAGAATCGCTGTCCACATGATCATTGAACAATAAAATTTTTCATCTTATCAATATGTAAATGTAGATCCCCCCCCCCCTTGTTTCTTTACCTTATATCAACAGCAGCTCTAGTAAAATCTTCACCCATAGAGTTAGTGGCTTTGCATTCATAAATTCCACCGTCAGCTGGTTGAGATGTTGAAATCATCAACGAGTGAGTATCCCCAATGTGTGTGCAGATGTACTTGGGGCTGTTGGTATTGATTAAATCCCCATTGAAATACCAATCCACTTCAGGTTCGGGATAACCAGTTAATTTACAGGTTAACTTCATAGGTTGATTAACAAAGCCCTAAAAAAAAATAAAAAGTAACTTTTTTAACTTGAAAATTATTACAAAATAAATACTGAATAAAATAATAAATAAAAAAGTTTTTTATCATGGTATTTATTACTAACAATTTTATTTATTTTTATTATTATTCTTATAATTGTATCATGTATATATGTGATACCCTCTTTAAATGGCTAAATTTCAGAATGAATAAAATTTATACTTGAATAAAGTTTCTTAAATTAGTAATTGTATATATTATACTTTTTTAAGACAATAATTAATTTTAAAAAAAGTCTAGAAATTACATAATATTAACTGAATAAATAACATAATGAAGGAATGAAAAATAAATAATTTGGAATTAAACAAAAACAATTTTTAAACAATCTCCCCTGACTGGGCTTGAACGTTAGGCCTTTAGGTTTGTAGCCCGGAGCTTTACCTCACAGCCATAGCGTTCACGTAGGGAAAGTCTTTTTTTACAATATAGATTTTTTGTTTGCTCCCAGAGCGGTTACAAACATACATACAGGTGAAGCTAATAAAAGCGTGTTAAAAAAGAAAGAACTTTATAATATTAATAAAAAACTTTATTGAAAGCATATTTGTGTATGTAGATGCTCAATAATTAGATAGGTAATAAAAAAAAATCTAAGTATCAATCTAAGTAAATCTGTCAAGCTCTTAAAAAAAAAAAAAAAAAAAAGATGCAATGTGTGATTTAATTCAAATTGTTCTGTAGTTCTATAATTGCTCTATTTATAATATAATTCTATATACAAACAATATAATTTTAATTGTTCTACGCATTAGCATAGTTTTACTCTTCGGAAGTAACAAAAAATATATGAATTGAATTGTAGAAAAATGAATTAAAAGAGATCAATATTAGCCAACAAAGAAAGAATCCAATAAAAAAAAATGTAGAAATAAAATGTGATTTACATTAAAGTCTGTCAATCTCTGTATGAAATGAGGGGCTGATTTCTCTTGGACTGCCACCGAGCCTTCTGTACTGGCTTCTCCGAGGGGATTAGTCAGCTTGCACTTGTAAGTACCAATATGTTCAGCTGATGATTTCTTGATCTCTAAAATAGCCTAGGTGTGAAAAAAATGAAAGCCTTGTCAACATTTTTAATAAGTTTTGAGCTAGGAACATTCAAAGGAAATGAATGTTTTATAATAAAACACATTCAAATATTATGGCCATAGGAGAAATTTTCGCCCAACACAATGTGATAATATTTATTGAAATTTATTTTTCCGACTGAGTGAAAATAATGCCTGGACCGGGAGTCGAACCCCAGATCTTTGACTTACAAGGTCAAGGCTCTACCAATTGAGCTATCCAGGCCGACAACCGGTGGACATTACTCACTCAGACAACCTTTAGGCAGAAACATCTGGTCTATCATGTAGATAGCTCGACAGAAATAAGCCGCAGGTACAATATATTAAAATCACACAATCAGTTAATTGTGTGATTTTAATATATTGTATTTCTTTCTCCCATTGTTTAATGGTGTTTTCCTTTACCTGCGGCTTATTTCTGTCAAGCTATCTACATGATAGACCAGATGTTTCTGCCTAAAGGTTGCCTGAGTGAGTAATGTTCACCGGTTGTCGACCTGGATAGCTCAATTGGTAGAGCCTTGACCTTGTAAGTCAAAGATCTGGGGTTTGACTCCCGGTCCAGGCATTATTTTCACTCAGTCGGAAAAATAAATTTCAATAAATATGATTTTCTTCCCAATCAGTTGATTGTGTGATTTTAATACAATGTGATGAACTTTTCTAAGTAATAATCTCAGAAGTTGAAGATTCACTGACCTTGATTCTCCCCCTATGTTGCTGTGTTGTGTTGGGTGAAAATCTCTTGTGAGATATGGTCATTACTGTTGTTTTGATTTTCGAGATAAGAGAATGAAAAATGATTTTCGACAAAGAAATAAATTAGTTCTTTACTGTAAAATTATTATTTATGTTTGTTTTGATAGTTTAAACATACTTTCATATATGCCTAAGCTTAAGAAATACAAAAAATAAATAAATAAATAAAAATAAAATGTTTGAAATACAAAATTTTTAGTTCTGCAAAATCCATTATATTGCAAAATAAATAAATAAATAAATAAATAAAAAATCTATGTTCTCTCTCTTTTTTAAATTCTTATTCTTAATATTATTTTCCTTTAGCAGGGGTGAAACTACCTTACATGCAAAAACCCTGAAAATTGTTACTTGCATGCAGATTTGGAAGATTTATAACAGATTATAATACGATATATCATTCCTAAGTGATATTAATAAAGTTCATGATACATTATGAAGCAAATTAAACATTCAAAAGGAGAAATTTCCATAAAAACAAAATGATTTAACATGAAATTAAGTGACAGCAAAAATTTCAAAAACTCTGAATTCAGGGGTAGCCCTGAAAAGTTTCACCCCTGCTTTAGTTACAATAAAATCAGATCATCAGCCTATTTTTAATAAACAGTAAAAATTAATAATGGAAATTTAATTTTTCTTCTACTTTAATAAGGGTCATAATTGTTCTATGATCAAAATACATTCTTCAATTAATTCAATGAATAAGATGTTATTTTCTGTATTCAATTATTGTCATTATTATCTCCTCCACCCCTTCAAAGTTTAATTTTTGTTATAAAGTTCACTTATCTCTACAGAATTTTAGTAAATTTATTTTTTTAATATAATGCACATTTTCTTTAGTATTTGAGTTAAACTGATATCTATTTAAATTTAATGATGACAGCCAATAGATGATAAGACCAATAGGATAGAGTCTTTTGTATATCAGCAACATATTCTAGGAACAGGATTCGACAAGGATTTATTTAGCAAAACTGTATTAAGCGTACTTTTTTTATATAGGAATTTTTGCTAGTGTTCGGACACTTTTGTTACTGACTGTATATATTGAACTATTTCTTCATGATTTATATAGGTTTAGATTTACACAAATAAAAATCAATTAATCATATGCTACTGGATTAAAAAAAAAAAAAAAGCACAAAATATTTCATTATTATAAATTTTGTTAAAAGTAAGTAGAGCAAAGAAATACATGCAGATAAAAATAATGCATCAGTATAAAACAAATTTTAGGGCAAGTATAAAATAAATTCAGTAAGTATAAAATAAATATCAGTATAAAATAAATTTTAGGCTATTTCTTTCTGATAAAATAGATAAAATGAAAACAGTTTTACTTAAATAAAATTGAGAGAAAATGTACAAAAGAAATTTTAAGGAATTAATACACATAGCAACTAATAACAGGAGACTTGGCGTTGGAATATTAAAACCTGAATAAACTACTACGTCAGAAACGCCAAAGAAAAATATTTGAGACGCATACAGCTGTTTCGGTAGCCTTAAACGTACAGTCTTCAGTGCAAAAAGAATTCTGAATCTGGAGAAGTGCTCGAGCACTTCTGTGTACGAGTGTATGAGCACTTCTCTGCGTACAAGCACTTCTCCAGATTCAGAATTCTTTTTGCACTGAAGACGGTATGCTTAAGGCTACCGAAACAGCTCTATAAGTCTCAAATATTTTTCTTTGGCGTTTCTGACGTAGTACTTTATTCGGGTTTTAACACATAGCAGCTGTTGCTAAGGGATGCAACTTCATATTTTAAAGTGCAGAATCAGTTTTAATATTTCTAACTATTTAAATCAAAAGATTAGTCTGCAAACAAGTGCAATAAATAAGCAGATGTCATAAATATATTCCCCACTGAAAAAAATCCTTGTACCTTTTTGCCATCAAACGTCATGAGCGTGTTGTCGGATGGCTGTAATTCTTTACCGTTGACTGTCCAAAGGATATCAGGTAGAGGGTTGCCAGTGACCTCTGTTTCAAAGCAAATAGGCTCCCCTTCTTTGACACACAAATTTCCTAATGGTGTTACAACACAAGGAGCTGATTTAGGAGCACCATAAGCTTCTTTGCCTGCACAAATTATCAACATTCCATTCAATTACACTACACGACTGCTTATTTATATATACACACATTAATTTGCAACTGTCAGTGAGAAACATAAAACATTATTCAACAGTTTTAATAATTTTAGTAATATTAACGTTGTTTATCTCTTTAATATTATTGAAATGTTCAATTTTTCTCACTGTAGATAAAGATTAATGTAAAATAGCTGATATTCAACAGCTGTATTAATATTTAATTCTGATTAAATCTAACATTGACGGAATTTTGTAATTAAGATATTTCAAACATTACTATACATGGTTGGATAAGTTATTATTATGGTTCAAAAGTACCTCAAATAAGATTACTGATTTAAGTGTAACAGTAAATATTTATCTTGTATTGTACCCTTTCCTAAAAAAATATTAAAAATAAAATAAATAAATAAAAGTACAGTGTGAATTTTTAGGAGAAAAATTTTGCATTTGTAATTTTTTTTTTTTTTTAATAATAAAATGTTGTATTATTATTGTTTCAGGATTAAGTTTAAAAACATATATATATATACCTTGATATATATATATATAATGACTGCTTAAGTATCAAGAGTTGATAATGTTAGTTAATTGGGAGGGGGAAAAAAATCAAAAGACACAAATTTGATCAAAAACTTTTAAAGAATCTCTTGCACCACTTTTTACAATACAGAAATTTCTCAAAATACCACAATCACTTTACATAATATATTCATTTAATTGATATACCCAATTATATACACTGATGTTAACTAGTTATACATAATATTACTGTCTCTCTTACATTAGCAAATCTATACATTCTACTTAGTATCACTTACTTTCCCTATACAAAAAAAAAAAAAAAAAAAAAAAAAAGCCTATATATTAGCTTTTTTTATTTTTATTATTGCTGAAAACGACTTAATTGCTTGAAAAAAAAAAAAAAAAAATTACCAGAAACATCTAGATTTCCTGAACTAGTCTCTTCACCAAGGGGATTTTTAGCAACTAGAGAATATCTGCCAGCATCTTCCAAATTACAAGCATCCAACAGAAGAGCTACTGTACCATCTGGACTTCTAAGTTCTTTTACATGTGTGCCATCGGGTACAAATGGTTTCCCATCTTTTAACCTAAATCATAGTACATTAAGCAAATTTAACAAAATAATGATTACATTTTCTATTTATTTAAAAAATTACATAAAAAACATTTTATATTATTAAATTTCATTTATCTTTATAAGAATCCTATACCCAGGGATTCATCAGGTGAATCACTGGTCTTGAGATTACAATTCTCTCTATGGCTCTGTTTTGAGTATGATATACCGTCTGGTATCTATTAGAACTGGATCATGGTTGTTACAAGCCCTTTCAAATTCAAATGATTTTGAAGTGAACATGATCTCAAGACCAGTGATGCCTCTGATGAAGGATTATCTACCTTCATAATAGGATTTTTACAAAGGTAGAAAAGAAATTTTAAAATTATAAAAGTTTCTTCATTAATTAAAAATTATAATTTTTATTATTATTTTGATTGCAACACAAATATTTTTGTTACAACTAATAATAATCTACGACCAATATGTTGACTTGAAGCATCCGATTCGTTACCTTTTGGACCTCAGATCATTTTATGTATGTTTTAATTTCCTTATATTGCTTTATTTACATTTTGAGGATAAGTTCTGTGCCCCAAATGCCTCTTTGTAATTCAGGCTTAGTATATCTGTTGAAATACTGAACTAAAAATATAAACATTGACATTGTAACTCATTAAAGTGCTCAACTTTTGGACATTAGAATGTTAATACCAATCTATTTGTAATGATTTTCACAAAGATTTAGCTTTACAAGACACCATCTTAAGTTAATGCACAATACATTTTGAAGGACTGGATGCACTTTATTAGGTGCACAAGAAACATGCATTGCCATTGCAAATACAGAAGGAAAACAAATTGGAAAAAGGAGATAAATAAAGAAAAGTACTGGACCTACAACATTTTAAATGTGGGAGGACACCAGGATTTAAGAGGTTCCCAATAAATAATCACAAAAGGAGATTTTTCACAAATATTTTTTTTAAATAAGCAACTATGTTAACGGTAATATTCGTACATTAATATTTTCCTATACCAGCAGAGATAATTAAAAATAAACACATACAACAAAATCAATTATACTATCTTGGTAAGTTTCAACATTATTAACTTTGCAATTAAAGTATCAGTACAGTAAAATGACAACATTCATAATACCATTGGTTTCTTCATAGATAGTTCTACAATTCAATACGGACGGCCGCACTCCCCACCTTTCCCGTAATCCTATTGGTTGAACTAAATTCGGTCCCTCTCCTATATATACGAACACTTCTCCAGATTCAGAATTTTTTTTGCACAGAAGACGGTACGCTTAAGGCTACCGAAACAGCTGTATGCATCTCAAATATTTTTCTTTGGTGTTTCTGACGTAGTAGATTATTCGGGTTTTAATATTTATAGTGTTTTTATACTATAATGCAAATAGTGCAAAACATAACAAAATATGCAATTCATGCATTATTCAGATGCACAGAAGCCTCTATCCAATAGAAAATAGTAATATTAACATCAATGATTCATTCACATGGCTACACAAAAATATTTTGATTTATTACAGGAATTTTCTGATGCGTATTTTTAGTTTTTATGATATTTTTACATATTTTACAATAATGTTAAAAAGTATCTATTTAGTAATGTGTAAGTTCAATTAGAAAATGTTACATGTAAATTACATGATTTTTCTTTCTTCTTTTTATTGACATGGTTACTAAAAATTTTGCATAGTCACACATACAAAAGAAAAAAGTTATATTACTTGAAAAGGCTAATATATCAACATTTCTTGTAAAATTTATTTTACTTATTTATTTTTGGAGTGGGTACAGGAAAGCAAAACCTTTAAAGTATCTCAAACAATATTCTAGCTATGCATTTCATTCAGCATACTAAAACAAAATACAATTTAGAATGATTAAAGTCTGACAGTTTGCAATGCCCTAGAGTCCCTTAAATGCATAAATGAAACTCCTGACAGCATTAAAATGATCATTAAAACTTTAAAAAAATTTAAAGAATATTAAAAAATAAACTACAGGTTTGTAAGTTACAATTACAGTTGAAAATAGTGTGTTTAAAATTCTCCAAGTTGGCTAATTAAATTCCGTCTGCATAAAAAATATTTAAAATAATAGTTTGCAAGTTTGTAGAATATATTTAAATTTTAATAAGAAATTAAAAATATTAACATAATGCATACCATGAAATTTCAGGCTGAGGATAGCCACCCAGTTTGGCTTCAAGTTTAGCAGGGAATCCTTCAACTACACTAACAGGTCCCAAAGGTTTGTGGAATGTAGGGCCCTCTGCAATAAATACATGAAGTGAAAATAAATAAATACTTTACAAATATTCTTCTTAATAATGTTACATATACAGAGATGCCAACTTCTAATGACAAAAAAGCAGGAGATATTTTAACAGAAATCTGGAGACTTTTCCAACAAGAAAGTTTGTAAGAAAAATGAGTTAAATAATGCAAATTTAATTTTAAGTAAAGCTGTATAAGCTTAGGAGGTATTTACAAAGCATCCGTATTCAAATTAAATGAATAATATATGTTCCTTGCAGTAAAACAAACTATCAAAAGCAAAAAAAAAAAAAAAAAACCTCAGACATACAATTATTTAAAGTTCAAGTCAAAATAACCAGATTTGATCATTCTGCTTCTAATATAAAACAATAAGAATCTTAATTATCTTTGTAAAAGAAAAGTTAATAAAGAAATGAAAATATCAGCTATATTCTAATGAAATTTGAATTCTTTAAGTTTTCAATAATTATGGTATTTAAAAAAAAAAAAAATCTTTTAATAGTAAGACATTTCTCATTATGCAAAACTGAAAGTTAAAAATTTATTTCTAGCAAAAATTAGTTTCAAAGCATTGTATAGTAATTCACATTCAAACTGAACTTGATAAATTGCAGGGCAAGATAAATTTCAAATTTCTTTACCCAATCTCATAAATTTTTAAGCATAAAATATGCTAAGAGGGATAGATTAAAATTACATGAGAAAAGCAGGAGAAATGGGTGGAAAATCAGGAGCACTGAAAAACAAGCAAAAATCAGGAGACTCCTGCCAAAAGCATGAGACTTGGCATGTCTGCATATAACAGAATTTTAGCTATTCAATATTCAATTATTGAAAATTTCATATTATTTAACATTCGGTCCATTCCATAAATCCCCCACCCCAACTCTGATATTAAGATACTCATCAAAGGTGAAACATCAAATATATTTTTCCCCAGCAGCTTTTAAAATTAAATATGACACAGTGAATTTATTTATTTATTTTATATAGGGTACTTGAACTCATTTTTGCTGTCTGCCAGACAGATAACACATGATATTTATTCTAATAGAATGGTACAATAGAATTTACTGAAAGTATGGTTCTTCAACAGCTACAACCTTTTCTTTCTTTACAGATAATACATACACCCCGCGACAAAAAGATAGGTACAAAGGGTTTTTTCTTTGATTTTTCATAAAATAGTGTTATCTAAATTGTGCTTATCATTTATTAGTATTATAAAATAACACTATTCCCGGACTCATTTTTGTTTTAAGACTCAAATTTTTCTAATTTAAGACTACACACCGCGACAAAAAGATAGGATCAAAGGGGTTTTTTAAAATTTCATAAAATAACATTATCTAATCTAAATTGTGCTGATCATTTATTATCATTACAAAATATTATCCTATCAAAAACATATTAAATATTTGAATCATATTCAAAAATTTAAAAAAAAAAAACATTTGTTCCTATCTTTTTGTCGTGGTGTGTAGTCTTAAATTAGAAAAATGTTAGTCTTAAAATTTTTCTAAATGAGTCTTAAAAGAAAAATGAGTCCAGGAATAGTGTTATTTTATAATAATAATAAATGATAAGCAAAATTTATATAACGTTATTTTATGAAAAATCAAAGAAAACCCCCTTTGTTCCTATCTTTTTATCGCGAGGTGTAGATTCTCCAATAAAAACATTCAGGTTCTTTTGAAGTGATCCCCTCATGAAGCCCGCTTTCAATATCATTAAAACATGTGAAGTGTTGATCAGAAAGGCCATGCTGCACAGACCAAAACAAATAGATTGACTAAATACGGCATGTAAGCTAAGATGACTCCCATCGAAGTCTCCTTAAGGTTCATATGGTTTGGTTCTGTCAAGAAGCAGAATGACTTTTTCATGTCTTTGAGCCTACTGTGGCCATTTGTCTTCAAGTACATAATTCAAATGGAGTAATTATGCTTTTAATGCAAGGGAAGTGTGACGTCACTGACTGTCTTTGGGGCCAAGTAAAGGATTTCCCATGTTAATTGCCCATTGGATTTTTTCGTAAAAAATTATTAAAAATTGAGGAAAATTATTTCCCAATTTTAATCCTCATATTTGAGTATAATTACAAATTAGTTATCGTGCGCATGTGTTAGATTAAGTTATTTTGCTGTCAAATTTCTGTTAAAATAACCATGATTTTTGAAAGGAATTAAATATGTCTGCCAGATAATTTGGTGATATTTTTTTCCCACCAAGGACGGCAGATATCAAATCCATTCCGCTGCAACATATTAGTATGTTATATCAGATACTTTATTTAGACATTAGAAAACAAATTTGACTTCAAATTATGATAGAATACTTTACAAAGATGTTGAAGAAAGGATTATTAATATAATTTACAATAATATTTTTACCTTACATAAATCCTTACTAAGTCCGAGCTTCATATATATTTCGGCTACCTAACGGTGCCATCTTCAGATACACTCGGTAAAAAATGATTTGAAGGTGCTATTTGGATGACTTGTTTATCTTTTGCAGTTTCCTCTTCGATTTCTTCACTTAACAATACTAACCCAATTAACATTGATTCCATTAACTTTCAAAAAATAGCCCCATACAACTCTCACCATTACGCTCTCAAAAGAGAAGCTATCGAAATACTAACCAATAATAACACTATCAATGATATCGAACATAGCATTATTCCTACCGAGTGGCAACAACTATATAAGAAAAACAAGAGAAGTGAAGAAACCAAATAAAAATATATACCAACGAATTCGCAATGAAAAAGACCCCATAGACTTTAAACAAACAGCCGGCATTTATAAAATCGATTTCCAATATCAAAATAAAAATAAAAATAAAGCCTCATACATAGGAATGACTAAAAGGAAAATAAAAGAACGTATTTCAGAACACATAACCGACTTAAAATACAATAGACATTCCACAGCTTTCTCAAGAACTAACAATACTAACCCAATTAACATTGATTCCATTAACTTTCAAAAAATAGCCCCATACAACTCTCACCATTACGCTCTCAAAAGAGAAGCTATCGAAATACTAACCAATAATAACACTATCAATGATATCGAACATAGCATTATTCCTACCGAGTGGCAACAACTATATAAGAAAAACAAGAGAAGTGAAGAAATCGAAGAGGAAACTACAAAAGATAAACAAGTCATCCAAATAGCACCTTCAAATCATTTTTTACCGAGTGTATCTGAAGATGGCACCGTTAGGTAGCCGAAATATATATGAAGCTCGGACTTAGTAAGGATTTATGTAAGGTAAAAATATTATTGTAAATTATATGATAGAATATTTATCATTTTCCTTTTAATTAGTATATTAGTTCGATATTTACTGTATAAATATCACTCTTTGAAATGAAATGTTTATGTTTTCAATTGAATATAGAAGCTAGCCATTTTTTTTTTTTTTTTTTCTAGAGTTTTGAAAATTAAAATTCAAATTTTATCAATTTTACAGCAAAAATAACTCAATCTAACGCATGTAGACAGTAACTTTTATATAACTATACCCAAATACTGGTATTAAAATCGGGAAATAATTTTCCTTAATTTTTAATTTTTTTTTTTTACAAAAAATCCGATGGACAATTAACATAGGAAATCTTTTACCTGGTCCAACGGACGGCCAGTGACGTCATCACTTCGCTTGCGTATAGCATTCAACATTCAAAGTTCGACCCAGTTGCTGTAACTCATAGTACACTAGAATTTGATTTCACAAAATACACAACATATTAGTATTCTTGCATTGCTACAAATACCGAGTGAATCTTGAACACAAATTTCAAAGATTTTTTTAAATAGAACTTTTTGAATGCAAAACATAACATAATAATTATTCGTTCATTTTACAATTATTTAAAAGTATTTAAATACTTTTATGATATTTTATATTTACTCACTAATGATGTAGAAAACATTTTTGTAATCCTTTCTGACATATCAACAAAACTTATGATAATTATCTTCTAAAATTCAAATGCAACTTTAAATTTTAATTTTTTAAATCAAACAGTACCTTTTCCAAGACTGAATCAGTTAAAAAAGATATCATTTGGTATTGAAACACATATTGACAACGACAAACTTTTGTACAGCACTTTAACAAATAAAATTTTTTCTATTAAACATTAGCAGATTTATCTTTTCTTTTAAATATTTATATCTTTCCTAATCTGGGAATTTATTTACTTACAAGATTTTTTACATAAAAGTTAAATGTAATCGAGAGCTCCACATTATGTACAAATATATATATATATAGTCAAAAAGATTTTATAAACATTCAATACATGCTTACGAGTGACAGTGACAGGAGCAGCACTTTTAACCTCCCCTTTAGGATTTTGAGCAATAAAGGAATAACTGCCTGCATCATCTGGGCGGGCATTTTTAATCACAAGAGATACGATACCATCAGGTTCTTCAATCGATTCCACTCTATTAGAAGGTTTGAGCTCTTTGCCATCTTTTAGCCTAAAGTGAACAAAAAGAGTAACTGAATTATGTTGCATTTTAATTTTATAACAATTTTCTGGCATAATAAGTCTAAACGAATAGCATTTTGCACCAATTTTAGAACTAAACTGCAATAAAAAAAGCAAATAAACATACAAAGTTATTTTAAAATTGAATTTAAGCCAAATGATTACCTTTGTTGGAGGCTACAGCATATTTTTAAGTCATTTGATTGCTTGAAATTAAAAACAATTACCATGAAATATTCATTTAATTTTGCTTAATGTTTTAGTAAACATTTTATTTGATATCTTGACTGAAGTAGATAGCATCAATATTTAAAATATATAATTTTGCATAGAATGTATTTAAAAAAAAATATGTGTTTATGTACATTTAAATCTAGTATTTTTAAATAATAAAAGGATAATCTTTAAAAAAATTGCACATTTTAAATTGTTAGTATAATATTTTAAATGCAGTCTATGATCAAAATGATTAAATTTAAAACATTTAGAAATAGAAAAATATTATAATTCTGCAGAAACAGGGCCTAATTAACTAAGGGCGTATGCCCTGGGCTCTGGGTATTAGGGGGCACTAAAAACTACCCCTGAAAATGGCATTTTGCCTTTTTGCTCCCAAAAATAGCATCATAAAATGCAAAATTCTGTCATTTTAGTCCCATACATAGGTATACGTGTACCTTTGCTGATTGATACACAGTGAAAGGAAGGATGGAGGGCCCACCACCCACAAGTAGCCCACATGGCCCTGAGCCTCACATGAAGTTAATCAGGCCCTATGCAGGAACACTACATAAATTGCTCTTCTACTTAAAACCATAACAAAGAGTGCAATATACAATGCATAAAGTTGCTACCTGCACAGAAATAAAAAGATAATGTAAAGAATAACAAATCTTATAATATCGAAGTACAAGAAGCATTATATTACAAATTAAAAAATAAAATAACCTTACATAACTTCTTGAAAATTGCCTTAGTACTTGCGGGAAGGAGCCCCTCCCATCGTCAGAGGCAGCTCTGTGGCTTGAAACCTCTGGTATTTATAGTATTCCATTTTCCAAAGAAAATAATGACACTGGCTAATACATAGGTATGTCAAAATGCAAAATTAAAAATTGTATTGAAGAACACTCTGCAGATATTAAATTTGGGAAAATAACCACTGCACTCACCAAGGTAAATGCTAGCGAACCTATCAATATCAATTTTAACGATATTCGTAAACTAGCCGATTACAACAACACAACTTATGCCGCAAATCACAAAACTGTCAAAACCTTATTCAATCCTCTTACCTGTAATGGCAAAGAACCAGCACAAGAAATTAACCGTAACTGGTACAGAATCGTGAAGACTGCAAGAGAACAAGTCATCACAGAGCAACTAGGCAAGCCACCACAGAGCTGCCTCTGACAATGGGAGGGGCTCCTTCCCGCAATTACTAAGGCAATTTTCAAGAAGTAATGTAAGGTTATTTTATTTTTTAATTTGTAATAACAAATCTTGTTTTTTAAACAAAGAACTGCATGACAGTTTATTACCGTCGTTTCCTAAAGAAGTAAAACAGGATTTATTTCTATATTTTTCTATTTCCAATAGGATTATCTTTATTATAAAATGTAATTTATCTTTTTTCCCACTTAAGGAAAACAGGTAATTTTAAAGGATTTCCCCCCCCCCCTCATCTACAGAGCTAAAAGTTTCAAAGAAAAATACAGATAAAATAGAAAAATAAAGATTAATCAAAAGTGTAATCATATCAAAAGACACTTAATAAATTAATCAAAAAATAGTGAATACTTTAGATTTTACGAAGCAAAAAACAAGAGTTGGATTATTGAATGAAAGAAGATGTTCCTCACTCTTCACGGCATCTATTTTTAATGCCACAGAATTATTGCTTTCAGTCAGACATTTCACACAGTTACTTTTGCTGTGTTTCGCCTTGAATATGCTAGAATGTATGCCAACATCCAGTTTTCCATTTTATTTCTTTACTTATCTTGCAACAATTTACCCAAATTGTAAAAACTTTTACATATTTGAAGATCGACTATTAACTATTAGATTAGCAAGTAGTAAAATAATTAAATTTAACAAATGTCTCTTATTTATGAGAAAAAAAATTTCCACCATTTGAAAATAAGAAAAAAAAAAAAAAAATTATATTCGAATGAGCCATTTTTTTCACATGCATCATGAATAGTACTTCTGGTTCATTTTCAATAATGGAAGCTTTTTGTAGACAGTCCGATTCAAACTCATGGAGTAAACAATTTTTTTCACGTTCTTTTTCCCACATCCCAGTCAAATAAATAGATAAAATCATAAATCACAATTTAAAAGACTTAGATAAAGTTCTTGGTACATGAAATAGTCCTGTTGTACTAAATTAAATTCTATCTCTGGCAGGAATTTTTTTTTTTTAATTGTTCTCATATTTAATTTTTGATTTTTGGTGTACAGTCAAATCTAAAAATATATTTATACTTCTTTCAGTTTTTAATGTAATCTTACAGTAAATTTTATGCTCAACTTCCTTTACAACACAATTAAAAAGTTATAATAAAATAAAAAAACAAAAAATAATACAGAACTGCAAATAGTGCTATTACAGTATAAGAACCATAGCAGAAACTATAATTCTTCTTTTTTTTTATTTTCCGAACATACTACCGTAAAATCCCGAAAGTAACCCCCCCATCGAATATAACCCCCTCCCCCTTTTCTTGCTGAAAGTGAAATGTCTCCGTTATCCTGAAAGTAACCCCCCCCCTTTTTTTTTTCTCCATCCAACAAAGCTACATCCAATCTTCGGGCGCACTTATGGTACGTCAGCATTGCAAGTTAAGTTTGGCATTGAATTAAGTTTTAATATTTATATATTATTTCTAATTTAACTAATTTTTCCATAAAGTGTCGGATGCACGTTATCAATGGAATCATTACGCAGTTTTTTTAACCTTTAACATAAGAAATGATAGCCTTTAATATTTCCTTTTAAGTAAGTACCGTAAAATCCCGGAAGTACCTCCTCCATCGAATATAACCTCCCCTCCCTTTTCTTAATTTTTTTAAAGAATCTTGATTATAACCCCCCCCCCCCCAACCTGAAATTTATCCATTTTGCTTTTCAAAAAAGGGGGGCTAATTTCGGGATTTTACGGTATGTAAGGAAAGCATTGTAATCATGACAAAAATTTGACTTAGTTCTAATTTTAGTTCTACTCGCCTCCCCCCCCCCCCCCCACTGAAAAAAAATGACATAATTTGCATTTTTAAATGTCTTTAGGATTGTAATTTAACTTCAGAATTGGCCTTCACTTTGTATTTAACTGTACATTACATTTTAAAATCCTATTTTAATATTACATTTTATTAGATAATGCCAATAATGTAATATCCAGCTTGAATGACTGTGTAAATGAATGATTGCAATAAAATAATTTAACTAAAGTAAAAATGAAATTAGATTCATTACCATTTTATCGTTGGTTTAGGCTCTCCTGAAATTTTTGCTTTCAACTGACCAGTTTCGCCGTCTTTTAAAGTCAATGCTTCTAATCCAGCAAGAATTTCTGGTTTTTTCACAGCTATAGAAACAAAGATAAAATTCATCTATCATAATAACTATATTTGGAAGATGTTATTAAAAGCAGAAGTAGGTTGCTCATCAATCAGTATTCTTTTTAATTGAAATAAATAAGGTCCTTTTTCATTTCAAACATGCAACCTGTTCAATGATTCTAAATTTCAGTGTACACTTAGTTTGACCAATGTATGATGTGAAAAAAGAGTTTTGAAACCTCTCATTATAGAAAAGCACAGATTTTATTCCCTTTTTACACATAACATTGAGATAAAAATCTGTACAAATTTATAGTGCCAGTTTATAAATGAATACAACAAACGTTATAAAAACTAATTAAAACGAAGTTATAAATCATATTAAAAATAAATTCAATACTTTTACTTATCATTGTTACTGGCAGAAATATACTTTTTCTACACCCTATAACCAAGGTACTTCAAATAAAATAAGAAACGCCGCTAGTAAATTCAATCTAAATATTCCAATCAAACCCAATCCCAACATTTTCCAATTAATAAGAAGCGACAAAGACCAGATTTCCCCCATCGAAACTGCAGGAATATATAAAATCCCACTTAAAACTCATAAAAATGAAGAATACCACTATATAGAAGTTACTAAAAATAAAATCAAAACCAGAATTAAAGAACACCAAAACGACATTAAATTCAATCGGAATACCACAGCATTACCTAGATGTTATCATGAAAACAATATAAATATAGATTTCAATAAAGTTACAAAAATAGCAAACTACAATAACCAAAACTATGCATTTTTTAAGGAAAGCATTGAAATTGCACATAATCATTATATCATTAACGACCACGAATCGGCAGAAATTGACAAAGTGTGGTGTCACCTGTACAAAAATAAAAGCAAAGATCAAGACTTCAGCAGCCGCCATGCACGAAGAGCAGTCGGCACCGTTGACACAGGGGATCCCCTCGCGAAAAAGCTTTCTGCCAGTAATGAAGATAAGTAAAGGTATTGAATTTATTTTTTATATGAATACAACAAATTTTATTTTAAAATTATGAAAATGAAACAGTAAATCTCAAACACAATATGCTACCAGATCAATTTAATTCTTTATTGTGATTTATAACATAATTTTTTACACATAATCCATTCATAATTTATTTATTATTAAAAGGAAAAAAAAATACTGAGTAGATTACAGACACTTTTCCACAGATTATCCATATGAGACTTTTCAAAAGAACAGAAATTTTTTTTATAAAATTAGCTGCTAAGATTTTAATAAATGTATTAACAATTTTTAAGATTTTCAATTACGCTTTATTTGTTTATTTCAAAAGCTTAGCACAATTATTATTAGTAGTATTATTTATCTCTAGCTGTGATAAAGTGTTTAACATGTTTATATCTACAAAGAAACAAGCAGTTTTCCTTTTTTCTCCAGGAAAAAAAAAATATATATATATATAACAGATAATGAACTGTTATAATTTACAGAGAGAAAGTTATGATAATACAGAAATTTCTAAGAAGTTTTCAAAATAATTTTTGTGCTGTTCAATTCATTTGAAGCATGTGAATGGTAAACACTGATCTATTGGGTGAGTGCAAAAGTAATACCTGTTTTTGAATATGCAAATTTTCAATGGAATTAACATCACACATGACACTGTAATGACGCATATCGTTGGGCAATCAAGCATCTGGATGCTTCACAAAGTTAATCATCTCAAAAATATATCAGAGGGTGTAACATGGAAAGCGAGAAGGAGCATATAAGACATTGTTTGTTATACCAGTTTTATAAAAAGAGTATGGCAGCCGCAGCATGTTGCAATGTTTGTCAAGTTTATGGGGAGAATGCAGTAGACTAAAGCACATGTCGTCAATGGTTTCATAAATTTAGAGAAAGAAACAGAAGCTGTCAAGATCAGGCTAGCAGTGGACAGCCATCACACGTTAGAGACGACAATATTGACCAAGCCGGAAGGAACAACCCAAACCCAACTGTACAAGAATTAACAGAGACCCTCAACGTACACCGGACAATGGTCGAGAGATGGCTGGATAAGTTGGGTTTTACGAGAAAGTTGGATCGTTGGGTTCCACATAACCTGACAGCTAATCAATGGGATGACCAAATCGCCACCTGTGTTTCCTTGCTTTCCCAGTACAAAAATGACCCATTTTTGACACGAGTTGTGACAGGAGATGAGAAGCATCATAGGACTGTGTGTCACCCTTCTGATCTGCCTGCATCGACTTTGAAAGCTGAAGTTTATCCCAAGAAGGTGTTATTGTGTGTGTGTTGGGATGTGCAGAGAATGATTCACTGGGAGGCCCTGCCACTCAACCAAACCACTAATGCTGCCTTCTACTGTCTACAGTTAGACAGGCTGCATTCAAATTTGGTAGCAAAGCGGCCAGGTCTCATCAATTGTTGCGGTGTTATCCTTCATTACGATAACGCCAGGCCACATGCTGCTGTCATCACTCGCCAAAAGTTACTGGGCTTTGGTTGGGAGGTTTTACCCCACCCTCCCTATTCTCCTGACTTGGCACCAACTGACTATCCCCTATTTCGTGCGTTGGACAATTCCTTCAGTCAGAAAATCTTTGATGATCTCGATGCTGTGAAAACTGCCATCCAAGACTTTTTTGACTCAAAACTGCCGGAATTTTACCACCGTGGGATTCATCTCCTACCAGAAAGATGGTAAGAGGTCATAGATAGCAATGGGGATTATGCACAATAATAGGTACTGTTCATTTTGCATTTATATACTCATCTTTATGGGTAATAAAAATGGTAGAACTTTTGCACTCACCCAATATATATGTAAATATGAACTATACAAATCTACACCCTTTGGGAAATTTAAAAAAAAAAAATTAGCACACACGTTCCTCAGCATCTGAAAGGAGTCATTACACTATTAAAAAGTTGCTATTCCCCTCCAAAAAGAAACAAGGAATATACTGTGCAATTTGGGAACCACTGCAGTATAACTTAGAATGGAAATTTGAGAAAATTAATCATACAAAACAGTGGCGGATCCAGAACTTGACTTTTGGGGGGGGCTAAGATTTTTCAAAGTGTTATTCTAGGCCAATAAAAAATTTACAATTGCAGTATTCAATTGTGAATGTCAGTGTTTTTTTTTTTTGGGGGGGGGGCTTCAGCCCCCTAGCCCCCCCCCCCCCCTTAAATCCGCCACTGATACAAAATAG
The DNA here is from genome assembly GCA_963930645.1 of Salticus scenicus. NCBI lineage: Eukaryota > Metazoa > Arthropoda > Arachnida > Araneae > Salticidae > Salticus > Salticus scenicus. The sequence continues at coordinate 402,672,287 of OZ005649.1, read as the reverse complement.
TTTCACTTAAAAGGAATTTTTATACTTTTTTTTTCTCCAGTAACTCACCTTGAACTTGCACTAAGGACGTACTGCGAGCTTTTCCTTCGGCATTGGTTGCTATCACAGTATATTTTCCAGCATCTTTTTGGCTGACACTGTCAATCAAAAGAGCGACTGTACCATCAGCCTCCTCTGTCATTCTGAGGGTGTCGCTTGGAGAAAGATCTTCACCATCTTTTTGCCATTTAATAGAAGTGGGCTTACCAATCACTTTGGCTACTAATTTCAAGGGCTTGCACTCTAACAATTCGACTTTCTCCAGTTCTTTTACAAATTCCGGTTTCCTACCAGGTGGAATGGCTAAAGAGAAAAAAGCAAATTGATAAGATGTGAGTAATTAAAAATTATTGAATTGTAATTAAATCTATCAAAATGACAGCAATTTTAAAAATTGTCCATTTTCAAAAGAAAATCAAAGCAGTATTTCATGAATTCCGATGCATTTTACATATTATGCATTAAAACAATTTTTTTTATAACAAATAAAAATTCAACCAAATGTAAACATTAAACCAGATATAACAGTTTTTATCAATGTTTTAACTGAACATCAGGTGGTTAGTAAAATATAATTATTTTCATTTCTGGCAAAATATTACAGAAAAAATTAATTTCAAAATTTCACATTAATAATAATAATAAAGAAATGATTTTAAAAGAAAATGTTAATACACTAAGGAGCGCTTATTGATATATCATTTAAATTTCCTTATTAAAGCATGTTTAGAGAGTCAGGCTATAAGGTATTTGAGTGTTAGCTATAATTCTTACTGGTTATGGAAGAGAAAACATGACTAGATTAAATAGCAAAATTGATAAATAATGTAATTAGCACATACTGGTAATGGGAGCTTCCGATCTAGCTTCACCATCTTCATTAATTGCCACAATAGAATAAAGTCCAGCATCGGAAGGACTCACTTTGTCAATCAAAAGAGCAACAGTGCCATCTTCTGATTCTTCAACGGAGAAATGATCATTTGTTCGGATCAATTTGCCATCTTTCAACCTTGAAAATTTATAAAGAAATAATAAATGACACAAATTTCAAATCAAAATATATATGTAAAATTAACAGTTCAGGGTAAGATATTTAATAGTTCCTTAATTAGATCCCTTTTCATTATTTTTAAATATTTAGCAGATACATAAACATTTTCAGTACAATTGCAAAAACAAGTCTTAAGAAGGGAAAAAAACAGAGTAACTTTTACCATATAATGAAAAAAAAATATAACTTTTAGCAAGTAGATTACAGATCATCAAGTAATAAAAGCAAAAAAATTGTACACATAATAATGAATTATCATATAACAGGTTAATTTTGTGGTTAAATTGTTCACTAATATAAAATGAAATATGTATTATAATAATAAAAAGATGGAAAATATTTTAAAAAGGAACATTTTTATAAAATGAAATTTTATAAAAGGCCATTTTTATGTATTTGAGTTTTGTAAAAGGGCTTATTTTATGAAATAGAATTTTGGGAAAGGATAATTAAAAGACCTTGAATTTTGCCTGGATATTTCTTTTTTAAAATGTTCATTATGATTAAATTTCTTACTATAAACTGATCTATATATTTATATTGTTTTATTAAATCAAAAAACTTTTTTTCACCATATATCTTAGATAACAGACAGCAACAATATACAGATTTAGGAATGTAATTAAGATTTGTGCAGTGGTTACAATAAAGTTTACATAATATTTTCCCATACTGGCAATATTGATAACAAGTGGAATTTGGAAGAAAAAAAAAGGATGATATACAACAATTAAATTATAAAAATCAATATCCTCAGTTATATGTTCTAAATATCAAATATTTAGTATGCTGATATAATTTATTAGAAGCGATTAATTTTTATATTACAAAACAGTCTTATTCATTCTTTTACATTTTCTTCTTAACGGCCCTCTTCACTCACCGCCACCGGAAGCCGAAGCTAATGTTATTCTATGGGAAATTTTTCTTTACAAATAACTTATTAACTAATACAAATTTTTAAATTCTGTTTTCACATTCTGAAAATTCCCAGCTGTTAAATGGACGGACCTTTTTCAAAAAATTATTTTTTTACTTTTTTCTATTTTATTTTGAAGCTGCAAAATACAAATTTTCAATATGTGAAATTTTTTCATTTTGCAATTTCAAAATAAAATATTAAAAATAAAAAAAATACATTTTTAAAAAAGGTCCGTCCATTTAACAGTTGGGAAATTTCCGAATGTGAAAACAGAATTTAAAAATATGTATTAGGTCATGAGTTATTTGTAAAGAAAATTTCCTCATAGAATAACATTGGCTTGGCTTCCGGCGATGGTAAGTGAAGAGGGCCGTTAAATATATATCCCTTTAACTTCCCCTCCCCCCACCTTTTTTAGTGTGTGTACAATATTTACTCTTTTTTTTTTTTCTTTTGAGGGGGGAGGTCTAATGAGAAGAAAGATGACTAATCTTTTGCACTCGTGGCTTGTTTCGCTTAGGCAAACTAGAAACTTGAGATGATTCTTCGCATATTTGGAAATCTCTAATAGCTAACTTAACATTGAAATTAATACAGTCGAACTTTATTAACGTGAATTACTTTTAACATGAACTGTTTCCACAATCCCCATCAAAATGAAGATTAGTTTAGTTATAAAAATATTAGTTACTGATAGCATTAAATACTGATAACATGAACACATTTTTTATCCTCCTTGAAAATCATGTTAACAAGATTCGACTGTAAATAAAACATTTATATTTTAATAATTTATGTATCTTTATGCTTTAAAGAAGGAAATTTGTTAAACATTCAGCTCTGTATTGTTGCTTTATACGATTCTTTAATAAAACAATCTTCAAGATGCACATTTGTCTTGTTAAGGCAAGTATTGCAGCATGTATTTTGCTGCCTTTTACCAGGTTTATTTCATTGAGAACAAATCTTGCAGCACTTGCTAACACAACATGTAACTTTCCATTCTTATATGGATTTCATTAAAACTGCAGGTCGACGTAGGAGCTTGATTTCACCTTAGGTAAAAAGCCCCAATCAATTGATAAAACAAAGTTTTAACCACGGAAGAAGATTGTATAGGAATTAAAACGAGATAGGGCAGCAAGCGCGGAAACAGGAGCTTTCTTTTCTGCATTAATTCAGCCGAGCATGAGAAAGCGATTCGATCGCCGCCTGGTGTAGTATCTTTGAAACTTATCGGAAGAAACGGAAAGCCCGCCCCTTCGGCTTCAGTCATCATCCGATTTCTGAGAACGACCTATGAACGAACAGCCAGAAATGTAAAGACGCGCTGATTGGTGTATTTTCGAGATCTCGTCGCCCTCTATCTGTAAGATGAAAATTACTACCTTTCCGTAACATTCGTAATACATCCTACTCTTTTAATCCGTGGTTTTAACATACAAGAGAGAAAAGCAACTTGATACATAATCGTGAACTAATTTGAAATAAGGAATTATTATTATTATGTAAAGGTGTATCATATTACATTTAAGAAAGTTACATATTGTACAAAGTTTTCTGAGTTTCATAAAAATCTAATAAAAATAAATATCTTTGTTGTATAATGGTGATCATGTATCACATCAAACCAAATGGTGATTGAGATTGAGACCACAACAAATTAAGTAATGATTGAACATCATCTCTTGAATTGTGGTAACTAAGTAAGTTGTGACCAAGAGTCACCTCTTTAATTGCTGCAACAAAGCAAGTGGTGATCAAGAGTCACCTCTCAAGTGCAAAGGGTCAGGTTATTCAACCTGAAACAACTACTGTATGTTTTTGCTATTTATGGTGTTTCATTACAAAACTCTCGTCTTTCATTACATAAAATGTTCTTATAGGATTATATTCCTCCGAGAAACTAGCCGCATTTCACGTAGTGATAGGGATTCACTTTCACAAGCTTTTAATAATTTTGCTACACTTGGCTGCTGTCAGGTTTTGTCCTAGAAAAAAATAATAATAATAATAATAAAATACAGTAGACTACGTACCACTGAATTTTTGGCTTGGGCTCTCCAGACACTTTAGCCACTATTTTACCAGGTTTAGTTTCTACTAACTGAGTAGCCTGCAACTGTTGATCAATTTCAGGCTTCTTCTTAGTAACTGTAAAAATAAATTCGTTAATTCTCTTAAAAAAGAATATACACACATTTGAGAGAAAAAAAAAATGTTCTTCATTTCTTCCTTATTAGAAAAATCATTATATAGTAATTTTTAACAAACAGTTTTACAAAATACATAGAAATACAATCAAGAATCTTCAAGTTTCGTTTTCCAAAAAAACAAGAATTATAATGAAACTTTTAAAACGTGTATGTATGAAAGATATCTAATCAAAGATTTAAAATCAATATAATGATAATAAAATGTTAAACTTATTTATTTGTTAATACTGATTTTATCTTTCTTTTTAATTTAACAATTTTTTAGATTCATAGACATACGAATTTGTGGGCATTCTTAATCCAGTGGACATCATGAGCTGATTTTTGATAAATTTTTGCCAGATCAGCATGAAGCAATACTAAGATTATATTCAGTGTAAACTGAATTAGTTTGTCTAGGTCCTTTTCCCCTGATCAGTATTCTGGGTAATTGCTCATTTGACCACCCTATCGAACCTCTCTTTCTGACTCCATTTGAGGAACAGTTTGACCTGAAAAACAGTGCAGATACACTTTCACTTGTTTTTCATTCAGTTATGTTAAAGTAGCCTTTTTGTTTTTCTTTTCGCTTTGAAATTTATTTGGCAGGTAGTTTTGGTAGACGGAAATAATCTAAGATGACTACTTTTAAAGTTTAGGTTTCTAATGAGCTTGCTGCTTTAAAATCTGAGGTAAAAAAAATCAAAGATATTTTAACGAAAACTCAATGACCCTTTTAAAAAGTTGAAAGTGTTTGTGATTTTGGATTACTTCTCTGTTTGTCTGTCTATGCTTTTATTCATGAAAATTTTTACAATGTTTCCTATAATACAGTGACAAGTTTATTAACCCATTTGCATCACATGGGAAAATGGAAAATTTGTTCTTATCACCAACATTTTTTACACTTATCCTTTCCCACATAAACCCTAAAATTGTGTATATATTTTGTTCTCGAATCGCACAGATTGTAGTATTTTATTACGAATCGGGCTGTCTTTGTTTTGTTATATTGAATGTGAAGAATTCTGCTTCTACATTTCACCAAAGACTCATTCAAGGAAATATCTCGGCTTGGCATGAATACTTCTTTGAATCTTTTATTTATCATACCCATTATTATTGGTCTAATTTTACGTAAGAGAGCAATACGCTGCAAATGTTCATTATTATCAAAATACAATTTTCTTGAAATTGCCATGGACCTATATCGGGACATCACTGTTTTGAAGTATGGTGTTTCAGTGCTTTTGTCTGTACTCCAATAACTTTGCAGCGTAGGTTTTTGCACCACAGACATCAATATAATGAGTGCAAAATAAACTTGCTATTTCTCTACAGAAACTTCTTTGAAACTTGGATCTTTTTCACCAAATCAATTAGTTTCAGTTACAATATGTTCGAGATTTTTTTTTGTCAAAAACAGTTCATGAACGTTCTCTCTAGTAAAATTTGTTATGTTTTTATTTACACCACCAACATATATAAATTTTTGCACTTTAGGTTTGTCATTTTTTTCCTCCTTCTCAAAATCACTCGCACTTTGATCACTATCACTACTATCAAAAGAAACCACAGTAAAACGTTTGCGTTTTGTAGGTCTAATTACCTCTTCACTACTGTCGGAAACACAATCGTTCATTTTTTCCACTTTTTCGTGTTATTTTACCATGAAGCTACTTCCGATCACCATTTTTCATTGACTGCGAGTCCAATATGCATGGGTATAATATGTGCTTTGGTGATAAGAGTCTAAGCGAAATGCACGTACCTATGCGCTCTGGTGATAATGGCCAGGCAAAATGTGCACATATATGCGCTTATGATGCAAATGGGTTAATGGAACTCACAAACGATTTCAGATGAATTACAATGTATGACAGGTTACTTTAAAGCATTTTACATATTTTTTCTACTTGATAAGACACATCATAATTAATATGCATTATTCTAAAGCATGTTACTTCTAGAATAGCGTGTGAGTTACACTTATATATTTTTTACAGAGTAATACAAAAATTTTCATATACATTATAAGATATAAGTGGATATTGCTCAAAGTACTTTTAAAAGTAAAGCTTTGAGAGACGTCTTTCTTCATAATTAGAAACAATTGAAAAGTGTTTTATTAACTATATAAATTGTAAATTATTTTTTTCTTTTCTTTTTTACTCTCGTTGTAATTTTCAAGTGAATACCATGGGAGTGTCAATCTACCAATTAAAATAACTTATGCATTTTTTTTTTTTTTTACATGAAATTTAGAGATTTATTAATTTATACATAATTAAAGGTTGAAACTAAGGATACATACATAATCAAATGAATCAAAAATAAAAATTAAATTAATTTTTAATTGTTATAATCGTTTTACATACAGTCAGCTAAAATTGAAGAAATTTTTAGATTTTCACTTTTTTTTTCACTTTTTTATTAATCATAAATACAGTGAACTCTCGTTAAGACGGCCCCGCTTAAGATGGATTTCTCGTTATTACGTACAAAAACAGAATCCCCGGCTAAGGCCTGTAATAATTGCATGTAATAAACATCGCTTTATACGTACAAGTCATTTGTTAAGATGGACATTTTTCCCCCTTCGAAAAAGAGTCAATTCCCAAAATCTTTACAAATTCAAGTTTTTTTTTTTTTTTCTTTCAACATGAAAAGGTGCAATAATAAAAGAGTTAATCTCTTTCACTCTGCACTATTACACCGTAATAGGTAAACAGCATTTATTGACAGTGACATTTGAGATTAACAATTTGTACCTGTCTCCACTTCTATTGTGAAGACATAGCAAAGGATTTCGTTATCAGTGGCAATCGTCCTTACAGTACAAGTACACATTCTTTCCTCAGTTTCTGAAAACTGTGGTTACTCAGTCCAGCTGTAGTCAGTGTAATCGCGTGATTTCTTATCTGACCCTACAATCGGAATGTCTCACACTTTTACTCTTTGCTTTAAATCAAGTAGTACTATGTTGTACTATATGAAGAAAAGAAGTTTTTAAGTATTGTTTTTCCTGAGTTTATATTTTTTGTGAATAAAAAGGTTTGAGGAAACAAATTTTCATTCGTATGTGTACATAATAGTAATTTTAGAGTTCATATAGAACTTCAGTTTATAAACTCCTGTTATAATGGACTCTCGTTAATATGGACAAAAACTGCCGGCCCTTGATTGTCCGTTTTAACGAGAGTTCACTGTATTATACGAATGAGATTATTATATTACTCAATCAGAATCACTACCTTACATTATTTTGAAGAATATTCTTATGTTATCTGAAAATATATTTATGAATAATAAATGGTCTATATGTAAAATATCATAACGATAGATTGTCTGAGAGTTAAATATTACTTGGTTGTAGCAGACAGACTAAAGAAATAAAAGAGTAGAATACTCAAACACATTCCCTCCTGTTTTCGCTTTGAAGTGTATCTTTTATAGTGCAATTTGCTTATTAGTTTAAATATAAACCATTACATTTAAAATAGAAAACAAACTTTATATGATTTTATTGTCTTTGGATTAGAATATTTGAGGATTTTATAATCAAATTAAATAATTTCCAAAGTGTATTACAAAATTAACTCTGTTAAATTCAAAAATTGAGAACTATATTATGTTTTCTTTGTATAAATAATAAAAATAGATATAACATAGTCTTATAATATGAACTGATTTTTTTTTTTTTTAATAGCATTAAAATTATCTTCAATTGCTATAACAGAAATAATTACAAGATAAAAAAATCTTTTTATATACTATGTTTTTAAATTTTCTGCTGAATGATATAAATGCTACCGAAGGCAGCGGGGACACGATATAATTGGCTAAAAGATTAAAAAATGCATTATCACCGTGTTCTGAGCTATTCTGAAAGTTTCAAATGTCTAGCTAGTCAGGAAGTTATATGATTGTTGAATCATATAAATGCTACGAAGGCAGCGGGGACACGAAAACATTGGCTAAAAGTATTTTTAAAAAATGCATTGTCATAGTATTTTAAAGAAATGCATTGTCATCATGTTCTGAGCTTTTCTAAAAGTTTTCAATTTCTAGCTAGTCAGGAAGTTATATGATTGTTGAATCATATAAACACTACCAAATGCAGTATTGGACCTGAAACAATTGGCTAAAAGTATTACAAAAATGCATTGTTATCGTGTTTTGAGCTATTCTAAAAGTTTCAAATGTCTAGCTAATCGATAAGTTACTTAAATTTTCTGTTGAATCATATAAACGCTATCGAAGACAGCAGGGACCCGAAACAGTTGGCTAAAAGTATATAAAAAATGCACTGATCGTGTTCTGAGCTTTTCTGAAAGTTTCAAATGTCTAGCTAGTCGGGAAGTTAGTTAAAAATCGATTGCAAGATTTGTACTGGACAAACAAACAAGAATCAAAGTTAATAAAAACATGGTAAAATATCTTCGTTTGAAGAACTAAGTGGTGGTAGGAGAAAAAACAAGGAAGGAGGAACTTAGCATACTGTAATACCATGCTAATGGGAGAAAGAAGAACCACAAAATGTGGTCTTGAATGGTCAATTTTTCTTACACAGAGTACAGATGCAACTATTTTGTGAAAACAGCATCGATTTCATGATGATTTTAATAGAAATAGTTTTAAATACTGTGCATTTCCACTTAAAAATGGCTCTATTAACTACATTAAAGATTCTTATGTGGTTAAGCAAAGAGGAATTAAAAAAAAAAAAAAAAAAAAAAAAAAACTACTGAAGAAGAAGGGATACATATTTCTAAAACTTTTGTCCCAAAATCTAAACTAAATTATATGTTAGTAAGAAAAAGTAAGATGAACATATCTTTTTAAATACATAAATAGGTATTGAAAGACTTTCTGGAGAATTCATTTTCATTCTTATGTAATTAAAGAAAAATCTGAACAAACACAATTAGTAATTTATATTTTTCTAAAATGATTCATTGAATTTAGTAAAATTGTCATTTTATTAATCCAAATGTCAAAAATTTATTTAGTTATTTTATTTATTTATTTATTTATTTATTTTTTTAAACTCATACAAAAAAAATATGCAACTGCCTTATTTAATGATATGTTACTTTTAAGATTTTAAGATTTTGACATTTAGTAAAGCAAAAGTGTGATTAGTTCATTCAGTTAAGAATAGAACAAATTTCAGTTCCAAAATAAAAATAAATATACTTTTTGTTGAAAATGTATCATTATGTCTATTATTTATTTTATGAATATTATTATTATTAGACGGCAACGTTGGTTAAAAAAAAAAAAAAAAAAGATATTTGGTCTCGTTTAATCGAGAGCTCATGTGTATTAAAATTTTTAGAATAAGTAATTTTCTGTTTTTGAGCAGTAGCTTTTTTTCCATCAGGAATAAATATTTTTGTATTTTTGAAATGGTTTTCTTTTTCTAAATAATATTCAACGTAGCTGTGTTCTTTTTTTATTGTTATTTGAATTTTTAGAAAAAGTGCAATATGTGTTATTGAATTGAGTAGCCGCTTTGAAGATAAAAGTGTGAATATTTCATTTACTGGTGTCTGTAGATAACACTAGTTTTTTAGAAAACAGAAGGAAACAGTGATTTTCCTTAGGTAGCTTTAACACTTTTTCTGTTCTGATTTTTTTTTTTTAAATACAAGTATTATAAAAAGAAGGGTTCTCACCAATAACAGTAAGAGTAGCACTAGTTGACGCCTCTCCCATTTCATTTGTGGCCTTGCAAGCATAGGTACCACTCATGGTTCTAACTGCTTTTTTCACTTTCAAAGAGTAACTGCCTTCTTTTTCTGAAACAATGGAATAGCTTTTGTCATCTTTCAGTTCGGTATCTCCCAAGAACCTGAAAATGAGTTAAAAATTGCTGCTGAGCAAAGATAATCAAAATCTTAGAGAAGATAAAAAAATTTCAGAAATATAGACCTACCATTTAACAGATGGACAGGGATAGCCTTTCACCATTGTATTCAGAGTGACAGCTTCGCTTTCTTTGCATTCAGAGTCAGACAACTTTTTGATGAATTCAGGCTTAGCTGAAACAAAATAAATATTTTACTATGTATAATTATCACAACTGCACAAAGTATAATAATTCCAAACAATTTTTAAGATGAGATAATTAAATACATTTTAAAAGTTGTTTGGAACTTTTATACAAAAATGAGACATGTAAAGAATATTTTATTAAAGTTTATGTTATTAAGTTTGTTATATTAAAATATAACAACCTCTTCACAAAACACAAAGAAGGTATTCAGCAATAAAATCCAGACTCAATTAAAATTAAAAAAAAAAAAAAAAAAAAAAAGTATGGAAATCTCAATGTTTCTAAGAACATGCCTCTCCAGGGTGGCTTGCATTTAAACCTTTTCAAATTCCCTGACTTTTCCCTGACTATTTTTCGAGATTTTCCTCCATTTTTCCCTGACTCTCACGTTTACTTTCGATGAAAATTTCATAACACTAGCAAAAAATTTAGTGATTTAAAATATCATTAATAATTTAATGATTAATATAGCTTATTTTCACAAAATTTGTTCAAATTCCCTGACTTTAAATGAAATTCCCTGACTATTCCCTGACTTTTCCAGATTTTCTAAATTCCCTGACTTTTCCCTGATTCTTTGATTTTCACTGACTGCTAGCCACCCTGCTCTCACTTTACGAATCTGTCGATGAATTTTGAAAAGTTTTACTCCAGTTTTCAAAGTCATTAATCAAATCTTATAAAATCAACAAGGCACAGTCTTTCGTTTCATTTGAAAATTTCCAGTTACACTGATTGTTGTTTCTTTGCAAGTTTGTTTCCAAAGAAACAAACTTGCAAACTGAACTTTATGTTTTATTGTTCACTTTTTTTGCTTTTGATTTTTCATTTAATACACATAACACGAAACGATGGTTGCATTTGAATGCTCGGGAAAAGATAAATTTCATTTATGGTCAATTCTAAAGATTTACAGCTGCTATATAAAAAGTGAGAGAACAAGCAACTAGTCAGTATCTTGGGAAGATAAATAGATGATAAAAGTTTTGTGCCAAATTACATTACAGATGTTTCTCATAAGAGAATAGTAATAATTTTAAGGAAGAAAAATAACCATTGCCATACTTGCCAACCAATTTCAATAAAAAAAGGGAAGATTTTTTTTTTTCTCTTTGACGTATTAAACAATACAGTTCTACAATTTTAATATTTAGAAGCAATCTATAAAAACGTTTTCTATAGATTGATTATACAGTAGAAGATCTTTATAACGCAAAGCTAAAAACACAAGGTTTTGCGTTATATAGAATTTTGCATTATATAGATCACATTTCACACATCGTCAAACTTACCTTGTAAACATGGCCAAATATGTCTGAATCATATCAAAACAGAGTAGGACATTTTAAAGTTACATTTCTTGGAACAAAAAATTAGGTGGATAATAACTTTCATTCTAAAATTTACTTTATAAAGATAGTCCATATATGCCTGTACAAAATCATTCATTATACTGCTCACTTAAAAAAAAAATTAATGATAGCAATTTTTTCATTAAAAATCTCTGAATTAAGCAGATAAAGAAAAACAAATGTATCACACTTACTTCTCAACAAAGTAACAGTTTTTTAGGAAGTATTTCTTAACTGCAAAATTTATTGTTTATATCCAAGAAATTTTGCGTTATATAGAGAATTGCATTATATAGAATTGCGTTATAAAGATCTTCTACTGTACTAAATATATAAAAGTTTTAAATGAAGTTATTCCTCTTCAACATATAAATATCTACAAAACAGAATCTGTAAGAAATTTATTTAACAATAGACAAAAAAACATAGTTAAGTTAAAGTATAACTAATTTTTTAAATAAATATAGAATTTGATTTTTGTGTATGTACATTAATCATACATATAAAAAAAAAGTAGCAGTAGCTAATTATCAGTTTCAAACCTGCATAAAACCAACTGAGTATTAATTATCTTAAATTGATTTGGGAAAAATTTTCCTACCTGAAAAAATTATTCTCCCCCATGTTTACACATTTGGTATAAATATGACATACAAATATTTAATTTAATTGAGGAAAAATAAACAGATTCATTAAATTCAGCAATAAAGATCTAAAAATAATTACATATGTGAGAAAAATTGAGCACTTTTCCATTACTTTATTGTTTCTCGAATTGATCATTGATCACAATCCTGGGAATGGGATGGGGGGGGCGGGAGTACAAAAATAATTACAGAGTAAGAAATATTAAACTCTTTCAACTCTACTTCTAGAATCTAATGTAAAAACTTTAAAATTAATTTTATCATTTATTTTGCAGATGGATAAAGATTAAGAAACAAAAGATTTCTGCAGAACATTAGATTGCTGATCACTAGTTGGAGATAAATAAAAGGGGGGGGGGGTCAAAAATAATTACATCAGCAAGAAATATTTAACAATTCTATTTCTTTAAATGTTCTAGAATCTCATAAAGCAAGTTTGAAATGAATATTGACATTTATGTTATGGATGGAGAAAGATTGAGAATCGGGAGTTTTCGTAGAACATTTGGGTTTCTTTTTAAAACGAACGATATCCACGACTTTTTTAAAAACGGAAGATTTCATCATCTGTCTGGAAGACAAGTTAAAAAACCGGAAGTCTTCCGGGAAAACCGGAAAAGTTGGCAAGTATGCCATTCAGAGATTTGTTTTCTCAGAAATGATGTATTGGTGAGCTTCAGTAGATAATATTAATAAGTTCTTAAGCAAATTATACCTAGAGTAAAAAGTTGAAATGCAAATCCAGGGGGGGGGGGGAGAGTTTTCCCAGACAGATTTAAAAAGTTAAATTGGGCGACATGCAATCAATGCAGCATTATAACACATTTGCAAGTCAATTGAACTTATCTAAGATATACTGATTTTATTAATTCACAAGAATTATTGGCAAGAATAATATAATCCACTTTTTTTCTTCACTAAAATTTAAAAAATGATTTTTTCTCTAGACTATAAAACTACACAATTTAAAAGAAAAAACAAAAATTAACACTTTATTATGAAATATTATTACTATAGGATTATATTTAGGTGCACTAAGTGGTTTGTACATAATCTAGCGATAACATTCTTTTTTATTGTTAGTGGAAGTGCTTATAGATATTTTACCATGTCCAGTAAAACTGTTCAGGAATGGAAATGAATTCCTTATAGACATATGATAAATAATGTATGCTTTTAAGCTAAATATTTATTGCTTCTTTTTTGTGTATTTAAACATTTTGAGGCTTCCTGATTATCAAAATCAAGTTTTTTAAAGTTTGATCTTTGTCTGTGCCTCTTAGAGTAACTTAAAAACGAATAATTTCAGAAGATCAAAATGTTGTATTTTCAAGTTAATATTGTTGTTGCTGGAAAAGTTTGATCAAGACTGATAAGTTTCAAGGAATGTTGCGTGTGAAAGTTGTCTAAATAATTTTAAGTGAACTTTTAATTTTAATAACGGATTTAAATTCTATATAAATATAGGTGCAGTAATGAAACGGGGGGTTGAGGGGGGCTACAGCCCCCCCTCACACAGAATTAATTATCATATAAAACTCTTTTGAAGCCTAATTTGAATTGTTTTAACATAGGTTTACATAACAGTACTCGTTATGTTACCTCTTAATCTCCAACCTGTATTTATAGTATTATATTTCAGGGTAAGAGAAAGTCATGTGAGTGACACACCAGATTATTTAACTTAATTTAATTGCTTAACAAAGTGTCAATTTTAGTATAGTTCTTGTTAAAAATAACACGAGTGAGAAACAACAAAATTTTGTAATATTTATAAAAGGGGGGAGAGTGGAGAGGAAAGTATAACTGCTAGAAAAAAGAAGTCTATAAATAATTGCTTTGTTGCAAAAATTGTTTGGTTTATTTAAAGCTTAAAAAAAATAGAGAAAAAAAAATCCATCATTGCTTAAAACTGAAAATAGTTGCAAATAATAAACTTTTAACCCTACAAGGCTCAATTTTTTTTAGTGTGCAACAAAAATATATAGGTTGTAATCAGGGTTTAACCTGGCAAAAAAAATTACTTTAGCATTTTAGTGAAAATAGGCAAGCACTATTTTAGCTTTTTCGAAAGTTAATTCTTTGGATACCATTGATTTCTTTTACTTAGCTTTGTTATCCTCAGTTTTGTTTTCTATTCCTTTTGTTCAGTGATGATTTTAACCAAGCATCCATATTTGTGACTTTAAAAATACGAATCAGGGAAACTGTGTTTTGATTTTATCAATAGAAAAAGAGGTATTCATATCATATGTGTAAAATGAAAAAGCAATTTAAAAATAAAGTAAAGTGTAGTGGTAGATAATCGTGAAATACTACTGCTAAAAATGCTTCTATGAAGCAAATTCTGAATTCTAACATACTTTTAAATATTTTTGCATTAAATTCAATCATTGAAAATTAAAAATAAATCCAAATTACTATATAAATAAGGATTCCCAAAAATTTCAGTCCTTTCGTAGTTTTTGCCTGCAAATATTACAAAAAAAAAAAAAAAAATCTGAATTATTATATAGAGATATTTTATACAGTTATCCAGTTTTAGCTTTTTAGCGAAATTCTGACCGACTTGTTTTAGCAAAATATGATACCTTTTAGCAAAATGCTAAAAAAACTAATGGCAGTTTAAACCCTGGTTGTAATGAGTGATCAGAAGATAGGGAAAACTTAGAAAAATAAAACCCTATTTTACGGAAAAATCAACTTTTTAGCTCAACGTACCGTACATGGAACATACATAAAAATAGGATTTACTAATACGTTTACTATTGTAATATAAAAAAAAACAACTTACCTCTGCAAAATATACACTTCGTTATAACACACAGTATTTTTTTTTTCGAGTCAAAACTGTTCAATAACTATTCTTTTTTTATTTTTGAATTCAGACAAACGACTAACGTATCACTTTCATTCAAATTTCACACTGAGTCCACTCTAACAAAAACACGAACGACCTCTTTAGGTAAAGATTCGTATGACTCCATTGCTAAATGTCAGTAGCTTCTATCAAGATGTCAAGAGATGTCGCTACTAATAGTTTTATAGCTATAGGAACAATTAAAGTCGATGTTCCACAAATGGAACTGGGTGCCTTGTAAGGTTTATAACTGTGGCTACCGGTACAAGAAACACTTATTGTGAAAAAGAAAAATGCATACTTTTGAGGTTCAAGTTTCCAGAGCTAGCTTTTAGGCCATGTTCATTTCTGATTTCACAAGTGTAGACACCAACATCTGCCAGTGTTGCCTTATCAACAATGAGGGTATAACTATTAGGTGACTCTTCAATCATTTTGATATGTTTGCCGTCCACTGTTAGCTCTTTGCCATCTTTGGACCTAAAATACACAAAATCTATCATTTATATTCTTACCTACTTTGTATTTTATTTTAAAGTGTTAAAGATTTACTCAAATCAATTAAGAGAAAATTTTAATAAATAACTACTACTTTAGACACATTAATTTTGTCACCAACTTAGACACTTTAATTATCTGACTATCAAAAGTAATAAAAGTTTGTTTATTGTTAAAAATTTCAATGTTGCATTTTCACCTGACTTGCATGTTTTAAGGTCTTCTGAATCCAAAAAAGTGGTTTAAGGAAAATGATCAGGGCATGTGTGCACATGTGGGGGTGGGGGAATCTTCTGACTATAATATCTTCAAAACGTAAAAAGATAGAAGATGAAATTTCATAATTAAGACAGAACAGATGTACAGATGATATTACACCACTTTTGATGAAAATTGGAAAACCAAAAGTGAAATTGTAAATCTGTATCTTAAAAGCTTTTCTAACAATTTTCTTCAAAGCTACTATATAACCTTCCCTATTAAATATCTTTATATATGTATTGATTGGTTACTTCAAGGAAATTGAAAGGCGTTCTATGTAAGTAAAACAAATTAAGGTTTTGCAAATCGGTTTCTTAAAAACGCCATCATGGATTTTCTTCAAACTTGTCCCATCAACTCTCTTTTAAATATCCTTTCATAAATGTTGGTTTCTGATGAACAAGTGAGTTTGCCATGTTTTGATGAAAATTGGAATTGAGACCAAAAGTTGATACCGATTTTCTTCAAATCGGGTACACAAACCCCTGTTTAGATGCCCTTTACATATATTACTTGGTTACAACAGGGGAATTCTTAGGTGTTCTGATTAGACAGGTCAGTTTTAGATCTCAAAAATAGGTATTTCAAAAGCCATTCTATCAATTTTTTACTTTCCGAACACTATAGTGAGGAAAGTATTGTAATCATGTCAAAAATCCGAATTCGAGATTTTGATGTTTCTATACGTTTTGAGGTCCCCTGAGTCCGTTTTCACTATTTTTACGATGATGTATGTATGTGTGTGTGTATGTGTGTGTGTATGTGTGTATGTGAACACGCTAGCGTCTAAAGGCTTTGTTCGATTAACCTGAAAGTTGGTACGTATATTGTAAGTCACCATAGTACGAACCCTATAGATTTTGGTGAATCTAGCACTTATAGTTTTTTTACAGGGACACAAAGAAAAATTCTTTATCATTATGGCCTATGGGACCAAAATCTTAAAAGTGCGATAGCATCTAAACGCCTTATTCAATTGAGCAAAAATTTCATACCCATATTATAGGTCACAGATACTCAATCTGTATAGATTTTGGAGAATCTAGCACTTATAGTTTTTTTACAGGGACACAAAGAAAAATTCTTTATCATTAAGGCCAATGGGGCCAAATTTTTAAAAGTGTGATAGCGTCTAAACGCCTTATTAATCTGAGCAAAAAAATTGTACACATGTTATAGGTCGCATTTGCACCAACTGTATAGATTTTGGTGAATCTAGCACTACAGTTTTTTTACAGGGACACAAAGAAAAATTCTTTATCATTATGGCCTATGAGACCAAATTTTTAAAAGTGCGATAGCATCTAAACGCCTTATTCAATTGAGCTGAAAATTTGTATGAATATTATAAATCACTGTTGCACTAACTATAAGCATTTTGGTGAATCTAGCATCTATAGATTTTTACAGGGACAAAACGAAAAATTCTTTATCATTATGATCTAAGGGCTCAAAGTTCAGTAGCGTTAAATAAAACCTCGTGTGATATATGGAGAAAAAAACACTCTATTATGGTTTTCTCTCTTTTGTTTGTTTAGCAATTCCTCTTTCTTTATTTTATCTACAAAACTGTTAGTTACTCAATGTTCGGAAAGTCGAGTGGAGTCACTCCAGATTTTTTTTTTTATATTTTCTATATACACCCTTTTTTATATGCCTTTACAACATATGTATTAGCTTGCTACTACAGGAAAATTGTAGGCATTCGATTGGTTAGACCAGTTGTTATGTCTTCTGACCACACTATTCTCCAAAGGATGTTTATAATATGGATAGTAGTAGGTAATGGAAGTTCAGAGATGCCAACTTCTAATGACAAAAAAAGGAGGAGATTTTTTAACAGAAATCAGGAGACTTTTTCCAACAAGAAAGTTTGTAATAAAAATGAGTATAATAATGCAAATTTAATTTTAAGTAAAGCTTTATAAGCTTAGGAGGTATTTACAAAGCATCAGTATTAACATTAAATGAATAATATATGTTTCTTGCAGTAAAACAAACTATCAAAAAAAAAAAAACCTCAGACATACAGTTGTTTAAAATTTAAGTCAAAATAGACAGATTTGATCATTCTGCTCCTAATATAAAACAATAAGACTCTTAATTATCTTTGTAAAAGAAAAAATAATAAAGAAATGAAAATATCAGCTATATTCTAATGAAATTTGAATTCTTTAAGTTTTCAATAGTTATGGTATTTTAAAAAAAAAAAAAAAAAAAAAAAAAAAAAACTTTTAGTAATAAGTCATTTTTCATTATGCAAAAATGAAAGTTAAAAATTTATTCTTAGCAAAAATTAGTTTCAAAGCATTGTATAGTAATTCACATTTAAACTGACCTTGATAAATTGCAGGGCAAGGTAAATTTCAATTTTCTTTCAAATTGTTTTACCCAATCCCACAAATTTTAAGCATAAATTATGCTAAGAGGGATACATAAAAATTACATCAGAAAAGCAGGAGCATGGAAAAACAAGCAAAAAGCAGGAGACTTGGCATGTCTGGAAGTCATGTAATTGTTACACACCAGTTTTTTTCAAAATCTATTTAGGAATATTATTTATATATAAAAAAAAAGAATGTCAAAATAATGAAATTTATATCCCAAATAACTACTGTATATTCAGCATAAACTCATAAAGCATCACTTGTGCTGTACCAGGCAATTTCATATAGATCCATATCATCTGCTTTTACCTTTCACTCATATCTACTTTTTTCACTTGATGAAGGAGGCTATGCTTAATTATTTTGACCCAAAACAATTATGAATTCTTGATAAGAAAAAAAAAACAACTGTGGTACACTTTTGCATTTTATAGTCTTTTTTTTATTTTTTTAACTCTCCAATGAAAATTACTCTATTAAGTAAATTCATGTTAAATATCTTGATTAAATAAGAATTCTCTGTATTGATTTTAATATTATGCCAACCATGGGTATAATAAATGTCAGGTTATTAGAATAATCCATTTATCACAGTTGAACTGTATTTTCTTACGTAATTAATTTTACACATTAACAATATTTGTAATTAGAATTATTTAATTTGTAAATCTATTATATGCATACCTTCTCACACTATATCTAAAGATTTCATCACATAGCTTTTTTTTTACTTAGTGTCGTTTGCAAAAATTACAAAAATGAATTTTGTACGTCAAAATTACTGTAAAATTGTCAGAAACAGTTTGTAGGAAGGTTAAAAAGAAAAAAAAAAAGTTTATTTATAGTAGGATTTGAGCGAAAAATATAATCTGAATATTGTCAGATATGTTAAATAAAAGTGAAGAAAGAGACATATTTTCAATTTAATTTTACTCATTGACAATGACAAATGCAAGCATATATAGTAATAACATAATGATGCAGATAATTACCATTTAATAGAAGGCTTAGGATTTCCATTTATCTCCACATTAAATTTCAACGTGTCCCCTTCAAGACCTTCTACATTTTCCATACCTTTGGTAAAGGTAGGGGATGCTACAAAAGAAAAAAAAAAAAAAAAATTCTTCATTTTCATTCTTTGTTTTTATAAGAAAAATGAAATGTCCCACTCAAAAGTAGTCTAATTATATGTATAATAAGAAATATGACATGCCCTGCACATGCAAAACAATAGGCAGGGTTCCCACTCTTAAAAAAGAAAAAAATTCAAGGACTTTTCAAGGCCTATTTGAAATTTTTCAAGGACTAGGGGAAAATCGCAGAACGCTAGGCATATACACAAAACTTTAGTAACTACTTTCATTAGTAATAATTTTTTTATAATTAGAATAACTTTGCCTGTTTTCACAATACATTTTTGATGGATTGACCAAATTAACTTTTACAAGAGTCAAAAAACGATTAGTTCAAGATTTGGAATCATTATGATTATTCCAAAGTTTTTAGATTTGAGTCCTGGTCTGGTCACTTTCTGCTCAAAATTAATCACCAGTCCATCAAACAGGTATGAGACTGGCAAAAAAAAAAAAAAAAAAAGTTGAAACTACATGCAAAAGCAAGACAATAAAATAAGAATTTTATGACAAAATCATTATATTAGACAATGGCGTGTGCATGTGGAGATGGGGATAGTTTAGCCTTGACAGAATTTGCGCTAAGCCCATCTATTGGAGTGGAAAATTCAAGGATTTTCAAGGACTTTGCACAAAATTCTAGTACTTTCAAGGGCCCTTGAAAAAGAAAATGAAATTCAAGTACTTCTTAAGGACTTTCAAGGATCGTGGGAACCCTGATAGATAATGGGCTCTTCCCAGCGTCATCTGTTCAATCACGTGATACAGAAAAACAAACAAGCGAATTCAGTTAAATATTATTCTTAAGAACAAAAGTATTAATATTTAATATAAAATAAAAGTAATATTATGCATTTGTAAACAGTAGAATAATTGTATTTGTAATTTCAATAATTTTTAAAAAACACTTAAAATGTTTATTTACTATCAACTGTAAGAATCGATTTTTGTATGTTCTAGTGTAACTGTTACATTAACTGATCTAGCAATAAATAATAGCTTGTTCGTTGTGGAATGTTTATGGATTATAATTTGAAATTTTAAAATGTTTTCATTTAATTTAAAGGCATAAAGGTGTTACAACAAGTTAATTAACTTAGTTACTGGTCTAAATGGATTTACGCAGTACGATATTGCACTGTCACTGATTTAAGTATCAAAAATCAGAGTATTTAATGTGTTCTCCATGAACATCAATAACAAATATAAAGTAAATGATGATTGTAAATGTATACAGCAAACAAAAGAGGATGAATAATGATATAAAATGGATTAAAAATGATGATGTATAAAAAATAACACAGATTAAATACGATTGATCAAAAATAAGAATAGAAAATATGTTATTTTAGCAATCGCTATAGATAAACAAGACTTCATTAAATATTGATCTTAACGGCCCTCTTCACTTACCGTCTCCGGAAGCCTGAGCCAATGTTATTCTATGGAGAAATTTTCTTTACAAATAACTTATTAACTAATACATATTTTTAAATTCTGTTTTCACATTCAGAAAATTCCCAACTGTAAAATGGACGGACCTTTTTTAAAAATGTATTTTTTTAATTTTTAATATTTTATTTTGAAATTGCAAAATGAAAAAATTTCACACATTGAAAATTCGTATTTTGCAGCTTCAAAATAAAATATAAAAAACTAAAAAAAATTATTTTTTAAAAAAGGTCTGTCCATTTAACAGCTGGGAATTTTCAGAATGCGAAAACAGAATTTAAAAATATGTATTAATTAATAAGTTATTTGTAAAGAAAAATTTCCCATAGAATAACATTAGCTTCGGCTTCTGGCGGCGGTGAGTGAAGAGGGCACTTAAGAACAAAAGTATTAATATTTAATATAAAATAAAATAAAAGTAATATTATGCATTTGTAAACAGTAGAATAATTGTATTTGTAATTTTAATAATTTTTAAACAACACTTGAAATGTTTGTTTATTTTTACTAGTAAGAATTGATTTTTGTATGTTCTAGTGTAACTGTTACATTAACTGATCTAGCAATAAACAATGGAATGTTTATGGAATATAACTTGAAATTAATTTAAAATGTTTTAAGTTAAATTTAATCGTGTAAAGGTGTTACAACAAATTAACTTAGCTACTGCCCGAAATGGCTTTACACCATATGATGCTGCATTGTTAATGATATAAGTTACAAAAATCAGAGTACTTAACATGTTCTTCATGACCATCAATAACAAATATAAACTAAATGATGATTGTAAATGTATACAGCAAACAAAAGATGATGAATAATGACATAAAATGAATTAAAAATGATGATGTATAAAAAAAAGAACACAGATTAAATACGATTGATCAAAAATAAGAATAGAAAATAGGTTATTTCAGCAATCACTATAGGTAAACAAGACTTCGTCTGCTATTTGTTTTTCCTGTATTATGTGACCTCTGACGTCAGGTGGGAAGAGCCCATTAATGATTACCAGAAATTTTCTATTTACCCTTTTGAATGAGACATTGTTTATGAAACATTCCTTTTATATACAACCCGAATAAGTTTACCTTTGACAAGTACATTGCTAAATTCAGCTTGGCTTCCAATATTATTGGTTAACACACACGAATAACTTCCAGAATCTGTCTGCTTTGCCTTTAATATCTGTAAAGTGGGCTTATCCCCTCCACCGGATATTTTGATACGATCACTGGGTGTTAACTGTTGACCATCCTTGTACCTAGGAAAAAGAACTGCATATATTACAAAAGGGGATTTACAGATTGAAGGTCTATTATAGCTTCAGCTGTGGCAAGAACTAGAGATATAGCCAGTATTTTTCTTTGGTTTATTACAAGTAGTTATTTGATACTTTTCTAAACAAAACAGATCTTATACTTCAATAAATAAAATCCATAATATGAATCATGAATTTAGGTAGTGCATTATTAATATGTACATTTGGTGCCACATGCTTACATCTTTTTATATGAATATTTAACTTACAAGGAAATATTCAAAAGGTGTCATCTTAAAAAGTATTGAAAAAAATATGTTTGATTCTACTCTTTATAAAACACCAGAAAATGAAAAAATTATCAGCTGAAATTCATTACAGCAACCACAAAAAATTATCAAAATTAAGCATATTTGGCGATTTCACACGGCTAGGCGATTGATTTTGAGTACTTGGTGGAAAAGCAAAACACGGCTCTGTTCGTACACAGCAATCTCGGTGCTGGCAAACATATCGCCTAATAGCGCTAAATTGCCAAATATGCTTAATTTTGATAATTTTTTGTGGTCGCTGTAATTCATTTCAGCCAATAATTTTTTCATTTTCTGGTGTTTTATGAAGAGTAGAATCACATATATATTTTTTTAATACTTTTTGAAGATGACACCTTTTGAATGTTTCCTTGTTAGTTAATTCTGTAGACTTTTTTTTTTTTTTTTTTTTTGGCAAGAAAGAGGTATTGAGGTAATGAACAATTTTTAACTAATTTCAAAAAGAATAACTTGAAAAATGTTCTATTTTCCTAATGTTTTCATAAACCTAATGTAAATATATACAAAAACTTATAGAAAATTGTGAAAATATGAATACATGTAAAAGGAATAAAAAGACAAAATTAATGAGCTATTAAAAAAAAAAAAAAAAAAGATGAAATTAAAGGAAATAAGATTTTTCAACAAATTATATTATAAGAAAGTGGGTAATTTAAAATGCATAACATTATATACAGTAGTTTTTATTGGAGGAAAAAAAGATCATTATCTAAAAATCTTGCATCAGTTACAGATCAAAGCTATTTTTTGTAAATATTATATAACATTATTGCTGAACTTAATGTTTGTAACTCTTAATGATGGTGTTTTATATATATAATTACTGAAAAAATAATTATACATAATAATATGAAAAGTCGAGACCTCTAGCACTAAATTAAGTTCTGTTACACTGTTTTTTTTTCCTTTTGTTTTTATTTAAAAAGATAATGTGTGCAATGCAGCAGCTAAATGAAGCTTTGTTGTAATTTCACAGTTTTTTTTTTTTAAATAAAACTTATAGTATCTCTGTTTTTACAATAAAAGACTTCTTCATTAATAATAATAAACCTTTTTTTAATTAACATAACAACAATATGAAGTTTGAAGCATATTTTAATTACATATACAAAAATAAACAAATAAATAATATCAATAAATAAAAAAAGTAAATAAAAAATAAATATCAATAAATAAGAAAAGTAAATAAAAAAAATTTTAAGCTATTTCAGTAATTCATTTATGGATTACTAAAAAGATAGATATATTTTATATAATAATATGAAAATTTTCTGTTAATCATATATGCAAAAAAAAAAAAAAAAAGAAAGAAAGAAAAAGAAAACATATACAATATCTAATAATTATTACGTAATTTATATATCAACATTACATAATGATTTTTAAAAAATGAATTAAACTGCCTCTAAGGTTTATTTAAAATAAAATTTTCTCTAAGTACTGAGCTGTGTAAAAACTCATTTAGTATTCTGTAAAATACCATTTTACATACATGAAAGTTTAAAAGTGTAATTTAAAAATTCAAGTTATAAATAAAATAATCTCATTCTATTAACCCATTCTATCCCATTGTCCTATTTAAAGGACAGTTGAAAAATAGCATATAGAAATCAGAATTTGCTTGGTGCGAATATTCTGTCAGCTGAAATATATAATGGTATATACAGACATGGTACAAGCTTACAGAAAAAAAGGCTAAACTTTTCACGACCTCCCCCCCTCTCAAAAGTGGTATCAGGCAAATGACACAGTATAAATTTTACAATAATAAAAATAATGTTAAATCTGATTCTATACATATACACACAATAAACAAAATCAGAACAATAAATCTTATATTAATTATAATTAAAATAGTTGTAAGTGCTTAAAAAAAAACAGACAAAATTATTACACATACTTCAAAATAACTTGAAAATCAGTTTATTTGATAGAAGCATTGTTTGCTGGGGCAATTGAATAGCAAAATAATGTAGTTCAAGTTCATTAGGAAAATGCAGTTTAAGTGCTATTTATTTTTCATTTTCTCCAAGTTTGAATTTGACATTTCTTGAAAGCCAATCGCAGAGAAATTGCTAATAATATATTGCACAAATTCAGGCTGACTTCCCCCCCCACCCCCACTACACATGTCCAAAAAGTTTTAATGCAGATTTGCATTGATCCCAAGAATAATAGTTTCCAAGCCTAAAAAGGCTGAATTCAGCCTTAAGGCTGATAAGTAACATGTCTGTATATATAAGCTTCTGCTAGCGTGTTATGTGTCTCACCTCCTCCTCCATCTGGAATCTTTGTTTAATCATTACATTAGGGGGCGTGGTTTACCTTCTCTTTGCAGTTGAAAATTCTTTCTGGAGAACTATCATGTAAATAAGAAAGTATTATACAGATAAAGCAAAACTTTATACTCGGAAAGAACTTTTTACTATTGAAGAGAACACTAAAACATATAAGTGCAAATGTCATCCTCTTTATTTCAATGTCCTGCGTACAAGGTGGATAAGATTTCTACTTATACAGAATATAATTTTTTTCTTTTCTAATTTTGTTGTATTTAATTCACTTAGGTTTAATTAACCTTAAAAAATATAATTTTTCTCAAATTTGAGCAAAATAAATAAATTGGGATAAAATGGGTTAAGTATAGAAAAACCTTCATACCATTTAACTTCAGGAGCCGGATTACCATCAATTTGAACTTCAAACTTAATAACTTCTTCTGCCATGACAGACATGTCTTTCAGTCCTTTGATGAATGAAGGGGCAGCTAAAAAGAAAAATTAAATAACTGCTGTAATCGAACCTTTGACTTCATATAAAAAACATACATATTTATTCAGTCATTTTCCTCTCTCTATATATACAAACAAATCCTTCCATCTCAGTCAGAAGAGTAGGTTGTTGTTCTTTTCAAATGGCTACCATTTTGAAACAACATGATGGACTGAATTTAATAAACTTGTTTGAAACTCTAATATGGGCTAAATACTTACCAAAAGTGTTATCTATTAAATAGGTAGTACAGTCAAAGGTAAGTCACCAAGTTTCAAACAAATTGGTTCATAAATGCATTTTTTATATGAATGTGAAATTTTCAAAAGGCCACTATTTTGAAACAAGATGACAGATCAAACTGGCAAACAAACTTATTTAAGATAGTTCTAAGATAAGTCCACAGTCTAATATTGGTTTGAATAGATCCAAAATTTCAGAAATTATTGTGAATACTAATTTTCAATTATATATAGAGAGATAGTAAGAAAACTAAGGGATTGCAATAGGTTGATTTCTAAATAAAGCCGGATATAACTTAATATTTTGAATAGAATTGCCCTTCTTTTTTCTTATTAAAAATGATTTTGAATCCCTTTCTAAGGACAAAATAAGGCTTTTAAGTAAAAGACTGTAGAAATCAAATTATAAAATTGTATGGTTATCTCACTTAGTCGAAAGTTGTGCTTAATACACAACTTTTAGCTATGTGAGATACTGTACTTATTATAATACTTATAAGAAATTTTGTGGACAATTTAATATTGAAGCCTATAATAGTTTTCTATTTGTTGGACACACAAAATAATACTATCCAAAAATTAGATGATTTAAAGTAATTTCAATTTCATTTCTTACCAAAATCAGTAGTTAATATAATAGGCATACATGTATACATTTATCAGTGCGTACACGATAAGTAAAGATGTAAGTTTCTGTAAACAATTTAAAAAAAATAAAAATAGTAAAGAAAAAACATTTTTAAATTAACCACGATAAAATTAAAAAAGCTTCTTTAAAAAAGAAATAATAATAATAACAATAATTGCTAGAAAAATTCCTGAAAGAAAAAGAATAATGGAAGGTCAAATTAAAATTCTAAAAGCTGAACTAATATGACCTTGGTTGTAATAAATAAAATTTATCACAAATTTAAAATACATTCTTTAAAAATGTTTCTAAACTTTACTGCACATGTCAGTTTTTATCAACAACTAGTACTAAAAATAAGTTAGAAATATAGTAAATAAAATTATTATAATTTAGGATCTTTTTTTTTTTTTTTTTTTTTTTTTTTTAAGATAATAAGCATCATGCAGCCCTATAAGATTACTTTATGATTTTTCACTTACATTGGTTATAGAAATATAACATTTATTTTGTTTCAGATGTGACAACAGCTTATGATTTTTTACAAATAGGTGAAAAACCATAAGCCATTATCACATCTGAAACAATATAATATATTTTTAACACGCTTTTATTAGCTTCACCTGTATGTATGTTTGTATGTATAATGTATGTTTGTAACCGCTCTGGGAGCAAACAAAAAATCTATATTGTAAAAAACGACTTTCCCTTACGTGAACACTGTGGCTGTGAGGTAAAGCTCCGCACTACGAACCTAAAGGTCCAGCATTCAAGCCCAGTCAGGGGAGATTTTTTCAGAATGGTTTTTGTTTAATTCTAAATCATTTTAATTAAAAATTTAAATGTATGTAAATATTAGGGTGTGTCACTCACATGATTTTCTCTTACCCTGCATTTTAATACTAAGATAGATATTTTGTGCTTTTTTAGTTCACATTTCTATAAAAGTGTATTCTTTAATATTTTAAAACAATATTATTATTATAACTAATGTTAGTAGAGTACACATTTTTGGTGAAAACTCAAAATAAATTAACAAGAGTGAAAATTTAATAGACCAGACATTAAACATGGATTCATGGGATAATGTGTCATTTACTCTAATTATTGAAATAAACTGGTCAATAATGCAGCAAAAGTTTGTTCATTTTATCAATGTTAATTTTAATTTGACCTTTGCATAAAAAAGGTGCATTACATTAAAGTTAACTTCATAATTAACCTTTGTAATCCAACAATAATTGATATTCACAAATGAATACTCATGTGTAGTTGTTGTGTTGGTATGTGAGTTTACTCACGAGACATAGACTTGAGGATCCTCCATGGGAATCTTTCAAAGGGACTCTAGCCCGTATTTAGGTAAATTTCTAAAAGACATTGAACAGCTAAGCTGATGAGTGTGACCTGAATTTGATCCAACATCTACCATCTATTAGCTTTGAAAATAGAACCCCTCAACCACTGCTGGTGCTCTGATTTGCATGGTTGGCAAGTTTCTTCCAAGGTGGAAAAAACCGGTCGGAAGAAATAGGTTTCTTCCAAGTGGTAGAAACTGTTTTTATTAAAAATTTATCCTATAAATTGCAGATTTGTAAGATACAATGGATGCTAACTTATACTTTAAACGAAGTTAAATAAATATATTAAAAAGAAATTGATACCTTACATTACTTCGTTTCATGGCAGAAAAGCTTTTTTCGAAGGGGATCCCCCTCTTCAGCAGTGACGTCTGCACTCCGTGGATGGCAGTCACTGACAAGTTGATCTTCTCTTTTATTGATGAGTAGGTGCCGCCAAATTTCATTTATCTCCGCCGATTCGTGGTCGTTAATGACGTCAGGGTTATGCGCTATCTCGATGCTCTCTCTTAGGTACGCATAGGTGGGATTATTGTAATTAGCTAGTTTTCTTACATTTTCAAATTCGATTTTAATATTATTTTCAAGATAATTTTTAGCCAAAGTGGTAGTGTTACGGTTAATCCCACCTATGCGTACCTAAGAGAGAGCATCGAGATAGCGCATAACCCTGACGTCATTAACGACCACGAATCGGCGGAGATAAATGAAATCTGGCGGCACCTACTCATCAATAAAAGAGAAGATCAACTTGTCAGTGACTGCCATCCACGGAGTGCAGACGGCACTGCTGAAGAGGGGGATCCCCTTCGAAAAAAGCTTTTCTGCCATGAAACGAAGTAATGTAAGGTATCAATTTCTTTTTAATATACAATGGATGCTTTTATCTTATAAACAACTTTAAGTAACTTTAATTATACTTATAGAAATTTAATTACATGTTTAATTAATAATTGTGAGATTTTTACTGGAGTGATCTTCGGTATCTGATGTTCACGTTTCAAAATACTCAAAATCCAGTAAAAAAAAATCAATTTCAATTTAAACAGTGTAAAATTTTATAATCTAGACAATTTTATTTCTTTAACTGGTAATAAATAATAGTTTGGATCACTTGCTTATACTTTCTGATAAAACAGCTCTTAACAAATATCCAGTTAATTAAGACTCAGTATTCAATAATTACTTACTGTATTACAAAATGTCATCAAAAACTTTATTTTTCTTATAGTCATATACAGTATAGTCAACTCCCTCTAATCTGCAGATTTATAATCTGCAGATCCTTCTAATCCGTAATTGATTTTTTAATGAAAAAGAAATTTACATCTCATATTTAAAACAAATTCACATTTTTACTTTTTAACACGCTTTTATTAGCTTCACCTGTATGTATGTTTGCAACCACTCTGGGAGCAAACAACAAATCTATATTGTAAAATAAGACTTTCCCTATGTGAAAGCTGTGGCTGTGAGGTAAAACTCCGAGCTACGAACCTAAAGGTCTAACATTCGAGCACAGTCAAGGGAGATTTTTAAAAAATGGTTTTTGTTTAATTCTAAATTATTTACTAAAGATTTTAAAAGTATGTAAATATTGTGGTGTGTGTCACTCACACGATTTTCTCTTACCCTGCATTTTAATACTATAAAGATAAATATTTTGTGCTTTTTAGTTCATATTTCTATAAAAGCACGTTCTTTAATTTTATAAAACTATAATTTTATTTAAACAAATTTTTAACTTAATCCTTACTTTGAAACACAATTGGGGAGAGTAAAATTCTTATATTTATTATCCTGCAATTCATACAGATTAGTGCTTAAAACAAATCACTATTGTATCAACGTTTAACAAAATTAATCAGTGATGAATATATATATATATATATATATATTCATCGGAATATATATTTTTTACTTCCGAACTTTTTCAAAAATATTTTGTTTTGTACTTTTTAAATTTGTTTGCTTACATTTTACATGTGCCTATTATTTGAATATGTTTAAATTATTTACCATCCTATATGAATTGTGATAGATTAGTTTTATTAATATTGAAGAAATATTTTATTCTAAAATTATTAGAAATCGTCTTTCAATTTTGATGTCTATTTATGAATTAATGATAACTAATTCTGTATCTGCAAAAAAAACTGTAAAAAAGGCAATGATCTCTAATCTGCAAATTCCTATAATCCGCACAACCTCTGGACAAAACTTTTGAGAGTTAGAGGGAGTTGACTGTAAAACAAATGAAAAGTTTTTTAGTAGTTCAATACTGCATTTCATTTTTCAACTTAAAATAAATATTTTTTTTAAATCCTAGAGAACCTGCAGGAGAGTTTAAAAATAGGTATCTTAGTACTTATTGATACAGTTCATAGGGTACCAGCTTAGAGTTTATAAAAAAAATTGTATCCTTTAAAAAAAAAATGCAAATATTATGGCTAATTCTGTAATTATCACTTATACTGTTTGAACGTATAGTAATATGAGATAGTATCTATGCAAAAAGTTCTAAAAATATTAGCATTGAAAAGTAAAAACTCATCACCTGTATATATTTAGTGTTTGTTATCAAATAACTTATTTTTCTAAAAATATTTTTAATATTAATTGGATTATAGTTTAGATTTGACATTATATTTATGCTCTGAGTTTATATAGTTCATAAATTTTAATTTTGAACATCTGTTTTGTCTCCTGGTTGGTTTCTTCCAGTTTTTCTTCCGGAAGAAACCCAACCCTGCTGATTTTTGTATGGGATTGTGTCAATATTGCTGTTCAAGTTTAAATAATTCAGTCTCTTAATTAATAATTTGAAATTATCTATTACACAAATCAAGCAAAATATAAATACAGTAAACTCTCGTTAAGATGGATTTTGCGTTATTACATACAAAAACAAAATCCCCGGCTAAGGCCTATAGGAACTGCACGTAATAAGCATCGCTTTATACGTATAATTCATTTGTTAAGATGAACATTTTTTTCCCTCAAAACTTACTTTCTTCAAAAAAGAGTCAGTTCCCAAAATCTTTTCAAATTCATTTTTTTTTTTTTACATGAAAAGGTTCAATAATAAAAGGGTTAATCTCTTTCACTCTGTGCTATTACACTGTGGGAGGTAAATAGTATTGATTGGCAGTTGAGGTCAACAATTTGCACCTGTCTCCACTTCTATTGTGGAGACATAGCAAAGAATTTTGTTATCAAGTTGTACTCTATGAAGAAAAGAAGTTTTGAAAGTAAGCATCGGCTTTCATACTTTTATATTTTTAGTGAACAAAAGGGTTTGAGGAAACAAATTTTCATTCATGTTATACTGTGTATGTGTACATAATAGTGATTTTAGAGTTCATATAGAACATCAGTTTATGAACTCCTGTTATAATGGACTCTCGTTAATATGGACAAAAACTGCTGGCCTTTGATTGTCCGTTTTAACGAGAGTTCACTGTATCTTAATTTTGCTTAATGAGATCAAATGACTTTTACTAAAGAACGAGTCACTTTAAACACAGCTAATAAAGAATCCAACATACATTTCACAGTCAAATTACAAGAAGACTCTGCTTCTCCCATCTCATTGACAGCTTTCACAGAATACTTCCCACTGTCATCTTTCTTGATGTTCTTTATCACCAAGGTGAAGCTTTCCTCATCCGCAAACAAGAAGCGGTATCGACCACCGGTTGACACCTCCTTGTTCTTGTGGTACCTGGAAAAGTTTATCACAGAATTTTAATTAGTAGTTATAAAAAAGCATAATTAATGATACATCTCACTTTACTGAGTTTACATCATCTTTTTTCTCATTAAATTAGCTTTATCATTCATGATCAAATCATATAAAACAGTCTAATCTCAAGAATGAATTAATCAGACAGTTTTAATGCATAGTTCTTTTTTTAATCATTTTATTATTATTATTTTAATATAATAATAATAAAAAATCATGAGCAGGATATTTAGAAATAAAAATCTTGAAGGATTTTTTATGAGAAAAAGAGTATGATATATAGAGTTAGAATTAATAAATAGCCACAAATTTAGAAAACCTTAAATTTAAGATTAAATTAATTAATATTTTAATAAACTAATTTTGAGAGTAAACTGTACAGTCGGTAACAAAAGTCTCCTGAACACTAGCAAAAATTCCTATATAAAAAAAGTACACTTAATACTGTTTTGTTAAATAAATCCTTATCGAATCCTGTTCTTACACTGACTAAGAACAGGATTCGACAAGGATTTATTTAACAAAACTGTATGACGTGTACTTTTTTTACATAGGAATTTTTGCTAGTGCTCGGATACTTTTGCTGCCAACTGGAGTCATACATTTGGAGCGCTTGCAAACGGTTTTGCAACTGGAAGTGTTTCATTTGTATGTGAAAACATTTAATAAAAGGATCATTTTTATAAAACAATAATCTTGTGAAGGGACTCATTTTATAAATTTGAATTTTGTGAAAGGTCCCTTTGCATGGATTTGAATTTTGTGAAGGGTCCCTTTTTATGAATTTGAATTTTGTGTAGGGTCCTTTTTATGAATTTGAATTTTGTGAAGGGTCCCTTTTTACTATGTGGAATTTTGTGAAGGGGCCGCAAAAGAGACCCAAATTTTGCCTGGATCGACCCCTGAAATTTTATAAAAGTATTAAAAAGTTAAAAATTTTTCCATAAAGCAAAATACAAAATTTAAAGTATAGAAAACATCTGATACAATAATAGCTTGCATCATAAATTTTTAATTTTTATTATGGTTTAGAACTATAGGTAAAAACAAATTATTTTAGCTATTTTTATTTATTTATTTTTTCATTCTATGAAATCATTTTTTGTTCAAGCACAAATATTGCTGCATTAAAAGAACTTAGTTACATATCTCCAAGATCTAAACTTTGCTTAAAATTAACTTTCCTTATCTCATTAGATTCAGTTTCTAAAATATCACCATTAAAATAAGTTCTATCTTGATTTTTATTTTCTTAAAAACTTGCTATAAATTTCATTGTTTACATTAGCTGCGATGTGCAGATTTCTGGGAATAACTGGAATGTACAGTTCTATTTATATTGGTGAAACTGGCCGTTCCTTTCATACCCGAACTCTCGAACATAAAAGAAGTTTAAAAAATCATGATATACATTCTAAAAAAATAGTGCAACATGCCATAGAAACCGACCATCTACCTGATTATAGCAATAGTAAAATAATTATATCTAACTGTTCAAATTATTATTCAAGAATTTTCCTCAAAGGCTGGTACATAGAGGTCAAGACTTAAAATTTTTAGAAGTGGCCAGTGGCCACTGGACATGATGAACTCAGTGGCCACTCATGAGTCGTCGTCGTTATACATCGGATTCATACACATAATATATATATATATATATATATATGATATATATGTGTGTGTGCATAAAAGCATAAAAACACAAATGATATGGTCGGAAAATTAAATTAAGAAATAGTGTTCTTTATTGTATTTTAATAATAATACAATAGTCACTATTATTAAATGACTACTGTATTATTAGTCATTCAATAATACAATAAACATGTATATATAATATATGTGTGTATTTCTGCCAATAAAAATAAAAATAAATTGGTATTATTTGAAAAAAAATATATATATGCACTTCTCTAGTTTAAATTTTTCAATATCTGAAATGAAAGGAGGTAGGAGGAAGACAAAATAGATTGAGTAATTGAATCATTGAAAAGTGATTTGGTTTTTGAGGAAAGATATGACCTCGTTTGAACTTCCACTGAATGCTTATGATTTTATTGTTGTTAGTGTTTTAAGAGTGAGTTCTATAAGCATGTAGTTATAATAGCATGTAATCCAGCTTTTTAAAAATGTTACTAATAACTATAGTACTTAGAAAGAAGACTTTAAAATTCATAGTTTTAGTAATGAGGGAAAATATATGGACTATAGATAAATATTAAAACATGCATTTTGCTTCGGGAAAACAGCAGGCTATAATGATGATATGATCTGACAATGTGATTTCTCATACGCAATTTGTGTTTTACAAGAATATTTATTTTATCTCCCATTGCAAAAGAAATACAAAAATTTGATTCATTTAATACATTTTGTCTAGTCTGGCACTTCCATCTGCAAATGGAAAATAATTATGATCAGAATGAGAGGAAAATGAAATTATTTTGAGTCTGAGGAGGGGGTGGGGAGGCAAAGAATCTGTACTAGCCTATTATCAGAGGTTCAATTTTATTAATTGGCATGTGATTGCTAAAATTAGAAATTTGCTGAAACTTTTCTGTAAACATGATTGGTTGGGCCTTATTAGCATCACTTTCAATAAAATGACTACCTAAACAGTTATATAAAGCTTTTATCTATTTTAAACATTTTCAGGATTATTTCACTAAGACAAAAAAATTCTTTAATATAACTGCAGTTACTTTTATATCCACATAAAACCTTATAAAAATTTCATACCATCAGAAAAACAAATTTTTCAAATATTTATAGAATAAAATTTTTATGTATGTACATTACTCATACATTAAAAAAATATATATACATAGTATTTAATTATCAGTTTTAAACATGTATGAAATCAACTGAGCATTAATTTTCTTAAACTAATTTTTTAAAAAAAATTGTACATAAAAATATGTTTTTCATCCCCCACCCCCCTGTTTACACATTTGGTATAGATATGAAATATAAATATATAATTTAATTGAGAAAAAATAAATATATTCATCAAGTTACGTCTAAAAATAATTAAGTATGTGAAAAATATTGAGCACTTCTATCGCTTTATTGTTTCTAGAATTGATCATTTATCACTATCTAGAAATGGGGAAAGGTGGGGGAGGATTAAAAAAAATAATTACATGAATAAGAAATATTAAATTCTCAATTCTACTTCTAGAATCAATAAAGCATGTTTAAAATGGATATTGCCATTTATATTATGGATGAAGAAAGACTGAGAAACAACTGCAGAACATTTGATCGGCGATCGCTAGTTGGAAATAAGAAAAGGGGGAGAGAGGCAAAAAATAATCACTCGAACAAGAAATATTTAACAATTCTATTTCTTTCTAGGTTGTAGAATCTCACCAGCGATTTTTTTTTTAACGGAAGAAATATTTTCGCGAATTCGCGGAAAAAATGGCGATCATACCATTTTTTTTATCGCCACTTTTTCAAATTAAGTCGCCACGTGGCGAGTGGCGACCGTGAGTCTTGACCTCTACTGGTACACGAAGCAACAGTTTTCCCCGCTTAATGAGGCATGTGCAGTTCCTCCTGAATACACTGTACTCTGTTAAAGGAGTTCTCTTGTTCTACAGGGATGAATTAGCAAAAATTCAAAAAAGCTGAAACTGTATGCAAAGGCAAGACGTTTAAATGAAATACCAGAATTTTGATTACAAAATCTATTATATTAGAATAATAAGTATTTATTTTAATCTTCAATGTATAAATAAAGAACAAATGCACATCAGAAACATAAAAAAAGCTGAAAAAATTTTAAAAAGCTGAAAAGCTAAATGTACAAGAAAGCTGAAAAATCTCATCCCTGGTTCTACTCAACAAATTACTTTTTGATGTTTTACTGATGAGGAGCTTGTAAAAGACTCGAAACATTTAAATTTATGTTTTGTGTATTTTAATGTTTTAAATTGTATATTATTAGTGTATATTGTCTCCGTTTTAATGTGATTAAAGTTTAATATAATTATAAATGAGACGTAATGATTTTTAAATAATTTTAAATGTGC
Organism: Salticus scenicus; assembly: GCA_963930645.1. Lineage (NCBI taxonomy): Eukaryota > Metazoa > Arthropoda > Arachnida > Araneae > Salticidae > Salticus > Salticus scenicus. The sequence goes on along the minus strand of OZ005649.1, from coordinate 402,637,045 downwards.
AGAATATTTGTTTCAACCACCATGGCAATCGATTTAGTTATCACTGGCACACACACAGATCATTTATTTCTTATGCCAGACATGAGTGCTTTCTACCGCTGCCCTCTTAACAGAAAAGTACTAAAATTTTGAAAACTAATAGTAAATCAAATTCATTTATGAAATATTTAGTTGAACTAAGTGAATGGTACCAGGTAACTTTTGGTTTAGGATAGCCTGTAATTTTAAGTTCCAGCATTGCAGAACCACCCTCAGTTGCTTCCACATCGGTGAGTTGAGCTTTGATGCCAGGAGCTTCCACCTGTCTGATAACACCTAGAAAAAGTGACAGGATTAGAAAGCATTCATTAATCGAAAAAAAATGCCGATACCTTTTCTTTAGATGCCTACCACAATGTTTGGCAACTGAATTGTACATCAAGACAAAAAAGTTAATATTTAAAAAATTATTTGACAAAAAATTCGAAATAATGATTATATTATCATTTCTTTCTTTCTTTCTCAAAGTTCACACTCGAAAAAAATATTGAGTGATATTTTCCCACTCTAACAAAAAAAAAAAAAAAAAAAAATTAAGGGGGATTTTTTAAATTTACGTGGGGAATTATATTGTTTCCATTTTGCAGAATTCATTTTTAAGAACTACAAATCTGCAAATCAAACAATTGTTAAATATCAAGAAAATGTTAAAAATGGAAGCTTAATAACAACCCCCCCCCCTCTTTTGTGGTCAAGGAATGATGCTGCTTTAATATTCAGTATCTAAATTCTCAACAGAAACGCATGTCCTCTTTAGAAATAAGGAATGTTTTAAAATGATTACTTTTTTTATTCTTAATCAAGAAATTCTACAAAAGTTAAAAAGAGAGGTTAAAAGTCTTTAAAACAATTAATATATTACCTAATGTAACTAAAAAATGGATAAAATACTCTAAACAGTCGGGGAAAAAAAAAAAAAATCCCCTTTGTGATATACTTTTGAGTGGGATTTTTTAAAAACATACTGGGATTCTCACAATCCCACTCTCCTAATGTGAACCCTGTATTCTTTCATTCTTTCTTTTAAACTTCTTTTGTTCTTATAATATACTTCAGAAGTAAAGTTCAACTGTAGAACTAAAAATTCAATTCAATCACTAAGAGGTAGACATCTAAAAGAAAAGTGTCAAAATATCATTTTTAAAATTTTAGCAATGCAAACAGGAAATAATAATAATGATAATAAGGATATTTTTCTTTTTATGTTCTATACCCATGCATTACCCAAAAAGAAAAACTTCAAAGTAACAAGAATCACTGTTGACACTATTTCTAATAAATATTTATTAGGCTTAAAATTTATCTTGATTATTTGTGAATGGAACTAAATAATTTCATAGATTTCAACATTCATAATATACATACATATATATATATATATATACATGAATAAGCTAGATAATGATTATGAGCAAACAATTCAATCAATAAGCTAGGCAGAACTAATATTTTGATGCATTATTACAAAGCACTAAAAGTAATTACAGTATCTAAAGATTTTCGGTTTCATTATGAATGGGAAGTTAAAATATATATGACAAAACTCATAATGTAATTTCATTAGGTTACTATTCAATCATGAATATTTTGTTGGATAATAGTTTTCCCCCAGTAAAGATACAAAAAGCTTCTGGGATTTGTCATGAATATTCTACTTATTTTAAAATTTATCTTAAATATTCTATTTATTGTAATTAACAGTAAGCAAGTGCTTAGTATTAAGCTTTTAGCATGTTTAGAAATTAATTGATATTGCATAGAGCAAAAATATACACAGCAAGCTTTATCATTAATTTGCACTTAAACATTGATTGTAATAACACAGTGAGTTATTTACACACACATATAAACAAATAACTAAAACATTTAAAGCAGGAATGACCAAAACAACATGTAGCAAACACACAATACCCTGAACGGTGAGTTCTGCACTGCAAGCAATTTTGCTTCCAGTACTAGTACTTGCAACACAAGTATATAAGCCTGCATCATCAGGGGTGACATGTTGAAACATTAACGCAAGACTGTCCTCCTCTTCATTAAAAATGACTTGAAAGCGTTCATTTGCTTCAAAATATTGACCATCTTTAAACCTTTAAAAAGAATAAAAACTGCTGTTGAAGAAACAAAAATCACAATACAAGAAAAAAATAAATACTAAATTAAAACTGATCGCCCTTACTGAACTAATAAAGGTGAAACATATAAAACATTTTTGGGGATGAAATAAAAATCTGTATATATATATCACAATGATAAGGGGAAAAAAGTATTGATTTTAAAATATTTGGTATCTTTATTTTTAATCCGGTGCGGTAGCGTTTGTTTATATATTTTTTCTAATGTAAACAAAAACTACCGCACTGGATTGCGCCAAAATAAGAAATGTTTGTAATTTTTATACATATACAGCAAAAAAATAAACAACATATGAAAGTGTAGTGCATTTAATAACTTACAATTAAATAAAAGCATTATAAATTTTATTGATAACATATATTTTTAGCCAAAAATTATTTTAAAAACAACAAACAAAAGAACACATGGCCAATGCCAAAAGATAGTCGAACTTAAAATCGAATATATTTATATTTAATATTCGAATTCGCGCCGTGGGTCATTCAAATTCATCAAGCAGACGATAACAACTTTATTTGGTGCTGCCATCTATCAGAAGTTAAAATTCTTAATAAAAAATTATTGAAATAAGAAGAAAGAAGGCATCCGAAAAATTTTTTTGCATCAGCCATATAGTGGTATTGAAACTCGGCAATTGTAATAGAATAGAATAGAATGTTGATGAATTTTCAAAATGTCGAAATATTGCGTCTTTTAATTCTAATAAATTTATGAAAAGAAATGGATAAGTTATCATAAAAGTAAATTATATTTGACTAAATTATGAAAAATATAATTTTTATAATCAGTTGCTTTGTTATTATTATGAAATAAAAACTGGTTTGATTTTTAATGGAATACGTTTTTTAAAATTTGATATTTTTTAAGATTTTATATTAGTAAGTAATATGGAATTTTCAAAATTCTTTTAAATATAGTTGGTAGCGGCGTAGGTAAAGAACGTTAGTTTTAGTATATAAAAAGAGTTTAACTTTTAATATTAACTAAATTAATAAATATATAAAGAAAGAAAAAGAAAAAGAAAAACGAATTTGAAATTGTGTCTGCAGTTTTTCATTCACCTTTAGTACATAAATTATTCATAAATTTTATTTTCTAAATTATCTGTGTGTATTCACTCGGAGAAAGATGGCCATATTGTGGACTTTACTCCGAGTAAAAAGAAATCATTTTTCCCCCCAATGATCAATCTATGTCTTATTACTATATCTATGATAATTTCTCCTTTTTTCACCAGTAACAGATATATCAAGCATAGATCTGTTATAAGAGTGGACGGAGCATTCCATAATTAAGGGAATATAAGTAAAGGTGGCAAAGATGAAACACGTGACTGCTGAAAAAAAGGTTATCCTTTTTTTTTTTTTTTTTTTTTTTTTTTTCTGGCATCTATCGCGTTATTGGCGATTTTTTGTTCTGAATATAAATATTATTATTATTATTATTATTAAAAGATACAGCAGGCAAAACTTGTATAAAACACTACAGCTGTTGAAATTTATTCTTACCTTGATATTAACACTTTTCAACAAAGTTCGAAAGTGTTTATAACTTCGGTTTCGGTTTGTCTATACTCGCTTTAACTCTCATAAATAATCATGAACATTTTTTAAATCATATAAGGTATATATTTAAATTAATTCAATTTAGAGAATTAAGGCTAGCAATTATAAACATTTTATAAAAATAATTACTTAAAAAGAACGGAATAATAAAATATTAAAAGGAATCTTACCTGTGAAATAAAATCCTTATTTTACATAACTTCTAGGGCTTTTAAAGTACATTAATTACTATTTCTTGCTATGAAATTCTTTTTAAATTCAAAACAATCTAACTTTTAAAGTGAAATAAAATTTTTAAAAAGAACTTTCAAAGTAAAAGGAAAAATATCGCCTGCTTAAGAAAAAGCAAAGTTTAGAGAATGGCAAGAAAATTTCAATATTGGCCAGTTAGGCTTTCTGTAGTTCAACAGTCATGTGACTTTTTTATGAGTTATCTTTGCCACTAAAACAGGTTGCCATTGTCCCGTCCACTTTTAAAATAGGTCTATGGGCTCAAGCCTAGGGGAGCCAGCGTTTTAAGGGAACCTGAGTTTTAAAAGTGACACAAACTTTAACGGCAATGATGAAATTCGCAGAATGACTAAAATTTGAAAAAGAATTTGAAATATATATATGTTTTTCCTTGACCAAGACTGATCGCATAGTCTTTTGTTACCAATTTTTTTCTACGGAATAGTGGAACCACCAACAAACCACTGCTGTCTTGTCTTCATCGTTGCACGTGAATCACAATCCTTCCTCTATTTTTTAGTCAAATTACGGCGGTAAATGTGAAATCATCATTTCAAGCGGTAGGCTTTTTCTGGACTGAACCGGCGTTATCAGCCGGTTGCTCCGCTACACAGTGCCTCTAAGATGCACAAAGTGCGATGCCGACAGTTATTGTTAAGCATTGTCACGTCTGCGGGCTGCAATCAGATGAAAGCGCCAAGGGATTCTCTATGTGGATAACGTGGTTATCCTTCATAACAACGCGAGACCACATGTGACAATCGGAACCACCGACAAGCTCCGTTCATATCACCGTGAGAGTCTGGACACATAGCATACAATTCGGACCTCGCTCCTATAGGTTGTGGGAATTAAGGCCGATTGACTGCACTAGAGACCTAAGCCTGAAGGGGAGTGCCACCGTGGGGGTCTTTTTAAGGGGTCCTAGCCCGTATTTACGCAAGTTTCGGAGAAAACCATGGAAAACTCCGAACTGCTAGGCCAACGAGTGCGACCTGGGATCGAACGTGGCACTTCACGCCTACCAGCTTTGAGCGCAGAATTGTTCTCTCGCCCCTAGGAATTTTCACCTTTTCGGTTCGTCGAAGAAGTTCCTGGCAGGACAGCGATTCATGTGAAACGATGAAGCCAATACAGCAGTTTGACGGTGGTTCTACAATCAGCCGGACGAATTCTACAACAGGTGATACAAATTTCATAAATATAATTTGTTTTACTTGTATTTAAATGACAGAAAATATATGTTTGGTTGATTTGATGAGGCAAAAAGCCAAATTAACAACTTCCTAAAATTGATTAAGAAATGTACTACATACATTATGCTAAGACGGTATTAGTAGGCATTTTCAACGTAGTTTGAGTGAAATTTTATTTCAACTTGAAATATCTTAAAAAGCCATTCCCGTTTTTTTACTTATTTTATTTTTACTATTCGCTTTATTTTTAAGTGTACAGGATTAATTCGTCCAATCTGCAATTTAAGTCTCCAATTTTTATTTTTTTTTTTTAATTTTTTTTTTTTTTTTTTTTTTTTTTTTGCAAAAAAAAAAAAAAAATTATGATTTTGGTTTGACTGTCTATTTATCTGTCCGCCTATAATTTTTTAATTTTTTAGCATAAGTTGGCGGTTCATTGAAAGGACCGTGAAAAGACCAGCCAAATCGCCCAGTTGCAGTAGAGGTCTGCACGGGCCGGGCTTTCGGCCCGAGCCCGGGCCGGGTTCGGGCCGAATTTCTTAATTTGCTCTCGGGCCGGGCCGGGCTCGGGCTTAAAAATTCTTTTCAGGCTCGGGCTCAGTTTTTTTGTGTATATTCGGGCCGGGCCGGGCCTGAATGAAATTTTTTCCGGGCCAGGCCGGGCCTGAATGAAATTTTCTCCGGGCCGTGCCGGCCCGAATCTTTTCCTAGTTTCCTCGTTAATCAACGAAAAAGGAAAATGATGAAATATTCCTTCACTCATTTATTTTACGTAATTTTACAGGCTTGTATGTCACGTAAAGTTCTATTTTGTTAAAAAAAAGTGTCTGTAACGTCAATTTAATTGTCTATCAGTCTGTCTGTCCGAAATCTGATTTTTCGCAAATATTTTTAGCATGCTTCGAAATTAATACTAATATTAGATGGTTTCCTATTCAAAATAGTATGCATGTCACTAACAGTTTGCGTACATGTACATAACAAAAGAAATTAGATACAATACTGTGGATAAGGGTTTGTTTCTTATACTCTGTTGAGTTTAGGTGGTATAAAGGCTATAAAAATCATTCCGCTGTAACTTTTTCTCTAAGGCTCCTTTTCCTTTTCTCCAGTGGACGAAAGTAACATTTTTATCATGGGAAAAAGAAACTTTTCTATTAAATATGGTTGGATTAATATTAAAGTTTTTTTTTTTTTTTTTTTACTGGAGCACGTGAAAGATTCGGATACATTATAGTATATATGAGAAAATGGTTGAAAGTGCATTTTCAGTAGTATTAACCATTTTAAATACCTTCCTATATTGTTTGATGAATGCTAATATTTTCGATTTGACTTTCTGTTTGTCTTTGTGCTTTGTCTATAATAATGAATTTCTGTTTATATATAATTGTCTTGTAAAATTTCAGCAGTTTTGTTAAAGAACGTAGTATTGTTTGGTTTTTAAAACCTCTGCCAAACACATACTAAAAATCTTTTTTATAAAAAGGCTTTTTTTTTTTGTTATTTTACATATTTTTGAATCGGGCCGGGCCGGGCCATAAACCGTTAAAAAATAAACGGGCCGGGCCGCATTTTTCGACTTCATACCGGGCTGGGCCGGGTAAGCAAAGTTTTCGTACGGGCCGGCCCGGGCCCGGGCCTCGAAATTCCGGCCCGTGCAGACCTCTAAGTTGCAGTAACCCAATTGAAAAGTATCAAAAGTTATAAAGATATAGTTTTTGAAAGCTTTCTTTCTCCATAATTAAAATTATAATATATTTTAAGGTGCGATCACGGAGGGGAAATGCATTGAAGGTTAAACGATATAAAGGAGTCAAAACAGTTGGAAAGTGTTCTGCAGTCAGTGCGTAACGCATGATTTTTCCTTCTTTTTCTAATTAATGTGATGATATTGGTTATATAATGAACGCTGATTATAATGCACAGTAACTAGTTCTTACCATCTAAATTTAGGAGTTCTAGGTCTGGGCGTCGGTTCTCTTTCTTCTTCCAGGAGCGTATCTTCCAATCCCTTGAAGACATCTTTGTTCTCTAAAAGCAAGGAACAAAAGAAAGGGACGGGGAAAGTGTTAGAATGCAGCATTCGAAGCGCGTTAGTAACAGGCTGACCATATATACTGTTTGAACTGAACGATGCATAGTTTGGGAATAATTTTTGAACAAATATTCGTTTGAATTTATATAAATGCCAACACACTACATTTTTCTTCGACATTTTTAAAGTTTACTGTGACTATCAGAGTATGAGTTTGATTAATATTGATGTGATTATTTCTAGCTTAATTAAGTAGTTCTTGACAGCATTGCTTGTGAAATATGTTTTGCAATTTTTTTTTTTTTTTTTCTTTTATGTACTAATTCGTTGGCGCATACTTGAGAGAAGCATCATCAAATTGAAATAACAATCATTGTGATTGAACTTAAATAAATAATTTTAAAAAGTAAACATCGTATTTAAACGTAATTTAGAGATGCGAAAAAGTCAACCAATGATGCAATCAAATGGTTAGTACAATCAAGGTCGCAAGCAGGCAAAAATTATTACAAAGATTTGAAGAAATTACATGAGATGAGAGCCCCAATATTTTATGTGCAAAATATCTCCTTACGCGCGGATAATATTTGTTACAATAATTAGTAAATTATTGGTTACTGTTATACAATATTATCTACTGTTATTGGTTACGATAATAATACTAGCTGGCCAGCTAGCTGGCCAGAGACCCATGAAAAGTTTTACCAAAAAACATACTCTCAGGCGCCTGCGGCGCCAATCGTACTTTGTTCTCTGTAAAAGTCGCTTACAGGATATTAAAATATTAAAAATTCAAATATTTTTAAATAAAACCTAAACGTAGCTCTAGTTCAACGTAAAATACACTCAAATCAATAAAAATCAAATAAACCAATCAAATCTCTCGTAATTCCTAATAACGTAGCTCAATTTCAATGTAAAATACACTCCAATCAATAAAAAAGAAATCTCTCGTAATTCCTCATATCGTAACTCTAGTTCAACGTAAAATACACTCAAATCAATGAAAATCAAATAAACCAATTAAATCTCTCTTAACTCCTTATAACGTAGCTCTAGTTCAACGTAAAATGCACTCGAATCAACGAAAATCAAATAAACTAATCAAATCTCTCGTAATTCCTCATACTGTAGCTCTAGTTCAACGTAAAATACGCTCAAATCAATGAAAATCTAATAAACCAATCAAATTTCTAGTAATTCCGCATAACGTAGCTCTAGTTCAACATAAATACACTCAGATCAATGAAAATCAAATAAACCAATCAAATCTCTCCTAAGATTCTCCATTCTGCGTCATTATAGAAATGGGAAGTATTATTTTCATATTTTTATTAATTAAAAGAAAACTAATCAAAAATTCGAAAATCTGACTTCGATGTGCACAATGACCCTATGGAGGGCACCTTTGTGTTAAATCACGTGACTGTTCGAGCTACCGTTTTCGAGAACAGTGAAATATACATATATATATACAGGGTTTAACCTGGCAAAAAAATTACTTTAGCATTTTAGCGAAAATAGGCAAGCACTATTTTAGCTTTTTCGAAAGTTAATTCTTTGGATACCACTGATTTCTTTTACTTAGCTTTGTTATCCTCAGTTTTGTTTTTTACTCCTTTTGTTCATTGACGATTTTAACCAAGCATCCATATTTGTGACTTTAAAAATATGAATCAGGGAAACTATGTTTTGATTTTATCAATAGAAAAAGAGGTATTCATATCATATGTGTAAAATGGAAAAGCAATTTAAAAATCAAGTAAAGTGTAGAGATAATCGTGAAATACTAGTGCTAAAAATGCTTCTATGAATCAAATTCTGAATTCTAACATACTTTCACACTTTTAAATATTTTTGCATTTAAATTCAATCATTGAAAATTAAAAATGAATCCAAATTACTATATAAATAAGGATTCCCAAAAATTTCAGTCCTTTCGTAGTTTTTGCCTGCAAATATTACAGAAAAAAAAAAAAAAAAAATCTGAATTATTATATAGAGATATTTTATACAGTTATCCGGTTTTAGCTTTTTAGCGAAATTCTGACCGACTTGTTTTAGCAAAATAGGATACCTTTTAGCAAAATGCTAAAAAAACTAATGTCAGTTTAAACCCTGTATATATATATACAAATATTGCTCACTTAATAGTATAAGATACGTTACTGCCTGTAAACTATGTTAGGCGGCTTTCTATCCTTAGATTTCTCAGAAACGCTAATAAAACAATGTAATCAATAAATTCTGACGACTCTATTCATAGAATATCCCCATTTTTCAGTTAGGTATACAATAATCTTTAAATTATTCCATATTCTGTCATCTGTCTGCAAGGAGAGAAACAGGCAATTCAGAGAGTGAGTTATGCAATCGGTAAAAATTACTTGTGGTGGGCAAGGGCGTAACCAGAGGCAAATTCTACAAGGAGCAAAGATGGTTTAGGAGGGCTCAGTTTGTTTCAATACTCAAAAATAAAAATTTATTTAGTTTCGAAATATCGCAAAAGGTCCCGAGCTCCCATAGCCTGCCTTGACCACACCCTTGCTTGTGAAAATGTTGACGATGACACAAGACATGATCCCAATTACATTGACCAGAATGGTCACAAAAACTCTGATAAAAGATATCAAGAAAAGTTTTTAGCGACTGTTCTTTTCCGCACAGCTAAACTGTCTTCGCAAAACGATTTTCACATAACTCCTAAAGGGACGGAACTCTGTGTAGTCTCCAGAAACTTCCCAAATTAAAGTTTGGTGGAATGTACGACAAAAACGTTTGGATTAGAATGGATAACTGCTCTTAAAGAGGTACAGTCGGCTGCAAAATTATTCGAGCACTAGCCAATAATTCCTATATTTAAAAAGTACACTTAAGACTGTTTTGCTAAGTAAATCCTTGTCAAATCATGTTCTTAGACTGATTAAGAACATGACTCGACAAGGATTTATTTAACAAAGCTGTATTAAGTGTACCTTTTTTTGGCAAGGATTATTGCTAGTGCTCGAATAATTTTGCAGCCGACTGTAGTTTATAGATCGAATCGCAGTCGTGAACAATATTGGGTCCGAATCAATGAGCATAAAAATGATAATCTACAAGAATATTTTTTTCTATTAGATTTTTAGAATAGATATATTGTGTCTAACATAATCTCGTTCAAAATTATCTTTACATTAGTTATTTGAAAAAAACAAGTGCCCTTATAAATATGAGAAGAATTGTATGTGCACAAGGAAGTTATGGGGTGCCCACATTAGATTTTTTAACAGAAGGTGATTTAAATTATTTTTCAATGGGGAGAATGTAAATTGTTCTGTATAGTGTTCATAACTAAAAGTATGTCCATTATAAGTCAATGAGATCTTACATTCAGTGATGGACTCTATCCGTTGTTTGGAGTTCGAGGCAAAATAATCTATTGTTTTCTACCCCATGTGATTTCTGATTCTCTATTTTTGTGAATTTCCCTACATTATACAATATTTTTCCCTACAGAATACAAACATTTCCCCCATACATTATAAATGTAAACATTATAATGTTGCAGTTTTCCCTGCGGTGGTCATACACTGTTAAAAATGGTTTCTCAAAAATGAGCAAAACTGTCTCAAAATAGCTCCGAAACAATATATACAGTCGGCTGCAAAATTATTCGAGCACTAGCCAATAATTCCTATATTTAAAAAGTACACTTAAGACTGTTTTGCTAAGTAAATCCTTGTCGAATCATGTTCTTAGACTGATTAAGAACATGATTCGACAAGGATTTATTTAACAAAGCTGTATTAAGTGTACTTTTTTTTGGCAAGGATTATTGCTAGTGTTCGAATAATTTTGCAGCCGACTGTACTTAAATTTGAGAATCCCATGTACTCATTTTTGAGTATATTGGCATGCTCAAAAATGCGGTTGACCACTAAGAATTCCAAAATCCCCATTTTTAAGCCTGTCAATATAATAAAAAATGAATACACGGGTTTTCAAATTTAAGTATATATTGTTTCGGAGCTATTTTGAGACAATTTTGCTCATTTTTGAGAAACCATTTTTAACAGTGTATGTAGAGCCACTACATATACTTTAGTGGCCCTAGTCATATGTGAAGGTTTTCATGGTGTCACATGGATAAAGTTCATTCAGTGCTAAGATTTATGAAACCGCCTGTTGAATGAGGCTTGGTTTTATTGGACATTTTTAAAGTAAATCAGGATTTTCTCGTTTCGTTTTCGTCCAAAGAATATGTATGGTCAGCCTCATTAGTACTAATAACTTATGTGAGTGAAACACACACAAAAAAATGACAATTGGATAAGGTTTGCTGCAAGGAAAAAATTGTCAAAGCACACAGGCTCAAAAAAAATAAAAAAATACAGTAAAAAACAAATTTGAAATGTTAAAATAATCAAGTTAAGATTAGTAGCATCTGTCTACTAACATTTTCTTTTCTAAGGATAAAATAAGAAAACTATCTTATGGGAAATCTGAACTTTCAATAAAAGATATTTGAAATACTTTTGACAGAATATGTAACTATTCTATAATTATTTTTATACACAAAATTATTTGTATTTTAATAAGAGAATAATATATAAAGTATATTTAATTTTTCTGCCCCGTCTCGTATATATTGCCGTTGGTAAAATGTAAAATTATTTCTTGAATTTGTCTGTAGATAAAGAAAGGTGGGGGGAAAAAAAGTATAATTTAGCTTTTAATTTGCCTGCCTTATTCAGTTATTATTATAACTATAACTTTAGTTTTCATTAATAACTCAAGTCTCTTCTTCTTCTTATTTTTTTTCCTATCTATATAAGAAGAAACTTTTGGATTCGTGAAAATATTTTACCGCTGGTTTCCGATGAATTTACACGTTTTGATAAGCCTTGAACACAATTTGACCATTTTTAGAAAATGTCTGTCTGTGTGTATCACCAATTTTGCAGACGATGTATCTCACGAACTAATGAACGAAATTCAAACAAACTTGGTATTTAGTTAGACTCTGACCTAAACTGGTGCTGATTAGATTTTGCGATCTATCGTTCAACAGGTGGTGTTGTCATCCCATTTTTTTCAAAATCCTTAACATGGAAGCATAGGACGAAAATTCAAATAAATAAAACATAATGAAAATTATTTTTAACGAGTGATTAAGAAATTAATAAAAATTATTGATAATAATAATAATAATAATAATAATAATACATTTGAAAAAAAAATGTGTATGCAGGGAAATCGAACACCCGGGAGGTGAAAATTTTCAATATGGGTATTATTCAAAAGAACCCGTCAATACCTTTAAAACGAATAGCTGAACCATAGATCTGGGATATTTTGAAATAAAGTTATCGATTTTTTTTTTTTTTTTTTTTTTTTTTAAGTTTCAACAAAAAAGGACAGAAAAAAGCGCATAAAATTGATTTTCTTTGAACATTTAGTGTTAGACTTCTCTGTGATAAAAATCGTCGGCATTTATCATGAAAATAATTTTAATAAATAATTAGTAATGCGTGAATGAGTATAGGAAAATATTGAAGAAAGTTTCGGGGTAGCCACAACATACTAGTTTTTTTTTTTTTTTTTGTCCCTGATATAAATTTAATAAACAAATTTACTTTAAATGGGACATTCTGACTTACATTTATAGCCTAGTCAAAGAGCATTTTCATCGGTTCATTTATTTTGATTTTTAAATTTAATAATAATAAAACGAAATTTAAAAACGTGTCAATCAATGTTTAAAAAAATTAAATTTATTAACATTCACTTTTTTTTTTTTAATAATCATAAATCTTGATGAGATCTTCAGTTAATTTAGCTTTAGTTTCTACCTACTATTGAAACTAGAATATTTGCTAGAAGTTTTCTTCTAATGTATTCAAGGAATATTACAACTCATTTTTATTTCTATAGAAACAGAAGCGCTCATTAGGTTTTAACGAAATAAATGTTTTAATTCAGAAATTCGGGAGCATTTTTTAAGGGGGGGGGGGGAATGATTGAATTTTTTAAGGCAAAAATAACTCAATGTAAGAGTTTTTTTTTTTTTTTTTTTTTTTTTTTTTTTTAAATCTATAGTATATAATTTACCATTGTCGATATAATTGCATCGTATCTTTCCAAACATTTTTAGCGCCAGGCTCGTAATTGGAAGATGGCAGGCTCGGTACTCGAGCCGGCCGAAGACAGTCGTGTACACTAATGGTGGCTGGTGCGCGTAAAATCTGTCGTGGCCGCAATGTCCTCCATGTTCCCATTAAAATTATACCTCTGGGGATCACCGAAACGGAAAAGCCATCCCTTCTGTGGAAGATCAAAATTGTGATGGCATGTCTCCGGAACATCTCTATGTGTTGAGTCCCAGATCGTCGCCAATTGTTCATTGTGCAGCACTAGTGCGACGTAAAATCCAAACAACCAAGGTTTTTTATATTTACAGTCGGCTGCAAAATTATTCGAGCACTAGCAATAATCCTTGCCAAAAAAAAAGTACACTTAATACAGCTTTGTTAAATAAATCCTTGTCGAGTCATGTTCTTAATCAGTCTAAGAACATGATTCGACAAGGATTTACTTAGCAAAACAGTCTTAAGTGTACTTTTTAAATATAGGAATTATTGGCTAGTGCTCGAATAATTTTGCAGCCGACTGTAGATTCAAGAGGCAGTAGCATTGCTATGAACCAGATTCTAAACTCTGCCATAGAGTCCCAAAACATATTAGAATCCCTATTGAATACTGTCCAAATATACAATGGCTCTAAGGGTGATATAATAAACACGCTCTCACAGCGTCCGCAGACTTTTCTAATGCTTCAGTGTTTATTCTTAAAAAAATATTCTTGGCATTTCGTCCGGCACTAAACAAGTGCGTTAAGCTGAATTTCCATCAAAACACCTTAAGTCAAGCCGCATTGGCTTCGCTTAGTTCTGTTATTGCAACTATTTTGCGAAGGAACCGAGAGCGAAACTGTATGTGGTTTTTATTCTGGTCCCGTCAAATATTTTACTTTCTGCGCAGGTGGGCAGGACAGAATTGTTGCATATATAAATTTTTTGTTTAAAGAAATAAAATGTTGTTAATAAACTCTTAAACTGAATTTTATTCAGTTAATTTTGTATACAATCATGTTTACTTTCTATCCAGTATTTGTGATGATCTGTGCTCAGATCATTAATCATAAAACTGACTTCCAGATTGTCGTCAATAATTGAATCACCAGTTTGACGAAGGGAACAAACACCAAAAATCGAAATTTGAGTTATATATATATATATATATATATATATATATATATATATATATATATATATATATATATTTATATAAATCCCTCTTGTGTTGACACACATGTCAGGAAAAAGCAGGGAGCATAAACCATTTGTTTACCAAAAATCAATATTTCTTCTGTACAAATTTTATTTATGTATTTTTCCCCGAAAATCCTGATTTTGGATTTGTTCCCTTCTACAAGCTGGTGATTTAATTCATTGTGAAGCTCCAGCGCATCATTAATCCTATCAATCTTGGCATTTACTGTTGAATCTTGATTAAAAGTACGTCAATAGTATTAAAAGTACACTAAAGTACAGCAACACCAATCTTTCTCCTTTTGGTGCTAAAATTCCATGTTAATTTGTAGAGCAAATAAATAAATAAAAAAAAGGTAATGACTCATTACCTTATACAGTTGAACTCGCTTATAGCACCAACTTGCTTATAACGTCAAAAATATTTGTCCTTCTCAATCATTTATAGAGTTATTTAAACTCTGCTATTATATGTCAATCGGTTATACTGTCAAAAATGCTTCGGTCCCTTGGTGGCCGTTATAATCGTTCGACTATATAATTATTTTAAGTTCTATGATTTACCAATGGGTTTGGTCGTTGATTAATGTCGCCCTAGGTTACCCAGTGAATTTTTGGAGACCGTATGGAATTTACTTGTAGGAACGGTCCGGTGGCACGAATGCTGATCCTCCATGGAGATGATGGTTGGATGGTTCACTTGCTTCTGTAACCCTCCCTTCCAGAAATTTTACGAAACATAGAGAATATTGCAGCCACGGCAAATTTGAAGTGCACCAGCCACCATTCATGTATACGGCGATGGTCTCTGGCCGATTCAGAGATCCAATCTGCAATCTTCAGATTATGAGAGCGACGTACTGCCAACTGGACCACTGCAGTTCCTTTTTACCACTGGACTATAACTGTCCAATATTAAAAGAGTGAAAATTCTATTGTGGTCCATAACAGTCAGAGAATGTCAAGGTGGACTAAGTAAACCAAATCGAACTCCCCTCTGTTAAATAACGCAGTAGATGAGAAAGAACCAACGGAAATTTAACATAGAATTAGTGTGCAGAACGAAAAGAGGAAATGTGGGGACGGAAGGAGTGTGCGTTTTCAAACAAATTGTAACCAAATATTTTCGAAGCCCGGTGTACCTCTCGAATCTTCGAATTTTACAGACCTGAATAAATTTCCAAAAGTCAAGATCGAATATTTGTGAACGTTTTTGAACGACAGAACCCTCAGAAAACTTATAATTTTGGAATTTTTTGTGCTCTTTAACGTCATTTGCCGGTATTTTTAATTTTATCTGACTGTTTCGTAGATGTCAATTAACTTCGCACTGGAAATAGGCAGTGGGATATAGGCGACCGTCTCGGAATCACTCTTAAGATTTATCTAGAAAAATGCCATCACAATTTAATTTCCCATCAAGCTATAAGTGAAATCAAATACTTCAAGGTTGCAGGTTGCAGCACAAATCAACAGAAATAAGACACTGTCATACTCCCGATTTTTTCGTAGAATAGTCGAGAAAAACACTCTGCAAAATACCTATAGCAGTCTGCGGTGTTTGACGCACGTTGTTCTAATGGGAATCGACTTAACCATCTATAGACCATTGCAAGACCCTTTTACCTGAATAGAATTAAATTAACTATACTTAACTATCTGATTAAAAATATATTATCAACACCTCGGTCCTTTCAATACATTTATTAACGACTTGTTTTACAGAGGTGGAAATAAGACTTGAAAGCGAGTTCACTCACTGACTACGCTCAGGTTTCCGACCGTCTTGTCTTCTCCTTCGCTGTTGGTGGCGACGCAGGAGTAGACACCGGCGTCTTTAGCCACCACATGGTCGAGGATGAGCTCGAACACTTCTTTGCTCTCGAAGGAGACTCGTACTCTCTCGTCGAGTTTCAATGGCTTATTGTCTTTGAAGCTACAGAAAGAAAGAATAAAAAAATCATTCTCTAGTAACAAAAGTTTACAATCATGCATCTCATATTTTGTTTTTCAATTAATTTTACTTTTTATAACACAATGATGAAGGTCAAATAAGTCACTGAGAATTCAAATTGCAAAAATATTCGGCGTATGTCAAATGGCTTTTACTCAGTTTTTTTCAACTTCGTAAAGATTTCACATTACCTTTTTGATTGTTTTTTTTTAGAAATCACTTAGGTTATCTATCTATATGTATGTATGTAAATATATAATGGGAAATTTGTCATCACGATAACTTCGGAAATAATGAAACAAATTGAACCGATGTTGGACAGATGATTTTTTTTTTTTTTTAACAAATACTTTGGATGAGTTCGTTGGTCAACTTTATCCGTTTCTTTTGTTTCCAAGTGGTGGCAACCGGAAAATTTGTCATTACGGTAAGAATCAAAATACTTAATTAATTCGAACCAAATTTACACACTAGACTTATTTTAGGTATACATTTGATAGGTTCGTTGGCCAACTTGATCAGCCTCTTATTTCCAAGTGTCGGCAGCTTGACAATTTCAGATTTGCATAAAACAGAATTTATAAACCGATTTTCTTAAAACTCCATATATGCATGGCCCACATCAATATCTACATAAAATTTATTAATAAACTTTATCTGCCATCTTGTTTCAAAATAGCGGACACTTGTTGAGAAAAAAGAAATCAACCTTCTCTTCCGACTAATCCAGAAGGACTTTTTTTTTTTTTTTAATTGCATAAAAACTTATGAATCACAAAAATAATTTCTAAGGCAGCACTATACAATTTCAGTTTTTCAGGGTCTAGTTTTGAGTAGTAAGATGCTTATAGGTCGTTTAGGATGAAATCCTACATTAATTTTCTGTCAAGGAATCTGTTAATGCAGATAAACCTGAAATAGCGAATAAAAGCTCTCTCAAAACTGTCTCTTAAATAGATTTTTTTCAAAGTATCGTTCTAGAAATTTAAAAGACTATGCGGAAGAATATAGTGTTTCTGATACCCTTTCTTTCGGAATTGAACGGGAAAAAAAAAAAAAAAATGGTTCGGATAAATGAGTTACTGAATTTAATTTCCTTGCTGATCTTGGGTATAATGTTGCAACAACCTCCTCTTTGTTTATTCTTTTTTATTTTAATCATGTCATCCCTGTACGACGAAATTCTCTGTGAGTCGAGGGATAAAAACCTTGGGTGCCACAACAGACGTTTGAATATGGTTTAGAATAGCACATGGGACCTTTTGTGTTGAAAGAATCATAGAATTGATTTAGTTTCTTTAGTGATTAACTTTTGCAAACACAAAATTTGTAAAAAAGATCAAAAATTTTTTATTAAAGATACATTCCGTAGGCTTTTGAAGACACAGGTATGTTCTTCACAATTTTTATAACAAAGGATTTTTTAATATAAATAAAATAATCAAAATTTATTACGGACCTCCAGAATTTTTTATTTCCTAGGCAAAAATTTTAAATGGTTTAAAATAATATTAGCGATTCTGAACAAGTTAATTTATTTATATTGGTGAAATCGTGTTCCGAGCGAAACGGAAAAATGTAAAACATTTTTAAAAATTGAATGCTTGAAACAGTTACTGAATCATAGTTTAACTTACAATTTGATTTCTGGCTCGGGATTTCCTCGGACAACCAACTCGAAACGGACGCTGGTTCCTTCCAAAAGCTGAGTCTCTTTGTTCAGCTTCAGTTTGAACACGGGAGCGTGCGGCAAAACAGTGCCTCCAGGGGTAGTGGGCCTTGAGTCTTCCTTTGGAACACCAAGAAGTGCTAGGAGGGAAAGATAGAGGACGTAAAATGTTAGGTTACAAATCTGGTTGTAGTTAATTTTTTCAACTTTCAATGCCTTCATACATGTAGAACATACATAACGCACCATAAGTATTCTTCATTTCACATTAGTCAGAAGTTTGGATCTGCATTTTTTACACATGGATTATTTTTTGGACACATTTGGTACATCCCCCCACCCCCTACACTATGTTTTGATCGCGCTCTAAATAGGTTTCGAAACTGTTGGTATAAATTACAGAAATTATTTTAATATTTTAATTCTACAATGAAGCATGAAATTGTCCAAGATCTAATGGCCATATCACACGAGAGACTTTCGTTCAGCATTTTACTAAACACAGCATTACACCCAACATCCTCAGCCTGATTTTGTTCAAGGACAGCAAGTTTTCGGATGATCAACTTTTACGAAACCGTTTAGAAAAAGCTGAGAATGCTGAGCGTGCTGATCAAAATTGACCAATAGGAGGAATAAACAGGATTTTTTCCTGGAATACCTTTAGAGAAGGGAATATATCACGCTATCAATTCGGGGGAACCTTACAGACAGCTGACCGGTTTCTCGTTCGTTCAGCATAGTGAACAATGTTATGTTGAGTATATATGCTCCCGTGTGATATGGCCATAAGAGTATTGAAATTTCACCTACTGAACACTGCATAGCACAAAGTAGCCCAGTTGCATATAAACTGCAAGAGAAAAAATCTTATCTCTTAGATGAAGGTAAACAAAATGAAGGGTTAAAAGTAAACCATCCTCTTCTTTTGGAGAAAAAATCTGTTTTAGGGACCAATTTAGAGTTTAATATCTTTGTTCGCATTGGTAAGCTAAACCCAACAGAATGTCGCCCTTTGCAAGGTTAAGCGTGTAGTAATTCTGTTAGTGAGTATTGAAAAATATTTGTTCCCAGACGACAGTCTGGGTGTGTGGTGTTGGTGTTAGGATTAAGACCAACTTTACTACACTAGCAACTGTTAGTGAATATTGAAAAATATTTGTTGTGGTGTTGGTGTTAGGATTAAGACCAACTTTACTACACTAGTGGATCTGCAGATCAGGAGCCTCAACGTCCTATTTGCATCAGACATTATTCAATAATTCATTTTTATTTATTCCTTATTTTATAATAGCAGGGTTAGAGATATATATCAATCAACATATATCATGATATATATCCGATATTTATTTTTAAAATATCGGGATTTTCGATATTTTTGATATTTTCATTTATGTGAAGTATTTTGAAAATAGCATTATTCATTATATTTATATTTTTTGTATAAAAATTAGAACTTTAAATTTTCAATTGTTATTCAAAATTTTATTTTAAATGAAATGCTAAAAGGAGCTAACAAAAATAATTGTTACACATCTGAAAATGTTTTTCTAAAGTGCTCCTGTAATTTCAATATGAGAATTTCTATGTTGTTTTTAATCTACTTAATGATGTGAACTTAATGGTTAATTGTACGGACTATACAAACATTCTAAAACCCATCGCAAAAGCATTAGATGGATGAGACTAAACTTGCACAATGTGTAGAAATTTGGATTAACTTATGAGAGGAGCTGAAAGAAGTGCAAGAAAATTTATCAGCAAGAGAAGAAATGGCTCTTTCACCAGCACACTTAGCGGCAAATATGTTACACCATCGATATTGTGGAAGAAAATTAACTGAAGAACAAAAGCAGAGACCATTTGATTTTTTGCGTTCTACAGACAAAGAACTTTTGCCTCTAGCAATGACTTCTTTAGCAAAAAAAATCTCCCTTTACGAACTTCATGTTTGAAGACGATTTCATAGCTGTAAAGCCATTGATTTGGTGGGATAATATTAAAATTGAACAGCCACTAAAAGAAAAAAATTCTAAGTTAGTTAATCAATTGTTTATTGCTTCACCAACAACAGCATCCTCAGAGAGAATTTTCTCTAGCTTTGGTTTTGTTCATTCTAAATTGCGCAACAGGCTAGGAACTGGAAAAGCAGAAAAATTTACATTTTTATTTAAATTTTTGAACATAAATAAATAAATTTCACTTTGTATTTAGTTTTGTAACAGAAACAAAACATGCTTGAGATTTGAGATAGTTTTATAATTTGTGTTTTGAAAGGGAAATTGTTTAACTTAAAAATTTTATTAGTGTTTAAAAAAAAAAAAAGAAAAAAATATATATTATTTATAATTATATATATATAAAGTACTATTTTATATTAGAATAATGTTTTATATCAGTTTTTATATCATGTGCAATATGTATAGGTGTTTAAGTTGCATTAAATCTGAAAATATTTATCCTAAGTTGACAATTTTGAAAATATCGGATATATATAAAAAATATCGGATATATATCAAAATATCGGATATTTTTGATATTTTCGAAAATATCATGATATTTACGAACCCTGTATAATAGTATATATTTATTCGATAGACTTGTTACCATAATCAGATACATTCCTGAGGGGGGCTGCCGCCCCCCTGAACCCCCTGCTCTATCTCTCTTTGTATACTTATCTGTATATCATATAAAGTGATACGGAATTGTGAATAATTGTATTTACTTTTGCATAAATTCTTTCAACGAGGCTTAGTAAGTTGATAAAATGCTAATTTTCTGCATTTCTAGTTATTTTAGTGTTAAAATAGCCTAATTTTCCCTTAAAAACGCATTAAAAAGCTCCAAGAAGGTAAGAAATGGATTTGTCGCCAAATTTGGCGACTGTTTCCCTCCTTGGCGATTTTTTTGGCGACCTTGGCGAGAAAATCCTTATTAGGGATATACCAAATATGGACGCTCTAATCTCATTGGCTGATGAGATACGAGAATTTTCCAGGACAGCCTGGGTTCGATAGAAAAGTATAAAAGGAGCATTTTTTTCGCCGAGGTGGTCAGTCTCAGATCTGTGTCAGTTTCGTCAAATGCTTGCTTTGCTTTGAGTCTTTTTGAATGAGACTTTCTTTATGTGTTATTGTTAAACAGTTTGTGCTGTTGTTGTGCTGTTAACGGCTGTTGTTTAAGCTGTGTTTACTGGTTGAATTGAAGCTGATATTTGGTTTATAGACCTGTATTTTTCTGGAACTTTCTTTGAATAAATCACTGAATTATTACAAGTTTCGCCTTTCATTCTCGGACAACTTACGAACCCCCAAGTACGCAACAATATGTATTCTTAATAAACGACGGTCTTGTATTATTTCCCTGAAGTTCATAAATACCAATTTCATACAAAAAAAAAAAAAAAAAAAAAAATTACATAGCATATGGGAAATATTTTGCATAACCTTTAAATTAATTACCAATTCTATACCCACAATTTTCAACAGGAAAAAATGCTTTTAAAATTCTAATAAAATTTCATTATATTTGATGGCGTGTAGTGTAACCATGTTAAAATACACTTAAGAAATACCGACTATAGACCGTAATAGTACGAAATTCTTTTATGTATCCCGGAAAAGTAGCCACAGTCATTATAAACGCCAATAATAAGAATAAACCTAATTAGTTATAACTCATTAATTTTTCAAATTAATTTGACATTATTTGGATGATTACAGTACATACTCGTAATTATTTTGTGTGGTCCCATTAATTATTTAGTCGATACATACACTTTTTTAAGAGTAAACATGATTTTAAGCATCTTTATAATGTATGTTAATTTTATTAATTTCAATTCAGCATAAACGCATTAAAGTGCGCGCTTAAATAAAAATTTGTCCAAAGGCTCCAATGTTACGAAATTTTTTTGTGTGTCTCTGTAAACGAACCATAAACATTGTATACACCAGTAAAAACTATTCAGCTTATTTTGCATTTAAAATTAATAATTGTTCCAAATTTAACATCGTTTGGATGACTACGTGACATTGTCAGAACACTTTTGTATGGTCCTGTACATTAATTGGAAAGCTTAAGAGCACATATTTTCTTCAAAGTTTAAGCATCTTACTCACTTACGCTAGTTTCTTTTTCTTGATTGCAAAGTAATGATATTAAAATACATTTAAACGAAATTCACCCCATACGCCGTAATGTTAAGAATTTTGGCGTGTCCCTGTACACAGTTTATAAACATTATAGCAATAAAAATTAAACAGCTACTTATATGCAAAGCTGGAAAGTGTGCGCCAATTTGCAAGTCAATCGAAGGATTTTTGCGGCCGCTATTGGGGTACATACAAATTCTTCCCATAGACCGTAATGATAAGAAACACTCTGGCGTGTCCCTGTACACGAACGACAAATGGAATACACGCCTAACACTATACAGTTATTTCTGTTGAGCTCATGAACATGTGTACCAAATTTGCAGTGAATAGTGTGATTTTTGGGGCCGCTATCGCGGTACATACAAATTCTTCCCATAGGCCGTAATAATAAGAAAAATTTTGGCGTGTCTCTGTACACGAACTACAAATGGAATGCATACTCAAAACTATACAGCTAATTTCGTGGGGATCATGAACATGTGTACCAAATTTAAAGTCAATAGCGTGATTTTTGTGGCCGCTATCACACGACAGACAGACAGACAGACGGACAGACGGCACCCAAAATCCTTTTGAGTCTCAACAGAGGGCCTCCACTGAAGTTTCGGCAAAAATTGGAAGTCAATAGCTTGATTTTTGTGGCCGCTATCGCGGTACATACAGATTCTTTCCATAAGCCGTAATGATAGAAACACTTTGGCGTGTCCCTGTACACGAACTACAAATGGAATAGACACCTAAAACTATACAGCTGATTCCGTTGGGCTCATGAACATGTGTACCAAACTGCATGTCAATAGTGTGATGTTTGTGGCCGCTATCGCGGTACATACAAATTCCTCCCATAGGCCGTAATGGTAAGAAAAACTTTGGCGTGTCCCTGTACACGAATTACAAAAGGAATACACACTCGAAACCATACAGCTGATTTCGTGGGGCTCATGAACACGTGTACCAAATTGCAAGTCAATAGCGTGATTTTCGTGGCCGATATCGCGATACATACAAATTCCTCCCATAGGCCGTAATGATATGAAAAACTTTGGCGTGTCCCTGTATACGAACTACAAATGGAATACAAACCAAAAACTATACAGCTTATTTCGTGGGGTCCTAAGGGGTCCTAGCCCTAACGATGCTCTGGGATTCACCAACAAGAAATTATGCCAAATGATTTTCTATGTC
This sequence comes from Salticus scenicus, assembly GCA_963930645.1. Classification (NCBI taxonomy): domain Eukaryota; kingdom Metazoa; phylum Arthropoda; class Arachnida; order Araneae; family Salticidae; genus Salticus; species Salticus scenicus. The sequence goes on along the minus strand of OZ005649.1, from coordinate 402,613,556 downwards.
TAAAGAAATGAGATTGTCTTTATTCAGGGAGAAATTTATCAAATACATGCAATACAAATTTACCAAATAAAAAAATAAATAAAATAAAATAAAAAAAATAAAAAAAAATAGAAAGAAAGAAAAATAAAAGAAAGGAAGGAAGGAAGGGCTGATGGTAGGATACTTACGAATTTTTAGGTTGAGTTGAGCACTACAAGAGGCTGTTCCTTTCGCGCTAGACGCAACGACAGTATACAGGCCTGCATCGTCCGCAGTGGCTTCGTCAATGGTCAGCGTATGTTTCTGACCTTGAGAAGACGACTTGACGCGTGAGGATTTTTTGAGCTTTTGGTTATCTTTCAACCATAGGACGCTTGGAATAGGGCTGCCTTCTGTTTCACACTCAAGTATGGCCGTCTCACCGACTGTAAGTAAAGAAGAAAAAAGTTTTTTTTTTTTTTTTTTTAACTAGAATATATAGAACAACACAGACTAATATAGAATAAAGGGTTTAAAGTATTTTATAGAAAAACAATGACGTATAAAATTTTATTTATTTTTCAAGCGTATGTAATATAAAACGTACTGCAATTGTTCTATTTGTAAGATTCTGAAGCAAAATAAAGATATGTAAATTAAATCTAAAATATTGAAAAATACAACGTCAAAAACTTCAACGTTGTCTTTAAAGTGTAAAAGAAGGGGGGGGGGGGGGAATTGAAACGCGAATTAAAAATCTTGACTCCATTCAAAAAAAAAAAAAAAAAAAAAAAAAAAGTATCCAAAAATGAACATATTACCACTACCATCAATCTGTGGGTAGTAAGAGTAAAAAGTAAAAGTACTCAAGTTTTTTAATTACACTCAGAAGATTAATTACACTCACAGATTTTTCAAAAGGAAATAAACACGTTAAAACCACAGAATATAGAGAGAGACTATATTATTATTATTATACAGTCGGCTGAAAAATTATTCGAGCACTAGCCAATAATTCCTATATTTAAAAAGTACACTTTTAGACTGTTTTGCTAAGTAAATCCTTGTCGAATCATGTTCTTAGACTGATTAAGAACATGACTCGACAAGGATTTATTTAACAAAGCTGTATTAAGTGTACTTTTTTTTTGGCAAGGATTATTGCTAGTGCTCGAATAATTTTGCAGCCGACTGTAATTTACTTTTTATTTAAGTCAAAACTCCAAATTCTGACTTCAAAAAAAAAAAAAAAAAAAGAATTGAAATAAAAAGGGAAAAAAATAAGGCACTTAAATAAGTTTAGAATGTACACTGGTGTGACACTGAATTTATGCAAACTCAATTTCATATCGACGTATAATAGTTCACAGTAAGAACAGGTAAAGAAAGAAAAAAAAAAAAAATCTGCATACTTACGAGCACAATTCACTCCCCTCAGTGTCTTCGAAAAGCGTGGCTTATCCATGGGGTCGACCTCTAAAAAGCATTGGGGGGCATTCATTAGTCAATCGAAGCAAAGCCAAAGCAAAAAGCAAAAGTATATGAAACAAAAAAAGCATCAAATAGTTGCAAATGAAAAATACCAATTATTTTCTTCTTTTCTGAGATGTACACTCTTTTACTTATGTATATGGAGAGAATACAGTATGAAAAAATGTCTCCGTTTTGCATTGTTTACTTTCTTTCTTTTCTTTTTTTTTTTTTTTTTTTTTTTTGGGGGGGGGGGGGTATAATAAAAAACAGATCTGTATATTACTTGTATTTTGTCTGTACATATTTGTACAGACTTATTTACTAGAGCCCCTTAAATAAAATATATAAGCCGGCGCATCGCCGCCATTTTGTTGCCTCGGATGAGGGCAGCATTCCTGCTTGGCGCCCTTATCGCTTAACTAGCGATTTTAAGAAATCTTGATCTGAAGCTACGATCGGCCAAGACGGTCAAGAGCAATACGCAACAAGTAATACCCCTAACAACACATTTATAAACAGTACATTTTTGGTATGTTTTTTTATCTTCTGGATAATTTGTGGGTGTACTGGGATAAGATGTGTTGTTTAGGACTATTTCTGTGTGTTTCAAATGTTCACAACTTTTTGAAAAAAAAAAAAAAAGTGCTTATTGTTTAAAAGAGGAAAATCTTTTTTTATTTACTTGCTTTTTCTGCTTTTTATAGCATAACTACTCATTTTAAAAAACGAACCTTAAATGTAATTACGACACGGAAATGAAACAACTTTGGCGACCCCAGAAAATGTCGCCAAAACTCAAACACACAGTAATAAAAAGTCTTCTTTAATTAATTTATGGTTATAAACATAAATATTATGATCAAAATAGCACATTCTTTGTATTTTTACATTTGAACATGTGAAAAACAGAGAGAAAAAAATATAAGTAAATATTATTTTATTCTTCCTAAATTATGGAAATCTGAGCATTTTGTTCTTTTCTAAAGTGATTATAGAAATTTTTCACTAAACAATCTCCCATATGATAATTTACCGCGCTAAAATTATGAAAATGATTAAAAAAGTAACTCCAAAGTAAAACAAGACTATAGAAATAATGGCTGTCGTTTGTTTGTCTACGGAAATGCTGGGTACATGTGGCATCCCTAAGGCAACAAAATGTCTGATGCGCCAGCTCGTATATATAGGAGCCTTATTATTTACCACTTCGAATGGTATCTATTAATGAAATAGCATATGAAAATCTACCTAACGCTTTGTGCCAAACTCGGGTATTAGGTATTTGAAATGAATATACAAATACAGAAATCATTTTTATAGGGAGTTAGGCAAATTTCCCCAAAGCGAATTGAACACGTTCAAAATGTTACTAGATACTTCCTCTGGATTCGTCTTGCTCCTGGAATAATATTTTTAGGCTTTGTCTGACAGAGGAAATTTTATTGATGTACTTCATTAATTCATTTCAATATACAAGACGTTCGAAATATCTCGGCGTTGACGCCTTTGATATCGATTTCAGACATGCGTTATAAATTTCAAAATTTCTCGTAAAAAGAGATATGAATTTTTTTTTTAAATCCATTAATAATTTCGGGTCATTGAATAAAAATAAATGCAAAATTTTAAAATTGTATACAGGGGCAAACAATTGACCGATGAGTAAAATACCCTAATGAGATGATGTGCGAAATTCCAGAATTGTATCATAAAAAGTCCATGAGGATAAAACAAAGTTGTTGAGAGATTAATAATCGAAAATTAAATCGTAAATGTGTTTTTATTTACGTTAAAATTGTTATATGTGTAAGAGTCCAAAAATACAATGTACCGGTATGATTTCTGCTAAACCTTAAAAAATCTATTCGTGACTTAAAAAGTTAAAGAATTTGCCACTTATTTTTCTCCCATACTCATTATAAAAACTAGTTGGCATAGGTGGACTCTGCTCAGTTCCCCATCATATTTATGTTCTCATAAATTTCTAATGCGAGACACATTATATTCATGTTAAAAGAAATGAATTTGATCAAAGCTTGATACAGTGACAGAATGAAATCCCCGCCTAATAGGCTATCCACCGTTCACTTCGATATATTTATCTTATTCTAATCTATTAATTTATTTTATCAGGGGCAATTCCGCTGTTTAGTTTTCATGCTACTATTTCCAATGCAATAATCCTCAAAATTCATATTTATATGAAAAATTTACAATTTCGCTATGTTGATAAAATCGTAAATTAAGAATAATTTATGAAATTTTCCTATTAAAATATTTGTATTCAATCATGTTTAAACGAATATCATAAATGTAATTTTGAAGTTGTCTAATGTATTTATAATCCTCAAAATGGAAGTTTATGCTCGATTTTGCCTTATTCTGACATGTTAAGTAAATCGTAAATTCCAAATAACTTACGAATTTTTTAAATTGGAAAAAACATAGTCTATGATATTCATGCCAGTATCCTAAATAATATTTCGAAAGTGGTTTGACATCTTTACGACGAAAATATCCCTCAAGATTGACGTTTATGTGAAATTTTGCTCTATTCTGCCAGGTTAAGAAATTCGTAAATTTCCAATAACTTACGAAATTTTTATTTTGGAAAATTCATAGACATTAATATTCATGCCAGTGTCCTAGATAATATTTCAAATGTAGTCTGACATCTTTACGATGAAAATATCTCTCAAAATTGACGTTTATGTGAAATTTTGCCCTATACTGCCATGTTAAGAAATTCGTAAATTTCCAATAACTTGCGGAATTTTCAAAGTAGCATATTTATAATTGCTGATGTTTATTCCGGCATCAAAACTGATATTTTAAAACTGGTCTGACATTTTTACAGTAAAACGTTTCCATTTAATGCACGTTTAAGTGAATTTTTGTCCTATTCTCCCATGTTAAGAAAATCGTAAATTTCTAATAACTTACGAAGTTTTTAAATTCGAATGTTGCAAATGAATAGGGTTCTTGCCAGTATCGAAAGTAATATTTTAAAACTGATCTGACCTCTCTGCGATCATTTGTTCGTGAGATATCGTGTAAACAGACTAACAAACTAACGGACTAACACACTAACATACACCCTACAGACAGACACAATACAAATTTTGTCATTTTCGGATTCTTCACACCTGAAAACGTATAAAAAGGTCAAAAAACCGAGGTCGAAATTTTCACGATTACCTAAGCTCCCCATAACCATAGTATGATGGGGACCTTAAATATTATTAATTAGACCTCGTAATAATTGCGTATTCTTGCAGTTAAATGTAATTTAAGTCAATTGCTTGGTTGATGTTAATGGGTTACACGTCACATTAGATTTACGATGAGCCATTGTTGGCATTTTTTCAATTCCTACTTATTAGTTCACACTCTCCCTATATCTTGTACAAATCTTGCAATCGATTTTTAACAAACTTCCCGACTAGCTAGAAATTTGAAACTTTCAGGATTGCTCAGAACACGGTGACAACACAATACTTCGAAGCCCGATTTTCGAATTTTTGATTAGTTTTCTAATAATTAATTAAAATATGAAAATAATAACTTACTAATAGCGTTACAATAGCCATTAAAATATTAGCTATAATTTAATGGTTGCCAAATAATAATAATAATAATAATAATAATAATAATATAAATAGATTTAATTAAACGTGAACATTAAAAAATTATAAAAAATTAAATGATGCATCTCACAAAAATGGACGGCATTATCACTTTAAAAATTTTATGCACATGGATAAGAGCTCTATGATTCATCAGAAAATTTAAAACATGGTATATAAAAAGTTTTTTCTATCTTATAATTATTTTTATTTCATTTTTCACGAGCGCTTTTTATTTCCTAATTCAAAATTATATAAATAAAAAGAAAAAAAAAAAAAAAAAACTTTTTCGATAGTGTTTGTAAGTAGGAATTCATTTAAAAAATTTTCTTCTTATATTACTTGTTATTAGGGATAGTCTGGAGATATACCATTGCAATTCAGATACCTACCTATCCTTCGCAGACCTACCTGCTTTGGTAACCTTCAGAAAGTTAATAGTCATTTTAACTATTTTAGTAATAGCCTCCAACAATATGGTACATTTGTAAAGTTGACAATCAAAAAGCAGAAATTTCGTTGACTCGCAGGATACGATCGTTTTTTGTTTGTTTGTTTTTTAAAGTCAGTTTTGGGAAAAAAAAAAAAAAAAAACTTTTGTTGCTTAGCGGTAAAATAACTACTTATTTCAACAACAGATTATGAGTAAACATTTTTTTTTTTTTTTTTTTTAATCAGAAAACTAATTCCTCATTTCGACAATCGGCTTCAAAAACATCGTGTTCTGTCAATGAGTTTTAAAAAAGTTCAAATTTCATTAATCGTCTAGGGAAAAAGTCATTTTCTGGCGACTATTAATTAAAAGATTAGCTTCGAAAACTGAATTTTCACAAAAATCAATGATCCTAAAAACGAAAAATTCACAAAATCACCGAGATTGAAACAAACGTTTTATATAAATCCGAAATTTAAAAATTACATTTCAGAAAAATTAGACAGTTAAAAAGTCTTAAAAAGAAATTCAACCGAGAAAATTATTCATTTCAATGACCAACCAAAAAAATTGCGAAATAGTGTCGAACATATTTGTAGTTTTCAGCAACCTGACATTTTTGAAGCTTGCAATGGGAGACATCAGAAAATATTTTTCATCAGCTTTTTCTTGATTTTGCTCTGACTTCTAATAACTTTTTATGTGCTGTAATTTTTTGTGCGTCAACTGATTTGAGAAAAAGGTTCTTTTTATTCATACTGGACACTCTTTATTGCATGGATCTGTATAACAATTTAAATTTTGTAATTCTTAGAATTGAACCTCCTCCCCTGACTTAATTGTCTCAAGGAGACACTTTTAATTGATTTTATGAAATTCTTTATTTAATTATGCTACATACACTATATGCCTAAAATTAATACTTAACAAACCGAGGTCAAGGCTTTTCGAATACACTACTATACATTTGTTTGTGTGTACTGTGACATCGTCAAGGTTTTCTTCTTCTTTTGTACTCGACTGCCAGTGTGAGGTCCGAGGTGCCTCTCTGTCTGCGAGATCATGAAAACGGACATTCCGTGCATCCTTTCACACTCTCAGGTGCAAAGTCGCCGCAATTTCACGCTCGACTTTGATAATGCCGTCTTGCGCTCCCAGGCGAAGATGGTACCCAGACATTTTGGCGCCTAGCAAACACCAATGAACTATTAAACTAGGTGTGAACTTATGTATCCCACGTGACCAAAAACTTTCTGATTTGTTGTCATCTTGTGGAAAAATAGCCCCTCATGCATCCCCCCCCTTTTGCATCTCATCAAAATTTTGGAGGACTGAGAAATCGGAAAAAACTCTAGAGACTTGGATTATGCACAGGGTAAAGAGAAGTCGTTCTCCTGAACTTCTCTGTAATTTTTACACATGCTAGGAATCACATGTATATGTGATGCATGTTTTTATGATTTTCCTGTATGAACAGGATGTTAAATGGAATGGTTATGTACTATTTCGTCTTATTATTAAAACTTTGTTATGTTATTTCACAAGAGTATTTATTTTTTTAGTTTCACTAAAATAATAAGTTTGAATTTTAACAAAAGTTGCAATTCAAGTGATGCCAACTGAATCTATCACAGTACGTTGTTTTAGTTTCGGTAGTTTAGCCCTTTGGTAAGACGTTTCACAACTAAGAAGTAAATAATATATTTAATGAAATCGTCGTTAAATTAAACGGCATTTTTTTAAAAACTGAAAAAAAAAAGTCACCAAAACAAACGAGACTATAGCAATTTGCCTCTTTAGCAGAATGAGATGAGAAACAATGAGTCAGGGGCTTGCCAAACGCCAGAGCCTTGAGAGGCAGCCAAAATTTGGGAAGGCGATCACACTGTCAACAAAGGAAGTTCTGTAGTCCAGGTAATGACCTTCATTTCAAATTCAATGAGAAACTAACAGTAAACGTAGACTGTCGATTTTTTGAACCACACTAACAGAAGAATGAATGAAAAATAATTAAAGTTCAAATGATTATTTTTAGCTTATTAACTTCTCAAGCACCTTATTCAATTTTCGTTTAATACTTATGTCAAATTTCCTCAAAAGTAGTAGATACAATCAACGAGATATATAAATTAGAGTGCTGATTCAATGAATGAAGGATTAGCTTTCCGTGGTTCAAGATGAATCACGTGACATGCTCTAGTAGGTTGCTGTGTTTGGCCCTTTATCGCTATTTTGCCATTTAAAATATCAGTTCGACAAATTATCATTATTATTAGGTAACATGACAGCTCTATGACCGAAAAAAATTGTTTTTAAAATAATTTTACACATATTTCACATTTTAATAAATAATAAAATACCTTTTTTTTCATCGTTTCCCAACAAAGTTTAAAAGTGTTTATAAAAGAAAATTTAAACGTTTAAAGAGCTAGATTTAACAACAAATAACAATTTTTCAACTATTTTTAAGCATTTTGTCGGTTAAAGCTCAACTACACGAAATAAAAAAAAGAAGTAAAATAAAAATCAAAATGATTTAGAACAAAAGAATATTAAACGTAAGTAAACAAAAACATTGGCGGTTATAACTTATGCGAAGAACAATCTCCAAACCGTTGCCATAGAAATTTACTGAAAATAAACTGTTACCAAGGGAACTACCGAATACGCAGGTGCAAGGAGAGCATGTCACATGACTCATCTTGGACCTTCTCAAGGGTTACCATTTATCACTCTACTTTATATATCTCGTTGGATACAATTATTACTTATGCAAGGAGAAGAAAGCACATTATCAGCAGATTGCAATCGAAACTAATGTGAGGATGTGCGCAATTATGTCCTGGTATCTTCAATCAAAAAATTAATGACGTATGCACGTATGTACGTCGTAATGTTTAAGGGGTTAATGCAATGTTTTATTTATTTATATATTTTCCAGATATGGATTCTGTCGGTTGTACAGGTTTGAGGCTAAGTTATCCATTGTTTTCCACTCCAGCTGATTTTTTTTCTTTTCCCCATATCCCTGGGAATTTCCCAACAGAGTATAAATATTTCCTTATAGTAAGTAAAAATTTCTCCATAGGGTGCGAACATAATCATGAGAATGTAGCAGTTTTAAAATTTAAAATTTGCATATAGATTTTTACTTTTATTTTAATTAGTATATTATGTTAGGATAATACACGACTCATGTGCCGAAAGTATACAAAATTCGGAACACCAGTACATTGGTCCTATATTGATGTGCCGAAAAGGTGCTTTTTTCAATATATACATTTTTTGGAGTCATACACAGCTTGTAGCATTTTATGATACAGGGTGATCAAAAATATTTTTGTTTTTCATCAATAAGTGGTTGGTACCATAATTGCACTAGTAACTAAATTAATAGTGGAAAGTGTAAATTTATAATTGCTCTTTGCATGCCGGCAGTTAAAAGACATTTCATCCAGAATTTTTTTAGAAAAAGAAATATGTCAATTAATATATATATATACTATAATTATTTGATCCCCACTGTATTTACCAATGTCGGAAAGTGTTTCATATTCTATACGTGATGCATAATTTTCTATTTAGCTTTTTCTTTCTTAAAATCCATAAGACGAGATTATATATCAGTGGTGAAGTGTCCATGGAAGCGAGGGAAGCAGCGCTTCCCCTATTTAAGATTTTAAAAAAGTAATCAAGTAACGTCGTCTCGTCGAAAGACTGAATTGATTCTTCCTCTGCTTTTGGAAGCGCTTCGCTTTGGCGCTTCCATAGTTTTCTGAACCACGTCTCGGCCCTGATATATATATATAAAGTATGATTTATGTGCTTGAATAGAGTTCACTAGTATTGATTTCCCTCTATTCTCTTTAATACTGTAGGTATATAAATGAACGTGTTTTTTTTTTCAGAATCTCTTACGATATTATAACAGGGCAAAAATCTGAAATCATTGCAAGATCTGAGAACAGCCGTGAGCTTAATTCGCAATGAAAGAAGCTGCTTCAGGAAAATACTTGATTTTTGGATTCAATTTCAGCGAAAAATGATTCATTTGTTCTCGACCGCAAATAGCACTTGGATTATTTCTTCATCTAAACTGCACTGCTCTGCGTTCAGTGCTCTTGAAACAAAACAGGGAAGCGGAACTATTTTTGAACTCTTCCACTAAAAAATGAGAGAACGGAAGAACAAACAGAAGTTGTCAGTGTATCTTTTCTAACCAGGTACTGACTGACAGAAATAGGGCTCCAGAGCCAGAACGAGGCGAAACCATTAATTGGGGGCCCCCCTTTTACTATAAACAGCGCGCAATATAATATAAACTAGTATGATGTGGCCACCACAAGACTTTCTTCTATATAATTTTACACAAAATTCATACAATACAAATTTATTTATTAAATTATTTTCCATTAAAAATGCAGACGATTTTTATCTGACAGAATTATATCAGTAAATGCCGAAAGAAAATCAATTTTTTGCCAATATAAAAAGAAATACGATTTTTTTTTTACTTCGTAAGTTATTTGAAATTTACAATTTTCTTAACATGGAAGAATAGGGCAACATTTTGTGCAAACATGTATTATAAGAATTATTTTCATCGTAAAAATTTAGGATAAGTTTTATAATATTATTTATGATAATGGGCAAGAACATCATTGACAACAGGCATTCTACTTTAACTTCGTAAATTATTCGAAATTTGCAATTTCTTTAACAGGGCAGCATAGGGTAATCTTTCACATAAACTTGCATTATGGGGATTGGAAGTACTATGGAATTACATAAAAGCATAAATATGAAACTGACCCTAATAAAATTAAACAATACATTAATTAGGTTAAGGTATATGCACCGAATCGAATAGAGGGGGGACATATCGTTCTGTGACCGTGCCGAATGATCAGTAAACTTCATTTCTCTTAAAACGAATGTAGTAGGACCTATTGTAGAAATTTATGAGAACAAGTATAGTGAGCAGAGTCCAACTCTGCAAACTAGTTCATTATGGATTAAAAGACTTTTCAATGCCGCTGTAGGTGATGAAATTGTATTAATTTTGATGCTGATGGGAAATACCAAAATCGGTTGTTCGATATGTGCTGTTGTTTTACAGGTATTTGCGATTCCTATGTATAATGTGATAAACGGTACAGACTTCGACAGAAAAGTAAACATATTTTCTTATAAAGTCAAAAGGGTTTCATAAGTACATAATATGTAGAGTATGATTTTACTTTCTTGTTATATTAAATTAGATAAGTATATGTTATTGTTTACGGATAGATGCTATATGAGAGGTAAAATGTTTTCTGGGAAAAGTAAGAACTTATTTTAGGAAAAATAAAATGTCTGTATATGTTTAGAAAAAATAAAGAGCATCTTTTACCCGATCTTCCCCCCTTTCCTTAGAATACCATAATTAAGATACTGTTCGTACTGGTTGTCAACAGTAAGAACTTCAATTTAAAAATTTATATAAAGCTTTGAGAAAGAGAAATAAAGAAGTCAATTTAATATTAAACAGTTTTGCAATAATTGTCATTATAATCATTACTTATGGTTATGATATTAAAACACATTTATATCTATACTTAATATTTAATCTCAATAGACTAGGTAGGAAATCATAAAACGTTTTACATACAGAAATACAAATTAATAGCAAGGGAATTAATTTTTATACAAAAGTAAATATGGAGCTTTTAACATAAAGCATTAGATAACATTTGAAAATTAAGAAAAGCAACAAAATCTATGTTATATATTTAACTATTCTACAGTACATGATGTATTAAGACACACTACAACATTTAATAACTATATAGAAAAACTACAACATCTAATATACTAAAACAAATTAATATTGACAGGCTGAGAAAGAATACAATCACTTCGCTTCCCATTGGAAGACGAATGGTTAGGACTTTGGACTTCAGGACCTGAGTTCGAATCTCAGTATACGCTGAATATTCAACGCGGTTCGGAATCCACTATCCGCGTTTGTAAAGATCGATAGGTGGCGCTTTTTCAGCTTTTGTTGTTAGTAAATATAATAGCCACGTGTATTTATTATTGTTCGATTTGTATTACTACTTAATGTTCGTGCTATAATTTCTCCGCCATTACATCATGGAAAATTGATTGCTTTTGGAAAAAATATTTCAGTTTATTCAAAGTTCGATCGGAAGTAGGTATTTAACTGAAGCTGAATAAATATTAGTTTCAAATCATCTGATTAATTCTTTACTTCCATTAGCCGAAGCAACTGAAATTTTAAATTTGTCATTTGGAAAAATATTCAATAAATATATGTGAAACTATACATCGGCAAGCAATGGCGTCTGGACGAAAGCCGAAAGCTATTCATGTTAATTGTAATTTCACCTTAGCCCACCAGAGAGCGAGCATTTCATTAAAATCGCGGATTCATTACAATGATTGATTAGATTTAAAATACACTAGATGAAATAAGAAATTTAAAATTGTTATAATACATTGATCACATATCTTAAAATGTTTTAGACAGATTGAGTAAACTCTGTAAAAGTATTTTTGTCCGGAGTGGTTATAAAGGTACCAAAGAACCCTACTTCTACGACCCTGTTTCAAAATAAATTACGAAAGAAAAAGGTTTGACGTTACATTAGCAAAATAGGAAAAAAAATTAATATGAAAATTTATCTCGTATGCTGCATTATATCTTATTAAAAAAATGCGATTTATTTTACCACTAAGAATGTTGAAGTTGAGAGGATTTGACATCATACTAAAACTACGCAGTAAGGGGATCGGAAATTCACCCCTTTCTTTTAGTCCGAAGATATGCCATCAGAATTTTGATCTTTTACGGAGGGAAAGACCCTTCCGCTTCTGTAACCTCCAGAGTTATTAATTTTACGGACCACGGAGGACACTACCGTGAGGGGGGGGGGAGGGGATTTTAGATGTACCAGCCACCATTAAAGTACATGACGGTTTTTGGCTAGTTGGAGTAAAACTTGAATCCTCCGATTATGAGCTCAACGCTTTAGCAACTGGACCACGGCGGCCCAATAAATTGGAAGTACAGGGTGGTTATAATTAAACTTCCCCTATAAATAGCATCCTACAGCGCAAACAGGCGAACGGAATGCCACGAAATTTGGAATATAAGACTATACACGAGATACACTTACGGAATTTCGAAAAAAAAAAAGTAGTTCCAAAATGTCCACCAGAGGGCGTCTTTTCCGGAAAAACATTAAATTTAACGCAATGAACGACCCAAACGGAATACAGAAACAATATTAGCATTTATTGACTAGTTTCTGATCACCTTGTCATCGAACCACATTAAGTAAAGGTAAGGAAAATAAAACAGTACGCTCATTTGCATAAAGCTTCCTCTTCTTCGCAAGCATGCAAATCTCGACATTTTTTCCCTAGAACTGACAGCTTTTTCCGGTTTTACATTTTATGACTCATAATTCTGGTTCTGGATTGTTAATGTTGTTTCTGTATTCCATTTTGGTCGTTTATTATGTTAAATTGAATGTTTTTTCCGGAAAAGGTGCCCTCTGGTGGACATTTTGGAACTTTTTTTTTTTTTTCGAAATTCCGTGAGCGCATCTCGTCTAGAGTCTCTATACCAAATTTCGTTGCATTCCGTTCACCCGTTTGCGCTGTAGGATTGCTGTTTATACGGGAAGTTTAATTATAACCACTCTGTCAATAACAGCACGCTTATACATAGTATATCCTGAGGATATCCCTAGGATGTCCTTTCATCCATAGGATTGCTTAAGGATGTCCTATGGAGAAGATGTGCTATTAGGGGTATACAATTCCTCTTACAAAGAAGTTAGCAATGCCTCTTCGCGCTGCTTTTATTTTTCATGAGAACCACGACGGCCAGTCGTTGTCAATCTCTGAGTTAGAATGTAAAAAGTGATAGCTACTCAAGAATTTTCATTGAATGACGCAGAAAGGCAGCGATATTTGCGGAACAGTTTCATTTACCATCGAGAATGGCGAAATATTGCACTTTCACCTATTTACATAGAATGTACAATTTTTTATCACTTTCGCTTCTAAAAGTGGAAGCAGAAAACTCAGTATTTCCCCTTTTTAGTGTTATAGCTCATTGTTTTCAGTAGTTCATCTGCAATGGTCATTTCGAGTATTTCACATGATCTGAGGCAACGGAACATACAATACAGTTATCGCACTCTCTTAACGACCGGGCCCCGGTAGCCCAGTCGGTAGAGCGCCGGCCTCGTAATTGGAAAATTACGGGTTCGGTATTCGAGTCGGCCAAAGACCGTCCGTCGTGTACACTAATGGTGGCTGGTGCGCGTAAAATCTGTCGTGGCCGCAATGTCCTCCATGTTCTCATCAAATATTATACCTCTGGGGGTCACCGAAGTGGGAAAGCCATCCCTTCCCTGGAGGATCAAAATTGGGATGGCATGTCTCCAGACCACCTCTAGGGGTGTGTCCCAGACCGTCGCTAATTGCCCATCTGCGCAGCACTAGTGCGACGTAAAACCCAACCATCCATCCATCCTTAACGACCTATGTGAAGGCATTAAAATTATACCAACATCTGTTTACTGCTAATGAGTTTATATTTTAGTTATTGGTTATGAGCTTATATCTGCCATTTACCCTTAAGATTTCACACGCTAACTATTATTATTCGAAAATAGAGGATGCACGAGAGTCATGAATTTGGACACTTCCAAAAAAATTGGAAACTAAATTCACTATTTTTTTTTTTTTAAATAGAAATGATTGCTATTATACGAATATCATTTCATCGCGGATGAATTGCATCCGATAACAATGAAAACTTGTTTTAAAGTATATAAAGTCAGAAGCTGTAGTGATTGCATTCATTCTACAATGAAGATATAACACAGAAAAAAGAAAAAAAATGTTAAAGAGAAAGCCAATCACAAGCACTTACTTACCTGGACTGTTTGACGTTAGCTGGGGGATTTTTTCTAAAAAAGCAGATCATCGACAGGCTCGGTCAGTCGTCGCAGGCAGAGTTAGTCGGAATTGGGGAGAAGTCTAGGAAAGCAGCGTTACGAGACAGAAGGGATGTTACTAATACATGCATGCAACACTGACGACATCTTACACACATCAGCATTTGGTGATTAAAAGAACTTGGTGAAGGATGAAAATGTTTTTGATCAAAGGCACGCCGAGAAAATCATTTTAAAGACTACAGAAATCCTTCTGCTTCCTCATTATATCATGCCTCGTAATCAAGGCCTGCTTAAGCAACACCACCTGTAATAATGCCTCCGAGCTGAGCTCTACGTCACGGAAGATCGGCCGATTTCATCCAATCCTCACGATCCAACATGTATCATAGGAACTGTTGATTGGATAAAATCGGTCGATATCCCATGACGTAGAGTTCAGCTTGGAGGCATTATTACAGGAGGTGTTGGCTTAAGAGGCCTCTCCACTTACCGTCCCCAGAAGCCAGAACCAATGTTATTCTATGGAGAATTCAGCCCAATTATAACTTATTAACTAATATATATATTTTAAATTCGTTTTCACATTAAGAAACTTCCACAACTATTAAACAATTTATCGCTTTCTAAAAATTATTTTAAAAATTTTTAATATTTTATTTTGAGGTTGTAAAATGCGAATTTTCACAATGGGAAATTTTTCATTTTTGAGCTTAAAATTGAAATCTTAAAAATAAAAAATAAAAAATCAATTTTTAGAAAGCTATAAATTGTTTAATAGTTGTGAATTTTCGGAGGTGAAAACGGAATTTAAAAATATGTATTAGTTAACGAATTATAATGGGGCAAAATTTCCCATAGAATAACATTGGCTTCGGCTTTCGGAGACGATAGGTAGAGAGTCCCCTTAAGGCTCAGTGTCATAACAGGGTCTCTGTCTTTCCCATTTTTCCTACAGAGTGCCTTCCTATTACTACTAAATGCATTTTGCAAATTTTAATGACTAAAATTTTTTGTCATAACAATTTCCCGAAAGCAGCAATTTTAGCATTTAAAAATGTCGTTTAAGGGTGATTTTCCAGTAAGTGACCACTTAAGCACAAAAATCTAAAAAGCAAGAATTAATGAGGAAAACTTCAGATTCTGATTGGTAGAATTGCATAAACTGACATCGAATAAAATGCTTCGTTACAATTTCCAGTAGCAACTGATGCTTTGATTCTTTTTTAACGTGGAACAGTAACAAAGTTGCAGTGATGCCAGATTGGGGATTTTGTCCCCATTTTGGGGATTTTTGAGGCTTCTGGGGACAATTTTGGGGACCAAATGTTTGTGGGGACTTTTTTGAGAATTCTAAAATTTTTGGGGACGAATCTGGGGAGTTCTTCGACTTTCTGTCGATGTTAGCAACATAAAGATTTATCCCTACGACCAGGGATTTTCAATAGCTTTATTGTTATTTGGGGATTTTTTTCAAAAATTGTCTTCATTTGGGGAAAAATCTGAGCTTAAATCCACTTAAATCTGCTTGATATATATATATATATATATATATTTTTTTTTTTTTTTTTTTGAATTTTTTTTTATTTTCCTTTTTTAGTAGAAATCAAGTTGGGGATGTTTTCGAAAAAAAACCCTGATTTGGGGAAATTTGAAGACCTGTTTGGGGAAATAATTTTCGACCATCTGGTATCACTGCGCAAAGTTGTTCACAAAGCTTAAACTAAATAGCTAATGAGATGTTTAATTTAATCTTAAAACATGTTGAATTTGATTACAGAAGTTTATATATAGACGTATATAGGTCATTTATATTTAAGACAATAAATATAGGTATTTTAATAAAGTACCTATATTTTCATTATAGTTAAGGGGTGGTCAACTAATAGATATCTAAAATATTACCAGTGCTAGTAAGTGACCAAATGGGTCAAATGCTGAATTTATGTGTTTTTAGTAATTGACCGATGTGCTTAATTACTAAATATGCGCGAATCCCATTTAAGTTTTTGTATCGGATATCTGTGCTTGTGAAGATTTCTAGAGGTTGACTGTGATAGTGTGTTTAGATCCGATAGTTTAGATGATTCAGGAAGGAGGTTGAGTTATTTTGGGACAAAATCATCTATGGGGGGAATTAGTTTGTTGAATAGTATTGTTGAATAATAAGTCGATTGGTGATAATTAATTATACATTAATTAATATATTTTATATGCTTACATTAAAATATAAATATATATTTTTACCAACATTTTTTAATTTAAACAATTTTTAAAGTGGAAAATTGAAATGGTCAGTTATTAATATGACTATGGCCATTTGCTGGACGTAAGTGATCAATGGACTCTTCCCAGTTTCGTCTGCTCAATCATGTGATAGAGGAAAACGAATAATTGAATTCAATTAAATATTGTTCTTAAGAAAAAATATTAATATTTAATATAAAACAAAATAAAAGTAATATTGTGCATTTGTAAACAGTAGAATAGTTGCATTTGTAAATTTAATAATTTTTTAAAAACACTTTATGTGGTTATTTATTTTCAACTGTAAGAATCGATTTTTGTATGTTCTAGTGTAACTGTTACATTAACTGATCTAGCAATAAATAATAGCTTGTTCTTGTGGAATGTTTATGGATTATAATTTGAAATTTTAAAATGTTTTCATTTAATTTAATTGCATAAAGGTTAATTAACTGAGTTACTGGTCTAAATGGATTTACGCAGTACGATATTGCACTGTCACTAATTTAATTACCAAAAATCAGAGTATTTAGCATGTTCTTCATGAACATCAATAACAAATATAAACTAAATGGTGATTGAAAATGTATACAGCAAACAAAAGATGATGAATAATGAAAATGATATAAAATGGATTAAAAATGATGATGTATAAAAAAAAATAACACATTAAATACGATTGATCAAAATAAGAATAGAAAATATGTTATTTCAGCGATCGCTATAGATAAACAAGTCTGCGTCTGCTATTTGTTTTTCCTCTATCATGTGACCTCTGACGTCAGGTGGGAAGAGCCCATTTCTAGCAAAATCTCACTCTGAAACCATTATTGTGAACAATATAAATTGTAAAAAAGAAAACGAAGAAATGATTCTCAATTATTAATTCTTATGCATTGATTAATGCATAGAAACATTTCTAAAAAACTGTAGCAAATGTTAATGCATTTTTTGTACCCTGTATTTTTTGTAGAATTTGTGTAACATGTCAAATAAAAGTTATAAGAACTTTAAATATATTAACACGTTTTTTATTTATAATATGCAAAGATTTCAACAAAATTTAACATCACTTTTAAATAAATTGAAAAACCGCTTAAAAATAATATCTTGCAATTGGAATACAAAAAATATTATAGGCCTTGTGAAACATGAGTATTAATAGGAATTAACTGCGCATGTACAAACGATAAATTTCTTTTATTTTTTTCCCATGATTTGTCTTTCGAATATAGAATTAACTCACAGTTAAAGCTCTATCAAATATCGTAAAGCTTCAAACAGATTTATGCTAAAAACTTACGTGTTTTTTCAGTTGGTTCTCCATCTTACTATTGGTATGGAAGACTCAAATAATCGTGAGATTTTTCGACCTCAATTTTTTGACGTTTTCACACATTTTGAGGTGTGAGGAATTCTAAAATCATCAAATTGATGCGGCCTCGATCCGTAGTTAGTCTTTTTTTAGTACTTTAGTCTGTATACAGTCGGTAACAAAAGTGTCCGAACACTAGCAAAAATTCCTATGTAAAAAAAGTACACTTCATACGGTTTTGTTAACTAAATCCTTGTCGAATCCTGTTCTTAGTCAGTGTAAGAACATGATTCGATAAGGATTTATTTAACAAAACCGTATGAAGTGTACTTTATTTACATAGGAATTTTTGCTAGTGTTCGGACACTTTTGTTACCGACTGTACGCATTATCTTAAGAACAAATAAACGTAGTGAGGTCGAACTAGTTTTGAAATATCAGTTGTGATACTGGCAATAACCCTATTGATTTGAAACATTCTAATTTGTAAACTTTGTGAGTTATTCGAAATTTACGATTTTCTTAATATGAGAATAAACAGTAAAATTTCGCGTAAACAAGTATAAATAGAAATATTTTTATCGTGAAAATATCACACTAGCTTTAATATAATCATGGTGAATTCATGTACATCACTGACTGAGCAAATTAGAATGACGTAAAGGTGTCGAATCGGATAGAGGGTATCCGACTATATGATACATTTCACAAGTTATTTCGTAAGTTATTGGAAATTTACGGTTTCCTGAACATGGCAAAATAGGGCAAAATTTTGCATAAACGTCTATTATGAGAAATATTTTTATCGTGAAGATATCGGACTACATTTAAAATATCATTTATGTTACTCGAATGAGCATCATTGACTATGAACATTTTAGTTTGAAATTTTTGTATGTTATCAGAAATTTAAGACTTTCTGAACATAGCAAATAGGGCAATATTTCGCATAAACTTATATTTTAAGGATCATTGCATTTGAAATCAACGCGTTTGTCTTTATTTATAAATATGTATGTACATATACACCATTAATATCTCATTATGCATTCAAGTATAATTATCCACTGACTTCTAATGAAAACATCTATTTGCGAATGTACCGTTAATAAAAAATCGATTTTATTCAATAGAGGAAAAAATTTTTTTTTTTTTTTTTTGTATTTATCGTTTTGAATTTTTACGATACTCGACAGGGTTCTTAGTATGAGTTAACTTGAATATTTGTTTATCAAATGATGCAAAAAAAGTTTTTTTTTTTTTATTTCTCGTTTGCACCGTGCAATTGAATAATTTTTCATCCCATATTTAACAAGATACTTAACCCTAGAACATTAGTGTGTTCATATATGTCGCTACCACTAGAGATACGTAAAATTTACGTGCTCATGTAAAATTCGTTTTATTTGCTTATATTACATTAATGTTGCTTTTAAATAGGTTTAATTATTTGCTGTTTTACCCAATATTACTATTTTATCACTAACTGAATAATCATTTCGAAGCACTCAAGGTCAAATAAGTGTATCGGTAGTAGGGAAAGGGCAGAAAAGAACCAATAAATGAAGATCGCACGTAAAATTTACGTACCACTAGTGTTCTAGTGTTAATATGTTTGTATTCCGATTGCTTTGTATAATTTCTAAAGAGATTTTTTAATTTATATGAAAGCAACGTTATTTTTTCTAGATAACTCAGTATGTTACAAATAATAAACATACAGTAGACTAGACTGCTCCCTTATAGCGCGGGAGTAGAGTTGTCAGATGAATACTACAAATTTATTTTTCAACACCAATAAATTTGTAGCGTACCAATCTATTGGTTCAGTTACATCTGATTTAATTTTTGTATAAAGCGTTTGCTTTGATTTAAAACTAGTAGTGTTAAAAAGTAAAATTGTAGTATTCATCTGACAACCCTGCTTCCCCTGTTTGGGAGTCTACTGTACTGAATTATTTTAAGCTCATAAGAAAAAATGCTTATAACTTTTTTGTTTGACATACTATTATTACACAAATGCATTCAAATGATACAAGTGTTGTATTTTGAAGTTAATATAAGTTTGTTGCTGGTAAAGTTTGATCAAGACTGATAAATTTCAAGGAATGTTGCGTGTGAAAATTGTCTGTATAATTTTAAGCAAACTTTAATTTTAATTACAGATTTAAATTCTATATAAATGTAGGCGCAGTAATGAAACGGGGAGGGGGGGGTAGCCCCTCACACAGAACTAATTATCATGTAAAACTCTTCCGAAGCCAAATTTGAATTGTTTAACATACGTTTGCATAACAGTACTCGTTATCTTACCTCTTAATCTCCAATCTGTATTTATAGCATTAAATTTCAGGGTAAGAGAGAGTCGTGTGAGTGACACGCCAGATTATTATTCTTTTTTCGCAATACAATAAATGCATTTTACTAACGCTTCTGGGAAGATGTAAAATTGGAAAAATACATTGTGTCTACATTTTACAATCCACATTTGATCTTTGCTGCACTGAGTTTGTAATTTTTTTTTTGTTTTTAACTATGCTAGGAATTCTTAAATAAAAAAAATGTCTCACTTTTCCATTATTTGTGTTAGAAAAATGCATGCTTTATTATTATTACTAATATTATTTCTTTGGACTTTGCTTTTTTTGTTAATTAAATATAACCTTCTGTATATATATTACTTTTAATTATCAGGGAAACTTCAACTGCTCAAATTGATTTTGTTATTATTATTATTATTATACTAATAAGAACAAATTAGGGGGCGTCGATTAATTACGTGAGGTGTTCAGGTAAGGGAGGGGGCCGAGCCGAATCGCACCCAATCTCACGTGGGGGGAGAGGGGATCTCGGCAAATATCACGTAATTTTTTTCCCGCAAAAAACAGTGTAAAATTGCGAGAAAATTATGTTAAATTCAAGTAAAACATGTTTCTTGACTTAGATATGGAACAATCTGACACGATAATATTTATCGTGGCTATCCGAACGCCGCGAAGCAGTACAGTAGTCTTTCAATTGTTTTAGGCGCCACCGGCCAACCACATGCAACCTATGCAATCTTAAAAACTGTCTTAACTAGTCTTCAATAAAAATAATAAAGCAAATTGTGTTTTTTGGAATAAACCCAACGCATTTACAGTAAAAGTACGAATTTTGAGAAATCTCACGTGCGATTAGGGGAGGGGGAAGGGGGGAGGGGGTCGAGCCAAATCTCAAGAAATCTCACCAGGGGGGAGGGGGAGATAAAAAAAATCGTCAAAATTGCCTCACGTAATTAATAGACGCCCCCCTTATTGCTGTTTGTGAAAAATTTGAATTTTCCTTTTTATGATGACTGACACGTTTAGGAATATCCGGCAATAGGATATGATAGATTTTGAAACTGCTTGAATTGCATTTCCATTTGTGTTAAGCATTTTTAATACTTTCCAACATCAATTCAGTCTATTTTCCAGTCCTTCTTTCTGTCCGTTGTATGATAACGCAGGCAAAGAACATTGAAATTCGAACGAAGCAAAAATGAATAAGTTCGGTTGGAAAGTGTTAATAATCAATGCGTACCGCATGATTTTCGTTTTTCTAGGACGGAGGACTGTTACACCCCGCGACAAAAAGACAAGTACAAAGGGATTTTTCTTTGATTTTTCATAAAATAACATTATCTAAATTGTGATTATCATTTATTATTATCATAAAATAACACTATTTCCAGACTCATTTTTGTTTTAAGACTAAATTTTTCTAATTTAAGACTACACACCGCGACAAAAAGATAGGAACAAACAGTTTTTTTTTTTTTTTTAAAAAATTTTGTAATATGATTATTTTGAATATGAATATTTTCAATATGATTCAAATATTTAATATGTTTTTGATAGGATAATATTTTGTTATGATTATAAATGATCAGCACGATTTAGATAATGTTATTTTATGAAAAAAAAAAAAAAAAAAAAAAAAAAACCTTTGTTCCTATCTTTTTGTCGCGGAGTGTAGTCTTAAATTAGAAAAATTTTAGTCTTAAAACTTTTCTAAATGAGTCTTAAAACAAAAATGATTCCGGGAATAGTGTTATTTTATGATAATAATAAATGATAAGCACCATTTAGAGAATGTTATTTGATGAAAAATCAAAGAAAAAACCCTTTGTACCTATCTTTTTATCGCGGGGTGTAGTTTCAATTTGAATTTTTTGTAGACCCGTTTTGTGTAACACCAAAATAAATTAGAATTATCAGTCCTATCGTTACAAATTCGATACCCAATGAAAGGAGCGATTTTTCTGAATCCAGGGGTGCAAACAGTTTTTCGACACGACCATTAGATTTTTTTAAAATTAACTAAAGTATGAAATTTAGGTGACATCACTTCATTTTAATTCATTTCAGTCATTTTAAAAAGTACGTGGTCCAGTTTTACGGTCAAAAAATGAGATAAATTAAAAATAAAAATAAAAATTTTACAGATTGAAATTAATAGTGCTCCGTACAAAACTAAATTTAGTCTTTAACAGAATTTTTAATGGCTTTTTATTTTTATTCTTTCTTTATTTTCACTTTCTCTCTTTTTCTTTCTTTTTTTTTACGTTTATTTATTTATTTATTTATTTTTATAATTACACTTTTGCTCCAAAGAAAATACTTGGTGTTATCAGTATATTTGGTTACTACAAAGTAACTAAAGTTTAGTAATAACCACAATGGGGAAAACGAATGTTTTTCTTTCTTTTCTTTTCTTTACTTTTTTTTAAAAAAAATCAATTTAATGGCTTTTGATCCCTTGAAGAAAACAACAAAGTATTAAATGAACAAAGGACAAGCTTCTGTTTCTCTTTTCTTTCCAAATTGTGAACGTTTGTAGCGAAGATTCCATAAAAATGAATATTTAAGACAATCAAAAAATATACAAAAACTACTACTTTAGAAGCTGGACTATTTCTTTTCCGTTGTTTTTGTATATGAAATTCAAAGCTTAGAGCGTACTTCTTGAATTTTTTTGTGAGACTTCCATTTTTGTGAATCTAGGTAATTTCCGATAGACATTGCTCACTAAAATCGGATTCTAATACAGAAAAGTTAATCCTCTTAATAGAAGTCCATTAGAAAAGAACTGAATGTTAAAAAAAAAAAAAAAAGTGTAAGGGTAATTTTATATCCAAATAGAAATGCTCCACAAAACTAAATAATTTTACGTTGAATAACAACTGTAAATGTAATAAAGTCTTGTACATTAACTAAAAATACTCAGAAATATTGATGAAATGATATATTTGTTTTGAAACGAGCTATAAAAATCTTAAAAAGTAGTTAAATTTAAACGTGGTAGGTAATAGATCGTTCATGAACTGCATATTCATTGAAAAGTTTGTAAAAATGGCCCATTCGTCTTGAAATTAATTCTTCACAAAAATGAGTTAATACACATAGATATCTCAATATATATTTAATATATATTGAGATATATAATATATAATATATTTACATAGAAATGCAGTTTTATAACTATACATAATACCCACAAAATCCTTAATCAGATGAGTTAATATGTCTCTGTCTTCAAGGAAAAACTTATAAAAACTAATTGTATACTCCTTATTCTACTAAAATCCAGTCACCTGTGATTTATAAATTCATTCAAAAAATATCCATTCCGTTTATTACTCTAATGCAGTGATTCTCAACCTTTTTTTTTTTTTTGTCGCGGCACACTTTTAACGATTTTAAAATTTGGTGGCACACATTTAACTTGGGGCAAATATTTCACTTTTTGAAAGGTCACAGTTATCGAAGATAAAAACAATTAAAAATATGGTATTTAACTGTAAAAACAACAGTTTTCTTTTACAGTGTACTTTTCTTTAATTTAAACAAACTTTACTCGTAAAGAAAAAAATGCCTTATAATTTTTACTATATAATTTTCTAAAATTTGGGGGCACACTTTAAGAATTTATCGGCACACAAAAGTGCCGCGGCACAGTGGTTGAGAATCACTGATCTAATGGCTACTTAAAAATCTAAATATTAAATCTCAAGACGAATAGTTCATTTTATTAATTAAAATATTTCTATTGGTAAAACTGTTTATCGTCTATGATTAAAAGTTGAATTTGTAATTATTTTAATAATAGCCAAATGTTATTTTTTATTTATTTTTTACTTCTTTTTTTAATGACTTGCACTGTGATGCACATTATTATTATTATTATTATTATTATAGTTTTTTTTTTTTTTTTTTTTTTTTTTTTAGTTGCTCCTATAAACCATTATCGCTTTCAAAATTTTTTTTAATGGAATTTAAATAGCTGAACAGTGGATTTTTTTTTTCTCAATTTCTCAGTTTTGAAGAGATGTAGTTTAATGAAAGAAAACCCGAGTTTTCTGCATTTCTGTTTTTAATACTATTGTATTTATAAAAACAATCTTAAAAAAAAAAAAAAAAAAAAAAAAAAAGTAAAAAAGAAGGAGTCTTTTTCCTTTTTTTAATAATAATAATAATAATCCCACGTGATAAAATTCACAGAATTTTCTTTTCTTTTTCTTTTCATTTTTTATTTAGCAGCATGAATAATATATAATTTATAACATTAAAATAGCATTTTACTTTCATTTGCATGAATAGTACTGCAAATATTACTACGAACAGGGTGAAACATTTATGGTTCTTTTTCCCAGATTGCCTCTAGGATCTTTTAACATCTACTTATCATCACAAACTTAAATTATAATATCTCTACGTATGAAGCATTCTTTAATGAAAATCTATGTGTTTTTGGAAGACTTTTAATGCAGTATTCTATTGATATTTATATACAAAATTTGACTTATGTCTTTCCTTTATGTTAAAATAATTTTATGTCTAATTACTTGGTATCTGGTAAGATTTCTGGTATATTTTGTGTGATTAAATTGTGTATATAGAACGAGTGAATGTTTACAAATGTTACGTTTTTTTTTTTTTTCATTCATGTAATCAATGCAATATTTATTTTTTTTCTTTATTTAATGGAAATGAAAAAAACTGAGGCCAAAAAAAGAAAGACTACCTCAAATTTCAGATATCAAAAAAACTTTTAATGTTTCTTTAAAAATACAATCTTGTAGAGAGATAAAAATATCTTAAAATACAGTTTTACAAAAACAATTCGAAAATGGTAGAACATTGGTACAATAAATTGATACTTCGAATTGTATATGACTTAGGAATGTACAGCAAACCATTCCTCGACTAGACTCTCAAAACCGACGCACTCAAAAAAGAATTTTTTGTGCTACAAAAAAATGGGTTAAAGCTTGACCTTTGTTCACTCGTGACACCAAAATTCAACCTATCATGCTTACAGATTAAGGAGGTACTACTACTAACCAACGAGATATATAAATTAGAGTGCTGATTCAATGGATGAAAGATTAGCTTTCCGTGGTTCAAGATGAATCCCGTGACATGCTCCAATAGGTCGCTGTGTTTGGCCCTTTATCGCTAAGTTGGCATTTAAAATATCAGTTCGACAAATTATCATTATTATTAGGTAACACGACAGTCCTATGACCGAAATAAATTGTACTTAAAATAATTTTACACGTATTTCATTTTTTAATAAATAATATAATACCCCCTTTTTTTTCATCGTTTCCCAACAAAGTTTAAAAGTGTTTATAAAAGAAATTTTAAACTTTTAAAGAGCTAAATTTAACAACAAATAATAATTTTTCAACTATTTTTAAACATTTTGTCGGTTAAAGTTCAACTACACGAAATAAAAAAAAAAAGTAAAATCAAAATCAAAATCAAAATGATTTAGAACAAAATAATATTAAACTACGTAAGTAAACAAAAACATTGGCGGTTAGGACTTATGCGAAGAAAAATCTCCAAACCGTTGCCATAGCAATTTACTGAAAATAAGCTGTTACCAAGGAAACCACCGAATACGCAGGTGCAAGGAGAGCATGTCACATGACTCATCTTGGACTTTCTCAAGGGTTACCATTTATCACTCTACTTTATATGTCTCGTTGCTACTAATAATAATAAAAAATAATAATAAAAGAAAAGGATGCAGCTCAATGGAAATAAAACAAATTAAACTATTAGTGAAACGCAAACGATCAGAACCTAAAGAGAATAAAAACACAAACAGTCTAAAAAATCCAAACATGAAACAATAGGAGAAAAAGCAGAAATATCGAATCCTCAAACCCCTCGAAATAAAAGTAAAGTACTCTTACATTTACACTCTAAAATGACACCACCAAGAACCGTCCTTAACAAAAACCCATAGGTCTATAACAAGAGGCAAAGAACAGAGTAAATAAAAGAAAAAATAAAAGAAATCTTTTTCTTTGTTTTCTAATTAATAGATATACAATTCTGTGCAAAACAGAATTTAATTTAGGATGACAAGATATTTTATTTTTAGTATTATTAGTATTATTTTTAGTATTTTTTTCTATATAAAGACACACTGCAAAAAAAAAAAAAAAAACTGTTAAAAGTACAGGAAAATTCTGGCAGCTGGGGTGCCAGTATTTCTCCGTCAAATGTACAGGACAAAACTGTACTTTTAACAAAAAACCTGGTTGATTTACAGGATTCCTGTGTAAAATATCTGTACTGATAAGTATAAAGGATTTAAGTCCAAAAATGTCGATTTTGAGTAAAATACATAGTCAGACCCAGAAAAAAAATTCTCTATCGATTGGTATAAAGGATTTAAATCCATGTCATTGAGTCTTTGAGAAAATCCATTGTTAAAAAATGATTCAAATCAGAAATTTAGCCTTTATCTTTGTATAAAATATTTAATTCCATTTTTTCCCTTTATTAAATGAAGGTTGACAATCACTGAACGGTACAAAGAGTATAAATCAACATAGTCCCTTTTTCCTAATCGATTCTTCTGATTAGTTTTTAGTTAGTTTAACTTTATTTTTCCTCTCCTGAAAAATCAAGAATATGGACTTAAATCTTTTATACTTATCACTACAGATATATGTCAGTGATACAATTTTACGGTTTTAAACTGCATATTTGACGGAGAAATACTGGTACCCCAGCTGCCAGATTTTTCCTGTACTTTAAACAGTTTTTTTTTTTTTTTTTTTTTCCCCAGTGCATGTGATAAATGTGTTGCTAAAGATAGCAACGATTACTATATTAATTTCCTAAAAAAAAAAATTTCGAATCAAGAAGATTTTTTAAAACTTTTTATGAGTGTTCTACACTAGTTTTACCAAGTTTTTAATCTATTGATTAAAATAATTTATTAACAATTTATAAATTGTTATATAAAAAAAAATGCCAATATTGTTGAAGAAAAATTGTTGAGTAAAACATTTCAAATGAATTTTATACGTATAAAAATAAGTCGATTCGTACAGACATTCCGTTTTTCAAATATAAGATACAATCTACACATATAACATTTTTTTTGTTTGTCTGTTCCATTTTATAAATTACTAAAAAAGGAATTGCTGCATGGATCTAACTTTAATCGTTTAAAAATGTTTTTAAGAGACAGATTATCGATAATACATTGAGTATAATAAAATACGTAAAAATTATAATTTTTACAGAGCCATGAAATTGAAGAGTTTAGAATTTTGTTTTTATGACATATTATAAAACTATTTTCTGTTATTTGATCTGCGACTTTTGTTATATTATATAAGAGATTCAGGGATATAATGGAAGAAAAGAAAGAAAAGAAAGAAAGAAAAGAAAAAGCAGAAAAAGTCTTTTAATTAAATGAGATTTTAAATAAATTAAATTAAAATGGTTCCTTTTTTTTTTTTTTTTTTTTTTAATAGAAAATGTACATTTTATTAGAAAACGTCTAGTTGTTGAAAACTTTGCTAGATCGTGAAAATGAAATCCCAATCTTTCATAACTTAGTGTATAATAAACAACGGCGATCTTCCTGCTAATAAGAAAGACTAAAATCGATAACGCCTCACAATTACATAAATTCTCACTTATAAAATCATTATAAATAAATAAATAAATAAATAAATACAGCAACCGCCGCTTAATAAAACCACTGGTTAATAAAATAAGCCGCTTAATCTGATTAAATTGCCAGGATCGGAATCAAATCAATACAAACTGTTGTTGAAACCGCCGCTTAATAAAATCAACATCGCCGGATAATAAACTCAAAAAAATATCCTCAGCAGCCAAAATTATCATTTATGCACACTAAAAAAAAATTTCATTTACATTGTAATTTTTTTAAAAAATAAAAAAAGAAATTAAAGTATCCGTTATCGCTCATTGTCGAAAATTTTACACTTGCAGCATAGTTACAAATTAAATATGCCCCATAACTTATCTCCCTAACAATTTCAAGGAACGTATTTTTCAAAGCGCAGTAATAAGTTATAAATTTGATTTGATTTGCAAATGATATATATATATATATGTATTTTAATTATTAAAAGACAATTTCTAGTTCTTATTTTGAAATAGATATGAATTAAGAGGTACAAACTGAAAGATTTTAAAGTTATGAAAAAAGCGGGAACTTTTGGTAAAATAAAATAATGATGATTTTCTTTCAAGGAAAGCGCATAGAAATTTGGAATGCATTTAAACTTATATCGGAGGAATAATTAATTATTTATCAAAAATTAATTAATATTGTTTACTAATTCCATTATTCGTTACCTTTTGAAATTTCTTTCCAAATTCAGGGAAGTAATACCTTTTCCTTGAGTGCAGGAACGTTCGCCGGATATAAAAATCAGCCACTTAATAAAATCACTTTGATTCAGAACGAATGTGATTTTAATAAGCGGCGGGAACTGTATGTGAAAAAAAAGTATAGTTTTTAAGTGAAAAAATAGCAAGTTAAAAGTTAAATACCATTACGAAATACCTTACGATGCAATTACAATTTTTTTTTTTTTTTTTTTTTTTTTTTGCGGTTTACATTTACTGCTTTACAAATAAAAAAAAAATTACAAAAAATGAAAAATAAGAGCTTACTAAAACAAACACCATAAGTCGCGAAAATATTCAACTATTATTTCGTCTCGAAATAATTAAGCGCCCGCTTCACTCACTGCCGCCGGAAGCCGAAGCTAATGTTATTCTATGGAAAATTTTTCTTTACAAATAACTTATTAACTAATACATTTTTATAAATTCCGTTTTCACGTTCTGAAAATTCCCAGCTGTTAAATGGACGCACATTTTTAAAAAATTATTTTTTTATATTTTATTTTGAAGCTGCAAAATACGAATTTTCAATATGGGGATTTTTTCTTTCATTTTGCAATTTCAAAATAAAATATTAAAAATTAAAATATACATTTTTAAAAAAGGCCCATCCATTTAAGTGTTGAGAATTTTCTGAATGTGAAAACAGGATTTAAAAATATGTATTAGTTAATAAGTTATTTGTAAAGAAAATTTCCCCATAGAATAACATTGGCTCGGGCTTCCGGCTACGGTAAGTGAAGAGGGCCGTTAAGCACGACCCTCAGTCCAGAGAAAAAATAAAAATAAAAGCTTGTAATCGTGAATGCTTTAACGCTGCATCGGGATCTGCATTTATTTTTCTTTTCATCCGATAAAAGATCGCACTTCGAAACAACTTAATTATTTCGAACGCTTAATTATTTTTGCAAATTATGGTGTTTGATTTATAAAGATCTTATTCATCATTTTTCGTCACCAATTTTTTAAGTGTTTTTTACTATCGGATGATGGCATGAAATTGGTTATTTTTAACAACAGTATCAAATGTACTTGTCTTTTCTAACGGCATCCATCTGCAGGCATTCTTAGTATTATTATTAATGTTTTATTTTGCCGGTATTTATATTTTCAAAAGTTTAACTTTGAATATTTAAAAAAAAAAAAAGTTTCCTACTGCAAGGTTTTTATAGTAGTCCCTTAATTCAATACCACTTTTTTTTTTTTTAATAATAAATTTTAACGATGTTTTTAAAATGCTTTTCTTCGATTGAATAATACGAAAATTGCTTCTAAAAAATAGTGGTGTTATTCAACGAAGGAACCACTAAAAGCCCTGCCATTGCGATTTGAATTTTGTTTCTACATACATATTTTGCTGGGGGGGGGGAGTAAAAGTAGAGAAAAAGTAAGAAAAACAAGAAATAAGTAAAGTTGAAATATCGAAATATCACAGATTGTTTTATACCACGAAATAAAAAAGGAAAAGAAAAGAAAAATAAATAAAATGAAATAACACACACGAATTTTATTAATTATAATTAACCTAAAATTTCAAAAAAAAAAGTTCTTTTTAAAACTGGATGGAATTTTTTATTTTCTGAAAGTTTGGAAATTTTAAGATATACCTAACATTTCGAAAGATTGAATGACAAAACTAAAATAGGGGCTACTTTGGTCCTTACCGCGTGGGGTTATTTTGGCCCAGCATAGTCGGAAAAAGCTGTTTTTTTTTTTTTTTTTTTTTTTTTTTTTAGGTAGTCAATCTAAATATTAAGAAGGAATTTTCGATTTTAGAATATGGAAGGGACTTTAATGGGCTCTTCCCACCTGACGTCAGAGGTCACATGATAGAGGAAAAACAAATAGCAGACGAAGTCTTGTATATCTAGAGCAATAGCTGAAATAACCTATCTTCTATTCTTATTTTTGATCAATCGTATTTAATCTGTGTTATTTTTTTATACATCATCATTTTTAATCCATTTTATGCTATTATTCATCCTCTTTTGTTTGCAGTATACATTTACAATCATAATTTAGTTTATATTTGTTATTGATGTTCGTGAAGATCATGTTAAATACTCTGATTTTTGGTACTTAAATCAGTGTCAGTGCAATATCGTACTGCGTAAATCCATTCAGACCAGTCACTAAGTTAATTAACTTGTTATAACACCTTTATGCAATTAAATTAAATGAAAACATTTAAAAATTTCAAATTATAATCCATGATAAAGCTATTATTTATTGCTAGATCAGTTAATGTTACAGTTACACTAACACATACAAAAATAGATTCTTACAGTTGAAAATAAATAAACACATAAAGAGTTTTTTAAAAATTATTCAATTTACAAATACAACTGTTCTACTGTTTACAAGTGCACACTATTACTTTTATTTTACTTTACATTAAATATTAACATTTTTGTTCTTAAGAACAATATTTAATTGGATTCGATTCTCAGAATTTGATTATTCGTTTTCCTCTATCACATGACTGAGCAGACGAAACTGCGAGAGTCCATTAATCATTATTTCATGTTTTAGGATTTTATAAGTTGATGTAGTGGCTACATCACAGGAGATATTGTAAACACTGTAAATAAAAATACAAGATTTTTAACTCAGCAAATTTTAACGGTACATCATGTATTTGAAAAGTAAAATTTATACAGAGCTTAAAATTAGTATCAGTAATTATGTGATAAAATAATGTCACATTAACTTTTTAGTTAAGCATATATACGATTATGGAAAATTAGTTCCACGGATAGGTGAAAACCTTGTCCGTGACCTACGAGGGAACTGTAATAATAAAGGAAATTTATTTTTAGTGTTTAAATGATTTTCGTGATTGTATGCCGATACTAATCCCAGTTTTTGATGAAGACTCAGAAGACGATGAAGGCACTGTCGACAAATGCACAACTCATAATAAACAAAACGATACTTATTAAGAAGACGATTGAGTGATTGTTAATTATGGAGATAACAACTATTCTCTGTTAATTGTGAAAAAGCGAACTGAAGACGAACCAGATACAACAGTTAGTTGTATGACTAAAGACTACAAAGTCATGACCCGATTAAAAAAACACAATAATGTTCGAGTAGGCCGACGTCAAATAAATCAATACCTCGCAAGTTGTTTGATAATAGAGGGTATTTTTCTATAATAGAAATTCTACAGATTATGAAATTTAATTAAATGTAATTTTTTTTAGCAAGTAAATTTTTTTGATAAAATAAATTTTTTTAAAGTCTCATTTTGTAAACATTCATCATCACGAAATTATAACCAATTTTTCATTAGTTTCAGTTTTATTTCAATGATTCCATTAAAGTAACCCTTATCAGGAAGCACATTGGCTCAATCTAGGAAACAAAAACTAATTTTAGCATAAACAAAATGACTGGGCCAAAATATCCCAAAGCAGGGCTTAATTTGATCCAACACTTTAAAGCGCTCTTTAATGACAACTAAACCTGGATTACTCATTTACTGAAAACACACATCTGTGACAAATAATAATCTGAAAATTTTGTCACTCATATTTTCTATTTTACTCGCATAAACTTTATCAAAATTGGGAAAAAGTGGACCAAAGTAGCCCTGGTCTGTGGTTCTTTTATTATTTTTTTAAGAGGAGGGAGGGAGAAAAAGAAAACCTTTTCTCACCATAAAATATTACACTTTTAAATACCTTTCAAATAATTTGATATGTGTTTTATGGAAGTAAACTATCCTAGTCAAAAAAGAGATAAAATCGGTCACCCCCACAGTTCAAAGCCTAAATATTCTTGGACAACATAAAAAGCACATAAAACAGGTATCAGGATCAACAGGTGTCGGTAAACGGAAGGTAATGGTAAGGAAGGTTTCGCATACGCACCACTTGCAGGTGGAGTGATGCTGTCGTCTGACCGAAGACTCTCGCTGGCCAGTGTTGCGTTGTCCTCATTGTTGAAGTCACTCTCCAGCCGGGCGTCGGAACCTGAAGCATCTTCAGACATGATTATTTTAGGAATAGAGCTCTCACCTTTTTTGTTTTCGGCTGTTTTGTCTTTCTTATCCTTCGAGTCTTGCCTTTTCACCTTTTCCTCCGATTTTTTATCCTTTTTGCTTACTGAGTCTTGTCTAGTAACAGATGGAGCTGGTGGTGTTTCTTCGGCAACAGGTTCTTCGACTTGCTTTTTCAATTTTTTACCAGAATCCTGTCTAATAAGAGAGGGAGGTTGAGCTTCTTCAGTCGGTGTCGGTGGTGCAGACGATTCTGTTGATTTCGATTTCTTTTTCACCGATTCTTGAAGCTTTAGAGTGGGTGGTGCTGTTTCATTCACGGGCGTGTGGGGAGCAGATGTGTCAGCTGACTTTTGCTTTTTCTTAACGGAATCTTGCCGAGAGAGCTTGGGAGGTTTGTCACTGTCTGTCGGGGTCTGTGGTGTCGAGTCTCCACTCTTTGATTTCTTCTTCACAGATTCTTGACGTGAAAGTGGATGCCTTGTCTCTTCTTCGGTGGGTGTCTGAGGCACGGAATCTCCGGCCTTCTTTTCGGAATCTTGGCGTTTCAGGGATTCAACTTTTGGTTTCTTCGATTCCGGCTCTTCGAGTTCTTCTGCTTTGTGTTTAAGTTCGATGGGTCGTTCGAGGCTTGGTTCGAAGTCGCCCAAATCTTCAACAACTGAAACGAAAACGAAATATGTCAATAGATAGTAGACTCTTTAGAAAAAGTCCTAACAAACAAAAACACGTGAGAAAGTATTGTTTTAATTAATTTTAATACAATCGGTAAACAATGTATTTTATATTGGGTTAACAAATATGAAATAGTAATTAAACAAAAAACAGACATCATACATTTATCTAACTGACAGAAATTATTCATTTCGCGGAAAAAAAAAATAATAATAAAAGGTGCAGATATAAATCAGTTTAAAGAAAATTAGCCCCCAACATTATGTTGTTTTACAGATGGGTAGAGATACCGTACAAAAAAAAAAAAAAAAAAAGTAATTAAATTTCATGTCGACAACAAAACAAAAATTAAATAGAAAATAAAAATTTATAAAAATGAGCTTTGTTTACTTATTATAAATGTTTAAAAATTCCATCATGTTGAACATTGACACGCAGATGCAGTTACAGTTATCATTTATGCATGTAAAATCATTTAATCAGAATCTTTCCTATGTTTTCTTATTTGACAACTGTCATGCTGATATCATGACATATGTTATTTTGGTATTAAAAAAAAAAAAAAAAAAAAAAAATTCTAATTTTAAATTAAATTTAAAATCAATAGTTGTCTTACTATTTCTCGTACTAAATTCAGAAGCCAGGAATTCTTTTCTACGAAAATATTGGTATGGTAAAATCATTAACTTTCTTCCCCGTCGTCCATTTCAATTTCGAAAACCTAAACGATCCTTTTTCTAGCACACATTTAGGCATTAAAGATAATATTTCTGTATGAACCAGTGTTGCAAGAGGGTCGACAGTCAATCTCCCGAAACAGGCTTTCAAATTTCTCCAAATTAGTGTTTTTCCCAAAAAAATCCCCAAAGCAATTTTTACTAAAAAAGTAAATTTATTTAATATATATATATAACAGATTTAAGCCCAATTTTTTCTCCAAATAAACTCATTTTTGGGAAAAGTCCCCTCGAAAGAAAAAGAATAAAAAAAAAGTACTAGTTATAAGAAAATTTTAAATCTGAATAACGTACTTAGGATTTACTTTAATCTTCAAGATATTCTGAGGATTTCTGGGAAGAAGGGGAAATTTCAAAAGGACCCTACATGCTGAAGAAAACTGTTAAAAGACCCTACGCGTTGGGATACAATCTTACAATTGACAACGTCAAAAATCCCCACAAGTATTCAGTCTCCAAAAAAGTCCCCATAAGCCGAAAAAATCCCCAAAATGGGGACAAAATCTCCAATCTGGCACCACTGGCAGTGCTGCCAGATGGTTGACAGTCTATTTTCCCAAACAGGCTTTCAAATTTCCCCAAATCAGGTTTTTTTTTTTTTTTTTTTTTTTTTTAATCAAAAAAAAAAAAAAAAAAAAATCCCAAATTCTATTTCTACTAAAAAGGTAAATAATAATAACAACAACAACAACAACAACAAAAAGTAAATAAATAAAAAATAAATATTTAACAGATTTAAGCCTAATTTCCCCCCAAATTTAAAACCTGCATAAAGTACATTAGTGCTGAGGATGTACGTAGGATTTGCTTTTATATCCTGGATGCCCTGGAAAGAAAAAGATATACCCTAAAAAAAAAAAAAAAAAAACCTACATGCTAAAGAAACTATTAAAAGCCCCCTACGTGTAGAGACTGTGAACTCAACACTGGGCATACTCGTTTTTAAATGAGTAATTGTGTCTAAAAAATGAAAACATGAAATATCACATGTTTTCAAATTAATATCTGTCTGCTTCAAATATTTCTTTATTATGAATCTGCTGAACTATAAAAGAAGTTCTTTAATAGAATTTCTACAAACAGAAAGAGTTGAAACAAAAATTATTCCCTCAAATCTCCAGAACTGTATTTCGTGGTGGTTTGCGGAAAAATGCATCCATGAAAATCTGTGTTAGGGATATTAAAACACATGATAGTTGATGCCATTTTTTGAGCATGTCAATAATAAGTACATGGACTATTTTAATTTGAGCATTTTTTCTTCGGAGCTATTTTGAGGTATCTAACATACTCAAATTTGACATATTTTTACTCAATTTAAAATAATTTCGCTCTTTTATTTTTTTTTCAGTCTGCTTAACCCTTGCGCTACCAGAGCCTCAGGAGAAAAACTGCCACCACAGCCCAGACGTCTTATTATTTAAATATGATACCAATTATCATTTATTTTTGTGGGATGTATCTATAACTTTCTAACTAAGACCAATAAATCATGTATCTATTTCATTGTTTTATAACATAACACATCTGTGTGCGACACGATTTGGTGCAAACAATTATCATAAACTGATAATGAACACCCGTCACATATTTGTGACGGCGGGCTCAGGTAAGAAAATCGGATCGTCACATATATGTGACGTTGGTAGCGAAAGGGTTAATTGAAAATATCGACAACGAGGCGCTCGAAGACCAACTAGTTATTTTATAATGATGAATAATTTTCGCTAAAAATAATTCTGCATTTTTATCAAAAATGGGTTTTAAAACGGGTCGAAGTTATATTTAAAAAATCATACCTTGCAATTTGACAATAATGAAGTTAATTAAAATAAAATAAAAACTTTCATCCATAAAATTCGTCTCTATTCAAATAACAGTTGAAAAATAGCTCATTTGGTAGATCGCTGACGATGTACGGCAAAAGACTCAGGTTTGAATCAAGATTTCTCAGAGGACCAGGCTAACTACTGTTTCCTTTTCGTTCAATTTGACCTTTTCATACACGCAAAAAAAGCGTAATAATATAAAACGATATCGGTTATTACAATTCATCCTTCGACAGATTCAAAACGCAGTTGTATATGAACTTTGGGATTGTTTAAGCTTATTTACGACAGCTGAAGCAGATGGCTTTTATTTAAATCAGAAAAATAAATAAATAAATAAATAAAGGTGTTGAAGCACATTGTTAGAAATAGCAGCCTTTCCTTTCTCATTAAAAAATTCTTTCGAATACACGAAGTAAAGTAGTTAAGAATTCTGGCAATTCGCCTTTTCTTTTCATCTGCAAAAAGTTCTTTTGCACCTGTGGGATGAAACAAACTGAAATAATGTGTGTCACACAATATTTTAAAAAACAGAAAAAAAAAAAAAGTCATTGTGATGGGGCTGACTTCACTGTATCAGCAGAAAAAAATGACAAACGTGGAATAGAAGAACTTACACTTTGATACTATGTAAGCAGGGGCGGCCTGGCCCACCCGTGTAGACTAACCACTGTTAATTATTAATAATAAATACGAAATTGTTATTAAGATTATTTTACTAATTAAAATATTTAGTAAATGAGTATTAAGCAATTAGGGGAAGATACTGTACAATTAAAGCATTCAAATTTTATGAACTTATTTGGAATTAAAAATCAATACATTAATTGAGTATGTGTTTAAGGATTTCACTGACCGATCTCTACTATTATTATTATTATTATTATTATTATTATTATTATTGAAAGGGTGTTAAAATACAAATATAAGTAGTTCCGTCCTAAATTAAATTCTGTCATAAAAAGAATTTCATCGAAAGTTTTTTTTTTTTTTTTTTATCCCGTTTAAGATAATTCTCTATATATTATTTTGGATATTTAAAAATTTTTCAAACTTTTCACAGTTAGCATTATGTATTTTACAATTTAAGGGGGACTCAGTATCTCTGAAATTTCTAAAATTTGCAAAAATGCAGAGCAGATATTTTTAAACTAAAAACCATCACAACATTTTAAAGTACATTTTGGCATATTTTCAAAAGCCTATTCTAATTAAAATGCTTATCTAGAGTTGTTTTAACACATGTCTGTCGACTATTTTACCCTATAAATCAAATCTTTAAACTCTTTTATCTCAGTCTGTGTATTTTCAGAATTTGGATGTCTTTAAAATGCTTTGTCCAAACATGCTTGAAAGTGATTCCAGTATTTACTTTCTCTTACCCATAGGGCCGAGAAAGTATTCTTTTAGGGTCAAATTTTCGAGCGTGAGTTTTTGTTATATTTACATGTTCTGAGGTCCCCTGAATACGAAAATCATGTTTGTAGCGAATGGTCTGTGTGTCTGTTATCAGCCTATCTCAAGAACAAATAGTAGCAGAAATTCCAAACTCGGTATTCTAAATGTGTATCCTATAGGGATGCTACACTCAGCTTTTCGTTGAGATGAAGCCAATGGTTCGTGTACAGGGACACTCAAAAGTATTCAAATACATTACGTCTGTGGGGGAAATGGCAGGTAAGTAGAGCTTAACATCTATAGACTGCACTAAATCAAATGAAACGAATATATATTTTTTGTAATAGAGATAGTCAACTGGATTTTTTTTTTTTTTTTTTTTTGTGTGTGTGTGTATGTGAGAGCCTCGCGTTCCCCTCTGGAGGGGAAGTCCCCCCTCGAGGGGAGTCAATTTTCATGATGGGTATCTTTCAAAAGAGCTCCTCAATACCTTCAAAACGAATGGTTGAACCATCGGTCTGCGATAATTTAAAATAAAGTTATCGATTTTTTTCATTTTTAACAAATATATATATATATATATTACTTGTATTACTTATGTGTATTACTTATTGTAAAAGTTTTGGATGAGCATAATACTTATTTTTACATAAATAAAATGCTGAAATTTCTTATTAAGAAGCATTAGAATTAAAAATCGTTTCCTGGAAGTGCACAAAAGTTAAGGGTCAGTAAGAAAGGAAAATAGTAGCCTATTGGAATATACAGGGTGTCCCTGAATTCATGGGCCAATCTTTTAGGGTAGGTAAAACACATATAAAGAAGCATTTTTTTTTGTTTTGGTCATATGAGGATGGAAATGAAAAGTGTAGGCAAAAAAACAAGAGATGCACTGCACTTTAGAATGAGAAGAAAACGGGGGAGGGGGGGGGAAATCGATAGAAAACAGCATGAAAAAGAATAAAATGAACAATCCCAAGTTTATATGTATATATATTAAGGATATTCAGGATTTCTTTAATAGAGCTATTGAAAATGATTATCCTGTAGATTTTTTACATGGTTATATTATAGAAAAATATTTAAAACATTTGAAGTATGAATGATTTTTTTAATTTTCCTTTTTAAAACTTCCTTATTTTTCGATTAAATTTAGCTATAATAACTTTATTTATTATTTTAATTTCTTTAATTTAATATAGATGGCGTTGTAATATATTTTCGATTGTTTCGTATTTTGGTTAGTTGTCTCGCTGGAGATCTTATGAAATACATGCTGCTGTTTGTGTAAATGTTTGATCAATTTTCTGCCTAATTCATATAAGTTTTTGTCAGTTCCATATTATTTTATTCATTTTATTTTATCCATATTGAATTTAGCCATATAGGTGCTTTTTTATTAAACTGTCTGCCTAGGGAGAGAGTTTTGATCAATTAAAAGCATGCTTTAACTTCACACGTATGTCTCAAGTCATACGAGGCATTTTTTGACAGTTTAAATCATTAATTTTATGTTTTTACAGTAAGTTTTACTTATGAATTGTTTCACATTTATTAATTTTTTTCGTAAGTTTTTCTTTAGTTATGTTTGTTACATATTTGCAACTTTTATATGATTGAAAACATATATTATAATTTCTTTTATATATATATATATATATATATATATATATATATATATACAGTAGAGGATCTTTATAACGCACACCTTGGGACCAGAGGTTTTGCATTATATAGAATTTTGCATTATATAGATTATATCACAGACAATTAAACTTACCTTCTAAGCATGGTTACGTAAATATTATACACTGGTAATAAATGAATATATTTACAAATTAAACTTCAAATATTGCCTGGAATAAATTATGATATTTACATTTGAGAACCATTTCAAAAGTTAAATTTTTCCAGAGCATGAAATATAAAATTCAATAAAATTTGAAATTTACATAAATGATTATTTAAATAAATTAGCAGCATATACATTAACACTATACTTAATATTGTTTTTCGAATCGTTTACCAGTATGTTTTCTGCAGATTTGCTGATATTTTAGGATTATGAAATTTAGTTTTCTTGTTTTAATAAATTTAAAATATTTTATTCATTATTATTTATTTATTTTCTCCCTCCCCTCTTTTTCACATATGAATTTGTTCTACATTGGCTGTTCTCCTGTGTATTTAAAAAAGAAAAAATTCTTCCTTAATTAGACATGTATTGGAAATTTCAAGTTTGTCATCTGATATTTATCTTTAATGCATGTGATTATAACAGTTTTTGATGATCATTGTAATAACTGTATTCTTTCTTTATTAGTTAAAAACTATGAATTAGAAATATAATGTTTCAAACATTTATTTTAGTTGTGTGTGAATATATTTACATATCACATAAATAAGTTTCTCAAAATAAAATTTTTAATGTTTACATCCAATCAGTAGTGCGTTTTATAGATCATTGCGTTATATAGATCGGCGTTATAAAGATCTCCAACTGTATAATACTAAAACTGCCACCAGCCAGAAAACGAGGTAAAAATAAGACAAGAAAAAGAAGCTGAAGCAGAGGAAGTGTCAGTGTGGACTCGGGGTTCGCCGAAAATTTTCATTTCTGATCCCATATTCCCATCCTGTACAAAAAAAAAAAAAAAAAAAAATGTTTCTTTATATGTATTTTACCTAACCTTAAATTTTGGCTCACGAATTCAGCGACACCCTGTATAATGAAAGTTATTTTCAATGTGATAGGTGGATAAATTAGGTTCTTCTTCCTTCATCACAATTAAGTGTAAAAAGATTATATAAAAAAAAAAAAAAAATTATACTCCGAGAAAAAAAAATATTCCGCTTTCATCTAGAACGAACGAGTAGTCATTTCATCAATCTCTTAACTAGAAATATAAATTCTGAATAGAAGAAATGATCGAGAATTTCTAGTCTATACTTTTTTAGAGGGTGAAACAATATCTATATAATATTTCTCTAACGTCGTCCAGTTACGATTAAGTTTTGTTTAAGCGATACGATAGTGACCTATTTAATAAAATACACGAGGATAAAAAATGACATTTATCGGCAATATTTAAGCACGTGGACTTAGTTCAGTGATTTAATCAGGAAATTGAAGACATTTGTCTAATGAGATCTTTTTGTAGGAAAATGTATTTTAAAAGTTGAATCTTTACAATCTTTGCACGCGTCATTTTAAAGCGAGCACTACTTTAAATGTATAAACAGAATATGAATCATTGTCAAACATTGATTAAAAAATGCAATCAAGACAGATACCAGTTTTTTTTTTTTTTTTTTTTTTTTAACAGAAAAATTATGTCAAAATAAATAAGTAAAAATAATCGTCAACATGGATACAAAAATCGCCATGGGGGGTCCCATACTAAAACAAGTCGCCATGGGGGCCTTATACTGAAACTGTATTGCCTGCGCATGTATGAAAATTGGGTCGTTAAACATGAATTTTATTTTGAAGCCTTGCTTTGAACGATTTTGTTTTCGCTATCGCGTAATATTAATTTGGTTTTAATAATAGTTTGGCTTCTGATGAATAAATTATAATTTAAACTGGGAGGGGAAAAAGATGTAAGATTTATGAGTTTCAAGTTTTAAATGTAAATAAGAAGAAAATTAATAAATAAAGTGCAAAAATTTCGCACGGGTTTGCTAGTTATAAATATTATGATTCCTTTGTACTGCGAGAAAATCACGTTTGATTTTCTACAATCATAATTATAATGAAAAAATGATAATAAATAAAAAAAATCATATAATTATAAATACTAAAATACGGTGTTCTCATTTATTTGCAGATATATTTAAATAAGTTTGACCACGATAATGTAGGCATTCGGTCTAGTATTCTAATAGGGTTTCTAGAACTCGCTATCAAAGAGAACTAGAATTTATAAGGATGACATGGAACTATTTTTACCAGAACTATAATTTATTTTCTAGGTGTCAGTGACAGATTTTTTTTTTTTTTTTTTGAAGTGTATATTGGCGTATTGTCGAGGAAATAAAAGTTTGTCTTTCAAGATTTTACCTCAATCATTATAATCTCAGAAATTCGTATAGAAAGTGCGCCTACATTTATTCGTGGAATTTCGTTTCCCTATTTCAAAAAGTTTGAGAACCCCGTAGTTTTAAGTTAGAATGGAGAAAACATTATTTTATAGTAGAATTTTAAAAACTGAATTTTGCCTGTAATTGAACATTTTGTAGATATCTAAACCAATAGTATCAAAACAAATAAATTATGTGAGAAATCCCGGGCTGGTTATCAGTCAGGGTAGCCCAGTGGTTAGAGCATCCGCGCGTTAAGCGAAAGGCCCGGGTTCGATTCCCGGCTCTGGTATTTTTCACATAGTTGGTATAAAAATTAGTCTTCCACTCCAATCTATCAGAAATAAACAAATAGGTTTTAAGCAGTCGCTCTGTCGTCAACATAAATGAGCAAACAGGTAGCAGCCGGTATACTCATAGCGTAAAATATCAGTTTCATGAAATATTATCTCAAATCATCTCGTGAAATATCATGTCTGAGTAAAATTAAAATTTTACTGAGTTCAGAAAATGGTTTATGTATACTGACATACAAAAAAGAAGAAAAAAAAATACATTATGGTCTATGGGTGGAATTTTTCTTCGATTAATTTTACTATCTTTAAACAGTACTAGACATAATAAAAGTGATATATTTTTTATACACAAAAGCATGTTTCTTATAACATTGGGTAAGAAGAACATTCAGCATTCATTTACACGGCCACGCAAAAGAGTTCGAATAGATTAGGCACTATGCTTGAAAAATATTTCAAATTGTGTTCGGTCCTCTTTTTTTTTTCTTTAAATATATATATATATATTGATACATTATGTGTTTCTGAGTACACAATTTGTACAGAATTTAAAAAGCTACCCAAAATGAGTTGAATACACTCCTTTCTATTGGATATAAGGAATGGAAGTGTTTTACTAAATGACACCTTGTCCAGAAGAACTATCTATACAAAAACCTTCACCAGATAGCAAGATTTAAATAAGAATGTAAGAGATGTTAAATTTTTTTTTCTATTAAACTACATGATAAGGAACTTCATACAAGCGTCACACTGTATAATTTTTTTTAAAGGAATTACAAGGCTAGAAATAAATTGTAAAATTTACAGAGAAAGGATTTAAAAGCAATTCAAATGCAGGTGCAACATATGAATTAAAAAATTTTTTTTGAACACATCTATTGAAATGAATTACATACCTTAAAAGAGAGAAGGATATCCCGGAATGTACGGTACTCAAAAAAGGAATAGAAACACAGAAGAAGAAGTCAAAAAATAGACCAAACACTAGTATAGAATTTCACAGAAAGGTGAGCACTTCACAATAGCAGGGGGGGGAAGTATATGTATGCAGCTCAAAACAAAATATCACATGTCACATAAAATTTTAGGTAAAAAAACTTATGCACCACAATTTTTTTAATATAAAAACATCTACTCTTGATTTTGTTTTCTAAAGCAGGTTCAATGTATATCACAGTCGATACAGAAGAACTAGGACTAGTTTAGCTTTAGAGAAAAGCAAAGTGTTGGATCGGCAAAGGCAAGAAGCCAAGGAATTTGACGGTTGTTCGCATATAAAAAAAGACAAGGCGCTGTAGGGACCGGAAGCGACGATAGAGGGCACTAGGCAAAGTGGTTCTTATGCCTACCCCATGGGTTCTTATTTTTAGAAGAGCTTTCCTCAGCCGAGTGATTCAGCTTTGACGAA
Source organism: Salticus scenicus (assembly GCA_963930645.1). Taxonomy (NCBI): domain Eukaryota; kingdom Metazoa; phylum Arthropoda; class Arachnida; order Araneae; family Salticidae; genus Salticus; species Salticus scenicus. The sequence goes on along the minus strand of OZ005649.1, from coordinate 402,570,370 downwards.
TAACCACGTTCGCGTCAAGCGTGTTCTATGGCAATTTATTTTTTTAAATCCTCGCGCCTCAGGAATGGTTAACAATAAACAAATTTCTTTATTTTATTAAGGCTGTTTTCAATTTAAAGATAAAAGGAATTGTAATTCTGGAGACATTTTTGTCTGTCGGTGGTTCCTAAACATGGCAGTTAATCTAATTTACATCTCAGCACAAATGAGTAAATTTACAGTCGGTAACAAAATTGTCCGAACACTAACAAAAATTCCTATGTAAAAAAAAGTACACTTAATAGAGTTTTGTTCAATAAATCCTTGTCGAATCCTGTTCTCAGACTGACTAAAAAGAGGATTCGACAAGAATTTATTTAACAAAACAGTATTAAGTATACTTTTTTTATATAAGAATTTTTGCTAGTGTTAGGACACTTTTGTTACCGACTGTACTTATTTTTTTTTTTATTTGTTTATTTGTGAAGAAGATGCAAAATATTGCCAAAACGCAATTTGCGTACAAAAATTATGCATTGTAGGTGATTTAGAAACGATTGCCACTTTCATTTTTTTTATTACAGTAATCACTTACTGAGGTTTAGTGGTTTTTTTTTTGTGTTACGTTAGATATACGCAATGGGCTATAGGTGATGGTCAATGATTCACTCCTGGGATGGTCCAGAAACATGCCATCACAATTTTGATTCTCCGCGAAGAAATGGTTTCCCCGCTTTGATTCACTTATTGAAGAATAAAGCACACAAATTATTTGGCAGACACTTCCTTATGTTATTCTGTTGAGATATTCTACACAGAATATAGATTCTTTCTTAAACTTGTCTTTCTTAAACTTTCATTAATTAGAAGAGAACATAATTAAAAAGACAAGATTTAGGCAAAATACTAGTATCTCTCGAAGGAAAACAACTTTGCACATAATAAACGCAACTAAGTTTATAAACAAACACCTTCGAATTTATACACTCAGTTTGTGAAACATCAATTCTCACAAGGTGATGACGATGAAAAGATGGATTATTTCTCTGAGGGCGGAGATAATTCATCTTCTGCCACCTAACATCAGAGAAACCTTTTAAAACAGAGAGACTCTGTTTCCAAAGCAGGTAGATAAAAAGCGCCGGGTTCGAAAACAAGTCACTCTCGTCGGCTAAATGTTTAGGATTTTCTGTGTTTTTCTCCGAAACTCGCGCGAATATGGGTTATTGTTCCTTTGAAAGTTCGTCAGGGAGAGCAATTTTCGCAGGTTTATATGAGACAATCGAAGAGACAATCAACCAACAACACGATTTCAAAAATGTTAGGCTTAAATATTTTGTGCTTGACTAAAATTATTTTTCGGGTAGAATATCGGCGTGCCTGAGTAATAAAGTTTAATAAGTGCTAATAAGGTTTAGGGATTCATAATAGGGTCGTCTATAACATAATTTGTACTAAAATCTAGTCCTTATCTCACTTTTATGATACGACTACTCCATAATGTATCCGACGGATTACAATTAGCGACGATGGATTACACAGTGACAGAAATGAATGGTGCTTTTAAAAGACAACATCCGCACCCCATTTTGCGTACTTTTCGAGAGCAATGTTCCACAGCTGATTTGTTGCCGGGAAATTAGGTTGTTAACGCACGCACGCGCAAACCGGGTGAAGGACTTTCCCCAGTTTGGGGGATATCCAGGAAACACAATTCATTGGAAAAAAGATTATTCAGCGACACACTTGACAAAGAGATCCAGTTCAAAATAACAAACTGGATAAAGTGGTTACGACATTTTTCTCGGTTATCTTCGTGAGATACGTTTTGTTTGTCAGCTTTCTTTAAAGAAACACCTGAAATCTTTTGTTTTCCCAGATGGAGAGAGTTAATTCTATTAACGCAATTTAAATGAATTTTTATTGTCATAAATTTGAATTTTAAGTAATTTTTATCCTTTAACTTTTTCCCCTTTTAAATTTTGCTGTTTTGAAAATTTAAAGTGACAACATTCATGACTTTTCAAATGTTCAATTGTTACCCATTCCATTTAAACAAATTTGAATGAGTTAATAGCTCGATCAATAAACAAAAGTAAAAAAAAATATAATGGGGTGTTTAAGTTTGAGCCATTTTCCCTAATCACTTTAAAAACTTGTTCAGGCATACTCAATGCAAAAGATTGGCTTCAGAAAAAACCGACTTCTTTCAATTTGCAGCTTTAGATATTGAACTGTTGCAGACTGACGCCTATTAGCATATACGTCTCTAGCTGATACTATTTCTCAAAGGTTCTCCATTGGGTTCAGAACAGGACTTAGATCTGGCCAGTCCAAAACAGTTACTTGGTTTTGTCTAAACCATTGCATTGTAGAGTTTGACACGTGAATGAAGCAATTGTCTTGCTGATATATCCGTTCGTCCCCCCCTCCCCCGCCCCTCTCAGCAACTTTCCAAATGAAAGTAACTGTGCTTCTAGCATTTTCTGGTAATCTTCGGAACATTGACGACCTTTAAAAAAAAACAATATCGGTAGTTCCATTAAAGAAAAATGCTCCCCACACCATGAGTGAACCCCCTCCTTGTTGTCTGCTGAAAAAAGTTTGTGGTTCCTTGCGAATACCGTTCCAGTAATATACCCAACCATCGGGGCCATCTAAATTGAACTTCTTTTCATCACTAAACAGAACACTCAACCATTCATCTGTCCAATTCATATGGTTTCTAGCCTACTGAACACGAGCGGCTTTATGCCACTTTATCAACTTTGGAGAACGACGCATTTTCTAACAAGCAAGCAATTTACTTACCTGCAGCCGTCGATGCACCGTGGATTTAGATACTGGAACATTCACTTTTCTAGAAATTGACCGTACAGACAGGTTCTGGGTTGAAAATAATCTGAAAATATGTCTGTCTTGCCGTTTAATTGTTTTCTTTGGTCGCCCAGAATGTGATTTTGTTTCAAAATTGACACCTTTTGACAGAATTCGGTAAATACTAGCCCTGCTGCATCCAATTTTTCTTGCAATGTCCACAATTTTCATTCCACGAACTTTCAAATGATAAATTTGCAAAATTTCATTTTTGGAAACTGCACGTTGCGAGGCATCCTTAAAATCAGTCGAAAAAAGAAAGACATTTTAGCTTTTATCTCAGAAAACTACTGCGTCACAAGTACATGACCTTGGAATATGCAAATCTGGAGATCAGTACTTCAATTAGGTTTTAACACCGGTTGACTATACTATATATTTTTGTGACAACATCATTTTGTTTTTATTTTTTTATATTAAATTTATGCCTGGTTAAAGTTCTTTAAGTATTTTATTATTTGTATTACGTCAATATATTTACATAAGTTATTTCATCTTTCTTACTCGTTTAAATAGCTTTTAAATAAAAAAAAAGGCTGTCTATAAACTTTTGGGACGCACTTTAGTATAGTTTTGCGGGTATGAATTTGTGTTTCTTGTACAGGAGTACACAAAGTAATCTTGAGTCATTATAATCTAATGACGGAATTTCTTTTAAGCGTTTTCTAAAATGGTTACATCGTATTCTACGTAATGAAATTAACGTGCATTATTAAGTCGCTGGTAGGCATGGTGACCGTAGAAAAGGGTGTGCATAGATTTAATAGTTTATCTAAAAGACCCCACAACGAAATTCCGATAACTTTTTGTTTCTTCCAAGTCTAACTGGAGTTAAATTTGGTACAAATATTTCTGAATTGCATAAAATTAGTCGTACAGTTTTTTTTTTTTTTTTTTTTTTTTTTTAATAACTTATGCGGCTCACAGGGACACATAAAAATATTTCGATGCATTGCAGTACACAGACAGAATTTTTTAAGTGCATTTACACATTACTACACCGCATTTAACATAACTAAATTAACAAATGTTAATAGCATAATATTTAAAAGCATAGTTTAGAAAAAGTGGTGGGCACAGAATGAGTAGTTTATAAAGCTGCGCAAAAGAATTTCGATATATTATTTAATTATCCGATTCATTGGAAATTTGGTGTAAATATTACATGAAATTAATTCAAATCCAGAAAACAATTTCAGAGCATTTCAGTCCACAGATCGCATTTATTTTACGGGCATTTCATCATTGTAAATCAACAAAAAGAATGCTTAAAAGCATGGTTTCTGTAGCCTGTTAGTATCGATTTAATAATTAGTTTACAGGGCTACACAAAAGAGTTCTGATAAGTTATGTATTGTACATGAAACTATCGGCCTTCTCTAAAACATCTGAAACAAAATTATGAGGAGAGTTAATCCTATAGGGCTGTTGTGTCGTAATATATTTATAATGAGCTATTTTTATTTCACTACTGAACATTACTTTTTTCACTACTTAATTGAAATTATACTTCCTTGATGATCCATCTGTTTGATTTTTCATTGATCACATTGTTAATTGCTTAAGAAGTTTAATCGGATTGTCTCATACATTAATATTGCATCATTTTTATTACTCTTCAATCAGCTCCCACCGGCTGAATTCTCCAAATTTTTTAATGAAAATTTTTGTAAAATATGGTTTAAATGTTTCTCTTTTATATAATCAAAATCTTGAATTTTTTTTTATATTTATTATATCTACAAAAAAAAAAAAAAAAAGAGAGAGAGAGAGAGAGAGAGAGAGAAAATATGCTTTTTTAGCTTTCGAAACCCTTCAATAAAAACATGGTAATGACACAAACCATAAAAAATGACACATTTCAGTTGATGTCATTAATATTTCACCAGTGCACAAGTAGTCGAACAGGGAAGTAAAAACAAAAAAAGAAATTTAATTTAGGATGAAAAAAAAAAATTAAAAAAGAAAAAAAAAAACTTGATCAGTCAATAACAGGCTGCAAGAAAAAACAGCTTTAGATAACTAGTTATAATAGTCAAACTAAATTCCGTTGAGTATTTTGATTTTTTTTTTTAATGAATTCGAAACACCTAAGAGACGTTCAAATCAAATTTTTGTTCTTAAAAGGGATGAAAAAAAAAAACCTTTGTTTCGACAGTCGGATGACCTGCGCGTGAAGTCGACCACTTAACAGCACAGCACCGATTAAAAAGTACCAGACACTGTTCCACCTTCGGTCGTTTTGCTGAATAGTCAAGAGAGGCATAGTCCCCCCAAACACTGACCACTCGCTCATTCATTTGTTTCACTTTTGATGTTATAATGGGAACCCATATTAAGTAACGACTCAATTGTAGGATGGGTTTTGAAAGGAATGTAAGTTTTAAAAGTATCCAATGAAGGGAAAATAATTTTTCTTCATAATTTATTTTTACTTTATACGTAAAAAACTAGTTGGCATAGGTGGACTCTGCTCAGTTCCCATCTGTTCAGGTCTCATAAATTTCTAGTGCGAGACATATTTCATCATGTTAAAAGAAATGAATTTGACCAAAGCTTCATACAGTGACAGAATGAAATCCCCGCCTAATACGCTATCCACCGTTCACTTCCATACATTTATCGTATTCTAATCTATTAATTTATTTTATCGGGGTCGATTCCGTTGTTTATGTTTCATGTTACTGTTTCCAATGCAATAATCCTCAAAATTCATATTTATATGAAAAATTTACAATTTCGCTATGTTGATAAAATCGTAAATTACGAATGATTTACGAAATTTTCCTATTAGAATATTTGTAGTCAATCATGTTCAAACAAATATCAAAAATGTAATTTTGAAGTTGTCTAACGTATTTAGGATCCTCAAAATGGAAGTTTATGCTCCATTTTGCCTTATTCGGACATGTTAAGTAAATCGTAAATTCCAAATAACTTACGAATTTTTTAAATTGGAAAAATCATAGTCTATGATGTTCATGCCAGTAACCTAAATAATATTTCGAAAGTGATTTTTCATCTTTACGATGAAAATATCCCTCAAAATTGACGTTTATGAGAAATTTTGCTCTATTCTGCCATGTTGAGAAATTCGTAAATTTCCAATAACTTACGAAATCTTTATATTGGAAAATTCATAGTCATTAATATTCATGCCCGTGTCCTAAATAATATTTCAAAAGAAGTCTGACATCTTTACGATGAAAATATCTCTCAAAATTGACGTTTATGTCCCTTACAAGGTCCCTTACAGCGGAAACAGAGATAATGACAAAGAGAAAAAGGGGAGCTTCATGAAACAAACTTCTTACGAATGATTAACGGTACATTTTGGAACTTCTTTTTTTTTTCCTTTACCAAACAAAATTTCATTGCCTAACAACTGTTCTAGTAAAATATCAAGCCACTCTGAGGTGTAGTTTTAAAATTATAGCGTTTTGAAATCATAACCTTAATTATAATCACCCTGTACTTACGAGAATTCTGAGAAATGGTAACTTTTCGCATACCATCAAGATTTTTCTTCATTCGGCGTTATAGCTACAGCGAAGCGTCATTCAGATAACTGCAGTTCACTATATCAGTATCAGGTATCAGCACTGTATATGCTATAATCAGAATAGGCTGATCCTTAAGACCGGTTTCCACTGGAGGTTCAAAAAGTCATTAATCACGCTTCCGACACAAAGAGCCAAATGTCTTGTCATCAGTTGTAGCCCTTTTTCATCAGATTGCGCAGTTACTTCAAAGGAAAGCATGCAAAATTGACAAAGAGATCTGCCTCTGGCCCCTCAATTATCTCAGCTGGGGGTTAGAGCCAGGCACTTTCTCCCTTCGAACCAACCGGTTGAATCTCCTCCAACCGCTTGACCCCATCAAAGGATTCTGAATAGCGCCGCTCGAAACAACCTCCAACCTACCTCAGTGGAAACTGCACTTTAGTTCTGATCCTTCCTTCAAACTCTGGCAGCTTACAGATCTTCAAAAGTCATAAATTATCTATTGTCCGAAAGTGACCCTTGAAATTTTGCACACATTTACGATGAAGGACATTACTTTTTATTGCTCTTTTACAGAAGAGACTCCCTTCTCATGCAATTATCTCACTAGGAAGTTTGTGAGCTTCGATTCCAGCGAGCATCGATCTCCTAAACCACACCAAAGAAATATCAATAGAGCCGCACTTAGTTGCCAGAGTTTGAAGGCAGCTTTAGTCCTCACCCACAGTCAAGTACCGACTGTGGGTGAGGACTCAGGACTAAGGATCCTGTTTTAATGAGGCTGCCTCATTTTCAGTACTTTAATAGGATCCGAGTTTAACAAATTAGTTCACGGCAGGACTCAATAAAGTGAAAACAAATACTAGGTTGTCGATAAAAGAATTCTCACCTTGGTTGGCTGCTGCTATGTCTCTACACCAATTGTTTTTCTGTTCGAGACTCCTTGCTCTGAGCGTGAGGGGGAATCCGGGACGGCTCTTCTTGTGAGAACGGAACACAATGGACAGGGGATCGTCCTCCACTTCTTCCAAGATCTCCACGTCTTGAAGCTACAGGCAAAAGACGAGTTAGGTTCAAGGAAATTCTCAAGTATCAATTATTACTTTCTTCTATATTCAATAGAAGAAAGTATTGGATTCGTAAAAATTTTCGACCTCGGGTTGTTGATGGATTGACACGCTTTGAGAGCTCTTGAACACGAATTGACTATTTTTAGAAAATGTCTGTCTGTCTGTGTGTGTGTGACAAAATTTTGTGGCAACTGTATCTCAGGAACTACTGCACAGAATTTCATACAAATTGGTATGTAGTTGTACCTTGACATAAATCAGTGCCTATCCACTTTTGGTAAAAATTATCTTACAGGTTGCGTTGCCATCCCGCTTTTTCTAAATTTTTAACAGGGTGATACAGGACAAAATTTTGTATAAATGTGCATATAGAGAAATATTTTTTAGTAATCATTATGAAATGTACAAGAATTATTTATAACAGAGATAGTTAACTGTGAAAAATGTTTTGTATGTGTAGGAGCCTCGCCACCCCCCCCCCCCGGGGGGGGGAGGTCCCCCTTCGAGGGGAGTAAATTTTCATGATGGGTATCTTTCAAAAGAGCTCGCCAATACCTTTAACCCGAATGACTGAACCATCGATCTGCGATAATTTAAAATAAAGTTATCGATTTTTTTTCATTAAAAAAAAAAAAAAAAATTAAATCTAATATTGACAATAAAATTGACTTTTTTGGATATTTAGTGTTATACTACTTCCCTAATATGGAAATCGTCTGCATTATCATGGAAGATAATTTTTTTTAAATAATAATTTTAATAAATTATTTTTCCTGAGTGAATTTGTACAGGAAAATAGAGAAGAAAGTCACGTGGTGGCCACAACATACTAGTTTTTTTTTTTTCTGTATTGATAAAAGAAAATATTGCATTTGTCAAAATTTTCAGTTTTCGAAAGCCTGTTAAAACACCTTTGGTAATTTTTTGTACAAAAAATTGAAAGAAGGGTTCAGAAGAATCGAAAATTTTTTCACTGTCATTAATAATTAGGGAAAGCTAATTCAATTAGGTAAAGTTAATTCCTTAGTTTTTTTTTTTTTTTTTTTTTTATTATTTTTTATTTTTTATTTTTAGTTTTAAAATAAATGTTTATGTCTCTGTTATCTGACATGCTATCGTCACACAAATTCACCAACAAATTGTACTGAGTCTATACTAATACATCCTAAAGTTACAGATCATTTGTTCACTTAACGATACAGGGTGATCTCAAACATTATTGATTTTGCTCAATTTGTTATGCTCCCCTACATGTTGTCAAACTAGTTTTCGCTTAAAGAAAAAAAAAAAGGAAAACCCAGTTCTTTAAATACCCAATGTTTGAAAACATTTCATCGAGAGATAAATTTTTTAATTGAAAAAAACTGACCGTTTGAAAATTTTGCTAGACTTTTGAGCAGGAGTGTAAATAAATCAAAATTGTGCTGTCACAAAAGTTTATGCACAAAACCGAAATATTTACGTTTCACAAAGCACAAAAGTGTTTTAGTAGTCTATGTTGTTTCCATTGCCCCTGATGAGATCAAATACGCGATTTTTTCATGATAACACGAGTTTATGGAAGGTTTCGGGTTCTAGTCTGTACTAGGCTTCCTCGATCGCTGATTTGAACTCTTGCATTGAATAACACTGTTTCCCATTCTTGTAGATGTCACATGAGAGGATTTCCCAGATGTTCTCTATGGGATTGAGATTTGGGTTGAATGCTGTACAGCTTATCACACTAATATTATGAGACCTAAGCCATTCTTTTATACAACGGGCAGTGTGTATATATGCGTTGTCCTACTGAAAGGCCCAGTTGGAAACACTTAGGAGTTCACCAGACGGTAACAAATGCTCACTCAGATTTTCCTGATATATTTTTAAATTTTGTCTGCCATTTAGGAAGCAAAGAGATGTTTGTCCATTGTAGCCAATAGCGCCCCATTCCATGAGCGAGCCTCCATCGGGATAACCTGCTGAATAGGCTCTTCGGATCTTTCCTCAAGTTACGTTAATAAAATGAGAACCCATATGGATCATCCGAATTCCTTCTTTTTTCTCTTTCCATCAAAGAAAATAACACTAATTTTATTGTCACGATAATAAATGTATTGTTTTGCCCATTGAAGTCTTACTTGGTTGGGATACTGATTCAAAAAAGGCTTAAGAGCTAATTTTTGTTTTTTGATGAATCCAATTTGGTTATTCGTTTGCACATGGTGTCACGTGATATTTTTAAAACAAATCAATTCTTCATCTGATTAAGAGACAAATTGTCAGTTAGAGTCATTCATTTAATTCTACAATCTGTCATTTTTCTCGACTTTCCTGGGCGATACGCAATTTTAAATTGTTCTCCACATTGCAAAACTCTATAAATAGTATGTTCGGACCGATTCAAAATAAGTGGCATTTCCGAAACGGATTTAAAATTCTGCTTTCCTCTTACACACTTTCTTACCATCTTTAGGCTCTTAGCTACACTTTATTGTCTAGGAGAAGACTCACCGATCGTCCAACAATCACATTTAAAAAGTTATTTACATAAAACCTCCCTTGTGCTTAAACTTTTGCGACATCACAATTTTGATTTCTTTATAATTTAATATATATATATATATATATATATATATATATATATATATATATATCAATTAATTGTTTTTGGATTCAAAAGATGAATTAGTAATCAAATTGTTTAGATACAGTAAAACTTTCGGAGCATTCGGGTGTATAGTTTTCATTTTATTAAAAAATAATAATAAATAAAAATTAGCTTGTGCATAAACTGTTGCGCCGCACTATAGTGAATTTTTCCCAAGTTAAAAATAAATAACAATCAAAATTGTAAATCGATACAGGTCATACGAACATGATTGTGCTATTCCATTAGACTGCTTCAAATTATCTCCTATATTTATTGCAAACATATTATGATTAAAATATGAATTTAATATAAGATTTCTTTCATATTCTCTGAAGCTCAAATTCTTAGAATTTGAAAGAACATTTAAAAATAAACATTAAAACAAGCAACTAATGTGAAATATTTTGAAAGCAGAAAGCTGTGAGAAAGATACTTGAAGTTAGATTGAAAACTAAACATTACCAGCCATTTCAGTATTCAGTTTTCTACATTATTCAATTTTCATTATTCAGATATGAATGATGAGAGGGGACGAAAGGGGGAGGGGGGGGGCTGAAATCCAATACATTCCTTCGACGATAACATTGTTAATTTTAACGATATTTTCTTAAGGTTTTTACATAAGTATAGGTTAATAAATTATGTAAAAGTGATTTTATAAACGCTTGCAGTTAAACATTATTGCGTAAAATGTTTCTATTTCATCAGATATATAATATTTAGAATGTAACATGCTGTGTCTAATGTAGTAGGCCAAGTTTGGCCAACACGATTGAATTGATTTAAATAAATAGAAAATACTAAAAAAAAAAAAAAAAAAGTACAATTTTGGACATTTTTTGCTTTAAAATTTTTTTACAGAAATCTTTATATCACCCTGAATAGGCCTGCTATTTAGAGACAAACAAATACAGATAATGAAAAGAAGCCTCACAATCAAAGGCTACAGCTGTAATGTAATGTATTTCATGCTTTATTTTCTACAGGATGATGATCCAGAACAACATTATTTTCTTTATTTTGTTACTGATTCTCTTTTTGACTTCGAGACAAAACCTTCTTAGAAATATAGGTGGTATATTACATTCCTTATGTGCCTGAAGTTCCAAGAGAATCTGAATGAAATATTTTCGACAAAATGTCAAAATTCGAAAGTGCTTAAATATTTTTATCTATTACAGTGTATATACACAGTAAATTCTCTATTACTGGCCGCTTTCCTTGTGTTTTTTGCGACGATAAATTATAATGTATATTTAAAAAAAGTATACATTCAGGTCTACAGTTAAATGTTACTTAAAAAAAGGAAAGAAAAAGAGTAGTATTCGCAAGTAATTTTTTTTTTTATTTAATTACGAAAAAAACAGAAACACATATGTGTATATATATATATTCAATAAATAATATGAGAAAAATGTTTTTTCATAATTACAACCTTTCAGACTATTTCCTCAGACTATTTTCCTTTCAGACTATTACCAATAATTTTGAGTCGGGAAAACTGCTTTATTAAAAAACGAAATTTTGTGATTAAATACGTCGAAGATAACTTTATAGAAATAGTGGCATGAAATAATCCGGAGGATTGGCAACTATGATTTAAGTCATGATGACCAAGGATCGATTTAACCAATTTTGTTTCGAAATTTTCGACTCAAGTTTGACTGAATTTAGAAGAAAAAATTTATTTGCATTGCAGTTGCTATACGGTACTATGCAAAAGGGAATGTGAAACACTTTTTTTTTTCTTGTCAGATAGCTGATATGTCAATTTAATTCCTTTAAAAATATAAATCCTCCAAAATGTAATGAGGAGTATTTCTAAAAGAAAAAAAAAATCTATAAACGTATCCTTGTTATTACTGACTAGATTACGGTTAAAAACATTTTGAATTTATTACGTATAAATATAAATTTGCGATACAAGACGAATTTTGTGCAGCAGTAACTAAGGCACACTGAGAAAAAAAAAAAAAAAAAAAAAAAAAAAATATATATATATATATATATATATATATATACCGCCTTCACTGTTAAAAAAATGCAGAAAAAATACAGAAATTCTCTGTAATTTCAGAAAAAAGTCGTAAATTACGGAAAAATTACGTAGACAAAACGTATTTTACGACTTTTTTTCTGAAATTACAGAGAATTTCTTTATTTTTTCTGCATTTTTTTAACAGTGTTCATCTAGAATGAATAAGTAATCATTTTTTAAATCCCTAAGCTAGAAATATACAGGGTGTTTATTAAGTCCCGTACCCATTTTGATGTTTAATAACTCATAAAATAATGAAGATATAAACAAACTTACGGCATTTATTGATGGAATAACTCATATATTTTCTTTTCAGGTGTGAATATCTTTACTTTTGTAAATATCGTCTGCGCGTGTAGTTAATTTCAGATAATTTCATTTTCCAGTCTAAATATCTGTACTTTTCTAAACATCGTCTGCTTATTAATTGCATTTTTCTCTCTTTTGTTTTTGGCAAGTATTGCAATGTTATGTTTAATTTTGATGTGTTTGTTCTATGTAGTAGGTTAATGTGTGGTGTGGACTAATGCACGACCGAGTCATTGGGCCTTTCTTTTTTACAGAAAAGACGGTCTTGTCAGTCGTATACTTAGACATGTTGGAAAACTTCGTATTTCCACAACTAGAAGAGCTTCAACCACATGTCTTTTTGCAACAAGATGGTGCACCACCTCATTGGGGTACCATCGTTCGTAGTTCTTTGAATGACCATTTTCCAGGAAGATGGATTGGGCGAGGAGGTCCAATTCCTTGTCCACACAGATAACCTAATATAACGACGCTGGACTTTTTCCTTTGGGGATTTGTAAAGGACAAGGTTTACAGGAGGAGAGTGTCGAACATTAATGACCTAAAAGTCAGAATTACAACTGCAATAGCCTCTGTGGATGCCGACATGCTTGCCGCTACCTGGCATGAAATTGACTATCGACTTGATATTCTCCGTGCGACGAAGGGGGCACACGTGGAAGTTCATTGAGAAGGGTCATGAAACTTTTTGAGTATATCTAACCATTTATGTTATTAATTTTAATCTATCTTTATTATTTTATGGGTTATTAAACATCAAAATAGGTCCGAGACTTTATAAACACCCTGTAGATTACCGAGTTATGCGGATAAAGTACGCCAATAAGCTGAATAGACGAAATGGTCGAGAATTTCCAGTCTACACATTTCTAGATGGTGAAATTCTAGATTCTGAATCTTTTGTATTGCGACAAATTCTTGCTGGATTTTCTAGAATTGGGTCATAAACCAAGATTATAGTTGCTGAAACCCGCCTCTTGTACTCGCATTTATTTGCAGAGATTTTTAAATAAGTTTGAACTCGATAATATAGGCAATAGCTCTAGAATTCTAATTGGGGTTTCTAAAACTCACTTTCAAAGGGGACTAGAATTTATAAGGATGACATGGAACTATTTTTTCTAGAGCCACAATTTAGATACTAGATGACAGTTACAGAATTTTTTCTCAGTGCACCTTTTTTTAATCGAACCCTGATCATTTCATACTGAATTATCTCAATGAAATATTCACGAAACGAAACACCTAGTTGATTTAGAATCTGATAAACTCCCAATTTTTTATTCTAATCTAATATTTATTAAGTATTCTATTATGTAATTAACACATTTTAAATTACAATGTTTATGTTAATATTGTTCTTTGTTAATTTTGTTTAATGTGAATCAAGCGCCCTCTATCGGCGCTGCCAATGTGTGTTCAGTTCTGTACTGTATTCCGCAACAAACGGACGCTTAGTTTGCTCTATCATGAGCACGCAATAAAATTATAAATATGAATCTGAATTATCACATTCCACTTCCTCGTCAACATACAGAATCAGCTCCTTTTCGTAGAAGACAAATTTAACTAAATGCATTTAATTTTTTTTAATAGGATGAGTTGTTACATATTGCGCTCTCTCAATAAGCGATCAAGAAAAATAAATAAATAAAATTAAGATAAACTTTTCCAGCTCTATTCCGACTTTTGAGAACCTAAGCCAAAATCCGCTTCTGTAAGTATTTCCACATCTTGATATTTTTTCAGAGTAAAGACTAAGTCACAATAACAGAATTTGAATATCCATATTTTCTTTGTATTTGCAGTTAAGTGCGTATCATGAAGTTATAATTGCTTTTTTAAATCTAAATTCTGATGCAACTTTTTTTGTCTTACCTTAAAGAGGTTAGTGACGTGGTAGCTTTCTTTCCCGGCTTTGGTCGTTTTCTCGGTGACGAAGAGGCGTCCTTTGAACAAGAACACGTACCGCTCCAAAGCCTTCTCATCTTCGACCACGTCAAACGCCTCCTGTAAATGAAAAGAGTGTTCTTACAGACATTTTATTGGCATAAGGAATAGAGATGGCACAGGCGATAAAGTTAACACGTTGAGTGCCACGTCAGCCATCGGTGGCTGACGCTTAACTTTCTGTTTAGGCCGCGTCAACCACTGGTAGCTGACAGTGTAAAACAGTGGCGGCTCGTGCACCGAAAATAGGTGAAGAGGCACACTGTATTTTACGCTGTATTCATTTATAGAATAGAAATTTACATTTGAATAAGTATTTTTAGTTAATTTTAGTTAAGACCCTGCTTAATAAAAATTATGCATTAAAAATACTTAAATATTATTTATGAGCTCTTTACCTATTTTCGGTTCACGAGCCGCCACTGGCTGTAAAATATGATATAAAACTAAAAAATTTACATTGTTTTAAGCAATTACTGAAAATTTATTTAAAATTTATTTAATTTTTATTTATTGCAGGATTATATGATTAAGGCATTTTAATGGATTTCTTTGAAACACTGTAAACATAAAAACGCTTTGCTATGCCGCAATACCAGCACTTCTAAGCAGCGCGTGACAGACTATCATTATCAAACTGACTATCACTGTAAAAAATATGTCCTATTTGATGCCAGAAATTCTTTGTAATTTGAGAAAATACGAGTAATTTACGAAAAAATTACGTTGTCAGAACATATTTTCTCAAATTACAGAGAATTTCTGGCAGCAAATAGGACACATTTTTTACAGTGTACTCAAGGTTCCATAGGCCATCGGCTTGGGTTGTGTGGTCTCCGAGGGAAGTCGTAGTCCGTATTCACCCGAATCTCGGAGAAAACCACGAAAAACTCCCAGCGGCTAGATCTATACGAGGAAGACCTGGTTTTAAATCGGTGTCTCTCGTCTGCCAACTTTGACAACAGTACCTCTGATCCCTTTGTAGGGCAAGGAAGAATGTGAACCCCTCCAGCTTGTTCTCCTTCCTCTCTAAAATGTATTTTAATTAAGTTTTAGTGCTTTATTAACACTAAAAAGTTTTTTTTTTAATGATGATGAAATGTTTTTATGATTTCGGTTCGTCTGTCGGAGTGCAATCCAAATCCCATAAATATTTTGAAGCACACACATGTTAATTCCGTAATTTATATCAATTTCAGCCTTAAAATCAATATAAATTATTAAAGTTTACTTTAGAGTATTTACTGTTGAAAATAATACGCAAAGCACAAAAGGTTTCGGATACATGATAGCTTATAAAAAGTATTTCTTGAAAATGAGTTTAACATCTTTATGCTGGACAAAATATAATGACGAAAATGAGCATACGTTATTTACATGCACAAAAGTATAATTACTATAACATAGGGTAGGATTAGAATTAAATGATCAAAACAAGCAAAAGTATTGAGATATTCATACTAAAGAAAATATTTAATATACTTTTGGGTGAGTATGTAACAATATGCAAAGCTACACACAAACAGTTCATTTTCTGTTTTAAAAAGAAGCTATATAGTTTTGCGAGATTTCTTCCCCCCTATTTGAAAACAAAATATATTTTAAGGTATTCATTGAGGAAGCAAAATACATTTGAGGTTAAATTGTCTACCGTCGAAAAATGCTTTAGAATCCATGCAACTCGAATGATTTTTCTTTCTTATTCTCAATCAGGCTTGATTTTTTTTTTTTTTTTTTTTTTTTTTTCACTTTTCTCCTTTGCCTGCTATAATTTGATATAAGACATTCTTCCATTTTCTCATTAATTTACGATAGGTTTTATATTCAAATAAATATAGAAAGTGCATTAAATAAGTTAGGAATAAAAAATAATCTGTTGTTAATGAATAAAAATCAAACGTTTTTCAGATTACTTCTCTTGTCTAAACATTTTTCTCTCTTGTTTTAAATTCTCTTATATAAATTAATCAAAGAAGATGAAAAGTAATTCCTCATCTATCTACATCATGGATCTTATCCATGAATTCTTACTTTTTACTTTTTATCAGCCCTCTGCCTGTAGAACTAGTTTCTCTGCCGGAAGTGTTGGACTGCCGTGAAGTAAACGGATCTGCGCAATATAATTTTTACAATAGCGGAATCAAATTTTGTCGTAAAAATTTTTTATTAACAACAACAAAAACATATAATATTTTCTTTAGACTATTACGAATGACTTTGCCATCTTAAAAAAAAAAAAAAAACTCATGTGGACACCCCATCACTTTCTTATACCCTACGATCATTTTTAAATAACTAGTGCGTTAAATATTATTTTAATTTCGAATCGGCATGTGATCCAAAAGGGTTTATCGCTTCACACCCATTTTTTGAATGCTGAAAAGATCTACACCCCGCGACAAAAAGATAGGTTTTTCTTCGATTTTTCATAAAATAACATTATCTAAATTGTGCTTATCATTTATTATTATCATAAAATAACACTATTCCCGGACTCATTTTTGTTTTAAGACTCATTTAGAAAGGTTTTAAGACTAAAATTTTTCTAATTTAAGACTGCACTCCGCGACAAAAAGAGAGGAACAAAGGTGTTTTTTTAAATTTTTAAAATAAAATAACATTATCTAAATTGTGCTGATCATTTATTATCATATCAAAATATTATCCTATCAAAAACATATTAAATATTTGAATCATATTCAAAATAATCATATAAAAAAAAAAAAAAAAAAAAAAAAAAAAAAAACTTTTGTTCCTATCTTTTTGTCGCGGAGTGTAGCCTTAAATTAGAAAATTTTTAGTCTTAAAACTTTTCTAAATGAGTCTTAAAACAAAAATGAGTCCGGGAATGGTGTTATTTTATGATAATAATAAATTATAAGCACAATTTAGATAATGTTATTTTATGAAAAATCAAAGAAAAAACCCTTTGTACCTATCTTTTTGTCGTGGGGTGTAGTTAGACCGGAACCTGTGGCTTAATGTGTTGATTAAAAAATAAAGACAAGTAAGAGTAATACACGTCATACAAATCTTAAGTTCTACATTTCAAACTTTTATTGCTAGCTGTTTTTGAGTTATCGTGAATGTCTCTGAAACAAAACAGCCTGTAATGATCGAAAAAAGGAGGTGCGTTACCACATGCTATAACAGTCCTAAATACAAAATTTCAACATTTTAAGGCTATTGAATTTTTGAATTATCACGATAATTTGAACTAGGGTAAGTGCTCCTGTGATTGACACTTTTAGAGCAATTTCTGATGTTTTTAATGTTTTAGTCATCAGAAACTATCTTTAGTTGATACATCTGTACTGATAAGTATAAAGGATTTAAGTCCAAAAATGTCGATTTTGAGTTAAGTACATAGTCAGACTCAGAAAAAAATTCTGTATCGATTGGTATAAAGGATTTAAATCCATGTCATTGAGTCTTTGAGAAAATCCATTGGTAAAAAAAGATTCAAGTCAGAAATTTAGCATTAATCTTTGGTATAAAATATTTAATTCATTTTTTTCCCTTTATGAAATGAAGGTTGACAATCACTGAATGATATAAAGGGTATAAATCAAAATAATTCCTTTTTCCTAATCGATTCTTCTGATTAGTTTTTAGTTAGTTTAACTTTATTTTTCGTCTCCTGAAAAATCAAGAATATGGACTTAAATCCTTTATACTTATCAGTACAGATATATGGCATGAAAGACTTTCGGAACTGCATATATGTTAAAATATATGCATTTGATAATAATAATAATTATTATAATTATTATTAATTTTATTTATTTACTTTTTTGAATTTTTATTTGACACCCACTCAATGTTCCAGTAATTGACACTGTCAGTTTTTCATTTTACCAGTAATTAGCATCCTATGCTCCAGTGTTTGACACTGCTAGTTTTTCCTTTTACCAGTTATTGGCATCTTATGCCCCAGTGTTTGATGTAGTACAATGTTAAAATTCTTGTATGTAAAACATGTGCTTTTATTTTTTTTACTTATTTATTATTTCGGGAAAGATGTCAATTACTGGAGCATGTCAATCACTGGAGCACTTAACTTATCACTTAGCATTAAAATTTTTCTAGGATAACAGTTTTAAATGAAATGAGAGAAATGTACACAAATGATGATAGAACTGAATATTTTTAAAGAGGAAAGAAAAGAAGTAAATCTCAAGGGCTAAACATTTTTGTGTTAGGTGAGATAAATACTCTATCACTCCTATACATAAGTACAGACGTCATTAAAAGAGACATGTTAAATCATGAATAAAAAAAAAAAAAAAAAAAAAAAAACAGATCCTGTAGAGATGACGAAGGGTACACAAATAAATATCATAACGTTCTCCAATTCAAAATTTCTACATTTTACAACCGTTTTTGAGTTATACGAAATATACACGTAAGTTTCATTTTTTGTAGTCACACTATTTTCTATCATGCAAGTATTTAATTTTTTTTTTCTTTTAATAAATGCATTAATAAATTTAAATTTTGTTCTTTGAAGTGAACCAACATCGTATTGTCATAAAAGTTAAAAGTGTTAGTGGGATGACATTTTTGAATTTGATCTCAAATATATGACAGCGACTTAGGCTACTAGTGAGCTTCGCAAAAGCTATGTAATTCAACAATATCTTCTTGGGAAAAGAGTATAAATGACCCATTTGGACGTTTTAAGTTCTTATACAATGCATAATTTCGAACACCATTTCTTCTACTCGCTTTCGTTGTCTGGTGGTAAAGGATCGTACATAAAGCGTAGCCAAGGGGATCTGTGGGAGCCCGAGCCTCACTATATACTTTGAAATTAAATAAATTTTCATTTTTGTCCATTGAAACAAACTAATGAGTCGGTGTCAGACACCTGTAAGCAGTGCTGCCAAATTGGGGATTTTTTTTTTACTTCTGGGGACAATTTTGGGGACCGAATGTTTGTGGGGGAATTTTGAGGGGATTTTTGAAATTTTTGGGGAGAAATCTGGGGAATTTTTCATTTTTTTTTTTGACTTATTTTAGTCTACTTGTTAAGTTTACAGCATAGCCAACTGTAGGAATTTGTCCCTACGCGTAGGAACTTTTAACAGTTTTCCTTAACATGTAGGGGCTTTTGAAGGTACCTCTTCTCCCCCAGAAAATTCTCAGGCTATCCTAAGAATGAAAGTACATCTTGCGTTCATCCTCATCACTAAAGTACTTTACGCAGATTTAAAATTTTCCGATATTTAGTGTGTATATAAAAGTTATTTTTGTATGTGGGGATTTTTTTCAAAATTGAGCGTCATTTGGGAAAAAAATTGGGCTTAATTTTTTTTTGAAAAAAATTTACTTTTTTAGTAGAAATTGGGTGGGGGATTGTTTTGGAAAAAAACCCTGATTTGGGGAAATTTGAAAGCCTGTTTGGGGAAATTTAGTGTCGACCATCTGGCAACACTGTAAACAGTGATGCCAACTTGTATGGACTTTTTTTTTTATCCATCACTAATTTTTTAATGCAATGTTTGTCCAATTGTATGTCATTATCCATATCGCAGTACAATGGCGACGTTAAACACAAACAAACAACCATCTAATTGTTTGTCTGTCTTAATCGACTACCCTTATATACAGTGATGCCAGATGGTCGAAAAAAATGAAGGCAACTTTTGAAAAAAAAATCCCCAAATAACAATAAAGCTATTGAAAATCCCTGGTCGTAGGGATAAATCATTACGTTGCCAACATTGACAAAAAGAACTCCCCAGATTTGTCCCCAAAAATTTTAGAATTCCCCAAAAAAGTCCCCACAAACATTTGGTCCCCAAAATTGTCCCCAGAAGCCTCAAAAATCCCCAAAATAGGGACAAAATCCCCAATCTGCCATCACTGCCTATATTATATCAAACATCATTCTTCAAAATGAATGGTGATATTATTAAATGAAAAAGTCCCTCAAGAGTTGGCAGTACTGCCCTCAAGCCAACTGCAGACGTCCCAGCGCCCAGTGCAATTTTCGTAGCCCACATATGTGAACGACACATTTTGCTCTAATAGTAAAAAACGATATCCCCAAAGCGTCAAATATTCTCCCTAATGCCTACAATGTCGATATATTGAGGAATTATTATAATAAGTAGGAAATCGAGTCAATTAATTATTTTGAATCTTCTTATAGGGTTGGTTCAAAGGAAAAATTTTATTTTCGAAAAATTATTCTAATTTTTTAAGGATGAATTTCATATTTTTTATTTGAAAATTTTCATAGCTGAATGAAAACGACCTTTCGCAAAGAAACATCCAAACCAGGTCTAGATCCCACCACCAGTGAACAACCAGAAATAGACTATTTGCCTAACGCAACAACAGAGTTAAGGAGGAAAGAGACTGTATTTCTGCCACACTTTCTGTCTGCCCGATGAAGAGTCTTGCTCAGTTGTTTTGACTTGAAACTTATACAGTTTTTATTCATTATTTATTTCAGTACATTTAAATGCGCTTCAAAGACGTCTCTGTTGTAACACCTGGCATTCCTGCGCATTTCGCGATCAAAGCTGGTAGATGGGAAGTGCCGGGTTCGATTCTAGATCGTGCTCATCGACCGAGTCGTTTGGAGTTTTCCGTAGTTTTCTCCGAAACTCGCGTAAATACGGGCTATGATCCCTTAGAAAGACTCCCATGGAGGGCATCCCACTTATAGGCTTAGGACCCTAGTGTAGTCAATCGGTCTTAAACCCTACAACCAACCAACCAACCAATCCTGCGCATTTCAAAGTAAAGACAGCATTTTAAAATTTTCAGCTTTGGTTATGGTGACCATGTAGTGGTGACCATAAACAGCTTTAAAATAATATTACAATTATCAAATTACAGAAGTAATTTTTTTTTTAATTCTAAGTAAATGAGGACCAAGAAGATACTAATTATGATAGATAATTATCGTGCTACATTTATTCAAAAGTTAAACTAGTATGTTGTGGCCACCACAAGACTTTCTTCTATATTTTCCTATACATATTCACTCAGTAACAATATTAAAAAAAAAAAAAAAAAAAAAAAAAATACGATTTTTTCGTTAAAAGTAAAAAAAAAATCAATAACTTTGTTTTGAATTATCACAGATTTATAGTTCAACCATTTGTTTTAAAGGTATTGACGAGACCTTTCGAAAGATACCCATCTTGAAAATTTACCCCTCGCCCGGGGGGTACTTCCCCCCCAGAGGGGAACCGATGCCCCCACATGCACAAAATGTTTTTCCTAGTTAACTACTACTATTATCAAAAATTCATATTAATTTTACAATCACAAGTTTAAAATAACTCTCATTATGCACATTTATACGAAATTTTGTCCTATACTGCCATGTTAAAAGTTTACAAAAATGCGATCACTGCGCCACCTGTTGAGCGATGGATCCCCAAATCTAATCAGCACCAGTTTATGTCAGGGTGCAACTCAATACCAAGTTTGGTTAAATTTCATTCATTGGTTCGTTAGATACAGCGTCCACAAAAAACGTTTTACAGACAGACATACATTTTCAAAAAACTATCTATTCGAGTTCATGACATCCCAAAACGTGTAAATCCATCAAAAAACGGAGGTCGAAAATTTTTACGAATCCAATACTTTCTCTATATTACTTATAGAAGAAAGTAAAAAACGATTCCAATGTAAAGACTGTCCTTGAATTTCAAGGACATAGGGTCATCCTAGCTTTATTAGAGTAGAAAAATAGTTAGAAATCGAAAATCTATAAACTTACCGGAGTCGGTTTTCCTTCGAGATCCATTCCTCCAAAACGCGGCATTATAAATAAGTATTTCTATTTCCGAAATGGAAAAGGTGAACCACTGCTGTTGTGCAGTGTCGCCATCTATTAGCAACACGTGTAAGATGAAAAGAAATGTCACCTGTATTTTTCATACCTTCCGTTTACGCAAGATGAGGCAAGCAAAGAAACATCCAAAACAATCCGTTGCCGCCCACTCTTCGAAAGCGGCGTCCAAAACTAAATTGACAGGCATTACTTTTTAAAACTATTTGACATATAGGTGAGCAGTGTTGCTAAATTTAGGAACTTTTTTATTGAATATCCACTACTAAATTTTAATTGCAAAAGTTGCCTAATCACTTGGAAGATTAATCGCCTTATTATGTATATCAAATATCATTTTTTAAAGTTATTGGTGATTATTGAATGAAAAAGACCCTAAATTTGGCAATACTATAGGTGGATTCTGTTCAGTTAGTCACCCCATCTTATATTTGTTCTCATAAGCAGAGCATACTTATATTAATGATAACAGAAATAAATGATCACGGCCCATCACTTAGCAGAGTTCAGTCTGAAACGCCCCCACAGACACGCACTATGCTACCCTACCACTGATTCGATACAATTTCCTTATCCTAAACTGTTGATTGATTTATATAGTGTTTTTATATTAAGGTTATTTTCATGTAATTCTATATTATTTTCAATATAATAATCTTCGTAATGCACATTTATGCAAAATTTTGCCCTATTCTCTCATGTTAAGAAAATGGTAAATTACGATTAACTTACGAAGTTTACAGAGCAGAACGTTGCAAATCAATAGGGTTCTTGCCAGTATCATGAATGATATTTTAAAACGGGTTCAATTATTTTACTGACATTCGTTCTGGAGCTGTTATCTACAATGTTTAAGAAACTAACAAACAAACCGACTTAACCTACAGATGGTCATACTATCGATTGTATGATTTTTGATTTTCTCATGCGTGTAAAAAAGTCAAAAAATTAAGTTCGAAAATTTTTATAAATACCTAAGTTACCCATGTCTGTAGTATGATGGGAAACTGAAAATTGACCAAAATTTTGTAAAAGTTCAGGATCCGACCCTCCAAATTTCATACCCTAAACCAAAAGAAATATTTCGAACTTTAATACTAACTATCGAAATTTCGGACTACCCCCCCCCCCCCTCATCACTCTTCCGAATTAAAGATCCTGAAACAGTTGTCAAGTGATCCTTCAATTGTTATTACTCGTGCAGATAAAGGCTGTGTTACAGTTATTCTTGATAGGCATGATTATGAAAAGAAAGCTTTAACTTTATTAAAGGATAATTCTACATATAAACTGTTAAATAAAGATAATACCCCTGCCATCCAGAGAAAATTGAACAGTTTAATTAGTAAATATAAAAAACTTGGAATCTTTGACTCTTCTACAGCTAAAAATTTGAGATGTTACTATGGTTCTGCACCTATTTTCTCCTCTTCGTCCAATAATTGATTATTCTAAATCCCCTCTGTATAATTTATCCCGTTTCCTGTCTGATTATCTTAAAACCTTTACATTGAATTCCCAGTTTAGTATACTTTCTGCTTATAGCTTTCTTGGTGATTTAAAACAAAATAGTGTTGTTCCCTCTGATAGTTTAATGATTTCACTTGATGTAGTTTCTCTGTTCACATCTATCCCTATCCCTTATGCGTGTGATATTATCCGTAAAATTTACAATAACATTTGATAAAATCTTAAATTTCGAATAACTTACGAAATTTTCCTATTAGAATATTTTTAGTCAACGATGTTCAAACAAGCATCATAATTGTTATTTTGAAGTTGTCTGATATACTCATGATCCTCAAAATGGACGTTTACGCTCAATTTTGCCCTATTCTGCCATGTTAAGTAAATCGTAAATTCAAAATAACTTACGAAATTTTAAATTAAAAAATTCATAGTCAGGGATGCTCATGCTAGTATCGTAAATGATATTTTAAAAGTGTTCTGACATCTTTACGATGAAAATATCCCTAAAAACCTATGTTTATGCGAAATTTTGCCGTATTCTGGTATGTTAAGGAATTCGTAAATTTCGAATAATTTGCGAAATTTTCAAAGTAGCATGTTTATAGTTAATCATGTTCATCCCGGCATTAAAACTGACATTTAAAACCTGTTCTTACATCTTTACGATAAAAATATTTCTTTTCATGCACGTTTAAAGGAAATTTTGCCCTATTCTCCCATGTTAAGAAAATCGTAAATTTCAAATAACTTCTGAATTTTTTTAATTAGAATGTTACAAATGAATAAAGTTCTTGCCAGTGTCATAAATAATATTTTAAAACTGGTCCGACCTCTCTGTGATCATTTGTTCGTATGATATCGTGTACACAGACTAACACACTAACACAATAACGGACTAACGAACTAACAGACACCCTACAGACGGACACCATACCCGTTTTTATATTTTCGTATTCCTCACACCTGAAAACGTGTAAAAAAATCAAAAAACCGAGGTCGAAAATTTTCACGATTATCTAAGTTCCCCATACCTATAGTATGATGGGGAACTAAAAAAGGTTCACGTTGATGATTAGCACGTTTGAAAACCACTTGGCTATTTTTGGAGTATAGAAACTTAGTGCTTCATATGTCTTGTGTTTGTACATACAGTGGACACACTCTGGCGCAGTTTTCGTGCCAGTATCTAACAGCAATAATTTTTTCTTTATTCAATTGAAGAAACTTATTATAAAAGGTTGCTGTAAAAATATTTCGGTTTAAAGCTGCACCAGAGTGTGACCCCTTGTAGATACCATCAGTTTGGAGTAGAAACTTCAAGATATCCCCGAAAATATTTATTTTAAGTACCTAACTGAATTCTTAAAATTTAATTAAAATGTCAATTTTTATCAAAAAAAAAAAAAAAAAAGTTAAAAAAAAATTTTGTTTAAAAATATCTTTAAAAAAGGGTAAATAATATGTTGTACTTGTAAACTTTAAACCTTTAAAAACTCCAAGTTAATAAAAAGCACAAGCTGCATTCCAGCAAAAAAGAAGAGGAAATTCGAAGAGGAAAAAGTCATTATTGAATGAAAAATACACACAGAACCTACTCTTCCTTTATCCCTGTTTCGAAAAACTACCTTATTTACTCAATATTTGACGTATAGGATTTCGAAATTTGATATATTCTCTATATCTCCAAAGACCTACACATTTTGTAAGATTAAGCGTCCAATTTCGCAGAATTTGTTTAGGTCCTTCAGCATGGAATATCTCTCCACGGAATCTTACCAAATACTACATTCTGGTAATGATTCAGTGTATGAATGATTCATGTTGTATGAATGATCCAATCGTGTAATCGTGCTGTAAATTTTAACAAATAATACATTTTTATAATTTGGATGCGAAACAAAAAAGACAAGATTTCCCCCTCTACTCACTTGTCGGATAATCTTTCCAGCTTTGAGCAGGTCTCCGTGGCAACCTTCGATGGTCTGGAGGATCTGCAGATCCCTGTTTCGCTTGTTGATGCTGTGGATGAAGTCCAGCGCTTTCTGCAAGTCCGCCGTGTCCTCGTTCAGCCGCGAAGAATACTTGATCAACTCCTGTCAAGATATGCAGAACAGATCCAGTTGTTAAAGATAAATTAATTGCATCGTAATTAATTTAAAGATATTTTGCACTAAAGCATTAAAAGAAATGACAGGTTCAATTAACCCTTAGGGTACATTTGACGAGTGAGACTCGTCATCTGCTTACTTGGGCGAAGTTACGGTGGACGAGTCTGACTCGTCATCTGAATTTAAGAAGTAGGCGTTGATGTTTGCGGCATCCCCGCCAGTGGGCGCTGATCGCAAACAATTTCCTAACGTTTGTTTATGATATCTTACAACCATACTTATATCATCAATATAAGTATATTCCAAATAAAACGTATTACTTTTACATATTAACACTTTCGCGACCGCTGACGTAGATTCACATCATTTGAAAATCCGTAACTCCACCAGAGGGCGTTTCTTTTGCAATTTGTATGCTATTTTTTTTTTCTTAAATATATAATAAATATTCACAATTTTACAATGAAATATACTATGGATACAAATACTTTGATTAGAAAGAATAAAATTATAATGTATATCCATTTGTAATATAAATGTGAATACAGAAAATTTTGTTCTGAAATATTGTAACATGGGAGAATAACGCCCACAGGCGGACCTTGCTGTCAAAAATTCAAAAGTATGCCTTTTCAAAAGTGTTAATCCATATAGCGACAAATTAAATGTGTCCCATGGGCTTAACAATCTTCAAATAATTCAGTACTCAAAGGGTTAAAAAGAAAAAGAAAAAAAAGGCATCTTAACGTGACTGCTTATTCATTTAACTATAGTATACAAGATAAGCTAAGAAACATCCATTAAATGACCATATTAGAGATGTAATTTTGAAGTAAATTTGTAGAAAAATAGCGAAATATAGGAGGAGCCATAGACGACAAACTAAGAGCAAGTGTGGTCTAGGCCCAATAGAGCATTTCCTCGTGACGTCTGGTGGTTGGCAAAAAAGCGCGCTCGACTTTCCCGCGCCCCGCCCACCATTGATTACTATATTGGTGATCCGCCATCGCTATGCTTTTCCCAAGCCTTTTTGCCAACTACTCATAAAAGTTGAGATGTTTGTTTACAAACAAGGAACTGCCCTATAAACCCTTAGAAAGGACATATGATATTGATATTAAAACATACAAATTTATGAGATGCCACAAAATATAAATAAAATGTAATTTATTCTGCACATTATTTCTGGATGCTGAAAAGCATGGAAATTTACAGCGTCAAGATTTTACAAACATGAAAAAGATAAAAAAGAATCTGGAAAAAGGTATTTAATAACAAATTATGAATTCGTTTAGCGATTTGCTACGGAATTTTTGGTAAAAGAAATTTACAATTCTTACTAATATGCACAGACGGTTTCGCCAATAGGTAGGTCTTAGCAAATGGTTAAAGGGAAACATACATATCTAACTGGACACAAAATAAAATTCTCAATGAATTTAAATTAATATTTAAACACTTTTAATGCTGGATTTATTATTACTATTATTATTATTATGTACTTAAATTGCTATAGCTATTTTGAGTATTTCTAACCAGAGCTCGAATTATCCGCCCTTTTTTCAGGATACTTTCAAAACAAGAATTTTACGTTTTTCAGTGTAGTACTGAGTTGACAAGTTCCTTAATTTATTCCGGAACATTTTTAGCCCCGCCTTCTTTTCACACCATATTTTAAAAAGAACATGGTTCGTACAGACATGCTAAGAATTGCTATATGATATTAGTGGTGTAAAAAAGAAAAAAAGAAAAAAAATCTAAGGTGTGTACGAACCATGAAGAATATTTTTTCTTTTGTTACCTAGTTATATACAATAGAAAGTTATTTTATAAAGTATGAAGTGTGAAATAAAGGCGCGGGCTAAAAATGCTCGGGAATAAATTAAAGAACTTGGCTACTTTGGTAGTACTGAAGCATTTCTATTTTTAAGTGTATTACATGTATTTTATTTTGTATTATGTCAGAATATATTTTCTCTTAGTTTCTTTTTAGTAAATTAAACTTTTTTTCAATAATGTGTTCTTATCGATAAGTGGATTTTTCTTTATTCTAATCGTGGTTATATCGATTTAATATAGGCACGTCAATCAGATTGAGAATTGCAGACGTCGGAATCTCCACCCTTTTTCATTACATCACATCCACAGCTGCCAATATTTTAATTTATTCTGGAGTACTTTTAGCCCCGCCTCTAATTCGTGCCACTTATTTTTTAAAAGTATTTTGTCTTATTTTATCGAAATTATGTACTGAAGAAACTTTTTCTATAAAGAAAGTGGTGCGGAATAAAGGTGGGGCTAAAAGTACTCCGGAATAAATTAAAATATTGGCAGCTATGCACATCATAATGTATCACATCATAAATAGGTATACTGACACGGTATCAGTGTTACCAGATCTGACGAATATTTTTATTCAACAATCCTCAATAATTTAAAAAAGTAATATTTTATATACATAATAGACTATCAATCTTCGAAGAGATTAGGCGAACATGACAATTAAAAATTATTGACGATTATTGAATAAAAAATATGCCAGAAATGGAAACACTTGCACGGTATCTGAAAGTACTTGTGTAGGATCAGTTTTTCCAAAGAATAAAAACTCTTAATCGAAATAATGAATTTAAACTTCAGAATAGATATTTTGAAATTCAATAAATAATGCAAAATAACGTTCTTGTAAGATATTAAATTGATGGCAGGTATTTGAAACATACTGATGAGGACTCCTCTCTTACATACTTGGCAACCATCTCATTAATAACCGTACAATTGTTAACACCCCTTTTTTCTCACCACTTTATTTTTAGAGTAATTCTCTCCACATGTTGTTATGATTAAATAACAGAGCTGCCAACCTAATCCGGCAAATTGTTAGTACCGCCCCTTTTTCTACACCACTTAATTTTTAGAGTATTTTTCTTTAATTCATTATAGATACATTTGAAGAGAATTGCTCTTAAAATTAAGTGATGTAGAAAAAGGGGCGTTACTCAATAGGCGTTAACAATTTGCCGGATTAGGTTGGTAGCTCTGAAATAAGAATAAAATTACTCTACAAAATCACTGATGTGAAAAAAAAGGCGGGTACTAAAAATTGTACGGTTCATAATGAGATGGTTGGCAAGAATGCTCTTATAACACACAATTTTAATGTAAAAATTAAACTACAATAAAACGAACTTATGGTAAGATTGAAAAATAGAGATACTAATTCTTTATACATATTATTCTACATATTATTCTATCTTTTTTAAGCAATTCACAACTCATTTTAGGCCGTACTTCTTGCACAATTTGTATACACAATTTGTATGTTACGCATTTCTTTTTTAAAAATTATTTTGGACACTTGATTAATCACGAATATTCTGAGAAACTAATATATGTAAGAAATAAAAATTATATAAATGTTTGAAAAAATATCTTTAAGGGATCAACGTCAGAATATAAGAGAATCAACTTGAAAATAAGAGAAAACTCGCTCAACTTGTTCAGCAGACAATTCAGAAATTACTCTGAGGGATTACTGATCTTAAATTTACAATCAAGGACAAAAGCAATGGTACACTTTCGAATTTAAGCATTTCTGTAGAATATCTTTAAAAAAAAAAAAGTAGGTTAAGTGCACTAGTGATTGACACTTTTAGAGCAATCTCTGATGTTTTTAATATTCTAGTTAACAGAAAATATTTTTAGAAATCTTAAGTTAGTACATAGGGTATGGAAGACATTTAGTACCACATATATGTTAAAATATATACATTTGATAACAATTATTTTTTTTATGAATTTTTATTGGACACCCACTCAATGTTCCAGTAATTGACGCTGCCAGTTTTTCATTTTATCAGTCATTGGCCCCCTATGTTCTAGTGTTTGACACTGCTAGTTATTCATTTACCAGTTATTAGCACCCTATGCTCCAGTGTTTGGCATAAAATGTTGAAATTCTTATATGTAAAATATATGATTTTATTATTTTTATTATTTATTAATTATTTCCGGATAGATGTCAATTACTGGGGCATGCCAATCACTGGAGCACCTACCCTACTTAGATTCTTTTTAAACTTTGGGACCTCATATTTTCCAGCGAAAGTTTTGTCCGGAAGGCAAACTAGGATCAGTTACAATTTAAACAAAATATATAATGTTTGGGATCATCCTATTAATAGTTATCATCCTGTAGCTGTAGTACGTGATTTATGATGCTACTGTTGATTTTGGATATCAATTTTTTATGATAATAACACGTATATCCCTGGAGATATGAATAATTCTTTAATAGCATCGACGATTTTTTTGCATGCATTTTTATTATAACATGAATGTGCAGGGGTTAAAACATATTTTCATATTTAGGAGTTTTGCTTCTTTTTTAAAGCAAATTCAACTCGTTCATCGGCGATATCTTTCTGAATTTTTACCGTATTTTATAGTTTTTTTTTTTTTTAATATATATTATATAGCAAGTCTATATATTTTGCTAATAAATTATTCAAAAAGAAATTTTGCACATGAGCAGTTGAAAAATTTTCAGTAAAAAATGTAAAAATGATTCTATTTAATTAGATATTTTATATTTTTGTATTCTGATTGCAGTTGTTGTGCCTAATGTACAAATTTCCTTAAAATGATATTGCAATGACTTCAAAATCTTGCATGTTATAATAATAACTAAGATTTTACTTTTAATTTTTTAAAGAATCCTTTATATTTCTACGAACGTACATGCTATTAAAAAACATCATAATCATACACTAATGAAATCTTTTTGTAAAAAAATAGAACCGACTCCAAGAAGCAACTACTATTCAAACAACTAAAAAAAAAAAAAAAAAAAATTTGGTATGAAATGAAACTAAATTGTGCCTAAAAGTATAAAATAATTTTCTTCGCCAAACAACCTATAACACTACAATTAATCATAACTTTTGAAGTCGGCGCAAAATTAAATAAAATTTAATTAGTTTTTAAAGGTTTGTTTTTAGATCGGTAGCAACAAATGCTGTTGTCTCGAATGATCCATTTTCATGTTTCCTTTATTATTTTATCACTGTATACAATTGGTCCATTAGTAGCATCTACATAGAACAGTGAACATACTTCACATTGCGGTATTTATGTTTCTACGAAGTTAGAGTTTCCTTTTCAAATTTGGTATAACTTTGATAACTATCATCCTTGGTGGCTTTTGGATTTGGCTATCAAAACGTAATGCAAAAATATACAAGCAAGATGTATATTTTCATAATATATATTGTACGAAGTATTGTTTCACATTCTTGATTACTTTCTTAATATACCTTATCAAAATAATCATGATATCCCAAAGAAATTAAATATGTTTGCCAGATAATTTTGCGATTTTTCTTTCACCTAGGACTGACGTCCTAGGTGATCTCAGCATCTTCGCACACTTTTGCTGCTTACGAAATCTTATTTGTTTTCTTGAATCAAAGTAGTTTCCGACTGTGTTTTGCAGGTGACAATGTGAGATGTGTATTTTGAATAGGATATGTTTTTTGTATTGAATAAAGGTATCAAGTTTTATTTAATTTTGCACCGACTTCAAAAGTTATGATTAATTGTAGTGTTATAGGTTGTTTGGCGAAGGAAATTATTTTATACTTTTAGGCGCAATTTAGTTTTATTTCATACCATTTTTTTTTTTTTTTTTTTTTTAATAGTAGTTGGTTTATGGAGTCGGTTCTATTTTTTTACAAAAATATTTTATTTTTCTCTTTTCAGTGAAAACTTATTCATATAGTAGTAGAACATCAAAAGACGTTCGACGGCAGTTTCACAAATCACAACCTCCAAGAAAAGTGACATAACTCACAAAATGGTTTATGTCACTGAAAAATACATGAAATGTACCCAATGTGAACAAAAGTTACATCTCCATCTAGAAAGTTATCCACTCGAGAGACAGTTGTGCCAGTTTTATTCTAGTCAAGTTATTTTTAAGTTGATTTTTCTCAAATGCTGCATTTTTAAGTTGTGTCACTTTTCTTGCCTTTATCGGATATGAGCAAAAAACTATCTATTGAGTGAACATAGGTTAAATTAAAAAGTCTTTAGAAATGTAAAGTACGGATACGCTGTATTCGTAACCAAAAATTCTGTTAGGCATATGTATTGAACTGTATAGTGAATACGTGTCACTCGCTGCGCTGGAAATGGCGCAGCGGTAAAATTTAAACAAAGAGCAAAATATGCATTGCAGCTGATGGACAGAAGTTTCAACACCGATACTTACATACAGCTTTTACCAGTGTAGCTGCATGCGTTCAGCAGTTAGAGTGAGAACAGACGTTTGTGAGTATCCTGTAATTTGTATCCTATAATCTTAAAGAAATCATAATGAAACCTATTTCAGGCCAAGATCATTACGACAACAAAAAAAGTATTAAAATTAATCATCTCTTACGAAGTTATTAGCTAACAAATTTCAACAATAAGAAACATGGTTTGTATTTAGAACCTCTTCCTTAATGAAGTCGGTTTTAAACGTCTATGCGTTAATCGATGTGACCGCTTAAAATAACCATACTTTGAATTTTATTACATAGCATAAAGGACACCTGCTACGCTACAACATATGCAATGTCGTTCAAGTGTGCACAAAATAGGAAATTATAAACAAAAAAATGCACGTTTTATGCGTTTTGTTTTTAGCATTAATGTCTAAACTATCTTTTCGTACTAAATCGATGATGCTCTGTAATTTTATAATTCACTTTTTTCCCCTGTCTTGAACCGTTTCCGAGATAGGAACGCTAACTCCACTATTTTTTACCAGGTGGTGCTGCAGGCGGTTGAATCGCGTAGCACATGTCCACTTTACTATACCTACATACCACTTTTATGACTATAGCTGCAGCTGTTCAGCAGTTAAAAGAGTCGGGACTGACTTTTTTGGGCACCCCGTATTTTCTTTTGATCGTAAATATATTATAATGGGATTAATTTCAGACCAAGACCTTTACAATAAAACAAAAGGATCAAAATCGGATCATCCGTTCAGAAGTTATGAGCAAACAAACAAAAACAAAAAACATGTGCTTTGAATTGAGAACTTCCTCCTTTTTGAAGTCGGTTAATTAGAGCATCTCTTACGAAGTTATAGGCTTACAAACACCAATAACAACACATAGCTTGAATTAAGAACACCCTCCTTTCTGAAGTTGGTTGAAAATGACTTTGCGCTAATCGATGTGACCGCTTACAGTAACAGTATTTTGAACCACAGAGTATACGTGTCATCCGCTACACTGCAAAGTGTGCAACGTAGTTCAAGTGTACACAGTGTAGGAAATTGCGAACAAACAACTGCACGTTTTAAGCGTTCTATTTTTAGCAATAATGTCTAAAAACTGTCTTTTCGTAATGAACCGATGATGCTCTACAACTTCGTAATTAACTTTTCTCCCATCTTTAACCGTTTTTGAAATAGGAGCGCTAATTCCGCTGTTTTTCACCAGATGGCGCTTTATTTTAATTAGATTGTAAAGATATTACAATGGGACCTACTTCAGACCAAGGTCTTTACAACAAAACAAAAAGTATCAAGTAACCGTATTTTGAACTATATAGCGTATGTCTTACCAGCTACGCTACAACGTGTGCATAGCTCAAGTGTGCATAGTGTAAGAAATTGCGAACAAACAAATGCACGTTTTTAGCACTGTATTCTTAGCATCAATGTCTAAACTACCTTTTTGTACTAAATCGATGATATGCTCTGCAATTTTATAATTAACTTTTTCCCCCTGTCTTGAACCGTTTCCGAGATAGAAACGCTATCATGGATATCTAAACTTTTTTTTTGTACTAAATCGGTGATACTCTTCAACTTTGTAATTCACTTTTTTCTCTAGAATCGTTTTCGAGATAGGAACACTAACTCCGCTATTTTCCACCAGGTGGCGCTGCAACGGTTTAACTTTGTACTGCATGGCCACTTTGCTATACATACATACCATTTTTATCACTATAGCTGCAGCCGTTCAGCAGTTAAAAGAGTTAGGGCTGATTTTTTGGGCACCCTGTATTTTCTTTAGATCGAAAAGATATTACAATGGGACCTATTTCAGACCAAGACCTTTTCAACAAAACAAAAAGTATCAAAATCGGAGCATCCGCTCAGAAGTTATGAGCTAACAAACATAAAAAAAAACATACGGTTTGCATTGAGAACCTTCCTTCTTTTTTGAAGTCGGTTAATAAAAAAAATGTACCACCTTCCTCTAGAATGAATAAGTGGCCACTTTCTAAATCCCTTAACCAGAAATATAGATTTACGAGCTATGCGCATAAGGCACGCCAATTAACTGAATAGACGAAATGATCGAGAATTTCTAGTTTACACATTTCTAGATGGTGAAACATTATTCTGAATATTCCGAATATTCTGAATCTTTTGTATGGCGAGAATTTCTCATTTGATTTTCTAGAATTGGGTCATAAACCAAGATTATAATTGCTGAAACCCGCCTCTTGTATTCGCATTTATTTGCAGAGATTTTTAAATAACTTCGTTCTCGAGAATATGGGCAAACGCTCTAGAATTCTAATACGGGCTTCTAGAACTCGCTTTCCAAGGGGACTAGAATTTATAAGGATGACATGGAACTCTTTTTCTAGAGCCACAATTTAGATTCTAGATGTCAGTTACAGAATTTTTTTTCGGTGTGTGCTACAACTACAACGCACTTCGGTTTATTTTTTATAGGTTGATCCCAAGTATTAAATATTTTGTTTATTTTGTAACGAATTTTTTATTCCTTTGGGACAAAACTTTCGTTGGAATATATGATGAGGTGCAGCATTTTCTTTTTACTCATGAAATTCCAAGAGAATTTCATGAAGTATTTCCTTAGATATTCGAAGAAAACGTCTAAATTGGAAAGTGTTCCTTTATTTATATCTATTTCTACATATCAACGAGATATATAAATTAGAGTGCTGATTCAATGGCTGAAGGATTAGCTTTGCGTGGTTCAAGATGAATCACGTGACATGCTCCAATAGGTTGCTGTGTCCCTTTATCGCTATTTTGGCATTTAAAATATCAGTTCGACAAATTATCATTATTATTAGGTAACATGACAGTCCTATGATCGAAATAAATTGTTTTTAAACTAATTTTACACATATTTCACATTTTAATAAATAATAAAATATCTTTTTTTTCATCGTTTCCCAACAAAGTTCAAAAATGTTTGTAAAAAAAAAAAAAAAAAAATTAAACTTTTAAAGAGCTAAATTTAACAACAAATAATATTTTTTCAACTATTTTTAAGCATTTTGTCGGTTAAAGTTCAACTACACGAAATAAAAAAAAGAAGTAAAATCAAAATCAAAATGATTTAGAACAAAAGAATATTAAACTACGAAAGTAAACAAAAACATTGGCGGTTAGGACTTATGCAAAGAACAATCTCCAAACCGTTGCCATATAAATTTACTGAAAATAAGCTGTTACCAAGGGAACCACCGAATACGCAGGTGCAAGGGGAGCATGTCACATGACTCATCTTGGACATTCTCAAGGGTTACCATTTATCACTCTACTTTATATATCTCGTTGCTACATATTCAAGACACAAGACCCTTACTTTACTTAAGAAAAAGCACTTACCTTAAGAAGAAGTTGGTAGTCGTTGAGCCTCTGAATGGGCAGTTTGAGGTGATCAGCCAGCAGTTTGTCGTCGTCGATCATGCGGCTATGGTCCTGAAGAATGAAGAAAAACAAATTTCAATATCGTGCCGCTTGAAATACCTCTAGAACAATGCCTAGTTATGAATAAGAGCCCTAAATTGGATACAGTGACCAAAAGATCGTCACACAGGGTGGTTATAATTAAACTTCCCCAATAAACAGTATCCTACAGCGCAAACGGGTGAACGGAATGCAATGAAATTTGGTATTATAGAGTATACACGAGATGCGCTCACGGAATTTAGAAAAAAAAAAAAAAAAGTTCCAAAATGCCCACCAGAGGGTGCTTTTTCCGAAAAAACATTAAATTTAACACAATAAACGACCCAAACGGAATACAGAAACCCTATTAACATTTATTGACTAGTTTCTGATCCCCTTGTCATCGAACCACATTAAGTAAAGGTAAGGAAAAAATAACAGTTATGCTGTTTGAGAAAAAAAACCTGTTTTGAATTAAGCTTCCTCTTCTTCGCAAGCATGCAAATCTCGACATTTTTTTCCTAGAACTGACAGCTTTTCCCGGTTTTACATTTTATGACTCATAATTCTTGTTCTGGATTGTTAATATTGTTTCTGTATTCCGTTTGGGTCGTTTGTTGTGTTAAATTAATGTTTTCCGGATAAGGCGTCCTCTAGTAGACATTTTAGAACTTTTTTTTTTTTTTTTCGAAATTCCGTGGGCGCATCTCGTGTATAGTGTATATACCCAATTTCGTGGCATTCCGGTCACCCGTTTGCGCTGTAGGAGGCTGTTTATAGGGGAAGTTTAATTATAACCACCCTGTATTTGATTTGACCGATAGATTAGATTCAATAAGAACACAGGTTCAATCTCGACATACATTTTAAGTTAGACCGGTAGACTATTCTGTTGCATTGGCATTTAAATAAGATGTCTTAAAAAAAAAAAAAAAAAAAAAAAAAAAGATATAGTTTTGGTTTAGATACTATCTGAAATGTGGATTATACTAATAAGTAGTACACCACTCGCTATTGGTCAATCGCCTTGCTTTCACCCCCTACTAACGGCTCCTATTGTTCAATGCTGATGCAAGCAATGGTCACGACACGATTGATTAGTGCCACGAAGAACTTAACTTTGTATTGACAATACAGGCATGCGTATATTAGCATGATATTTAACAGGGAGTTAAATTTCGTAGATTGTAGGCACTCTCTTGAAGTATTGA
Source organism: Salticus scenicus (assembly GCA_963930645.1). Classification (NCBI taxonomy): domain Eukaryota; kingdom Metazoa; phylum Arthropoda; class Arachnida; order Araneae; family Salticidae; genus Salticus; species Salticus scenicus. The sequence continues at coordinate 402,533,686 of OZ005649.1, read as the reverse complement.
ACAGATGGCACTGTAGAAAAAGAACTTCGTGCTCATTTCAACATAAGCAAAAAAAAAATTTGTCGTCTCCAAAAAATTTTATATGAAAATTAGTAAGTTGCTGCTATAACAAAACTTCCTTCTGTATTTTCTTATGCAATATTATTAAGTAAAAAATCAGATTATTTTCTTTTTCAAACTTTTTCTTTAATTAAAAAAAAAAAAAAAAAAAAAATCCATACCTTTATTTCAAATGATTAAATTATTATATGATGTACTCATTTTAAAGTTTTGTAACAAGTAATACTCATTAAAAATTTATGCCCTCCGAGGGAAAAAAAAAAAAGATGTTTTTACATTATTATTATTTAATTAGGGTTGATTATTGCTATTATATAGATACATATATATATATTAATTTCACTATAATTAGTAAAAAATAATCTTCATTGTGTACATTTAAATGAAATTTAGGTTTATGCTCCCCTATTAAAAATTATGGAATGGCCATACAGAAGAAATTCCGTTTCGTATTTGATTCACTCTTGCAAATTCGATTCGCAACTAAAATAAATCTCATAATAGGTTACACTACGTGCCATTGCCATAAGATTTGTACTGAAACGTCAGTGAGAACTTAAAGTTATCTGTATGCATATCTGTACTGCGATATCATATAATTAATACGAAATTTTTTACCAGTATTTATAAGCTACTTGGAATGAGCTGAATAGATTTTTTTTTCTTTGTATGTAGTGCGTGTAGGTTGTATACAGGGACACGCAATAAATTCCCTATACATTACGACATATCGTTGGCGTTTCTTTTAAGTGTATTTTAACATCGTTATATTTTTTCAACCTCTAGAAATTAACCTAAGAGAAATTGGATCACAGTGAACCACATCTACTTAAATTAATTAATATCCAAATCTTTTTTTTTTTTTTTAATAGAAAGACTTAAGAGATCATGGTACTGGTTGTATAAATAAATAAATGTAAAATAAAATAGCCCTATTATACAAATTTTACTTTGTGCTCAGCGTTAATTTTTTCATCTTAGTTTTTTTTTTTTTTAATAGAAAGACTTAAGAGATAAAGGTACTGGTTGTATAAATACCATAAATAAATAAATATAAAATAAAATAGCCCTATTATACAAATTTTACTTTGTGAGACGCTCAGCGTTAATTTTTTCATCTTAGTGTTTTTTAAATAAATAAATATATATATATAGAAAGACTTAAGAGATCATGGTACTGGTTGTAAAAATAAATAAAAATATAATAAAATAGCCCTATTATAAAAATTTTACTTTGTGAGACGCTCAACGTAATTTTTTCATCTTAGTTCTTTTTTTTTTTTTTTTTTTTTTTTTTTTTTTTAAGAAGACTAAATTGTTGACTATAAAATTACTGAATAGTAATTCCTCATAATATTTATATTCTTTAAAAATATTTTTGTATTTACAACTCATATTTAATTTCGATTGTGTTATTTGTTTTGTTTCTACAAAGAACACAGCGGACCAACCCACCAATGTGCCTAAAAGTAAATATTTAAAAGTTCATTTTAATTAAATTGAGAGATACAAATACAACTTAAAATATTAATAATAATGGCATGATAATAAGAATAAATTTACAAACAAATTATAATCTATATATATAAAAATAATTAAATAACATTTATTATAGTTGTTACTTATTTATAAAGCCTAAAATACAAATTTCCGAAGTAGATCACCCCTGTTTCTATCTAATCTAAATATGTCTTCAGGAAATTCTAGGATGATTTATTTCAAACATGTGTTTTAATATTTCATTATTAACGTATTTTAACTTTTGCTAATATCATATTTACTTTTCCTTAACAAATTTTCTTAGTTTGATTTGTTTTCTAAGTTGTTTATTTTGATATCCTTCAAATTTGCGTTGTTTTATTGAAGGAAAACGTTTACCCTATGTTCTCTACAATGAGCTATATTGAGGAAAATATATAATTTAATATAATAAACAAAAGTGCCCATTGTGTCCCGGGATTTTTCACTACTAAACCCGGACATAGGCACAGTGATACACTTTCTGAATGCACACATTTCTCCCTCCCCCCTCTCTGTTTTCCCCCCTCGGAATAGAAAATATAGTTGTATAAAATTTAAGACATAATAAGAAATATTTAAAGAATGCTAGCAATTTTTTTCAAGTAAACTGATTATGCCTTTTTTGTTAAAAAATAAAATAAAAGTAAAAAAGTGAACTTGACTCATTCTCCCCTGCATCATTAAAATACTTAAAAACATAGTTTCTGATGAAAATAGTGTGCATAGAATTAGAAATTAATTTACAGGGCTACACAAAAGATAATTTGGTTGCGTTGTGTAGTATTGCATGATCACTAATAACTATATATTTTCGGCGGTGTTGGGTCAAGGAATAGCATTTTCAATTGATACAGAAATGGGAAAGTTTTTAGTCTTATAATGTGTAATGTAGAATCACTGAAAACGAAGTGCTCATTATATATCGAGTTATGCCTGTGTCTCCTAATTTGTAGAGTTTAGCGGCAATTTTTGAATAATCGAAATAATGAATAGGAGACAGCTCACGGGCTCATTTGGCAAAGAGCTTACTTCTGGGACAAAAAGTTCCAGGCTCGAATGCCGAGTAAGACACGGGCGGTTGTGAAGTCATTGAATGTGTATCATAAATTATGCATTGTTACTGCGAATTTATGTAAAATGGATTATTCCACGCAACAGTCATGGTAGCTAAGGGCCTCAAAGCTATCAAATGAATAAAGATTGCAATTGTATATCTGTTGAACTTCTTTTACTAGGAGTTTTTGGATACTTATTTCCAATTACTTATACCAGAGCCTCCTTAAGTAGATGCCTTCCACGCGCGGCGAATCTCAATGTTAAATTAGGCAACATTTAAAAACAAAACTAACACTAGGTGACAGCACCTACGCAGAGCAACAATTTTCTTCTGTTTCATAGACAAGTTATATTTTTCATCTAAAAATCTAGCTATTAATTTCAATTTAAAGTCCAAAATTGTGATGTGAAAGTGCTTTATCGTAAATATTTTCAATAAAATATTCAAATATTTATATTTTAAAAAGTATAGGGTATAATTTTCTTCGAAAGTGGACAAGACCTATTTTAGCTTTTCAACTAATTGAATTACAACGTATCAAATAAATAACACCTTTTTTTTTAAATATACTATTAATTAAAAAACGAAATTTAAAATTAAATAAGGAAAAACATGGCATATCTATCACGCGATTAAATTATTCTTTATATATTTATTCAATAAAAATTTCAAATTTTTTTTTAATTTAGATACCAGATGAAAGTTTCGTTTATATAAATTAAAATCTCTGAACTTTAAATGAGTTTCAGTTCAGAATGAATAATTTATAATGATAAATTATTAAAATCATGTCTTATTATTATTATTATTATTTTTTTTTTTTTTGGTCATGTCCTTTACGTTACATTTTTACCTTATTAGGTGTGAATTATTTTTCTTAAATCGAAAATTTTATATTATTTATAAGAAAAATAGACCAGCACGTTAACGAGATAAGTTAACATTCAGCAATAAAAATTGGAGAAGAAAACAATCTGTTGTCTAGTCCGTCACAAAAAGTAAATAAATAACCATTAAGATTTAAATTTTTAAAATTAAGGATTTCTTGAGTATAAGTTTTCTCTCGCACAAAGTTTTTTTTTTTTTTTTTTTTTTTTTTTTTTTTAATTCAAGATTTTATTAGCTCCACCAGTTCCGAGAGGGTATGCTTACGAAACTGATAGACATTTTCGAAATAAAGTTGTGTTATATTTACATGTTTTGCGGTCTCCTGAAACGAAGAATAATGTTTTTAGCGGTTGGTCTGTGCGCGTCGGTTTGCCTATCTTGGATATACTTGGAAAATGCTGAAAGTGTATTTCATTTTGTGTTAGGTGTTTTTCATATAAGACTAAATTTAAATGCACAATCTAATGTGCACATAGTTTATTGAAAACATACAGGGCTATCCAAAATTAAGCTAAACGTTCTTTTCTGTAGAATGTAATTGACGGAAGTGCTTTGGTACACTTTTTTATGTCGACGAATACTGTTGAAGAAGGAAAATTAATTTTTCGAACGTATAATGTAAACAAAGTAATTTTTTTTTTTTGAAGTTCTATTTTCAACTCAGGTTTTTGAATAAAGTCACGTTTTGAGGTTCCCTGAATACAAAAAACTTTTTTTTTTTTTTTTTTTTTTTTTTAGTTTTTAGCGATTGATTTATATGCATATTTATTATCAGAATAACTTAAAAACAAACAAATGCAGGAAATTCACAATTGCATTTTAAAACTCGTATTAGGTTTCAATTTGAAAAATTTGATAAAGATTGGCAAATTTAATGACAAATTAATAACATCCTTGAAATATTTTTACTTCCATTACCCTACTACCGTAGGTAATGAAAGTATTGTGTTCGGTCCAAAAATTCGATATCGAGCTTTCCCCTGATTTATATTTAGCCAGTATATGTGTTTGTGTGTATATACATGTGAGTGTATGGATGTGGGGATATTTTTCATTTTTCTGATAATTTTTCAAATCAGTACTCATGATATTTAATTTTTACATGAATTTTTAATTCAATATTCCATTTCTGTGGTAAAAGTTTAATAAAAGTAATGTTTTGAATCTTAAAACTTAATATTTTTAAAAAGAACAAAAGTAGAAATAAAAATTTTCTATTTTTTCTTTTCAAGATTCCCAACACTTTTGTTTCGATTTAACTGAAATAATCAAATTTTTATACGCATTTACACAAGTCTTTAAAAAACAGTGGTATTAAAAAAATATAAATCAATCTTGTTCCTATATTGGAGTATTTTATAGTTTTATTCATTTTATGAATAAAACTACAAAATACTCCAATATAGAGTGACTTGAAAGTAACTAAGAACAAGTTATTTTTCTGTATTCCTACATCAATAAATAAAAATTTTATTTCATTTTGTAATAAGCATAACTATTTTTATTTGTTAAATCTAACTTACTAACAGAGAGGTGTCAACCCTTCGAAATTTTATATCATAATTTCTTTTAAATTTATCTTCGTCTTAATCACACAATTTACGATAATAAAGAAAAATAATGTTTTTTGTGAAAAATATTATTGATATTCAAAAATCCGGAGGGTTGGTAATTTTGCATTAATTATTTATGCAGTTTACATACCTTGTCTGGAAATATTTGGAAGCAATTTTTTACGCTGAATTGCATTGCTTGGTATTTCGTGGAAACATATATTTTCACGGCTACTGTCTGAATTAGAAAATGGAACGACGCAATACACCATATTATAAAAAAAAACTCTCACATTTGTTAAATTAATAAAACATAAACCAGAACTCATGAACTCAATTGAAGCTCAATTGCATCGCGCTCGCGGGAAATAAACATAACTTTACGTACGGTATCAAGCGCCATCTACTGGCTATGTTCTTCTTGTACTGTTGCCAAGTTTTCGAGCGACTCGCTAGGCATCTACTTAAGGAGGCTCTGCTTATACATAATCACACATTAGCAATAATAAAAGTATTACAAAATACTCCGAAGTAATTAAAGAATTTTGTGATTTTCATTCGTTTTTTGTTAAGTTTGGACAGGTTTTAATAACGTTCTTTTATTTAGATACACTTAAATTGTGTATTTATTTTCACAACGGATTTAATTCAGCGTTGAAAAGAAAAAAAAAAAAAAAAGAAAAAAAAAAGAAAGAAAGAAAGAAAGAAAAGAAAGAAGTAGGATTTGAAAATTTACAGTAAAATACATTGCAATAAAAATTTAATTATATTCTGTTTGAATTTATTTGAAGTTTTAATGAAAAGAGAGATGTGGTGTGACACTCAAACGACTTTCTCTTACCCTACAATTCGATATTATAAAGGCAACCTGCAGATTACAGGGTAAAATAACAAGTACTGTACATAAACGTAAATCTACGTTAAAAAGATTTCAAACTAGGTATAGGAACAGTTTTATTTCACACATAATTCAATGTAAAGGAGGCTACAGCCCTCCTCAACCACCTCTTTGGCTTTTCTTTATTTAAATGTTCATTCCAAATCATTCAGAGAACTCTCACTTGTACCACAGGAGCAACGTCATATAAGACTTTAAACTACAACCTTTGAATTGCCTACAATTATTCGTTTTTAAGTTACGCTGATAACAGACATACACAAAGAACAATTGCTAAAAATTTCACTTTAGTGTTCAGTGAATCTCAAAAATCGTAATTATATATATACACACACACATATATATGTGACGATTTCTTTTCTCCATGTCACATAATATCTCTAATGAAGAGAGGCTTTCACTCATTAACGAGTCCATGGATTCGAAACAGTCGTTTATTGGCACATCTTGAACATCCTACAGGTTATGGTCCAGGATTTAGGTCTGAGCAGGTGGAACCGATTTCGTCGGAGCCGAGGACGAAGGTAGCCGCGATTACATCGCGTCACCTCCCGGGGCCGTTTTGACGTGATTTTTCCAGGCAAGAGCACACACGAAGAGAGGCCTCAATCCCCGCGCGTTTTCTCTTAAATATCGGCATTTTTGGCGCAAATCTTCACCCGTCCTTCGTCTAATCATTGGCTATTACTTTAATGATTGACAGTTTATCCTAGGCCCAGATTTCCGGGATTAATTAATATGCATCACTTAACCACAAGAAACTGAAAGTTGCGTTTATTCAGCACTTTTTTATTCTAACATTCGTCCAATTTTCTGAGTTTAGCGTTATGATCGTGCATTGTAATAAAACTTACTTTACAGGGGAAACTTTAGAATTAATTTCAAGTTAGGAATTTTTAATGGGATTTTTGTTACGTTATTACTCACTATTAATTTAAAATAATAAAATAATAATTTAAAATCTTACCTCTTCTTATCCTTTCATATATATATATAACATACTTTATGTACCGAATGAATATGAAAAATTAATTTTGATTTTTGAGCAGTTTTTCTAGCGTGGCATATATTAAAGCACTTGCATCCATTACATTAAATAAAATAAAATATTTTTGATTAATTATTGGTAGACCTGTATGTCATCTATAAATTATGTGCATACAACATTGTATATTTAAATATAGCCTTATACTAACTCGAATAACACACAGCATATCTAAAATGCATTTCTAGCCATTTTCAAGCATAATCGCACTATATCCTATTCTTGTGCGTAGCACTATTTACGAATAATAGGAAATGATTTTCATACCATTTTCTACACGAAATATGCATTTATGTGTATAATATATATATATATATATATATATATATATATTCATTTCATTTATTTTCGTGCAGCCTACAGATATTAAACTGTACCTAGCAAAATCTTCGTTCATAAACGTAATGTATTTGAATTCTCTAGGATGACCGTGTGCACGAAATAATTGCTTGATCTCAACGAAACGTTTATTGTAGCATGCCGATATTATGTAATACTATTTGTTCTAGAGCTATGCTAATAGCAGACACATACGCACAGACCATCTGCAAAAAAAACCCGATTTTCGGATTCAGGTAACCTCAAATTGCGCAAATATAGCAAAAACTCAACTTCGAAAATTTGACCCAAAAACAATACTTTCTCTACCATATACATGGGTAAGAGACAGTAAAAAGCCAAATCATGTGACAATGGTCGGATAATTTCATTTATCTTGCAAAATGTACAAGAAAAAACACATTTGTGTTGAGGAAGTTATCGAAATTTTTCGTCAACTTACAAATACTTTTTATCGTTATATCATCCTTATTTATTCGAATTTCCCCACTTAGTTTTAACCAGAAAAGAAATCGTTCTAAAACGGAGTATGGCGCGCCTTTTTTTAACGTAAAATATGGTGTCAAAAGCGTTGGTAAATTAAGATTTAATAATTAACTTTCCTCTTGTATAAATATCAAGAAAAATGGTCTGATAAGCAACTAAATGGATAATCGTAAATGATCGAGTCTGGTTGTCGTCTGCCACTTACGTCGAAGTATTCCTTGAGGGGTCCGTCTCTCAGGAGCTGCTGTGCCCGAACTTCGTTCCAGCAGTAGTTGGCGTGCATGTCGAAATCACGCTCCTGGAAATACAAAAGAAGAAGGGTTTAGCAAAAATATCAAACTACTAAATATTCCTACAAATACAGAAAATAATTATAAGATAAAAAAAAAAAAAAAAAACTTTTTATATACCATGTTTTTAAAATTTCTGTTGAATCATAGCTATAGAACTATATTAGTACTTTACCAATGTGTAGAAAATTTTTAAAGTAATCATGACGTCCATTTTTGTGAGATGCATCATTTAACATTTTACAATTTTTTAACGTTCACGTTGAATTAAATGTATTTATTTTTAGGTCGAAAGAAAATGAACTCGTCATTTTTTTTTTTTTTTTTTTTTTTTTTTTTTTTTTTTGGCAACAATTAAATTATAGCTAATATTTTAATGGCTATTTTTAAAGCTATTAGTAGGTTATTGTTTTCATATTTTAATTAATTAAAAGAAAACTAATCAAAAATTCGAAAATGGGGCTTCGGAGTATTGTGTTGTCATTGAATTTCGAGCTATTGTGAAAGTTTCAAATGTCTAGCTATTGCAAGATTTGTACCGGACAAACAAACAAACAAGAATCGAAGTTAATAAAAAGATTGTAAAATAGATTGTGACCTATAATTGTTTCACTCTGAAATGAGGGGAAGTGAAGAATTCTCTTTGTGGAAGTACAGAGAAACAGATGTTTCTTATCTTTACATACAGGGTATCTCAGCAAGAGTGCTCAAACTCTGAACAGACAGATTCATCGTTTGAATTATATAAAAAATGCCCACATAACTATATCTCTATGACAAATAGTTTTCTAAAACTAGTATGTTGTGGCCACCACAAGACTTTTTTCTATATTTTCCTATACAAATTCACTAAAGGCAAATAATTTATTGAAACTATTATTTATTAAAATTATCTAACACGAGGAATGCCAATGATTTTCATCTTAGAGAAAACTAACACTAAAAATCCAAAGAAAGACACTTTTATTGTCTATAAATAACATCTTAGAAAATGCGTTTTTATAATGGTAATCTTATATATCAAGTTTCCTACAGTTATATGCCATACAAGTTGAGATATAGCATTTCCGTTATCGAGGAAATTTCCAGTACAGGCCTATAAGCATCCAACTTGTATCAGCATAATCTCTCATAATGGCCTTCTCACATATTCAGTTTTGTTTGATTACATGCGATAGAATCTGAGATATAGCCTCCTCTTAAATTGTGGAAATCGCAGTATAGAAGCGCCATCTGTTGAGTGGTTGACACCAAAAGTTGATAGGCATTAATTTAGGTCAAGATGCATCCACATATAAATTTATATACAATTCTAAGCAGTAGTTCCAGAGATACAGTCGCCACAAAATGTTTGTCTAAAACACACACGGACGGACAGACGGACATTTTCTAAAAATGGTCAAATCGTGTTCTAGACTTCCCAAAACGTGTAAATCCGTCGAAAACCATACGTCGAAAATTTTTACGAATCCAATATTTTCTGCTATTAGGAGAGATCCGTGTAATATGGACCCCCTGAGCAGGAATACTCATAAAATTAAAATTGTTAAAATAGAAAGATTTAATTTGTTGGCTTCTCATTACAATTGTATAGTTGCATGGTTCAAGCTTGGTAAAGTACTCTGGGAACTATTAATAATTGCAGGAAATAATATTTTTATTTATGTATCGGTGGTCCATATTACACATACGTTCGTGTAATATGGACCAAGTGGTCCATAATGGCCCTTCCCGAACATGTTGACACACTTGGAATTGTGAAACGAACTATCCAGCATGTTCCCTCATACACTCATCTCTTGGGAATAGTAGCAATGGATGAAAAATATAATAGTTAATGGACGATAAATAGGGAGGTCCAAAGGTTATATCCAATGGTAGTATGCGAAGGAAGTGATAGCTTGGTTACCACTGCTTCTCTAGCCTATTCTATAGCCTCAAGATTTTGAGTGTGCGATATATGTACGCCGAGCATTAACAAAACCTCTCTGTTTTTATCATGGACCAGTGGTCCATATTACACAACAGAGCGTGGTCCATATTACACAACACAGCGTGGTTCATATTACACGCATAAACAGAGTAACGTTGTTTCCAATCGCATATCCGTATGAAAATTGCGTCCATGGAACACATGTATAAATTGTTCATAAAATAAGTACATTTGCTACTATTAACGCGAAAATTATATTACAATTACCTAACAGCAGAAAGTAACACTTTCATTTTAACATACTTGTTACATCAATAATGATATAAACCGAAAACTCAATTTCATAATCATCCAAATGCAGGTACGCATGTACAAGTCCCTTCCTGCTTTGTATAACAATAATATTCACTAAAGGCAATGAGATGGTTTCACCATCTAGTGCTGAATATATAAATTTCCTCATGGTCCGTATTACACGATGGTTCATATTACACGGTTCTCCCCCTAAATATAGAAGAAAGTAAAAATGTAAAAGAAGCAATAAAACGTCCTATCAGGAGTAACAGAAAAAAAAATAATTGGAAACTTTAACATCGGTATTACATAGAAAGATGTTCAAAATGTCTTGTGCGCATAATGAGACCATAGATATAGTAATTTATGTAGATCTATCATCCCCATGTTATCGTGAAAAGAATTTTGATGCCGAAAAAAAGTTTTGGCATCAGCCATAAGGGAGTATGAAACTCTGAAATAGTAATAGAACAGAATGTTAATGAATTTTGAAAATGCCGAAATATTGCGCGGCTTTTAAGTGTTCTAATAAATATATGAAAAGAAACGGGATAAGTTTCCACAAATAAGTTATATTCAAGTAATTTATGAAAAATATAATTTTTATAATCAGTTGCTTTGTTATTATTATGAAATAATTACTGTCTTCATATTTAATGGAATACTTTTTTAAAATTTTAATGTTTTTTAATATTTTATATTAGTAATATGGAATTTTCCAAAATTGTTTTAAATGTAGTTAGGAGCCGCGGAAGTTTTAATACATCCTAGTATGTTGTGCCCACCACAAAACCTTCTTCTATATATAATCGTATACTAATTTACATATACAATTTATTTATTAAATTATAATTGATTACAATTATTTTCCACGATGAAGGCAGACGATTTTTATCTCAAAGAGGTATCCGCGATTGTAATGAAATGCTCGCCCTCTGGTGGGCTAAGGTGAAATTACAATAAACATGGTTTAATTCGAATTCCATACAGCCGCCATTGCTTGCCGATATTTAGTTTCACATATATTTATTGAATAAAAATGAATAAATACGGTAAAAAAGATAACACTTACTGTTGTGTGCTACAATCTAACTCCAAAGGATCAAGAAATCCAGAATTGAGCTTCCATTTATTTCCAAATGACAAATTTAAAATTTCAGTTGCTTCGGCTAATGGAAGTAAAGAATTAATCAGATGATTTGAAATTAATATTTGTTCAGCTTCAGTTAAAAATCTACTTACGATCGAACTTTGAATAAACAGAAGTATTTTTCCAAAAGCAATCAATTTTCCATCATGTAATGGCGGAGAAATTATAGTACGAATATAAAGAACACTAATGGAACACACGTGGCTATGTTTACTAACAACTGCAGTGTTGAGAAAGCGCCATCTATCGATCATTACAATCGCGGATAATAATAAACGCCGAAAGAAAGTCAGTTTTGTGCAGACGTGAGTATACTAGGGTATAGTAAAAAGAAAGAAAGAAAAATGCAGTATCTGGAGTTTTTCATTCTCTTTCAGTACATAACAGTACATAATTATTCATAAATTTTATTTGATAAATTATCTGTGTGCATTCCCGTGTATATTCACTCGGGAAAAGGCATCCATAAGAGAGTAAAATGGCCGACTTTTTTCCAAATGAAAAGGCAACACTTTTTCCCTTTCAATGATCAATCTATGTCTTATTACTATATCTATGAATGAAACAGGCATGCGCGTGCCGTGGAAGAGCAGGTTCAGTGAGATTAAGTACTTCATTACATCATAATGAAGATGTAGAGTGTGTCAACTAGTTAGATTCTATTCAATAATTCCAATCGCCAGAAGAAAATATTTAAATTATGTGGAGAAAGTTTAGATGAGTATCTAATAAGGTGTCACCCTTTCTTCTTTCACACATTATCTTATGGTGTTTTTGTTGTTTCGCAAAATCGTTTTTTCGAATTCTGTTCGCCTCTTAGCTTATCAGCAATTTTTTGAAAAATATCGAAAAGGGTGAAAAAATTGAGGTAAAAGTCTGTATAAATTTCTATAAAAAAGCATTCCATTACGTTAAAAATGGGTAATTATATAAGTCTATATATTTTTAAATATACATTAGCTTCCAAAAGTTAACAACAAGCTGCTTTCTTTTTCTTCTTTTGCATATAACTCTTAAGCACATGAACAGGAAATTCGGATGATAAAAAATCAGTAATCAAATTTTATATTACTTTGATCTAGGGAATAAAATCAAAATTTAGAGGTTTTTACAAAATGAATGCAAAGTTCTTTTTTTTTTCCTCGTCCATTTTTTATCAAATCATCATCATATCATCATAGATATGTACAAGGTATATTACATCTATGTTAAGAGAAATGAATTTGAACTGTCGCTCAACACCGTGACAGACTAAATGCCTACGTAATAAGCTATCCACTGTTCAGTTCGATACGTTTATCTTATCCTTGTTTGTTAATTCATTTTGTGGGTGCAATATCGTAGTTTAGTTTTCTTGCAATTCCATATTATTTCCGATGCTCTCTATAATGCATCTCTATAATGCAATTTTATATGAAATATTGCTCCATTTTTCTATGTTAAGAAAATCTTAAAGTTTGAGTAATGTACAAAGTTTTCGAATTAAAATATTTGTAGTCAATGATGTTCAAGTTACTTTCATAAATGATATTTTAAAAGTTGTCTAAGATCTTTACGATGAAAATATCCCTCAAAATGGATGTTTATGCAAAATTTAGAGCTATCCTGCCTTGTTAAAGAAAATCGTAAATTTTATAGCTTACTAAGTTTTAAAATGGAATTTTCGTAGTTAATTATGTTCATGCCAGCATCATAACTAATCCGCGATTGTAATGAAATGCTCGCCCTCTGGTGGGCTAAGGTGAAATTACAATTAACATGAATAGCTTTCGGCTTTCGTCGATACGCCATTGCGTGCCGATGTTTAGTTTCACATATATTTATTGAATAAAAATGAATAAATCCGGTAAAAAAGATAATACATACTGTTGTGTGCTACAGTGCAACTCCAAAGGATCGAGAAATCCAGAATTAAGCTTCCATTTATTTCCAAATGACCAATTTAAAATTTCAGTTGCTTCATGGAAGTAAAGAATTCATCAGATGATTCGAAACTAATATTGGTTCAGCTTCAGTTAAACATCTACTTCCGATCGAACTTTGAATAAACTGAAATATTTTTTTCCAAAAGCAATCCATTTTCCATGGTGTAATGGCGGAGAAATTATAGCACGAATATTAAGTAGTAACACAAATAGAGCAATAATAAATACACGTGGCTACTATATTTGCTAACAACAAAAGCTGAAAAAGCGCCATCTATCGATCATTACAAAAGGGGATATTTTAAAGATGTTCTGACATCTTCACAGAAAGATATTTCTTTCAATGCACGTTTAAGCAAAAACTTGCCCTATTCACTTACGTTAAGAAAATCAATCGTAAATTTCGAATAAATTACGAAAATTTTATATTAGAATCTCCCAAATAAATAAGGTGCTTGCCATTGTGATAGGTAATATTTAAAGCATAGATATAGTAATAAGACATAGATTGATCAGCAAGAGGGAAAGTTCCTTTTTTTTTTTTCGGGAAAAGTCACTCTAATGGCTGTCTTTCCCCGAGTAAATCACACACAGGAATACACACGGATCATTTAGTAAATAAAATTTATGAATAATTTATTTACTAAAGGTGAATGAAAAACTCCAGGTACAGTTTCAAATTCATTTTTCTTTTTATTCTTTTTTTCAATACTCTCTAATGGCTGATTTTAGAACTTATTTTCGGCATCAAAATTTTTTGCTCGATAACAGGGGGATGATAAATCTCTCTATATATATTACTATATCTATGATTTAAAGTGGTCCGATCTGTCTGCGACCATTTGTTCTTATGATAGCGTTCTTATGATATCGTAAACGCAAATTAACAAACTAACACATTAACAAGAATACCATATCAATTATGTTATTCTTTGATTCCTCACACTTAAAAACGTGCAACAATGAAAAAAATCGTGGTCGAAACTTTTTACGGATATTTAAGTTTCCCATATCTATGTAATACGATGTGGAACTAAAACTATGATGGAGTAATCATACATATAATACCATATTTGGTAAAATACTTTTGTATGCATCTTAAGACTTCATTTTATTAAATTCTGTATATACAGAAGATCGTTCCCATTTTTTCGAATGTTTAACCGATAGCACTTGTATTTTATTCAAAAAGGGTGCTTTTCTCTTCCTACGACTATGACATGATGTTTTGTGAAGTTCCAATGCATTGATATCCTTTCCATATAAAGCTGAAATTTCTACTGTAAATATATTCTGTTGCTGATAGAGCGAATGGATTTTAAATTAATTTGGGACATTTTCTATTTTTTAAATTATGTCAAAATCTTGTAACAAATCAATCCTGTAACAAAATTCTATAACTGTTATTAGTTCCTTCGTAATGTTTTCCGCCCATGGACGACATCATTTCGTGTGGTTATTTTCGCCAGCTGAGTTACAGAAAATGACTTATTATTATGTTAATCTCTCAAGCAATCTATTATTATATTAATCTCTCTAAGTTTTAATAAAAATTCCCATTTATTAGTAATTAGATAATTTTTAATAGTATGTGTTTCTTTCCGCGATACACTTTGGCAATGTACGACTAGAATGAGGCGGAGCTTCCATTCAATGTGGGGAAAAGCTGCGCTATAATTGGCTTCACTGCATTATTTGTGGGCTAAATTAAGACAACTATAGGTTAAATTTAATAAAATCGTCATCATGACATCGAATGACGTCAGAGAGTCCTGTCGTCAATGGCAGCTCTCTTAAGTTTAAATTTTTTGAATGATTTTTACTTACAGTGCCTGAAGAACACTTCCACTTTCGATGTTGTGCTGCGGTTTTGGAATCAATGAATTTTCTTTTAGGATCATATTCTTGCTATTTAACTGCATTCGAACATCTTATCTTAGTTTTTCTAATAACAATTTTACTTTTACTTAAAGCTAGATTTTCTCGTTTGAAATTTAATATATTAAAAGTAACTTAATATGCAATAACACCGAAATAAAATCAATTAATGGATATCATTATCAACACCACTTTAAAATTTCTTGATACGAATACTTTTCCTCGGAAAAATCATTTAGAAAACCTCGATCTATATATCGACATTAGGAGCCATTTTCAAAGTAAACATTTCGTTCTACATTTCAATGAAAACGAAAACAAAACAGTAGCAGACGATTATGAATGAAGATGACAAATCCTAAATTCAAAATGTTAAAAGTCTAATATAAATTTACAAAATTGTGTCTACAAATTGCTAACACATTATAAATATTTAGGAAGAAACAATTCTATTTTTTATTATTTAAAAAATTAATGGTATTCAAAAGAAATGGACACATTATTATCGTCTTAAATAATAACAGTGCATTACTGAGGGAAGAAGATTTTATTTGTTTCTCACCAAACGTAAGAATGTCTTCCCGAGTTTCGTGGGTTCTTTGGCGTGGTAATGTATTCCTTCCATCAGCACACTGCAAGAGACAAAGAACAAAATCCCGTTACATAAAAATCCCTTCAAAGTTAGACATCATAATTTAGTCGTTATAAATACATCATTGAAACTAAAATTAAAACATGTTTCAGCTGTTAAAAAAAAAATAATAATAATCACAAATATTAGTAAATAATTAAAAATACGTTAGAGTTACAAGCCAATCTGGGGTTTTTCACAAAAAAAAAAAAAAAAAAAAAAACTTTTGCAACGGGGTTGAGATAATTGGATCTTCAAATTAAACACGCGGCATGGGGAAAAAAAAAAAAAAAAAACACCTTATGAAATTTCAACTCTGGAAAATATCTAAAATCTAGCTTGTTCTTTTGCCGACAATTTGCTTAATTTTTACTCTATTCAAATGAACTTTTGGCAAAAGTTGCTCAATATATCTAGCTTTCAACCTATGCAATAAAATTTTTTTCTATCTTTTGCGTATGCTCAGTAAAAGAATATTTTCTGTAAATGCTCATATCTCATCGAATATTATCTGTGTGAATTTTATATTTCAGAATAATGTTTTTGGAAATCCATTCTTGTTATAAGCAAAAAACTTGCCAAAAAAGTTAATAATTAAAAAAAAAGTATAGCTGCCTAAATAATTATGCAATTTCCACAAAAATACATACAAATATTATATATGGTATATACAACAACTTGTTAAAGCTACAAGTCATTTGTAGTTTTTTATGATACAGAGTGACCCAAAGTATTTTTGCTTTTCTTCAATTTGTGGTTGGTCTTCTAATTGTACTCTGGACTAAGTAGATAGAGGAAAATGTAAATTTTTAAATGTTCTTTGCCTATCTGAAGTTCAAAGCTATTTTTTGTCCAGTATTTTTCAGAAAATCGGGGGGAAAAAATGTGAAAATAAAAAAAAATCCTAATTATTTGATCTCCCACTGTATATTAGGCAACTTACGTCAAAAGTTCTTTTGAATGCATTAAAATTAAGTAAATGGTTGGCAAGAAAACGAGCTAGATTTCAGATAATTTAATAAGGGTTTTTTTTTTACATGCCAGTTATTTAATTTGAAGGTCCAATTATTTCAGCCACATTGGAAAACTTCTTTTCTTTTTTTGAAAATCCCTTTATATAGACTTGTAACACTAACCTTATTATTTTTTCTGAATATTTCTGTGTTCATAATGGGGTTTTTCTACAATTCGAAACATTATAAATAGAACTGAAAGTGAACTAACAATTTTTTTTTTTTTTTTTTAAAGATAAGAAAGCTTTATGTTTAGTAGATTGAGGAAAACTATGATCATTATATCAATGTGATGTATAGTAACTGGTACAGATATTTCACAGAACTTTCTCTGTAACACTCATTGTCAGAAATATCTCCCAACACATTTTACTTTTCTTCGTAAGTGAAATTTCACTTTCAAAATTTTTTACAATATAAAAAAAAAGTTGTAAACTTTTGTCTTGGAAATATATTTGTCTTTCTCTCCAGACTCCGAAATGCAAAAGTCTGCTTGATAATTAGTCCTTAATTCTGATCCTTTGTCTACTGTTTTGCTGCCCCAACCTGTGTGAAAATTCCTCTTTTTTCTACCAACTTGCATACGGCAAGGGCAAGTCTTCAGAGACTTCCACGGCCTGTCAAAGCATAGCCTCCTAAACTAGATGCCTGTCGCTTGGCTCGGAAGCTTGGCAACAGTTGGAGCGGTAGACAGCGCCACCTGGTACAGATTGCGTGACTTTTTTATTCAACAGCCACCAAAAAATTTTAAAAGTGGGATATGATATACATAAAAGGCGAATAGAATCAAAGAAACGTCGATTATATATATCATATATCACTTCTTAAAAATATTGGTGACAGTTGAATAAAAAAGTCACGCAATCTGTACCAGGTGGCGCTGTCTACCGCTTCAACTGTTGCCAAGTTTATGAGCCACACGACAGGCATCTAGTTGAGGAGGCTATGGTCAAAGGATGAGCATAGTCTCAACAATCCAGTGTCGTTCCAAATTGTGATGATATATCTCCTGCCACAGGGGTGATTCCTCGTCATAGACCCCTACTCTCAGTACTAGTTCGACAATAATCCATTCATCTTTAGCTCCATACGAAAAAAAAAAAAATTCATTTCTTTAAACGGTTAATCAGATTTGAAAAAAAAAAAAAAACTTTGTATTAATTGAATAATTAGATTGTGCATTAACGCTACATTAACTTTACTTTACACACACACACACACATCTCTCTCTCAATAAATAAATAAATAAATAAATATATATATATATATATACATATAACATGAATCAGTTTTAAAAAGAGCGGAAAGTGATCAGGTCCGCATTGCCTTTTTAGTTTTCTTAACGTATCAACGCTCTGTCAACTGAGCGATAAATAACCAAACCAAGTTTTCTTTGGCTTAAATTCCAAATAAGTAGAACTACCATGCTTATAATCTCTGAATAGTTTGGTTTTTACATACTTATCAATGGCGAAGCGTCCATGGTGGAAGCGATGGAAGCAGCGCTTCCCCTATTTAAAGTTTTTAAAAAGTAATCAAGCAGCGTCGCCTCGTCGAAAGACTGAATTAATTCTTCCTCTGGTTTTGGAAGCGCTTCCATAGTTTTCTGAACCACGCTTCGCCCCTGATACTTATACATACACATATAAATCTTACTGACTGGAACATGAAATAAAATTATACTTTAAAAAAAATAAACACGCTTTTATTTAAATGTGAACTACAAAGCACAAAAAATCTATCTTTATAGTATTAAAATGCAGGTTAAGAGAAAATCGTGTGAGTGACACTCCATAATATTTACATACTTTTAAATTTTTAGTGAAAAAAAAATTGTTTCATTGCTGCCACCCGTTGTTATACAAATACGGCCAAATCTTGTGCCACATACGATAGAGTTTTATATATATCGATTTTTTTGTTTGCCCCTAGAACCTGCCCCTGATGGGATAGGAGCCTGGAAACACTTGTATGTAGTATTGTTATTGACTATGAAAACGTGTGCAAAATTTCAGGCCAATTGAACGTTCAGAAGTGTTCGAAAATTGAATTGCAAGATTACGTTACATATATTAATAGTTACATCATGTCAAGTTAATAAAAGCATGTTAAATAAATAATTTAGAATTAAACAAAAACCATTTTTAAAAAATCTCTCCTGACTGGGATCGAACGTTAGACCTTTAGGTTTGTAGCCCGGAGCTTTACCTCACAGCCACAGCGTTCACGTAGGGAAAGCCTTTTTTTTCACAATATTGATTTTTTGTTTGCTCCCAGAGCGGTTACAAACATATATACACGTGAAGCTAATAAAAGCGTGTTAAAAAGAGAGACATCGTCACTAACTTGTTGTGGAAGTCCGATATGTCTTTGAAATTTCCGAAGATGGACCCTTTCCTGTCCCGGAACTCCTTGGGAAGGCGGGGGTTGTCCATCTGCTTGTAGTAGTTCTCCACCACGAACTGCATGTCCTTGGCGAAGTCTTCCTCCGTCTCCACTAGCTCCTTCACGATTGCCCTAAAAAAACAAGCCACAGAGAGTAAATTAATCGATAATTTCAAAATCATCCTGCTTCTTAGAAATATACTAAAGCAGTTTTTTTTTTTTTTTTTTTTTTTAAGTGAAAACTTCTTTAGGCGCATTGAGCACTTTTTTGGGTGAACAAAAATCATGGAACTCGCGTCATCGTCACCGAAAGCTTTCCATGAGCTATATGTATACTGTGTATATATGCACAAAGATATACCTCCGTGCGTTATTAATATACATTATATATGTACACAGATCTATATATATCTCTCTACATATATATCCATGTAGGTAGCGCACGGCGCGGCATGCCTCATATACATATATATGTATAAAATGTATACTAATACGAGTAGTATACTGGCTACTGGCATCTGTCTCTTTCTAGTTCTATACTATATGTATGTATGTACTTTTTCTACAGTATATATATATAGTTCACAAAGTACAAGCACATGTTTTTATACAGACTGTTATAGTCTTCTTTTTGCTTTCGATATAAATTTTCAAATAAATAATAAAAAAAAGAAAATTGTTTTAGTTCTATTACAATATTTTTACCTAATATAAGGCTTAGTTCGTTTAGTATGGGTAGCTACAAATATTTTGCCGAATCCTATAATACAGATCCTAAACACTTCTTTAGGAACGAAAAATAATTCGAAAATAATAATCTAATAGCTCGACGATACAATTCCCAAGTTACTTAGTTTTCACTTCTATCGGCAGTCCCCAAACACTGCTTTTAGTTTTTTTTTTTTTTTTTTTTTTTTTTTTAAATCTTTAAAAATGTTTCAAAGCTATGCTAGGTTTTAATGACTCAGCTATTTCTCTATTTCAACCATATAGTTATGCAATAAGTTTTACAAGGATAAAGTTACATTTGCGCATCGCTTAATGAGAGAAGGGCCGATGAAGTTAATTCTTTCTTGTTTTTCATTCTATTACTTCTCAAATCCAGTACTGTCATGATATTTATGTTTTAATTTTTTTTAGAAATTTTTTAATTCATCAACCGTGAAAATTCATTTTATATAAAGTAGAGAGTAAAGTTAATTTTTATACCAACTATGTGAAAAATGACAGAGCCGGGTTAAGCGGGAAGGGGGGGGGGGGGTTTCGATTCCCGGGACTGGCATTTCTCACATAGTTTGTATCCGCGATTGTAATGAAATGCTCGCCCTCTGGTGGGCTAAGGTGAAATTACAATTAACTTCAATAGCTTTCGGCTTTCGTCGAGACGCCATTGCTTTCCGATGTTTAGTTTCACATATATTTATTGAATAAAAATGAATAAATCCGGTAAAAAAGATAACACTTACTGTTGTGTGCTACAGTGTAACTCCAAAGGCTCAAGAAATCCAGAATTAAGTTTCCATTTATTTCCAAATGACAAATTTAAAAGTTCAGTTGCTTCGGCTAATGGAAGAATTAATCAGATGATTTGAAACTAATATTTGCTCAGCCTCAGTTAAAAATCTACTTCCGATCGAACTTTGAATAAACTGAAATATTTTTCCCGAAAGCAATCGATTTTCCATGAAGCAATGGCGGAGAAATTATAGCACGAATATTAAGTAGTAACACAAATAGAACAATAATAAATACACGTGGCTATTATATTAACTAACAACAAAAGCTGAAAAAGCGCCATCTATCGATCATTACAAGCGCGGATGAAAATCAACTTCACACTCCACTTTATCTAAAATGAATTCTTTCGTGCTTTTCATTCTATTGCTTCATCATGATATTTACTTTTTTTTTTTTAATGCAAATAGCTTTTTTTTTATGTGATAAAAAGTAATTTTTGAGATGAAAAGGCGTCTTTCATGGGGAAAAATAATGCAAAATAACGACCCGTTTCAAAATACCACACGTTAATTCTAAGTTATTTTAAAAGGTCCATTTTTTTTACTCTGAGTCTTTTGGGCGTAACTGAACACATGTGCGCAGTGAATTTTTTATATCTCAACTGCAGCATCAGTTACAAAAAAAAATTGAAATCTTCATAATTTTTTGTCATGTGATTGAATTGAAGCGTTCGTGATAAATGTCATAATTTATTGATTTCCAAATGAATGTCCAGATTTGTGACCAATACACTCAGGGCCCGATTAGCCTTACAATTGAGGGGAAGCACAAATCCATTTGCTCCCCCCCCCCCCCCCCCCACACACACACACACACTGACTTCTTGGTCTAAAGACTCATGCAAACTTCTTGAAAATTTTATAAATTTTTCATTCAATTTTGTAGTTACCTGGAATGGAGGACAAGTCAATTCGTTTAAAACGTAGACAAGCAAATTCACTTGATTTTTGTACCAAGATATAAACTGGTGAAAGCCTACATTCATCACAACATATGAAATTATTCCATTATAAATGAATGTGTTAAAGCCTCATTAGTATATTTCTTACAAAATCTACAAATGATAGTTGTGCAGTCAGGTAATAGGACTGTAACTTTTTATAATGAACAATGCTTTTAGACCACAAGCTTACCATTCGGGGCCCATTTTTTTGGCTTAATTTGGGGCCTTTTCAAAATTTTCCAGGGGAAACACATGCTTCTCGTGCCTATTGGGTAATCAGGGCCAGAATACACTGATTATTAACATTCACAGAATATGTAAGAGGATTGGATAAAAACAAATGGGCTCTTCCCAGGGTCTTCTTTTGCTCAGTCACGTGATATAGAAAAACAAAGAACCAAATTCAATTAAATATTGTTCTTAAGAACAAAAGTGTTAATATTTAATAAAAAATAAAATAAAAGTAGTATTGTGCATTTGAAAACAGTAGAATAATTGTATTTGTAAGTTTAACAATTTTTGAAAAACATTTTATATCTTTAATTATTTTCACCTGTAAGAATCGATTTTTGTATGTTGTAGTGTAACTGTTATATTGACTGATCTAGAAGTAAATAATAGCTTGTTCTTGTGGAATGTTTATGGATTATAATTTGAAATTATAAGATGTTTTCTGTTAAATTTAATCGCATAAAGGTATTACAGCAAGTTAATTAACTTAGCTACTGGCCTAAATGGATTTACACCGTACGATGTTGTAGTATCAATGATATAAGCACCAAAAATCAGAGTACTTAACATGTTCTCCCTGAATATCAATAACAAATATAAACTAAATGATGATAGTAAATGTATACAGCAAACAAAAAATGATGAATAATGATATAAAATGAAATAAAAAATGATGTATAAAAAAAAATAACACAGAATAAATCGAATTGATCAAAAATAAAAATAGAAAATGTGTTGTTTCAGCAATCGCTATAGATATAGAAGACTTCATCTGCTCTTTGTTTATCTATGCCATGTGACCTCTGACGTCAGATGGGAAGAGCCCATTAGCAAGGAGCATTATAAGTAACTAATTATCCCTGAAATTTGGAATTCGAGAAAAATAAATTTAAATTTAACATTTCCTAAAAAAATTTAGAATGTAGAATCATATTATTTTACAAGTATTACATAGCCTCGTACATTCCATACTAACCATCTAGATATTTTTAATTGCATTCCTTGTGCCCTTAAACAGGTCGATCGACTGCAGATCTTTCTGAAGAATTGACTGAAACCCTAGTCAAGTTTGACATTAAAATTATTTTTTGTATAATTACGCGTTTGGAGGTTCCAGAATACTAATGCGGTTGATATTTGTGTAATGTCTGTTATCAGCCTAACTTTAAAACAAGTAATTGCAGGCAAATCAAATGTTGTATTTTGAAGGTCACGAAAAATTTGCTACTTGGTTTGATCAAAATTGACTACGGTGGGTGAAAATTGTATAAAAAATTTTAAATAAACTTTTAACTTTAAGAACAGCATCGAATTCTATATAAATATTGGTACTATATTCAAACGAGGGATTGAGAGCAGAGGTAGACCCCTCAAACAAATTTATTAGTCAAATAAAACTGTTCCTGTACCTAGTTTAAAATGTTTTTAACGTAGGGTTATATACAGCACTTATTATCTTACCCTTTTAATATACAATGTGCGTCTTCATAGTATTGAAATGCAGGGTAAGATAAAACCCTATGGATTACATACCAGATATTTATTTTAAATGATTATTACTTTCTCTTACCCATAGGGTCGAGAAAGTATTGTTTTAGGGTCAAATTTACGAACGTGAGTTTTTGTTATATTGACATGTTCTGAGGTCACCTGAATACCAAAATCATGTTTTTAGCGAATGGTCTGTGTGTCTGTCTGTTATCAGCGTATCTCAAGAATAAATAGTAGCAGAAATTCCAAACTCGGTATTCTAAATGTGTATCCTGTAGGGATGCTACAGTAAGCTTTTCGTTGAGATGAAGCCAATGGTTCGTGTACAGGGATACTCAAAAGTATTATTCAAATACATTACGTCTATGGGGGAAATTGCAGGTAAGTAGACTAAACCAAATGAAACGAATATATATTTTTTTGTGATAGAGATAGTCAACTGGGAAAACAATTTTGTGTATGTAGGAGCCTCGCCTCCCCCCCCTCCCCCTCGAGGGGAGTAAATTTTCATGATGGGTATCTTTCAAAAGAGGGTATCATGATGGGTATCTTTCATCGATCTGCGATAATTTAAAATAAAGTTACCGATTTTTTTCATTTTTAACAATTTTATATATATATATATATATATATATATATATATATAATATTGAGAATAAATTCAACTTTTTTTTTACATTTAGTGTTATACTACTTCTCTAATATGGAAATCGTCTGCATTATCATAAAAGATAATTTGTTTAAATAATAATTTTAAAAACAGAATTATTTTTTAATAACATTTAAATTCTATATAAGAATAGGTGCATTAAGGAAATGGGGGTTTGAGGGGGGCTAATGCCCCCCCCCCCTCACACATAACTAATTATCATACAAAACTTTTCCAAAGCCTAATTTGAATTGTTTTAACATAGGTTTACATAACAGTACTCGTTATCTTACCTCTTAATCTCCAACCTGTATTTATAGTAATAAATTTCAGTGTAAGAGAAAGTCGTGTGAGTGACACACTAGATTATTATTATTATTTTTTAAATTAATAAACTAACTATATTTATCGTTATGAAGATGGGGGCAACTACTGGGTATCTAAAATATCATCAGTGCTTGTAAATGACCAAATTGTTGAGCTACGAAATTTCTGTATGTTTTCAAATTTCTTTTTCTAAGACAAAGTTATCGTAAAAGATTTTTATCTACATTTCAAAAAGTTTCTAGCGTCTATAACTGTGATAGTAACAGTGTGTTTGGAGTTCAGAAGGCGGTGGAGTCATTTTTGATAAACTTGCCGAAGCAGCAATGAGTTTGCAGCAGAGATGGCGTTGATTTGTAAGTTGATTGGTGTTGATTGACAGTATACTAAGAGACCAGGTACTTTTTAAATGGTGGAAATATCTGTTAAAAAGGGTCATAAGTATTTTTACAATAACCTGAAAAATAATTATGTTTGAAACTTCTCATTTTTAAGATGTGTTAATAAAGGATTTGTATATCTATTACATCTGAATAATTGTACATTTTAAATTTTATTTATTTATTTATTTAGATATCAGAGCTTAAAAAAAAAAAAAATCGACGTTAGCCTTGCGTGCACAGGATTACACGCAAACGATACATCATATGAAAAAATATACTGTAACTATATGTCATTTCTTACATTTACATGTTCTGTTAAAGCTGATATACTTTCATTAATTTCTAGCTAACCATCACGGAGATATTGTGCGCGCAAAATATATCGACAAAAAAATTTGCTCTGACATTTTTATAAAAAAAATTATAAATAAAAGATGTAGAATTATTTTAATGGCTGTAATAGCGAGATAAAAATCACATGTCTCTAGCATATTACCACCATTGCAAAATCACGCAGCGATTGTTTCGGATCAAAATCTTTAAACATGCCTCTACATCAAGGAAGAAAATGTGAAAACGAGTAGCCTGTAAAAGCAGCAACGAACAAACACACGCTTAAACATAATCGTTCTTTTGGTATATTCCTTCTTTTACGCTACACTCGTGCCTACTATTTCTCGTCTGATGAAGAGTCTTGCTCCACTGTAAAAAAAAAAAAATAACTATTACCAGCTGCAAGAAACTCTCTGTGATTGGAGAAAATAATTATTATCTTCAATAACAGAGAGTTTCTTGCAGCTGGTAATAGTTATTTTTTTACAGTTTTCATTACGTTGACTCGAAACAACTGCAGCTTAATTTCACAAACGATGGTATGTTTGCTTACAAAGTCTTTCTTCAGCACTTACTCTCTGTTTTGTATGGCTTCGAGCTCTTTGGGATCGAAATCGGCCTCTGTGACCACGTAACTGCCGAGTGTGTCGTAAGCCGTGGACTTCTCCAGGTAGCAGGCAGGCACCCATCCTTCTTTGGGGCTGTCGTCCGCCGTCATCGGAAGGACTCGGACCAACCACCTATAATTAAACAATAAACAAAATTCAAATTCATAAAAATGATTAGAGCATTATATATATATGTATACACATACAGGATTGGCAAAAATTCCCTGACAGTTTTAAACTGCAATAAAAAATTAAGTGTAGTTGACGGTTTGTGCTAAAATGCTTATTACGATGAAAAGTTTTGTTTAAGAAAATAAGAAAAACAGTTCAAAATGTTGCTTATACGTGGTGCTTTACCTTAAAAACAACAACAAAAAAAAAAAAAAAAAAAAAAAAAAAAAAAAAATCTGGAGTGACTCCATTTGAATTTCCGAACATTGAGTAATTCACGGTTTTGTAGATAAAGTAAAGTAAGAGGAGTTGTTAAATAAACAAAAAGGGAGAAAATTATAATAGTGTGTTTGAGTATTTTTCTCCATATAGTGCACGAAGTTTTATTGAACGCTACTGAACTTTGAGCCCATAGATTATAATGATAAAGAATTTTTCATTGTGTCCCTGTAAAAATCTATAAATGCTAGATTTACCAAAACGCATATAGTGAGTACAACAGTGACTTATATTTATATAAATTTTTAGCTCCATCGGATAAGGCATATAGACGCTATCGCACTTTAAAGTTTGAACCAATATGCCACAATGATAAAGAAATTTGCATTGTGTCCCTGTAAACAGAACCATAAGTGCTAGATTCTCTAAAGTTCATAAACTTCGTGTGATGGAAACCTGTAACACGTATAAAAGTTTCAATTCATTTAAATGAGGCGTTTAGTCGCTATCACAGTTTAAATAATTGGAGCCTATAGCCCACAATAATAAAGAAATTCTCTTTGTGTCCCTGTAAAACTCTGTAAGTGCTAGAGTCACCAAAATGAATACAGTTTGTATGATTGTGACTTATAACACACACATATATATATATATTTATATATATGTATAAATTTTCAGCTCAAATAGATAAGGCATTTAGAAGCTATCACACTTTAAATAATTTCACTCTATAGGCCATAATGATGCAGAATATTTTGTTGTGTCGCAGTAAAAAAAAACTATAAGTGCTAGATTCACTAAAACCTATACAGTTTGTGCAAATGTGACCTATAATATGTGTATAAATTTTTTGCTCAATTGAATTAGACGTTTAGACGCTATCATACTTTTAAAAATTTGGTCCCATAGGCCATAATGATAAAAAAAAAAAAAAAAAAAAAATCTTTGTGTCCCTGTAAAAAAACCCACAAGTGCTAGATTCACCAAAATCTATACAGTTAGTGAAACTGAGACCTATAATATGTGTATAAATTTTTTGCTCAGTTTAATAAGGCGTTTAGACGCTATCGCATTTTTAAAAATTTGGTCCCATAGGCCATAATGATAAAGAATTTTTCTTTGTGTCCTTGTAAAAAAACTATAAGTGCTATATTCACCAAAATCAATAGGGTTCGTGTCACGTTGACTTAAAATATATGTACAGTCGGTAACAAAAGTTTTCGAACACTAGCGAAAAGTCCTATGTAAAAAAAGTGCACTTCAGACGGTTTTGTTAAATTAAATCCTTGTCGAATCTTGTCTTAGTGTAAGAACATGATTCGTTATGGATTTATTTAACAAAACCGTAAGAAGTGTACTTTTCTTACATAGGAATTTTTGCAAGTGTTCGGACACTTTTGTTACCGACTGTACCAACTTTCAGCTCATTCGAGCAAAGCGTTTCAACGCTGGCGCGTTCACTCACACACATACATACACATATACATACACAGATCCACGTAAAAATAGTGAAAACGGACTCAGGGGACCTCATAACGTATAGAAACATCAAAATCTCAAATTCGGATTTTTGACATGATTACAAAAATTGCCATATGTATGTTCGAAAGTAAAACTACTATGTTGTGGCCACCACATGACTTTCTTCTATATTTTCCTATACAAATTCACTCAGTAAAAATAATTTATTAAAATTGTTATTCAAAAAAATTGTCTTCTATGATAATGCAGACAATTTCCATATTAGAGAAGTAGTATAACACAAAATATCTAAAAAAAGTCAATTTTATCGTCAATATTATTTTTTTTTTTTTTTTTTTTTTTTTTTTTTTATGAAAAAAATTGATAACTTCATTTTAAATTATCGCAGATCTATGGTTCAACCATTCATTTTAAAGGTACTGGCGAGTTCTTTTGAAAGATACCCATCATGAAAATTTACTCCACTCGAGGGGGGGAAGCGAGGCTCCTACACATACAAAAAAATTTTCCCAGTTGACTATCTCTATTATAAATAATTCTGGTAAACTTCATAATGATTACTAAAAAATAATTCTCTTCATGCCCATTTATACAAAATTTTGTCCTATACCACCCTGTTAAAACTTTAGAAAAAGCGGTATGGCAATGCAACCTGTAAGACAATTTTTACCAAAAGTGGATAGGCACTCATTTATGCCAAGGTGCAACTACATACCCATTTGTATGAAATTCTGTGCAGTACTTCCTGAGATACAGTTGCCACAAAATTTAGACAGACAGACATTTTCTAAAAATGGTCAAATCGTGTTCTGCAGCTCTCAAAACGTGTCAATCCATCAAAAACCCGAGGTCGAAAACTTTTACGAATCCAATACTTTCTTCTATTGAATATAGAAGAAAGTAATATATATATAATTCAAGGCGAAGCATTAAAGATAATTTGTTTTGTGAAATTCATAACGATATTTGAGGATGTATGCCCTTTATAATACAGTTAATCAATGCAATCACGTGTTTGGCAGCCTTAACTGTGGCAAAATGTGACAGATTCAATTACATGCGTTATTCGCGTCCTCTATACTTTAATGTCGGCGGCCACAGGGGAAGACCTTCCCATGTTCCTACAAGAATAAATCAAAAGGTGGCTACAGTAAAACTACACTGAGAAAAGATTGTGTCACTGACATCTAGAAACTAAATTGTGGCTCTAGAAATTATTGTTGCATGTCATTCTTATCAATTCTAGTCCCCTTTGAAAGCGAATTGTAGAAACCCCTATTAGAATTCTAGAGCGTTTGCTTACATGATCGAGGTCAAACTTATTTGCAAATCTCTGCGGATAAATTCGAACACAAGAGGTGACTTTCAGCAACTATCATTCATGTTTGCCACCCAATTGTAGGAAATCCGCCATACGAAGGATTCATTCATAACATTCATAATATTGTTTGACTATCTAGAAATATATAGACTTTTCAATTCTCGATTATTTCTTCTATTCATTTTATTGGTTTACTTTATACGCATAGCTCGTAAACCTATATTTCCAGTTTAGGGATTCAGAAAATGACTATTTATTCGTTCTAAATGAAGGTGGTATATTCTTTTTCTCAGTGTGCAAGAAACGCTTTATCCATTTATCTACCGACGTCAAAGACATCTAGCCCATCTTCTATGTGGCATATACACACAAGGCTTTACACGGAGAGGTTTACAGCGTGTCCATATATATATATATATATATATATATTAATACATTTGAAATGAAAAGGAAAGCATCGCTACGAACACGAAAATTTTCCTATGCTGCAGATCGAAATAAGAATTTATAGATATGATTAGAACAGAAATGTGTAATGTGTGTGCACTGTACGCATAGATTCCACTGATGTGCGAAGCTTGCGAAAATGTTGGCCAAAAGTTGGCCTGAAACGATCACTTTTGTTCCCTCTACAAAAACTGCTTGTCTTAGTCCTACAGCCTACCACCTACAACGGTAGTCCTGGAGCCTACAATCTACAAGTGTAGTTCTACTACTTAAAATACATACCATAAATTTTGAATCACCCTATTTACACTCATACAGATACGCCTATACATTTATGTATATTTCCTTATTTCTAACATATTGTATTTAACATATTATCCAAAAAATGGTCAAAAACAACGTTAGATTCAGGGTTGCAAGGATGGGGAATTTGAAATAAATAATTATAAGATAAAAAAAAATTATATACCATGTTTTTAAATTTTCTGTTGAATCATAGCTGTAGAAGTACATTAGCACTTCATCAATGTGTATAAGATTTTTAAAGTGATAATGATGTCCATTTTCGTGTGATACATAATTTAACTTTTTACAATTTTTTAACGTTCACGCTCAATTAAATGTGAAATTTTATTTTTCCGACTGAGCGAAAATAATGCCTGGACCGGGAGTTGAACCCCGGATCTTTGACTTACAAGGTCAAGGCTCTACCTATTGAGCTATGACATAAAATTTCATTAAATATGATTTTCTTCCAATCAGTTGATTGTGATTTTCTTTCTCCCATTGTTTAATGGTGTTTTCCTTTACCTGCGGCTTATTTCTGTTGAGCTATCTAAATGATAGACCAGATGTTTTCTGCCTAAAGGTTGTCTGAGTGAGTAATGCTGGCCAGTTGTCGGCCTGGATAGCTCAATTGGTAGAGCCTTGATCTTGTAAGTCAAACATCCGGGGTTCGACTCTCGGTCCAGGCATTATTTTCACTCAGTCGGAAAAATAAAATTTCACTAAATATGATTTTCTTCCAATCAGTTGATTGTGATTTTAATAAAAATTGTATTTCAATTAAATGTATTTATTTTTAGGTCGAAAGAAAATGAACTCGTCAATTTTTTTTGGCAACCATTAAATTATAGCTAACATTTTAATGGCTATTTTTAAAGCTATTAGGAGGTTATTATTTTCATATTTTAATTAATTAAAAGAAAACTAATCAAAAATTCAAAAATCGGACTTCGAAGTATTGTGTTGCTATCGGGTTCTGAGCTATTCTGAAAGTTTCAAAAGTCTGACTAGTAGCAAAATTAGTTAAAAATAGATCCTAAGATTTGTACCGGACAAACAAACAAAAATCGAAGTTAATAAAAACATGGTAAAATAATTATAACATAAAAAAAACTTTTTATAAACCATGTTTTAAATTTTCTGATGAATCATAGAGCTCATGTGCAGAAAATTTTTTAAGTGAAAATACGTCAATTTTTGTGAGATTCATAATTTAACTTTTTATATTTTTTTAACGTTCACGTTTAATTAAATGTATTTATTTTTAGGTCGAAAGAAAATGAGCTCGTATTTTTTTTTTTTTTTTTTTTTTTTTTTTTTTGGGGGGGGGGGGGGGGGGGCAACCATTAAATTATAGCTAATATTTTAATGGCTATTTTTAAAGCTATTAGGAGGTTATTATTTTCCTATTTTAATTAATTAAAAGAAAACTAATCAAAAATTCGAAAATCGGACTTCGAAGTATTGTGTTGTCTTCGGGTTCTGAGCTATTCTGAAAGATTCAAATGTCTAGCTAGTAGGGAAGTGAGTTAAAAACCGATTGCAAAATTTGTACCAGACAAACAAACAAGAATCGAAGTTAATAAAAACATGGTAAAATCACATCACGCTGCAAGATCTTTCTCAGCGTGAGATTTCTCAACTGGAGGTCTTTTTTGAAGTTTAAGGTTACGCAAACACTTTGAGCGTGAAAGGACATCCAAGTATACGGTTCCAAGTAATCGCTGGCAAGCGTATGCGACTGTTCGCATGTAGCCCATATGCATCATGCCGTCATCGGTATTTCTTCTTCCAAAATACCTGGAGGAAGTGGGGGAGTTGAGATCCTGTACAAATAAGTGACGGCAAGTGGGGATGCATGCCAGCGAGAGAACTTATCTAAGCGTAGAACGACACTATGAAACTCTAAAAGTAAAATTTTGGCTTCTGAAATACTTGAACAGTTACAAGAAAAATCTGGAGTGACTTTCCGAACATTGAGTAATTAAGAGTTTTGTAGATAAAGTAAAGAAAGAGGAGTTGTTAAACAAAGAAAAGAGAGAAAACCATAATAGAGTGTTTGAGTCTTTTTCTCCATATACTACACGATGTTTTATTGAACGCTATGGAACTTTGAGCCCATAAGATCATAACGATAAAGAATTTTTCGTCGTGTCCCTGTCAAAACCTATAAATGCTAGATTCACCAAAATGCCTATAGTGAGTGCAACAGTGATTTATAATATTCATATAAATTTTCAGCTCAATTGAATAAGGCGTTTAGATGCTATGACACTTTTAAAAATTTGGTCCCATAGGCCATAATGATAAAGAATTTTTCTTTGTGCCCCTGTAAAAACACTATAAGTGCTAGATTCACCAAAATCAATAGGGTTCGTGCTACGGTGACTTGCAACTTGCGTACCAACTTACAGCTCATTCGAACAAAGCGTTTAGACGCTAGCGTGTTCACTCACAGACATACACACACATACATACATCATCGTAAAAATAGTGAAAACGGACTCAGGGGACCTCGAAACGTATAGAAACATCAAAATCTCCAATTCGGATTTTTGACATGATTACAATACTTTCCTCACTATAGTGTTCGGAAAGTAACTAGCATGCTATTAGTTATCACAAAACTTTCTTCTGTATCATTCTATATAACAGTATCACGTTCTGGTTAACAATCATACAAGTTTAACCATAGCTTCTCATAATACAGATTTTAACTAGGCAGTTTAGTGCGATTTTAATCGATAGATGCCCAAAAAATCGCTGATGGGGAATAAAAGCAGTGCATCTGCCGTCCGATATACTCCTAAAATTAAATAATCATTCTTTTTCAAAATTTTCATAAACACCTATCAAATTTTGTGCATTAAAACACAACAGAAGCTGAGAAGCCTTCCAACACATGGGGAAAATAGCAGTGCCTCCAGTTTTCTGATTTTCATTGAAACTGAATCAGCATAATGTTTCATTAATAGTTCTCGCACATATTTATTTTTGGCAAATTCTACAATGTAGAAGCTGAGATAGAGCCTTTCCATAAATGAAGGTGTTGGACGCAATGTATTGATAGACACGCAATGAATTGGACCATAAGCCCAAATAGCCGATAGACACTATGTCAATATACAACTAAACATAAATTTTTATGCAATTCTCAGTATAAGTTTCTGATATACAGCTGCATCAAAATTTTTGGTCACACATACATACACAGAAAGACTAGCTAAAAGTGGTCAAATCGTGTTCAAGACACCTCAAAATGTATAAATGTTTCAAAAAAACAAAGTTATAAATTTTTACAAATCCTATATTTTCTTCTAGAATATAGAAGAAGGTAACTTGTATGCTGTGGGCATCACAAAATTTTCTTCTATACCATTCTGTATATCACCTACGTATGTCACCTATCAGTTACTCGAATGACAGTTACACAGGTTTTCGTCGGTACATCTTCAGAGTATCTAGGGGATGTCTAAAATAAAAGCAATACAAGAAAAATAAAATTACTTCTTGGACAGAATTTAACTTAGGAAAGGAGTTCTGTTTTAGACATAGGCTTTTCCTCCTTGCGTACTCTGCTCTTAGATTCAGTAATAGACTATTTTATATTAGTTACAAAAATCTAAAATTTATTGAGTTTTTTATCCAAAATATAATTTTTGTTTGGTAAAGGATATTTTCTGAGGGCTACTTAGGTTTGCGTGCCAGTAATTTCGTCGGGCTAAAGTGTAGGGACTGTTTTGTCACGGCTGTTTTATCAGGCAGGTTTTATCAGGGCTATTTTGGTGGGGCTGTTTTCGTGGGTCTAATTTTTTGGGGATGCTTTTCTGTGGTTATTTTGTAGTCGGGGTAATTTGTCTGAACTGCTTTTTTAGAGATATTTTGTCGAGACTGCTTTGTCTGGGCTATTTTTGACCTCGGCCTAATTTGTCAGAACTATTTTTTCGGGGCTATTTTGTCCTGAGGCTGTTTTATCTTGAGGCTATTTCATCGGAACTATTTTGTCAGAGCTAATTTGTCTTGGTGCGTTTTACTGTATGGGCTTTCTTTTCTCAGCCTATTTTGTCAGATGTATTTTATACTAGAGTTCACTTGCCCTGGGGCAAATATTTTGTCCTAGAGCTAACTTGTTCTGGGTCTATTTTGTCGGAGTTATGTCCACTGATTAATTTCTCTGGATATGTTTTGACGGGGCTACTTTATCCTAGTTGAAATTTGTGAAATTTTAAAAAAATTGCGTTAGAAAACTGAAGAGTTGGCAGCTCAGCAAGACGGGGTGTTGCAGATGGTGACGACGTTTCGTGTGAAAAAAAATGTTCTCCGGTCCTAAAAAGAAAAACCCACTGGCGTCGAGTGAAATAGGTTGTCTAATAAATATTTTCTTATAAATAGATAATAGATATCACCCTAAAATGTGAGATTGGCGCAACGTATTCTGAACCCTTCTAAAATCTAATGACTGACATAATAAATAGTTAAATATGCCTCTGGCTGAAAAGATGAAATCGTGCATATCGAAGTGCATGGCCCACCGTTATCATTAGAGGAAATATTTAAAAATAGCCTCCTTCTTTACAAGAATAACTCCCAGAGATGAGACATGAAGGGTCGTCAGACAAATTTATGCATGTCATTCAGACTTCGGAGATAATTTAGTTTTATAATGTAAATCTGTGTGTGTTTTAAAAATGTTAAAAAATGTTTATTTTGCAACGTTTTATGTGTATTAAATAGATTTTGTGTTCAATTAGGAAATATAAACGCATAAACGAAGTCTGCCGACATTGTCATCGAAAATGAAATGATAGAAAAGTAATAGATAGAACTAAGATGTAGTAATGAGAAAAATATGAAGGATTACACTCGATTTAAAGAACATTTAGTAGCGTCGTTTAAACGATTTTGAATAAGTCAATATATCACCCAATAATCGATACTGAAAATTATAATAGGATGTTTGACTCTTTCTCCTCAAGCTAATAAATCGGACGGTCATTCTTGTATTGTATACAATTTTTATTAAAATCACACAATCAACTGTGGAAGAAAATCATATTTATTGAAATTTTATTTTTCCGACTGAGTGAAAATAATGCCTGGACCGGGAGTCGAAGCCCGGATCTTTGACTTACAAGGTCAAGGCTCTACCAATTGAGCTATCCAGGCCGACAAACCGGTCGGCATTACTCACTCAGACAACCTTTTGGCAGAAACATCTGGTCTATCATATAGATAGCTCGACAGAAATAAGCCGCAGGTAATGGAAAACACCATTAAACAATGGAAGAAACAAATACAATTTTTATTAAAATCACACAATCAACTGTCACACAATCAGCTTATTTCTGTCGAGCTATCTACATGATAGACCAGATGTTTCTGTCAAAAGGTTGTCTGAGTGAGTAATGCCGACCGATTTGTCGGCCTGGATAGCTCAATGGGTAGAGCCTTGACCTTGTAAGTCAAAGATCCGGGGTTTGACTCCCGGTCCAGGCATTATTTTCACTCAGTCGGAAAAATAAAATTTCAATAAATATGATTCTTTTGTATGTCCCTTTGACGCAACTATAATGGGTTAGCCGAACCAAGCTGAAAAACAAAAAATTATTATTATAATATTTCGGTTTCATTTTCTTTGAAATAATTTAATATACAGGGTGATTATAATTCGAGTTACGATTTCAAAACGCTATAATTTTAAGACTACCCATCAGAGCGATTGGATATCTTACCAGAACAATCGTGAGGCAATGAAATTTTGTTTAGCAAAAGAAACAAAAATAGTTCCAAAATGTCCCTATGGATGGCGCTGTCAGGATAATGTCAGGGGAAACGCCTAAATGGACTCATTAAACACAGGAATGTCGTTAGCAACACAATGATAAGCAGGAAACAATAGACTTCAAGGGTTTGCTACAATATTTTTTTAACAAAAAAACAAGAATATGTGTTTACAGCGGAAACAGTCAAAGTGAAAAGAGAAAAAGAGGAGCTTCATGAAACAAATACTTTACGGATTATTAATGGCACATTTTGAAACTGTTTTTTTTTTTTTCTTCTGCCAAACAAAATTTCATTGCCTCACGATTGCTCTGGTAAAATATCAAATCGCTCTGATGGGCAGTTTTAAAATTATACCTTTTTGAAATCGTATCTTTAATTATAATCACCCTGTACTTCATTTCTTGACGCCCCATAGAACTTAATATAATTGCATATTATTTCATGCTTCCTTGTAAACTAAAGCAATCATACGATTACCTCACTCAAACCTCTCCCTACCCCCACCCCCCTTAAAGAACAAGGGAAAGAAAGAAAGAAAGAAAAGAAAAGAAAAATCACATCGGTAATTATGAATGAAGAAGGTAAAAATTCACTGGGAGCTGACTTTATTAATGTGCCCTTTTTCCGAGAAATAACTTCAGAAAGGTACGACGAAACAACACTAAATTCTATCTGGATAGACACCTAAACCTATTTTATGAACATAGCAAGCTATTACGGAATTGGGAAAGTGGGTGTCTGGGTTCCCATGGTCCCCAACTTCTGTTTTAAAATTTTTAGTACAGTATTTTGAAACAAAAGCAGGTTTTAAAATTTTTAATTTGTGCGGCATAATTTTTGTTTTCTATTGCCTAAAACTGCTTCACTTTTAACGAATAGAAACTAAACTTTCGGAAAACTACAAAGAGAAATCCTTCGAAGCCTAAGGACCAGGAATTTTAAAAATCAAGAAGAAGACTAACTTTTTCTTTTTTGAACGCTTTATAACGAAGTTCAGTTTGTTTGCTTGTCAGCACTTATTTTTTGACATATATATATTTAATAAGTCTTAAGAACATATATATTAGAGATGCAACGATTATTCGGCGGAAGCCGAGTGCTCGGCCTGTCAGCCGAATATTCGGCTTCGGCCGAATATCAAGTCCATTATTCGGCCCAGGCCGAATAATTCTGTAAGAAATGTTTTTATTTATATTTACACAATATAAATAAAATCATTATATTACAGAATAATTTTTTTTTAATTTTAGAATTTATATTTGTCATGTATTGTAAAAATTTTATTTGAAATTAACTAATATCCCCCCCCCCCAAAAAAAAAAAAAAAAAAAAAAAAACTTTCATACTTTGAATGAATTTTATACCATTTTAATGTAAGGATCATGTAAAAACTTTTATGCTATATCAATAAGTGCAAAACATATTATATCTGTAGTAAGCTAACATAATCTGTTAAATTTAAAATTAATCTATTCAAAATTGTCCCAACTGAACCATACAAGCAAATTCTGATTTTTTTCAAAGCGTAATGAAAAAATTTAATATTTATCCTTTGTTATTTAATAACTAGCAGGCTTTGCCCGCTTCGCTGGACATTAAACTTAAATGAGTTGTCAAAATCCCATATCTTTATTAATAACCCAAGTTCTCGCTGTGATTGGTAGAGGTTTTCTCGCTCGCAAAGTGAGGAGTCTAGGTCTCCACTGTCTTCGGCACAACTTACCCACTTCTTACTTCCCCTTCCTCAGCGGGTGAGTTCGAAATTTTGCAAAATCACACTAATGTACATAATGCGTACACTTAATCAATATACAGTCTGGGTCCCCACTGCCTTAGGCACAACTTACCCACTTGTTACTTCCCCTTCCTCAGTGGGTGAGTTCGAAGTTTTGCAAAATCCCACTAACGTACATAATGCGTACACTTAATCAATATCCGCACACCAAAATTCGCCATTCTAAGATAATTCAAAGCGAATTCAAACGGAAAAACATGTTTTTACACATGTTTATTGGGAACGACTTCAGTATAAACCCACAACGATATTTGGCGATTTTTTTTGTTGGCGATTATGGCTAAATCATAAATCTAAAAATCATAAATCATATATGATAAATGATAAAATCATAATCTAAATCATAAATCCAAAATAAACAAAATATTAGGCTGCCATATTATATCGCAAACAGTCCAGAACGACATAGTTATCCTTCAAAACAACGCCAAAGAAAAATCGCCAAATTCAGCTGTGGGGTTATACAGAAGTTATACCGTTTATTGCCCTCCGACTCCGAGAAGGGGGGGGGGAGATTTCGAATTTCGTGAAATCCAGTTACAATAAGTGCCGGATGCAAACAAACAATTTACGCACCAAATTTCGTGACCACAGAAGTCTTTAATAGAAAATATAAATAAATAAGTACAAAATGCACAGCTTTAGTATGGGAACCCTTTGGTGACTTTAAATATTTTAAGCCATTTTTGCGATGAACTGAATTGGCTATCTCAATTGTGCAATCAAAGATCTTGGCGAGAAACGTCCGAGCTACTTCGGTTCCGAATTTCAAATTTTGCCAAAGGGATCCAATACTAAAGCTGTTCCATATCGAATCTAGGTTGAAAACGGAAAAAGGGTAAAATAAATTAGAAATATCAGACCTATATTTATAAATTTGGTACCAAATGAAAGAGGCGATTTTTCTGAATCCAGGGGTGCAAACAGTTTTTCGATGCGACAATTAGATATTAAAAAAATAACTAAAGTATGAAATTTAAGTGGCAACGGAAAAACGGAAAAAGGGGAAAATAAATTAGAAGTATCAGACCTATCGT
This sequence comes from Salticus scenicus, assembly GCA_963930645.1. NCBI lineage: Eukaryota > Metazoa > Arthropoda > Arachnida > Araneae > Salticidae > Salticus > Salticus scenicus. The sequence continues at coordinate 402,495,319 of OZ005649.1, read as the reverse complement.
TACAAATTCAGCACCAAATTAAAGAGATGATTTTTCTGAATCCTGGGGTGTAAACAGTTTTTCGATACGACAATTAGATGTTTTAAGATTAACTAAAGTATGAAACTCAGATGGCAAAACTTCATTTAAATCTTTTCATAATTTGTAGTGCGATTCACGCGAATGAAAAAAGTCTTTATCTTAAAAATTTATTTTTGCATTTTATTTTTCCATTCAAAGCGTTTTAGTGAAAAAATATTTATGGCGCATGCGCAGGCGTTTTTTACCCACAATTTAAACACTAATCAGAATTTTGAAAATTTCTATAGATATAATTTTAAGTTGGGTGAAGACCTAAGTTTCTGCCAAGCGCCGTTGAATTCCGTCCAGCCGTTCTCGAGTGATGCCCGGACAAACGTGTTTTAGTCTTTTACCCCCCAGGGGGGAACGGGGGAGAATTTCTGAAAAGTTGATGGATATAATTTTAAGTTGGGTGAATACCTAAATCCCTGCCAAGCGCCGTTGAATTCCGTTCAGCCGTTCTCGAGTGATGCCCGGACAAACGTGTTTTAGTCTTTTACCCCCTAGGGGGAGAACGGGGGGGAATTTCTGAAAAGGTGATAGATATAATTTTAAGTTGGGTGAAGACCTAAATTCCTGCCAAGCATCGTTGAATTCCGTCCAGCCGTTCTCAAGTGATGCCCGGACAAAAAAAGCGACATTCGGACACGATGACACACACACAGACACACACACACACACACACACACAGGCAAAATTTTCTGAAGTCATTTTCGGCTTTCATGGGGTGTAAAACGTGAAGATATCGCAAAATTTTTCGATTCCGACAAATTTACAGACAAAACTCTGATTTTATTAATATAGATAATAATAATTATTATAAAATCCTGCCAGTGATATTTTTTATAATTGGGGGCGGGTGGGGGGAAATCAGAAATTGAGTTAGATTGTTCAAAATTGGTATACATTGGTTTTGGGAGCCTAAAAGTCGAATGAGAATATTTTCGAAAGTGTAAAATTATTAGGGGGGGGGGGGGGCAAAAAATTAGAAATTGAGTTAAACCGATCTAAACTGGTATTTATAGGTTTTGGTAGCCTACGAGTCGAAGAAGGATATTTTGGAAAGTGTAAAATTATTAGGGGGGGGGGGCAGGAAGGGCAAAAAATTAGAAATTGAGTTAGACCGTTCAAAATTGGTGTATGTATAGGTTTTAGGGGCCTAAGAGTGGAATGAGGATATTTTAGAAAGTGTAAAATTATTAGGGAGCAGGGGGGAGGGCAAAAACATAGAAATTGAGTTAGACCATTCAAAACTGGTATGTATAGGTTTTGGGGCCTACAATTGAAGGAGGTATTTTTAAAAGTGCTACATTATTAAGGGGAAGCGGAAAGAGGGACTAGGGGGACAAAAATAGAAATTGAGTTAGACTGTTCAAACTGTATACGTAGGTTAATTAGGAGGGGCAGGAAAGGTGGGGAATAAATATGCGTATCCCTTAATCTGTGCACGCGCAGTGCGCACGGGTCTACGCTGCCAACGGCAGTGGGGACCCGGTGTAAGTTTTTACTCGATCAAAAAGATTTTTTTTTTTTTTTATGACCGATAATATGGAATTTTGAAAATTCATTCATTATAGTGATTCATTTAAAAATAGAGAACCCACCAGCTAGTGAAGCTTACTAGTATCTATTAAAATATGACTAGACAATACCTCATAAGAAACTTGCAAAGAATTATTATTATTGAGGCAATTTTTAAGCCGAACATAGCCGAATATTTTTTTCAGAATCAAATAATGGTTTTAAAAATTAAAAATTTGTATAAAAATAACTTTTAAAAAAGAAAATAATACATTTTAGTTATGAAATGTACAAGAGTTGTGCATACTATACCATGTTTTTAGACAAAAATGAGTTCATTATTCGGCGGCCGAATAGGCCGAATATTCGGCTATAATTTGGCCGATTAATTGGCATTCGGCCAAACTATTGTTCGTTGCATCTCTAATATATATATATGTTATTTATGTTTACTTTAGAATATTTTCGGCTGAAAAATCATACGTACAGCACACGGTACACAATATGGGTGTGTACAGTAAATCGCTATATATTACGTACTTAATAAGGTATTCCTATTAAACCTATTTCAACATGTTTAAACAGTACCCAAAACAGCGAAAACAGCAGATATTTTTCAAATGCCGAAAAGCATGTTTACTCTAGAAAATGGCTTGATCGGCAACAAGAAAAAAATACTTGGATTCATTGTAAGTTTTTAATTTGAAATGTTTAATTTTAATAATTGAAGCGTGAGTACTTTTGATTGTGTCACACGTTTTTAATAATAAAATATACTGAAATAAATTAGAGGCATGTAGAGGATAAATGTAATTGAAAATCTATGGATGATTTTTTAAAATTTTTTGTTTACCTCCTCGGCTTGGACGCGTCGATGACTTCTACCTGCTGTCCCTCTTTCATGGCGACCGCCTCCTCATCGAATTCCATCGGCTTGAAGTCCATGATCGCCACATATACATCGATACCCTAAACAAAAGGGGAAAAAAACTTTAAATTAGTAAAATAAATAAATAAAAAATATAAATATAGATGGAAATCTACGATTTCCCTTCCTTTATTACTCATCAACCTATCGCGGACCCGACAAGAAAAGTGACACAATTCAAAAATGTCAATTTTGAGTTGATGTCATTGAAAAAATGCTTTGAAATGTCTCAACGTTAGGCTGACCAGATCAAAGTACCTTTATAATAGAGAAGCATTAAAAATTGCTACAATTATCAAATTATGGATGTATTTTTACATTCCTAATAAATAAGGATTAAAAATAAAGTGTTATTGATTAATAATTTAGTTTCTTACAATTTTTTAAAACTTGGAAAAATGCCTTAAAAAAAAAAGGGCGTCTCCATTTGTCCCCAGAAAATGGGGACGTTTGGTCAGTACACTCAACGTACATAAAAATCTCCTTCTCAAAAATTATTTTACCAGAGAAGCAATTGTGCCAGTTTTATTATAAATTTTATAGTAATTTTTAAGTTGATTTTTCTCACATACTGCATGTTTGAGCTGTGTTATTTTTCTTGCTGGGGTGCGATATGTTTAGTATGTAACCCCGTAGCATATAATTCCGTGTGAATAAATAATAAGAAAAATTTATAGAATAGCATCTAATAAATGAATATAATTGCAGAATTGCAAGCATAAAACTAAACGAAGCTGCCACCAATATTTTTATATAGATTAAGCAGCATAAGGTAAATGTATGGAAGAGCGGAAAACGTAGTTAGCGGGAGGGACATTTCAATCCCTTGATTAAGTTGCGACTTCAATATTTATATAAAATTCCTAATGCGGGACACTGTAGCTGAGAACTCTATGAAAATTACACAGGATGGAGACGAAACAAGGAAAGGGGAAATTGTAGAATGACTTGAAACTGGTATGTATAATTCATGTTCACTCTGGCATGTACCCAGATAAAATAAATTGGTATGTGCGTACAGGGATTCACAAAAAAAATAATAATAATAATAATAATAAAAATCTAATACATTGCAGTCTGTGAGAGGTATTTCTTTAGTTTCTTTTTATAACTTTATGCTGTACAAAAAATAAAGAAATTAACATATATAAGAGTATTTCGTATAGAATTCGGTATAATTAGCATTAATGATTATTTTACAGGACTACACAAAAATCTCAGATACATAAGAAACTCAGATGGGAACAAAACAAAAATTGTGTTTTGAGGTTTGCTTTGAGGGTTAATTCTGTTTTTATCTACTTTGTTTAGATATTCTAAATTTAAAGTTCATTATAAGCTTGAAGCCTCCTTTGTAAATATTTGTATATATGTCCATAGGTATCTTCCAAAATGAGAATATTATAAACATTCGGTAAATACTGTGCTCAAAACATAATTAAGGACTTATTTATTGTGAAACTGACCAACAAAGCATGAAGTTTTTAAGAAATGCCAGAAAGTACATGTTCAGCAAAAAGTATAGAGCCGCATTACATAAAAGTATAAAAAATTACCACAGATCTCTGATTTGGTTTCGTTTCCGCTTTACTTAAGGTGTATTTTCCAGGTAATTTCATATTTGGTCATGGTCACTCTTGGCCCAAAGAGTGAAAGCCTTGAAAGCCATGCAATTTTTAGGTCGGGTATATTTACACGTCAAATGTCAACTCTTCTTTGGTATTTTTTATTATTACTATGTATTCCCATAGTAATGAAACACAGTAATTGTATTCACATAGTAATGAAATATATACCTCTGTGGTTCCCTTTTGGCAAAAGAAGATTTTGAAAGTGAAAGTTTCACAAAATAACCTTTTTTCGTAGAATATTAAATGACTTTTCACTTTGTGCCAAGAGTCAACCATAAATATTTATGTCCTAACAGTTAGAGTGGAAGTAGTGCGACACACACAAAATAATTGTCAATACCATGGTTTACTTTTGGCCAAAAAAGGGGATTGATTTACATAAATTGGTATATTTTGCGTAAAAAGTAACAGACGACCTGCGATTCTGACCTCCCAAAATCTTAAGATTAATTTAAAAAAAAAAAGAAAAAAAATTGTTTTAGTTTTACATAATGAAGATATCTTGAAATTTCAATAAATAAAAAATATTAACTGTCCAAGCTTGCCTGATTTCACTGATTTTTTAAAACACTGGCTCTTAAGGGCCCTCTTCACTCACTGCCGCTGGAAGCCAAAGCTAATGTTATTCAATGGGAAATTTTTCTTTGCAAATAACTTATTAACTAATACATATTTTTAAATTCTGTTTTCACATTCTGAAAATTCCCAGCTGTTCAATGGACGGACCTTTTTTAAAAAATTATTTTTTTAATTTTTTATATTTTATTTTGAAGCTGCAAAATACGAATTTTCAATAGGTGAATTTTTTTCATTTTGCAATTTCAAAATAAAATATTAAAAATTTTAAAAATACATTTTTGAAAAAGGTCTGTCCATTTAACAGTTGGGAATTTTCTGAATGGGAAAACAGAATTTAGAAATATGTATTAGTTAATAACTTATCTGTAAAGAAAATTTTCCCATAGAATAACATTGGCTCGGGCATTCGGCGACGGTGAGTGAAGAGGGCCGTTAAGGACAACCTGAAATCGTCCCTGTGTCTGGCTTCAGTAAAAGCTCCAGAAACATTCATTTCAGTGCCACAGTTTAATGAAGTAGGCAACAATCACCCCTTTATTCACTCGACTGAGTTATTCAAGGTGCTGTGCAACCTTGGAGAGTAAAATAGACACTTTTACCTGAAGGTCGGTCCGTAAAAATAAAAATAAATTTAGTTTACTGTTTCTGTGTAGGAAAAGCAGAGATGTTGCAGTTCGGTAAATCTGACTACCGAGAATGTGTAAATCGCGTTGTGAGAAGGAGATAAGACGAATCAGATAAAAGATAGACGCGATATGAATCACTGTCCTGTCAGAAATGGATGGATGCGTGCGTTAAGATTTAAGCGTAAATTTAGCCCACCTGTGCGTCGTTCAAAACTCGACAGACCTTTCCTCTAACATTTATCATTATTAAATTTTATATCACCAGGAAACTCTTTTAAATGCTAGTCTTGGGGAAAAAAAAAAAAAGGACTGGTATAAGATTGAACCAAGAATAACATTTTACAGAAATATTAGGTGTTGAGTCGCAGTAATGAAAAATGACTAAATTCTGCAGTTCGTGTTTGCAATATTTATGAACAAGCGCACTACTGGGCGATTCTACACAGTCAGCAATTCGGGTGCTGATTGAGCCAAAATTTAGTACTACAGTAGGCTGACCATATGTCCTATAATCTCGAGGACAAAACTACCTTCATTCCCAAAAAATTACAACACATTTGGGGACGCCGGTTATAAAGTTATTAATGTTTTATTATAATAATCTGTTATATGTATAATAAATAAGCTGAAATAAGTTCTTTTAGGTGTTTTATGCATAAAAATTACTAAAATTTTACAATTTAAGGTGATTTAATAATTTTTTTTATTTTTTTGTCCTCGAAGTTCGAGGACACCGCCATCTTTGTCCCCAAATTCCATAAAAAAAATTATGGTGACTCTATACAGTAATACTCTACAGTAATCACTCTATACTGATTGACACACCAGATTATTTTTATTATAATAATTTTAACTATTTGTTTTACGTTTTCCTCTAATTTAGCTAGATATTTTTACTCTAATTTTGAGGTTTATAACCGTGGCAAAATAAAGAAAGAAAGGAAAAAAAACATCGGCTTTTGGCAGTACTATAGAATTATATGTATTAGTATAATCTAATACATATAATCTAATATAATCTAATACATATAATCTACATATAATCTAATACATATAGTCTTTATTATTTTATTTTTTTCAAATCACGGATATCCCCCCCCCCCTCCAATACATTGTCGCAATTGTGAAGTCATTTTCTTTCTGTTAAAATATCCTTCTTCCATTATTTTATTCCTTTTCTTAAACAAAGGATAAAGATTTATTTTCTTTATTTCCGTACATCTGTATAACTATGACGTTAGTTTTGAGCGTTAACTTCAGAAAATCGGGCTTCTATGAGTGAGAATATATTGTACTTTAATTTTATTGGCTGCAAACTAATGTAAAGTGACATGCCGAATAAATTTTGCTCGTTTAATGGAAATCCGATTGGAAATTAATGCTTGAAAGCGCCTCAACTTGACACAAAAACCCACCTATTTCAAAAATTCGCAATTTTCAAAACAAAAACAATAACTGTTCTTTTTTCTTTCTTTTTTATCATTTAAATTGTTTTGCTTTGAAATTTCTTATTTTTAATGCTTTATCACTCATTTTTCAGTGCAATTTACTGTGATGTCCTATTTACTAAAGAATTATTACCAAGGATGACTCTATTAAGAAAGTGAAGTTTAAGAAATATGACTAAAAATAATGATTTTTTTTTAATTGTACGAGGTACAATTAAGCTCCTGGCTAATACGTTTTCATCCAATTCTCTTAAAAAATTGTGTGGGTATCAATTAGTGTATATGTCACAAAACTGCCTGTAAAGTTTCAATTATCACTGGGATATCTGGATAAAATTCCTTCTGCGCATTAATAAATCCTTATGTAAAGAATGTTGTCAAAGCTATCAACGTTGATTTGTTTCGTTTCTGGAAGCTGTACATTGAAGTAATCCACATCCACACCATTCTAGTATGACAGCCTTTGGAAGGGCAGGAAAGGGTGGGAGAAGTATTCAGACTGGATGGTGGCAATGTCGTGAGGTCTCAAGAATGACAAATAAAATTAAATTTCTATCTGCATTATTGTTTAGTGACAACTAGCTGGCTTCACCAGCTAGCTGACCAAAGACCCATGAAAAATTTTACCAAAAAACAAGCTCTCGGACGCCTGCGGCGCCTCTGTAAAAGTCGCATAATATTAAAATATTAAAAATTCAAATATTTTTAAATAAAATCTAAACGTAGCTCTACTTCAACGTAAAATACACTCAAATCAATGAAAATAAAATAAACCAATCAAATCTCTCGTAATTCCTCATAACGTAGCTCTAGTTCAACGTAAAATACGCTCAAATAAACCAATCAAATCTCTCGTAATTCCTTATAACGTAACTCTAGTTCAACGTAAAATACGCTCAAATAAACCAATCAAATCTGTCGTAATTCCTCATAACGTAACTCTAGTTCAACGTAAAATACACTCAAATCAATGAAAATCAAATAAACTATTCAAATCTCTTGTAATTCCTCAGAACGTAGCTGTAGTTGAATGTAAAATACACTCAAGTCAATGAAAATCAAATAAACCAATCCAATCTCTCCTAAAATTCTCCATTCTGCGTCATTATAGAAATGGGAAGTTTTATTTTCATATGTTTATTAATTAAAATAAAACTAATCAAAAATTCGAAAATCTGACTTCGATGTACCACAATGAACCTTCGGAGGGCACCTTTGTGTTAAATCACGTGACTGCCCGAGCTACCGTTTTCGAGAACAGTGAAATATACATATATATATACAAATATTGCTCACTTAATAGTATAAGATAAAATATTGTGATACCCTAAATAACAGGCAATGCGTCCACCCCCCGGAATGATTCTGAATACCGTCTATTCCCCAGTACACAAGCGATATTTGATTTTTCAGCGACGAGAATAACTCCATCGAAACGAAGAAACAGCAGTGCTCTCATCCTCCGAACGAGAGATTACATTTTTTTTTTCCTACGCACGTCAAAGCCATTAAGGAAGTGACTCTCATAAAGAGGAAGATCCGCCTGAAAATAATTTAGAGCTGGGGTGATTGGTAAAGTCTGGCTTTGAAGTGACTCGTTCATTTCAATCTCCATTGAACCTTATTGAATCGTTTTAATCTTCGAGACTGTAACGTAAAAATTAACTTCTATTTCCTTTAAGATCACTGAACCAGATACTTAACTAATATTAAAAGGAGACTGGGCACTGGATACCCTACTATTTTCTCTTTGGCGTTCAAGACGTTGAAGATTTCCTCAGTTTTTATACACTTAGCTATTGTGAGAGCATTTCTAAACCAACTGGAGGAGGAATGCATTGTATATTTATTTTCAAACAAGGACTGTTTCAAAACTAATGTGTTGTGGCCACCACATGACTTTCTTCTATATTTTCCTATACAAATTCACTCAGTAAAAATAATTTATTAAAATTATTATTTAAATAAAATATCTTCCATGATAATGCACACGATTTCCATATTAGAGAAGTAGTATAACACTAAATATCCAAAAAAAGTCAATTTTATTGTCATTACTACATTAAAAAAATTTTTTTTTTTTTTTTTTTTTTAATGAAAAAAATCGAAAACTTCATTTTAAATTATCGCAGATCTATGGCTCAACCATTCGTTTTAAATGTACTGGCGAGCCCTTTTGAAAGATACCCATCATGAAAATTTCCTCTCCTCGAGGGGGGACTTACCCCCAAGGGGGGAGGCGAGGCTCCAAAACATACAAAAAATTTTTCCCAGTTGACTATCTCTATTACAAATAATTCTGGTAAATTTCATAATGATTATTAAAAAATAATTCTCTTTATGAACATTTATACAAAATTTTGTCTTATACCACCATGTTAAAAATTTAGAAAAAGCGGGATGTCAACACAAACTGTAAGACAACTTTACCAAAAGTTGATAGGCACTCATTTATGTCGAGGTGCAACTACATACTAATTTGTATGAAATTCTGTGCAGTAGTTTTTGAGATACAGTTATCACAAAATTTTGTCACACACACACATACAGACAGACAGACATTTTCACACAACAACACAAATTGTGTTCTACAGCTCTCAAAACGTGTTCTACAGCACTCAAAACGTGTAAATCCATCAAAACACGAGGTCGAAAATTTTTACGAATCCAATACTTTCTTCTATTGAATATAGAAGAAAGTAATAAGAACCGAAATGGGAGATTTTATATCCCATTTCAATTAAAGGGGACAAGGGATTATGAAAATATAAAAATCGATGAAATGAAGAATATCTAGATAGTTATGAATGATAGACTGTACTAAGCTGTTTAATATTTTTTAAGATACAGCTCTTTAGACGTTATTTATTTATTTATTTATTTTTTTTTTTTTTTTTTGCAAAATTTTTAACATTAAATTTATTTTTCTTAGATTTAAAATTTCGGAAATAACCAATGACTGATAGTGTTGGTTGGTAATTTGTTTTCATCCAATCCTCTTAAAAAAAAAAGAAAAAAAAAAAAAAATTGTGTGAATGTCAATCAGTGTATTGGTTACAAAACTGGGCGTTCATTTAAAACCAAGAAATGATGATAGTTATACGCAAGCGAAGTGATGACGTCACTGGCCGACTGTGCATGCAAGAAAAAGATTTCCTATGTTAATCGCTCAGTGGATTTTTTGTAAAAAAGATTAAAAATCGAGGAAAATTATTTCCCGATTCTAATCCCAATATTTGGGTATAGGTATGTTTTAGTTATCGTGTGCATGCGTTAGATTGAGTTATTTTGCAGTCAAATTGACAAAATTTGAATTTTAAATTTCAATACTCTAGAAAAGAAAATGGCAAACTTCCATATTCGATTGAAAACATAAACATTTCGTTTCAAATTATGATATTTGCACAATAAATATCCAGCTAATATACTAATTAAAAGGAAAATTATAAATAATTTGAAGTCAAATTGGTTTTCAAATGTCTAAATAAAGTGTCTGATTTAAGATTACTCATATGTTGCAGCGGAATAGATTTCATATCTGTCATCCTTGGCGGAATCTTGGCATATCTGTCATCCTTGGAAATTTACGAATTTCTTAACATGGCAGTATAGGGCAAAATTTCACATAAACGTCAATTTTTAGAGATATTTTCATCGTAAAGATGCCAGACTACTTTATTTAGGACACTGGCATGAATATTAATGACTATGAATTTTCCAATATAAAAATTTCGTAAGTTATTGGAAATTTACGAATTTCTTAACATGGCAGAATAGAACAAATTTTCATTCATTTTCGTCAATCTTGAGGGATATTTTCATCGTAAAGATGTCAAACCACTTTCGAAATATTATTTAGGTTACTGGCATGAATATCATAGACTATGATTTTTCCAATTTAAAAAATTCGTAAGTTATTTGGAATTTACGATTTACTTAACATGTCAGAATAAGGCAAAATTGAGCATAAACTTCCTTTTTGAGGATCCTAAATACATTAGACAACTTCAAAATTACATTTATGATATTTGTTTAAACACGATTGAATACAAATATTCTGATAGGAAAATTTCGTAAATTATTCGTAATTTACGATTTTATCAACATAGCGAAATTGTAAATTTTTCATATAAATATGAATTTTGAGGATTATTGCATTGGAAATAGTAGCACGAAAACTGGACAACGGAATTGACCCTGATAAAATAAATTAGATATAGATTAGAATAAGATTAAATTGAACGGTGGATAGTCTGTCACTGTATCAAGCTTTGGTGAAATTCATTTCTTTTAACATGATTATAATATGTCTCGCACTAGAAATTTATGAGAACATACATAGGATGGGGAACTGAGCAGAGTCCACCTATGCCAACTAGTTTATAACATTTAGCTATCCATGAAGTAATATAATGGGTTTTGATAATATTTCGCTTAAGCTGATATACCCATTGAAGTTGAAATTATGAAAGGATGCACGCAATGATGTTAAATTTATAAGACTGACTCTAGTTTAGAGAGATCTGATATTAGATTAGATAGATTGGTGGCATGTATAAAGGATTTAAAAAGGCAAGGAAAATATGAAAACGAAAAATGTTTATTTTATAGTTAACGTGTCCGCCATAGGCAAACAGATTACTAAACTGCAAACCAAAGTGTCATCATTGGACAGCAGACATCCCTTGTCCCAGTTGCGGACAGTTTGACAGCGAATATCTACAGAAATCAGATTATTTGTTGCACTCATTTAGCTCGAGTACCAATTAAAAAAATTAGTTCCAGCACTAGTTCAGGCTAGTCCTAGATCGTTGCTCACTCGATAGGATGGACAAAATTGATATACTACCTTGGCCAGCAGCTTTTTTTTTTATCTTTCTCCCATCGAATAAATATAGGCCCTCATTGGACGGACGTCAGTTGTATACCAGTAACAAAAAACTCGGAATAGCTGCAAACTGTTTGACATCACAAGATCAAGATATAGAGCTCATGTAACCATCAAAGGCCTCATCGACTTGATGCATCAAAGTTTAGCAGCCTGTATAGTCGCCCGTCCTCGTCAAATGAACTGTTTTGACAAGTGACAGTGTTTTTCACACATCTTTGCTTGCTTTTCTTATGAGTTGTGCGTATTACAATCTCTTTCACTCATGTGAATAATTTCACATCTATATACGCATTTTTTCACAATGTTTCAATTTTAGTTTAGACGAGATATAGAGTCTATAGTATCATACCCCAGTCGGGATCCGGACAAAATCTCGCCGGACAAAATATCGCGTCAAAAAAATAGTATGATCTATTTGAAAATTTGATTTTTTGTCACGCGTGATCTCTGTCAGGGGCCACATGGCCTTTTAAATATTAATTAATTAATTAAAATAATTAATTAATTAAATCATAGAGTTGAATTTCATTATTTAATCTATGTTTATTTTTAAGTTATTTTATCTTTTGCTTTTCACTATTCAAAATACATTTTAAAAATCGTGTACGTCACTGCTGACATTAAAGCTGAACACTATTCACAAATTTAAATTTAAAATTTAAAATTTGATAAGCACGATTGAATTCATTATGACTCATCTTGACAAAAGTTAATAAATATAGTTTTTAAACTATTTTAAGTAAAATTGATAAAAAATTTTGTTGTAGGTTTGTCAGAATGGTCAGTGCTCTGACTAAGGTATATATTGTCATGAAATTTTATACAACATTATTAATACCGTAATTTCGTGTATAAAACCCGCGGGTAATCTATAAATAAAACCTGAGTTTGTATGTTCTGCGGGCTATCATAAGGTGCGGGGTATCTATCGCAAAGGAGAAAATCAACACCAGTCTCATTTTTGTTTCAGAAGTATGGATTATTAACGTATAATAAAGATGAAATTGAGGACAGTGAAAAGGAATTTGATGAGGAGTATAATAAGGATTACGAAGACGAACTGTCCCAAACATTTTAGTTCTGATACGGAAGAATCCGATTTGGACGGTTTTGAAAGAATTTTGTAAATAAATTTATTATTAATCTATAATTTTCTTATAAATCGAATAAAGGTGTTAATTGTTAGAAGTTACTCCAGTTTACAGTCATTTATATAGAGAGAAAGATTAATACTAAGTTTTGATTATTTGCTTTTTCGTTATAGGTAAGTAAATTTATTTGTTTATATCTAGTTGTATATTTCTTTATTCATTGTATCTTTTCCTACTTATTATTAAAATAGTAGCAATTAATATTAAAGTTATAAACAGCGATTGCCGACCAGGTGATTTTAGAAATGCGGGGTATCTTTCGGTTATAATTATATTTAAATGAATTTTTTACGCTGCGGGTTACCTTCCGCCGCGGGTTATATACGCGAAATTACGGTAATTACCAACTCATTTTTGCTTTGTATTAATTTACGTCGGCGATATTTTGTCCCGAACCCGTACAGTCTGTACTGTAGTCTCGCATATGAATGTTATAAAAATAACATTTTTAGTAAAATGAAAAGTTTTTCTTAAAATGTAAATTATTTTGAAAATATGTGTGCACTCATTATTAAAGAGCGGCTGCTGCTGCCGTTCGGAAGGTGAGCTTAATGAAAATTGGCAACAGGCCCGCATGCCTAATGACCTATTACACTTGGCAATAGAAGAATTTTACGATTTGCCAGCTGTCAGCAGGCTGTTTGTATTCTCGAGGCAAGAATGCACAAGGGGTTATTTTATTCCCCCTTTTTTATCGCATCTGTGATAAAAGTCGATGTTGTCAGGGAAATGGCGAGAATGTCTGATAGGCAAAGCGATACAAAAATACTTTTGCCGCATCGGAAAAACATTCACTGAGTTTAACAAATCATTTTATTGCTTTTTTCAAAAACACTTTAAAATAACTCTTCTTCGAAAAACAAACTATGTTAAGGGAAGAAAAAAAGGTTTAAAATAAATGGTGGTGTCCAAGTCAAGTTCGACAAACAAATAAATAATTTCCTTTTTAGAAATCTGCATTTTAAAACTATCCTAATAATAAAAGAAGTGCCAACATTCGAATAATGCACGGTGAAAGATATTGTTCAGTTAAATAATCAATCTTTCAATATTTACATACATTATCAAAAAAGAAAGAAATTCAAAATAGAAAGTATATGTTCTATTTTTAAGTGTTTATTTTTATTTTTATTTTATTTATATATATATATATATATATATATATATATATATATATATATATATATTTACAGCTTATCATGTTGTGTATGATGACATGAACAACAGGATAAGTTACTCAAACAAATTTCCAAACACTGGAATAAAACTTTCCAATATGAATCAGCATCATGGAAATTATACAAACAGAGAATATAGACTATGAACCGAAAGGACTATTTATTTTCTCTAACTATGGCAATTTGTCAATAAAAAAGTGTTCAGTCAATAAAAAATGGGTCGTTACAACCACGAACTCACACTTAATTCACAAATCATTCAAAACGAATCATCCGCCTATCGCAATGGACCATATTCCCACTTTGGGTTCGAGGCTAGAAGAATATCAGCTGGTTAGGCAAACGATCCTCAACTCTACTATAGCAAAGCATTGTGGCCTGCAAATTTTTATCTTGCAATATTATTTATAAGAGTTACAGATTATATGAAATTGAAGTAAGAGTAATATAGTGATACCTTTGCTTTGTTTTTAATCCAGTTTTTGTAATATACTTTAATATTAATCAACATATGTAATATTAAAAGTTTCCATGTGAACTGTGGCGATGTTAACAAATTTAAATAGATGTTCCATTTAATAAATTCCTTTATTAAAGTGATTGAAATTCTAATTATTTAAGCTTTAATGTCTATATCCAACGTAATAAATGACATTTTTTTTCTATTTATTAATATGTAATGTGATTTGTTTGTAATCTTTAATTTTGTTCGCAATAGGCTTCGCTATTTCCGTTTTAAACATTGATATTAGTTTCATGATTCATAAGTGATGACTAATTTACTTTTTACGCATTTTTGAAGCGTTTAATTTTTATTATCTTTTATTCATTATATATATATATATATATACATATATATATATATATATATATATATGTATGTATGTGTGTGTGTGTGTGTATATAAACTATAAAATGTTCTGCAATTTTACGATGTGGAATAGTCTTAACTTTACCATTCGATTCAGTTGTTTACGTTTCTCTTTTGTTCTTGTTTTAACAGATATCTGATTATTAAGTTTCACTGGAGAAATATTTAGACTGGAAAATGGTATGCGTAACAATAAAACGGCATCTTGAATCTAATTTGTTTACAGAACATCGGCCACGTGTTCGGCGGTTTTACCTACTGTTACGTCACAGGAATATTGTCAATTCATTCAACAGGGTCGCTTCCGTTATTTTATAATTACATGGACATGGGGATTGGATTCGGTAGCTTGGCGTGGGTTAACGTCGCTCTGTAATTGCACAGTGTCTATTGGGGACAATGTATGTGTCATCCAAAAGATTATCCGGAGATATATCATCACGATTTTGATCTTCTACAGAGGCTTTCCCAACGTGGGTTTTCTGACTTTTATTTATTTATTTATTTTTCTTATTCTTCTCATAGGCTTTGCTAAAGAGGAGATAGTTCTTCCCCCCAACAAGTGAAAGTTCCTATGCCGTAAAGTTTGCAATGATCGCTGGTGGAGTCTTCTTGCTTGGTCAAAATGAGCACTTGATGGTTCAAAACAGACTGATAGGGATCAGGACCAGACACTCTCAATCCTTTCGCAAAGTGGTCGAGAGGAGCCCATTCATCCTGCTGCGAAAACTGACCAGAGTGAGTGCTGGATGACTTTCGTTCTTTTTAATGGGACCCAAACTAATCTACGAAACGTTTGCCAGATCCCTGACAAAGGAGAAAAACTAGATTTGTTTGTCTAATCACATTTATTACCTTCTCCTAATCAACTATTTTCAAAATTACTGATATGTATCGGAGGGGAAAAAAAAAGATTTTCAACAGAAACTATTTTAAGTGAATCATTAAAAAAGAGTTTTCTACTCGAATTCATTTGCTAAAAAAAAAAGGCAATTTACATTGCCTAGAAATTTGAATTTCTCTCTGTAACCTCCTGGTTCCAACTCTGTAACCCCTCAGAAGATATTAAGATATTTAACAGTTAAACTAATCCTTTCCCCCGTACAAATCAAATTTATAGTCATAAAATGACCGAAAAATGATAAAAATAGGAGTGGGGGGGATCCATAAAAAACGGTGGGTGATAGGGCAAAATGAGCATCCTATTCGGAATCAGGAGGTCATTTTACATAAGAATTTGCAAAAATGGTGTTAGGGCCGATTTTCATGCAGAGCAGTGTAGGCTAATATGACACTCACACTACATTCCCTTAGCCTACATTAATACAGATATGTTATTTCAGTTTTAAGTGAAAGATAGGAGATACAATATTTGAAATTTCCAGTGCGGTAAAACGGTTAAATGCTGTTTATAAATTTTAAAGTTTCTTTAAAAATTTTTCACAGAATTTCTGCCTGCTCTTTCAAACCTGTTTGACCCATTTTGAGTAGCTCTGCATATTACCTATGATTTAAATTCGCATTAAATAGTGTATTGAAACTCAGCACGCCCACTTACACACACATACAAATGCATGACACTGCATGATATGTACTTCAACTCACTTCTAAACATAGCAATAATGTATATCAGAATTTCTTCGTGTGGTCCTGTAGCGAAGGTTAATTGACTTAAATATCCTGTTCCATATGGAAAGTGCTTCTACGCGGTTTAAAAAATCTAGAGTGACTCTACTCGACTTTCCGAACACTGAATAAAGTAAAGAAAGAGGAGTTGTTAAACAAACAAAAGAGAGTAAACCGTAATAGAGTGTTTGACTATTTTTCACCATTTATTACACGATATTTTATTGAACGCTACTGAACTTCGAACCCATAGATCATAATGATAAAGAATTTTTCATTGTGGCCCTATAAAACCTATAAATGCTAGATTCACCAAAATGCTTATAGTGAGTGCAACAGTGATTTATATTATTCATATAAAATTTCAGCTCAATTGAATAAGGCGTTTAGATGCTATCGCACTTTCAAAAATTGGGTCCCATAGGCCATAATGAAACTGATAAAGAATTTTTCTTTGTGCCCCTGTAAAAAAAAACTGTTAAGTGCTAAATTCACCAAAATTTATACAGTTCGTGCAACTGTGACCTATAACATGTGTAAAAATTATTTGCTCAGATTAATAAAGCGTTTAGACGCTATCGCACTTTTAAAAATTGGGCCCCATAGGCCATAATGATAAAGAATTTTTCCTTGTGTCCCTGTAAAAAAACTATAAGTGCTAGATTCACCAAATTCTATAGGGTTCGTACTAGGGTGACTTACAATATACGCACCCACTTTCAGCTTATTCGAACAAAGCGTTTAGACGTTAGCGTGTTCACTCACAGACATACACACATATATACATCATCGTAAAAATAGTAAAAACGGACTCAGTGGACCTCGAAACGTATAGAAACGTCAAAATCTCGAATTCGGATTTTTGACATGATTACAATACTTTCCTCACTATAGTGTTCGGAAAGTAAAAAGATAGGTCGATTACCTTATGTTTAATGAAGTCCGAAGCATTTAAATTGTAATTATTAGCAATTTCACCCATAAGATGTATTTGAATACTTTTGGATGTCCCTGTACACGAACCATTTGTCCTATTTCGATAAAAAGTTTCAAGTGGTATCCCCCTCCGACACTGAATTATAATACCGATTTTGAACTTTTTGCTGTTACGTGTTCTTGAATTATACTGATAACAGACTCTCATACACACGTGCATGGAGAGACATACAAAGAAAAACACACATACAGACGAATGTGGTTTTCAGATTCAAGGAACTTCAAAACGTGTAAGTTCAGGAAAAAATTCCATACAAAAACAATACTTCTGTACCCTATATGGGTAACAAAAAGTAAAAAAGAAGGTGTACAATTAGAGGTTATATGCATCCTAAATACTCAAGATATTTCTAAAATGGAAACTAAAGAAGGCAATTAATGAAATAATAATTC
The DNA here is from genome assembly GCA_963930645.1 of Salticus scenicus. NCBI lineage: Eukaryota > Metazoa > Arthropoda > Arachnida > Araneae > Salticidae > Salticus > Salticus scenicus. The sequence continues at coordinate 402,477,420 of OZ005649.1, read as the reverse complement.
GAACTTTCAACATTCGACTGATAACGGTTTTGGAGTTATGCAACATACGCACATACTGTACATACAGTCACGGAAAGAAAAGAAATAATCTAGTGTGTCACTCACACGACTTTCTCTTACCCTGAAATTTAATACTATAAGTACGGATTGGAGATTAATGGGTAAGATAACGAGTACTGTTATGTAAACCTATGTCAAAACAATTCAACTTAGGCTTCGGAACAGCTTTATTTGACAAATAATTCTATATGAGAGGACTACCGCCCCCTCAACCCCCCGTTCATTATTGTACCTACATTTATAGAGAATTCAAATCTGTTATTAAGTTCAAAATTTCATTTAGAATTATTCAGACAACTTTCACACGCATCATTTCTCGAAACTTATCAATCTTGAACAAACTTTTCTGGTAACAAACGTATTCACTTCAAAATACATCATTTGGATCGCCTGAAATTATTTGTTTTTAATTTAGTCTAACAGACACAGGGAAAGATCAAACTATAAAACTTGACTTCGGTATTCAGGAAGCCTCAAAATGTGTAAATGTACAAGAAACCAATCGATGAATATTTAGCTTAAAAAAATATATATTATTTACCATATGGCTTTGAGGAATTAATTCCAATTCCTGAGCAGCTTTCTTGGACATGGTAAAATATTATATGATATAGTATATTATAGTAAAGCACTTCCACAAACAAATAAAAAAGAATGTTATAGCTTAAATATTGGCAGCATTGTATATCTTCTGGAAGTTGTGTGCACATCACATGGTGCACATAAATATAATCCTATGTTAATAACACACGGCCTAACCTGAAATACACTTCCATCCATTTTCAAGTATTGTCACATTATAATCTAGTTCTTTTTTGTAGCCCTGTAAACGAACAGGGAATGATTTCTATACCCTATGCTGCATGAAACGTGGTTTTACGCATATAAAAAATATATAATAGTTTCATTTGGTTTAGTGCAGTCTATAGATGTTAAACTCTACTTACTTGCAATTTCCCGCATAGACGCAATGTGTTTGAATTCTCTTGGGTGTCCCTGTACCCGATTCATTTGCTTGATCTAAACGAAAAATTTAGTGTAGCATCCCTATATGATATACATTTAGAATGCCAAGTTTGAACTTTCTGCTAATTTTTTTTTTTTTTTTTTTTTTTAGATTTGCTGATAACAGACACACACACAGACCAACCACTGAAAACATAATTTTCGGATTCAGGGGACCTCAAAGCGTGTAAATATAACAAAAACTCACTTTCGAAAATTTGACCCAAAAACATTACTTTCTCTACCTTATGTGTAAGAGAAAGTTAAAAAAAAAATAAATAAAAATAAAAAACAGTCAAATCGTATAGACAAATGAGAGGTTATTTAGTGACAAAATCAAGACGTTTTTACCTCTTTATTATTAAATATTAGAGGCTGTTATAAAAGATTTATGCGAAATATGCATTCGTCCATTTATATGCATAGACGTATCACGAAAACACCAGCCAAATCGCAGGTACCTATAAAACAGAAAGCTATTCATAGGAAGTAAGTAGATGTTATATCAGGGGCAAATATTTGTACGTTCTACGGATAAACATTTTTAAATTTAACGAGATACAAACATAGCCTTTCTTTCGTTTTCTCGCCGATCACCACACTTTTTCTGCTCTGTACAAAGAAGCTTAAAAAAGAAATAATTTAAAGTATAACTCGCATGCTGCATGCACCACGGATTTTGAAAGAAATATTGACGGGTGTTTTAATTTTTACAAAATGAACTGTTCGTTTTATCAGAATCGAAATGAATCCACGGTAGCCTGTTTGGCAAAATGCCGAGTTCGTACTCGAAGGATTACGGGTTCGATACTCGAACCGTTTAGAAATCATTGTGCACATTGATATTGGCTGCCACACGTAGATGCACTATCGTCCATGTTCCATAAAGCTGATACCTGTAGAGGTTAATGAAATGGGGAGCCATCAAAATTGTAATGGCACGCCTCGGGAGTACCCCTTAGGAGGAATCCTAGACCGTTGCCAGTTTTCCACTGCGTAACCCTATTGCAACGTTAAACCCACTCAACTCAATCGCAGAACCTATATCAAAATGTCACCAGTTTCATGCAAGAATTCCGAAACTGCGTCAGAAAGCAGCGAAGTTCGATTTCCGAACAAGATGTTGCGTCCACATTTCCACGAGTCGGGCCTATCCATCACGCCTCGTGGGGTCTGAAAGAAGGAACACGTGCGCGGCTCGCTTATCCAAACACTCTGCCACTCAGGATGAGGCCCCTTTCTCGCACGTAAGCCTCGACTAAATATAAAAACTTTCCACTGACATGTGCATCCAGTCAGTGGTGTTTTGAAGAAATCAGCAAAGGGTAACGGAACAAAGTTATTCCGCGGATGAAAATAACGTTTATGCTGAGTGGGATATATTTGACACAGAAACACGTGTCAAGACGGAGGACACTGGAGAGTGGAGAAAGAGTTAGGCTTTAACTTCTAATGGGCACAAGAAAAAAAAATAAAGAGTTTTTTTTTTTTCTTTTTTTGTTAATATAACATATTTACAATCCACTTTCGAAGAAGTTTATTCACTCACACACACATATATTTATATTCCAACGATTTTTTAAAAAACCTGTAATGACTTCACTCTACTTTCCGAATATTTAGTCATTACCAAGCATTAAATTTCAATCATTGGATATTTCATTAACCCTTTGCGGCGCAAGACAATTCGGATCATTTAAATTATAGTGCCACCGGAATTCTTGAACAAAATTAAACTAAAAGACGTTTTGAATTTTAAGTTTTAAAAACCTGGCCTTTTCTGATATGTTATAAACGTAGATTTTCGCTACAATATTTCCGGGATGAATTTTTGCAGCTGGATCTTACATTTTCGCAGCGAGGACGTCGCGCGTTAAGGGGTTAAAGAATGAGCAACACGAACCGATTTACGCAAAAACTGGAATTACTCTAAGAACTAAGTGGTGTAGAAAAAGGGGAGGGTACTAACAGTAACATGAATTAGGGTGTTGGCAGCTATGTTATTAGTTGGTTAGTTCAGGAAAATTGATAGACCTCCTGTATAAGTAAGTTAATTTGAGATCTCGCAAGTGCATTCCACTAGATGAGAAATAGATGTACTTTCGTACGTATTATTTGGTTATTATAGGAAAATTGGCAGTCATCCTGATTAAGTATAAATCAATTAAGTATAAGTCAGTTATAAATCACGAAAAATGGGTGCAAAAAAAAAAAAAAAAAAAAAAAGGCTTTACCGATGATTTTTTTTTAAAGCTTGCGATGTGAACTCTGTTTCAAATGTCTTCAAACATAATATCATTTTTCTCATACAGGAAAATTGTTAGGTATCTGATTTGTTAGGTCAATTTTAGGACTTCTGACCACATTATCTCCAAAAAGTGTATATAATACGTGCAATAATAGGAAATGGAAGTCGTGCGGTTGTTACACACTAGATTTGTTTTTATTAAATGATCTAATCAAACACAATTGAAAATGTATAATTTACGGGGTTGTTGGTTAATGTTTCCTTATATTCTGTTGTATTTTATTATTTTGTTATATTTTTGACGTGCGGCTAGAATTAAAATGTATATCGTGAGTATATAAGCAAAGTTCTTGGCGAAAAACGTCCTAGCTACTTCATCACCAAATTTTAAAAGTCGCCAAAGAGTTCCAAAGCTGTTCCATGAGAATATAATGATAGCAATGCAAATAATAAACATTTCTAACAATGAAAGTAACAAACATTTTATAAGTTTAATGAATAATTAATTGTTGATAGTTTTCATTATGAAGTCTCATTGTTGTACCCATTGTTGGTGTAAAAAGTGAGAAACACGTACCAATAAATTTAGTTCTAGTAAAAGTCTTGTTGTTTGACGTTTGCTAAGAGCTCGTTATTTGATAATTTGTTTTTAAAACATTCGATAGTTACAATCTGTGACTTTTTCGTTTTGTGATATTGAGAAAAATGGGTTTCAAAAGTTTCTTTCAGAAATTTGCGTAAGTGGATAAAAATTTAGATAAACTAGTTTTTTAAATTTGTTTCACTAAGCCTAATGTATTCAACACTACTTCTAATATATTAAAATAATGTAAGAAAAGTTTTGCTTGGATAAAGAGAATCAGTGCATTTAATATTGTATTCAAAATTAATGCAGTAGTAAATTCATAGCTAAACGAATACTATATATATATTATATATATATATATATATATATATATATATATATATATATATATATTTATTTATTTATTTATCTGTATAAATATCGGAAGATTGGGAGAGCTGTAGTATAGGATTCCTTTGGCGAAATTTGAAAATTGGCTTCAAAGTAACTCGTCGCCAAGGTCTTTACTTATGCAATTGCGACAAGAATTTTAGTTCCTCACAGAAATGGCAGCCAAAATTTTAAAGTGACCAAGGGTTCCTATACTAAAGCTGTACTGAAAATTTTAATAATATATATTTAATCGTTATTCCATGTGTAAGCATGCGAATCTTATAATTTAACATGTTTTTAGTTAAAGAAGTTTACTATTTGGATTTTATGGCAATATGAACGGATATACAGGAATCAATTTTGAAATATCGTCACTAAAATAAAGTTTTGTGCACAAAAAGGAACAAAAATGACAAAATTATTGAATGAAAATTCAAAGACTGCTTTACCTTATCAGTTGGACATTAAGCGATCTTTGCAAAAAACAGATGTAATGTTTTGAAATACGAATGGTTTTCAACGAAATCCTTCTCACATTTTATGAAGACATTACATCTATTCAAACAAAAGCATATACATATGCCTATATTATTTTATATTTAAATAAAAAAAAAAAAAAAAGTTAAAAATTACATTTAAGTAACCGCATCATAGCAAAATATAGCAACTTTTTATAATAAAATTTTTTCAACGACAAAAAACAATTAGTGTAACCTATTATTTTAGTTAAAAGTGCAAATGCACAAATATGTAGGATTCTATTTTTCAGATTCCATTCCGGCAGTGATTTTGATTACGATCAAGATATAAAGAAATATGAAAAGAGTTTGAAAATTTTGAGGAGAGAGTTAGCAGTTGACTGGTAAGTGTCTAAAATGCCTTTATATGATTTCATGAAATTTTTCTTAAAATATTTTATGTGGATATCTTAAATTAAGTTCTTTATTAAAAGACACTTATACAATCGCATTTGTATTCATTTGAGTGTCTTGAAATATCTTTAAATAAACAAAAACAGATCAATTGTATTTTCTCAAGCAATTTTTAGCAATAATACAAAAATATTTATATTAAGATTATTTATAATATGAACTATTTATGATATAGAAAGATATTAAAACTTCTTCACACACCATAAATTTTAAGTCAGCACAACCGGTTTCGAAAGGACGTAGTCTTTCTTCATCAGGTGCAAAAAAACACGTGCTACTGCCTTGGAGGCAAAAGCAAGACAAAATTTATGGTGTGTGAAGAAGTTTTAATATCTTTCTATTGATTGTAAGCCAGTTTTGGAATTTAGTTTTGGTATTTATGATATATTTGCGTAACACTGTTAAAAGGTAGTTTAATTTTTTATGTCTTTTTTGTTCGTCTGTCTCAAATAGCGTTTCTGTTACATCTTTATATTATAATTCAGACTTTTAAATTGATATTTTTTTCGTTTAAATACTTCCATCCGATTCGCTGTATTTAGTGGCCTAAGCTCACAACCACACCTAACGATAATGCAATCTAAAGATCAGTCTATTAGAGGATTTCTTCTCGCGCGCAGTTTATGAACCAAATATTTGTATTAAATATTAAATAAAGTAATAACATACTAATATATAAATAAATTATTTGTATTTTTTTCCGTTTTGAATACATCATTATTTATACTACTATTAATATAATTACATTATGTAATATTTGAATGTATAACAATTAATTTAAAAACTTTCAGGGTTGCTTCCAATTTAGCTTAAAAAAATAAATAAATAAAATAGCGGTATATTACAGGTGGAACGAATGAATTATCAAACAAAAAAGTATTTGTAATTTTTCGTATTTTAAGTTTGTCATGGGTTTTCTCTTAAATAAACAAACTCTTTCAGCTTCATGTATGACAGCGCTTCTTTTGATAATGAAGCTGAAGCGGCTTTGCTCCGCATGAAAAGATCTCCCACAGTTTGCCAAAATGCCGTACAATGGTTCCAAAGTCAACTGAAATTAAAACGAGATAAGGTATGGAAAGTATTGAAGACTGAGAAAAAAGTTGACTTGTTCAGTGCCATGCCTTACCTGATCAAAATCACCACAACTGACGCTGTGTGGCAGACTCTCGAGAGCAGAGCTCAGGATTATATCTATGAATGGCAGCGCAGAGCCAACTTTACCATCCTGGAAATGTTCATTCTGAGACATAAAATGTAAGTATAAATGTATCTATGCATGTACCGATGTAGTTTTTTTTTTTTTTTTTCTACCTACACAGTAAATCATTATTAAATGATTAAAATAACAACATATAAAAAAAAAAAAAAAAAAAAAAAAAAAAAAAAAAACAGAACATGCAATATATCTATATATATAAAAGAACACTTCCTGAGTGAGTGAGTGAGGGGGTGATCTATCAACGCCCAGACCAAACCCCTGGACCTAGAAGCATGAAATTTTGTGGCAATGTTCTTTCTATGACGTAGGCATCCACTAAGAAGCGATTTTACAAAATTCGCCCCCCAAGGGGGGGGAGGGGGGGGCAAAACGTGATTTCACAAAATCCTTCATATCTCAAACAAAAAAACAGATATCCGTAAAATATTTGCTTTAAAATATAGCTAATACAAATGTCAAAAAACCAATTTCTGGAATTTTCAAAATTCGGTCCCCAAGGGGGGCGGGAGGGGGGGGGGCAAAACGTGATTTCACATGCGTAAAACGTGATTTCGCATAATCCTATATATCTCAAACAAAAAAATAGATATGCGTGAAATTTTTGCTCTAAAATATAGCTAATGCAAATATCTAAAAACCAATTTCTGAAATTTTAGAAATTCAGCCCCCAGGTGGGGCAGCAAGGGGGGGGGGCTAAGGGCAAAAAGAAATAGAAATACAGTTAGGGCGTTCAAACTTGATACAGATAGGTTTTAGAGGCCTGCAAGTCGAATGAGGATATTTTCGATTGTGTAAAGTTATTAGGAGAGGCAGGAAGGGGGGAGGGGAGAGGGGGGGGCAAAAAATAAAAATAGAGTTAGATCGTTCAAAATTGATATATAGAGGTTTTCGATACCTACAAATCGATTTCGGATATTTTCGAATTTGTAAAATTATTAGGAAGGGCGGGAAGGGGGTGGGGCGGCAAGGGGGGCTATGGGGCAAAAACAAATAGAAATACAGTTAGGCCATTCAAAATTGTACAGATAGGTTTTAGAGGCCTGCAAGTCGAATGGGGATATTTTCGAAAGTGTAAAGTTATTAGAAGGGCCGGGAAGGGGGGGCAGAGGGGCAAAAAAAAAAAGAAAATAGAGTTAGATCATTCAAAATTGGTACATAGAGGTTTCCAATACCTACAAATCGATTGCGGATATTTTCGAATTTTTAAAATTATTGGGAGGGTGGGAAGGCGGGGGAGTAGAGCGGCAAAAAAATAAAAATAGAGATATATCGTTCAAGACTGGTGCATAGAGGTTTTTGATACTTACAAATCGATTGCGGATATTTTCAAATTTGTAAAATTATTAGGATAGACAGGAGGGGGGGGGAGGCGAAGTGGGAAAATAATAGAAATAAGGGTTAGAGCATGTTGGGAATTTTTTCCGAAGGTAGTGAGAACACGGTGCGACATTTTTCCTAATCAGATTTTGTTTCTCTTTTTTTTCACGTGATAAAAATTAATGCAATTTTGAGAATTCATTATAGTGATTCATTTAAAAATAGGGACCAGCGAAGCGGGCTGTGCCTGCTAGTATATATATATATATGTAACGTATTGTCTTTTAATAGATGATTCATGCCAGTCGTTTCATATTAAGAGAGTTCACTCAAATAACTAATACTCCAAAATAGTTGATGCAGTCGTTTATTGAAGACTCTTAGTCATTTTACATGTTATTAACAGTCAAATCATTCTGAGCACGTTGACGTACAGATCCGTAGCCGAGTCGGGCCGAAATCTTCCCGTTAACGGCGGAACTGCGAACCAATCCCCTCCTGGGACCGTTAAATTAAACTTGTTATGGACGTGAACTAATTAAGCAAATACTTCCATGAAAAAGGCGCCGATTTTCGGGTGCTCCCGTTTAAATATGGATATTTGGGGGCGAGGCCAAACTCCTAATATGAATTCTTATTGGATAATTAAGTAAGCTAAAATCCAGCCCACATTCTTTCATTGGTTGACCCGGATATCCAGGATTTCGTATTTCGCAATGCATTGCCGCTTATTTCGACTATTGCATAATTTTGATTATGAAACTTCTTCTAACTCAGATTCCCGCGCTACGATGTGTTTTGCTGAAAAACTACCCTTACTGGGGTTCTAAAATAGAATTCTCACAAAGTTGTTCTTAAAATTAAGATTTATTCTGAGCCAATACTATTAAGATATCACTTAATATTAATTTAAATACTAATTTAGAATCTTGCTTATTTTATCCTTTCATATATATATATATATAGTTAAAACAAACACACTGAAGAGTTATAGGGGTAGGCTTTGGGGCATTTGAATCGTCGATTGTATATTCTGCGACCCTAATTTGTTACTTGGACGTATTTAAAATCACTAACATGTAGTTTAATCAAACATATAGCAAAAGTAACGAACTGCAATAATTTATTTAACTAAAATTAATACCACATACCAATGTAAAAATGATTCTCTATAAGGTATACATTTATCCAGTTAAATATAGGGTTTAATTTAGAAAATTGAGTATGAATTCAAATTTCATGTTATCTATATATTAATAGGCAAGCATAAAATTTGTAGTCCCTTTTTAACATATTAATTATGGGAGTAGAGGGTTGAAAATGGTATCATTCGAAAGGTATGGTTAGCCGGAAGGTGCGAATACAAATATTATTTTCTTACATAGTCAAGAAGGTATTTAAAAATACATTTATTTTTTATGCATTTTCCCCCATTTTTCCCTTTTATACACGTATTCCTTTACATTAAAAAATACCTAAAAGTAGAAAGTTATTAAATCTGGCAATTTTATAAAGCTCAAATAAAACCATAGACACAGTAATTTGTATAATGTAGTATCACTATACGCAAGCGAAGTGATGACGTCACTGTCTGTCCATGGAGCCATGAAAAAGATTTTCTGTGTTAATCGTCCATTGGATTTTTTTAAAAAAATTATTAAAAAATAACGGAAATTATCTGCCGTTTTTAATTCCAATATTTGGGTATAGTTATATATAAGTTACTGTCTACATGTGTTTGATTGAGTTATTTTTTCTGTAAAATTGATAAAATTTTAATTTGAAATCACAAAACTCCGGAAAAAAAAAATGGCAAACTTCCAGTTTCGAATGTAAACATAAACATTTCATTTCAAAGGGTGATATTTAAACAATAAATATTCAATTAATATACTAAATAAAAGGAAAATGGATTTGTTACTAAGTGCTGCATGTATAAGTAGACGATACGGAAAAAATTCCGATTTCCGTTTTTTGATGAATTTACATGTTTTGAGCTTTCTTTACGTTTCAATTAACAGAAATTGGCTACTTATTTTTTAAAAAGTGTCTTTATTGCTAGCTTTTGTGGGTAGAAGAAGCAAGTAGAAGATACATAAAAACTTTTAATTTCCGGTTTTCGATGAATTTACACGTTTTGAGATTTCCTTGCATTTTAATTAAGTGAAATTGACTACTTATTTTTATTTTTTAAAAAGTGGATTTATTATTCTTTCTTCTGCATATATACGTAGAAAATATATGATTCAGAAAAGTTTTAGATTTTCGGTTTTCGATAAAGTTACACGTTTTGAAATTTCCCGAACTCAATTCGACCATTTTTGAAAAAAATATTTTTTTTTTTTCGTTCAAACACTGTACTTTATGAACCAATCGAATTAATTTAACAGAATTGGATACTTGGTTGGGCCTTGGTTTGACATGGTACCTATTAGCTTCTGAGCTGTATCACACAACAAGGGGCGTTTCCACGTTGCGATTTCCTCTCATTTCAGGAAAGGCTAACATCTACAGAGAGAAATAGTTATATTAAGTAAAACTCTGCTGATTCAGTTAGAGTGAATATCGGCAAACAATTGCTGCAGCTGTGTTGCAATTGCATTCCGTTTAGGACAAGGCAATAACTTTGCTTTGCCCCGCTTTGCAAAAAAAAAAAAAAAAAAAATGGTCGAGTTTCGACCACTGGGCGATACTAGTAAAAGTTAAAAGTCTATTTCTGAAATACTTTGTCTCTATCTTTTGAGTTCGTAATAATACAATCATGTAAATTTTAAATAAAAATGTTTTATAAAATTAATGATAAAAAAATGTATAGAGATTTATCTAGCCAATATTAGTTCCATCGCTCAATGCAATTCGGAATATTGCTCCCAATATAATGGTACAAAAATGTATGATACGAAATTAACATAGCAGTCTGTGAAATCTTTTAAATTTCCTTAGGGAAAAAAAATTCCTTTAAAGTAAAATTGGAATATTAAGTTAAAAAAAAAAATTGTGCTAAATGAAAACTTAGAAATTTGTAAACAAACATTATAAAAATATAGAACTCACTTTAAATTTGTTTATCTTTTATTGTTTATTATTTATGTTGGGTTTGTTTTGTCATTGTTTTAATATTTATGTTTATCTTCTTTTTTTTTTTTTTTTTTTTTTTTTTGTGCAGTTTATGGTAATTGTTTACAAAGGTCTTACTTTTCAAAACTTCCCGTATCCTTTCTAAATTACTAGGTGGGTTTAATAAAGAAATATTTCAAGTTAACTTATTTCTATAAAGGTCCGTTTCGTCTTCTTCTAAAGATAAATCATATATATATGGGGTGACCAAATAAAATGTTCCAAATTTCAATAATCGATTAAAAAAAAAAAAAAAAAAAATTAGCGATACGTTGGCGGTATTAGGCGAAATTGGCTACTGAATTCTTACATAACATTACCGCAGGAGAAGGAATAGGTTGCTCTACGATATGCAGAATACAAATCAGTAATAACAGTGTAAAGAATGTTTCGAATAAGTAATAAAAGAAATTCACCTGAAACTAAGAGCATTAAAAGAGTGACGTTTGTTTTTTCTCAAAACTTGAAGTAAACAGAACGTGCATAGGAAGTGTACAGAAATTGTGTAGAAAGAGTACGAAAAGAGTACTGAAAGTTTGCAAAGAAGTGCAATGATTTTTTTTTTTTTTTTTTCGAAAAAAAAAAAAAAATGCGAGCCCTGTTATCTGATTTTACATTTATCTTATACATTTTAATGTTCTGTTAAGTATAACAGTCTCAAGTTAAGGACATTTGATTCGGACACCCTATACAGGGTTCGGCAAAAGCCCCACACCCTCTCCTATCTCGGAAATGCGTCAGAATTTTGAAAAATGGCGAAACACATGTTCAATGAATTCTAGGGGGAAATCTTTGGGTGAAAAATTTTTCTGATCGGGGGTTATTGGGGGGGGGGAGGGGGAGGGGGCGTGAGGTAAGGCAAATTTAAAATTTTAAATAGGAGAGTGTATATTGCGGCACATCCCTGGAAACATTTCTTTAGACAATGAATTTGGGATAAATAGTTTTGTTCTGCGACGATCCTTAACGATACATGAGTTTTTCGAGTTTTGAAATGTGGACTTTATACTCATGTATCCCTTTTAATAATCACTGCTAGACAAAACTGTTTATATCAAATTCATCGTCTTAAAGAGATATTTCCAGGTATATATCCCGAGATATATCTTCCTATTTGAAGAGTTGCTCTCCCTAGCGGCTCCCTAGACCTCCTGGGACAAAACAATTTTCAAGGTGTTCCTCGAAAATTCATTGAACATATGTTTCGCTATTTTTTAAATTTTCGAAGCATTTCCGAGAAAGGAGGGATGGGGGACTTTTGGCAGATCCTGTATATACATTACACGATACAGAGTAATAGAAATTTTCTCGAATTTGTGCGTGTTTGTGTATTTTGAAAGGAAAAATGATTTCATATATGTGACACATCATGCAAACATAACTATTAAAGTATTGTTTAACTTCCTCCTTAATTGCTAATAATAATAACTCTGCTATAATTAAGAAAATACCAAATTTCAAAAATCGATTCTATTTTTATAAGTCCTTATTTAATAAATTCAAATTAATACTCTTCAGTATTGTATATTATAAGAAAAATATTATCTTATTATTATTATTATTTTTTTTTTAGGTTGTCATTCTCTCAAAGACTAAAAAAACTCTTTTCAAAAAGAAAAGTAACTTTTAACATCAAGCCGCTGTTTATTGATCGTTTTTTTAAAATGCTTTAACATCTTCAGCATCAGAATCCTGACATTCATGACTTTTCAACCCGGACATGACTTTTATTTACCCGATATGTGACTTTTATTTTACCTGAAATGTGACTTTTATTAATTACTGTTGAACACAATTGATATGTCTTGGGCTTCTTCCTTCCTGTTGGATAATTGTGTATTTGTATCTTCTTCATCATCGACCATCTTGATCATCATCTTCTCCAGCTTCTTCCTTCTTCTCTACTTAATTCCAATGCCATCCTCTCCGTTATTATCTATTCTACTTTTATAATAATAGCAGCTCCATATTATGTAACTTGCGCATTTCAAATAAATATTTACACAAGTGAACGAATAGGTTTTTCTTTACATTGTATTAAAAAAAATGTATTTGTTTTATTACTACTGTTATTTCATTATTTAAGAGATTGAGGAGGTTTTAACAATAAATAATTTATTTAGAAATTATATATGTTGGTATATGAACTAGTATTCTGTACATTTTGACGTTTCATTCATGATTCTACGCACTTTGTTTCAAAAGTTATGAACAACATTGTAATTCATGTTACGATTGAGCTTTATTACATTTCCAAACACTAAATTTTTCTAAGTGTTTTTTTTTTTTTTCTTTTTTTCCTATTTGCAAGATTTTGAAAAAGCTCCTTGACCGTTTGTTTTAGCATTTTGCGTAAACATTTATACAGGGTAATGCGTAATTCGCCAATCAACTCAAAGGAGTGACATTGAATTTTTCATCAAGAGGATGAAAAATTGCCATAAAATATAGGACCACAAACCTCGTTTAGTGGAAGGAAATCGTAAAACATTACAAGATAAAAAGATCTTTTTATATACCATGTTTTTAAATTTTCTGTTGAATCATATAAACGCTACCAAAGGCAGCGGGAACCCGGAGCAATTGGATAAAAGTAAAAAAAAAAAAAAAAATTCATTGCTCTCGTGTTTTGAGCTATTATAAAAGTTTCAAATGTCTAGCTAGTCGGGAAGTTAGTGAAAAATCGATTGCAAGCTTTGTACTGGTAACGCTGCCGAAGGCAGCAGGAACCCGAAACATTTGGTTAAAAATATTTTAAAAATGCATTTTTACCGTATTCTGAACTATTCTGAAAGTTTCAAATGTCTAGCTAGTCGGGAAGTTAGTTAAATAAATTTTCCGTTGAATCATATAAACGCTGCAGAAGGCAGTGGGGACCTGAAACAGTTGACTAAAAGTATCAAAAAATGTATTGTCACTGTATTCTGAGCTATCCTGAAAGTTTCAAATGTCTAGCTAGTCGAGAAGTTAGTGAAAAATCGATTACAAGCTTTGTACTGGTAACGCTGCCGAAGGCAGCAGGAACCCGGAGCAGTTGGTTAAAAATATTTAAAAAATGCATTTTCACCGTGTTCTGAACTATTCTGAAAGTTTCAAATGTCTAGCTAGTCGGGAAGTTAGTTAAATAAATTTTCTGTTGAATCATATAAACGCTGCAGAAGGCAGTGGGGACCTGAAACAGTTGACTAAAAGTATTAAAAAAATGTATTGTCACCGTGTTTTGAGCTATCCTGAAAGTTTCAAATGTCTAGCTAGTCGAAAAGTTAGTGAAAAATCGATTGCAAGCTTTGTACTGATAACGCTGCCAAAGGCAGCGGGAACCCGAAACAGTTGTCTAAAGGTATTAAAAAAATGTATTTTCACCGTGTTCTGAACTATTCTGAAAGTTTCAAATGTCTAGCTAGTCGGGAAGTGAGTTAAATAAATTTTCTGTCGAATCATATAAGCGCTGCTGAAAGCAGCGGGACCTGCAATAGTTGACTAAAATTATTAGAAAAATGTATTGTCACCGTGTTGTGAGCTGTCCTGAAAATTTAAAATATCTAGCTAGTCGGGAAGTTAGTTAAAAATCGATTGCAAGATTTGTCCCTGACAAACACACAAGCAAGAATCGAAGTTAATAAAAACATGGTAAAATAATTATGAAGAGTTTGACGTCCAGTGAAACAAAAAGAGCTAAGAATAGATAGAAAAACTTTTTTAGGTAAAAGATGACTACAATATAGACAATGCATCGCAATTCAGTGTTAAAAAGAAGACTACAAGAATTTTTTTATAGGAATTTTTCGTAATTTTGGCCGCGAAAGACATTTCACAGTCGACATCAACGAACTAAATATTGTCGTACATGTTCAAACAAACCTAATGTGCTGGTGATATCTGCTGAAGCGACGACGATCCTTGCTGTGAAATCGCCATTGTACCCACAAAACGATTTCCGATGGACCACAAGAAGAAGAAATCCAAGGGATTAAACTCCAGGAAGCCGGAAGTCCAAGCAAAAGATCCGCTACGATCTGTTGCTTGGACTTCCGGCGTGTCGCTTGGGCTTCCGGACACAATGGCATGTTGGAAAACACACGATTGTGTTTTCTAATTTACCTGCCGGTATATGTAACTCCAAAATGGTTACGTCCCACAATCGAAAAGTGTACTCGTGCACCCTCGTGTATGAAGTTCTCAAGTAGAATAGGGTAGGGAAATCATTCACTGTTCGTTTACAGGGCGACACAAAAGAAATAGATAAAAGTGCGACAGTAGTTGGAAATTAATGGAAGTGTATTTCAGATTGTGGTGTGTATTATTACTATAGGATTATATTTAGGTGCACCATGTGGTCTGTACATAATCTTCAAAAGATATACAGGGCGGCAAATATTTGAGCGATAACATTCTTTTTTGTTGTTAGTGGATGTGCTTTACTAATAATATTTTACCATTTCCAGGAAAGCTGTTCAGGAATTGAAATGAATTCCTCATAGAGATAGGGTATATAATGTATGTTTTTAATCTAAACATTCATCGCTTGTTTTATGCATATTTACACGTTTTGAGGCTTTCTGATTACCGTAGTCAAGTTTTTTAACGTTTGGTCTTTGTTTGTGTCTCTCAGAGTGACATAAAAACGAATAATTTTAGGAGATCCAAATGTTGTATTTTGAAATTAATATAAGTTTGTTGCTGGAAAAGTTTGATCAAGACTGATACGTCGCAAGGAATGTTGCGTGTGAAAGTTGTCTGAATAATTTTAAGTGAAATTTTAATAACAAATTTAAATTCTATATAAATGTAGGTGCAGTAATGAAACGGGGGGGTTGAGGGAGTCAGTAGCCCCCTTCACACTGAACTAATTATCATATAAAACTCTTCCGAAGCTTAATTTGAATAGCTTTTAACATAGGTTTACATACAGAACTCGTTATCTTACCCCTTAATCTCCAACCTGTATTTATAGTATTAAATTTCAGGGTAAGAGAAAGTTGTGCGAGTGACACACCAGATTATTTTTTATATACGTAAAAGCATGCCTCATGTAGAATATGGTAGGGAATTCAATTACTGTTGGTTTACAGGGCGACACAAAGGAAAGAAATTAAAAATTTTTACATGGGATACTGTAAATGACACCTAATCGTTAAAGGGGGGGGGGGGGGAGGGGGAATAGCGGGTTTAAAGTTTGGGAGAAAATCACTTATGCACAGTTGAGGTGAACGAGGCTAAAACAGTTTCTCCCGAGTTCTTAATCTTGTGACGTTTTGCGACTTTATCGTAGCTGTTATGCTACGCATGTATAGTGACACTGAAGAGGGCTAATGTTTAGCCGAAACGTTTGTCATGTGTTTTTGCGTTTTTAATTAATTTTTTTTTTTTTTTTAATATCTCATTTTAAAAGTTACTTTAATTTTATACAGTAATGAGATGTATTGATAATGTTCAATTTTATTTTTAAAAAAAACATTTAAATATAGTGACTAGCGAAGCGGGCAAAGCCTACTAGTAAAAGAGCTATACGCACTGTTTCCCATTAACGTCAAAATTTTATGAAAACAAAATATGTACGTTTTATTTTGTTTCAAAGAGTGCAATAATGCTAAAACACGTTTTCATTAATTGAAGCCAGTAGGCCATAACAAATAATCGTAACAAATAATAATTCTTTCTTGCACGCCCGTAAAAGAACTAAAACTCATGAAAATGTATACGATTCGTGTGACATTAATCTCTAACATGCCTACCCGATGGAAACTCAATCGAAAATAGACGAAGTCGAGCACGCATACATGACTTTTAATAATATTAGGCAAGATGATATAATCATATTTGAATCTCGTAGTCAGATTTTTTTTTTTCCGTGATTACCATACTTAATTTGCATAACATTGTGTTCAGAAAGTGAAATAGAGAATGTCGCTCAGTGAAAACCTATCCTTATCTTTCTCCGCAAATGTTGAATAATTTTTAGAGGGTTTTATATTTTAACATTTTTATTTTCTTCTGTATAGGGGAGACCGGGGCACAGTGGACCACTTTGACACTCTTAATTTTTTTATGAAGAACATTTAACAGAAAAGCAATGTACTTGAAAAAAAGTAGGAAACAATCTCTAAGCTCTTCTTGACATGTCTTAAATTTTTTTATAACACTATTTCTAATACATTAAGAATTAAAAAATAAATTGTGAGCACTCACAAAGTAGACCACTGTGCCCCATCACCGGGGTACAGTGGACTAGCCCCCTTTATTTATATTAAATTAATATAAATTACTTTTTTTTCTCTAAAATTAGTTTCTGATACTATTCTAGTCTAAATAACATAATTCCAGCATTTTCATTAAATAAAATAAACAAAATTAAATTAAAATACACAATTAAGAAATCAAATCTCAGTAAGAAAATTTATTAAGTTTAAAGAGATATTGTTTGTTATTCTTTTATTAATATTATATAAACCAAACATTTTTTTAAATTCCAATATTAATAAATATTATATTACTATTCAAATATTTAATATTTTTGTAATTATTTTGAGTTATAATTAATTTACATTGTATTTGTAGGATAAATTTAAATAAATATATTAAGCTATTTCTTTTGTTTTCACAAGTGATCTCTAAAAACAACAGACTCACTTCACTTATTAATCCCTACGGGACTCTGTCCGCCTATTCGCTACTTTGCCTTTCACTGAATAGGAATATTAATAGTGCATAACGCAACACAAAAGCAGAAAAATGTTATAGAAATCTCAACATTAAATGTCAAATTCAAATACATTATATTTAATACCACATTTTTATTCATTTATTTATTTATTTATTTTATGAAATATACTGAAAATCAGTAATTTTTTTGAGAATAGAAATTTGTAATTTCTAGATCATTTTGCATTACAGTTGCATTATATGACCCCTTTCAAATTTTTATCACTATTTGGCGATGAATTCTTTGGTATAACTGCTTGTTAAAGAAAAAAATGTATATATAGCACCCATTTTGGCATAGATGATATCTGTCATCCTTGGCGATTTTTGTATTTGACGATCAGAAACGTAATACGAAAATATGTGTCGTTTGTATATTTTCGCAACATATATTATACGAAATATTGTTTCATATTATTCTTTGCTCTTTTAGTATACGTTAATAAAATAATCACGATTTTTGAAAGGAAATAAATATGTTCGACAAATAACTTGGCGATTTCTCTATCGCCAAAGACGACAGATATCAAATCTGTTCCCCTATTTTTTCTAATGCATATACTTTTTACTATTGCATTTTTTTTGTTAATTTTGGGTAATATATAATACCCTATATATATTTCTAATGTACAGTTCGGTAATAATTTTACACATTTGAAAATATTTGAAAAGTTTATTATTATTATTGTCATTTTAATTTGGAAAAATGAATTACATCTTCATTCGTTAATTCTCTGATATCTACTTCTTAAAATAACGAAGGATGAAATGTACTCGATTCTCTATAAACTTTTATGCGATGATTGTTTTCCTGGCCATAAATTTAAAATGCTTTGGGTATATTTTATGCTAAATATGAATAAGTATGTTGTGGCCACCAGAAGACTTTCTTCTATATTTTCCTATACAAATTCACTCAAACCAAAAAAAAAAAAAAAATTACGATTTTTTTCAGTTTTTTTCGTTAAAAGTAAAAAAAATCGATAACTTTGTTTGAAATTATCACATATTTATAATTCAATCATTCGTTTTAAAGGTATTGACGAGACCTTTCGAAAGATACCCATCTTGAAAATTTATCCCCCCGGGGGGGTACTTCCCGGGGGTAAGCGATGCCCCCACATGCACAATTTTTTTCCCTAATTAACTACTACTATTATCAATAATTTATATTAATTTTACAATCACAGGTTAAGAATAACTCTCATTATGTACATTTATACGAAATTTTGTCCTATACTGCCATGTTAAAAATTTAGAAAAAATACGATCACAGCACCACCTGTTGAGCGATTGATCCTCAAATCTAATCAGCACCAGTTTATGTCAGGGGCCAACTAAATACCACATTTGGTTAAATTTCGTAAAAAAAAAAAAAAAAAAACTCTTTTTTTTTTTCGTTAAAGTAAAAAACCTCGATAACTTTGTTTTAAATTATCACAGATTTATAGTTCAACCATTCGTTTTAAAGGTATTGACGAGACCTTTCGAAAGATACTCATCTTGAAAATTTACTCCCCTCGAGGGGGACTCCCCCACCCCAGGGGGTTGGCGAGGCTCCTACACATACAAAAAAAATTTCCCAGTTGACTATCTCTATTATAAATAATTCTTGTAAATTTCATAATGATTACTAAAAAATAATTCTCTTTATGCCCATTTATACAAAATTTTGTCCTATATCACCCTGTTAAAAATTTAGAAAAAGCGGGATGACAACGCAACCTGTAAAACAATTTTTACCAAAAGTTCATAGGCACTCATTTATGTCAAGGTGCAACTACATACCAACTTGTATGAAATTCTGTGCAGTAGTTCCTGAGATACAGTTGCCACAAAATTTTGTCACACACACACAGAGACAGACATTTTCTAAAAATGGTCAAATCGTGTTCTACAGCTCTCAAAACGTGTCAATCCATCAAAAATCCGAGGTCGAAAATTTTTACGAATCCAATACTTTCTTCTATTGAATATAGAAGAAAGTAAAAAGATAAATACAATTTAAAGTGAAAAACATAAGTACACTTTAAAGACAAAAAGAAATGCATTCAAATGTACAGATACGACATTATTTCATTTTTCACAATAAATAAATAAATAAATAAATAAATAAAAAATAAAGAACTTATAAAAAAATAAATAAATAAATAAAATAAAAAAACAGGAAAGATTGCCAATAAGAAAATTAATTTTCTAAAAGTAGAAAAAATAAAGATATTTGCGAACGACCAATTACAATACTAAATTTATTTCTGCATAGAATGTTCTTTTTTTTTTTTTACACCATGGATCACATTTTAAATTTCCCGTGGAAAATGATATGATGATAGAAAAACAACGTCATAACAGAAACTTTTTTCAAGGTGGCAAATAGAGTACCGTTATAAACCCGAAGTTTTTAATTAATAACTTCTTTATTTAAAAAGATAGAAATTTCTGATTTGCTGAAATTTCTTCCTTGGAATACCCGGCACATATTGATACCTCTCATGATGCGGAGGAGTTTGTCCTCCGCGAGAAGATGCAATCACAGACAAAAAAAATTGACGCCAGCGACAGTTACTTTTTTTTTTTTATATATAGAGATTTTTCATATCAAAGAGAGTTTTTTTACAAGATAATTAGTAAAACAATGACTATGCTTTACAGTCAATGAGACCGGTAAATGTACAACGCATAACAATGGCCATAAAGTCGGTCGCTGAAACTAAAAAAAGTACTTTAATTACAACATGCAACCTTATTCCGATAACTACTATTAACTATACTATAACAATGCAATCATGCGATGCTTCAATATTTCATTTTGAAATAATTTTTGTGGGTTTTTTTCAATTTATGGTATCTTTTGAAAGTTTTCACTCAAAGCATTCAACGTCAGGTTTTATTTTATTTTATTTTATTTTATTTAGTTAGTTTTGTGCGTTTTGTAAGCTGTAAATAAAGAGGACGATTCACCTATCGTTACAGAATAAGTGCAAGTTACCTCAAAGTGCAAAATTAACTAATTAATTACAACAAAGTGCAAAAAATAAACTAAGTACTCTTTTTACTATTTAAAGATTTCAAAATTAAATATTAAAATTTAAGAAAAAGAAACATTTTTGAATGACAAATGAATTTAACAGTTGTGAAGTATCAAAATGGATTAAAAAAATACTCGAGGTAATGAGTTATTTGCATAAAATTACCCCGTAGAATGACATGAGGTCAAGCTACGGACACCGTTTAGGTGTATTATTAATCCCCTTAATTGTTGCATCCCTAAACTACAATGGCGATTCTAATAAACTTCTATAAAGAAAAGAAAAGAAAAAACTTATTAAAACAATATTTTGATCGACAAAATGTTAACCTCGAATCCATATTAATATGAAGTTAAAAGAAAAAGCTACTTTCGAGTTAAAGAAAATAAGCAGAAATTTCTTTCTGATATTAACGATAAAGCAAAAGCTAAGGCTTCTGTGACAATTTTGAGATCATTCTGGATATTCCGTTTTTATAACATCTAATCAACTCACATTATGGAAAGCATCAAAGAACTGGCGTTTAAAAGTAATAGGTACAAAACTTTTAATAAACACCATAAAATACAAGAACTTGCAATAGGTCGAAAGAAGACATGACCCTTCGTCAGGCGAACAAAGTGGACAGACGTGCTGCAAAGCGTTGTATACTTATTAATCAACCCACATGTTGTTCTGAAGTTTAAAAATCTGGAGTGACTCCACTCGACTTTCCGAATATTGAGTCATTAACAGTTTTTTAGATAAAGTAAAGAAAGAGGTGCAACAGTGATTTTTAATATTCATATAAATTTTCAGCTCCATTGAATAAGGCGTTTAGATGCTGTTGCACTTTTAAAAATTGGGTCTCATAGGCCATAATGATAAAGAATTTTTCTTTGTGTCCCTGTAAAAAAACTATAAGTGCTAGATTCACCAAAATCAATAGGGTTCGTACTAGGGTGACTTACAATATACGTACCAACTTTCAGCTCATTCGAGCAAAGCGTTTAGACGCTAGCGTGTTCACTCACACACATACACACATACACACACACACATACATACATCATCGTAAAAATAGTGGAGACGGACTCAGGGGACCTCGAAACGTATAGAAACATCAAAATATCAAATTCGGATTTTTGACATGATTACAATACTTTCCTCACTATATAGTGTTCGGAAAGTAAATATTAAAGAAGGAAAGAAGGAAAAAGAGTATAAATTAATATCCTTAACCTGTAACGATTTTTTTTTCCTCGAGCCACACAGTGATATATTTAGAGAACGAGTTTGTTTTCAGTTTTTCTATCATTCATCGGTCATTTATTCACCCTGTTAAAAATGTGAGGTGAGTAACAAGAAAACAATCTAACCTGTAAACATGGGCTGCTCCACTTGGCATGCTGTTTAACTTTGCTATCCACTAAGGAGATATTGGCAAGATTGCCAGAGGGTGGAGAACAGCTAATGGCTCTAAGTTCGTGTTCACCAAAGAATTCTCTCTCTCTCTTCAGAAGGTTGCAGGTGACAGGTAAACGAAGTTCGAAGTCGTGAAGATCAACCCCGTCATCGAATACACCTTCGAATCCCGTCGTAGAGAAGTGCGATTTCAGAGGCTTTGGAACACCCTGTT
Source organism: Salticus scenicus (assembly GCA_963930645.1). NCBI lineage: Eukaryota > Metazoa > Arthropoda > Arachnida > Araneae > Salticidae > Salticus > Salticus scenicus. Next base: position 402,455,212 of record OZ005649.1, on the reverse strand, counting down.
TACACTCTAGATTATTTTCATAAACAATTTGCTTACTATTCGAGATATTTTCTAGGAAAATGGATCTTTCATCGGAAATTTCAGATTGATTATTAATTATAATTTTAGATTCATTTGAATTAATATCTTTACGTTTAAACTGACTGACAGAAGAATTAGAATACGTAGATTTTAAAGCTACCTTACCTGCATTTTCTCCGACTTTCCTAAGCGAAGAGATATTTTTATCTATATTCCCATATTCAGCAGAAACTGTTTCTTCAACACTATCTGCTACAACATAGCTATCAACTTCTCTTCCATCTTTTAAATCGATTGCAGCCTCCAAACAGGCATTCCCGTTTAATATAGCCTCGTTCGGAAAATCTAATTTATGGTTAACATCACCATCACTCAATTTTATGTGAGATCTTGAGTCAGATGCATTATCCACAGTTTTATTATTTTTTGTGGTCACTTTTTTAGCCTTTCCTTCTTCAACTATACCATAAGTGGAATACGATTTCGCCTGCATAATTTCGTTGTCAGTTGGAGCACTTTCACCTGAGATGAGGTAAACATTAACATTTTTTTCAGATACTGTTTTATCAAATTCCCTTTCTTGTAGTTTAATTTCTTCAGTAATATTTTTTATCCTATGTGACATGTTATCATAAGTCTCTAATATATTGTTTACATCCCCTTGAACATCAGTTCGATACTTATCGCTATGGCTGTTCATTTCATTGTTAATATCAGTAATTGTTTGGCATTGGTTTGCAGTTTCAAAACCTCGAGTTGATATTTTCGCCACTTTCGCGCTGCCACTTTTAAATTCACTTCCGTTCGACGTCATGTTTTCAGCTTTTATTTGCTCATCCTTACAGTTGATCATTTGACTTTGGCTCATTATTTCACCATTAAGAGCTGCTTCTTCATTACCTGAACTTACACTATCCTCAGTTTTCACTACCTTGTCTTTAAAAACAATTTCACTGGATGGAATTTTCCCTTGATCCATTACATTCCTTGATTGATATTTGTTTGCTATTTCACTTGGAACAGCTTCTTTCTCACCTGAAATTGGATAATCATTAAATTTAATTACGTTATGATGAATTCTAGAACTTTGCCCATCCATAAAAGTTTCACTTATCATGCTCGGATTGACAAGACATTTATTTCCATCGCTTACAATTTCATTAGCTTCAATGATTTGTGCATCAGGAGCTAATGAATAGAATGAATTCAGTTCATTGATTCGATCTGTTGGAACATTTGTAATATTTGCTGGCAATGTTTTCAGTTTATTGTCAGATATCTCACTCATAATGGCTTTAGCTAATGAATCTCTTAGTTCTCCCGTTGCAGTGGTATCATGCATAGTTGTATAACGATTTAAATCAGTTTCATCTAGTACATTGCCATGCAGTTTATTTTCTTTAGTTTTCTCAGTTATCATTTGCTCATCAAATGCACTGATTTTTTCGATATTATTAATTTCATGCAAATTTTCAATACTTTTCCAACTGGAAAACATTTTTTCTTTTTTAGATCCGAAACAAACATCTTCATCATTCCTATCACCAGATTTATGCACTGAAATGACAGCTGTTGCATTGTTATATCTTACATTATTAAAGTCAGTTTCCTTTAACAGTTCATGTGTGTGATTTATTTTGTTCTTATCGAATGCTTCAGTTTTACGTTCATTACAGTCACCTGAGTGTGTTTCAGATGATTTTATCGATATTTTATCCATAACTAATGCTTTAGTTTTATTATCAAGTGGTTTCGTGGATATTTCCCCCACATCCGATTCTTGAACCTCAACCTTAAATGTTTTTCCAGATTTTGTTTTCATTGTTGGCGTTTCAGTTTTCTTTCCATTTTTTCCTTCGCTGAGTTTTATCTCTGAATCAACGCTATCAATATATTCCCTTTCCCTATCATTTATTACATTGTTATTTAAATCTCCGGAGCATGAATTTTTTTGCATTTTCAGAGCTTTGCTTAAATCCAATTTCGAACCGATTAACGATTTCAGATCTTGAAAAGATTTAGTTTCTGAAATGCTTTCATCGTCTTTTTCTACAACTTCGTGAATTTCTTTGAAATAACTTTCATTATTTTTCACATTCTCTTCAACAATCCCATTTAATGCACTTTTATCGTGATTCAGCTTACCATTCGGATTTATTTTCTCACCAACGGTCATTTCAGACGACCCTATCGCAGGAGGTATATTCTCAGTGATCATTGCACGCTTCTCCACTGGCATTTCAGACGCAATATACTGGATTTCCGCAGGCTCGCTGAAATCAAGCTCTTCTACTTCATCTTCGTTGAATCCCCCAACAAAAGTGATCCGGCTACCGGTGCTTCTATAGTTATACTGTTCCTCAAAGCTCTGAAACTGGCTTTTGAATTTGTCCAATCTACTGAGCCTTTTGGGAGGGTTTTTTGTTGATTTTTCCTCAGACGATTTAACTTCTTTAGTTTCCTCAACTTTAGCCTCATTTTTCTTCTGCCCTTTCTCTTCATCTTCCTTTTTCATCTTTTTCTTTTGGGAAGAATCGTGTTCGCGGTTCTTACTTCTGCCAGGTCTTTTAGGCCTAGATTTCCGGACATCTTTTAAAACTTCCACACTTTCAGGGATACTGTTAAACTCGTCATTCTTGATTTCAATTTCCATGGGTTCCGGAGGCGGCGGCGGGGGTGGTGGTTGCTTCAAATCTTTTATAAATTTCACTTCTGGAGTGCAAATCGAAGTTAATTCATTGACAATGCTAGCTTCCAAATTGATGGGCAACGTATGTCTTCTGGGTCTTTTCGCAACAGGCGCCGCTTTTCTTTTGAAAATTTCTTTTGTCGCAGCAGGGAAGATCATACCATCTTTACTCTGGATAAATATGTGTTCGCCGTCTTTCAATTTCAGTATATCTTTAATACCACTCCTTATAATAAGTTCTACTTCCGCCGGAACTATGACGTCTTCCATAGTTTCGTCATCGACGAGCGAGAACATATCGTCAACGGTCTTGTCGGTTTGGGCTCCTAATACGGGGTATACGTATTTATGGCCAGCCATGGCTTTATACTTCGCGGTGATACGGCAATGAAAGTCATGCTCAGTGACCATTCTGGTCACTCCGTCTAAATCCAGAATGGGGTAAACATATTTGTAATCCTTGAAATGACCGTGTTTTTCAGTAATCCTGCATCCACACAAATTTTCAAATTTAGGGAATTCGTCAGAAGAAAATACATAGTGGTGTTCGTCCATGGACCGACTTTTACCGGTAATCCGACAGAAAGAGGTCATACTATTCGAGCGTCTCTGCCCGTACATACTCGCGAAAGTCGGAGCTTTCTTGCGCTCCGTCACTTTTTGCTGCCACGATTCCATAATTGCAAAAATAAACTGTTCTACTGGAGAATCAAAATAAGAAAAATATTCTTAAAAATCGGGCACATTTGTAATTTAAACTCTCTCCTTCACAAAAGAACACAAAAATGAATCTATGTAATCAAAAATCTAAATTTTTCTACGAAAAAGAAAAAAGATGTCAAAAAATTCATGAAATTTTTAGGAATAATTTAAACTAACACCCAAAAGTTTAACAAGTTTTTTTTTTTTAAATTAAACTACCAAATTTATTATAAATAAATGTGCTAAAAAATGTAAAAAGTGTTACTTAAATCTATAACCTCTAGAACGTTTCATGAATTAATTTTTATGGTATTTAAATATGCTTTATCTTTTATAAATATTTTGTGAATAACTGTCATCAGAAATAACACAAAATAAGAAGAGCGGAGGGACAAAATTTCTAAATATCTCCTTCACTTTACAAAAATTAGCTAAATAAGAAATATATCGAAGAGGAATTTTCTAAAAAATTGAAAATTGAATAAATAACGGTTAAAATATATTAAATATAAAATGAATTATCTGCTTCCCAGAGCAATCGTTTTAATTGACAATGAATTGATTTAATACTCCTAGATATTATTGTTATGAAAAACCTTCCAAAAATACAAAAAACAATAATTATTTTTAGAACTACTGAGTATTAATGAAGTTTAAGAATTCTCTTTGGAAAGAAACGTATATAGGCTGAAAATTTACAAAAAAATTTACATTCTTTTTATCATTTATTTAATTTGAATTAAAGGTATTTTTAGATTGTTTAAAAAACAAACTTTAAAAATTTTGCACAATAGAATATTATTTTAAAGTTGGGCAAAGACACTTATATAATGATCAATAATGTATACACTTATTTTATATTATACAACTTACTTTTAAAAAAAAATAAAAAAATAAATAAAATATATATTAGATTATTTATGATACTCTACTATTTACAAATTTCGGGAAATAAAACTGACACAAAAATAAGATAAATCAACCTTAGCATACATTTTCATAATTCTTTCTAGAAGTACCTAAAAGATATTATTAATTATTCTCAGAGAAACTTACACAAATTAATTATTTGAATTTCACAAAGAAAAACTATTTAGGTTAATAAACAACCATTTTTATCACATGGCATTACGAATAAATTTATATTTCAAATTAATTACAAATTATAACTTTTTATATTACAAAAATGATTTTTTCTTAACTTTACCGACGACGAAACTGCTTAAAAAATAAAAAAATGGATAAACATTACCTCCACGCCAGTTGACAGATATAACGAAAATTCCTTACGAACCTTTGTTGTATAACACGCATAACAAAATATCTCCTCCGTATAACGAAAACTATTATTCAAAAGAACTAAAGAGTCGTTTCCGGAAATAAGCTAAGAATAAAAGCCGTTTGCAAATTATTTCTCTCTATATTTTTAAAAATATGACACTAATATTGTGGATGATAAAAAGGTGTAAACAATGGTATTCCAAAGCCTCTGAAGCAGAAAAGTGCGTTTTTCACGAACTAGAGCAAAATAATAATCCACTGATTAGAGCACGGGCTACACCGCCAGACACATATGGGATGGGCGCATAAAATCACCAGAGATCAAACCGTTACAGGATGATCATCCGAACGACTCTGGACCAAGAGGATCTTGTTGAGAGCTTCCTGGATGCGGCGAAGAGAGAGGAGATGAGGTGTGACGTCAGGTGACTCATCCCCGACTCTTCTCTCTCTCTCTCTCTTCTAGCTCAGGTAGGGTGGCCTGATTTTTTTTCTCATCTTAAGTGTGAAGAAAAACTGTTATTTTGACAGTAAGATGTTCCTTGAAAACAAACGTTACGTAACGCCTTTTATCGGAATGACTGTCGAAAATTTCATGATCCATCAAACTCAAAAAGTTACCATTGTTTTTATATTGTTATTTCTTTTTCCATTTTTAAAAATTATTGAGAATTTTAGGGTAGTTATTTTAATATTGGGTCATATTGTCTATTTTCACGTTTCTTTTTTTAGAGTTTTGATCGTTAACATGTCCTATTCCATTTCTTTTACAGAAAGATTTACTTAGCGGTAATATTTTCAGAGTGTGTGTGTGGGGGGGGGGAGGGGGGGTATTGATATCTAATATTTCAGGAAGACTAAAAGAAGGTTGTGAGAATAATTCTTATTTACATCTTTTTCTGAAGGCGTTTCTTAAGCATTCGAATATCATCTGCTTTATAATGATAATAGTAATAATAATGCTCTAATCATAGATACAGTAATAAGGTATAGATTGGTCATTGAGTGGGGAAAAGTGATACCTTTTTTACTCGGGAAAAGACGGTCATTTTACTCTCTTATGGATGTATTTCCCAAAGTGAATATACACGGGAATACACACAGGTAATTTAGCAAATAAAATTTATGCACTAAAAGACAATGAAGAACTCCAGACACCCCGTTTTCTTTCTTCCTTTCTTTTCGTTTTCCTTTCGTTTTTCTTTCTTTCTTTCTTTTTTTTTTTTTTTTTTTTTTTTGTATCTGCACAAAACTGTTTTTCTTTCGGAATTTATTATTATTATACTTCTTTGAGATAAAAATCGCCCGCATTCATCATGAAAGATAATTTTAATAAATTATAATTTAATAAATTATTTGTATTGCGTAAATTTGTATAGGATTATATATGGAAGAAAGTCTTGTGGTGGCCACAACATACTAGTTATATATTAAAACCTCCGCGGCTGCTAGCTACATTTAAAAGAATTTTGAGAATTCCATATCACTTACTAATATGAAATATTAAAAAAATATTAATTTAAAAAAAAAAAAATTATTCCATTAAGTATGAAGATAGTAATTATTTCATAATAATAACAAAGCAACTGATTATAAAAATTATATTTTTCATAAATTACTTGAATATAACTTAGTTGTGGAAACTTATCCCATTTCTTTTCGTATATTTATTAGAACACTTAAAAGCCGCGCAATATTTCGGCATTTTCAAAATTCATTACCACTCTATTCTATTACTGTTTTCGAGTTTTAACTCTCTAATGGCTGATGCCAAAAAACTTTTTCGGCATCAAAAATCTTTGCTCGTTAACATGGAGATGATAGATCTGTATAAATTACTATATCTATGGCTCTAATTCGATTTTCTTCCTTCCAGCAGTTACCGGGTTTTAGTTTTTGAATTTTATTCTTTACATTATAATAGAACAGATCCTTAACTTGGCATTTTTTAAAATTAAAAATAATTAGTTTTTATTTAATTAGTATACTTCCGATTATCCGCGGAAATAAGTAGCACAGATTCCACAGGTAATGCAAACCGTAGATAAACTACAAAAGGCTAAAAAATGAGGGGTCAATGAGATAAAAAATATTCTTATATTCTAGCTCAAAAACTCGATTGTATCGTACGTAAAACATAATATTCACAATGTAGTAAAAATATTTATTATTTATGTACTAAAGGTTGTAAAACAAACCAAAGGCGTATTTACGATAAGGCCAAAATACAAGGGACACCGGATCCAGGCCGAGGCACAAGCCTTTATTTCTTAACATGGCAGAATAGGGTAAAATTTCACACAAGCGTCAATCTTGAGGGATATTTTCTTCGTAAAGGTGTCAGACCACTTTTGAAATATTATTGAGGATACTGACATGAATACCATAGAGTATGAATTTTCTAATTTAAGAAATTCGTAAGTTATTTGGAATTTACGATCCTCTTAAAATGGCAGAAGAATACAAAATTGAGCATAAACGGCCATTTTCAGGATCATGAATATATCAGACAACTTCAAAATATCATTTATGATACTTGTATGAACATGACTGCTTACAAATATTCTAATAGGAAAATTTCGTAAGTTATTCGTTATTTAAGATTTTATCAACATAACAAAATTGAAAATTTTCCATATAAATAGGAATTTTGAGAATTGTTGCATTGGAAATAGTAGCATAAAAACTAAACAACGGAATTGACCCCAATAAAATAAATTACTACTAATAGATTAGAGTAAGATAAATATATCGAAGTGAATGGAGAATAGCCTATTAGGCGGGGATTTCCTTCTGTCACTGTGTCAAGCGTTTTTTCAAATTCATTTCTCTTAACATGATAACTCTGTTAAGAGAATGCCCTGTTCTAGAAATTTATGAATATATATATATATATATATATATATATATGATGGGGAACTGAGCAGAGTCCACTTATGCCAACTTAGTTTATAGTTAGATTCCATTGGGCTTAACAACCGCCTTTACAATAATACTCCATTTTTATTTATTTTATTTGTAGTTTAACTGATTAGGCCAAGATACAACCTGTAAACTAATTTATGCGCTAAATTAAACAGTATGGAAGACACGCTAACATTTTAATTTCTTCCGGAGAATAGGCTTCATACCGAATAATTTCCTCCAATATGTAATTACAATTAAATATAAAGAAAAATGGTATGAAAAAATAAAAAAAAAACAATTAACTACGCATGCGCTAGCTTTCAAAAATTTTCATCTGCATAATTTAATAGCCAAAAGTATTGAGTAACTTATATTAAAACCCCAAACAAATGTCGTGTAAATTCAAACAATTATGAGAGATAAAATGAACAAAATTTCAGTTCTTAAAAAATAAATAAATAAATAAATAAAAATTTAAAAGCCGCCAAGTAGCTCCTAAGCTCTATCAAAGAAATAATTAATAAATTAATAATAATAATAATTTTACCCTGCAAATTTAATTTTTCGCAAAGTTTTATATCCATTTTAATATTTACGCGTGAATTTCTTTTCATTAAAAAGAAAAATTAAATCAACGCGTAAACTTTTTTGGCAACATTTAAAAATTAAAATAAATGATGTATTTTTGTCTTAAAAAGGGCTTCTTCCACTTTTTCGACACTGTCCATTTCGATACTGATTATTATTAATTTTCTTTTCCTTTCAAAAATAAATAAAAAACGATTTTTATGAAATTCTGGGAAAAGCAGAATTTAGTTTAGTACGGAGGACTATTAGTTTTTTTTTTTTTTTTTTTTTTTCAATTATAACATCGTTTTCAAATTATTCAATTATATTTTCGATTTCGATAAATGTCCAACCATTGTAAAACTGGCCACAACGTTTTATCTATAGATTGAGACTAATAGCCCTCCGTACTAAAAAAGCGGGTACTAGCAATGCATTTGCAATAAATTAAAACTTTTATATGTCTGATACTGTACAGAAATGCGAAAAATAAAACAAAAGCAACATGGGTTCCTTATATTTACATTTTCATTTGCTTTTGTTTCTTGGTGAGGAACAACTTTCTCTTGAACCCGCTTTTTTTTGCGCCCACGGATAGTCAGGAGTTTACATTCAGTAATAAATAAAAAAAATACGCCTCTGTCCTTTTTTTTTTCTTTCTTTTTAAGAACATTTGAGACTTAAATCGTTTATCTAACGTTTAGAATATATTTTCTGTTTTTAAGATTTTTTTTCATAGGCCTATTTGTTTTAATTAAAATCACACAATCAATTGTGGAAGAAAATCATATTAATTGAAATTTTATTTTTCCGACTGAGTGAAAATAATGCCTGGACCGGGAGTCTGCCTAAAGGTTGTCTGAGTGAGTAATGCTGAACGGGGTGACGGCCTGGATAGCTCAATTGGTAGAGCCTTGACCTTGTAAGTCAATGATCCAGAGTTCGACTCACGGTCCAGGCATTATTTTCACTCAGTCGGAAAAATAAAATTTCAATCAATACTATTTGTTTTAATTTCCAATTTTACATCGATTCTAATTTTAAAGATCATATGGAGTAGCGTTTCTTTTTCTTTTTTTTTAAGTGCATTTTCCAGGAAACTTGAAAAGTGTTTATGACCGCGGATAATTTGTCTATCCATCCTATCTTATTTTTAGAATTTCTTGAAACAGATATTTAATCCCGGTTCCCTTTCGAAAATCGTATCAATAGCAGTGTTACCGGATTTTTTTATTCAATACTCACCAATAATTTTTACTCGTAACGTTTAGTAACTTCGTAGATTGATAGTCTGTTATGTACAGCAAATATCACTTCTCAAAATTATTGGTGATGATTGAATAAAAAATCTGGAGTGACTCCAATCGACTTTCAGAACACTGAGTCATTAACAGTTTTGTAGATAAAGTAAAGAAAGAGGAGTTGTTAAACAAACAAAAGAGAGAAAACCATAACAGAGTGTTTGAGTATTTTTCTCCCTATATTACACGATGTTTTATTGAACGCTACTGAACTTTGAGCCCACAGATCATAATGATAAAGAATTTTTCCTTGTGTCCCTGTAAAAACCTATAAATGCTAGATTCACCAAAATGCTCATAGTGAGTGCAACAGTGATTTATAATAGTCGTATAAATTTTCAGCTCAATTGAATAAGGCGTTTAGATGCTATCGCACTTTTAAAAATTGGGTCCCATAGGCCATAATGATAAAGAATTTTTCTTTGTGTCCCTGTAAAAAAACTATAAGTGCTAGATTCTCCAAAATCTATACAGATTGAGTATCTGTGACCTATAATATGTGTGTAATTTTTTTGCTCAATTGAATAAGGCGTTTAGATGCTATCGCACTTTTAAGATTTTGGTTCCATAGGCCATAATGATAAAGAATTTTTCTTTGTGTCCCTGTAAAAAAAGCTATCAGTGCTAGATTCACCAAAATCAACAGGGTTCGTGCTACGGTGACTTGCAACATACGTACCAACTTACAGCTCATTCGAGCAAAGCGTTTAGACGCTAGCGTGTTCACCGACACACATGCATACATCATCGTAAAAATAGTGAAAACGGACTCAGGGGACCTCGAAACGTATAGAAACATCAAAATCTCTACTTTCCTCACTATAGTGTTTGGAAAGTAAAAATCCGTCCGATCTGGCAACACTGATCAATAGTAATCCTAACTTGTGTACAGAAACTCACAAAAGAATTCGGATACAGGACGGTCTATGAGAGGGTATGTCTTTGAAGCATATTTTTACACTGAATGCAATGTAACGAAATGGATATACATTATTCAAATTCACAAAAAAAAGTTTTTCTTTTCTCGTAAAATAAGGTATGGCGATTCTTATTAATGATTACTTTACACATTCTTACAAAATTGTTCATTTAAAATATAGACCATCGATGGAAATGGTTCAATATAAATTTTCAGTGTTACAAGGATAAATATTTTTTGCGGTATATTACAGGATGCTTATAAAATCTTTAAGTGATACATATCCTATAGAAGGCTATACAAAAGCTATTTTTTTTCTCCAGGAGTTGGGCTATAGAAATGGCTTTGGGGAGATTTTTTCCTACACAGATAAAAACAAATTATGTTTTTGTGCAACCTTGCTGTTTTTAGGATAATATACAGGGTTACATAAAACTAATCCATTATGTGTTTTTTTTTTCTTTAAAATTAAATCTTTAAAAATTATTATTTTTTAAATATTTTTCCACCATCCTTTAATGTAGACCGATACTTTTTACCGAATATACACGAGTCCATAAAAGAGTCCATCCTCTTTAAAATGCTTTTCTTTAAATGTGGAACTATTTAGAAATTTTTTTTTAACAACCTCTTTCCCCATAACTGAAAAGAAAATAAATCTCATCTCACATGCAAAATACAATGGATATTAAAGGATGCAATATATTATTAGTACAGTTCGAAAATGTTCTATAATTTGGGAGAACCGCAGGAATTGTTTTCTTTACTTTCTCTTACCCATAAGGGAGAGAAAATATTGCTTTTGGATCAAATTTTTGGAAGTGAGTTTTTGTTATATTTACACGTTTTGAGGCCCCTTAAATACGAAACGTTTTTAGCAGTTGGTCTGTGTGTGCGTTAAATGAACAATTTTGCGTTGGACTGAGTGTAATCAGCATATCTCAAAAAAAAAAAAAAAAAATATAGCAGAAAGTCCAAATTTGCTATTCTAAATGTGTATGATATAGGGATGCTACACTAAACTTTTTGTTGAGATCGAACAAATGGTTCGTGTACAGAGACACCCAAGAGAATTCAAATACATTACGCCTATGGGGCAAATTGCAGGTGAGTAGAGTTTAACATCTATAGACTGGACTAAACCAAATGAAACGAACATATATTTTTTATATGCGTAAAAACATGTCTCGTATAGAATAGGGTAGGGAAATCTTTCACTGTTCGTTTACAGGGCTACACAAAAGAACTAGATAAAAGTGCGACAATAGTTGTAAATGGAGGGAAGTGTTTTTCAGGCTGGGCCGTGTATTATTAATATAGGATTATATTTAGGTGCACCATATGGTCTGTACATAATCTTCAAAAGGTATACAGGGCCGAAAATATTTAAGCGATAACATTCTTTTTTGTTATTAGTGGATGTGCTTTACTATAATATTTTACCATTTACATGAAAGCTGTTCAGGAACTGAAATGAATTCCTCATAGAGATATGGTAAATAATGTATGTTTTTAATCTAAATATTCGTCACGTGTTTTTTATATATTTACACGTTTTGAGGATTCCTGATTACCGAAGTCAAGTTTTTTAACGTTTGATCTTTGTTAGAGTAACTTAAAAACGAATAATTTTAGAAGACCCAAATGTTGTATTTTGAAGTTAATATAAGTTTGTTGCTGGAAAAGTTTGATCAAGATTGATAAGTTTCAAGGAATGTTGTGTGTGAAAGTTGTCTGAATAGTTTTAAATGAACTTTTAATTTTAATAACAAATATCAATTCTGTATAAATGTAGGTGGAGTAATGAAACGGGAGGTTGAGGGGGCCGCAGCCCCCCTCACACAGAACTAATTATCATATAAAACTCTTCCGAAGCCTAATTTGAATTGTTTTAACATAGGTTTATATAACAGTACTCGTTATGTTACCTCTTAATTTTCAACCTGTATTTATAGTATTAAATTTCAGGGTAAGAGAAAGTCGTGTGAGTGGCACACCAGATTATTTAACCTTTTTTAAAAACTTTTAAATGAAACAAAATATAAAAAAAAAATAATCTCGTTATTCAGTTGAATCGGATGGAAATAATGAAATTAGCTGAAAAGTAAAATTATTTCATTAACAACAAAAATATTGTTTTCATCGCTTACTACAGTTTTATTTTATTTAAAACTGCGGTCTATTCAATCGGAAAGTGTAAAGTTATAAAGCAAAATTGTTGCTCAAAATGCAGCGGAAAGTTAAAGGTACTCGCGTAACAACATATACAGGAATGGGCGGCACGATCCAGAAAAAGGTGACTGATATCCATCTTTTTTTTTTTTTTTTTTCTGTGAAAAGGAAACGGAAAACACTTTCGCTAACTTTTATTTGAAACATCTGTAAACGGAAATACACTTTCATACACTTGTTCCACGTGCGATAACACACTAAAGTATCTAAATATAGACACAAATTAAGGTACCTGAGCATAAATGATAATAAATTTCACTAACGAGACTTTTTACCAAATTTATATATTTTTAAGTGGTTGTCTAACCTGTAATGGGCTTCGCTCATTAGTTGATTTTTACTTTCCGAACGGGGAAGGGGACGCGTAACTAATGAATTTTTACTTTCCGAACACTATGGTAAGGAAAGTATTGTAATCATGTCAAAAATCCGAATTGGAGATTTGGATGTTTCTATACGTTTCGAGGTCCCCTGAGTCCGTCCTCACTATTTTTACGATGATGTATGTATGTGTGTGTGTATGTCTGTGAGTGAACACGCGCCTAAACGCTTTGTTCAAATAAGCTGAAAGTGGGTTAGTATATTGTAAGTCACCCTAGTACGAACCCTATTGATTTTGGTGAATCTAGCACTTATAGTTTTTTTTACAGGGACACCAGGAAATATTCTTTATCATTATGGCCTATGGGGCCAAATTTTTAAAAGTGCGATAGCGTCTAAACGCGTTATTAATCTGAGCAAAAAAATTGTACGCATTTTATAGGTCACAGTTGCACCAACTGAATAGATTCTGGTGAATCTAGCACTTACAGTTTTTTTAGAAGGGCACAAAGAAAAATTCTTTATCATTATGGCCTATGGGACCCAATTTTTAAAAGTGCGATAGCATCTAAACGCCTTATTCGATTGAGATGAAAATTTATATGAATATTATAAATGACTGTTGCATTGAATATAAGCATTTTATTGAATCTAGCATTTATAGGTTTTTACAGGAACACAACGAAAAATTCTTTATCATTAGGATCTATGGGCTCAAAGTTCAGTAGCGTTCAATAAAACATCGTGTAATAGATGGCGAAAAATACCCAAACACTCTATTATGGTTTTCTCTCTTTTGTTCGTTTAACAACTCCTCTTTCTTTACTTTATCTACAAAGCTGTTAATGACTCAATGTTCGGAAAGTCGAGTGGAGTCACTCCAGTTTTTTTTTTTTTTTTTTTTTTTTAAACTATTGTTTTGGCGGCGAATTTTCGACTCAGTTTATAATTGCATTTTTTGAGGTCTCTTGAATAAAGTTTTTAGCGCTTTCAAGTTTTTAACGTCTGTGAGTGGAATTTCGTGTTGATACATTTTATGATTTTTAAAACGAATTCAACATAATGCATTTGACCTATATTTTTTATGTCCACAAAAACGTGTTTGTTTATAGCATAGGTTTTAAAAATACAGGGCTGCGCAGAAGAATTCTGATATATTAAGTGCTAGACCTGGAAATATTTACTCGCCACTTGCTGCGTTGCTACTACAAAAAATCTGATGTGAAACAACCACACAACTTCCATTACCCACTGTTACAAGTATTATATGCATTTTTTGAACATAATGTGATCAGAAGACATAAAAGTGATCTAAAGAAGTAGAAATCTAAATTTTTTTCCGGTAAGAGAAACTTTATACGCATGTAAAGACATACAAAACGAAGCTTACATATAACGAGGTAAAAAATAAAAAGAAAAAAAAAAAATAGTTGAGTTATTTTTTGAAACACCAATTTCGGAGATCTAAAACTGACCTACCTAAGCAGGATGACTGTTACTTTCCCTCTAATAACTACGTAATAAGTGAGAAAGGAATGGATTTATATAACAATTTTCAAGAAAATTGTTAAAGCTGTTTTTGAGATACCAACTTTTACAAAAACTCAATTATTGACCGGAAAACAATAATTACATACAAAAGGATATTTAAAAGGGAGTTAATAAGGTGAGTTTGAAAAAAATCCGTACAGCCATTTTTAAAGGAACGCGCTTGCGAGACCTGAAATTGAGCTATTTATACAGGACGCCTATCCATTTTCTTAAACTAACCAACTATATCATTCGAAAGGACATCTAATAGAGTGTTTATATAGCAAATTTGAAGAAAATCGTTAGAGTCGTTTTTGAGATATGGACTTTAAGGTATCACTTCCAGTTTTTCAATTTTCACCAAAATTTGGAAAATACATCTGTACACCAGACCCGTCTCAATTCTGAAGTTTTGTAGTTCTATCTTTATTAGTTTCGGTGATAGGATAGCCAGAAGATTCCATACATACACACACACACATGCATACATACACACTGACCAATTGCCAAAAACCACATTTTTGGACTGAGAGGACTTTAAAACATGTAAATCATGTGAAATCTCGATATCGAATTTTTGGACCGAATATAACACTTCCATTACTTACGGTAGTAGGGTAATGGAAGTAAAAAATAATTACAAGACAAAAAGAACTTTTATATACCATGTTTTTAAATTTCCTGTTGAATCATATAAACGCTACTGAAGGCAGATGGAACCCGGAGCAATTGGATAAAAGTATTAAAAAAATTCCTTGCTATCGTGTTTTGAGCTATTATAAAAGTTTCAAATGGCTATCTAGCCTGGACGTTAGTTAAAAGTTGATTGCAAGCTTTGTACTTGTAACGTTGCCGAAGGCAGCAGGGTCCCGATGCAGTTGGTTAAAAACATTTTTAAAATGCATTTTCACCGTATTCTGAACTATTCTGAAAGTTTCAAATGTCGAGCTAGTCAGGAAGGTAGTTAAATAAATTTTCTGTTGAATCATATAAACACTGCCAAAGGCAGTAGGGACCTGAAGCAGTTGACTAAAAGTATTAAAAAAAGTATTGTCACCGTGTCCTGAACTATCCTGAAAGTTTCAAATGTCTAGCTAGTCGGGAAGTTAGTGAAAAATCGATTGTAAGCTTTGTACAGTTAACGCTGCCGAAGGCAGCAGAAACCCGAAACAGTTGACTAAAGGTATTAAAAAAATGCATTTTCACCGTGTTCTGAACTATTCGGAAAGTTTCAAATGTCTAGCTCCTCGGGAAGTTAGTTAAATAAATTTTTTGTTGAATCCTATAAGCGTTGCCGAAGGCAGCCAGACCTGAAATAGTTAACTAAAATTATTAGAAAAATGTATTGTCACCGGGTTCTGAGCTACTGTGAAAATTTCAAATGTCTAGCTAGTCGGGAAGTTAGTTAAAAAACGATTGCAAGATTTGTACTGGACAAACAAACAAACAAACAAGAATCGAAGTTAATAAAAACAGGTAATAACATAGTGGCGATTAAAAAAAAAAAAACATACTTGTGTTCTTTTTTTTTTTTTCTTATGTATCGTGACATTATTCATAAGCATAAATTTCATTAAAGGACACGCATATACATACATTTCAGTAGCTGTGCTTACGTAATAAATACATTTGTTACAGAGACGAGTCTCAAATTAGAATAATTTTTTTCCCCTTAAATTTTTAACTTTCTTCCTAAAAATCTTAATACAGTTACTTTAGGTAGATTTTTAATCACTTTTTACCCATTCATTCTATGTTAAAAAGCATGAATCAAATGCAACCCACATTAGTTAAAATGTTAATAATTAAAAAAAAAAAAAAAATCTGGTCTGTAACAACTACACGAATTCTATTACCTACTACTACCCATATTATAAACACTCATTGGAGAATAGTGCGATCAGAAGGCATAAAAATTGACCTGCCTAATCACCTAAAAAATTATTTCCTGTAGTAATTAAGTAATATAAAGACAAAGAACATCTAAAAAGGGGTTTGTGTATCTAATTCGAAGAAAATCGTTAGAACCGATTTTGATAGATCCAATTTCGGCCCCACTTCCGATTTTCACCAAAACGAGCGGAACTTATCTGTTCGCCGGGAACTAATACACATACTAAAAACCTCTAAAAAGAGGTTAATGGGGCGAGTTTTGAAAAAAAAAAAAAAATAAATAAAAAATGAGTAGAACCATTTTTTAAAACACCCACTTCCGAGACTTAAAATTCGCCTACCGAATCGTGACGCCTATCCATTATCCTGCAGTAACAAACATGCGATAGGACATCTAAGGGAATTTATATAAACAAATTTGAAAAAAAATCGTTAAAATCGTTTCTGAGATATGGATTTAAACTAAGATGCTGTTTAGCAAGAAATTAAAACTTCTTCACACACCATAAATTTTAAATCAGCACAACCGGTTTCGAAAGGACGTAGCCTTTCTTCATCAGGTGCAAACACCTGCAACAGTCTTGCTTTTGCCTCCAAGGCAGTTGCAGGTGTTTGCACCTGATGAAGAAAGGCTACGTCCTTTCGAAACCGGTTGTGCTGATTTAAAATTTATGGTGTGTGAAGAAGTTTTAATTTCTTGCTATTGTCTGTACGCCAGTTTTTAAATTTATTTTTGGTAAAATGCTGTTTCACCTCCGATTTTCCAAATTTCCTCAAAACTTGGCAAACTCATCCTTTTTCTTCGGTTTAAATAAAAAAAAAAAAAAAAAAAAATCATTTTTACTTTTTTTTTTTTTTTTTTTTTACGTTTTTATCTAATTTAATTAAATGTTTCGACTCTAACTCGGTGGTTTATAGCGGTGGCTGGAAAAGATAATCACCCTATTGCCCATTGGCGGTCCTCACACATAATTTCATCGATTCTTTTAAATTATCTCTTATTCTTTCTGTATTCCATTTGTTTTAAATCGCAAGAATTTTTTTTTTTTTTTTTTTTTTTTAATATATTGTTGCAATTAAGAAATCTTTTTTTTTTTTTTCTTTCAACTAAATGCTCCCCTTTCCATTTTTTTACTCATTCCTCCTAACCAAAGATAAAAATGTGTTTTCTTTACTTCAATACATTTCTGTAGCTATTACGTTAGTTGCTAGTATTATACACGAGATACTTGGGCTTCTACTATTAAAAAGATTATTAACGATTTCTTATCGTACTATAGGTAAGACAAAACTGATTTTTGGTGACATCTGGACTAAAACTAGCTGTGTGACTATCGATTTGCATCATAATAATCTTGTTGGGAACTCACACAATATATTGTCTAAACCTGCATTATTATAGGCATATGATTATAGTTTAAGGTGCAGGATATGTGGTATTGTATTTGAATATTTCAAGTGGGCTTTAAACAGCAGCTCAACATAGTTTTATTCGACATAAACTTCTATGTCAGGGGTGGTTTCTGCCCCTCAACCCTTCCCCGTTTAAATTATGTAGCTGAATTCATAAAATACTTAAGCCTATTATTAAATTAAAAAAAATATTTAATTTTTTTGTGGTGTCCGCCCATACCACTCTTTACAACTTATTCCACTCATTGAAATTTATTCGGCTCTGTACATTATCTGTAAATTATATTATATAAAACGGCATACATAAATTTATATGAGGGAAAAAAAATGCATAGCACAATTAAGTATTTTACATGTTCCTGTACATGAACCATTGGCTCGATCCTAATGAAAAGCTTTAAATAGAATCCTCATAGGATACAGATTTAGAATGTTGAAATTGGACTTTATTCTAAAATTTATTCTTAAGTTATGTAGGCTGATAACTGATTCAGGAGAACTTAAAATGTATAAGTATATCAAAAACTCAGTTTCGAAATTTTGACTCGAAAGCAATACTTTCTCTGCCATGCATGGGTAAGAGACAGTAAAAGTGGAAATTCGTTTTCCTTTAACATTCTATTGTCGGTTCGTTCCTTTCAGATGAATCCAGTTTTTAAAAAAGTTTCTATTTTGCTTGCTTTCTTTATTCGTGTTTAATGACTTTTCAGTATTTTTGCGCAAACGCCACCTCCTCCCCAGTTAAAATAATTTTGCGGTTGCCTCATAGAGAAATTTCAAGAGACACGTTATTCTGTCTGCTGGATGTCGAAACAGGGGGCGCTTTCTTCTCCGTCAATTGCTTGTCATCTTCCATCGGATTCGAACTGAGCGTCTCCGATTTTAGCGAGGGCGGGAGCTCTAAGTTTAGAATTTTTTGAAGTCGTTACCACCACGGCATCGCACAATTCACGGTCTGACGAAAACAAACCAGAGAAAAGATAGATACGAGAAAGACAATTTCCAGGGAAAGTGAAGAAGAGGGTAACAACCTTGGCGTTTGTCTATCCACAAAATAAAATTGAAGAGTGCGCTTAAATATATATATAGATATATATATTCGACCGCAAAATAAATGTTTGTGGTTGGAATTAAGTCGAATCGGAAAATCAGGTAATCTGATACAGGTATTCTTCGAAAGTAAAAATATTTCTTAAATACCGGGTAATCCAAAAGTTACAGAAAAAAATCTGGAGTGACTCCACTCGACTTTCCGAACATTGAGTCATTAACAGCTTTGTAGATAAAGTAAAGAAAGAGGAGTTGTTAAACAAACAAAAGAGAGAAAACCATAATAGAGTGTTTGGGTATTTTTCGCCATCTATTACACGATGTTTTATTGAACGCTACTGAACTTTGAGCCCATACATCATAATGATAACGAAATTTTTGTTGTGGCCCTGTAAAAAATCTATAAGCGCTAGATTCACCAAAAGGCTTATAGTGAGTGCAACAGTGATTTATAATATTCATATGAATTTTCAGCTCAATTGAATAAGGCGTTTAGATGCTATCGCACTTTTAAAAATTTGGCCCCATAGGCCTAATGATAAAGAATTTTTCTTTGTGCCCCTGTAAAAAAAAACTGCAAGTGCTAAATTTACCAAAATCTATACAGTTCGTGCAATCGTGACCTATAACATGTGTACAAATTTTTTGCTCAGATTAATGAAGCGTTTAGACGCTATCGCACTTTTAAAAACTTGTCCCCATAGGCCATAATGATAAAGAATTTTCCTGGTGTCCCTGTAAAAAAACTATAAGTGCTAGATTCACCAAAGCAATAGGGTTCGTACTAGGGTGACTTACAATATACGTACCAACTTTCAGCTTATTCGAACAAAGCGTTTAGACGCTAGCGTGTTCACTCACAGACATACACACATACATCATCATCATAAAAATAGTGGAAACTGACTCAGGGGACCTCGAAACGTATAGAAACGTGAAAATCTCAAATTCGGATTTTTGACATGATTACAATACTTTCCTCACTATAGTGTTCGGAAAGTAAAAATCTCGAATTCGGATTTTTGACATGATTACAAAGCTTTCCTAACTATAGTGTTTGGAAAGTAAAAAAATGTAAGATATATTATTCAAAAACTATTGACCATAGCACTACGCTGTTTTCACTAAAATGCACAAAACATAGGATTTTATTTATTTATTTATTTATTTTAAGTACAAAATTATTTATTGCCAAATCAGTTTAATTTTTTTCCATCAAGTATCACTTTAATTATAAAAATTTTTTTCTTTACAGAGGCGCGGTGCATTGAAAAACGCAAAAACGACTATGAACGATCAGTGGGTTGGCCATCATTCATGAAAAGGGTCGTCAGACATTGCAAACTTTAGAAATTCTCTTAATAAGGCAAACAATGCCTTAACTCTTAGCAAAATTGGGATTTTTTTTCTTTTCTTTTTTAGAACTATTAACTGCAGTAATAAGCAATAAATGCTTAATTCAAGGGTCTGCACCGCACATCGTGGAAATGAGCCTTTCTGTTAAAACAAAACAAAGTGAGCGCAAGTCATGTTTCCGACTGTTATTCAAACGAACTCACTTTTTAAAATTGAACTAAAAATTCCCTTTTCCATTCAAAGCAGCCGTGGTTACGGGATCACGACTGTCCCGATTGGCTGAGGGGGACGCATGAGGAGTGGACAGAAGTTTCTAGATTAAAATTACGTTTAAACTGCACACTATAATAAATAACTGTTTTGTTTCATCGAAACATAAAATAAGTTTAAGGACTGAGAACAAGTTAATGAGTTCCGAATTACCGAAATATTTAGAAAATGAATTAATAAAGAATTAATAAGAGCGTGATCAGAGGATTGGAGGGAAGCAGGATAATTTAAGTTTGAAAAATGGACCTTTCATCATATTTCAGATCCCCCAACCACCACCCCCCGCAAAAAGAAGGAAATGAACCAGTGGTAATGTTCAACTTTTACATTACATAGGTCGACACGTAAAATTTTGATTTTATAACTTTGGCTGATCTTTATGTTTTTTGGTGTGCGGAAATAGAAAATGAAGCCAGTTTTATCTATCATGTATAGATTTTTGTCAATACAGGGTGCCTACCTATATAACTTCTTCCATTACTCTTCTGCCAATATAATTATATGGTAAGTTTTATAGTGTGTTTCCAGGATTAATTTATCATGGATGCTTGTTGTGGTAATAGTGCAGCACTAGTGCGGCGTAAAACCATACCAGTCAACCTATTGTTATGATGGTATAGGTAAGAAATTGTGTCGGCAAGCACCCTGTATTGATAAAAATCTATACGTGATAGAGAAAAATTTGCTACATTTTCGGTTTCAGCACATCAAAAAACATAAAGATCAGCTAAAATCATCCAATCAAACTTTGTCAACTTCATTTTTGTAGGCCTTAATTATATCACATAATTATTTATATTTGCATAAAACAAAATGAATATTGTAGTACATAAATAATGTAAAATATCTCAAACGATAATACATTTAAGGTTGCTGTGCACCCGTCATCTTGATTATTCAAGGTTCCATGTTAACTTATGGGGAATTTTTGTCCTTTAATAATTAGTACAACAATGCTTAATAGTGAATAAGAGTGGTACGACACCAAAAAAAAAAAAAAAAAAAAAATTGTGCATCTCGGTAGAGTTTTTCTTCTGAGATTTCCCTCACTGAAATAAATTTATCGATGTTTAAAGTAAAACATATGCAAATTCTTTCAGAATAAATTTAATTTAAATGTATTAAAAATCCTTTATTCAAAAAAATTGAACTGTAGAAAGGTGTGAAAAAGTGTATTCTACAACACTGACAAATATTTTGCAAAACTATTGGTTTTTGTATTAATTATTAAAGGACAAAATTTCCACATAGGTTAACATGGAACCTTGAATATTCAAGATGGCAGGTACACAGCAACCTTAACAGACAAGATTATATTTCACTAGGGCAGGGCGCGAAATTTCCACTCGCCAGCTCGCCAATGGCGAGTGGAATTTTTACTGTGGCGAGTAAACATTTGGTCTAGTTATAGATATAATCCTTTCACGATACGGTGACAGAAAACATTCTTTTTATAGATTTAAATGTGGTAAAATCTTGCCATCTTATAACCTCATATTTAACCCCAGCTTGGGAAAGGAAAAGATCTTAGTGCATGCATAAATGTTTTAATCTCTTCGGTATTTTCGTTTCTCCCACTGTGATTTCTCCAAGCAGAGTGAGGATAGACGAGCAGAGAACATCTTCGATTGTCGCCCACCATGCCTATGCGATATTGGTGCATGAAAATGAACCCGAGCCCTTTTAAAGATACTGCCTATGTTTATTTTGTTGAATAATGATAAAAAAAAAACAGTTCACATTTCCCAGTTTTTTATTGAAACGCAAGGGTTTGTGCTTGTAATGATTTGCAAGCATGTAGGCAACGATTTTATCCAAATAGTTGTTACGAAATGGCTATTTCAAATGACAACAATGAACAAGTTATACATATCGACATTCCGTCTGATCATAAAAATAAAATGGACGAAAATGACATTTCTGATGTAAAAAGTTAAATAAAAATAATTATAAGATAAAAAAATTTTTATAAACCATGTTTTTTAATTTTCTGTTGAATCATATAAACGCTACTGAAGGCAGCCGGAACCCCAGCAATTGGATAAAAGTATTAAAAAAATTCCTTGCTATCGTCTTTTGAGCTATTATAAAAGTTTCAAATGGCTATCTAGCCGGCAAAGTAGTTAAAAGTTGATTGCAAGCTTTGTACTGGAAACGCTGCCGAAGGCAGCAGGGTCCCAAAGCAATTGGATAAAAATATTTTTAAAAAGAATTTTCACCGTATTCTGAACTGTTCCGAAAGTTTCAAATGTCTAGCTACTCGGGAAGTTAGTTAAATAAATTTTCTGTTGAATCATACGAACGCTGCCGAAGGCAGTAGCGATCTGAAACAGTTGACTAAAAGTATTAAAAAAAATATATTGCCACCGTGTTCTGAGCTATCCTGAAAGTTTCAAATATCTAGCTAGTCGGGAAGTAAGTGAAAAATCGATTGCAAGCTTTGTACTGGTAACGCTGCCGAAGGCAGCAGGAACCCGAAACAGTTGGCTAAAGGTATTTAAAAAAAAGCATTTTCACCGTGTTCTGAACTATTCGGAAAATTTTAAATGTCTAGCTAGTCGGGAAGTTAGTTAAATAAATGTTCTGTCGAATTATATAAGCGCTGCTGAAGGCAGCGGGACCTGAAATAGTTGACTAAAATTATTAGAAAAATGTATTGTCACCGTGTTGTGAGCTGTCCTAAAAGTTTCAAATGTCTAGCTAGTCGGAAAGTTAGTGAAAAATCGATTGCAAGCTTTGTACTGAAAACGCTGCCGAAGGCAGCAGGAACCCGAAACAGTTGGCTAAAGGTTTTAAGAAAATGCATTTTCACCGTGTTCTGAACTATTCTGAAAGTTTCAAATGTCTAGCTAGTCGGGAAGTTGGTTAAATAAATTTTCTGTCGAATCATATAAGCGCTGCCGAAAGCAGCGGGACTTGAAATAGTTGACTAAAATTAATAGAAAAATGTGTTGTCACCGTGTTGTGAGCTGTCCTGAAAATTTCAAATGTCTAGCTAGTCGGGAAGTTAGTGAAAAATCGATTGCAAGCTTTGTACTGGTAACGCTGCCGAAGGCAGCAGGAACCCGAAACAGTTGGCTAAAGATATTAAAAAAAAAACATTTTCACCGTGTTCTGAACTATTCTGAAAATTTTAAATGTCTAGCTAGTCGGGAAGTTAGTTAAATAAATGTTCTGTCGAATTATATAAGCGCTGCTGAAGGCAGCGGGACCTGAAATAGTTGACTAAAATTATTAGAAAAATGTATTGTCATCGTGTTGTGAGCTGTCCTAAAAGTTTCAAATGTCTAGCTAGTCGGAAAGTTAGTGAAAGATCGATTGCAAACTTTATACTGATAACGCTGCCGAAGGCAGCAGGAACTCGAAACAGTTGGCTATAGGTATTTAAAAAATGCATTTTCACCGTGTTCTGAACTATTCTGAAAATTTTAAATGTCTAGCTAGTCGGGAAGTTGGTTAAATAAATTTTCTGTCGAATCATATAAGCGCTGCCGAAGGCAGCGGGACTTGAAATAGTTGACTAAAATTATTAGAAAAATGTGTTGTCACCGTGTTGTGAGCTGTCCTGAAAATTTCAAATGTCTAGCTAGTCGGAAAGTTAGTGAAAAATCGATTGCAAGCTTTGTACTGATAACGCTGCCGAAGGCAGCGGGAACCCGAAACAGTTGGCAAAAGGTTTTAAAAAAATGCATTTTCACCCTGTTCTGAACTATTCTGAAAGTTTCAAATGTCTAGCTAGTCGGGAAGTTAGTTAAATAAATTTTCTGTTGAATCATATAAACACTACTGAAGGCAGCCGGAACCCCAGCAATTGGATAAAAGTATTAAAAAAATTCCTTGCTATCGTCTTTTGAGCTATTATAAAAGTTTCAAATGGCTATCTAGCCAGGAAGTTAGTTAAGAGTTGATTGCAAGCTTTGTACTGGAAACGCTGCCGAATGCAGCAGGGTCCCGAAGCAATTGGATAAAAATATTTTTAAAAAGCATTTTCACCGTATTCTGAACTGTTCCGAAAGTTTCTAATGTCTAGCTACTCGGGAAGTTAGTTAAACGAATTTTATGTTGAATCATACGAACGCTGCCGAAGGCAGTAGCGATCTGAAACAGTTGACTAAAAGTATTAAAAAAAATATATTGCCACCATGTTCTGAGCTATCCTGAAAGTTTCAAATATCTAGCTAGTCGGGAAGTTAGTGAAAAATCGATTGCAAGCTTTGTACTGGTAACGCTGCCGAAGGCAGCAGGAACCCGAAACAGTTGGCTAAAGGTATTAAAAAAAAAGCATTTTCACCGTGTTCTGAACTATTCTGAAAATTTTAAATGTCTAGCTAGTCGGGAAGTTAGTTAAATAAATGTTCTGTCGAATTATATAAGCGCTGCTGAAGGCAGCGGGACCTGAAATAGTTGACTAAAATTATTAGAAAAATGTATTGTCATCGTGTTGTGAGCTGTCCTAAAAGTTTCAAATGTCTAGCTAGTCGGAAAGTTAGTGAAAGATCGATTGCAAACTTTATACTGATAACGCTGCCGAAGGCAGCAGGAACTCGAAACAGTTGGCTATAGGTATTTAAAAAATGCATTTTCACCGTGTTCTGAACTATTCTGAAAATTTTAAATGTCTAGCTAGTCGGAAAGTTAGTTAAATAAATGTTCTGTCGAATTACATAAGCGCTGCCGAAGGCAGCGGGACTTTAAATAGTTGACTAAAATTATTAGAAAAATGTGTTGTCACCGTGTTGTGAGCTGTCCTGAAAATTTCAAATGTCTAGCTAGTCGGAAAGTTAGTGAAAAATCGATTGCAAGCTTTGTACTGATAACGCTGCCGAAGGCAGCGGGAACCCGAAACCGTTGGCAAAAGGTTTTCAGAAAATGCATTTTCACCCTGTTCTGAACTATTCTGAAAGTTTCAAATGTCTAGCTAGTCGGGAAGTTAGTTAAATAAATTTTCTGTTGAATCATATAAACGCTACTGAAGGCAGCCGGAACCCCAGCAATTGGATAAAAGTATTAAAAAAATTCCTTGCTATCGTCTTTTGAGCTATTATAAAAGTTTCAAATGGCTATCTAGCCGGGAAGTTAGTTAAAAGTTGATTGCAAGCTTTGTACTGGAAACGCTGCCGAAGGCAGCAGGGTCCCGAAGTAATTGGATAAAAATATTTTTAAAAAGCATTTTCACCGTATTCTGAACTGTTCCGAAAGTTTCAAATGTCTAGCTACTCGGGAAGTTAGTTAAATGAATTTTCTGTTGAATCATACGAACGCTGCCGAAGGCAGTAGCGATCTGAAATAGTTGACTAAAACTATTAAAAAAAATATATTGCCACCGTGTTCAGAGCTATCCTGAAAGTTTCAAATATCTAGCTAGTCGGGAAGTTAGTGAAAAATCGATTGCAAGCTTTGTACTGAAAACGCTGCCGAAGGCAGCAGGAACCTTAAACAGTTGGCTAAAGGTTTTAAGAAAATGCATTTTCTCCGTGTTCTGAACTATTCTGAAAGTTTCAAATGTCTAGCTAGTCGGGAAATTGGTTAAATAAATTTTCTGTCGAATCGTATAACCGCTGCCGTATGGCAGCGGGACTTGAAATAGTTGACTAAAATTATTAGAAAAATGTGTTGTCATCGTGTTGTGAGCTGTCCTGAAAATTTCAAATGTCTAGCTAGTCGGAAAGTTAGTGAAAAATCGATGGCAAGCCTTGTACTGATAACGCTGCCGAAGGCAGCGGGAACCCGAAACAGTTGGCAAAAGGTTTTAAGAAAATGCATTTTCACCCTGTTCTGAACTATTCTGAAAGTTTCAAATGTCTAGCTAGTCGGGAAGTTAGTTAAATAAATTTTCTGTCGAATCATATAAGCGCTGCCGAAGGCAGCGGGACTTGAAATAGTTGACTAAAATTATTAGAAAAATGTATTGTCACCGTGTTGTGAGCTGTCCTGAAAATTTCAAATATCTAGCTAGTCGGGAAGTTAGTTAAAAATCGATTGCAAGATTTGTCCCTGACAAACACACAAACCCACAAGAATCGATGTTAATAAAAACATGGTAAAATAATTATAAGATAAA
The DNA here is from genome assembly GCA_963930645.1 of Salticus scenicus. Taxonomy (NCBI): domain Eukaryota; kingdom Metazoa; phylum Arthropoda; class Arachnida; order Araneae; family Salticidae; genus Salticus; species Salticus scenicus. The sequence continues at coordinate 402,428,699 of OZ005649.1, read as the reverse complement.
AAAAATTTTATAAACCATGTTTTTTAATTTTCTGTTGAATCATATAAACGCTAGTGAAATCAGCCGGAACCCCAGCAATTGGATAAAAGTATTAAAAAAATTCCTTGCTATCGTCTTTTTTTGAGCTATTATAAAAGTTTCAAATGGCTATCTAGCCGGAAAGTTAGTTAAAAGTTGATTGCAAGCTTTGTACTGGAAACGCTGCCGAAGGCAGCAGGGTCCCGAAGCAATTGGATAAAAATATTTTTAAAAAGCACTTTCACCGTATTCTGAACTGTTCCGAAAGTTTCAAATGTCTAGCTACTCGGGAAGTTAGTTAAATGAATTTTCTGTTGAATCATATGAACGCTGCCGAAGGCAGTAGGGACCTGAAACAGTTGACTAAAAGTATTAAAAAAATATATTGCCACCGTGTTCTGAGCTATCCTGAAAGTTTCAAATATCTAGCTATTCGGGAAGTTAGTGAAAAATTGATTGCAAGCTTTGTACTGATAACGCTGCCGAACGCAGCAGGAACCCGAAACAGTTGGCTAAAGGTTTTAAGAAAATGCATTTTCACCGTGTTCTGAACTATTCTGAAAGTTTCAAATGTCTAGCTAGTCGGGAAGTTGGTTAAATAAATTTTTTGTCAAATCATATAAGCGCTGCCGTAGGCAGCGGGACTTGAAAAATTTGACTAAAATTATTAGAAAAATGTATTGTCACCGTGTTGTGAGCTGTCCTGAAAATTTCAAATGTCTAGCTAGTCGGAAAGTTAGTGAAAAATCGATTGCAAGCTTTGTACTGATAACGCTGCCGAGGGCAGCGGGAACCCGAAACAGTTGGCTAAAGGTTTTAAGAAAATGCATTTTCACCGTGTTCTGAACTATTCTGAAACTTTTAAATGTCTAGCTAGTCGGGAAGTTAGTTAAATAAATTTTCTGTCGAATTATATAAGCGCTGCCGAAGGCAGCGGGACCTGAAATAGTTGACTAAAATTATTAGAAAAATGTATTGTCACTGTGTTGTGAGCTGTCCTAAAAGTTTCAAATGTCTAGCTAGTCGGAAAGTTAGTGAAAAATCGATTGCAAGCTTTGTACTGATAACGCTGCCGAAGGCAGCAGGAACCCGAAACAGTTGGCTAAAGGTTTTAAGAAAATGCATTTTCACCGTGTTCTGAACTATTCTGAAAGTTTCAAATGTCTAGCTAGTCGGGAAGTTGGTTAAATAAATTTTATGTCGAATCATATAAGCGCTGCCGAAGGCAGCGGGACTTGAAATAGCTGACTAAAATTATTAGAAAAATGTATTGTCACCGTGTTGTGAGCTGTCCTGAAAATTTCAAATGTCTAGCTAGTCGGAAAGTTAGTGAAAAATCGATTGCAAGCTTTGTACAGATAACGCTGCCGAAGGCAGCGGGAACCCAAGACAGTTGGCAAAAGGTTTTAAGAAAATGCATTTTCACCCTGTTCTGAACTATTCTGAAAGTTTCAAATGTCTAGCTATCCGGGAAGTTAGTTAAATAAATTTTCTGTCTAATCATATAAGCGCTGCCAAAGGCAGCGGGACTTGAAATAGTTGACTAAAATTATTAGAAAAATGTATTGTCACCGTGTTGTGAGCTGTCCTGAAAATTTCAAGTATCTAGCTAGTCGGGAAGTTAGTTAAAAATCGATTGCAAGATTTGTCCCTGACAAACCCACAAACAAACCCACAAACAAACACACAAACAAACACACAAACAAACACACAAGAATCGAAGTTAATAAAAACATGGTAAAATAGGTAAATAAGGAAGCTTAACCTTTCTAATAAAAAGATTTTCACGATATTGTTTGACAAAGAGTTTTTCTTCTTTTTTTCTTTAATGACTCTTTGCACTTATGTTATTACATATTTTAATATTTTTCAAATCTCAAATACGATATATTATAAGGATTTTTAATTATAGATGATTATGAGACATGATGATATACGATACACTTTTAATATATGTAATTTTAAGCATATTTGTAAAAAAACATTTTAAATAGTTAGGGGGCAAAATGTTAAAAAAGAAAAAAAAAAAAAACTGTTTTGTGGCGAGTAAAACTTTTTCTTCGGCGAGTGTGATCTGAGCCGAAATTTCGGGCCCTGCACTAGGGGACTCTGCTCCCTGTTCGCTCCGCTCACCGATCCCCGACTCGCTTCATATATTAAACCCAGCGGCAGACCCCAAAAAAAAAAAAAAAAAAAAAAAAAACTGGTCGCAAACATCCCCCTCCCCCCCCAAAAAAAAAAAAAAAATCCAATTATTTAACTACACTGCAAAAGTTCTTTTTTGTGAAAAACCCCTTATAGGCTTGTAACTTTAACATATGTTTATTTATTTACTACGTATCATAGCGATAGATTTTTTACAAAAAAAAAAAAAAAAAAAGATAAAGAAAGAAAGAAACTTTTGCAAAGTTATTGAAATAATTGGATCTTCAAATTAAATACGCAGCATGTGTGAAACCTCTTATGAAATTTCAACTCTGAAAAATACCTAAAAACAAGGTCGTTCTTTTGCCGCTAATTTGATTATTTTTTGCTCTATTCAAATGAACTTTTGAATAAAGTCGCTCAATTTATTCAGCTTTCAACCTATGAAAAAATAAAAAATAAATAAATAAATAAATCTATCTTTCGTGCTTACGCAGTAAAATAATATTTACTAAAAATGCTCATGTCTCAACGAATATTACCCGTGTAAATTTCATGTTTCAGAATAACATTTCTCTAATGTTTTGTCAATTTTTCAGCAAGTTTTGTGAAAATTTATGGAAATCCGTTCTACTTAAAAGCGAAAAACTTGTGAAAAAAATATCTTCCTAAATAATTGCGAATTCCCGCACCAAATCATACAAATATAGTACATAGTACGTGTGACAATATATTAGAGTCACAGGCCATTTTTAGCTTTTCGTGATGCACGGTGAGCCAAAGTATTTTCGCTCTTCTTTAATTTGTGGATGGCCCCCTAATTGAACTTTGGACTAAATCGATAATGGAAAATTTGAGTTTTTAAATGTTTTTTGCCTGTATGAAGTTTCAAGCTTTTCATTTCGAAACTTACCGTCAGCAGCAAAGTTACTGAAGCACACATCCACATTTTTTTTAGTTTGATTGCTAATATTTATCATCAACTTCCTTTTTATAAACACCATAAAGACTAAGATCATGATTCGACAAATATTTACCTAACAAAACAGTGTACATCTTTTAAATAATTTTGCTGCTGAAATTTATTTCTCCGGCAGACGGACCGAAGTCAAAAAACAGTTTTAAACTTTGTTGTTCGAAAATGTTAAAAAATAAAATAAATAATATTAATATAGAAATATTTCTATGTGAATTTATTGGGGGGGGGGGGATCCGTTTCATTTAATACAATAAAAATAGACACTACAACTATGATGAAGCATCAAAGGCAAAGGTAGCGTTTCTCATCCCTCTCCTCTCCTCTTACGTACGCCACTGAAAGTGATAATTTTAAGAGATTTATTTGTGGTGCTGCCATCTACCGAGAAGTTAAGGAAAGTATATTTTTTTTTTAAGAAACTTTTTAAAGTTCGATCTCCATCTCCAGATTTGTTGTTATTACCAACGTATTCCATTTAGTGTTAAAGATTAGCAACATTTCCCCCTTTTTTGCTTTCTTCTTTAAGGCAGAAAATTTAAACAGAATAAGTATAAGAACATGAAATTTACAACCAAATTATTATTTCAATTCTATATTGCTGTGACATAAGAAATGATTCGTAAACTGATATTAATATGATTTTTCTCAAAAATACGTTTTAAAGAACAGAAAAATTCTGTAAGATTGTAGAAGGCTTAATCATCCAAAGTTTTCCGTTTTTTTTTTTTTTTTTTTTTTTTTCCCAGACCTTTTTACAAATACTGTCCAGGACCTCTTAGAAAAATCTCTACGAATTTTCCACCCATACCCAGGACTTTCGTCACCACACTAACACTTTAGAAAAGAAAACTGAATTAGAGATGATGTTAATAAAGATAACAAGATGAATAATAAGTTCATGCACATACATCCAAAAATTAAATGAAAATAAATCTTTTTTTATCCCTTCAATAGAATTTTTCTTTCTTTATTTTTTAGACGTTGAATGACTGCAGGATTTAGATGCAATGTGAATTTTAGCCAAATGAACGTGTTGTTTTATGAGAATTTTTATTATTCTGTCGATATTCATAGTGTGTCTAGACTATAATGGAAGCAAAACAAGAATGGAGAAAGGAAGAGAAATCCGGTTACAATTAAACATTTGGAGGTAAACGTATCTTTGCCGAGCTACAATGCATTCTCAGCATAATCTTTCATTCAAATTTTAACTAAAATCATTCATTTTCCACTTTTCTATGAACACCAGATTTAAGAAAATTTAGTTTTAGGGTTTTTCTTATATATATATATATATATATATATATGTTTTTATTCTTTTTTTTTTTTTTCTTGAAATAAAACTTCTTTAGGCGCGTTGAGCACTTTTTGGGTGAACAAAAATCATGGTACTCGCGTCATCGTCACCGAACGCTTTCCATGAGCTATATGTATACTGTGTATATATGTACATAGATATACCTCCGTGCGTTATTAGTATACATTATATATATACAAAGAGCATATCTCTCTACATATACAATCCATATATGTAGCGCACGGCGCGGCATGCCTCATATATATGTGTGTGTGTGTGTATAAAATGTACTAAAGCTTTTTAAATATTTCCATCGAGATTCTGACAGTAAGCTTGCATGTATATCTTTCCCCCACCTTTTACTTCTTTTTCTTTCCTTATTTATTTTGAGAAAGATTTTTTCTGCTTCATAGCATCATTTATAGTAGTTAAAATCCTTATAATATTATCTTATGATTTGTCAATAATTTGTAAAGTGAGAAATTTTATTTATTATTTATAGTATAAGTAATTTTTAAGTGTACGATTTATTCTTTTAAAGCGGCCTTTTTCTGTATATATCTAAATTCTATTTCTTATTTGTATGTAGTTGTAAGCACCACAATAGAAACTATTTTTTCGGCCTTTTTCTGCATATATCTAAATTATATTTCTTATCTGTTTGTAATTTTAAGTAACAACTATAGAAACTTTCTCTTTCGGCCTGATTTTGAATAGTAAATTATCATACATGTTACAATAGTTTAGAAATAAATAGAAAATAGTACACACAACACAAACAACACATACAAAATCATGCACAGCAAAAGTTAACTTCTGTTCACACACACTACAAGTAATGGCAGCAGATGTAGGTTTCTCCCATTAAATATAGCGACAAATCTTCCTGGTCTTCCATTCCGTATCTTAACATCCGCAACTAGTCATCTCCTCCTGGCTAAAAGACTCGTCTCTTCTCTACTATCCTGGATCATCTTAACATCAGCAACTGGCCGATTCCACCTGGCTAAAAGTCTCTCCTCTATTTTACTTTCCTGGCTCATCTAAACATCAACACCTGGATAATTCCACCTGGCTATAATATGACAATGACTCTTTCTGTACTTTAATCACTCTGGCCGATTCCATCTGGCCGGAGACTTTTTTCTACTTTCCTGGATTTTCCTGGCTCATTTTGACATCACCAGCTGGCCAATTCCACCTGGCTAAAAGACTCTTCTCCTCTCTACTATCGTGGATCATGTTAACATCAGCAACTAGCCAATTCCACCTGGCCAAAAGTCTCTCCTCTATTTTATTTTCCTGGCTCATCTAAACATCAGCACCTGGATAATTCCACCTGGCTATAATATGACAATGATTCTTTCTGTACTTTAATCACTCTGGCCGATTCCATCTGGCCGGAGACTTTTTTCTACTTTCCTGGATTTTCCTGTAATTTCCTGGCTCATTTCGACATCACCAGCTGGCCAATTCCACCTGGCTAAAAGACTCTGTTATCCTCTATTATCTTGACTTCCTCTCTACTTTCCTGGCTCATCGTAACATCGGCATTTCGCCAATTCCACCTGGCTAAAAAATGTTATAGTCTTCACCTGTATTTTCCTGGCTCTCGGTAATTCAATCTAGCTCAAAGATGATAATGGCTTTTTATGTACCTTTATGGCTCATCTAAACATCAGCAGCTCGCCAATTCCACCTGGCTTAAAAGAAAAAAAAAAAAAAAAAAAGAGAGAGATGGCTTTTCTCTCTTTCTCGATTTCCCTTCATGTTTGCAGTAGTCTCTTTTTTTTTTTTTTTTTTTTTTACAGCTATTCTATCAATTTATTTATTTTTATCGATTCCTCATAGTTCTTTTGTATTTATGAGAAATCGATAAGGGGTTTAGAAAATAAGGGGTTTACAAAAAATAAAAAAGCTTTTATTAAAAGCTTCGCGCGCGTATAAAAAGCAGAGCTGATTACTTTTGCAAGCTTTTAATTTTTTAACTCATTTTTAACAGATAGTAAATTTGATACCAAAATTTCCGCTTAAAAATATCACATTTTAAATGTTTTGTATTGACGTTTTTCTCAAGTATTCAAGAGTTTATTGAGTTGATGAGGAGGGGGGGGGGATGACAGAACTCAGTTTTAATTTTCAGGAAGTCATCTACCGTAAAATAATAGAACTCATGACAATCACGAGTATAAATCATGATTACAATACTTTTCTTACGTAATATGCTCATAAAGGGAAAACTAATAAAAATTTTAAAAATCAGATTTTGGGTGCACTCGGACACCCAGAAGGGCATCTTCGTGTGAAATCGCATGTGACTGTCCGAGCTAACGCTTTTGCGCTACGCAGTCCACAGACACATACATACAGATACTGAATTTTATATTTGTAAAAACACGGAGGTATTGTAAAATTAGAGTTAAAATTATATGAGTTTAAAACGAAATAGTCAGATTTATGTTCTGTTGTATTTAGGCTTAAATTAATTGTTAGTTAAATTATTATTTAATTCGCAAAGAAAAAATTTCGCAATGAATTTTTTATTTAATTTGTAACCGTTTTATGCTAATTTAATTAATTGGCATTCTAGTTTCTGCATAATATATATATATATTCTTAATTTGGGAAAAATTGGCTCTCCTAAAAATAATAAAACATAGAAAAAGATAAAAATAATATGCATATATATTTTTTCAAAATAATCTTAACAATAAAAGCTCGAGTTTCTAAAACGCTCGAAACTGATGTTATTGATGCTGGAAAAATATATCAAAATAGAAAGAATTAAATATTATTCCGGTTTTCAAAACATTAAATTTTTTTTTTTTTTTTTTTGAAAAAAAAATTAATTTAAAAGAATGACGTCACAACTGTAACAGCGTTCTGAAAAAATTAAAATAAAATTTTATCCTTGATTTTAAATAAATAAAAGAAAAAGAAAAAATAATTTAAAAAAAAGAAAGAAAGGACATTAAAATAATCTCATTCATTTGTGTTACGTAGGTCTAAATAGGTTTGTTATAATAGAGGTCTAATAACCACGTGACATTCTTCTTAGCAACCGTACTTTGCTGAAGGACAATGCTAATTTTTCAAGCGTAGTAGTCGAATTTTTTTATGCTTTTACAAATACATTTACAACACTGTGTTACAATAAATTTGTAACACTATTCCGCAATGATAAAATGGGTCAGTGGGGTCAACTGTCCCTCAACAAACATGCTCGTGACGTCATCTGTTAGAACTCTATATATAAACAAAAAATATGTAAATCGATGATAAACAATTTAAATTGGCACGAGAAAATGAGTAATAATTAAAGTAATAATTTTGCAGTATTTGTTTCCTATAGACAACTAAACTAGAGACGATTTTAATGAAATTGCACTGAGTTCCTTTGGAAATATCGACTGCCAGGCAGGCAAAAATCAATGTCTAAATAACTTTTGTTAAATCTAGCCAAGCAGGCAAAAATCAATGTTTAAATAACTTTTATTAAATCTAACATTAATAATGAAAGAAATCATATTTATTGGAAATTTAGCAGTAAAAAAAAATAGAAGAAAGAAAATTCACTTTTAAATATATCTAAAAAAGTTCATTTAAAATTCAAGTTGACAGAAAAAACCGAACTTTATTAATCGTCTTGGTATGAATATTGTACAATAAAATTATCGTAACACTTAATTTAGAACTATGCCTTTCAATTATAACTACTTTAATCTAATATTAAGTGATAAAGCTTAAAATAAAAACTGTTAGTCAGCTCTGCTGTGGGGGGTGGGGGGCCCCTCCGACGAGGTGGAGGATAACGTGGTGGAGGGGTTTAAGTGTGCCACTTCGATTCTCGCATACAGGGAAAAATTTAGCAGGACACAGACTAGGAAAGAAAAACTTCCAACAAATTATTTATTTAAGACGCGTGAACTTTCAAAGTACTTAAGAGTTTCAGTTAGATATGATACAAAAACTATATGTAAAGTACATGCGTACATAATTGAAAAAAAAAAAAAAAAAAAATGTGTAACGTTTCTTATAGTTATTTCCAAAAGAGCGTAATATGAACGAAATTTTACAATACATACATACAAAATTGAAGTGGCACGCGAACTAAGAGGACCTCAAAGACCAGAATTGACCCTTAATAAAGGAATCTGAACTCCTTTTAATAGTTTGACGGAAACTTTCAGTTTATTTTCTCGCTAAATTTGCGCGAAACTGCATTTGTAAAATCTCTGGCTGTCAGAAGTTATGTTATAATATACAAATTTCCTGATGGAAAAATCTTGCTCTGATAACGATTTATTTCAGGATCAGAAGACGTGTTTAAATGTCTCATTTTCTAACGTCATTACGTAAACACTGAGAAAAAAAAATGAGAATCAATTCAACTTTTTTGTGGATATTTAGTGTTATACTACTTCTCTAACACGGAAATCGTACTGCATTATCATGGACGATATATTTTTTTTTTAAATAATGATTTTAATACATTTTTTTACTGCGTGAATTTGCATAAGAAAATGTAGAAGAAAGTCATGTGGTGGCCACAACCTTCTAGTTAAACTAGTATGTTGTAGCCACCACATGACTTTCGTCTATATTTTCCTATACAAATTCACTCAGTAAAAAATAATTTATCAAAATTATTATTAAAATATATATATATATATATTCCATGATAATGCAGTACGATTTCCATGTTAGAGAAGTAGTGTGTAACACTAAATATCCAAAAAAAGTCAATTTTATTCTTAATATTACATTTAAAATATATATATATACATACATATATATATATATATATATATATATTATTATTATTATTATTATTATTATTTTAATGAAAAAAATCGATAACTTTATTTTAAATAATCGCAGATTGATGGTTCAACCATTCGTTTTAAAGGTATTGGCGAGCTCTTTTCAAAGATACCCATCATAAAAAGTTACCCCTCCCCCCCAGGGCCTAGGCGAGGCTCTTACATACACAATTTTTTTCCCCAGTTGGCTATTTGTATTGCAAATAATTCTTGTAAATTTCACAATGATTATTAAAAAATAATTCTCTTTATGCACATGTATACAAAATTTTGTCCTATACCACCATTTTAAAAATTTAGAAAAAGCGTGATGGCAACGCAACCTGTTGGACAATTTTTACCAAACGTTGATAGGCACTCATTTATGTCAAGATGTAACTACATAACAATTCGTATGAAATTCTGTGTAGTAGTTCCTGAGTTACAGTTGCTACAAAATTTTGGTCACACACTCTTTCTAAAAATGGCCAAATCGTGTTCTACAGCTTTCAAAACGTGTAAATCCATCAAAAACCCGAGGTTGAAAATTTTTACGAATTCAAAACTTTCTTCTATTGAATATAGAAGAAAGGAAAAATGTATTTTAACGAGGTTATTCAGCATTAAATAAAAGGGAATTAATATACACGCTCAAAAGAATAGTGTCCGTATAAAATAGTGCGCACAGACTACACAAAAGAGTTGCGATGTGTTATGAAATTATCCGATTGACATCAAATTTAGTAAAAAAAGATATAGATTATCACTTGGAATTAGCTGTAAAACTTTTGTGCTTATAAATCTTGTACAATCGGCAGCAAAAGTATCCGAGCATTAGCAAAAATTCCTATATAACACTAGTAAGTTGTGGCCACCACAAGACTTTCTTCTCTATTTTCCTATACAAATTCGCTAAGGGCAAATAATTTGTTAAAACTATTATTTACTAAAATTATTTAACATGATGAATGCAAATGATTTTCATGTTAGAGAAAACTAACACTAAATATACAAAAAAAGACTGTTTTATTGTCTATAAATAATATCTTAAAAATATTGGTTTTTATAAAAATAATGGTTTTTATAATGGTTATCTAACATATCAAATTTCGTACAGTTATAGGCCATAGAAGATGAGATATAGCCCTCTCGTTATCGAGGAAATTTGCAGTATAGCAGCGCCATCTATTGATCGATAAGCGTCCAAATTGAATAAGCCTAATGTCTCATAACAGCCATCTCACATATCATATTTTGTTTGCTGATACTCAATAGAACTTGAGACATAGAGTTCCCTTAAATTGCGGAAATCGCTGTATAGCAGCGCCATCTGTTGAGAAGTTCACACCAAAAGTTAACAGGCACTAATTTATGTCAAAGTGCATCTGCATGTAAATTTATATGCAATTCTGAGCACTAGTTCCGGAGATACAGTCGTCACAAGATTTTTGTCACACACACAGACAGACAGGCACATTTTCGAAAAATGGTCAAGTCGTGTTATAAATTTCTCAAAACGTCTAAATCCGTCGAAAACCAGAAGTCGAAAATTTTTACGAATCCAATACTTTCTTCTATTGAATATAGAAGAAAGTAAAAAGTACACTTCACACGGTTTTGTTAAATAAATCCTTGTCGAATCCTGTTCTTGGTCAATCTAAGAACAGGATTCGACAAGGATTTATTTAACAAAGCAGTATTAGGTGTACTTTTTTTTATATGGATATTTTTGCTAGTACTCGGTTACTTATGCTGCCGACTATACAAGGACACATAAAAGAATCTCGTACATTCTCGTTCTACGAATGTCATTTCTTTTAAGTGAACCGTTACGCTGCTTTCAAGATAAGATTCAATACATTTTATTAGAATGCATAAAAGCATAACTTTTTTTTTTTTTTTAAATACAAGCATAGAAAATGGTAATAAGTTTGCAGGGCCACGCAGAAGAGTTCCGAAACGTTATATACACATCCAACTGACTGTTCCTTTTGGTACAAATATATTTATTAGATAAATGTATTCAGATGTACAGTTTTTGGTGCTCATAATTGTAAATTGTGTACAGGGACACACAGAAAAATTTCATAATTTTTATGGTCTATAGAGGACGTTTCATTTAAATGCATTTTAGCACCGTTACATAGCATTCAACTTAATGGAATTTTCATACGTTATTCGGATGCCACGCATAAATTCCAATATTTTATGCAACGATCCAGTTCTCTGGAAATAGGGTGAAAACCTTTATGAGTTACACAGAATTAGTTTTTTATATATATATATATATATATGTGTGTGTTTGTGGTTCGTTAACAGAGACACACTAAAGAACTTTAATGCATTTCGATCTACAAACGGCATCCTTTTTACGCTCTTTACTACATTGAACAAAATGAAATTAACGTGCATCTTAATGACTCGACTGAGTGAATTCGACGTGCGTCAAATGCTTAAAACAATGTTTTCTGCATAAAACTGTGTCTCAAAAATAATCAGTTTACAGGATTATAAAGAAGAATTCCGATAAGTCATGTATTATGCGTGGTAGCTACTGAATATGTATATTTTCGATAGGTTGCTCTCATTTTGGATGAAAATATGTATCGACAAATATGAAAAAAAAAAAAAAACTAATATGTTGTGGCCACCACATGACTTTCTTCTATATTTTCCTATACAAATTCTCTCAGTAAAAATAAATTATTAAAATTATTATTTTAAAAAATTATCTTCCATGATAATGCAGACGATTTCCATAATAGAGAAGTAGGATAACACTAAATACCCCTAAAAAGTCAATTTTATTCTCAATATTACTTTTTTTTTTTTTTTGTCAAAAATGAAAAAAAAAATCGATAACTTTATTTTAAATTATCGCAGATCGATGGTTCAACCATTCGTTTTAAATATACTGGCGAGCTCTTTTAAAAGATACCCATCATGAAAATTTACTCCCCTCGAGGGGGGACTTCCACCCAGGGGGGGGCGGTCGAGGCTCCTACACATACAAAAAAAAATTCTCCCAGTTGACTATCTCTATTATAAAAAATTCTTGTAAATTTCATAATGAATGCTAAAAAATAATTCTCTTTATGCACATTTATACAAAACTTTGTCCTATATTACCCGGTAAAATTTTTAGAAAAAGCGGGATGGCAACGCAACCTGTAAGACAATTTTTACCAAAAGTGGATAGGCACTCATTTATGTTAAGGTGCAACTACATACCAATTTGTATGAAATTTTGTGAAGTAGTTCCTGAGATACAGTTGCCATAAAATTTTGTCACACACACAGACAGACACACATTTTCTGAAAAGGGTCAAATCGTGTTCTACAGCTCTCAAAACGTGTCAATCCATCAAAAACCCGAGGTCGAAATTTTTTACGAATCCAATATTTTCTTCTATTGAATATAGAAGAAAGTAAAAATGTTAGAGATGCTAATCAAAATATTATTTCTTAATCCAGTGGAAATAACGATTGAGTTGTTAATTTATATGTACACGATTGGCATCCAGGATCCAGGATATCTAACGGTCGAAAAATGAGCTGTTTTTCTCAGCAACACATAAAGCAACTTATGTGAAATAGAATGGCTATGAAATAAAAATTCAGTCAGGTTTAATTACCACGAACAAACTTTAACTTTCATTACCCGAATTGTAATTAGCCAAAAATACGATATCGAATTTTCACCTGATTATATGTTTAAAAGCCTCCTGAGTCCAGAATTATTATTATTATTTTTTTTTTTTTTTTTTAAATTGGTCAGTATGTGTGAACTGGGAGGAATATTCGTGATCTCATACATCAAAAACAAACAACGGAACTCTACACTGAAAAAAAAAAAAAAAAAAAAAAAAAAAAAAAAAAAAAACTGTTAAAAGTACAGGAAAAATCTCGCACCTGGGGTGCCATTATTTCTCCGTCAAATATACAGTTTAAAACCGTAAAATTGCATCACTGACATATATTTTACACAGGAATACCGTAAATCAACCAGGTTTTTTGTTAAAAGTACAGTTTAGTCCTGTATATTTGACGGAGAAATACTGGCACCCCAGCTGCCAGACTTTTCCTGTACATTTAACAGTTTTTTTTTTTTTTTTTTTTTTTTTTTTCAGTGTATAATTAAGGCTGGTCCGGTGGACAGATGAGTTGGCCAACTTTTGGTGAAAACTGGAAAACCGTTAGTAGGACATAGAGAATCGGAAGTTGGATCGCATACTAATTTAAATACCTATAGTAAATTCTCGATTATCCACGTATGCAATAAAAGGGCGAGATCAAGAGAAAGTATTTTGTGAACAATAAACTAAAACAAATGAACGACTATTTAAAGAAAAATAATGTACATATAAAGATTAATGTTGCTATTGTTTTATTACTTTCTTCTATATTCAATAGAAACTAGTATGTTGTGGCCACAAGACTTTCTTCTATATTTTCCTATACAAATTCACTCAGTAACATAAAAAAAAAAAAATACGATTTCTCTTCCGTTTTTTTTTTTTTTTTCGTTAAAAGTAAAAAAAAAAAAAATCGATAACCTCGTCTTAAATTATCACATATTTACAGTTTAACCATTCGGTTTGAAGGTATTGACGAGACCTTTCGAAAGATACCCATCTTGAAAATTTACCACACCCCGGTGGGTACTCCTCCCAGGGCGGGGGGGGGGGAAGCGATGCCCCCACATGCACAAATTTTTTTTCCTAATTAACTACTACTATTGTCAATAATTCATATTAATTTTACAATCACAAGTTAAGAATAACTCTCATTATGTACATTTATACGAAATTTTGTCCTATACTGCCATGTTAAAAATTTAGAAAAAATACGATCACAGCGCAACCTGTTGAGCGGTTGATCCCCAAATCGAATCAGCACCAGTTTATGTCAGGGGGCAGTTAAATAACTAGTTTGGTTAAATTTCTATATTAAAAATAAAAAATAAAAAATTCCTAAGGTTTTTTTTTTTTTTTTGTTAAAAGTAAAAAAAAAATCGATAACTTTGTTTTAAATTATCACAGATTTATAGTTCAACCATTCGTTTTAGAGGTATTGACGAGACCTTTCGAAAGATACCCATCTTGAAAATTTACTCCCCTCGGGGGGGGGGGGGGGTAGCGAGGCTCCTACACATACAAAAAAATTTTTCCCAGTTGACTATCTCTATTATAAATAATTCTTGTAAATTTCATAATGATTACTGAAAAATAATTCTCTTTATGCACATTTATACAAAATTTTGTCCCATATCACCATGTTAAAAATTTAGAAATAGCGGGATGGCAACGCAACCAGTAGGACAATTTTTACCAAAAGTGGATAGGCACTCATTTATGTTAAAGGTGCAACTACGTACCAATTTGTATGAAATTATGTGCAGTAGTTCCTGAGATACAATTGCCACAAAATTTTGTCACACACACACAAACTGACAGACAGACAGACATTTTCTAAAAATGGTGAAATCGTGTTCTACAGCTCTCAAAACGTGTAAATCTATCAAAAACCCGACGTCTAAAATTTTTACGAATCCAATACTTTCTTCTATTGAATATAGAAGAAAGTAAAAAGTATTGGATTCGTAAAAATTTTCGGCCTCGGATTATGATGGATTTACACGTTTTGAGAGCACGATTTGACCAATTTTTAGAAAATGTCTGTGACAAAATTTTGTGGCAACTGTATCTCAGGGACTACAGCACAGGATTTCATACAAATTGGTATGTATAGTTACACCTTGACATAAATGAGTGCCTACCAACTTTTGGTAAAAAATGTCCGACAGCTTGCGTTGCCATCCCGCTTTTTCTAAATTTTTTACATGGTGGTATAGGACAAAATTTTGTATAAACGTGCATAAAGAGAATTATTTTTACTTTCTTCTATATTCAATAGAAGAAAGTATTGGATTCGTAAAAATTTTCGACCACGAGTTTTTGATGGATTGACACGTTTTGAGAGCTGTAGAACACGATTTGACCATTTTTAGAAAATGTCTGTCTGTCTGTGTGTGTGTGACAAAATTTTGTGGCAACTGTATCTCAGGAACTACTGCACAGAATTTCATACAAGTTGGTATGTAGTTGCACCTTGACATAAATGAGTGCCTATCAACTTTTGGTAAAAATTGTCTTACAGGTTACGTTGCCATCCCGCTTTTTCTAAATTTTTAACATGGTGATATAGGACAAAATTTTGTATAAATGTGCATGAAGAGAATTATTTTTTAGTACTCATTGTGAAATTTACAAGAATTATTTATAATAGAGATAGTCAACTATGAAAATTGTTTTGTATGTGTAGGAGCCTCGCCTACCCCGCTGGGGGGGAAGTCCCCCCTCGAGGGGAGTCAATTTTCAAGATGGGTATCTTTCGAAAGGTCTCATCTATACCTTTAAAACGAATGGTTGAACTATAAATCTGTGATAATTTAAAACAAAGTTATCGATTTTTTTTTTTTACTTTTAACGAAAAAAACTTAATTTTTTTTTTTTTTTTTTTTTTTTTTTTTTTTTAAACGAAATTTAACCAAACTTGGTATTTAGTTGGCCCCTGACATAAACTGGTGCTGATTAGATTTGGGGATCAATCCCTCAACGGGTGGTGCTGTGATCGTATTTTTTCTGAATTTTTAACATGGCAGTATAGGACAAAATTTCGTATAAATGTACATAATGAGAGTTATTCTTAACCTGTGATTGTAAAATTTATATGAATTATTGATAATAGTAGTAGTTAATTAGTAAAAAAAATTGTGCATGTGGGGCATCGCTTCCCCTCCTGGGGGGAAGTACCCCTCGGGGGGGGATAAATTTTCAAGATGGGTATCTTTCGAAAGGTCTCGTCAATACCTTTAAAACAAATGGTTGAACTATAAATATGTGATAATTTAAAACAAAGTTATCGATTTTTTTTACTTTTAACGAAAAAAAAATCTTTGAAAAAAAAATCGTTTTTTTTTTTTTTTTTTTTTTTTTTAATATTGTTACTGCGTGAATTTGTATAGGAAAATATAGAAGAAAGTCTTGTGGTGGCCACAACATACTAGTTTAGTAATCATTATGAAATTTACAAGAATTATTTATAATTGAGATAGTCAACTGGGTAAGAAAAAAAAAAAAATGTGAATGTAGGAAGCCTCGCCTACCCCCTGGATAGGGGAGTAAATTTTCATGATCGGTATCTTTCAAAAGAGCTCGCCAATAACTTTAACACGAATGGTTGAACCATCGATCTGCAATAATTTAAAATAAAGTATGGTATATGTCAACATTTTAATTTATTCTGGAGTTGTTAGTACCCATTTCTTTTTTTTTCACTCCACCTTTGTTAAAGGATTATTTTTCTTCTTATTTAATCGTAATGGCATACTGGAGAAAATTACTCTACAAATAAAATGGCATGAAAAATGGGCGGGTATTCAAAATGCTCCGGAATAAATTTTAGTGTTGGCATGCCTACGGTACCGTTTAGTGTGTAAACTTAGCTTACTTGACTGTTTGCATTCTGTTTAATATACAATACAATCGCGTTTTTGAGCTAGAATATTTTTTATCTCATTTATCCCTCATTTCCAGCCTTTGACGCTCCAATCCGCGGATAATCGGGAGTATACTTTATCCCGAAAACGCCCTTAATTATTTTCTATAAATTTGGATACATAAAGAGATGGAAAGATGATATATTATTCACACATCAGAAAATTTTTAGCTTAACTGTACACATTTTACTAACAATTTAGCTGCATTACAAAGTGGGATAGAATAGACAAGAATAGCATTTTTTGAAAGATAGAAAACGCATAAACTTTTAAACTCGATAAAGAGATACAACACTGGAAAATTCTTGTACAAAACTATTTAACAAAAAGTATGTGTTTTAGTTTTAAAATATTGAAGGATAATTAACCTATTTCTAAATAATCATAAAGAATGAATCTCAGTCACTTTTCTGCTGTTTAAGATAGAGTCATCCGACCAACAATAATAACACATTAAAAAAAAAAAAAAAAAAAAAAAATGTCGTGTGACTTTCTTCTGTATTTATTTATACAAATTCACTCAGCAAAATTAATTTATTAAAATTATCTTCCATGATGAATGCAGATGATTTTTATTTTAGAGAAGCAATATAATACTAAATATCCAAAGAAAAACAAATCATTTTTTTTTTTCCCTGTAAGAACTGGAAAAAATCACTAACTTTATTCTAAATTATCGTAGATCGATGGTTCAACCATTCGTTTTAACGGTATTGGCGAACTCTTTTAATAGATACCCATAATGAAAATTTGATTCCTCGGGGGGGGGGAGACCTCCCCCCATAAAGGGTGGGGAGTGATGCTCCTACATACACAAAAATGTTTTCCCCCAGTTGTTTATCACTATCATAAAGAATTATTTTTAATTTCATAATGATTTTTAACAAATAATTCTCTTTATGTAAATTTATACGAAATTTTGTCCTACACCTCCATATTAAAAATTCAAAAAAAGCGCGATGGCAACGCCACCTGTCAGACGATTGTCACGAAAGGTTGACAGGCACTCATTTATGTCCAGGTGCAGCCACATACCAATTCGTATGAAATTCTGTGCAGTAGTACCCGAGATAAAGTTGCCACAAAATTTTGTCACATACACGTACAGATAGACAGACGGACAGACATTTTCTAAAAAGGGTCAAATCGTGTTCTGCACCTCTCAAAACGTGTAAATTCATCGAAAACCGAAAGGCAAAAATTTTTACGAATCCAATACTTTCTTTTATTGAACGTAGAAGAATGTATAATAAAGTTTGAGAATGAAATAAATAAAGTTTGACAATGAAAGGAGAGGTGGGGGAGAGAGAAAAAAGCTGTTTAATGATTGTATAACTATTCCATAAAATACGCGTAAAATTTTATGGTTTGAGATCCTATAATTTTGGCTCTTTCTACAACCTTAAATAATCTATTTAAAAAAAAAAAAAACTTTAAAACCCAGATTCTTAATGTATCGTATCACATAAATCTTTTTGAAGTTAGAATAAAATTTAATTTTGGAAAAATAATAATAATAATAATAATAAAATAAAGTAACTTTTTTGTTTATTAACCAAAAAAATTGATGAGAAATGCAAGTTGGTCTTGTGGGGTACAGGCTGTATATTATATGTTTGTGTTCGTGAGAGAAAATTAAAAAAAAAAATTGAAACCTGCAATTTTTAATCCCACTTCAAAACATGTGACTTAATGTGAAGCAGATTTTTTTTTTTTTTTTCACCTAACGGTTTCCATACAATCTTCTGCTGTTGCCACCTAAAATTCGTACTTTAATTAATTTTAAAAAATCTAATGGGCTCTTCCCAGCGTCGTCTGCTCAATCACGTGATAGAGGAAAACGAATAATCGAATTCAATTAAATATTGTTCTTAAGAACAAAAATTTTAATATTTAATATAAAATAAAATAAAAGTAATATTGTGCATTTGTAAACAGTAGAATAATTGTATTTGTAAATTTAATAATTTTTAAAAAACATTTTATGTGTTTATTTATTTTTACCTGTAAGGATCGATTTTTGTATCTTTTAGGGTAACTGTTACATTAACTGATCTCGCAATAAATAATAGCTTGTTCTTGTGGAATGTTTATGGATTATAATTTGAAATTTTAAAATGTTTTCATTTAATTTAATTGCATAAAGGTGTTACAACAAGTTCATTAACTTAGTTACTGGTCTAAATGGATTTACGCAGTACGATATTGCACTGTCACTGATTTAAGTACCAAAAATCAGAGTGTTAAACATGTTCTTCATAAACATCAATAACAAACATAAACTAAATGATGATTGTAAATGTATACAGCAAACAAAAGAGGATGAATAATGATATAAAATGGATTAAAAATGATAATTTATAAAAAATAACACAGATTAAATACGATTGATCAAAAATAAGAATAGAAAATATGATATTTCAGCAATCGCTGTAGATAAACAATACTTTGTCTGCTATTTGTTTTTCCTCTATCATGTGACCTCTGACGTCAGGTGGGAAGAGCCCATTCTGTTTATTCCATGGGATTCACAAAAAATTTCTCTTTCATTTAGTACCTTATTTGTAACGATACGACTGATATTTCTAATTTATTTTCTAATTTTTCTAATTTATTTTCCTCATTTTAAATAAATGTACTTTTTTTTATTATTATTATTATTCTGTCGAGAAAAAAAAAAAAAAACGGCAACAATTAAATTATGTTGAGATTCACAAACATACCGTAGTGAATGACAGTAAGTACATAAGAATTTGGGGAAAATGAATTGTTTACATTATTGAATTAAAGATATTGGGTACTTTGTATACTTTAACCCAGGCTTGTCCAACCCAAAACACTTGGTGGGCCACATTGGAAATATATTTTATTCATTCGGGCCGCACCGTATGTACAGTTATAAAAAAGCCCTCCCCCCCCCCCTCCCCATCCGTCTTTTCCCTAATTTCGCCTTAAATTCGTCAGAAATTCGAATATGTAGTCAAAAATAGGTGTTACTATTCAAAAAAAAAAAAAAAAAAAGAAGAAGAAGAAGATGTTTGTTCAAGTTTTAATATGTAGATGACACACTAAACAAAATTTAGCAATTCCATTAAAAACTAGATGTTATTGCCAATCGTTAGGCACCAGCTGCTAGTTTCTACGATAATTTATGGCGAAATTAGTCGGAGAAGGAAATTATTATTATTATTATTATTTTATGACTGTACATATGCATATGTGCATATATGTTAGTGAGTATTTGATTAATATACGTATTTAAATTTCTGGGGAAAAGGCAGGGTGAAAATTCGGAGCAGAATACATTAATTTAAATTATTTTCATTCATAACTTAACAATACAATCATAAAAATATAATAAAAAGAATGAATAGTGTATCTAATAATATTTCATTACAACAGTTCTTTAGCTACCATAATCGTTGAAAGGTATTTTCACATCAAAAAGTGAGAACGTATTTATTAATTTTTAATCCGTTAACCAATGTTGTCAAACTTTAAATATCGTTAGTCTCATCGCGGGCCGCAACAAACTACCCGGTGGGCCGCATGTGGCCCGCGGGCCGCGGGTTGGCCACCCCTGCTTTAACCCATATCGTACCAAGCATTGAAAAAATATTTTTTTCTTTAAAAAATCTTAAATATATTTTTCTTTAAGCCTGTGTATACACACAAAATCAAAAAACTTACCAACCTTTCATTAGCTTAATCGGTACAGGTTGTCCTAAAAATAGAGCAATGGTTTAGGACAGTCGGAATATAAGGAAAACAGACCATCTCTCTCTCTCTCTCTCTCTCTATATATATATATATATATATATATATATATTATATAATTGTTTTACCAGTACAAAAGTGTAGAATATTACCTCAATAAATTTATATGTCCGTTATTCTTGAACGTAAAACCTTTTTAAGTAATAATGTGTTGAAAATGCAATGAATAAATCTTCAAAAATCGTCATTAATATATATATATATATATATATATATATATTAAACGTTAATTTAAACTAACGATAAAAACGCATATGTATTTATTGGACTTTTAAATAATATATCGCCTTTAATTTGAATTAAAATAATCAAAAGAATTTATATAAATACCACTTATGCATGGTGTCCTATTTTTAGGACGATGGTGAAATATGGGTTAATATTTTACCTAACTATGGAAATAGAAGGGAGCGGGGTAATTGTATACTAAATTCGATTAAATAATAAAAATAATGAACGAAATAACAACTCTTCTTCAATTATACATCACAGTTATTTGAGAACTGTTATGAAATTCTTTTAAATAACTAGTTTTTATAATTTAAACTGGAAAAAGTAGCTTAATTTCAATGTTATCATTTCTGATTTAATTAGTTTAAAATAACTTATTCTTCATTAAATTAAAAATGTAACAATTTCAATCCAAAATTTAAAAAAACATTTTTTTAAAATAGATATTATAAATAACGCAATTTAAAATTAACTATAAAACCAATATTCCAATGGATCATTAAACAAATATAACTTGTCTAAATATATATAATTAAAGCACTCAATACACTGGTTTTATTTAGCTAAAAGGCGCAGTTTAAAATTTAATACGTTAAAAATGGCAGCATACATTTTAATACCTCTCGGTATCTTTTTCAAGACTGATTTGATTATCGGAACAATTCTTCGACTTTAATACATTTAGCAAAATAAAACCAGTGCATTAATATAACTTATCTAATTATTTATTTTAATAAAGTTACTGATTTATAGTTATTAATTTAACATTTAAATGTATCATCAAACTAATATCTGGTTTAATAATGAAATATTATTTAATTAATTTAATCATCAAGGAATGATTTAAATAAAATATATAATCATTATTATTATTATTATTATTATTTTCACCTTTGAAGTTTCTTTGGCATATTCATATACAAAATTTAAATGCAAATAAAATTCAAAAATTCTGGAACTGTAAATCAGGACGACTATTTTCAAAACATATATTTTTTACTATAATACCTATGTTGTTATAAAATACACACATGTGCAACAATCAAAAATGCAGATCATCTATTTACACAAAATGTGATACGGGATTGGGGGCCTGTTACGGTCGTGGTTAACTTTCACAGCACAGTTTGGAATGGAAGAAAAAAAACGAAGGTTCTAATATGGTTCCATGTCCCCTTCTCAGTGCATAACAGTCAGTAAATATTCGTGGCACTATTTTTTACAACAGGCACTTTTCTTTTTCCTCGAAGAACATAAAAAACTATCAGTATTTATATGCATATATATTTTTTTCCTTTTTGTTTTAGTATGATAATGCACATTTCATCAAGCATATATCTTTTCCTTTACATGGATCATGTACCTTTTTTAAAGTAAAGTGAGAATCATATAATTGAAAAATAAATAAATAATCATTGACGAATGATTAATTTTTTGCATTCAGCAGATATTTGATAAAATTTGAATCATTTTTATTCAGTGGTAGAAGTGATCTCAGTAAATGAATATGTTTTTTCTACAGCGGATTTTGAATTACATAAGCAAAAATAAGCTTTTTTTTTTTTATTATTATTATTATCGCCTTTTAATATTTCTTCGGTCGTATAACGTAAGCAGAGATACACTGCCGAATAAACGAAACTGTCACACTTTTTGAAATTCACTATTGATTCAAATTTTGTTCACAAATGAATGAAAGATTTTAACGTCGGCACAATAATCCTGGAGCCTGGAGCTTGCGTTCGCCCTGTAAAAAGCACTATTTTCGGACCTGCTTTCGTAGTTAACATTCGCACTTTCGATGTCGTTCGATATCGGGGACGCACTTCCGTTCACGTAGAAAAGATTTCACCGTCACGTCAGTCTACTTCCAATTGACTTGTGAATTGATTTTTACGAGGATTTTTCGTGCTCTTCGGCGGGAGAATTGTCTTCGGACTCAGGGGTGCCGAGATGAGCCAAGAAGGTGGGTCGAATGAACTTGTAGTAGATGAACTTAGATCCGTTGAGCCTGAAGGGAAGGAAGCACCAGATGAGGAAGATGCACTTGAGCATCCAGTAGAAGGGTATGAGGGCGAGGATGAAGTCGGAAAAGAACTCGAGAATGCAAAGAGCGGCGAATACCACCCAGTAGGTCAGCCAGACGGTGTCGTCTTCTTTGTTTCTGCTCTCGATGGCCAGGATAGAAGCGTAGGCGGGATACACAAATCCGATGGCGTTGCAGATGAGCTGTGCACCGTATCCGATGATGACCATGGCACCGAGGAAGAAGCTGGTTCCCAGGACTATCTTCCTCCTCTCGATCCCCGTGGCGGCCTCCACTTTGACGAGGTACTCATTGAACTTGTTCTCCTCCTGCAGCTTCTTGTCGAGCATCAAGAGGGCAGAGTTTATGGATAACATATTGACAGGTGATGAAGGACGATCGACGGATGAAAACAGACACACGAATGTGACGCGACTCTTTTCAGTTTCGTGAAAAGAATGAACTGCTACTCCAGAGGACACGGAGAGTGAGACCTGGGAAATGAAAGATTCTTTTCCGCTCTGGAATCATCTCCCCCCCCCCCCCTTCATTCTTTCGGTGTTATTTGTAGCGCGAAGGTCTCGGCGATTCATGCGGGCTGCCAAAACATGTTGGCTTCTGGTCTCTCTGCAAATGTACCTCGATTCAATCTCCTATTCTCTCTTCAAAAATAGCAACAAGAGAACAAGTAGCTGAAAACTTTCTTCGGCAGAGACGGTAGCCGAGATGGATGTTTTATTCGTGAGAAATTTACTCTTCCTTGCGGTTTTTACGCGAAAACATTGCATGCTCGGTGATGAGCGAGCATGAAATCATGCAAATGTGTGCTTTAAAACGAATCGTATTACGGATTTAATTCCCATATATAAATAGGCTAAGCTACCAATCTATAATTTGAAACGTACATTTTATTAAAAATAAATAAATAAATAAACTGCGTGTGCTTAACCCCTGAACGCGCGCTGTCCTCGTGGCGAGGACGCAAAATTTAACATCCAGCTGCAAAAATTCATCCCGGAAATTTTTTAGCAAACATTTACGTTTATAACATATCAGAAAAGGCCGTTTTTTTTTTTTTAACTTTAAAAGTTAAAATTTCTTTCAGTTTAATTTAGTTCATGAATTCCGGTGGCAGTATAATTTAAATGATCCGAATTGTCTTGCGCCGCAAAGGGTTAAGACCGCATGACCAAAATTAAAATTTCTATATGCAATTTAAAAAAATATTCCTACCAATTATATCTAGAATCCAATGGATTGTACTATTTTTAAGTTGCCTTATACATTTTTATATATTATATATGAGAAATACAGAGCACTAAAATTTGGTAAATTTAAATAAAAGGGCATAACAGAACAGATAATGCATTTTCAAGCATTTAGATAGATAGTATACAATGTACGTAAATGACGCTAAACATACAGAATATCAATTTTCTTTTTAGGATTAGGAATATATATATTTTTTTAACCTTAGTTAGACATATTGCACCCCGGCAAGGAAATTAATGCGACTCAAAAAAGAAGTATTTGAGAAAAAATAATTTAAAAACTAGTATGTTGTGGCCATCACAAGACTTTCTTCTATATTTTCCTATACAAATTCACTCAGTAACAATATATATTAAAAAAAAATTATTTTTTTTTTTTCGAAGTTTTTTTTTTTTTCGTTAAAAGTAAAAAAAAAAAAAAAAAAAAAAAAATGATAACTTTGTTTTGAATTATCACATATTTATAGTTAAACCATTCGTTTTAAAGGTATTGACGAAACCTTTCGAAAAATACCCCTCTTGGAAATTTACCCCCCCCCCCCAGAGGGGGAAGCGATGACCCCACGTTTTCCTAATTAACTACTACTATTATCAATAATTCATATTAATTTTACAATCACAGGTTAAGAATAACTCTCATTATGTACATTTATACGAAATTTTGTCCTATACTGCCATGTTAAAAATTTAGAAAAAATACGATCACAGCCCTCCTGTTGAGCGATTGATCCCCAAATCTAATCAGCACCAGTTTATGTCAGGGGCCAACTAAATACCAAGTTTGGATAAATTTCGTTAAATTAAAAAAAAAAAAAAAAAAAAAAAAATTTCAGTTTCTTTTCATAAAAAGTAAAAAAAAAAAAAAATCGATAACTTTGTTTTAAATTATCACAGATTTATAGTTCAACCATTCGTTTTAAAGGTATTGACGAGACCTTTCGAAAGATACCCATCTTGAAAATTTACTCCCCTCGAGGGGGGAGTTCACCCCCAGGGGGGTTGACGAGGCTCCTACATATACAAAAATTTTTTACCAGTTGACTATCTCTATTATAAATAATTCTTGTAAATTTCATAATGATTACTCTAAAATAATTCTCTCTATGCACATTTATACAAAATTTTGTCCTATACCACCACGTTAAAAATTTAGAAAAAGCTGGAAGGCAACGCAACCTGTAAGACAAATTTTACCAAAAGTTGATAGGCACTCATTTATGTCAAGGTGCAACTACATACCAATGTGTATGAAATTCTGTGCAGTAGTTCCTGAGATACAGTTGCCACAAAATTTTGTCACACACACACACACAGAGACAGACAGACAGACAGACAGATAGACATTTTCTAAAAATGGTCAAATCGTGTTCTACAGCTCTGAAAACGTGTAAATCCATCAAAAACCCAAGGTCGAAAATTTTTACGAATCCAATACTTCCTTCTATTGAATATAGAAGACAGTAATAGCCAACAATTTAAAAAAAATCTCACAAATGCCCTTCTGATGAACAGATTGTGGTATAGAGAGGTGCCTTTTGTCGTGCACGTTGGAGCACTTCACATACATTTTTCAATGACAAAAACTCCAAATTGCCTTTATATGTGTGTGTAATACTTTTCTTACCGGAGTGCGATAATTCCCTTGGAAGCGATCCAGTTTACAGCTTTTGTTGTATAAACAAGTACGCTAGAACGCGTAAAATTATTTCAGCATAGGATCAGATGAATTCACGAAAGAGGAAGAAATATGTGTCTAAAAAAAATTCACTTCAGTAGATGTTACAACTGCATTGCGATTTTAGCCAAATCGTTCATGCAGTGAAATGACTATCTCTCTATTGATCATTAAATACTGATAAAACTGTACCTGCATATTTACACATGTATAAATTGTGTGAATGTTTAGTAAACTATTGGACTTCTAAATATGTAATAAATGTACAACAAAAAAGAAGTTTTCCTACGTACAAGTTTACGGATAAAATTTCATATTAAATCTAGTATTTACTAGTAAATAAAAATATTTCATTGCATTAAAAATGTTCCAGATCGTGAGTATGTTTTATTTTATTTATTTATTTATATAAATGAACGGGAGAATTTAAACGTGAAATTATTCAAGCAAAGGGTGGATATGAAATCACTCTAAAGGGGAGAAGAGCGGTTCTTGCTCTCAAAGCTGGTAGACGATCGATCCCTGCTGGTAAACGAGCTGGTTCGATCCCAGGTCGCACTCGTCGGCCTAACTGTCAGGAGTTTTTCGTGGTTTTCTCCGAAACTTCCGTAAATACGGACTAGAACTCTTCAGAAAGACTCCCCCAGAGGGCACTCCCCCTTAGGCCTAGGTTCCTAGTGCAGTCAATTGGCCTTATTCCCTACAATAACGCACACACCTAAAGGAAAAAATGTATGTAAGGTACCTAAAGTAATTGACACTTCAAAAATATTTCTTAGCTGATTGTGACATGCTGCAGACTTAAAAGTTTCGGGAAATAACTACTAAGCATAGCTATTCACTTTCTTCGTTTTATACATGTCCCATTTAAAAAAAATTTTGTATCATCCATTACCTTAATTCAAGCAAATAGCTAATATTTTCTCCTTGCATTATTATCTGCATTAAGGATTTTTTTTTTTTTAGATTCTTACACTTTTTTTTTTTTTTTTTTTTTAATAATTCTTGCACATTTTTTGCAGTAAAAAAAAAAAAAAAAAAAATTGCAGCTTTATCCAGTTTAGATGTTTACGATTTGCAGAAAACAATGTTAAAACAATCGAAGAGCTTAGTGGATGAACAAGTTATGTGGTAATTTAGTGAATTTAAGAAATTCAACAGTAAAGAGGTAATGAAATATCTAAAAACTATATAACATAACAATTTCATGTGTCGACAACTGTGTCATTAGAAACAGTGTTGGGCATAATTGATTAAAAAGTAATTGAATTACAATTATAATTATTTTACAGTCAATCGATTAGCAAGTAATTGATTACAAATAAATTGAATTATTACAAATAAATTGAATAAGTAATTCAATTTATTTGTAACCATTTACTTGTTAATTGATTGACAGTAAAATAATTATAATTGTAATTTAAGTGTAATTCAATTGCAATTCAATTACTTTTTAATCAATTATGCCCAACACTGATTAGAACACTTTGAAGTAGCAGTAAATATTTGATAATTCAGAGGTTAATTCAGAACAAATTTAGTGCCGCATTGAGGCACTTTCACAAAGTCAATTTTTAGCAATGAGGTACCTTCACAAATTCAACTTTCAGCAAAGAGGTACCCTCACAAAGTCAATTCTCAGCAATATAACTGCACACTAAAATATTTTATAAGCTTCACTGCATCGAACACAGAAAAATACCCACAATTTGAATATTTACTGGAGACAATGATAAATATCTAAGTAAACACCTGCTTATCTTACATATAAGAAACAACTTTAACTCGCCCATATATATATTTATTTTTACAACTGTTTCATTTTATTTTTTAAATGTATTTTAAAATTTAAAAAAACTGCTTTACGTATTTTAGTTAATTGTTCTGAAGTATCATTCATTTTCACAAACTTACTTGATGTTTTCACAAATTATTTTATTAATTCACGAATGGGGTATCATTTTTAAAAAGCTGGATTAATCCCTGTAATTAAAAGAGACTGTAATAAGTTATTCCGCCAAAAAAAAAACATTTTTTTCCCCCAAATGGTCTCTAAACATGTAGTCAAACTGTTCAATAGGGTTACTTGTAAAACTTTTAACGTTAAAACTTCAAACCAACTTGGTATCGAAGAAAAATCTACAGTTTCGCAGGCCATTAACGAAATGCTATCCACCTCTCGGAACTTGGCTGATGCGCGAATCTCATGTCGTCGACACGTGGGTCACAAAGTCGCAAAACAAAACAAAAAAAAAAAAGTCATTAAACATTTCTTTAGAAACACATTCGAGAAGATAAAATGGAGAATTTTACCCGGCTAACAAAAATTGCTGTCATTATCGAAAAAGGTTTCCATAAAGATAGTAAAGCACAGAACGAATAGCAGAAGTACTAACATCGCAGTGGCGGATTTAAGGGGGTGGCTAGGGGGCTGAAGCCCCCCCCCCAAAACACTGACATTCACAATTGAATATTGCAATTGTAAATTTTTTAATGATCTAGAATAACACTTTGAAAAATCTTAGCCCCCCCCCCCCCCCCAAAAGTCATGTTCTGGATCCGCCACTGTAACATCGTATACTGAATATCCGTTATCCGTACATCGATTATTCAAACCAGACAGTATGAAGAAGTACACAGTTATAAAAACAAGTGTTTGTTATTTTAAATGCAAATAATTTATTTTAAATAGTTTTGTTTTCTCTATTGCAAAAAAAAAAAAAAAAAAAAATCAAATGTGATTTTTTTTTTTTTTAACTTTTCTTGCGTTTTAAATTTAGTATTAATTCCATATTATTTCATCATTCTGTGCATAATGTATTTTATGTATTTTTTATTCGTAAGCTTTTTTTTTTTTGTCTGTACGCGTTGCCTCAAAAAAGTAGCTCTTTAACTATAGCACACCTTTAACAATTTGCATTTTTTATTTACCCACACTGTGAAATAAACAAAAAATGAATTTTAAATATATTTTTCTACTTGCTTAAGAGGAATTTTTTAATACAGAAATAATAGTAATTATGCGTATTACTTCATACTAATAGTTATCACATTCACTAGTTATCCTACTAGTGCGGTGGTACTTTAGTCTACTAATGGCAACATAGAGGTTGAAAAAAGTCAGGATCTTGAAGCTATATATATTAATCATCTTTATATTATTTTTAAGATGGAGGGTAGATGTTTGGAGGAATCTATAAATTAAATGTACCACAAGTGATGATCTTGAAAAATGACCATCAGAAACAGCGACAACTTGTTATAAAATCTTTCCTTGGATAAAAATGGCTTCCTGGAGTGGCTAGTGTCGCGTCATGAGATTAAAGTGAGACCTATCCTTGCAAGTACCTTTGTCGATTCTTGTATAAATTCGATTTTATATACTTTTTCATCCAATGGCACTTTAAAGGCCGTCGGAACGTAAAGAATTAACCCTTTGCCGGCCCTAACGCTCTAAACAGTATTGCAAAATTTAGGGACTCTTTTATTTAACTACCATCCATAATTTTGTGGAGGGATATTGGGTATACATAATGGACGAATAACCTTCAAAGTGATTGGGTAATCGTTACAGTTAAAATTTAATGGTGGATACAGAATAAAAAAAATCCGTAAATTTGAACATTTTGCATCTTTTTTTTTTTTTTTTTTTTTGTATTTCTAGGCATCCAGCCCCAGGCATTTCCAGATTTCAAAAATTCTACTGTAGGGCTGGCAAAGGGTTAAAATTGGAAAGAGGAAATATTTTTGTACGTTTGTTATAAGGAGACATTTGCCATGACAGCTTGAGAAGCAAATTATGGATGAAGCTATTTGCACACAACGTTAAGACAATTTACAGTAGACATTTCCCAGCCGTCAGAAATTTATAAAGTAGATATTTACAACTGCGCACTTTATCAAAGATTCAGTAAAATACAATACGAACTTCTGTCATTTTGTCTTTAAAAACAGTGAGGTTAATTGTATTTTTGCAATACTCTACTTTTTTTTTTTTTTTTTTTTTTTTTTTTATGTATGCATGTGTATTGTACAAATTATAAATCGAAAAGAGTATTACATATTAATGTTCTTCTCCTTTTTTCTCGTCCTAACTAAATTATTAATAACTTATTGTATAAATAGTTTTACATCTTTTTTTTTTTTTTTTTTCTCTCTCTCTCAGTGAGATTTGCATAAATCCGATTATTCGAAGTTTCGAGTCATCCGGTGCCAGGTATTTCCCAATTTCAAAATTCTACTGTATGGATAGATTTAAGAAAGTTTTATGCCCGCATTATTCTAAAACTACAAATGAAAAATATCAGAATCCTAATATATAAATCTTAGTACTTTTGTAACACATGTTCTACAAAGTTAATTTGAGCAGGCATCAGCTGTGCGAAACCTTACTTGCTTTAAAATAGTTTAAATAAATGAATGGATCCCATTACAACTTTTTTTTTACTGGTGAAACAAGACCATAAACAATCACTTACCTTGTGTTCAGAGGGAACATCGGTCAGGAAGGATTCGGAGTAGACGGTCGATTCGTCCGCTTCGTAGGCCGAACTGACCTTCGTTTTCTTGGCTGCGTACGAGAAGGACAAGCTCTCCTCCTGTTCCAGTTCGTCCGCTGTCCGGGACACTTTAGTGGACCTCTGGTGGACGGCTACCGAGGAAGAGTCCATGGTGGAAGAGGAAACACGAGACGTGATTGACGAGGTGGCCACTGACGTGATACCATCTGCATTTAAAAAATGTATGCGTCCATAAAAATGTCACCTTTTTTAAGTCAACATTTTTGTCAACATTAAAAAGCAAAAAATTGCACAGCATGCATTATAATGAAAATGTTTCATAGATAACCCGACCCAAATCTCAATTTCTATTTAAGGTACCCGAATACGTTCGAAAGCCGATTTCCGGTCAAAATATCTATTTTTTAGATTTTAATATAACATTAAAGCTTAATCCATCTTTCTATGTCTGTTTGAAAAATGTTTCTGTTTGATTTCAAACCAGAACTATGGTCTTTTCAATACTGTCCCCATAAATTCAAAGGCTATAACTCCATGTTGTTTTCCTTAATGGCTTTGTAGCTTTTCTAAGTCGATAAATATATATATGTGTATTGTATATATATATATATATATATATATATATATATATATATATATATATCTAATATATAAAATTCTCGTGTCACAGTGTTTGTTACCATACTCCTCCAAAACGGCTTAACCTATTTTAACGAAATTTTGTATGTACATTCGGTAGGTCTGCGAATAGGTTTTTATCTATTAATGAAAGTTGTAACTTAATTAGTTCTTTCTTAATTAATTTTTAACCAACTCTTTCAACAACTTTTCCACCTAGATGGCGTGAGTTGTCCGTTGGATGTATGGATGTTTGTTACTCAATCACGTCACAGCGGTTAAACGGATCTGGATAAAATTTGGTACCGTACCGAGATAGATAATAATCTGGAATAGGACATATGCTACTATTTATACCGGAGACTGCGAGGACGAACTATTCGATGCCAAAGACAGCGGGAACGCAAAGGCGAGCTTTTGAGAGATTTCAGTATTTTTTTTTCTTTTTTTTCCATAAAGCTATATCGAAAAGAGTTTCCTTTAAATACAGGGTTAGTCAAAATGAATAGGACAATAAGAAAACTATTTTTAGACGAATGTATGTTTATCGTAACCAAACTACAGCTACGTATGGACAGATAAACTATCAAAGTTTTATTTAGCAACACACATGTACGTTAATGCCGCTAGGAGACGCTGTTTTCAAAATGGCGCAATCAGGCAAGGAGAAGGCGTTTTGTGTGATATTTGCTAAAACAATGTCAGTAATTACGGTCCAGCGACAATTTCGAGCCAAGTATGACAAGGAACCACCTCATCGACATTCCATTGCGAGGTGGGTAAAGCAATTTGAGGAGACGCGCTGCTTATGCAAGGGTAAAAGCACAGGACGACCACGTGTCTCCGAAGAAACTGTGGAATCCATTCGTGCATCCTTTCAACGAAGTCCCCAGAAGTCGACAAATCGTGCAGCCATGGAATTGGAAATTCCATGAGAAAAAACTTTGATAGTTTATCTGTCCATACGTAGCTGTAGTTTGGTTACAATAAACATACATTCGTCTAAAAATAGTTTTCTTATTGTCCTATTCTTTTTGACTAACCCTGTATAATGACCAGCGAAGCGGGCAAAGCCTGCTAGTATATATATATATATATAACATGACATTAGTAAGCTTTTAATCCAATACAGTGATGACCTATAGTGAAATTTATAATAGACCTAACTTCAGTTTTTGAAAAAACACTACAGAAAGCATTAAGGGGGGGGGGGGGGTTATGAGTGCAGAATATTAGAACATATATTTTACATGGAGCTAAATTTATTTTTTGGCATTTTCCCAAAATCAAAATTTTTACATTTTGCGTTTATGCAAAACGTGATAACAGAAAATAGTATGGTTCAAGTTAAACGAAATATTTCGCTTAAAAAGGAATAAAGGGGATGAACTGCACTCATAATTGTAGTCTTATCATTGATAAAGTTAAAGATTTGTAATATATTTTTAATCATTTTTGCTTCGCCAGTGATTGCTTCGCCAGTTTTGGAAATACTCGAGTTACAAATATAACAGTAGTTCGTACTATGGAAAAATGTTTAATCTTAATATAAATGAAAGTCATTGTGTGTGGGTATGTCTTACATCTAATATTGGGCCAATTTGAAACAAGCTTGACACAGTTACTGCTTGTGGTCATAGTTGAAGTATTACTTTGGGTTTTTAAAATTTCTAGCACATGTGCAGTTGAAGGGGATGGGAAAAACCTTTTTGAAAACCATATTTTTGTATGATTTCTTCAGTACTGTAGCTAGAAACTTGAAATTTGATAGGTAGGTTATTTCTAACATAAATATTCTCCCATAGTACATATTTACAAATATTCATAATTAAAAAAAAATGTGAAATGATTAAAAATACGTACTAAAATTACGCTTTCGTCAATATATCATGCGTGCGATTTAAACATTTTACTGTGAATATGTCCAATAGCATATTATTAATATATCTATATTAATAAAATCAGACTTTTGTCTGTAAATTTGTAAGAGTCAAAAAATTTTGCCATATCTTCACGTTTCACACACCATGAAAGCCGAAAATGACTTCAGAAAATTTTACCTGTGTGTGTGTGTGTGTGTGTGTGTGTGTGCGTGAGCCATCGTGTCTGTATGTCTGTAACGCTATTTTTGTCCAGGTATCACTTGAGAACGGCTGGACGGAATTCAATGGCGCTTCGCAGTAAATTAGGTCTTTACCCAACTTAAAATTATATCTATCAATTTTTTTTTAATTCCTCCTCGTTTCCCCCTGGGGAGGCAAAAGTAAAAAAAACGTTTGTGAGCATAACACGGCTCTAATTTACTTCAGGGTAATGAAATTCTACATGGGAAGACTAAACATAAGTACAAATAAAACATTATCTGCGATTTAGGAATTTTCGATTTTTAAGGAAAGGGAAGGGGGGGGGGAGATCGGTTTTTGGCGGGAAATTTCGCAAATTCTGGATTTTTTAGTAGAACTCTACCAAAAATTGAACAAACGTTGAAAAAAGCTATGCTACTTCCTTATGATATTTCCAAAAACACATTTTTGGTGTTTTATGATTTGTGATTTTTTTTTTGTGTGTGCGTGTGTGTGTGAGGGGGGGGGGGTTACAAGGCACCCATTTTTGTGCTAAATTTGTCCTGGGAAATCTATGTTAGCTGCGCTCACGAATTTCGGTGCTTGGATTGTTTATATGTATACGGCACCTAAAGTAACGGGATTTGTTGAAATTACCCCCGTTCCCCAATTAGGAGGAGACAGAAGTACACATTCGTAAGCATAACCCGGCTCCAAATTACTTCACAGTGAAAAATTGCACATGGTGAGACTATACATGAGTACAAATAAAACGATATCTGCGATTTAGGAAATTTCGATTTTTAAGGGGAGGGAGAGGGTAAATCAATTTTTGGCGGGAAATTTTGCAAATTCCGGATTTTTCATTAGAAACAGTACCAAACACCCATGCGTCTTCTTTAGAATATTTTAAAAACACGTTTTTTTAATTTTTGTAATCTGCCAATTTTTTTTTTTTTTTTTTTTTTTTGGGGGGGGGGTGGGGGGTGTTACAAAGGGCAAATTCGAGACATCCCTTTTAGCGTTAAATTTGTCCTGGGAAATGTATGAGAGCTGGCGTCCCAAAGTTTGGTTCTTGGATTGTTTATATGTATCTGACCCCTAAAGTAACGGGATTTATCGAAAATTCCCCCCTTTCCCCCTGGGGGACAAGAAGAAAAAAAAAAAAAAATGTAAGCATAACTCGTCCCCAAATTACTTCACGGTGAAGAAATTGCACATGACAAGACTGGACTTGAATATAAATAAAACATTATATACGATTTTCGAATTCTTGATTCTTACAGGAGGGAGGGAAAAAATCGTTTTTCGGGGGGAAATTTCAGAATATCCAGATTTTTTAGTACAGCTCTACTAAAAATGGCACAAAGCTATTGAAAACAGTCATGTGTCTTCTTTAGGGTGTTTAACAAAAACACTTTTTTTTTTCGGGGGGGGGGGGGCATTACGAAAGAGCAAATTTGAGACCCCTCTTTTAGCGCTAAATTTGTCTTGGGAAATCTATGTGATTAGCGGAAATTTATTGCGTAAGTTGTTTGATGTTTCCTGAAGCTATCCCAGCTTAAGATTGTGAGTTGCCTAAACTTTATTAAAAATGTTCTAAAAGTACTCAAAATGTACTAAAATGTACTAAAAGTATTAAAATGTACTCAAAACATAACGATTTTTTTCAAATTCTTCTAAATTTTTCTCTCTGTGCGCGTGATAATAAAATGCAAAGATTTCAACTGATACATCTTTATTAAATTTGTATATTTCAAGCAATACGTTGTGTCAGTGAGCAAATCCCTTTTGAGCGTGATTAATGCGTTGAGTGCCACACGAATTTATAAGAAAATATCCGTCAGTTGTGCTGCCTAGAAATAAGTTTGAAAGAAATAGGACTTAAAACAACGTAATTTATGTCATTTTTATATCTTATTTTACAGTACCAATCACCGACGACTGCGCAACCTGATAAATGGAAAGTTTAGTGTCCTTCACCGATATCTGATGTGGCACATAGCGTGTTAATAAAAATCATCTTCTTAATTGAAAATTGTAAAAGTATAATATGTAATTTTCTATACAACTTATATCATTTTTTCTACCAAAAGTTATGTTTATGTTCTACACGACGTTACACAGATACGTGTAGCTTAAATAAGAAGCAATAAAATCTAATTTTATTTTAAAGGATGATAATGGGAGGACATGTAAAGTTCATTTATCGATAGTTCTCATGATGTTCATACTCATATATTATCGTTGATTATTCATTCTACACAGGCTGTGTGGCGTGCTGAAGGATTATTTATGCACCCCACAGATTACTATACAGATAGGACAGTAAAGCTTAAATGCGAACCGTAAATATAGTGGCACCACTAGTGTCAACAGAGGGAAACTGCGTGTGTGAAGTCTACATGATTACCATCTTTGATAGAACATTTTTTTTCTCTTTAGCGATTAGTTAGTAGCAGGTTAGTATGTGAAATTTTCTTTTTCTTCATTTTTTATTATTTTTGAATTCACAAAATCCTAATAAAAACATTCACAGCTATTCTTCTAAGAAATAAAATTAATTTTTATTGTGTTTTAAAATATAATTTGCCAAACATATTCTTATTCAAGTACAGATTAAAATAACAAGCTGTAACTCTGAAATAGCAGTGTGAAATCTTAAATATTTAACTTTGCTTGGTTTAAATAACACAAAATGATCTAATAATAAAAAATATTATAGATTTATGCATATTTTCGAAATTTATTTGCTTAATATTTAGTACTTGCTTCTTAAAATAAATTGCTTTCGACAATCAAGTTCGTAAACAATAACAAAGTTGCCGAACGTAAACATCAATACAATGATTAGCTGGTTGGCTGTTGGGTTTAACGTTGCACTAATATTACGATATGAACATAGATACAATACAAACAAGACGAGCGATTGCGTAAGCTGGAGAGCTCGAGAAACTTACAGCCGTTGACAATAGGGTCGTTGCAGTCAAATTTTGGTTACCGAAGAATATACGGGAGTGTCCTATCTGTATAATAATCTGTGATGCACCCTAGCCCTATTTCAAATAAAAAAATAAAAAATAATTAGAGGTGTGTGAATAAACTATTTATTTTAACTCAATTAACTTTAGTTGAAAGTAGTCGATGAAGTGAACAAAATAAGGTAAATAATTCAGGATTAGCTTTAAATATCCTTCGTTCAATTATAACTCCAAAGAAACATTACAAAGTGATAAATCTACTATGTGGCTGAAATGGAGACGAATTAAAAGTGTGCCAGTGAGTGACGAATGGAAAGAGTTGA
This sequence comes from Salticus scenicus, assembly GCA_963930645.1. Lineage (NCBI taxonomy): Eukaryota > Metazoa > Arthropoda > Arachnida > Araneae > Salticidae > Salticus > Salticus scenicus. Next base: position 402,392,412 of record OZ005649.1, on the reverse strand, counting down.
AGGTCGTCCCAAGCCTTTCTTTCACTTATTTTATTTTTTTCCCCAAAGAAGTATCAAAAGAGGGGAAGGTTGAGGAACTTACCGTCCTGCTTGTAAGTAGCAGTCTTGACTGTGGATTTCGCGAAGGACATCCTGCTGCTCTGCTGGCAGCCTTCCACAGGAATGACTGCGCCCTGAAACAAAAAAACACAGCATAAAATAATTAGGCCTTTTGTCTTTAACTGTTATTTGCATTGCTTATTTAATACGCTGAACGAAAATGACAGCAAAGATAATATTTAAAAAAAAAAAAAAAGACGGGTAACAACAGTTGGATAACGCCCAACTGACTAAGGTGTTGATTTAGAGCTATACATAAAGTGAAAATTTTTCATGAGAAAGGAAATATCTGACGGGACTACCCTCGACTTTCACAACATTTAATAGTTAAGGATCGTTTAAATAAATTTGAATCAAAGAACAAATCAATCAGTAAACAACAATGGAAATCATAAACTTCGCATGCTTGCTTTATAGTGTAGTAAAAACAATTCCTTTTAGACGGCGCTGCGTCGCCACAGAAAGAAAAAGAAATAACTTATATATTTTGTTTATAGATTTTTGGCAACAGCTAAAATCTGTTTTAGTTTAGTTTAGATTTTGGGCTCTTCGGCTGTGTTCGAAGATAGAATTATTCGATCTCTCACTATGAGAGTTAGATTCGGAACTACGTTCCTTTAAGTATTCTTTTTTGTAAATATTGTATTTAAAGTGTAAATAGAATTTTTATTTTATTATAATCATTAAACCTTCAGAAAAAGTATGCATCGTTCTATTTTATTCATTCTCTTGTTTCAAAGCAATCCGGCATTTTAATTTTGATTCTTTATGTTCTTAAAATGTGAATACCACTGAACCGCGAATTATTTTTCAATAGATTGTTACGGAAAGCAATTCACTTGCGCGTCCCGTTTTAAATAGTCAGCACGTACTTTTCAACGACGGTCATGCTGTAGCACAACTTTAAAAGATATATTAGTTTCATTTTCTTTAATGTACTTCAGATAATGAAAACTCTATAAGACTTCTTGTTTATCTGTAAAAAAAAATTTAAGTAAATAGGTACTTTTTTTTTTCCATAATGACCCTTACCAGAGCAATGCAACCTATATAACCTGAACGCTGCATTAAAGGAGCAACTCATGTCGAATCATGCTGCAATTGTGAATACTTTTTTCTCTCTCTCTCGATAAAGAGGCGTGCATAATAGTCTACAGCATAGCATCCAATGTTTTTTTTTTTTTTTTAGTTTGTTTTCAGTAGTGTCACAGGAAAATAATTGGAATGCATTTGAATTGTTATGTATTGTAGATAATTGCTAAAGATGGACGATATTATCACCCATAGCATACATAAAAGTAAAGCTAGTAACATGGAGAAATTAGAATAAGTGCGAGACACAGCAAAAAAAATTGTGCATACACAATTTTTTCATTTTAACGCGTGTTTATCAGGTGATAGCACTGATAAGAGATTTACAGAATTTTAAGCCTATAGACCGGTGTTGTTCAAAATCAGAATTTTACGAGAACGCTTTAGTTCATGAATATGAAATTTTATGTCTTTCCGATATCATTTAGCTGATTTTATAGGGCCGGTCGTGCTCTTAGCAAAAGTGATTTTAGAGTAAATCTATAAACCCGTTGCTTTAACGCAAATATTATCTCTTTCGGTGGCGTATCTTTAGTGTAAGTGCCTTTAACGTAAATCTTTGATAATTTTTTAAAATAATAATAAAGAAATTTAAAAAATAAACTCTTCAACTTTCCTTTTCACTTAATACAGATTTAGTACTGGGTATTCTGCTTCAGAAGTAACCTGTCGCAAACTATAGATACGTTTAAAAGTTGATGTAATCGGTATGTATGTTCTGCATCTTGTTTAAGCTTGTTTATTAACAAATAAATAACAAATAAATATATAACAAATTATATAATTAACAAATAAATATAATAGTTTATTAACAAATAAATAATATAAGCTTGTTTATTAACAAATAATATAGAAGTGTTTTCGTTTACAACGCACTGTTTAAACTGGAATACCAGATTTTTACAGGATTATTAGTTCGATGTCTTTGCCCATATACATTCCATAAATCTAGAGAATTGTCAAACAGCTGTCTAATGAAGTAGTCTTAAAATATGGATATTTTTATTTTATTTTATGGAGAATCAGCAGTTTCTTTATCACCCTTCTTACTTACGCTGAAGGCACGGCCTCTACTATTCCTCATTCCTCATTCCTCACTTCCACCCCTTACGCTAAAGGCACACCACCGATTTAACGCATACACGCATTATCGGAAAAATTGAAGAAGGTGAAAAGTAACAGACGTTGCCAGGGAGTTCGACTTGAAAGACACGATTGACTTTGAAAGGCATTTAGTAAGCATCACAAGGAAGGTCGCATTAGAAGTACGACAACTGCAGAAGACAAGTAAGTACATGGTCTTGTTGGCAAAACAGGAAAACGCGCTCCTCAGCTTGGCAGGGAGCTGATGCCTCAAGTAAGCGGATCTCCCGCAAAACTGATGTCAGGCATTTAGGAGAGGAAGAAATTTACGCCTGGAAGCCGGTTGTGTCCCGATTTTCCCGAAGTTCCCGTTTAAAGTGGTGTCGCGATCACTGTATTTGGACCAATTAAGATTGGGTTTATGTATTCTTCTCGGATGAGAATAAGTTCAATCTGACTACGTATACAAATTATCTCGTGTGACAGTAGCACTGGTTATCCATCATAAAATATCCAGGAAAGGAGTAGATATCCTACATGCAGTGTCGGTATGGGCCGGCATCATGATCAACGCCCGCACGCCCTATACATGCTTGAAACTGGGATTAAAACTGGCCAATAATACATTAATGAAGTTTTGTTGCCTCCTGGTCAACTTTTTTGTCGTGCTGTCGGTGACGACGATAACGCATAATATCATCGAATAGACGTTGAGGACTGTCTAAACAGCAAGAGTATTAAACGGCGTACATGGATAAAACGTTCTCCAGATCTAAAATCCCACTGAACCTGTTTGGGATTTCTGACGGAGGCGGCTTATAAGTAAGCAATGTTCTCCAAGAAACAAGAACACATCATACTACACGTTCATGCATTAAAAAAGGAGCGTGATATATTGCCTCAGCAGCTGCTAAATCATGTTGTACAAAGCATGCTACAAGGTGTAAAATGTTACTTACGACCTAATGGTGCAAATATTCTGTATTAAAAATTTTCTCAAATGTCGCTGTTGTCGTTAATGAGCATTTTTCCGTACGTACTGCATGAAGTGAACATTTTTAGTTTTCATTAATTTTCAAAACCTTCTGTATTTCAAAGCACAATAAATTATCTTTATTATAATGTTCGAAGAGTGTGACGGCATTATTTTATCCCGCTTATCCTCCAATCTGTTTTTAGATTTATTCTATATAGTCATCCTCAACAATTGTACACCAATGTATTACGTAAATTGCAATGAGAGGAAGCATTTCATAATATATGCTTGATATTTCATTTTTCGTTTACTTAACACGTTCACGCCGGCGTGGGCCACCGCTCGCCACAGCTAATGCAAGATATGGAAAAATCTGAAAACAGAAGTTCTAAATAGTTGTTTTACGTTTGGCGATTTTTTCATACTCCCCAAAAAGATATTTAAGGCTTTGATGAGAGGGTGTTATGTCGCACTAGTGCTACGTTATGGGCGATCGGCTGGTTGACCAAATTAGAATATCTTTATAAATATACATTGTTAAAACTATTATAATTACAGTCAGCAGCAAAAGTATCCGAGCGCTAGCAAAAATTCCTATGGATTTGGTGCCAAAATTGGCAACGTTTTGGCGACTTTTGGCGAGAAAATCCTTATTATCGATATTCCAAAGTTGGACGTTCTAATGTGATTGGTTAAAGAGTTAAGGGAAATTGGAATTTAAAAAAAAAAGTTGGTTTTAAAAATTATAACATTAAAAAAAAACTTCTTATACACCATGTTTTAAATTGTCTGATGAATCATAGAGCTCTTATCAATATGCATAATTTTTTTTAAAATGATAATGACGTCCATTTTTGTGAAATGCATCATTTAACTTTTTACAATTTTTTAACGCTCACGTTTAATTAAATGTATTAATTTTTATGTCGAAAGAAAATGAACTCGTCAATTTTTTTTTTTTTTTTTTTTTTGCAATAATTTAATTATAGCTAATACTTTAATGACTATTTTTATTGCTATTAGGAGCTTGTTATTTTCCTATTTTAATTAATTAAAAGAAAACTATTCGAATATCTGACTTCGAAGTATTGTGTTGTTACCGGGTTCTGAGCTACTGTGAAAGTTTCAAATGTCTATATAGTAGGGAAGTGAGTTAAAAATAGATTGCAAGATTTGTACCGGACAAACAAATAAACAAACAAGAATAGAAGTTAATAAAAACATGGTTAAAAACAAAACAGATCTACAAAAATAATGCTGGTAAAATTTGGTTTGATAATTTTGGCTGACACGTATGTTTTTTGGTGTGTTAAAACCGAAAATGAAGCCTGCTTTTCTCTATCACGTATAGATTCTTGTCAATACAGGGTGTCCAGCAACACAATTTCTTCATTTTCGGTGGTTTCTAATATGTTTCCATGATTAATTATAATTAATCGTGTAACATACTGTAAAAATTACCATATAATTATATTGATAGAACAGTCACGAAAGAAATTGTGTTGACAGACACTTTGCATTAACAAAAATCTATACATGATACAGAAAAACTAGTTTCAATTTCGATTTCACTACACCAAAAAACATAAAGATCTGACAAAATTATCAAATCAAAATTTGTTATGCAGACCTGTGTAATTGTTACGGTTTGAAAAAGAAATCACTTCTTCGTCAGACAAATATGTAAGCAAGAATACAGTATAAAAGCAACAACGCATTTTAGAAATCTGAAAGTAGCACTTGCACAAATGCTTGAAGACACGACTGCTGAGCTATTAGCGATGTATACCAAATAAACAAAGAAAACTGAAATCAGAATGTGGTTTAAAATACAGATAATGACTCTACATTTTGTAAATATTAAAATATATATGTTTTCTCTTTATTTTTTAGATAAAAATCTAAAATTAAAAATATATATTTTTAGCCGTTCATGTGTGTGATTTTGGCAATAGTTCTTGATGACTTGACAATGGCTGCTATCGCCGTGCTGGTAGAATATATCCTTAATCTATATGATTATTACTTTCTTCTATAATCAATAGAAGAAAGTATTGGATTCGTAAAAATTTTCGACCTCGGGTTTTTGATGGATTTACACGTTTTGAGAGATGTAGAACACGATTTGACCCTTTTTAGAAAATGTCTGTCTGTCCATCTGTCTGTATGTCTGTGTGACAAAAATTTTGTGGCAACTGTACCTCCAGAACTACTGCTCAGAATTGTATATAAATTTATATGTAGATGCACCTTGACCTAAATGAATGCCTATCAACTTTTGGTGTCAACCGCTCAACAGGTGGTGCTGCTAAACAGAGATTTCCGCAATTTAAAGGGAATATCTCAGGTTCTCTTGCGTATAATAAAACAAAACTTGATATGTGCGAAGGTCATTTTGAGACATTATGCTGATTCAATCTGAATGCTTATCGGCCAATAGGTGGCTCTGCTATAGTGCAATTTTCCTCGATAATGGGAAGGCTATATCTCAACTTCTATGGCATATAATTCTACGAAATCTGATATGTGAGATAACCATTATAAAATGCATTTTTAAAATGCTATTTATAGACAAAAGTGTCTTTCTTTGGATATTTAGTGTTAGTTTTCTCTAAGATAAAAATTGTTTACATTCATCCTCTTAGATAATTTTAATAAATGATAGTTTTAATAAATTATTTGCACTTTGTGAATTAATATAGGGAAATATAGAAGAAAGTCTCGTGGTGGCCACAACATACTAGTTTAAATATAAAGTTGTAACTCGCATTTCGAAATATTTACGCGCATATTAAAATATTTGTACGCATTCCTTGGACACAGATAAGGAAAAAAGGTAGTTTCTTTTTAATGCAAAATAGTACTTAAAAAATAGCAAACGAAACATTTAAAAAATTCGAGAGTAGACGGTAGTCCGAGATGAGACGCCTCGATAAGAAGGGGAATTTGGAATCAGTCGCTCCTGGAAACACGCTAAGTTGCCAGATAAATCTGACTAAAGCAATCTCAATGTGTTGCCACCGAGAACGTCGAAAATGTCTCTGAGAACTTTTTACTAGCTGCCAGTAATTTTCCTAAGATTATTTATAGACTGTACTGAGAATGTTATTACAATGTTAATAATTAAACCATTATTGTGTAATATGCAATATTATGACTCACTACCAATTAAGAATCTTTTTAAGCCACGGTAGCTAAAATTTAAGCACAGCCAGTTCCGGGAAAATAAATTAAAGGATCCTCATGTTTTTGTAACGTTATTTTTATATAATGTAAGGAAATATAATAAAATTCTGCTGAATTCGAATGCGAGGCATTATAGAGGTTAGGAGGAGATATATTAATTTTACTAATCAATATCTATAACATAAATATTTAATTTTTAGGATTCAAGAATGTCGACAAAATTCTGTTAGCGTCGCGCAAAATATTTACTTAATTATTATCGTGTTTCATTTTTTTAAAGCACCTGTCCTATTAGGCTTTTATCCTGCATGTTCAAAAAAGCATTAGCTTTTTTTTGAAGCCCATGAGTAATGTATTTTAACACGTTCAAGCCGGCGTGACCCATCGGTGGGTCACAGCTACAGTCGGCAGCAAAAGTATCCGAGCACTAGCAATAATCCCTGTCCAAAAAAGTACACTTAATACTGCTTTATTAAATATATCCTTGTCGAGTCATGTCCTTAGTCAGTGTAAGAACATGATTCAACAAGGATTTATTGAACAAAACAGTTTTAAGTATACTTTTTTGACATCGGAATTATTGGCTAGTGCTCGGATATTGTGTAACCACGTTTCCTACGCCTAGCAGTGAGGACGAGTCGAAATTCTTGGAGGGTTTCCAAGTTGACCAACAGGTTTGAATTTAGTAAACATCCAGTCATTCGGTATTCCCTTATCGCTTATTTTCTCTCAACGAAAAGCTTGTCTCCTCTATTTTACTAGTGGACTCGTTAAATCCGCACTTGCGCATTTGATGCCCAAATGCCCAAGATGCCCTTCCATTAGCAAGATGAAGTTTTTCTGCCAGCGAAAGGACTGGAATCGACTCCCACAATTGTTTTTATAAAACATTCGGATAACGTCAAATACTAATTTCTCAAATGAAAAAAAGTCTTGGCATGAACTTTGTTAGTTTTTTTTTAGATTTTCTAAACTATTAATAATAATTTAAAAAAAAAATTCCAGTAACAAGCAATAATAAACGTACTTAAGGCAAGGGTTTCTCGATAATGAAACAACCCTTTTTTCTTGATAGCTTTCTTTGTTTCTTTAACAGATTATCTTTCCGCTGCAACAGAAAGTCAGAAGCCTAATCTTACTTTTAAAACGCAACTCGTACCTCATTCGAATGAAGTGTAACAAAAATTTTTTAAAGAAGGCGTTAATCTTTCTCTGTGTCTCAGAGAGCAGTAAATAACCAACGCAAGGGGCAACTGGTCAGAGTGTGTGTGCGTGTGTGCGGAATCTTCTATCCTATCTCCCCGAAACTAATAAAGATAGAACGATGAAACTTCAAAATTATTGCAGGTCTGGTGTACAGAGGAAATTTCCAAATTTTTGGGGAAATTGGAAAAACGGAAGTGGGACATCCGAAACCTATCTGGACATCTAGTGGGACATCCGAAGTGTGATCGTAAGTCCGTATCTGAAAATGACTCTAACGATTTTCCTCAAAATTGCTATATAAAAATAGATGTCCTTTCGAATGATATAGTTGATTAGTTCAGGAATATTATAAAGGTGTCCTGTATAAAAAGCCCCATTTCAGGTCTCACAAGTGCATTCCATTAAAAACGACAGAACAGATTTTTTTTTCCAAACTCGCCATAATAACTCTTTTTTAAATATCCTTTCTTATGCAATTAATGTCTTCTGGTCAACGATTGAGTTCGTCAAGTTTTGGCGAAAGCCTGTATCTCAAAAACGGCTCTAACGATTTTCTTGTAAATTGTTACATAAATCAATTTTAGATATCCTTTTTCATATATTACATGGTTATTACAGGAAAATTAACAGTCATCCTGCTTAGGTAGGTTAATTTTAGATCTCGGAAATTGGTGTTTCAAAAGATAACTCAACCACTTTTAGTTCCCCATCATACTATAGGTATGGGCAACTCAGGTAATCGTGAAAATTTTCGACCTCGGTTTTCTGACTTTTTTACACGTTTTCGGGTGTGAGGAATAAAAAAATATCAAAATGGGTATGGTGTCCGTCTGTAGGGTGTCTGTTAGTTTGTTAGTCCGTTAGTAAGTCCGTTAGTTTGTTAGTCTGTGTACACGATATCTCACGAACAAATAATCGCAGAGAGGTCAGACCAGTTTTAAAGTATTAGTTATGACACTGGCAAGAACCCTATTCATTCGCAACATTCTAATTAACTTCAAAACTTCAGAAGTTATTCGAAATTTACAATTTTCTTAACATGAGAGAATAGGGCAAATTTTCACTTAAATGTGCATGAAAAGAAATACTTTTATCGTAAAGATGTAAAAACAGCTTTTAAGTATTAGTTTTGATGCCGGGATGAACTTCATTAACCAGAAATATGCTACTTCGAAATTTATCAATTTCTTAACATTTCAGAAAGCAGCAAAATTTCGTATAAATGTCCCTTTTGAGGGATATTTTCATCGTAAAGATGTCAGACTACTTTTAAAATATTATTTGAGATGCTAGTATAAACATCCATGACTACGAATTTTCCAATTTAAATTTTCCTAAGTCACTGGAAATTTACAATTTATTTAACTTACGATTGATTTAATTTACGATTTATTTAATCACTTGAAATTACGATTTATTGTGGAATAGGGTAAAATTTCGCATAAACGTCCACCTTGAGGGACATTTTCATCGTAAGGATGTCAGAACACACTTAAAATATCATTTAAGGTACTGGTATGAACATCCCCGACTATGAATTTTTTAATTTAAAAATTTCGTAAGTTATTTGGAATTTACGATTTACTTAACATGGTAGAATAGGGCAAAATTGAGCATAAATGTCCATTTTGAGGACCATAAATATATCAGACAACTTCAAAATAACATTTATGATGCTAGTTTGAACAGGATTGACTACAAAGATTCTAATAGGAAAACTTCGTAAGTTATTCGAAATTTAATATTTTATCAGCATAGCAAAATGAGGTGATATTCCATATAAATATTTTTGGGTTTGTTGCACTGGAAATAGTAGCATGAAAACTAAACTACATAATTGAACCCCAATAAAATAAATTAATAGATTAGAATAAGATAAACATATCGAAGTGAACGGTGGATAGCCTAATAGGCGGGGATTTCGTTCTGACACTGTGTCAAGCGTTTGCTCAAATTAATTTCTCTTAACATGAATATAATATGTTCTGTACTAGAAATTTATGAGAACATACATTTGATGGGGAATTGAGCAGAGTCCACCTATGCCAACTAGTTTCTGTTATTTTCTAACTTGCCACGTAAACTTTGTTTTATATGTTTTTACTTGTGTATTAAGTTTCTCATACCGGAAAATATTTTAGGTTTCTACTTCGTTAGGTCAATTTTATGTCTTCTGATTATATTACCTAAAAAAAAAAAAAAAAAATCCTTATATATACGTTTAATACTGGGTAATGGAAGTCGTGTGGTTATTTCACAACAGATTTTTTTTTTTAATGGAGGTTGTATAAAAATAAAAATTTTGTAATTCTTGAAATTGAAGACACTCTATTATTTTATAAATTTTACACATAAATAAATAATTAAAAGAATCTTTAGTGACTCCACTCGACTTTCCGAACATTAAGTAATAAACGGTTGTATAAATAAATTTAAGTAGAAGTTGTTGTTAAATAAACAAAAGTGAAAATTATATACAATAGGGCGTCTGAGTATTTTTCTGTACATAGTATGTTGTTTAATTTAACGCTATTGCCTTTAAAATAATTTGAGTCAGTAGATCAAAATGATAAAGAAATTTTCGTTATGTCCCTGTAAAATTCTATAAGAGCTAGACTCGTCAAAATCAATACAGTTCGTGCGACGGGGAACTATAACACGTATGTAAATTTTTAGCTCAATCGGATAAGACATTTAGACGTTATCGCACTTTAAAGAATTTGAGTCCACAGGGCATAATGATAAAGAATTTCTCGTTGTCTCCCTGTAAAAAACCTCTAAGTGCTAGATTCACCACAATGTTTGCAGTTCGTTCAGTGGTGACTTATAACACATGTGTATGCATTTCCAGCTTATTTGAATCAAGCGTTTAGACGCTATCGCACTTTAAAAATTTGATCCCATATAGACCATATGATAAAGAATTTTTCTTTGTGTCCCTGTAAATTAAAAAAAAAAAAAAAGAAAGAAAAAAGAAAAAAACCTATAAGTGCTAGATTCACCAAAATTTATACAGTTCGTGCGATGATGGTTCGTTCATGTGTATAAATTTACAGCTCAATCGAATAAGGCATTTAGACGCTATCACACTTTAAAAAATTTGGTCCCATAAGCTATAATAATAAAGAATTTTCCTTTGCGTTCCTGTAAAACACTATAAGGGCTAGATTCACCCAAATCAATAGGGTTCGTACTACCGTGACCTTTAATATACGTACTAACTTTCAGCTCATTCGAACAAAATGTTTAGACGCTATCGTGTCCACTCACATACATACACACATAAATCTCCGTAAAAATAGACAAAACGAACTCAGGGACCTTAAAACGTGTAGAAACACCAAAATCTCAAAATTTTGACATGATTACAATATTGTCCTTACATATGTATGGTCGGAAAGTAAAACTTAATTAAATATTAAGATTTGTATATTATAATGTATATAGTTTATTATTACACTGATGATCTATAAAACTATTTACTTTTAAGTTTATATCAATACTCACCATAAAATAGTTAGTTCTTAATATGAAATTCCTTTATTTCAACTTTCACTGAACACAACTAACGAATCGTATATTGTTTTTTGTAAATAAGTTATCCTTTTTTTCTTTTAAGTTTTATTTAATCTTATTATTATTATTATTTACATTTATCTTATGTTCTATTGTGCAATTAATTTTATTTCTGTATTATAAGTGAACCGGGCATCAATATCTGTTATTTTAGCTTTATGCTTTATATACATATATATGTACAGTCGGTAACAAAAGTCTCCGAACACTAGCAAAAATTCCTATATAAAAAAAAGTACACTTAAGTATTTTGTACAATAAATCCTTGTCGAATCCTGTTCTTAGGTAGTCTAAAAACAGGATTCGACAAGGATTTATTTGAGAAAAAGTGTATTTTTTTTATATAGGAATTTTTGCTAGTATTCGGAGACTTTTGTTACCGACTGTATATATACGTATTTATTTATATATATGAAGAGGATAAAAATAGGTAAATTTAAGTGATTAAAAACCCTAGTTTAAAAATGTGAAAATCGCTAGTCAAAATTATAAAGCGCGAATAATTCGTAATTGCCCCTTTAAAGTTTGTTTCATGGCAAAAAGATTTATCATGTAGGAATCAGAAAATGAACGAAATTTTTTAAGTCAAAGAATGCTTTTTTATGCATTTTTGTAATTCCTTGACAAAAATCAACGTTTAAAGAAGATGAGGTCAAGGCTTTTCGGAACACCCTGTTTAACATACGTTCTCGACTAGAATTGTTACAAAGACGGTTCTTGACGAAAGATTTTCTGCTGAGTCTATCGTTTGTGTCACGTGCAAGGAGAAATCATCGGGATGCGGTCCAAAAAACGAAAGAGCGTGCAAAAGGTTTACAAGATCCCGGGATAGAAGACGTCCCCAGTGTTGCCAGATTGGGGATTTCGTCCCCATTTTGGGGGATTTTTCGGGCTCATGGGGACAATTCTGGGGACCGAATGTTCTTGGGGGAATTTCGAGGATATTTTTGACATTTTTGGGAAGAAATCTGGGGAATTTTTCAACATTTTTTAGTCTACCTGAAGTTTTTACAATATTGCCACCTGTAGGGATTTGTCCCTACGTCAGGGACTTTTAACAGTTTTCTTTAGCATGTAGGGGCTTTTTATGGTACCCTTTCTCCCCAGGATATGCTGATGATGAAAGTACATGTTGCGTATATCCTCATCACTAAAGTAGTACTTTACGCAAACTTAAAATTTTACGATAGCTATAGTGTGTATATAAAAGTTATTTTTGTATTTGGGGAACTTTTTCAAAAATGAGCGTTATTTGGGGGGGAAATTTGGGCTTACATTTGTTAAATATTTTACTTTTTTTTTTTAATACTTACCTTTTAGTAGAAATTGAGTTGGGGATTTTTTTTGGGGGGAAATCCTGATTTGGGGAAATTTGAAAGCCCTGTTTGGGGAAATTGACTTTAGACACAAATAGAGAAGGAAAGTCCCACGACAGCTGCGAGAAAAAATATTTATACTTTTACGTGCTTCATGGATTACCTTCTGAGTCTCAATATTGATTTTGAATAATTAAGCTTTTGTGAAGCGTCGAATGAAGTCAATTTTTAGCACTTGCCAATACGTTGAATGAAAATCGGCCATTTTTAATAGAATCTGGTGGGTTTTTATTTTTCTACAAAAAATACGGTACATCATTTTGAAAAAATTTTTCAATGCCGTAAATTATTGTGTGAATATTGTATACATCAAGTTGTTAATGTTTGAGGTATTATCTTACGAATTTCCAAAGACTAAGAAAAAAATTGAAATTCGTCCGTTTTTATTTTAATGTAACGAGCCTAATATTACAGAACTAGCAAACCCGTGCGAAATATTCGCACTTTATTTCTTTTCTTATTCACCTTTAAAATTTGAAACTCTCAAATGTTATACCCATTTCACCACCTAAATAAAATTTTAATTTACCAGAAGCCAAATTATTATTCAAACCAAATTAATAGTGTACAATAATGAAAGCAAAATCATTCAAAGAAAGGTTTCCAAATAAAATTCATGGTTCACGACCCAATTTTCATACCTCCACAGGAAGTACAGTTTTAATATAGGACTCCCACGACGCCTTTTCAATTTTTGTCGTCATGTTGGCGATGACTTTTCATTAATTTTGGTACATATATATATATATATATATATTATAAATAAATAAAATAAAATAATTCCTATTTTGATTATATTTTTTATGATCGTGTTTTTTTTTTTTAGTCAATTCATGACAGAAAAGTTCATATTCTGCATATATCTTTAAAAAATTAAAATATTGCTAGGTTTAAAAGGACGCTTGCAAAGATTCTGAAGAAACAACTGTTAAAAATACATTTCTTTCGGAAAATAATCGCATCAGATAAATGTCGTCATTTTTTCTTGTTAGTCCATTGAGGTAAGCCCACGTGCTTAAATATTGACCATGTATAAATACTATTTTTTGATCCTCGTGTATCGTATCGTTTCGACAAAAAATAATTAAAACTGGTCCACGTTAGAGAAATGTTACATAGATAATGAATAACTTATTAATAACTCTCCTCCCAGTTTTGAGCTCCTATGAGCAGTGATTTTTAAAATGCGGCGTGATTATTTTTGGAGACATTAGTACTTATAAAATTTTGACCCTTGTACAACATATTATAAATAACTCCAATAATTCAATTAAAAATGGGTAAAGTGAATGACGCAATTAACTTATCAGTCAATCGATGTGCAGCCATTGCAACAAACCCATGACCGAAATGCAAATAACTCAACTTAACTATCACGCTTCGAAGCTTTCAGTTATAAAGCAACGTATTCAAATTATTGATTTTTTCTGATAAAATATAACACACTATTTTAAATTTTCACAGTTTGACGATTATGTTTTTCATCGTGATTTATTGTGTTGAATTTTATATAGTACATGAGCATGCATCGTATCACTAAATGGGCGAATCCCGTGTAGTTAAATTTATATTATTTCATTAGAATGGAAATATTCTTCAACCCCTTAACTACCCCGGGCGTATATATACGTTTTTCCGACGTACGATTCTTTGTGTTTTACTGTTACCAGTGAAACTACTGACACGGTTTGACAATGCAAGAAAACAACTTTGAAAGTGGTTTCGCGAAAGATTTACTCATTTTAGAGTTGAGAGAGAACGGTGGCACTTTGAAACGAATCTGGTAAATTTTTCTCGGCAGGTAAGGAGTTAATAAACTATCTAGCACCACACTCTCGATAAGGTAACTATCTAGTCTTATATCGTAACTATCGTAACTATCTAGTAACTATCTAGTATAAACAATGAAATCAAACAGTTTCAACAGGATTTTGTTATCTAACATTAAATGTAGAATATTATATTCCTGCACAGTAATTTTGTAAATTATGCTATTGAACATTGCTTTAATTCCATACACTGAAACAGACTTAAAAAAAAAAAAAAAAGCCTAAACTTTATTTGTTACTGACTCTAACTTCACTATTTCTTATCGGTTTTAATACAAAGCCTTATTGAGCTTTGCTTTGTCATCATGGATCGCAAGGCCTAGAATAATCTAGCAGATTTAAAAAAAAATAATCATAATATCTCAAAAATACTTTTGATCATCAGTGGTTTTGCCTACAAAGTTGTAAACATAATAATTGTTTAACAGTTCGGGAAGAAAATTATCATTTTTATATTTCATATGCAAATTCATAACACCTCGTGTAACCCTTAATATTATCTAAATGATAAGATAGAGTTGAAGTTCATAGAAAAACTGGGTTTGATCCCAGGTAGTGCTTGCCGGCCTATTAGCTATTCGGAGTTTTCCATGGTATTTTCCAAAACTTGCGCAATGGGCTAAGGGCTAAGACCACTTAAAAAGACCATGGGGTGGGTTGGGGGGTCTTATCAATTGGAAGACATTACACACATGTCTAGGACCCTCGTATAGTTATTCGGCCTTAATCCTCATAACAACACTTGAGTAAATACGGGCTAGGATCCCTTTGAAAGATCCCCACGGAGAGCATTATACCTGTAGGCCTATGACCCTAGAGTGATTAATCGACCTTAAGCCACACAACCAACCCACAACAACACACAAATACAAAGGAATAATTGGGACAATTTTCTGTAGCACTTTTACTAAATAAGTACTATTAATCGGCAATATCTTTAAAACACCCATACAGTGACGGAAAAAACTTGTGAAATTGCAGAAATTTTAATTTTACTGAAAAAAGGAAAAATCAAATAAAAAATCGAATAAAAAATAATAAATCTTCACATAGTTTTATAAAAGAATGGTTGTAACTATAGTATATTATATGCAAGTATTTTTTTTTTTTTTTTTTTTTTTTTTTTCACAACATAAAAGGGTGGAAAAAACTCTAAGACCACAGAGTTAAATATTAACTAAAAGCATTGCATTCTAATTTTTAGTACTTCGTGTGTTTTCTTACACACGAATTACTTCTAAAAGACGATTTTGAAGAATTTTTGCATGTTAGAATCGATATTTCATCCCATGCTTTGAAATAGCAAGATTTGAGCTCAGAAACAGACTAGTATTGTTTCATATACCTTGCATGCAAGGTTACTCAACATGTTTTTTATGGGGTTCAAGTCTGGATTTTCGGCAGGAAATTCCATAAAACTTACATTATTTCCATTTAGTCAAGAAATAGCTGAAGCAGATTTGTGTTCAGGGACACACTATCTTGCAACAAAATTAAATTTTGAGCCATAAACTCATCTTTTAATGGAACAAAATTGTTAGCTAGTATATCTTGATAGTCAAAAGAGTTCATATTACCTTTAGTGAATACAGTACTAGTCTTACCTCGAGAACAGAAACCTGCCCAAATCGTGACAGATCCCCCTCCTTGCACTTGCTTTGAGAAATACGTAGGATCCTGTCATAAATCATGCCAAAAGTTTCGTAAACCATCAGATTCACCTAGGTTAAATTTATTTTCATCTGTGATCACTATTTTTCACCAAAAATTGGGTTTTAAAACATTAGATGTTGCGAATTTCAATCTAGTTTCAATGTGCCCTTTTTCAGGCTTAAGCTTGCTTTTTAATTTTAAATATTTGACGTTTTCCGCACGATTCAGGACATTCTTAACAGATCTAGCCGTTACTTAATGCTTTAAAGCGAATTTTATTGCTGAAGAATATGCATTGTCATTTACATAACATTTCTTTTCATTCTGGCTATAGTTTTTGTACCCTATCTGCATGGGTCTGCGAGAAATTGATGAACTAACCTCTCGATTTTGCTAATGATTTGCCTTTCACTCATTCCCCTTTCTCGAAATGCCACCTTTTGCAATTTCACTCAGTAATTTTCCTCTACCCTCAACACTCACTCAGCTAAATGATTAAAAAATGTTTCTTTTTGTTCTAACAACTGTCCCGCACAAAACTGTGCAAATGTGACGTCATATCATTATGCAAGCAATCACTTTTAAAATTGGCCTTAAAGTTTTGTCCATTCGATTACTTTACACATTTTTACTTTATATATAAAAAATAAACGTATTTCAAATTCTAAATTCATATTTTTTTTATTTCTTACATTTTATATATTAAATGTAAAGTAACTTACAAAGAGATTTTTAATTTTTGAATGCAAACAAAAAGATCTGGAATGACTCCACTCGACTTTCCGAACATTGAGTAATTAACAGTTTTGTAGATAAAGTGAAGTAAGAGGACTTTTTAAATAAACAAAAGAGAAAATTATAATAGGGTGTTTGAGTATTTTTCTCCCTATAGGGCACGATGTTTCATTGAACGCTACTGAACTTTGAGCACATAGATCATAAAGATAAATAATTTTTATTGTGTCGCTGTAAAAACCTATAAGTGCTAGATTCACCAAAATGCTTATAGTGAGTGCAACAGTGACTTATAATATTCATATAAATTTTCAGCTCCCTCGGATAAGGCATTTAGACACTATCGCACTTTAAAGTTTGAACCCATATGCCACAATGATAAAGAAATTTGCATTGTGTTCCAATAAAAAGAACCATAAGTGCTAAATTCTCAAAAGTTCATAAAGTTCGCGTGACGGTGACCTATAACATGTATATAAATTTTCAGTTCACTTGAATGAGGCGTTTAGTCGCTGTCAAACTTTAAATAATTTGAGCCTGTAGACCATAATGATAAACAATTTTTATTTGTGTCCCTGTAAGATTCTGTAAGTGCTATAGTCACCAAGATTTATACTGTTTGTGCGATTGTGACCTATAACATGTATATAAATTTTCAACTCAAACTGATAAGGCATTTAGATGCTATCGCACTTTAAATAATTTCACCCCATAGGCCATAATGATACAGAATTATTTGTTGTATCCTTGTAAATAAACTGTAAGTGATAGATTCGCCAAAACCTATACAAATCGTGAAACTGTGACCTATAATATTCGTATAAATTTTCAGCTCAATTGAATGAGGCGTTTAGACGCTATTGCACTTTTAAGAATTCCGTCCCATAGGCCATAATGATAAAGAATTTTTCTTGGTGTCCCTGTAAAATCAATTCATTAAAATCAGTAGGGTTCGTGCTACGGTGACTTACAACATACGTACCAAATTTCAGCTCATTCGAGCAAAGCGTTTAGACGCTAGCGTGTTCACTCACAGACATACAGACACACATACATACACACATACATCATCGTAAAAATAGTGAAAACGGACTCAGGGGACTTTGAAACGTACAGAAACATCAAAATCTCAAATTCGGATTTTTGATATGATTACAATACTTTCCTCACTATAGTGTTCGGAAAGTAAAAATTCAATGGTGTTCTTAAAGTTTTTTCCACCACTGTGTAAAGTACACGTTATACTTGTACAAGCGATATAAATGAATAAGTAAAATAAAATAAATAATAATAGTAGACTCTACCACTGAGCCCATCATATTATTTGTACTCCCATTAATTTTTACCATAGTAAGTGCCCTCGTGATATGAGAAATGAACTCAGTTAACCACCCTAAACGTTAATAGGATGAACTGCACCACTAGGCTATCCTTCCATACACTTTCCTTATCCGTTACTTAATTATACTGGTATCACTTTCGGAATTTTTGTTTTTAAGTAATGCCATGCTACTTACAATTCAACAATTTCTATAATTCATAATTATGGGTTGGATTGGACTGTGTGGATTAAAGCCTATTGACTGCACTAGGGTCCTAGACCTGAGGGGTAATGCCCTTCTTGGGGGTTTTTCTAAGGGGGTCCTAGTCCATATTTACGCAAGTTTAAGAGAAAACCATGGAAAACTCCGAACGGTTAGGCCGACGAGCGCGACCTGGGATCGAATCCAGCACCTCATGTCTACCAGCTTTGAGCGCAGAACCGCTCGGCCGCTGGTGGTCAAATTTGTGGGAAATACAGCTATATTCTGCAGTGTAATGAAAATGCTTAATTTCGAATAACTAAGTTTTTAAAATAGAATGTTGATATTAATAAATATTTATGTCAATATCATAAATGATATATTAAGATTAGCATGAATTACTGAAGGTGAAAATAATTCATGTTAATGCGAGATCTTGCCCTATTTTGCCATGTTTGGAAAGTCTTACGTTGCAAAACAATGATATTTTTGATAGGATGATTATGATATTTTGATATGATAAAATGATGTTTTAACAACGCTCCGACTTCTTCATGACAATTCATTCTTGAGATAATGTACGCAGACGAATAAACTTATAAAATATCTACCCTACATACCACACCACTCCAACACTTGTGTAATTTTCGGATTCTCTTCACCCCAAAAAACCCCGGTTAAGTATACACTTCACTACTTTTCACCTGTGCCTAGGACCCTCGTGAAATCAATCGGCACCAACATCACTTCACCTCAAATTGTGTTAAAAAAAAAAAAAAGACCTGAACATTTTTAAGAATATTGATTTTCCTATATTTTTGATGGAGAACTAAATTGTACAAAATGGCTATCATGTAGAAAAAATAAAAGGGTATCTACAATTTCTTGATCCTAAAAGATTTATTTATTTATCTATTTATTTATTTATTATTGATATTTTTGTTTTTAATTTTTTATGACAAAGAAAACTTTTGCAATGTAAATCGTTCTTCGTACTGCCAAAAGATGGCGACACTACATATAATCGTACACTGAAAAATCTTTATAGTGAGCCAGCGCTGAAAAGAGGGGAAAAAAAGGAATCAATCAAAAAAATATTATTTCTGTTTCTGTTTCTTCTTCTTCTTCTTTTTTTTTTTTTTTTAAAGGAAAAATACATAAACATAAGAATTAAAAGCACTATTTTAAAATTTTAAAAGTAAAACTTCATCTGAATAATAATACGATTAAATTAAACAAAAATGTCAAGAACGCTATATATTTTATACTAAAATAAAATATCCTAAAATTGAGATTGCTTTATTTATTTATTTATTTATTTTTATTTATTTATTTTTTTTTTTACTTCTTTTTCAAGACCTTTAAAATTTTAAGCACCTCCTTTTAATTTTATTTATGTATTTGTTCAATATTTATAAAAAGTTTTATATCCTTTAGAAGCTGATTTAACAGAAAATCTTAACCCTTAAATGCATGATTCTTTATTTTGGTTCAAAAAAATTATATGAATTCTAAGAAAGGTTTATAACACGAGAAAAATAATGAAATAAATCGGAGATCAATTTTTTGTTATTTTTTTTCTTATGTTGCATAAGTGCTACAATGAGTGCAAAATTGCAAATATTACATTCTACCAAATTAGTACAATTTACATTACAAAAATTTATTTAATTATTAGCGATTACAAAAAATAGGTATTTAAAATATACTAAATGTATATTCTTTAATAAGTGACAGTTGCCAAACTATGTGGCTTTATTTATGGAAATTTTCGTAGCAATTTTTGTCTTTGTTGAAGCATAGATATATGAGGCATTTTGAACATGACACATAGGTGATTATATTACATTGGACATTTTGCACCTGTTCCTTTTAGATTCCAATTTGCTCAGTGATCAACTGAGTCTTGTCGCAAATCCTTTGGTGGCACCACTGCCCTGGGACATTTCTTTTTACTTTCTCTTACCCATAGTGTCGAGAAAGTATTGTTTTAGGGTCAATTTTTGGAACGAGAGTTTTTGTTATATTTACATGTTCTGAGGTCCTCTGAATACGAAAATCATGTTTTTAGCGAATGCTCTGTGTGTCTGTCAGCATATCTCAAGAACAAATAGTAGCAGAAATTCCAAACTCTGTATTCTAAATGTGTATCGTATAGGGATGCTACAGTAAGCTTTTCGTTGAGATGAAGCCAATGGTTCGTGTACAGGGACGATCAAAAGTATTCGAATGCATTACGTCTATGGGGGACATTGCAGGCAAGTAGAGTTTAACATCTATAGACTGCACTTTACCAAATGAAACAAATATATATTTTTTGTAATAGAGATAGTCAACTGGGAAAAAAATTTTGTGTATGTAGGAGCCTCGCCTCTCCCCCTGGGGGGTGGGGGGGGGAGGAGAAGTCTCCCCTCCCGAGGGGAGTAAATTTTCATGATGGGTATCTTTCAAAAGAACTCGCCAATACCTTTAAAACGAATGGTTGAACTATCGATCTGCGATAATTTAAAATAAAATTAACAATTTTTTTCATATTTTACATTTTTTTTTTTTTTTTTTTTAAATGTAATTTTGAGAATAAATCGAACTTTTTTTGGGATATTTAGTGTTATACTACTTCTCTAAAATGCAAATCGTCTGCATTATCATAAAAGATAATTTGTTTAAATAATAATTTTAATAAATTATTTTGTAAAAACAGAATTATTTTTTAATAACCGAATTAAATTCTGCATAAATGTAGGTGCATTAATGAAACGGGGGTGTTGAACTAATTATGATATAAAGCTCTTCCGAAGCCTAATTTGAATTCTTTTAACATAGGTTTACATGACAGTACTCGTTATCTTACCTCCTAATCTCCAACCTGTATTTATAGTATTAAATTTCAGGGTAAGAGAAAGTCGTGTGAATGACACACCAGATTATTTTGTTTCTATTTGACTTTGAATTTTGTTGCTTGGTCTTCCTCTTTTTAGAGCGGACCTTTTCCACATTTTTCAAAAAAGCTCAGCAACTTCAATTCTGAAATGTTTTTGATTCAACACGTTAGCTTTGGGATCTTTTTTCAATGATACCTCTTTATATAAGATCCAGGCATTTATTACCGCCAGATCAATCCTATGGTTAAAAAGCCTGAAGTACCACTTTTTAGCTTTTAGTGTGATCCTAAGGCGACCCAAATGACTGCTTAACAAGTCCACTCCACCAATATGCTTATTGTAGATTGTCACAACTTCTTTATAACTTTTCATAGATCGCTCAAAACGTTTCACACTTTTTCTGGCAACTTGTCTGTGAATGTTGACAACGATTGCCTTTCCAGATTACAGATGATACATCAACACCATCCACATTTACTACAAATTCATACAATGAACCTCGGGGAAACTTCTTTAGCTCAGTCTCTGTAGAGGAAGTTTACAATTAGGAATCTTGATCCTGTGAGCTGTACCTAATGAGAGTATGCCCTGTTTGTATAAGTACACAAGTAATGGAACTGATGTGTAATAATTATCGAAGAACAACTTGTGATTCATGTGCTTTGGTATACCATTGTAAGTCTAACAACAACATTTGAACTTGCACCAAGGTTTGATTCTATTGGCAAACGGAACTCAGGACTGTTTTCTTGCCCACTATATAGATTTCAAAGTTGTACGCAAAGTCTGACGTAGAACATAGAACAAAGTGTTTGTAACCCCATTTGTATGAGGGTTGTCTTTAATGTATTGTCGTAAATGATGCCTAGCCTTAGTCGGGCACATTTGCGCATTCACGCAATGTTGCACATCTGCAACATAAGCAAAAACAACTGTCATTACTTAAATAATGGAAATTATGTAATTATTTTAACAATCATGAATTTACATACATTATTTTATGTAGAGGAATTTTTATTTTTCAGTAACTATATTCCAAGTACACAATAAATAATGCAAAACGTCAGAGAATTATGGAAATATGATGTTCTCGTTTCTTTCCGTTAAAATTCAATGAAAACCAGTGCTACCGCCATCTGTTGGAAGAACAGTGCAATGATACTTCTGAAAACACAATGTAGCAGAAAAGTAACGTAGATTGGTCAGTAAAAATCTCACTAAATGGCACCGCAGCATAAATGCTTCACATGCAGCAGATATGCTACACCATGCATTTAAGGGTTAAGTGCTTGGCAGCCAAACACAGACTGTCACTTCCTGAACCAATTACTTATATTAGAAACACTCACACAGTTGTGGTTGTGTAGGTTAAGGCCGACTGACAACACTAGGGTCCTAGGCCTATGTAGGAAGAATGCCCTCCGTTGAGGGTCTTTCTAAGAGGACCTAGTACATATAAACCCCCAAACGGAATTGTTTCGGTGGTAATTCTAGAATTAATTTTTTAATACTCGTAAACTCCTAGTGGTAAGAGCACGGAGGGAACACCCTCTTTGTCTTAGGACTCACGTGTACTCGATCGGCCTAAATCGCAAACTCTAAACACACCAACAACTAGTGCCAGGATATAATAAATACAATGATAATTATACTAGTCCCAGATCCATACGAGGCTCCACTATCCTGCTTAAAAATTCTCACTTTTTCCTGTATTGTCCTTACTTATTTTCTTTCTATTTTTCCGGAGTTAATCTCTCTCTCTCTCTCTCTTTTCCCCCATATATCGTAGAAATAATATTGCTTTTGGGTCAGAATTTCAAAATTGTATTTCTGTTATAAGTTAAACGCATTCATATTCCTTGAATCGAAAATCAAATTTACAGCGGTGTGTGTAATCGGTATAATACAAAAGCAGATGCTGCCTAAAAGTCCAAACTCGGTATCAGTGATGCCAGATGGTCGAAAATTATTTCCCCAAACAGGTCTTCAAATTTCCGTAAATCAGGGAGGGGGGGAGGGGGGGGGTCGAAAAAATTCCCAACTTGATTTCTACTAAAAAGGGGGGGGGGGGAAATCAAGCGGTGGTCAATATTTAGTGGATTTAAGCCCCAAATAACAATAAAGCTATTGAAAATCCCTGGTCGTAGGGATGAATCATTACGTTGCCAACATTGACAGAAAGTTGAACGCCCCAGATTTGTCCCCAAAAATTTTAGAATTCCCCAAAAAAGTCCCCACAAACATTTGGTCTCCAAAATTGTCCCCGAAGTGGGGACAAAATCCCCAATATGGCATCACTGTTCGGTATTCTGAATTTGTGTCATACACGGGGATGTTACTCAGAACTTTTTACTGAGATCGCACCAATATTACCAGATTTCGCTATTTTTTCATTCAACAGTCACCAATAATTTTGAGAAGGGATATACATAATGGAAGATTAATCTACCAAGTGATTAGGCAACGGTTACATTTAAAATTTAGTGGTGGATATTGAATGAAAAAAAGTCGTAAAATCTGATAACACTACCCGCACAGGAATAGAAACATACAAAGGCATTTCAATACATTACATGTATATGGTCGATATGTTTTAACCATAGATATAAGACATAGATTGATCATCGAGGGTGAAAAAGTGATATTTTTTTTATTCGGGGAAAGACGGCCATTTTACTCTTTAGTATGGATGTCTTTCTCCGACGGGAAAACACACAGATAATTTAACAAATAAAATTTATGAATAATTTATGTACTAAAAGTGAATGAAAAACTCCAGATATAGTTCGCCAGACACCCATTTTTCTTTTTTTCTTTTTTTTTTTTTTACTATACTACAGTATACGCATTTCTGCACAGAACTGATTTTCTTTCGTCATTCATTATTATACTACTTTGAGATAAAAATCGTCTGCATTCATTACAGAAAGTAATTTTAATAATTTATAATTTAATAAATAATTTGTATTGTGTAAATTTGTATAGGATTATATATAGAAGAAAATCCAAGTGGCCACAACATACTAGTTATAGATTAAAACTAGCGGGCTTTACCTTCGCCGCTGCTAGCTACATTTAAAAGAATTTTGAAAATTCCATAATATTTACTAATACAAAACGTTCAGAAATATTAAAATTTAAAAAAAGTATTCCATTAAATATGAAAGCAATAATTATCTCATAATAATAATAAAGAGACTTATTATTAAAATTATATTTTTCATAAATTAGTTAAATTTAATTTACTTATGGAAACTCATCCCATTTCCTTTCGTATATTTATTAAAACACTTAAAACCCGCGCAATATTTTGGAATTTTCAAAACTCATTAACATTCTATTCTACAACGAGATATTAACATTCTATTCTATTATTATTTCCGAGTTTTAACCATAGAGATAGTAATAAATATAGATCTATCATCCCCATGTTATCGAGCAAAAAATTTTGATGCCGAAAAAAAGCTCTAAAATCAGCCATTAGAGAGTATTGAAAAAAAGAATAAAAAGAAAAATGAATTTAAAGCTGTATCTGGAGTTTTTCATTCACCTTTAGTAAATAAATTATTCACAAATTTTATTTACTAAATTATCCGTGCGCATTCCTGTGTGTGTTTTACTCGGGGAAAGGCAGCCATTAGAGTGGCTTTTCTCGAAAAAAAAAGTCATCACTTTTTCCCTCTCACTGATCAATCTGTGTCTTATTACTATATCTATGGTTTTAACTCTGATGCCAAAACTTTTTTTCGGCCTCAAAAACCTTTGCACGATAACATGGGGATGATAGATTTATATAAATTACTATATCTATGGTTTTAATATCTTTAGACTGAACTCAACAAAATGAAGCGAACATACATTTCTTATATTCATAAAAGCATATTTCACATGGATTGGGGATTTGGGAGTAAGGCCAATTGACTGCTCTCGGGTCCTAGGCCTGAGGGGGAGTGCCCTCGGTGTGTGGGGGGGGGGGGTCTTTCTAAGGGGGTCCTAGCCCGTATTTATGCAAGTTTCGGAGAAAACCACGAAAAACTCCGAACAGTTAGGCCAATGAGCGTGGCCTGGGATTATTTCACATAGAATAGGGTACTAAATGCCTTCATCTTTCGTTTACAGGGACACATAAAAGGGATCGGATGTATTACAATGGTTTGAAATGGCTCAAAATGCACTTCAAGTTGTGTTATGGATTTTTTTTTTTTTTTCTTTTTTCGTTGCTATCTATATTTGGTGCGTCTATTACTTATAGACAATATACAAGGATAATCAAAGGGGTTTTATAATGAGGCTGTTTCATTTTTTTAGCATGATTTTTCGCAATTTTATTTTAATTATTTAAAGAAAAAAAAAAGTTTGCACGTTCATTTTTTTTTTCTATATATATTTGATGCGTCTACTACTAATAGACAATGTACAAGGATAATCAAAGGGGTTTTATAATGAGGCTGTTTCATTTCTGTAGCATGATTTTTCACAATTTTATTTTAATTATTTAAAAAAAAGAAAAATAAAAAGTTTGCACGTTCATTTTTTTCCCGACATAAAAAGAAATATTTTTACTTACTTAATTAATTAATTTATTTTTAGCATTTTAATAATAATTTAAAATTTAAAATAGGATTTTTATTTAATATCTCTTAACCAATTATCCGAATGAACTAAAAAATGCGGCGTTAGTTAGATTTTGTTCTGATTAAAAAGTGTGCCAATTTTTGATAAAACCTAAAATTCCGGATAGATACAATGAAAAACTTTCAATTTTACATAAAAACAAAATGGTTTGCACGTTTATTCAGGGTGACAGATAACAATTGGTAACGACGGCAAAATTGCTATATGAAAGAAATAGTATGACCTGTCGTACTAATAATCTAGATGGAGAAAAAGATTATTTGTTTCTCTATGAGTAGTTGTGTCTCTCTGTCATTCTCTGTAACTGTACTTAAGGAAATTGTGTGGATGACACGAGATTATTTGTATAATGAAAGCAATAGCTTTAGGGGAGTTTGTGAATATATATTTAAATCATTTGACTTTCATTTTAAGTGTTTCGCTTGAAACTCAATCCAATGTTTTTGGTGACGACGCTTACAGAGAGCGATTTCTAATTATTATTATTTATTTATTTTTTTTTTTTTATACGTATGTTTACCTGGTGTTCAGTAAAGCATTCTTAAATTATACTCAATAGATAAACTGGACCAAGTTTCTTTCTTTTTTTATTTTATTTATTTTTTTTTTTTTTTCCTTTTCGCATTTTCTGCTGAAACCGATTACATTGTATAAATTTAAGAATTTCTGAACAGGTAAGTATAAGGCAAAGTTTCGCGCAACTCACATTATGAAGCTTATTTTCATCGTTATTTTATTATTATTATTTTTTTATACGTATGTTTACCTGGTGTTCAGTAAAGCATTCTTAAATTATACTCAATAGATAAACTGGACCAAGTTTCTTTCTTTTTTTATTTTATTTTATTTTATTTTTTTCCTTTTCACATTTTTTGTTGAAACCAATTACATTGTATAAATTTAAGAATTTCTGAACAGGTAAGTATAAGGCAAAGTTTCGCGCAACTCACATTATGAAGCTTATTTTCATCGTTATTTTATTATTATTATTTTTTTATACGTATGTTTACCTGGTGTTCAGTAAAGCATTCTTAAATTATACTCAATAGATAAACTGGACCAAGTTTCTTTCTTTTTTTATTTTATTTTATTTTATTTTTTTCCTTTTCACATTTTTTGTTGAAACCAATTACATTGTATAAATTTAAGAATTTCTGAACAGGTAAGTATAAGGCAAAGTTTCGCGCAACTCACATTATGAAGCTTATTTTCATCGTTATTTTATTATTATTATTTTTTTATACGTATGTTTACCTGGTGTTCAGTAAAGCATTCTTAAATTATACTCAATAGATAAACTGGACCAAGTTTCTTTCTTTTTTTATTTTATTTTATTTTATTTTTTTCCTTTTCACATTTTTTGTTGAAACCGATTACATTGTATAAATTTAAGAATTTCTGAACAGGTAAGTATAAGGCAAAGTTTCGCGCAACGCACATTATGAAGCTTATTTTCATCGTTATTTTATTATTATTATTTTTTTTATACGTATGTTTACCTGGTGTTCAGTAAAGCATTCTTAAATTATACTCAATAGATAAACTGGACCAAGTTTCTTTCTTTTTTTATTTTATTTTATTTTATTTTTTTCCTTTTCACATTTTTTGTTGAAACCAATTACATTGTATAAATTTAAGAATTTCTGAACAGGTAAGTATAAGGCAAAGTTTCGCGCATTTCACATTATGAAGCTTGTTTTCATCGTTAAGAGAAGCCAGACTTGTTTTAAAATATCATTTATAATGGTTGCCATGAACATTACTGGATAGCGATATTCTACTTTAAGAGCTTGGTAAGTTATTCAAAATTAAATGTTTTTATAACATGGCAGAATAATAGGACACTATTTCACATAAATTCGCGTTTGGAAATTAAGGCACGGGAAATACCATGGAATGGCAGATAGAAAGCTGACACCATTGAAATCACGCAGCAAATTAGGATAAGTTCAATTTACTATCTAAGCGAGAGGAACATTTGGGTGATCGGTCGCGACTGACGAACATTACAGTTCATTGCTGTTATCGTGAATAGAATATGCCCTAGTAGAAATGTATAAGAACAATAGTATCATTTTCAGAAGGAAATGCGCTAATACAGTGAAATTGCATAACTTATATAAGCAGCTTTAAGGCATTCCCTAAATATTTACGAAAATGAGGTGTAGTATAGTGTGGAAGTCAAGGCAATTTGTCTACGCGAGGGACCTAGCTCTAGGTGAAATACTTTCCGTAGAAGGTCTTTCTACGAGGTCTTAGTCCGTATTGGTGCGAGTTTACAAAAAAAAAAAAAAAAAAAAAAAGCAATCCGGGAGTGCCAACACGAGTGAAAACTTGAACAATTACGTGTGTATTTCTTGAATCGTCAGGAAATATTTTATTGTGCAGGAAACAATTTTAAATGAAGTGTTTTTTTATTCATTAATATAAACTACTACTACAAAAATTATATTACAATTTTATTTAATGCGCTAACTGTAATAGAGATAGTGTCCGGAGATGAGAGAAGTCGTGTAGAGCCACATCAGATTGTAAAAACGTGTGAAAAAAGGCGGCTTTGGCCTTTCTCACGGTTTTGTGAGGTCTAACTGCAATAGAGACAGTGTCCGCAGATGAGAGAAGTCGTGTAGAGCCGCACCGGATTTTAAAGATTTTAAAACAATATACAGTATATAATTATTAACACTTCACATTAGCAACTTAATTGTATGATACATTATTTGTATCATACAAGGATGGAAAGCGTTTACTGACGATGACGCGAGTTCAATTATTTTTGTTCACCCAAAAATTTTCACTTCAAATGGAAAGCGTTAGCTGACGATGACGCGAGTTCAATGATTTTTGTTCACCCAAAAGTGCTCAACGCGCCTAAAGAAGTTTTCACTTCAAAAAAAAAAAAAAAGGAAAACTCTGAACGTTCAAAGCAGACCAGTATGGATTCGAATCCGGCACCTCCTCCAGAACTGCTTGGCCACTGGTGGGGCCTTACGAAAACGAGAATGTAAGCAGACCGAATAATCGAATTCATAAACACTTTTTATTTTTATAGGAATATGCTGAAAAGATTAAGATGTTACAACGCCCAATCTAAAGGCTCCTTTTCCCGCGCCCTTTTTTTAGTTACGTGGATATACGCAAGCGAAGTGTGACGTCACTGACCGTCCGTGGATGCAAGAAAATAAATTTTTATGTTAATCGCCCATTGGATTTTTTATAAAAAATTATTAAAAATCGAGGAAAATTATTTCCCGATTTTAATCCCCCTATTTGGGTATAGATATGTATTAGTTATCGTGTGCATGTGTTAGATTGAGTTATTTTGCTGTCAAATTGACATAATTTTAATTTTAAATTTCAAAACTCTGTTGTCCTTGGCGTTTTTGTATTGGGCGATCAAAAACGTATTACGAAAGTATACATGCAGATGTATATTTTCGTAATATGTATTGTACGAAATATTGTTTCATATTATTCATTACTCTCTTAATATACGTTGTTAAAATAACCATGATTTTTGAAAAGAATTAAATTACGTTCGCCAGATAATTTGGCGATATTTTTTTTTTTTTCTGCCAAGGACGACCGATATGAAACCTATTCCGCTGCAACATATTAATATCTTACATCTGATACTTTATTTAGGCATTTGTAAACAAATTTGACTTCAAGTTATGATAGAATATTTATCATTTTCCTTTTAATTAATATATTAGTTGGATATTTATTGTGTAAATATCATCCTTTGAAATGAAATATTCATGTTTTCAATCGAATATGGAAGTGCGCCTTTTTTTTTTTTTTTTTTTTTTTTTTTTTTTAGGGTTTTGAAATTTAAAATTAAAATGTTATCAATTTTACAGCAAAAACAACTTAGTCTAACACATGCACGTGATAACTAATACATATCTATACCTAAATATGGGGATTAAAATCGGGAAATAATTTTCCTCGGTTTTTAATATTTTTTTACAAAAAATCCAATGGGCGTTTAACATAGGAAATATTTTTCTTGCATCCACGAACGGCCCGTGACGTCATCACTTCGCTTGCGTATTGTAGCAGGCTTTCTATTGGAAAATAGCATTGTATTATGTTCAAAATAAGCTAAGAAGTGGAATTTGAAAGGAGTTTTTACAGAAAGCTTCGTATATACTTTTGAAAGTTGACGATCTGCCAGAAAAACAACCCGTTACCCTGTGAGAGGAGCTGGTGTCAAGAAGTATTTTACCCCCTTCTTGTTGATCTGCTGAAAGGCCTCCTCGAGACGAAAGCAGGTCAAAGTCAGAACCGAAATTGACTTACGTCACAAAATTGCCATATTACAGACAGGGCGTTGGGGAACACACCAAAGCAAACACTTTTTTGTTGTGTAAGGGTGATGAAAGGGTTTAATGCTGCTTTAATTACATAAACAATGCTCGCAGATATCCATGGATTAGTGCTCAGTCTATTACACTCAGTTTGATCAATTTTACCATGTTTTTATTAACTTCGATTCTTGATTGTTTGTTTGTTTGTCCGGTACAAATCTTGCACTCTATTTTTAACTAACTTCCCTACTAGCTAGACATTTGAAACTCTCACAGTAGCTCAGAACCCGGTGACAACACAATAGTCCGATTTTCGGATAGTTCTTTTAATTAATTAAAATATGAAAATAATAAGCTCCTAATAGCAATAGAAATAGTCATTAAAATATTAGCTAACAATAATTGTTGCCAAAAAAAAAAAAAATTGACGAGTTCATTTTCTTTCGACCTAAAAATAAATACATTTAATTCGACGTGAGCGTTAAAAAATTATAAAAAGTTAAATGATGCATCTCACAAAAATGGACGTCATTATCACTTTAAAAATTTTATGCACATTGATAAGTGCTAATGTAGTTCAGGATCCTAATATACGTTGCTCTAAAAGGAGTAATATTTTATTTTTAAAACCAACTTTTTTTTTTCACTATTATTATTATTATTTCACGGAACTGAGTCCGCGTGCTTAAATATTGCTTAAATATTATTTTTTATCCTCACTTATTTTATTAATGATTCATCAAAAAATTTAAAAACGTGGTATGTAAAAAGTTTTTTTTTTTTTTTTTTTTTTTTTTTTTTTTTAATCTTATAATTATTAACTTCGATTCTTGTTTGTTTGTTTGTCCAGTATAAACCTTGCAATCGATTTTTAACTAACTTCTCGACTAGCTACACATTTGAAACTTTCAGAATAGCTCAGAACCCGGTGACAACACAATACTTCGAAGCCCGATTTTCAAATTTTTGATTAGTTTTATTTTAATTAATTAAAATATGGAAATGATATCCTCTTAATAGCGATAAAAAAAGCCATTAAAATATTAGCTATAATTTAATGGCTGTCAAAAAAAAAAAATAATAATAAATAAATACGAGTTCATTTTCTTTTGACATAAAAATATACATTTCATTGAACGTAAACGTTAAAAAAAATGCAAAAAGTTAAATGATGCATCGCACAAAACTGGACGTCATTATGATTTTAAAAATTTTATACGCATTGATAAAGTGCTAATGTAGTTCTACAGCTATGATTCTACAGAAATTTTAAAAACATGGTTTATTTATCAGTTGCTTCTTCGAATAATGCGGAGGTTGCATTTGAATTAATTAAAATAAATACTTCATGTGTTATTTTTCTGTTTTGTACAACAGAGGACATGTATAGTTGGGAACTGAACGGTATCGGGCCTTCCTCGAAACACTCGGATTATTGAATTTAGAAAGGGAATTTAAGTAAAACGAAATTTGTCAATAATAATGCCTGTATACCTTCTCGTAAGCTGAAGCGTTAAACACAATAATAAAGTAGAAACTGAAATTAAACAAAAACATTACATGTGATTCCGTAATTAGCGAAAAAGAAAAAAAAAAACATGATGTAATAACATAAATTTAGGCATCTCACTAAAAACAGTAAACTGGCGTATGCTAAAAAAGAAAAATGAAAAAAAAAACTGTAATAATAATTTTAGAGGTGATTGCATTTTCATTGCTTCACTTCAACATTTCAATTCCCATTCGAAATGCATGTAGGAAACGTCTAAAGCGTAGAAAAGAAAACAGTAATTATGGTTTTTAGTTTTAGCCCGACGACGTTATTTCTCTTCAGATTACGCATTTAAAATTATTATTGTTTTCTCTAAAAATCTACTAACTTTTCTCAAAACCCTTTATTTTAACTTCTATCACAAAAATGCTTGGTAACTATTTAAATTTAAATGTCAAAGTTATTATACTACTTCAACGACAAAGAAGAAAAGAAAAGTTTATTTTGTTTTCTAAAGGATCCATACAGGTACTTATTTATTTATTTTACTTGCTCGGATTTATGGAAAACTCGAATTATCGAGAGTTGTTCCATGACATCCATGAAATGTGATCGTTCTGCTTTTGCTCGTTAGCGAAGGAAACGATCAGCTTTATCTAAAATATTTTATAATTAAAACAAAATTAAACGTATTATTACTTGTGAAATCCGCAGGCGCGAAATGTTTCGAACAAACAGTCATTCTTGACGATACTTCTTTCCCAATTCGTAAACGTCTAATCCAGTCAGGCTTTCTACTAACTAAAGCTTTATTTCCATTAGCGGAGGCAACTGGAATTTTAAATTTGTCATTTGGAAACAAATGGAGGCTTAATTCCGGATTTCTTGATCCATTGGAGTTACACTGCGGCACACAGCAGCATGTGTTATTGTTTTTGCCGGATTTATTCATCCTATCGAATATACAGCAGCAGCAAGCAATGGCGTCTCGACGAAAGCGCGAAAGCTATCCGTTCAGTAGTATTGTTAAGTTCACCTTAGCCCACCAGAGGGCGAGCATTTCATTACAATCGCAGATCTTCAAAAAGAGGGTAGATTCCGAAAGTACCTCGTGCAAAGTAAAATCAAGATCATTTAAAATATGAACAGGCGATGCCTGAGTACCCCTATACGCACTTGGCCCAAATCTTAAAAACCTTCTCAAGTGTCTACTGACAAAACGTGATATGCAGGTTCGCTGACTTCTTTGTACCCCAAAAATTAGAGCTCCATCAAGGCGATTTCTCTGGGGGACACTTTTGTGATGTTAAAAACATCACTTCTTTTTAAATGTTAAATAAGATCGTTTTCTGCACTTAAATGCATTGTTTCTCTCAGCTGGCTCAACTCACCCTGTTGTGTTTGCTTTACTGCAACACACACACAGGAGAAAAATTGGTTCTTCTTTCCTAGTGGTGATGTCATATCACACCATGCTGAGAACCAATAGGGTGTTGGTTCTGACTCCACCTTCTGTTATTCCGGCAGTTTTAAATTTAGTTGGGTTTCAGCAGCTCTCAAGAGAAGAACATGGGGTGAGAAAGATTTGTTTTGCTTCTGTTTTAAAATAATGACCATTTTATCATTTGGAGAGAGAGTGCCTACTTATTAATAATAAATATATATATATTAGTTTATATGAATACTTATTCAAATTTTAAAAACCATTAATTTTTATATCCTACTTAATTTGGAATTACTAGTGTGGTTTGGAAAATAAAATTGATTAATTTTGATGCAGCAGATTAGTTTTCTTACAAACATTATTTTTGTAAGCATTTTTCTTTTTACAGCATTCTAGCCAATAAGTAAATTGATTCCTCTTTTCTCTTATGTAAATAAAATTATTTGGATATATATATTTGACCTTTTGACCCAAAGAATAAAAAGGGTTAGTGGCCAGAACGCAATGTACGCCATGAGGTTCTTTGATCCTCACTAAGTAACTTCTGTTGTTATGAAAATTAAAAATATTAATAAAATTAATTTAAAATATGGAAACTTAAAAGGTAAATGAATTATTTACATCACATTTGGTGCCGGAAAGGAATACTTGATTATTGTTCTTAAGAATAAATGATACTGTAGAGATTGTTTATTTTGAATAAGTTATTTTATTTTTATTGCTAGAATTACTGAAATTATTTTTTTAAAGTCATACATTACCAATTACATTTTTTTGGTGATTGAATATGATGGATACCAAGTGACCTATAAGACAATTCCCTGTTTCAAAAATTGTGATATGCTGGAACTTTGTATAGATGAAAATTTTTTTTTTTGGTTCAATATATTTTGAATAACTGATTAAATAAATAATAGTCAACAGAACTTTGTATTGTTGGCTTAAAAAAAAAATTTGTAGGTATCTCTCTCTCTCCTCAACTACGTGAATTTATTATATGCAAATAGCCATCAACACATGTAGTTTTATAGCCAATATAGTAGTTTCATATATATACAAAAAATAATGGCTTCTAACAAAGGATTGACAAGAGGTTTACCATTCAAAACTTTAGTAACGCCATTTTCTGGAGACCCTCATTTATTGGATTTTTTTATTGAACAAGTGAAATTTAAAATTGAGAACAGCAAATGGGAAGAATCCCATGCTTTGGCTTTTGTGAAATCAAAATTGGCAGATACTGCTCTTAAGTTTTATGTCTCCTCCCCAGCTTGCCAAAAAGCCAAAAATACAAAAGAGTTATTTAATATATTTAAGAAATATTTTAAGGTAGAGTCGGCAACTACAATAGCACAACAATTTAACGAATTTAAGTTTGAGTCCGATGTCAATATTAATATTTTTGCTAATAAGCTTGAAAATTTAGTGAGAAAACGATTTCCTGATATGGAAGAAAAAGCCCTTGAACAATTACTAATCGCAAAATTCAATGATCTCATTCCGCCCCACTTTAGAATTCATCTACTATCACAAAAAGCCACAACCTTTTATCAGATGGTGGAATGTCTCGAAAAATTCCAGGAAATTTATAACTTGCAAGTAAACCCTGTCTTACCAGGAACATCTTTTGCTACTATTCAGAACTTCAATCATAAAATAGATAGTGAAGTGATAGGTACAAACTCAGAAAACAATTTGACTAAGATTAACAATTCATCTTATAGCAAGCGGCCATACAATAAATTTCCACAAAATAAAGGTTCGCACACGATTCAATGCCAATGGTGTGAAAGACCTGGACATTCTGCTCAGAGGTGCTTTGCACTCAGAAAATTACAAAATAATAAGTTTTCTCACAGATATCGTAATGGGCAAACTTTCTCTAAACCTTATAGAGACATGTCACGGAGAGCCAGGGCCCCTAAAACATTTAAATCCAACTCCCCTCAAACCAAAAGTAGTCATTCACAATGACTAGAAGTGGAGAATGGTAGAAGTGACACTAAACTCCTAAATACAAAGAGTTCCTCATATAGGTCAGGTTTGAATAAAGTCAATTACCATAACAACTTTTCACAGACTAACTCAACATATTCTAATCTACCTAATAATTTTTTTGTAAATAACAATGAAATCATTCTGAGATCTCCAGACACACAGGCAAAGTTCCCTTTGTCATTAGAACGCAAAGTCAAATCTGTTGCGATACAGACAACATCTCCTGTACTGGTAACGTCCCCGAGTGTGGAGGAAAATGGAGACTGCATATTAGTTAATTCACTGGAATTCTTGTTACACACAGACAATGATCTGCCCAATCTCCCCATCATACAATTACTGTTAAACAAAACATTAGAGAATTTTCTTCTCGACTCAGGAGCTTCTGTGTCATTACTCTCAAAACATTACTTCTTACAAAATCAAAACAAATTATATTACAAAAGAATTGCTTCAAGAGTCAAGATATCTACAGTAAACTCTATAGTCCAATGTGACGGATGTGTTTGCATTTCCTTTAAAATAGGGAAAACTTTTTACAAACACACCTTTTTTCTTATTGAAATACCAACTGAATCTAAATTTATTGGTATACTTGGCTTTGATTTTTTAAAATCCCATCACGTAGTTATCAATTTACACAATAACAAAATACAAATTAATGAAAATGCTTTAGATATTCTAGACACTGTACCCTCTTGCAGTCTTCTATCATCTGAATCTGATATGAATCAGGCATCACATAAGATAGCTACTCATATGGATTTTCCCCAAACTGGATATAAAAAATCTAAAATTGATGTTCATAAAGAGAACTTACCCTCTTATCAAAAATGTTGGCTTACCCAGAAGATTATGATTGATCCACAGGATACTATATATGTGCCTGTGCGGTCCACGCTTATTCCAGAAAATCAGTTAGTAATGTTTACATCGTCTAACAAGCATTGTCCACTTGTGTCCTATCCTTCTCTTATGGAGGTACAACATATCAAGGAAAATTCTACTAAACAAGAATTAATTCAATTTTTTATTCCTATGTATAATAATTCGAGCAAGAAACTGCATATAAATAAAAATACCGTTTGCGGATACATTTCAGAGATAGATAAAATAGAAGAAAATTCCTTGGATCTTGCAACAAATACACCTGATCACATGTGTAATCTAATTAAGGCTACACCAGAAGTTTTATCCTTAAGACAGAAAGAATTTAATGTAAATAATTTTTCTATTCAGCATTTAAAACCTACAGAAAGGGTAATAATGCAAGATATTCTTCAGAAATTTAACTCTGTATTTTCATGTTCACTAAAGTCGATTGGACACACCGATCATATCACTCCACATATAAAATTCATTTCAGATATTCCCTTAAAAACTTACCCTTTTCCTATTCCACAAGCTATTCAAGAAGAGGCAAAAGATCAACTTGACAAATTACTGGATGCAGGGATCATTGAGAGAAATATCTCTGAATGGGCATGCCCAATGCTCATGGTTAAAAAGAAAGCTGTGTCTAAGGAGGATAAACCTTCCTTTAGACTGGCCCTAGATTTAAGGTTAATCAACTCTATGATTCGATGCTCCACTTATCCTCTTCCAAGAATTGATACGATAATAAATAACATCTCAAAATTTAAATATTTTACAACATTAGACTTTCCCTCAGCGTATCATCAAATTTCATTACCTAAAGAATACAGACGACGTCTCTCATTTACTACACAATGGGGAACTTATTCATTTAAAAGATTAATGTTTGGGCTGAGATCAGCCGCATCAACATTCCAAATGCTTATTGACACAATTATACAAGAGTGCAATTGTTCAGGCATATATGCTTACCAGGATGACATTATTATAGGAAGTGACTCTTTCCAGGAAACAACAGAAAAATTACAAACACTTTTAGCTACTCTACAAAAGTACAATCTGACATTGTCTCCAAAGAAATGTAAATTCCATCAGTCATCTATTGAATATCTCGGTTTCAGCATCCAAAATCAGAAAATACATCCTATTTCTTCCAACATTACAAAAATTACTCAATTTCCTATCCCAGCAACCAGAAAACAACTAAAAAGATTTATAGGATTGTGTGGATTCTACAGAAAACTCATTCCCTGCTACTCGCGATTAATTGATCCTTTGATAAAATTAACATCTCCGAAAACTACATTTAAATGGACAGAGGAACATGCTGAAGTCTTTAAACAAATACAGAAAGTTTTTTGAATTATTTACATCACAACTTTTTTTTTTTTTCTCTCTTTTTTTTAGAGTAACGCTAAAAATTTGACTAATAAATTGCGAAAAATAAATGTTGTTAACTCTTGCGTATATACACAGTTAAAAGGTTTTAACAAATATTTAATGTTTTTATATTCCAGTTTCAGTATATTATGTTTCAATGTAGCCTGACAAGCATATGTGTATGTATATGTAGCATATGTAGCATATCAAGTTTCATAAAATGTATCAAGTTCCATAAATAATGAATAAGCCATGCGATTATAAACAAAATAAAGTAAGAAAACTTTTAAATTTTGTCTAATAAATCTTTATAATTCTCTGAATACATGCAGTTAGAAATAAATACGTGTCATTAAAAGAAGCCTCAGAATCCTATTGTATAGCTACAACGCATTTCAAACATTATTTTTCCCACAGGGTTCCACCAAACATTTTAATTCTTCAATTTATTACAGCTCCTCCTTTTTGTCTTCGGGACAAAATCTTCACTGAAATGTATAGGGTGCAACACGTTCTTTGCACCCATAAAGTTCCAAGAGAATGAACCCATCAAGTATTCTCTATTTCCTTTATTTGACATTTTCTATATTTGACATGTCTTTCTGTATTTGACAAACCGTCTAAATCTGAAGATGTTATTTTGTTCTCCATCTACATACATTAGGCAAAATAAATAATAATTAACTGATCATTAATGCGTAATACATATGGGACATTAAAAATATTTATCCGTAGACCTTTTAGTTCCCCATCATACTATAGGTATGGGAAACTTAGGTAATCGTGAAAATTTTCGACCTCGGTTTTTTTTACACGTTTTCAGGTGTAAGGAATCCGAAAATGACAAAATTTGTATGGTGTCTGTCTGTAGGGTGTCTGTTAGTGTGTCAGTATGTTAGTGGGTTAGTGGGTTAGTCCGTTAGTTTGTTAGTCTGTGTATACGATATCTCAAGAATAAATCGTCGCAGAGAGGTCAGATCAGTTTTAAAATATTACTTTCGACACTAGCAAGAACAATATTTATTCGCAACATTCGAATTTAAAAACTTCAGCAGTTATTCGAAATTTACGATTTTCTTAACATGGGAGAATGGGACAAAAATTCACTTAAACGTGCATTAAATGGAAACTTTTTACTATAAAAACGTCGGACCAGTTTTAAAATATCAGTTTTGATGCCGGAATGAACATCAGTAACTATAAATAGGCTACTTTGAAAATTTCGCAAGTTATTGGATATTTACGAATTTCTTAACATGGCAGTATAGGGCAAAATTTCACATAAACGTCAATTTTGAAAGATATTTTCATCGTAAAGATGTCAGACTACTTTTGAAATATTATTTAGGACACTGGCATGAGTATTAATGATTATGAATTTTCCAATATAAAAATTTCGTAAGTTATTTTAAATTTACGAATTTCTTAACATGGCAGAATAGAGCAAAATTTCACATAAACGTCAATCTTGAGGGATATTTTCCTCGTAAAGATGTCAAACCACTTTCGAAATATTATTTAGGATACTGACATGAATACCATAGACTATGATTTTTCCAATTAAAAAAATCCGTAAGTTATTTGGAATTTACGATTTACTTAAAATGACAGAATAAGGCAAAATCGAACATAAACGTCCATTTTAAGGATCATAAATATATCAGACAATTTCAAAATAACATTTATGATGCTTGTTTGAACAGGATTGACTACAAATATTCTAATAGGAAAATTTCGTAAGTTTTTCGAAATTTAAGATTTTATCAACATAGCAAAATGGGGAGATATTTCATATAAATACGCATTTTTAGGAAAGTTGCATTGGAAATAGTAGCATGAAAATAAACTACGAAATTGACCCCAATAAAATAAATTAATAGATTAGAATAAGATATCGAACTGAATGGTGGGTAGCCTATTAGGCGAGGATTTCGTTCTGTCACTGTGTCAAGCGTTTGGTCAAATTCATTTTTCTTAACATGTATATAATAAGTCCTGTACAAGAAATTTATGAGAACATACATATGATGGGGAACTGAGCAGAGTCCACCTATGCCAACTAGTTTTTTTCCTGGTCAGATGATTGAGAATTTAGTTGTAGTCTGTAAAAAATCTGGAGTGGCTGCTCCACTGGACATTCCTGACATTTAATAGTTATCAGGCACTTAAACAAATTTGAATCAATGAAAAACTTAGTAAACAACCAAAAGTGAAATATATAATAAGCGTTTGATTATTTAGGCTCAAATTCAAATATTTGTACAGTAGACAGCTATGTATTCGAATTATTTTGTCTTTGTAAAACAGTATTTCCATTGATGACCATTCTGCAGCAAAATTCTAAGACAACTATCAATTTTAGTCTCTTTTAAATAATTTAATGAACTTCATAAAAGAACCATATGTCCTACACTCATCAAAATATAAACGTTCTTACGGTGTTAACCTATAACATACTTACCAGCTTTTACCCCAGTCGGGTAAGGCATGGAGACGCTATCGCACTTTAAGCATTTTGACTCCATTGGCTATAAGAATAAAGAATTTTTTCTTGTCCTATACTCATCAAAATCTATCCAGGTGTTGCTGTGGGGACTCACAGCATACTTACGAACTTCGAACGCGTTCGAATGAAGCATTTAGCCGTTATCGTGCTCACTCGGCCACATACCTCCACACATACCTCTAAAAATATCAAAAAATAAATTCAAGGACCTTCAAACGTATAGATAAACCAGAATCTCACAGTCGAATTTTTTCATGATTACAATACTTTCTTTACATAGCTTAGCATATGTTCAAAAAGTAATAATTTCTGCGCTGAGTGAGACTAAACAAAATCACACCTGAGTGTCACTGACATTGCGGAAATGAAAAAGATTTCCTCTAAATTTTCATGAGGCCTTTCAATTTTTTTTTTTTTTTTTTTCCAAGACTTAGAATGGGCCCTCTTTACCCCCATTTATCTAGAGAAAACTCAATTTTTTGAACAAACAGACACGCTGTTTGAAGGAGTCCACGTTCGAGCTGGAGAAAGTGCCCTTCTTTATAAATAGGGACGATATTTATAGTGGTGTGGTTTTTGCCTGGAAAAAATGCTTCCGCAACAGATAGGCAAGAAGGAAGGGGGAAAAAAAATAGTAAACGGAGAGGGTTAAGCGAGAATTTTTGAAGGAAACTGTTTTGGCAAAAACACATTCTTATGAATGGGAAGCCCCATCTTTTATATTTCGTACGAGCCAGCCAATTTTCAGTCGCTTCTCACCTGCTGCCTTCTGTCACGTTCATATATCTATGCTCAAATCTTGTAATGAACATTACCTACGTAAAATTTACAAGACACGCGCTGTATAGATCTATATAGATTTATATTAATAATTTCAGTAGTATTATTTAGAATAATATTATGATAGTTGTTAAATCAGCCATAGTTGTGATAGACCCATTCAAGCTTTTCTAAATAAAGTTTAAAATATTTCAATCTAAGGTAAACGCACCAGTAGTGGACACTTTAAGGACATTTTCCGGCTATTTTTTGCGTAATTTAATAAATATTAGAGTTTCAAAAAATAATTAATATTTCAGGCCTTTACTAACTCTTTCTTAACACGACTGTATTATGAAAATTGCTAATTGTAACATTTATATATGTAAAAAAACAAAAATCTGAAGAGCTTAAAATGAGCCAGTAGTGGACACACTAAAGACCCAGTAGTGGACCCCTTTGAATTTTTGCTTTAAAATTCAACTCTAAAATTGCTAGATTACAGAACTGTGTCCACTACTGGATCTTGCATTAAAAGTCACATGAGCCATTAGTGGACAGGGCTGTCCACTATTGGTCATGATGACATTTTTAGCACCAGTAGTGGACACCCATAAAAATAATATGTGTTAATGCATGATTTAAAAAATAGCACAATAAATGAATTCTGCATACTTATTTTAGTCATATGAAAGCTAAAGGTAGAAGAAATCAGTTAAAAATAAGCAGAGAGCGAACACATAAAATTTAATTTCTTTATTCAAAGTGATAAAAAGAAAACGGCAAAATCACAAAAAGTGCAATTTTTTTTAGTTAAACTAACATTATTTTAAAACTAATGGCAAGAATTATTTTTTGTTAAAGGGTTTAAGACTATAACTCCCTTCCTGAACATTGCTCGAATCTTCAGAATTTTTAGGTAGCTTATTTTCCGAGTTTAAAATTAAAAGTGTCCACTACTGGTACAGGGTCCACTACTGGTGCGTTTACCTTAAATGTTTTTTTTTTTTTTTTTTTTTTTTTACATTGTCTATTTCCTGAACGCAAGGTCCACCTGGTGGCTAATAGACTTAGATGTTGGTCATCATTTTAACTTCATTTAAAACAGTGGGTTCCGATAGAATGAGCTCTAGAGTGCAAAAAATAGCTTTATTACAGCGATAGAACAAACCTAACTAAAAACAACCATTTACATCAAATAGATATATCTAGTTATAAACTATTAGGACTTTGGATAAGTTCTCGCTTTTCCCTAACTGATGTTATTACCAGGACTAAGTGCATGCCATTTCAGATGGTAAAAGCACCTATAAGGAAGTACTGTCGGTAAGTTTAAACTTCACTGCATGTTAGTTCGCCACAATGTAAACAACTTTTATTTTTCTTTTGTTAGTTCTAAAAATGTTGAGTTTTGTGTCAAATAAAGAGTATTTGCGGGGAATTTTACTGCACTATTTTATTCAGAAATGACACAGAATTCTTGTTGGGACTTACGGTGAACATGCTCAATCGGAAGCGACATGCAGAGACTGGTTTCGACGCTTTAAAAATAATGATTTTGATCTTGGAGAAAAGAACGGTCTGGCGCACCGAAAAAGTTTGAAGATGAAGAGTTAGAAGAATTACTTAAGGACACATGGAACATATAATGGGTCAAATTTTCGAATTTTCAATTATAGTCTTAAAAAATAGAGCAGACTCAGACAGTTCCAGCAACGTATAATTTTTATAGGTTTGGAATATATAAACACCCAAAATACGGCATTTAAATAGGTGCATTGCACAGTCGGTAACAAAAGTCTCCGAGCACTAGCAAAAATTCCTATATAAAAAAAAAAATACACTTAATACAGTTTTGTTAAATAAATCCTTGTCGAATCCTGTTCTTAGTCAGTCTAAAAACAGGATTCGACAAGGATTTATTTAGTAAAACTGTCTTAAGCGTACTTTATTTTAGATAAAAATTTTTGCTAGTGTTCGGAGACTTGTGTTACCCACTGTAGGTGTTCGTACAGTTTTTTGCCTTTTTCTCAAAATATGTTTTTTTTTTTTTAATGTTTTGGTACACATTTCTAAAATTCTATTTGAGATAGAGAGTTGAAATTTTCCAAAATTGTGTAACTAATTTATTTCTATAAAAATATGAAACAATGTAAATCTGGGTGGAAAATTTTTGGAAATAATGAGAAATATGTTCTCAAAATTTTTAGGATTTTCAAAGTTATTTAGTAAAAAATATTTTAATATTATTTCTTTTCAACCAAACTTAAAATTGCTTCTTATTATTCTCAAATAGTACACTTTCTGCTACCATACCCAATTTTAAGGTGATAAACTCAATAGATTTTTAGAAAAGTGTACCGAATGGACATATTGTTAAAAAATTTTCATGTAGACATATAAAAAGTTAATTATCTCTAGAAAACAAATTTATTCAGCTAATTGATTTGTTTTGCTTTAAATATGAGCTATAATGTACATGTCAACTGTGGAAAAAAAAATCTCAGTTCCATCTGTATTTTTAAATAAAATACAAATCGTTGAACCTTTTGAAAAAATTGCTTCATTTAACCTGTCGAGATGTTCCATGTGCCCTTAATGAAGACGCTAGCTTAGGCTACAGCGTCTAGAATAAACAATGTGGAAAGCGGCGAATAAAATTGTACTAAAAAAATTAAGCTTGTCACCAGATGTCATTGTAATCGAAGCTAGTGTCACGACAACAAAACCGAGACTCCCTATTGGTTAATTATATGCTTAGATCACGTGATTAAACTGACGAAACTGGGAAAAGCCAATCAGGTCTTCGATTTGAGCAATAGCTTCGATCACAGCGACATCTGGGTAAGCTTAATTTTTGTAGCATCATTTTAACATCACGGTTATAGACGATTGCCTTGCTGTTTATTCTAGACGCTGTACTTAGGCTGACCAGATCAAAGTACCTTTATAATAGAGAAGCAGTAAAAATTGCTACAATTATCAAATTATGGTTGTATTTTTTCATTCCTAATAAATAAGGACTAAAAATAAAGTGTTATTGATTCATAATTCAGTTTCTACAATTTTTTAAATCTTAGAAAAATGCCTTCAAAAAAAGGGCGTCCCCATTTGTCCCCAGAAAATGGGGACGTTTGGTCAGTATACGCTAGCTGAACTTTCAAAATCATTACGAGTAGATGGCACAACA
Organism: Salticus scenicus; assembly: GCA_963930645.1. NCBI lineage: Eukaryota > Metazoa > Arthropoda > Arachnida > Araneae > Salticidae > Salticus > Salticus scenicus. The sequence continues at coordinate 402,348,603 of OZ005649.1, read as the reverse complement.
GTTTCGAAATGTTTGAAAGCATTGGGAAGGATCCAGAAGCAAGGACACTGGGTGACGTACTAAACAGAACTTATTCAAGGTCTTAGTAATACGCTGGAGCCTATCACAAAACTTTCTTCAATATCACTCCGTGTAACGCAGAAAAATTTAATGAACATAGATTCTCACAATGAAGATTTCATAGACACGGTTTTGTAGTCTTATAAAATAGATATATGAATTTAAAAAATCGCAGAAAGTTAGCAAAAGCAGCCTCTCACCCAATATACACTTAAATTAAACCAGCCTACTGTTTCACAGTTTCCATCTCACATATCAAGTTTGCAGCATTTGTATCATTTACAAAACGGAGATATAGCTTTCCTATAAATGTTAAAAACTGCAGCATAGCAGTGCCACCTAACGGTCGATATACATCCATAGTCAGCATACTTTTTTTTTTATAATGGTCATCTGGCAGATCGAATTTAATGCTCCTGTGCGCTAAGATGCAATCTTCCTATAGTCGGAAAAAATTACAGTATATAGAAGCGCCACTTGTCGGCCGATATGAATCCAATTTCACTTAGCATACTTTTTCATGATGGCCTATCATACAACAAGTTTTTATGAAATTACACATTATAGAAACTGAGTTATAGTCGTCCCAAAAATAGAGAAAATTCCAGCATAGGAGTACCAACTACTGAATGACATATGGCAAAACTTACTAATATGAGGCCCTAACTTATATCGAGGTCAAACCAAGTATAAACTTTCATGGAACTCCATTCATTATTTCATGAGATACGCGGTCCACAATATTTTAGCAACTCACACAGAGAGGACATAGACAGGCAGACATAAATGTTCAAACTGTGTTCAAAACATCTCAAAACATATAAATCCATAAGAAACGGAAGTTGAAAACCTTCCCGCATGCAATGCTTTCTTCTTGTATATAGAAGAAAGTAAAAAAACAATATGGAGTCAACTCAAACCCAAGAGTTGCGTATTAAGGAGTTCAAAAGACATAAAAAAAAATCTGAAATCGAAATTTGAATAAATAAATAAATAAAGCTAACAAAAGAAATGTTTGTTCTTGGTATATTTGAATGCATATGCCAACACGATCCATTCTGCTAATGGCTCGGCTCCGTTCCAACTATCACTTGTGTTCAGATGTGAGTGGGTAGGGGACGTTCGAGGCATTTTGGGTGGCAGGCGATATTGAAGAACGATTCTCAAAATAAACCTAGACCCTCATCAAGACTCCCCTTTCCACCGTGAAAGGATCAAAACAAGGAAACTTTTACTAGAAGCTTGTTGTAATGCATTTTGAAGTTTGTGACACAGTTCAGAAAGAAGGGGGTGAAGGTTTTTGACCCCTCGTCGACATGTTCACCCGATGGCAATAGGTGCCTCGCTCTTTAAAAACACATATTTTTCCCTCCGTATACAAACACATTTAAGTAAAAGACGTGGTTTTACTCGAAAATCTTCTTAATAATAAAAATTCCGAAACTAACGTTGAAAACGATGTCATAGCAGCTAAAGCAATGTGTTAGAATAAGGAAAGAAAAATCAGTTTTTCCAAGAAGGTCGAACGCTAAGAGGATTATATGACTAACAAGGGAGGGTCACCAACTGTTCAAAAGGTATTTATACATATTATATATCATCTGAAAGGTCTTACTGAGCTGATAATGAAAATATTCATCTTATCGGCAAATGCGCCCCCTAGCGAGAGTTATTCTCAATTAAAGTTTTTTAATTACAGATTCTTTAACAATGTACTTCGTATAGTTTCTATCATTATAATCAGTTTTGTTAAAAGATTCTCATTCTAAAAGCCGTTGTATATATTATTAGTAAAGGTCGCACGTATATTGTAGTGGTTAGCGTCCCTAACTCACTCACAGTAGGGACGGGTTCGAAAGTGGGGGGGGGGGGGGGGGGGGCTTTTTTAAAAATCTGACGAAGCGCACAAAGTAATTTTGGTTGGAAATTGAAAATTCGGATTGAGCGACCCCAAAAACATCACTTGAACCCCTTTCCAGAACTACTACATGATTTTTTCCAGGTAAGGTCCATATAGGGTGTTTATGGCCAGGACTATTAGTTGTGTCTAGGCATTTGTGCTTCACAGTGGATCATTGATCCTGAATCAGCAATATTCCAGCACTGCGGCGTATTTAAACCATTGACTTGACTTGTAGTACGAGTAACAAAGGGATCTGTCAGTAGTTGACCACAGGCCAGTAATAGTAAAAAATGAATTTTATAAAATGAACTAAAATTTCCGAATTAAATCCAAAATATGAAATAATTAAAAAAACAATTTTAGTAATAATAATACCTTTAGAGCTATAATGACGTCGATTTTACCCTGCAAGTTTATATTTTCACAAAGTCTTATATCGATTTTAATATTTACGCGTGAATTTCATTTCAAAAATTTTTTAAATCAACACGTAAACTTTTTGGGCAACAATTAAAAATTAAAATAAATTATGTATTTTTGTCTAAAAAAGGGCTTCTCCAAATTTTTCGATACTGATTATTATTAATTTTCATTTCTTAAAAAAAAAAATAATAAATAAATAAATAAAATAAATAAATAAATTATGTATTTTTGTCTAAAAAAGGGCTTCTTCAACTTTTTCGATACTGATTATTATTAATTTCCTTTTCTTTTCTTTTTCTTCCAATAAATAAATAAATAAATAAATAAATAAATAAAATAAAATAAGAGTAATAATAATAGTCTATATAATATTTCTCTAACGTGGACCAGTTTCAATTATTTTTTGTCGAAGCGATACGATACGCGAGGATAAAAAAAATTGATACTTGGACAATATTTAATATTTAAACATGGACAATATTTAAACACGCGGACTCAATGGACTAATAAGAAAAAACGAGGACATTTGTCAAATGAGATTATTTTACGAAAAAATATATTTTTAACAGTTGTTTCTTCAGAATCTTTGTAAGCGTCATTTTAAACCTAGCAATATTTTAAAGATATATACAGTATATGAACTTTTGTGTCATAAATCCTATATGAATAAGACACAGCACAACCTGAAATACACTTCCATCCATTTTCAAATATTGTCTCACTATATTCTAGTTCTTGTGTAGCCCTGTAAACGAACGGTGAATGATTTTCAAACCATATTCTACATGAAACCTACTTTTACGCATATAATATATATATATATTCGTTTCATTTGGTTTAGTGCAGTCTATAGACGTTAAACTCTACTTAACTGCAATTTCCCCTATAGACGTAATGTATTTGAATTCTCTTGGGTGTTCCTGTAGACAAACCATTTGCTTAATCCCAACGAAAAGTTTAGTGTAGCATCCTTATATGACACAGATTTAGGATACTGAATTTGAACTTCCTGCTCCTATATGTTCTTGAGATATCACGATAACAGACGCGCACACAGACACACACCAACCGCTAAAAACATAACTTTCGGATTCAGGGGACCTCAAACCGTGTAAATGTAACAAAAACTTAATTTCGAAAAATTTGACCTAAAAACAATACTTTCTCTACCCTATATATGGGTAAGAGAATTTAAAAATGATTCTCAGTTATTAATTCTCATATATTGATTAGTACTTACTAAATAAATATCCAAAAACCTTGTCAATGATTATATTAGAAAATAAGGTTTGTTTGCTTGTTATATATACAGTCGGTAACAAAAGTGTCCGAACACTAGCAAAATTTCCTATGTAAAAAAAGTACACTTCATACGGTTTTGTTAAATAAATCCTTATCGAATCCTGTTCTTACACTGACTAAGAACAGGATTCGACAAGGATTTATTAAACAAAACCGTATGAAGTGTACTTTTTCTACATAGGAATTTTTGCTAGTGTTCGGACACTTTTGTTACCGACTGTATATATATATATATATACACATACATACTACCGAAATTTAAAATTGCTACACCAAGAAAGAATAAAAATAATAGAATGAAATTTACTGGACACATGAGTCATAATGGGAAGAAGAATTGATTCAATTTTCAGGAAATTATATCCTAAGAAATTGGTGCCTAAAGCAGTGACCTCTGGGAAAAATCACAGATCTTCTCTTCCTAGGCATTGAATCGAATAGTGATTGGATGACATGTACGGTTACAGTACTCCATGCATCTTCAACACGATGTCACAATTCATCGATGTAGTTACTATAAAGTAGCGACATGCCGGTAGCTTGGCAACGATTAAACAGTCGTTTCAATTCGTGCGATATCAGGAGAACACGCTGTCCAAAGCAACAAACAAACACATTCTGTATCAAGGAGGGTAGGGACAACATGCGGTCGTGCATTGTTCAGCTTAAATGTTGCAATACGGAGGTTTCGAATATAGGGCTGAGCCATGGCCTTAACTCATCAGAAATGTAATGACCGGTATTCAGAGTGCCAGAAATGCAAACAAAAGGCGATCGAGAGATGTATTCTGTGGCACCCATACCATCACACCAGACTCCCGGTGATGGGCCAGTATGACGATGTCAAATGCAGCTGGCAATGTGCATTCTCCACGATGTCGCCACCTTGATGCTGTAAACAGAATTGTAATTCGTCTGAAAAGACGATGTCACGCCATTCAGGTTCGTCGTTGATCAAACATTGGCGCTCCTGTCAATCATGCAGCTTCTAGAATAACTGAAGTTCTGGTCGTCGCGTACTGGTTCACCAGTTGGAGTGACAGTTTGTTGAGAGCTATTGGATACAAGTCTCGATCAGCTCTTGTTCGCATTCCCGGCACCCTGAATAGTAGCCATTACAATTCTGATGAATTAAGGCCAATTGCTCTACCCTATATTCAAGGTCTCCGTAACACAGTATTTAAGCAAGACAATGCACGATCGTTTGTTTTGTCTGGACCTTCCTTGATACAGAATGTGTTCGACTGTTACTCTGGCTCATTTTCCTGATTGCGTACCAAAGAAAATGCCTGTTTAATCGTTTTTAAACTACTGGCACGCCACCACTCTCCAGACTCCAGTAACTACGGTCGATGAACTAGGGAATCATGTTGAAACTGCATGGAGTGCTGTATCCGTATATGCCATCCAATAGCTTTTCGATTCAATGTTTAAGCGGATAAGTGCTGTTATTGCAGCCAGAGGTCACTGCTTTATATGCTGATTTCTAAGAATATATTACTCCAAATTTTCTGAAAATTGAATCCATTGTTCTTCCCACTGCAATGTATATCTCCAATAAATATCTTTTTGTTATTTCCATTCCTTCCGGGTGTAGTAATTTGAATGGCCAATAGTGTATGTGAGAACTGCCTAATAATAAATAATGCAAACGGGACTTTAAGGCTCTTAAGGGCCCACTTCACTCACCGCTGCCGGAAGCCGAAGCTAATGTTATTCTATGGAAAAATTTTCTTTACAAATAACTTATTAACTAATACATATTTTTAACTTCTGTTTTCATATTCTGAAAATTCCCAGCTGTTCAATGGACGGACCTTTTTTAAAAAATTATTTTTTTAATTTTTTATAGTTTATTTTGAAGCTGCAAATACGAATTTTCAATATGTGAATTTTTTTCATTTTGCAATTTCAAAATAAAAATTAAAAAAAAAAAAAAAAAAAAAAAAAAAAAAAAATACATTTTTAAAAAAGTTCCGTCCATTTAACAGTTGGGAATTTTCTGAATGTGAAAACAGAATTTAAAAATATGTATTAGTTAATAAGTTATTTGTAAAGAAAATTTACCCATAGAATAACATTGGCTCGGACTTCCGGAGACGGTAAGTGAAGAGGGCCGTTAATCTATAAATCCACTAGTTTAAGTATTTGTTTAAAATAACATATAAATTTAAATATTTTAAATAAATAAATAAAAACTATTGTGAAAAATAGATTAGAAAAATAAATAAGGCTTGCTTTAAAAAAGTTCTGGAAAACTTAAAAAGTCAGTATTAGTTGTCTCTCTGTTCAGAATCAAGATATGGAAGGGCGTCGCCTACGTTGATCCAACTATAGCAACTGCTGACGGCGCAACGATAGCATTTTGAAGCAGAAGGATGCCCGACCAGAGAAAAATCAAAAAGCACGACTGAGCCTTCTTCTTCCGAGGGCTTAAGAGAATGCTTACTCAAGAAGGGAGAAAAACAGAAATGTTTTCATTTGCATCTACGAATAGACTGAATCGAAGCTGTGGCAACAAAAATACATTTTTCAAATTCATTTTTATGTCTGTTAAAAAAAAAAGAAAAAAAAAATCTTAATTTTATTAGAAAAATTAATTTTTTTCCAAACCCTCTGACGGTTTCACTGTGAAGATTTACAAATGAGAAAAAAAAGGGAGCATAAATGCTGCCACTATTGCTGTACAAAATGTAACAGATTTTAATATAGTAATATCTCTATCCTTAAGACGAAGAAAATCTGTTGTGTAAAAACTGAACGACTTTTATTATCCACTGTTTCACATACTGATACTATACACTCTTTTCAAGATAGTGGAATCAGAAAACATAAAATTGACCTAACTAGTGATCAGATGATTTTTATCCATATTATTTAAAATATCTATTAATATACAGGGTGATCAATGTAAAAGAGTACCCGTTGGTTTTCCTTATTATCCTTAAATAGGACACGGAACTATAATTGTTTGAACTTTGTTTAAGTGTGGGAGGCAATTTCCAACACTGTTGGTCTGAACACTGAATGTGTTAACTAATGTATAACACTGAATGTCTTTCATACCATATATACTAACTTAAGATTTCTAAAAATATTTTCTGGTGACTAGAATATTAAAAACATCAGAGATTACTCTAAAAGTGTCAATCACTGGAGCACTTAACCTATGTACATAAATTTTTCATGAGAATAAAGAAAAGAATGAGAACGAAAACCAAACAGCTGAATACAAACTCCCTCAAAGATCAATTAGATAACTAGTTAATTTGAATAAGTTAATAATTTTTAATGTAAAAATTTTTTAAAAAGTCATGGAGTCAGAAAACATAAAAATGAAACCTCAGAGAAAATATTAATTAATCCAAAAAACATTGGTTGGTTGGTTATTGTTCGATTTAAGGCCGATTGACTACGCTAGGATCCTAGGTCGACAGGTAGAATGCCCTCCTTGGGGATCTTTCTAAGGGGTCCTATAGCTTGTATTTAAGCGAGTTTGGAGAAAACCACGGAAAACTTCGAACAGCTAGGTCGATGAGTGCGACCTGGGATCAAACACAAGCACTTCTCATCTAGCAGCTTCAAGTGCAGAACCGCTCGGCCGCTGGTGGGCCCCAAAAAACATTGAGGCCATCATCAAGAAAGACTCTCAATGCAGATGGAAACAGTAAAATGTTTCAAGCGTTATACTAGAAAAACAAAAAGTTGCTTAGCTCCCTACATCTTACCAAGAGAATAAAGAACTGAACCACTGCATTTCTGAATAAAAAATAGAAAATTACTTAGAAACAAACTGGAAAAATTTAAAACTACACAAATATAAAATATACACAAATAAAATATAAAATGTGTATATAAAATATACACAAATATACACAAATATAAAAACTTATTAAAAAAAAAAAAAAAAAAAAAAAAAAGAAATGTAGAAAACTACTTACCAAAAACAATTAAATAGGATAAATTAAAACATAAACACTGAGAAACACTAAAGGAAAACATGTACAATACAATACCTTACGGTTATCAGTTATAGTATAATGGGGAGAACTACTTGATTTCGCGGTATCAAACAAACTGCAGTGTTTATCTTATTTTATTTTTTACTTGGTAAAACTTAGGTATAGTGCAGCCACGTTTCCTAAAACTACCAGCGACGACGCGTCCAAAATGTTGGAGGGGTGCCACCTTGACCGGCAGGTTCTGGTTTGGAAAACATCGAATAATTCGCGCTCTGTTATCATTCATTTTCTCTGAGCCAGATGACTGTCACCCCTATTTTAACAGCGAACTCGTTGAATTAGGCTTCCATGGTTTCATGAAATGTGGTCGAAGAATATCTAAACTAACTTTTTTTTTTTTTCACCTGCTGAAAGCTCTTTAAACATCTTACTTTTTCCTCCCTGCATTGAGGGGCTCCTCTGATGATGGCCTCCATGTGTTTTGGGTTGATTAATATTTTCTATCTGGTTTCACTTTTATGTATTCTGACGGCATTAATTTTCAAAATTTTTAGATTATAATTTACAAATCTTTTATCTGCTACATTTTCTTGCTCGTTGAGAATGTGAATTTGTTGTGTTAATATTACTACACGAAATATTGTTTTATTAATTTTTGGTTTTTTAACCTTTCATATTATTTTTCCTCTATAAAATCTGAACAAATCATATATATATATATATATAACAGTAAGAGGGAGCTGGCCACCACGGGTGGAGCGGTTTAAAGTAAGTTTGTCGGATGCTCAACTTTCCCCAATTCCTCTGCAAGACCACATGATGACAAAGAATAAAGTTAAAATGAAGAGCTCTGTTATATTAGGTGAAAAATAAATTATTATTTTATAATTATCGATATCTATAAACCAAATTAAAATAAACTAAATCGATCCTATATACACTGTATTTTTAAATATGTTCTACTCTGGACAGCTATACTTAATATGATGACCAAATCATATACACATACATTTATATGATTGACTGGCTACAAAACCAGACATGTTTCTGAGGAAGGGCTGCCATCCCGCTGACCCCTCCCCCCCATCCCCAACACCCTATGTATCTCTCTGCCTAATCTATCTGTATATATTTTTTTTTTTATATGTTTCCTTGTAACTCATAAACTTGCATTAATTTCTTGTAACTGATAAATGCATGTATCAAATTTTATGCCAGATGATTGCATGACGTATCGGACTTCTTTTGTGTAGCTCTATAAACTACACTCATTTTGAGTTTGCAGTTTTTTACAGAAACCCTGTTTTTAAACATTCTAATAACATATGTCAATTTCATTATACTGAATAGAGTGTGACCATGTTAAAATGAATTTGAAAGAAATTTCGCCTACAGACTGTAATGGAACGAAATCCTTTTATGTGTCCCTCTGCAAGAGCCACAAGTATTATATACAGAAATAAAAGCAATACACCTAATTCCACGTAATCCATAAATGTTTTTACCAAATTTGACATTTGGATGATTGTGTAACTCTATATCAATTCTTTTGTGTGGTCCTGGAGATAATTATTAAGTCTATAAACACACTTTTCTATAAAGAAGAATACTTTTTGATTGTATTAGGTTTTAAGGCTGGAGAAACCGATTACGGATATTTTCGAAACGCTAAAATTATTAAGAAGGGTGAGAAAGGAGGGCGAAGAGGCTAAAATGTAGAAGTAGTGTTAGAGCTTTTAAAGTTGTTACAGTAGAACCTCGATCCATCGTTTTTCATGGGGTGCGTAAAAATAAACGATGAATGCGGGTTAAAGTCAAAACACAAATAAAACAATGTTTATGAAATAATGCAGGCAATATCTAATAAAAACTAATTTGTTACACTTCAAACTGTCAAAGAAATAAATCAAAGTTGTAGAATATTAAGTGATGTTTATTTTTAAAAATCAGTAATTTTATGTTGGATTTTTTGCTCATTAACACTTTCCAACAAGGTTGAAAAGTGTTTATGACTTCGGTTTGTCTGTCTGTCTGTCTGTCCATCTGTCCGTCTGTCTGTCTGTCCGTCTGTCTGTCCGCGCTCTAACTCCCGTAAATATTTATGGAATTTCTTGAAACTGATATAAGTTCTTCAAGTTCACTATCGGACGTTCCCTATTGAAAATGGAGTTTATACCTCTACTGGTTTGTGTACAGGGACACCCGAAAGTATTTCAAAGCATTGTGTTCTATGAGAGGTATTTCTATAAACCGTATTTTCATACCTTTACTGTAGACATACCTTAATGAAATCGAAATGTTATGTTATTCAAGTTCACTATTGGATGTTTCCTGTATAAAATGGAGGAAATACCACCATCGGTTTATGTACAGGGACACTCAAAAGAATTCCAAAGCATTAAGTTCTATGAGATATATATCTATAAATCAAATTTTAATAACTTTACTTTCCACGAAGTTTTTGGAAACTGAAATATGTTATTTATTTGCACAAAAGAATGCTTTGCACAGAATATAGCATGATTAGCATTAGATTTACAGGGTGGCACAAAAATATCCAATTACATTAAGAGCTATTAATAAAAAATTGCTAGAATTGTACTTTCGTTTACGTTAAGCGTTTTTAACATTTTCTAACATTTCTAACACTTTCCAACAAGGTTGAAAAGTGTTTATGACTTCGGTTTGTCTGTCTGTCTGTCCGCGCTCTAACTTCCGTAAATATTTATGGAATTTCTTGAAACTAATATATGTTATTCAAGTTCACTATCGGAAGTTCCCTATTGAAAATGGAGTTTATACCTCTACTGGTTTGTGTACAGGGACACCCGAAAGTATTTCAAAGCATTGTGTTCTATGAGAGGTATTTCTATAAACCATATTCTCATACCTTTACTGTAGACATTCCTTAATGAAATTGAAATATGTTATTCAAGTTTACTATTGGATGTTTCCTGTATAAAATGGAGGAAATACCACCACCGATTTATGTACAGGGACACTCAAAAGTATTCCAAAGCATTGCGTTCTATGAGAGATATTTCTATAAATCAAATTTTAATAACTTTATTTTCCACGAAGTTTTAGGAAATTGAAATATGTTATTTATATGCACAAAAAAATGCTTTGCATAGAATATAGCATGATTAGCATTAGATTTACAGGGTGCCACAAAAATATTCATTTATATTAAGAGCTGTTAACAAAAAGTTGCTAGAATTGTACTTTCGTTGACATTACGCGTTTTTAACACTTTCTAACATTTTTAAGTATGAATATGATTTCAGTTTGTGTATCTGTCCAACTGTCTGCCCGCGCTCTAACTCCCGTAAATATTTATGGAATTTCTCGAAACTGATATATTTTATTGAAGTTTACTATCAGATGTTTCATATTGAAAATGAAGTAAATCTCTCTTCTGGTTTGTGTACAGGGACACCCAAAAGCATTCGAAAGCATTGAGTACTATGAGTGTTATTTTTATAAATATTTTCCGTATAGAATGTTCCCCATTTAAAATGACATTAATAGTTCCTGTATAACTAGTTTGTTTACAGGGACAACAACAACAACGACAAAAAATTCGATGCATTACGTTTTAGGACAAAATTTTGAAAGTTATATTTAAAAATCTTTCTACTGTAAAAATCATAAATATATTGAAATGTATTGGTAATATTCTAAAATAATGTTTTTTATAGAATATGATATGATTAACTTTATGATTTACAGGGCTACACTAAAATATTCAGAGAGATCAAAAGCTGTAATTATAATATAATGGCTGCATTTTCTTTTGCGTTAAGCCTTTTTAACACTTTCCAAAATGCCCAAGAGTAATTCTAAAATCCATTAGTCTATCTGTATATTTTATAGATCTTCTGTCTGTTGCGTGATAACGTAGGCAAAGAATATTAAAAGTTATTCGATACAACAATTACGTACAGTTGGAAAGTGTTACTAATCAATGCGTACTTCATGATTTTTCTTTCTTGTTTTACAAATTAAACGGGGATTTTCCAGATTTACAACATTTTCTGGTCCTTTTCTGTAATTTCATGTGCATATAAAAAAATTCGTACATTTTCAAATGTCGTAATTACGTCAGACACACTTAGCACTGGCGTAAGCTCAGCCTCAGGAATTTGAAAAAAATATAGTAGAAAAAATATAAACAATTTGAAAAAATATAAACTAAAAAAATATAATAATAAACTAAACTAGTGGATCTGCAGATCAGGAGCCTCAACGTCCTATTTACATCAGACATTATTCAATAGGTCATTTTTATTTATTCCTTATTATATAATCGTATATATTGATTCGATCGACTTGTTACCATAATCAGATACATTCCTGAGGGGGGCTGCCGCCACCCTCAACCCCCCGCTATGTGTAAAGTTAATAAAATGCTAACTTTGTGCATTTTTAGTCGTTTTAGCGTTAAAATAGCCTAATTTTCCCTTAAAAACATTTAAAAAAGCTCCAATAAGGGAAGAAATGGATTTGGCGCCAAATTTGGCGACTGTTTCCCTCCTTGGCGATTTTTTTGGCGACCTTTGCGAGAAAATCCTTATTAGGGATATACCAAATATGGAAGCTCTAATCTCATTATGAGATACGAGAATTTTCCAGAACAGTCTGTGTTCGATAGAAAAGTATAAAAGGAGCATTTTTTCGCCAAGGCAGTCAGTCTCAGATCTGTGTCAGTTTCGTGAAATGCTTGCTTTGCTTTGAGCCTCTTTAGATGAGACTTTCTTTATGTGTTATTGCTAAATAGTTTGTACCGATGTTTTGCTGTTAACGGCTGTTGTTTAAGCTGTGTTTACTGGTTGAATTGAAGCTGATACTTGGTTTATAGACCTGTATTTTTCTGGAACTTCCTGTGAATACATCATTGAATTTTTGCAAGTTTTGCCTTTCATTCTCGGACAACTTACGGACCGACAAGTACGCAACAATATGTATTCTTAATGAACGACGGTCTTGTATTATTTCCCTGAAATTCATAAATACCAAATTTCATAACTACCAAATTTCATACAAAAAAAAATTACATAGCATATCGGAAATATTTTGCGTAACCTTTAAACTAATTTCCAATTCTATGCCCACAATTATCAACAAGAAAACATGCTTTTAAAATTCTAACATAAATTCATTATATTTGATGGGGTGTAACCATGTTAAAATAAACTTTTAAGAAATATCGACTATAGACCGTAATAGTACGAAATTATTTTATATATCCCGGAAAAGTAGCCACAGTCATTATAAACGCCAATAATAAGAATAAACTTAATTAATTATAACTCATTAATTTTTCAAACTAATTTGACATCATTCGGATGATTACAGTACATACTCGGAATTATTTTGTGTGGTCCCATAAATTATTTAGTCTATACATAACCTTTTTTAAGAGTAAACATAATTTTAAGCATCTTTATAATGTATGATAATTTTATTAAGTTCAATGCAGCATAAACGCATTAAAGTGCGCTCTTAAATAAAAGTTTGTCCATAGGCTCTAATGCTACGAAATTCTTTTGCGTGTCTCTGTAAACAAACCATAAACATTCTATACACCTGTAAAAACTATTCAGCTTACTTTGCGTTTAAAATTAATAATTGTTCCAAATTTAACATCGTTTGGATGACTACGTGACATTGTCAGAACAATTTTGTAAGGTCCTGTACATTAATTAGAAAGCTTAAGAGCACATATTTTCTTCAAACAACATAAGTTAAACATCTTACTCATGTACGCTAGTTTAATTTTCTTGATTGCAAAGTAATGATATTAAAATGCGTTTAAACGCAATTCACCTCATACGCCGTAATGTGAAGTATTTTGGCGTGTCCCTGTCTACAATCCATACGATCCATAAAAAGTATAGGCCTAAAAAAATAAATAGCTATTTCTATACCGAGCCTGAATATATGTGTCAATTTGCAAATCAATCGGAGAATTTTTGCGGCCGCTATTGCGGTACATACAAATTCTTCCCATAGGCCGTAATGATAAAAAAAATTTGGCGTGTCCCTGTACACGAACTGCAAATGGAATGCACACCCAAAACTATACAGCTAATTTCGTGGGGATCATGAACATGTGTACCAAATTTCAAGTCAATAGCGTGATATTTGCGGCCGCTATCGCACGACAGACAGACGGACAGACGGAACACAAAATCCTTTTGAGTCTCAACAGAGGCCCTCCACTGACGTTTCGGTAAAAATTCGAAGTCAATAGCTTGATTTTTGCGGTTGCTATCGCGGTACATACAGATTCTTCCCATAGGCCGTAATAATAGGCTTTGGCGTGTCCCTGTACACGAACTACAAATGGAATACACACCTAAAACTATACAGCTAATTCCGTTGGGCTCATGAATATGTGTACCAAATTGCAAGTCAATAGCGTGATTTTTGTGGCCGCTATCGCGATACATACAAATTCCTCCCATAAGCCGTAATGATAAGAAAAACTTTGGCGTGTCCCTGTACACGAACTACAAATGGAATATATACCAAAAACTATACAGCTGATTTCGTGGAGCTCATGAACATGTGTACCAAATTTCAAGTCAATAGCGCTATTTTTGCGGCCACTACCGCGATACATACAAATTCCTCCTATAAGCCGTAATGATAAGAAAAACTTTGGCGTGTCCCTGTATACGAACTACAAATGAAATACATACCAAAAACTATACAGCTAATTTCGTGGGGCTCATGAACATGTGTACCACATTTCAAGTCAATAGCACTATTTTTGCGGCCGCTATCGCGATACGTACAAATTCCTCCCATAGGCCGTAATGATAAGAAAAACTTTGGCGTGTCCCTGTATACGAACTACAAATGGAATACATACCAAAAACTATACAGCTAATTTCGTGGGGCTCATGAACATGTGTACCAAATTTCAAGTCAATAGCGCTAATTTTGCGGCCGCTATCGCGCGACAGGCAGACAGACAGACACAGCCCAAAACCGTTTTGAGTCTCAACAGAGGGCCTCCTCTGACGTTTCGGCAATAATAAACTAAAAACTAAAACTAAAAAATATAATAAACTAAAAAAATATATATAAACTAAAAATATATATATAAACTAGAAAAATATAAACAAAAATTTGAAAAAATATAAACTACACTGATTTTGCGTTTGCAGTTTTTTACAGAAACCCTGTTCTTAAACATTCTAATAACATATGTCAATTTCATTATACTGAATAGAGTGTGACCATGTTAAAATGCATTTGAAAGAAATTTCGTCTACAGACTGTAATGGGACGAAATCCTTTTGTGTGTCCTGGATGCATCCGCTCTCATTTTTACATAAAGTAGAATAACGTATTCTCCAAGCAACAACACACGATCCGTATTCAGTAATTCATAGACACATGTTACAATATCTGCACAATTCCCGTTCTTCACCTAAAATAGCGCAAGGTTGAGTAGTTGGGATTGGTTGGGTTTTACATCGCACTAGTGCTACAATATAGGCAAGTGGCGACGGTCTGGAACTTACTTTTGAGGATGGTCCGGAGACATCATAGATATAGTAATTTATATAGATCTATCATTCCATTGTTATCATGCAAAATTTTTGATGCCGAAAAAAATTATCAACCGGTAGTGAAACTGGGCAATTGTAATAGCCCAGAATGAAAGAAAGAAAGAAAAGGGTAAAAAGAAAGAAAAATGAGTATCTACAGTTTTTCATTCACCTTTAGTACATAAATTATTAATATATTTTATTTGCTAAATTATCAGTGCGCATTCACTCGGAGAAAGCATATATATAGTAATATATATAGATCTATCATCCCCATGTTATCGAGCAAAAAATTTTGATGATGAAAAAAAGTTCTAAAATCAGCCATTAGAGAGTACTGAAAAAAAGAATAAAAAGAAAAATGAATTTGAAACTGCATCTGGAGTTTTTCATTCACTTTTAGTAAATAAATTATTCATAAATTTTATTTAATAAATTATCCGTGTGTATTCCCGTGCGTGATTTACTCGGGGAAAGGCAGCCATTAGAGTGACTTTTCCCGAAAAAAAAAAATGTATAACTTTTTCCCTCTCGCTATGACCAATCTATGTCTTATTACTATATCTATGGGAGAAAGATGACAATTATCCGGTAAAAATGGCCGTCTTTCTCGGAGTGAAAAGGAATCACTTTTTCTCCCTCAATGATCAATCTCTGTCTTATTATTATTACTCTATCTATGGGAGACATGTCATCACAATTTTGATCCTCCGTGGAGGAGGAAAAGAGTTATTTTAGGCAGTGACGGCTCGTGCACCGCAAATAGGTGAAGAGGCCCACTTTATTTTACACTGCATTCATTTATAGAATATAAATTTACGTTTAAATAAGTATTTTTAGTTAATTTTAGCCAAGATTATGCTTAATAAAAGTCATGCATTGAAAATACTTCAATATTATTTTTGAGCTCTTCACCTATTTTCGGTTCACGAGCCGCCACTGATTTTAGGATAAAAGAAGTAATTCCAATTTGAATGTCATATAGAAGTGCTTGATTGTCAATTTCATTTTGGTCAGCAGAAAATTTTTTACAACGATGAATGCGGGAAAATGACTTTTTGAAGAACGATATATGCGGGTTCCGTTAACATTATTTAAATACAGTTTGTGCAGGAACCATAGGAATAAAACGATGGATGCGGGGTTTCACTGTATTAGCTTTTCAGGCCCTATAAATCATACGCCGTTCAAATTTTGTTTCTTGAAAATCAAGAACTTCTTTATTACTTTAACTTTAACCGAATTTCGATACTCAGTTCACATTTTGTATTAATAATTTTTAACGGTATTCAGACCGAAATTACGCAAGTTTCAGAGAAAGCCAAATCTTTTTATAACAATGTTTATATTACTTGTCTATCTCAGCTTCTATTTAACATTATTTCAAAAGTAACATATCACTTTAAAACTTATTTGAATTGGATTTGAAGAGTAGATGTTGCAAATCATTTAAAAGTTTTAAATTTCAGTATCTCCAATTCTAATTATGTTTAGATTGCTTATAATACACCATTCCAAAGATATTTTAAAGTACTTTTATTGCGGACTTTTAAACTGATATAAGCTCTTCAAATTCCTTACAGGAGTTTCGGAAAAAACAACGGAAAACCCAGAACGCCTTTATTTTTCTATATTTTGCAGAGCTTCGAATTCCGATACTCTGTTCCCATTTCGTACTAAGGGTTTTTAACGGTATTTAGCCCAGAATTATGCAAGCTTCGGAGAAAACCACAAAACACTCAGACATAAATCTTTTTATAACAGTGTTTATATTACTTTTGTATCTCAGCTTCTAATTAACATAATTTCAAAAGTAATATATCATTTAAAAATTTATTTGAATTGGAATTGAAGAGTAGACGTCGGAAATCTCTGTCGCCAGATGGCGCTTTAATATTTTAAAATTTCAATATCTCCGATTCTAAATATGATTAAATTACTTATATAGGGTAGATTAGATCGTAGCCACCACCAGGTTGGGAGTTTGCCACGATCCTAATTTTCAAGGGTCGTTTTCACAGGGAACGAACAGATTGTTTCATATAATGAAACGTAAAGGGATGAAGCTGTCGCCACAGATCAAATATTTGCAACAGTTAGAATTTTCAAAGGTATTTGCACTATGAGCGAGCAAGATAGTGTAGGTTCTAAAACGAGGAGAAGGCGCCACCGAGCGGGAGTTTAATACGGTGAGATTTTTCATGGATCGCGAACTAGCTGGTCGTCGAGGGCAGCTAGTTAACAATAAAAAAGAAATTGTGGGGCCTGCAGTCCGCATAGATTATTAACATTTTCCAGCTGTATCGACCCGTTATATCGTTTAGCCTGTTTTTATTTTGCTTCCCTAATAAAAACTGAAAATGCAGGGTTTTTTTTTTTCCCGAAGTAGGAAAAATTTCATTAATGTTATATACTATTTATATTACATGTATATATTACTTTAAACTAGTTGGCATAGGTGGACTCTGCTCAGTTCCCCATCATATTTATGTTCTCATAAATTTCTTGTACAGGATTCTTGTACATATTACAATCATGTTAAAAGAAATGAATTTGACCAAAGCTTGATACAGTGACAGAATGAAATCCCCGCCTAATAGGCTATCCATCGTTCACTTCGATATATTTATGTTATACTAACCTATTAATTTATTTTATAACGGTCTATACCGTTGTTTAGTTTTCATGCTACTATTTCCAATGCAATAATCCTCAAAATTCATATTTATATGAAAAATTTACAATTTCGATATGTTGATAAAATCGTAAATTACGAATAATTTACGAAATTTTCCTATTAGAATATTTGTATTCAATCATGTTCAAACAAACATCATAAATGTAATTTTGAAGTTGTCTAATGTATTTACGATCCTCAAAATGGAAGTTTATGCTCAATTTTGCCTTATTCTGACACGTTAAGTAAATCGTAAATTCCAAATAACTTACGAATTTTTTAAATTGGAAAAATCATAGTCTGTGATATTCATGCCAGTATCCTAAATAATATTTCGAATGTGGTTTGACATCTTTACGAGGAAAATATCCCTCAAGATTAAGGTTTATGTGAAATTTTGCTCTATTCTGCCATGTTAAGAAATTCATAAATTTCCAATAACTTGCGAAATTTTCAGAGTAGCATATTTATAGTTACTGGTGTTTCTTCTGGCATCAAAACTGATATTTTAAAACTGGTCTGAACAGTGAAAAGTTTCCATTTAATGCACGTTTAAGTGAATTTTTGTCCTATTCTCCCATGTTAAGAAAATCGTAAATTTCTAATAACTTACGAAGTTTTTTAATTCGAATGTTGCAAATGAATAGGGTTCTTGCCAGTGTCGAAAGTAATACTTTAAAACTGATCTGACCTCTCTGCGATCATTTGTTCGTGAGATATCGTGTAAACAGACTAACACACTAACGGACTGACACACTAACAGACACCCTACAGACAGACACCATAGAAATTTTGTCATTTTCGGATTCCCCATACCTGAAAACGTGTAGAAAAGTCAAAAGACCGTGGTCGAAATTTTTCACGATTACCTAAGTTCCCCATCCCTATAGTATGATGGGGAACTAAAAACTGAGTAGATTAAATTTATGTAGCCTTGTATATTACCTTAAAAAAAAAAAAAAAAAAAAAAAAAAATTTCAAAACAACTTTTTTTTTTTTTTTTTTTTTTTTTAATGATGGAGCGTGAAATGACGCGGTAACTTCTTGCATAGCTTCATGTCTAAAGAAAAACCATTAAAAAGACTGTACATCCTCTAAAATTCGTAGTCTTACTAATAAATAATACAAAAGATAAACTAGTTGGCATAGATGGACTCTGCTCAGTTCCCATCGTATATATATATTCATATATTTCTAGAACAGGACATTCTCTTAACATATTTATCATGTTAAGAGAAATGAATTTGAAAAAACTCTTGACACAGTGACAGAATGAAATCCCCACCTAATAGGCTATCCACCGTTCACTTCGATATATTTATCTTATTCTAATCTACTAATTTATTTTATTAGGGTAAATTTCGTAATTTAGTTTTTATGCTACTATTTCCAATGCAACATTCCTCAAAATGAATAATTATATGGAAAATTTTCAATTTTGTTATGTTGATAAAATCGTAAATAACGAATAGCTTACAAAATGTTCCTATTAGAATATTTGTATTCACTCATGTTCAAACCAATATCATAAATGTTATTTTGAAGTGGTCTGATATATTTATGATCCTGAAAATGGCCGTTTTTGCTCAATTTTGTATTCATCTGCCATTTTAAGAGGATCGTAAATTCCAAATAACTTACGAATTTCTTAAATTAGAAAATTCATACTCTATGGTATTCATGTCAGTATCCTAAATAATATTTCAAAAGTGGTCTGACACTTTTACGATGAAAATATCCCTCGAAATTGACGTTTATGTGAAATTTTGTCCTATTCTGCCATGTTAAGAAATTCGTAAATATCCAATAACTTGCGAAATTTTCAAAGTGGCATGTTTATAGTAACTGATGTTCATTCCGGCATCAAAACTGATATTTTAAAACTGGTCTGACATTTTTACAACAAAAATATTTCATTTAATGCACGTTTAAGTGAACTTTTGTCCTATTCTCCCATGTTAAGAAAATCGTAAATTTCAAATAACTTACGAAGTTTTTTAATTCGAATGTTGCAAATAAATAGGGTTCTTGCCAGTCTCGAAAGCAATATTTTAAAACTGGTCTGACCTCTCTGCGATCATTTGTTCGTGAGATATTGTGTAAACAGACTAACAAACTAACGGACTGACACACTAACAGACACCCTACAGACAGACAGCATACAAATTTTGTCATTTTCGGATTCCTCACATCTGAAAACGTGTAAAAAAGTCAAAAAACGAGGTCGAAAATTTTCACGATTACCTAAGTTCCCCATACCTATAGTATGATGGGGAACTAAAAATTATCACTGAAAATTTACTTTTTGAATAATTTCCGTTTATATATATATAGTGTACCTGAACCATTTCGTGGGTCGCTGCAAATGAATCAATTACGCTCATCATAGCGTATTCTACAGGAGAAACGATTCGGTGTTTCTTGAAAACGAAGGGTTGTAAAGTTTTTAAAATATCTTACAGATCACAATAGGCATCGGTAATCTTTTCGAAGTCTTTCTCCACAAACTAATTGCAATTTGTGTGCTTTTTACTTTCTCTTACCCATAAGGTAGAGAAAGTACTGCTTTTGGGTCAAATTTTCGAACGCGAGATTTTGTTATATTTACACGTTTTGAGGTCCCCTGAATACGAAAATCATGTTTTTAGCAAATGGTCTGTGTGTATGTCTGTCTGTTATCAGCATATCTCAAAAACAAATTATGGCAGAAAGTTCAAACTTGGTATTCTAAATGTGTATCATATACGGATGCTACAGTAAGCTTTTCGTTAAGATCAAGCAAATGGTTCGTGTACAGGGACAATCAAGAGAATTCTAATACATTACGTCTATGGGGGAAATTGCAGGTAAGTAGAGTTCAACGTCTATAGACTGCACTAAACCAAATGAAACGAACATATATTTTTTGTAATAGAGATAGTTAACTGGGGAAAATTTTTTGTGCATGTAGGAGCCTCGCCTCCCCCCCCTGGGGGGGATGTCCCCCCTCGAGGGGAGTAAATTTTCATGATGGGTATCATTCAAAAGATCTTGCGAATACCTTTAAAACGAATGGTTGAACTATAAATCTGTGGTAATTTAAAACAAAGTTATAGATTTTTTTTTAATTTTAACGAAAAAAAAAAAAAAAAAAACAGAAAAAAAATCTTTTTTTTTTTTTTTTTTTTAAATATTGAGAGTAAAATGGACTTTTTTGGATATTTAGTGTTACACTACCTCTCTAATATGGAAATCGTCTGCATTATCATAAAAAATAATTTTTTTAAATAATAATTCTAATAAATTATTTTTTAAAAACAGAATTATTTTTTAATAACCGAATTAAATTCTATATAAATGTAGGTGCATTAATGAAACGGGGGGTTGAGGGGGCGATAGCCCCCCTCACACAGAACTAATTATCGTATAAAACTCTTCTGAAGCCTAATTTGAATTGTTTAGCATAGGTTTACATGACAGTTCTCGTTATCTTTCCTCTTAATCTGCAACCTGTATTTATAGTATTCAATTTCAGGGTAAGAGAAAGTCGTGTGAGTGACACACCAGATTATTTTTAATAGCGAACACGCTATTAAAAATAAACTTAATAAATAAAAATAAACTTTATAAATAAAAATAAACTTAATAAATAAACTTAATAAATAAAAATAAACTTATTAAAGTAAACTTAATAAATATATATCAGTTTCAAAGCATTATAAACATATTTAGAGAAATTAAAGCGCGGACAGACTAACAAATCGAAGTCATTATTTTTGCACTTTGTTGGAAAACGCATATCCACTAATTTAGTTGCACAGAAAAAAAAAAAAAAAATCTTTTGTTGAGACAAAAAAAATTTTATTAAATCAACCAAATAATTTTGTTCATATAGTTTCAACAAAAATTTTGTTAGTAGAACCCAAATTATTTTTTTGATTTAACCAAACAGTATTGTTGATGTTTTTTTTTTTTTTTTTTTTAATTCACAGACAGACGTATGACATAGCTTATCGAACTATCCAGGGTCAATTCTTCTTCTTTCAGCCATATTCGTTTGGTTAACCGAAGCAAGCTAATTTAAATAACCGAACAAAATTCTTGTTGAAACGACAAAATAAACCTAAAAACCCGCCAAAAAAAATAAATTTGGTATTTCCAACAAAACAATTTTTTCAACGCAAATGTTTATCTTTGACTCTGTAAATTAACTAATGATGCAAATCATACGATGTGGTCCAGAAAATATGCTTTTGTGCGTATAAGTAACATATGTTAATTTTATTGTGTTTTGTACAGTACAAAGGTATTAAAATATGCTTTAGAGAAATAGCGCTCCTAGAACGTAATGCTTAGGCATTCTTTTGGGTGTGTCTGCACGTGTACACAAACCAGTGGAGCTGTATAAACCATTTTAGGGCAATATGCCATGCAATTAATTTAAATTACACGTATCCTATTCAAGTCATTTTAACAATATATACAGAAATTAGAGCGCTGGCACGCGTACGGATAGACAGACAAACTGAAGTCATAATCATAAACACTTTACAACTTCATTAGAACAGGTTAAAATCCTCACACTGAAATTGCATTTCGATTCCAAGTTATCGATGGTTTTCCCGGATAATTGATTTTCTAGCTCAAATTACTGACTGGACAAGACACTCACGACCATAGATATAGTATTAAAACATAGATTGATCAGCAAGAGGGAAAAAGTGATACCTTTTCTCTTGGGAAAAGTCACTCTAATGGCTGCCTTTCCCCGAGTAAATCACTCACAGGAATACACACGGATTTAATAGTAAATAAAATTTATGAATAATTTATTTACTAAAGGTGAATGAAAAACTCCAGATGCAGTTTCAAACTCATTTTTCTTTTTTTTTTTTTCAATACTCTCTAGTCTCTAATGGCTGATTTTAAAACTTTTTTTCGGCATCAAAAATTTTTGCTCGATAATAATATGGGGATGATAGATCTATATATATATATTACTATATCTATGGTCACGACGCTTCGACTCCGGAAACTGTTTGGAATATTCCTCATTTTAAAATTGCCATTATTATTATTATTATTTATTTATTTTTATTTTTTTTTTTTTTCAGAAAACGTCAGCCAATAAAAGTCTGTTACTGTCGGACAATCCAATTTTAACCATTTTAACGGTTCATATTGTAATAGTTCCTAATAAATTTGAAAAAAAAAAAAAAAATGGTTGTTTTCAATTTGTTTGTTTCTCCGCACTCTAACATATCTAGATATTCATCGGAAGGATCGGAAGCCTTAAAACAGATGTATGTTAGTAGAATCTCTCGTTCAATATGATTTAAGTAGCCCGACTGACATGTATATAGGATCATTCGAGAGTTCCAATGCATTACGTTCTATGAGCCGCATTTCTGTAAAGTATATTATAATATCATTGACTTCAATAACAGCCCTCAGTATTTTATTGAAGTAAAGAACACTCTTTAAGGGCCCGCTTCATTCACCTTCGCCGGAAGCCGAAGCTAATGTTATTCTATGGGAAATTTTTCTTTACAAATAATTTATTAACTAATGCATATTTTTAAATTCTATTTTCACATTCTAAAAATTCCCAGCTGTTAAATGGACGGACCTTTTTTAAAAAAATATTTTTTTAATTTTTTATATTTTATTTTGAAGCTGCAAAATACGAATTTTCAATATGTGAATTTTTTTCATTTTGCAATTTCAAAATAAAATATTAAAAATTAAAAAAATACTTTTTTAAAGAAGGTCCATCAATTTAACAGTTGGGAATTTTCTGAATATGAAAACAGAATTAAAAAATATGTATTAGTTAATAAGTTATTTGTAAAGAAAATTTCCCCATAGAATAACATTGGCTCGGGCTTCTGGCGACGGTGAGTGAAGAAGGCCGTTTAACGGAGGCACACATAAATATAAGTATAATTATTTCTGTAGATAGGAACATACAAAGGATGACACTTTTTGTAATTACAGTCAACTCTCTCTAATCCACAGACCTATAATCTACAAATCCCTCTAATCCGCAATTGATTTTTTAATGTAAACAAAGAAATTTACATCTCATATATTAAAAAAAAAATTGCAACATTTTTCGCATTTTTAATTTTTAGTTCCTCATCATACTATAGGTATGGGGAACTTAGGTAATCGTGAAAATTTTCGACCTCGGTTTTTTCACTTTTTTACGCGTTTTCAGGTGTGAGGAATCCGAAAATGACAAAATTTCCATGGTGTCTGTCTGTAGGGTATCTGTTAGTCTGTTAGTGGGTTAGTGTGTTAGTCCGTTAGTTTGTTAGTCTGTGTACATGATATCTCTCGAACAAATTGTCGCAGAGAGGTCAGATCAGTTTTAAAATATTAATTTCGACACTGGCAAGAACCCTATTCATTTGCAACATTCGAATTGAAAAACTTCGTAAGTTATTAGAAATTTACGATTTTCTTAACATGGGAGAATAGGACAAAAATTCACTTAAACGTGCATTAAATGGAAACTTTTTACGGTAAAAATGTCAGACCAGTTCTAAAATATCAGTTTTGATGCCGGAATGAACATCGGTAACTATAAATAGGCTACTTTGAAAATTTCGCAAGTTACTGGAAATTTACGAATTTCTTAACATGGCATTATAGGGCAAAATTTCACATAAACGTCAGTTTTGAGAGATATTTTCATCGTAAAGATGTCAAACTACTTTTGAAATATTATTTAGGACACTGGCATGAATATTAATGACTATGAATTTTCCAATATAAAAATTTCGTAAGTTATTTGAAATTTACGAATTTCTTAACATGGCAGAATAGAAGAAAATTTCACATAAACGTCCATCTTGAGGGATGTTTTCATGGTAAAGATGTCAAACACCTTTCTAAATATTATTCAGGATATTAGCATGAATATCATAGACTATGATTTTTTTCAATTTAAAAAATTCGTAAGTTATTTGGAATTTACGATTTACTTAACATGTCAAAATAAGGTAAAATGGAGCATAAACTTCCATTTTGAGGGTCATAAATACATTAGACAACTTCAAAATGACATTTATGATATTTGTTTGAACATGATTGAATACAAATATTCTAATAGGAAAATTTCGTAAATTATTCGTAATTTACGATTTTACCAACATAGCGAAATTGTAATTTTTTCATATAAATATGAATTTTGAGGATTATTGCATTGGAAATAGTAGCATGAAAACTAAACAACGGAATTGACCCTGATAAAATAAATTAATAGATTAGAATAAGATAAATATATCGAAGTGAACGGTGGATAGCCTACTAGGCGGGGATTTCATTCTGTCACTCTATCAAGCTTTTCTCAAATTCATTTCTTTTAACATGGTTATAATATGTCTTGCACTAGAAATTTACGAGAACATAAATTTGATTTGGAACTGAGCAGAGTCCACCTATGCCAACTAATTTTAAATCAAATTTGTAGCTTAATCCTTGCTTTGAAACGTTTTCAATCAAATTTTTAGCTTAATCCTTGCTTTGCAACGCAATTGGGGAGAGAAAAAAACAGTAACATTTTTGCATTTATTATCCTGCAATTCATACAGACTAGTGTTAAGTCAAGCCAAAGAATGTCAAGAAAGTATATAAAAATTTAAAACAAATCACTGTTACATCAATATTTAACTAAATTAAAAATAATGAGTGATGAATATTATTTCTGTACTTTAAAAAATATTTTCTTTTGTATTTTTTTTTTTTTTAATATGTTTGTTTACATTTTATTGGTACATATTATTTAAATATACTTAAATTATTTACCATCAAATATGAATATGATTGATTAGTTTTATTATTACTGAAGAAATATTCTATTTTAAAATTTATTAGAAATTGTCTTTCCATTTTGATGTCTATTCATGAATTAATAATAATAACTGACTTTGTATCAGTAAAAGAAAAATGTAAACAAAGACAATGACCTCTAATCCCCAAATTCCTATAATCCGCACAACCTCTGGACAAAATTTTTGGAGATTAGAGGGAGTTGACTGTACAATATATGAATTAGGGTTATTTTTAGGATACAGAATATGTAAAATGAGATACGATAGTTTTTTTTACAACTTTCAACATAAATAAATAAACTAAATATAAATAAATAAGGGCCCACGTGTATCGGGGTGTATAGGAGTTAAAGCGGATTGACTGCAGGCGGGTCCTAGGCCTGGGTGGAATGCTCGCCGTGGAGGTTTTTTAAGGGATCCTACTAGTAAATACGCGATTTTCGGAGAAAACCACTGAAAACTACGAACGACTCAATCGACGAGTGTGACCTGGGATCGAACATCTAGGGCCCACGATCTGCAGATGAATTAAAATAATAGTGGCCTGTGTGGCTAAAAGGGGTTCCCGATGAGGTTTCCTATTGGCTCTGCGAAAAGTTTTCTCTATATTAATTTTGACTAATTGTTTCTCATAGTAATTATTCAATTAATTTTCTTTAATAATCATCTATGTCTATTTTTTTTTAAATACAATGAGTATCTTTTTTACTGCATATCAAATGGTAAATATAATAACAGCTATACAAATGAGTGTAAACAGACATTAACATTGGGAGTGGCACTACACATTTCAATCAGCTATATGAAAGGTCCTTGTCCCTGAGAGCACCTTTAAATTAAAGCAATCCTGGTAACTCTTAGACTTTTCTGCCCCCTTCCTCCCTCGCTAATGGGAGCACAACAAAAACTTAGATTAAAATGTCAATAGCACATTGTTTTTTAATCGATTTGTGTGGTGATTTATAAGTAACTATATCGCCATGAATAGTGAATAATGAAAGATAATCACTACTATTTTCATGATCCACAAAAGAAATATTTGAATAAATATAGAGAAAAAACATGACACTCGTTATTTATAACGAAACAGAAGCTTTTGTGATCCAAAGTCACAAAATTCGATTTTTGAAAAAAAAATAAACAAAAGTTGTTATTATGGTGAAGGTCGGTTGTTTACGCAAGGAATCGGAAAGCTCTTCGGCAAACAGCCAATTAGGGAAAATTAATTTACTTTTTCAGTTTTCTTTTTTTTTTTTTTTTAGGGCTTAAAAATTAATACAGTTATTTAAATTCCTAAAAATGTATTTGGTAATTTACACTACAATTGCAATGTCCGAAACATTCTCACTGGAAACAGATGAAACCAGATAACAAACAATAATGTTCTTTTCGATCCATCTCGACAATGGACGATTCATTCAAAAACCAGAATAAAGAAGCATAAAATGAACAAAGAAAAAGTCAATTTCAAAGCCAAACACAACACATG
This sequence comes from Salticus scenicus, assembly GCA_963930645.1. Classification (NCBI taxonomy): domain Eukaryota; kingdom Metazoa; phylum Arthropoda; class Arachnida; order Araneae; family Salticidae; genus Salticus; species Salticus scenicus. The sequence goes on along the minus strand of OZ005649.1, from coordinate 402,321,405 downwards.
CTTTTTTACTCACCGATATGTCTGTGACCGACGTGAGGCTAGAATCCTGGTCTATCCGAGAGGATGAATCTACACGGGGATGTTGGGAGGAGGTTCGAGAAGCAGATGCGAATTTGACTACGACTGCTTGGTCGGTAGTGGTGCCATCTGTGGACAGACAGCGTAAAGAACTTTCTGAAAATAATAATAATAATAATAACAGGGCTCCCAACATATTTTAGCTACCGAAAAGGGTAAAAGAGGACCATTTACAGTTCAAAAGAGGACTTAGGAGGACCATTTATAATAAAAAAAAAAGAGGACTTCAGAGGTATTTTTTTTTATCCAAATATTATAACAAATGCAAACATTTTACACTATCATCGTTTTAAACATCTCGTTAAACAATCATTTAATCATAAAACATATTAAATATAACATAACAATAGTTAATACCAACGAGGAAAAAATATCCAATAATTTTTATTTACCATTTATACTGCTGCATTGGAAACTTCTTAAATTTAAGGGAGGGGGGGACCATAGTAGTAGTAGTTATTTGAAGAAAAAGTAAGGCAGTTTAATTCCTGAGTAAGTTTTCAAAACTTATTTAATTATTAAAGATTTATTCTTATAATTCTACAATGATACACTGGGAGAAAAAACAAAAAACAAAAATTACGCAGCAGATTGTGAGATTATTTGGAAATTACACAGATTATGAAATAATACATTTGATTTTCTAAATGATATAATGAAATTCCAAAAAGAAATATATATATATATATACAAGATTATTTGGAAGTTACACAGATTATGAAATAACACTTTTACTAAATGATATAAATAAATAAGATGGAAGATTGTGAGATTATTTGGAAATAATTTAAAATATTTGTAGTCCCTGAAAAAAATCTTTTCTTATAGGTTCTGGGGTTATAATAAACTAAATTTAAAAGTAGCATTTACATTGTGGGTGGAGAAAAATTATTCTACACTCATCGTCATCATCAAAATTAACTTTTCAGAGTTCCTAGGAACAGAGTTCCTATCCTTCACCTCTAATAGCAGTAGTATGTAAAATAAATAATATAGTAGAATATATGGCCAGGTAGGTCTTTCTAGATTCAGGCATGAGAGTGCAGAAAATTAAAAAAAGAGGAAACACGCGTGTTCATAAATTTAATTTTAAAAGAAAAGTAACGCTTGCGAGGAAAACTATACAAATGTACGTTCATAAAATTTATTTCAAATGAAAAATAATGCTCACAGGAAAAAACTATACAAAATATTTTAAAAGTGACAAATTAAACTAAAAGAATAATGCACATCAACACGATAAATTATGTGTTAAAAAAAAAAAAAAAAAAAAAAAAAAATGTAAGCTAGCAATCAACATTTAATCATTGGCTGGTGGTGGAAAGTGGGAAAGAAGGGGGGGGGGGGTAAAAAGTAGTTCATGAGAGAAATATTAAACACAATTCTACTTCTTTATGGGTTCTAAAATATCATAAAGTAAGTTTAAAATTAATATTGTGGATGGATAACTATTCAAAAATAAAAGGCTTCCCACAGAATGTTTGATCGGCAATGGTTAGAGATGAAAAAGGAAGGGGGGGGGACAAAAAAAATTACATGAGTGAGAAATATTGAATAATTCTGTTCTTTTATATGTTATAGAATCTGATAAAGCATGTTTAAAATGAATATTGACATTTATATTTTGGATGGGAAAAGATTGAAAATCTAAAGCCTTTCATGGAGCTTTTGAACACTGATCGTTATTGGAGTTAAGCATTTTTAAAAACTTATTTTTAAGTCATTCAAAAGAGGACTAAACGGACTAAAACATTAAAAAGAGAACAAAAACGGTCCTCACTATGAAAAACGGACTTTGGAGGGAAAAGAGGACCATTTGGGAGCCCTGTAATAAAATAAAAAAATTTGGCATTCATATTCGTTTAATTATATATAAGGTAAACGCATCAGAAGTGGACCCTGTACCGGTAGTGGACACTTTTAATTTTTAAACTCCAAAAATAAACTACCTAATAATTCTGAAGATTAGAGCAATGTTCAGGAAGGAAGTTATAGTCCTTTACTGTTAAACCCTTTAACAAAAAATAATTCCGGCCATTAGTTTTAAAATAATGTTGGTTTAACTAGAAAAATTTGCACTTTTTGTGATTTTGCCGTTTTCTTCTTATCACTTTGAATAAGGAAATGAAATTTTATTGGCTGGCTCTCTGCTTATTTTTAACTGATTTCTTCTACCTTTTGCTTTCATATGACTAAAATAAGTATGCAGAATTCATTTATTGTGCTGTTTTTTTTTTTAAATCTTGTATTAACACAGAGTATATTTATGGGTGTCCACTACTGGTACCAAAAAACTGTCATCATGACAAATAGTGGACAGCTTTGTCCACTACTGGCTCATGTGCTTTTAATGCCAGATCCAGTAGAGGACACAATTCTGTAATCTAGCAATTTTAGAGTTGAATTTTAAAGCAAAAATTCAAAGGGGTCCACTACTGGAACAAAAAAGGGTCCACTACTGGGTCTTTAGTGTATCCACTACTGGCTCATTTTAAGCTCTTCAGATTTTTGATTTTTTACATATATAAATGCTACAATTAGCAATTTTCATACTACAGTCGTGTTAAGAAAGAGTTAGTAAAGGTCTGAAATATTAATTATTTTTCGAAACTAAAATTTAGAAAATTACACAAAAAATAGCCGGAAAATGTCCTTAAAGTGTCCACTACTGGTGCGTTTACCTTATATGTCATATAAAAAAATAATAATGATAAATAAATTACCATAAATTTTTCTGTCATTTTTCTTATAAAATTGTAGAGGAAAAGAAAAGAAAGTATTCACACTTAGAATAGAAGTTCTTAATACATAAAGCATAATATCCAATTAAACACCTAAATGCACTGTATAGGTAAACGAAGAAAATGGTTCTTTTTTCTGACTATGAATATTCATATGATATATATATATAAGTTATTCTTTGCAAACAACAAACGAGAAAAAAATTTCCATCTTCCACAGATTATCCAATACTAACCATCCATATAATGTACGATTACAGAGAAAGAACATCTTAAAAAAAAAAAAAAAAAAAAAAAGAAAGAAAGAAAGAAAATCTAATTCAACACTTTATATAACGAACTCTCCGATCGTAATAATACCGAAAATAAATTACTGAAATTAATGTATTATACTATATTAACATACAAAAATGATAGTGAAATGAATTTGGAGGCAACATTTTTTTTTTTTTATGTATTATGTATGGGTTGATTACGTCAAGGAGTGCGCCTTGGGATCACACCCAGAACTTATCTTCTAGCTTCGCGTGACCTCTCGGCCACCAGTATGAGCCGCACATGGAATTTTTTCGGGTTAAAACACGTATAAAATAATTTAAAAATACAGTAGAGCGCCGATTATCCGAACCTTAATTAACCGAACTTCCAATTATCCGAACAGTTTATTTCTCTATTTATTTTTCTTTATCCGAACTTCCAATTATCCGAAAAGCCTATTTCTCGCCTTTGAATGTTTGGAACCGAACGGCAGAACGACGCAGATCCTATTCAATTAACACGTCTAAGAAAAATTCGAGATATGGCAGCATTGAAAAGAATGTCTTTTTTGAGGCAAGCAGCCATCAAAGGCTTTTTTGCTTAAATTATAATTAAAATATAATCTCTAGACTTAAAAAATAAATAAATAAGTAAACATAAATGATAATAATAATATTTTAAAATATTACATAATATAGTGGCATAAACATCCCTGACTATGAATTTTTTAATTTGAAAAATTCGTAAGTAATTTCGTTAGTTATTTGGAATTTACTTAACATGGTAGAATAAGGCAAAATTGAGCATAAACGTCCATTTTGATGATCATAAATATGTCAGACAACTTCAAAATAACATTTATGATATTTGTTTAAGTTATGATATTTGTTATTTAGTTCAATAAATTTTTATTTTTAAACAGGCCAGCACAAATTGGTGCGGCCAGTCCTAAGCCTGGATAAAGTATGAAGGGGTTTTTTATTGACACAATATCCTTAAATTGTCTGTCCAATTATCCGAACTTTTGCTTATCCGAACTAGGGTTTGTCCCGACGTGTTCGGATAATCGGCGCTCTACTGTATTCTAATAATAATAAATAGATGAGAATTTTGCTTACCAACGTCCACTGCCTCTTCGGTAATGTCTGCCACGTCAAAGGGTGTCTCCGCGCCGGTGCATCGGGCACTACTCCTGATGGCCCCTTCTTCTTCGGTACTGGTACCCTTGGCGAACGGGAGCTCTACCGAAGTCGTTAGGGTGTCCGGAAGATCAAAAGTGACCAGGGAAGCTTCAGGTGGCCAGATAGCCTCTTCCTAAAACAAACAATGCAATCGTGACGATCGGTCCGTTGGAACACTTGGATTTGTCTTAGAACTTAAGAAACGTCTATGTGTTACTTATTTTTTCGTAATTTTGGCATTGGTTCTCGTAACAAACAGCTTCTAATTACTATACACTGTTGTGTGTTGTCCCACCCCCGCATACACACACAATTGGGAAAAACAAGTTTTCTTTTAATATTTCATTTCAATATACAAGATTAGGGTAGGAGCACGGAAATTTTCAAAATTATACTTAATGAAATGCTCGAACGATAAAAAGGCAAAAGATTTTTAGAAGAAAAGAATCCTTGATTTGTAAGAGTACAGTCGGAAATAAAAGTGTCCGAACACTAGCAAAAATTCCTATGTAAAAAAAGTACACTTCATACGGTTTTGTTAAATAAATCCTTATCGAATCATGTTCTTACGCTGACTAAGAACAGGATTCGACAAGGATATATTTAACAAAATCGTATGAAGTGTGCATTTTTTACATAGGAATTTTTGCTAGTGTTCGGACACTATTGTTACCGACTGTACTTACACTGACTAAGAACAGTATTGGACAAGGATTTATTTAATAAAACTGTATGAAGTGTACTTTTTTTACATAGGAATTTTTGCTAGTGTTCCGACACTTTTGTTACCGACTGTATGTTGGGGAGGAGGGAGAAGAAAGACAGATTTTCTTACAGACATACCGCATCATGGCCAAAAAAAAAAAAAAAAAAAAAAATGTCAATTTTGAGTTTATATCATTGAAAAATGTATATAAAGAGCCTCAACACACACAAAAAATGTCACATCTCTATCTCGAAAAGTATCTGCCTGAGAGGCAGTTGTGTTGGTTTTATGTCATTGCTAGTCAGTGCTTTATTGTTATCTTTAACCCTTTTAGTCGTAGTGTTCCCGCTGATGGAACACCTAATTTTAATTCTCAAGTGCAAAAACTCATCCCGAAAATTTTTAGCAAAAATTTACATTTATAACATAGCAGAAAAGACCCTTTTTTTTTAACATGAAAATTTAAAATTCCTTTTATTTTAATTTTGTTTGTAAATTCCGGTGGCAGTGTAATTTATATCATCCGAATTACCCTGCGCCGCAAAGGGTTAAGCTGATTTTCCTAATATTGCATTTTTGAATTGTGTCAATTTTCTTGTCAGGTTGCAGTATCTCAAAAACGAATAAAGAGATTAAAACGGAACTTTTTAATCAAATCGAATGCCGTGCACAGGTGAATTTGCCAAGTTGTGGCGGAAACTGAAAAACCGGCAGCGGGACATGAAAACTGGACAAAGAGTCCTTGTGTTACTGGCAATCTTTCTGCGGTTCGTGAGGAGATAGCCAGACATACGCACCCTCAGATTTTTAGAGTATGATTCTCGTCATGGTGTTCGTGTATGTAATAAAAGATAGAAATGAAAAGAAATCGGCTTTAGTATTTTGATCGACGCTAGATTAACATTTATTTTCATCAAAGTACTCACCGGCAGTCGAAGAGATAAAGTAGGGCGCTTTTTTACTTTTATTTGAATAATCTCTAAATTAAAATAAGAAAAACATTTTGAATCCGAGACGCTTTTACAAATATTATAGTAACTAGCACTGCTAAAAAAGAGAAAAAATCGTCACCTTTTTTTCTTTCGTTTCTTTGCTTTTTCTCCTCCGGACGTTGTTCGGATTGGAACTCCATTTTTGGGGCTGCTTGGAGGTCGGGCCGTAAGGGTCCGAGGCACCTTCGGACATGGCCACATCCACGACTGGGTCTGGCGACGGCATCTCCGGTATCAGCGTGTCTTCGCTCGCGGTTTTCTGATCGCCGGTCATTCCTAAGATATTCTGAAGAAGAAAAGGGATGATTATACAGTGCTGTTTCGAAGAATGAAATGTTGATGCTTTAGTTGCAGAAGTGTGAAGTTAATGCATATTTTTGATATTTATTAAGTGTTAACTACAATCTCCCATCATCAGGACCAATTGAAACTTTTTGTCGATGATTGAGGTTTTTTTTTTTTCTCGGCAGTTTAGTTTTCAAAACAAAATGTGACTTATTGAGAAGACGTAAAAAAAATCAAGAAAGAATGAGGAAAAATAGGATCTAAAAGAAACTTCAGCATACTGACTAGGCTTTATATGATATACAGGGTTGAAAGAATGGCTTAATTCAGCTAAATTCATACACTTTATCATCTCGTACGTGCGTTGCATTTCACATTCATGGGAAAAAATGTGTTTGGCTAATTCGCAGTACTTGAATCTCAAAATGTTTACAAAATCATCATGCTGAATCTGTCCAATACTCCACGAGAGCGGCGCGCTTATAGAAAAGAGAAGAAAATATAACATAGCTTTCGATTATAGCTAACTAAGTATAGTTAAGATTAATTCGAGCTAATTCTAAGATGGATTTAATTTTCTTTTTGTTACTCATTTTCATCTTTTTTTTTTTTTTTTTTTTAGTTGAGTATGTCCTTATTACAAAAAAAAAAAAAAAAAGAAAAAAAAAGAAAGAAAAAGAGGGCGGGATTATGTATTGAAAAATATTTCAATACTAAATACAAGTTGTTTGATGAGATTGATTATGATTAGATGAGTTTTTCCTTGCTGTATACGTCTTAAATTGTCAGTTTTTTACTACTAAATCACTTCTTGGGAATTATTTTTTATTTTAAAAGAAGGGAGTTCTTTCGGCAGTTTTTACATTCATATACTATAACTATTTCTGTCCAGATTTTTTTTTTTTTTTTTTTCCTTTTCTTTTCTTTTTGAGTTGGTCATTAGTACGGCCACGGCCCTACTAGATCACTCTACGCCAAAGGCGCCAACGTTAAAGCGGCCATAACAGAACTTCAAATATCAATGTATGCCGCGGAATCCATCTGGGAAAGTAGATGGCGCTCGCTGCCAACCCTGAAAATCAGTTTGTAACGTTACATCGTGCTAAGTTTATGCCAAGAAGCAAGAAGTATTCATCCATGGTTCAACAATTCATTATTAAAGAAAGGAAAAATAATGAAAATTAATTTATTATTTTTCAGTGAATTCGTTTAAAATTATTGCCTCAATTATTTTTATGATTCAGATATTTTTGCGTATCTGAAGACTGCATTTTAAATTTTAAATTAATTTAAATGCTCTGCAAGTTTGCTGTGGCGGCGCTGCACGCCGACCCTAACATTCAATGCATTTGATTCCGGAGAAATCGTCGATTGTTATGGCCGCTTTCACGACGTTGGCGTGTTGGCGCCGAGGAGTGATCTAGTAAGGCCGTGGTACGGCGAACAAGGAAGAACTTCGATTATTAAAAAACTAGATTTTACTACATTTTTAAACTTTACTCTTTGACTTCCTAGTTTTCTTTCTTGTTGTTATTTAAACTGCGTGTACGAACGTATTATTTGTGATCAATAAAGTAAACTAATTGTATAAATTGCAAAATCCTGTCGATATCGTTATTGAGTCGAAATAAATGCGCACGACACGCCATTAGGTGTAAAAATGTACGAAAGGGTGCAGTAAGAATAGAACAATGTTGCTGCTTTTATGCTGTTATCTTGCCTACATATTTTTCCCTGTTGAAGAGTGTTGATTAATTAGTTTTACTCAGAACACGGGTTTCGAAACTTATACTCTTCCCTTTTTAACACGCTTTTATTAGCTTCACCTGTATGTATGTTTGTAACTGCTCTAAGAGCAAACAAAAAATCTATATTGTCAAAAAGGACTTTCCCTACGTGAACGCTGTGGCTGTGAGGTAAAGCTCCGGGCTACGAACCTAACGTTCAAGCGCAGTCAGGGGAGATTTTTTAAAAATGGTTTTTGTTTAATTCTAAATTATTTATTTCTCATTCCTTCATTATGCTATTTATTTAGTTAATATTACGTAATTTCTAGGCTTTTTAACACGTTTTTATTTAGTTCACATTTCAATAAAAGCGTGTTCTTTAATTTTTTAAAAGTATAATTTTATTTATATGTCCATCTTACACTAGTGCATTATTGGTTGTGATCTTTACCTGTATGAATTGATTGTTGAGATCTTCCTCGTTCAGTTCGTCGATGTCCGAATTGAACTGGTCGTCGTCTTTCTCCAGAGTGATACTCCCCGTGTCCTGAGAAGTCTGCGTCAGGTCTTCGATGATGCCCTGCCAAAGAACAGAAGGGCTGTTACCTAACTGGCTAATTTACAGACGTGAGGTAATTTTTAATTTTTCTGGACATATTTAAGGTAAACGCACCAGGGGTGGACACTTTAAGGACATTTTCCGGCTATTTTTTGTCTAATTTCCTAAATTTTAGAGTTTCAAAAAATAATTAATATTTCAGACCTTTACTAACTCTTTCTTAACATGACTGTATTATGAAAATTGTTAATTGTAGCGTTTATATATGTAAAAAATCAAAAATCTGAAGAGCTTAAAATGAGCCAGTAGTGGACACACTAAAAACCCAGTAGTGGACCCTTTTTTGTTCCAGTAGTGGACCCCTTTGAATTTTTTCGTTAAAATTCAACTCTAAAATTGCTAGATTACAGAATAGTGTCCACTACTGGATCTGGCATTAAAAGTCACATGAGCCAGTAGTGGACAGGGCTGACCACTATTTGTCATGATAGTATTTTATGGCACCAGTAGTGGATACCCATAAATATACTATGTGTTAATACAAGTTTTAAAAAATAGCACAATAAATGAAATCTGCATACTTATTTTAGTCATATGAAAGCAAAAGGTAGAAGAAATCGGTTAAAAATAAGCAGAGAGCGAGCCAATAAAATTTCATTTCCTTATTCAAAGTGATAAGAAGAAAACGGCAAAATCACAAAAAGTGCAATTTTTTTCAGTTAAACTAACATTATTTTAAAACTAATGGCCGGAATTATTTTTAGTTAAAGGGTTTAACAGTAAAAGACTATAACTTCCTTCCTGAACATGGCTCGAATCTTCAGAATTTTTAGGTAGCTTATTTTCCGAATTTAAAATTAAAAGTGCCCACTACTGGTGCGTTTACCTTACGTTGTAAAGAAAGTATATTAATCAGGGGAAAAAAAAATAATAAAAGGCTATGATATTTTGGAAAATATGAACATTTTGTGGAATTGTACCACCAAACAACTCTCATGTACATGCATCACGATAGTGTCGAAACGCTGCATTCGGCTAACCAATTGGGTAGACATCACCGCTGCACGAATTGTATGTATTTTCATCATATTCAATTTTGTTGGGGGTTACAAAGAAGCATTCTAATACATGGCGGACTACCGGCTCCTAGTTACTCGAAGTTTGTTTTAGTAGTGTTAAATTATTTAAAATTTATAAATGTTATATTGTATTCGTCTTATTATATATGTTATATTTGCTTCATGTTATATATGTTATTACGTTTCACTTTATTGCTTAAAGCCGGCTCATTATGGGAAATTATTAAGTTTGATTTGTCGTTCTACAATCAATTTTCGAACATTAAATTCATAACATTGGGTTCTATTGCGTAAAGTTGATTCTCATGCGAAAAATGCGAGCGTATTGCACGCCAGTATATGCCGATGACCGGTGTCCTCCACAAAAGAAATAATCTGATTAAGATGAAGAGACATCAAATCGTTTCGCACCTGCAATACACTTTTCTCGGCCACACGCTACATTCCGCTACAACCGCGCACAGAAACACTTACAATAAGATCATGCATTACTCATAAATTATTAAACACTTTTTTCTATTTGTAATAAGATGGGTATTTAAAGAAAAATTAACCCTTAAATGCCTGATTATTTTTTAAATCAATTTAAAAAAAAATTATTCTTACCTCTATTAAATAAATCACGGGAAAAATGCTTTAAAAAATCGTACTTTATTACTTTCTTCTATATTCAAAAGAAGAAAGTATTGGATTCGTAAAAATTTTCGACCTCGGGTTTTTGATGGATTGACACGTTTCCAGAGCTGTAGAACACGATTTGACCATTTTTAGAAAATGTCTGTCTGTGTGTGTGTGTGTGACAAAATTTTGTGGCAACTGTATCTCAGGAACTACTGCACAGAATTTCATACAAATTGGTATGTAGTTGTACCAATACATTTCAATATATTTATGATTTTTACAGTAGAAAGATTTTTAAATATAACTTTCAAAAAATTCTGTCCTAAAACGTAATGCATTGACATTTTTTTTTTTTTTGTCCCTGTAAACAAACTAGTTATACGGGACCTATTAATGTCATTTTAAATGGGGAACATTCTATACGGAAAATTTTTATAAAAATAACACTCATAGTACACAATGCTTTCGAATGCTTTTGGGGGTCCCTGTACACAAACCAGAAGAGAGATTTACTTCATTTTCAATATGGAACATCCGATAGTAAACTTCAATAAAATATATCTTTTGGCAAAAATTATCTCACAGGTTGCGTTGCCATCCCGCTTTTTCTAAATTTTTAACATGGTGGTATAGGACAAAATTTTATATAAATGTGCATAAAGAGATTTATTTTTTAATAATCATTATGAAATTTACCAGAAATATTTATAATAGAGATAGTCAACTGGGAATTTTTTTTTTTTTTTGTATGTATAGGAGCCTCGGCCCCCGCCCTCGAGGGGAGCAAATTTTCATGATGGGTATCTTTCAAAGGAGCTCTCCAGTACCTTTAAAACGAATGTTTGAATCATAGATCTGCGATAATTTAAAATGAAGTTATCGATTTTTTTCATTTTTAACATATATAATATTGTGAATAAAATTGACTTTGTTTGGATATTTAGTGTTATACTACTTCTCTAATATGGAAATCGTCTGCATTATGATGGAAGATAATTTTTTTAAATAATAATTTTAATAAATAATTTTTACTGAGTGAATTTGCATAGGAAAATATAGAAGAAAGTCATGTGGTGGCCACAACATACTAGTTTTAACTATGGTTTACAGCTAAAAAGCAATGTGTTGCCATTCGGCAAACAGGAGGCATTAGAGCTTCAACATTATTCTAATAATACTTCAGAAGACAAAATTGGGTATGTTTGCTTCCGAAAGGCAACACACGACATTTAAGGGTTTAAAAATTCCATTGTAGATGGATTTTGAAATTTTATCTTTTAGTCATGATCGAATGAAAATTGTATCGATCAAATCTGCCTTAAATGAAAATTGTATAGATCAAATCTGCCTTAAATGAAAATTGTATAGATCAAATGTGCCTTAAGTGAAAAGAACTAGTTTCGAGTCTCTATAACAGATGGCAGCACTAAATAAAATTTCACAGAATAAAGAGAGGTTTCGAATAAAGAATGTTCATGTGAATCATGTGAATCATGTGAATACTATACTCCGTGATGTGAATAGTGAATGCCCTTCATTATTGCAGAATATCTTGTTTTCGTGTCACAATAATGATAGTCACAGTAATTCTCAAATTATCCGCTCGCTGCTGATATATATATATACATATGCATAAGTGTATGTTTGCGTGTATTTTAACTGTCTTGTAAGTTGTAAGATGGTTGTTGAAAAGTGTTTATCGAAATTGAATATGCGATTCGTTCGCACACTCGTACATATTTGTTAAAAAACTTGCTTGTCAGAAAAATAATTCAAAAAATATATATCCAATTATTGTTGCGTACTCTACGGCTATAATGTCAGAACAGCCTCTTATAACACTTTCCAACAAAGCCAAAAAGTGTTATAACTACGATTTGTCTGCCTGTCTGTCCGCACTGTAATTTCCCTAAGTTTTCTTAGTATATCTTGAAACTGATTCACTAATGTATGTCAAGCTAAGTTCTTCATTGTGGTATGTTCCCATTTGAAAACTATATAATAAAGAGCATGATGGATATGTGTACAGGCGCTCTCAACGAATTACAAGGTAATACGTTTTAAGAAACATATATCTATAAACTATGCTTTAATAGCTTTATATTGCCCAAAACATAATGAAATTAACCTGTATTATTTACTTCTTACTTACTATAGAAAACAAAGCATATTTTCTATAGTAGCATTGATGATTCGCTTACAGGGTCATTAAAAATTATACAATTTTTTGATGGGTTGGGCATTTTTAACACTTTCCACCAAAATTTAAAAAATGATTACGAAATGAATTAGTTCCCCATCATACTATAGGTATGGGGAACTTAGGTAATCGTGAAAATTTTCGACCTCGGTTTTTTGACGTTTCTACACGTTTTCAGGTATGAGGAATCCGAAAATGACAAAATTTCTAGGGTGTCTGTCTGTAGGGTGTCTGTTAGTGTGTTAGTCTGTTAGTGGGTCAGTCCGTTAGTTTGTTAGTCTGTGTACACGAGAGATCTTGAGGGATATTTTCCTCGTAAAGATGTCAAACCACTTTCGAAATATTATTTAGGATACTGACATGAATACCATAGAGTATGATTTTTCCAATTTAAAAAAATTCGTAAGTTATTTGGAATTTACGATTTACTTAACACGTCAGAATAAGGCAAAATTGAGCATAAACTTCCATTTTGAGGATCCTAAATACATTAGACAACTTCAAAATTACGTTTATGATATTGGTTTGAACATGATTGAATACAAATATTCTACTAGGAAATTTTCGTGAATTATTCGTAATTTACGATCTTATCAACATAGCGAAATTGTAAATTTTTCATATAAATATGAATTTTGAGGTTTATTGCATTGGAAATAGTAGCATGAAAACTAAACAACAGAAATGACCCTGATAAAATAAATTAATAGATTAGAATAAGATAAATATATCGAAATGAGCGGTGGATAGCCTATTAGGCGGGGATCCCACTCTGTCACTGTATCAAGCTTTGGTCAAATTCATTTCTTTTAACATGATTATAATATGTCTCGCACTAGAAATTTCTGAGAACATAAATAGGATGGGGAACTGAGCAGAGTCCACCTATGCCAACTCCATGCTGTCATTTCCGTAAATAATTTCAGAATGATTTGAAATTAATGTATGTTTATCAAGTTCATTGTGGCAAGTTCTCTATAAAAATAATAATAACAAATGCTATAAATAACGCAATTGAATTGTGTATGGTGTGTCTTACAAAATATTTAAGAAGCATGATTTTTATTTAATTTTTTACTTGTCCACTTTTCATCTTCGGAAAAGCTTACTTGGAACATACGGGATAGGATAGGTTTTTCATATTTTTAAATTTTCAAGGTAATTCATAAAGAATTTTTCTAGATATTTGACGAAATATCTAAATTCGAAAATGTCCAAATACCTACTTACAGATATTGCACTGCATCTGCACTTGTCTCAAAAGGCATTTTAAGTATTTACTTGTAACCTAACCTGATATTATATTTTTATCTTAGATTTATGTATTTTTTAAGTTTAATAATTCATTTTATTGTTAAGTATACATCCTTTTTGTTTATATTTGATAACATTGTCTGGTACTGATATTGAATTCTTGCGAAAAACCTTCACCATACAGAAACAATGTTATTATTATTATTATTATTTTATTTTTTTTTTTTTTCCGCCCTAACAGCTATATGTACTATGTACACCTAACGACATTATAGCTTTTTTACTTTCTTCTATATTCAATAGAACAAAGTATTGGATTCGTAAAAATTTTCGACTTCGGGTTTTTGATGGATTTATACGTTTTGAGAGCTGTAGAGCACGATTTGACCCTTTTTAGAAAATGTATGTCTGTGTGTGCGAGAGACAAAATTTTTTTGGCAACTGTATCTCAGGAACTACTGCAAAGAATTTCATACAAATGGGTATGTAGTTACACCCTGACGTAAATGAGTGCCTATCCACTTTTGGTAAAAATTGTCCAACAGCTTGCGTTGCCATCCCGCTTTTTCTAAATTTTTAACACGGGGGTATAGGACAAAAATGTATAAATGCGCATAATGAGAATTTTTTTATTTTTATAATCATTATGCAAATTAAAAGAATTATTTGTAATAGAGATAGTCAACTGGGAAAACAAAAAAAATTGTATATGTAAAGTCGTAGATAAAAGGGGAGCTCGTATTAAAACCAAAGTTGTAGGTGTACAACAAGACATCATCACTGTCACAAATATACATTTTCTACATTCTACGATGATTCATTTTTGAGTTATGCGAGATACAAAACACATTTCGGAAATCGGGATTAGAATATTTTCTTTGCGTATAACATGCTCGGAAAGTAAAAACAAAATACTTACTTGATAGGATACTGAAAATAAAATCCTTAATACTCACTTAAAAAGAAACATATAAAAGATATATGAACAAGTATCCAGATGAAATCATTTAACGACGAACGCGACCTGCGACCGAACTCGGCATCTCCTGTCTGCTAGCTTTGAAAACTTCTGGGTTGGGTTGTGAGGAATTAACGGCCCTCTTCACTTACCGTCGTCGCCGGAAGCCCGAGCCAATGTTATTGTATGGGGAAATTTTCTTCACAAATAACTTATTAACTAATGCATATTTTTAAATCCTGTTTTCACATTCAGAAAATCCCCAACTGTTCAATGGACGGACCTTTTTTTAAAATGTATTTTTTTTTTTTTTTTTTTTTTTTTTTTAATTTTTAATATTTTATTTTGAAATTGCAAAATGAAAAAATCTGGAGTGACTCCACTCGACTTTCCGAACATTGAGTAACTAACAGTTTTGTAGGTAAAATAAAGAAAGAGGAGTTGCTAAACAAACAAAAAGAGAAAACCATAACAGAGTGTTTGAATATTTTTCTCCATATATCACACGAGGTTTTATTTAACGCTACTGAACTTTGAGCCCTTAGATCATAAGGATAAAGAATTTTTCGTTGTGTCCCTGTAAAAATCTATAAATCCTAGATTCACCAAAATGCTTATAGTTAGTGCAACAGTGATTTATAATATTCATACAAATTTTCAGTTCAATTGAATAAGGCGTTTAGATGCTATCGCTGGTCTCATAGGCCATAAAGATAAAGAATTTTTCTTTGTGTCCCTGTAAAAAAACTGTAAGTGCTAGATTCACCAAAATCTATACAGATTGAGTATCTGTGACCTATAATATGTGTATAAAGTTTTTGCTCAATTGAGTAAGGCGTTTAGATGCTATCGCACTTTTAAAAATTTGGCAAAGAATTTTTCTTTGTGTCCCTGTAAAAAATCTATAAGTGCTAGATTCTCCAAAATCTATACAGATTGAGTATCTGTGACCTATAATATGTGTATAAAGTTTTTGCTCAATTGAATAAGGCGTTTAGATGCTATCGCACTTTTAAGATTTTGGTCCCTTGGCCATAATGATAAAGAATTTTTCTTTGTGTCCCTGTAAAAAAACTATAAGTGCTAGATTCACCAAAATCTATAGGGTTCGTACTAGGGTGACTTACAATATACGTACCAACTTTCAGCTTATTCGAACAAAGCGTTTAGACGCTAGCGTGTTCACTCACACACATACACACATACATACACACATACATACACACATACATACACACACACATACACACATACATACACACACACATACATACATCATCGTAAAAATAGTGAAAACGGACTCGTTGGACCTCGAAACGTATAGAAACATCAAAATCTCGAATTCGGATTTTTTAAATGATTACAATACTTTCCTCACTATAGTGTTCGGAAAGTAAAAAGGTAATAATTAAAAGGAAAAATCTGGAGTGACTCCACTCGACTTTCCGAACATTGAGTAATTAACAGTTCAGTTTTTTAGATAAAGTAAAGAAAGAGGAGTCGTTAAACAAACAAAAGAGAGAAAACCATGATAGAGTGTTTGAGTATTTTTCTCCATATACTACACGATGTTTTACTTAACGCTACCGAACTTTGAGCCCATAGATCATAATGATAAAGAATTTTTCGTTGTGTCCCTGTAAAAAACCTATAAATGCTAGATTCACCAAAATGCTTATAGTTAGTGCAACAGTGATTTATAATATTCATATAAATTTTCAGCTCAATTGAATAAGGCGTTTAGATGCTATCGCAGTTTTAAAAATTTGGTCCCATAGGCCATAATGATAAAAATTTTTCTTTGTGTCCCTGTAAAAAAACTATAAGTGCTAGATTCTCCAAAATCTATACAGATTGAGTATTTGTAACCTGTAATATGTGTATAAATTTTTTGCTCAATTGAATAAGGCGTTTAGATACTATCGCGCTTTTAAGATTTTGGTCCCATAGGCCATAATGATAAAGAATTTTTCTTTGTGTCCCTGTAAAAAAACTATTAGTGCTAGATTCACCAAAATCTATAGGGTTCGTACTATGGTGACTTACAATATACGTACCAAATTTCAGCTTATTCGAACGAAGCGTTTAGACGCTAGCGTGTTCACTCACAGACATACACACATACATATACACACATACATACACACATACATACACACACACATACATACATCATCGCAAAAATAGTGAAAACGGACTCATTGGACCTCGAAACGTATAGAAACATCAAAATCTCAAATTCGGATTTTTGACATGATTACAATACTTTCCTCACTATAGTGTTCGGAAAGTAAAAAATTCACATATTGAAAAATCGTATTTTGCAGCTTCAAAATAAAATATTAAGAAGTAAAAAAATAATTTTTTAAAAAAGGTCCGTCCATTGAACAGCTGGGAATTTTCAGAATGTGAAAACAGAATTTAAAAATATGTATTAGTTAATAAGTTATTTGTAAAGAAAAATTTCCCATAGAATAACATTAGCTTCGACTTCCGGCGGCGGTGAGTGAAGAGGGCCCTTAAGGCCGAACGACTTCACTAGGGTCCTAGGCCTGAGGGGGAGTGCCCTCTGTGGGGGGTCTTTCTAAGGGGTCCTAGCCCGTATTTACGCAAGTTTCGGAGAAAACTACCTTGGAAACTTCTGAAATTGTAGCCGCTCTCGAAATGGACTTAATTATGATAAAATCTTTCATATATTGTTGTGAAACCGCACAATCTTTGCTTGTAATACGGAAGCTGTTAATGTCTGTACAACACAAGGAATCATATAAATAAGCACATTTAAATTAGATAAAAGTTATAGTAAAAAAATGCAAAAACTCACTTTGAATAAATTAATCAAGAGATCTGGAAAATAAATTCTTAGGGAAAAAATAATATTCAATAATCTATATAATTTTCAGGATTGTAAAATTACACTTTTCATAATAATAATCAGTTGTTTTAAAGTAAGAAATATTGAAATGAAATAAAAATACATAAAAGTTTCAAAATGTAGTTTTGTTGAACACACGAAAAATAAACTTTCGGGCTCGGCCGGGATTTGAACCCGGGACCTCTCGCACCCAAAGCGAGAATCATACCCCTAGACCACCGAGCCACGCACACGTTTGGCAAATGAATTTACATATACATGCCAATAATTAAATAAGGTTGTGAAGAGTTGTAATTATTTTGGTTTTGAAGGATTTTTCTTTTATTGTGTGAACGTTCCTTTTAAAAATCTTCTAAATAAATCACTTGAAATCAGAATATTTCAATCAAAAATAGCATAGAATTAGAAGCTGATATTTAGATGGATAACACTTATTTCATTTTTTACGTCCTTTTCTTTTTTTTTTTGACTGCAATTTTTTTTTTTACTTTTCGAAAAATTCGTAAAAAATAAGCAATGAGCTTTTCATTTGCATTTTCAATTGATAAATTTAGGAAAATCTTAATTGCGGTGAATAATTTCATTAAAATTAATTTTCATTGTGTAGTAGCGCCATCTAATGGTCAGTTTTGACTAAAATAGATAACAGAATTTTATGTATTTTAGTTTCATATGTGCTTTTAGTGCTGCCATCTGTTATACACTATTCCAAATAAAGTACTATCAAAGTAAACTACCAAAATATTAATATGGAAATTTATTTTATTTCGAATTTTTACTATATGATTATGTATATACAGTATGAAATTTTGAAAGGAAATTATTCAGAACTCTTATTTTGGAATGAGAATCATCATTTATATATTATGCTATTTATCACAGCATCTTTCCCATGGGCGTAGCGAGGGGGGTACACTTGCACCCCCCTCCATCATAAACATAAAAATGAAAATTTACATTACATACAGTGGCTGGCAAAAGTTTTAAAATGGTATGTTTTTCTGTCCTTACATTTTATTTAACAAACTTTTTTAATAATGTAAATTAGTAATTTTTCCCTCTTTAAAGCAAAGTGCGAACTCATAATCGCAATTTTTAGCCAATTTTTAATTTTTGTCAAAATTGGCTAATTAAGAGTGTTTTTTAAAAAATTTATACACGGAAAAAAAAAAAGTCTTATGTCAGAACCTCAAAAGGAAAATCGACAGCTTGTAAATTTTATAATACATGTGCAAATTGCCTAGAAAATAAATATAACAATAAAATTTTAATTCATTTTGAAAAATCCCTGGAAAATCCCCCAATTTTCAATCGAATTTACAGATTTTTGAACTCTGATCCCTATTTATAACTACTTTTTAATTTTTGTCACAATTGGATTAAAATTTAAAAAAAAAAAAAAAAAAACTAATTTTTCAAAAGTTTTTATACTTTAGTCTAATAAACCACGCAATTTATTTGAAATCTTGAAAGTGGAGTTGAATACTTGTAAACTATAACATTTTAAAATGTCAAAGCAAATTTTGCCTGAGAAGAGAAAAAAAAAAATCGCATTTCAATTAATTAAAATTACAAATCAAACATATTTTTATCACTTATCTAAAAAACGCTCCTATTAAATAAGCATTAAAAAAAAAAAAAAAAGCACTGAACTTGGTCTATTAGTTTGGAAGCTACTGTCGTACAGACAGACAAACACACTCTGCAAACTTAAAACATCTGGTTTTTTTGGAGCAGTGGAGGGATCAGGGATGTTAAAAATGGGTATTCTTAGAAAAACCTTCTGTCATGCCCAAACTTATAAACACACCATAATGATCATCATTACCAGTAACAACTATTCCTCTGTTGTCGCCAAAAATATTTTTTACGTACAACTTTGGGCGTGAAAATTTTTGCACCCCCCAGATCGGATGCTGGCTACGCCCATGATCTTTCCTATTAAAAGTAACATGCATAGCGCCTTTTGGTATTGCCAAAATGTAATTTCCATCGATTTTCCTCTTCCTAAAGTGTCGTTATTTTTAAGTATGTTTCTTTTAATATTTATTCTGGAGTGAGAGTCTCAGACCAAAATATTAATTCCTCTAAATTATCAAAGCTTATTGGGAAGTTTCAAGAATGAAAGAGTGATATAAGCTATAAACTTGATATGAATAAGTATTTACATGCAATTTTTTCGGGCTTTTGTAAATTTTGTATTCTTTTCTTTATTTACATCCGTCACTTCGTTTCACTATAACAAGTATAAAGTTAGCTTTATTTATTTATTGATTGATTTATTAAGACTTTAAATTTAATTAAATATTATTCTTCTACAAAAGTCTCTAATTTTCAGAGACTGTAAGTTCATAATCATTGTTTACAGTGAATTTTTAACTTGTATTAAAAGTTTTAAATTCGCAGGTTTATTTATTTATGCTTTAATTCAAAAACCACATGTCTTATCCTCTGATACGTGTTGGAGTTTGGAAGATTGCCAGCTTACAGTTACAATAGTTTTAAAATACCAGTGGAAAATAGCGAATAAAAATAACATTTTAATTAACCCTTTCATTCCCAACTTTTTCCCTCCATAAAACAATAAATCTTATATTTAGTCATAACTTTATTTCAAACGTAATGTATATAAATATATATATATATATATATATATATTTTAAATAGGAGTTATAGCAGAGTACCGCAGAGTACGAATTAATATAGCTAACAAAGCAACTGATAGATGTTTATTTATGTTTAATATAATCACTGGTGCCATTAAAAATCATAACTTTTCAATAAATAAAAATATCAAAATTTTGGAGAATAACCTATTGTAATGGGCTCTTCCCAGCGTCGTCTGCTCAATCACGTAATAGAGGAAAACGAATAATCGAATTCAGAGAATCGAATTCAATTAAATATTGTTCTTAAGAACAAAAATTTTAATATTTAATATAAAATAAAATAAAAGTAATAGTGTGCATTTGTAAACAGTAGAATAATTGTATTTGTAAATTTAATAATTTTTATAACACATTTTATGTGTTTATTTATTTTTACCTATAAGAATCGATTTTTGTATAATGTAGTGTAACTGTAACATTAACTGATCTAGCAATAAATAATAGCTTCTTGTGGAATGTTTATGGGTTATAATTTGAAATTTCAAAATGTTTTCATTTAATTTAATTGCATAAAAGTGTTACAACAAGTTAATTAACTTAGTTACTGGTCTAAATGGATTTACGCCGTACGATATTGCACTGTCACTGATTTAAGTACCAAAAATCAGAGTATTTAAACATGTCTTCATGAACATCAATAACTAGGTATAAACTAAATGATGATTGTAAATGTATACGGCAAACAAAAGATGATGAATAATGATATAAAATGGATTAAAAATGATGATGTATAAAAAATAACACAGATTAAATACGATTGATCAAAATTAAGAATAGAAAATAGGTTATTTCAGCAATCGCTCTAGATAAGCAAGACTTCGTCTGCTATTTGTTTTTCCTCTATCATGTGACCTCTGATGTCAGGTGGGAAGAGCCCATTAATTAAAATACATATTATAAACATTAAAAAATAAAATAAAAAATATTTCAAACAGTTAATTTACTTAAATTGCCCAAAACAGGAAACTGATTCCGATATTATTATCAGAACAGCGTAAATAGGTATTTTTCGAGCGGAAAATGTATATAGATTTTAATATTGTTCATTTTGAATCAGCGGGAGTGCTAGATGGTAAGAAAGAAAATCTGAAATGTTATGATTCCAATTGGAATCACGGGGAAGGAAAGGGTTAATTAAAAAAATATCGAAAGATTTTTCTCCAACATCGCTTAGAACTATCCCGATTAAATCAGCGTTCTAGTACATGTATATATGTAAAGCATTGAAATCGGCTTATTCTCTTGGGAGTTACACTACCGCAAATAAACACACGCACACAAGATAGACTTCCCTGTTTTTGTTCGGAGGTTACGAATGCTTGGAATGTACAATGTAGTTATTAAAAAGTAACACGAAACAACAATCTAAATATCATTAAAAAATGTTAAATGACATGCTTTTTTTTTACTTTCTTCTATATGTATTATAGAGAAAGTATTGGATTCGTGAAAATTTTCGACCTCCATTTTTTGATGGATTTACACGTCCTGAACACGAATTGATAGTTTTTAGAAAATGTCTGTCTGTCTGTGTATCACGTTTTTTGTGGACGCTGTATCTCACGAACCAATGAACGAAATTTAACCAAACTTGGTATTGAGTTGCACCCTGACATAAACTGCTGGTTAGATTTGGGGATCCATCGCTCAACAGGTGGCGCTGTGATCGCATTTTTTGGAAACTTTCAACGTGGCAGTATAGGAGAAAATTTCGCATAAATGTGCATAATGTGAGTAATTTTAAACTTGTGATTGTAAAATTAATATGAATTATTGATAATAGTAGTAGTTAACTAGGAAAAAAATTCTGTGCATGTGGGAGCGCCAATACCTTTAAAACGAATGGTTGAACAATAAATCTGTGATAATTTAAAGCAAAGTTATCGATTTTTTTTACTTTTAACGAATTTTTTTTTTTTTTTTTTTTTTTTTTTTTTAATATTGTTATTGAGCGAATTTGTATAGGAAAATATAGAAGAAAGTCTTGTGGTGGCCACAACATACTTGTTTTAATTAAATTGTTTCCTGGCTACGCCCAGGATTATAAAGTGTTCTAAATGAAGGAAAGGAGGTTTCGGCAATTTCAATGTAAACATTCGTATTCAGCTTCTACGTTTCTCAAACGTTACTGCACTTAGCCTCCTGCTGGAGACGAGACATTTGTTGTATGGTTTGTTGCCGCAGTGATCGTTGTTTAGTGGAGAAAGTTGCAAGGAAAAGTAAATTAGAAACGTTACAAAAATACAGTCCAATGCAATCACCAGAATGCCTTTATTGATGAACGTTTTCTCTAAAAATTATCAAGGATGATTGTTTTCAAAATATTGCATACAAAAATGTTGTTAAATATTTAATGAAGATGCAACAATCCATGATGAAATGTTGAGATTGTCGAATAAGATGGGGTTGAGCGAATGTAATTGAGTCTTTGCTATACGGTGATCTGGAGCAGTTCTGTGTTCCCTACCCTAGAACAGGTCAAGGATGTCTGAAGAAAATTTACTCCCATCATGGAAATTTATCTCCCCATCATGAAAATTTACTCCCCTCGAGAAGGGACTTCCCCCCCCCCCAAGGGGGGGGGGGGTGCCGAGGCTAATACACATACAAAAAAAAATTTCCCAGTTGACTATCTCTATTATAAATAATTCTTGTAAATTTCATAATGATTACTAAAAAATAATTCTCTTTATGCACATTTATACAAAATTTTGTCCTATATCACCCTGTTAAAAATTTAGAAAAAGCGGGATGGCAACGCAACCTGTGAGACAATGTTTACCAAAAGTGGATAGGCACTCATTTATGTCAAGGTGCCACTACATACCAATTTGTATGAAATTCTGTGCAGTAGTTCCTGAGATACAGTTGCCACAAAATGTTGTCACACACACACACAGACAGACATTTTCTAAAAATGGTCGAATCGTGTTCTACATCTCTCAAAACGTGTAAATCCAAAATTTTTACGAATCCAATACTTTCTTCTATTGAATATAGAAGAAAGTAATAATAGTTGATCCGGATATTAAGTCTTTTGTTTTTCCGAAATACCAAAGTATTGCTTGAGTAATAAACTTTCATTCGATTCTCTTTCCATAAAAATATCAATATTTCCACGCTTACTCTGTACCAATATTTCTTTCAACAGCTAGGGTTTGTGCATTAGTGGCCTTACTGACCTTTATCAGTTTGTGATCTTGAAACAAATGAATGGGAAAGAAAAGCAAAGTAGATAAATACTGAAACTTTTTCATTTCCCTAAAAGTACAAGAAAAACGAAAAAAAAAAAAAAAAAAAGAAAGAAAGAAATGTGAATTACCTGCATTTGTTCAGAGACAGTCATGGACTTCCGGTTCGATTTTTCTGGAAGAGATATAAAATAAAAATGAATCTTGAAGAAACGAAAATTATGGGAAAAATGCTTTAAACAAAGTCCTCCAAAAATGAACTTTGCTAAGTACTGATGGAAGGACTTTACTGAAAGTCCTTCCATCAGCTCATTTTGAAGTTTGTTACTTATAAATACAGAAATGCTCAAAATGATGTAAATGCGATGTAGGGAATCTTCCGAAAGTAAGTTTCGTTATGCCTTTTTGCAAAAAAAACTTCGAGAAAGAAACATACGAACGCATAATAAAAAACCAACTTTTATTTATTTTTCTGCATTACTGCCACCGACATAGATACATCTGTCGTACCATAAAATCAATTTCAAGACACTATAATCTGTCAAAAATCTGCGCCTAGCAGTCCAGGAAGCTCTCTATGTAGCCTGCTGCATCTTTTCATTGCTTTGGAATTGACCCCAGTCCATCTCATTGACGAGGAAGTATTCAGGGCCCGAAAAAAAAATCAAAGTGTCGCACTCCGCAAGATATGTTGACAGACTTCTGGAATCGAAGGGTGGTCATTTTGATTGATTTCTTGACTTGGCCCTCAATGCTGTATGCTATTGTCGTATTTTCTCCAAACTGAAGTCGCCCACCAGCGGCCGAGCGGTTCTGCGCTCAAGGCTGGTAGATGGGAGGTGCCGGGTTCGATCCCAGGTCGCGCTCATCGACCTAGCCGTTCGGAGTTTTCTGTGGTTTCCTCCGAAACTCGCGTAAATACGGGCTAGGACCCCTTAGAAAGACCCCCACGGAGGGCATTCCCCCTATAGGCCTAGGACACTTAAGGAGTCAATCGGCCTTAATCCTCCAACCAACCAACCAACCAAACTGAAGTCTGCCATTCGACGCTCTTGAATTGAGGGATTTTGCTCTTTAGTCCCGTCAAAATAGGAGAAACAGAAAAAAAAAATCGTGTAGTTTTGAAATTTTGCATACTCATAGCCAAGAGGGTCCTGAACAACATACTATAAGTCCCCGCCCGTGGTGGGTGAGCGGGTGGCAGGGGGGGGCATTTAAGGGAGGCACTTTTCAGTTTTTATTAAATATCTTAAAAACTATCGCGTTTAGAGAAAAAATGCCAATTATAAAATTAATCTACGTAACATTTCCTACAAAAATGTATGTTACATTTTGTTTCTATGATCAATAGTTTAGAAGATATAGGAGAA
This sequence comes from Salticus scenicus, assembly GCA_963930645.1. NCBI lineage: Eukaryota > Metazoa > Arthropoda > Arachnida > Araneae > Salticidae > Salticus > Salticus scenicus. Next base: position 402,296,661 of record OZ005649.1, on the reverse strand, counting down.
CGAAATAACACATTTTCTTGAAAAATTCTTTTTTGCAATAGTAAAATCAGCCAAAGTGTGTAATTAAAAGGGTTCTGGTCAAATATTTTCTAATGTACAAAACAAATATATGCATAGGGAATATGTAAGGATAATACAGCATGTTTTGTACATTTTAAATAATTTTAAGGTTAGTAGGCGCAAGTGGTGGTTTAGGTAAAAATCCAGACTTGGAATGGACGATAATGCAAACTATCACATTCGCCACCTAGCGCCTAGGATAGAAGAGATTGAATCACCTGTTCTAGGGCTCCAATCTTGTCCCATCAGATTTCCAACTTCTTCCTGCATTGAAGTCAGCGTCATAGGGGGCCTCACTTCCGAAGCAATGGGTAAGTGCAGCAGATTACGAAAGCTTCCTAAAATGGCTGAACACCGATTTTTTCCAGAGTTGTTCTCCTCTAGATATCGATTTCACAGTACGACAGATGTAACAGAGTCCGTAGTAACTATTTGGAAAAGTAGTAAAAGTTTATGTTTTATTGTGATAATGTACTAATGTAATAAAATTTCCTTCTGAAAAAACGTGACGAAAGTTACTTTCGGAACGACCCTTGTATATCTTTTAAACAGCTGTTTGAACAAATGTGTTTAGGATTTAATAATAATAATAATAATAATAATCTAAATAATAACACAATTCTCCATAACTAATGAATGTTATAAAAGTATTCTTACGATACTAATGTACACCGAAGTGCGAAATGTTATGGTCTAGTCCAGTGATTCTCAACCACTGTGCCGCGGCACTTTTGTGTGCCGCCAAATTTTAGAAATGTATATAGTAAAAATTATAATGTTTTTTTTTTTACTATGAGTAAAGTTTGTTCAAATTAAAGAGAAGTACACTGTAAATGAAAACTGTTGTTTTTACAGTTAAATACCATATTTTTAACTGTTTTTATCTTCGATAACTGTGACCTTTTATAAAGTAAAATATTTGCCCCAAGTGAAATGTGTGCCGCCAAATTTTGAAATCGTTAAAATTGTGCCGCGACAAAAAAAAGGTTGAGAATCACTGGTCTAGTCGTATGCAAAAATTCAGATGGTAATAATATAGCATAAGAAGTGTGTAAACCGGCAGTTTATTATCATGGCTTTCATTTGTAATCAATAGATTTTAGGGACAATTTTCTTGCGTAAAAAGGGTCATAAGACGGGAATTGGTTGATTGTGAACGACAAATGTTGATTGTAGATACATTTCGGAAGTTATCGGGGAATTAAAGATTCCTCGATCTACAATTTCAAGGATGCGCCGAATACATACAGTTCCAGGCGTTACCTACCACCATGGAAAATGTACTGGCCGGGCGTTTCTACCTGGTTACAAAGACCAGAGATGTCTGTATAGAGTATTCGGTGTTATCAAGCAATAGCCGATACGAAATGTACAACAGACATGTCCATGAAGACAGCACAACAAAATTCATTATTGTTGATGGGATATCGCTGCAAAAGACAGACTCGAGTAAAGTTTCTCTACTAATAACCGGCTGATGTGTCTCTGCGGTGCTCAGATACGTTCCAGCTATATAAAGGCTGAATCATTCGCCGCTAATTGTACGTCAAGTCCGTCATTGCTAAACTTAAGATTAATATATAATAGTCTTAAATATATAGTCTCATATAATAATCTTATAGGGTAGTTCGTCACTGCCAAACCTAAGACTATTATATAATAGTCTTATATAATCTCATATAATAGTCATATACAATAGTCTTAGTTTTAGCGATGACGGATTTGACGGACAAATGGCGGCGAATGATTCAGCCTGTTATATAGTAGTCTTAGTTCCGGCAGGTCTTTATACAGCAGAAAGAACGTTTCGCTATCAGTCAGAGCTCATAGTAGGGTGCGAGTGTGATTCAAAATCTCCAAAGCCATAAAACCAAGTTTTCAATAAGGTTTACCGTATAAGCTGGTAGTGGCTTCAAAATGGGGAGGGCTATTTCTACAGGGCGTAAACGATATTATTGAGTGAAACTGGAATGATCATTAATTGACAATGATGATGTTCAGCTACCTGGAAATCATTTGAAATCTTTCATGGGTTTCGTGTACCGTAAAAAAAACGATGACATTTTCCATAATGGCCATTATGGATATTATAGATATAAATTATTATAGATTTGCTGCATCTGTAGCTACCCTATTGACAGCTACAGATGCAGAAAATCTCAATATTCCCTTAGGGGACTTCCGACGGTTTGTTGAGTCGATTCCACTTTTAAATTGTTGTCTTTCACCAGGAAAAGAAAGACCATGACTTTGTGCACTTCAGCGTATTAAAAGAAATCGTTTTGAGAGGTTGTTAAGGTAAAATGTCTGCATAATTCTGTTTGAATTTCTCTTTTATAAAATTGCATAGTTCCAGAAACTTTACTGCTCAAGATTTCATTTTAACTGTTGAATTTATTTAGAAGAATTGATTGACAAGCACCTTATGCGGGTGTGTTCCAAAAGTATGTCTGTTGTTTGGATGGTTTGTTTTCATTTATTATTAACACGGCTTTTTTACCTGATCCGCTTTCTTCTGTCTGTGAACCATCGTCGATGAGAATCAGCAAGCCAGACTGCCTTCCATCACCTGCAAATACAAAACACTTTATCAATATAATGCGTGTTTCTTAAAATATACATTGCATCATTTTTTAATAACCCACAACTTATTCTTACTCTTGAAAAATTCTCTATATAAACAGGGAGTTTGAAAAAACCTTGAGCTGGCTTAATTCCTTAAATATGGATTTTAGACATACATAACAAATTACAAAGATGCGCAAAAATCGTGCAAAATTTCTTGAAATCAGTCACGAATTTCCTATTTTATTAGAAATATTAGAAAATTTAAATTTTTATACACCCCCATCCATAAAAATTTACAATGAGCAAAGTGTAACCCTTACCCAAGTTGTCAACAAGGCACCAAGTAAGCTGAGAGTGGCACCATAACGGCTCACACTGTTATTAAGGTGTTGGGGGTAACGGGGTGTTACATTTTTTAAACTATTCGAATGGCGTGTAAAATTTCAGTATTGTATCATAAGTAGTCTTAGATAAACAAAGTTGTCGACAGATTAGTTTCAAATTAATATGTCTGTGTTTTCGTAATCAATGTTCTAAATCGTAATTTGCGCATGACCCCCAACCCAAAGGCCATGATTTTATCGATTGCAGAACTTGTGTCGAGACACTGAAAAACGTTTCAAATCCGTTTTTTTGACTTGTGATGTCTAAGAGATATTCTTTCAGACAATGCTGAAATTTTGTAGATATGTTTATTTGTAAATGATGATCTTTTCACTCACTGTATATATACATATAGGTGGCGTTGGTTGACATGGTTGGTTGTTTGGGTTGTGGAAACTATATTAAAAAAGAAAAAAGAAAGAAAAAGGAAAAGCAGAAGGAAAATTGCATTTGCTGTAAGTATCATTAATTTTTTTCCCCCCACCCTGTTATCATGCTTTTGGTTACGCATGATCCTATACTAATTTCAATTATCTTTGTAGTATTTTATGATTATGATTCGCCATCATTAAGTCTAGTTGTACAGAGTGGACGATTTTTTAAAAATGTAATATAAATGTTTGTTAGTTTAAATAAAACTGAATTATAAATATCAATAATTATTTTAAATCATAATATACAAGGTGTTTCGAAACTCATGGGCAAAAATTTAAGGGGTGGTAGAAAACATATTAATAAGCCATTTTCACCATACAATGGATGGGCGGAGAGCCAGCAGTGACCGCTAAAGGGCGCGGTAATGGAATGTATAAAGCGCGCGTTTTCTTACACATCGTCATTTCTACCATGGATTTCAGCAGGCATGGCGACATATCAGGAAAAGGCGGACATGCATTTTATGTATGGTATGGCGAATGGGAATGCTCTGGAAGCCACAAGATTGTACAAGCAGCGTTTCCAGAGAAGACATACCGAAAAATACCGCAACAGTCTTGCGGCTTCCGGAGCATCCCCATTCGCCAGACCATACATAAAATGCCTTTTCCCGATTACTGTATGTCGCCATGCCTGCTGAAATCCACGGTAGAATAGAAATGCGGTTATGTAAGAAAACGCGCGCTTTATATTTTCCATTACAGCGCCTTCTAGCGGTCACCGTTTGCTCTCCGCCCATGCATTGTAGGTAAAAATGGCTTGTTCAGATGTTTTCTACCACCCCTCAAATTCTTGCCCATGAGTTTTGAAACACCCTGTATATGACTGTTTCAGTTCATATAAAGTTGGTTTATAACTATCAATAATATATTTTTTTCACCTCATAATAAATAAAAAAATTCTTCTTCTTTTTTTTTTTTTTTTTTTTATCATATGGTCTTGCAGAGGTTCCGGGAAAAGTTGGGCGCCCATAAAACTTCTTTAACCCGCTCAATCCGTCTTAAACCGTGGTGGACTCTGCTCCTTCTTATTGTTATTTCAGTTTCATTTGTTTGGATATTACCTTTGTTTCACATACTTTTCAGATAGTATATTAAATATATATATTAATTTCTTATATATATATATAGGTCTAGAATCAATATTTAAAGAACTAAACCAAAAACCAAATGTTTTTAAAAATACTATAAAGTACTAACCATTTCTCACGATATTTTAGTCCAGAAACTTCCTATTTATAGGAAGAACGAAACATATCAGGAATTCTATCTGAACATTTCAAATGCATTTTCAACAGCACTTAAAAACAGTTTTGTTTGACGAAAATTTCTATCAACTCCTCAAACCCTTTTTGTCATAAAACATTATTAAAGTTCAAAGTTTATTTCAAATTCTTCCGAGAATTGCTGCCTCTGTGAAAAACTTATCGGACTCCTTTTGAGTAGCCTTGTATGTTAGCTATAAATTACATAGATACTAAATAATTTACTTGAAATTGATACAGAGCACAAGAATTAAAAAATTGCATGATAAAACTTTAAACGCTCTTCCTTTCAAGTTTTGTCATGCAATTGAACAATGGAAATTGTTCAAATCAGTGATGTCAGATGCTCGAAAATTATTTCCCCAAATAGGTCTTCAAATTTCCCCAAATCAGGGTTTTTTCTTTTTCGAAAAAATCCCCAACTTGATTTCTGAAAATAAATTTTTTTTCAAAAAGGAAATATCAAGCAGATTTAAGCTCAGATTTTTCCCCAAATGAAGGCAATTTTTGAAAAAAATCCCCAAATACAAAAATGTATTATAATCCCCTCTAATCATAAATTGAACATTGTGAACCGAATACAACTTATTATCTTCTTCTATAATAATAAATGGAAAGGTTTGTCTGTCTGTCTGTCTGTCTGTCTGTCTGTCTGTCTATCTGTCTGTCTGTCTGTCTGTCTGTCTGTCTGTTCTTTTATACGTTCAGCCCCTATTGAACGCAGAAGTACAAGAATTGACATACGGATGCTCTGGAGCCTTTCCGATGTTTTCCTCGAAACAGAATTTAAAAATCTTAATTAGTTTCGGAGATATTAATTAAAATGCTGACCCATATCGATCGCGAAAATGACCAAAAATCCTTATTGCTTAAAAAGAGGCATTCTATCTGCATTCAGCAGACGATTTTAACAGCTGTCTCTAACGGAAAAAAAACATGTGCAAGTCATTAATGTCACATGATCTTTAACTGGGGTTAAAAATTGCAAATTTCAAAGTGCTTCAAATTTTCTTTTTCGTACACAACACTTAATATACAACCTATTCAGCACAAAAACAACCTGCAGTTAAAATTTCATCAAATTTCATTAATAAACAAAGCAGTTACATTTTAATTGCTAATTAAATTGTATTCTAACACGTAATCTATCTTTCAATAGGCGGTAGGAGTTTCCATAGCAACAAAATATACATTTGAAGGAACTAAAAAATACTTTTTCTTTTTCTTTTTATTTCCATTACCCGACTACCGTGGTATAGGTTTTGGCGAAATAAAAAATATTTATTTTTCTTTTTACTTCCATTAATAAAACTACCGTAGATAATGGAATTAGAGATTTCACGTGATTTACATGTTTTATAATATCCTGATTAGGTTTTCTTTTGTATCACAGCTACTAATTAAAATAATTTCATAAGTAACACATTATTTGAAAGCTTTGTTGATTTGGAATTGAACAGTAGATTACAGAAATTTCTACCGCCAGATATTTTAAAATTTCGATATTTCAAATTCCAATTAAATTATTTTTGATACATCATTCGAAAGATATTTTAAAGTTCTTTTAAATTATCGAAAGTTTTCACCAGATTTACACGCTTTGAGGTTTCTTGAATTAGTTTTCTTTTGTATCTCAGCTACTAATTAAAATAATTTCATGAGTAATGCATCATTAGAAAGCTTTTTTAGATTTGGAATCGAACAGTGGAATACAGAAATTTGTACCGCCAGATGGCGCTGTAATATTTTAAAATTTCAAAATTTCAATTTCTAATTATGATTAAATTATTTTTAATACATCATTCGAAAGATATTTTAAAGTTCTTTTAAATTATCGAAAGTTTTCACCAGATTTACACGTTTTGAGGTCTCCTGAATTAGTTTTCTTTTGTATCTCACCTACTAATTAAAATAATTTCGTAATTAGTACATCATTAGAATGCTTTTTTGATTTGGAATCGAACAGTGGAATACAGAAATTTGTACCGCCAGATGGCGCTGTAATATTTTAAAATTTCAATATTTCAATTTCTAATTATGATTAAATTATTTTTAATACATCATTCGAAAGATATTTTAAAGTTCTTTTAAATTATCGAAAGTTTTCACCAGATTTACACGTTTTGAGGTGTCCTGAATCAGTTTTCTTTTGTATCTCAGCTACTAATTAAAATAATTTCATAAGTAATACATCATTAGAAAGCTTTTTTGATTTGGAATCGAACAGTGGAATACAGAAATTTGTACCGCCAGATGGCGCTGTAATATTTTAAAATTTCAATATTTCAATTTCTAATTATGATTAAGTTATTTGTAATACATCATTCGAAAGATATTTTAAAGTTCTTTTAAATTATCGAAAGTTTTCACCAGAATTACACGTTTTGAGGTGTCCTGAATCAGTTTTTTTTTTTTTTTTTTTTTTTTTTTTTTTGTATCTCAGTTATTAATTAAAAAAAGTTCATAAGTAATACATCATTTGAAAGCTTATTTTAGTTGATACAAATTTTAAAGTACTTTTACATTATCGAAAAATGGAATTCAAGATTTCACCCGATTTACACGTTTTGAGGTGTCCTGATTAGGTTTTCTTTGGAACAATAGATTACAGAAATTTCTACCGCCAGATGGCGCTGTAATATTCATCTAATATTCTAATTATGATTAAATTATTTCTAATACATCATTCGAAAGATATTTTAAAGTTTTTTTACATTATCGAAAGTGGAATTCGAGATTTCACCTGATTTACAATTTAAAGTGTCCTGATCAGGTTTTCTTTTGCATCTTAGCTAATTGAGTAAGAATAAGTAACTGGAATGGAACAATAGATTACAGAAATTTCTACCGCCAGATGGCGCTGTAATATTTTTAAATTTCAATATTTCATATTCTAATTATGATTAAATTATTCCTAATACATCATTCGAAAGATATTTTAAAGTTCTTTTACATTATCGAAAGTGGAATTCAAGATTTCACCTGATTTACAATTTAAAGTGTCCTGATCAGGTTTTCTTTTGCATCTCAGCTAATTGAGTAAGACCGTTCAAAATTGGTATATGCAAGTTAATTAGGAGGGGCTGGAACGGTGGGGAAGGAATAGGCGCGCAGCGCGCATGGGTTTGGGACCCGGTGCGAGTTTTTACCCGATGATAAAAGATTTCTTTTTAATTTTATTTTCTTAATAATAAAAGTTTGAGTTGAGAAGGAATATGCGTGTACAGCGCACGTATATGCGCGCGCAGCGCGCATGGGTCTGCGCTGCCGAAGGCAGTGGCGTCCCGGTGTGAGTTTTTACCCGATGCTAAATGATATATTTTTTAATTCCTTTTCTTGAGAATGAAAGTTTATGAGTAATAACATTGAATTTTGAGAAGTCATAAGGATAGTGAAGGAATACGTGCGCGCAGCCCACGGGTCTACGCTGCCGAAGGCAGTGGGGACCCGGTGCGACATTTTTCCCGATCAGAATTTTTTTTTCTCTTTTTTTTATCACATGATACAAATTAATGCAATTTTGAGAATTCATTAATTATTGTGATTCATTTAAAAATAGTGACCAGCGAAGCGGGCGTAGACTGCTAGTTATTAATAAGAACAGAAAAATGAATATAAAATAAACCTATAATATATTGTATATGTGTAAAATTATAGAGAAATTGTAGTATGTAGTTTTAATATAATTTATAATAAAACTCAAATTTTGCAATATTCCCCTCAAAACTCGAAATGACCCTACACTGACGATAAAAAGTCCCTACTTTAGTGAATAATCAAGAAAAAATTAGAAACAACAACATAATCCATGCGTAATTCCTTGAAATTTCTTACAAAATTACCAAAAAGTCCCTATGAATTTAAAATCTGTCCCTACATCATGAATAAAGCTATTGAAAGTCCCTAGACGTAAGGATAAATCATTACGTGGCTAACATTGCAGGAAGTTGAAGAACTCCCCAGATTTGTCCCCAAAAATTATAGAATTCCCCAAAATAGTCCCCACAAACATTCGGTCCCCAAAATTGTCCCCAGAAGCCTAAAAATTCTCCAAAATGGGGACAAAATCCCCAATCTGGCATCACTGGTTCAAATGTATGACAAAAGAGTAATGAGCCATGTCCAAACATAACACTTGGAAATGACATTTGGAAATGGCTCGGAGTTGTTTCGTGCGGTCTTGTAAACGAAGGAATTGATATTTAATGTAAAACATACTTTTGTTAATATGAAAAATGTATAACAATTTGATTTTGTCGAGTGAATTCTAAATCTGTAAAACTGTATCTGTCAGAAATTTATCCCATATATATATTTGTGCCATATAATGTCCGTTTATCCGATTTCGAAAAAATAAATAAATAAATAAATAACTTCGCGTTACACCCTCTACCCTATGATACAGATTTAGAATACCCTGTGCGGACATACTGATATGTTCTTAAGTTATACTGGTAGCAGACTCACAGACTAGTGGCGGCTCGTGCACCGAAAATAGGTGAAGAGGCACACTGTATTTTAGACTGTATTCATTTATAGAATATAAATTTACATTTAAATAAGTATTTTTAGTTATTTTTAGTTAGGACCCTGCTTAATAAAAATTATGCATTAAAAATACTTCAGTATTATTTTTGAGCTCTTCACCTATTTTCGGTTCACGAGCCGGATTTTTGGATTTAAGGGACCTAAAAATCTGTCAATATTGCAAAGCCTTAACTTTAAAAATTTGAACTAAATCAATACATTATGTAAGAGAAAGTAAAAAGTACGTAATTTTATAAAATCGATCGAAAATTACAAGGGATTAGTGGTCTGTGGGACATATTTGAAACAATCAGTCATGGTTTTCGAGTTTGGCGAAAATATTCCTCATGGTGTCTTCAATGGATTTAATAAATGTGAATATTTTTATACTAGGGAAGCAAAATATTAGATAGATTCTTATTAAGATACCTACACAATTCATCATCACAATTCACAATCTCCTTCTAAATACGTTTGCGAAACTTTTCTTAAGTTATTTTTTCGTAATATTATGAATCTGCATTAACGTAATTTTAGGAATATATGGTTTAATAATGAAGTGTTCATGTGCTATAATAATTAACTATATACGTGACTGTTATTAGGGGCTGACTAAAAAAAATTTTGTGTGACCCCCTTCAGATGAAGAATTTGTAAAAACTACCGGAGCTAAGGAACTGAAAATCCCTTCCCCCCCCCCCCCTTAAAGTTGAAGAAAAATTCTTTGGTTAGCTTATCGAAAAAAAAATCAATTTTATTATTATTTATTTATTTAATCGGTTTTTATTCTTAAAAAAAATTTATCAGGCAAACAGGTCAACTGAAAAAAGTATTTGAAAGTCAAGTCTTTTTCAGTTCCTACTATTAGTTCACGCTCTCCCTATATATATCTTGTACAAATCTTGCAATCGATTTTTAACTAACTTCCCGACTAGTTAGAAATTTGAAAGTTTCAGGATTGCTCAGAACACGGTGTCAATACATTTTTTAAATACTTTTAGCCAACGGTTTCGGGTTCCTGCTGCCTTCGGCAGCGTTACTAGTGCAAAGCCTGCAATCAATTTTTCACTAACTTCCCGAGTAGCTAGGCATTTGAAACTTTCAGTATAGCTCAAAACAAGGTGCCAATACATTTTTTTAATACTTTTAGTCGACTGTTGGTGGTCCCTATTGCCTTCGGCAGCGTTTATATGATTCAACAAAAAATTAATTTAACTAACTTCTCGACTAGCTAGACATTTGAAATTTCAGAATAGTTCAGAACACGGAGAAAATGCATTTTTTAAATACTTTTAACCAACTGTTTCGGATCCCTGCTGACTTCGGCTGCGTTAGGAGTACAAAGCTTGCAATCGATTTTTAACTAACTTCACGGCTTCATGGCTAGCTAGCTAGTCATTTGAAACTTTTATAATTGCTCAAAACACGGTAACAATGAATTTTTTTAATACTTTTATCCAATTGTTCCGGGTTCCCGCTGCCTTCGGTAGCGTTTATATGATTCAACAGAAAATTTAAAAACATGGTATATAAAAAGTTATTTTTATCTTGTAATTATTCTTATTATATCACTGGACTGAGTCTACGAGCTTAAATATTGTCCATTTATAAATCTTATTTTACTTTTTATTTGATTTTGCACGCGCGCTTTTTATTTCTATTTATCAACTAAAATAAAAATTTTCTTTGTTGACGTAAGTAGGAATTGACTTTATTTTATTTATTTTATTATTTATTAGTTGTTTTGCTTTAAGCCCCCATAGATAAATTAAATGACTCCAATCAGCCTAACGACATATTTTATTTAAAAAAATTTGTTCATATAAATAATAAAATATTATAGTTTTAAAAAATTAAAGAACACGCTTTTATAGAAATGTGAACTAAAAAGCACAAAATATCTTAGTATTAAAATTCAGAGTAAGAGAAAATCGTGTGAGTGACACACCGTAATATTTACATACATTTAAATCTTTAATTAAAATAACTTAGAATTAACAAAAACCATTTTTAAAAAATCTCCCCTGACGGGGATCTTCAGGTTCGTAGCGCGGCGTCTTACCTCGACGCCACATTGCTCACGGGGGGAAAGTATTTTTTTTACAATATAAATTTTTTGTTTGCTCCCAGAGAAGTTACAAATAAACATACATACATACATACATACATACAGGTGAAGCTAATAAAAGCGTGTTAAAAATGGCAGAGTTGAATACCCTGATGTTGCCATAGCAGCAGAAGAGATAATCTATAAAACTATGGATCTAAGATTGAGCCATGGTCTTTCCTGGAGTGATATGGGATTGGTTAAAACGTAATCGGAATAAATTTTATTCCATATACGATACGTGATTCCAAATTTTAATTTTTATGTCTAAATTTCGAAAAAAAAAAGAAAAATAAATGCTCTTCCAGCTAGAAAAAAATTCAGTTTTTTTTTCTTTCTTTTTTAATAGATATTAAAAAGAAATTATGAAAAATTTTATACCCCTGAAATAATCAGATCCCGACTGTTTCTATATATCAGCGTATAGCAGCCTTTCTTATAAAATTTTCGCTCAGTGAATCGAATCTATATAATTTTCTTTATTTCTCTTGAGGTAATTTACGGAAAAGGGAGGGATGGGTTACTAACGTGAATGTATTTTCGCTGCTTTGGCTCAGTTGGAGAGGTGCCCAATTTATCACTTGACATCGCGGGGGTATAAAACGGTCTTTCTCCTTTTTTTTCATTATTTATGATGATTCGGTGACACACATATGGCACCGTTTCTTCCAACGAATTTCGGGTCAAAGTTTTACACCGAATGTCATTTTCATCTCGCCTGGTTGATTTGAAGTTCAAGAGCTGGCGATGACTGTCTTCTGTTACGATAAAAGCTCTGATCTCTTTGAAATGAATCATTCTTCGAAATAAAAGAAAATTAATTTATTTGCACCTGCATAAACTGTACAGCTTTACCTTACATGAACACAAAAAATAAGTATCACGTCTTTCGCATAATTTAAAATATTTTTCGCAACACATTATTCTGGAGGGGAATCTTCTTTGGTTGGTTTAAGAGGCCTCTCCACTTACCGTCCCCAGAAGTCAGAGCCAATGTTATTCTATGGAGAATTTCGCCCCATTATAACTCATTAAATAATATATATTTTTAAATTCCGTTTTCACATTCAGAATCTTCACAACTATTAAACATTTTATCGCTTTCTAAAAATTATTTTTTTTAAATTTTTAATATTTTATTTTGAGGTTGTAAAATGCGAATTTTTACAGTGTGAATTTTTCTTTTTTGAGCTTAAAAATAAAATCTTAAAAATAAAAATTATTAATTTTTAGAAAGCGATAAATTGTTTAATAGTTGTGAATTTACGGAAAGTGAAAACGAAATTTAAAAATGTTTATTAGTTAATGAATTATAATGGGGCAAAATTTCCCATAGAATAACACTGGCTTCGGCTTTCGGAGACGATTGGTAGTCTTCGTGGGAGTCTTTCTAAGGGGTCATAGCCCATATTTCGAAAAAACTACAGAAAACTCCGAATAGCTAAGTCTTTCCACCTATCAGCTTTGAGCGCGGAACCGCTTGGCCACTGGTGACTCAAAAACAGATTTTATTAAGAAACTAGCGAGCTTCGCCCGCTAGCGGGTCAGTATTTTCAAATGAATCACTTACAGTAACTTTTAGTCTTAAGAAAAGAAATTGAAAAAAAAAAAAAAAATCATTTATGAATGGGTGAAAAGTCGGCCCGTGTCGCCACTGCCTTCGGCAGCGTAGTCCCGTGCGCGCTACGCGCGCACAACTTAAGGGATACGCACGCTGCGCGCGCGTATTCCTTCCCTGACCCTTCGTGCCTCAAAAAAAAAAAAAAAAAAAAAAAATCTGATCGGGTAAAAAAATTCACACCGTGTCCCCACTGCCTCCGGCAGCGCGCACGTGAGAAGGTATACGTGCGCTGCACGCACATATTCCTTCTCAAATCAAAATTTTATTCTTAAGAAAATTTAAAAAATCATTTCTCTTCGGGTAAAAATTCGGACCGGGTCCCTACTGCGTTCGGCAACGGAGACCCGTGCGCGCTGCGCGCGTAACTTAAGGGTTACGGATACACGTGCTCCGCTCGTGTATTCTTTCCCTGACCCTTCGTGCCTGAAAAAAAATTATTCTGATCGGGTAAAAAATCTCAACAGGTCCCCACTGCCATCGGCAGCGCAGACCCATGAGCGCTGCGCGCGCACGTGTTAAAGTATACGCTCCCTGCGCGCACATATTCCTTCACAAATAAAATTTTCATTCTTAAGAAAAGAAAATAAAAAAAATCATTTGTCATCGGTTAAAAAGTTGGACCGGGTCCCCACTGCCTTCGGCAGCGTAGTCCCGTGCGCGCTGCGCGCGCACAAGTTAGGGGATACGCGCGCGGTGCACGCCTATTTCTTCTCCACCCTTTCAGGCTCTCTTAATTAACCTACATATACCAATTTTGAACGATCTAACTCATTTGGCTGAGATGCAAAAGAAAACGTAATCAAGACATCTCAAAACATGTAAATATTGTAAAAACTTTCGATAATTTAAAAGAACTTTAAAATATCTTTCGAATGATGTATTAAAAATAATTTAATCATAATTAGAAATTGAAATATTGAAATTTGAAAATATTACAGCGCCATCTGGCGGTAGAAATTTCTGTATTCCTTTGTTCGATTCCAATTCAAAAAAGCTTTCTAATGATGTATTACTTATGAAATTATTTTAATTAGTAGCTGAGGTACAAAAGAAAACTAATTCAGGATACCTCAAAACGTGTAAATCTGGTGAAAACTTTCGATAATTTAAAAGAACTTTAAAATATCTTTCGAATGATGTATTAAATAATTTAATCCTAATTAGAAATTGAAATATTGAAATTTGAAAATATTACAGCGCCATCTGGCGGTACGAATTTTTGTATTCCACTGTGCGATTCCAAATGAAAAAAGCGTTCTAATGATGTATTACTTATGAAATTATTTTAATTAGTAGCTGAGATACAAAAGAAAACCTAATCAGGAAACCTCAAAACGTGTAAATCGAGTGAAATCTCGGGTGCATCGCACGCGGTATACACCTATTTCTTCCCCACCCTTTCAGCTCCTCCTAATTAACCTATGTATACCAATTTTGAATGGTCTAACTCAATTAGCTGAGATGCAAAAGAAAACCTAATCAGGAGACCTCAAAACGTGTAAATCAGGTGAAAACTTTCGATAATATAAAAAAAAACATTAAAATATCTTTCAAATGATGTATTAAAAATAATTTAATTGTAATTAGAAATTGAAATTTTAAAATATTAAAGCGCCATGGATCGAACCGGCAGCTCTTTCTAATTTATTTTCCACTTTTTCCGTAAAAATGTCGCTTTTTAAGCATTTAATCATGAATTCTGGGTCATTTTTCGTTAGATAATGGTCGACATTTTAATTAATATCTCCGCTAATTAGGGTCGCACGTTTAGCAAATTAGATAACCCAGATCTGCGATAAATTCTCTGTCCATCGGTACCTGTTCGAAGTCCGTGCGACCGTTAGCGGCCGAGCTTTTGCTGCGTCAAGCCGTTTCTCACAGACACACACACACACACGCGTACAGATTTTAATAATATAAGGAGATTCCCACTCAGTATTTTAAATCTGTATTGTATCATACTGTTACTTAAAAATTTGCATTAAAATCAAACAAATACAACAAGTTTTTAATGAATGAAATGGGCCGCATATCTTAATAAAATTGCGTAAAATTTTTCAAATTTTAAACTTGTACCATAAAAAGTTTCTAAAATGCAAGGGAAAAAAAAAAAAAGATGACTGATTTACACTACTTTTCAATCTCTCGACATAAGATCTTAGATCGAAAATTATTATGCTGCGGCCGTTAGAAAACTTTCTTATATATCATTCTATATAACAGCGCCACCTACCTGTTGACATATACAGAAATTCGATCAAACACGTAGTTTTTCACAATAGAGAATTTGCACGTTTCTGATTTTATTCTTATGTAATAGAATATGAAAAGGTAAGAAAATAAATACAAACATTTTCTTTATTTGAAATCTAATAACTGATTTATAACGATTTTAACATCGCACTATTTACTCTATCGAGAAAACGCAGTATAAAACATCGTCAATCGTTCTTTACATTCGATTTTGTGCTTTGCTTTACTTCTTGAATCGGTGAAATAGGTTTTGTATTTTATAGTAATGACGGATATTAAAAAATCGTAGTATAAATATTGTATTGTAGCACTCTGCACTAATACAACCGCTAAATGCTTCTCAAAAGCTATTCTTTAGCGTTCCACAGGATGCTATTAAACGAAAACATTGGACAACCGCCATGAAAAGAAAATAATTGAAAATAACGGTAAGGAAAAATGATGATAATAGTATTAAATGATTATAAGATGAGAAAGAAATGCTCAGAAATCACATAAATGATTGATAATTACGAAAGTTAAAACGAATTGCTGCTTGCTAACTAGGCTAACACAGTGTAAACATTGAAGCATCCTAAAGTGTGACGTCAGACAGCGTTTTGAAGTCACGTGATTTTTGATTAATTTTAAAGTTATTTTTGAAATGAATGATAACTTCTTTTGCATTTTTAATAAACTTTTTGAAATTTATGAGCCTAAAACTACCAGAAAAATACGATTTTGTTCAAATCCCTCATGTGTGCAAATTGTCCATTGGCATTTTATAGATGCAATTTGGGATAAATTTCATCAATAGATAGACACTGTGATATATCCATCTGGAAAATCTCAGAAAGAAATAGCTGCTTCACTTTCTGAGCCGATTTACACCCGAATTGAATCAGCATAGATTTGCATAATATCTATCTGTCTCAAATGCCAAATTTGGTAAATTTTTATAACATAGAAGCTGAGATATAGCTTTCTCGTAAATGAAAAATATTGCAGTTCAGCAATGCCGCTTTTCGTCTGTAATGCACCCAAATGGAATCATAAAATTCATCTCACATACCAAGTTTCGTGGATTTATACAGTGTCCGTAGAAGTCGAGATATTGCTTTTCTCCGGATCCTAAATTACGTTTCTGGATAAAACACAATTTAATAATAAAAAAGAAATGTTAACGTATGTAAGTAAACACATTTAGATTTTAATTTGCGGCTTATGCTTCAAAAACTTTGCTTTGGAACTGATCAATATGCTGATAATTAAATTTTGTAACTTTCGAAATTAAATTAGCTGAAATAATAACAACATGATTTCATCTTTATTTCCTTAAGGGTCCTCTTCACTCACCGCCGCCGGAAGCCGAAACTAATGTTATTCTATGGGAAATTTTTCTTTACAAATAACTTATTAACTAATACATATCTTTAAATTCTGTTTTCACATTCTGAAAATTCCCAGCTGTTCAATGGACGCACCTTTTCTAAAAAAATATTTTTTTAATTTTTTATATTTTATTTTGAAGCTGCAAAATACGAATTTTCAATATGTGAATTTTTCTCATTTTGCAATTTCAAAATAAAATATTAAAAAAGAAAAAAATAATTTTTTAGAAAAGGTCCGTCAATTTAACAGCTGGGAATTTTCAGAATGTGAAAACAGAATTTAAAAATATGTATTAGTTAATAAGTTATTTGCAAAGAAAATTTCCCCATAGAATAACATTGGCTCGGGCTTCCGGCGACGGTGAGTGAAGAGGACCGTTAAGGGCCCGCTTAAGCTAATGTTATTCTATGGGAAATTTTCTTTACAAAGAATTTATTAACTAATACATATTTTTAAATTCTGTTTTCACATTCTGAAAATTCCCAACTGTTCAATGGACGGACCTTTTAATTTTTTTTTTTTTTTTTTTTTTTTTTTTTATAATTTTTAATATTTATTTTTAAATTGCAAAATGAAAAAAATTCACATATTGAAAATTCGTATTTTGCAGCTTCTAAATAAAATATAAACAAATATATTTTTTAAAAACGTCCGTCAATTTAACAGCGTGGAATTTTCTGAATGTGAAAACAGAATTTAAAAATATGTATTAGTTAATAAGTTATTTGTAAAGAAAAATTTCCCATAGAATAACATTAGCTTGGGCTTCCGGCGGCGGGGAGTGAAGTTGGGAACCACACCAAAGCAAACACTTTTTGTTATGTAAAGGTGATGAAAGGATTTAATGCTGCTTTAATTACATAAACGATGCACGCACATATCCATGGATTAGTGCTGTGTCTATTAAGGGGGTATTCTGGTCTAGAAGCCTGAATTTCAGGCATTTTTAAAAGTAAGATTTAATAAAAAATGAAAAACATTTTTACTATCCATTTTTTTATATGTTTTTTATTGACATTTTGAGAATGTAAAAAAAAAAAAAAAAAAAAAAAAAAAAAAAATTCGCCGAGATACAGGCCGATGGAGTGGGGGCTTCAAAAAAAACGGTGCGTCCTGGTTGACATGATTTCAACCCTTGTAGTGATCTGAAACAAAAAAATCAAACAAATTCTTCATTAATAAAGATGTCGCTGTCGGGTTGACCATTTTCAAAAAAAAAAAAAAAAATGACAAAATGGCGTCGACTTGAAATTTTTTTTTTTTTAAATATTGAAAATCAAAATTTTTTTTAATCCAAGGCAGACGCGATAGTTGTATAAACAAGATATATACCAAATTTCAAAGCAATCGGTTCAGTAGAACTTGAAATATCATGTCAACCACCTCAAAAAAAGTAGTTTCGAGAAAAACGCGTTTAAAGTTTAGGAAACAATTCTAATGGAATAACTCTGAAAATAATATGTTATACTCACTTTGCATCAATCGGCGATCCCAGATCCATACATTGGGCCTTCCTCCTTCTCATAATTCAGCTCTTGAGAAGTTCTTTTTTTTTTTTTTAATTTCTAGACCAGAATACCCCCTTAATTCGATGACACTCAGTTTGATCAATTTTACCATGTTTTTATTAACTTCGATTATTGTTTGTTTGTCCGGTACAAATCTTGCAATCGAATTGTACCTAACTTCCCTACTAGCGAGACATTTGAAACTTTCACAGTAGCTCAGAACCCGGTGACAACACAATACTTCGAAGTCCGATTTTCGATTAGTTTTCTTTTAATTAATTAAAATATGAAAATGATAAGCTCCTAATAGCAATAGAAATAGTCATTAAAATATTAGCTATAATTGAATTGTTGCCAAAAAAAATTGACGAGTTCATTTTCTTTCGACATAAAAATAAATACATTTAATGAAACGTGAGCGTTAAAAATTTATAAAAAGTTAAATGATGCATCTCACAAAAATGGACGTCATTATAATTTTAAAAAATTTATACGCATTGATAAGTGCTAATATTAAAGAGAAATATTTTATTTTTAAAACCAACTTTTTTTTTTTTTTCACTATTATTATTATTTCACTGAACCGAATCCGAGAACTTAAATATTACTTAAATATTATTTTTTATCCTCTCGTATTTTATTAATGATTCATCAGAAAATTTAAAAACATGGTATATAAAACAAAAAAATTTATCTTATAATTATTTATTGCTATTAGGAGCTTATAATTTTCATATTTTGATTAATTAAAAGAAAACTATTCGAAAATTTGAAAATCTGACTTCGAAGTATTGTGTTGTCACCGGGTTTCGAGCTACTGTGAAAGTTTCAAATGTCTAGCTAGTAGGGAAGTTATTTAAAAATAGATTGCAAGATTTGTACCGGACAAACAAACAAACAAACACATTAACAAACAAGAATAGAAGTTAATGAAAACATGGTAGTAAATATTTCATGTGTTATTTTTCTGTTTTGTACAACAGAGGACATGTATAGTTGGGAACTGAACGGTATCGGACCTTCCTTAAAACACTCGCATTATTGAATTTAGAAAGGGAATTTAAGTAAAACGAAATCTGTCAATCTGTCAAATGTTTGTGCCTTCTCGTGAACTGAAGTGTTAAACACCATAATAAAGTAGAAGCTGAAATTAAACAAAAACAGTACATATAATTCCGTAATTAGCGAAAAAGACAAAAAAAAAAAAAAAAAAAAATGATATAATTACATAAATTTGAGCATTTCACTGAAAACAGTAAACTGGCGTATGCTAAAAAAGAAAAAAGAAGTAAACAAAAAAGTTCTTATTTAAAATTTCACTTAAAAATATAAAAATAATAATCTTGGATCGCATTTTCATTGCTTCTCTTCAGTATTTTAATTCCCATTCCAAATGCATTTAGGAAACGTCTAAAGCGTAGAAAAAAAAAATCTGGTGTGTAACAGCCACACGACTTCCATTACCCAGTACTACACACATTATAAACATTAAAGAAGTATTAACATTATAAACATTAAATCGTTAGAGCCGTTTTTGAGATACGGACTTATGGTCCCACTTCCAGTTTCCGATGTCCCACTTCCGGTTAAACTCAATTATTGACAGGAAAACAATAATTACATACAAAAGCATATTGTAACGTGAGTTAAAATGGCGAGTTTGAAAAAAATCCGTACAGCTGTTTTTAAAGGAACGCCCTTGGGAGACCTGAAATTGAGCTATTTATACAGGACGCTTATCCATTTTCCTGAACTAACCAACTATATCATTCGAAAGGACATCTAATAGAGTGTTCATATAGCAAATTTGAAGAAAATCGTTAGAGCCGTTTTTGAGATACGGACTTACGGTCCCACTTCCGGTTTTTCAACTTTCACCAAAATTTGGAAATTTCATCTGTACACCAGACGTATTTCAATTCTAAAGTTTCGTAGCTCTATCTTTATTAGTTTCTGAGCTATAATAGCCAGAAGATTCTGCACATACATACGCACACGCACACACACACACACACTGACCCATTGCCAAAAACCACTTTTTTGGACTCAGGGGACCTTAAAACGTGTAAATCAGGTGAAAACCTGATATCGAATTTTCAGACCGAATACAATACTTCCATTACCTACGGTAGTAGGGTAATGGAAGTAAAAGTAGTAATTATTGGTTTTTAGTTTTAGCCCGACGATGTTATTTCTCTTCAGATTACGCACTTAAAATTATTATTGTTTTCTCTAACAATCTATTAACTTTTCTCAAAACCCTTTATTTTAACTTCTATCACAAAAATGCTTGGTAACTATTTAAATTTAAATGTCAAAGTTACTATACTACAGCGTGTCCTAAAAGTTCCAGTACTCCAACTTAAAGAACTCGTTGTTTCCATGATTTTTTTTAAATATTAATTTTATCGTCTGCTTATTATTGCATCCATTCTTTAATTTTTATCGTTTGTATCTTTTCTCCCCCCAAGTTATGTGAGAATAAAGTTTTATGTTATTTTGTTCTTCATAGTGAAATGTGTTTATCACGCGTTCAGAGAATTACGCTGTATGAAGCTTATTTTGAATGTAAATCGTATGAAAGATGCAAAGATGTTTGGCGATATAAATATCCAGATGGTGTAATACCGAGTAAAAATAGGCTATATCAACTCATTCGACAATTTCGTAATACAGGTTCTGTGCAGGTGTGTACAGGTTTCTCTACAAGAAATCACTCCCAGCGTGTTAAAACGCGTTTCTAAAACACATGCGCAAACGAGTTCAGCTTTGCCTCCTAGAAAAGGGTGGACATTTTGAACATTTATTATAAATGTAAGTTCTGTATTTTTTCCTCCGTTATTTTAAATGTGTCTTTTATCATTAGAATAAAAATAATCGTTTTAAAGTTTGTTGTTTTGTAAATAAAAAATACATCAGCGTCAGTACTGGAACTTTTAGGACACCCTGTACTTCAACGACAAAGAAAAAAAAAAAGTTTATTTTGTTTTCTAAAGCATCCATGCAGGTAATTACTTATTTATTTTGCTTGCTCGGATTTATGGAAAACTCGAATTATAGAGACTCTCTATCTCTGCTCCTACTTTCCCCTGGATCTTCCGGGCAATTCTCAAACGGCTTACCTTATATTTGTATTTGAGGAATACCCTGTATAAAGCAGAAATTAATAAAGACTACCATTCACGCAATGATAAAGTGTTCAGCAGTATTCAGTTTCAATACAATTTCATACGGCATAGATGGTATTCTGAATACATTTAAACTATTTAAAATTGCTTTCCACTTGCATGCACTTTCCTAATATGATAATTTGAGGGTTTTTTTTCAACTTTTAGGCCACGGGAAAGGCAATAATACAGAAGTTTTTTTCTTCAAACTATTTCCTATTGCTCTAGAAGTACAGCAAAAATGTAAGTCTTGTTGAAAAAAATACTGTTACCCCCAAAATCTAACAAAAATCTGAGAATCCAACGTTTAAAATTTGCAGATATTCTCTTGATGTTCATAATAATAGAAAAAATTACTAAATTCATTCTGCCTTCAGTAGAAACAACTCCCCAGAGCACCATAGATCCACCTTTAAAATGCCCGACTCATATCTGCCTTTAAAAAATCTGCTCTGCCTTTCGCTATTTTCAGATCGTGCCAGTAACTGTTAAAACCATTTGGTTAATCAAGAATACAATGTTTTTCATCCGAAAATGTAACATTTTACCATTTAATGTTGTCTTTATTCAACTTTAACACAGACGTTCTTTCCCCCATTAAATGCTTATTGATTATTACAGGTTTTTATTCATTTTAACATATTATTAATTATTTTAAACATGCATAAATGTGAACCCTAACCTTTCGTAAAAAATTACGAGCAAATTCAGCAGCAGTCATTATGAGTAGAACAGTAAGAGGAATTATGAGTCTTCGATCTCTGTAAAACAGCTCTGATTTTGCATCAGATCTCTCTCCTATCGAACCAGCAGTTCAAAGTTTTATCACATTTCCTTCAGCAATTTTAGATCTTCGAATGTCATTAGAAATTATCCTTCCACTTAAAAAACACATTTATCATACATGAACTTTTTTTTTTTTTTTCGAGGAATTATCAATAAGGTCTGTCCAAGAAAAATTGAAGGCTTATAGATGAATTAATGTAGCCCAGTAGTTAACAAATTCACATGTCAACTGTAATTCATCCGCCAGTAAGTTAAATGAAACGAAAAAATCTGGATTATCCCTTATTTATGAACATCTAAAAACGTGGAGAAAAAAATATTTTGCATTATTTTTTATTAATTTTCTTTCATATTAAAAAATTTATAGCAGTTTTGGTTTTTAGAATACTAGATATATTAAGTGCACTTAGTATAAACATGTTCACAATTATTTTTACGTTAGTTATTTCAAAACATAAAGTGTCCTTATAAATATGAGAAGGGGTGTATATATATATATATTATTAAATTAATAATAATAATAATAATAAAAACTTACCTATGAAAACTAATTTTATAATCTTTTAGTAAATTGTTCGCACAATTATATAGCAATATCAAAAACAAGAATGAACGACATTACACTCTGACGTCATTCATGTCATGATGACGGTTTTCTTTCTGTTAACCTACAGGCGGTAACAAAGGTGTCCGAACACTAGCAAAAATTCCTATGTGAAAAAAATACACTTCGTACGGTTTTGTTAAATAAATCCTTATCGAATCATGTTCTTACACTGACTAAAAACAGGATTCGACAAGGATTTTTTGTTTAACAAAACCGTATGAAGTGTACTATTTTTTACATAGGAATTTTTGCTAGTGTTTGGACACTTTTGTTACCGACTGTATATGTAAACTGACCAGATCGAAGTACCTTTATAATAGAAAAGCATTAAAATTTGCTGCAATTATCCAATTACGGATGTATTTTTTCATTCCTAATAAATAAGGACTAAAAATAAAGTATTATTGGTTAATAATTTACTTTCTACAATTTTTTAAAACTTACAAAAACGCTTTCAAAATACAGGAAGTGCTCATATGTCCCCATTTGTTCCCAGAAAATGGGAACATATGGTCAGCTTACCTATATGACACTTAATTTATCCCACAAATAGTTGAATTTAGCCATTGCACAGCTTTCCCCCCCCAAACATTGAAAGCTCCGCCTTGTTCCAGTGGTCCATTGTCCCTTCCGTGGAGGATCAAAATTGAGATGGCATGTCTCCGGAGCACCTCTGGGGGTGTGTCCCAGACCTTCGCCAATTGCCCATCTGCGCAGCACTAGTGCGACGTAAAACCCAACCATTTATCCATCCATTCAGTTGTCCATTGAAAATGCACTGTTTTAAAAAAGTTTAAAAGAACATAAAAAGCCGCTTTCTACCTTTACTTAAATATGGTCAGTTTGCTACTATTCCCATAGCGTAGCACTAGTGTGACTTAAAACCCACTCATTCACTCATTCAGTCTTTTTAGTAAAAAAGTTCGATGCTCACTCTTCATTTTTTATCTCCTTGTGTTCCTGTTATAGACGGTTATGGTGTACGTACTGTATACTGTAGAAACATGAAACACCATATAACAACGAACAGAAAACTTCTAGAGTTAGCAAATTTATTATTTATTTAAATTAAAAAAAAATAATGATAATCAACAAAATATGACAACCTGTTTTAGTTGTTAGTAAAATCAGAATTTTGTGAAATTGTGAACTGCGCTAGCCTGATCGGTAGAGCTCCGAGCTCGTAACTGGATGGATGGATGGTTGGGTTTTATGTCGCACTAATGCTGCGCAGATGGGCAATTGGCGACGGTCTGGGACACATCCCCAGAGGTGGTCCGGAGACATGCCATCACAATTTTGATCCTCCACGGAAGGGATGGCTCTCCCGTTTCGGTGACCCCCAGAGGTATAATTTTTGATGGGAACATGGAGGGCATTGCGGCCACGACAGATTTTATGTGCACCAGCCACCACTAGTGTACACGACGGTCTTTGGCCAGCTCGAGTACCGAACCCGCAATCTTCCAATTACGAGGCCGGCACTCTACCGACTGGGCTACCGCGGCCCACTCGTAACTGGAAGATTGCGGGTTCGATATTCGATGTGGCCGAAAATCATCCTTTAGATCGTGGAAGATCATTGAAAGATTGCTGGTAGTGCACATCAATTTTTTATCCTCCATTTCCCATCCAAAATTATACCTCCGGAAGTCATCGAAGCGGGATAGTCACCCCCCCCCCCCGCCCTCTGTGAAGGATCAAAATTATGATGGCATGTCTCCGAATCAATCTTAGGGATGACTCTCAGACATTTCATTTGTCCGTAATGTAGCACAACTGTGACGTAAAACCCATTGTACCTCAATCAATATAAAATTGAGGTTGAGTGGGTTTTATGTCACATTAGAGCGACGTAATGATCAATGTAAAAACCTAAGTTCATTCTTCTTGCTTACTCTTAGAGGAATGATGTACAAAGAGATGACGTGTTCGAAAAAGTATGAAGTCAAAATGGTAGTCACAGAAGCTATTAAGTAACGTAGTTATACATAGTCAGCAGCAGAAGTATCCGAGCACTAACAAAAATTCCTATATAAAAAAAGTACACTTAATACACTTTTGTTAAATATATCCTTGTCGAATCCTGTTCTTAGTTAGCCTAAGAACACAATTCGACAAGGATCTATTTAACAAAACCGCAGACTAAGGAATTACCTAGACCTAGCAAGACGACTATCTGGTATGGGGGGAAAAGTGAAGTAACTGAGGTGCTTCTACTAATATGGCTGCTCAGTTACAGTTGAGACTTCCCTTTTAGAACCGTTTTGCCGGGTCTAGTTTAGGCTGACCAGATCATAATAGAGAAGCGTTAAAAAATGCTACAATTATCCAATTACGGATACATTTTTTCATTCTTAATAAATAAGGACTAAAAATAAATTATTATTGATTAATAATTTACTTCGATTTTTTTAAACTTAGGTAGGTAGGTAGGTTGGGTTTAATGTCGCACTAATACTGCGTTATGGGTAATTGACGATGGTCTGGGACGCACCGCTAGGAATGGTCCAGAGACATGCCATCACAATTTTGATCCTCCACGGAGGGGATGGCTCCCCCACTTCGGTGACTCCCAGAGGTATAATTTTGATGGGAACATGGAGGACATTGTGACCACGACGGATTTTACGTGCAACAGTCACCATTAGTGTACACGGCGGTCTTTTGCTGGCTCGAGTATCGAACCCGCGATCTTCCAATTACGAGCTCGGCAGTTCAAAATAGTTTCAGAAGCAGTTTTATTTTAAATATATTTTTGTGTGAGAGGGGCCAGCCCCCCCCCCCCCCTTTTTGAAGCAGATAGTTCTTAGTCTAAGAACATGATTCGACGAGGATTTATTTAACAAAACAGTAATAAGTATACTTTTTTCATAGAGGAATTATTGCTAGCGTTCGAATAATTTTGCTACCTACTGTACTTCTTTTTCTCCCCATACCAGATAGTCGTCTTGCGGATCTAGTTTATTCCTGTTTTTGCTCTTCCTAATATGGCTGCTCGGTTACAGTTGAGGCTTCACTTTTAGAACCGTCTTGCCTAGTCTAGTGATTCCTTAATCTGTGTTCAGCTCAGTGGTCTGTGGTTTTGCTTGTACTAATATGGCGGCTGAGTTACAGTTCAGACTTCCCTTTTAGAACCGCCTGGCCGGGTCTAAGTGTTTCCTTTGTCTGTGAACAAAACAGTATTAAGTGTACATTTTTTATATAGGAAATTTTGCTAGTGCTCGGATACTTTGATAGGCTCAATATAGCCCCCGCTCCAGACATCTTGAGTAGACAACAGGTAACTTCATTTTCCCTGCATGCTGATACGCGGTCACTGGGCTGAAGAACAACTGGAGCAAATGGTTCCAATACCGTTATACAGTGTTCGTGCGTGCCAGTTTTTCTGGAAACGTTTGCTGTACAAAGTCAAACCTTGCACGGCAAGCAACATTTGTCGGGTCGTCTATTACTATTATACTCCCTAAAAATTAAAATTATAATATCATGTTCAGCATATGGTTGTTCGAACAGACAACCTTTACACAGTTTTACTTTGAAATACAAAGATATCAAATGCTTTCTGCCGTGCAACGCTCGGAAGACAAACCTTCCAAAAACGGCACGCGAAAACCGGGCCAGCATTTCCTCCACTTGTTCTTCAGCTCAGTGTACGCGGTATGCTACTTCCTCTTATAACATTCCTCCAAATGCTTACCAATAGATCAGTGAGAAGGGAAAACAGTCTATAATTAAACGAGTGTACTACACTATGGACAATTGGCGACAGTTTGGTACTCACCCCCCTAAGGATGATCCGGAAACATGCTATCACAATTTTGATTCTCCACGGAGGGGATGGCTTCTCAGCTTCGGTGATCCTCAGGATTAAATTTACGATAGAAATCTTATGGAACTTGGGTAAAAATAAGATGACTGGTTATTTGTAGAGTATATAAGTTAAGTCTTGGTAGAAAATCGATCTCCTCGACGGTAGTCTCAAAAGAATCAAGTTTTGAATTCAGTCGTGTTATTATTAGAATAGCACACTAGGCAGTTCTAGCGCGACATTAATACACTCTACCAAACCAAACTCAAGCA
Organism: Salticus scenicus; assembly: GCA_963930645.1. NCBI lineage: Eukaryota > Metazoa > Arthropoda > Arachnida > Araneae > Salticidae > Salticus > Salticus scenicus. Next base: position 402,269,920 of record OZ005649.1, on the reverse strand, counting down.
GTATAAATTAGAGTGACCCTATTTTTTTCCTTGAATTTGTGGACAAAAATGGCGGTGTCCTCGAATTTCGAGGACAAAAATATAAAAAAATAATTAAATCACCTTAAATTGTAAAATTTTAGTAATTTTTATGTATAAAGCACATTATTTCAGCTTATTTATTATACACTAGCAGGCTACGCCCGCTTCGCTGGTCACTATTTTTAAATGAATCACAATAATTAATGAATTCTCAAAATTGCATTAATTTGTATCATGTGATAAAAAAAAGAGAAAAAAAAATTCTGATCGGGAAAAATGTCGCACCGGGTCCCCACTGCCTTCGGCAGCGTAGACCCGTGCGCTGCGCGCACGTATTCCTTCACTATCCTTATGACTTCTCAAAATTCAATGTTATTACTCATAAACTTTCATTCTCAAGAAAAGGAATTAAAAAATATATCATTTAGCATCGGGTAAAAACTCACACCGGGACGCCACTGCCTTCGGCAGTGCAGACCCATGCGCGCTGCGCGCGCACGCTTGAGGATATACGTGCGCTGTACACGCATATTCCTTCTCAACTCAAACTTTTATTATTAAGAAAATAAAATTAAAAAAAAAAATCTTTTATCATCGGGTAAAAACTCGCACCGGGCCCCAAACCCATGCGCGCTGCGCGCCTATCCCTTCCCCACCGTTCTAGCCCCTCCTAATTAACTTGCATATACCAATTTTGAACGGTCTTACTCAATTAGCTGAGATGCAAAAGAAAACCTGATCAGGACACTTTAAATTGTAAATCAGGTGAAATCTTGAATTCCACTTTCGATAATGTAAAAGAACTTTAAAATATCTTTCGAATGATGTATTAGAAATAATTTAATCATAATTAGAATATGAAATATTGAAATTTAAAAATATTACAGCGCCATCTGGCGGTAGAAATTTCTGTAATCTATTGTTCCATTCCAGTTACTTATTCTTACTCAATTAGCTAAGATGCAAAAGAAAACCTGATCAGGACACTTTAAATTGTAAATCAGGTGAAATCTCGAATTCCACTTTCGATAATGTAAAAAAACTTTAAAATATCTTTCGAATGATGTATTAGAAATAATTTAATCATAGTTAGAATATTAGATGAATATTACAGCGCCATCTGGCGGTAGAAATTTCTGTAATCTATTGTTCCAAAGAAAACCTAATCAGGACACCTCAAAACGTGTAAATCGGGTGAAATCTTGAATTCCATTTTTCGATAATGTAAAAGTACTTTAAAATTTGTATCAACTAAAATAAGCTTTCAAATGATGTATTAGTTATGAACTTTTTTTAATTAATAACTGAGATACAAAAAAAAAAAAGAAAAAAAACTGATTCAGGACACCTCAAAACGTGTAATTCTGGTGAAAACTTTCGATAATTTAAAAGAACTTTAAAATATCTTTCGAATGATGTATTACAAATAATTTAATCATAATTAGAAATTGAAATTTTGAAATTTTAAAATATTACAGCGCCATCTGGCGGTACAAATTTCTGTATTCCACTGTTCGATTCCAAATCAAAAAAGCTTTCTAATGATGTATTACTTATGAAATTATTTTAATTAGTAGCTGAGATACAAAAGAAAACTGATTCAGGACACCTCAAAACGTGTAAATCTGGTGAAAACTTTCGATAATTTAAAAGAACTTTAAAATATCTTTCGAATGATGTATTAAAAATAATTTAATCATAATTAGAAATTGAAATTTTGAAATTTTAAAATATTACAGCGCCATCTGGCGGTACAAATTTCTGTATTCCACTGTTCGATTCCAAATCAAAAAAGCTTTCTAATGATGTATTACTTATGAAATTATTTTAATTAGTAGCTGAGATACAAAAGAAAACTGATTCAGGACACCTCAAAACGTGTAAATCTGGTGAAAACTTTCGATAATTTAAAAGAACTTTAAAATATCTTTCGAATGATGTATTAAAAATAATTTAATCATAATTAGAAATTGAAATATTGAAATTTTAAAATATTACAGCGCCATCTGGCGGTACAAATTTCTGTATTCCACTGTTCGATTCCAAATCAAAAAAGCTTTCTAATGATGTACTAATTACGAAATTATTTTAATTAGTAGGTGAGATACAAAAGAAAACTAATTCAGGAGACCTCAAAACGTGTAAATCTGGTGAAAACTGTCGATAATATAAAAGAACTTTAAAATATCTTTCGAATGATGCATTAAAAATAATTTAATCATAATTAGAAATTGAAATATTGAAATTTGAAAATATTACAGCGCCATCTGGCGGTAGAAATTTCTGTAATCCACTGTTCGATTCCAAATCAAAAAAGCTTTCTAATGATGTATTACTTATAAAATTATTTTAATTCGTAGCTGAGATACAAAAGAAAACGTAATCAGGACACCTCAAAACGTGTAAATCGGGTGAAATCTCGAATTCCATTTTCGATAATGTAAAAGTACTTTAAAATGTGTATCAAGTCAACAAAGCTTTCAAATGATGTATTACTTATGAAATTTTTTTAATTAATAACTGAGATATAAAAGAAAACTGATTCAGGACACCTCAAAACGTGTAAATCTGGTGAAAACTTTCGATAATTTAAAAGAACTTTAAAATATCTTTCGAATGATGTATTAAAAATAATTTAATCATAATTAGAAATTGAAATTTTGAAATTTTAAAATATTACAGCGCCATCTGGCGGTACAAATTTCTGTATTCCACTGTTCGATTCCAAATCTAAAAAAGCTTTCTAATGATGCATTACTCATGAAATTATTTTAATTAGTAGCTGAGATACAAAAGAAAACTAATTCAAAAAACCTCAAAGCGTGTAAATCTGGTGAAAACTTTCGATAATTTAAAAGAACTTTAAAATATCTTTCGAATGATGTATCAAAAATAATTTAATTGGAATTTGAAATATCGAAATTTTAAAATATCTGGCGGTAGAAATTTCTGTAATCTACTGTTCAATTCCAAATCAACAAAGCTTTCAAATAATGTGTTACTTATGAAATTATTTTAATTAGTAGCTGTGATACAAAAGAAAACCTAATCAGGATATTATATAAAACATGTAAATCACGTGAAATCTCTAATTCCATTATCTACGGTAGTTTTATTAATGGAAGTAAAAAGAAAAATAAATATTTTTTATTTCGCCAAAACCTATACCACGGTAGTCGGGTAATGGAAATAAAAAGAAAAAGAAAAAGTATTTTTTAGTTCCTTCAAATGTATTTTGTTGCTATATTTTAACTGCAGGTTGGTTTTGTGCTGAATAGGTTGTATATTAAGTGATGTGTACGAAAAAGAAAATTTGAAGCACTTTGAAATTTGCAATTTTTAACCCCAGTTAAAGATCATGTGACATTAATGACTTGCACATGTTTTTTTTCCGTTAGAGACAGCTGTTAAAATCGTCTGTTGAATGCAGATAGAATGCCTCTTTTTAAGCAATAAGGATTTTTGGTCATTTTCGCGATCGATATGGGTCAGCATTTTAATTAATATCTCCGAAACTAATTAAGATTTTTAAATTCTGTTTCGAGGAAAACATCGGAAAGGCTCCAGAGCATCCGTATGTCAATTCTTGTACTTCTGCGTTCAATAGGAGCTGAACGTATAAAAGAACAGACAGACAGACAGACAGACAGACAGACAGACAGATAGACAGACAGACAGACAGACAGACAGACAGACAAACCTTTCCATTTATTATTATAGATATAATAAATTACTATAATAAAACATTAATAACTTTATAACCGGCGTCCCCAAATGTGTTGTAATTTTTTGGGGACGAAGGTAGTTTGTCCTCGAAATTCGTGCCTGTCCTCGAGATTCGAGGACATATGGTCAGCCTAGTATAAATCTGTCTTTTTTTTTTTGTGTGTGTGTGTTATCAAAAGCTTCTGACAATAAAATAAGGAAAGGGCACGTGTCGTCACTCGCAGTCAAATTATAGGTAAAGTGGCAAAGCATTGGTATTTCCACCAATAGAGATTGATCTTTTTGCCACTCGAGAGTGGCAAAGATTGATTGACAGAGCGTTTGTTTGTAAACATGCCCTTTCCTTATACTCCTAGCAATAATTTGGGCCCACCAGCGGCTGAGCGGTTCTGCGCTCAAAGCTGGTAGACGTGAGGTGCCGGGTTCGATCCCCGGTCGCGCTCGTCGGCCTAGCCGTTCGGAGTTTTCCGTGGTTTCCTCCGAAACTTGCGTAAATACGGGCTAGGACCCCTTAGAAAGACCTCCACGGAAGGCACTCCCCCTTAGGCCTAGGACCCCAGTGTTGTCAATCGGCCTTAATCCCTAACACCAACACCTAGCAATAATTCTCGGATTAATCTAGGTTAATCCGAGTAGTACTTTGGAACGCAGGTAGTATTTGGGTAAATGAAATGTGATATTTTAGAATCTTGACTTCAACTTTTAGACATCACAAACCCATAACTTTTTCTTCCATTTAGATGAATATGTTAATGCGTTTTTTCAACTTTGATGTTCGTTCTAGGGTTGTGTTTTTCATGTCTGTAAAAATATCCTTAAAAATAGATGAATATATTTGAACGCACCGTTTCGAAATTACTTATATTTATCGACTTTATATCCTTTATATCTTTTTCGAAGATGAACGCTAACTGTATTATATGCTCCGAATTCCTTGATGAAACCAATTCAATTGCAACTACACCTTGTGGTCATGTTTATCATGACAGTTGCATAAGGACCTGGATTAGTAAGTCCTCCAAAACATGTCCGCAGTGCCGTTCACCTACTTTCCTTAACGGTATTCAGAAACTATATTTAAATTTTTTACCGAAATCTGAAGTAAACACTTCTGTCTTAGAAAACGAAATTGTTGAATTGACATCTCAGTTAAGTAGTAAAGATGCAAAATTGATAGCTCTTAAGCGAGAAAGAGATTACATTGCGAGTCGTGCATATGAATGTGTGGAGAAAATTTCGGAATTGGAGAGTTTAATGGAAGACATTTTCAAATCGAAGAGTCAATAAGTAAAGCAACTTATTGTGCTTGTTTAAAACAAGAGCTACTTGAAGTGGTTGAATCTAAAAACAAGTTCATGGAATTAAATTCCAAAATGAAATCTTTAAATAGCGAATATGCTACAGAAATAGGTTTTTATGAAGATTCTTTAGGAATACCTAAAAGACATTTTCAAGAAGAAACAGTTACACCTGCTATACCAGCTTCAATGTTAAATCCCAGTGAACAATTTTTAACTGAAACTCCATCTACTAGCAGACGATGTGCTCTTTCTGAAGCAAGTTTACCATCTGGATCAGTGGCATGTAACAAGAACATTTATCGACCTGATGTGATAGCTGGTAATATAGCATCTGAAGCTGAAAAAGATAACTCCAATAAGCAATCTGTTACAATTAATTACAATAATGGTGTTAAAAACATTAGTGTGCGAGGGGTGAGAAGGGTAAAATCTGACTGTGTTTGATTGGGTAGATTTTTATCGTATGTATTCTTTATCATACAACTTTTTGTAGTAGTATAAAATGAATAATTTTGTATAAAAATATGCATGTATGTAATAAAATATGTAAATTTCGTAAACGTTTCTTTATGCGCAGTCCTGTTTAAAGTAAGTTCTTTATGAACTATGAGCTTTTAAACTGTTTTAAGGAGGAAATTTTTATTAGTTTAAATACAATTTCAATTTTTTTTGTTTTTTTTAACTTTACGGTTTCGGCATTTAGTTAATAATTATAAGTATTGTTAAAGTTACAAAACTAAAGTATTTATACAGCTTGAATTTGTCTTATACAAGACTATTGGAAAAGATAATTCTAGCTTTAGCTGTAAGATTAAAGCAGAAAACATTTTGAGAAGCTCTAAACAAATTCTCCTGGTCTTGTGTACGAATTTTTTTTTTTTTTTTTTTTTTTTTCTTGTGAATATGTTCAGAGCAATGACTCTTTAAACTTGAATTATTTTAAATATATCTTGCAGGTTTTTAGGACTCGCGATACTTTAAGTGTTTATTTTTCAGCAAATTCCCCCCCCCCTCCTTTTTTGATTAAGGGCCCTCTTCACTCACCGCCGCCGGAAGCCGAAACTAATGTTATTCTATGGGAAAATTTTCTTTATAAATAACTTATTAACTAATACATATTTTTAAATTCTGTTTTCACATTCTGAAAGTTCCCAGCTGTTAAATTGACGCACCTTTTCTAAAAAATTTATTTTTTTATTTTTTATATTTTATTTTGAAGCTGCAAAATGCGAATTTTCAAGATGTGAATTTTTTTCATTTTGCAATTTCAAAATAAAATGTTAAAAATTTAAAAAATACATTTTTAAAAAAGGTCCGTCCATTGAACAGTTGGGAATTTTCTGAATGTGAAAACAGAATTTAAAAATATGCATTAGTTAATAAGTTATTTGTAAAGAAAATTTCCCCATAGAACAACATTGGCTCGGGCTTCCGGCGACGGTAAGTGAAGAGGGCCGTTAAGTGTTTATTTTTCAGCAAATTCCCCCCCCCCCTCCTTTTGATTAACATTAAACTTGCATTGTTTTACTTTCTACTAATGTCTTTAAATATTTCGTTTTTTGCAGCTTAAATATGAGTACTTTTTAACTTTAGATTTCTTTCCCATAAATACTTAGAATAGCATTTTTATTTTTAAACAACTAGTAAACTGGCATTCCTTATTTAAAGTTAGTAATGAGTTCCTTTATTTAGGACGCGTGCAAAGTAATGAAATACTTTGAATTAGTAGTTTGAGCCAGATGTAGAGGCAATTTATTAAAATATATTTAAACTAGCTGACCCGTCCGGCTTCGCACTGATGAACAAATTTTAGTTAAAGATGGATTGATATGTAAAAAATCAAGAAATATATCAGTTTATATGTTATAGTCAGGCAATATTATTAACTGGAAAGTCAAAATATAATTTTACAATTATTTTTTTTTATTTAGTTGTTAAATGTTGGCAATTTTTACTTAATGCTATTTATTTATTTATTTATTTATTTCATAAAAAGAAATATTTCTTTACTCATGAATAAAAAATATTGAAAAATAAACCTATGACATGAAAATGTTTTTGATAAAATTGACGTCATAATAGCTTTAATTATTATTTATTTTTTCATTTCTCAAATATATTTAATTTTTTCCATAATTGATTATTATTTTAATAATGTATATTAAAGGAGAAATCAATAATATGAAACAATATTCGTACAATATATACTATTACAGAATCTGGTGTGAAACAACCACACGACTTCCATTACCCACTATTACACGCAATATATACAATTTTTTGGAGATATTACTTGCATTTTTTGAGATTTTCGAGTAAGAGAAACTTGATACACGTATAAAGACACATACAACAGAGTTTGCATAGCGAGTTAAAAAAATAAGGGGAAAAAATAGATAGTTATTTTTTTAAACACGAATTTCCGAGATCTAAAACTGAACTACCTAATCAGGATGACCGTTAATATTCCTGTAATAAGCACGTAATACTTGAGAAAGGTTATCTAAATTGGATTAAAGAAAAAATTTTCAAGAATACGTTAGAGCCGTTTTTGAGATACCAACTTTTACCAAAACTTAACATACTCAATTATTGACCTAAAAACAATAATTGCATACAAAAGGATATTTAATAGGAAGTTAACATGGCGAGTTTGAAAAAAATCCGTACAGGCGTTTTTAAAGGAACGCACTTGCGAAGTCTGAAATTGAGCTGTTTATAGAGGACGCCTATCAATTTTCCTGAACTAAGCAACTTTTCAATCGAAAGGGCATCTAATATATTATTTATATAGCAACTTTGAAGAAAATCATTAGAGGTGTTTTTGAATATGGGCTTAGGGTCCCATTTCTGGTTTTCGATGACCCAATTCCGGTTTTTCAATTTTCACGAAAATTTGGAAAATTTATCTGTACAGCAGACCTGAATCACTTGTGAAGTTTAGTAGTTCTATTTTTATTAGTTTTGGAGATATGACAGCCAGAAGATTACACACACACGTGCACATATACACACACACTGACCAATTGCCAAAACCTATACAATACTTCCACTACCTACGGTAGTAGGGTAATTGAAGTAAACACATACATCTCGTATTTACTACGATAATATACAGATTTTCGTATTACGTTTTCGATCGCCAAATACAAAAATCGCCAATGACGATAGATATCAAATCTATGCTTTGTTTTCAATTAAAATATTGAAAATTTTAATTAAAAATTTATTTTACCAAAATTTATTATAGCTTCTAGCACTTAGAGAGAGACAGTGTAACTTTTGATTATTGAAAGAAAAAAAAAAAAAAAAGCAATCGGCTTTTTAGTTCTAGCGATCGTTCTCTACATATGCATATAAACCTTTCTTTTTTTTTAAATATTAGTATAGCTATAGAGCATAGGTATATTAAATAGGTTTCCAGTCAACATAATGTAACTCAAATAATTAAATGCTATTTACATTTCAGTAATGGCTGTATGCGCTATGTATATTGAGCTACTTGCCATAACTGTTTGTTGCTAAAAATAGTCGCCAAATAAATTTAAACATCTCAATACGCAAGCGAAGTATGACATCACTGACCGCCCGTGGATGCAAGAAAAAGATTTTCCATGTTAATCGCTCATTGGATTTTTTTTTTTTTTTTAATTAAAATTCTAGAAGAATTATTTCCCGATTTTAATCCTCATATTTGGGTATAGATATGTATTAGTTATTGTATGCATGCGTTAGATTGGGTTATTTTGCTGTCAAATTGACAAAATTTTAATTTTAAATTTCAAAACTGTCACCCTTGGCGTTTTTTGTATTTGGCGATCAAAAACGTAATACGAAAATATACATGCCAGATGTATATTTTCGTAATATGTATTGTACGAAATATTGTTTCATATTATTCGTTACACTCTTAACAGGGATGGAACACGGGCGCAGAATTCATACCACTATCAATGTAAGAACATTTTCTTCTTCTTAAATCGACGATATTATAGTTAGAGAAATGTCTTAAACGGATTCCGGTATGAATTCTGCGCCCGTGTTCCATCCCTGTCTTAATGTAAGTTTTTAAAATAACCATGATTTTTGAAAGGAATTAAATTATATTCGCCAGATAATTTGGCGATATTTTTTTTTTTTTCTGCCAAGGATGACGGATATCAAATCCATTCCGCTGCAGCATATTAGTATATTATATCAGATACTTTATTTAGACATTTGAAAACAAATTTGACTTCAAATTATGATAGAATATTTATCCTTTCCCTTTTAATTAGTTTATTAGTTGGATGTTTATTGTGTAAATATCATCCTTTGAAATGAAATGTTTATGTTTTCAATCGAATGTGGAAATTTGCCATTTTTTTTTTTCTAGAGTTTTGAAATTTAAAATTCCAATTTTATCAATTTTACAACAAAAACAATTTAATCTAACGGATGCACATGATAACTAATACATATCTATATCCAAATATGGGGATTAAAATGGGGAAATAATTTTCCTCGATCTTTATTATTTTTTTACAAAAAATCCAGTTCACTTTTTATATTATTGTTCGCGTGAAAATATATTTTATTATATGTCTAAAAATAAATTAATTCGTAAATCTATTTGGCAACAATTATAAATTAAAATAAATAATATCAACGAGATATATTATAAAATAGAATTTCTTATTTTATTTTATTTTATTTATTTATTTATTTTTAAATTCCAATTTCGTTTACACACATCCCCATAGCAGAAAATGCGAGACGCGCGACGTGCGTCGCAGATTTTTTTTTAGTCTGCAGATTATTTTCCAAATCAGCATTATGCAGAAATTCCCAAATCTCTCGATTTTGGCAGGAAAGACAGCGATTTTCAATCTTTTTGCATTCACAGCATAATTGTCAATATTTATTTTAAACACGCTTTATTAAATTCTAGAACCTATAAAGAGGTAGAACTGTTTAATATCTCTCGCTCAAGTAATTTTTTGTGACCCCCCCTCCCTTCCTCCTTACACCTGCTAAAGATCAGCGATCAAACAAATCGCGGAATCTTTGCGATTTCAAATTTTTTCCCCATCAGCAACATGAATGTCAGTATTCTTTTTAAACTTACTTAATTAGATTCCAGAACCTATAAAGAAGTAGAATTGTTCAATATCTCACTCATATTTGTTTTAGTCTCCCCCCCCCCCCCAATAACGATCAGTGATCCAACGTTCCACAAAAGCGTTGTAATTTTTAATCTTCCTTCATCCGCTGCATAAATGTCAATATTCATTAAAAACATGCTTTATTATATTCTAGAACCTATGAAAAGTAAAATTGTTCAATATCTCTCATTCATGTAATTTTTTGTGACACCCCCCCCCCCCCACCCCTCGCGAAATTCTTGTGATTTCAAATCTTTCTCCATCCGCAACATAAATCTCAATGTTCTTTTTAAACTTATTTACTTGATTGCAGAACATATAAAAAAGAAAGTAGAATTGTTCAATATCTCTCACTCGTGTATTTATTTGTTTTACTCCCTCCCCTCCCCTCCACCCCCAACTCCACACTACGCTAATGATCGGCAATCAAACGCTTCACAGAAGCATTGTGATTTACTATCGTTTTCCATCCACAGCATAAATGTCAATGTTCATTTCAAACTTACTTTATTAGATTCTAGAATGTATAAAGAAGTAGAATTGTTCAGTATTTCTCATTCATATAACATTTTGGTGCCCCTCCCCCCATTACCATTTAGAACCGATCGGTAATGAAACTTCCTGCAGGAGTGTTGTGATTCTCAACCCTTCTCTGTATGCAGCCTAACTGCCAATATTCTGTTTAAACTTGTTTCATTAAATTGCAGAACCTGTTTAGAGGTAGAATCAATATCGCTCACTACTCACAGGGGTTAATACGGGTCGATTTTACTACCGTTTATGGGTACCTTCACAAAAATCAACCTGGCAAAAAAGGTACCTTCACAAAAATCAACTTGGTGAAAAAGGTACCTTCACAAAAATCATACAGCTAAAATCTGACATTTTAAATGGGCACATTTTCGAAGAAAAGTAACTTATTTGTGCATTTCTGTTGATGCAATTCACGAAGCAAGAATCATGCAGAATGTAGGTTTTAATCTACACGCAAACATTTGCTGCAGGCGAGAAATGGTGTAGCATATAAGTAAACAAAACGATCCTTGTGTGTATCGATACCGACACACTCTGAAGTTGTAGCCATAGTGTACTGTTTGCTGATTCTTCAGGTGGTTTGACGTTTTGATGACTGTATTGTGATTGTCTATCCTCCCTGGTACAATTCATGTATAGTGCAGTGATACTAGCACGAATAAGAACAACTTCTATTTACATTCTCTCTACTGAACTGTTAACTTCAGAGAGAAGTGAGTTTTGGTTCCTGTTCTGCAATAAGCCACACACTAACTGCTGAGCGTTATTTTTATTATTTTACTTAGTTTGAACTCCCCCCCCCACACACACACACAGAGAAAAAGAGTGAGCTACAATTTTTTATAAAAATAAAATATAATTAAGATTTTTCACAAAAATAGGTATTAAGTTTGAAATCCTGGATTGGCCCCTGACTCATGTAATTTTTGTCGTTGCTTCTTTGAATATATACAAGATTTTGTATCAATTTCAAAGTTTGATGATCTTGATACCTTTTTGCTTGAATACCAGTGTTTTTGTAAATGAATCGCTAGTACTATAGAAGAAGAAAGTGGATCTGAAAGGATCGCAGGTTTTTTTTACAAAAAGTCTTTTAGAGAGCTGATAAAAAAAATACTTGTTTGCTTATTAAGTTACTTAAATTTACAGTTTCAATTTCAGTATCGGAAGATTTCTGTAAAAGTTGGGCTCGGGCATTTAGATGGTGAGCAAAATGCAATTAAGATGTACAGATGGCAATGACAAACAAGCTGTAATTGTTGATAAAAGAAAGTTTATACAACTTAATATCCGTCCATCTCATCTGGTTACACCGGAACCGGAAAATTTTAGAAAGCGGCATTAATTTCAATGTTTAGAGTCTCTTACTACAAGTATTTTACTAGAGTCACTACGACAAAGTCATAAACAAAGGTAGTTTTTATACAAAATGAAGGATAACGTGGCTAATGCCAATTCTTTACCTAGCTCTATATAATCGAAATTTTATAACTACAATGCTTTGACATAACTAACAGATTAATAACATTAGATACATGCAAACTTGTGATGAAAATATGCTTACTGAATCTAGTAATTTTTTTTCTGCAACTTATTGTGAAATTATGCTGCAGATTATTTTCTAATGCCCTAATAGTTGTCGCAGATTGGCAGAAAAATTTCTGCTACTGGGACACACATCAGTTTAAACCACGGAGTAATAAAGACTCCGTGGTTTAAACATTGATGCTTAGATATTATATCATATCATATCAAATTAAATTTTTAGAAAAATAAACACTTTTAATTCTATAATGACGTCAGATTTAACGTGTAAGTTTAACAATTAAAAAAGCTTTATATGAATTTCAATTTAGTGCACGTGCAAATATATTTCTTTTCTTTTCACGTCAAGATATTTTAAAAACGAAATGAATATGTAAATGTTTCTTTTATGTTGGCAGCAGCTAATTTTTTTAATATTTCATTATTTCCATTTCTATTACGGCTTCTATGGGGATTTTAATTAAAATGCTCAGATTTTAAACTAAAATTTATTTTATCAAAATTATATATAGCCTATAACAATATGGCATACTGTAGCTTTCGGTCAGTGAAAGAAGTTTTTAAATCGGTTCAGTAGTTTCAGAGATTACCCTCCACAAACAAACAATTTTTTGCGCTTTATATAATGATATAGATAAACTTGAAGAAATCTTAAAGAGGCCTATAGAAATTATGTATTTTAAAATTTAAACATAGTACAGTGCAGGCCAAATTAATGGAATTTTATTTTGACACTTTTTTTCCCCATTTTATTAGAAACACTGAGCGAAATAACCTTCTACTTAAGACACGCAAAGAACATTAAAAAAACTAATTTTCCACTATCTATTTAGACACTAATGCAACCAAACTGGAGGAAAAATACTTTGGAAAAATACCCTGTATCATGAAATGCTACAAATGACTTGTAATTCAAACACAACTGCATGCGTGCAATATTTGCACTTTCTTTAAAATCGCATGATTGGATACTTTTTGGTTTTTGGAAAAAAAAAAAAAAATTGTAAACTTTGTTCATAACAAGAATGGATTTCAAGAAAAATTTGCAAAACTTCCAGAAAACTTGACAAAATATTACAGTAATTTTGGAAACATAAATATACTCGTGTAATTTTCCCTGACATACGAGCATTTGAAGTAAATACATTTTTCTGCGCTTGGGGCCTCTTTAGTTTTTTAACTTGATATATTGGGCGACTTATGTCAAAAGTTCACTTGGAATAGAGTAAAAAATTAACCAAATTGTGGCAACAGAATGAGCAAGATTTGAGATTTTTCAGAGATGAAACTTCATAGGGATATTTCACAAGGACCGTGTTTAATTTGAAAATTTAATTATTCCGACAAAGTTGCTAAAGTCCTTATTTGTGGAAAAACTCTTTAGAACTCTCAAATCATAGTAAATGTTTTATTTGAGTTACAAAACCCGTAAGGGGTTTTCACAAGTTATGAAACTGTTTTTTAAAATTTTGAATCTCTAAATTAAATATGTGATATTTGAAAAACCCAGAAATTTTCAGCTCTGGAAAATATCTAAAATTTAACTTATTCTTTTGCCGATACTTTTGCTTTTTTTTTTTTTTACTCTGCTCAAATGAACTTTCGCCATAAGTTGCCCCATAATCAAGCTTTCAACGTATTGTATGGATATATTTAAAAAAAAAAAAAAATTGTGCATGGTGTGTGAAATTGTGTTAGTCATTTGTAGAATTTTATTACAGGGTAATCAAAAATATTTTACTCAATATGTGGCTGGTCAATGACACAATGCTCAAATTTGTGGCCTAACTGTACTCGTGCCGAAACAAATAGTGGAAAATATGAATTTATAAATGTTCTTCGCATATCTGAAGTTTAAAGTTATTCTTTAAGAAAATAGAAAAACTGTCCCCAAAAAATTCTTCCCGTAAACATGGTTTAAAACTGTATTTGGAACAAACTGCTTTTTATGCTGCCTCATATTTAAGATGAGACAGAGGGGATTTTTAATTTACTTTATGCTTTTTGTACAGACTAATTATAATCTTCAAAACTTTAAATCTTTGAGATTTAGGAAAAATTTGAGTTGTTTACTTGATCGTATTTTTGTCAAGTCTTGCTTGCAAAAATTTTCGATCAGTGTTGGGCATAATTGATTAAAAAGTAATTGAATTACAATTATAATTATTTTACTATCAAACGATTAACGAGTAATTGATTACAAATAAATTGAATTACTTTTGAACAGCTTGTAATTCAATTATTTTGTAATGAAAATAAAATCACTCTCAATTACAATTGACAAAAGTATTTGAAAATACTTGTAATGGATTACAATTTAATGCCATTACGTTTCTTTACAGCTTAATTCAATTAACTTGTAATGCAATTGACAGTTAATTCCATTACATTTTTCAAATTGTAATTTCGCGTGTTCGCAAACAATTACAGGTTAATTTCAGTTAAGTTTTCAAAAATAATTAAATTAACCTGTAATGAAATTACAAATCAATTCCCATTGCATCTTATAAAATGTAATTCAATTAATTGGTATTTGAATACAAGTTAATCAAATTATATTTTTCGAGAATATAATTGAATTACAGGTCAATTGAATTATAATTTCTAAATTATTCCATTTAATTGGAATTAAATTATTCTGAAATCCGTCGAAAGTTAATTTTAATTACATTTATTATGTAATGAATTTTTCTCCGGTTGTTTGGAAGAATTTTATTATCATTATTTAGAGCTTGATTATACAGCGAAAAGTCATATCTTTATATATAAAAATTACTATGTTTGTCCGCGATGAACTAATGAGCCGATTTTAATGAAATTTGGACACTGTGTGCAGCTTGGTCCAACTTGAGAGATATCCTATCTTTTTATTTTATAGTTTATATTACAAATAGGATAGTTTTTATTACAAAATTCACCCCCCAAAAGAGGGGGGGAGGAGTCAAAACGTGATTTCACAAAAAAAAAAAAAAAAAAAAGAAATGAAGATAGACTGTTCAAAACTGATATAGATAGGTTTTAGAGGCCTGCAAATCGAATGAGGATATTTTCGAAAGTGTAAAGTTATTAGGAGGGGTAGGAAAGGGGCGAGGGGCAAAAAAATAAATATAGAGTTAGATCGGTAAAAATTGGTACATAGAAGTTTTTGATACCTACAAATCGATTGCAGATATTTTCGAATTTGTAAAATTATTAGGACGAGCGGAAATGGGGGGGGGCAGAGGAACAAAAAATAAAAATGGAGTTAGATCGTTCAAAATTGGTGCATAGAATTTTTGATACCTACAAATCGATTGCGGATATTTTCGAATTTGTAAATTTATTAGGAGAGGCGGGAAGGGGGGCAGAGGGGTAAAAAACAAAAATAGAGCTAGATCGTTCAAATTGGTGCATAGAGGTTTTTGACACTTACAAATAAGCTGCAGATATTTTCGAATTTGTAAAATTATTTAGAATAGTCGGGAGGGGTGAGGGCAAAGGGGCAAAATAATAGAAATAAGAGTTAGAGCTTTGAAAATTAGTATTATTAAGTTTCAAGGCCCGATAAATCGATTGCGGGTATTTTCGAAAGTATAGAGTTATTAAGAAGGGCGGTAACGGTGAGCGAAGAAACAGTGCGCACGGTGCGAATGGTGCGCACTGTTTGCATAGGTATACACTGCCGCAAGCAGTGGGGATCCGGACAGATTATTCCACCGATGACAGAAGATTTTTTTTTTGTATTTTATATCATTTCCCTTTCGATAATATGTGGATTCATTATGAGTGTCGAACATTTTTCCCGATCAGATTTTTTTTTTTTCTGTTTTTTTTTTTTTTTTTTTTACATGATAAAAATTAATGCAGTTTTGAGAATTCTTTAACTATACTGAATCAGTTAAAAATAGGGACCAGCGATGCGGGCTAAGCCTGCTAAGATCAAGGATGTTATTAAGGATGCTCTTTATTCGTAAACAATAATTTTAATGCATTGAATATTTTACTACAATATAATTCAATGTATAACATAGCCACAGCAACGCGTGGCCGGGTCTGCTAGTGTATATATATATATGTATATGTATATACAATATATTATATATATATATATTAAAGACATTTTTTTACGCTCTAATATAATATTGCGACCATGTTATTCGATAAAACATTCATATTTATCAGTACATAACTTTAATAAAACAGTATCTAGTTAATTCTTCATTATAGATTTTCCATAAAAGTTGTCGAGCTATTAATATTTGATGAAATATTAGAAGTTATAGTACTTAGATATAAAACTGAGACTGGATGATACTGTATACACAAATTCAAATATTGAAATCACCACTGAAATTAAAAGATTATCTGCTAAAGGTTTGAAATATAAACACAAATTTTAATTTGAACTGTAGCATCATAGATATATACGGGATTTTCGGTGAGGGGAGCAGCAATGAGAAACTTATTTCAAACTTCAGCCAGGAAAACATTTAATAATTGAGAAGATAATTCAGTGGTATTATTAAAGGCTATATTTATATAAATAAGTTTTAAACAAGGTAGCATGTGGAACTAAAACAAGTTGACAACTGTTTGAAATAAATAAATAATAAAAGTAAAAGATATATTTCCATTTAAAAAAAAAAAAAAAAAAAATTGAAAAGCATAACTGAATTATCTCCCCCCCCCCCTCCTCTGCGTTAATATTTACTACCAAGAATCATAAATTCATTAAGTTTTTCACTAAGCAAAATCATAATTAAAAAAAAAAAAAAAAAAAAAAAAAAAAATTAGAAGTTTAGAAGTTTAACAGTTATGATAGTTTGTAACAGTGGATATGTAAAGGATCGAGCTATAAAAAGATTATATTATACATAACAAAATATAACGATCTCGGGGAAGAAAGTATACTTAAAATAATAAAAAGTATCCGTAATAGGAACTTTTTCGAATTTTTACTTTAGAAATGCATTCTAAACAGTAACTAGTATATTGTGGCCACCACGAGACTTTCTTCTATATTTTCCTATACAAATTCACTCAGTAACAATAATTTAAAAAAAAAAAAAAAAAAAAAAGTGGGACTTTGACAAAATTTTGGGTGAAATGAGAAAATTATTCTAAGTTTGTCAAAACACGGAAACCGTGGGACTTTGACAAAATTGGGGGGAAATGCAAAAATTTGTTTATGTTTGTCAGAACACGGAAACCGTGGGAGTTTGATAGAATTAAGGGGAGAGAGAAAAAAAAAAAAAAGTGGGACTTTGACAAAATTTTGGGTAAAATGTGAAAATTTGTTAAAGTTTGTCAAAACACGGAAACCGTGGGACTTTAACAAAATTAGGGGAAAAAAGCAAAAATTAGTTTAAGTTTGTCAGAACACGGAAACAGTTTGTCAGAACACGTGGGAGTTTGATAAAATTAAGGGGAGAGAGAAAAAAAAAAAAAAGATTTTTTTTCTAAGTTTTTTTCGTAAAAAGTAAAAAAAAAATCGATAACTTTGTTTTAAATTATCACAGATTTATAGTTCAACCATTCGTTTTAAAGGTACTGACGAGACCTTTCGAAAGATACCCATCTTGAAAATTTTTTGCCCTATATCACCCTGTTAAAAATTTAGAAAAAGCGGGATGGCAACGCAACCTGTAAGACGATTTTTACCAAAAGTTGATAGGCACTCATTGATGTCAAGGTGCAACTACATACCAATTTGTATGAAATTCTGTGCAGTAGTTCCAGAGATACAGTTGCCACAAAATTTTGTCACACACACACACAGACAGACAGACATTTTCTAATAATGGTCAAATCGTGTTCTACAGCTCTCAAAACGTGTAAATCCATCAAAAACCCGAAATCGAAAATTTTTACGAATCCAATACTTTCTTCTATTGAAGATAGAAGAAAGTAAAAAAAAAAAAAAGAAGGATTGAGAAATAAAGGAGAAAAAAAAAAAAAAAAGATTTATAATATATATATATATATATTTGCTATTTACAAACAAACTTTTCACAATTCTTCTTACAAATGTAGAAAAAAAATCCGAGTAACAGATATATCTGACGAAAAGGTGGAGGGATTAATGAAAAACATTTTTATCACTTTTTCTTCGATTGCTGCAAAATTAATGAAGCTGTATTTTGGAAAATTCTGGGGAGAAAAATAGATGCTAACCGCCGTCGAGGCAAGGGGTGGCTGTGAATAAAAAATGGAGAAGGTTATATATATATATATATGTGTGTGTGTGTGTGTGTGTAAGCATTATTTATTTTTTAAGCACAACGAAGTACTGTTATTCAATACTGATTTCCTTAGATATTCTTGGGAAGCAGAAAGGAGAAGGGACGGGGGGGGGGGGGGGGGGGGGGGGGGGGTTCTACTCAACACAGCCGTGGCGATTCTATACAAGAGAGAGTAACAAATTTTGGTGTGCAGGTTTGTTTTAGGACCCTGACCCCCACTAAGACAGAATTTTTTGAACCCCCCTTTCTCCTGTGGAGACAGAAGGTAAAAATACGTTTATAAGCATAAATCGGCTCTCAAGTTACTTCACGGTGAAGATGGGGAGACTAGACTTGAGTACAAAAAAGTCATTTGCTGCAATTTTGGAAATTTGAATTTTTAAGGGGGAAGGGAGAAAAACAATTTCTATGGAAAATTTAGCAAAATCCTGATTTTTGAGTAGAACTCGTCCAATAATAGTACAAAAATATTGACAACAGCCGTTCGTCTTCTTGAGGATATTTCCAAAAACATATATATATATATATATTTTTTTTTTGTAATTTTCGATTTTAAGGGAGAAAATTCGAGACCCTTTTCTAGCACAATACAGCTCGTGGCGATTCTGTGGGATATAAAGACACAAGTTTTGGTGTGTAGATTAGTTTACGGACCCTGACTTCTACAAAAACGGTATTTTTGCTAAATCCCCCCCCCCCCTGTTCTGCGAAAACGGAGGCAAATACACGTATGTAAGCATAAATCGACTTCAAATTATTTCACAGTGAAAGAATTGCACATGGGGAGACTAGACTTGAGCACAAAAAACTGTTTTCTGCGATTTTGGAATTTAAAAAGAGGAAGGGAGAGAAAAACGATTTTCTGGTGAAAATTTCACAAAATCTGGTTTTACGAGTAGAACTCTATCAATAAGGCTACAAAGATGTTGAAAATAGGCGTGCGTTTTCTTGGAGATATTTCCAGAAATCCATTTTTGTTTTTTGAGGGTAGTTACGAGGAAGCGAGTTTGAGACCCCCCCCCCTCCGTTTTATCTACAGGAGCTGAGGTTAAGAATTTTGTTGTGTGGGTTGTTTATTTGTATATCCATTGTAACGAGATTTTGCGAAATTTACCCCTTTCCCCTCTCCTTGGAGACAGAGGGGACAATAAACATTTTTTCAAGAATATATAACTTTACTTCAAATTATCTCAGTAAGATTAATTTTATACATGATTTTGTTAGACGTACCCAACACGCACTATAAAGGGATTTTGTTGTGAAATTTCTCCTTACCCGCATTTAATGGCAGCGGGAGGAGGAAGGGGCAAAAAACTTTTAATGAGTAACTCTGCTCAAAATTATCTCAAGAAAATGATTTTTTTTTTTTTTTTTTTTTTTTTTTTTGTGTCGATTGATTATGAGTACCCAACACACACTACAAAGGACTTAGCGAAATTCCTCCCTATACCCTCTTTGGGGATCGGGAGGCAAAAAACATATTTCCATGCATAAATGTGCTCCAAATAGCCTTACAAAGGCGATTTTTTTTAAATGTGTCTTGGTTATACGTACTTAAAATATAGTATAAAAATATTTTGGGAAAGTTCATCCCCCCCCCTTAAAGGAGGGGCAAGAAAATTGTAACTCTGCTCCAAATTATCTCAGGAATGCGATCTTTTGATGAGTCGCTTGGTTATGTGTACCTAACATGCACTCGAAACCATTATGCGAAATTATTCATTCGCCCCCTTGTGCTGGCAAAAACCACGTTTTCAAGTTTTACTCTGCCCCAAATTATCTCCGAATGGCGAAAATTAGTGTGTGGGTACTGGTTAAGTGTACGCAATATGCACTTTTCTGGGATTTCGCGAAACTTCTAAGTTTATTCGCGGGGGAAGAAGGAACATATGTATATTGCATAGGTTTCTTAGAGCAGGTAAGGCGCTACCGAAGGCGGTAGGGACCCGATTCGTCTTGCTGCGAGCGTGAAAACCACTACCGAAAGCAGTGGTCAATATTTCATATAGGTTTCGATGATCACAATGATATATTTTAGTTCCCCATCATACTATAGGTATGGGGAATTTAGGTAATCGTGAAAATTTTCGAACTCGGTTTCTTTACTTTTTTATACGTTTTCAGGTGTGAGGAATCCGAAAATGACAAAATTTCTACGGTGTCTGTCTGTAGGGTGTCTGTTAGTGGGTTAGTCCGTTAGTCTGTTAGTCCGTTAGTTTGTTAGTCTGTGTACACGATATCTCAAGAACAAATTGTCGCAGAGAGGTCAGATCAGTTTTAAAATATTACTTTCGACACTGGCAAGAACTCTATTCATTGGCAACATTCGAATTTAAAAACTTCGTAAGTTATGAGAAATTTACGATTTTCTTAACATGGGAGAATAGGATAAAAATTCACTTAAAAGTGCATTAAATGAAAACCTTTTACTGTAAAAATGTCAGACCAGTTTTAAAATATCAGTTTTGATGCCGGAATGAACATCAGCAAGTATAAATATGCTATACTTTGAAAATTTTGCAAGTTATTGGAAATTTAAGAATTTCTTAACATGGCAATATAGGGCAAAATTTCACATAAACGTCAATTTTGAGAGATATTTTCATCGTAAAGATATCAGACTACTTTTGAAATATTATTTAGGACACTGGCAGGAACATTAATGACTATGAATTTTCCAATATAAAAATTTCGTAAGTTATTGGAAATTTACGAATTTCTTAACATGGCATAATAGAGCAAAATTTCACACAAACGTCCATCTTGAGGGATATTTTCATCGTAAAGATGTCAAACCACTTTCGAAATATTATTTAGGATACTGACCTGAATATCATAGACTATGTTTTTCCAATTTAAAAAATTCGTAAGTTTTTTGGAATTTACGATTTACTTAACATGTCAGAATAAGGCAAAATGGATCATAAACTTCCATCTTGAGGATCCTAAATACATTAGACAACTTCAAAATTACATTTATGATACTTGTTTGAACATGATTGAATACAAATATTCAAATAGGAAAATTTCGTAAATTATTCGTAATTTACGATTTTACCAACATAGCGAAATTGTAAATTTTTCATATAAATATGAATTTTGAGGATTATTGCATTGGAAATAGTAGCATGAAAACTAAACAACGGAATTGACCCTGATAAAATAAATTAATAGATTAGAATGAGATAAATATATCGAAGTGAACGGTAGATAGCCCATTCTGTCACTGTATCAAACTTTGGTCAAATTCATTTCTTTTAACATGATTATAATATGTCTCGCACTAGAAATTTATGAGAATATAAATGTGATGGGGAACTGAGCAGAGTCCACCTATGCCAACTAGTTTTATTTATGATTATTATTATTTTAATTAATAATGATGTGGAATTGAGAAATCATTTAAATATAGTGACCAAAGAAGCGGACGAAGCCTACTAGTCTGATGTAAAGTACAAAAACAACGAGATAGCATTTGTTAACACAATAAAATGTTTCTGAGCAGATTTTTTTTTTTTTTTTAAGAAACTGCTGTTGATGGGATGCTTAAGATTCACAAAACAAATATTATCCACACGTGCAAATATTTAATTAGAAAATTTATAACTGTAAATGTTAACAAGTGAATAAAAATTTTTGAAATTATTATTATCATTACTGAAAAGAAAAAATCTGGAGTGACTCCACTCGACTTTCCGAACATTGAGTAATTAACAGTTTTGTAGATAAAGTAAAGAAAGAGGAGTTGTTAAACAAACAAAAGAGAGAAAACCATAATAGAGTGTTTGAGTATTTTTCTCCATATATTACATGATGTTTTATTGAACGCTACTGAGCTTTGAGCCCATAGATCATAATGATAAAGAATATTTCGTTGTGTCCCTGTAAAAACCTATAAATGCTAGATTCACCAAAATGCTTATAGTGAGTGCAACAGTGATTTATAATACTCATATAAATTTTCAGCTCAATTCAATAAGGCGTTTAGATGCTATCGTACTTTTAAAAATTTAGTCCCATAGGCCATAATGATAAAGAATTTTTCTTTGTGTCCCTGTAAAAAAACTATAAGTGCTAGATTCTCCAAAATCTATACAGATTGAGTATTTGTGAACTATAATATGTGTATAAATTTTTTGCTCAATTGAATAAGGCGTTTAGATGCTATCGCACTTTTAAGATTTTGCTCCCATAGGCCATAATGATAAAGAATTTTTCTTTAAGTCCCTGTAAAAAAACTATAAGTGCTAGATTCACCAAAATCTATAGGGTTCGTACTATGGTGACTTACAATATGCGTACCAACTTTCAGGTTAATCGAACAAAGCGTTTAGACGCTAGCGTGTTCACTCACATACATACACACATACATACACACATACACACACACATACATACATCATCGTAAGAATAGTGAAAACGGACTCATGGGACCTCAAAACGTATAGAAACATCAAAATCTCGAATTCGGATTTTTGACATGATTACAATACTTTCCTCACTATAGTGTTCGGAAAGTAAAAATTGACGTATTTCTTTCTTTCTTTTCTTTTTTTTTTTTTTTTTTTTTTTTTTTTTAGTTAAAGCTCTTTCGAATATGGTTAATAATGAATATTATCAATGAAACTACAATATATATTATAAATTAGCAGCATTTTCGCGGAAATAGTTTCAGAACATCAATGAATCCAGCTGCCAAACATTTTGCCCTTTTTCCCTCCCTTCACCACCACTTGGAGGACAGGCTCTTGAAATTGCTTTTAGGTAGACGTATTTGTTATACTTTAAAACAAGGATGGATATGTGCTTTTACTTTCCAAAATAAATATTATTATTAAAAAAAAAAAAAAAGGGGGGGGGGGAATAAAAAAAATTCAATGGACAATTTGCACACATGGGGGATTTGAACAAAATCTTATTTTTCTGGTAGTTTTAGGCTCATAAATTTCAAAAAGTTTATTAAAAATGCAAAAAAAGTTCTCATTCATTTCAAAAATAACTTTCAAATGAACCAAAAATCACGTGACTTCAAAACGCTGTCTGGCGTCACACTTTAGGATGCTTCAATGTTTACATTTTGTTAGCCTAGTTAGCAAGCAGCAATTCGTTTTAACTTTCGTAATTATCAATCGTTTATGGGATTTCTGAGCATTTCTTTTTCATTTTATATTCATTTAATACCATTATCATCATTTTTCCTTATCATTATCATGGGCGTCGGCATATAGGGGCAAGGGAGGGCACTTGCCCCCTCCTGGAAAATTCTAATAAATAAATAATTATTAAACAAAATTACAATTAAAGCTTTAAAGCTGTGTCATTAGAATTAAAATAACCAAATAAAATGTGTCACATTATTTAATTAACCAAATAAAATTTGCCAATTAGAGTCAAACCAACTCGACCTGCATTTATAAGTTGTCTCTAACCTTTCCCGGCAAACAGATTTTAAATCGACTTGACAGTACGTTTTTCGGATTAGTGTTGGTTTAGAATAAGTTGTATAATTTCTAAATAAAATGTTGTAGCTTAAACTGCATGTCTAAAAAATTGTTGTAGTAAATGCTTACATACTGACTTACTTAATCACCTCAATCAACCAACCAATCATTTGAATCTAATTGAATTTTTAAAAACATGCTGAGATTTCACAATTTGAATTTTGCCTTGCCCCCTCCTGAAAAATTTTCTAGCGACGCCACTGATCATTATTTTCAATTGTTTTCTTTTCATGGCGGTTGTCCAATGTTTTAGTTTAATAGGATCCTGTGAAATGCTAAAGAATAGCTTTTGAGAAGCATTTAGCCGTTGTATTAGTGCAGAGTGGTACAATACAATATTTATACTATGACTTTTAAATATCCGTCATTATTATAAAGTACAAAACCTATTTCACTGATTCAAGGAGCAAAGCAAATGACAAAATAAAATGTAAACAACGATGACTCCCGTTTGTTGTCATAAAGAGTGACGTCACGATATATTATACTGCGTTTTCTCGATAGAGTCAATAGTGCGATGTTAAAATTGTTATAAATCAGTCATTAGATTTCAAATAAAGAAAATGTTTTTATTTATTTTCTTACCTTTTCGTATTCTATTATATAAGAATAAAATCAGAAAACGTGCAAATTCTCTATTATAAAATTTCAGTGTATCCATACATTAAAGTGTTGTATGTATTTACAGAATTCACATGATAACGATTGAACTCAAATTTGGTACTGTATGTTATAGCACTGCGTAGCGTGATCTATATTGATTTTGATAAGTGCAAGATTTATAGCTCTTTCTAGGTTGATAATATATATATATATATATATATATATCGTTATCATTATGGTTTGTACATTTACGTTATTGCAAGTGCTCTAACGTGTAAATTCTATATTGAATTACAAATTGGGAAGGCATGTTATAGATCATAGTTATAAGAACTTTATATAAGTATAGAACTTTCTGTTATTTATTACTTTCATCACCTGACTACCATTGTTGTTGGTCAAAAATTTCGATATCACATTTTCATCTCATTTACATGTTTTAGAGTCTCCTGAGTCGCAACTGGTCAGTGTATGTGTGTAGGTAGAGTCGGTAACAAAAGTCTCTGTTCTTAGTCAGTCTAAAAACAGGATTCGACAAGGATTTATTTAAGAAAACTGTATTAAGTGTACTTTTTTTATATAGGAATATTTGCTCGTGTTCGGAGACTTCTGTTACCGACACCGACTGTATGTGTACGGGGAATATTGTGACATTCAAATCTCCAAAACTAATAAAAATAAAACTACTGAACTTCAGAATTAAGATAAGTTTAGTGTACCGATGATTTTTCCAACTTTTTAATGAAAACTGCAAAACCTGAAGCGAGACCGTACATCCGTATCTCAAAAAGATTAACAATTTCTTCAAAACTACTGTATAAACACCGTTTTGGATGTCTTTCCGTATGTGTTAACTGATTAGTTCAGGAAAATTGCTTAACACTGTGAATAAATAGGTCAATTTTAAATCTCGTGAATGCATTCCATTAAAAACAACTCTATATATTCTCTTCAAATTCACCATACTGACTCCCTTATAGATCTTTTAGTATAAAATTGTTATTTTGCAGTGAGTTGATGAGTTTACCCAGTTTTTAGGAAAATTGGCAAGGGGGTTGAAAGTCGATGTCTCAAAAACATTTCTAACAGTTTTCTTCCAATTTGCTGCATAAATTCACTACTTGGTTACTACAAGAAAATTCACGAGCGTCCTGATTAGGCAGGACAGTTAAGGATTTTGGAAATGCGTATTTTAAAAAACGGCCTTTAACGATTTTTTTATTATTATTATTATTTTATTAGTTCCCCATCATACTATAGGTATGGGGAACTTAGGTAATCCTGAAAATTTTCGACCTCGGTTTTTTTACTTTTCTACACGTTTTCAGGTGTGAGGAATCCGAAAAGGACAAAATTTCTATGGTGTCTGTCTGTTAGTCTGTTAGTGGGTCAGTCCGTTAGTTTGTTAGTCTGTGTACACGATATCTCAAGAACAAATTGTCGCAGAGAGGTCAGATCGGTTTTAAAATATTACTTTCGACACTGGCAAGAACCCTATTCATTTGCAACATTTGAATTAAAAAACTTCGTAAGTTATTAGAAATTTACGATTTTCTTAACATGAGTGAATAGGACAAAAATTCACTTAAACGTGCATTAAATGAAAACTTTTTACTGTAAAAATGTCAGACCAGTTTTAAAATATCAGTTTTGATGCCGGAATGAATATCAGTAACTATCAATATGCTACTTTGAAAATTTCGCAAGTTATTGGAAATTTACGAAATTCTTAACATGGCAGTATAGGGCAAAATTTCACATAAAATTCAATTTTGAGGGATATTTTCATCGTAAAGATGTCAAACTACTTTCGAAATATTATTTAGAATACTGGAATGAATATCATAGACTATGATTTTTCCAATTTAAAAAAATTCGTAACTTATTTGGAATTTACGATTTACTTAACATGTCAGAATAAGGCAAAATTGAGCATAAACTTCCATTTTGAGGATCCTAAATACATTAGACAACTTCAAAATTAAGTTTATGATATTTGTTTGAACATGATTGATAACAAATATTCTAATAGGAAATTTTCGTGAATTATTCGTAATTTACGATTTTATCAACATAGCGAAATTGTAAATTTTTCATATAAATATGAATTTTGAGGTTTATTGCATTGGAAATAGTAGAATGAAAACTAAACAACAGAATTGACCCTGATAAAATAAATTAATAAATTAGAATAAGATAATTATATCCAAGTGAACGGTGGATAGCCTATTAGGCGGGGATTTCATTCTGTCACTGTATCAAGCTTTGGTCAAATTCATTTCTTTTAACATGATTATAATATGTCTCGCAGTAGAAATTTGTGAGAACATAAATAGGATGGGGAACTGAGCAGAGTCCACCTATGCCAACTAGTTTACTATGTACATTCTCTTTTATATATCTTCTCGACATATGTATCAGTTTGCTCTTACAGGAAATTTGTTAGGTGTCTAATTTATTGAAACAATTTTGTGTTTTCTAAATATAATCTTTCCAAAAAGAATGTGCAATATGCCTAGGGTTGGACAATGCAAATCGAGTGGTTGTTATACATCAGATTTTTTTTTTTTTTTTTTAAAGGAATACTTTGTAAAATCAATAAATATTTAATAATTTAAGTAATGACTTTCATATATATATATAGATAGATATATTGGTACAACATTCACTTAGTATTAATGGAAAATAAGCAGTAAGGATTACATACATCTGCGGGAGGTCAGGTTAGCGGTAGTTTGAATAAAAATAATTGTTTTTATATCACCTTCTTACCTACTTTAATGAAACTTTGTATAGAAATCATTTATTAATTATGAAAAATTACAGCAAGTGTCACACTTATTTGGAAGGGAGGGAGATAAGGGAGAGGGACAGAGTGAAATAAAATTATTTTTTATATTATCATGTTACTAGTATAGTGATATCTTACATAATATATCACATACTGTTTATTGAAAATTACAATGAATGAGTATTATATATGGCTAGGGAAGGGCACAAGAGGGGTGCATATGAAAAAAATTTTTTTTTTAATCACACAGTTTAAATGAAGCTTAATGTAAACTAGTATGTTGTGGCCACCACAAGACTTTCTTCTATATTTTCCTACACAAATTCACGCAGTAACAATATTTAAAAAAAAAAAAAAAAAAAAAAAAAAATTCAGGTTTTTTTTTCGTTTAAAGTAAAAAAAATCGATAACTTTGTTTTAAATTACCACATATTTATAGTTCAACCATTCGTTTTAAAGGTATTGACGAGACCTTTCGAAAGATACCGATATTGAAAATTTACACACACCCCGGGGGGGGGGGGGGGTAAGCGATGCTCCAAATTTTTTTCCCTAATTAACTACTACTATTGTCAATAATTCATATTAATTTCACAATCACAGGTTAAGAATAACTCTCATTATGTACATTTATACGAAATTTTTTCCTATACTGCCATGTTAAAAATTTAGAAAAAATACGATCACAGCGCCACCTGTTGAGCGATTGATCCCCAAGTCTAATAAGCCTCAGTTTATGTCAGGGGCCAACTAAATACCAAGTCTTGTTAAATTTCGTTTAAAAAAAAAAAACGATTTTTTTCTAAGTTTTTTTTTCTTTAAAAGTAAAAAAAAATCGAGAACTTTGTTTTAAATTATCACAGATTTATAGTTCATCCATTCGTTTTAAAGGTATTGACGAGACCTTTCGAAAGATACCCATCTTGAAAATTTACTCCCCTCGAGGGGGGACTTCCCCCCCAGGGGGGTGGCGCGGCACCTACGCATACAAATTTTTTTTCCAGCTGACTATCTTTATTATAAATAATTCTTGTAAATTTCATAATGATTACTAAAAAATAATTCTCTTTATGCACATTTATACAAAATTTTGTCCTATATCACCCTGTTAAAAATTTAGAAGAAGCGAGATGGCAACGCAACCTGTAAGACAATTTTTACCAAAAGCTGATAGGCACTCATTTATGTCAAGGGGCAACTACATACCAATTTGTATGAAATTCTGTGCAGTAGTTCTTGAGATACAGTTGCCACAAAATTTTGTCACACACACACACACACACACACACACACACACACACAGACAGACAGACAGACAGACATTTTCTAAAAATGGTCAAATCGTGTTCTACAGCTCTCAAAACGTGTAAATTCATAAAAAACCCGAGGTCCAAAATTTTTACGAATCCAATACTTTCTCTATATTACATATAGAAGAAAGTAATAACACTTACTATTTAAGAAAAATTAAAATGCGTGTGGTTCCCCGTCTCTCCACCCGTTAAGAAATAAAGATGAAATCAATTTATTATTATTATTAATATTTCTGGGGCATACACACCGCTTCGAAACACGCTATCCGGACTCTTTTTCTTGACAACCTTTTTTACTTTCTTCTATATGCAATATAGAGAAAGTATTGGATTCGTAAAAATTTTCGACCTCGGGTTTTTGATGGATTTACACGTTTTGAGAGCTGTAGAACACGATTTGACCATTTTTAGAAAATGTCTGTCTGTCTGTCTGTGTGTGTGTGTGTGTGTGTGTGTGTGTGTGACAAAATTTTGTGGCAACTGTATCTCAGGAACTACTGCACAGAATTTCATACAAATTGGTATGTAGTTGCCCCTTGACATAAATGAGTGCCTATCAACTTTTGGTAAAAATTGTCTTACAGGTTGCGTTGCCATCCCGCTTTTTCTAAATTTTTAACAGGGTAATATAGGACAAAATTTTGTATAAATGTGCATAAAGAGAATTATTTTTTAGTAATCATTATGAAATTTACAAGAATTATTTATAATAGAGATAGTCAACTGGGAAAAAAATTTTGTATGCGTAGGAACCTCGCCACTGGGGGGGAAATCCCCCCTCGAGGGGAGTAAATTTTCAAGATGGGTATCTTTCGAAAGGTCTCGTCAATACCTTTAAAACGAATGGATGAACTATAAAGCTGTGATAATTTAAAACAAAGTTATCGATTTTTTTTACTTTTAACAAAAAAAAAACTTTGAAAAAAAACGTATTTTTTTTTTTTTTTTTTTTTAACGAAATTTAACCAGACTTGGTATTTAGTTGGCCCCTGACATAAACTGAGGCTGATTAGATTTGGGGATCAATCGCTCAAGAGGTGTCGCTGTGATCGTATTTTTTCTAAACTTTTAACATGGCAGTAGGGGGGGGGGGGTATGTAAATTTTCAAGATCGGTATCTTTCGAAAGGTCTCGTCAATACCTTTAAAACGAATGGTTGAACTATAAATATGTGGTAATTTAAAACAAAGTTATCGATTTTTTTTTACTTTTAACGAAAAAAATCGTATTTTTTTTTTTTTTTTTTTTTTTTTTAATATTCTTACTGCGTGGATTTGTATAGGAAAATATAGAAGAAAGTCTTGTGGTGGCCACAACATACTAGTTTTTTTTTTCTTTCGTGCTATTTTTTATGAATTTTTAACTTTTTTCTCCGTATTTTCCCATTCTAAACTTGCGGTTACATTCAATTTCCATTTCAATGTAGACGGAATAACTTCTTCCGAAGCAAAATTCAAAGAACACGGAAAAAAAAGAAAAGAGAAAGAAACAAAAACAGCTCTCTAAAGAGTGTCGAAGAAGCCTCTTTATTCTCACGTGGTTTCTATTCCTGTGCTCGTAATCTCCGGGTGATATCGAAGTAAGTTGGGAACCACTCGAGATTTTTACATGGTGCAATACTTCCTCGTCTCTCCTCCCTTCTCCTGGATGATAATATTCTCGGATTTGTTTCCGGAAAAAACACCATCCTTTGCTCTCCCAGTTTTTGTAAGAGGAAGAGAATAAATAGAGAAAAGGGAAAGAAGACCCACATTTAGCTCAGGAGAAAGAGATGCTTGTTTACGGCACCTCAGCCTCATAAATATAAAGCGAGATATTACTTGTCAACTAAAGCATAAATTGCTAACTAGGGTCCGATTTATACATCTAGGGGCACCGGGGCGTTCATATATACGGGTCCCCCTTCCCACGTCAACTTAAAAAGTTTTTCCAATTAAAATCAAAGTGCATGTTAATAAAATCGAAGTAAGTTGGAAACCCTTCGAGATTTTTGGAACAAAGTGCATGTTAATAAAATACCGTTTAAAATAAACTACAAATACGCCCTTTACTTCACTTTCATATTTCTAACAATGCCAGGATTTCAGATTCAAAGCTCTATTTCAGGATTTATATTTTAAAATCTTAAAATCAAACACACGCAAAAAAAAAAAAAACATCGCAATCAGAATCTTTTTGCTATAAAAATTTCAATGTTTATTCTTATTATTATTATTATTATTATTATTATTATAATAAAAAGATTACTTTAATTAATAAGTATTATATTAATAAGCATTATATATTAAGCTGATATTAATAAGCATTAATATCTAATCTAATCCATCAGCATTTATAGTGAGAATCTATGCAGTTTTCAATATGGGTATCTTTCGAAAGGTCTCGTCAATACCTTTAAAACGAATGGTTGAACTATAAATATGTGATGATTTAAAACAAAGTTATATATATATATATATATATATATATATATTTTTTTTACTTTTAACTTTTTTTGTGGTGACCACAACATACTAGTTTTCAATTGTTTTCTTTTCTTGGCGGTTGTCCAATGTTTTCGTTTAATAGGATCCTGTGGAACGCTAAAGAATAGCTTATGAGAAGCATTAGCCGTTGTATTAGTGCAGAGTGGTACAATACAATATTTATTCTACGATTTTTTGATATCCGTCATTATTATAAAATACAAAACCTATTTCACTGATTCCAGAAGCAAAGTAAAGCACGAAATCGAATGTAAACAACGATTACTCTCGATTGTTGTCATAAAGAGTGACGCCACGATATATTATACTGCGTTTTCTCGATAGAGTAAAGAGTGCGATGTTAAGATTATTATAAATCAGAAATTAGATTTCAAATAAAGAAGATGTATGTATTTATTTTCTTATCTTTTCATTTTCTATTATATAAGAATAAAATCAGGAAACGTGCAGATTCCTCATTGTTAAGATCGCATCAACATGAATACGTAAAATAATTATTGTGAGAATCTATGCTTTTGAGCATGTGAAATAAGTATCGCGATTTGTATAGAATGATACAGATATAGAAGAAAAGTTTGTGATGCCCGTACAATACTAATTTTATATGCATGGAATAGTTAATTACGCGCATGAATTAGTAATTGATAGTGAATAATATAGCTGAAAGAAAAATGTGAAAATAAATCTTACCATCTCTCGTTTCCAAATGGACGTCGGTTAATGTACCCGTCCCACCTAAAAAAGAAAGTAAAGTTAAAATCAAATAAAAAATTTAAACTTCTCATTTGAAATAGTAAATACTAAAGTGTTACCATAAATACAAATATGAAAAATTTAAAAAATCTGGAGTGACTCCACTCGACTTTCCGAACATTGAACGATTAACAGTTTTGTAGATAAAGTAAAGAAAGAGAAGTTGTTAAACAAACAAAAGAGAGAAAACCATAATAAAGTGTGAGTATTTTTCTCCATATGTTACACGATGTTTTATTGAACGCTACTGAACTTTGAGCCCATAGATCATAATGATAAAGAATTTTCGTTGTGTCCCTGTAAAAAACATATAAATGCTAGATTCACCAAAATGCTTATAGTTAGTGCAACAGTGATTTATAATATTCATATAAATTTTCAGCTCAATTGAATACGGCGTTTAGATGCTATCGCACTTTTAACTAGTATGTTGTGGCCACCAGATGACTTTCTTCTATATTTTCCTATACAAATTCACTCAGTAAAAATAATTTATTAAAATTATTATTTAAAAAAATTATCTTCCATGATAATGCAGATGATTTCCATATTAGAGAAGTAGTATAACACTAAATATCCAAAAAAAGTCAATTTTATTGTCAATATTACATTAAAAAAATCGATAACTTCATTTTAAATTATCGCAGATCTATGGTTCAACCACTCGTTTTAAAGGCACTGGCGAGCTCTTTTGAAAGATACCCATCATTGAAATTTACTCCCCTTGAGGGGGTAATTCCCCCCCCCCCAGGGGGAGGGGGGGAGGCGAGGCTCCTACACATACAAAAAAATTTTCCCAGTTGACTCTCTCTCTCCTCTCTCTGGTAAATTTCATAATGATTATTAAAAAATAATTTTCTTTATGCACATTTATACAAAATTTTGTACTATACCACCATGTTAAAAATTTAGAAAAAGCGGGATGGCAACGCAACCTGTAAGACAATTTTTACCAAAAGTTGATAGGCATTAATTTATGTCAAGGTGCAACTACATACCAATTTGAATGAAATTCTGTGAAGTAGTTCCTAAGATACAGTTGCCACAAATGTTTGTCACACCCACATAGAGACTGACAGACAAACAGACAGACATTTTCTAAAAATGGTCAAATCGTGTTCTACAGCTCTCGAAGCGTGTAAATCCATCAAAACCAGAGGTCGAAAAATTTTACGAATCCAATACTTTCTTCTATTGAATACAGAAGAAAGTAAAAATTTGGTTCCACAGGCCATAATGATAAAGAATTTTTCTTTGTGTCCCTGTAAAAAAACTGTAAGTGCAAAATTCACCAAAATCTATACAGTTCGTGCAACTGTGACCTATAACATGTGTACAAGTTTTTGTTCAGATTAAATAAGCGTTTAGACGCTATTGCACTTTTAAAAATTTAGCCCCATAGGCCATAATGATAAAGAATTTTTCTTTGTGCCCCTGTAAAAAAACGGTAAGTGCCAGATTCTCCAAACTCTATAAAGATTGAGTAACTGTGACCTATAATATATGTATAAATTTTTTGCTCAATTGAAGAAGGCGTTTAGATGCTATCGCACTTTTCAGATTTTGGTCCCATAGAAGGTAATGATAAAGAATTTTTCTTTGTGTCCCTGTAAAAAAACTATAAGTGCTAGATTCACCCAAATCTATAGGGTTCGTACTATGGTGACTTACAATATACGCACCAACTTTCAACTTATTCGAACAAAGCGTTTAGACGCTAGCGTGTTCACTCACAGACATACACACATACATACACACATACATACATCATCGTAAAAATAGTGAAAACGGACTCGGGGGACCTCGAAACGTATAGAAACATCAAAATCTCGAATTCGGATTTTTGACATGATTACAATACTTTCCTCACTATAGTGTTCGGAAAGTAAAAAGAAAAGAAGAAAAACAAAATCCTTGCTCAGTTGTTAACAAAAATTATGCTAAAGATATTCTCTTTTTATATGATTTAAATGTCTTTATTTTATTAACAAACATTAGAAGGTACACACAAAGTATACTCGCAAAATTTAGAATTGTAAAAATAGGTCGTAAAGAAAAAGAAAAGAAAAGAACCTTACTTTAATGACCTCCCTATTTTTTTTTTCTTTATTATTTGAAATTTATATTCTAATTTCTGAACTCGGTTCAACACAATGTGATATTTCAATGACTTTCCTTCCCTCTTCCTCATTTTACCTTATTATTCGAAATTCATAATTCATCCAATCATGCTAATTGGACAGTTCAATGACTTCCATCTCCTGCAGCAAGGGGGGAACTGAAATTATGTATTACATTTCTTATATATATATATATATATATATTATTAATGTTATTTATTAAACATTATATTTTTTTGTTTTTAAGTGTTAAATTAATTCTTTTTCATTCTTCAAATAAAATTCATAGCCATAAAATGACCGAACAGTGATAAAAATTGGGGGAGGGGGCGGGTATCCCGAGAAAACGCTGGGTGACTGGGCAAAAGTGTAGTCCTATTCGGATTCAGGAGGTCATTTTACATGAAAATCAGCAAAAATAGTATCAGGGGTCTAATTTTTTTTTTTTTTTTTTTTTTTTCAGCGCAGTGTAATAGGACAGTATATCTATTTTATATAAAGATGGCAACCAATATTGGTCCGTATCACACTCATGTCAGAGTCATATATAACTTTCTAACACTATGGCCACAGCACCCTATGGTGCGAAATAATCATCTCCATGAGGAAAGCAAACAAATCCTTCCATGAATAAAGAGTTCGATGTTTAAAGCTAATACTTAATCACTCCATCTAGGCTATCCTCTAAATAAGAATTCTTCATAAATGGAAATGTACTTCCATAATGAATTTTGATTTATAAGTTTAAAGTTAAGTCGATGCTTATGAACTAGAATTATTGATTATCTAGCAGCTGACTGAGGTATCGTCTGGGACAATATCTTTCATTCAACAAATGACGAATGATTTTGGATGGATGGATGGTTGGGTTTTACGTCGCACTAGTTCTGCGCAGATGGGCAATTGGCGACGGTCTGGGACACAC
Source organism: Salticus scenicus (assembly GCA_963930645.1). NCBI lineage: Eukaryota > Metazoa > Arthropoda > Arachnida > Araneae > Salticidae > Salticus > Salticus scenicus. The sequence continues at coordinate 402,234,936 of OZ005649.1, read as the reverse complement.
CCTTAGAGGTGGTCCGGAGACATGCCATCACAATTTTGATCCTCCACAGAAGGGATGGCTCTCCCGCTTCGGTGACCCCCAGAGGTATAATTTTTGATTGGAACATGGAGGACATTACGACCACGACAGATTTTACGTGCACCAGACACCATTAGTGTACACGACGGTCTTTGGCCGGCTCGAGTACCGAACCCGCAATGTTTCAATTACGAGGCCGGCGCTCAACCGACTGGGCTATCGCGGCCCCGAATGATTTAGGAATTTATAATAAACAAAAGGTATTTGCAAACGACTAAGAAAGTAAGGCTTGTGACATTTCGGCAAAAAAACTGACGCAGTTAAAAAAAATATCGAGTTTATGCTATTGAAAAGTATGTATATGAAGTGTCTCAACGTACGCAAAAAGCGACAGACCTTTATCACGAAAATTATTCACCTGAGAAATAGTTTTGTTAATTTTATGTCAATGCTTTATCCTGCCTTTTAAGTTAATTTTACTCAAATACTTTTCTTTTTTTTTTTTCTTTGAGTTGTGTCACTTTTTTTTGCTGGAGGGCGATTTTACGTCTATTGATGAACTATACAACGGAACCTTCTCTAGGTCGAAGCTTAGATAAAAAATCTTTGTGTGTCGAACTTTTATGAATTTTTGTGATCATTATATAAGAAAACTGTTTTTGTATAATAAATAAATCTCCTCTCAATCAAATTCTTTCTTTTCGAATTTCAAAACAAATCGGAATTTTTATCTCCTATGGCCTATGAGGAAAAAAATAAATAAATGGAAGAACGATGATGATTTGTATTAATCGACTTGATGCTGCCAAAAATGCACTTCCTATTTGATTTTATAATGAAAAATTATAAGGTTCAATAACGAAGTATCTTTTCCTTATATAATTGTAACGTATGCGAATACAAAAGACTTTTCTATGTATCGGAATTCCTATCGATTTTTATTTATTTATTTATTTATTAACCAAAACCTTCGATTTCGATTTAGAGAGTATAGATATAGTAATAAGACATAGATTGATCATTGAGAGGGGAAAAGTGATACCTTTTTTACACGGGAAAAGACGGCCATTTTACTCTCTTATGGATGTATTTCACCGAGGTGAATATACACGGGAATACACATAGGTAATTTAGTAAATAAAATTTATGCACTAAAAGAGAATGAAAAACTCCAGATACCCCTTTTTCTTTCTTTCTTTCTTTTCGTTTTTCTTCTTTTTTTTTTTTTTTTTTTTTTTTTTTTTTTTTTGCTATATCTAGCAAAAAAGGTTTTACTCATGTCTGAACAAAACTGTCTTTCTTTCGGCATTTATTATTATAATACTTCTTTGAGATAAAAATCGTCTGCATTCATCATGAAAAATAATTTTAATAAACTATAATTTAATAAATTATTTGTATTGCGTAAATTTGTATAGGATTATATATGGAAGAAAGTCTTGTGGTGGCCACAACATACTATTGGGTTGTTCGGAAAGTCATTTCGTTTTTCTCAGCAGAGGACTTCATTGTACTTTTTTCACACCTTCTTCACATTTAAGTTGCATTGCCATTAGATATTGTGACAGCTGATATAGCAAGGCTTGCTTGTGAAAAAGGTCGTTTCATTCTGCTCAATAACTTTTGATTGGTGCCCTATCCAATAAAGAAAATCAGAAGCGACCTTTTCGGCATATTTTGTTTTTGCTATCGCAAATGCGAAAATACTATTCAAACAAGGAAAAAAAGTATACGATGTGTGCACAGAAAATTTATTTAAAGAACGCTATTGTCAAAACTGGTTTACCAAATTTTGTTCTGGCAATTTTGAGTTGAAGATGCATAACGTTCTAGAAAACCAGTTTGTGCTAATGAAGACAAAATAAAGTATTGATTTATGAAAAACTGCCAAATAACAACTCGTGAGATCGCTAAGAAACCGATCAAAGTGGAGAATATATAATTCATTAAAATATTTATACAATATAAGAAAATCGTCTTTCATTTTCGAAGGAAAAAACGAAATTACTTTCCGAACAACCCAATAGTTACATATTAAAACTTTCGCGGCTGCTAACTACATTTAAAAGAATTTTGAGACTTCCGCATTACTCACTAATACAAAATATTAAAATTTAAAAAAAGTATTCCATTAAATATGAAATCAGTAATTATTTCACAATAATAACAAAGCAACTGATTATAAAAATTATATTTTTCATAAATTACTTGAATATAACTTATTTATGGAACCTGCCCCATTTCTTTTCATATATTTGCTAGAACACTTAAAAGCCGCGCAATATTTCGGCATCAAAAATCTTTGCTCGTTAACATGGGGATGATAGATCTACATAAATTACTATATCTATGGTAGAGATGTTCCACTGCAATTACTTTTATTTTTTTGCTTCCTCACCTTCTCGGTAGTAGTAGAGAGACCCGAAGCACGAATTGTGTCCTCGGTTGTTCTCGGCTCTGCACTCGTATTCGCCCTCGTCCTCATCCGTGATGTTGCTGAGGACCAGTTCGTGCCATCCGTCTCCGTGATCGATGATGTCCCTCTTGCCCGGCGTCGGACGGAGAGATTCACCGCAACGCCACCACGAGACCGTAGTCGGATCATCGGGATCGTCGCTCACTTTAACCTGTAAAAAAATATGCATAAAACAAACAAACAAAATAAATAAATACAGTAAACAAATAACAAAATTATTTCAAAAATACATAATCCTATTCTTTACGATGACATGAATTTGATGCAAAATTGCGCACGAACTCTCGTGGCATTAGTCATTTGTGTTCGAACCCACGAAACGCACTCGACAGTAGGAAAAAATTTTACGCTGAGGGTACTGAGGTGGATATTTTGCAGAAAAATACAGTGAAACAGGGATATTGAAAACTGATGAATAGAAATTTTGTTAACAATCATCATAAGTAGGGAAAACACGTAATAATTGTTTCGGTAGAAATAATGAAGCATGATCCTTTATCAAGCGAAATAAAAGTAGGCATGAGTGCAGCCTAAAAACAGAAATTCACTATAGTTATACCATAAATTGCAAGCATTACGCAACCATTCTTACGGATTGGGATAATGAAGGAAGATTCTTCATTAGGCGAGGAAAAAGTAGTACAGCGTCGAAGCAGCAAAGCTGCATTCGTGACTCCTTTTCTCTCGCCTAATAAAAGATCAATGCTTAATTTTTTTTTTCGATTGGAAACAAGGGTTACGTGCTTTTGTGATTTACCGTGTGTGTTTATAAAGATTTCTTTTTTTTTTTCCATGAATATGATGAAGTTGGCAAAATCTTTATAAACTTCGTGTTAATCCCAACGAGATATATAAATTAGAGTACTGATTCAATAGATGAAGGATTAGCTATCCGTGGTTCAAGATGAATCACGTGACATGCTCCAATAGGTTGCTGTGTTTGGCCCTTTACCGCTATTTTGGCATTTAAAATATCAGTTCGACAAATTTTCATTATTATTAGGTAACATGACAGTCCTATGACCGGAATAAATCGTTTTTAAAATAATTTTACACATATTTATCATTTTAATAAATAATAAAATACCTTTTTTTTCATCGTTTCCCAACAAAGTTTAAAAGTGTTTATGAAAGAAAATTTAAACTTTTAAAGAGCTAAATTTAACAACAAATAATAATTTTTCAACTATTTTTAAACATTTTGTCGGTTAAAGTTCAACTACACGAAATAAAAAAGAAGTAAAATCAAAATCAAAATGATTTAGAACAAAAGAATATTAAACTACGTAAGTAAACAAAAACATTGGCGGTTATGACTTATCTCCAAACCGTTGCCATAGAAATTTACTGAAAATAAGCTGTTACCAAGGGAACCACCTAATACGCAGATGCAAGGAGAGCATGTCACATGACTCATCTTGGACCTTCTCAAGGGTTACCATTTATCCCTCTACTTTATATATCTCGTTGGTTAATCCAGTCACTATTTTTTTTTCCCTGTAGTTGTTCAATATCTTTGCTCTCATGTGCTTTTGATTCAGGTCGTTAAACCTCAAGAAGGAAATATGTGTTCACATGCCTACAGATCTGAATCTATAAAAATGCTCTACATCAAAATTAAAATCCTCGTGAAAATTAGCAAAGACGTTAAAGGCAGTCAATGAGGGTCCAATTTTCGCAAGGCATTGTGGTGCTATTTCATCGAAGAAATCGCCATCTTTCACCGATTCCACTTCCAAATCAATAGCTATGGATTGCACAGCACAACCAAAACGTGAAGAAGAAAAGAAAAACACATCTATTACCTGGAATGTGACAATATCACCATCAGTAGCATCCGTTTCTGGAGGAAATGCTTGAAGAAAACTCGGCGGAGCTGCCATAGCAATCTGAAATAAAGAATTCAAAATAACTTTCCTGAAACATTTAGTTTTGTTTGTTATTTAAATGTCTGACAAAAAAGAATGAACACTCTTTTATATTTGCACTCCAGCCATTGAATTTTTCATTTATACACAACAATAAGAAGGCATATTGATGAACCATGAATCTACGGTTTACACCGTAGTGTTCAAGAATAGAGGACCACCACGTTCTCGATTGTATTTTTCTGAATGTATTATCCAAATTGGAAAGTATGGATTCTTGCTGTTGTAAACTGAGATCTTTTTGTTTTTTTTCTTCGTATTGGTTTATTCAATTTATTTTAACATGTTAAGCGCCTCGCGAATTCTTAAGGAAATACCCGGCAGGCCACGCGCGCCGCTTAGAAGCGCGATTCGATCCATAAAAAATTCCTTTATGATATAATCCTGTAATAAATAAAAATTAAATAAATTTTCAATAATTACATAAACAATGAATACATATTATAATAAACTATAGAAATAAGTGGAGAGAACATTTAGAACGAATGCCAAATGACCGTATACCAAGGGCAGCTCTAAAATACAGGCCAAGGGGGAGAAGAGATAGAGGAAGACCCCGTAAAAGATGGATTGAGGACGGAACAGGCTTATAGCCTTCAACCGTGTTGGACATGATGATGATGATGATGAATTTTTTTTAGTTTTGTATAATATTTTACACTATCAGCTACCGGTGGTTGACGCGGCTTTATATCATATTTCACACTGTCAGCCACCGATGGTTGACGTGGCCTAAACGGAAAGTACAGTGTCAGCCACCGATGGTTGACATGGCACACAACGTGTTAATGATGGTTCACCGCAAATTTATTTTTAGCACTTTCTTGAAACATTTATTTATTATTTAAATGTCTAACAAAAAGAATGAACACTCTATTATGCACTTCTTGCACTTTTGGCTATACTTTCTATGAATCCAAGAGAAGGGGTTTTTCTTATGAACTAAAGCATCGGTGTGTAACTGGTCATTTTAATGGCTATTTCAATACCATTTAGAAGTAATATATTTTCTCTTGACTAACAGCAAACTAGGTTTTCCGGTGTGTTTTTTTTTTTACATTAAATCTTGGATGTGAATGTCTTTTCTTATCGTCATCGCATGAGCGACAGCCACTACTGGGTTTGGGATGTCGCTTTACGGTCATTTTCTACACATTAAGGCTCATTAGACCAGGACTTTGGATTAAAGTAGATTCCGAACTTCTACGAACGCCCATGTCTGAACCGGTCTATGTCTGAACACGACACCTGAAAAGTGAAGGCCACTAAACCCATCCCATTCAGCAAGAAAAAGGTTTTTGCACACTTGAATATGAATTTTATGAATGCACATAAAATTCGTCCTGTTTTGTACAGCATAAAGACATGAACTATATTTCATAGAAATTGCTTTCGTAGACTGTAACGTAATTAAGTTCTTTGTCAAAGCAGTGGCGCTGGCACTATTTGTTAGAATTAAGGGGTTGCATGCGTTTCGAAAGCTGAAAAAAAAAGCATCCACCCCCCCTTTTTTTACTTTCTCTTAACCATAGGGTCAAGAAAGTATTGTTTTAGGGTCAAATTTTCGAACGTGTGTTTTTGTTTTATTTACATGGTCGGAAGTGCCCTGAATACGAAAATCATGTTTTTAGCAAATGGTCTGAGTGTCTGTTATCAGCCTATCTCAAGAACAAATTGTAGGAGAAATTCCAAACTAAATGAGTATCATATAGGGATGCTACAGTAAGCTTTTCGTTGAGATGATGCCATGGTTCGTGTACAGGGACACTCAAAAGTATTCAAATACATTACGTCTATGGGAAAATTGCAGGTAAGTAGAGTTTTAACATCTATACACTGCACTAAACCAAATGAAACGAATATATATTTTGTGTAATAGAGATAGTCAACTGGGAAAAAATTTTTGTGTATGTAGGAGCCTCGCCTCCTCCCCCCCCCCCCCTGCGGGGGAAGTCCCCCTCGAGGGGAATAAATTTTCATGATGGGTATCTTTCAAAAGAGCTCGCCAACACCTTTAAAACGAATGGTTGAACCATCGATCTGCGATAATTTAAAATGAAGTTATCGATTTTTTTTTCATTTTTAACAAAAAAGATTTTTTTTTTCTTTTTGATGTAATATTGAGAATAAATTCAACTTTTTTTTTTTTTTTTTTTTTATCTTTAGTGTTATACTACTTCTCTAATATGGAAATCGTCTGTTTTATCATGAAAGATAATTTGTTTAAATAATAATTTTAATAAATTAAAAAAAAAAAAAAAAAAAAAAAAAAAAAAAAACATAATTATTTTTTAATAACCGAATTAAATTCTATATAAATGTAGGTGCATTAATGAACCTCACACAGAACTAATTATCCTATAAAACTCTTCCGAAGCCTAATTTGAATTGTTTAACACATGTTTACATAACAGTACTCGTTATCTTACCTCTTAATCTGCAACCTGTTACTTATAGTATTAAATTTCAGGGCTAGAGAAAGTCGACACACCAGATTATTTTTAAGATAATAAGTAAAATTTTCTATTAAAAATTTTAAACATATAAAAGGGTAACTTTTCAACAATACTTAATTCGAAATTTGGAAAATTCAGCCGGTGGGTTCTGGTTTTCGAAGACCTTTCAGAAACTAGTATGTTGTGGCCACCACGAGACTTTCTTCTATCTCTTCCTATACAAATTCACTCAGTAACAAAAAAAAAAAAAAAAAAAAAAAAAAAGTATAGAATTAAGGGGAAGAGGGAAAAAAAAATGTGGGACTTTATCAAATTTTCACATTTTACCCAAAATTTTGTCAAAGTCCCACTTTTTTTTTTTTTTGTTTTTTTCCTCTCCCCTTAATTCTATCAAACTCCCACGGTTTCCGTGTTCTGACAAACTTAAACAAATTTTTGCATTTTTCCCCCAATTTTGTCAAAGTCCCAGGGTTTCCGTGTTTTGACAAACTTAGAATAATTTTCACATTTTACGCAAAATTTTGTCAAAGTTTGTCAAAACACGGAAACCGTGGGACTTTGACAAAATTAGGGGGAAAATGCAAAAATATGTTAAAGTTTGTCAAGACACGGAAACCGTAGGACTTTGACAAAATTAGAGGAAAAAAGCAAAAATTAGTTCAAGTTTGTCAGAACACGGAAACCGTGGGAGTTTGATAAAATTAAGGGGAGAGAAAATAAAAAAAAAAGAATTTTTTTCTAAGTTTTTTTTCGTAAAAAGTAAAAAAAATCGATAACTTTGTTTTAAATTATCACAGATTTATAGTTCAACCATTCGTTTTAAAGGTACTGACGAGACCTTTCGAATGATACCCATCTTGAAAATTTTGCCCTATATCACCCTGTTAAAAATTTAGAAAAAGCGGGATGGCAACGCAACCTGTAAGACGATTTTTACCAAAAGTTGATAGGCACTAATTTATGTCAAGGTGCAACTACATACCAATTTGTATGAAATTCTGTGCAGTAGTTCCAGAGATACAGTTGCCACAAAATTTTGTCACACACACACACACACAGACAGACAGACAGACAGACATTTTCTAAAAATGTTAAAATCGTGTTCTACAGCTCTCAAAACGTGTAAATCCATCAAAAACCCGAAATCGAAAATTTTTACGAACCCAATACTTTCTTCTATTGAAGATAGAAGAAAGTAAAAAGCGGTGAACACGATTTATCCAAACCTAACGCACCGATCTTATTGTAATTTCGCGCACCTTTTCAGAGTAGACATGCTTAAAGTTGAACGGTCTTTTTTTTTTTTTTTTTTTTTTTTTTTTTTCCAAATTGAAATTGGAATTTTTGGCGAAGTTTTATGCAAAAAAGTAGTATAATTCTCGGTAAAATGAGTTTTGATCGAAAAAAATAAAATCTTTCGTTCCGTTCGAACACTAGACAGTTCTATTTTTAATAAGTGTGCTGAACTGCAATAAGGTCATTGCATTTAATCGTGTGGACACGATTTTAAAAAATCGTGTCCACAGCTTTTCTACAAGATCTTCGGACACCAGGACACTGTTAAAAATTTCTGTAAATTTAATGTTCATATTTATCCAGAGTCTCTGTAAATTGACAGTAATTCGTAGTTAAAAGTCAGTAATCGATATTCTCAATCTTAGATAATTAAATAATCAATTTTATTATTTAATTAAAATTAAAAATGACTGTTTCTACTTTAAAAAAGCATTCCAAGTCCGAAATATATCCTTACCAATTTTTAATTAAACTAATATTAGTTATTAATATGAATGTATAAAATAAGTTTTTAACATCCCAGTTTATTTTTCTCCGTAATTTTAAGTAAGACTTAAGATAATAGATTACACAGAGTTGTCTGTTGAAATTTTTAACAGTGCGGCTGAATTTTCCAAATTTTTTAATGATTTTTTTTTTTTTTTTTTTTTTTTTTAAATAAAATATTGTTTCAATATTGCTTTTAAATATTGCTTCTAAATAAAAAAAAAATTATTTATTACTAGCAAACACATGCGAAATTTTCGCAATTTATTTATTTATTTATTTATTTAATTTTTATCTACCTTTAAAATTTAAAACTTATAAGTCTTACAGCCATTTCACCACTCAATTTAAACTTTAATTCATCGGAAGCCAAATTATTATTAGTTTTTGTGGGTTGAAACGCTCATGATAGTTAAACCAAATCATTCAAAGAAATGTTTCAAAATGAAATTCATGTTTCACGACCCAGTTTTCATATTTGCCCATGCAAGACAGCTTCTTTAATAAAGGAACCCTATGACGACTTTTAAATTTTTTCCGCCATGTTGGCGAGATTCCTTTTATTTTATTTTATTTCATTATAATTTATTCATTTTGGCATAATTTTTTGTTAAAAATACTTAGTACTTATCTTGATTATACTTTTAGTTCCCCATCATACTATAGGTATGGTGAACTTACGTAATCGTGAAAATTTTCGACCTCCGTTTTTTGACTTTTTTACGTTTTCAGGTGTAAGGAATCCAAAAATGACAAAATTTGTATGGTGTCTGTCTGTAGGGTGTCTGTTGGTGTGTTAGTCCGTTAGTCTATGTACACGATATCTCAAGAACAAATTGTCGCAGAGAGGTCAGATCAGTTTTAAAATATTAGTTTCGTCACTGGCAAGAACCCTATTCATTTTTAACATTCGAATTTAAAAACTTCGTAAGTTATTAGAAATTTACGATTTTCTTAACATGGGAGAATAGGACAAAAATTCACTTAAACGTGCATTAAATGGAAACATTTTCTGTAAAAATGTCAGACCAGTTTTAAAATATCAGTTTTGATGCCGGAATGAACATCAGTCACTATAAATAGGCTACTTTGAAAATTTCGCAAGTTATTGGAAATTTTCGAATTCCTTAACATGCCAGAATAGGGCAAAATTTCACATAAACGTCAATTTTGAGAGATATTTCCATCTTAAAGATGTCAGACTACTTTTTAAATATTATTTAGGATACTGGCATGAATATCATAGACTATGATTATTCTAATATTAAAAATTCGTAAGTTATTTGGAATTTCCGATTTACTTAACATGTCAGAAATAAGGCAAAATTGGGCATAAATTTCCATTTTGAGGATCCTAAATACATTAGACAACTTCAAAATTACATTTATGATATTTGTTTGAACATGATTGAATACAAATATTCTACTAGGAAAATTTCGTAAATTATTCGTAATTTACGATTTCATCAACAAAGCGAAATTGTAAATTTTTCATATAAATATGAATTTTGAGGATGATTGCATTGGAAATAGTAGCATGATAACTAAACAACGGAATTGACCCTGATAAAATAAATTAATAGATTAGAATAAAATAAATATATCGATGTGAACGGTGGATAGTCTGTCACTGTATCAAGCTTTGGACAAATTCATATCTTTTAACATGATTATAATATGTCTCGCACTAGAAATTTATGAGAACATAAATAGGATGGGGAACTGAGCAGAGTCCACCTGTGCCAACTAGTTTATTATTGCGTTTTTCAGTCAATTTATAAAAAAATTTCATATTTCGTTTATACCTTTAAAGTATTGCTGGGTTTAAACTGACTCAAGATGCAACTTTAAAAAATATTTTTTTCTCTAAAATGATCTAATCAGACAAATGTCGTCTTTTTTTTTAGTGCTAGAGGCCTATTTCAGTCGGTATAGTTGTCGAATTTTTATAATACACTCTTAATAGTGCTAAGGGCCTATTTCAGTCGGTTTATTGAATGGGGATTTATTGAATGAAGTCCCCCCAGTCCCAACTTTGACATGAGTCCCCCCCAAGGTACAACTTTGACATGAGTCTCCCCAAGGCCCAACTTTGACATGAGTCCCCCCCAAGGTACAACTTTGACATGAGTCCCCCCCCCCAAGGCACACCTTTGACATGAGTTCCCCCCAAGGCACACCTCCCCCTCATTGGGAAAAAGAGAAAAAACGTTGTTTTGCGGCTATAAGACAGTTTGGACTTCCAACGTTATTTGTTACAGTATCTGCAGCTGAAACACATTGGTTTGATTTAATGAAAACTTTATCATGGAATTTAGATCGTCACGAATTAACTAAAGAAGAATTTGTCGATATTAACAAGTTTAGCAGTAGGCCTCTGGCACTAAATTAAAATCTGTCAATGTCAGATTTTCATGTTTTAAATAATGAAATAATGTCGTGTCTGTATAATTTTAATTTTATTTTATTAGATCACTGAACTGATTCCGCGTGCTTAAATATTACTTGTATGTATATTTTTTATCCTCGAGAATTTTATTGTGACTATCGTATCGTTTCTACAAAATATTTTATAGACTAGCAAACCCATGCGAAATTTTCGCAGCTTGTTTTCATCTTTTTTTTTTTTTTTTTTTTTTTTTTTTTTATCTTTAAATTTTGAAACTTATAAGGGGTACATACAAATGAAACACTTCCAGTTGCAAAGCCGTTTGCAGGCGTTCCAAATGTATGACATCAGTCGGCAGCAAAAGTATCCGAGCACTAGCAAAAATTCCTATGTGAAAAAAGCACACTTAACACTGTTTTGTTAAATAAATCCTTGTCAAATTGTGCTCTTAGACTGACTACGAACAGGATTCGACAAGGATTTATTTAACAAATCTGGATTAAGTTTACTTTTTTTACATAGGAATTTTCGCTAGTGCTCTGTTACTTTTGCTGCCGACTGTATTTGCAAAAAACTTGCAAAATTTACATCATCGAAATTGCAAGCGTTCCGTTTGTATGTAACCCTAAGTCTTATACCAATTTCACCATTCAATTAAAATTTGAACTCTCCATTTATCATTAGTTTTTGTGGGAGGAAACATTAATGATAATTAATCCAAATCACTCAAAAAAAAAAAAAAAAAAAAATTCGAAAAAAAAAAAAAAAAAAAAAGTTTGACGACCCAGTTTTCATATTTTCCCAGGCAAGACAGCTTTAATAAAGGACCCCAATGGCGACTTTTAAATTTTTACCGCCATATTGGCGAAATCTTTTTTTTTTTTTTTTTTTTTTTCAATTATTTATTCATTTTGGCGTATTTTTTGTTTTTGTTTTTGTTGTTGTTGTTGTTGTTGTTAAAACACTTAGTATCTATTTTTATCATACTTTGGATTATTGCGTTTTTTAGTCAATTTATCAAAAAGCTCATATTTTGTTTCTATTTTTAAAGTATTGCTGGGTTTAAAATGACGCTTGCAAAGATTGTAAAGATGCAACTTTAGAAAATATTTTTTTCTATAAAATGATCTAATCAGACAAATGTCGTCATTATTTTATTTTATTTTATTATATCACTGAACTAAAGTCCGCGTGCTTATTAATTTTTATCCTCATGTTACCATCGTATCGTTTATACAAGATATAATCGGAACTGGTCCACGTTAGAGAAATATTATATAGATACTTAAAAATTATAAAGAAAATACGCTTTTTTTTTTTTTTAATTTAAAACCCTTCAAATCCAATGTACAGTCGGTAACAAAAGTCTCCGAACACTAGCAAAAATTCTTATATAAAAAAAGTACACATAATACAGTTTTGCTAAATAAATCCTTGTCGAATCATGCTCTTACACTGACTAAGAACAGGATTCGACAAGGATTTATTTAACAAAACTGTATTAAGTGCACTTTTCTTATATAGGAATTTTTGCTACTGTTCGGAGACTTTTGTTACCGACTGTAAATCCCCAAGAAGAAAGAAATCTGAGAAAATTATATTGACAGCTTTACTTTTAAAGAGAAAGTGTAGGATAAATTTGCTCTTGTGCTGCTAAAAATAAAACACAACCGATATAATGCGCTAAAAATTTATAATAATAATAACAAACCTCAAAATACAATTGAAAATGTATGTCCGAACAAATTCGATTTGCTTATCATAATGTGTCTGAGTCATTGGTGTAAGGCAATCATTAAAGGCGATCATTCCACATTCCATAGAAAACTTTTTTTTTGTGTGTGTGTGAATTTGGATAATGTGTGTTAAATTCGTCCTGTTCTGTGAAGCATAAAAGTACTAAATATACTTTTAGAGAAATTGCTCTCGTAGACTGAAATGTAACTAAATTCTTTGTCTGTCCTTGCACACAAACCAGTGGCGTCGGTGCTATTTATGCTATTCGTTTGAATTAAGAAGAAAGAAATATTATAAAAGTTATATATTTACAGCTTTACTTTTTTTTTTTTTACTTTCTTCTATATGTAATATAGAGAAAGTATTGGATTCGCGAAAATTGTCGACCTCCGTTTTTTGACGGATCTACACGTTTTGGGATGTCCTGAACACGAATTGATAGTTTTTAAAAAATGTCTGTCTGTGTGTCTGTCTGTCTGTGTGTCTGTCTGTCTGTGTGTCTGTCTGTCTGTCTGTGTGTCTGTATCATTTTTTTGTGGACGCTGTATCTCACGAACCAATGAATGAAATTTAACCAAACTTGGTATTTAGTTGCACCCTGACATGAACTGGTGCCCATTAGATTTGGGGATCAATAGCTCAACAGGTGGCGTTGTGATCGCATTTTATGCAAATTTTTAACATGGCAGCATAGGACAAAATACCGTATAAATGGGCATAATGAGAGTTATTTTAAACTTACGATTGTAAAATTAATATGAATTATTGATAATAGTAGTAGTTAACTAGGAAACAAATTTTGTGCATGGGGGGGCATCGGTTCCCCCCCCAGGGGGGAAAATCCCCCCCCCGGGGAAGTAAATTTTCAAGATGGGTATCTTTCGAAAGGTCTCGTTGATAATAGTAATAGTTAATTGGGAAAAAATTTTTGTGCATGTGGGGGCATCGGTTGCCCCCCCACCGGGGGGGGAAGTTCCGACCCGGGGGGGCAAAGTTTCAAGATGGGTATCTTTCGAAAGATCTCGTCAATACCTTTAAAACGAATGGTTGAACGATAAATCTGTGATAATTTAAACCAAAGTTATCGATTTTTTTTACTTTTAACAAAAAAAAAACTTAGAAAAATATCGCAATTTTTTTTTTTTTTTTAACGAAATTTAACCAAACTTGGTATTTAGTTGGTCCCCGACATAAACTGGTGCTGATTATGTTTGGGGATCAATAGCTCAACAGGTGGCGCTGTGATAGCATTTTATCTAAATTTTTGACATGGCAGCATAGGACAAAAATTCGTATAAATGTGCATAATTAGAGTTGTTTTAAACTTGTGATTGTAAAATTAATATGAATTATTGATAATAGTAGTATGTAACTAGGAAAAAAATTTTCTGCATGGGGGGGCATCGCTTCCCCCCCCTAGGGGGGAAATACCCCCCCAGGGGGGGTAAATTTTCACATTGGGTATCTTTCGAAAGATCAGGTTGATAATAGTAGTAGTTAACTAGGAAAAAATTTTTGTGCATGTGGGGGCATCAGTTCCCCCCCCACCGGGGGGGGGAAGTTCCCACCCGGGGGGGCAAAGTTTCAAGATGGGTATCTTTCGAAAGATCTCGTCAATACCTTTAAAACGAATGGTTGAACGATAAATCTGTGATAATTTAAACCAAAGTTATCGATTTTTTTTACTTTTAACAAAAAAAAAACTTAGAAAAATATCGCAATTTTTTTTTTTTTAACGAAATTTAACCAAACTTGGTATTTAGTTGGTCCCCCACATAAACTGGTGCTGATTATGTTTGGGGATCAATAGCTCAACAGGTGGCGCTGTGATAGCATTTTATCTAAATTTTTAACATGGCAGCATAGGACAAAAATTCGTATAAATGTGCATAATTAGAGTTGTTTTAAACTTGTGATTGTAAAATTAATATGAATTATTGATAATAGTAGTATGTAACAAGGAAAAAAATTTTCTGCATGGGGGGGGCATCGCTTCCCCCCCTGGGGGGGAAGTACCCCCCCGGGGGAGATAAATTTTCAAGATGGGTATCTTTCGAAAGGTCTCGTCAATACCTTTAAAACGAATGGTTGAACTATAAATCTGTGATAATTTAAAACAAAGTTATCGATTTTTTTCACTTTTAACAAAAAAAAAAAAAAAAAAAAACTTAGAAAAAAAAAAATCGTACTTTTTTTTTTTTTTTTTTTTTTTTTAATATTATTACTGATTGAATATGTATAGGTAAATATAGAAGAAAGTCTTGTGGTGGCCACAACATACTAGTTTTTACAGGGATAGAATAGAATAAATTATTCTTGTACAGAACGGTATATTGGCTAAAAATGAAATATACCCGAGTTAATGTATTAAAAGTTTATATATATATATATATATATGTGTGTGTGTGTGTGTGTGTGTGTTTGTGTGTGTGTGTGTGTGTGTGTTTAAAAAAAAAAAAATCCAAACACAATTAAAATTGTCCTCCGAACGATTTCGATTTTGTTATTATAATGTGTGTGAGTAATTTTTGTAACCCTTCATTAATGGTGATCATTACCTGTTCCACAGAAAACATGTTTTTGTGTACTTGGATAATATTATGTCAATTTCCTAATGTTTTCTACACTACAAAAATATCAAAAATATTTTACCATAATAAACCATAATAAGTTATTTTGGGATCCTTTGTACACAAATGAATTGCGGTATATTTGTTCCAACTACGGAATCTCAAGAAACTATAATTAGGATTTTTAACTTTCAAAGAGAAAACATAAAAGAGATCGCTTTTGTAATTACTGTAAATTTTCCAAAAAGGGAATAAGAAAAAAAAAACCTCATAATACAAATAAAATTATCTCCTTGAAATTATTTCCCTTTATAAATCACATTTTTTTAACCAAATTTCTGACATTCCACTGAAATGCAAATAATACAATGAATGGTGGAGCTGTTGTACGACTATAGCGTCGCGAAAAAAAACTAGTATGTTGTGGCCACCACAAGACTTTCTTCTATATTTTCCTATACATATTCAATCAGTAACAATATTAAAAAAAAAAAAAAAAAAAAAAAAAAAAAAGATTTTTTTTTTTTTCTTTTTCTTTTTCTTTTCTTTTCTTTTTTTTTTTTTGTGAAAATTAATACATATTCAATCACTAACAATAATTAAAAAAAATCGATAACTTTGTTTTAAATTATCACAGATTTATGGTTCAACCATTCGTTTTAAAGGTATTGACGAGATCTTTCGAATGATACCCATCTTCAAAATTTAACCCCCCCGGGGGGGTACTTCCCCCCAGGGGGGGAACCGATGCCCCCCCATGCACAATTTTTTTTTCCTAGTTAACTACTACTATCATCAATAATTCAAATTAATTTTACAATCACAAGTTTAAAATAACTCTCATTATGCCCATTTATACGGAATTTTGTCCTATGCTGCCATGTTAAAAATTTGCATAAAATGCGATTACAGCGCCACCTGTTGAGCTATTGATCCCCAAATCTAATGGGCACCAGTTCATGTCAGGGTGCAACTAAATACCAAGTTTGGTTAAATTTCATTCATATGTTCGTGAGATACAGCGTCCACAAAAAAATGATACAGACAGACAGACAGACACACAGACAGACAGACAGACACACAGACAGACATTTTCTAAAAACTATCAATTCGTGTTCAGGACATTCCAAAACGTGTAGATCCGTCAAAAAACGGAGGTCGAAAATTTTCGCGAATCCAATACTTTCTCTATATTACATATAGAAGAAAGTAAAAACAATCGTCAATGTTAATCCAATCCAATTTGTCAAGAAATAAGCTCATGTATATCCATATGATGTACAGTATAAAAGTATTAAAAAAGGTCATACAGAAACACTTCTCATACACTGCAATACATTAAAATATTTTATAATCCTCTGTACACTATCCTAATTAAAAGTACTTTCACTAGGGAACATGTCATCGTGAACTTGAATAACATACATTTGTTTCAAGGCAATCCACAAATATTGATGGAAATTAGACAGACAAACCGAAATCCTAAATACTTTTCAACTTTGTTAAAAATTATAATTTATTCAAATACACTTTATAGAGACACATCCAGGCACACAAAATATAGGACACCTCGAATCAGAGAGACGGAATGAAGTCCCATTTTCTTCTGCTTTCCGATGGTTCGGGAATGTCGGAGATGGCTTCCTCACGATATTACTCTCCTTGTGGGAGAACGCGTTTTACAGGCTCAGTTATACAAGTAACGGTGTTTTATAACACCTTACCGACAAAGTGGAAAATCCTCGACCGAAATTTCAAGCTCTATAAACAGAGAAAATAATCTGGTGTGTCGCTCACACGACTTTCTCTTACCCTGAAATTTAATACTATAAATACAGGTTGGAGATTAAGAGGTAAGATAACGAGTACTGTTATGCAAACCTGTGTTACACAATTCAAATTAGACTTCGGCAGAGTTTTATATGATAATTAGTTCTGTGTGAGGGGGGCTACCGGCCAATTCAACCCCCAGTTCCATTAATGCACCTACATTTATATAGAATTTAAATTTATTATTAAAATTAAAAATTCACTTAAAATTACACAGACAATTTTCACACGCAACATTCTTTGAAACTTATCAATCTTGATCAAACTTTTCCAGCAACAAACTTATATTAACTTCAAAATACAACATTTGAATCTTTGACTAAGGTAATCAGGAAGCCCCAAAACGTGTAAATATACAAAAAAAAAAAAAAAAAAAAAATCTGGAGTGACTCCACTCGACTTTCCGAACATTCAGTAATTAACAGTTTTGTAGATAAAGTAAAGAAAGAGGAGTTGTTAAACAAACAAAAGAGAGAAAACCAGTATTTTTCTCCCTATAGTACACGATGTTTCATTGAACGTTACTGAACTTTGAGCCCATAAGATCACAATGATAAAGAATTTTCGTTGTATCCCTGTAAAAACCTGTAAACGCTAGATTCACCTAAATGCTTATAGTGCAACAGTGATTTATAATGTTCATATAAATTTTCAGCTCAATTGAATAAGGCGTTTAGATGCTATCGCATTTTTTAAAATTTGCCCCCATAGGCCATAACGATAAAGAATTTTTCTTTGTGCCCCTGTAAAAAAACTGTAAGTGCTAAATTTACCAAAATCTATACAGTTCGTGCAACTGTGACCTATAACATGTATACAAATTTTTTGCTCAGATTAATAAAGTCTTTAGACGCTATAGCACTTTTAAAAATTTGGCCCAATAGGGCATAATGATAAAAAAATTTTCCTAGTGTCCCTGTAAAAAAAAAAAAAAAAACTATAAGTGCTAGATTCACCAAAATCTATAGGGTTCGTACTAGGGTGACTTGCAATATACGTACCCACTTTCAGCGTATTCGAACAAAGCGTTTAGACGCTAGCGTGTTCACTCACACACACACATACACACACACACACACACACACACACACACACACACACATACATCATCGCAAAAATAGTGTAAACGGACCTCGAAACGTATAGAAACATGAAAATCTCCAATTCGGATTTTTGACATGATTACAATACAGTGTTCGGAAAGTAAAAAACGAGCGATGAATATTTGGCTCAAAAACATACACTATTTATACCATTTTGAATAGGGAACATATCGAAATGAACTTAAATAACATACATCAGTTTCAAGATATTCTTAGAATATTTACGTAATTTACAACGCGGACAGACGGACAAATCGAAGTCATAAACATTTTTCACTTTTGTCGGAAAATGTTAGTAAAAAGTGATGTGAACTTAGTTACTTAGTAAGATGTAACTATAAGAATTCGCAGCCTTATAGAAGTTTGAGTGTGCATGCAGGGCCTGATTTAAGACAAGGCATTCGGGGCATGCGTCCTGGGCCCTCACACTGAGGGGGGCCTCCAAGAAATGCCATCATACATTAAAAAGAAAATAGTTAAAATGAAAAAATTCCAAATTTGTTATAATGATCGTTGCTTTTTGTTTTTTCGTCAATGGACGGAGGTATTACTGCGCTGTGGAGGTCTGCACGGGCCGAAATTTTGAGGCCTGGGCCCGGCCCGGCCCGTTTATTTTTTAACCGTGTTTGGCCCGGCCCGGACAAAAAACGATAAAATCAGGTCCGACCTGGCCCGGCCCGATTCAAAAATACGTAAAATAACAACAACAAAAAATGAATGTCTTTTTATGAAAAAGATTTTTAGTATGTGTTTTGCAGAGGTTTTATATAACCAAACAATAGTACGTTCTTTAACAAAACTGTTGAACTTTTACAAGATAATTATATATAAACAGAAATTCATTATTACAGACAAGGCACAAAGACAAACAGAAAGTCAAATCGAAAATATTATTATCCATCAAACAATACAGGAAGGTATTTAAAATGGTTAACACTACTAAAAATTCACTTTCCTCTTTTATACCGTAATGTATCCGAATCTTTCATGTGATCCGGTAAACAAAACTTTAATGTTAATCCAACCATATTGAATAGAAAAGTTGTTTTTGACCATAATAAGAATGATGCTACTTTCATCCACTGGAGAAAAGAAAAAGGAGCCTTAGAGAAAAAGTTACAACGGAAGGATTTTTATAGCCTTCATACCACCTAAACTCAACAGATCATAGGAAACAAAGCCTTATACACAGTAACGTATCTAATTTATTTTGTTATGTACATGTACGCAAACTAGTAGTGACATGCATACTATTTTGAATAGAAAACCATCTAATATTACTTTAAATAAAATATATTAGTTTCGAAGCATGCTAAAAATATTTGCGAAAAATCAGATTTCGAACAGACAGACTGATAGACAATTAAATTGAAGTTACACACATTTTTTAACAAAATAGAAGTTTATGTGACATACCAACCTGTAAAATTATGTAAAATAAACGACAGAAAAAATATTTTTATCATTTTCCTTTTTCGTTGATTAACGAGGAAACCAGAAAAAAATTCGGCCCGACACGGCCCGGAGAAAATTTCATTCAGGCCCGGCCCGGCCCGAGTATACACAAAAAAACTGAGCCCGAGCCCGGCCCAAGCCTGAAAAATGTTTTTAAGCCCGAGCCCGGCCCGACCCGAAGACAAATTTAAAAATTCGGCCCGAACCCGGCCCGAGTGCCGGGCCGGGCTCGGGCTCGGGCTCGGGCTCGGGCTCGGGCCGTACGCCCGGTCCGTACAGACCTCTACTGCGCTGTTTTTAAATCGGCGGTATGATCTTTCAAGGAAACTATCAGCTCATCGAAAAAATTGCAATATTTTCGCTAAACGCAAATACAACTGCATACTACTGATACTGCATTCCAAACTCTTACTATGGTTAACTAAATCCGAGGCACGCATTGCAGAGCAGATACACAGGCGCAATGTAGTACATTGATCCGATAGACAAGCATCGGATCTAGTTAAGCCTTACTCTTACTAATAAAATGAAAAGTGAAGTAAAGTGGAGAGAGTATGAATCAAAAATATGTGGTTTGTTTTGTTTGTTGTAATATTAAAGTACGAGGAAAAGGGGCCCATTGAACATGCGTGCCCTGAGCCTCCAAGTGAGTAAATCGGTCCCTGTGTGAATGGAATGAAGTAAGATAAAAGCTACAAATCAGTCTAACAAGGAAATATTCGAAAGGTGTCATCTTCAAAAAGTATTGAAAAAAATATATGTGATTCTACTCTTCCTAAAACACCAGAAAATGAAAAAATTATCAGCTGAAATGAATTGCAGCGACCACAAAAAATGATCAAAATTAAGCATATTTGGCGATTTAGCACTGTTAGGCGATACGTTTGCTAGCACCGAGATTGCCGTGTACGAACAGAACCGAGTTTTTCTTTTCCGCCAAGTACTCAAAATCAATTGCCTAGCAGAGTGAAATCGCCAAATAGGCTTAATTTTGATAATTTTTTGTGGTCTTTGTAATTCATTTCAGCCGATAATTTTTTCATTTTCTGGTGTTTTAGGAAGAGTAGAATCAAATGTATTTTTTTCAATACACTTTTAAAAATGACACCTTTTAAATGTTTCCTTGTAAATAAAATAAGTAATCGAGTTTATTTTCTTGCAGCTGTGTAAAGTACCTTTCATCAAAATTCTTCTGGCTCTGTATATAATTAATTATTTTAACAGCACAGTTATTAACGACGCATATATTTATGATGATTACTTAAATAAATGTTATTGTTAAAGACAAATAATTCTTTAATTGTAACCCCAAAAAAATTTAAAATATTTAAAAATCATTACGTCTCGTAGTTAAATTAAATTTTAATCACATTATAAACTGAGACAGATAATATACACTAAAAATATACATTTTAAAATATTAAAAACACAAAACACAAATTTAAACGTTTCGAGCCTTTTACAGGCTCCTCGTCAGTAAAAAACATCAAATGTAAATGTTGAGATGAACAACAGACTTTCATTGAGTGAGTACAACGTATTCATCAGGAACTGCGCATGCCTCATTAAGTGGCGAAAAATGTTGATTTGTGATATACGTTCGAAAATAGTACAGCATGCCACAGAAACTGACCATTTACCTGATTTTAACAGTACTAAAATAATCATGTCCAATTGTATAAATTATCACTCAAGAATTTTCCTGGAGGGCTGGTACACAAATCAACATTTTTCGCCACTTAATGAGGCATGCGCAGTTCCTGATGAATACGTTGTACTGACTTAATGAAAGTCTGTTGTTCATCTCAACATTTACATTTGATGCTTTTTACTGATGAAGGGCCTCCAAAAAAAAAAATTGTTGAACGAATTTAATTTCGTTCATCGAGAATACATTAATTAGTAGTAGTTAATGAGAGTTCAAGAAGAACTTGTTAAGAGAAAGAAAAGAAAACTATTAGCCGCTGTGTTGGGGCTAATTGTAAATGAATCACAAAGTTATTTTACAGAAAATCTTGGCATGGCGTGAAACACACGCGGTATTTTTCGGTTCGAAGGGTCTTTTTTGGAACGCCAGCACCTCTTCCAACAAATGCCTCCTCTCACAAGTGACGAAGGCGAGTCCTGGGGAAAAAAAAGAGAAGAAAATCTTCCCGGCACTTACGTAATTCAGCAGGCACTACGACTTGGCAGGGAGTCAGGCGCTTTGTTAATTCCACAGTGGCAAAGAATACAGGTCTGTAAACTCAGGTAAACGTCTGACATTCAGGATCTCACTGGACAAAAGAACTATTGGTGATTGAAAATAATGAAGAGGATCTCTTGCTACTTTGACGGAAATAACTGCGATCTTGAAGTAGGAAGCATATATGTACATTTCGCGTATCTTAAAAACAGTAACCGGTAAAGTGTTCAAAATTTTGCTTCTAGAGTGCTGCAACATGATATAGTTATGCACAGAACCTCTCTCTTTAGTCACTTCTTTCGCTTTTATACATCCATGATCCCTACACAAGTTACATAACTTTCTGCTTCTTTTTATATATCGATGATAACGGTCACTAGATGACCTTCAGATTTGCTTCTATATATCCATAACTCAACATAACTGGTCGTGGTCACTACATAACCTATTATTGTTTTTCTTTTATATATATACATTATAACTCCACATTTTTGGTCCCTACATGACTTTCTGCTTCTTTTTATATATCGATGATAACGGTCACTAGATGACCTACAAATTTACTTCTATATCCATAACTCAACATAACTGGTCGTGGTCACTACATAACCTATCATTGTTTTGCTTTTATATATCTATGAAAACTCCACATTTTTGGTCATTACATGACATTCTGCTTTATTACTTTCCGAACACTATAGTGAGGAAAGTATTGTAATCATGTCAAAAATCCGAATTTGAGATTTTGATGTTTCTATACGTTTCGAGATCCCCTGAGTCCGTTTTCACTGTTTTTGCGATGATGTATGTATGTGTGTATGTATGATGTATGTGTGTATGTCTGTGAGTGAACTCGCTAGCGTCTAAACGCTTTGTTCGAATAAGCTGAAAGTGGGTACGTATATTGTAAGTCACCCTAGTACGAACCCTATAGATTTTGGCGAATCTAGCGCTTATAGTTTTTTTACAGGGACACAAAGAAAAATTATTTATCATTATGGCCTATGGGGCCAAATTTTTAAAAGTGTGATAGCGTCTAAACGCCTTATTAATCTGAGCAAAAAAAATGTACACATGTTATGGGTCACAGTTGCACCAACTGTATAGATTTTGGTGAATCTAGTGCTTACAGTTTTTTTTTTTACAGGGACACAAAGAAAAATTCTTCATCATTATGCCCTATAGGACCCAATTTTTAAAAGTGCGATAGCATCTATAAAGGCCATATTCAATTGAGCTGAAAATTTATATGAATAATATAAATCACTATTGCACTAACTATAAGCATTTTGGTGAATCTAGCATGTATAGGTTTTTACAGAGACACGACGAAAAATTCTTTATCATTATGATCTATGGGCTCAAAGTTCAGTAGCGTTCAATAAAACATCGTGTAATATTTGGACAAAAATACTCAAACACTTTATTATGGTTTCCTCTCTTCTGTTTGTTTAACAACTCCTCTTTCTTTACTTTATCTACAAAACTGTTAATGACTCAATGTTCGGAAAGTCGGGTGGAGTCACTCCAGATTTTTTTTATATATCATGATAATTCCACATTTTTAGCCACTTGTGCTTTGCTTTTATACATCCATGATAGCGGTCACTATATGACCTTTCAATTTTATATATCCCATAATAACTCAATATTTTTAGCCACTACATGACCTTTGCTTTTATACATCAGGATAACGATTACTAGATGACCTTCAGATTTGCTTTTATATAGCCTTAACTCAACCTCTTTAGTCACTATATGAGCTTTCGTTTATATATATCCACAATAACTCCACATTTTTTGCCACTATAAATTCTGACTCACTTTTGTATATCCTTTATTGACAACTGAAAATTTTTGGTCATTATGGTCTGTTTTACTTTTGTGTATCTATTATAACAAAAAGCATTTTTTTTTTTTGGTCAGTACATGAGCTCCCGGTTTAGATATATTTAAAAAAACTCAAACACTGTAAAAGTTTGAAATTGAGTGTAAAAGAGTTTATTTGGATAATTAAAAAGAAAGAAAGAAAGAAAAGAAAAAAGTCTATGACGTTCAAAATTAATATTTTTTATATTTTAGTTATTGAAAATATAGTTTAATATGCGTACAAAGAAATCATGGGATCAAACAATTATTTTTAGAAAAAAGTGAAAAATCAGACTGTTGTTTGGAAAGCTGTTCATTATTCCCGATTCATATATTACTGAATCTATTCATTACTTGTCTTAACCGCATACAACACAAAGTTATTAGTTCGAAGATACTCGGTGATTCTAAAAAAGTGGGATTATTAAAATTTAACTATAACAGTTTTTTTAATTTTTCAAACTTAGAGCCAATTTTTATTTCATTTGGATTTAATTTTCAACACTATGCTACATCAGCCTAAAAAGTAATATGTTGGCTGAAGCTAGAGTTATGTAAAATCACGTAATCTGAAACTGATAAGCTGAATTTGAACCTAATAAGCATCGCCTGTTTGAACCTTTCTTTTTCAATTTTTCTTAGCCTTAGGAAACCAAATCAAATGTGAAACAGTGATAGCTTTAAACGTTTGAAAAGTTGCTTACACTTCCCAAAAAAAATCAATGTCAAAATTCGGAAATTTGCCACTGAAGTTAAGTTTGCAGTTTTTAGTAAAGCACACTAAATTTTTCATGTAAATTTTTAATATATATAACTTAAGATTTTTTTCTGTTTCTTAAGGTTTCGGTTTCACTCTCGGGGTTATTCTTATCACAGAAATTTTGTAAGTGGGGCAAGTGTAACTTTTTGTGTGAGGCAAATGTGGTTTCACTTGCCCCGAGCACTTCAATCGTATGTGTATCGTTTACATATTTTTATTTACTTTTTCAGTTTCATCTTTAATTTTCAAACCAAATTAATATCCTGCTCGCTTTGTTTAAGCACTGCGGGAGTATTATTAACGTTTTAAGCATTAAATTAGTTAGATACTAAGTAAAGAAAACGAATCGCAGTGCTTTGCATACATTGGAAAAACATTTATTAATGCTTCAAAATTTAAAATTTCAAAAATGTTTAAATTTAAAATGTCACAGTTCTACTTGAACCTAACTAATAACAATAAATAATTCCTTTAAAAAGCCTTTTTTTTTTTTTTTTTTTTTTTTTGGACAAAATATGTTACCTACCTCTTATTTACCACAATTAAATATTTTGCGTTTAAAAACAAACCATAATGAAAAATACCCCCCCTCCCTTAAGAATCCATAGAAATCTACCGATTACTGCCCCCCTCAAACCCCCGTTTCATTAATACACCTACATTTATATGGAATTTAATTCGGCTATTAAATAATAATTATGTTTTTAAACAATAATTTATTGAAATTATTATTTAAAAAAATTATCTTTTTTTGATAATGCAGACGATTTCCATATTAGAGAAGTAGTATAACACTAAATATCCAAAAAAAAGTCCATTTTATTCTCAATATTAAAAAAATATATAAAAAATACGATTTTTTTTTCTGTTTTTTTTTTTTTTTTTTTTTCGTTAAAAGTAAAAAAAAAAAAAAAATCGATAACTTTGTTTTAAATTATCGGAGATCGATGGTTCAACCATTCGTTTTAAAGTTATTGGCGAGCTCTTTTGAAAGATACCCATCATGAATATTGACTCCCCTCCAAGGGGGACTTCCCCCCCCCCCAGGGGAGAGGCGAGGCTCCTACATACACAATTTTTTTTTCCCTGTTGACTATCTCTATTACAAAAAATATATATTCGTTTCATTTGGTTTAGTGCAGTCTATAGACGTTAAACTCTACTTACCTGCAATTTCCCCCATAGACGTAATGTATTTGAATACTTTTGAGTGTCCCTGTACACAAACCATTTGCTTCATCTCAACGAAAAGCTTACTGTAGCATCCCTACATGATACACATTTAGAATACCAAGTTTGAACTTTCTGCCATAATTTGTTTTTGAGATATGCTGATAACAGACACACAGACATACACACAGATATACACACAGACATACAGACATACAAACAGACACACACACAGACACACAGGCCATTTGCTAAAAACATTATTTTCGTATTCAGGGGACCTCAGAACATGTAAATATAAAAAAAACTCGCGTTCGAAAATTTGACCCAAAAACAATACTTTCTATACCTTATTACCCATAAGGTAAAGTAAAAATCTAATAATCTGATCACCCACTATACAAACGGCGACACCAGAAAATCGCAGATTGAAAGAAATAGTACGACCTGTCGTACTGAAAAAAAAAGAATACAACCGACTGTAACTGTTTTTAGTTGTAAAGGGAAAAAAAAAAAAAAAAAAAAAAAAAATGCCGATGATAAATGAGTTGACAACAGATTCCTCTCAGCACACACATAAAAACTCTTTGATGAAAAAAAAAAAAAAAAGAAGAAGTAAGGTAAACGCACCAGTAGTGGACACTTTAAGGACATTTTCCGGCTATTTTTTGTGTAATTTCCTAAATTTTAGAGTTTTGAAAAATAATTAATATTTCACACCTTTACTAACTCTTTCTTAACACGACTGTATTGTGAGAATTGCTAACTGTAGCATTTATATGTAAAAAATCAAAAATCTGAAGAGCTTAAAATGAGCCAGTAGTGGACACACTAAAGACCCAGTAGTGGACCCCTTTGAATTTTTGTTTTAAAATTCAACTCTAAAATTGCTAGATTACAGAATTGTGTCCACTACTGGATCAGGCATTAAAAGTCACATGAGCCAGTAGTAGACAGGGCTGTCCACTATTTGTCAGGATGACATTTTTTTGGCACCGGTAGTGGACACCCATAAAAATACTATGTGATAATGCAAGATTTAAAAAATAGCACAATAAATGAATTCTGCATACTTATTTTAGTCATATGAAAGCAAAAGGTAGAAGAAAATAAGCAGAGAGCGAGCAAATTAAATTTAATTTCCTTATTCAAAGTGATAAGAAGAAAACAGCAAAATCACAAAAAATGCAAGTTTTTTAAAGAAAACAGCAAAATCACAAAAAATGCAAGTTTTTTAGTTAAACTAACATTATTTTAAAACTAATGGCCGGAATTATTTTTTGTTAAAGGGTTTAACAGTAAAGGACTTTAACCCCCTTCTTGAGCATTGCTCGAATCTTCAGAATTTTTAGGTAGCTTATTTTCAGAGTTTAAAATTAAAAGTGTCCACTACTAGTGCGTTTACCTTAAGTCGTTTTGTAAACGATTTCGACTTCCAGTTTTTGATAGTTTCATACGTCTCAAAAGTTTTGAACATTTTAAGAAATTTGTCCATTTCAGCTCTGTATCAAGAATGAATGCACATAATTTCATAAAAAATTTTATTGAGTTGATATTTTTTCCCCTTACCACCTTCCGCACTCTTTATTGTAATCCATGCAGGCCAATTTCTGTAATTTTGTGCCATGTATTGGTTCAATGCCTAGCTGTACAAACAAACATCATCTTTTTTATGAAGATATCTAACCAAAATGAGTCTAATAAAGTTTCAAAAAGTAGTATGGGCGAAAATTCTTTAAATACCACAAATTTCAATTGAATATCAGCCTTAAATTAATTTGTGAATGTAGCTACACTATTGAAATCATAGATATAGTAATTTATATAGATCTATCATCCCCATGTTAACGAGTAAAGATTTTTGATGCCGAAAAAGTTTTTTGGCATCAGCCATTAGAGAGTTAAAACTCAAAAACAATAATAGAATAGAATGGTAATGAATTTTGAAAATGCCGAAATATTGCGTGGCTTTTATGTGTTCTAATAAATATATGAAAAGAAATGGGACAAATTTTCATAAATAAGTTATATTCAAGTAATTTATGAAAAATATAAATTTTATTATCAGTTGCTTTGTTATTATTATGAAACAATTACTGTTTTTCATATTTAATGAAATCCTTTTTTTAAATTTTAAGATTTTTTAAGATTTTATATTAGTAAGTAATATGAAATTCTCAAAATTATTTTAAATGTAGCTAGCAGCCGCGAAAGTTTTAATATATAACTAGTAGGTTGTGGCCACCACAAGACTTTCTTCCATATATAATCCTATACAAATTTACGCAATACAAATAATTTATTAAATTATAATTTATTAAAATTATTTTTCATGATGAATGCAGACGATTTTTATCTCAAAGAAGTATTATAATAATAAATGCCGAAAGAAAGACAGTTTTGTTCAGACATGAGTAAAACCTTTTTTGCTAGATATAGCAAAAAAAAAAAAAAAAATGAAGAAAAACGAAAAGAAAGAAAGAAAGAAAAAGGGGTATCTGGAGTTTTTCATTCTCTTTTAGTGCATAAATTTTATTTACTAAATTACCTATGTGTATTCCCGTGCATATCAAATAAAACTATGTTTCTGTAGTCATCTTCAGCTATTTTTAATATACTTGGAAATGCAGAGTACAGTACTTCTTATCTTACACCTTCAACCAGTGCACTGGTGCACCTTAGAAAATTTCCAATTGTGACTACGGTATTCTACAGAAATACATGTCCAGATATAGAAACTTATATAGTTATACAATTTACTCTGCTATACAATTTCATTACGGATATATTAGCTCTTTCTGTCGACACATCACTATTATGTTAGCTGGCAATAGATCATTATTATCATTATTATTTTTAAGCAACCATTTACTTTTGTTGTGTATATTATATATTTTGAATGTTTTCGATAAATATATAGTATTAAAATGTATATATTTCTTTAAAAAAATCTGGAGTGACTCCACTCGACTTTCCGAACATTGAGTCATTAACAGTTTTGTAGATAAACTAAAGAAAGAGGAGTTGTTAAACAAAAAAAAGAGAGAAAACCATAATAGAGTGTTTCAGTATTTTTCTCCATACATTACACGATGTTTTATTGATCGCTACTGAACGTTGAGCCCATAGATCATAATGATAAAGAATGTTTCGTCGTGTCCCTGTAAAAACCTATAAATTCTAGATTCACCAAAATGCTTATAGTTAGCGCAACAGTGATTTATAATATTCATATAAATTTTCAGCTGAATTGAATAAAGCGTTTAGATGCTATCGCACTTTTAAAAATTGGGTCCCCTAGGCCATAAATGATAAAGAATTTTTCTTTGTGTCCCTGTAAAAAACTGTAAGTGCTAAATTCACCAAAATCTATACAGTTCGTGCAACTGTGACCTATAACATGTGTACAAATTTTGTGCTGAGTTTAATAAGGCGTTTAGACGCTATCACACTTTTAAAAATTTGTCCCCATAGGCCGTAATGATAAAGAATTTTTCTTTGCGCCCCTGTAAAAAAACTGTAACTGCTAAATTCACCAAGATCTATACAGTTCGTGCAACTGTGACCTATAATATGTGTACAAACTTTTTGCTCAGATTAATAAAGCATTTAGACGCTATCGCCCTTTTAAAAATTTGGCCCCATAGGCCATGATAAAGAATTTTCCCAGGTGTCCCTGTAATAAAGCTATAAGATTGACCAAAATCAATAGGGTTCATACTAGGGTAACTTACAATATACGCACCCACTTTCAGCTTATTCGAACAAAGCGTTTAGACGCTAGCGTGTTCACTCGCAGACATACACACACACATACATACATCATCGTAAAAATAGTGGAAACGGACTCGGGGGAGCTCGAAACGTATACAAACATCAAAATCTCAAATTCGGATTTTTGACATGATTACAATACTTTCCTCACTATAGTGTTCGGAAAGTAATAATCATATACTGTCTTTTCTGGAGCGAAATTGAAGCCTACTTTAAAATGTAGTAAAGTTACTCTCAACATCCTATTTGGATGAATTACGATTTTCTCACACCCTTACAACTAAATGTGAAAAGGGAAAAATTTTCTATATATTAATCAGTTGACGAGGAACAGTGAGTTTTGTCTTTTAAATAGTTAACTGAATTCCTTTTAACATATTTCTCAAAACAGTGTATAGAGTGCGCCTTCTCTTATTTGTAGGATTTCAAATGCGTCTAAAAAATAAATTTCAAAAGGTATGATAGTACTATAATAATTTCTGTCTAGACTAACGTAAAACTAGTATGTTTTGACCACCAAGTGACTTTCTTCTGTATTTTCCTATACAAATTCACACAGTAAAAATTATTTATTAAAATTATTATTTAAAAAAATTATCTTCCATGATAATGCAGACGATTTCCATATTAGAGAAGTAGTATAACACTAAATACCCAAAAGAAGTCAATTTTATTGTCAATATTACTTTTTTTTTTTTTTTTGTTAAAAATGAAAAAAAAAAAAATTATAACTTTATTTTAAATTATGGCATATCGATGGTTCAACCCTTCGTTTTAAAGGTATTGCCAAGCTCTTTTGAAAGATATCCATCATGAAAATTGACTCCCCTCGAGGGGGGACTTCCCCCCCCCCCAGGAGGGTAGGCGAGGCTCCTACACATACAAAAAAATTTTCCCAGTTGACTATCTCTATTATAAATAATTCTTGTAAATTTCATAATGATTATTAAAAAATAATTCTCTTTATGCACATTGATACAAAATTTTGTCCTATACCACCATGTTAAAAATTTAGAAAAAGCGGGATGGCAACGCAACCTGTAAGACATTTTTTACCAAAAGTGGATAGGCACTCGTTTATGTCGAGGTGCAACTACATAGCAATTTGTATGAAATTCTGTGTAGTAGTTCCTGAGATACAGTTGCCACAAAATTTTGTCACACACACAGAGACTGACAGACAGACAGACATATTCTAAAAATGGTCAAATCGTGCTCTACAGCTCTCAAAATGTGTCAATCCATCAAAAAGCCGAGGTCGAAAATTTTTACGAATCCAATACTTTCTTCTATTGAATATAGAAGAAAGTAATAACACAAAGTAGTTTGTGTGTCTCACCACCAAATTCCGAATCATCAAGATTTTGTATACCGAACCGATTTTTTTCCCCCACTGGTTCTTTTATAAGATCAAAACACACCTGCCTGGTTAGTTAGAGGGGGCCTCTGTGACTCTCGACATCCTTGAACGCGGACAAGGAGAGGCAGTGTCTCATCCGTGTTGTGATCTGGCAAAGATCCCATGCGTTGTTTCATGTGACTGACTCACTTTCAATTTTTCCACTTTAACAGCACGGCGAGACGGTTACAGTGAAACGGGCACGCACAGCTTCACACCATGAAGGTAGAAAGAAATACTACCATGCTTCACACTCTCCCAGTACACAATCTTAAGGCGCCACCCAATTAAATGGGGCATAAAAATTAAGATGGGCTATCTTCAGTTTAGTTAAGGAACCGATTTACACACTTCCTGAATAAGCGGTAATTATGTTTTTTACTAATTCAATCAAGCTTTTAGTCTATCTGAGAGCCAAACCATTAACCGACCAATAAATAAGCATAGATAGAGTAATATATATAGATCTATCATCCCCATGTTATAGAGCAAAAAATGTTGATGCCAATAAAAAAGTTCTAAAATCAGCCATTAGAGAGTATTGAAAAAAATAATAAAAAGAAAAATGAATTTGAAACTGTATCTGAAGTTTTTCATTCACCTTTAGTAAATAAATTACTCATAAATTTTATTTGTGTGTATTCCCGTGTGTATTTCTGTGTGTAATTAACTCGGGGAAAGACAGCCATTAGAGTGACTTTTCCCGAAAAAAAAAAAGCCTCACTTTTTCCTTCTCGCTGATCAATCTATGTAAATAAGTGTTACACAAAATAATTCTTTTTGGTAACGCTAGGAGGCTCTGCCCCCTGCTTGCTCCGCTCACCAACCCCCGAAGGAGGCTCCCCCCGGCTCGCTTCACTTATTAATCCCTGCGAGATCCTGCCCGCCTATTCGCTGCTTTGCCTTCCCCTGAATAAGAATATTAATAGTGCATAACACAAGGCAAAAGCAAAAAATGTTATAGAAATCCCATATTCAATGTCGAACTGAAATACATAATATTTAATACCACATTTTTTTTTTTTAATGAAATATTATGCTAAAAATCAGTTTTTATTTATTTATTTTTTTTTTTTTTAAGAATAGAGAGAAAATCGCAATATGTAAACCATTTTGCGTTACAGCTTTAGTATATGATCTCCTTGGCGACTTTTAATTTTTATCACTATTTGGAGATGAATTCTTTGGTATAATTGCTTGTTTAAAACAGGGTTTCGGACCCGCCCACAAATCCAAAAAAAGACGGGTGGGTTTTTTTGTGCTTACCCACTTAAAAAAACCCGATAAAACCCACACTCAAGTGGGTTTTATTGTTTTTTTTTTTTTTTATCTAATACAATTTTTCACTTTTAAAAAATAATTTATTATTTTTTTACATATATTTTCTTACTTGACATCATTACTTTCCGAACACTATAGTGAGGAAAGTATTGTAATCATGTCAAAAATGCGAATTTCAGATTCTGATGTTACTATACGTTTCGAGGTCCCCTGAGTCCGTTTTCACTATTTCGACGATGATGTGTGTGTATGTATGTGTGTATGTCTGTGAGTGAACACGCTAGCGTCTAAACGCTTTGTTCGAATAAGCTGAAAGTTGGTACGTATATTGTAAGTCACCCTAGTACGAGCCTATAGATTTTGGTGAATCTAGCACTTATAGTTTTTTTTACAGGGACACCAGGAAAAATTCTTTATCATTACGGCCTATGGGGCCAAATTTTTAAAAGTGCGATAGCGTCTAAACGCCTTATTAATCTGAGCAAAAAAATTGTACACATGTTATAGGTCACTTACAGTTGCACGAACTGTATAGATTTTGGTGAATTTAGCACTTACAGTTTTTTTACAGGGACACAAAGAAAAATTCATTATCATAATGGCTTATGGGAACCAATTTTTAAAAGTGCGATAGCATCTATACGCCTTATTCAATTGAGCTGAAAATTTATATGAATATTATAAATCACTGTTGCACTCACTATAAGCATTTTGGTGAATCTAGCATTTATAGGTTTTTACAGGGACGCAACGAAAAATTCTTTATCATTATGATCTTATGGGCTCAAAGTTCAGTAGCGTTAAAAAAAAAACATCGTGTAATGTAGGGAGAAAAATACTCAAACACTCTGTTATGGTTTTCTCTCTTTTGTTTGTTTAACAACTCCTCTTTCTTTACTTTATCTACAAAACTGTTAATTACTCAATGTTCGGAAAGTCGAGTGGAGTCATTCCAGATTTTTTACATAAAAATAGGGGAGACAACATCTTATATATCAGAGGATCTTGACTCAGTTACAGTAAAAAGACAACTTGAACAAAAAATAATGAGTCCTTTTGTTACTTGAATACGCAGGGCTGCCAAGTTTTTAAACTTTTCAATCGGAATTGACACCAGTATTTTTAAATGGAATATGTTATATATATTTTCGACGATTAATATTCCCGAAAACAGCTATAAATTTTTCCGGTCTGAAGTCTCCCGCCAAAAACAGTAGACTTGGCACCTATGAATAAGTAATCATTAGTAGAGATCAAAGGGAGCACCGAGGCTACTTTCTGTAGGTTTCAGTAGGGGCAATTTTGTCGGGAACGATGTCTTATATTGAACATAAAAATTACGTAGTTAAAAGAGATAGTTATAAGACATCGTTCCTGACAAAATAGCCCCTAGCCCCTACTGAAACCTACTGAGCCTTGGTACTCCCTTATTTGATCTTAAATAATGATAACATATTCAAGTAACAAACGGACTCATCCTATTTTGTTGAAGTTGTCCTTTTACTGTAACCGTGTCAAGATCCTGTGATATATAAGATGTTGTCTCCTCTATTTTTATGTAAATAATCTGGTGTGTGACTCACACGACTTTCTCTTACCCTGAAATTTAATACTATAAATACAGGTTGGAAATTAAGAGGTAACATAACGAGTACTGTTATGTAAACCTATGTTGAAACAATTTGAATTAGGCTTCAGAAGAGTTTCATATGATAGTTAGTTCTGTGTGAGGGGGGCTACCACCCCCCCTCAATCCCCCGTTTCATTACTGAAACTATATTTATATAGAATTTAAATCTGTTATTAAGATTAAAAGTTCACTTAAAATTATTCAGAAAACTTTCATACACAACATTCCTTGAAACTTATCAGTATTGATCAAAATTTCCAGCAACAAATTTATATTTGAAAATACAACTTTTGGATATCCTGAAATTATTCATTTTTAAGTTACTCTAAGAGACACAGACAAAACACAAACTTTAAAAAACTTGCCTTTGGTAATCAGGAAGCCTCAAAACGTGTAAATACGCAAAAAACAAGCGATGAATACTTAGCTTAAAAACATACGTCTATGAGGAATTTATTTCCATTCCTGAGCAGCTTTCCTGGACATAGTAAAATATTATAGTAAAGCACTTCCAGTAACAATAAAAAAGAATGTTATCGCTTATATATTGGCAACCCTGTATATCTTTTGAAGAATATGTACAAACTACATAGTGCACCTGAATACAATCCTACAGTAATAATATACGGCCCAACCTGAAATACACTTCCATCAATGTTCAGCTACTGTCGCACTATAATCTAATTCTTTTGTGTAGTCCTGTAAACGAACAGTGAATGATTTCCCTGCCATATTCTATACGAGACATGTTTTTATGCATATAAAAGATATATATTCGTTTCATTTGGTTTAGTGCAGTGTATAGATGTTAAACTCGACTTACCTGCAATTCCCCCCATAGACGTTATGTATTTGAATACCCTTGAGTGTCCCTGTACACGAACCATTTGCTTCTTCTCAACGAAAAGCTTAGTGTAGCCTTCCTATAGGATAAACGTTTAGAATACCAAGTTTGGAATCTCTGCTACTATTTTTCTTAAGATATGCTGATAACAGACAGACACACACACAGACCAACCGCTAAAAACATGATTTTCGTATTCAGGAGACCTCAAAACGTGTAAATATAACAAAAACTCACTTTCGAAAATTTGACCCAAAAACAATTACTTTTTCTACCTTATGGGTAAGAGAAAATAAAAATGATTACCTGATGATGCCATAGTGTTTTGGCGAAAAGCTTCGTAAACGATTTTAATGCGTGTTTTTAAAGTGTTGTTTAATGTATTTTAATTAGTACGAAATATAACTGAAACAATTAAGAGCATCGAATGCCAGTAGAAGCGGAGTCGTGATAATAATCATTACAAAAGGTAAGACTGAAAACATGAACGTAATTTCTTCTCTTCATTCGGTATAGAGTTAATGTCTGAAAAAAATGAGTATGATCTTTCCAATGAATGAATGAGTGGTAATATCCAGTAAAAACTAAACCTCAAAATTATCATTAAATGCCAGACATATACACCAAATAATCATTCAGAACAAATATCTAACTGAAAAAAACAATTGCAATATATTTAGAGAGGAGCCGAAAAATAAAAGGTTACCCGACAAAAAACTAGTATGTTGTGGCAACCACAAGACTTTGTTCTATGTTTTCCTATATTAATTCACTAAGTACAAATAATTTATTAAATCTATTATTTATTAAAATTATCTAACAGGATAAATACAAAAGATTTTCATCTTAAAGAAAACTAACTCTAAATATCCAAATAAAGACAGTTTTATTGTCTATTTGTCTATGAATAGCATCTTAAAAAATGCGTTTTTACAAAGTTTATTTCACATATCAGGTTCCGTACAGTTATATGCCATAGAAGTTAAAATATAACCTTCCCATTATCGAGGAAAATTGTAGTATAGCATCGCCACCTGTTGGGCGGTGGACACCAAAAGTTGACAGGCATTAATTTATGTCAAGGTGCATCTACATATAACTTTATATGCAATTCTGTGCAGTAGTTCCTGAGATATAGCCTTCACTTAAACTGCGGAAATCGCGGTATAGCAGCGCCACCTTTTGGCCGATAAGCATACAAATTGAATCAGCATAATGTCTCATAATAACCTTCTCACATATCAAGTTTTGATAATACGCAATAGAACCTGAGATATAGTCTCCCCTTAAATCTCGGAAATCGCTGTATAGCAGCATCACCTGTTGAGCGGTTGACACCAAAAGTTGACAGGCACTCATTTAGATCACGGTGCATCTACATATAAATTTATACACAATTCTGAGCAGTAGTTCCGAAGATACAGTCGCCACAAAATTTTTGTCACACCTACACAGACAGACATTTTCTAAAAATGCTCAAATCGTGTTCTAGACCTCTCAAAATGTGTAAATTCATCGAAAACTGGAAGTCGAAAATTTTTACAAATCCAATACTTCCTTTTATTGAATATAGAAGAAAGTAACAAAAATTCAATCATGCATATACGAGGAATTAATGAACGTTTAGAAATGCAATTACAATATTCTGTTCGATTAATTTGCAGAGGAACAAAAAATAATATTTATACATTAAATACGCAAGCATGAAATTTGTCGTATGTTTTTAACCTATCTACATATATAAACGTGTACACCGAGTCACTCACTGTCATTGACTGCCAGATCGACTCAATTTTCCCCACCTCACACCTGAAGGGGGGGGGGGGGGAGGGAGTGTAAAAAACAGAACTTCAAGCCTATCTTTGCTCTAAATTACCCCAGAAAAATTATTTTTGGTGTGGGGGTTGGTTTTCGGGTCTGGAAATTCATAAAATGGTGATAAGATTCTGTGGTGTGTTAGAGAAAAAGTGTCATTTTTAAAGGAACGCATCACCTGTTGTCGTCAGCAGCTAGTCCCGATGTATAAGGAAATGTTTTATGGGGAAATCTGATATTAAAATTACTTCTTTTTTTTTTTTTTTTTTTTTTTTTTTTTTAACAGTTCCATTTTACCATTTAGAAAATTTCCAGCCGTTATATCAGGTCTTGTTTTCCAAAAAAAATATTTTTAAATTTCTATTATTTCATGTCAATGCTAAACGTGCCAAAAACACTAAAGTTCATTTTTCGCCGAGGTTCCCTACAGCCTATTTCTGATTGAATGCGATATAAATTGAAATACTAGTTTGTGTACAGTGACTCCCAAAAGAATTCGAATATATGACGATCTGATTTTCTTTTTAAGACCTATTTTTATACTGCACAAGACATAGCAAAAATAATATACATTACTCATGTGCATAAAAAGGATGTTTCTTGCAGAATAAGGCTTATTTAGCAATGGCTAGTTTAGAGGATCATACAAAAAATATTCAGATTCATGACGATTGATGGATGTACGCGTTTAACCCTTTCAGGGGCGGTGGTATATATTTTATACCACCTAATTTCAGTTCTCAACTGCAAAAATTCATCCCAGAAATTTTATATAAAATTTTACTTTTCTACCTTATCTGAAAACATTCATTTATTACTTTTTTTCTAATCTTGATCTCGGACTCTGGTGGCATTTGATTTTAAATGAACTTAAATTCATTGCCCCTGAAGGAGTTAATACTTTTCAGCGAAGTGTTAAGGACTATACACATCTATTTATCTGCTACTCGATTTCGCCCGTATGCCTCTAGAATACATCGAAACTTATTTATATTTGTTTACTATATCATGTTTGCAATTGAAAACTATGTATATAGAACTTCTGCCTCGTATCCATAGTCACACAAAGGTATTTCGATATAGGACAGTCCATGAGAGAAGGATAACCGATGTAACGGAAAAGTATATAATTGGAGAATGTTTTATAATCTATGTAAACCGCGTATTTTTAGCACGACTATTTCTTTCAGACAGCGATTTGGGCGTCGTTACCAACGAGATATATAAATTAGAGTGCTGATTCAATGGATGAAGGATTAGCTTTCCGTGGTTCAAGATGAGTCACGTGACATGCTCCAATAGGTTACTGGGTTTGGCCCTTTATCGCTATTTTGGCATTTAAAATATCAGTTCGACAAATTATCATTATTATTAGGTAGCATGACACTCCTATGACCGAAATAAATTGTTTTTAAAATAATTTTACACATATTTCACATTTTAATAAATAATAAAATACCTTTTTTTTTTCATCGTTTCCCAACAAAGTTTAAAAGTGTTTATTAAAGAAAATTTAAACTTTTAAAGAGCTAAATTTAATAAAAAATAATAATTTTTCAACTATTTTTAAGCATTTTGTCGGTTAAAGTTCAACTACACGAAATAAAAAAGAAATAAAATCAAAATCAAAATGATTTAGAACAAAAGAATATAAACTTCATAAGTAAACAAAAACATTGGCGGTTATGACTCGAAGAACAATATCCAAACCGTTGCCATAGAAATTTACTGAAAATAAGCTGTTACCAAGGGAACCACCGAATACGCAGATGCAAGGAGAGCATGTCACATGACTCATCTTGGACCTTCTTAAGGGTTACTATTTATCACTCTACTTTATATATCTCGTTGGTCGTTACCAATTTTTATCTGTCGCCTTCAGTGGACGTGCAAACGTTTTTGTTTTTATGTAAAAATTTATAAAACTGAAAGTTTTCCATTGTATCTGTCCGGATTTTTAATCTGAATTATTAGATTTTATCAAAAATTTGTATACTTATTAATCAGAGCAAAATCTAGCTAACGACGTTTTTTTTTTTTTTTTTTAGTTCAATCGCGTAATTGGTTCAAAAGATATTATATAAAAACATCATTTTAACTTAATTAAAAAGAAAACAAAAAACGAATTGATGCCAAAAATAAATAAGTAAGTAAATACATTTATTTTTATGTCAAAACAAAAAAAAAAAAAAAAAAAAAAAAAGGCGCGCAAACTTTTTTCTTTTTATAATTAAGCTAAAATTTAGAAAAATCGTGCTAAAGAAATGGAACAGCTTCAGTATAGTATGTATTATTATTATGTATTATTATATATGTATTATTATTATGTATATTGGGAAAAAAAAAAAAAAAAAAAAAGTTTACTTGCATGTACTTATTGTGATTTTAGAAGGACATGAAGCCATTAGTTAACAAAGAAATCTAGTTGAATAAAATATTTATAATTAGCATTTTACATAAAAAATTACTGAAAATAAAGTTAAAGTTTCTAAAATAGTGATGGCAATTTCTAACGAATTAAAATAAATGGAGAAGGCTTAAATTTAATAAGAGAAATAGAGGTCATTCAGAAAGTCAGAAATCAAGCAACAAAATTTATAAAGTGTTCGAATTTATATTATTTGTCTGCATGGCTTTGTAGCTGCCATTGTATATAAGCATGGCTTTGTAGCTGCCATTGTATAAGTTTGTTTGAATTGCAAAAACTTTTTAGTAATAATTCTGTTTTCCAAGAGCGAAAGTTAAAAAGTAAAATTAATTTCAATTTTTTTCAAAATGTTTAAAATACTTCCTGATAACTGATATTTAATTCCCACCCCCTATTTTGCATCATTAAAGTTTTAGATAATATATTCTAAACATATTTGGGTTGTTTGGCTGTATGGCTTAAGGCCGCCGACTGACTATACTAGGGTTCTAGGCCAATAGGTGGAATGCCCTAAATGGGGGTCTTTCGAAGGGGTCCTAGCCCGTATTTATGCGAGTTTCGGAGAAAACCACGTTAAACTTAAAATGGCTAGGTGAGCTTTGAGCGAAGGACCGTTCAGCCATTGTTGGGGCAGACATATTTGGGTGTTACTTAACAAATTCATTGGTAAGTAAATAAATAAATATATATATATATATATATATATACATATATATATTTTTTTTTCTGTTTGAATGCAAAAATTTTGCATCAAGTTCCAGCTTTCAACATAAAAACATTTCTAAAAAAAAAAAAAAAAAAAAAAAATAACATATCCGTGAATCTATAAAGTAATTCTCAAATATATTTAGGATATATTTTTAAACTTTAATCGTGTAAAATCGATAGAAAAAAATAAAAAATTGTTATCAGGGAGCATTTTAAATAATTTGAAAAAATTCAAAAATTTTAATTTTAATTTTTAAAATTTAAATAATTTTAGAGAAATTTTAACACGATTAATATTATTTTATTTCAATGCATATGCATGCAATATTTTATTGTACTCATATAGTAATTTACAAAAAAGGTTTAAGTATATGGGTGGGCATTAAAGATTAAAAAATCATTTTTTTAATTATTAACTTAATTATTAAATTTTGCATACATATGCATTGAAATAAAACGATATTATGTATATTAAAATTTATTGAAAACTCTTTACATTAAAAACAAATAAATAAAATTCGAAGATTTAAATTCTTTAAAAAATATTTAAATGTCCCCTGTAAATATTTTTTTCATACCCCGCCCCTCTCCCAGGGTTTACATCATTAATATTTTACAATATATTTTAAACATAATTTACATAATTTGGCATTACTACTATTACTTGACGGGTTTATTGAAGCAAAAAATTTTTTAATGCTTTTATGTTTGAATGCTAAAATTTTGCAGTGAATTCCAGCTTTCAACATAAAATTATTTTTAAAAAAATTAACCTATGAAAAAAATCTACAAAGTAATTTTTGAGACATTTATATACATTTAATATCTATTTCAATGTATATGGTTTCAAAATTTTATGAGTCTAGGTTAAAAATCATACGCATGTATTGACATCTATTTAAGGAATGTGAAATAACAGGTAAATAATCTGGTGTGTCACTCACGCGATTTTCTCTTACTCTGAAATTTAATACAATAAATACGGATTGGAGATTAAGGGGTAAGATAATGAGTACTGTTATGCAAACCTATGTTAAAGCAATTCAAACTAGGCTTCGGAGCAGCTTTATTTGACAAGTAATTCTGTGTGAGGAGGGCTACCGCCTCTTTCAACCCCCCCGTTTCACTACTGTACCTACATTTATGTAAAATTCGAATCTGTTATTAAATTCAAAAGTTCATTTAAAATTATTGAGACAACTTTCACACCAACATTCTATTGAGAGTTAATCACAGTAACTGTTTTATATTTGATGTAATCACTGTTATTTTGTATCACATTTAAACTGTCATTCATTTCTACCATATATGTAACCATAACTGTAAGTTTTCTTTATATATATGTTTTGGCAACACTTTTGTTTGTTGTCGTTTCTTGGGTACGCTGACGCTCTAGCGTGATGTACGTGAGTGCAATTTCTGCACGTTTTTCATTATTAAACTTCATCTTATATCCATGAACATCGGACTCTGATTGATTTAATTTAACACATTCCTTGAAACTTATCAATCTTGATCAAACTTTTCTAGTAACAAACACATTAACTTCAAAATACAACATTTGGATCGCCTGAAATTATTTGTTTTTAATATATTCTAACAGACACAGACGAAAGTCAAACGTTAAAAACTTGACTTCGGTTTTCAGGGAGCCTCAAAACGTCTAAATATACAGAAATCCAAGCGATGAATATATAGCTTTAAAAAATTTACATTATTTACCCCAAGGCTATGAGGAATTAATTTCAATTCCTGAGCGGCTTTCCTGGACATGGTAAAATATTGCAGTAAAGCTCTTCCTCTAACAATAAAAAAGAATGTTACGGCTAAAATATTAGCAGTCAATATCTTCTAAAAGTTATGCACACATCACGTCGAGGACATAAACATAATCCTATATTAATAACACATAGCGCAACTTAAAGCACACTTTCATCAATTTTCATGTATTGTCGTACTATAATCTAGTTATTTTGTGTAGCCCTGTAAATGAACAGTGAATAATTTCTATACCACATTCTACACGAAACATGTTTTTACGTATATAATATATAAATATATATATTCGTTTCATTTGGTCTGTAGATGTTAAACTCTACTTACCTGCAATTTTCCCCCATAGATGTAATGTATTTGAATTCTCTTGGGTGTCCCTGTACACGAACCATTTTCCTGATCTCAACGAAAAGCTTACTGTAGCATCCCTATACCATACACATTTAGAATACCAAGTTTGGACTTTCTGCTATAATTTGTTTTTGAGATATGCTGATAGCACACACACACACACACACACACATAGAGATCAACAGCTAAAAACATGATTTTTGGATTCAGGGAACCTCAAAACGTGTAAATAAAACAAAAATTCAATTTTGAAAATTTGACCCAGAAACATGCTTTCTCTACCTTACGGGAAAGAGAAAGTAAAAATATAAAGCAATTACAATAAAGTCTTTTGGGAAATTCATGGCAACAAATTGAATCAGATTATATTAAATGCGATTATGTATATATTCACTTCAAAAATAAATAGATAAAAACTTACCTGTTCTATATCCAATAATTTTTATATCCTAAAGAACAGTAGTTTGAGCAATATAAATCAAAATCCATCCATCAAAATCATTTTCTTTTTTCTTGTATATTCCCCTTTCACAAAATTGTCTTCCACGATTCACAAACTTCCGTTTCCCCCCCTACACTTCTCGTCTCTGAATGTCTTCCATCGCGCCCTGATTAAAAACTTCCCGCCGTTCCTTTGCAGCACTCTCATATGGGGTTACCATCGTGATGAAGGAAAACAGTGAGGGAAAAAGAAAAAAAAATCCGTTCGCCAACTCCGATCTTGATTCTAAAAATATGTTGCAGCAGAATCTCAGCATTGTTGTTAAACTCTCAGAGTTTAATTTTTCTTCAGTGTGAATGGTTTAAAAACAAACTGAAATTTCAGGAATGCCGACGATTATTCTATCTCCACTTTTCCAACTTGATCAAGTAGAAATAAACCACTCTTCTAAAATTCAATTATCGTCTGCTATCCTTTGATGATTTATTTGAATAAAAGTGAAAAATTACGATTCATAAATAAAAATCAACAGGAAACGCTTTTAAAAGGTCTTTTTTTTTTTTTTACTTGTTTTTATCATAGATATAGTAATAAGACATAGATTGATCAGCGAGAGGGAAAAAGTGATACCTTTTTTCTCGGGAAAAGTCACTCTAATGGCTGCCTTTCCCCGAGTCAATCACACACACGAATACACACGGATAATTTAGTAAATAAAATTTGTGAATAATTTATTTACTAAAGGTGAATGAAAAACTCCAGATACAGTTTCAAATTCATTTTTATTTTTTTCAATACTCTCTAATCTAATGGCTGATTTTAGAACTTTTTTTTGGCATCAAAAATTTTTGCTCGATAACATGGGGATGATAGATCTATATATATTACTATATCTATGGTTTTTATCAA
This sequence comes from Salticus scenicus, assembly GCA_963930645.1. Classification (NCBI taxonomy): domain Eukaryota; kingdom Metazoa; phylum Arthropoda; class Arachnida; order Araneae; family Salticidae; genus Salticus; species Salticus scenicus. The sequence goes on along the minus strand of OZ005649.1, from coordinate 402,191,851 downwards.
CTTGAATGACATTTTGCTACGTTGAAGAATATTTTCAGTGGAATAATTTTAAAAGAATTGAGTTCTAACAACCACATGACTTTCTTCTTAGTAACCTTAGCAACCTGAAGGACAACGCTAATTTTTCCATGCCTTTGAAAGCTTAGTAGTCGAATTTTTTTATGCTTTTACAAATACATTTACAACACTGTGTTACAATAAATTTTTAACACTATTCCGCAATGATAAAATGGGTCAGTAGAGTCAACTGTCCCTCAGCAAACATGCTCGTGACGTCATCTCTTAGAACTCTATTAAATTTTAAAGCAAAATTTAAATGTAGTTTTAATTTTGCCTCGATATTTCTGAAAAAACTGCATCAAAAGATATACTGTAAAAACCAACGAGATATATAAAGTAGAGTGATAAATGGTAACCCTTGAGAAGGTCCAAGATGAGTCATGTGACATGCTTTCCTTGCACATGCGTATTCGGTGGTTTCCTTGGTAACAGCTCATTTTCAGTACATTTCTATGGCAACGGTTTCAATGTTTTTGTTTACTTTACGTAGTTTAATATTCTTTTGTTCTAAACCATTTTGATGCCGGCCAGGTGGTTCGGTCGGTAGGAAGCTGCCTTCCGAATCTAATGGTCCCAGGTCCCAGGTTCGAATCCTGGTGCGGGCATGGATGTTTGTGATGTCTTATGTCTTCAATAATATTGTACTTGTCTGTTTCTTGTAATAAAACTTGTAAACCCTTGTGGTGTGGATTTTTCGAGATATAAGCGGCCCTAGAGGCAAGCAATAAATCTCAGTACTCATCGAACCGAACCGAACCGAACCGAACCATTTTGATTTTGATTTTACTTCTTTTTTATTTCGTGTAGTTGAACTTTAACCGATAAAATGCTTAAAAATAGTTGAAAAATTATTATTTGTTGTTAAATTTAGCTCTTTAAAAGTTTAAATTTTGTTTTATAAACACTTTTAAAGTTTGTTGAGAAACGATGAAAAGAAAGGTATTTTATTATTTATTAAAATGTGAAATAGGTGTAAAATTATTTTAAAAGCAATTTATTTCGGTCATAGGACTGTCATGTTACCTAATAATAATGATAATTTGTCGAACTGATATTTTAAATGCCAAAATAGCGATAAAGGGCCAAACACAGCAACCTATTCGAGCATATCACGTGATTCATCTTGAACCACGGAAAGTTAATCCTTCATCCATTGAATCAGCACTCTAATTTATATATCTCGTTGGTAAAAACAAACACACATAACACGTAATAAACAAATAAGTATTTAATTACATTAATAGTAATAAGTATTTAACTACATTAAAATTCAAATAAAACACTTCAAAATCGTCCAAATCAAAATAAATTTATTAAAATTTTTAAGACTTTACTTTGAGTCATTTTATCAGAACATAGTTAATTTCCTTATGAAGTGAAATTAATCGATCCTTTTTCCCTAAATAGTATCCCAGATAAATTTTGTATCAAACTTGATATTTCAAGCCTGAAAATTTAATGGAAGTGTTCGAAATTTTACACTTGTCTGGATAGAATAATGAATATGAATAATTCATATACGTACAATTATTTGCTACAGTACAGTAGATATGAATCAAATTACTGTAAAACTGTTTTTTTAACACTTTCCAACAAGGTTGAAAAGTGTTTATGACTTCGGTTTGTCTGTCTGTCTGTCCGTCTGTCTGTCTGTCTGTCTGTCTGTCTGTCCGCGCTCTAACTCCCGTAAATATTTATGGAATTTCTTGAAACTGATATATGTTATTCAAGTTCACTATCGGACGGTCCCTATTGAAAATGGCGTTTATACCTCTACTGGTTTGTGTACAGGGACACCCGAAAGTATTTCAAAGCATTGTGTTCTATGAGAGGTATTTCTACAAACCATATTTTCACACCTTTACTGTAGACATATCTTCATGAAATTTAAATATGTTATTCCAGTTCACTATCGGACGTTCCCTATAGAAAAAGGAGTTTGTACCTCTACTGGTTTGTGTACAGGAACACGCGAAAGTATTTCAAAGCATTGTGTTCTATGAGAGGTATTTCTATAAATCATATTTTAATACCTTCACTGTAGACATATCTTAATGAAATGGAAATATGTTATTCAAGTTCACTATTGGATGTTTCCTGTATAAAATGGAGAGAATACCACCATCGGTTTATACACAGGGACACTCAAAAGTTTTCCAAAGCATTGCGTACTATGAGAGATATTTCTATAAATCAAATTTTAATAACTTTAGTTTCCACGAAATTTTAGGGAATTGAAATATGTTATTTATATGCACAAAAGAATGCTTTACATAGAATATAGCATGATAAGCATTATATTTACAGGGTGGCACAAAAATATCCAGATAAATTAAGAGCTATTAATAAAAAATTGCTAGATGTGTACTTTCGTTTACGTTAAGCGTTTTAAACACTATCTAACATTTTAAAAACTTTTCCAACAAGGTTTAAAAGTATTTTTGACTTCGGTTTGTCTGTCTGTCTGTCTGTCTGTCTGTCCGCGCTCTAACTCCCGTAAATATTTATGGAATATCTTGAAACTGATATATGTTATTCAAGTTCACTATCGGACGTTCCCTATTGAAAATGGAGTTTATACCTCAACTAGTTTGTGTACAGGGACACCCGAAAGTATTTCAAAGCATTGTGTTCTATGAGAGGTATTTCTATAAACCATATTTTCATACCTTTACTGTAGACATATCTGAATGAAATTAAATATGTTATTCAAGTTCACTATTGGATGTTTCCTGTATAAAATGGAGGAATTACCACCATCGGTTTATGTACAGGGATACTCAAAAGTATTCCAAAGCATTGCGTTCTATGACAGATATTTCTATAAATCAAATTTTAATAACTTTACTTTCCATGAAGTTTTTGGAAATTAAAATATGTTATTTATATGCACAAAAGAATGCTTTGCACAGAATATAGCATGATTAGCATTAGATTTACAGGGTGGCACAAAAATATCCAGTTACATTAAGAGCTATTAATAAACAATTGCTAGAATTGTACTTTCGTTTACGTTAAGCGTTTTGAACACTTTCTAACATTTTTTAAGTGTGAATATGATTTCAGTTTTGTGTATCTGCCTGTCCGTCTGTCTGTATGCCAGTCTGTCTGTCCGAGCTCTAACTCCCGTAAATATTTATAGAATTTCTTGAAACTGATATATGCTATTGAAGCTTACGATCGGATGTTCCCTATTGAAAATGGAGTTTGTACCTCTATTGGTTTGTGTACAGGTACACCCGAAAGTATTTCAAAACATTATGTTCTATGAGAGGTATTTCGATAAACCATACTTTCTTACTTTTACTGTAGACATATCTCAATTAAATTGAAATATGTTATTCAGATTCCCTATTGGATATTTCCTGTATAAAATGGAGCAAATACCACTACCGATTTATGTACAGGGACACTTAAAAGTATTCCAAAGCATTGCGTTCTATGCGAGATATTTCTATAAATCAAATTTTAATATTTTTACTTTCCACGAAGTTTTAGGAAATTAAAATATGTTATTTATATGCACAAAATAATGCTTTGCATAGAATATAGCATGGTTATCATTAGATTTACAGGGTGACACAAAAATATTCAGTTATATTAAGAGCTATTAATAAAAAATTGCTAGAATTGCACTTTCGTTTACTTTATGCGTTTTTGAAACTTTCTATCATTTTTTTAGTGTGAATATAATTTCAATCTCTGCATCTGTCTGACTGTTCTTCTGTCCTTCTGTCTGTCTCTCTGTGTGTTTTACTGCGCTCTAATTCCCGTAAATATTCATGGAATTTCTTTAAACCGATATATTTTATTCAAGTTGACTATCGGATGTTCCCAATTAAAAATGGAGTGAATACATCTTCTGTTTTGTGTACAGGGACACCCAAAAGTATTCGAAAGCATTGTGTTCTATGGGAGGAGTTTCTATAAACCATATTTTAATACCTTTAATGTATAGAAACTTCAATGAAATTTTAATATATTATTCAATTCCCTATCGGATGTTTCCTATGTAAAACAGAGCCCATTTCTTACTGGTTTGTGTACAGGGGCACTAGAAAGTATTCCAAAGCATTGTGTTGCATGAGAGTTATTTTTATAAACCAAATTTTAATAATTTTATTCTCCGCAATCGAAATATATTATCCGTATGCACAAAAGAGTGCCTTCTCTGTAATATAGTATGGTTAGCATTAGATTTACAGGGCCACACAAAAATAATCAGTTACATTAAGAGCTATAAATAAAAATGTGCTGGAATTGCACTTTTGTTTACATGAGCGTTTTAAAACTTTCTTATAATTTTAGTGGGAATATGATTTCAATTTGTGCATCTGTCCATCCGATTGTCTACCTTTCAATCTGTTTGTCTCCGGCTCCTATCATCCGTGAATACTTTGAGAATTTTTAAAAAATTATACACTTAAGTTCCCTATGGAATGTTCCCTATTTAAAATGCCATTAATAGGTCCTGTACAACTAGTTTGTTTACAGGGACAACAACAACAACAATAAAAAAACAAACAATGTATTACGTTTTAGGACAGAATTTTTTAAAAGTTATATTTAAAAATATTTCTACTATAAAAATCATAGAAACATTGACATGCATTATTAATATTCTAAAATATTGTTTTTTATAGAACATGATATGATTAACTTTCAGATTTACAGGGCTACACTGAAATATTCAGAGAGATTAAAAGCTGTAATTATAATCTACCGGCTGCGTTTTCTTTTGCGTTAAGCCTTTTTAACACTTTCCAAAATGCCTAAAAGTAATTTTAAAATCAATTAGTCTATCTGCATGTTTTTCAGTCGTTCTGTCTGTTGTGTGATAAAGTAGGCAAAGAATATTAAAAGTTATTCAATACAATTGCGTACAGTTGGAAATTGTTTCTAATCAATGCGTACTGCATGATTTTTCTTTTTTTTTCTTTTTTTTTTTTTTTTTTTTTTTAAATCCATTTTTTAACACTTCGATATATGAAGTTATTACATTATAAAGTTACTAGCAGGCTTTGCCGCTTCGCACTTATATTTAAAGGAATTCTCAAAATAAAATAACATATAACTTTTTAATATAAAAATCTTTTAAAATAAAAAAAAAAAAAAAAAAAAAAAAAAAAATCATTGAAACCGATCAAAATTTCAGTTAAGATCACCGGTGACTTCTGCAGTGACTTTGTCGCCCGCGACATGCTGAATCCGGATTCCCACTTTCTGATGCTTTTTACACACACACACACCATCCCTATTTTATAGGTAAAGTGGTGAATTATGCAAAATCTCATGCAAAAGTGCATGTTGTACACGCTTAGCCAACACCTGCACACTAATACTCACCATCCCGCTTATAGTGCGTGTTGGGTACACTCAACACACACACATATACAAAAAATTGCCTTCCTGTAAATAATTTGAAACAATGTTACACATAAATTAAAGAAAAAAAAAGAGGTCCTTCCTCCCTATAGGGAGAAAGGGGGAGAGTCGCAAAATTCCGTCATAGTCGGCGTTGGATGAAAATAACTAACCCACGCACCAAAATTCGTGAACGCGGCTCCCATAGATTTTCCAGGGCAAATTTAACGCAAAAAGGGGGCTCTCGAGCCTCCTCGTAAAGCCCCCCCTCCTCCCCGAAACAAAATATACCAAACACCTAAAATGAATTTTTAGAACTATACTCCAGAACACGTACAGCCATTTCTAACTTCTATGTGGTATTTTTGATAGAATTCTACTAGAAGAATCCAGATTTCGTAAAATCCACCCCCCCCTCCCCTCCAAAATAAATAAATAAATAAAAATAAAAATATTTTACCCCTCTTCTCCTCAAAATCAACAATTAATAAATCGCCTTTTTCTTCTCACTTGAGCAAATTTCCATGTTTAAATTCTTCGCCGTGAAGTAATTTGGAGCCAAATTATGCTCGCTATTGTGTTTTTGGAGCCATCTACACCCCCCCCCCCCATCTCAGTGGGTGTTAGGGCTCTAGAACCAATATTCATACCAAAATTCGTGACCCAGTCCTCCATAGAATCGCCATGTTAGTGTTGAGTCAGTGGGTGGATGTAACTCTTATAAATAGATGCAGCATTATGTAAAATCACGTTTTGCTACCTCCGAATCGAATTTTTTTTAATTCCAGAAATTTGTTTTTAGGTATTTGTGTTTGCTATATTTATATTTTAAAGCAAAAGTCTTTCAGATATCTGAATTTTTTTTTTTTTTTTTTTTTTTTTTTTTAAGTAGGAAGGACTATACGAAAAATCGCGTTTTGCCCATGTGAAATCACGTTTAGTCGTTTTGTCGTTGAACGTCACGTTGTGCCCATGTGAAATCACGTTTTGTCGTCACGTTTGAGCCGAATTTCTAAAATTTCAGAATTTAGTTTTTAGGTATTTGAATTAGTTATATTTTAAAGCAAAAAATTTTCGGCTGTTTTTTTTTTTTTTTTTTTTTTTTTTTTAATGTAGGTTTATGTGAAATCATGTTCTCCTTACACACCTCACTTAGGGGGCAAATTTTATAAAATCGCTTTCAGTGGGTGTCTACGGGATGTTTTCATATAGGATGGGATATTTTCACCCAGTTTCATGCTTCTGGTGTAGGGGTTTGAGCTGGGCGATGATTCAATCAGTCAGGGCAAACGATCGTATATTGTTACAAAATTGTAAATAATTGTGTTTATTTTTGTATAAATTCTTTCAGAGAGGCTCAGTAAGTTGATAAAGTGCTAATTTTGTGCATTTCTAGTCGTTTTAGCGTTGAAATAGCCTTATTTTCTCTTAAAAAGGCATTAAAAAGCCCCAATACGGCAGGTGACTTTTTCCCACCTTGGCGATTTTTTTGGCGACTTTGGCGAGAAAATCCTTATTAGGGATATACCAAATATGGAAGCTCTAATCTCATTGGCTGATGAGATACGGAAATTGCTGGAACTTTCCACACTTTTCTTCGCCAAGGCTAGTCAGTTCTGTTCAGTTCTCAGCCAGCTTCCGCTAATGCTTGCATTGCTTTGAGCCTCTTTGGAAGAGACTTGCTTCAAGTGTTATTGCTATACAGTTTGTACTGTGGATTTGCTATTGACAGCTGTTGTTTAAGCTGTGTTTACTGGTTGAATTGAAGCTGATACTTGGTTTATAGATCTGTATTTTTCTGGAACTTTCTGTGAATAAATTATTGAATTTTTGTAAGTTTCGCCTTTCATTCTCGGACAACTCACGAACCCCCAAGTACGCAACAATGTATATATATATATATATATAGAGAGAGAGAGAGAGAGAGATTAGTTATTACTACATTTGCAAATTTGATTTTTCCACACTTCGAGTAAGAGCAAACTGAAAACTGTGCTAACAGCTTCCAACCTTTGATGTCAAGGAATTTTCGAGTGACGGAAAATATTAAAAAGAAAAAATAAAAGTCTATATACATATAACTATATACATATAACTGTCTAATCTATATACATATAACTGTAAGTTTGTCATTGAATCTGCCTGGATTGTTAGTTCGCTATACAAAGTTACATCGGTCAACCGTTCGCTACGAAAATTGGTACTTAATCAGGACAAAATCTAACTAGCGCCGTACTTTTAGTTCAATCGGATAATTGGTTCAAAAAATGTTAAATAAAAAACTTTTTAACTTTAAAATTATTAATACATATATATATATATATATATATATATTAGTGAAAAGAAAATTAAACGTTCATCCCCCCCCCACACACACACACACATAAAAGAAAATATGTATTTATTTACATGTGAATAATAATAATAATAATAAATGGGGGGGGGGAGCTATGCTAAGAAAATTGGTACATTTATCAGGAATTCACATGTAATTAAATATATTTCTTTTTGTGTCCAAAGAAAAAAAAGGGGGGGAAGGGGGAGAAAACAAAAAAGGAAATATAAAATATAATCTGCGAGAGATAGAATTTAATTTAGTTCAGCAGGACACTTTTATACATTACAAACTTAATATGTTGATCTTGATATGTTTTAAAAATAGTTTCATTCAGTTTTTTTTTTTTTTTTTTTTTTTTTTTTTAATTATAATGTTGCTTTCCTTAGAAAAGTTTACTATATTAATTTAAATAAAAAATTAAGTGTTTGTTGCTTATATTATTATTATTATTAAGATATTATATTACTTTTTTCTGAAACAAATAGAAAACTAGTATGTTGCGGACAACGCATAACTTTTTTTATATTTTCCCATACAAATCCATTCAGTACAAATAATTTATTAAATTTTTATCTCTATATATTAAAAAAAAAAGTTACTACCGCAATTTTTTTCAAAAATTACTACCGCAAATAGTTTTTTTTTTTTTTTTTTTTTTGTCTGCAACCGTATCTCTTAGCGAACGGGAGTGTCCTCAGTATCCTGAAAGGCATCAATGCTTGCTGAATTCTCCAAATAAGACCTTTTCTTGGTTAAAAATTTCTATCTCCTTAATTAATGAAGTTATCAATTAAAAAACCTCACGTTAACAAAGGTACTCTATTTGCCAACTTGCAAATGATTCCCCTTGTTACCATAGACCTTATATACTATAGTCCATTTCCTTCATCAGAGGCACTTCAAGGCCACGGAATTCAAAAAGGGAGATTACGTGAATGAGATCACGTGCTCATTTCCATCCAGTGAGATATCGTTGTTTCTTCAGTAACCTAGCAACGGACGGGGAAAGTGAAATCACAGTTCATCTGAGCGTGGCCTTGAGGCGACTGCGTAAAGGAAATAGAGTATAGACCACGCATTCCCCCTCGTTATCTGACTGCATCATGAAGGACCTTCCCCAGCAAAATTGTCGCGTGATGTTGGCCAGGAGGAAGAGTGAAGAATGATCACTGCGTTATTTTTCTGTAGGAACGAATTTTGTGTTTTTTAATATTTTTATTGTACACGCACTTTTTACTTTAGCTATTAGATTTACGCATGGATGGAAAGCTAAACTTTCATACATTAATTTCATAGAAAAAAAAAGTATGATAAATCATTTTGCAAGCGAAAAAATTGCGTTTGAATTGACATAACCATCTTAAATCATTCATGCACACAAATGAAAGGGAAAAAAAAAAGAGCTTTCTTACAGATTTCAGAGGAATCACCCCTAGTCCAGTTCACGTGACTTCCGAGACTCGGAACAAAGGATGAAGGTATCGGATTACACCCTCATGTTGAAGACATTCGCTATAATGGTCAGTCCTATTAGTGGCGTGGTCTAGTATATAAGGTCTATGCTTGTTACGCTGTTTTGTCTGTCTCTGACATCACTTTGCCTAGAAAAATTAAAATGTGATCAAAGGTGCAATATACATATATAAAGCATTGTTTATAGGCCTTTCAAGGGACTCACGTAAAAGGACGTATAAATGAAAAGACGTATAATCGAAAATTTAATAATTGATGACTACTAATTGAATGACACTTAAGTAAAAATTGTATGAAAATACTAATTAATTAAGTTTCTTAAGTTAGTAAATGCATATTATTAGGCCTCTTTTAAGACAATTAAAACTAGTATGTTGTGGCCACCACAAGACTTTCTTCCATATTTTCCTATACATATTCAATCAGTAACAATATTTAAAAATAATAATAATAATAATACGATTTCTTTTCTAAGTTTTTTTTTTTTTGTTAAAAGTAAAAAAAAAAATCGATAACTTTGCTTTAAATTATCACAGATTTATAGATCAACCATTCGTTTTAAAGGTATTGACGAGATCTTTCGAAAGATACCCATCTTAAAAATTTACCCCCCCTCCCCCCCCCCCAGGGGTGTACTTCCCCCCCAGGGGGGGAACCGCCATGCACAAAATTTTTTCCATAGTTAACTACAACTATTATCAATAATTCATATTAATTTTACAATCACAAGTTAAATATAACGCTCATTATGTACATTTATACGAAATTTTGTCCTATACTGCCAGTTTACATAAAATGCGATCACAGCGCCATCTGCTGGGCGATTGATCCCAAAATCTAATCAGCACCATTCCATGTCAGGGTCCAACTATATACCAAGTTTGGTTCAATTTCATTCATTGGTTCGTGAGATAAGGTGAAAAATACGAAATTTTGCGATCACAGCGCCACCTGCTGGGCGATTGTTCCCCAAATCTAATCAGCACCAGGCCCCGTCAGGTTTCAACTATATACCGAGTTTGGTTGAATTTCATTCATTGGTTCGTGAGATACGGTGAAAAATACGAAAATTTGTCCTATACTGCCATGTTAAAAATTTACATAAAATGCGATCACAGCGCCACCTGCTGGGCTATTGATCCCCAAATCTAATCAGCACAATGCCCCACCAGGGTTCAACTATGTACCAAGTTTGGTTGAATTTCATTCATTGGTTCGTGAGATACGGTGAAAACAAGAAACCACAGACACACAGACAGACATTTTTTAAAAACAATCAATTCGTGTTCAGGACACCCCACAACGTGTAGATCCGTCAAAAAACGGAGGTCGAAAATTTTCGCGAATCCAATACTTTCTCTATATTACATATAGAAGAAAGTAAAAAAAGATTTATTATAAAAAGGGAGAAAAAATCATACTATTAATGCATGGCTGGGTACTAATTACATATGCCATATATTGAGTATTATATTACATTTCTTAAGCACTATATGAACACATTTAGAACATTAATTATATATATTGCTTCTCTTTAATAACAAGCATACGATTTATGTCCATACAGATTAAAAATCTTTAATATTCGTCTCATTTGCTGCTTGTCTATGAGTATTAAAAATTCTGCTGTGAATTTGATTCTTTGGTCAGTGTTAGGTCTCTCGTAGGCACTGGTGTTGTGTGGAGGTACAAATTATATTCAGGTGGACTGTATACTCAATTTTATTTTAAAACACAAACTCAAAGTGGGATCGCGCTCGAAGATCCCTCTTTACACTCTGGTGTCTACTCATACAGATACACTGAATCGAACTCAGAGGGCGCAGCCTCTACACAGGTGCGTGCGCACCTTATTACATCATAATATAACAGATGCCCGTACAGTCAGTATTCTTCGATCTTTCCTGTGTTCCACCATTTAAGATGCTTTCTAGGAAAAATCCGTCTTATTTAGAATGAAAAATAATGACAGGTCGAGAAATTTTGCGAATTTTAGTAAAATGGAAAAGACGTATAATCGATATGAGCGGCGTATAAACGAAGAATTTTTGCATTAAAATGAATAGGAATGGATCGGGACTTCACTAAAAAGACGTATAAACGGTGCTTTACTGTATATATATTCAATTTAATGTTGCTATAAGTGACAAAGAAATTTACCGTCTGCAAATAAATAAAAAGCCTTATCTTAAATATTTTTAAAGGAAAAATGAATTTAAGTATGCAATTTATTGTGTGCAGATTTTTTTTCTACTTTTAGATAATTAAACGTAAAAAAAAAAAAAAGGGCTAAATATTAAGCAAATAAATTTCGAAAATATACATAAACCAGAAATATATATATATATTTTTTTTTCATTTTAAAGCATTTTGTATATTTAAACCAAGCAATGTTAAATATTTAAGATTTCATACCATACTGCTATTTCAGCATTACAGTTTGTAGTTTGTTATATTAATTTGTACACTTGAACATGAATGTGTTTAGCAAAATTTATTTTCAAATATAATAAAAATCAGTTTTATATCTTAGAAAATAGCTGTGAATGTTATGATTTTGTGAATTTAAAAGTAGTAGAAAAAGTGAAGGAAAGAAAACTGCACATACGTTTTCGTTTGGCAACTTTATTATTGTTTACAAACTTGATTGTCAAAGCAATTTATTTTAAGAATTAAATTAAGAATTAATTAAATTAAGAATTAAATTTTTAATTAAGAAAAGCAATTTATTTTAAGCATAATTATTTTAAGCAATTTATTTTAATAAATGGATTTATACAACAATTTTCAAGAAAATCGTTAGAGCTGTTTTTGAGGTACCAACTTTTACAAAAACTCAATTATTGACCGGAAAACAATAATTACATACAAAAGGATATTTAAAAGGGAGTTAATAGGGCGAGTTTGAAAAAAATCCGTACAGCCGTTTTCAAAGGATCGCGCTTGCGAGACCTGAATTGAGCTATTTATACAGGACGCTTATCCATTTTCCTGAACTGACCAACTATATCATTCGAAAGGACATCTAAAATAGAGTGTTTAATAAGACAGCACCACAGAACTGGCGTTGTAAATTATTACTTACAAAACTTTGAATAAACACCATAAAATGAATAAACACCATAAAATTTTTATGGTGTTTATTCAAAGTTTTCTAAGTAATAATAGAGTGTTTATATAGCAAATTTGAAGAAAATCGTTAGAGCCGTTTTTGAGGTACGGACTTACGGTCCCACTTCCGGTTTCCGATGTTCTACTTCCGGTTTTTCAATTTCCACTAAAATTTGGAAAATTCATCTGTACACCAGACTTGTACGTTCTGAAGTTTTGTAGTTCTACCTTTATTAGTTTCGGAGATAGGATAGCCAGAAGATTCCACACATATACATACACACTGACCAACTGCCAAAAACCTCTTTTTTGGTCTCGGGGGACCTTAAAACGTGTTAATAAGGTGAAATGTCGATATCGAATTTTTGGACTGAATACAGTACGTCCATTACCTACAGTGGTAGGGTAATGGAAGTAAAAATATACTCATCAGAAAAAATAAGTTCATAATTTCTTTAAACAAGCAATTATACCCAAAAATTCATCGCTAAATAGTGACAAAAATTTAAAAGTACCCAATCGGGTCATATACTAAAGCTGTAACACTTCACGCTTTAGACATTGCAAATTTCTCTCCGTTCAAAAAAAAAAAAAAAAAAAAAAAGGGGGTTACTGCCGTCGTTGTTTCTTTTGTATGTCTAGGTGTCTAGCATATGTTTCTGCCCAGAATAATGGCAAATTGTTATTACGTTGTCGAACGTTGGAGCAAATTTTAAACGATATCATATTAAATATTGTGTATTTCAATGTGATACCAAATAAGAGGATTTCTATATTGTTATTCTGCTTTTGTCTTGTATTATGCGTAATATTTCTATCCAGTGAAACGCAAGGCTGGGAATAGGCGGTTAATAAGGGTTTAATAATCTCCAGAAGGGTTAATAAGCGTAAGGAATCGGGGGGGGGGGGTTATGAAGCCTCCCTCGCGGTCTTGTGAGTGGAACGAGCAGGGGGCAGAGGCCCTTAGTTTATTAAAATTACCTTCCATGACAAATACAGACAATTTTCATTCTAAAGAAATATAACACTAAATATCCAAATAAAGTCGATTTTATTCTCAATGTGGCATCTTACAAAAATGTATTTATTATTATTATTATTATTATTATTATTATTATTATTTTGTTAATGAAATAAATCGATAACTTTATTTTAAATTATCACAGATCGATGGTTCAACCATTCGTTTTAAAGGTATTGACGAGCTCTTTCGAAAGATACTAATAATGAAAATTTGCCCCCCCCCCCCCCTCCCTCCACTCCTAGATATACAAAAAAAAAAAAAAAAAAAAAAAAAAAAATCCATTTCACTATCACTATTATAAATATTTCTTTATAATTTCATAATGATTATTAAAAAAATAATTCTCTTTAAGCACATTTATACGAAATTTTATCTTATACCGTCTTATTAAAAATTTAGAAAAAGTCGGATGGCAAAGCAATCTCTCGGACGATTTTCACCAAAAGTTGATAGGCATTAATTTATGTCAAAGTGCAACTACATATCAAAATATATGAAATTATGTGCAGTAGTCCTTGAGATACAGGTGCTACAAAATTTTCTCTCTTAGACACACATGGTTATCTAGTATCTGAACGCCTCATTCGACTGGGCTGAAAACTTATACACATGTTATAGATCCCCGTCGCACAAATTGTATAAATTTTGGTAAATCTAGATCTTGTGGTTTTTTTTACAAGGATACAAAGAAAAATTCTTTATCATTGTACCTATGGGCTCAAATTTTTTAAAATGCGATAGCGCTTAAAGGCCTTATTTGATTGAGCAAAAAATTATACACATGTTAAAGGTCATAGTCACATAAACTGTGAATGTAGCATGTATACAGAGCCTGACTAAGGCAGGGGCATAAGGGGCAGTTGCCCCGGGTCCCCACATCAGAGGGGGGCCTCCAAATTGAATAGAAAGTTTATTTTACGTTTCCTTCTTTAATGAACTTTTTTTAAAACAAAATATCAGTACAGTGTAAAATCCGGCTTAATTGAGCCACCGTAATTGCGAAAATTTAACTGAATTCTGCCCTAATGTCAGCAAGGATATGAATTTTTCGCAGCTAGATGACAAAGTTAACAATCAGAAATAAAATGGATCTATAATGAGGTGAAAAATTTAAATACATTCATAAACTTTTGTTCTTCATTACAGAAGTAGTGAAGCAGAGGGGGGGGGGAGGGGGGCAAAATAGTTTTTACCAAAGTAGTGAAGTAGAAGGGACCCCCCCCCCCAAAAAAAAAGAATTTTTTTGCCCCAGGCCCCAATTAGGCTAAGTCGGGCCCTGCATGTATAGTGTTTATTTACAGGGACTCTAAGAAGAATTCTTTATTATTATGGCCTATGAGCCCAAATTTTCTAAATTGCGATAGCGTCTCAACGCCTTATTCGGATGAGCTGATAATTTACAGATAGGTCACCATCGCACGAACTGTATAGATTATGGTGAATGATTTTACAGGGAAGCAACGAAAATTTCTTTATCATTATGATCTATGGGCTTAAATTATTTGAAGTGCAATAAATAAAATTGAACAATAAACTATAAGGTAAAGCTAGGAGAAACAAAACGCTATAAAAAATCTAAATTTTAATTTTTTTGCTAAACTGTTGGTGCATAGCTTTGAAATGATTCTTCTTCTGCGCATTTCCATTACTATTTTGTTGTTGCACTATGATTTAAAGCAACAGCTGTAATAAAACGAATGGAGCTATTTTGCGCGATCTCTCCTTATAGGGTAGAAGAGATTAGGCTTAATTTTAACTACAATTAAATTGTTAACAATGATAATTGCACTTAAATGACATTGGTATAAGGTCTTTGTAAACAAACATTTTTATATTTTATGTAGGTATTTCAATTTAATAATTTAAAAAAAAAAAAATCTGGAGTGACTCCACTCGACTTTCCGAACATTGAGTCATTAACAGTTTTGTAGATAAAGTAAACAAAGAGGAGTTGTTAAAGAAACAAAAGAGAGATAAACATAATACAGTGTTTGAGTATTTTTCTCCATATAGTACACAATGATTTATTGAACGCAACTGAACTTTGAACCCATACATCTTAGCGATAAAGAATTTTTATTTGTGTCCCTGTAAAAAAACTATATGTACTAGATACTCCAAATTCTATACAGAGTGAGTATCTGTGACCTATAATATGTGTATAAATTTTTTGCTCAATTGAATAAGGCGTTTAGATGCTATCGCACTTTTCAAAATTTGGTCCCATAGGCCATAATGATAAAGAATTTTATTTTTGTGTCCCTGTAAAAAAACTATAAGTGCAAGATTCATCAAAATCAATAGGGTTCGTGCTACGGTGACTTGCAACATGCGTACCAACTTACAGCTCATTCGAACAAAGCGTTTAGACACTAGCGTGTTTACTCACAGACATACACACACATCTCCATATATTACACGATGTTTCATTGAACGCTACTGAACTTTGAGCTCATAAGAACATAATGATAAAGAATTTTTCGTCGTGTCCCTGTAAAACACTATAAATGCTAGATTCACCAAAATGCTTATAGTGAGTGCAACAGTGATTTATAATATTCATATAAATTTTCAGCTCAATTGAATAAAGCGTTTAGATGCTATCGCACTTTTAAAAATTGGGTCCCATAGGCCATAATGATAAAGAATTTTTCTTTGTGTCCCTGTAAAAAAACTATGAGTGCTAGATTCACCAAAATCTATAGGGTTTCTACTAGGGTGACTTACAATATACGTACCAACTTTCAGCTTATTCGAACAAAGCGTTTAGACGCTAGCGTGTTCACTCACAGACATACGCACATCAACGTAAAAATAGTGGAAACGGACTCAGGGGACCTTGAAACGTATAGAAACATTAAAATCTCCAATTCGGATTTTTGACGTGATTACAATACTTTCCTTACTATAGTGTTTGGAAAGTTTAAAAAAAAAAAAAAAAAAAAAAATGGAAAATGGGAAAAAAAATTAAAAAGGATTAAAAATGTTTATTTAAAGAAAATAAATTAAAAAAGCAGATAAAAAAAGGTAATAATTATAAGAAAAAAAAAAAAAAAAAACTTTTTATATACCATGTTTTTAAATTTTCTGTTGAATCATAGCTATTTTTGTGACATGTATAATTTAATTTTTTACAATAATTTATTGTTCCCGTTTAAGTAAATGTATTTATTTTCCTGTCGAAAAAAAAGAACTCGTAAATTTTTTTGGCAACAATTAAATTATAAATAAAACTTAAATGGCTAATTTTAAAGCTATTATGAGGTTATTATTTTCACATTTTATTAATTAATTAAAAAAAATACATTTATTAATTGAATAAAAGTATTAAAAGAATGCATTATCATTGTGTTAGCGTATATTAGCAGCATGAACTACATTAGCACTCTATCAATGTGTATAAAATCTTTAAAGTGATAATGACGTCCATTTTTGTGAGATGCGTAATTTAACATAGTTTTTTAATGTTCACGTTTAATTAAATGTTTTTTTTTTTTTTTTTTTTTGACAACTATTAAATTATAGCTGATATTTAAATGGCTAATTTTAAAAGGCATTAGGAGGTTATTATTTTTCTATTTTAATTAATTAAAAGAAAACTAATCGAAAATTCAAAAATCAGGCTTCAAGATATTGCGTTGTCATCGTGTTCTGAGCTATTCTAAAAGTTTCAAAGGTCCAGCTAGTCGGGAAGTTAGTTAAAAATCGATTTCAAGATTTGAACTGGATAAACAAACGAGGAAGCAAATTAATGAAAACGTGGTAAAATTAGAGTTATTCAGTGAATTAAAAGATATACAAAAAGAAATCAAAAACTGCAGATTTTAATTTGAGGCTAATTTGACCATATACATAAATGTATATATATACACACATTTTTACACATATATTTATTTAAACACAGAAAATATAATTTTTACTTTGTTTAATTGATTCATTTTTAACTGTTTAATTTGAATTCGCCCCGGGCTAACTGTATTGTATTCACTGCATATATCAAGTTAGTTTAAAGTACGTGAAAAACATTTAATTTTGCACGAGACTCGAATCGTCATTGGCATGGGAAAAAAGAAATATCGATATCCTAAATTTTTTACGAATATATTTTGCAATAAATCATCAGATGACACAATCATCTCTTTAAAAAGATGAGAAAAAAAAAAAAAAAAATTACAGTCAGGCACCGGCGAGATTCGAACTCGCGATCTCCTGTTTACTAGACAGGCGCTTTAACCAACTAAGCCACGGCGCCACGCAATCTTAGTTAAAATAAACTATTAAAACGTATATTTACAATTTTAATCATTTTCCTTGGCATTATGTTGGAAAGTGAATATTCTTCAGCATTTAATTAATTTAACAAGCTAAAAAAAAGACACGAGCTTCTTATTGTTATGGAAGATAGAATTTAAAAATTGAGAAATACTTGAACGAGGTATTTTAAAAGCAGGTAAACGTATACTTTTTACGGAAATCGCATATAATTATTCAACTTTCATTTAAGTAAAATCAGTTAAAAGTAGTACTACATTATATGTAATCTTATGCTATTAAAATTATCTACTTTCTATGTTTGTAATTGTTGCCTAGTTTTTTTTTTCCTTCTTCTTCTTGGTGTGGTGTTAAGATTAAAGCACAAGGGTCCTAGGCCTTTTTGTAAAACTGATTTTATTATAAATAAATCTAAAACAGATCTTTAACTATTTAAATTATTTGAGTTAACTTTGATGACCTTGATGTAATTTCTTACAAACTACAAAAATGTATTTTCCATATTTTTAATTAAAATAACGATTGAATTGTATTCAAAACAAAAGATGGCGCCACTTGTTGAATTACACAGTACCACAGCAGTGCTACCAGATTGAGGGAAATATCCCTCAAGGAAGAAATTTCGATGTGATTTTAGATATTGAGGGGAAAAGGGAAATTTCAGTTTTTAAAGCAATTTTTGTTGGATTTTTTTCCTCCAACTCAAACTATCCGAACCAATTTCTCTATATGCTGAGATCTTAAAAGCTAATCAGTGCCAGTGCAATATTTTGATCTTTTGTAATAATAATCTAAAATATTCTAAAAAACATTGTTTTATTCGTCCTAGTCATTCAAGCATTCCCTGATTTTCTCAGAAATACGCACGAATATTGATTAGGATTCCTTAAAAGATACTTATGAAGAACATTTTACCCAGGGCTAAGTCCAACGTACAGGACTTTCAGCCATCTCTTTCTTTATTGAATAACATACATTTTTAATATTGAACTTTAGTAATCTTTTGCTGTCATTTTTTTCGATTGAATAATATGAAGTTTACGATTAAAAAAGAGTGGTAATTGTGGATGAATATTATACCTTAACCCTTACACAATACAATACCATATTCAGTGCAAGTTATTTTACCCTGAATAGCTTCAAAGCCTTGCATGTTGAGCAATTGAGGGAAATTTTATGCCAAAAAGGGAAATTTTCTAGCGAAATGTGGGAAATTTTAAAATTTCGATCTGGCAGCACTGTACCCACGGATTAGGAGATCCGTGACTGTACCGTAGACCAGTAGAAATTATTAAATACAGTAACCACTGCTTAATAAATTCACTGGTTAATAAAATCAGCCGCTTAATCTGATCAAATTGCCAGGACCGGAATCACATCATGCAAACTACTTTTAAAACTGCCTTTTTAATAAAATCAGCATCGCCGGTTAATAAACTCAAAAAAATCTCTTCAGCTGCAAAAACGTCATTTATACGCGCTAAGCAATTTTTTTTATTTACATTGGGATTTTTTATTTTTGAAATAAAAAAAAGAAAATCCGTCATCTCTTTTTGTTGAATATTTGACAAATAGTTACAAATTAAACGTGCCCTAAAACTTGTCTTAGTCAACATTTTCGCCCTAATAAGTTACAAATTTGATTTGATTCACAAGTGAATTTTTTTTTTCTTTTTTATTATTATTGAAAGACAATTTTTAGTTCTTATTTTAAAATAACTAAACAGCAAGTGGTTTAAACCGAATGATTTTAAATTTAAAAGAAAAGCGTGAACTTTTGGCAAAGCAAAGATAATTTTCCTCAAGAGAAAGCGCATCGGAACGAAACCTAAGATGGGATAAATTTACTAAGATACGGATAAAGTCCCTAAGATAGGGATAGTCCTAAGATAGGATATATATATTTTTTTTATTTACTTATTTTGAAGAAACAATTAATTAATTATATTATCAGTCAAAAAGTATTTAATATTGTTTATTATTTCCATTATTTCTTTCCAAATTCAGGGAAGTAATTTTTCTTGAGTGCAGGAATGTTCGCCGGATTTAAAAACCAGCCGCTTAATAAAATCACTTTGGCTCAGAACGAATGTGATTTTAATAAGCTGCGAGTACTGTATCTGAAACTGACTTCCACATTTTTATTACATAATTATTAGGTAAGGTGATAAAGACATTTTATTGCATATTACCAATTAATCCCCCCCCCACACACACACAAAATAAATAAAATAAATGAAACAAACAAACAAAAAAAGATAAAGAAAAATCATTTCCCCACTAATTCAGTGGGACAAAATTATAAATAAAAACGATCCCACATTCCATAACCAATAAACACAGCTCCTCAAGGGAAATTTTAGACTGGGGCCTAATCTCTATTTATCACTGTCTTTTTCTGGGAGAAAAAAGGGAAAAAAAAAAAAAAAAGGAAAGAACAAAAATAATATTCAGAATTAATTAATAATGGCTTCATTTTCCTATTATTTATTTTTACCAGAACTATTTGGAGAAATGTTAACTTTTCATCTTCCTCTCCAGTGGTGCATGTTTATGAACGAGCGGTGAAAATTTCGAAGTTTTACTTCCTTCTTCTATTACTTGTCTAAGAATCTCAAACAGCAGATTTCAGTTTTGAAACAAATATGCATAAGGTAACAAGACAATTATTATAGGGTATACATAGTAAAGAGTATACTAAAATTATCAGATATTCCTTCCTCTCAAAACAGAAAGAAATACTACTAAGCATCCTCCATAAAAAATATTTTGATATTACAATTCATCACACTAGTAGTATATTATGACCACCACAAAACTTTAAGATAACTGTTAGGAAGTACATCCCCCCCCCCCCCCCAGAATTCTTTTGTTGTCAAAAAAAAAAAAAAAAAAAATCTAGTGTGTCACTCACACTACTTTCTCGTACCCTGAAATTTAATACTATTATAAAGACAGAATGGAGAATAAGGGATACGATAACAATAACAAATACTTTTATATAAACCTGCCTTAAAGCAATTCAAATCATGCTTTGAAACAGCTTTATTTGACAAATAATTCTGTGTATGAGGGGGAAGGGGGTGAGGGCTACCGCCTCCTCAACCCGTTTGATTATTATACCTACATTTATATAGAATTCGAAATCATTCAGACAACTTTTCCCAGCACCATTCCATGAAACTCATCAATCTTGATAAAACATTTCAAGTAACAATCCCATATTAACTTCAAAAAATTGCAGGAATCATAATTCCTTTTTCAAGTAAAACTAATTTTAAATACACAGTATTACTGCATATTGATTATATAGACAGTATACAGGGCTACCCAGAATTAAACAAAACGTTCTTTTTAAAATGTAATTGATGGAAGTGCTTTGCATATTTTATTATGTCGACGAATGCTGCAAAATTAATTTTTCATACCCATACTGTAAACAAAGTATTTTTTGAAGTTCTATTTTCAGTTCTTTTTGTATAATATTACGATTTGAGATGTCCTGATTATAAAAGTCTAATTGTTAGTAGGGCCCAATTAACCTTACAATTGAGGGAAAGCACAAATCCATTTGGGGTCCCCCACTGACTTCTTGGTTTAAGGACTCATACAAATATCTTGAAAAATTTATAAATTTTTCATTAATTTTTGTAGTTACCTGGAATGGAGGACAAGTAAATTCGCTTACAATATATACAAGCAAATCCACTTGATTTTTGCACCAAGATATAAACTGGTGAAAGCCTACATTCACCACACTATATGAAATTATTCTATTATAAACGAATGTGTAAAAGCTTTATTAGCCTATATCCTATATAATCTAGAAATGATAGCTGTGCAGTGAGGTAGGACTGTGACGTTTTATAATCAGACAATGCTTTCAGACCACAAGCTTATAATTCGGGGCCCATTTTTTTTGCTTAATTTGGGGGCTTTTCAAAATTTTCCAGTGGAAGCACATGCTTCTCGTGAGTATTGGGAAATCAGGACCAGATTGTTAGTGGTTGATCTGTATACATGCATCTGTTATCAGCATAACTTAAAAACAAATAAGTGCAGGAAATTTAAAATTGGCATTTTGAATTTCGTATTAGATTGCCACTTAAAAATTTAATTAAGACTGGTAACTTTGAAAGCAAATTAACTACAGCCTGAATATATATATGTATACTTAATAATTGTATGCACTGTAATTGAATAGGGGGTTGAGGGGGGCTCTCACACAGAATTACATGTGAAACAAAATTGCTCCTATACCTACTTTAGATTATTTTAAAAGTAACTATATTGTACTTTATTATCTTACGCTATTGATCTTAAGATTTAATATGCAATCTATCTTTATAGTATTGAAATTCAGGGTAAGGGAAAGTCGTGTGACTGACACAATAGATTATTTTTCTTTATCCCCACAATGATTGGTTGAAAATAATTATTCTGTATATTCATATGAAATTTTATTCTATTTTGCCTCAATGTAAATTATGAAAAAACAGTTATGGTTGAATCAGTTAAGGTCGACTGACTACACTAGAATCCTAAGCCTGGATGTAATAGGGTACTAGCCGTACTTAGCAAGTTTTGGAGAAACCCACAGAAAACTGAATGTCTGGGTCGATGAATGTGATTTTGGTTCGACCCCAGCCCAGCCCCTTGTCTTTCAGTTTCAAGAGTGGCCTCTCAGTGACCGAGATAAGAAACGTGACCAAAACGCCACTTTTTAGGCAATATGCACCTTTTGGTGCATATTGTTAAATTGAATATATGATGTTGATAAAAAGTTGATAGACACCAGTCTATATTAAATCGTAACTAAATGTAGAATTTCATGAAATTTTGTGCAGTAATGAATTCTTGATGTAGAGCTACAAGAAAATGTTTATCGCACACACAGACTGACACCACTCCAAAAATAATCAAAACGCATTTAGGACTGCTTAAAAGGCATAAAATTGAGAAAAACTGAAAATAAAAAAAATTTATGAATACTTTCTATAAATGAACTTTGTGGTTTGCAAATGCTAATTTATTTATTTATTTTTTTTTTTTTTTTAATAAGACTTAATAATAAAAATTCATCATAGGTTGTGCTTTTTTTTTTTTTTTTTTTTGAAAATTCAAGTTGTACCTTGATATATAAAGTGGTGTCTATCGATTGTTGGTACCTATCGCTCGACAGTGGAGCTGTCCTTCAGTTTTTTCATTATCTTTAATATGGCAATATAGGACAAAATTCTGTATAAGTCAGGGATGAGATTGGTAAAAAGACAGAAACCATATGCAAAGGCAAGACGTTGAAATGAAACACTAGAATTGCGAAATTGTGATGACAAATATATTAGTGCAGGGCCCGAAATTTCAACTCATCTTACACTTGTCGAAAAAAAAGTTTTACTCACCACAAAATAGGGTTGTCATTAATTTTTTTTTTTTTTCTTTGTTATGCATTTTGCGTTTTTTATTTTTTCTAACTATTTGAAATGCTTTTACAAATACGCCTAAAATTATATATATTAAAAGTGTGTCGTCATGTCTCATAATCATCTATAATCAAAAATCATTATAATGCATTGTATTTGAGATTTGAAAGAGATTAAAATACCTATAAATGCAAAGAATCATTATTTATTTAACTTTTTACATCAGAAATGTCTTTTTCGTCCATTTTATTTTTGTAATCAGATGAAATGTCGATATGAGTATAACTTGTTCATTGTTGTCATTTGAACTAGCCATTTCGGAATTACTTTTTCGATAAAATCATTGATTAGAAATTATAACAGTGGACTCGTCTATTCTCGCTTTGCTTGAAGAAATCACAATGGAAGAAACGAAACTGCCGAAGAGATCAAAACTTTTATGCATGCACTATGCATTTTTCCTTTTCCAGGTTGGGGCGATCGTCGGGCAGCGCGCCGAGAAGAGAAAAAGAGAGGTTAAATATGATGTTATAAGATGGCAAGATTTTGCCGTATATAAATCTATAAAAAGAACATTTCTGTCACCTTATCGTGTCCATAACTAGACCAAATTTTTACTCGCCATAATAAAAATTTCACTCACAAATGGCGAGTGGAAATTTCACACTGTATTAGTGTAATGAATATACTTTTCTGTATTAGTGTAATGAATATACTTTTTAATCTTCAATCTATGCTTTGATATTCAAGTATAATGATATGGGCTAGATGAAAGGTTTGTTAACGTTTTACTGATGGATGTAACGAATACTACCACATTAGAAAGATGAAAAAACTGAAAAGCTAAATCTACAAAAAACTAAAAAATCTCGACCCTGATAAATGTGCTAAATGAGAATTATTTTTAACTAATCATTAATAAATCTGATTTTTTTTTTTTTTTTTTTATCTCCTTATATTATTAAAATCTGTACGCGTGTGTGTTTTTGTCTGTGTGTGTGTGTGTGTCTGTGAGAAACGGCTTGAAACGGAAAAGGCTCCGCCGCTAACGGTCGCACGGACTTCGAACAGGTACCGTCGGACAGAGAATTTATCGCAGATGTACGATATGTAATTTCCGAAACGATGCGACCCTAATTAGCGGAGATATTAATTAAAATGTCGACCATTGTCTAACGAAAAATGACCCAGAATTCATGATTAAATGCTTAAAAAGCGACATTTTTACGGAAAAGGTGGAAAATAAATTAGAAATATCAGTCGTATCGTTACAAACAAGATACCATTGGAAAGGACTTTTTTTTCTTAAACCGATGGTTTAAACGGCTTATCAATCGGACAATTAGATTTTTTAAAATTAACTAAACTATAAAAAAATATTCGCAACAAATCACAAGAATCTTTACAGACTTTTCGTCTACAGCAGTCTTCAACGGAAACACGTCAAGTATTTAATGAAATCACGTGTTTCGTACTGCCATTAAAAATTGCAAATTTCTATTTTCTTCAATTTTTCAAATTATACACATTTTATTTAGTATATAATATTTACACCACAAAACAAACTTGCATTTCAAATTTCATCGATTTTCGTCAATAAACAAAAGATTTACATTTTAATTGCAAATTAAATTTTATCTTTACACGCCGGACATTTTTGCAATATTCTAATACGCGTATTTCAATTTCTAATTACGATTGATTTATTTTTTATACATCATACGAAAGATATTTTAAAGTTCTTTTACATAATTCAAAGTTTTCAACAGATTTACACGTTTTGAGGTCTCCTGAATCAGTGTTCTTTCATGGAGCTGTAATATTTTCAAATTTCAATATTTCAATTTCTAATTATGATTAAATTATTTTTAATACATCATTCGAAAGATATTTTAAAGTTCTTTTAAATTATCGAAAGTTTTCACCAGAATTACACGTTTTGAGGTGTCCAGAATCAGTTTTCTTTTATGGCGTTGTAATATTTTCAAATTTCAATATTACAATTTCTAATTATGATTAAATTATTTTTAATACATCATTCGAAAGATATTTTAAAGTTCTTTTATATTATCGAATGTTTTCACCAGATTTACACGTTTTGAGGGGTCCTGAATTAATTTTCTTCTGTATCTCGGCTACTAATTAAAATAATTTCATAAGTAATACATCATTAGAAAGCTTTTTTGAATTGGAATCGAACAGTGGAATACAGAAATTTGTACCGCCAGATGGCGCTGTAATATTTTCGAATTTCAATTTCTAATTATGATTAAATTATTTTTAATACATCATTCGAAAGATATTTTAAAGTTCTTTTAAATTATCGAAAATTTTCACCAGATTCATACGTTTTGAGGTGTCCTGAATCAATTTTCTTTTATGGCGCTGTAATATTTTCAAATTTCAATTTCTAATTATGATTAAATTATTTTTAATACATCATTCGAAAGATATTTTAAAGTTCTTTTAAATTATCGGAAGTTTTCACCAGATTTACACGTTTTGAGGTGTCATGAATTAGTTTTCTTTTGTATCTCAGCTACTAATTAAAATAATTTCATAAGTAAGACATCATTAGGAAGCTTTTTTGAATTGGAATCAAACAGTGGAATACAGAAATTTGTACCGCCAGATGGCGCTGTAATACTTTCAAATTTCAATATTTCAATTTCTGATTATGATTCAATTATCTGATATTTTAAAGTACTTTTATATTATCGAAAGTTTTCACCAGACTTACACGTTTTGAGGTGTCCTGAATACGTTTTCTTTTGCATCTCAGCCAATTGAGTTACGCACGGGACTGCACTGCCGAAGGCAGTGGGGACCCGGTCCGAATTTGTACCTGATGAGAAATGATTTTTTTAATTTTCTTAAGAATAAAATTTTGACTTAAGAAGGAATATGTGTGCGCAGCGCACATATACCTTCACATGTGCGCGCGCAGCGCGCATGGGTCTGCGCTGCCGGAGGCAGTGGGGACCCGGTGGGAGTTTTTTCCCGATCAGATTTTTTTTTTTTTTTTTTTCAGGCACAAAGAGTCAGGGAAGGAATACGCGCGCGCAGCGCGTGTATCCCTTAAGTTGTGCTGCGCTGCGGAAGGCAGTGGGGACCCGGTCCGAATTTTCACCCGATGAAAAATGATTTTTAAAATTATCTTAAGAATAAAATTTTGACTTGAGAAGCAATATGTGCGCGCACGGGTCCGCGCTGCCGAAGGCAGTGGGGACCCGATGGGAGTTTTTACCCGATCCGATTTTTTTTTTTTTTTTTAGGAGCCATGAAGGGTGAGGGAAAGAATACGCGCGCGCAGCGCGTGTATCCCTTAAACTGTGCGCGCGCAGCGCGCACGGGACTGCGCTGCCGAAGGCAGTGGGGACCCGGGCCGACTTTTTACCAAATCACAATTTTTTTTTTTTAAATTTCTTTTCTTAACAATAAAAGTTACTGTTAGTGATTCATTAATTTTAGTGATTCATTTGAAAATACTGACTCGCTAGCGGGCGAAGCCAGCTAGTCTCCTTATATTATTGAAATCTGTACGCGTGTGTGTTTTCGTCTGTGTGTGTGTGTGTGTGTGTCTGTGAGAAACGGCTTGAAACGGAAAAGGCTCCGCCGCTAACGTTCGCACGGACTTCGAACAGGTACCGTCGGACAGAGAATTTATCGCAGATGTACGATATGTAATTTGCTAAACGATGCGACCCTAATTAGCGGAGATATTAATTAAAATGTCGACCATTGTCTAACGAAAAATGACCCAGAATTCATGATTAAATGCTTAAAAAGCGACATTTTTACGGAAAAGGTGGAAAATAAATTAGAAATATCAGTCGTATTGTTACAAACAAGATACCATTGGAAAGGGCTTTTTTTTCTTAAACCGATGGTTTAAACGGCTTATCGATCGGACAATTAGATTTTTTAAAATTAACTAAACTATAAAAAAATATTGGCAACAAATCACAAGAATCTTAGCTTTGCAGACTTTTCGTCTACAGCAGTCTTCAACGGAAACACATCTGGTATTTAATGAAGTCACGTGTTTCGTACTGCGATTAAAAATTGCAATTTTCTATTTTCTTCAATTTTTCAAATTTTACACATTTTATTTAGTATATAATATTTACACCACAAAACAAACTTGCATTTCAAATTTCATCGATTTTGGTCAATAAACAAAAGATTTACATTTTAATTGCAAATTAAATTTTATCTTTACACGCCGGACATTTTTGCAATATTCTAATACGCGTATTTCAATATCTAATTACGATTAATTTATTTTTTATACATCATACGAAAGATATTTTAAAGTTCTTTTACATAATTCAAAGTTTTCAACAGATTTACACGTTTTGAGGTCTCCTGAATCAGTGTTCTTTTATGGCGCTGTAATATTTTCAAATTTCAATATTTCAATTTCTAATTATGATTAAATTATTTTTAATACATCATTCGAAAGATATTTTAAAGTTCTTTTAAATTATCGAAAGTTTTCATCAGAATTACACGTTTTGAGGTCTCGTGAATCAGTTTTCTTTTATGGCGTTGTAATATTTTCAAATTTCAATATTACAATTTCTAATTATGATTAAATTATTTTTAATACTTAATTCGAAAGATATTTTAAAGTTCTTTTATATTATCGAAAGTTTTCACCAGATTTACACGTTTTCAGGTGTCCCGAATGAGTTTTCTTTTGTATCTCAGATACTAATTATAATAATTTCATAAGTAATACATCATTAGAAAGCTTTTTTGATTTGGAATCGAACAGTGGAATACAGAAATTTCTACCGCCAGATGGCGCTGTAATTTTTTCAAATTTCAATATTTCAATTTCTAATTATAATTAAATTATTTTTAATGCATCACTCGAAAGATGTTTTAAAGTTCTTTTAAATTATCGAAAGTTTTCACGAGATTTACACGTTTTGAGGTGTCCTGAATCAGTTTTCTCTTATGGTGCTGTATTATTTTCAAATTTGAATATTTCAATTTCTAATTATGATTAAATTTTTTTTAATACATCATTCGAAAGATATTTTAAAGTTCTTTTATATTATAGAAAGTTTTCACCAGATTTACACGTTTTGAGGTGTCTTGAATTAGTTTTCTTTGTATCTCAGCTACTAATTAAAATAATTTCATAAGTAATACATCATTAGAAAGCGTTTTTGAATTGGAATGGAACAGTGGAATACAGAAATTTCTACCGACAGATGGCGCTGTAATATTTTCAAATTTCAATATTTCAATTTCTAATTATGATTAAATTATTTTTAATACATCATTCGAAATATATTTTAAAGTTCATTTGAATTATCGAAAGATTTCACCAGATTTACACGTTTTGAGGTGTCCTGAATTAGTTTTCTTTTGTATCTCAGCTACTAATTAAAATAATTTCATAAGTAAGACATCATTAGAAAGCTTTTTTGAATTGGAATCAAACAGTGGAATACAGATATTTGTACCGCCAGATGGAGCTGTAATATTTTCAAATTTCAATATTTCAATTTCTAATTATGATTCAATTATTTTTAATACATTATTCGAAAGATATTTTAAAGTTCTTTTAAATTATCGAAAGTTTTCACCAGATTTACACGTTTTGAGGTGTCCTGATTACGTTTACTTTTGCATCTCAGCCAAATGAGTTAGATCGTTCAAAATTGGTATACGTAGGTAAATTAAGAGGGCCTGAAAGGGTGGAGAAGAAATAGGCGTGCACCGCGCGCGTATCCCTTAACTTGTGCACGCGACTGCGCTGCCGAAGGCAGTGGGGACCCGGTGCGAGTTTTTCCCCGATCAGAAATGATTTTTTTTTAGGGGGCACGAAGGCTCAGGGAAGGAATACGCGCGCGCAGCGCGTGTATCTTTGAAGTTGTGCGCGCGCAGCGCGCACGGGACTGAGCTGCCGAAGGCAGTGGGGACCCGGTGCGAGTTTTTACCCAATCAGAAATGATTTTTTTTTTTTTTTTTTTTTCTTTTTTTAACACTAATATTTTCAAATTTCAATACTTCAATTTCTAATTATGATTAAATTATTTTTAATACATCATTCGAAAGATATTTTAAAGTTCTTTTAAATTATCGAAAGTTTTGAACAGATTTTCACGTTTTGAGATGTCCTGAATACGTTTTCTTTTGTATCTCAGCTACTAATTAAAATAATTTCATAAGTAATACATCATTGGAAAGCTTTTTTGAATTCGAGTCGAACAGTGGAATACAGAAATTTGTACCGCCAGATGGCGCTGTTATATTTTCTAATTTCAATATTTCAATTTCTAATTATGATTAAATTATTTTTAATGCATCATTCGAAAGATATTTTGAAGTTCTTTTAAATTATCGAAAGTTTTCTCCAGATTTACACGTTTTGAGGTTTCCTGAATCAAGTTTCTTTTATGGCACTGTAATATTTTCAAATTTCAATATTTCAATTTCTAATTATGATTAAATTATTTTTAGTACATCATTCGAAAGATATTTTAAAGTTCTTTTATATCATTCAAAGATTTCAACAGATTTACACGTTTTGAGGTGTCCTGAATTCGTTTTCTTTTGTATCTCAGCTACTAATTAAAATAATTTCATAAGTAATACATCATTGGAAAGCTTTATTGAATTGGAATTGAACAGTGGAATACAGAAATTTGTACCGACAGATGGCACTGTATTATTTTCAAATTTCAATATTTCAATTTCTAATTATGATTAAATTATTTTTAATACATCATTCGAAAGATATTTTAAAGTTCTTTTAAATTATCGAAGGTTTTCACCTGATGTACACGTTTTGAGGTGTCCTGAATCAATTTTCTTTTATGGCGCTGTAATATGCACAGAGCGCACGGGGCTGCGCTGCCGAAGGCAGTGGGGACCCGGTGCGAGTTTTTACCCGATGAGAAATGATTTTTTTTTTTTTTAGGGGGCACGAAAGGTCAGGGAAGGTATACGCGCGCGCAGCGCGTATATCCCTTAAGTTGTGCGCGCGCAGCGCGCACGGGACTGCGCTGCCGAAGGCAGTGGGGACCCGGGCCGACTTTTTACCCAATCAGAAATGATTTTTTTAAATTTCTTTTCTTAACACTAAAAGTTACTTTTTGTTTCTGTTACTGTTAGTTTTCTTTTCTTAAGAATAAAAATATGACTTCAGAAGGAATATGTGCGCGCAGCGCACGTATACCTTCACACGTGCGCGCGCATGGGTCTGCGCTGCCGAAGGCAGTGGGGACCCGGTGCGAGTTTTTACCCGATCAGAAATGATTTTTTTAGGGGGCACGAAAGGTCAGGGAAGGTATACGCGCGCGCAGCGCGTGTATCCCTTACGTTGTGCGCGCGCTGCGCGCACGGGACTGCGCTGCCGAAGGCAGTGGGGACCCGGGCCGACTTTTTACCCAATCAGAAATGATTTTTTTTTTAAATTTATTTTCTTAACACTAAAAATTACTGTTAGTGATTCATTAATTTTAGTGATTCATTTGAAAATACTGACCCGCTAGCGGGCGAAGCCAGCTAGTCTCCTTATATTATTAAAATCTGTACGCGTGTGTGTGTGTGTGTCTGTCTGTGAGAAACGGCTTGACGCGGCAAAAGCTCGACCGCTAACGGTCGCACGGACTTCGAACAGGTACCGATGGACAGAGAATTTATCGCAGATCTGGGTTATCTAATTTGCTAAACGATGCGACCCTAATTAGCGGAGATATTAATTAAAATGTCGACCATTGTCTAACGAAAAATGACCCAGAATTCATGATTAAATGCTTAAAAAGCGACATTTTTACGGAAAAGGTGGAAAATAAATTAGAAATATCAGTCGTATCGTTACAAACAAGATACCATTGGAAAGGGCTTTTTTTTCTTAAACCGATGGTTTAAACGGCTTATCGATCGGACAGTTAGATTTTTTAAAATTAACTAAACTATAAAAAAATATTGGCAACAAATCACAAGAATCTTAGCTTTGCAGACTTTTCGTCTACAGCAGTCTTCAACGGAAACACATCTGGTATTTAATGAAGTCACCTGTTTCGTACTGCGATTAAAAATTGCAAATTTCTATTTTCTTCAATTTTTCAAATTTTATACATTTTATTTAGTATATAATATTTACACCACAAAACAAACTTGCATTTCAAATTTCATCGATTTTCGTCAATAAACAAAAGATTTACATTTTAATTGCAAAATATATTATATCTTTATCTTTCCAGACATTTTTGCAATATTCTAATACGCGTATTTCAATTTCTAATTACGATTGATTTATTTTTTATGCATCATACGAAAGATATTTTAAAGCAGTGTTGGGCATCAATCGATTAAATTTTCAATCAACTAATTAGTTGACTAAAAATTTAATCACGATTAATTTAATCACAACTAACGGTTATTCATTTGCTGCAAATAAAAATTCAATCGCGATTAAATTAATCGGAAAACAGACGACTAACCGTTAGTTGCGATTAAATTAATCGTGATTAAATCAATCGTGATTAATATTTCAGTCATTTGCTGCAACTAAAAATTCAATCATGATTAAATTATTCGAGAAGCAGACAACTAACCGTTATTCATGATTAAATTATTCATGATTAAATCAATCGTGATTAATATATTAGTTGCAGCAAATGATTAACTGTTAATCATGACTAAATTAATCATGATTAAATTAATCGTGATTGAATTGTAGTTGTATTCATAGCTGATATTCCCCCCCCCCCTTTTCTCAGATGATTAAATGATGCCGCTATATTTTTGATAGCAATTTTCAGTAACGGTTTTTAAAAACTTTCCAACAAGGTTGAAAAATGTTAATCACTTCGGTTTGTCTGTCTGTCCGCGCTCTAGCTCTAACTCCCGTAAATATTTATGGAATTTCTTGAAACTGATATACGTTATTCAAGTTCACTATCGAATGTTCCCTATTGAAAGTGGAGTAAATACCTCTACTGCTCTGTATACAGGGACACCCGAAAGTATTCCAAAGCATTGTAATCTATGGGAGGTATTTCTATAATGCATATTTTAATACTTTTACTGTACACAAATCTTAATGAAATTGAAATATGTCATTCAAATTTAATATTGGATGTTTCTTATGTAAAATGGAGTAAATATCAGCACTGTTTTGTTTACAGGGATACTCGAAAGTATTCCAATGCATTGTGTTCTATGAGAGGTATTTCTATAAAATAAATTTTTATTGCCGAAACGTCAGTGGAGGCCCTCTGTTGAGACTCAAAACGGTTTTGGGCTCTGTCTGTGTGTTTGTCTGTCTGTCTTTCTGTCTGTCGCGCGATAGCGGCCGCAAAAATGGCTCTATTGACTTGAAATTTGGTACACATGTTCATGAGCCCTACGAAATCAGCTGCATACTTTTTGGTATGTATTCCATTTGTAGTTCATATACAGGGACATGCCAAAGTTTTTCTTATCATTACGGCCTATGGGAGAAATTTGTATGTATCGCGATAGCGGCCACAAAAATCACGCTATTGACTTGCAATTTGGTACACGTGTTCATGAGCCCAACGGAATCAGCTGTATAGTTTTAGGTGTGTATTCCATTTGTAGTTCGTGTGCAGGGACACGCCAAAGATTTTCTATCATTACGGCCTATGGGAAGAATCTGTATGTACCGCGATAGCCACCGCAAAAATCAAGCTGTTGACTTCCAATTTTTGCCGAAACGTTAGTGGAGTCCCTCTGTTGAGACTCAAAAGGATTTTGGGTTCCGTCTGTTGTCTGTCTGCCTGTCTGTCGTGCGATAGCGGCCGCAAAAATCACGCTATTGACTTGAAATTTTGTACACATGTTCATGATCCCCCCGAAATTAGCTGTACAGTTTTAGGTGTGCATTTAATTTGTAATTCGTGTACAGGGAAACGCCAAAGTTTTTGAAGTGAAAACTTCTTTAGGCGCGTTAAGCACTTTTGGGTGAACAAAAATCATTGAACTCCCGTCATCGTCAGCGAACGCTTTCCATCCTTGTATGATACAAAAAATGTATCATACAATTAACTTGCTAATGTGAAGTGTTAATAATTATATACTGTATATTGTTTTAAAATCTGGTGCGGCTCTACTCTCATCTCCGGGCACTGTCTCTATTGCAGTTAAACCTCACAAAACCGTGAGTAAGCCCAAAGCTGCCATTTTTCTCATGTTTTTACAATCTGGTGCGGCTGTACACGACTTATCTCATCTCCGGACACTGTTACTCAAGATTGCGGCCGGAAACTTTGCAGTTAGACCTCACAAAACCATGAGAAAGGTCAAAGCCGCCATTTTTCGAAAGTTTTTACAATCTGGTGCGGCTCTACACGACTTCACTCATCTCCGGACACTGTCTCTTAAAGATTGCAGCCGGAAACCACACAACTATGACAAAGACAAAAGCCGCCATTTTTCTCACGTTTTTAAAATCTGGTGCGGCTCTACACGACTTCTCTCATCTCCGGACACTGTCTCTTAAAGATTGCAGCCGGAAACGTTCCATTTAGACCTCACAGAACAGTGATAAAGGCCAAAGCCTCCATTTTTCTCAGGTTTTTACAATCTGGTGCGGCTCTACACGACTTCTCTCATTTCCGGACACTGTCTCTATTGCAGTTAGACCTCACAGAACCGTGATAAAGGCCAAAGCCTCCATTTTTCTCACGTTTTTACAATCTGGTGCGGCTCTACACGACTTCTCTCATCTCCGGACACTGTCTCTATTGCAGTTAGACCTCACAAAACAGTGAGAAAGGCCAAAGCAGCCATTTTTCTCACGTTTGTACAATCTGGTGCGGCTCTACACGACTTCTCTCATCTCCGAACACTGTCTCTATTCCAGTCAGACCTCACAAAACCGTAATAAAGGCCAAAGCCGCCATTTTTCTCACGTTTTTACAATCTGGTGCGGCTCTACACGACTTCTCTCATCTCCGCACACTGTCTCTATTCCAGTTAGACCTCACAAAACAGTGAGAAAGGTCAAAGCAGCCATTTTTCTCACGTTTCTACAATCTGGTGCGGCTCCACACGACTTCTCTCATCTGCGGACACTGTCTCTATTGCATTTAGACCTCACAAAACCGTGATAAAGGCCAAAGCCGCAATTTTTCTCACGTTTTTACAATCTGGTGCGGCTCTACACGACTTCTCTCATCTCCAGCCGCTGTCTGTTAAAGATTGCAGCCGGAAACGTTGCATTTAGACCTCACAGAACCGTGAGAAAAGCCAAAGCCGCCATTTTTCTCACGCTTTTGCAATCTGGTGCGGCTCTACACGACTTTTCTCATTACCAGACACTTTCTCTTAAAGATTGCAGCCGGAAACGTTGCAGTTAGACCTCACAAAACTGTGAGAAAGGCCAAAACCGCCATTTTTCTCACGTTCTTACAATCTGGTGCGGCTCTACACGAATTCTCTCATCTCCGGACACTGTCTCTATCGCAGTTATACCTCACAAAAAAGCGTGAGAAAGGACAAAGCTGCCATTTTTTTCACGTTTTTACAATATGGTGCGGCTCTACACGACTTCTCTCATCTCCGGACACTGTCTCTATTGCAGTTAGCGCATTAAATAAAATTGTAATATAATTTTTGTAGTAGTAGTTTACATTAATGAATAAAAAAACACTTCATTTAAAAGTATTTCCTATACAATAAAATATTCCCTGGCAATTCAAGAAATGCACAAGTAATTGTTCACGTTTTCACTTTTGTCGGCACTCCCGAAGTGCAACTGTCTTTTTTTTTTATCATTACGGCCTATTTGAAGAATTTGTATGTACCGCGATAGCGGCCCCCAAAATAACGCTATTGACTTGCAATTTGGTACACATATGCATGAGCCCAACGGAATTAGCTGTATAGTGTTAAGTGTGTATTCCATTTGTCGTTCGTGTACAGGGACACACCAAAGTTTTTCTTATTTTTACGGCCTATGGAATGAATTTGTATGTACCGCAATAGCGGCCGCAAAAATCCTTCGATTGACTTGCAAATTGGCGCACACGTTCCAGCTTTGCATATAAGTAGCTGTATAATTTTTATTGCTATATTTTTTATAAACTGTGTACAGGGACACGCCAAAATTCTTAACATTACGGCGCATGGGGTGAATTTCGCTTAAATGCATTTTAATATCATTACTTTGCAATGAAGAAAATGAAACTAGCGTACGTGAGTAAGATGCTTAAACTTATGTTGTTTGAAGAAAATATGTGCTCTTAAGCTTTCTAATTAATGTACAGGATCTTACAAAAGTGTTCTGACAATGTCACATAGTCATCCAAACGATGTTAAATTTGGAACAATTATTAATTTTAAACGCAAAATAAGCTGAATAGTTTTGACTGGTGTATACAATGTTTATGGCTCGTTTACAAAGACACACGACAGAATTTCGTAACATTAGAGTCTATGGACAAATTTTTAATTTAAGCGTGCACTTTCATGCGTTTATGCTGAATTGAACTTAATAAAGTTAACATACTTTATAAAGATGCTTAAAATCATGTTTACTCTTAAAAAGGTTATGTATAGACTAAATAATTTATGGGACCACACAAAATAATTCCGAGTATGTACTGTAATCATCCAAATGATGTCAAATTAGTTTGAATTATTAATGAGTTATAATTATTAGGTTTATTCTTAATATTGGTGTTTATAATGACTGTGGCTACTTTTTCGGGATACATAAAGGAATTTCGTACTATTACGGTCTATAGTCGGTATTTCTTATAAGTGTATTTTAACAAGGTTACACCCCATCAAATATAATGAAATTTTATTAGAATTTTAAAAGTATGTTTTCCTGTTGAAAATTGTGGGCATAGAATTGATAATTAGTTTAAAGGTTACGCAAAATATTTCCGATATGCTATGTAATTCTTTTTTTTTTTTTTTTTTGTATGAAATTTGATAGTTGTGAAATTTGGTATTTATGAATTTCAGGGAAATAATACAAGACCGTCGTTTATTAAGAATACATATTGTTGCGTACTTAGGGGTTCGTAAGTTCTCAGAGAATGAAAGGCGAAACTTGCAAAAATTCAGTGATTTATTCACAGAAAGTTCCAGAAAAATACAGGTCTATAAACAAAGCATCAGCTTCAATTCAACCAGTAAACATATCTTAAACAATAGCCGTTAAAACAACAGTACAAACTGTTTATCAATAACACATAAAGCAAGTCTCATTTAAAGAGGCTCAAAGCAAAGCAAGCATTTGACGAAACTGACACACATCTGAGACTGATCGTCTTGGCGAAAATAATGCTCCTTTTATACTTTTCTATCGAACACAGACTGTTCTGGAAAATTCTCGTATTACATCAGCCAATGAAATTAGAGCTTCCATATTTGGTATATCGCTAATAAGGATTTTCTCGTCAAGGTCATCAAAAAAATCCCCCACCCCACCCCACCCAACCCCCAAAAGGGGTAAAAGGGATGGGGTCTTTCACAAAATCCCGTTACAATGGGTGTTGGACACACGTAAATAAGCCACACAGTAAAATTTGTGACCTCAGCTCATAGATATCCACGGATGAATTTAGTGCTAAAAGGGGGGATCGAATTTCCCCCTCGTAACTCCCCTCCCAAAAAAAATCGAAAATCGGAAAAAATCAAAAATGAGTTTTTGCAAATACCTTCAAGAAGACGCTTGGCTTTTTTTTTTTCTTTTTATATCTTTGAGCTATTATTGCTAGAATTTTACTCGAAAATCCATGCATTGCTAATTTTGCCTCCGAAAATCCTTTTTACTCCCTCTCCCCCTTAAAAATCCAAAATTCCAAAATCGCAGAAAAAAATTCTTTTGTACTTAAGTCTAGTCTGCCCATCTGCAGTTTCTTCACCGTGAAGTAATTTGGAGCAAGTCATGCTTATAAAGGTGTTTTTGCCTTCTGCACCTCCGAAAATCATTTTCACCCCCTTCCCGCCCCTTAAAAATCCAAAACTCCAAAATCGCAGAAAATGATTTTTTCGTATTCAAATCTAGTCTTCCCATCTGCAACTTCTTCACTGTGAAGTAATTTGGAGCCGAGTTATACTTATAAATGTGTTTGCCTTAGGCGCCTCCGAAAATCTGATTTTTACCCCTTACCCCCCTTAAAAATCCAAAATTCCAAAATCGCAGAATTTTTTTTTTTTTTTTTGTATTCAAGTCTAGTCTCCCCAGCTGCAATTTCTTCACCGTGAAGTAATTTGGAGCCGAGTTATGCTTATAAAGGTGGTTTTTGCCTTCTGCTCCCCCCCGGGGGGGGGGAACGGGGGTATTTCGCAAAATCCCGTCTTAGTGAGCGTCAGGGTCCTAAACTCAACCTACTCACCTAAAATTGTGACTATCTCCCATAGGATCGCCACAGCCGTGTTAAGTCAGTGAGTGAATGAATGAATGAATGAATCAGTGAGTTTACTCTTTTATATATATAGATTAATACTAGCAGGCTTTGCCCGCTTCGTTGGTCACTATATTTAAATGAATTAAAAAAATAATCTATATTTTTTATATAGTTCTACAAATTAATACTAAAAAGAAAATACATTGAAATTGCTTAAAAACTTCGCTTCGGGCCCTCTCTGACTTCGGCAGACTTCTTCAACGCAACGACTTGGTACTGGATAATTTAATTTAATTTAATTTATAGAAATGTCAATAATACAGGAAATACTGCATTAGTCATTTTCTTTTTGATAATAAACAGAACGGAAAACGCATAATATTTTACATGGAGATATTTTGTATAATTAGACCAATTAAAAAAAAAAAAAAATTTTCCTTTTTTTCCACACTCACATTACAAAAATATTTAAAATAAAATTGAGAAAAATTGTGCAAAAAAACAAAAAGCTTAGACCTCTTGGCGGAACTTGAAATTTGGCACTGAAGTAACTTGGACGTTTCTCGCCAAAATGTTTACTTAGGCATTTGCGATACCCGTATCAACTCATCGCCGAAATGACAACAAAATTATACATAATTATACTTTTATGTACCATGCTTTTAAATTTTCTGTTGAATCTTATAGCTATAGAACTACATTAGCACTTTATCAACGTGTAGAAAATTTTAAAGTGATAATGACGTCATTTTTGTGAGATGCCTAATTTATTTTTTTACAATATTTTAATGTTCACGTTTAATTAAATGTATTTATTTTTATGTCAAAAGAAAATGAACGCGTATTTATTTATTTATTTTATTTATTTATTTATTTTATTTTTTATTTTTATTTATTTTTATTTATTTATTTTTTTTTTTTTTTGGGGGGGGGGGGGGGCAACTATTAAATTATAACGAATATTTATTTTCATATTTTCATTAATTAAAAGAAAACTTTGCAACGTAATATCTTTAATAACTTCAGTTATATAGTGTCCACAGAAAAAATGAACAATTTTTAGAGCTCTTTTAAAAAATATAACATCTATGCAGTATCTTTTTAAAAAAATCATCCGTTTTACTAAAAGAAAAAAAAAAGGCCGACTTTCATAACCAAAGTAGTTAAATCTAGACCAATCAAAAATAGCAGTGGTCCACCCGGAGGTGCTCCCGACAAAATCTTTGCCTTTTATTTATATAGATTAGTCAAAAATTAAAATTACATTAAAAATAACTAATCTAATTACAAACAAATATTCAGTGTGTAATATGACAAAATTTCTTGTGTATTATACTTACTTAAAAAAAATTTGGAGTGACTCTACTCGACTTTCCGAACATTAAGTAATTAATGATTGTATAAATATAGGAAGAGAAGTCCTTAAACAAACAAGAGAGAAAATTACTATAGGGTATTTGATTATTTTTGTTTATATAGTATGTTGTTCATTTACATCACTGCTCCTCAAATAATTTGAGCCCACAGATGATAAGGATAAAGAAATTTTCGTTGTGTCCCTGTAAAAATCTATAAATGCTGGACTCACCAAAATCTATATAGTTCGTGCGATGGTGAACTATAATATTCAAATAAATTTTCAGCTGAATTTGATGAGGTGTTTAGGCGCTATTAATTTGAAGCCGCAACCACAATAATAAAGAATTTTTTGTGTCCCTGTGAAAAAAAATGTAAGTGCTAGATTCGCCAAAATTCCTAGAGTTCGTGTCTATCTATAACACGTATATACATTTTCAGATCAATCGCGTTTAGACGCTATTGCATTTTAAAAATTTGAGACCATAGAGCATAATGGTAAAGACTTTTTCGTTTTATCCCTGTAACAAATCTATACGTGCTAAATTCACCAAAATCTATCCATTATGTTCAACGGTGACCTTTAACATATGTATAAATTTTCAGCTCAAACAGATGAGGCGTTTAGACTCTATCGCATTTTAAACACAATTTGAGCTGTTAAGCAACAATGATAAAGATTTTTTCTTTGTGTTTCTCTATAAAAAACTTAAAGCGCTACACAGTCAAAATTTCATATAGTTAGCGTGACGGTGATTTAAAACATGCATATAAATTTTCAGCTTAACCGATATGGCGTTTAGACGCTATCACACTTTAAAGAATTTGAGCTTAATAATAAAGAATTTTTCGATGTGTTCTGTAAAAGAACTATATGCGCTAGATTCACCAAAATCTATACACTTTAAGCAACAGCGACCTATAGCATGTGCATACAGTTTCAGCTTAATTGAATAAGATGTTTAGACGCTATCGCACTTAAAATGTTTGAGTCTATATAGACCATAATGATAAAAAAAAAAAGAGAATACAAAGAAATATCGTCAAGAAATATTTTATTGTGCAGGAAATATACTTTTAAATGAAGTGTTTTTTTAATTCATTAACATAAACTAATACTACAAAAATTATATTAAAATTTTATTTAATGCACTAACTGCAATAGAGACAGTGTCCGGAGATAAGTCGTGTAGAGCCGCGCCAGATTGTAAAAACGTGAGAAAAATGGCGGCTTTGGCCTTTCTTACGGTTTTGTGAGGTCTAACTGCAACGTTTCCGGTTGCAAACTTTAAGAGACAGTGGCCGGAGATGAGAGAAGTCGTATAAAGACGCACCAGATTGTAAAAACGTGATAAAAATGGCGGCTTTGGCCTTTCTCACGGTTTAGTGAGGTCTAAATTGAATAGAGACAGTGTCCGGAGATGAGAGAAGTCGTGTAGAGCCGCACAAGATTGTAAAAACGTGAGAAAAATGGCGGTTTTGGCATTTCTCATGGTTCTGTGAGGTCTAACTGCAACGTTTCCAGCTGCAATCTTTAAGAGACAGTGTCCGGAGATGAGAGAAGTCGTGTAGAGCCGCACCAGATTGTAAAACCGTGAGAAAAATGGCGGCTTTCGCCTTTCTCACGGGTTGGTGAGGTCTCTGGAATAGAGACAGTGTCCGGAGATGAGAGAAGTCGTGTAGAGCCGCACCAGATTCTAAACACGTAAGAAAATGACGGCTTTGGGCTTTCTCACGGTTTTGTGAGCTCTAACTGCAATAGACAAAATGTCCGGAGATGAGAGAAGTTGTGTACAGCCGCACCAGATGGTAAAAATCTGAGACAAATGGCGGCTTTGGCATTTCTCACGGTTTTATGAGGTCTAACTGCAACGTTTCCGGCTGCAATCTTTAAGAGACAGTGGCTGGAGATGAGAGAAGTCGTGTAGAGCCACACCAGATTGTAAAACCGTGAGAAAAATGGCGGCTTTGGCCTTTCTCACGGTTTGGTGAGGTCTAACTAGAATAGAGACTGTGTCCGGAGATGAGAGAAGTCGTGTAGAGCCGCACCAGATTGTAAACACGTGAGAAAAATGACGGCATTGGGCTTTCTCACGGTTTTGTGAGGTCTAACTGCAACGTTTCCAGCTGCAATCTTTAAGAGACAGTGTCCGGAGATGAGAGAAGTCGTGTAGAGCAGCACCAGATTGTAAAACCGTGAGAAAAATGGCGGCTTTGGCCTTTCTCACGGGTTGGTGAGGTCTAACTGGAATAGAGACAGTGTCCGGAGATTAGAGAAGTCGTGTAGAGCTGCACCAGATTAGAAACACGTAAGAAAAATGACGGCTTTGGGCTTTCTCACGGTTTTGTGAGGTCTAACTGCAATAGACACAATGTCTGGAGATGAAAGAAGTTGTGTACAGCCGCACCCGATGGTAAAAAACCTGAGAAAAATGGCGGATTTGGCATTTCTCACGGTTTTATGAGGTCTAACTGCAACGTTTCAGGCTGCAATCTTTAAGAGACAGTGGCTGGAGATGAGAGAAGTCGGGTAGAGCCGCACCTGATTGTAAAACCGTGAGAAAAATGGCGGCTTTGGCCTTTCTCACGGTTTGGTGAGGTCTAACTGGAATAGAGACTGTGTCCGGAGATGAGAGAAGTCGTGTAGCGCCACACCAGATTGTAAACACTTGAGAAAAATGACGGCTTTGGGCTTTCTCACGGTTTTGTGAGGTCTAACTGCAATTGACACAATGTCCGGAGATGCGTGAAGTTTTGTAGAGCCGCACCCAATGGTAAAAACCTGAGAAAAATGGCGGTTTTGGCCTTTCTCACGCTTCTGTGAGGTCTAACTACAACGTTTCCGGCTGCAATCTTTAAGAGACAGTGGCTGGAGATGAGAGAAGTCGTGTAGAGCCGCATCCGATGGTAAAAACGTGAGAAAAATGGCGTCTTTGGCCTTTCTCACTGTTTTATGAGGTCTAACTGCATCGTTTCCGGCTGCAATCTTTAAGAGACAGTGGCCGAAGATGAGAGAAGTCGTGTAAAGACGCAGCAGATTGTAAAAACATGAGAAAAATGGCGGCTTTGGCCTTTCTCACGGTTTTGTGAGGTCTAACTGCAATAGAGACAGCGTCCGGAGTGAGAGAAGTCGTGTAGAGCCGCACCAGATTGTAAAAACGTGAGGAAAATGGCGGCTTTGGTCTTTCTCACGGTTTTGTCAGCTCTAACTGCAACGTTTCCGGCTGCAGTCTTTAATAGACAATGTCCGGAGGTGAGAGAAGTTGTGTGGAGCCGCACCAGATTGTGAAAACGTGAGAAAAATGGCGGCTTTGGGCCTTCTCACGGTTTGGTGAGGTCTAACTGGAATAGTGACAGTGTCCGGAGATGATACAAGTCGTGTAGAGCCGCACCAGATTGTAAACTCGTGAGAAAAATGGCGGTTATGGCCTTTCAAACGGTTTTGTGAGGTCTAACTGCAACGTTTCCAGCTGCAATCTTTAAGAGACAGTGTCCGGAGATGAGAGAAGTCGTGTAGAGCAGCACCAGATTGTAAAACCGTGAGAAAAATGGCGGCTTTGGCCTTTCTCACGGGTTGGTGAGGTCTAACTGGAATAGAGACAGTGTCCGGAGATTAGAGAAGTCGTGTAGAGCTGCACCAGATTAGAAACACGTAAGAAAAATGACGGCTTTGGGCTT
Source organism: Salticus scenicus (assembly GCA_963930645.1). NCBI lineage: Eukaryota > Metazoa > Arthropoda > Arachnida > Araneae > Salticidae > Salticus > Salticus scenicus. The sequence goes on along the minus strand of OZ005649.1, from coordinate 402,149,395 downwards.
TCTCACGGTTTTGTGAGGTCTAACTGCAATAGACACAATGTCGGGAGTGAGAGAAGTCGTGTAGAGCCGCACCAGATTGTTAAAACGTGAGAAAAGATGCATTCAAAACATTGTATTCCTGAGAAAGCAACATAAAAAAATTCTCTAATTTGGGTAGACTCACGTTTTTATCCGTGGGTCAAAAATTAATGCTAACCCGACTCGCACCCGTCGCAGAACGCTACCTGAATAATATACATCAGTTTCAGGTCATTCTAACTAAACTATGATAAGAAAAGCTGATGGACAGATTGACAGTCATATAGACAGACCGAAATGTGAAGTCCTAAATACATTTAAAAGATATTGAAAAATGTTTTACTGTGAATTCTTATTCTTTCTTATATAAAATTTATCATTAATTACTGATTTAATCGTTAGTCATAACACTTTTGATTAATGATTGATTCAATCATTAGTCATAAATATACGATTAACGATTGATTTATTCGTTATTCATAAAAAAATATGATTAATGATTAAATTATTCGTTAGTCGTAAAATATACGATTAACGATTAATTTAATCGTCAATCAAAACATTTGCGATTAATGATTAAATTAATCGTTAATCAGAATATTTATGATTAACGATTAATTTAATCATTAGTCAAAATATTTTTGATTAACGATTGAATTAATCATTAGTCAAAATATTTTTGATTAACGATTAATTTAATCATTAATCGTTAGTCATCCAGATGATTGAATTTTGCCCAACACTGTTTTAAAGTTCTTTTACATAATTCAAAGTTTTCAACAGATTTACACGTTTTGAGGTCTCCTGAATCAGTGTTCTTTCATGGCGCTGTAATATTTTCAAATTTCAATATTTCAATTTCTAATTATGATTAAATTATTTTTAATACATCATTCGAAAGATATTTTAAAGTTCTTTTAAATTATCGAAAATTTTCACCAGATTTACACGTTTTGAGGTGCCCTGATTCAATTTTCTTTTATGGCGCTGTATTATTTTCAAATTTCAATATTTCAATTTCTAATTACGATTAAATTATTTTTAATACATGATTCGAAAGATATTTTAAAGTTCTTTTATATTATTCAAAGTTTTCAACAGATTTACACATTTTGAGGTCTACTGAATTCGTTTTCTTTTGTATCTCAGCTACTAATTAAAATAATTTCATAAGTAATACATCATTGGAAAGCTTTTTCGAATTGGAATGGAACAGTGGAATACAGAAATTTGTACCGCCAGATAGCGCTGTAATATTTTCAAATTTCAATATTTCAATTTTTTATTATGATTAAATTATTTTTAATACATCATTCGAAAGATATTTTAAAGTTCTTTTTAATTATCGAAAGTTTTCACCAGATTTACACGTTTTGAGGTGTCCTGAATCAAATTTCTTTTATGGCGCTGTAATATTTTCAAATTTCAATATTTCAATTTCTAATTTGGTTTAATTATTTTTAATACATCATTCGAAGGATGTAGGTTAATTAAGAGGGCCTCAAAGGGTGGAGAAGGAATAGGCGTGGACCGCGCGCGTATCCCTTAACTTGTGCGCGCGCAGAGCGTACGGGACTGCGCTGCCGAAGGCAGTGGGGACCCGGTGCGAATTTTTACCCGATCAGAAATTATTTTTTTTTAGGGGGCACGAAGGGTCAGGGAAGGAATACGCGCGCGCAGCGCGTGTATCTGTTGTAAAATTTATACCCTTTCCGTGTTGATTCTCAAATTTAAATTTAAATTCATTTACTACTTAAATATAATTTAAATTCACGTTATAACCTTTAAAATTTAAGTTATTAATTAAATGAATTATAGCGTTTAGTGCTATTTTCTCTTTTGATGCTGCCATTTGAGTTAAAGATATATTAAAATTAAAAAGCTTAATGATAATTACTTTTAGTTAAAAATTATATTCCTTATTGATATATTTATGTTTAAGTCTTTTGAAATAACTTTAATTACTTACCTCATATTTAAAAGCATATTTTATTAAAATTAACTTAAAGAAAAATATGTTTAAATCCTTTTACGGATTGTTTATTTCGCTACTTAGCGAGGAGATGTAATATTTTTTCAACTGCAGAGTCTCTTTGCTAAGCCCATAGATGGCGGCTGACTCGCAGCGTCGTGTTGCTATAGTTATGGGAGGCGTTCCTATTCTACAGCATCTAGTAGCTGTTACTTTGAATCCGTTTCGTGACTATAAAAAGGAGGTAGGAAATATGTAATCAGTCTCTTAAGCTCTGAAGCCCTTAATCTTTTAAGCTTTTATGTTTTTTCAGTTTAGCTCAAAGTCATGAGCTGGTATTTCGATATAATTATAAACTGTTTAGTTTTATTATGATTGTAAATTACGTTTTTGTGACTTGTTCGTTTAGTGAAAAGTAGCTTTCTATTTGAACTCAGTATGGCAGTATTTTTAAGGGTATTTAACCGTTCGTCAGCAACCTTTCTAAAATTGTTTCAGCTGATTTAATGTTATTCATCATTTTGTTTCAACTTTAATAAACTGTTTTAATTGAACTTTCGTCTTCAATGAATGCCACATATATTTATCTTCTTTATAGCTTTTTAGAGCTGAGCAACTATCATTTCACTGCACTGCTAACTCTGCTAACTTGATATATGTGGAAATTGTTTTTTTCACAATAGTATCCCTGAAGTTGTGCGCGCGCAGCGCGCACGGAACTGCGCTGCCGAAGGCAGTGGGGACACGGTGCGAGTTTTTACCCGATTAGAAATGATTTTTTTAGGGATACGAAGGGTCAGGGAAGGAATACGCGCACGCAGAGCGTGTATCCCTTAAGTTGTGCGCGGCGATCGCTTCCGATCTGTTGGAAATATCGAAAATACACCTGTACGAGGAGAAAGAGCATTTATTACCGATTCTTACGGTACAATTTTTTTTTAAAAAAAATACGGTTTTTTTATATTTTTAAAAAAAGTTTTAAAAAGGGTCGAAAATTTCGTTTTTTCGCGGTCGTCTTTTTTGAAACGCCCTGTACGACAGGGTAACAATTCCATTTCTTAACAACTGGTATATAAAGAAAGGCCATTTAATCCTCTTTCGAACCATATAAACATTTTTACAAAATACGGATTACCGATCCATTTTTTTAGATTTTACGAAACATCGATTTTTTCTCAAAATATTTTATAACTCAAAAGTGTTTAGAGATAAATCATTTCCTTTTTTTTTGTATATACATCTCGCTTTCATAATTTAACTCCCAAAAGATTGAGAGAAAATTTCAAAAACTGAATGAGTTATAAATTTTTTAATTTTCAGTATCGCGGCAGTCTTCGATGAAAAAACCATTGCAAATGCTTTACTTCATTCGGAAATGAAAACCGTAATCAAATAATGTAGATTACCATAGCAACCTGTTCAAAGAGGTTCATTTCTCCACGGAAGTTAAGAAAAAAAAAAACAGCGAGGTCACATATGTATTGGTTCTGTGATTAAAAATTGCAATATTCTAATGCGCGTATTTCAATTTCTAATTACGATTAATTTATTTTTTCTCCATCATTGGAAAGATATTTTAAAGTTCTTTTTTTTTACTTAAAGTTTTCAACAGATTTACACGTTTTGAGGTATCCTGAATTAATTTTCTTCTGTATCTCGGCTACTAATTAAAATAATTTCATAAGTAATACATCATTAGAAAACTTTTTTGAATTGGAATCGAACAGTGGAATACAGAAATTTGTACCGCCAGATGGCGCTGTAATATTTTCAAATTTAAATATTTCAATTTCTAATTATGATTAAATTATTTTTAATGCATCATTCGAAAGATATTTTAAAGTTCTTTTAAATTGTCGAAAATTTTCACCAGATTTATACGTTTTGAGGTCTCCTGAATCATTTTTCTTTTATGGCGCTGTAATATTTTCAAATTTCAATATTTCAATTTCTAATTATGATTAAATTATTTTTAATACATCATTCGAAAGATATTTTAAAGTTCTTTTAAATTATCGGAAGTTTTCACCAGATTTACACGTTTTGAGGTGTCCTGAATTAGTTTTCTTTTGCATCTCAGCTATAATTAAAATAATTTCATAAGTAAGACATCATTAGAAAGCTTTTTTGAATTGGAATCAAACAGTGGAACACAGAAATTTGTACCGCCAGATGGCGCTGCAATATTTTCAAATTTCAATATTTCAATTTCTAATTATGATTCAATTATTTTTAATACATCATTCGAACGATATTTTAAAGTTCTTTTAAATTATCGAAAGTTTTCACCAGATTTACACGTTTCGAGGTGTCCTGATTACGTTTACTTTTGCATCTCAGCCAAATGAGTTAGATCGTTCAAAATTGGTATACGTAGGTTAATTAAGAGGGCCTGAAAGGGTGGAGAAGAAATAGGCGTGCACCGCGCGCGTACCCCTAACTTGTGCGCGCGCAGCGCGCACGCGACTGCGCTGCCGAAGGCAGTGGGGACCCGGTGCGAATTTTTTCCCGATCAGAAATGATTTTTTTTTTAGGGGGCACGAAGGCTCAGGGAAGGAATACGCGCGCGCAGCGCGTGTATCCCCGAAGGTGTGCGCGCGCAGCGCGCACGGGACTGCGCTGCCGAAGGCAGTGGGGACCCGGTGCGAGTTTTTACCCGATCAGAAATGATTTTTTTTTTTTAGGGGGCACGAAGGGTCAGGGAAGGAATACGCGCGCGCAGCGCGTGTATCCCTTAAGTTGTGCGCGCTGCTGCGCTGCCGAAGGCAGTGGGGACCCGGTGCGCATTTTTACCCGATCAGAAATGATTTTTTTTAGGGGGCACGTAGGGTCAGGGAAGGAATACGCGCGCAGCGCGTGGGGACCCGGGCCGACTTTTTACCCAATCAGAAATGATTTTTTTTTTTATTTCTTTTCTTAACACTAAAAGTTTCTGTTAGTGATTCATTATTTTTAGTGATTCATTTGAAAATACTGACCCGCTAGCGGGCGAAGCCAGCTAGTAATAGTAATACGTACTCAATCAGGATAAAATTTTTGTATGCATGTAGGAATATGACTCCCTCCCCTAGCACTGTAAATTTTGATCATAAATGTTTTTTTTTTTTTTTTTTTTTTCCAAGGAATTTGTTTATACCTTTAAAATGAATGATTGAACCCTGTATCTATGATTATTTGAATTAGAATTTTTTTTTAAATTAAGTTTTGACCTTTATTTGTTTTTACAATAGAAAATGGTGATTATTTTGGTGTAAATTACATGAATTTGCATAAGGAAATATAGAAGAATGTTTTGTGATAACCACAACACGCTAATGTCTTCAACTTTATGTGTCAACTTTAACATTATTCTATGGGGATGAGAAACATAGGCATTCGTGAAAATTTTCAATCTAGGCTTTTTGACATTTTTATGAATTTGGAGGTGTGAGAAATCATCCTTGAGTATGAGCATTCTACTTTGGAAACTTTGTATTGTATGGCAATATTTCACAGAAACTTGCACAATTAGAATTATTGCATCGAAAAGTACGTATTCGTATGTAAAGTTGTCGAAAAGTATGTATTTATCGAATATGTATAAGTTGTTTATAAAAAAAAAAAATGCAGCTGATTGTTGCAAAATTTATCAGCAAATTAGGATAAAAAAAAAAAACTGTATGAATGAAGTGGAAGAGTACTAGTAGGTGGGGCATTCCAGCCTGCGACTATGCGGGTGATAGACAGAATTCATTTCTCTTAACATGAATATAGTGTGTCCTAGAATAGAAATTTATGAAATCAAATAGAGGATGGAAGATGGAAGGGACTAACAGAATCATTACCTATGCCGATTATTATTATTTTTTTTCTATTTTAGCTCATTTTCCTTTCTCTCATATTCTGAAGAATGCAAGGAGTTAAGTTGATAAGATTTATACATTGTGTGTCCAGAAAATTCTACAATCATTGTAAATATTGAAAATAAAATAGCTCTCTATGTTAAGGCAAATTATCTTCAAAAATGTAGATATTTTTTCTCTAAGAAAATTATCGCAACACTTTAAAATATTCAGGTCATGAATGCACATACTTTGAAAAAATGGTCTCGGATGCTAGGCTTAAAAGAAAAGAAAAAAAAAAAAATGCATGGAATATATCTTGTCACAAAAAAAAGAAGAGGATGGAAAGAAGTTACAGCATTTTTTTATGGTATTCTGAAGACGAGTTTGTCTTATTTAATGAAAAAAATTTTGTTCTGGAATAACCCCATAACTCTCAAAATGATCGATTGTGGTCAGTGACAAATCAAGATATACCAAACAATAAAAAATCAGCGCTTAGATTACAAAGCGTATCTTAAATAACAGTTTGGAGAGCTTTTACAAACAGCGAGAAAACTTCCATTGGTTTTCATAGATGTATTAAATTGGTGCTGAAATCTATTTGAAAAAAAAAAAAAGAAGAAGAAAGAGAGAGAGGGGGGGGGGGGGATTTTGGAGAATGTTCTTTTGCCCTATCTCAAAACTAGAAATTAATATTATTGCTAGTAGCAAGATTGTGCTCTTTTGCATACTGCAAACATCGTATAATATTGATGCAGAGACAATCCAACTGAATTTTTGTCAGAAAAATCTGGTGTGAAACAATCACATGACTTCACCAATTTCCAAGATCTAAAACTGACCTACCTAATCAGGATGACTTAATTTTCCTGCAATAACCAAGCAATACATGAGAAAGGATATCTAAAATGGGCTTATGTAACAATTTTCAAGAAAATCATTAGAGCCCTTTTTGGAGATACTGACATTTACCAAAACTTAGCATACTCAGTTATTGACCAGAAACAATTACTTACAAAAGGATCTCTAAAAGGGGACTAATATGGCAAGTTTGAAAAAAATCCATACAGCTATTTTTCAAGGAAAGCATGCGAGAACTGAAATTGAACTATTTATACAGGATGCCTATCAATTTTCATGAACTAACAAACTATTACATATGAAAGGACATCTAATAGGGTGTTTATATAGCAACATTGAGGAAAAGCATTAGAGCCGTTTTTGAGATACGGACTTACGGTCCCATTCCTGGTTTCCAATTGTCACCAAAAGTTGGAAAAATTATCTGTACTACATCAGATCTGTCTCAATTATGAAGTTTCATAGTTCTACCTTTATTAGTTTCGGAGATATGATAGTCAGAAGATTTCCCACATACACCGACCAATTGCCAAAAGCTACTTTTCTGGACTCAGGTAACCTTAAAACACATAAACCAGTTGAAAACTTGATATCGAATTTTCCGACTGAATACAATAATTGTATTACCTATGATAGTTGGGAAATGGATTATTTCCCATGGGGTACACGTTATTGAAACTGAAAGATGTACAGAAATTTGTACCAATTTAAGACCGTCATAGAGACAATATGAAAACAAGGTTGCCACTTTCCCAAGTATGTTCTAAGAAAATTCCAGTCTAACCGTAAACTGAGCATTGGCCATGTTGAGGACAAAATAATTATGGTACCACATGAAAACACTAAAGTTACATATTACTTTTATGAAGGAGAGATTGCCCTCCATGGGAGTCTTCCTAAGAGGTTCTTTTAAAAAAAAAATGGCGAAAGCTAAAGAAAAAAAAAAAAAAAAAAAAAAAAAAAAAAAAACAGGAAAAATGACCCTATGTTGGCGGAATTTTTTTTTTTTTTTATCATCGTACGAAATTCCCTGACTATTCCAGGTTGCGTGGCAACCCTGTAGAAATTCCCATGGATTCTGTGCGGGCTTCTTGCACTAGTTTTGATAAAACACTAAAGCTTGTAAAAAAAGAACTAAAAGGTGGAATCGTATCAACTCATTTACTATAATGATTTTGCACATAATATTGTTTCATTTGCTGTCTAAATAAAATCAAAATGCTTTTAACTACACGTCAGAATTATTTGTTTGAAATTATATAAAAACTTATTGGCTAACATATGTTGACTAATTTTTTTTCTTAGTTGTCAGTTCGTTGTACTTAGGTGCCATTTCAAAATTATGTTTTTCCATATACAAACATACTTAACCATATGCATAAATGTTGTGCATAAATTCTGACTTACAATACTGTAAATAAACAGTATTCTTTAACCCTATTTCTTGAGACCATGGAAGCCTCTGCATCAATGCTGACTCAATGAGTCCAGTGTTAGAATAGGGGTGACAGTAATCTGACATCTGAGAAGCGAAAAGCATGCTGAATGACTGGATGTTTTCCAATTTCCAACCTGTCGGTCAATTTGGCACCTCCCCCCCAAGCTTTTAGAATTACCCACAATGCTAGGTTTGAGAAATGTGGCTGCACTATACGCACAAAAATCTTCAAATAAGAAATAATATTAACAAAACTAACAGGGTTCCCACTGAATTTCAAAAATAAAATTCCCTGATTTTTCCAGGTTTTCCAGGTCTATTTTTAGAAAATTCCAGTCACAAAACTTAGTTCGCAACATAAAAATTAGCTCACGGTATAAAACAAAACATAGCTCACGACATAAAAGACAACATAGTAACGTGACTTGTGATATAAATTGAATGTTCAAAAAAGCATTTTCCAGGTTTATATCATTTTTCCAGGTTTTTGAGCAATATTTACAATTTTCCCTGTAATTTCAAATTCCCTGACTTTTCTCTGTTCTCCCTGACCATGGGAACCCTGAACAAAGTTTTGAACTCTGAGCACCTTGTTCCACCATCTGTTATATCTTTCCACCATTAATTCATAGCAGCATGATATGGGTTGTATTCCATTATACTACAGTGCGTTGCATGAATATAAACGCACCTTAGCTTTAAGAATTAGAATGGTATAGAAGTGTAATAAAGAAATATGAATAGGTGACACTTGAGCCAAACTCTATGTGTATGATTCAAGAAATGAAAATACGAGCCAAAACAATGAAAGACCAATATGATTTTATAGAAAAATAACTGTTGGTATAAATGGGTCCGCAGAGTGAAAAGCAGAGTCTTTTGAACAATCACAACATTTAATAATATAGAAAAGTAAAATAACATAATGCGGGCATTTCTTGCCGCTCGCTTAGTAAAGCTTTCTCGTACAGACTCTTATAAACATCTCTCTCTCAGGGAGCGAAGATGCGCCGTTGATTACGTAATACAGTTACGTCACATCTGACGTCATGACAGGTGTTCGCTGGTTAACAGCTGATATGAGGAAACATGCATTGGAATCCTTCATTTCCCCCTTTTTCAATAAATGTTTCGAAAATAAAACATATTTATGCATTATAATAGCATATTAAAAATTACAGAAAATTATTTTTATGCAAGAGTTACTTAAAATAAGAAAAGTGTTAGTAAAGAAATAGAATTATAAGCAAATAATTATGGTTAATATTATAAAATAAAATACGTAAAATATAAGCAGTTAATTTCTTAATGAAAACACAGTTTAAATATATATATATTTTTAAGTTCTTCAGTCCTGAGTATTAAGTCCTATCATATCACAACATTTTTCATGTTTATATGCATTTAAACTTTTTGTTAAAATATCTGCAGGTTGTTCATCTGATGAAATATATTTAATGTCAATTAGTTTATTATTGTAAACTTCTCGCACAAAATGATGACGAATGTCAATGTGCTTAGATCGATTGTGATGAACAGGATTTTTTACTAATCTCAGTGCAGATTGATTGTCGCACATGATTGCAGTTGGACTTGATACAATTTCAGGATCCAATTCTTTTAAGAAATTTCTAACATGAATTGTCTCTTTTGCGGATTCAGACAGAGACATATATTCAGATTCTGTTGTGGATAGAGCAACGGTTCGCTGCTTTCTAGATTCCCAAGAAATAGGTCCACCGGCATATTTAAAGACGTATCCTGTATATGATTTTCTATCATTTATATCGGATGCCCAATCGGCATCAACAAATGCTGTCAATGGTTTATCGTCTCTGTAATAAACAATTCCTAAATTTCTAGTGCCATTGAGATACCTTAGTATTCTTTTAGCAGCTATCCAGTGAGGTTTTCCTGGATTGTTATTAAACTGACTTAAATAATTTACAGCATGGGTGATATCTGGTCTGGTAGCAACCGACAGATACATAAGAGAACCAATTAATTGTCTATAAGGAATCTTTGACATATATGATTTCTCTTCTTCTGTATTTGGACACATTTGTTTAGTTAATTTTACACTGTTATCTAAAGGTGTATTTACCACTCTAGAATCTTCCATATTAAATTTATTTAGTAAATCTTCAATGTATTTCTTTTGTGTTATAGTGATGTTGTCCCTATCTTGATTAAATTCAATGCCTAAGCAATAATGCAGAAGGCCCATATCTTTCATTTTGAAAGATTCTGCTAATTTATTTCTTATATCAAAATAGTGCTCTTCACTTTTAGTGAGACAAATTAAATCGTCGACATAGACGATTATAATAGCATCAAAAGGATATTTTGAGTAATAGACACATTTGTCGGAATTCAAAGGGTTAAATTTCATTTTTCTCAGTTTCTCATCTAATTTCTTAAACCACTGTCTTCCTGACTGCTTAAGCCCATACAAAGACTTCTTTAATAAACACACTTTATTTTCATGTATATCATTTTCAAAAAATTCAGGAAGTTCCATAAAAATTTCTTCATTCAAATTGCCGTTAACATATGCCATAATGAAATCTAACTGGTATGCTGTGAAACCATTCTGGATAGCATACGCGATTGCAGTTCTTATAGAACTTAATCTGGCTACTGGTGAAAAATTTTCCTCAAAATCTATACCTTGTTTCTGTGAACACCCTTTGGCAACTAATCTGGCCTTAAATTTTTCAATCTGACCATCTGGTTTGAATTTTGTTTTTAAAACCCATTTACACCCAATTACCTTTTTATCTTTTGGTCTATCTACAATTTCCCAAGCGTTTTGCTTAACTAAAGAATCATATTCTAATTTCATCACGTTTTCCCAATTTTTAGCATAATCTCCATTTAACGCGTCGATCACGCTGGGATTAATTTCATTAAATGAGTTATCAGCTAATTGAGAAGTTTCATCTTTATATTTTGTATCAGTAATACACTCCTTATGAGACTTTTGAAAGTTCCAACTTTTACTTTTTTTAGGTCTTCCGGGACCACGTTTAAAAATAGGATTGTTTTTATTAATCCCTTTCTCTTGTTTACATATATCGTCAACACTCTCCTCCCCTCCACTCACATCTTCTACGTTCCCCCCTTCAGAAAGCGAGCCTTCCCCCCCTTTCCAAAAAGAGAAACTCTCTCCGTTGCATTCAGGGGGATAGGAAATCGATCCGCTGTTTTCCCCCCTGTCTGCGGTTTGAGTAGTGATAGGAGTTTCATTTTTAATATTACAATCATTGCATTTATTCTCAGACGGAAAAATTAATTCTAATTGATCAGTAGTAGCTGAATCATTTGTTTGAAACTCGTCTATAAATCGAACATCACGACTTATGACAATTTTTCTGGTATCCTTATTCCATAATCTGTAAGCGCGTGATTCATTTGAATAGCCAACGAATATATGTTCGTGTGACCTAGCTTCAAACTTCCCTTTTGATTTTTTATTTAGAACAAAACATTTCTGTCCGAAAATTTTAAAATAGTTAACAGTTGGTTTATAACCGAAAAACAATTCGAAAGGTGTTTTGTTTTCTTTAATTCCTTTAGTGGGACACCTGTTTCTAATATATGCAGCGCAATTTACTGCTTCAGCCCAGAATGTATTTGGAAGGTTTGATTGCATTAATAAACACCTCGCCATTTCGCATAATGTACGATTTTGTCTTTCAATTCTAGAATTTTGCTGAGGGGTCATTGGCGATGAAAATTCGCGTTTAATACCGCATTCTTCAATATATTTATTGAATTCTTCGCCACAATATTCCAATCCATTATCAGTATGCAGTATTTTAATTTTTTTTCCTAATCGATTTTCGACTGCTGCTTTATATCTCCGGAACGCGTACTTAGCTTCGTCTTTTGTTTTTAGAAAATTTACTTCAATGTAACGAGATTTATCATCCAAAAAAGTAATAAAATAACGTGATCCGCCATGGGATTTAACATTTATAGGGCCACATAAATCAGAATAAACTACTTCTAATAATTCATCACTATGAAATTTGTTTTCTTTACAAAATGGTTTCACAGTTTGTTTAGACCTAATACATACTTTGCAATCTTTTAAAGAATCTTTTTCATTAAAATTTAAATCTCTTAACATATTTTCAGATTTTAATAATTTTAAATCTTTTTCATTTAAATGTCCTAATTTTAAATGCCATTTATGAAAGTTGCTTACCTGAGTTGATGCAGCGATATCCACATGCGGCTGAAAAAAATATAAATCACCTTTTCTCGTAGCACTTATAATCAGAGAGCCGTCCTGCTCTGTGATTTTCGCACATTTTTCGGTAAATACAACTCGGCAGTTGTTTTCTGTAGCTTTTGATATAGACATTAAATTGCATTTCAATTTTGGAACGCACAAAACATTTGTCAACTTTAAATTGGTTACACCGTGATTACCGGGAACTTTTAATTTGACTGTTCCAACACCTGTGATCTCCGCTGTTTCATCTACAGCTAATTTTATAAATGATCCAATTCTAGGTTCGAAATCTATAAACAAATTCTTGTCATGAGCCATATGTGATGTCGTACCGCTATCGAGACACCACTCGGAATGTTCTTGGAAAGAGTTACTGGCTGCCATCGTGAACTCTGTACTATCTTCAACCATAAAAGATCTATCTTTATATTTATTCGATGAAGTGAATTTTCTGTCTGAGATCTTCTTTCTGCATTCTGAGGCTTTATGCCCTACTTTTGAACAGTAATTGCATTTGAAGATTGCATAATTTCTTTCGCCATACGTGTTCTTGTTCTGCACAGGCTTTAAGATTTCTCTTTTGTTCTTTTCAGGAAGATTTTTCTTGTGAGTCGTAAAATACGCATTTGATGATTCTTGATTCTTTTTATTTTTTCTTGACTCGTATTCTTCCATCATTTTAATTTTCAGAGCTTCAGGCTGCGGCAATTCATCTCTTGCTTCTATGGCGCACCTGAAATTTTCATAGCTGTCAGGAATACTGTATAAGAGCAAAATTGATAATAAATCTTCGGCTACGTGAATGTCCATTTCTTTTAGCTTGTCCACTATATCAAAGAAAATATTGAGGTGATCGGACATATTTTCACTGTCAGTCATTTTCTTAAAGAGTAGCTGCTTCAACAGGGTGGCTTTCTTTGCCGGTCCTCTCGATTCGTAAACTTCTTTTAGTTTATTCCATACTTCATTTGAGGTGGTACAATGTTTAATATGACACAACTCACTTGGGGTAATTGCTAGGATTAAATCGGCTCTTGCTTTAAGATCAATTTCGAGCCATTTTTCTTCACCTTCGGCGCCTTCATCGGGCTTAATTTTCGTTCCGTTAGCATAACTCCAGTGATCATTCTTGATTAAAACAGCTTCTATCTGCAGCTTCCAGGTGTCAAAATTGTTTTTGGATAACTTTTCTATATTTAATATTTGCGACATATTTAATCAGCTATAGTAGCTTCTTTATAAAAATAGAATCAAAAATACTTTCGATTTCAGCCCTTAGGCTTAACAGTAAGTCGCACTTTCGTTTAACGAATGTTAATTTAAATTTTTAAAAAGTCCGCAGTAAGATGCGTGTCTCTGGGCCCATAACCATTGTTGGTATAAATGGGTCCGCAGAGTGAAAAGCAGAGTCTTTTGAACAATCACAACATTTAATAATATAGAAAAGTAAAATAACATAATGCGGGCATTTCTTGCCGCTCGCTTAGTAAAGCTTTCTCGTACAGACTCTTATAAACATCTCTCTCTCAGGGAGCGAAGATGCGCCGTTGATTACGTAATACAGTTACGTCACATCTGACGTCATGACAGGTGTTCGCTGGTTAACAGCTGATATGAGGAAACATGCATTGGAATCCTTCAATAACTTTATTGAATTTATGACAAAAATGCATGTTGCGTGAATTTAAACGCACATGTAAAAAATAAATAACTGAGTAACAAATACTGTATCTAATACTTTGTAAAGCCACCATGGGCTTCTAGAAGAGCCAGTAAACGCCTTGGCATTGACTGATATAATGGCATGAGGCCATCCAAGCTGATTGTCTTCCAAGCTTATAGAATGGCAGATTTTAGTTCATCTTTCATGTTAAACTGCCTCCCGTTTACGTAAACACGGCGAACCAGAATACCCCATACGCTCTCCATTATGTTTAAATCGGGGCTTTTTAAGGGCCAATCCATAACTTTACTTTTATTGTCACAGAATCATTTTTTCACGATATGTGCTCTATGTATAGATGCACAGTCTTGCTGAAAAATATAATTTCTTCCATCTTTCTTGACTGCTTGACGGCGGAGGTTCCTTGTGAGCATCTGGATATCATCTACAGAGTTCATAGTGTTCTCCACGAACTCTAATACGAAAGTCCCTTTAAAACTTATGGCTGCTCACACCATGACAGACCCACCTCCAGATTGACGTTTTGAACAGTACATTTCTTCGGTTCTCAAATCGTGCCAGTAGCTATGAAATCTGTTCGGGTCATCGAGATTAAACTTTTTTTCATCTAAGAAGATGACTTTTTCCCAATTCAGTCGATCTAGAATCCATTTTCTTCCCCATTCGAACCGCATATCTTTGTGCTTCTGAGTGAGGGGTACTTTCGCCTTCATTTTCTTAAATTTAATTAATGTTGCAGCTTTGATGGCTCTCCATATGGTTGTCCGATGAACACCTAGCTTGTATTGAGTCTTTATCTTCGCACAGGAAGTATTCTTATTCTTTGCAGCGTTGCATATACGACGTCTGTCGTAAGTGGCGAGCTTTCCTGTTCGCTTCTTAACGCTTTCCCCCCCCCATAATTTTCTCCTTTCGTTATATAATTTCGCACAACACTCTCACTTCTTCCGATTCGGTGCCCAGTTTCATGATTGCTAAAGTCTTTATCACGCATAAAATAGATTTTTATCCTCTCGTCTACTGTCAAAGTTTCCCTCTTGCCATCCTGAACAAACTCCGTAAATTTTGCACTCAAGCATTAAAACGGATTTTAGAGAACTTTAGCAACACGACTATATGTGTTTTAATTTAATTCCGGTGGCTCTGTTAAATTTTAAACGCAAAATACAGAGTGCGTTTAATTTCGCGCAACAAACGAAAAACGGTGAAAAATAAGAAAATGCTTAAAACTCATTTACATAAGTTTGCATGAGCCTAAATATACGTGCTCAAAGCACCTTATTCAGTTGTTAGTCATATGCAATAACTCTAACTGTAAGTCACATTCCTTCTTTTAAAAATTTAAAAATTTTATTTCTGGTTATTGGAAAAGGTGCGTTTATATTCATGCAACTCACTGTATTATCTGTATAATTTAATGAATAACAAATCATCAACAGTTTAAAGAGACAAACATTGTCGTGTTTTTCTTTTTACAAGATTAAAAAGGATTGAATCTCCTATTCAGCCACTGTAATAAAATTTAATATCTTCAATAAATTAGGAAATAAAAATGTAGCAAGAGATTCAGCCACCAATCTCTGCCAAGCAGACTGGTAAGGGATTTAATTTATCTTGAAACCAAAGTCAACAGTTTTGAAATTCATCAACGATTCCCTCCATTGGGTCTATTTGGATTTCTTTTAATCCAGTAGAAAAGGTCCATTTCAACCATTTGAAGCAAACACAGCAGCAAAATTAAACATATACTAGTGCTAATATTTAACAATAAGGTTGGGAATTTAATTTTTTTACGTTACTGCTACTGCCTACACTTTCATATCTAACATTAGTTTTTGAACACTTGTTTTCTGTAGCATTGACTGGCGAGAAATAAATTTTTTTTGCTGCTACTTTTACTCATTTTTCATGAAAGAAAACAGCCAAAAAAAAAAAAAAAAAATTTAGCATTCAATTTTGTAGTCACACTATGGTCACTGCACGTGAAATATGAAGATGCTAAGCGTAACTGAGTGACACATAGACAATATCAGTTGAAGTCGATTAAACACATGCAAATACAAAGGAACAATTTCCCAAGGAATGTGCAATAGAGTAAAAGAGGGATTAATCGTTAATAGATAGAAGAAAGAGAACAGATGTACGATAATCCTAACAGAGGCTTATATGAGAATAAAATGTTTGTGAATTTCAAAATACTAGAAAGGGAGAAGGGGAAATAATCCAGTAAAGTGGACACAGCTACTAATATGCTTTTAAAACAATTTAGATTATTGTATTAAATATTGTCTCACTAAACTGCTAAGCAAGTTCTGCATTCCATGCGAAATGAACGTTTTGATATACCAGAAAATTAAACGGGGGAAAGAAAAAAACATGTTAGGTTGTCAAAGTGACAACTGTGTGTAAAATTGGAATCCTTAAAACAAAATTTCTAGTTACAAAATATGACTAACAAATGATAATTTTGAGTCCTGCCAAGAACTCCATTGATTTGCAACATTCTAATTTAAAAACTTTGTGAGTCATTCAAAATTTATTATTTTCTTCATATTGAAGAATAGAACAAATTTTTGCTTAAACATGTATTAAAAGGAATATTTTTTTACCAGGGTTGGCAGGTTTTTGACGGTCTAAACCACAGTTTAAACTGTCATGTAAAAACCCTCAAATGTTACTCTTCTTAGTGTACTTAAACAATGAAGTAATTAAAATTATTGTCTTAAAAAAAGTTCTCTGTTTATGCCTCCCATGGTTAAAAATATTTTTTAGAAGAGCATTATGGGTTTCTTCTGAATAAAAAATGACTTACTGTTCTGTATATATATATTTATAAAAAGGTATTTAATGCCTTTATAAAATACAAAAACTCAAATATAGAAATGTGTACTTTTGATTACTTTTACCTATTACATTTCAAGTTGCCAAAAATTTTACAGTCTTATTTTGAAAAAGAGACTACTATTTACATACCGATGCTGAAAAAAAAAAAAAAAATTCGAGCCCTGATTCCTGCTGATTCTTATGTAAAATGACCTCTTGAATCCAAATATGACTCCCATTTTGCCCAGTCACCCACTATTTTTTCGGGACACCACCCACTCCCCCGATTTTTATCATTGTTTGGTAATTTTATTGCCATGAATTTGATTTGGAGAATAAAAAAGAATCAATTCAACACTTAAAAAGAAAAACATACAATGTTTAATAAATAACGTTAATAATAGATTAGAAAAATATTTTAAGTATGAGAAATGTAATACATAATTTCAGTGGCAAATCCTTCCTAGATTTTCCCCTAGTCGCAAATGTTCCTGTTTTAGAATTTTCCAACTCTGTAGCCCCTCAGAAGATATTTAACAGTTAAAATAATCCCCCCCCCCCCCAAAAAAAAATCAAATTTATAGCCATAAAATTATGTAAAAGTGATAAAAATATGGGGCTGCCCCTAAGGGCAAAATGGACATCATATTTGGATTGAGGAGATCATTTTACATAAGAATTTGCCAAAATGGTATTGGGGCAACTTTTATGCCGAACAGTGTAATCAAAAGTGCAAGATTGTGAGCTCATTTAAAAAAAAAAAAAAAAAAAAAAAAACTAAAATTATAGTGAAAAAAGGTTTTTGTATGGGAAGAGGGCAATATAATTTATTACAGGGCTATTCAAATCCTCTCATTATAAAAACTATAATTTTAGTTAGGTTTAGCAGTCACATATCATTGACATTTTAGTCATTTTTATGAATTAAACTGGCAAAGAACTCGAATTGTGAAACTGAAAATGTAATAAATACCTGAAATCAGGTAAATTACTTGAACACATTTGATTACAATCACCCTTGCATAAGTGGTTTATTCCAATGAGTGAAATTACTGCAGAGATGCCAACTTCTAATGACCAAAAAGCAGGAGATTTTTTAACAGAAATCACAAGACTTTTTCCAAGAAGAAAGTTTAAGAAAAATAAGTATAATAATGCAAACTTAATTTTAAGTGGAGCTTTATAAGCTTAGGAGGTATTTACAAAGCATCAGTATTAAAATTAAATGAATAATATATGTTTCTTGCAGTAAAACAAACTATCAAAAAATAAATAAATAAATAAAAAACTCAGACATACAGTTGTTTAAAATTTAAGTCAAAATAGACAGATTTGATCATTCTGCTCCTAATATAAAACAATAAGGATCTTAATTATCTTTTTAAAAGAAAAGGTAATAAAGAAATGAAAATATCAGCTATATTCTAATGAAATTTGAATTCTTTAAGTTTTCAATAGTTATGGTATTTAAAAAAAAATTCTTTTGATAAGAAGACATTTTTCATTATGCAAAAATGAAAGTTAAAAATTTATTCTTAGCAAAAGTTAGTTTCAAAGCATTGTATAGCAATTCACATTCAAACTGAACTTGATAAATTGCAGGGCAAGATAAATTTCAATTTTCTTTCAAATTTTTTTACCCAATCCCACAAATTTTAAGCATAAATTATGCTAAGAGGGATAGATAAAAATTACATCAGAAAAGCAGGAGAAATGAGTGGAAAAGCAGGAGCATAGAAAAACAAGCAAAAAGCAGGAGACTCCTGCCAAAAGCAGGAGACTTGGCATGTCTGTTACTGTGTTATTGAATATTGTATCTATTTTTTCATTTTGGGTTATAATGGTGTTAAATTTACCATTTTAGAGCACTCTGTTGTACAAACACATATAAAAAAAAAAAAAAAAAAAAAAAAACTTACTGCAGAATTTCATTAAAATTAGATAATAGCATAAACAGATGGGAGGTTTTATCTAGTACAAAAAGAGTTTCAAAAACTACTATTAGAGGGTGTAGTATTATAGTCTGGTGATCTTGGAGGCCAAACTGTAGGAAAATGATGGCAAATCATTTTCCTACAGATTGCCAGATTTGAATTCTTGCGACTTTTGGTAAAGGGGATACCTGAAAGACTTGGTATACTGTGAATCCATAACATCTGTTTCTGAACTTAAAGATAGCATAGCTCCCCATACGCATAATGTTCCCCAGCATACACTGCTTTCAACAGTCGAACTTGCAATTTTATACTTCCAGATGGTAGCAGAGACAAGGATGGATATCATATTGAACAAGTATTGTAAACAATATTAAATTTTGTGGAATTTGCAATTGTTAAAATTTGTAGATTCTTGTAATATTCTCAATATGCCCTCTAGTGGTAGTTTTTGGAACTTTTTTGTACTAGATAAAATTCCCATCATCTGATTAAGTTTTTACCCAATTTTCGTGAAATTCTGCAGCATAATTTTTGATATAGAGCACTCTTAAATCAGGGTTCATACTCAAATATGGGAAAAAAAATTCCCTCAGTTCCCAGACAATTTTCAAGAAAATATTTGCGACATATTACAAGAAACGCTCCTCTAGACAGGACAAAATACAGCTACTTCCACTGCATGTCATATTACTGCCGATCATGATAGAAATTCAGGTAGAAATCATTATTTACATGCATATCTTCACAATACCTAATGATTTAAATTTTGATACAAAGCTAAACAAGAAAAACATAACTTGAGAGAAAAAAAACATGTTTTTCCAGGTTTTATAATGATTTTCCCTCTATATTTCATTTTAAAAATCTCAAGATATTGCATGACTCAAACTAAATTTTTAATATAAAATTATATAACGCAATTTTAAATTATTTTATTTAAGAGGATAATGGACAGTATCTATTTTGTAAATTACTGTCTTAAAAGTATGAAAATTTACATTTATATGCATTGAAATACAACAAGTACTTCAGAAGTTCTCAAACTATTTAATTAAAAAAAATTCTTCACTTTTTAAAAATTCTTGCTGGCAACTAATTTTATACATCGATTTTACGTAGTTATACTTTAAAAATATATTCTGAAATATCTCAATATTACTTTTTGGATTCATTGATTTTTTTTTTTTTTAATATTATGTTTGAAGGTTAAAAAACTTCATTAAAATTTCACCATTCAGCATATTTTTTAAAAATTATCAATGAATTCACGAACTAATAACATATTACATTAAGTATATATTGTTGAACTATGATAATGTTAAAGTAAGGAGGAAAAATTATAAAATAGTTAGCAGAAAACATTTAAAAATTTTTTCTTAATTAAAAAATTTGGAGTGACTCCACTCGACTTTTCGAACATTGAGTCATTAACAGTTTTGTAGACAAAGTAAGGAAAGAGGAGTTGTTAAACAAACAAAAGAGAGAAAACCATAATAGAGTGTGAGTATTTTTCTCCATATATTACACGATGTTTTAATGCTACTGAGTGTTGAGCCCACAAATTCTAATGATAAGGAATTTTTCGTTGTGTCCCTGTAAAAACTTATAAATTATAGATTCACCAAAATACTTAGTGAGTGCAACAGTGATTTATAATATTCATATAAATATTCAGCTCCATTGAATAAGGCGTTTAGATGCTATCGCACTTTTAAAAATTGGGCCCCATAGGCCATAATGATAAAGAATCTTTCTTTGTGCCCCTGTAAAAAAAACTGTAAGTGCTAAATTCACCAAAATCTATACAGTTCGTGCAACTGTGACCTAGAACATGTTTACAAATCTTTTACTCAGATTAATAAACCGTTTAGATGCTATCGCACTTTTAATAATTTGACCCCATAGGCCATAATGATAAAGAATTTTTCCTGGTGTCCCTGTAAAAAAAACTATATTTGCTAGATTCACCAAAATCAATAAGGTTCGTACTATGGTGACTTACAATATATGTACCAACTTTTAGCTTATTTGAACAAAGCATTCAGACGCTAGCGTGTTCATTCACAGACACACACACACACACATACATACATCATCATAAAAATAGTGAAAACGGACTCAGGGGACCTCGAAACGTATAGAAACATGAAAATCTCAAATTCGGATTTTTGACATGATTATAATACTTTCCTCACTATAGTGTTCGGAAAGTAAAAATTAACATACTTCATATTATTATAGCTTATTATGTATATATATATATGTGCAAATTTTCATAGCTCTAAGGCAATTTACAAAAGATTCATAATGTTAACTCTCCCCTCAAGACAATGTATTTGATATTTTTTATAACTTTTTTTCCCCCCCTCCCCGGAAAAAGAAAAATTCTCTCAAAAGAATTAGTCTGAGTGATTTTACTCTTTAGTAATATATTTTAACATAGTAAATTTAGTAATAACTTTTGACAAGTGAAGAAAATTAAATGTTTTATTTAGATAGTTAAGAGTACAATTTCCAGTAGGTAATAAAGTGTTAAAATTATAAAATCAGTATTTAAATTATTTAATATATTTTTACCAATTATGAAAACATTACTTTTGTACTTTTACAAAATAATTTCACATAATCTGGAATTGTTGGCAAATAGATATATGCACAGTTCATAATTTTCTTTTACTATTACTTTTTTTTTTTAAAAGAATTTTATATGTATTTTTTATTATTACTTGTGACATGTTTCAGAATGTATATTGAAATAATTAACCACACTTTCGGCTAATTGAATCAGGAGAAGCATACTTCTAACCTACAGTTATATTTACAGAGTGTCTTTTGTTCGTATTTTTTCCCCGTGACTTTTCCCACCATTATATTCATAGACAGAGCAATCTTCTGTAGAATGTTTTCAGAATCAAGGGAAAAATTACGGTATTAATATAGTGGTAGGAAAAGTCATAGAAAAAAAAACTGGATCAGCAGATACACCAATTTAGAAAAGAAAAACTTGATACTAACAGAATTTTTGTTATAGAATTAATAAGTTCAGTAATAAAGTATGTGTGATTATATATTATATATTTCCCCATTTTTAACATTTTCTATTTATTTAAATATGTCATGTCAATCAAATATATTAATAATATAAATACATATTCATCCCTGCCCCCCCACATTAAAAAAAAAAATATTATGTACATGTAAATGATAACACTGACATAAAACTTTATTAAAAATTATGTAAATCCTGCAGCACTGCAATCAGCCTTTTTATTACAAAGCAAATAACACACATCTTTTATTATTATTATTATACATAGAAATTAGCTCTATTTTTTAAACTATCTCCCCCCTCCCTTTTTTATTAAAACAAGCTTGCTGGACTCCCCCCCTTCACCACCACCATATATGTATTAATTTTAATTTGCAGATAATTTATTTAAAAAATTAATAATCTCTCATTTAAAAATGCAACACATTTTAAATGAAAACATTTAAAAGTCCTGGAGAGATTATCTTTTTTTAATCAAAGTAGATGAAGTGTAGGTGTGCACAAGAACTTAACAAGGTAAATCTCAGGGTTGCTACACAAATCAGGAGAAAAAATTCCCTGAGTTTTCCCTGTCCCTTTAAATACAGTGGAGCACCGTTTATACGTTTTTCAAGGGACCATTCCTAAAAAACGTATAACTGAAAAAAACGTACAACTGAAAATTCGTTTTAACTTTAATACACAATAAAGTATCATATTATTAATAAAAGTCTAATCAATTTTCATGATTTCCTTTACATTTATTCGAATAAGATAGATTTTAATTATATTTAAAATATTTTTAAAAGGTTGAATAAATATTAAATGATAATTAAAAATATAGAAATTGAGAATTTTTTTTCGAGATTTCGATTTGAACCTTTAAAGACAAAGCCTTTTGTTCTCTAAATGTAGATGAAATTTTTGCAAACGATTAAAAGGAAGGAAAGAAAAAAAAAATGTTTCTCCAACCGTAATGTCAAATAAACACGATAAGAAAATCTTCCAAGTCGCCCAACGGAAGTGAGTAATAAATCTTCAAGTTTACAAAATGCCTATAAAGTTGTGGGCTTTTTTCCTTTCATACCCCATTCCTGGAATCAATTAAAAGAGAAAGTGGGAGGTCTTCAAGTGGTCACTGGCTACTTGGCTTATCTCTGAAAATTTCTCTAACCCCCCCTTCCCCCCAGGCTATCAATGCAATTCGCACTTTGTTCTATAGCCGCACTTTGTTGAAAGAATAATCGAAAAAAATAAGAAAAAACGTAAAGAACATTCATCTTTTTTCTTTCTTTCTTTTTTTTTTTTTTTTAATCCTATAATGAAACTGAAACTTGGGATTCTACAAGGAAGAAAAAAAAAAAAAACGTATAAGTGAAATTAAGAATTTACTTGTATCGTACAAACGAAATATTTTAAACATTAGAATTCAATGGAATGATTTGGGACCGAAGTCGAAAAACGTATAAATGAGAAAAACGTATAAATGAGAAACGTATAAAAGGTGCTCCACTGTAGTTAAAATAGATGACACGCAATCATGCAGCATTAGAATCTAACATGTTTGCAAGTTAATTGAACATATTTAGGGTATATTCATTTTATTACCTTACTATAGTTAGGGAAATAAACATAACTGATTCATTATAAACTACAAATATTTTTTTAAATATTTGATTATGAAAAAATTTTCTTATGTTTTACCAAAAAATTTCAAAATTCCCTGTTTTTGCAATAAATTTTGAAAATTCCATGAGTTTTCCAGGTGTTACAGCAACCCTGCTAGTAAATGTGTACATCATTCATTATTTATCACAAGCTGTTGCCGCTCACTGTGGTATGGATGGAAATATATCCGGTACTTTATTAAAATGTATCAGCAGAAGTGTAGAACAGCAGAAGAGTTACTGAGAAAAACCATAACTGAAGATTGTTTTATTTACTTGCTACTTGAAAGAAGGAAAGTCTCAGATGAAATCAAATCTCTTTTATTTCTTCAAAAATAGACATTCATTCATAAACATAACTTGAATTCATAAGATGATCATTTTCAGCAGTTTAATAAAAACAGTTAATTTTACAACAACTTTAAATTATTAATATACTTTGAAAAACTTAACAATTCAAAAGTAAACTTAACAAGCTATTAATTTGATCCGGACCAGCCGGTCAATCATCACATTACTACATTAGATAACAGGATCCATGCCAAAGAACAAAACACACCTCAGAACTAAACAGATCTGGTATTTATATATATGAAATAAGGACGTTTAGATCGTCATCGATCAAACAGACGAATCACAAACGAACACCTGGCAGGTGTAAAAAGACACAATTTAAGATTTACATAATGACGATTGATCTTTAGCTACGATGTTGCCATCTAGTGGGAAAAACATCATTAGAAAAATTGAAACAGTCCAGAATTGATAAAGGTGTTGCATGGAAAAGATCGCTTTTAATGTAAACAAAACGGTAATTGATAATTAACAGTATAAAGTTTAAACAACTGGAAAATAAGGAACTGAAGTAAGTATGTTTTAATTTATAATCTATTAAATAAATTAAATAAGTTATTTTATAAAAATGATAAAATGACTAAACATAGCATGAACTTTCAAAACAGATGATATAATATGATTAAATAGCTATGTCTATAAGCATGAGGGAAAGTTAGGAGGTGATGAGAATAAAATAAACTATGGATTTTCTCATCAAAATACACCAACATTGGTGCACATCTTGTTAAAATTGTCTTCCCGCTTTTAGCAGTAGTGTATTGTTATTTATTATGAGTGGAAGATATACTTCTTTGATTTTAATTGTGCAGGTGATATTGGTTCACCTTTATTGCTTAAATTACCTATGGTGTCAATCTTGTTTTTGAAATAGGACTAATACATCATCTCTTACATGTAAACATGTATAATACTAAATGTTAATTAAATATTGTGTTCATGTAATTGTCACAAATATTAGTTCTTATTGAACAGTCCATTTACATAATCTGAGCTTGAACAAAAGCTAATAATCTGAATATGTTTCAAGAAGTTGTTCTAAATAAGCACATTAATTTTCATCATTAATGATGAATTTATATTTGTCATAGATATGAAAATAAATATTTAATACTTGTGACCTACAATATGAAAACCTCTTTGCAAAACATTTGGAACCAAGCTGTGCTTGATTAGAGGTCTTAATCTGTATATAAAGATGTCTTTACTGCATAACTAAACAAAAAAATCTGGAGTGACTCCACTCGACTTTCGGAACATTGAGTCATTAACAGTTTTGTAAAGTAAAGAAAGAGGAGTTGTTAAACAAATAAAAGAGAGAAAACCATAATAGAGTGTTTGAGTATTTTTCTCCCTATATTACACGATGTTTTATTTAACACTACTGAGTCCATAGATCATAATGATAAAGAATTTTTCGTTGTGTCCCTGTAAAAACCTATAAATGCTAGATTCACCAAAATGCTTATAGTGAGTGCAACAGTGATTTATAATATTCATATAAATTTTCAGCTACACTGAATAAGGTGTTCAGATGCTATCGCACTTTTAAACATTGGGTCCCATAGGCCCTAATGATAAAGAATTTTTCTTTTTTTTTTTTGTATCCCTGTAAAAAAACTGTAAGTGCTAAATTCACCAAAACCTATACAGTTGGTGCACCTGTAACCTATAACATGTATACAATTTTTTTGCTCAGATTAATAAGGCATTTAGACGCTATCGCACTTTTAAAAATTTGGCCCCATAGGCCATAATGATAAAGAATTATTCCTGGTGTCCCTGTAAAAAAACTATAAGTGTTAGATTCGCCAAAATCAATAGGGTTCGTACTAGGGTGACTTACAATATACGTACCAACTTTCAGCTTATTCGAACAAAGCGTTTAGATGCTAGCGTGTTCACTCACACACACACATACATTCATCATCGTAAAAATAGTGGAAATGGACTCAGGAGACCTCAAAACGTATAGAAACATCAAAATTTCAAATTCGGATTTTTGACATGATTACAATACTTTCCTCACTATAGTGTTCGGAAAGTAATAAACTTTTGTAGGTTTGCTGTTTTTAGACAATATGTACAAAGGCTACATAAAAGCAATCAATTTATCTGGTTATCCCATAAAAACACCGCTATACGAAACACCGCTGCTGAAATTTTTTGAAATTTTGTATGTTTTGTGTTTTAATGTGCATTTCTAATCATACGTAGTTTAAATAATTGAAAAATTATTCTGTTGGAAGATATGATGTGGTTCCAAAATGGGAGACTTGGCACTGAATAGGGATAGAATAGATGTTGATAAACTGCAAAACCCTTTTAAAAATTAACTTTCTTGATCCCTGCTTGTTATAATTTAAGAAAAGAACTATTTCATTGCATATCCATTGTTTTAAACCCCTGCCCCCAAATGATTTTTGATGATTTTCTTTTCTTATGCAGTAGAAACAGACAATTTTGTTCGAAAAAAAAAAAAAAGATAGATTTTACAAACTTTTTGAAAAAATTACCAATGATGCCAGGCATTTCAATATTCAATGTAAAAAATATATTTATCTTAATTACTTCCAGAGAAAAAAATTCTTAATTGTTTCAGCAGTAGGAGTTTTGGCAGCTAATAATTTTAAATTAAATTAAATATTTAAGTTTTCTTCCTTCTAAATTATTAACAAAATGAATTTGAAGCAATGCGTGCAGAAAATGGAATATCGTATACTATTAAGTGAATATCGTATACTATTAAGTATATATACTGTTGGTATAAATGGGTCCACAGAGTGAAAAGCAGAGTCTTTTGAACAATCACAACATTTAATAATATATAGAAAAGTAGAATAACATAATGCGGGCATTTCTTGCCGCACGCTTAGTAAAGCTTTCTCGTACAGACTCATATAAAACGCTCTCTCTCAGAGAGACGAAGATGCGCTGTTGATTACGTAATACAGTTACGTCACATCTGACGTCATGACAGGTGGTGAGCTAGTTAACAGCTGATATGAGGAAACATGCATTGAAATCCTACATATACATATATATATATATGTATATTTCACTGTTCTCGAAAACGGTAGCTTGGTCAGTCACGTGATTTAACACAAAGGCGCCCTCCGAAGGGTCATTGTGCACATCGAAGTCAGATTTTTGAATTTTTGATTAGTTTTCTTTTAATTAATAAAAATAGGAAAATAAAACTTCTCCATTTCTATAATGACGCAAAATGGAGAATCTTAGGAGAGATTTGATTGGTTTATTTGATTTTCATTGATATGAGTATATTTTACATTGAACTACAGCTACATTATGAGGAATTACGAGAGATTTGATTGGTTTATTTGATTTTCATTCATTTGAGTTTATTTTACGTTGAACTAGAGCTACGTTATGAGGAATTTCGAGAAATGTGATTGGTTTATTTGATTTTCATTGATTTGAGTGTATTTTACGTTGAACTAGAGCTACGTTATGAGGAATTACGAGAGATTTGATTTTCATTGATTTGAGTGTATTCTACATTGAACTAGAGCTACGTTTCAAGAAATTACAAGAGATTTGAATGGCTTATTTGATTTTCATTGATTTGAGTGTATTTTACATTGAACTACAACTTTTGAGTGTATTTTATGTTGAACTAGAGCTACGTTATGAGGAATTACGAGAGATTTGATTTTCATTGATTTGAGTGTTTTTTACGATGAACTGGAGCTACGTTATGAGGAATTACAAGAGATTTGATTGGTTGTTTTGATTTTCATTGATTTGAGTATTTTACATTGAACTAGAGCTACGTTATGAGGAATTACGAGAGATTTAATTGGTTTATTTGATTTTCATTGGTTTGAGGTAAGGGTGTCCAGTGATGTTTTTTTGGTTTTAACATGCTTGAGTGTGATTGCTGCAAAAACAACGTTCTCTGATTCAACTATTCATCGAATAGTGACTTTTACTGAACGAGTAACAGCTTCAATTGTTTCCAGAATATTCGTTTAGTTTTGTTGCACAGATTTGAGAAGTTCAAAAAATGTTTGATATTGTCATAGAGATCCCATAGTAAAACTGTGACGAAAATAGTCGCCAATCGAAATATATTTATTTAAACGTTTCAATTATTCAATTAAAAAGAAAACCTTTAAATATTGTGCCCTGTGAAGCTGGCCAAGCCTGCAAGTGTTAAAAATCTATGCAAACTACATGATTTTTCATTTTTGTTCTCGTTTATTTCTTAAAAAAGAATTTACAAACACTAAACCACTTTGCTACAAATATTTTATTCATTATTTTTTTTTACATACATAAATGCTATATGAATAAATTCAGGAAAGTAGAAAAAGAAAATAAAAACATCAAACCAGTCACAAGGTAATCTCAGACAATATGAAATACACATGTTTCTCTACCCAGAAGAAAATTGCACCGATTTTTATGTACACATGGAGTTGAATCATTATTCAATAATGTAAAATGACACGCATCAAAATGCAGAGATTAAAATCATTTTTTCAAATTAAAAAAAAAAAAAAAAAAAGTTAAAATTTACAAAGTAGCTGCCTCTTCTAAATATAACACATGTCGATTTTAAAAATATTTTTAAAATGATGTAAATAAAGAGTAAAACAGTTCTGATTAACTCTACTTGGGAAAGAAAAAAAAAATAAATACATAACATAATTAAAAAAGTAGTTTGATTTATTAACATGAAGCTTAACAAAACTCTGCTTCCGAAAATGCAATGAAGAATTAAAACTAATTTGCCATAATAAAAACTAACCACACTACACTATGATTAAAATAAGTTCCAAATAAATAGGACAGTAAATGAAATTAACGAAACTAAAGAAGTCTCTCTTTTATGATTCATAAAAATATCAGCTTGTCAGAGTTCAAAGTTAAAAAAAAAATAATAATAAAAAAAAAAAAAAAAAAAAAAAAAAAAGAGAATTACAGGCTACTTTCAAAGTGTCCAAAATGTATAACACATAGCTTAGACATCGGTGTCATACCAAGCAGCCATTTGTGTGGCATCAGCATCCTGTGGCGGGGAAGGTAACATGGGTTCTAGTGTGTCGAAATTAATGTCTGGAGGACTATCCAAATCCATGTCAGTACCTAATGTACCAAAACCACCATGTCCCACTTGTCCTCCGAGATCAAGCCCTTGCATTGAATCAATAGGGACCTGGAGATCAAAGCCTGCAGAAGAAAACAGAAAAATGGATTTAATAAAATAAAGATTTTAATTATGTGTAAGTGGAGAAAAAAACACTACTGGACAATAATATCAAGAATGTTCTTTATTAAGGCTGCAAGATTCCCCCTTTCTTCCTTTCCTGCTTTATTTTGTAAGGATATATTATTCAAAAATTAAATTTTTCCTATTCTGTTTTTTGAATATTGCTCTTTTAACATATTTGTCCTTTAGCTTAGTGAACAATTTTTTTAAAAAATAAATTTAAATACAATTTAAATTTAAATACCTTATAGTTATCCTTTTCATAAAAATGAATATATTTTGGCATGAGTCGTCATTTCAACGCTGAAGAGGGCTGCGATAAGCATGCCAAAATATATTCATTTTTATGAAAAAGATAACTATAAGGTATTTAAATTTAAATTGTAAACGATAATCCTTTAGTATTATACCAATAAATTTAAATATTTTATTTCACTAAGTGTGAACTTAGAACTCAATTTTCAATCTCTAGAGAATGTCTTTCTTTCTTGATCTTTTTTTTTTTAATTGCTTATTAAGCTATGAAACTACCTGTTCAAAGAGTAATATTCGGAACAATTCATTTCTGAATGAGATAGTTTCATAAAACGCAGCAACAAAAATCCCATACAATAACACGAGAAGTGAGAAAGGGGGAACCTGATGTGTAGTTTTAAGGAGGTATTCTTTTTATAATTTATACATTTTTTTAACAACATTTGATAAGAAAAGGGGGGTTATCACAAAAAACAAAAAAATGAAACTCTATTATAATAAGCTTTTACTCAATATACTTACAAGGAAACCCTCAAGTGTGAATTGCTGACTTTCTTGAAAATAAAAATAAAAAAATACTGGCATAACAATTATAAATAGTACTTGCTGGAGATATTAGTTACTGAGGCGCAAAAGAAAAGTTACATAAAAAAAAAAAAGAGACTGAAAATGAGTTCCTGGTTGCAATGTTTTTAAACTCTGTTTGGCACATTCCTTATTGCTATTTTAATCATCAACAGTTGCTCAGGCAATATGTTTTGATTTGATTTATTTACTTTCAATTAATCAATTATTCTAATATGATTTCATTTTATCGTTTGCAAACAAAATGTAAACACACATCTTGTCTAAATGTACAATAATGTAACATAATTTGAATCTGAAATTTAATTTGCATTATTTATAAATATATAAAACTTTTTTCTAAGTGAAAACTACTAGATATATTTAAGTTTCTTGCATCCATGAACAAGGGTTAATGTTTTTTGGTATTTGGAATTTGCAACGTAAAAATGTAACAATATTTTTCTTTTTTGTGTTTTTTCTATTGCAATTCAGCAGCTAAAAATTTTAACCAATGATTTAAGAACAATGCAAATTGCTTGACAACTGCTATAAGAAACAAATTATCAGCCTCAGTAATAGGATCTCCTCGGACAGTAGTGCATATGCTATGCTGCCTGTCTTATTTATGCTCTCCATTTTATTGTTGAGCTGCCCTTAAACAAGATTGTCACACACCCTCTCTCAAGGTAGTTTATCAGTTCTTACATGGTTCAAAGAGGGTACATTTTTTAATTAAGCATGTTTGCAAGATCATTCAAAGCATGTCCTATAGCAGGGTTCCCACTCCTAAAAAAGAAAAAATTCAAGGACTTTTCAAGGCCAATAAAGGAAAATCGCAGAAAACTGGGCATATACATAAAACTTTAATAAGTACTTACATTATTATTATTATTATTTATTATTAGAATAATTTTGCTTGTTTTCACGATACATTTTTGATGGATTGACCAAATTAACTTTTACAAGAGTCAAAAAATGATTAGTTCAGGATTTGGAATTGGGATCATTATGATTATTCCAAAGTTTTTAGGTTTAAGCCCTGGTCTGGTCACTTTTTGCTCAAAAATAATGACCAGTCCCTCAAACAAATATGAGATTGGCAAAAATGACAAATAAGTTGAAACTGTATGCAAAAGCAAGACAATGAAATAAGAATTTTATAACAAAATCATTATATTAGACAACGGCGTGCGATGGAGATGGAGATAGTTTAGCCTTGACAGAGTTCACGCTAAGCCTATCTGTTGGAAAATTCAAGTACTTTCAAGGGCCCTTGAAAAAGAAAATGAAATTCAAGTACTTCTTAAGGACTTTCAAGGACCGTGGGAACCCTGTATAGGATTTAACTACAAAGATTGTAAAAACAAGCCATTTCATACTTTCAATAATTTCATTTCCTACCATGTCTGTTGAGTTTGCATTTGTATCCATAAGCAGAAAGTCTGATAGTACTGCCATCTTAAAAGGTGAACATGACATAGAATAATCTCTCTACAATATCAACTGCCGCTCTCAAAGAGGTGAATCAGTGGTTTTATACTGTGCATGTTCTCCCTTTCACATTTTGAACATACCAATTAAATTCGTTAACATTATGTGGTGTGTAACATGTTTCTTTCTCCCCCACACTAAGTAGTAGCCAAAATTACTTGTCACAGTGAAGCAAATATTTGTCTCATAACAAATGCTCTGAACCACTGTTTGTAACCAGGGTTGGCAAAAACCCAGGTTTTTCTAGAAAAACCCAACCCACTTGGGTTTTTCTGGGCTTTTGTGGGTTTTTGCTTGAATACATTTGCAATGTAGTGTTAGATACAGTGCAGCACCTTTTATACGTTTCTCATTTATACGTTTTTCTCATTTATACGTTTTTCGACTTCGGTCCCAAATCATCCCATTGAATTCTAATGTTAAAATATTTCGTTTATACGACACGAGTAAATTCTTAATTTCACTTATACGTTTTTTTTTTCTCCTTCTAAAATCCTAAGTTTGAGTTTCATTCCAGGATTTAAAAAAAAAAAAAAAAAAAAAAGATGAATGCTCTTTATGTTTTATTCTTATCTTTTTCGATTATTTTTTCTTAGAACTATGGTAACAAAGAGGGAGCATAGATAGCCTGGGTGAAGGGGTTTAGAGAAATTTTCAGAGGTTGGCCACTGTGTTGAATTGTAGGTATACAAGAGCCAGTGACCACTTGAAGACCTCCCACTTTCTCTTTTAATTGATTCCAGGGATGGGGTATGAAAGGGAAAAAAAACCCACAACTTTATAGGGATTTTGTAAACTTGAAGATTTATTACTCACTTCCGTTGGGCGACTTGGAAGATTTTCTTATTTCTTATCCTGTTTATTTGACATTACGATTGGAGAAACAATGTTTTATTTTTCTTACTTTCTTTTTTTCCTTTAATTAGTTTGCAAAAATGTCATCTTCGTTTAGAGAACGAAATGCTTTGTCTTTAAAGGTTAAAATCGAAATCTTAAAAAAAAATTCTGAATTTCTATATTTTTAATTATCATTTAATTTTTATTCTACCTTTTAAAAATATTTTAAATTTAATAAAAAATATATCTTATTCAAATAATTGTAAAGGAAATCATGAAAATTGATTAGACTTTTATTATTAATATGACACTTTATTGTGTATTAATGTCAAAACGAATTTTCAGTTGTACGTTTTTTTCACTTATACGTTTTTTAGGAACGGTCCCTTGAAAAACGTATAAACGGTGCTCCACTGTATATGTTATTTAGCATATTAGTTGTAATACACCTAATTATATTAAACTACGAATTAATAATTAATCTAAAATTTATCTCAGAAATAAAAAATGGTTTGATTCTAATATTAAAATAATGTTAATCAGTAAGATTAAGCTATATTTTATTCTAATGTATGCTTATTCAAAATAAATATTCTTAATGACAATAACTGATAAAATAAAAGAATTTAAATTCTTAAGTACAATACATATAATTTAAATTTTTTAGTTCCCCTCATGCTATAAGTATGGGGAACTTAGGTAATCATGAAATTTTTTGACCCCAGTTTAAAAAACTTTGTAAGTTATTAAAAATTTACGCTTTTCTTAATGTGGGAGAATAGGGCAAAATTTCACTTAAACGTGCATTAAATGGAAAATTTTTAATGAAAAAAAGTTGAGACCAGTTTTAAAATATATGTTTTGATGTCGGAATGAACATCAGTAACTAGAAACATACTACTTTCAAAATTTTGCAAGTTATTGGAAATTTACGAATTTCTCAACATGGCAGAATAGGGCAAAATTTCACATAAACGTCAATTTTTAGGGATATTTTCACCGTAAAGATGTCAGACCACTTTTGAAATATTATTTAGGATACTGGCATGAATATAATAGAGTATGAATTTTCCAATTTAAAAAATTCATAAATTATTTGGAATTTACGATTTACTTAAAATGGCAAAATAGGGCAAAATTGAGCGTAAATGTCCATTTTGAGGATTATAAATATATCAGACAACTCCAAAATAACATTTATGATACTTGTTTGAACATGATTAACAACAAATATTCTAATAGGAAAATTTCGCAAGTTATTCGTAATTTAAGATTTTATCAACATAGCAAAATGGGGCGATATCCCATATATGAGGATTGTTGCATTGGAAATAGTAGTATGAAAACGAAACTACAAAATTGACCCTAATAAATTAATAGATTAGAATAAGATAAATATATCGAAGTGAACGGTGGATAGCCTATTAGGCGGGGATTTCATTCTGTCACTGTGCCAAGCGCTTGGTCAAATTAATTTCTCTAACATGATAATCATGTTAAGAGAATGTCCTGTACTATAGATTTATGAGAATATATATATGATGGGGAACTGAGCAGAGTACACCTATGCCAACTAGTTTTAATTATAAAAATAAGTTGCACTGATTTATCCTTTTCCTCCTTTTTTTTTAATAGTTGAAATGGTTATAGAAGAAAATTTTATTAGATTTATAATTATGTTGCTACTAAAATTAAA
The DNA here is from genome assembly GCA_963930645.1 of Salticus scenicus. Taxonomy (NCBI): domain Eukaryota; kingdom Metazoa; phylum Arthropoda; class Arachnida; order Araneae; family Salticidae; genus Salticus; species Salticus scenicus. Next base: position 402,115,464 of record OZ005649.1, on the reverse strand, counting down.
ATAAAATAATTATAAAGCTTTAAAACTAAACAATTTAATTAGTTAAATATTGATTCTGGACAACATTCATGTCCAGATTAAACAAAAATATTGTTTGGTTTTACAGGAAAAGAAAAATTGAACCAATTATAGAAGATAAACTTGCTTTTATTATATTTATAACTGTAGTTACTTTTTATGTGTAATACTATTTTCTAGAAAATAAAAATAAGAGTTTATTCTTAAAAGGTAAGGTATTTTCTACACTTTATAGGTGGGATTTGTTAATTATAAATAATTTTTAACAAAAACCCACTTATCTGCAAAAACCCAGCGGGTTTTTGTTGGTGGGTCCGCCCAGAAAAACCCGGGCGGGTTTTTCTGGGCTGGGCCCAGTTTGCCAACCCTGTTTGTAACCACAACCAACATGTTCCTAAACACTAACACAACCTTTCTTGGAGAAGGTGTGTCCAAAGTGAACAGGGTTTTTATGTATACGAAAGAGGCTAATTGTTGAGAAATGGTTCTTGCAGATATATCAGTAACGGTTACAATGCCTATTTAACTTGGAATGAGATTTTTAGGGACACTAGGGATACATATGGATCCTCTTGGGGCAGGGTCTTTTTAATGAATAAGGTATGCTTTCAGATAGTATTCTTATTTTCAGTGGCTTTCTTTAATCACAGGATGACACTTGGTACCATCACTTGGTACCTTGGGCCATCTTCAAGTCATCCAGCTGTTCGTCCATGATCGTAAGCAATCAAATGATGTCTTGCAGACATTTTTAACCTAATTATTGCATCCACAACATAATTTCACAGAAATAAGGTCAATAACATATGGCACTACTTCCTCCAAGCACCTAACCGCATGAACCTATTATCTGCATAAAAGGTGCAGAAGATCTTCTGCACCTTTTATGCAGATAATAGGTCTTGTCATACTAAGCCAGCTACAGTTAATTTTCCTATAATCAGATTTTGTAAGCACTGTGCTGCAAAAACCAGTTGTTCCCTAATAATTGTCAAGCAGTGTATAATTCTTGTAATTTTTTCAAGATAATCAACAATTAGCATTTGGTAAAAAAAAAAAAAAAATCTTAATAGTATTTACTATTTTAACTTCATTTTCACATACCCCTACAAAATATCTTAATAAAAAAAAATAAGGTTATTGAATCCTCTTAGGGCAGAGTTACTAAATTTTGAAATTTAAGTTTGACACTTTCAAACATCTATATATATATATATATATATATATATATATATTTTTTTTTTTTGGGGGGGGGGGAGGGGGGGGGCACTAATTAAAAGCTGATTATACTAAATAAAATCAACTATGTAGAAATTAGTGTGCAATATTCCTGGAATTTTACGTATACATCTAGGAAAAATTTTTTTCTTTACATGTTTATTGCTTGTAACATGAAAAAAGTTTGCTCTAAGTCTCATGCTAGAGTCAGAAAGTTTCACTACATATATAAAATAGTTATGCAATTCTTCAAAGTTAAAAAATAACGACTGGATTATTTTCCGAACAAACTCTACAGTATTTATTAAAAAATAAATAAAATAAATAAAAATAAACACTAAAGATTAAAAATTATTAATCCCTCTCAATTGGTTCAAATTTTAATATTTGCTTCCTAAGCACATAGAGTTACTGAACACTAATGTAGCACTGCATTTGCTGATGCTAAGATTAAGATTCAATTATCGAATAAAGATATTTATAAAAGTCCATCTAGATACAAAATGAAAAATTTAACCTCCCCCCCCCCCCCACACACACTTAAAAAAAAAAATCTTTGAAAGAATATTGGACTATTTTTAAATTTTCCCTGACAAAGAATTTAAAAGTGAAAATGTACATACCATGATAAATAATCCATGAAAGCAAAACAATTGAAAAAGACATTAATAAATAAATTATGCATAAAATAAACTGTCTAGTAAAATACAAAAATCATTTGAATATGCAAGAACAATCACACAAACAACACTATGAATTAAAATAATTCTGATAATACATACATAATTACATCAACAATATTAAAAAATAAACATAACTGAAAGAACTGTGTTATTCCTTTTATTTTTTCCCCCTCTGTGAGAATTTTGCTTCATTATTTAGACTGGAAACAATAGTTCCCTGTCTCTGCAGTTTAAGGAATTTTCTTGTAAAGTTCATATTCATCCAATTTTTTTTGCAGGGGCATTCAGGAGAAAAAATTCCCAGAGTTTTCCCTGTCCCTTTCAGAAGTAAAATAGATGGCATGTAATCATGCAGCATTAGAATCTAACATGTTTACAAGTCAAATGAACATACTCTTTTAACTTCATTTCTTGCGACCATGGAAGCCTCTGTGCAAGTGCGGATTCAACGAGCCCACTAGTAAAATAGGGGAGACAAGCTTTTCGTTGAGAGAAAATAAGCGATAAGGGAATATTGAATGACTTGATTCTTACTAAATTCAAACCTGTTGGTCAACTTGGAAACCCTCCAAGATTTTCGACTCGTCCTCACTGCTAAGCTTAGGAAATGTGGTTACACTATATTTTGGGTATATTAATTTTATTAACTTACTATAGTTGAGGGAAAAAACATAATTGAATCATTATAAAGCACTAAAAATTTAAAAAATATTTGATTATGAAAAACTTTTCCAATGTTTTCTCAAAAAATTTCAAATTTCCCTGTTTTTGCAATAATTTTTGAAAATTCCCTGAGTTTTCCCTGTTTTCTGATAGATTTTCAAATTCCCTGAGTTTTCCAGGTTTTCAAAGTGCCGTAGCAACCCTGGAGAGATTCTTTCTGAATAGCACAATCTCTTGTATGTCCTCTAACTCTGAAACAAAGTTTGCTGTACCAAGTACCTTCAAAATTTATGAAATTTCTTGACTTATCAAGATTTTGGAAAAAAAAAAAAAAAAAAAAATATATATATATATATAGAATTTCAAATAACATTTTGAATTCCATGACTTTTACAGTTTTTCAAAGTGGCATTACATCCTTAACTCTACTGGGAAATGGAAAAACTAGAAAGTAGAATGGCTATGCATTGAGAATAGCAGAGTTTTCAACTGATGGGAGTACTGAACAAACCCACAAATGTGTTAACCCATATTGGACCACTCATTAAACGAATCATTAGAAAAATGTTATTTTTTAAAAACATGGTCAGTACTTACACATATAAAAAAGAAAAAAATTAAAAAATTATAATAATTTTACAAAATTTTTTATTTTGTTTGTTAGTCCAAAAAACAGTCTCTACACAGTCCAAAAGTGAGCATTTTGCAAATTGTAAAGATTTTTACAAATGGAAGTCCAAAAAACAATCTCTACATCCAACATTGCACATGTTGCAAACTGTAACAGGTTTTTTATTGCATGATTTCAGTTGACATCGTCTTTGACGACCATTTGGATTTTTCACTAGCACATGCTCACTATTTAGCAGAAGAAGTTCTTTATTATTCTGCAGCATTAATATTTTTTTCAAATTCCATTTTTCACAGTAATTTAATTAATTTAGTCTATTTCTAAAAATTTATGTCAAGTTTTTTGCAGATTTTAAATGTTTCTTTCTATAAATAGGACAGCGGTCCAATATGGGTTAAGATCAAGTTCGTTTGCACAATTCTCTTAACTTTCTATCTGAATGATACATTTTCTATGAGATATGCTGCTATCTTTAAATATATTTATATTCCAATTACAGGGAAACTGAAAACTTGCAATAAATTACACAAGGAATTGACAATTGAAAAATTAGCTTTGACACAACAAAAATGAATGAAAGTGTATTTATAATGTAAATTATACTACAGGAGGAAGGGAAATAGAATATTTTCTTGGGGGAGGAAGAGGGGGGGGGATTTGCAATAAACTTGAACCTTATATTAAGTTGACCATTTTTTTCACTCATTCATATCTTACTTTCAAGCAGAAAATATCTGTAAAATGTGTTTTAAATCAGTTAAAATATAGAAAAACTTCATGGCAAACACCAATGTTCCCATTTGGGAATATCAAACTATCTTCTTTCATAATTACTCAACTATACCCTATATATCTGTACTGATAAGTATAAAGGATTGAAGTTTCAGGACTCTTGATTTTTCAGGAGACGAAAAATGAAGTTAAACTAACTAAAAACTAATCAGAAGAATCGATTGGGAAAAAGAGATTAGGTTGATTTATACCCTTTATACCATTCAGTGATTGCCAACCTTCATTTAATAAAGGGAAAAAATTGAATGAAATATTTTATACCATACATGAATGCTAAATTTCTGACTCTAATCTTTTTTTACCAATGGATTTTCTCAAGGACTAAATGACATGGATTTAAATCCTTTATACCTATCAATAGAGAATTTTTTTCTGAGTCTGATTATGTACTCAACTCAAAATCGACATTTTTAACTTAAATCCTTCATACTTATCAGTACACATATATATATAACTAAATTATCCCATTTTAAAACATTTCAAAATAGCAATTATACTTTTGAGTTTATAAAATAAAAATGAAAGATATGTTTAAAATTAAATTTTTGGTGATTTTTTAAAATTGATAAAAAATTGTATATTAACTATTGGTATTTAAATGGTTAATATACAATGATATAAAATCATATAACATTTAATGAAATAAAAAATAATCACTGGGTAAGAGAGGGAAAATAAGCAAACAAAATATACGCAGAGATGCCAACTTCTAATGACAGAAAGGCAGGAGATTTTTTAACAGAAATCACGAGACTTCTTCTAACAAGAAAGTTTGTAAGAAAAATGAGTAAAATAATGCAAATTTAATTTAAGTAAAGCTTTATAAGCTTAGGAGGTATTTACAAAGCACCAGTATTAAAATTAAATGAATAATATATGTTTCTTGCAGTAAAACAAACTATCAAAAAATAAATAAATAAATAAAAAACTCAGACATACAGTTGTTTAAAATTTAAGTCAAAATAGACAGATTGGATCATTCTGCTCCTAATATAAAACAATAAGGATATTAACAATCTTTGTAAAAGAAAAGGTAATAAAGAAATGAAAATATCAGCTATATTCTAATGAAATTTGAATTCTCTAAGTTTTCAATAGTTATGGTACTTCCAGAAAAAAAAAAAAAAAAAAAAAAAAAAAAAATCTTTTAATAATAATAATACATTTTTCATTATGCAAAAATTAGTTTCAAAGCATTGTATAGTAATTCACATTCAAATTGAACCTGATAAATTGCAGAGCAAGATAAATTTCAATTTTCTTATGCAATCCCTCAAATTTTAAGCCTAAATTATGCTAAGAGGGATAGATAAAGAAATTACATCAGAAAAGCAGGAGAAATGAGTTGAAAATCAAGAGCATGAAAAAAAAAAAGGAAAAATCAGGAGACTTGGCATGTCTGAAATAGCAATGGAAGAATTATATATAGTAGGGTAATATAATAAATATACTAAACAGGGTAATATAATAAACTACTAAAAATCACAGGGAAAAAAATGTGTGTATATATATTTTTTTTTTTTTTTTAATCTTATTGGTCATTGGTGTTTCAGTGATCTTGTATCTGTTGCTTGACTTCTACTATGCTTAATAGATCATCTTTATTATATATATATATATATATATATATATATATATATACACACATACAAACTTATTTATGTAAATTATGTTAACTGACCTAAAAAATGTTAATAAAACCATTAAGATATATAACCTTTTACTTATCTTCACGTTACATCTTTGGTAGACTAGTTTCATCTGGGGCGCCCCAGCTTAGTCACTACCTTGCTTTGGTGTCCGAAACTGTGGTCTTCCTGTTTTCTTGTTCTTTTAAAGACTTTACGCCATTGGCGGTTAAGGATAGCACCCTCGTTGCCATTACAACTGTCAGAATTAGCTAAAATTTCAACAGACTCCCTTATCGCTGCGTATCCGTGGTTGTTGTAGTTGGCCAACTTTTTTACTTCATCAAATTTGATATTAATTTCTTCGTTTTTGTTTACTTGGGTTAAGGCTGTGGTTAATTTACCTGTTTTTATATCGTGTTTATGTTCTTTGATACGAGTTTTTATTTTTCTTTTTGTTTTTCCTATATAACATTTTTCTTTATTTTGTTCGTTATTGTATGGTATTCTATATATTCCCGCAGTTTCTAAAGGTTTAGTTTTATCTTTGTCGCTTCTTATTAATTGAAAAATGTTAGGGTTAGGTTTTATGGGTACATTAATATTATGTTTTGCTGCAATTTTCTTGATTTTATTAGATATTCCACGGTCATAAGGTATGGAGGTAGTATATTTAAGCTTTGGTTTTTGAAAATTGTTGATTTCATTAAGAGTTTTTAATCTTTTTCTAAATAATTTATCTATTAATTTGTTAGAGTATCCTGCTTTTTGTGTGAATTGTTTTATATTTTTTATTTCATTTTTTAAAATTTTATTGTCTTTACAAATTACTATTGCACGGTTGATGTGGGATTGGATAGCATTGATCTTATATTTAAAAGGGGTTTTACTATTTTTATGGATTATTTCATTACTTCTATTGGGTTTTCTATAAACTTGTGTGGTTATTTTATTAGCATGGCGACTGATATTGACATCTAGAAAATTTAACTGTTGATTGTTCTCTTCTTCTAAGGTGAATTTGATATTTGGATCTATTTTATTTAAAATGTTTAGAATTTCTATGGGATCTGTTTTTTGGTCTATTACTGCAAAAACGTCATCAACAAAACGAAACCAATAAAAAAAAATTTCTTTAAGTTTTTTATCAAAATTATTTTCTATTTTACGTAGTTTAAATTCAGCAAGAAAACCCGATATGGGAGACCCCATTGGGACTCCTTTGATCTGTTTGTAATATTTTTCATTAAAAGTAAAGTAATTTTCATTCAACAAAAAGTTGGTTGCTATGTTTGTTGAATGAAAATTACTTTACTTTTAATGAAAAATATTACAAACAGATCAAAGGAGTCCCAATGGGGTCTCCCATATCGGGTTTTCTTGCTGAATTTAAACTACGTAAAATAGAAAATAATTTTGATAAAAAACTTAAAGAAAATTTTTTTTATTGGTTTCGTTTTGTTGATGACGTTTTTGCAGTAATAGACCAAAAAACAGATCCCATAGAAATTCTAAACATTTTAAATAAAATAGATCCAAATATTAAATTCACCTTAGAAGAAGAGAACAATAAAAAGCTAAATTTTCTAGATGTCAATATCAGTCGCCATGCTAATAGAATAACCACACAAGTTTATAGAAAACCCAATAGAAGTAATGAAATAATCCATAAAAATAGTAAAACCCCTTTTAAATATAAGATCAATGCTATCCAATCCCACATCAACCGTGCAATAGTAATTCGTAAAGACAATAAAATTTTAAAAAATGAAATAAAAAATATAAAACAATTCACACAAAAAGCAGGATACTCTAACAAATTAATAGATAAATTATTTAGAAAAAGATTAAAAACTCTTAATGAAATCAACAATTTTCAAAAACCAAAGCTTAAATATACTACCTCCATACCTTATGACCGTGGAATATCTAATAAAATCAAGAAAATTGCAGCAAAACATAATATTAATGTACCCATAAAACCTAACCCTAACATTTTTCAATTAATAAGAAGCGACAAAGATAAAACTAAACCTTTAGAAACTGCGGGAATATATAGAATACCATACAATAACGAACAAAATAAAGAAAAATGTTATATAGGAAAAACAAAAAGAAAAATAAAAACTCGTATCAAAGAACATAAACACGATATAAAAACAGGTAAATTAACCACAGCCTTAACCCAAGTAAACAAAAACGAAGAAATTAATATCAAATTTAATGAAGTAAAAAAGTTGGCCAACTACAACAACCACGGATACGCAGCGATAAGGGAGTCTGTTGAAATTTTAGCTAATTCTGACAGTTGTAATGGCAACGAGGGTGCTATCCTTAACCGCCAATGGCGTAAAGTCTTTAAAAGAACAAGAAAACAGGAAGACCACAGTTTCGGACACCAAAGCAAGGTAGTGACCAAGCTGGGGCGCCCCAGATGAAACTAGTCTACCAAAGATGTAATGTGAAGATAAGTAAAAGGTTATATATCTTAATGGTTTTATTAATTAAATTGCTTCATGGATAAAATGTTTCAAGTATAAAAAATGTTATTTTATAAATATATAAATCAATCAGTCATTTTTATTTGAATACTTAGTCACTAAATATGATTTTGCAGTTTATTATTAGTAATAATAATAGAAGAAAACATGTATAGAAATGCAAAAGCAATCCTAGGAAATTATCCATCTAGGATTGTGTGAAAATTTCTAATTAATATACGATGGCATAAAATCATTTCACTTACAACTTTCAATGAAATGAGGAACGGCCATCGATGAGAGAAGGAATAATACAAAAATAAGATTACACACAAACTGAAAGGTAGTAGAAATCGCATAAAAAAACAATACTATTGTAAAAGTCACCCTAGCCAGCAAAAACTCTTACCTTTCTTATGCATATTATTAGTATTTTTACGGCGGGGTGTGTAATAATATTTTAATCTTGACTAACTAAATTTTTTATTAATATAGGGGACGCACCCTGCCGTAAAAATACTTTAAATTATAACTTTATAATGCAGCGAAAAAACTAACACAAGTAACAAAGAATGTTGAAAGAGATTAGGATTTATTAGAAAGATACATGCAGTGTTATTGGCAGATCTTCATTAAGCTAGGCATTGAGTACAAGGGATTCAATAGCGGAGGCGAAATTGGATATCAATCCTTTTTTTTGGCTGCTTAAGAAAGGTAAGAGTTTTTGCTGGGCGGGGTGACTTTTACAATAGTATTGTTTTTTATGAGATCATATAATATTTTACCATGTTCAGGAAAGTTGCTCAGGATTTGAAATTAAATCCTCAAAGCCATATAGTAAATAATGTATTTTTTTAAAGCTAAATATTCATTGATTGGTTTCTTGTATATTTATACATTTTGAGGCTTCCTGAATACCAAAGTGAAGCCAAAAATATACCAAATATATCCTGAATACCAAAAATTACAAAAATGGATATAAAAAATAAGACAAATGTTTAAAAATTCAAACATTCAACTTTAAGATAGTAAATTAACAATAACATTATATAATACAATAAAAAATATATGTTATTATTTGCCACTTAAATTAGTTATGATTTGTACCAATTCTAAATTACAAAAATTTTTACCAGCAAAATTAGTTTAAACGACAATCATACTCTCGTCTCAACAAATACTCATGAAAAATATTCCAACACAAATCATGTCAAAATTTATATTAAGCTCTATAATCCATTAAAAGCACTGGTATCCATTTGAAAATAACTTTGAAATCAAAATAAAATTATTGCAATATTGAAAAACAATATTTTGAAACTTATCACAAACCTTGAGGAGTATACGGATTATGTCGTGGTGCACCACCATGGACACTGGGTGGTCCTTGGCTTCCTTGATAGATTTGGTCATGATAAGCTTCTTCAGGACCCAACATGTTTATATCCATGTCCGCAGGCTATTAAAATTATGAAGAAAATTGAAAGTTACAGAGTCTCATACAAATTTAGTAAAATATTGAATTATACACATATCTACAGAATATTCATTGAAAATTAATATATATATATATATATAATATATATATCAAATTTATCAAACCAACTACACTCATATCGAAAAATTAAAGGACAGCCTACTTTCCCGTTTTATTCATTTACGCATAACTTTTAAACAAGTAAACCTATGAACATAAAATTTGAATAACATGCTTGTTCTAAAGTATTAACTGAATTTTATATAACTTTAACATAAACCCCTTTTGCACTGATATAATTCAAATTTTCTTAAAAGAAATCTTTGGAAGTTTTTTTTTTTTAAGAAAAGAATGGTGTTAAGGATGCATTACAGATAGATGAATATGCACACACATCCATGTTTCATTACAACCAGATTTTTCTTCTTGCATTCACTTTTTTGTTGTTTCTTCTTTTGTGTGTGTGTGTGTGTGTGCATGCGCACGAATAACGTTTTAAAAAATATACCTATGACTAGGAAAATTGAAGATGTTTTTTAAAATTACATGACATTTTTTATTATTTTAGTGGTGCTACATAAGTTTACAAATTAATAAAAATAATTATTTTCAAATAGAATATTATTTTGGGGGGAGGAGGGGGGTAAATAAAGTAAGAAAAATCATATTTTAATTTAACATTTGGCATACCTGCCAACATTTAAAAATGACAATTAGTAGCACACCAATTTTAAAAATAGATTGGATGGTTGATTGGTTCATTTTTATCATGTGACACACGAATCCTGAACAAATAAATGTATGTATATTACTGTATTTTCTTGCGTATAATCCGCGGGGTACTATTTTCAGCCCGGATGAAAAATTTTCCACAGATAATATGCACTGCCAGATGGCAGACATCCGGCTTTATTTGCCACCGAAATCCGGCCACATTATGTTTATTACCCCTGCACCCCACCTCAGATTAAACTTTTTTTTTTTTTTTTTTTTTTTTTAAAGTTATTATTTTTACCTAAATAATTTGCATTAGTGTTCATATATAATGAAAAACTGTTTAAGAAACATGATTTATGAATACATGATTCATGAAACCAGGTATAAAATAATTTTATTCAAAATGCAGAATTCCTGTTTTTACACTATATTCAACCAGCCATTAAAATTCAGCAAAAATACTACCTATTAAATAAATATTTTTTGTTGTGTGTTTAATTATGTGTATAGTTAAGAAATATATAAATTATAATGATTGCAAAAAATTCTAATCTTAGCATTGGGATAATTGTTTTAAAAATGTTAAAATATAAATATTAAACACATTCAACGGTTTCTGTAGGCGTTTGATCATGGATTGGTAGGGGAGGGATGGGGGAAGGGGGAGGTAAGAAAAAAGTTTGAAATATTGAACAACTCTATTTCCTTATAGGTTCTAACATCTAACAAAGTAAGTTTAAAAAGAACATTGACATTTATGTTGCGGATGGAAAACTATTAGAAATCCCAAGGCTTTCGTCAGGTGTTTGTTTGCCGATCGTTAGGGGGTGGGGAGGGGAGCGAGGAAGGCACAAAAAATACACGAATGAGAAATATTTAACAATTCTATCTCTTTATACATTCTAGAAGCTAATAAAGCAAGTTTAAAATGAAAATTGACATTTATGGCATGGATGGAAAAAGATTGAAAATCGTAAGGCAAAACGTCAGAAATGTTGCAGTTTTGGTGCTAGAATGAGTATATTTAAGCATAATAATCATTCGATTTGTTTCATTTAGAGAATATCTTGTTGCAACACCACACTTCACTAATCTATAATAATAAAGGAAGATGTCTGTCTGTCTCTCTGACCGTCTGTCTGAGCATTATACGTTCAGCCAATATTGAACGCAAAAGTACAAAATTTGACATACGGGTGCTCCGAAGCCTGCCCAAATGCATAGTGAAAACAGAATTTAAAAATTTTAATTAGTTGCGGAGATATTAATTAAAATGTAGACCCATGTCTTAATCAAAAAGCGATCTCAATTACTCAGAATTCACGGCGATGGCATAAAAATAGATATTTTAACGGAGTTAAAAGCAGAAAAAATGGAAAATAAATTAGAAATATTAGTCCGATCGTTACGAATTTGGTACCAAATGAAACAGGATTTTTTTCCGAATCTAAGAGTGCAAAAGTGGCTTATCTCTACAGCAATTAGATTTTTTAAAATTAACTAAAGTATGAAATTTAGTTGGAAACAGGCAGTTATTTCATTTATCAAAGATTCTTCAGTGCCAGGTGCTAGACATGCTGGCTCACTATTTTCCAGTCGGGAAAAAATTGCTTTTCGTTTTTCAACCACGTGACAAAGTATTGGAAATAAAAAAAGCAGTTTTTGAATTTTTTCAATTTAAAATCGATCAAAAGCAGAACTTCGAAATTGCCCGTCATTATGACTCACCTGTATGCAGTTAAAAAATCTAAAGTATAGCTTTAAAAATAAAATAAATAGACATATTATATTTATTTAAATTCATTTTTATTTCATCTGTTAATGACACCAAAAGTTACTTTTAACAGAATAATATTGATTTTTTTTTTTTTTTTTCCCCTTTTTTTATGAATTCGGTTGTAAAAAAGCAGTTTTGGAATTCTTAAATTTTAGACGGATTTCAATAGAAGTCATTAATCGCCCTTGATAGATTAGCCATTTTGAGTTAAAAATATATCATTGTAATACATAATACATTATTCAAAAGATATTTTAAAGTATTTTTATTGCAGGCTATTAAAATGATATAAGTCGTTCAAATTCTGTACGAAACTTTCAGAGAAAACTATGGAAAAACCAGAAAATTTTAATTCTTTTATATTTTACAGAGTTTCAAATTCAGATTTTCGCTCACATTTTGTAGTAATAATTTTTAACGGTATATAGCCCGGAATTAAGCAAGTTTTGGAGAAAACCACAGATAAGTCAGACACAAATCTTTAAAAAAATGTTTGTATTATCTTTGTATTTCAGCTTCTAATTAGTATAATTTCATTTTTATATTATCGAAAGTGGAATTCGAGATTTCACCTGATTTACATGTTTTAAGGTATCCTGATTAGGTTTTCTTTTGTATCTCAGCTACTAATTCCAGATGGCGCTGCTGTATTTTAAAATTTCAATATTTCAAATTCTAATGAGCGAGGAAGGTGTTGTAAGTTCTAAAACGGGGATAAGGCGCCGCAGGCGCCACCGAGCGGGACTTAGCTAAGGTCAGAAATTTGAAATATCAGCGCCGAAGGCGCTACCACATGGGAATTTACTGCGATTACAATAAGCTATTTTCACGATATATCAATAAGCTGTTATTAGACCTGAAACGGGAAAAAGGTGCCGCAGGCGCCACCGAGTGGGAGTTTCGTAAAGTCGGATTTTTCAGGGATCGCGAACCAGCTGGTCACCGAAGGCGGCTAGTTTATAAATAAAAACAAAATAACTTTATTACAATCCAACAGCCTAAATAAAATATTTGTTGCACAAACTTTATATTTTATACATGTACATAGAGAGCCTAACATACCATTCCAGTCCAAGGTCCAGCATCATCTCTGAACAGAGAATTGGTCAACTCAACAGACAACCTCTTTTTGTAGTCTTGAGGCTTATCCTCAGACATGCGGAAAAGAACAGCGGCAGCATATGTAGCTTAAAAAAAAAAAAAAAAAAATTAAAGGGAGTAAAATACAAACACTAATTACACAGTACATATTTCTACTCAAAAAAGGACAAGATATGTAATGTCTGCATTTTCGATGAAAATAATTTAGTTTCAGATTTCACATTACCTCCTTCCTTCTTTATTTATTAAAAACAATGTATATGCACAGAGATGCCAAGTTTCAATTTTTGTTCAATTTTGATATTTTTTAGATTTTGTTACATGTTTAAACCTTATTTATTTTCTTCTTTTATTTCACAATTCTACTCACACCAAAATTTATATTTACATTCATGTTCATATATTTTAGCTCTTCTTTTAAAATGCTTTTGTGCATTGCCGCTATTTGACTGCAGCACTCGTGCCTACTTTGTTTGCCTGACGAAGGGTCGTGTGTTCTTTCGACCCGAAACAATTGTTGTGAGTTTACTGCATTTTATTGTGTTTATTCACAGTTTTGTAATTATTACTTTAAACACCAGTTCTGTGGTGCTTTCTTATGTGTGCTAACAGTCCTGTCACGTTTAAATTTGCCAATGTTTAAACAGTTATGTGATTTAAATTTATATTGTTTGTTCCCAATTTAAACTTCACACTTTATAAAATCAATAATGCTGTAAAAAAAAAAATAAGATTTAAAGCACTAGAAATACAAAAATAAGTACTTTTTAGGGACTCTTAAGACAAATAAAAAAGTAATGAATTTTTAAGCACTTGTATGCAAAATTAGAAAAAAGGAATTAAGAGTTGAGAATAACAGCCAGATCAATTTTTTTTTTTTTTTTTTTTTTTTTTTTTTTAGGAAAACTAACCAAACAAAAAAAAAAAAAAAACTTAAATGTTATCATCATTTGACGTTAATCTTAAATAATTTATTTTCATTTTCTACATTCAATTTGTTATGAATATGAATTAATAACTAGAAAATCGTAGTTTCATTTTATAAAAAAAGTAACCATGAAAATATTGTAGTTACAACCTGTATGTAAATCGTTTAAACTTTGAAATAATTTTCGTATCGTTGATAACAGGGGTCATGAAAATAGAACACCAACAAAACATTTACATAGTGTATTGCCAGGCATTAAACTGAGTCAATAGGATGAACTCACCGACACCCTCATTCCTTGAATGTAGAAGATCAGTGAGGGGAGGCGTAGCACCTTCAGCTTCAATCATTTCAGCCCCTTCTTTATCTGCAGCCAGTTCACAGAGCACACCAGCAGCAACTCTCTGGATGTTTTCAATCTCACTATACAAAAGCTTAAAAAGAAACAAGTTTATGTGCTAAAGATATAATTTCCACAGATTGTCATTCTAAGAAGAGACTAATTGGATACAACCATCATAAAGCTATTTTTTTATACACATTCATTGCAAGTTCACAAACTTAAAAATCTTTTATTGTTAATAAAATAATAATAACTTTGCTTCAAACTTTTCACAGATATACGGTTCAACCAATTACTTTAAAAGGTACTGATGATGTTGTTTTAAAGTTATTTTTTTTTAAATACTCAAATTCAAAAATTTACACACACGCCCCTCCAAGGAGTAGTGATGTTCCTATATATATATAATTTTAGTTGATATACTAATTGTGGATCTCTAGATCAGAAGCCTTAAAGTCCTATTTGCATAACTCATTACATGTTTATTTATTCTATATTATTTAAAATGATTACATATGATTACCTTGCTACATAACCAGATATGTTTTTCAGGGGGGCTACTGCCCTCTTAACCTTCTGTTGTACCTATCTGTATATGTGTGTATATATATATATATTTTTTTTTTTTTTTCTTTTTTCCCCTTGTAAATTATAGACTTATTTTGGCTAATTTGAGGAGCAATTTTAAAAATACATAAAAAAATAAAGAAATAAACTACTAACAAAAATAAATTAACAATAATCATATGAAATTAAGAAATATTTATTGATAATCAAATATATTAGCAAAACAGTGAAGAGAGATAAGAATGGGAAATGATTAAGTCTGAATATACGCTTAAAACCCAGAAGTAATTTCTTTCTATGATAGCATATTTTCCATACATAAATAAGGACAATATATAAAAGTAGATTATTCAGCTACATAATAATTAAAAAAAAAAAAAAAAAAAAAAAACAAGAAAAGAACGCACGAAGGGGAAAAAAAAAATTAATTTTCCAACAATTTTCATGAACGTCAAAATAATTATTACACTATCACATAAAAATCTAAAAACGAAATCTCCGATATTCATATAAATGTGTAAATAATCTCAATCTCTGAGTCTAACACCCTCTAATCTGCATAGCTTGGGACCAAATGTTTTGTAAACTTAATGACGCCGCAGAATTGTGGGCTTTTTAAATTTTTTCGGAGAAACTCCGCAGAAATCGGAGCAGTTGGCAACCCTGTGACTGTCACATTAGAATTATTTTGAATAGCCCTATAAACTAATTAGAAATTCTATGCATACCATTTTTAAACATTCTAATAACATATGTTTATTTCATTAGGTTTACTGGAGTGTAACCATTTTAAAATGCACTTAATAGAAATACCATCTGTAGATCTTAATGGTACAGAATTATTTTGTGTGTCTCTGTATACAGCAAACAGCACACACACAAATAAAATGTATAAAACTAATTCCTTGTAACTCATTAATATCTGAACCAAATTTAACATCATTTGGATGATTACAGACTGTCTTCAAAATTATTTTGTGTGGTCCTGTAAATAAATTTAGTCAAATACTTTTTTTTTCTCAGAGACCCCATGCTATTAAATATCTTAAATGTTTGTATGTTAATTCCATTATGTTGAATGCAACATAAATGCATTAAATTGCACTTAAATAAAAAATCTGCCAATAAAAACCCTGGTCCATACAGCTCACAAATTAAAAATTAAATAGGTCTAAGTACTTTATAACACTATAATAATAATAATAAAGACTGGGAGAAGGGGACAGGAAAAGAATGTTGTTCAAGTCAAAGCACCTAATGAATACTTGAATTGAAAATTTCACACATTTGCTTATAAATGAAGTCAATAACATAGTTTATCGAAAATTAAAGAGTTGTTTATTGTTTCAATTCAATCAATAACTGAATATATTTTAATACCTGCACAAATACAGGAATGACATTGAGTCCTCTGATGATGGCTCTGTTGTGGGCTTCACGAGCTAGAATATGTAGGGCTCCAACAGTACCTTCGACAATTTCTTCCATTCTTACACCATCCACATAAGCTATTTGGCTATTGCTCGATGCAACACTGGATCGTTGCTGGGAAGAAAAATACTTTTAAGCATCCAACATACAAATTAATATAATTTAAACGAAAATTCATAGAGTGCAACTTACTCTCTGTGTGTCCTGATAAGCCTTAATGAGCAACTGAACCAGCCTTTGAATGGCCCCGTGTTCTCTCAGCGGTGCGTGATTGGCAGTGCAAAGGGCTAAGTTTCTGATTAATCCAATGACAGCCTAAAAAATAGGAGTGGAATCAGTGCCTGATTTAAGGCAGGGCATTCGGGGCATGTGCCCTGGGCCCTCTCACTGAGGGGGGCTTCCAAGAAATTCAATCATACATTTAAAAAATAGTTAAAATGAAAAACTTCCAAAGTTTGCTATAATGATCATTGCTTTTTGTTTTTTCGTCGATAGATGGAGGTATTAATGCGCTGTTATATAAATCAGCGGTATAATCTTTCAAGGAAACTGTCAGTTCATTGAAAAAATTGCGATACTTTTGCTAATCACAAAAACAGCTGCATACTACCAATACTGCATTCCAAAGTCTTACTAAGGCTAACTAAGTCCGAGGCACGCACCGCAGTGCAGATACGCGGGTGCGATGTACGTTGATCCGATAGACAAGCATCGGATCTAGTTAAGCCTTACCAATAAAATGAAAAGTGGAGAAAATTTTTAGACACGTGAATCAAAAATAGGCGGTTTGTTTTGTTTGTTGTAATACTAAAGTACGAGGAAAAGGGGCCCATTGAACATGAGTGCCCTGGGCCTCCAACTGAGTAAATCGGTCCCTGAGTGGAATAGACGCATTTTTCGTAAAATCTCAATAATTAATAATAATAATGAGCATCATCTGTCAGGAACAATTCCGGTTAGACCACTTCAAAACAGAGGACTTTTGGTAGCCTTTTTTGTTTTTTTTTAAGAAATGCTATATATTTTTATTTTATTTTTTAAATTAATCTGAATAAATGTTACATCATTAGAAAGATCTCTCAAAACTGAACATTTTTTGTGCTTACACTTTTCCCTTAATCTCAATATGTAAAAAGATTTCAACAAAAGTTTATAACTACCATTGCAATTCTAAAATACCCAGGGAGGATAAAATTAAAATGTAATATAAAATTCAATTATAAAAACTAATAGTTATTAACATAATTTTCTTGCAATCATGATAATGTACTTATCTGATATAAACAAACAGTTGAATGTGACGTCCTATTTATCAAATTAGTTAAAATAAATAAGGTACCTAAGGTTACTTCGTTACAAATAGGGTACCTTTCACTCCGTACCTTATTTGTAACGAAGTACCTCATTTGAAAGAAGTTTTGATTAGATATTTTACAATTAATTAAAATATGAAAATAATTTCAAAATTGGAGCATAAGATGAAATAATGTTCTCACGCAAAAATATTAAAAATTAAAAAATATTAAATTTGCCTATCATGCATATAAAAAATACTTATTAAAATGAGTCGAAGAAGGAAGTGAAATAAGTACTGAGTTATATTACGATACATAATATGATACGTTATATTAGACCTATCGTCCAGGGTTAGTAGGTATTTTCGCTAAAAGAAATAGTTTTTTCGTTCGGTGCAACTTGCACATTAGTCCCCTTCAAATATAGTGTCCAGCGAAGCTGGCAAAGATTTGTTGATTCACTACCTTAACTGATTTCACATTCCGTCATTTTTGACGGGGTTATATACTAGTTTACCTAATAAATTAATGAATAATAGAGGGTAATGTAGTGTTAGAATCAAGGCCAATTGTTTATACTTGGGACCTAAACCTGGGTAACATGTTTTACGTAGGGGGTCACTGTAAGAAGCTCTAGTCCGTATTGATATAGATTCAGAAAAAAACTTTAAAAGATTAGACCGCTGAGCATGACCTGGGTTCAAACCCAGCACCTTTTCCTTATCTACCAACATCGAGAGCAGAAACTCTCAGCCACAGTTGAAGAAATTAAATTATTTAACTGAAATTAACAGTTAATTTTACTTAAAATTTGCTAAGTAAATGCTATGCTATAGTGAAAATACTTTTACAAATTGAAAACACATTAGAGCACTGTAACTCAAAATAGGATTTATAATTTCAACCAAAAATAAATAACATACTTCAGTTAAGAATGCTGAATATTAATTTCAGCAAAAGTGAAAATTAACAAATCCAAGAATCAAAGCTATGCCTGTGGCTCACCGCACAATAGTTGACTAACACAGTTATCTCACCAGTTAATTTAATTTGGCTTTTCCTTTTAAAATAAATAGCAATGAATTTTTACTTACTATTTTTGATTGGATGAAAGGTTGCCATTTCAACGCAAAACAATTGTTGGTTGGGCTTGGAATTAAATTTAACACACTATTTGGAATTTATGGCAATATTTTTTACCAATGTCCCAAATATTGTTTACTTTATATATATATAGTTGTAACCAGGGTTAAAAATTAGAATGTGAAAGTCAAGCCTGAATGGTACCTAATAATTTTTCCTTAGTTGCTATAATTTTCTTCTCAGACGTAAATTTTAAATTTTTATTGGGATCATACAATAAATCTTGTAATTATAATTTTTTTTTTTATTTAAATAATAAATACAAACACAAAAATTAAACATGAATATATTCATATTTTTAAAAAACTTTAAAAAGAAACAAACAGCTAAGTTACATATAAAAAAAATTATATATATTATACCCACAAAATCCCAAAAGTAACCCCCCTCCCTTTTTGAAAAGCAAAACGGATATATTTCATGTGTGTGTGTGTGGGGGGGGGGGGGGGAGTTATAATCAAGATTCTTTAAAAAAATTATCAAAAAAAAAAATGAAGAAAAGGGAGGGGAAGCTATATTTGATAGAGGGGGTACTTTTGGGATTTTACGGTACATACTTAAAAGGAAATATTAAAGGCTATCATTTCTTACATTAAAGGTAAAAAAAAAAAAAAAACTGTGTAATGATTCCATTGATAACATGCATCCGACACTTTATGAAAAATTAGTTAAATTAGAAATAATATATAAATATTAAAACTTAATTCAATGCCAAACTTAACTTGCAATGCCGACGTACCGTAAGTGCGCTCGAAGATTGGATGTAGAAAAAAAAAAGGGGGGGGGGGGAATCTTTCAGGATAACAGAGACCTTTCACTTTCAGTGAGAAAAGGGGGAGGGTTACTTTCGGGATTTTACGGTATATATATATTTTTTTTTTGTAATCTGGTCAAAAGTTAGGGGTCAAAAATGATGACTAGGTGTGATTTTATGGTTGCCAAACTTAAATTTTGAGGTGCAAAATACACCTAGCGACTGCTAATTTTGAACCCTGGTTGTAACAAGACTGGACAGTGTACTGCAATTTTTGCTTGTAAAGTTCATTCAGTTTTTTTTTTTTTTTTTTTTTTTTTTAATTATTATAAAAGATCTTTTTTTTAAATTGGTGTTGCAATTTATTCTATATATAATTAAATGACAAAATATAAATAGAATTTAACCCCCCCCCCCTTCCAACTGCTGCTCAAATGATATACATATCAATAACTTGATTCCTGGATAGCGTGTGTTCAAAAGCTGCAAGATACGGATATTTCAGTCAATCACTCTTAAAATTTTTTAATCCTGGTATTGGATACTCCATTCTGTACAGAGAATGACTTACAGAAATGGGGGCCTAAGGCAAAATCATTATTTAAGAGCCATCTTTCATCTACACAGTGAAGAAAGTGAATTTTTCACACATATAACATGTTTTCATAAAAAAAAAAAAAAAAAAAAAAAAAAAAAGCAGCTAATTAAAGAGTTCTCTAAAAAACAGGGATCCAAGCACGTGCCCTATGGAGAATCAAGCCCTGACTCTGCATGTTAATTGTTTGTGGATAGTGCTTAATAAACATTTAACAGGCACTAAGGTATATTCAACTGAACTCATGTACTGCCCCCTGTATGTCAAAAGAGACATTCTCTTTTCAATATGAAATTACATAATTTTATACATACTATTTTCCTCTAATGTGTTACATTTACTATTATCAAAATAATAATAATGGTAAACTTTGAATAATTTGCTTAGGTTATACTCTTTAAAATTTATATTTATTATGACAGACATTTATGAAACATAATGAAAAGAGAATTCTATGAAATATTTTAAAAAGTAATGAAATAATAAAACAACTAAAAATACGTGAGTAAAAATACTCTTCAGAGGGGAAGAAGTGGGGGATCTAACATGCATACAAAAAGTATCAAGAATGACACCAAAAATATGTGTCACTGTAATGTAGTATTAACTAGAAAAATGCCTTACCTTTATGAGTGGCCATCTACTGGGAGGGTGTAATAACTTTACAATTACTTGCAAGCCATAATGTAAACGGACAGCATTCTGGGCCATTTCTGCTTCTGGATGTCGACTTGTTAAATGCCGAAGAGCACAAACCTGCGAAAAATAAGCTTTTCTTAGAAGTGAGTCAACTTGGATATTAAAAGCATTCAAATGACATCTTATAAAATGATCTGATGAAGCATTTACAGAGATTTTTCACTAAACAGCCACATTCTATACTTTTGGTAGGGATAAATTCAGGTATTCAGGCAAAACCGTTAAGGTTTAAGATATTACAATAGAAAACAAAAAATTCAGCATATGAACTGTTAATGAACAACAAAGCCTCCATTTTAACCACAGGGATATTACTAGAATATTGTCTAGTACAAGGGTGGCCAACCCACGGCCACCATAGTCCGTGAGGAGACATATTTAAAATTTGACTATTTTGGTTAACAGATTAAAAATGAATAAATCCGTTTTGACTTTCTGAAGTGAAAACACCTTTCAGCGATTATGGTAGCTAAAGAATTATGTTGTTGTAATGAAATGGTCAGTAGATCCAGTATTCATTCTTCTTATTATAGTTATTAATGTACAATCATATAAATTTTTCACAATTTTATTTTTAATTCATGGATGAAAATAACTCCAAACCTTCACATTCCCCTGCTTATGTAGTTTCTTTTGCAACTTTTTAAAAATTTTAATTGATTATACAAAATTTTACTATTATTATATATTTTTTCTTGCTTTTAAAAGTACTTCATCTCCTGATCACTACCCTCCTTTGCTGAACAATAATAGATTATGTACAAAATTTCAGCTTATTGTAATTTCTGATTTTTCTCTTTCCTTTTTTCATAATATAGAAAATGGGAGACAAAACCATTTATTTTTAATTATTAGTCGGATTTGTATTAGCAATAATACATAAATCACATGACCCACTAAAAACTATTATATATGTACAACTAACTTTTAAATTATAACCTTCATTATTCATTTTGCTAACAATAAAATCAAGTAAGAGTACAACGATGTAAATTACATCCCGTTAAAGGTGCAATATTATAGAATCAACATAAATAGCTGGTCCAGAAGGAAAATGCATTTCTGTCAGATTGGTATGAAGTAAGCAGAAGAAAAAAAAGGAAAAGAAAAAAATGTAGATACCCATACAAAAAAAAATTTACCTAGTTAAGTATAATAATTAAACACTCAGATATACTGGGCTTTGTACCAGTTAATTTTTGTTTTGAGCAGGGTTTCACATCCGCTCACAACAACAACCACCAAAAAAACCTGGAAAGCTTTTTTTTTTTTTTTTTTTGAAGGGGAGGGGGGAGGGGGTTTACCCGCTTAAAAAAAACAACAAAAAAACAATAAAACTCACTGTTTTTTTTTTTTTTTTTTTTTTATCTAATAAAATTTTTCACTTTTTAAAAAATGATTTATTATTTTTTTTTTACTTATATTTTCTTATTTGACATTATTACATATAATAAATATATATGTAGTATAATAATTACATGTATAATTATTATATATATAATTATTATGTATCTAAATAACATAATATTAGTGTACCTTGTATTAGTGACATATATGCCAGTTTCAAATTAATTATGTAATTATTTTTCAACTTTGTTAGAAAAATTCCTTTCATTTCAATCATCTATCTACATCTCCTCTTTTGAATGGAGCAGTTTTAAAAAATGAAAGATGAGGAAAGATGAACAAAATAGCACGCCATTTTTAGATTTGTAATTCATCATGTAAAAAAAAAAAAAAAAGCTAATACTTTGCCTAAAATTCTACGGATTTAACAACAAATGTAATATATTGACCAGGTAAGGTTCAATACAGGCATAAAATAAGGTTCTTTTGTTGCCCCTCGAAAACTTCAGATTCATTAAAAAACATCCTTTTTAAAAGATTTAGTTTTATGAAAATGATCTTTTTATAAAAACTAGTATCGCCCAGTGGTCGAAACTCGACCATTTTTTTTTGCAAAGCGAGGCAAAGCAAAGTTATTGCCTTGTCCTAAACGGAATGCAATTGCAAAACAGCTGCGGCATTTGTTTGTCGATATTCACTCTAACTGAATCAGCAGAGTTTTACTTAATATAACTATTTCTCTCTGTAGATGTTAGCCTTTCCTGAAATGAGAGAAAATCGCAACGTGAAAACGCCCCTTGTTGTGTGATACAGCCCAGACACTAATAGGTACCATGTCAGACCAAGGTCCAACCAAGTATCAAATTCTGTTAAATTAATTCGATTGGTTCATAAAGTACAGTGTTTGGAAAAAAAAAAAAAAAAAAAAAAGATATTTTTCAAAAATGGTCGAATTGAGTTCGGGAAATTTCAAAACGTGTAACTTTATCGAAAACCGAAAATCTAAAACATTTCTGAATCTTATATTTTCTACTTATATATGCAGAGAAAAGAATAATAAATCCACTTTTTAAAAAATAAAAATAAGTAGTCAATTTCACTTAATTAAAATGCAAGGAAATCTCAAAATGTGTAAATTCATCCAAAACCAGAAATCAAAAGTTTTTATGTATCTTCTACTTGCTTTTTCTACCCACAAAAGCTAGCAATAAAGACACTTTTTTAAAAAATAAGTAGTCAATTTCAGTTAATTGAAACGTAAAGAAAGCTCAAAAACATGGAAATTCAGCAGAAAACGGAAATCAGAATTTTTTCCGTATCGTCTACTTATACATGCAGCAGTTAGTAACAAATCCATTTTCCTTTTATTTAGTATATTAGTTGAATATTTATTGTTTAAATATCAGCCTTTGAAATGAAATGTTTATATTCGAAACTGGAAGTTTGCCATTTTTTATTTCTGGAGTTTTGTGATTTTAAATTAAAATTTTATCAATTTTACAGAAAAAATAACTCAATCAAACACATGTAGACAGTAACTTATATATAACTATACCCAAATATCGGAATTAAAATCGGCAGATAATTTCCGTTATTTTTTAATAATTTTTTACAAAAAATTCAATGGACAATTAACATAGAAAATCTTTTACATGGCTCCATGGACAGACAGTGACGTCATCACTTCGCTTGCGTATAGTGATGCTACATTATACAAATTACTGTGTCTAAGGTTTTATTTGAGCTTTGTGAAATTGCCAGATTTAACAACTTTCTACTTTTAGGTATTTTTTAATGTGAAGGAATACGTGTATAAAAGGGAAAAATGGGGGAAAATGCATAAAAAATAAATGTATTTTTAAATACCTTCTTGACATCGTAAGAAAATAATATTTGTATTCGCACCTTCCGGCTAACCATACCTTTCGAATGATACCATTTTTAACCCTCTACTCCCATAATTAATATGTTAAAAAGGGACAACAAATTTTATGCTTGCCTATTAATATATAGATTTTCTGTATTTCCAGAATTATTTTTAAAGTCTACATACAAGTTGCTTCAATGAAACACTATTAACTTAATAATAAACATTTATATAGAACAATTAATAAAATGGAAAATGTTACTTTCACATCCCCCCATAATTTTTTTTTTTTTTTCCACAAAAATCAGCCCCAAAAATTAAAACCTGGATGACTCCTGACATGTAAGTGTAAAAAGTAGGCAATGATAATTTTGTTTTGCATTCCTTTATTAATTAAGTTTTTAAATATGAATAAAATAAGTCAGTTATCAATATTAACAGAAATTTAAAAAACATTATTTGCACACATTTTTTACTTTAACCCTATAAAAATGCATAATGTTTTGTGTAATATGAAAATCTTACATGGAAGGGTTAAAATATTTTTCTTTTTTTACTAGTTTTAATTTTACACGAAATAACTTAATAATAAAAAAATTGAAATTTAATTCAAAATTGTGATAAAATACTGAATAGAATGAAATAAGAATTCATTTTACAGTTTAGGCCAAACCAAATATTAAGAACATACTTGCCAACCAATTTTAATAAAAAAAGGGAAGATATTTGTTGAAAAACCAGAAGATATCATAAAAAAAGGGAAGATTTTTTTTTTTTTTTTTCCTCTCTCTGACGTAATAAACAATGCAGTTTTACAATTTCAATATTTAGAAGCAAATTATAAAAACGTTTTACTATAGATTGATTATACTAAATATACAAAAGTTTTAAATGAAGTTATTCCTCTTCAACATATAAATATCTACAAAACAGAATCTGTAAGAAATTTATTTAACAATAGACAAAAAACTTAGTTAAGTTAAAGTATAACTAATATTTTAAATAAATAGAATATGATTTTTGTGTATATACATTAATCATACATATATAAAAAAAAAAATAGCAGTAGCTAATTATCAGTTTCAAATGTGCATAAAAACCAACTTTGGAAAAAATTTTCCTACCTGAAAAAATTATTCTTCATTTTTTCCCATGTTTAATATTTGGTATAAATATGACGTACAAATATTTAATTTAATTGAGGAAAAATACACAGATTCATTAAATTCAGCAATAAAAATCTAAAAATAATTACATATGTGAGAAATATTGAGCACTTCCATTGCTTTATTGTTTCTAGAATTGATCATTGATCACAATCCGGGAAAGGGGGGGGGGGGATACAAAAATAATTACAGAGTAAGAAATATTAAACTCTTTCAACTCTACTTCTAGAATCTAATGAAAAAAGTTTAAAATTAATATTATCATTCATGTTGCAGATGGATAAAAATTAGGAAACAAAAGACTTCTGCAGAACATTTGATTGTTGATCACTAGTAGGAGATAAATGAAAAAAAGGGGGGGGGGGCAAAAAATAATTACATCAGCAAGAAATATTTAACAATTCTATTTCTTTACATGCTCTAGAATCTCATAAAGCAAGTTTGGAATGAATATTGACATTTATGTTATGGATGGAAAAAGATTGGGAATCAGGAGTTTTCGTAGAACATTAGGGTTTCTTTTTAAAACGAACGATGTCCGCGATTTTTTTAAAAACGGAAGATTTCATCCTTTGTCAGGAAGACCGGAAGATACGTTAAAAAACCAGAAGTCTTCCGGGAAAACCTGAAAAGTTGGCAAGTATGTAAGAATATGAAGGTCATTTAATTTTTAATTAACTATAATTAATTACTATTATTTTGTAATAAGTTTTCTTTTAGTCTAAAACTGTTCTCACATTTGAAAGAAACTTAAAATTCAAACCCAACAGTGTTATTCGACATTCAATAAAAAAAAAATAATAATAACTCCCCCCCCCCCCCCTCCAAAAAAAAAAAAAAAAAAATTCCAGGTTTTTTAAAACCCTGGTTTTGAGAGAAGGGGAATAACAACTCTTAAGCTCTCAGAAAGTAATTTTAAAAGTGACAAGAGAGCTGATAGACACTTTTAGATAGATAATAGGTTCAAGAAATTTTTAAAAACATATTCTGGAGCAAATATATGGAATGCAATAAGATATGTTTTACATACATTAATTATAATAAATGACTTTTAAAAATTCTTTGGCATTTAACTGCTAATAGTCAAGATGTATACTTACAGCAGGTTCAGTTATCTCTTCTCTGTCTCCTGCCTGAATAACGGCACGCACCAGTGCCTCGATGCCTCCAACTGTACAAACGGTCATTTTGTTTCTGTGGTTGTTACAAGTCATATTTGATAGAATACCAGCAGCACAGGTCACCACATTGATATCACTACTGCCCAACAACTGAACAAGACCTTGTAACAGTCCATCAACGTTATCCTAAAAAGAAACGATCACCACAAATAAATACCTGCAAATTTTTACAGTAATCTTTTTAATTAAACAATTGGGAAAATAAATAGGTAATTGTTAAATTATATAGCAGAACGATTTTTTTCAAATCAAATATATGTCTTTATCTGAATAAATCACCATTACATAAGTTTCTAGATAATTGTTTCTCAAAAGAGTAGGTCCCCATATAAATGAATTTTTAATTTATATCTTTTATAATATGTAATCTTATTGCAGAAATTTGTTTTTAATAAATTTTTGAGCAGCTCTTTTTGAAATTGTCTTAAAGTTAATAGGAGGAGCTGTAGGAGGCTGGTTGCTGTTAAGAAACAACTGAAAAAATTTTGCTTAATGTGCTGTGGAATCAGAAAGGAAAAAATTAATAAGAGGAAGCCTAAGTATAACAGTATTTTGAAGTATGAGAAGAAAACTTTCCAATTTCAGCCCCACCCAAATACTAATAACTTTTATATCAAGTGAGCTGTAAGTGGTGTAATTAATAATATTGGCATCACGTCCTAGTGTCTATGGTTTGATGTTGCCCACAGGTAACTGTATTTATAATTATAAAAAAATATATATATAATAATTGCAATATGTTCACTTCAGACGAACTAGTTTTATAAATTGTAGAAAAATTACAAATCATAATAGAAAATAACAATATAAATTTATTGAATATTTATTGAAGACACAAAACGCAAGCAGAATGATAATTTAACATAACACTGAGAAAACTTTTCATTTACATTTAAAAATCCTGTCTTTCATCCGTATGTTCTGATCACTGTGAAATAAGACTGTAGATATTGGTTGACGATATACTATTTTCCTTATGCTATTATAATTGCTCCCTCTCCCCCCCCCCCCATATATATGAAAAAATAAAACTAATTAAGATTTTAAATTCTCATTATGTGGTTATCTTAAGAAAATCCCATTCAAAATTCATAACTTGAAATTAATTTTATACTCTCCCCTGTAAAGTTAGTTTTGCAGTAAAACACATTCATAATGCAAAAGTAACACCGTACAACTTTAAAATTTGCTTAGTCAAGTGCTTTTTGCAAGTATCTATAGTTAAATCTTGCATATTAATCCTGGATATCTGAGTCTGAGCTAAATTGTCAATCATTAAGTTAATAACATGCCAAGTATGCTTTTGGCAGGAGTCTCCTGCTTTTTGCTTGTCTTTCCATGCTCCTGATTTTCCACTCATTTCTCCTGCTTTTCTGATGTAATTTCTTTATCTATCCCTCTTAGCATAATTTAGGCTTAAAATTTGTGGGATTGGGTAAAAGAATTTGAAAGAAAATTGAAATTTATATTGCCCTGCAATTTATCAAGTTCAGTTTGAATGTGAATTACTATACAAGGCTTTGAAACTAATTTTTGCTAAGAATAAATTTTTAACTTTCATTTTTGCATAATGAAAAATGTCTCATTATCAAAAGATTTTTTTTTTTTTTTTTTTTTAATACCATAACTATTGAAAACTTTTAAAGAATTCAATTTTCATTAGAATATAGCTGATATTTTCATTTCTTTATTACCATTTCTTTTACAAAGATAATTAAGATCCTTATTGTTTTATATTAGGAGCAGAATGATCCAATCTGTCTATTTTGACTTAAATTTTAAACAACTGTATGTCTGAGTTTTTTTTTTTTTTTTTGATAGTTTGTTTTACTGCAAGAAACACATATTATTCATTTAATTTTAATACTGATGCTTTGTAAATACCTCCCAAGCTTATAAAGCTTTACTTTAAAATTAAATTTGCATTATTTTACTCATTTTTCTTACAAACTTTCTTGTTGGAAAAAGTCTCCTGATTTCTGTTAAAAAATCTCCCGCTTTTTTGTCATTAGAAGTTGGCATCTCTGTAATAACCAATATAAAGCCAGATGCATACAAAAATCTGCACCTATTTTGAGTGTTTTTCTTTAACCCCTTACCTGCCGATAAAAAATTACAAGATTAGCTTACCAGTGCCACCATTTTTCACACAGGCACATGTAGTTATGCATTCACTGTTCCAGAAACATTCCCCTTTCCGAATCCTCCCACTCCACATCTACTCTGAAATCCTTAAAAAACACTATCATGGTCATTTAACACGTTGAGTGACAGATCAGCCATCAGTGGATGACATTGAACTTTCCATTTCTCTGGAACTACCGGTGTCAACTACCGGTGGCTGACAGTGTAAAAAACGACATAAAATTAAAAAATTTACATTGTAAGTAATTACTGAAAATTTATTTAAAATTTACTTAATTTTTATTTATTACAGTATTATATCATTGAGGCATTCTAATGGATTTTACTGAAGTACGGTAAACATAAAAGCCCATCGCTATACCGCAATACCAGCGCTTCTAAGCAGCACGTGTGGCCTGGTGGGGATTTTCTTAAGAACACGCTCAAAGTGTTAATTGCATTCGAAAGTTTCTCTGGTAGCAGCGTAACACAAAAGATCATACTTTGGCAATATGTATATATATAGGGCAGTTAACGCATCAGCATAGTAAGTCGAATATATATGCCCAGGGTAGTTAAAAGGTTAAAGAAACCCAAGTCAACTATTGTCCCAAGAGCGGTAAGACTGCAATTCCGCGATGAGATTGTTACAGAGGTGGATAAGACTTGGCTGCCAGTTGAATGTTTCACCATGTTTGGACCTGAAGATATGAATAAACTATAATCTGTGTAAGAACATTCAATAAACGACTGTGTGAAAAAACTGAACTCTTTATTTAAGAGACAACCCTTCAGCATTATAGATATATTGTGTCACCAAATAATGTTGTGACATATATGTAATACTATATTAAAAAATAAATTAAAAAATTAAACCATACTAAGGTTAAATAAAGAAACATAATTTCATGAAAATTCCAAGTCAAAAATTTTTAGAATCCACATGCAGGGGCGATTGTGAATTCATGAAAACATACCTGAAATTTTAATGAGTTTTTTTTTTTTTTTTTTTTTTACATGGGAGAACATTTAATTTTCTACAGGGTGGTCCAATAGTTTCATTATGAAAAACATTAATTTTAGTTGGGTTTAGCAGCTATATGAACTTGATATTTTAATCTTATTTTATGAATTTAATTACCAGAAAAACTAAAATTCTGGCAAGTGAAAATAATACCTGAAACTAGGTAAATTATCTGAACACAAATCACCTCTAAACATGTAAAGTGGTAAATCACAAATCATTTCAAAGATACATACATTGATCAAACACACACACTTTTACAAATATTTTTTTTTTTTTTTTTTTTTTTTTTGCATGAATATAAAAAAACACTAAAACTCATCCTACCTGCTTTGTAGCAGCATCTGATAAGTTTCTGAGCGTCCACAGACAATTTAGAACAAGTCGTTGACTCTGATGACCTAAATGCATAGCAAGAGCTTGCATACCACCTGAAAGAAAATTGTGAAAGTGATATAAATAATATATATATATATGTACTGCAGTGGTGAGTATATCGATGTATGCTCGCTTCTCGAGCATTAAACCTACGGATGAAATTCTGTCTACGACAGAATTTAATTTTGTACGACAGTACTACTTATATTTGTGTTTTAACACCCTTTCAAAAAAAAAAAAAAATCTCAATCTAAAGTCAATTTTGAAAAAGTTTTTTTTTTTTTTAATTATCATAAAGTATTAATTAAATAATTTGAAATCCTATTTATTTCTAAATATAATCAGCACCAGTTTTAGTGAAACACCAACTAAATATCAAATTCAGTTAAAATTTTGTCTATTGAATTGTGAGATACAGCATTTACAAAAATTTTGACACAGAGACATTTTCCAAAAATGGTTAAATCAGGTTCGAAAACCAAAGTTTCAAAATTTTCACAAATTCAATACATTTTTTCACATTGGAGAGAGTAAAAGTCATACACAAACAAGAAATCTTACCAGCTTCAACAATTCCAGGCTTGTTACTTGAACACACTGACAATACTTTCAGCACTCTTGATGTTGTCCACAATAACTTCTCATAAGTATAAGACCTCATGATTCTAACAAGTTCAGCTGGGCCTCCACTGGCTAAGATTATAAGCTAAAAGGAGGAATGAAGATCAGTATATATGATTGATGTATCAAAAATAGAACAGGGGTCGTCGATCCAGGTTTTAACTTTTGGGTCCCTTTTTTTGTGAAAAACAAAATATTTTTGTGAAACTTTTATTTATTTTTGTGAAATATAAAATATTTCTGTTAAAAAGTAAAATATTGTGTAAAATTTTCCATTTTTACAATCACTTTATGTAAGGTTTAATATCATGTTTAATAGAGTTTCGTTGAGCCAAATTAAGAATTTAATTAAAAATAATAATGAAAATATGAAAACATTTAATAAAAGGATTATTTTTATAAAATAAAATCTTGTAAAGGGACTCATTTTATAAATCTGAATTTTGTGAAGGGTCCCTTTTTATGAATTTGAATTTTGTGAAGGGTCCTTTTTTACTATGTGGAATTTTGTGAAGGGGCGCAAAAGGGACCCAAATTTTGCCTGGATCGATCCCTGTAAGTGACAGGGCAGGTGCATGACTGCTATCACAGTGCACTTATGCAAACTTTTTCTAGCTTTATGAAGGATCTTGCTAAATTTCAATCTGAAACAATAGCTTCATGTTTATGCTATTTCTGGTGTTTGCAAAGTTTTTATGCTTTGCTATTTTATTTTATTTTTTTTATGTAATGTTTTCTGTCACATTACACATTTGTAAATAAAATTGCAACTTTAAAAAATAATACTCCAATTATTACTTTAACTAAAAATAAATTAATAATAAACAGCTATGCGATTTTTTAGCTTTTTTTTTTTTTTTTTTGTAGGTTGCGATTTCCTTTCTTTAATAATGTACAAGAAACTAAGTTTAAACTGTACCACCAAGTACCAATGCCGATCCACAGATTGTCAAACTAATACATAAGAACCATGGAAATTATATATATTTTAATTAATAAACAAAGAGGATTTAAAATATTCATTTTAAGTAATATTTAAAATATTAATTTGATGAGTTCATGAATAAATATTTCTAAAAGGATTTAAAATAGCTTTGAAAATTTTAAGTTATATTTATAAATAACTATCTACTGAGACTCAAACAATGCTAAATATTTGTCTTACAATACACATTCTTTACACCATTAATTTTAATTCAAAGATTACTTTAAACAAATGAAAATAAAAATATATAGATAAATGGCAATATGCTAGTCTAGCTGAACAAGTTTTAATTTAGTGTCAGAAAAGCTCAATTTTTTTTTTTTTTTTTTTTTTTTAAATTGATGTAGGTGTTTTTACCATGATCTAAAGCACAATAAAAAAAATACGAAAATTAGTTATTACAATAATTGATGTGAATTACCAAGGGTGTTATAATTGGCCCATTTTATTATGCTCTGGGGCAATTATGGCAGCATTATCTTTTTCAAGAATATAAAAACTGAAGAATAAATTCTATCAAAATAATACTTATTGAGATCCAGTTTGAGGTCAGCTCAATTTATATCTTTGCAAACACTTATAATGTAGTGGTGGTGGGGGGGGGGGGGGGGGGAATAGGTAGTTAAAAACATTGCTTGTATTTCCTAAATTTTTGCGAGTATTTATTTCTTTTTTGGCTTTCTTACCCTAAATGGACATGGATCATTTATAATAAAACAAAGTGAAGATGCTGGGAAAGTATACAAATTTGTTTCTAAGTACAGAGATGAATTTTTCCTAGTCTCAAATTTTGATTAAGAATTCGTTAGTTATGTTGTGGCTTGAAGTGTCTTAATTCAGCTGACTCTATAAACTATTTACATTTTCCAAAAGTATGTAGAGATTTTACCTAAATGTTTTAAATAAATTGTGATTGAAGAATTTTTAAGCTTAGTTGTGAATTTTTATTAAATTGTTCTTATCTGATTAAGTAGAATATTTTTTTTTCTTTCTTTAACAGCAGCTTGTACTGTCAGACGTTTTTATTCATAACTTCCTTATAAATGGAGCTAGAAAACATTTTAAATCATCCTTTTAAACAGTTAAAAGAGGCTTATACCACGATTGCTATAGGATCAGCAGAATATAAATACAGAAGAAACTAAGGGACTTTGCTATAATTGCCCCAGGATTGGACCAATTCTAGCAGTTGGGTGTTCAAAAAAATATTCTCAAATTCCTCCTACAGGAGTTAGAGATTTTCTTTTTAATTCATACAGATAATAAAGAAATAACATAGAATTGCTATGGTATTCGTCAAAATGAAAAAAATGTATAATATTTTTTAATATAAGCAGTTAAAGTTAAGGTTTACATTTACCTGCCATACCTGCCCCCACTTCACCCTATGTTAGGGATAAAAAAATATAAAAAAAAATCTGCAGTTATGCTTCTACAATTTTATCAAAATGGCTTAATTTTCACAAATATGATGTAATCATCTTTTTGTGAAGAAAACAAACATTAAAAATACAAAATATAGACAATGCAAAACTGCAAACAGACTAAACCTCTGTTCCATATTAGTTGTCTTATGATTCTGCAAGGTAATTACGTAAAAAAATTTATAAAAATATTTTAAATATTTACTTTTTAGAATTAGATTTTATTATGTGACACTATTAATTAAAAACATTTATTGCCATATAAAAACTAAAATATTGTACCTAAATATAAGAAATACACTGACACATTTTTCAGTTTTGACCCAATATCAAATAAAACTATAATAAAATTACTTACTTTGCTTTCTTGATTTCCATAAGCCAAAATTTGCAGACAATCAGTAACAATGGCCAGAAATTTCACATTGTTCCGCTGCAGCAAGGTAACCATTTTTTGCAAGCCACCTGCCAAACGGACAGCCATTTTTGATCCTTCTTGATGCAGCAACAAGTTGTGAAGGGTTGTTATAGCATAAAATAGAACAGATTCCACAGGAGAGCTAACAGAAAAAGTACAGGTATTTATTGTAATTTCACTACAACAAAAAGCGCAAACAGAGCAAAAATGTTTCTACTATTAATTTTCAAATATAAATTTCTTTAAATAACTAAGAGTTCAGTTTGACAGTAAAAAAATTGAATTCTGACATGCCAAAAAAGTCTACTATGGTAACCCCCTTCAATAATAGGATTTATTCTAGAACTAAAAAAGAACAGGGTCCTAATTACTTTTTTTTTTTTTTTTTAATTCTCTTTAGACATTGTGTTTAAAAGTATAGTTCATTATTTCACTTATTTCAATAAACAGATCCATAATATTCAATATTTTTTTTTTTTTTTTCTTTGCCATGCTGAGACTACATCTCAGCCACCACTGTATATAAATCAGGGGTCTGCCCAGACTTTTCACAAAGGGTCCCGTTTTTGTGAAATTGTGAAAATTTCTACACGTAATTTTGTGAATCTAAATTTAGTGTGAAAATAAAGTTCTTCCAAACTTTTGAGCTAGGGTCCTCTCTTTTTGTGAAATTGTGAAAAATGTAATTTTGAAAAATAAAATTATAATTAAGGTTTCATTTTTGACAACGACAGTTCAGTTTTATAGAACTAAATTCACACATATTAACACATTAAACTCACACAACTAAACTCAAATTAGAAATTGAATATCAGCTTTTCGAGAGGAATACATCAAAAACGTTCGGCAGTCTGTGTTCTTCCACTGAAGATTAATTTTGAAAATGAGTTTTATCAAAGGTCTAAGAATCTAAGGAGAAAAATTTTATGAAGGGTTCTTTTTTATGATAAAAAATTTTGTGAAGGGTCCTGTTTTATGATAAAAATTTTGTGAAAAGTCCTGTTTTGGGATAAATAAATTTGTGAAGGGTCCTGTTTTGGGATAAATAATTTTGTGAAGGGTCCTTTTATAAAATTTTGTGAAGATATAAAATTTTGTGAAATGTCCTTTAACGGACCCAGGTTTGCCTCTGAACAGACACCTGTAATAACCGGAAGTGGTACTGTAAGTCTGTATCTCAAAAACGGCTCTAATGATTTTCTTCTAAGTTGCTATATACTCTATTAGATGTCCTTTCGAATGATATAGTTGGTTAGTTCAGGAAAATTGATAGACGTTCTGTATAAATAGCTCCATTTCAGGCCTCGCACATGCTTTCCTTTAAAAATGGCTGCACGGATTTTTTTCAAACTTGCCATATTAAACTGCCTTTTAAATATCCTTTTGTATGTAATTATTGTTTTCCGGTCAATAATTGAGTATGCCAAGTTTTGGCAAAAGTCAGTATCTCAAAAACAGCTCTAATGATTTTCTTGAAAATTGTTACATAAATCCATTTTGGACATCCTTTCTTATGTATTACTTGGTTATTAAAGGAAAATTATCAGTCGTCCTGTTTAGGTAGATCACTTTTAGATGTTGGAAATTAATGTTTCAAAAAATGGCTAAACAGATTTTTTTCTTCTTCCTATTTTTAAATTCACTATGTAAATATATTTTATATATCTTTACATGTGTATAAGTTTATTTAAATTATTAATAAGCGAGAAGCATACTATTACAAAATAATTAAAGCAACCATCCTCTAGTACGCCTGAGTACTTGCGGGAGGGTCCCCCCCCCCTTCGTCAGAGGCAGCTTGCTTGCTTAGTGATGATATTTTTATGTGTAGTTCTCAATTCGATACCAGTTACGGTTAACATCTTGCGCCGGGTCGTTGTCATTACAGGTAAAAGGATTTGACAAAATTTCTACCGTTTCGTAATTTGCTGCATAAGTTGCGTTGTTATAGTCAGCAAGTTTACGAGTTTCGTTAAATCTGATATCGATCGGTTCTTTTGCGTTAATTTTGGCAAGGGCCTTACCAAAATTAATGCAAAAGAACCGATCAATATGAGACTTAATGAAACTCGTAAACTTGCCGAAGAGTTAAGAGTATTTTCTATTGGTTCATACACTCGATTTAGTTTTTGTATAAAGCAGTTGCTGCTTTAATATAAAATTAGTGGTGTTGAAAAATAAAATTGTAATATTCATGAGGCAAACTTGCACCCGCATTGTACGAGACTTTACTGTACTTATATATTTTTATTTTATTTATGGAGAAAGAATTCTGTGGTTAATTAAACAATAATATTGAATACACAAGTAAATCATTATATAAATTGTTAAAATAGATTTGAATTAAAATTAAATAGAATTTTTTAAAAATATATGTGATTTCTACATCACAAAGATCATGCTAGTTCTCAAACTAAAAATATACTTTCTAATGGGTGAAACAAAATTAATTACAAAAATGATGACTGAATTCAAATATTCTGACCTATCAAATGATTGCTCTTTTTTTCTTGTTTTGAGGTAAAAAGAAAAAAAAAAAAAAAAAAAAAAAGATTTTCCCAATATTGCCATATTTAAAAAAAAAAAAAAAATTAAAAATACTACGTATATAATATTCCTAATCAGCAAATAGTTTTTCTAAAATAAATCTGACAATTTTGTTATGTCTTCTGAAATTGAAATTTTCTTCGAATCGCTTGCCCATTCTATACTCTGAATTTTAAAATTATTTTCAGTGAGGTGCATTCTCAGAGAAGCAGAATTGTTTTCATTTCAAAGTATGCAAACAAGACACAGTATCACCTAAACCCAGCCTAGAATGAGCCCCATGATAGTGAATGGCATAAAAAATATCCTCACCTAAGCAGCTTGACTAATGCTGGTATGCCACTAGACTTGAAGATAGCTAGAAGACCTTGGCGATGATGGGACAAGTTATGGAGCACACCGGCAGCACATTTTGTGGTCTCCAGATCATTCGAAGAAGTCATGGCACGCACCAATGCTGCCACCATCTGTGGAGAGTTCATTATTGCATGTCGTGACGCCTCTTTTTTCGACAACTGGTGGACCATCATGGCTGCCTGGCTTACAACTACTTGATCCTCATCATTCAGAAGCTTAACTAGCTCCGGAATAGCTCGAGTGGCTAAATCAGCATCATCCTATAGAGAAATAGTTTGTATATTATTAGTTTCAGTAAAACTTTATAGCTACATATACATTTCCAGGTGAAATTAATGTACAAATTATGCTAGCATAAAATAATGTGTAAATGAAACTTGCAAGCATTTGCTTGCTCACATATATTTCAGTTTTAGACATAGTTCTATTGATTCCCCCCCCCCTTATTTTGTATTCTAAATACTTTTAAATTTGGAAATATAAAATATAAACTAATAAAAATGATAAATATGGCTAATTATCCATAACGAAAGATATTTGAAAAATTAAACTTTATTAAATCTTGCATATTAATTGTAGTAATACAACATGCATTCTTTTGACATTAAATTAAAAATAAAAAAAATAAATAAATAAACTACACTTTCTTATTTTCGGTGCCTCACTATTGCCAAATTTAAGCTATGGTAATAGCAATAATCTTGGGGGTAATGATGTTTGCTGACAAGTTTAAACCATGTTTATTATCATTGCTTTTAATTATTGTAATTTATTATAGTACTTATTTATCATTTAAATTTATTATAATAATCTTAATTCAGGGTTGCCACCCAAACAGGAGAATGAAATCCCCTGACTTTTCCAGGTTTTCTAGAAATATTCTAAGAAAATTCCAGTCTTTAACCATATGTTGAACATTGGTTGTGTTCAGGGCAAATTAATTTTAGTATCGCATGAAAACACAAAAGTTACATTTGGTGATAGCCTCTATCACTTAAGAGAGAGATAAGAAATTTCTTCCATGAGCAGAAAAGTAGGGTGGGGGTGTTTAAAACAAATTGTGGAAGGTAAGGGGGAAAGAAACTAAAAAAATCATCCTACGTTGGCAGACAAATTGTTTATTTTTGGCAATCATCTTATAAAATTTCCTGACTATTCCAGGTTCTCCAGGTAGCATGACAACCCTGTTAATTGTTCTTTAAGGGCTTCCTCTAATTTGACTAAATGTTTTGACCATACTTTAACACAGGGGTGCAGAAAATGATCAGACCTCGGAAATTTCCCCCAAACACGGTATAAATTTCCCTCAATAATGCAAAAATCTACTTTACTATACAAAGTCATTTGTTCTATGTAATGAATCTTTAAGAGAATAAGTATACAGTGTAACATAAAAATATCACTGTTAGTGTATATCATAAGAACTTCAAAGCAGCAAATTTTTATTTTTTATTTGCATTTTTATTTTCTCTTTAAAAAAATTTTTTCAGAATTTCTCCAGTTAGTTTAAATTTCCCACGAACCTCGTTCGGGCATTTGGACATATTCTGCACCCCTGATTTAACAGGGGTGCAGATGTATAAATTGCAAAAAATATAGAAGCACCTTAAAAATTACTATTATTATTATTTTTTTTTTTTAAAGAAAGAAAGAAAAGAAAAAAAAAAAAGAGGAAACATTTTTACAACACAAAAATAATTTATCAGATTAAATATCAATAAAAGATAAAATATAGTTATAAGAAGAATTTTTTTTTTTTTTTTTTTTTTTTTCATATCTTTTACAAGTTTACAAAGTTTCATGTGTACTAATCAGCTCTTATTTAGGAGCACGGTCTTTACGAAAGTTAATTCTTAGGATAGTTTTTATTTCTTTTTCTTAACTTTATTATCCCCAATTTTGTTTTCTATTTCTTTTGTTCACTAGTAATTTTAACTAAGCATCCTTACTTGTGTAAAATGAAGAAACAATTTAAAAGGCAGTAATGGGTAGGGGTAAATTATTGTGCAATATTAGCACTGAAATTGGTTAACTATGAAACTGAATTGCTTCTAATTCTGAAGTACTTTCTAAATATTTTTCAACTTAAATTCAACCATTAAAAATTGATACAACTATATTAACCCCTTAACGCGTGCTGTCCTCGCTGCGAGGACGCAAAATTTAAGATCCAGCTGTAAAAATTCATCCCGGAAAATTTTCAACAAAAATTTACGTTTGTAACATATCAGAAAAGGCTGGTTTTTTTTATCCTTAAAATTAAAAATTTCTTTTAGTTTATATTAGTTCATGAATTCCGGTGGCAGTATAATTTAAATTATCCGAATTGTCTTGTGCCGCAAAGGGTTAAATAAATAACAATGTCCGATTCTTTTAGAAGTTTTGTAATTTTTGCCAGGTTATTATATAGAATATATTATGAAATTATCTATTTTTTGCTTTTTAGCGAAATTCTTACTAATATATTTTAGCAAAATGCTAAAAAAAACTAATGGCAGTTTAAACCTTATTTAGGAGTATTTAAAAAAAAGTAAATACTTAGAGCAGTGGCATCGCGTGAGTGACAGTTCGGTCATCTCCATATGTGTGGTTAGAACAGTGATGCCAGATGGTCGAAAATTATTTCCCCAAACAAGTCTTCAAATTTCCCCAAATCAGGGTTTTTTTTTTTTTTTTTTTTCGAAAAAATCCCCAACTTGATTTTTACTAAAAAGGGAAAATAAAAAAAATTTCCAAAAATATATATATATATATATATATATATCAAGCAGATTTAAGCTGATTTTTCCCCAAATGAAGGCAATTTTTGAAAAAA
This sequence comes from Salticus scenicus, assembly GCA_963930645.1. NCBI lineage: Eukaryota > Metazoa > Arthropoda > Arachnida > Araneae > Salticidae > Salticus > Salticus scenicus. The sequence continues at coordinate 402,076,270 of OZ005649.1, read as the reverse complement.
ATTCCCATATAATAATAAAGTTATTGAAAGTCCTTAGTCATACGGATAAATCATTACGTTGCCAACATTGACAGAAGGTTCAAGAACTCCCCAGATTTGTCCCTAAAAATTTTAGAATTCCCCAAAAATGTCCCCACAAACATTTGGTCCCCAAAACTGTCCCCAGAAGCCTCAAAAATCCCCAATCTGGCATCACTGGGTTAGAAACAGTCCTTTATCATGGAAAGTTCATTCATCTGATTGACTGTTGGAATGCCGTCATACCTACATTGCTCTATAAAAAAGGCGAATCAACCAATAAGATAAATACATATTCCATTACAATGCACTATTTCCAGCCACTTGCATAGAGATGACCTAAAACGTCATTCAAGCGTCGCCACTGACTTAGAGTAATACTTACCTGATAGTTGATAAGATTAACAACTGCATGCTTCAGCATTTGAGAAGGCTCAGCGAGACGCTGCACAGCAGTGGGCTGGGTAGGATCAAATTGTGTGCTGGGAATTTCAATGCCTTCTTCTAAGGTTTCAGGAAACATAGCTGCTCGAACCCTCTGGGATCTTGTCTGATTTAGTTGCTGGTTCATTTCTAAAAATGGAAAAAAAACGCATTTACAAAAAAGGCATTATAAAAAGAAAATTTAATATTAATAACCAAAAGTCAAAACAAGATACAACCACGTAAAAAATCTTTATAACCCTAAATTTTGTGACCCACATAAATCATTAACAAGATAACTAATGAAACAACTTTAGAGAAATTATGTATTGGGTGAGTGTGAAAAGTCTACCTGTTTTTGGATATATACAAATTTGCAATGATATTGATGTAACACATGACATTGTAATGATGCAAATTTGCGGTCAATCAAATGTGTGGATGCCTCACATATAAACTGCATTGTGTCTCACTAAGTTAATCATTGCAGAGACCTTCAGCGTACACCAGACAACCGTCGAGAGTCAGCTGGTCAAGATGGGTTTCACGAGAAAGTTGGATCATTGCGTTCCATATAACCTGACAGCTCATCAACGGGATGACCGAATCGCCACCTGTGTTTCCTTGTTTTCCCGATACAAAAATGACCCATTCTTGACATGAATTGTGACAGGAGATGAGAAGTGGGTTATGTACCGTAACGTAAAGCATCGTAGGACTGTGTGTCGCCCTTCTGATCCACCTGAATCGCCTTCGAAAGCTGAACATCCCAAGAAGGTGTTATTGAGCATGTGGTGGGATGTGCAGGGAATAATTCACTAAGGGGTCCTGCCACTCAACCAAACCATCAATGTTGCCTTGCCTTCTACTGTTTACAGCTAAAACAGGCTGCATTCAAATTTGGTAGCAAAGCGGCTAGGCCTCATCAATCATCGCAGTGTTATCCTGCATAATGATAACATCAGGCCACATGCTGCTGTCATCACTCGCCGAAAGTTACTGGGCTTTGGTTGGGAGGTTTTACCCCCACTCTCCCTATTCTCCTGACTTGGCACCAACTGACTATCACCTATTTCATGCATTGAAGAATTCCTTCAGTCAGAAAATCTTTGATGATCTTGATCCTGTGAAAACTGCCAAGACTTTTTTTACTCAAAACTGCCGGAATTTTACCGCTGTGGGATTCATCTCGATCTCTTCCCAGAAAGATGGCAAGAGGTCATAGATAGCAATGGGGATTATGCACAATAATAGGTACTGTTCATTTTGCGTTTATGTGCTCTTCTTTATGGGTAATAAAAACGAGTAAAACTTTTGCACTCACCCAATATATATAAAAATTAACTTATTTAACCAAACAAAACATGGTAAACATTTTAAAGAATAAACTTTGTTAAAATTTTCATTTAATGTTTGATGAAATATTAAACAACTAGACAAAAATGAAAGCATTTTGCTTTAAAGCATATTTTATCAACCTTTTAGCAAATAAACATTTTATTTTAATAAGTCAGGTGAAATATCTAAAAAGAAAGTCCACCTGTATTTAAAGCAGAAGTGATTTTGAATTCATAAAAAAAAAAAAACCTGAATTTTAGCAAGAAAAAATTTTTCGGATGGAGAGAGAACACAATTTATTGCAGAGAGAGATCCATCCACTTAATATAAAAAAGACTAATTTTAATTAGGTTTAGCAATCATGCATAAATCGATATTTTACAGGGATGAAACTAATAAATAAAAACACTGAAAACTGGTGCTTGCATGCAGAATGAATGGCGAGCAGAAACTTAATAATAATATATCATACAGTTATTATAAAAAAATATTTTAAATCTATCACAGGGTCCCCACTCTTAAGAAAGAAAAAAATTCTAGTACTTTTCAAGGACTAGAGGGAAAAATCGCAGAACGCTAGGCATATACACAAAACTTTAGTAACTACTTTCATTAGTAATATTTTTTTTTATAATTAGAATAACTGTGCCTGTTTTCACAATACATTTTTAATGGATTGACCAAATTAACTTTTACAAGAGTCAAAAAACGATTAGTTCAAGATTTGGAATCATTATGATTATTCCAAAGTTTTTAAGTTTGAGTCTTGATCTGCTCAAAATTAATGGTCCTGGTCCACTTTCTGCTCAAAATTAATGACCAGTCCACCAAACAGGTATGAGACTGGCAAAAAATATATATAAAGCTATTTTTAAAAAGTATTTTTTCTAACATGTCTAATGAGTTCATTGAAAAAAAGAGTTCCATAATTGTGAGTCCCCTGAAGCCCCCGGATATGTAAATTGGTCCCTGAACAAAATCCCCCATGCAAAAGTCAAAATAATGTTCCTACTTTATCATTTCATAAGAAAAATTTTCTTGTGATTATTTTTTTTTATTCATATTTTTGTGCCGTAAACGATTATACACGAGCATATTTAATTTCAATAGTTTTTCAAATACTGATATGAAGTGAAAGTTAATAATATTCTTACTTACATAAATTGGTAAGATTTTCTTTGTCAAAGTTGCTACAAAAATCTGGGGGGGAGAAAATCCTGAATTTTCTTTGCCTCTTTTAAAAATAGATCACATGCAACCATGCAGCATTACAGTCTAACATGTTTGCAAATCAACTGAATATTTAATTGCGAAAATCATGAAATATACCCTCCTGCCATTTTATATAAACTTTTTAAACTGTGAAACTAGACAATTTAAAATTAAAAACTTTTTTTTTAGAAAATTTGGAGTGGAAGGATGATTTTTATACCAACTATGTGAAAAACACTAGAGCCGGGAATCGAACCTGGACCTTCCGCTTAATGCAGACAAAAAGTGGACAAAACAGTATTTTGTCCGGGACGAACAACCCTGGATATAGCTATGTTTACAGACTCGGTGACTTTGCCAACGTATGTTATGTGAGAAATGCCTAGCTGGTAATCAGCCAGGGTAGCTCAATGGTTTGAGCATCCGCGTGTAAAGCAGAAGGCCCGGGTTCGATTACCGGCTCTGGTATTTTTCACATAGTTGGTATAAAAATCATCCTTCCACTCAAAATTTTCTAAAATTAAGGTTGATAAATAAAGACTTACTAAATTAAAAACTTATTTTTGCAAATATTTTTTAATTCTCTGAATTTTTCTCGAATTTTCTTTCATTTTTAATAGATTTGAATTTTTCCATGTTTTCCCTGAATTCCAGGCACTGTAGCAACCTTGTTTGTGCAAAAAAAAAAAAAAAAAAAAAAAAAAATATATACAATTTTTTGTCTCTGTATCATCAAAAGATAACAAAATGTTCCTAAAGTGAGAAAGATTTCTCAATAAAAATGACTCAAACAATTGACATGACTCTTAAAATTTGAAAGTTAGAAAAAATTTTCTACTATCGAAACATTGAATTAGGGATTGCATGCTATCCTAATGCTTACTAAACACCCCACTTTCCCCCCCCCCCCCACACACAAAAAAAAAAATAATAATAAAATAGTACTGACTCTAGGATAATTTGGCAGAGTGCTAAACCCGGCAGCCCTTTTTCAACACATTTTAGTCCCCGGTGGCCCTTTTAAAAACATTTTAGTACCAAGTAGCCTTTTCAAACATTTTAAATGTTCAGACGTCTTCAAGATACTTTTCTTTCTGACATGCAACCTTCTAGCAATAGTTTTTCAGCATTCCAGGAACAACAAATGCTCACATATATACACATAAAATTAGTAATTTACTTTTGTCGCGTACAAAAATCAAAACATAGAAGACCGTAAATTATGCCCTTTTTGAGAATAGGTTGCCCTTTTTATTAAATTTCCCTGACGACCCTTTTATTCTAGAGTCAGCACTAAATAAACATTCTTTTGTTTTTAATACTGATAAAATACTTACTTTTAAAAACACAAACTGTGCTTAGATTAAGATACGTTGAACTCAATTGACTTTCACACTCTTTTTTTTTAAGTTCTATAAATATAACAACTTTTTTTTTTAGAAAATATTTATTCTCTGAAATAGGTGGCACCCTATCTCTATAATAAATGACAGCCGAGAGAGTTAATAGATGCAAATACTCAGTAATCTCATTATACTTGAATTGCATGAAAGGAGAAAAAGAAAAATGAAGGAATGCACTTAAAGGGATTCCACTTACCATCCACTTGTTCTTGGGTAAATCCCTGTCCAAATCCAGGTTGATCCCAATCAAATACAAGCTGATCGTTGTCCATGTCATCCTCTTTGCCACATAGTGATGGTTGAGCCTAAAGAAAACCAAATTTATTTACAGGTATTACACAAGACATGTGTCAAACACATCCCCCCCCCCACTCTGGATTTTGCATATTTTACAACTATTGTAAAACCATTCAGAATTGAAACGTTTATTTTGTATGTTTTGAGTATCACCGTAATAAATAAATATTTTATTTTGAATAAAGAAATTTAATTTTAATAATGTTATATTCTTCAAATGTATTTCACACATATATAAATAATGAAATATATATATATATATATATATTATACACATTTTAAAAATCATTTTGAAGGACACATGATTTTTATTCTTGCCAAAGACAATTTAGACAATACAGTTGCATTAACTAAAGTGGTAAAAATTTATCAACTGACATTTTTTAACAAGTATTCCTTACTCATTTTTATTAATTTAAAATTCATGCACTGTAGAATACAATTACTAAGTCAATTTATCAACTGACAATTTTTAACAAACATCCCTTTAATGACTATTGAAACTTCATGTACTGCATTATACTATTAAAAAATATTTTTTTATTCAAATCAAGATTTTATATCTGGAAATTCGTTCATGAAATATAAAAGTTAATTTTTTTTTATTAGTACAGACATTTTTTTTTCAGCATTTCTTTCATTGATAAAACAAGATTCTGAAGAAATTACTAATAAATTTATTCAGGCAAGGCATTTCACTCACCATACCTCTTTCTCACTCAAACAAACAAACGACCATTAACAAACAACTATGTGGAACAAAAAATATCCCCAAAGATTTTTTTTTCCTAAATAATAAAAAAATAATAATAATAATCCTTGTACGTTAACACTTGAACTGGAAACTAAATTTATAATTAGTTTTAAAAAGTATGATATATGAAAAAAAAAATTTCTTCATACAGGTATTCTTTTTTACTTTCTCTTACCCATAAGGTAGAGATAGTTTAGGGTCAAATTTTTTAATGTAAGTTTTTGTTATATTTACACGTTTTCAGGTCCCCTGAATACAAAAATCATGTTTTTAGCGAACGGTCTGTGTGTCTGTTATCGGCATAACTCAAGAACAAATAGTTAGCAGAAAGTCCAAACTTGGTAATGGTATTCTAAATGTGTATGATATAGGGATGCTATACTAAGCATTTCGTTGAGATGAAGCAAATGGTTCGTGTACAGGGACACCCAAGAGAATTAAAATACATTACACAGGTAAATCGAGTTTAACATCTATAGACTGCACTAAACCAAATGAAACGAATATATATTTTTTATATGTGTAAAGAAATGTCTCATGTAGAATATGGTAGGGAAGAACATAAAAGAACTAGATAAAAGTGCGACAATAGTTGCAAATTGATGAAAGTGTATTTTAGACTGGGCCATCTATTATTACTATAGGATCATATTTAGGTGCAACATGTGGTCTGTATATAATCTTCGAAAGATATACAGGGATGCAAATATTTAAACAATAACATTTTTTGTTGTTAGTGGATGTGCTTTACTAATAATATTTTACCATGTCCAGGACAGCTGTTAGGGAATTGAAATGAATTCCTCATTCAGATATGGTAAATAATGTATGTTTTTAAGCTAAATATACATTGATCATTTTTTATATATTTACACGTTTTGAGGCTTTCTGATTACCGCAGTCAAGTTTTTTAATGTTTGATCCTTGTCTGTGTCTCTTAGAGTGACTTAAAAACGAATAATTTTAGAAGATCCAAATGTTGCATTTTGAAGTTAATATAAGTTTGATCAAGATTGATAAGTTTCAAGGAATGTTGCGTGCGAAAATAGTCTGAATAATTTTAAGTTAACAGATTTAAATTCTATATAAATGTAGGTGCATTAATGAAACAGGGGGTTAGAACTAACTATCATATAAAACTCTTTCGAAGCTTAATTTGAATTATTTAACATAGGTTTACAGAACAGTACTCGTTATCTTACCTCTTAATCTCCAACCTGTATTTATAGTATTAAATTTCAGGGTAAGAGAAAGTCGTGCGAGTGACACACCAGATCATTATTTCACTGATTCAGAATTTATTAATATTAATTATTTCCTAAAAAACTATTTTGAAACTAAATATAGTTGGCAATCTGAAGACATTTTATGTAATGCATAGCATAATTTTTCTTTTATTGTTCAATGCCTTCTTGAAAAAGCTTAATCACTCCAAAACTCTTATATAAAAAAAAAAAAAAAAAAGGGGGGAAATTTATTAATTTAATACCCTATCTGTGCTTAGTAAATAAATTGCAACTGATATGTGTGTTTTTGCACACAATATTTTACATCATTTTTTGAAATTTTCATGTTTTCATCTTTTTAAATTTGCAAACTTTACATCTTCCTTTAAAAATTTAAGTTGTCGCTAAAAACTCAATTATTAACCCTAACTAATCTCAATTAAACTATAATTTACTAGCAACAAACAAACTTTTTTTTTTTTTTTTTAATCAAATGAAATGAATTTTTTAATTCAATGAAATTTTACTTAAGTAAAAATTTCACCCATTATTTTTCTAATATGTAGAGTAAAATTATATTTAAAAAACTCTTACTAAAACCTGTTATTTAAAAAAAATAAAGAAAAAGAAGAAAAAAGAAAAGAAAGAAAAGAAAGAAATTAAATCAGGGCAATCAATTGTTTTAAAAGTATTATTTTCATTCATTGCTTCAATGATAAAAACAGGATTGTAGAAAAATATCCATTCTTGTGGCTTAAATCACAATTTTCCCTCCTAATTTCTTAATATTTGCAATTGTTCTGCAACATACATTGAAAATTCTGACAAATTTTGCTTTCGGACAACAAAGTTAGGTTCTTAAGCGCGTATAAGACACGACAAGTTTATAGGCGATTTTAGAGCCAACCACTGATCAGCGCTGATTTTTCGGAAAAAATTGTCTCTACTCCCAGTGTGATAGTGTGCACCGAACTTGCCTAACTTTTTCAGAGCTGTCTTGATAAAATTGTCTCTACACACAATTTTTTCACAGACTCATCCAATCAGGATATGCTATTTTGATACGTCATATTTCTAAGATGGCGGAACACGGGAATCGCTTAAAGTGGAGATTTAAAGAAGAAATATTATCGTTAAGCACGTTTATTTTACCGTTAAATGATAAGAATTTTGAATTAATCGTTTTTATTTTTGTATGGCGTTATGACTATAGTTATAAGAAAGATCAAAATAGAAATAATAATGCGATAATTTACACAAATGAAGGAGAATTTTAACACTAATCATTGCACATTTTATTCGCGTCAAGAAAAGTGATAAGCGTCAGAAGTTAGTCTTCTTTCATCCAACTTTTCACCTGTCTATTGTAACTTTGTAACCTCTACGGTGTTTTCGTGGAGGAAAAATCGGCTCAAAAATTGGTTGTTTCTAAAGTTGCTGGGTCTGATAAACCCTTTAATTAGTGGCGGCTGCATACCAATCGATATAATATTTCTCTAACATGGACCAGTCCCAGGAGCAAAATTATATCCGATGTTCTGCAACGAGACATTAAAATTTGCAGATGTTCTGCAGGTATTTTGTCTAAATTTGTCAAAGCACAGTAAAATGCAAAACAAGCATAAAAATAATACTTATTAGTAAAATATTTATTATACATTTATAATAAAACATGATTTAAAATTTTTATAATCTAAAACTGAGGAATACACCCAGAATTTGCAATTTTTTCAATGGCTTTTGGCATAATATTGTCACATTAATGTGGATATACTACTTACAAAATGTTTCTAAATTTTGTCTATACATTGAAACAATGACTGTTTTCAGCAATTTTCTAGTATGCTAACAGATTTACAAGTCAGTTGAACATATCTAGGTTTTATTAATTTTAGAATGTTAGCTGTATCAACATCATCCAGTTAGGGGATAGATGAAATGTTCTGCAAAAGCCTCAATTGTTCTGCAACGTGTGTTGCAGTTTTAAGCACTTTCTGCTCCTGGGGGACCAGTTACAATTAAAATATTTTGCCGAAACGATATAATAACATAGGTGTTGTCTGATTGCTTCAACCCAGCTGCTATTGAACAAAAATCAAAGCATATACTCATGACGGCTCTTCTAAAGGACATCCCGGCCGAGGACTTTCGAAAAGCATATACAGCATGGGCATCGCGCTGCGCTGCCGAAAGTGTATTGATGTGGAAGGTATGTACTTTGAGGAATATTAAGTTTCCGTATGTGTACAATCAATAAATTGTGAGAGAAAAAACAAGGCTCGTTACTTTCCGGACAAACCCTGCATATATATAAATCAGAGCATTCATTAAATAGTTATGAGCTAAAAAAAAAAAAAAATATTGTTTGAATTAAGAACTTCTTCCTCTAAAATTTTATTAGTTCATGAACATTAACAAAAAAAGTCAAGTTAATTAATGATCATTGAAAGATCAGGAAGGAACAAAATCTCGTGTCAAAACTAGTTGGCATAGGTGGACTCTGCTCAGTTCCCCATCATATTTGTGTTCTCATAAATTTCTAGTGGGAGACATATTGTAATCCTGTTAAAAGAAATGAATTTGACCAAAGCTTGATACAGTGACAGAATGAAATCCCCGCCTAATGGGCTATCCACCATTCACTTCGATATATTTATTTTATTCTAATCTATTAATTTATTTTATCAGGGTCAATTCTGTTGTTTAGTTTTCATGCTACTATTTCCAATGCAATAATCCTCAAAATTCATATTTTTATGAAAATTTTACAATTTCGCTATGTTGATAAAATCGTAATTTACGAATAATTTACGAAATTTTCCTATTAGAATATTTGCATTCAATCATGTTCAAACAAATATCATAAATGTAATTTTGAAGTTGTCTAATGTATTTATGATCCTCAAAATCGAGGTTTATGCTAAATTTGGCCTTATTCTGCCATTTTAAGTAAATCGTAAATTCCAAATAACTTACGAATTTTTTTAAATTGGAAAAATCATAGTTTTTGATATTCATGCCAGTATCCAAAATAATATTTAAAAAGTGGTTTGACACCTTTACGATGAAAATATCCCTCAAGATTGGCGTTTATGTGAAATTTTGCTCTATTCAGCCATGTTAAGAAATTCGTAATTTTCCAATAACTTACGAAATTTTTATAATGGAAAATTCATAGTCATTAATATTCATGCCAGTGTTCTAAATAATATTTCAAAGGTAGTCTGACATCTTTACGATGAAAATATTTCTCAAAATTGACGTTTATGTGAAAGTTTTCCCTATATTGCCATGTTAAGAAATTCGTAAATTTCCAATAACTTGCGAAGTTTTCAAAGTAGCATATTTATAGTTACTGATGTTCATTCCGGCATCAAAACTAATATTTTAAAACTGGTCCGACATTTTTACAGTAAAAAGTTTCCATTTAATGCACGTTTAAGTGAAATTTTGTCCTATTCTCCCATGTTAAGAAAATCGTAAATTTCTCATAACTTACGAAGTTTTTTAATTCGAATGTTGCAAATGAATAGGGTTCTTGCCAGTATCGAAAGTAATATTTTAAAACTGATCTGACCTCTCTGCGATCATTTGTTCGTGAGATATCGTGTTAACAGACTAACAAACTAACGGACTGACACACTAACAGACTGACACACTAACAGACACCCTACAGACAGACACCATACAAATTTTGTCATTTTCGGATTCCTTACACCTGAAAACGTATAAAAATGTCAAAAAACCAAGGTCGAAATTTTTCACGATTACCTAAGTTCCCCATACCTATATAGTATGATGGGGAACTAAAAATCATATGATCTATTTAAAAATTTGAATTACATGGGATCTCCGGAGGGGGACACAGGGCCTTATAAATATAAATTAATTGATTAAAATAAATAAATAAATACATATATATATCATGGAGGGGAATTTCATTATTTTATCTATATTTAAGTTATTTTATCATTTGCTTTTTAGTGTTGACTCTAGAACAAAAGGGCCACCGGGGGGAACTTGATAAAAGGGCACTTTAATAATCTCAAAAGGGGCACTATAATATTCTTGATAAGGCAAAAAGGGCACTGTAAAATTTTTATAAAGAAGGTCCTTTAATAATGTTTACATAAAAGGTACTATAATATACTCAAGAAATGAGTAAATCTATATTATTAAAATAATATACTAAAAAGTGATGTTACAGTACACTCTCAAAAATCCGCACAGCTTAAAACGAAGTGTTTTGTGGATTTCTGAATTTTGCAGATTTCAGAGTAATTTCATTTATTTACATCTAAGAACCTCATTTAAGTAGAAAATCTTTAAGAAACAATTTATTTGTTATACATACAATGCTGAAATAAAGAGAGCCTAATAAAAGTACAAATATTTCATTAAATTTTTATTAAGGAGCAATTTTTATACATCATATTATAGTTACAAATTATCTAGATTTTTGAAAAATGTTATCAATAGTAGTTTAAGTAAGAATATTCATACATATTTATTTTCCTATAACCTGCAAAAAAGTCAGCAATTCTTGGTCAATGACATAAGTTTGTGCTATGAGAAAGTTTGAATATTTATCTTATGTGAGAAAATCTTTCATGAAACTTTCTCCTTCTTCCTCTAAATTAATATAATTTATTTTTTGATAATTATACATAATTACACTTATCGTTTTCTTCTCTGCAATATGCTGAGTGATTGGTGATTCATCAGCACCAGTGAATAATTGATTTATCTTTTAATACAGTTGAAGTTTTGCAATCCACTAATCAACAAATCAGTTGTGACAATGTTTGTTTACATTGCAAATGATATGCGGATTTTAGAGAATTGCGGATTTTTGAGAGTTGACTGTATTTTCTAAAACGTACTCTTGTGTCTTATCAAAAAACAAACTGTGAATTAGTTTTGAGAATAGCCTTTGTATGCAAAAACAAACCAGCATATTTACTACAGAATAATAATGTTTATCAATATTTTTGATCTGAAATGTTTGTGAATTCTTATTCATGAAGTAATGTGATAATGGAAAAATCATACATACAAGTCATAAAAGCAGAATGTATGTATATATTTCTAAGATACAGTGAGTTTAGTTTTTATTTAAATTAATATAGTAGCTGCTATTTCTAAGGAATATAACTTCATATTTTAAAGTAAAGAAGCTTTTCTTTTTCTTCCTCACTTCTGGTATATTTAAATGGAAAAATAACTATTAAATTAAAATTATAATACATTAAAAGAAAAAGGGGAAAAAAAAAAAAAAATACCTTTCCTAAGCAGAATTTAGTATAGTTACTTAAGTCCTGTTTTTGAATCAGAATTCCTAAGTATACAACTCATATATATATTTTTTTCTTTTTATGAACAATATAATTCAGCTATTCTTTTGAAAAAGTATTAAGATGACCTAAATGATTGCATGAACTATTTTAATTGTGAATACAGAAGATGAATATATATAAATATTTAGATTTTTTTTTAATATAATTACAAAATTTGATAAATTCATTGAACTGAAAGAATTCTTAGAATCAGAATTCCTAATGTACAACAAGCAACAATGTATTCTAATGTACAACAAGCACAGAATGATTATAAAAAGTTTGAACACAGATGTTATGTCTCTATATTACCAAGTATGCAAATCATGAATCTAATTCTCTTAATATTAAACGGTGTAATTCAGTTTATATCCTAATAAATAAATAGATTAAGATGAATTATTCTTAATGAATAAATAATTATACAAAACTATTTTATTTCTGGAAATCATGAATATACAGCATAAATCCACAAAATATTTAGGTTATTGAATCTGATTGTGACTTAATAAAAACTTAAGTTCTTTAAACTAAGATATTTTATATGCAATTTACAACAATAAAGAATGATTGTGGAAATTTTGAACATAAAAATTTTTGAGAGGTGAAATTTAATGCAACTAATTAATTTTTAGGAGAAAAAGTTAATGTAATATTCATTCATTATATATTTTTTTATGTAATAGAAACAAAACTTGTTTCAACTAAAGACAATAATTATAATTAAAATGATTTTCTACAATCATATTATAAAAATCTTATATATGATATAATAAAAGGATTTCAGAAATTTAATAACTTAGGTAGCAAACTTAAATATATAATATTAAGAAAACATGAATATTAAAAGACAAAAACAAAATAGATAAGACTATCATAGAGTCTGAGAACACAAAAACCACAGACTTTTATGAGAATCAATTTTGGAAAATTTGTATATTTTTTAATGAAATATACCACTTACAAAATGTTACCCCCCCCCCTACACAAACACACACAAAGAAAGAAAATGAATACTACTTATTTAACAGCAGCAATATATTCAAGCTATAAATAAATAAATGAAATTTAAAAAGAAGAAAAGAAAAATCAGATAGACAAATATATATATTTATAAATGAAAAAACTTTAATATTAATTGAATTTCTAGATGTATTTTTTTTTTTTTTTTTTTTTTTTTTTTTCTGTTGCTGTTGACATAGGTAAAATCAAACCCACACTGAGTTAGAAACTTTATATGTTTAAATTGTTCTGTTCAAAAACTTAATAAGTACAGGTATTTTCTTTCACAGCTCACTAGCAGACTTTTTTGTATAAAACCTTTATTTCATACGTGATTATTTGAGATCTAACTTCTATAGTGCTAGCGAGCCATTTACAAAAATACTGGTAATCAAACAAAAATTTGTCAAGATCATCAAATTTTGAAATTGATGGAAAATCTTGTACATATATTCAAAGAAGTAATAATAAAAAATGATATGAGTAGTAAATGATAATGAACAGTTCTACCTGTAAATGGTTCTGCAATAATTTAATAAAGCAAGTTTAAAAAGAATATTGACATTTATGCTGCATATAGAGAAAGATGGGAAATGACAAGACTTCTATAGGGAGTTTCATTAATGACCATTAGCAAATGGTAAAGGAGTGGGGGGGGGCTCAAAATATCATATGAATGAGAGGTATTGAACAATTCTACTTCTTTATAGGTTCTAGAATTTAATAAAGTAAGTTTAAAATGAATATTGATATTTATGATGTGGATGGAGAAAGATTGGATATCACAACGCTTCTGTGGAGCATTTGTTTGGCAATCGTTGGCAGTTCTACTGTTTTATAGGTTCTAGAATATAATAAGGTAAGTTTTAAAAGTTTATTGACATAATCGCAAGGATTCCGCGATGCGTCGAATCGCCGATCGTTGGGTTGGGGGGGGGGGGGGGTCATAAAAAAATACATGAGCGAGAGCTATTTAATTTACCTTTTTATAGAATCTAGAATGTAATAAAACAGGTTTAAAATTAATATTGACATTTATGCCGGGGATGGAAAAAGTCTATCATTATCTTTCCTTATTATCATTATTTTGAAAGAAGCAGAATTATAAAAAGAAAGAAGAAAATAAGATTAAGAAAATGTTTCATTGAGATGAATCTGTTAATTTTTCACTGAAAAATATACATTTGATTCTGGAAAACAATTTTTACACAGATTTTCTATCATTAAAGTATGGCATTATTTGAAATATCAGTTTAAATAATTTATATATATACAGTATTGCTTTGAATAAGGTTTCATTTAAATAATTGATAAATTACATAATTATTTAAATATTTTATGATAAATTAGTAAACATATTCAGATATATCTATTTTAATGAAATAAATTAGAATGGGATTATGATACTACGCTTTTTGTTTTGTGAAATGAATATTATTTAAAAATTAATTTAATTTTTTTTTTTTTTTTTTGTAAAAATTACACGAAGGATTTGTTTTCCCTATTCACCTTCAATTAGCACATAAGTCAGCTTAGATAGTCCTTATCTTTATTTTTCTTAAAATGCGAATAATATTTTGCATCATTTTCTTTGTAAGTTTATTTATATAAAGTTCAATGAACGGAAAATTATTTTACCATGAATCAAAAGTCAATCAAATTGCCGAATGTTTAGATTTAGATGATGAAAATGAACATTAATTATTTGATGACGTCATATTTATCAGGCTAATAATGATCTCATTTATATATCAGGCACAGTGGAATTGTTTATTCAGTAAACATTGAACCTTACTAAGTGAAATGAGTTTTTAAAAGTTGTAAAAGTGGCATTTTATAAACAAACGAAAGTACAAGTCGATTTTTTTTTTTTTTTTTTTTTTTTTTTTTGTAACTGAACCTTTTATTATGCTTATACTTTTATTAACAATCTGTAGGTTTACGAAGTTTAATTGCTGAGCAGAGAAAAAGTTTTATTTACAACATCTTTATCTTCCCTTTTTTTCCCCCTAGTTTTTTTTAGTTAACAGTATTAAATTAAATTTGATTTAGTGCATATAAAAATAAGATATGTGAAGCCTTTTTTTTTTTTTTTTCCCTTGAAAATGCATTTTAAAGGACTGTAATTTGTAATTTTAGAAAAGACTTGAAGAGAAGCTAAATAACAAAAAGTTTCGTAACCCTATTTGTACTTTCTTTGTGTAGTTGGGGATTGTTAGTGAGGGGGGTATCGGTCAAGGCCAATTATCTACACAGATGTCCGCCGTGGAGGTCTTTGTGGGAGCGGTCTCTTTTGTTCTTTGCGGCACTGCGTGTATCCACGTGAAAGACGGAGTGATAAATAATAAATAAATAGCGACGCGGATATTGACTTGGGTGCTGCGAGTGAACTATTGTGAAGGATAATGGGTGCATGAAAAATACAAATAAGGGCTGCCGGGCGCTAAAAATGAGTTAGTACGGGCTGCCGGGTGCTGAAAATAAGTTAGTAAGGGCCGCGGGGTGCAAAAATGTGTTAATAAAGGGCCGCCAGGCGCTGCGCCCTGCTAAATCGGCCTAGAGTCAACACTACTTTTCACCATTCAAAATACACTTTAAAAATATTGTACATGACTGTTGACATCAAAACTGAACACTGTTTACAATTCTAAATTCAAAATTTTAAAATTGATAAGCAGGATTGAATACATTATGATTAATTTTGACAAAATTAATAAACATAGTTATAAATTCTTTTAAGCAAAATTTATAATAATTTTCGCAGTGGGTTTGTCTGTATGTCAGTATTCTGACTAAGGTATGTGTTTTCATGAAATTTTATACAACATTATTAATAATTACCAAGTCCTTTTTGCTTTACATTCATCTCTGTAGGCGATATTTTGTCCTCGCGAGATTTTGTCCCCAACCCATCAGGAATAATTAAATATGGTTTTTCTAAAGCACTATATTAAACAGATCAAATTTTGATGATGATGCTGTGCTCATCATATGGTTTAAAAATTGTTTGAATCCAATAATATTTCAATATGAGGGAAGATTTTTAATGAAAAAACATTGGAAATACCTTCACTAACCGCACAGCACAGGGTGCTACAGATTGTTTAACTGCTCTGCAGATTTAACAACTCAAAAGGAAATGCTGAGCATAAAATTACAAATAATTTACATTATGTAGCTAAACCACAATACTTGTTATACATTCTTAATTTTCTTTGTAGATGCAAATTTTACATATTTTATGAAAGATTGCTAATACTTCTGGTGGTAGAAGACTTGCTCTGGTATTTCTAGACTGCAAATTAATTTTGTTTTGCTGCAAATGTACAAAAGAACAAAAGGCAAAAGAACTTGAAGTTGAAAACTAACAAAATGGACATGTATTGAACAAGTAATTAATAAGTCACTTACTACACTTTGTCACCCAATTCATGAATTTAAATTCTTATTCTAAAAATTTATGCAGTTCAAAATGTAATTTAATAAATTGGCATTTTTATTATACAAATATTTGGAATTTCAGTTTACAATAAATACAAACTTCATTTATGAAATGAAATCACTTTGCTTAGTAAGAGATTTTTAAGTGGCCCAAGATTAACGTACTAACAAAGTTTGACTACATAATGCATTATTTGCCCCAATTGTGTATTTAATTCAATTATATATTTAATTCAATGAAAAATTTTTTACTGTTTCTAAATGATGTTTACTTACGTGAGTGACATTTCCAGAATGGATACCTGAATCAAGCATATAGGAGTTCTGCTGCCACATCAATGTCTGTTCTTTAGGGTTTGCAACAGGCATATCAGAAGGATTATTATAATTGCCATGAGACACTAAGAGTGAGAAAAAGTACATATTTTTTTTTAATTATTTTTTCATTAATAAAAATGATTTTTAAAAAACTAGATGTTAATGTTAGTTAAATTACATTACAAGTCAGCAGAGATCACTCTAGAACATAAAAAAGGGCAGGGTGTGCATTATACAGAGGCTGTTCGCACATTTTTTAGACGATTTTATTTCGCAGTAAGAAAAAATCGTTTGCATGGAGAATTTTATTTTCACAACAGTTATATTTTTGGAAGTTTTATTTATCTTCTGATATTTAGAATTTTTGTTTACATGCAAAAATGCGCTTTTAAAATGGCAGTGGATGGAAAGATGCGTTTTCGCTCTTTCCAAAGAGAGTTTTTAGTGAAATCTTTATCAAAAGCATTTATCAGGAGAAAAATGGAAAAATGTCGCAACAACAGATGAATCTTGGGTCTAATTAAGTATTTGCAATAAAAAAAGATCAATTTATTATCACAAAAGAGAAGAAAAATTTTTTTGCTACATGGTTCAGAGAATCAAAAGAAAGTTTTTCTAAAGGATTTATGATTGTCGCTGGTTTTTCATACAAGCGCAAGATAAAAGCAAAGAAACGGTGACAAAAATGTCAAAATCAGCTCTAAATACTCTCAAGAACATATTTTAATTCCAATTTTTAAAAATGAAAATCCAGATCTTTTATCCACAATGCTATCCATCCGTTTAACTGCATCAAGACAAAACAAGCAGCTACACATCACAATCCGCAATTGCTTTTCTAGAAAAAAAAAATGGAACAAAAAACGGGAATTAAAACCATACCCTTCACCAGTGTTGGGCATAATTGATTAAAAAGTAATTGAATTACAATTACAATTACATTATAATTTATTTTACTGTTAATAGATCAACAATTGATTATAAAGAAATTGAATAAATAATTAAATTTATTGAATAAGTAATTCAATTTATTTGTAATCAATTACTTGTTCATCTATTAACAGTAAAATAATTATAATTTAATTGTAATTCAATTGTAATTCAATTACTTTTTAATCAATTATGCCCAACACTGCCCTTCACTGATACTCCTGCTAAATCTCCTGATGTATCACCGTTGGATTTTTGTGTTTTTCAACTCTTAAAATCAGCAGTATCCAAACACCGACCAACAATGTTTTGTGGATTTTGGAAAGCCGTTCTGGAGGAGGAGAAAAATATACCTCTTCCGATATTATAAAAAGCATTATTATCATAGAAATTACGATGCAGAATGATAGTTAAGAACAAGGGCTATCAAACTGAACAAATAAAACACGAAATATGAGTGAAATTGTTTCAGTACACTCCATCAAAATCGTCTAAAAAATGTGCGAACAGCCTCTGTAGAATAAGGGCATGCTAGAGTTGTAAAATTCTCTAGAATATTCTTTCTAAGAATATTCTCGATATCTTCGATAATATTATAGGTTTGTTCTAATATTATAGGACTAATCTTCATTTCAAGCTTCAGATAATTGCAAGAGTAATATTTCAAAACATTATATCTAATTTTTATCCACATTTAAACATCAAAAGTTTGCAGCAACTAGCTTGAGTTTACTTCAATATTCCCCAGCAATCAGTTTTAGAAAAGGGAAAAGTACACCGGCCACGGAAGTGTTAAGTATTTCAACTTAAAACAAGTACTGTATTGCTTTTATAACTTGTGAAATTTGTTTATTTGTCTTCGACCTTTTTTCTTTCTTTTTTTAAATGATGAATTTTACTGCAAGTTGCGAAAAACTTCTCATCCATAGTTTGTTTAAAGTACTAAAATTAACATTTCTACCTAGAAATTAGTAGTAGAAAGAAAAACAGTTTGAGTTATTGATATATATATATATATATATATCAAATTATTGATATATATATATATATATATATATATCAATAATTTTATGCTAAACTCAAACTGTTTACTACATATATGTTATGTAGTAAAAATAAGCTTTTTTATTTATTTTTTCTTTTACTCATTTCTCCAAGCACAACATTTTTAGATCACTAAACTTCGACAGCTGGCTTGAATGAAAGAAAATCAATATTTATCAACTTATAACTTTAAAACATTTTGAATTGCCAAGAATTACATTAAATTTCTGCTCCAGAAATTATGTAAATCAAATTTAAGCCAATAAAGAATTACCGTAATTTCGTGTATATAACCTGCAGGTAATCTATAAAAAAAAAACTGGCTTCATATGTCCTGCGGGGTATCTATCGCGAACAAAGGAAAAATCGACACCAGTCTCATTTTTGTTTCAGAAGTCTTTATTATTAACATATGAGAATGAAATTGAGGACAGTGAAAAGAAACTTGATGAGGAAAATAATAAGGATGATGATGAAGACGATCTGGCCCAAACAATACTGCAACATTTTAATTCTGATATGGAAGAATCCGATTTTGATTTATTTGAAGGAATTTTGTAAGTAAACTAGTTAATACCCGTCAAAATTTGACGGATCATGTGCATCTTAAATCTTTTCACGGCATAAAGTTTAAAACATCCCTGTTTTAATAATTCGCATTGCTCTTAATCAGTTTAAGATCCACTGCTGTAATCAATTATTTTTTGGTTGGAGGGGAAGGGTGATTAAATTTCATGAAATTTCAATATGCAAAATTTAAGTGTAATCTATATAATAAAATTAAAATTGGAAGATTTTTTTTCTAATTTTACTCTAAATATGACCAAAAGATTGTTTGGAATAATTAAAGGAGAGACAGAATTTATAAATTATGGTAAGAATGGAGAAAGAAAGCACACATCAATATTTAATGTTTTTCATACATATTATTTTAATTTGCTCGCATCCATAATATTCCATTTCAGTTACAATAATAGTAGCGCCATCTATAATCTGTCAATAATAATAATTTTAAAAAAAAATCTCAGATTTTATATATATATATATATATATATATATATATATATATATACTTTTAAAATCACTTAAATTTATAAGGCAAAATAATTTAATTTAAAATAAATTTTAAAAGTGTTTTGTGTTTTCTTTACATTCTATAATTACAATTTATTTTCCCTTTGAAATAGAATATACTACTCAGGGCCCGAATAAGTAAGAATGCATTTAATACTATAGCAAGTTAATTTGCTCATTATATTTTTAATAATAAGTTATTACATTCATATTTTTAGTTGTATAAAATATCAATATTTTTAAGGTTATTCTTTTTAAATTATTTTTTTCTGTAATATAGTACAGAAATGAAATATAAGAGATCAATTTAAAATTAGATTAAAAAATAAATAAATAAATAAAATAAAACTTCTTTTGATTTTAAACATCTACCTTCATTTTTTCTAAACAGAGTTTTCAATTGATAAAAGTTAACTTTTAAAGAACAATAAACACCGACAATTTATTAATTTTAAAAGATTTTTTTTTTTTCTCTTAAGAAACTGAAAAAAATAATATAAGAATATGGTATGGTATGTTTAAATGATAAAAGATGGCGCTACAAAAACTCTTAAAATATTATCCTGTGAAGGAAAATTTTCGGTGAAATGAAAATGCATACAGCGATAGTCGATAAGTATTCGTTTATTGCTTTATTTTTAATATACTTCCATGGAAAATATGAATCAATGAATTAATCGTGTGAATTGTTTTTATTATTGAGCTTTAATGAGGCGTCTGGGTCTGCGAAGTATCATTGTCATCATTGTCGTCTGCTCGAGTTCTATCAGGATTGATGTTCATCGAGCTTTAATTTAGGTATATCTGCTCGATGATGATGTTCATATTGCACTGCATCAAGGGGAAGGAATATTCTCATTCCGCATTGGTTCATAATTTTCTCGCGCATGTGCAGATTGGGCGATTTTGGTCTTAAAGAAATACCCTTGTGTTTTAATATTATAGATTTAATTAATCTATAATTTTCTTATAAATTGAATAAAGGTGTTAATCATTAGAAGTTACTCCAGTTTATAGTAATTTATATAGAGAGAAAGATTAATACTAAGTTATGATGATTTGCTTTTTCATTATAAGTAAATAAATTTATTTGTTGATTATTTATATTTAGTTGTATATTTGTTTATTATTTCTATCTTTTTTTACTTATTATTGAAATAATACCAATTAGTACTGAAATTATAAACAGTGATTGTCGACCTTGCAATTTCAGAGATGCGGGGTATTTTTCGGCTACAATTATTTTTAAATAAATTTTTTATGATGCGGGTTATCTTCCACTGTGGAAATGAATTATGGAAATTATGGAAATTATGTGAAATTATGGTAAATATCTATTATCATTCTTACAAGAAATATTTGTCTTTAAAATTCTGTCAATATTTAACTTTAAATCAAGTGTAAGTTTTTAATATTTGTATAAGAATGAAAAAGAGAGAAAATAAAATTAGGAAGATATACATACTTGGCCTTGAAACTGGTGGTGCTGGCGACTGTGTAGGGTAGCTCATTTTGAAAAATTGAGGTACCTTGTTGTATCACTGGGATACAAGATGAATAAAAACCACCAAACTGAAAAAAAAAAAGACATGACATTGAATATAAATTAAAACATGTACAAAAAATAAAGTAAATAAAAAAAAATATTTAAATATCAATTTAAACCTTTCTTATTAACATAACTGTAGCCCTACTTACATAAGATAAAATTGTAATTTTAAATACTACAGAAAATTTTTCAAAAAAGAAAAAAAAAACTAATTTCAAAAGGAAATTTTAAAAGTAAATCAGATGAAATTTTAAATACTGTAAAAGCACTTATTTTCGCGAGGCTTTAATTTTCGCGAGCCCATCGTAATTGCGAAAATTTAAGCCTCACAAATAATTTTTTTTTTTTTTTTTCGCAGCAGATAATAATAATAATAAAAAAAAAAAAATAAAAAAAAAACAGAAATTTTTCAATTACCAAAACTCCCATGCATTGACGGTCCGAATACGAGAAAAGTGAAAGGGATGGGGTGATTACATTTTCGGTGCAAAAGGGGGGTTCAGAAGTTCCTAATTTGATAAACAGCATGAGAAAAAAGTGATTAAGAAAAGAAAATTGTTTGTGGTGGAATGTGCTCGTTGAGCCAAAGCCAAAGTTGATGTATAAGCACCGTTGTAAGCATAAATTGTTTTTACAGCGATGAGGAGGTGGGGACGAACTTTTCGGAGAAAAGGAAATTTCTTAAAATGCCTTATGCAAAAGGGGCTCTGTATTTAAGTACTTGAACAGGGGAACAGCCCCGGCTCACCGCTCGCAGAGCAGTGTTGAGCTATGTATTTAAGTACTTTTCAACGTTAGGATTTTTCAACTTTCGCTTCTCTTCATATAAAATTTGCGAAATCACCGATATCTTCATTTTTGCGAAAATTACGGCTCGTGAAATTAAGTGCCTTTACAGTAAGTTAAAGAGGATTATAAGGAGGACACAGGTGCCACCGTATGGGACTTTGCTACGGTCAGAATTTCTAAAGACCATTTGCACGGTGATCGGACAGGTTGCTTCAGATCCTGAAACGGGAATAGGGCACCACAGGCACTCAGGCCCGGATCTAGGGGGGGTGGGAGGGGGCACTCGCCAACGGGCGGTGAAGACTGAGGCGCGGCAGCCACCAGGTCCAGCTAGTCTCGCTATTTGTACTATGCTAGACCCGATTTCCAGACCATTTTTCATTGTGCACTGCATTGTCTGTAACAAGCTCAGAGCAACCTAACGCCCTCCTCTCCTCTTCTCACACGAGACATATGACCAAAACAGACTGAAAACCTGAAAACGTAATATTATTTATGAGCGCACGAGTGTGTGAACATTAAAATCTGAACGAGGACAATATTCATATCTTTGCAGGTGTGGTAGGTGAGAGGTGGCATGGCAGCAGCAGTTGACTTATCCATGTAAAATGAAAAGTATGGGTGGAAAGCGATTCCTCGTACTGTAACTGATGTCATTTTATATTTGGCCACTAATTATTTCTTTCTCCGAGTCTCTACTAAAAATACTAGTTTATTATTAACTAGCTGCCTTCAGCGACAAGCTGGTTCACAATCCTTGAAAAATCCGACTGTATGAAACCCCCATTAGGTGAAGCCTGTGCTGCCTTTTTCCGTTTCTGGACCTACAACAGCTTATTGACATATAGTGCAAATAGCTTCCGTCCTGAGGACGGAAGACTTTCACCCATATTTTGAACGTTAACGATGTCATTCTGGACTGTTTGCGATGATATAATATGGCAGCCTATATGTTGTTTATTTTGAATTTATGATTTAGATTATGATTTTATCATTTATCATTTTTAGATTTATGATTTAGCCATAATCACCAACAAAAAAATCGCCAAATATCGTCGTGGGGTTATACTGAAATTGTTCCAGTACATTACATCCCCACAGCTGAATTTGGCGATTTTTCTTTGGCGCCATTTTGAACAATAACGATGTCGTTCTAGACTGTTTGCGATATAATATGGCAGCCCATATGTTGTTTATTTTGGATTTATGATTTAGGCTTAATCGCCAAATATTGTTGTGGGGATAATCTAAAGTTGTTCCTGAAAGTTTTTCTTCAAAGTTGCTGTTGTTATTTAGTAGGGATGAAACGGATATCCGGTAACTATCCGGTATCCGGTTGAGTTTTAAATATCCGACAGGGTACCAGATATCAGCAGTCCGGATATATCCGGAGGTGAAAATTCAAGCTTAAATTCCCTCAGATGAAAATTTTGCGACTTTTATTTATTTTTTTTTAATTTAACATCAGTTGTAGCTTGTAAAAGTGAAAAAAAAAAAAATTGCAAAAGTCGAATTTGGCTACTTCAGCAAATAAATTTAGCAAAAAATAGCTTCAGGTTTAAGAGTTATAGAAAGCCTATTTTAATTTTGTGCAGAGTTAGCTAGGATTTTCCAGAGTGATCTATAACATTCCCCCTAACCTTCCCCATAACAATAAAAAGAGCTGTTCATTGTTGTTCCTGAACAAATAATACTTATCCTCTGCGCTGCATATAACTGTTTTCATGACTTGTTTAATAAATTGAGAATGTTCAGTAATACTGTTAGTCTTGGAAGTAAACGTTGTTAGACTGTTTCGAGAATGAGTCAAATAACGTGCATTTATTGACTAAAACCTGCCTGTTTATTTACAATCCACTTTTCCCTACCGAGAAAGTTGTTTTTGTGACCATATATTTATACTAGCAGACCCTCTGGCATCATTGTCTGTGCTATTACCTATTCAATTAAACGTGCCATCTACCTATTTGATTTGAATTTTAAAAAAAACAAAAAACACTCCAATTTGTATAAATTTGCACTTTTAATGGAATATCTTGCTAAAACACCTGAATTTAGAATTCCCCATTGCGTCTGTATTTTCATTTTCAGATTGTTAAAGAATAAAAAAAAGAAAAAAAAAAAAAAAAATAGCTCAATTATTTAAAGTTTATGATTTTGTACATTAGAAAAACATCTTACTTTTAATTAAAGAATTTTAATAAATAATCTAATTTTTTTTTCTTATCAGTACAGAATATAAAAATATAAAATAAGTAAAAAGCATTTAAAGAAACAAAAATATAAATTTGTTTTGAATCATTACTTTCTTTTATATTCAATAGAAGAAAGCATTTTATTCGTAAAAATTTTCAACTTCCCGTTTTGGGAGATTTATGCATTTTGAGTGAACCAGAATTTTGAATTTGACCGTTTTTAGAAAATATCTGTCTGACAAAAGTTTTGTGTAGCAGCTGTAGTTCAAGAGTTAATGCACAGAATTTCATATAAATTTATACGTAGTTGCGCATTAACCAAAAAAAAAAAAAATGCCCATCAACTTTTGGTGCAAATTACTCAATAGGTGGCACTGTTATACTGCGATTTCTCCCATTTAAAGGCGGGCTATATCTCTTCTACTGTGTATACTTAAAAAAAAAAAGACTAAGTAGTATGTCACAGGGCCATTATGAAATATATGTTTATTTAATTTCTGTGCCATATCGGCCAATAGACTATGCTGTTATGCTGCAATTTTCCCGTGAATGAAGAAATTATCTTGGATTTATTTGTGTATAATTACACAAAATTTGGTACGTCAGAGGACCATTTTTATGAAACATCATGTTGATTCAATTTTGGTGCATATTGGTCGATAGGTGGCTATACTATGCTACAATTTACCCTGTGAATAGGAAGGCTAAATCTCAACATTTAACTGCACTTAACTTGATATGCAAGATAAATAATAGGAGAACAAAAGCTGGCTTAATTTGGGTGAAAATTGACCAACAGATGTCGCAATTCTTCCTCACCTTCTATGATTCTCTACTTGGCTACATCTCACAATCTTTTGATTAAAATTGCACTAAACTCCATATCTAAAATCTTTATTGTACGAAGCTATTATTAAGTTTCTTCTGTGCATGTTAAACAGCGTGTAGCTTTGTTATGTAGAGTGATATAAAAGAAAGTTTCGTAATGGCCATAGCATACTAAGTCATTGAAGCTTTTAGATTTTTCTTTTTGCTTCTTTCTTATGTTTTCTTACAAATGTCTTAAACGATGGTATTGGATTCATAAAAATTTTCTACATTTTGTTTTTGCTGGATTTACACATTTTAAGAGGTCCAGGTCCAGAACCTGGTTTGATCAATTTTTAAAAGTTTGTATTTGCGTGTGTGTGTGACAAAAATTCCGTTCAACTGATATCGGCCTTATTTAGGTGTATATCAGCCAACAAGTGGATTTGCTATTATGATTTTTCACAAGCCAATATCTCAGCATCTATTGATTAAAATTGCACCAAACTCCATATGTAAAATATTTATTGTGTGAAATGATCAAACTTTTGCACAATTTAAGTGGTGTGTGATGGCCACAATATATACGTTTTCTTATTAAAATAACCAACCCTTCAACTATGATTATATTAGTAAAATATTTGTTTCCTTTTTCTTTTTTAATACATATCAAGCACACATTTTTTAGTACTGTAAAAAATGTGTAAATGATAAGTTTTTGTTTTATAATTTTGAACAAAACCTATATTTTTGTGACAAATTGCAAGTGTAGGAATAAGTATGTTGGACTTAAGTTTTATTCTTCATTGCAATATTGAACAAATAAATAGAATGCTAAATAAATATGCTTAAATAAATTATATTTAAAATGTGTTTAAAAGAATAGTATGTGAAATGTGTTTATATTTTATTGTTTTAAAATAAAGAAAAAGAAAAGAAATATAGAACACACACACACAAAAAAAAAAAAAAAAAAAAAAAAAAACTAATGCCGGATATCCATATCCGGCAGGCCAAGGATCTCCGGATATCCGATATCCGGCAAAATAACTATCCGTTTCATCCCTATTATTTAGGACCTTTATTATTATAGATTACATTAATACGATTCCGATAATTGAAAACTAGTTTTTATTTTTAAAAATAAAATATGAAACATCAACAGTACAGGTAACAAAAAGAATTTTTTAATTACAAAATATGTGTGTTAAGAGTGGGGAGTATAAACATGTTTATAAAATTATTCGTATACATACATAACAATGAAACCGGAGCAAAATAAGGCCTAAAATAACTACAAAAATTCTACGATGCACACTGAGTAAAGTTCAACTTGTGCACATATATTTATAAAAAGAATAATTTCGAGTATTGAATTGCACATTAATTTGAAATGACGAGCATATTACAAATTAACCCAACCCCAATTTTTTCTTTATTTATTTCATTAACGAAATTCCAAAGCTGTAGATTATACATAAACTAACACAACGAACTTGAACAAGAGAGTATATACAATACCAAAATTTTAAACTGAATACGCTACCTTTTACACTGTTTTTTCTTAAAAACCAAGGCGAATATCTCATGGATTCTTTCACTCGGATTCCTTCGTAAAAATGGCGTCAATCGTCAACAATCGATGATTCTTGTTGTCTAATGGTAAATGGTATTGCCAAATTTTAAAAGAAATTTTCACAGATCATCATGTGGGGATGCTGGGAGATGGCGAAAATCTTGCGATGTTGCGTGCGAGTCGGAAAATGTCTTTTTCAGACCACTTAGCTGAAGAACAACTGGAGGAAATGCTAGACCGGTTTTCGCGTGCCGTTTTTGGAAGATTCGTCTTCCTCCTACCTATAGTTTCGTTTTCTGAGCTGTGTACGGCAGAGAGCTTTTGATTTCAATGTAAAATTACGTAAAGAATGCATTCTTATCGGCTTTATATGAAATATATTTATGAATTTTGTGGTGGAACGTGAAAGAAAAAGAAATAATTTATTGATTTCCAAAGCTACGTTAGTTTAAAAATGAATTTAAAAAAAAACAAAACTATATCCTCTTTTGAGTATTAAGCAGTCAGAATTCCATATTGCTGTTCCTTTTTTTCCCCTTTATATTTATCGTTATTATATAAGTATATATATATTTTTTTTTTTTTCAACTGGTCCTATTTTTACGAGAAAAAGGTTTCTTGGAACTGTTTAACAATTCGCAATTAGTGCCTAATTATAAATATTTCCACCTCTAATTAATTAAATATGCCAAAATTTCTGCGATAAATTGATAGAATTACCAGTTTATTAACTTCCTCCTACCGCCTATATTCATAATAGAAGAAAGTATTGGATGCGTACAAATTTTCGACTTTTGGTTTTCGATAGCTTTATACATTTTCTGATCTATTTAACCCTTTAAACGCCGCTATATGAATCCCACTGAATATATTTGAATTTTCGTATGTGTTGTGTTTCAATGTGCATTTCTAATTATATGTGGTTTAACTAATAAAAAAAAAAAGATTATTTTGTTAGAAGATATAATATGGTTTCAAAATAGGAGACTTGGCACCTAATGAGCATAAAAAAGATGTTGATAAACTGAAAAACTCTTTTAAATTAGTTCTCTAGATCCTAGTTTGTTATAATTTACAGTCAGCTGCAAAATTATTCGAGCACTAGCCAATAATTCCTATGTTAAAAAAGTACACTTAAGACTGTTTTGTTAAATAAATCCTTGTCGAATCATGTTCTTAGACTGACTAAGAACATGACTCGATAAGGATTTATTTAACAAAGCAGTATTAAGTGTACTTTTTTTAGACAGGGATTATTGCTAGTGCTCAAATAATTTTGCAGCCGACTGTATGAAAAGAACAGTTTTATTTTATATCCATTGTTTTAAACCCCCTGCACTCGAATGACTTATTTTCAGTAATTTTTTTTCTTCTTCGATTAAAACAGACATTTTCGTTTGGATAATTAAAATAAACAGAATTTACATTACAAACTTAAAAAAGAAAAATACCAATAAAGATAGGCACTTCAATGTAAATATATATATATATATATATTTATCTTACGCCCGTATTCACCGATAACCTTAACCGCCAGCAGAACTGGCGGTTCAGAAGCTGCCGGTCGGTCCCGAATAACCGGGAGTGACAAATCGGTATTCACCGTTTACTTGGGAAGTAAAGTTGTTGAACCAAGAGTATTTCAACCTGCTTGAAACTATTGAACGCTTATTGGCCAAAAGGTTCACATGATAACCGATGTTTTTAGCTTCTGTTTATTTTCATTTCTATCGAAACGATCGAAAAGAAGCTTTGAATTTTAACTTTCATTTTTGATTTTTTTGTTTTAAATTGCACATATCTTACATAAAAATGGATGGAAAAAGTTTGTTAGTTTATGAAAATAAATTACTGAATATTTTATTAAAAAAAAATGCATATTACTTCATAAAAGTTACTTAAAAAAAAGAAATAATAAAGGAATTTTTTGCAGTTCTCAGTGTCAAAATGTTAATAATCTTTGTAATTGCTCTAATAAGAATTACTTTTGTTGAGAACAAATAAATAATTTATATGATTAGATTTTACTACAGCATGCGAAACATTTCAGACAGTGATTTGAAAAATAAATAAATAAAACATTGAAATTTAAAATAGAATTAAAATGAAATCTACAGTGTGCTAATAGTTCTCATATTTTATATTTTAAGTACATTACAGTAATAGCCGTTGCTTTTATTCTTATAAAAATAATTACTTATGACTATATATTAAAAAAATTCACATTCTGTAATTTCACCACTATAATCCTGAACTTTTTGAAGTTATTTTCTAAGAATAAGAATATTCTCCTCAAAATAATTACAGTATAATAATCTTTTATATAAAGAAATAAAGTAATATCCAAGAGAATATTCTCTTTGATAAATTTATCTATACTTGGAATGTAATTCATTTATTTTAATTTTTATATTTTTTATTTATTTTGTATGAATTTAACATATTACAGATAAATTTTTATATTGGGCATTAATGCTTATGACAATATTTTCCTTGGTGAAAATATTCTCGCAGATTACTGATTTTACATTTCCAATAGTGTTAAAAACAGTAAAAACAATCATCCATAATTTGCCTATCTACTGCAAAATAATGTATTTAACTTTTAACAATATTCATTATTACAATAAATTTCTTGTTTTCACTTTAATAAAATTTTATTAATTTTGATAAAATTTATCTTGTTTGCATAAAGAGCAATTTGTTTACACATCTCGAAATACTTTTTATTTTTGTTAAAATAATTACAAGATAAAAGGAATTTTTTTATATACCACGTTTTTAAATTTTCTGTTGAATCATATAAACTTGACAATTCTATGTATTAATAAGTACTTTAAAATAATTTTTTTTATGAATTATCACACGAACTTGAAAGAAAATGATCAAATGCGTAACAAAGAAAGAAATTTTCAAACATTTATTAATTGAATAAAAGTATGTGTTCTGAGCTATTCGAAAAGTTTCAAATGTCTAGCTAGTCGAGATGTTAGTTAAAATTCGATTGCAAGATTTGTACTGGACAAACAAACAAGAAAGTGAGTTAATAAAAATGTTGTGAGTCACCCTTAATTAGGAAATACATGAGGTGTTGTACAATAATATTGATAGCTTTATCACAGAAATGCTTGCAAATGGAATGATTTTATTCATACATGGACAATTAAAATAATTTTATAAGTATAGTTTAACTTTAGAAAATTTTTTATTCATGAATTCATCAACCGTGAATACTCATTTTAATTAGGTTGGAGTGTAAATTCATAAGCATGCATAGATTCTAAATATTAATCGTTAAGGTATTAATAACCCCTTTTTAAAAATTTGTGATTATATGGACTATAAAAACAATAAATCCGTGCAGCTGCACGTAGTTTGCTGTGACAATTAATAAAGCATTTGCTATACTTCTACCTGAGTATACAGTTTACCTATGAGATTGCAGATTATTATTCTTTTTTGTTATTTACTTATTCAACAATTTAAGATGTTGCAGTAGAATCTAAGTAGATAACAATAAATAAACGAGCAAGACATAAATTGAAATAATTTATATCGGATGGTATGTAGCACAGAAGAATCAAGTACGGAGATTAATAAGCTTCAATTTTTATCACAGCATTAGCACGGAACAGGTTCGTATGTGTACAGAGATGGTTATATTCCGTGGAAACTATACGATTTGTTTTTAACCATCGTTATTTAAAATTTTGGTAAAATAACATTACTACTTTTAAAGCAGTATGAGCATTTTTTAAAGTAATCAATTCAGAGCAATGAACGAATCATACATAAATACCAATAAAGAAGTTATTGTAAAAGAATACATACTTCCTTTAAAGCAGTATGAGCATTTTTTTAAAGTAAACAATTCAGAGCAATGAACGAATCATACATAAATACCAATAATAAAGAAGTTATCGTAAAAGATTACATACTTCCTTTTTTTTAGCAAAATAATTAACACTTAAAGAAAAGAAAAAAGTTTTTTCTCACTCGCAACAGGAGAGCCCCTAACATCAACAAACCGCCATTATTATTTTTATATTTTGCTTGGCTTCATTTACGCTTTACGCATGCTCAGTAACGAAAAAGTACGGTTAACCTTCCTCTAGAGCTGGGTAGAGTTTCTGAGCTTGGAGTCGCTTTTCAGCCGCGGTAATACCAACTACGGTTATTGGTGAATACCATTTGAGCGTTCAAGTCGGGTTTTCGCGGTAAACCGCAGGTTGAGGTAAACGGTGAATACGGCCGTTAATTACGGGTAGAGAAAAAAATGTAATCAAATGTTTCCGCAGCACGAGCTTTGGCGCCTAATGGGTTAAAAGATTAATCATTTTTAGAAAATGTCTCGATGTGTGTGACAAAAATTTTGTTGCATCTCTTGTTCAAGAATCAACGAACAAAATTTCCTTAAAAGTTATATTTAAATGCAACATGAATTAAATTGGTATCTGTTAGCTTTCTGTGCATATTGCTCAACAGATAATGCCACTGTTTTCCCGTTTTCATCGCTATTTTTATGATTGTGTGAAACAAAGTTTAGTATGAATGCACAAAATGAGAAAAATTATATTTAAAAAAAAGTGTTTAAAATAGTAATAGCCTCGTTCTTGCACCCCCTTCTTCACCACGCTTTACCAATGGCCGAGCAGTTTTACTCTCAAAGCTGGTAGACGGGAAGTTCCGGGGTCGAAGCCAGGTCACGTTCTAGGCGTAACTGTTAGAAGTTTTCCGTGGATTCCTCTGAAAATCGCTTGAATACGAGATGGGCACCCTTATAAAGAACCCTCACGGACGGCACACTACCTAGGCATAGAACACTTGTGTAATGAAACTGCCTGAACTCTTGCACTAACACCAACTCCTGCCCCCTTTCTCAAAGGAGTAAATTTTTAATATTATTAAAAATAACTCGTCGGTACCTTAAAGCGAATGGTTGAACCATCCATCTGAAATTATTTGAATCAAAGTTATCCTTCTTTTTTTAAATTTTTAATAAAAATTAAAATATGCTTTTATAGCTTTTTTATTTATTTATTTGATGATTTACAGGATTGTGTTTAGGAATACGGCCGATTGACTGCTGTAAGTCCTAGGCCTGAGGAGGAGTTCCTTCCGTGGAAGGTCTTTCTCTAGCCCGTATTTACGCAAATTTCGAAGAAAATCACGGAAAACTCCTCACAGCTAGGCAGACGAGCTCGACCTGGGATTGAGCCCGGCACCTCACGTCTACTAGCTTTGAGCACAGAACCGCTCGGCCGCTGGTGGGCTGTATACAATGAGAAATATTTTAAACAAACATTCTAAAATTGAAAAATTTAAATTTTATTTAGAGTAGAAACAATCAATCAGGATAACTTTTTGTACACGTAATATAATTGCTCGATCCCCCCCCCACACACACATACACCGCATCACCAGTGGCTGAGCTGTTCTACGGTCAAAGCTGCTAGACAAAAAGTGACAGTTTCGATCTTAGGTCTCACCCGTCTATCTAGGTTTTCGGAGTTTCCATGGTTTTCTCCGAAACTCGCGTACATATGGTCAAAGATCCCTTAGAAAGACCACTACGAAGGGCATATCACATAGGTCTAGGACCCTTGTGTAGACAAGCAGCTTTAATTGACACCGATGTCAGCTGCTCCCTTTTCTTGAAGAAGTAAATTTTTACTGTGAATATTAAAAAACAAATCGTGTATATTTAAAAAAAAAACGGTTGAACCATGCATCAGTATAGATTTAAAACTAAATTATCCTTTATTTTAAAAAAAATCCAAAAAATTAAAACGATGTTTTTTTTTAGGGAAGTGCTGGGTTCGATCCTAGGTCGCACTCGTCAGTTTCGCTGTTTGGAGTGTTTTGTGGTTTTCTCGAAAACTCGCGTAAATATGGGATAGGAACACTTAAAAGACCCCCATATATGACACACCACCTGTGCCTAGAACTTTTGTGTGGTCATTTGGTGTTCACCCTTACATCAGCATTTGCTTCCCCACTTCTTCGGTTTGGTTTTTGGTTTGGTTTTGGTTGGTTTTACGTCACACTAGTGCTGCGCAGATGGGCAATTGGCGACGGTCTGGGACTCACCCCTAGAGATGGTCATGCCATCGCAATTTTGATCCTCCACGGAATGGATGGCTCTCCTGCTTCGGTGACCCCCAGAGGTATATTTTTTGATGGGAACATGGAGGACATTGCGGCCACGACAGATTTTACGTGCACCAGCCACCATTAGTGTACACGACGGTCTTTGGCCGGCTCGAGTACCGAACCCGCAATCTTCCAATTACGAGGCCGGCGCTCTACCGACTGGGCTACCGCGGCCCTTGACTTCTTCGGAGCTGTAACTTTTTAACATGAATACCTTTTAAAAATAACTCGTCGATACATTTAAAATGAATGTTTGAATCTTGCATCTGCAATGTTTTAAAACAAAGTTCTTTCTTTCTTTTTTCATTAGAAAAGAAAATAAATAAATAGAAAAATATTTTTCTTGCCCTTTTTTTTCTCTCTCCCTCTTTAAACAGTCATAGAAAAAGATAATAGATATTGGCACTTTGTTTGACATAAATTGCTGTCTATAAACTTCTTATATGTATCGCTCGTTAGGTGATACTGTTGTCCCGTTTTATCATATAGTCTTTACGATGACAGTAAAGGATAAAGTTTCGTAGAGGGTTAGTCACTGAGGATTATTTTCATCCAATCAATGTGAAAATGAAAATTTTGTTTGCAACAGTAATAGGCAATCCAGGTCTAAATTTTGGTACATGTAGGATTGTAAGTCCCCCTCTGGGGTGTAAACTTTTAATATGAGGATCTGACCAAAAATCTCTGATGCTTTTAAATCAAAAGTGTGTAATTTAATGGAATAAAATTGAATGATTACAATACAGTGAAACTTAACCGATATTTACGCAAGTTTCGGAGAAAAACACAGCTAGCTGACGAATGTGACCTCTACTCGAACCCGGTACCTCACGTCTTTCAGCACTAACAGCAGAACCCCTGTAAGGCTTACTGTAAGGCTTAGATGTACTGGACTCATACGAAGTATCCTTACTTATGATGATATATATAGATATACAAAGTCGGTAACAAAAGTGTCCGAACACTAGCAAAAATTCCTATGTAAAAAAAGTACACTTCATAAGGTTTTGTTAAATAAATCCTTGTCAAATCCTATTCTTAGTCAGTGTAAGAACATGGTTCGATAAGGATTATTTAACAAAACCGTATAAAGTGTACTTTTTTTACATAGGAATTTTTGCTAGTGTTCGGACACTTTTGTTACCGACTGTATATGCATAAATTATTGAAAATCTACCAGATTTGATTTTATAATTATATATGTAACGTAAAACGGGGTGTCGTAATATTACGAGGGTCGGTATTCCAGTCATGTGAGCATCTTAGAAAGGATGAGGAGTCCAGAATCACAAATAATCCTTTATTAAGTTCAAGATGCAGTCTTGGCCTGAATGATAGACATCCTGAACGTCATAGGTCCCGTAACTACGCCGAAAGTCTGCCCTTCTCCGTAGCGGCGCCCCACCGGGCCGCGGGTTTCGTTAGCGAGCTTTACATAATAAGATTAATATTTAACGTAGATTTACTAAGCAAGTCAATATCGGAAAAAGGCACGATTTCTCGTGTGTCCCATCTTAATTACCGTCTATTTTGGCGGTAATATTTAGTCCTGCCCTGCTTAATCATTGGCTATTAACTTTATGATTGACAGTCCAGCTCAGACCTGGGTCCAGCTGGATCCCCAGGATTAATTACCATGCATTACTTAACCACAAGAAAAGGAAGATTGCACTTACTCAGCACTTTTTATTCTGAAAGTTGTTCAATTTTTCTGATTTTCGCGTTATGAAGTCTTCTGCCGTGAAACAAAGTTTAAAGGCGCACTTACGAATTATTAGCGATTTCTAGATTTTAAAATAGGGTTTTAATTATTTAAATTTAACTATTTTTTATCCCTTTCATATATATATATATAGGTCTTATTTTATTTTTATATAGATTTATTTTTTGTTATTTTTAGACAAATAAAAAATATGCTTTTACATTTAAAAAAAATCTGCATCATTTTTTCTTGGGAGAACCTATCATTTAATTACAGATTAGATAAACAATGTAATTGTGACACATAAATACATTATATAGCAAGATCTGAACATGTAGTTAAAATGTTATTGCAAGTGTAATTTATTGAAATCTCATGATAATCAAATAATTAGTATGCATTTACTATTTGAGCATATATGGATAACCATGTATCATTTTTAACATTACATTTAAACGGCCATTTTTCGATATTTACATTTGTCTGCATTTAAATTATTTAATTCATTAAAGAGCACAATAGAAACGGGCGACCCGACAAATGCTGCGTGCTAGAACTCCTACATTGATAGGCTGAGGCATCCGCCATTTTCTAGCCCACAAGACCGGCTGACGATTTATTATTGGTGATTTTTCGGCAATAAATTGCACGAATAACTCCAGAAAAAGGCGCATTCTGTTTATATTTTCTTCTAATACAGAAAGAAGAAAAAAGTGGATTATAAATTGCAGATGTAACTCGTGTATACCCGGAGCAGGAGCACAACTTTGTAGCGCAAGATTTTCTTTATTTTCAACTTATTTCATTTTATTTTCAAAGTTCTTTGACAAATTTAATATAAATGTACTGTTTTTTTAAGTTATTGTTTTTAAATTCTTTTAAAATTAACTTTAAAATTACATATCTTTTAACGTGAATGTTTGCATTTTTAAGAATGTTGGCGATGTTCTTAAAATTGCCAACTTGTTTGTTTCGTGATAGCTCACCTGATCTGTGTAGAAGATTAAAGGCGATAAAAGCACTAATCAAGTAACCTAGCTTTTTCTACCGCCAACGTTTTCCCAGATGGGCTAGAAAATGGCGGACACTGCGTCAGCTCGTATCATACAGTCAGCTGCAAAATTATTCGAGCACTAGCCAATAATTCCTATGTTAAAAAAGTACACTTAAGACTTTTTTGTTAAATAAATCCTTGTCGAATCATGTTCTTAGACTGACTAAGAACATGACTCGATAAGGATTTATTTAACAAAGCAGTATTAAGTGTACTTTTTTTAGACAGGGATTATTGCTTTGCAACTTCGATGACGTAAATTTTGCAAGTTTTTTGCAAATACTGTCGACAGCAAAAGTATCCGAGCGCTAGCAAAAACTCCTATGTAAAAAATGTACACTAGATGCAATTTTGCTAAATAAATTCTTGTCAAGTCCTGTTCTTAGTCAGTCTAAAACCATGATTCGACAAGGATTTATTTAACAAAACAGTGTTAAGTGTGCTTTTATACATAGGAATTTTCGCTCGGGCTCGGATACGTTTTTTGCTGCCGACTGTCTCCATACATTTGGAACGCTTTGCAAATGGATTTGCAGCCTGAAGTGTTTCATTTGTATGTACTCCCTAGTCGTACTTCCTTTTCGCAATCGCAATTGGTTTTCCTATAATCATTTTGCAAGGGGGAATACGTTACCTTTAAATGTAATGCTAGGTTCTGTTATAATTAAGTTCCAATTAATGGCAATACTTTTAAGTTTTTATTTGTCTTTGTTTAGGAATTTTATTGGAGAAGGCGGAAATTTGATTTCTGAATTGTGAGTATCTAATATATTTTTATCGTACGTAATTTTAACATATTATAAAAGACTGATTTACATGTTTCAATATAGTTTTTATGTTACAGTAAGTCTTAAATAGAAATTTAGTTTTATTTAATGATCTGAAATTTTTTTCCTTAGTTGATATTGTAACTGATTTCTTTGGTTCACGTCGATTGCGAAAGTATAATTATTTACATCAGTCCGTATAAATATACTATTTATGTCTTGGGTTTAATTAAAAAAAAGTTTTTTTTTTCTTTTAATTGATTTAAACCGTTTAAAAAATGATTGATTTGGTGATTAACATATCAAAGTCATTCTGTGTTTGATGTCAAATTGTGTTTCGTTGAACGTAATCGAGGCATTAAATGAACATACTGAAAACATTTTATAAAGGATTATTCTTATAAAACAAAATCTTGTAAAAGGGTGTTATCATGAAGGAATTTTGTGAAGGGGCCCAATTTTTGCCTGGATTGGCCCCTGATTTGTGATATCTCAGAATATAATTAACAATAATTAATAATTTTATTTTCGATTTTTTCAACCCCCCCCCCTCAAATTTATATGAAGGCGAAAAAAAAATACATTTGTTCTTATTAAAACAGGAATAAACTACTACGTCAGAAACGCCAAAGAAAAATTATTGATAAAAGACTGATTTGCATGTTTCAATATCGTTTTATTTGGTTTAGTGCAGTCTATAGACGTTAAACTCTACTTTCCTGCAATTTCCCCCATAGACGTAATGTATTAGAATTCTCTTGATTGTCCCTGTACACGTACCATTTGCTTGATCTTAACAAAAAGCTTACTGTAGCGTCCCTATATGATACACATTTAGAATACCAAGTTTGAACTTTCTGCCATAATTTGTTCTTGAGATATGCTGATAACAGACAGACATACACATAGACCATTTGCTAAAAACATGATTTTCGTATTTTGGGGACCTCAAAACGTGTAAATATAACAAAATCTCGCGTTCAAAAATTTGACCCAAAAACAATACTTTCTCTAACTTATGGGTAAGAGAAAGTAAAAAAAGAAAGAGAAAATAGTACAAATTAAGTCAAAATAATAAAAGACCATGTTTAAAAATCATATTTTTAAGTCTTGACATTAATTTTTTTCTGTGTATTTTGGCAAATACATTTTATTTTCTTAGGAGATCTGGAATCATTGTGGTTTTGGTGATTTTGAAGTTTTAGTTTTGTACTGTGAATTACTATATTTATTATTATATATTTTTTCAAATGTTTAAAAAATGTTGAAGGTTCTTTATAGATACAAATACAATTAATTATTAGGGATGCACCGAATATTCGGTATTCAGCCATACTACCGAATATTCGGTTTGGCCAAATCTCCAACTATTTGGCTAGGCCGAATATCAGATTATTCGGCTACTATTCGGCTAGTTGAAATATATAAAAATTCAACTTTTTATAACTGTTAAAAATAGCAGAATTTTTTCAAATAATTAATAATCATTAAATTAAGATTTTTCAGAGTAATTAAGAAATAGATTATATTTAAATGAAAACAATTGTTTTATTAAGTTTCCTTAAGAAAATTATTAGTTACATTAATCATAACAATTAATAATAACTAAAAAAAGTTTTCTTTATCAATAACAGTATAACAATATGTTTCTACAGTTGAGTTAAGAAACAGTTGTACTTAATTCACATGATGTTGCTATCTAGGAAACTTCAAGAGATCAAACAAAGATCACATTCAAATCTGGCAAGAAAAATGCCACAAGCCATAAAATGCTAGTTTTGAACTTGTCATTGAAAAATGCATATGAAGTAATAATTACAGAACTTTGGATCAACACTATAAAAGGCAATAAACTCGCAGCAGTTGTTTCAAGAACACACGACCTTTTGTCAGGCGAGTAAAGTAGGCACGAGTGCTGCAGTCAAAGCGGCAACATGCCTGCTTCCTTCGCCTAACGAAGGGTCGTGTGTTCTTTCGACCCGAAACAATTGTTACAAATTTTTATGGTGTTGATCCAAAGTTCTGTAATTATTACTTTAAAATGCCAGTTCTGTAGTGCCTTAACATGCACAAGGAAATCACATCTCTATCTCACAATATATCTACATGAGAGTAAGAGGCATTTGCATCAGTTTTAATATAGGTTAGCCAATACATTGTTACTTTTAAATTGATCTTTCTCAAATGCTGCATTTCTGGGTTGCATTTTTTTTTTTTTTTACTTCTATATGTAATATAGAGAAAGTATTGGATTCACGAAAATTTTTTACCTCTGTTTTTTGACGGATCTAAACGTTTTGGAGTATCCTGAGCACGAATTGATAGTTTTTAAAAAATGTGTGTTTGTCTGTCCGTCTGTGGTTTCGTGTTTTCACTGTATCTCACAAACCAATGAATGAAATTCAACCAAACTTGGTATATAGTTGGACCCTGGCGGGGCATTGTGCTGATTAGATTTGGGGATCAATAGCGTAGCAGGTGGCTAAAGGGCAAAATTAACGGTCGCCACCGGCCACATGGCGACTAAATAAAAAAAGATGGCGATTAAAAATTATGCATCGATCGCCACTAAAGTCGCCACTTTGTGATCATTAAAAGTTTTTAAAAATCGAACAACGATTGGCAATCGAAGTCTCGTGATTTCCAATCTTTCTCCATCCATGGCATAAATGTCAATGTTCATTTTAAACTTGCTTTATTATATTCTACAACCTATAAAGAAGTAGAATTGTTCAATATTTCTCACTCATATAATTTTTGGACCCCCTTTTCCTCCACCTAACGATCGGTGATCACACAGCTTACAGAAAGCTTTATAATTTCTAATATTTCTCCATTTGCTGTATAAATATAAAATATCTATTTTAAACTTGCTTTATTAGATTCTAGAATCTATAAAGAAGTAGATTTGTTTCATATCTTTTACTCATCATTTTTGTCATCCCCCCCCCCCTTTCCCCCCTCCGCTAACGATTGGCAATCTCATACTCCACTGATACCTTGTGATTTCCAATCTTTCTCTATCCATAACATAAATGTAAATATTCATTTTAAACTTGCTTAACTGGATTCTAGAACCTATAAAAGGGTTGAATTACTCTCATTCATGTATTTTTTTACCCCCTCCCCCCCCTCTCCATTTTCAACTAGCAGTCAACGATCAGATGTCCTGCAAAGCACAATCTTTTTCCATTATTATTTTCTCCATAGTATTTAGTGTATATTTAACCCATTTAAGCTATTTGGCAAATGTGTGCATCAAAATTTGATTTGGCTTAAATGTGTATTTTTCAAAAAATTTCATTTTTGCTTTCTTTAGGGTAGAAATCTTCATTTTTCCTTTTTATTTTCAAGTAGAAATCTCCCTATTTTTAAAGCTGCAAATTTGGCAGCTAAGTAGGTTATTTTTAATTAAGCAGCTAGGTTTTCATATCTATGCTTTTTATGAGAAAATACTTTAACTCTAGTGAAATAAAATCATTTAAAAAGGTGTGTTTTTAGAAATAAGGAAAAATAATAAAATTGCTAACTGTATTTACACATGACCAGGTAAAAGATAAAGTGATGGTGATGAATCGGCTGATTAATTTACTAGAAAACATCAATATGAATTGTGAATGATAACAGGTTATTTCATTGAAATAAATTAGAAAAAAAAAAATACTACTGAATTAATTAAAAAATAAAAAAACTTTTGCTGTTATTATTACAGCCTTAAACAGATTTTAATTTAGGATGTGCAATTAAAGATTTTCAAAAAGAGCGAAGTTACAAATTACAATGTTAATTTTATTATACCACAAAATGGTGACAAAGCTTTTTGCAATCTGAAAGAAATAGTCTCTTCATGTAAAAAGTGGCCACTAACTTAAAAAAGTGGCTACTAACAAAACTGACAGCACCGGCCACTGGCTACTAATGAATTTTCCCAGTTTTGCCCTTTACAGGTGGCGCTGTGATCGCATTTTATGTAAATTTTAACCATGTCAGTATAGGACAAATTTTCATATTTTTCACCGTATCTCACGAACCAATGAATGAAATTGAACCAAACTTGGTATATAGTTGGAACCTGATGGGGCATGGTGCTGATTAGATTTGGGGATCAATTGTCCAGCAGGTGGCGCTGTGATCTCAAAATTTCGTATTTTCACCGTATCTCACGAACCGATATATGAAATTGAACCAAACTTGGTATATAGTTGGACCCTGACATGGAATGGTGCTGATTAGATTTTGGGATCAATCGCCCAGCAGATGGTGCTGTGATCGCATTTTATGTAAACTTTTAACATGGCAGTATAGGACAAAATTTCGTATAAATGTACATAATGAGCATTACTTTAAACTTGTGATTGTAAAATTAGTATGAATTATTGATAATAGTAGTAGTTAACTACGAAAAAAAATTTGTGCATTTGGAGGCACCGGTTCCCCCCCACCCCTTTTTACTTTTAACAAAAAAAAAAAAAAAAAATCGTAATTTTTTTTTTTTTATATTGTTACTGGTTGAATATGTATCACTTTCAACAAAAAAAGAACTTAGAAAAAAGAACCGTAATTTTTTTTTTTTTTTTAAATATTGTTAATGATTGAATATGTATATAGGAAAATATAGAAGAAAGTCTTGTGGTGGCCACAACATACTAGTTTTTTTTTTTTTTTTTTTTTGAGTGGGCATGACAAGATATTGTTATTTAAAAACTTTTATGTGTTTATTAAAAAGCTTAACAGTTAATAATTTTCTTTGACTGTAAATTCAGCATTGCACTACTATTTATGTATACTAGTAATATTTCCTAATATTTTTCTACTTTTATATAAACCACTGTTTCTGAATATTAGTTTTTTATAATATTTTTTGCATAATTAAAAAAATAAAATATTATTAAATGTAAATGGTATTCAGGGGTTGATCCAGATTTTAATTTTTGGGGCCTGTTTTTGTGAAAAACAAATAATTTTTGTGAAAATCTAAATATTTTTGTGAAAAAAAGAATTGTCGCTAGAAACCTTTCATTTTAGCAATTACTCTGTCTAATGTTTATTATCAAGTTAATAGCATTTTATTAAACAAGTATAGACACTCATTAAAAATAATACTGTAAACATGAAAATTTTTTACAAAAGTATTATTTTTATAAAACAAAATTTTGTGAAAGGGCTGTTTTTAGTTTTTAC
Organism: Salticus scenicus; assembly: GCA_963930645.1. Taxonomy (NCBI): domain Eukaryota; kingdom Metazoa; phylum Arthropoda; class Arachnida; order Araneae; family Salticidae; genus Salticus; species Salticus scenicus. The sequence continues at coordinate 402,034,681 of OZ005649.1, read as the reverse complement.
AAATCTGAATTTTGTAAAAGGGCCCATTTTCTGAATTTCAATTTTGTGAAGGGATACTTTTTAAGGATTTGAATTTTGTGAAAGGGCAGCAAAAGAGTACCAATTTTTGCCTGGATTGACCCCTGGTATTACTGAAAAAGTTTGCAAAAAATTAGGTGATTGACACCTGAATATGAGAGTAAATCAGCCAGCTGAATATTTGGTATTTGGCCGAATAGTTAATATTCAGTTTCAAGGATATTCGGTATTCGGTCAAAACTGGTATTCGGTGCATCACTATTATTTATTATATTATTTATTTTGTATGTGTGCTATTCCCTTGCTTGTGTAAAAAAAATGAAAACTATTTCTTTTTATAGGAAACATGAGTTCTAACAAGGTTAAAAGATTTGAAACATTTCCTCGTGCTCGTAGACGGAATTCTGTGGGCAGTAAGCCACTTTCTCATGGTACTCATAATGGTATGATATTTATTGTGGTATAAAATTATAATTCAAAAGCAGCTGCTCTATCAATAGGGTCTTCATTTCATTTGTTCCTTTTATTACAGCCATAATTAGCAACTTTTACGCTTTATAGGTAGCACAAAATTTTAACAAATTATATATTTATATAAGTTTTCAATAAAATAAAAATTCCAACATTTAAAAACTTTTAAAATACCTTAAAATTCTTTAAAATGCAGCATTCAACACGCATCGTGATCGTCTTCAGATGTTTAGACTTTGCATCGTCACTAGGCTCATCTTCGACTTTTTCGCTGGTGATGTCATCTTTACGTGTCTTCCTGTTTATTAGCCATTGCCATTCTCCAGATATTGTGCCGTGCTTTTGTTCATTAATAGCGGTGTTAATTGTTAGGATCTCGACGACTTCATGTTTTAATGTGTACTGATGTGAGTTGTAATGCACGATTTTTGTAGTTATTGTATTAGGGTTTAGTGAAGAGTCAAAGATCAGTCCAGCGACGATGATGGTCAATAGGCAGCAAAGTCTAAACATCTGGAAACAACCGCAATGTGTGTCAAAATATATAATAGTGCTGCATTTTAAGATTTTAAAGTATTTTAAATGTTTGATTAATCCTTTATTTATACTTTAATTAAAAATTTCTATTTAAGTTATTCTAGTAGCCAAAAAACATAAGAGTTGGCAACTTTGTATTTGTTAAAGTGAATTGTTTGTGGAACTAATATAAAGTTCAATATAATCAGAGTCCATAGGCAAGGGTCGACTAACCCCAGTGATCACTAGGTTGGCCAAATGAAAAGACAGCAAAACTAACTTCTGTTTTGCATTATCATTAAATTTTAAATGTTGAGCAAAAGCTAGTTTCAATATATACTTAGCATACATTAAAACTAATGATAAAATATTAAAATTTATGAGGTTACACTAGCTGGCCCTGAAAAGTGCTCAAAAGTTTACCCTTTGCCTGTAATAATAATAATAATTACGTAGTATTATTTTTCTGTAGGATAAACAAATGCTAGAGGTGACCGGTAATCCTCGCATAGATGATTAGCAATGAGAGGAGGAATATGCTCCACCTTCATTTTTAAAATTGAAGAGAAATTGTCCCCAATCTTGCAGAAAGAAATATGGTTTCACACTATTTTATCTGCCAGTTAATTTTTTTTAAGGCAGGGGTTTGGTTCAGTGGCGCACCCAGAATTTCTGTCTGGAGGGGGCTGAAGAGTAATTGGGTCCTACAGTATAGTAATAGGTTTATGTCCATATATGCAGCAACGACGGCTCATGAACCGAAAATAGATGAAGAACTGAGAAATAACATTTAAGTAGTTTTAATGCATAATTTTAATTAAAAATACTCATTTTATTTAAATGTAAATTTATACTCTATAAATGAATACAATGTAAAATATTAGGTGAAATGGCTCTTCACCTATTTTCGGTCCATGAGCCGCCACTGGTACGCAGACATATGCATAGTAAAGAATCTGTTTTAAATGTTTCTTTTGAAATAATGAATGAATGAATGAAACTGAATTTAAGTTGAATAGCACAATTGTGCAATTTATCTCCGTATATAATGTGCAAGTAATTCGGTCAGTTGGGGTTGAAATTGAACTTTCGAACATAAAGTTGTAGATTCAACTATGATCAAAAACTGTCTACGATCAAAATCTTCTAGGTCCATGTACGATCAAAAGAATATGACAAGCTGGTGAACATAAAATTTACTCGAAATGAAATGCCCCCACCCAAATATTTCCATTGAAAATAAAATTTGATCAATTTTAATACCCTTTTGTGATGCTTTATTTGTATATGCAGTAACACTTAAGTAATTAAGAAATCTTAATAATTATAGCCAAATAAAAGCTGCAGTTGTTATAAGTATGAATTAGAACAGAATTTCAGTGTAAATTTTTACATGGCTATTTTTATTTAATTATCTGGAGTGTGGGCGATGCTCTTTCAAGGTTCGATTAACAGAAACAAATCGGACGTGCAGTCTTCGTGGGGGTAAGCCAACACAGCAAGCAGGGGGCAGAACCTCTTAATATCCTAAAACATATATTACTTAGAGTAGTTTGTTCAGTTGGTAAATATTTCAAGCGTTACCTTTCTGAGTAATATCATTACAGGATATTGTATTCCAATAATATAATATATATTTATGAAATTTGAATTTTTATAACAGGCAAAAATTTTATCATCCAAGAACGGAGCTTAGATCTCAGTGACATCAGAAGCAAAAATGAAAATTGTGCTTGGACTCTACTGTATTTTCTACATACTGTTACAAAAAATAATAATAATAATAATAATAATTAACCCCATCCTCCCAAGCATCTGTAAAATATCTCAAAATATTATTATCAGGGTATTTTCCTATTTTGAACAGTAAACTACGCTTTGTGGCATTTCTCTAAATCGGTATATTTTTAGAAAAATATTTTACTCATTTGTGATCAGATCAATTAAATTTTATCTTCAGAAATTGATGCGAAATTTCACTAGCATGTATTTGTACTAGATGCATTTAAAGGGTTTAACACGAATATGCAAAGTCCATTTTTAATTTAAAATTTAGTTTTAGAGGAACGACTATAAGAGCAAAGCTAATTTTTATTTCATATCAAACGAGAATTTTCATTTGCCGATGTGAATGTGTTAATTTTGCCCAGGGACAAAACACACTTCCACAAAGAGGCTATAAATACTCATAAATTAAGATACAATAACTGCATGAGCTTGGTATCCCCTTTTCCTGAAAAATACATCCCAGCTTATTTCCACGTCTGATTGCTTCTTCTGTCTGACTTTTTAGATACTTACTCGATTTCGAGATAACAGTATATTCTCTAGTTTAGGACCTTAGAAGCCCATCCCTAAAAATTGCAACTTCTTTCAACTAAAAATCAAAGAACTAGTTCATTGTTTTTGTTTTTGACAGTAAGGATTTCAAAAATTCCTAATTTTTAATGTATAATTTATAAACTATTTCTGCTTACAATATCTGTGTTTGAGTAGTATTTTTTTTTTCATGCACATCTGAAATTTTTTACTATGTCAGCTCGTTCTGGAGGGGGCTTCAGCCCCCTAAGCCCCCTCCGTGGGTGCGCCACTGGTTTGGTTAGTTACATTTTTAAACTGTTGAAGCATTGATTATGAGTTCAGAATGGACAGTGTAGAGTCCTGCATGGGTCGGGTAAAACACGACCCGAACTCGATAGACGAGTTTTAAATCAACCTGAACCCAACATTTTTTTTTTTAAATTAACCCTAAAACCAACCCAAACCCACAATAAAGATTTTTTTGAGACCTGTACCCGACCCGAACCCACTTTCTTTATACCCAACCCGAAAACTGAATGAACATTACTAATTATCTAAAAATCATGTAAATCTTTTTAAAATTATAAAATACGGTAATTTTTCACTGTCGTACGTTGGTAAATAAATTATTTAAAAAAGACTTTAAAATGTTAATTACTAATTGTATATTAAGTTAAAAATTTAAAATTCTGAAAAATGGATTAATAATAATTTTTAACCATTTATGTGAGTTGTGAATTTCAAGAGTTCAAAATTATGCTTCAAGTTAAATGTTAGTAGTTTATTGTTTGTTTAATGCTTATATTCTAGAAAAGAAAGGAAGTTGGTTGGTTGTTCTACGTCGCACTAGTGCTGCGCAGTGGGCAATTGTCGACGGTCCGGAGACATGCCATCACAATTTTGATCCTCCACGGAAGGGATGGCTCTCTCACTTCGGTGACCCCCAGAGGTATAATTTTTTATGGGAACATGGAGTAAATTGTGGCCACGACAGATTTTATGTGCTCCAGCCACCATTAGTGTTCACGGTGGTCTTTGACCGACTCGAGTACCGAACCCGTAATCTTCCAATTACAAGCCCGGCACTCTACTGATTGGGTTTCAGAAAGAAAAACAAAATATGTACCTTCATTTATTGCTTTCGTTCGATCTGAATATTTACTTTACTACAATAATTTGTCGAGCAGTAGCATGGATATGATTCACAATTAAATATTTGCTTTCCTACAATCACTTTCAATTCACACGATTAGCAAATTAACTTCTTCCAGTTGCAATTTCGGTGCATTCTTTATTTGTTCTAGAGAAGAGGATAAAGAATGTTATCTGCTTTTATGTTAATCCATTTCCTAAATGTGCTTATTTTACATTTTTCTTTCTTTTTTTTTTTTTTTATAATTAAACCACAATAAGTATTTCTCTATATTTGCTGCATTTACAAGTAAAAATGGTGGAAAAATCGTAATTTTGTTTACATAAAAGCGAGGATTGAAGTTCATTGAAAATAAAAGTATCTAAAAAAAAATGAAATTGAAGAATCTTTTCAATATCCAGAACATAAAAGCGAGGTTATACGGCATTTCTTTTATTTATATATTAACAATAGTCAAAAAAGATTTATAATACTTAAATTTCCATACAATTTCTGCAAAAAGTTCGTATTAGATTCTCTCAAGAAGGGTCATTCCATGTCAAATCATCCAGAATTTTTAAAAAATGACACCCACCGACTCCGATTTGGATGAAATTTTTTACAGTTATAGAACTTTTCAGGGGTGCAGAAAATGTTCAAACCTCGGAAATTTCCCCCAAACACAGTATAAATTTCCCTCAATAATGCAAAAATCTACTTTGCTATACAAAGTCATACTTGCCAACTTTTCTGGTTTTTCCGGAAGACTTCCGGTTTTTTAACGTATCTTCAGGTCTTCCGGACAGATGATGAAATCTTCCGTTTTTAAAAAAGTCGCGGACATCGTTCATTTTAAAAAGAAACCCCAAATGTTCTACGAAAACTCCTGATTCCCAATCTTTCTCCATCCATAACATAAATGTCAGTATTCATTTCAAACTTGCTTTATGATATTCTAGAACATGTAAAGAAATAGAATTGTTAAATATTTCCTGCTGATGTAATTATTTTTTGCCCCTCCACCCCCTTTATTTATCTATCTCTAACTAGTGATCAGCAATCATATGTTCTGCAGAAGACTTTTGTTTCCTAATCTTTATCCATCTGCAACATAAATGATATTAATTTTAAACTTCTTTCATTAGATTCTAGAAGTAGAGTTATAAGAGTTGATATTTCTTACTCTGTACTTCTTTTTGTATCCCCCCCCCCCCTAACTTCCCCGGATTGTGATCAGTGATCAATTCTAGAAACAATAAAGCAATGGAAGTGCTCAATATTTCTCACGTATGCAATTATTTTTATATCTTTATTGTTGAATTTAATGAATCTGTTTATTTTTCCTGAATTAAATTAAATATTTGTATGTCATATTTATACCAGATGTGTAATCATGGGGAAAAAAATGAAGAATAATTTTTTCAGGTAGGAAAATTTTTCCCAAATCAATTTAAGAAAATTGATACTCAGTTGGTTTTATGCATGTTTGAAACAGTAATTAGCTACTGCTAATTTTTTTTATATGTATGATTAATGTACATACACAAAAATCATATTCTATATTTGTTTAAAAAATTAGTTATACTTTAATTTAACTAAGTTTTTTGTCTATTGTTAAATAAATTTCTTACAGATTCTGTTTTGTAGATATTTATACGTTGAAGAGGAATAACTTCATTTAAAACTTTTATATTTTTTAGTATAATTAATCTATAGTAAAACATTTTTATAGCTTGTTGCTTCAAAATATTAAAACTGTAAAACTGTATTGTTTAACACGTCAAAGAAAAAAAAATCTACCCTTTTTTTATGAAATCTTCTGGTTTTTCAACATAAATCTTTCCTTTTTTTATTAAAATTGGTTGGCAAGTAGGCAAAGTCATTTGTTCTATGTAATAAATCTTTACGAGAATAAGTATACAGTGTAACATAAAAATATTGCTGTTAGTGTATAAGCACTTCAAAGTAGTAAATTGTTATTTTTGATTTACATTTTTATTTTCTCTTAAAAAAATATTCAAAATTTCCCCAGTCAGTTTAAATTTCCCCCGAACCTTGTTCGGGCGTTCGGACATATTCTGCACCCCTGGAACTTTTCATGCTGATTCTAGAAATGTCAATTATTTTGAGATCAGTGAAGTAGTTTTCAAGCTATCAGCATTGATGTACTTGGACAATGGCAGATTAGCCGCTATTTTGAATGGTACATGTAAATATATAAATGCTTGTAATCCCTCTTATTTTTAACATAGAACCTTCAAATTTTTTTTTTGGTTTATTTAGAATATAACAAGCTTTTATTTACCAAAGTTTTGTTTTCTTAAATCTTTACAATTATTTATAACTAGTATATAACCCCGTCAAAAATGACGGAATGTGAACGATAAATCTTGAAAACAATGTTTAGATCATGAAGATTACCACGTGATCATTCAAATGTATTTTCAGTTTTTGTTTATAAATCAAATGTGTTTCGATATTTTCTAATTTTCGTTCTGAAATTAAAAAAAATTCTATCCGATCAATAAATATGAATGACAATAAAAAAAACTGCTGGTTGACAAAAAATATAGGCCCGAAACGAAAACACAACAGCAACAACACATCCCAGTGTTCCGTTAAGTGCTCTATTTAAAGTCCTCATAATAAGAATAATCTAGTGTGTCACTCACACGACTTTCTCTTACCCTGAAATTTAATGCTATAAGTACAGGTTGGAGATTAAGAGGTAAGATAACGTGTACTGTTATGTAAACCTATGTTAAACAATTCAAATTAGGCTTCGGAAGAGTTTTATATGATAATTAGTTCTGGCCCCCCTCAACCCCCCGCTTCATTAATGCACCTACATTTATATAGAATTTAATTCGGTTATTAAAAAATAATTCAGTTAAAAAAAAATAATTTATTAAAATTATTATTTAAAAAAGTTATCTTGTATGATAATACAGACGATTTCCATATTAGAGAAATAGTATAACACTAAATATCCAAAAAAAAGTTGAATTTATTCTCAATATTAAAGTAAAAAAAAAAAAAAAATTGTTAAAAATGAAAGAAATCAATAACTTTATTTTAAATTATCGTAGATCGATGGTTCAACCATTCGTTTTAAAGGTATTGACGAGCTCTTTTGAAAGATACCCATCATGAAAATTTACTCCTCTCGAGGGAGGACATCTACCCCAGGGGGGAGGCGAGGCTCCTACATACACAATTTTTTTTCCCCAGTTGACTATCTCTATTACAAAAATATGTATTCGTTTCATTTGGTTTAGTGCAGTCTATAGATGTTAAATTCTACTTACCTGCAATTTCCCCCATAGACGTAATGTATTTGAATACTTTTGAATGTCCCTGTAAACCATTTGCTTCATCTTAACGAAAAGCTTACTGTAGCATCCCTATATGATACACATTTAGAATACCGAGTTTGGAATTTCTGCTACTATTTGTTCTTGAGATATGCTGATAACAGACAGACAGACAGACACAGAGACCATTCGCTAAAAACGTGATTTTCGTATTCAGGGGACCTCAGAACATGTAAGTATAACAAAAACTCACGTTCGAAAATTTGACCCTAAAACAATACTTTCTCGACCCTATTGGTAAGAGGAAGTAAATAACGATTCACTTCATTTTACCAAAATACTTTTTTTTAAGACTATCGAAGATCCTGTTTCCAAATACGTAAGCGAAGTGTGACGTCACTGACCGTCCGTGGATGCAAGAAAAAGATTCCCTATGTTAATCGTCCATTGTATTTTTTGTGAAAAATTATTAAAAATCGAAGAAAATTATTTTCCGATTTTAATACCCGTATTTGGGTATAGGTGTGATATCGTATCCATGTGTTAGATTGAGTTATTTTGCTGTCAAATTGACAAAAATTTAAATTTCAAAACTGTGTCATCTTTGGCGTTTTTTGTATTTGGCGATTAAAAACATACTACGAAAATATACATGTCAGATGTTTATTTTCATAATATGTATTGTACGAAATATTGTTTCATATAATTCATCGCTCTCTTAATATAAGTTGTTAAAATAACCATGATTTTTGAAAGGAATGAAATATATTCGCCAAATAATTTGGCAATATATTTTTTCCGTCAAGGATGACAGATATATTAAATCTATTCCGCTGCAACATATGAGTATCTTATATCAGACACTTTATTTAAGCATTTGAAAACAAATTTGACTTCAAATTATGATAGAATATTTATCATTTTCCTTTTAATTAGTATATTAGTTATATATTTATTGTGTAAATATCATCCTTTGAAATGAAATGTTTATGTTTTCAATCAAATATGGAAGTTTGCTATTTTATTTTTCTAAAGTTTTGAAATTTAAAATTTAAATTTTATCAATTTTACAGCAAAAACAACTTAATCTACCGCATGCACACGATAACTAATACATATCTATACTGAAATATGGGAATTAAAATTGGGAAATAATTTTCCTCAATTTTTAATAATTTTTTACAAAAATCCAATGGGCGATTAACATAGGAAATCTTTTTCTTGCATCCACTGACGCCCAGTGACGTCATCACTTTGCTTGCGTATTTTCTAACTAACTATCTAATAATTACATACACTCCATGCTAACCCAAATTCACCTCTACTCTATACTCCCAACCAGCTATCTCACCCACAACATCGCCAAAATATCCAAGATCCAGCTAGGGACTTTCTCATTCTCAACCGAACATTTTATCTTGACTCAACATTATCACCTTAGACTACCCTACTTTCAATACTCATTTCAACTGGTGACCTTTACTTGCCCAACCAAACATTCTATCCCAACTATAACTTTACATTAATTTCAAAACTAAAATGAACTGGCGACATTTACGTACTGAACTCGACGGCAATCATACCTTACAATGTAAACAAATAATGAAGCTTGATAAAAATATTTAAAGACTTTAATATGTTTTTACAAATATATTTTAAGATTTTTAAGGCTTTAATATGTTTTAGAAATATTTTAAACTTTTTTTTTTTTTTAATGAAACAGTTAAAGAGTCGTTCATTCGCAATTAAAGAGTTGTCCATTTGGAATTTGTATTTTCTGAATGGCAACAAATTATGTTTGTTTTTATTTGGCATTGCATTGTTTATAATGATGAAGTTACATAATACATAATTCTATTTATAGGTTCATGTTTTAATAGCCAGTGATCCGTTATATTTAATTAAACATTTAAACATTACAATTGAATAGTTTTTCAACTTTTTAGAGGGAATAAATAACAATATGTGCGATACAAAACATGTATGAAAATGATATGTATGTTTTCGTAAGTTGAATTGAACAAACGTGAGAAAAAAAATGGTTGCCAAAAGTCTCTGTTTTGAAGCGGTGTAAACCGGAATCGTGAATGACAGATGAGGGTCATTATATATATTAATAGTGACTTTTTGTTGTTTTTCTTCATATGTAATTTGAGTAATTTTAGCAAACAATATCTTCCATTGCCCCTTCTTCAATTTTCACCAAATTTTGTATACAGGTAGCCCAAACTAGTTTTTATGACTGATAAAAAAATTTTGATGGGCAGTTAACAGGACTTTCCTTTAAACAATTTAAACTTAACCTTCCCGACATTACCCCTTCCACAAAAAGATGGTTTCCTATTTCATTCTGATTTTAATATAAGTCCCATGCTTTACTATGAGAATTTCTTGTTTTACAACAGAATTTAATTACACAGCTTATTAAGTACTTGAAAACTAAGAAAATAAAACTTAACTAGATTTTTTTTTCTCTGCACTTTTTTTTTTTGAATAATATTCTGTATGCAAAACCAAATTTAATTATACATCATTAAATATAAAATTAACTACATGATAAAATTGAGGTATGTAAAATAAAAGTATAATAGTATAAAAATTGAATGCATTATAATGCAGTTAGTTTTCACTATTAATAAGAAAAATTGTTTTAACAAATAATATTTCATACATAAACCAAAACACAATATCTATCAATGGAAATTAAAAATAACATAAGTATAATAAAGAATATAACTTACAGTCAGAAAAATGCAAATAACTATATGTTATTACGTTAAAGTCTTCCTTGTTTATTATTATATTTTGTCCATTTTCAATTCACTAAAGCAATGGATTCATCACTGAGTTTATATGGTTATTTGTCTTTTTCTGACTGTAAGTTATATTCTTTATTATACTTATGTTATTTTTAATTTCCATTGATAGATATCGTGTTTTGGTATGTGTATGAAATATTATTTGTTAAAACAATTTTTCTTATTAACCCGTTAGTAGTCGCTAGTTGGTCGATTTGCCGCCCATCCTTTAGTTTTTCCAGATTTTTTTATTCAATAGCCACCGAAAATTTTTAGAAGTGGCATTTGATATACATAAAACGCGAATAAAATCGAAGAAACGTCGATCACATCACTTCTTAAAATTATTGGTGACAGTTAAATAAAAAGTGTGCTATCTGTAATAGGTGGCGCTGTCTATAGCGACTACTAACGGGTTAATAGTGAAAACTAACTGTATTATTTTAATAACCTGCGGCTTATTTCTGTCGAGCTATCTACATGATAGACCAGATGTTTCTGCCGAAAGTTTGTCTGAGTGAGTAATGTCCACCGGTTGTCGGCCTGGATAGCTCAGTTGGTAGAGCCTTGACCTTGTAAGTCAAAGATCTGGGGTTCGACTCCCGGTCCAGGCATTATTTTCACCCAGTCGGAAAAATAAATTTCAATAAAATATGATTTTCTTCCACAGTTGATTGTGTGATTTTAATATATTGTATAACTGTATTATAATGCATTAAATTTTTATGCTATTATACTTTTATTTTATATACTTCAATTTTATCATAGTTAATTTGATATGTAATGATGTATAATTAAATGTGGTTCTCCATACAGAATATTATGCAAAAAAAAAAAAAAAAAAGAAAGTGCAGAGAAAAAAGATCTAGTTAAGTTTTATTTTCTTAGTTTTCAAGTATTTAATAAGCTGTGTAATTAAATTCTGTTGTAAAACAAGAAATTCTCATAGTAAAGCATGGGATTTATATTAAAATCAGAATGAAATAGGAAACCATCTTTTTGTGGAAGGGGTAATGTCGGGGAGGTTAAGTTTAAATTGTTTAAATGAAAATCCTGTTAACTGCCCATCAGAATTTTTTTATCAGTCATAAAAATATAGTTTGGGCTATCAGTATACAAAATTTGGTGAAAATTGAAGAAGGGGCAATGTAAGAAATTGTCTGCTAAAGTTACTCAAATTATATATGAAGAAAAACAACAAAATGTCACTATTATAAATAATTATAAAGATTTAAGAAAACAAAACTTTGGTAAATAAAAGCTTGTTATATTCTAAATAAACCAAAAAAAATTTGAAGGTTCTATGTTAAAAATAAGAGGGGTTACAAGCATTTATAGATTTACATGTACCATTCAAAATGGCGGCTAATCGTTCATGGTCATTTTTCCATGTACATCAATGCTGATAGCTTGAAAACTACTTCACTGATCTCAAAATAATTCACATTCCTAGAATCAGTATGAAATGTTCTATAACTGTACCAAATTTCATCCAAATCTGTGTCGATGGGTGTCATGGCCTGGATGATGTGACATGGAATGACCCAGAAATGAAAACAAGTACGAATATGTTTTTCTTCCTTATTCGGATCCAGATACGAACACGGGTCATACGGATACGAATATGAAGCTCCGACACATATTTAGTATATATAGTATGTTTAAATCAGTTATTAATTGTGTCTACAAATTTATGCTTATAATTGTAAATTTTTTTTTTAATGATGTTCTCAAGTCGACCTGACTCGTTGAAAACAAAATCCGACCCGCAAGAAAAAAATTCAACATACTCGACCTGACCCACTGGAAAAAAATGATCAGCCAACCCGACCCGCAAGAGAAAAATGTTTGTGAACCCGCCCCGATGCAGGACTCTAATGCACATGTACAGCTGAGAGTACAGTGCAGCCACATATCCTAAAACTAGCTGTGAGGACACATCCAAAATGTTGGAGGGATGCCAGCTTGACAGACAGTTTGAAATTTGGAAAACATTCAGTAATTCTGTGCTCTGGTATTGCTCATTTTCTCTGAGTCAGATGACTGTCACCCCACCCCTATTTTAGCATTGGACTCGTTGAGTTAGCACTTGCGCAGATGCTTTCATGGTTTCCTGAAATGTGGTCACAATATGCCTGCAATCTCTCTTTATTGTTGCCCGAAGCGATAGCCAAAGTTAAATTAATATGTATTTTTAAATTTAGTTTTCACATTCAGAAAATTCACAACTGTTACATTGGTTATTATTATTATTTTTTTTTAATTTTTAATACTTTATTTTGAAGCTGTAAAATGCAAATTTTATTAAGGGAAATTTGAATTTTATGGCTTGAAAATAAAATATCAAAAATAAGAAGTAAATTTTTAGAAAATAGCAAATTTAACAGTTATGAATTTTCTGAATGTGAAAATTAAATTTAAAAATATAAATTAATGAATTTTAGTGGGGCAGAATAGCCCATTGAAACATTGGCTGTTTGGCTTCTGGCAGGGTTGGCAAATTTCTTCCAAGGCAGAAAAAACAATGGAAAAAACCGGTTGTAAGAAATAGGTTTCTTCGAAATGGAAGAAACTGTTTTTCTTAAAAAATTACTCTATAAGTTGCAGTTTTGTAAGATACAATGGATGCATTTTTCTTATAAACAACTTTAAGTAAACGTAATTAAATTATACCTATAAAAAATCAATTATGAAATATATATACATAATTAATCATTATGAGGATATACAAGATCAGATATCATTGCTCCAACATACTCAAAATTCATTAAAGAAATAAATTTCAATTTAAACAGTGTAAAGTTATATAATGTATGTAGTTGCACCTTGACATAAATTAGTGCCTATCCACTTTTGGTAAAAATTGTCTTACAGGTTGCGTTGCCATCCCGCTTTTTCTAAATTTTTAACAGGGTGATATAGGACAAAATTTTGTATAAATGTGCATAAAGAGAATTATTTTTCAGTAATAATTATGAAATTTACAAGAATGATTTATAATAGAGATAGTCAACTGGGAAAAAATTTTTGTATGTGTAGGAGCCTTGCCACCCCCCACCCCCCCTGGGGGGGGAAATCCCCCCTCGAGGGGAGTAAGTTTTCAAGATGGGTGTCTTTCGAAAGGTCTCGTCAATACCTTTAAATCAAATGGTTGAACTATAAATCTGTGATAATTTAAAACAAAGTTATCATTTTTTTTTTACTTTTAACGAAAAAAAAAAAAATTTTTAGAAAAAAAAAAAATCGTATTTTTTTAAATGAAATTTAACCAAAGTTGGTATTTAGTTGGCCCCTGACATAAACTGGTGCTGATTAGATTTGGGGATCAATCGCTCGACAGGTGACGCTGTGATCGTATTTTTCTAAATTTTTAACATGGCAGTATAGGACAAAATTTCGTATAAATGTACATAATGAGAGTTATTCTTAACCTCTTATTGTAAAATTAATATGAATTATTGATAATAGTAGTAGTTAATTAGGAAAAAAAATTTGTGCATGTGGGGGCATCGCTTCCCCTCTGGGGGGGGGGGGGAGAATTTTCAAGATGGGTATCCTTCGAAAGGTCTCGTCAATACCTTTAAAACGAAAGGTTGAACTATAAATATGTGATAATTTAAAACAAAGTTATCGATTTTTTTTTTTTTTTTTTTTTTTTACTTTGAACAAAAAAAAAAACTTTGAAAAAAAAAGTCTTTTTTTTTTTTTTTGTTTTTTTTTTTATATTGTTACTGAGTCATACTTGACAACTTTTACGGATTGTCCGTAAAATTTACAGATTTTTGTGTAATTTTACGGACGAACCTGTAATTTTTACGGTTTTTCGTACGATGCAAAATAAAACCAATTTTTTTTTTTTTAAAAAAAAGGAATTTCTCATTTGGCTAATGCATAAAAATTAAAAATCTTTCAAAATATGATTGCGAAATTCTACGAAAAACGCGCTTTCTCATTTATTCTTCTCCCGTATCGGGCCTCTCCATGCTTATCCCTTGATTCTCTCGTACAACTACAATACCAATACAAAGCGGCCGCGAACGCGCGAACCACAGACTAAGGACTTTCCTTAGTCTGTGGCGCGAACAGAGCCGGGCAGTGTTGCCAGATGGCTAAGGAAAAAATCCGCCAAATTAGGTTTAAAAAAGAGCCAGTGCCAGATTAAAGTTGAGAATGAGCCAGATTAACGGCCAAGCTGAATTTGCGAGGTTTACGCATATACTTATCAAAATTACACCGTGAATATGTTAAAAAGTGCATTTCAGAATAGTTCTAAGAAGTAATTATTTATTTAAAATAAACATGGAACATGCTTGAAAAAACATTCTCTCCCATTTTTATAAAAAGCAGGTCGATAGGTGGCAAATGTTAACTGGTAGCTCCCACCATACATACACACACACATACATACATACATCACCGTAAAAACAGCAAAAATGAATTCAGGAGACCTCAAAACATACAGATAAACGAAATTTTCATTTTAAAATTTTTTATGATTACAATACATTCCTTACATAGAACATGTTCGATTCGGGAAGCAGGATAAATTAACTGACAGTGACAAAATACATTTACAAAAATTACAGTTTTATAAAGGTAATACTTTCTTATTTTATTTATTTAAAAAACAATTGCATTATTGTTTCTTTCTTAGATTTCCAATCAGCATAATATGACACTGAATTATTAATATTAATATACTTAACAATTTCTTGATTTTTTTACTCTGGCTAAGACCTGATTCTCTGCAATGATGGATGGGTCGAGATTTTGGCAAAGTCAAAGACAAGGAGGGTGGGGTTGATTTAACTACCTACTCCCCCCCCCCCCCCCCAAAAAAAAAAAAAAAAAAAAAAAAGGATATTGCAGATTTGTTGAAAACTTTTGAGTTATACTTCATTTTTAACTCTCAATATTAATATAAACTAAAAATTAAATTTCTCTTCTAAAAATTTTTCTGGCTATGGTTACGTTGTATTTTTAGGCCAGCTTTAATTTTAATTTTGCTTTATTACATATTAGATCTAGTTTGTTGTGACTATCGGAAAAATTTCTTCTGTAGTGTTTTATAACATCCCCATCTACCAAAAAGTATACACAAAAAAGTATCAAAACAACTTCCCACAATTGAGCTCCTTAGCTGCGTAAAGTAGTGTAAGTCCAAGTAGTGTTTTAAGTCCAAAATTTATGAAATTGAGTTTGAAGTATAATATTATTCCTGGTCCTCTATTCATTTGACAAGTAGTGTAAGTCTTACTTTAAATGTGAAAATTGTGAAAATTTCAATTCAATTGCATTTATTTAGAATTAATTGTGAGTATGATCACAAAAGCCCTTTTTTCGCAAAATGGTACTTTTGGACTTACACCACTTGGCAGCTAAAAGGCTCAATTAACCTTGTGCATATTCGGTTAATATATATAATTTTATATTTATGAAAAAAATAGTTACAGCGATAAACGCTCAAATTGAATCAGCTAAGATTTTCATAACAACACAATTCTCCGTCGGCCGATATACATCCAAATTACATCACCATAATTTTTTTCTAACGGTTTTCTCATGCATGAAGTTCTGTACACTTATATACCCTAGCAGCCAAGATAAAGCCTATCCTTAAACAGGGAAAATTACAGCACAATGGCACAGCTACCAACTGATATGCATCTTATTAAATTAGCATAGATTTTATAATAGCCCTTTCACATACCAAGTTATAGGCACATATATGTCACAGAAACTTAGATATGGTCTTCCTCTTGTTGGGAGAAATTGTAGCAAGGAAGTCAAAATCTATTCAGCACCATTTTATGTTGCCCAACCAAACAAAGTTTTGTAAAATTTCGCCCATTACTTCATGAGATATAAAGTCAAAACATTTTGGTAACACACATACACACAGATATTTTCTAAAATGATCAAATCGGGTTCAAGATGCATCCACAGAAAAACAGAAGTTAAAAATTTTCAAGAATGCAATACATTTTTCTTGTCCTGTGGTCATAGGAAAAAAGTAATAATTTAGAATTAAGACCCTATTAATCTAAAGAACCGAAAAAAATGTTCGATTTGCTAATTCGGAAATATGGCGCACCGTCACAAAACAAATTTACATGGTTATTTTATTTGTGTTTGGAATTTGGTAAGATCCTGCAGTATTACTAAGAACAAATAAAAGCAGAAACTATATTCCAAGCAAACTGAAACTAATTATTAACCTCTTCCTCCCCTTTACTCAAGGAAATAAAGATCCCTTTCATCTTTCAATTAACAGATTAGTTCTTAAACAAATCCTCTGATGTCGAAGAAAGAAGTATGATATTAACTGTGACTTTTTACCAAGGTGCAAAACAACTTTTTTTTTTTTTAAAGATATGTATTTCAGCTAAAATCCGCCAAATTTTTTTAGAAAGAGGCTATATTACCCGCCATCCGCCAGACAGAAATTTTTTTCCATCAAAGCTCGGAAAAATAAGCCAGATCTGGCGGAAAATCCGCCAGATTGGCAACACTGGAGCCGGGAGCAAATTCAAATGAGTATGTGCTATTCCAAATATGTTTGCTACTCCCTCTTCTCTGTCCGATCGGCTGTGGCTGATCCAAGCGCCGTCATCACTCCCTGTAAATCGAATGCTGCAGTTGCATGCGCGAGCGGAAGCGAACGGCCGTTGACGTTAAGCCTACTACGTGTGCGGTAGCCCTTCGCCGCATCGCGTTCGCCCATAAGAAATCGAAATGGCATCGAAAAAAAAAAAATATTTTCAAGTGTACAAGGAATCTTACACTGAAGAATTTCCTTGCATCAGGAAATCAGCAAAAAGCGAAAAGCATGCTTATTGTGATGTTTGCAGGAATGATTTCGATATATCCCATGGAGGGAGGAACGACGTTCATCGTCATGTTGTCGGCCCGCAGCACGTGGAAAACATGAAAATTGCGGATGGACATAAAAAAAAGCTGGTAGATTTTTTCAAACCAAATGCTATTCAGGATGATGTAACACGTGCGGAATTATTGTTTACAACCTTCTTAATCGATCATAATGTTCCTTTGAGTGCCGCAAGTCACGCTGGCCCTCTTTTTCGGAAGATGTTTCCGAAGAACGAAATTGCGAAACGGTATGGGTGAGGAAAAACTAAAACATCAGCTTTAGTCCATGAAATGGCCAATGATCGTACGGTATCTATTGTAAAAATTTTACAAGAACAGGCGTTTACAGCAGCATGTGAAGGAAGTCATGAAAGCGATTATAAACTTTACCCGGTTGTTGTGAACTATTTCAATCCGGACATTGGACGTATAGAAAACGCATTGTTGGCAATTCCAGATTTGGAAGGACATTCAACAGGTGAGAATATAAGTTCTCTTATTTTAAATGTCTTTGAAAACCATAAAATCCCTTCCCAGAACTGCATAGCCTTCAGTGCTGATAATGCTGCTGTTATGCAGGGAAAAAAAGCTGGTGTAATTTCATTTTTAGAAAAAGAAAATGCAAATATTATTGCTATAGGATGCTGCTGCCACCTAATTCATCTTGCTTCAGAGAAGGCTGCGTCAACCCTTCCTGTTAAGGTGGATGAAGCTATAATAGATATTTTTTATTATTTGAAGAAAAGTGCTAATAGGAAAGACTCACTTAAAAAATTTCAAGAGTTGTATGGGAACGAAGCCCAAAAAATACTAAAACATGTATCTACCCGCTGGTTATCCCTTGGACGAAGTCTAACCAGGTTAGTAAACCAGTGAGATCCTCTCATGAGCTTTTTTAGGGCAGAAGCTACTTCTTATAAATTACCTACAACATTATCGCTTTTCAAAATACCAAAGGTGGATAAAAATAATAGCACCAAAGACAAGTCAAAAGATAAGCTCCTGTCTAAAGATACAGAAACCCAAACATCAACAAATGTCAATCAAAATGTTACTGAAGAAATGAAGGCCAAAATATCAAAGGTTAATCAAAAGAATTTCACTAAAGATGGTTTAAAAGATAAATTACTACCTAAATGCACAGAAGGTAAAATATCAAGTAAAAAAGAAGTTGCTTCTGCAAGCAAACATAATTCCACTACTTCAAAGAAAAGGAAAAATGCAAATATAGGTCTAAAAATGGCAAAAAAACAGAAAAATGAATCTAATTCAGTTTTATCGAAAGAAGAAAAGATATTTATGTTTTTGTCTTCTGACTTAAATAAAGCCTACAGCTTATTTCTTCTTCATATAATACCTTCATTTGAAAAAGTCAATACAATTTTGCAGTCATCATCCCCGCAAATGCATAGGCTGAAAGCCCTTTTACTTGATTTGCTGAAAGAGTTGTACTCAAAGTTTGTAAAGGCTTCTGAAGTAAAAGGGAAACAACTCAGCAAAGTTAATTTTCACCTGCCTTCAAACCATAAAGGTCTCCAGGATTTAGTTATTGGAAGTGCTACATTGAATTTGATTGCAAAATGTTCTGAAGAGGAGCAGAAGTTATTTTATGCTGCATTAATTAAATATTTTGTGACTGCTTGTGAGTACATATTAAAAAAATTCCCTATAGAAAATGATGTACTGATACATGCTGAAGTTGCTGACCTGAAAAATATTGAAAATTCCAGCTTTAACAGCATAAAATACTTTGTGGATTTGTTTCCTATTCTTCTAAAACGAAAAAATGGTGAAACAGATATTGAAGCACTCGATCAGCTTCGAAAAGAGTTTTGTGAGCTACAATTAGAAGATTTGTCAACTATAATTGCCCAAAATAAAGAGGTTGACATGCAGTGGACTGAAGTAAAACAGATCAGAGGTGCTGATGGAATACTAAAGTGTGAAAGAGTAGCAGATGTAATTCTATCTATTTTGCTCATCCCATGTTCTAATGCAGAATGCGAGAGGATTTTTAGCCTCGTCAGGAAAAACAGAACAGAATCTCGGGCTGCTATGTCGAACAAAACCTTAGAAAGTTTGTTAATATTAAAAACAAGGGTTTCTCAACCTTGTTATGAACAAACCTTTAACCAAGAATTCTTAAGAAAAGCGAAAAAAGCTACTGCAGCTACTCTAAATGCAACTTCAACTTCTTCACATGCTGCTGATAGTGAAGAAGAATTTTAAATATTCCATAATCTTGTATATAGCACCGTATCTTGTATTTAGCATCTTATCTTGTATATAGAATCTTACACAATTAGTATTATAGTATTTTTCAGTAAAAAGACAATTTTAGTATGTATAAAGATATTAAATTGGTACTACTTTAAAGGTGTTTAGAATTTTTTTTTTTTACAAGAATTCAATTTCAAGCAAGTAAGGTAAATAAAGTCGCAAGTTATTTGTAAAATTAGATATTATGTTATTGATTTTAATACATAAAAATTTTGAACTTTTTTTTTTAAATCTAAAATTTTATTTAGTCAAATTGAAAAATGTTTTATTTATGGTCATTATTATGTTACATTGTTGCAGTTACATATTTTATTATACATATTTATGTAATAATTCATAGTATTAAAATTATCTCAAATCGCAGTTCCATTAAACACGCCGCGAAAAGTTTTACTGATGCCAGTTTCTGAAAGTTGGCAAGTATGCTGAGTGAATTTGTATAGAAGAAAGTCTTGTGGTGGCCACAACATACTAGTTTAAATTTAATATGTTGCACATAATCTTTACATATAAAATTATGTATTTTTATAATGCTTAAAAAAACACTGGAAGGGTATTTTTTAATTATTTATTTATTTTTTTACAGAAATGATAAAAAAAAAAAAAAACACCCTATCCTTAATGTAGTAAAAACCCATCACCTGTATATGTTTAAAGTTTGTCATCAAGTAACTTATTATTTTAAAAATAATATTTGTAACTTAATTACATTATAGTTTAGATTTGACATTATATTATGCTTTGAGTTTATGTAGTTAATAAGTTTTAATTTTGAGCATCTGTTTTATCTTCTTGTTGGTTTCTTCCAGTTTTTTTCACTTTCTTCCTTCCACTGTCCTGGAAGGAAGCCAACCCTGGCTTCTGGTGATAATAACTAGTCCTCATAAAATTTCCAGCTTAGAGAGTTTTCCTGACTATTGGGGTCAGAATCTTTCGACCCAGTGGCAGAAACGCCGCGACACGGCGACATAGTCGCAGACACAGAAAAACGGCTTGCAAACGGTTTTTGTCTGCACAAATAAAAAAATTAGTCTGCAACTTTCGGACACTGTTTGTCTGTACTAATAAAAAAAATTGCCCACAACTTTCAGACAGTTTTTGTCTGCAGTCATAAAAAATTGTCTGCAATTTACAGACATTTTTCGCCCACGACAATGTTCTATCGATGTATGACGTCTTAGATGCTCTCTGGTAGGAACTCTAGAGCCCCCTATAGGTGCCTTGGTAGGAACACACAAAACAGTGCTTAACAAGGGTAACCTAGGAGCCTAGACCTCTCTTGATAGGGAGCATTATGCGAGTATTCTTTTCTCCTGTTACTGAGATTCTATGGGAATGTAGAAAAGTGCTAATTTCATTTAAAACTTCTCCTCCACTTCAAAATTCACTTATAAAAATTTCTGTATCAAAACTAAAACTAATGCTTTTATTATTTATAATTATTTTTATTGTGTTGTGCCAAACATTGCTATAAAACATTTAATTGTATGAGTTAATCTTATTATTTTATAATTGTTTATACTATATTGTTCTGTAGTAAAATTGTATCGTGTATTGTTGCACGAGATCACCACTGTTGTTAACCCCCCCCCCTCCCCCAGATTGCTGCTATAATCTTTCAGGCTTTTTGAGTGTAAGCCATTTTCACCCCTGACTAAATGCAAATTTCGCAGACAGATTATGAAATTTTAAAAAGCTGTCGCAGACAGCTACAAAATTTTCTGTCACTGGGTCTCTCGATGAAATGTTTTCAAACATTAGGTATTTAAAGAACTGGGTCTTCCTCCTGTTTTTCAGGGAAGATTGGTTTAAGACAACATTTAGGGAGCTGGTAACAAATTGATCAAAATCAATAATGTTTCACCCTGTATCGTTAAGTGAATGAAATGATCTGCAACTTTAGGATATGTTAATATAGACCCAGTACAATTTGTGGAGGAATTTGTGTGACGATAGCGTATTAAATAACGGAGATACAGGGCCGTCGCTAGGTGTTCTGCCGCCCTCAGGCAAGCTTCAGTTTGCCGCCCCTTTATACGCTGAAACTTTGCTTAAACGAATTTTTATAACTCGAAATTTTCCGTTAGTCAAAGTTGTTAAAATGGTAACATCATTTTCCCTTCTTAGTCATTAAGATTTTGGTTTCACGAAATTTACGTGTATGTAACACCGTAACAAAATAAAATGTTGAAAAAAAAATTCTTCGCACTAAGTTTTATTTAAAAAACCTTAACCCTTTATTTAAAAAACCCTCTCACTTTCGCGTGTTGTCACTTTTTTAAAATCTGCAATTTTAAGTTGGCTAATCAAACATTGCATACAAAATGGTTTAAATTTAAATTGATTTAGTCACACGAAACTTTACATAGGTTTGTAAAATTAACAGAATATACGTTGTCGAATCTAATGGCCCACTAACGGCTGAGCGATTCTGCGCTCAAAGCTGGTAGATGAGAACTGCCAGGTTCGATTCCTGGTCGAACTCTTCCACCTAGTTGTTCGAAGTTTTCTATGGTTTTCTCTGAAACTCGCGTGAATACGGGCTAGGACCCTTTGAAAGACCTCCACGGAAGACATTCCACCCATATGCCTAGGACTCTACCGTTGTCAACCGGCCCCGAAAATCCTACATCCTATATCGTTGCTGAATCTATTGAAAACATTTTTATTATTTTTAAGCACCAAAAATAGCACTAAAATTCGAATAATATGTTTTAAGGAAAGTTATCAACATGTACGTAGTTATCCATTTCTAGAGTGAAAATGAAAGATTTCATCTATATTTATTGAAAACGTCATTTTACTAAAAGAAATTTATCGTTAAATTTATTTGATGAAAAACTTTTGAAATTGATATTATGTAAAATATTAGCGGTAATGTTGCATTAAATTTGTTGTTTTAATCCTTCATATATTGGCAGATAGTAACATTACAGAATTTATGACGTTCCAATGACATCATTTTTTAAATTGCTCGTCTTAAGCCAAAAATTTAATTATACTTTTCACTTGACATTTTTAGAGACGAATTTTATAACAGGAATGCGTATAAGTTGACTTCAATAATTCCTTTAAGATGGGTTGGTAATCAAATTTTCTCTTACTCCTTTTCTTTGTTATCGTACGGGATTTTTGTTGCTTCGGTATTAGAAGGATATCGCACTCAAAAATAAAGTTTACAAATTCTGTTTTTTTTTTCTTTTTTTTTTTTTTTTCTTTTTCTTTTTAAACATATTACCTTTTATCTTAGAAAGTAATTAAAATAATAATGAATAAATAGATGAAAATAAGTTTAAATATTTCTTTTCGAAATTTCAAAATTAGAGCCTTAAGTTGACTTTCTGAAATTTAGGGAGCAATTAATAAACAAATTTATAATAAATTTTCAATCATTAATGTAATATTTTTAGTTTTATATCCTATTTTATATCCGCCACCGATGGCTGACATGGCGCTCAACGTTTCAATTTTTATTGGTACTGCTTTTACTTTCGAGGTAAAACTTTCACTGAAATGTTTGAAGTATAACATGTTCTGCACACTCCTAAAGTTTCAAGATGATTCTTTCAGTGCTTAAAGGTATATGACAAAATGTCTAGAATCTAGAATGGCTGACATGGCGCTCAACGTGTTAATTCTTAATTCTAATCTATGTCTATCTATCTATCTATCTATATATATATATCTTTATATATATATTTCTTTTGTGCGTGTGTATGTCACTGAACTCCTCCTAAACGGCTGGACCGAGTTTAATGAAATTTTTTGTGTGTTTTCAGGTAGATTCGAGAATGGTTTAGATTTACAATTCAGTTCAATCGGATAATTGGATCAAAAGATATTAAATAAAAACTCCATTTCAACTTTAAAATGATTAAAAAGAAAAATATATTTGATGCCAAAATAAACAAAATTCACGTTTATTTTTTTTCCGGAAATAAAATATTTTTAATTTCGCGTGATAAACAACAAAAATTAGAAAAAAAAAATTAATATACTATGAAAAAATTCGCGTGTAAATAAATATTTTCATAGAGATACTTGGTATTAGCGGTATTAGCTTAAAATTTTTATTTAATTTAGTAGTACTTTTCTTTTCTACAGTAAAACAAAATTTTTCGTTTTAATTGATACTTTATATGTAACTTATAAAGGTTCTTTTATGTTTTCACCTTAATTGTAAATAGTTATAATTTCGAATTTATTATAATTTTTTATTTTTATTTTGTATATATCATAAAACAGTTTTTTTTTTGTATGGAACAGCTTTAGTTTGTAAAAATTTGAAATTTGGCACCGAAGTAGTACGGATGTTTCTCACCAAGATCGTCAGTTACGCAATTGAGATAGCCATGTTAATTCATCGCAAAAATGGCCAAAAATATTTAAAGTCAACAAGGGGGGGGGGAGGTCTATACTAAAGCTGTGGCTTTGTATTTATCTTTATATATATATTTCTTTTGTGCGTGTGTATGTCACTGAACTCCTCCTAAACGGCTGGACCGAGTTTAATGAAATTTTTTGTGTGTCTTCAGGTGGATTCGAGAATGGTTTAGATTTACAATTCAGTCCAATTTAAATTGTTTATTTAATTAATTTATCACTTATAAATTGTTGTTGATTTTGGAATGTTTCACATTGGATCTGGCAGACTGCGCTACGATCGTAGTATCGAATATTTAATAATACGCAAGCGAAGTGATGACGTCGCTGGCCGTCCGTGGATGCAAGAAAAATATTTCCTATGTTAATCGCCCATTGGATTTTTTGTAAAAAATTACTAAATATCGAGGAAAATTATTTCCCGATTTTAATCCCCATATTTGGGTATAGATATATATTAGTTATCATGTGCATGCGTTAGATTGAGTTGTTTTTGCTGTAAAATTGATAAAATTTGAATTTTTAATCTCAAAACTCTGTCATCCTTGGCGGAAAAAAAAATATCGCCATATTATCTGGCGAACATATTTAATTTCTTTCAAAAATAATGGTTACTTCAACAACATATATTAAGAGAGTAATGAATAATATGAAACAATTTCGTACAATACATATTACGAAAATATACATCTGGCACGTATATTTTCGTATTACGTTTTTGATCGCCAAATACAAAAAACGCCAAGGAAGACAAAGTTTTGAAATTTAAAATTAAAATTTTGTCAATTTGAGAGCAAAACAACCCAATCTAACACATGCATTCGATAACTAATACATATATATACCCAAATACGGGGATTAAAATCGAGAAATAATTTTCCTCGATTTTTAATAATTTTTTATAAAAAATCCAATTGGAGATTAACATAGGAAATCTTTTTCTTGCATCCACTGACGGTCAGTGACGTCACACTTCGCTTGCGTATATTCTATTGTAATTCCAGTTTGTCCCAACAGTTGGTGCTGCGATCAAATTCAGGAAAATATTTTGTAACTTCGTGTTATTATTGTTATACAAAAAATTGTGTCCTAATTGAAATATTACATCAAGATGTAATTAGTGTTTGAAGAGTTTTGAAGTGTGCATAAAAAACTATACATTTTGCAAATTTAGTGCGGAATTGGAGTGAGTATTTTATATAATTTTCAATCAAATTTACACGCGCGTTGATTAACAACCACCCTAACCTATAAATTTATTTGTGTAGCTAATTTATTATATTTTATTTATTTATTTTTTGTGTTGAATACTTTTAGTATCGGATCCCTTTGGCAAAATTTGAAATTTGGCACCGAAGTAGCTCGGACGCTTCTCACCAAGATCTTTAGTTCCACAATTGAGATAGCCATTTCAATTCATCGCAAAAATTGGCTTAAAATATTTAAAGTCACCAAAGGGGTCCCATACATTTGTGCGTGTGTATGTCACTGATATTTTATTTATTTATGTTTTGTATGGAAAATTTGGCACCGAGGTAGCTCGGACGCTTCTCGCCAAGATCTTTAGTTCCACAATTGAGATAGCCATTTCAATTCATCGCAAAAATGGCTTAAAATATTTAAAGTCACCAATGGGGTCCCATACTTTTGTGCGTGTGTATGTCACTGATATTTTATTTATTTATTTTTTGTATGGAACACATTTAGTATCGAATCCCTTTGGCAAAATTTGAAATTTGGCACCGAAGTAGCTCGGACGCTTCTCGCCAAGATCTTTAGTTCCACAATTGAGATAGTCATTTCAATTCATCGCAAAAATGGCTTAAAATATTTAAAGTCACCAAAGGGGTCCCAATTTGTGGCTTAGATATAGAAAATCCGTGCTTTTCTCACGGCCAATTATATGTTGCGTGTTCCAGGGTTGGAAAACCTTCGAATTTGTTTGTGTATACTCCTCAAGGATTAACCAAAAATATTGTACATCCAATGGATTAAAAAAATATACCTGTTATAAAATAGAGTTTCAACTTTTTCACCTTTAATTAAAACGAGTTTAAGATTTTATTTAATACGAACTCTACATTTCACTTCGCTCATACTATACACATACTCACATGCATCGATTGATTGAATTGTGATAAATGTACATGTAATGATGTTAGATATTGTAATAACTTTTTGATAAAAATTTTCATCAAATCGGTTCAGATTGTTAGCTTATTCAAAAAAGACGGAATTTTCATGTGAAATTTGTTGCTATCAGAGATTCTCTCATAAATTGAAATATTTGCCGTATGAAATAAAATTTTGTGCTGTTCGACATTCAGCGGAGGTTTTAAATAACAAGTAGAAAGTACCAAGTAGCAAGTAGCAAGTGGCGAAAATTTCGGTAATTATGTCTTTTACGTTATAATTGGAATTCACAGTCACCGTTCACAGCGCTCCATACCTGTTTCACTTATATACCACATCCTTACACACTTACAGTAAGTTAGTTATTTTTTTCTAGCAAAATATTCTCTAGAAATAGTTTATATGACAAAACAACGTTTGTCGGGTCAGCTAGTATATATATATATATATACAGTTGAACCTCGTTAACGTGAATTACTTTTAGCATGAACTGTTTCTACAGTCCCCGTCAAAATGAAGATTAGTTTAGTTAAATGAAGATTACCTACCCATAGCATGAACTACTGATAACATGAACAAATTTCTTATTCCCCTTGAGATTCACGTTACCGAGGTTCGACTAACTATATATAATGTTCTTTGAGATAAAAGTCGACATGTTCAAAAAATGGAATTAAAAAAAAAAAAAAAAATGCGAAAAACTTTATTTTGAATGAGATATCCTTATAATACGAAATAGGATTAGTGAGAAAGGAGAAAGAAGGAATCTGACTGTTAACTCCTCTTAAGGATTTCTTTTCTTTTCTTTTTTTTTTTTAAATCTTATGAGTTTTATTATTATTGCTGTTGTTATGTTCGAAAAACTCTTTCTTGTATTAAATTAAAGCATTTGCCCCACCCCTCTCTTGTTGTTTCAAATTACGTAAGTCGCAGAGCAGAGGTAAATTTTCAGAGTGAATTTTTTAATTTAATTTTTTATTATAACTGAAAATTTAATGAATTTGAAAATTTCAAATTTATTTTATCTCTAAAACTAAAATCCAATTAAGGCCGATTGATTGCACTAAGTTCGTAGGCCTGAGGGGGAGTGTGCCTTCCGTGTGTGTGTGTGTGGGGGGTCTTTCTAAAAGATCCTAGCCCGTATTTACGCAAGTTTCAAAGAAAACCACGGAAAATTCCGAACTGCTAGGTTAACGAGCGCGACCTGGGATCGAACTCGGCACCTCACATCTACCAAATTCGAGCGCAGAACCGCTCTGCCGCTGGTGGGCTAATATCCAATTTGTATAAATTTTAAGTATACTTTTAATCAAATTAATGTGAAATTCTATTCTATTAATTTTTTTTTATCTTGTTTTTGTTTTTTAGAAAAAAATTTTAGATTTTTTAGATAATGCATAAAAAAATCTAGAGTGACTCCACTCGACTTTCCGAACATTAAATAATGAACGGTTGTATAAATAAATTAAAGTAAGACAAGTCCTTAAATAAACAAAAGTGAAAATTATAACAGGGTGTATGAATATCTTTCTCCATAGTTTAATTTTACGCTATTGTACTTACAACCATTTCATCCCATAGATCCTAATGATAAACAATATTTCTTTGTGTCCCTTCCCTGTAAAAAATCTATAAATGTTAAATTCACAAAAATCTATGTAGTTATTAAAGTAAAAAGGGCTTAGTTTAAACTTAATGATTCCTTTAAAATGTTGTAGGGTAGGTCAAATTCAGCGTTTTATTTTTATTTCACAATCATGGATTCTATTTTGTTTCATACTAGTAGAATAATTTTGTCCTTTTCTTAAGACCACCCATAAGAACTCCATTCCATACACTATATATTTCAATTATTTCTATTCAAATTAACAATATCCGGTCAGTAATAGCTTTTTTGTTGCATACCGACAGGACTAGGTTCTAATGTACTCATTTGTAGTCTGCTTTCTCAGAATGTAACTGTCTATAGGCTAGCCAGGTGTTATCTGCTATCTTGAAACCTTCCAAAGAGTCGGACATCGGACCCATGCAAAGATAGTTTCCTATTCCAAGCGGAAGCGGAAGGCTTTGTGTCTTCACATTTCTCAAACCGCCTTTTTCAAACATCTTTGATTTATTAAGGAATTTTACTAGCAGCAGTTTTCTCAGCCAATTTAGATTCTTTTGTGAGGATGGTTGGAGGGGGGGGGGGTGTCTTTTTACCAATGTATTCATTTAAAAAAAAAAAAAAAAATTCAATCTTGAATTTTTTTTTTTTTTCGTACTTCGTTTTAATGATTCGAATGCCGCCCTTAGGCAGCTGCCGCCCTCAGGCATTGCCTGAGTTGCTTAATGCCTAGCGGCGGCCCTGTGGAGATATGTTTTTTTTTTTTTAAACTCCAAAAAAATCACCATGTTTTTTATTTATAATATACAGAGTTTCCCCAAAAATTATTCCCACTTTCAGATTAATTGAAAAAATACTTTTGAAACAATATGCTGCAATTGGAATTAGATATGGGCAGGGGTGCAGAATATGTCCGAACGAGGTTCGGGGGAAATTTAAACTGACTGGGAAAATTTTGAATATTTTTTTAAGAGAAAATAAAAATGTAAATCAAAAATAACAATTTGCTACTTTGAAGTGCTTATACACTAACAGCGATATTTTTATGTTACACTGTATACTTATTCTCTTAAAGATTTATTACATAGAACAAATGACTTTGTATAGCAAAGTAGATTTTTGCATTATTGAGGGAAATTTATACTGTGTTTGGGGGAAATTTCAGAGGTTTGAACATTTTCTGCACCCCTGGATATGGGAATGGTCCGACCCCCCCTCCCCCCAGGAAATTTTAGGGGGGAAAAACCAGTTTTGTTTTCGGGGGTTTTCCGAAGGGGTTTATTTCCACCTGGAAAAATTGAAAATTTTGAAATTTCTAGCATAAAATAACATATTCAGAAATTTATAATATTTATATTTTGATGCTTTTTTTTTTTTAGATATTTTTTCATATTCAGTATTTTACATGATGAAAATACTGATTACGATAATGTTCATATTTCAAAAATAAAGTTTTAACCATATAATCAAATGGTAATTCTGAAATATTTAAGTATTATAAGGACCTCCCCCCATCACATTCATTTGAAATTACTCATTCTTTTCGAGTTCCTTTATACTTCAGTCTTGAATGTATATCCTTAGACTTATCTAACTGTAGTATTTAAATATTTAAATGTGTGTGGATATATTATACACACACACATATACTATATAAATGCATGTAACAGTTAAAAAAAACCTGAGTAACTACTCTCTCAGGGTGGCGGCAATCAGGGAAATCATGGAAAAATCAGGGTACTTTATCAATCTGGAAATATCAGGAAATTTTGTAAAAACACCCCAAAATCATGGGAATTTTCATTTTTGCCCAGCAAGCATGACTGAAAGATCACCAAACAGGTGTTATCTTAACCATGATTGCTCAGGTTTGTCTGCTGCCTAATTGAATCTCACAAGTTAACATAAAAAAAAAAAATAAATAAATATTTTCAGTGTAGCACCTTGAGGAATAATTGTGTCTTGATGTTAATATGTTATCAATTTAAATGAGTCATATTGTTATAATTTTGTTAATTTCACCAGAATTTTGAATTTTATTTTCCTTTTTGTAAGTGAACAAAGAAAGAATTAAAAAGATTGAGATATTTTTGCCTGTCAGGATAGTTTTTTGAATTGCAGTGTTTTAGTGAGCATGTTACGCAAGAGTGTGATTAGAGATGTGGGTTTTCTGGAAAATTTACCGAAAATTTTCAATCTCTAAATGATGAAGGTTTTTGTAAAATAAAACTAAATACATTAAAAGCTACACGTAAACAAAACTATTCAAAGAAAAGTATGAATAATAATTCAATTCAAAAAGAAATTAATAAACAAAACACAGAAATTATGATTTAATGGTTTATTAAACATGTATAAAACTAGAAAGTTATAATTTTTAATGACTATTTTGCATGTACAATGGTTGAATAATCTATATAAAAAAAGGTGTCTGTGAACATTCTATTCTGTAGCTGTCAGAGACCCTCACATATCACTGCCAACAGCTGAACTCCATTTCATTATATAGGGGAAATTTTTATAAGAATTAATGATTTATTTTTTTAATTCTGTGTTCATTTTATATATATATAAAAGAAAACTAGAAAAATTAAATTAGCCTTTGTTTTTCCCAAAATTTATTTATTTAATTTTTTATACTTCATACTGAATTTAAAAAGTGGAAAAAAATGATCAAAGTTTTTTTTTTTTTTTTTTTTGCACTTTATAATTTCAAAATAAAACATATACATAGCTGCCAAGTTTTACGTCCCGGGCGTAAAATTTACGCTTTTTTGACATTCTTTATGCTTTTACGCTTAGATCGTTATTTTTTACTCTTTTCTTACTATTTCAACAATTTTCTACCGATTTTTTTTTTTTTTCCCCGTTCGCATTCGTTTGTTTAAGTATTGCATTATATTTAATATAAAAAAAGTTAAGTTAAAAAATGCCATCATCTTAAAAAAAAAAAAAAAAAAAAAAAAAAAAAAATCTAAAAAGAACGATTTTTGCATTACTATTAACTTAATAAACAAAGATCGCGATGTATTTGATCGATTGATTGATTCTGAGTGGAGGCTTCTGTGATTATCGTTGTTTCCCATTTATTGGATAAAACCACTGCCCACTGAATACTAGCTGCCTGTCCGATCCTCTGAAATAAGCGGAATTCAGTATGGTAACTAGTTAGGCGAGTAATCGTTCGAGGGCGCTGCAGTCATATACTGATAAAATTAGAAAAGCAATGGATATTACTACGGAAATGTATATAAAAAATGTTTTTTTAAAAATATTTTTAAGTATTATTTTCTACGGGAAAAGGATTCTATTTTTATTTCTTATAGATGTAGAAAAAACATCATTCTGTTATTCACTTTTAAAAGTAAATATCTTTAAGAACTAAAAGATGAAATTTTTTTCAAGTTCAAATTCTTTTCTTTTTCTTTTCTTTTTTTTTTTTTTTAATTGTTAAATTATTTTACATTTGTAATTATTTAAAAAATGTCAAAGGGAAATAAATAATCAAAAAATTTAGTTTGTCAATTAAATAATTTATTATGTGAAAATTTATAGATTATGCTATGATTACAAATAGAAATCAGACATATCAACGCAATAATTATTTTAAAACATCGAATTATTAGTATTATTATTTTAAACTTCTTTTTCATATTAAATATAAGAAAGTATTCGATTCTTAAAAATTTTCGACTTCCGGTTTTCGATGAATTTCCACGTTTTGAGATGTCTAGAACACGATTTGACCATTTTTACTTTCTTCTATATTCAATAGAAGAAAGTATTGGATTCGTAAAAATATTCGACTTCTCGTTTTCGATGTATTTACACGTTTTGACAGCTCTAGAACACGATTTTACCATTTTTAGAAAATGTTTGTGTGTGTGTCAAAATAATTTTGTGATAACTGTATCTTCGGAGGAGCTCAGAATTACAAATAAATTTATATGTAGCTGCACTTTGACCTAAATTAGTGCCTATCAATTTTTGGTGTTAACCGCTCAACAGGTGACGCTGCTATACCGCGACTTTTGCAGTTTCAGGGTAAGCTATATCTCAGGTTCTATTGCATATAATCAAACAAAACTTGAAATATGAGAAGACCATTATAAGACATTATGATGATTCAATTTGAATGCTTATCGGACGGCAGGTGGCGCTGCTATACAGCGATTTCCGCAATTTAAGGGGAGGCTATGTCTCAGCTTTCTGAGAAAGTCATGATAGGCTATGTCTCAGCTTTCTGAGAAAGTCATGATAAACTCCAAACCACTAAGACGATGAATGCGATTGGGATCGAATCCGGCACTTCCCGTCTACCAGCTTTGAATGCAGAACCTCTCAACTGCTGGTGCCTCCCTCCACAAACAAATTAAAAAGACGCATCACAGAAGAGGTAGAAAACTTTAAATATATATATATATATCATAAATAAAGAAATCATGTATATCATTAAAGATTATTTCAAAATTTCAAAATATCATTTTTTTTTCTTTTTAAGAAACAGCAGATTTTAAATATTTTACAATTTTAATTATTCTAAAAATATTATAATGATGCTGTTTGTAAATTAATTAATTAAGAAATCAGATATGTTAAACAAAGTTAAATAGCATAATTGAAGTTTAAATATTTAACAGTCTCTAAGCAAGCTGTGTTCGATCCCACGTTGCACTTGTTGACTTACGCATTCGGAGTTTTCTATGGTTTTTTCCAAAACTCCTGAAATAATGGCAAGGACCCGCTTTATTTGATTATTATTATTATTATTATTTTAATAGAGTAATCTAAAGAATTATACAGCTATAAAAGTCATAGATTTCGGATGTAATCAATATTTCATTTATTCATTTATGGATTGCTAAGTACTCTTATTTGTAATGCAGTAATGCAATTATTTTTATTTACGCAGAATTTTGTTTTGACTTTGCTATTGTCTACATTTTAAATCAAAATATGGTAATTTCCTTTTATTTTTATTTATCTATTTATTTTTTAATGTAAAGGGAAACAAAATTATCATGACATGGAATCCATATCAGATTTATTTATAAATGATTGAAAATGTTTATAAGGTTTTTTCCTTTCTTTCCTTCTTTTTTTTTTTTTTTTTTTTTAAGAAGCTGTAGGTTTTAAACGTTTTACATGTTTAATTATTTTAAAAATATTATAATCATTTTATCTATAAAGTGAATAACTTATGAAATGATTACATGGATGATCAGATATATCATATGAAGTTGCATGATCGAAATTTAAACATTTATATTTGGTGTGTTGCTTAAACAGGGTTCATACTCCTCAGGGAAAACCTGGAAAACAGGGAAAACTCAGGGAATTTGGAATTTGTTACAAAAAGTCAGGGAAAACTCAGGGAAAATAAAAATTTTCATTAAAAATCAGGGAAAATCAGTTATAAAACCTGGAAAAACAAATGTTATTTTTTCTCTCAAGTTATGTTTTTCTTGTTTAGCTTCGTTTCAAAATTTAAATGATTAAGTATTGTGAAAATACACATGTAAATAATGATTTCTACCTGAATTTCTCTCATGATCAGCAGTAATATGACATCATACAGTGGAAGTAGCTGTATTTTGTCCTGTCTAGAAGAGTGTTTCTTGTAATATGTCGCTAATATTTTCTTCAAACTTCTCTGGGAACTCAGGGAAAACTCAGGGAATTTTTTTCCCATATTTGAGTATGAACCCTGTTAAAGTTAACATCTAGAAAATGCTTACTACAAACACGCGAATAATTTGAATTGGTATTAGGGGTCTAATCTTTTCTCGAAATAGCTTTTAAACCACTTAGACCTAATGTTTTCTTCAACCGGAATCTTGTAAAATGAAATATTACAACCTTTTACAAATCGTATGGCACACAACAATAAGCCATAATAAATTAACGATAACAAACATTTACTAATTTAAATTAAAAATATTTTTATACTTTCAAAAATCAAAAATTAAAGCAGAAATTCTGTACACAACATACGATTAGTTACGTTTTCCAGTCAACAAAAGCAGTGACATCTAGTGGATAAAGTCCGAATTAAGCCAAAACAAGCTTCTCAGGCAACAAGACAGGCAGCTAGTATTCAGTGGGCAGTGATGAAACACACTCCGTGTAACGTCATCTCCTCAGAGGCGTGGCATATGTTTTTTTCCTTCTTACCGGACTCTTCCGACATTCTCAGTTCACCTCAACTCCTGCTCATCTCGTCGAAACGGAAGCACGTGAACAAACAAATATGCGTGGTATGCGCTGGTTATGCTATGAATTATGTTTGATCTTATTATGATTGTTAGGAATTCCGTGCGTTTTTGAAAGTAATTTTGATGATGGCTGAAAAGAATTTCTTTCAAGTGTTTAAAGATAGTTATGCTACCGAATTTCCTTGTATAAAGGCATCCACACAGGGAGAAAAATTTGCTTATTATATTTATTGCCGATCCCATTTTACGATTTCACATGGCGGCAAATTCGATATAACGAAGCATATAGGGAAAAAAAAACATCAGGATTACGCTAAAGCAGCTAATGTTAGCGAAAAGTGTAAAATAAATAATTTCCTCAAGGAAGACAAGCAACTACCTGTTATGAGAGCTGAATTATATTTTACGTCATTTTTGGTTGAGCATAACGTGCCTTTAGCAGCAGCAGATCATGCCGGACCCTTATTTCGTAAAATGTTTCCGAATTGTGATATAGCAAAGCAGTATGGATGTTAGGTTGTAGCAGTATGGTTAGGCAGTATGGATGTTATGTCTACATTTTAATAAATGTAGCTTTTAATGTATCTTTTCTTTCTTTTTTTGGGGGGAGGGGAGGGGTTGGTGGAGTTTGTAAATATATAATTTAATAAATTATTAAATTTAAAAATGTCTATTTGAAATATTGAAAAATAGTTACTATATCTAATCTGATGCATATATACAGTTCAAAAACAATTTTAAAATAATTCTAATGATTATGTGAATATTTAATTTGAAAGGTAAGTCTTATTTCTTATTGAGCTAAACTTTGCATTATATTACTTTTTATTGAATGTTATTGTATTTGTAAAATAAATTAGGGTATAATTTCAATTTTATATGAAAATACAGAAAAAATTCTATTTGCATTTGTATTTTTTTCATTTGTATTTTTTTTTTTTTTTTTTTTTTGGGGGGGGGGGAGTGCAAAATTTTTTGTTTGCGCACTGTTTTACTCCTTGGGATTTTTGCAGGTTGGCAGGTATGCATATATATATAAAAAAAAAAAAAAGATTTAACAATTGCAAATTTTCTGAAAGTAAACAGAATGAATAAAAAAACAAAAAAAAGAGGTAATTATCATCACGAATTTCTGTTTAGAATAATATGGGGTTTGGCTGCTAGTGGCAGAGAAATCATACAGTCGACAGCAAAATTATAGAAGCACACATCCATATTTTTCTTTTTCTTTCTTTAGTTTGATCGCTAATTTTTATCATGAACTTACTTTTTTTATAAACAGTATAAGACTAAGATCATGAATCGATAAATATTTACTTAACAAAATAGTGTTAGGTGCACATCTTTTAAATGGAAATTATTGCTAGTGCATCAATAATTTTGCTGCCGACTGTACAAGAGGTAATTACTAAGGTATGGCTCGGACCATGCAAGGGTTTATTTCATCAAAATTCTTTTGCTTTTTACTTTTTTTGATTTGTTCTATTTTTAAGCATAGTTTGCGAACACAAAATTATATTTTTTAATAGTTGGTGGTATTGGATAATGAGTGTAATCCTCTATTCAAAAAAATTAATCTGGAAGTTTGAGATTATTATTGTTGTTGTTATTTAACTTTAAATGTAACACCCACTATGAGATTTTTCAAGTACAATTCAATTTCGGATATTTTAAGCAAATAAAGAAATATTTGAGTTTTTTCAACTAAACCTCCAGTTACAAGATATGATGCGGTTAATTTTATCTATTTGATTTCCTTAAATTTTAATCAAAATCTTGCTGTTTATTTATTTAGGCAATTATTTCCTGTTGCTTGCATTAAAAAAAAAAAATCATTTTTTTTTTCTACATTAGAAATTAGTTTTAAAAAGTGATTTAAAATAATATATAATTATGTTTTTATATAAGTTTTTTCTCTAAAATTTTCAATAATGCCAATTTTGTAATTAAAGCGATTTTTTAAAAAAAAGTTTTGCTTTTATTTATTTTATTTTTTTTTAAATATTTAACGAAGATTATGACAATGTCCTAACTTTCTGAGTCACTCTCAGAACCAGAGACCATAAGGTGACCTAAGTCAGAATTGCTGCCTGAGTTTGAAAAACATCAGCGTATCATCATTCATCAAATGAATATTTTGAAAAACGGATATACATGCTCACCAGTATAGTAGTGCATTAATTAATCAATATATTCTTTTTTTTGTAATGTTGCCAAATGCTTTATAATTAAATTATGTTCTTACAAACTTATTGAATGGACGTTTAAAATTCTGATTATCAACCACAGATCTCTTGTATTATAATAAATAACCTCTTTCTCAAGCAAGTTGCTCAAAACATATATCTGGGAACTTTCTAAATGATGACTTTAATCAGAAACTTTTGTTTTCCCCACTGTATATAGCATTACTGTGACTAATAAAAGAAAACTTAAATATATCATGCAAAAGATTTACTAAAAAAATTGTTTTTTTATTTTGGTTGAAAAAGTTTCCGGAAAAACATAGTAGAAAATTTTCCACCCCACATCACTAAGTGTGATAAACACAAAATTATACAGGGTGACAAGAAATAACTTGGACGAAGTTTCAAACCAAATATCTGTAACTACCACTATCGCAAACTCATTTTGGAAGATGTTGTCTTACCTTGGTCGCAAAAGTTCGTTGGAAACAAAAGATGGACCTTCCATCAGGGTTCCGCACTTGCACACAGAGCTAAAGGCACTCAAGATTGGTGGAAGACAAATTTTTCAGACTTCATTGGAGCTCAAGAATGGCCACCGTATTCCCCAGATTTGAACCCAATGGATTATTCTGTTTGGTCCATCTTGGAGACAAGGGTGTGTGCTAAACCTCATAAAACTTTGGCATCCCTAAAGGAATTCTTATGCAAGGAATGGGATAAAATATCAGTAAGTGAGTTGGGGCCCATAGCCGAAAATTTTGTGACACGTTTAAAGCTCTGCATTAAGGCTAAAGGTGGCCACTTTGAAAATTTGTAAATATAATAGACAAAATAATGTATTCATATTTATTGAAGTTTGGTCGTAATATTTCCATTAGCATTAAAGTTATAATGTATCATGTGAGTCCAAATTATTTCTTGTCACCCTGTAGAATATATATAATAGGTCATGGAAATATGTCAGAATTAGGCATGGGAATATCAGGGAACTTCTTTTGTGAATTTCTGTAGCCACCCTGTCTGTCAAAAAATTTATTTCACAATTCATTTAAAAAAATTCTATGTTAAAACCTACTTGATATTTATTTATGAGTGTATGAAAATCAGGGAAAAATGAGAGAATTATAATTTCTGTAGCTATTGACTTTCTGTGTAATAGGATTCAGGTGGCAAATTTCCTCCTGAGAATTTCTTTGAAAGGAAAGAAATAGAGGATCTTTCTAATTTTAGAGGAAAGTATGCTAGAAAAATTTCTCATGAGAAAAAAAAATATATAAATGAGGGTTGTCGCTGAAAAGTTTTGCTGCATGTGCCTAATCTCCCTGTAATTTTTACTTTCTTCTATATTCAATAGAAGAAAGTATTGGATTCGTAAAAATTTTCGACCTCGGATTTTTGATGGATTTACATGTTTTGAGAGCTGTAGAACACGATTTCACCATTTTTAGAAAATGTCTGTCTGTGTGTGTGTGACAGACAAAATTTTGTGGCAAATGTATCTCAGGAACTACTGCACAGAATTTCATACAAATTAGTATGTAGTTGCACCTTGACGTAAATTAGTGCCTATCAACTTTTGGTAAAAATTGTCTTACAGGTTACGTTGCCATCCTGCTTTTTCTAAATTTTTAACAGGGTGATATAGGACAAAATTTTGTATAAATGTGCATAAAGAGAATTACTTTTTAGCAATCATTATGAAATTTACAAGAATTATTTATAACAGAGATAGTCAACTGGGAAATTTTTTTTGTATGTGTAGGAGCCTTGCCCCCCCCCCCCCCTCGAGTGAGTAAATTTTCATGATGGGTATCTTTCAAAAGAGCTTGCCAGTACCTTTAAAACGAATAGTTGAACAATCGATCTGTGATAATTTAAAATAAAGTTATCAATTTGTTTCATTTTTAAACAAAAAAAGATAATAAAATTGACTTTTGGATATTTAGTGTTATAGTACTTCTCTAATGTGTAAATCATCTGCATTATTATGGAAGATAATTTTTTTAAATAATAATTTTAATAAATTATTTTTACTGAGTGAATTTGTATAGAAAAATATAGAAGAAAGTCATGTGGTGGCCACAACATACTAGTTATCATAGTCCTTGAAAAATTTCAAATAGGTCTTAAAAAGTTTTTGATTTTTTTCTCCCCTCTTCATTTCCCATTTGAAAGTGATGTTGAAAACCTACTTCATTTTGTGGTTAGCAGGATGACATGTAGCAATCACAGGCTGCACTAATCGCAGTACAGGTCACAAATACCAATTATTTAGCAAATCAGACCACTCAATTATTTGAAATAAGTTTTTCTTCTTGTATTATAAGTAAATTTGTTTTAAGTGTGTATTTCATTTATATAAATTATCTCTAAAAAAAAAGAGTTAAATTAATAAGAGTTTTTATTAATTTCTAATTTTGTTTTGTTCTCAGGTCGTGTCACTTTGCTGAAAAACAATAGAAGTCTTGCCGCAACTCTTGAAGATACTCGCTGTGAATTGCTGATTTATAAAAACTTTTTTGAAGAATCAGTTGAATTTGTAAATAAAGCAAAAGTAAGTCTTTTAATATTGGGTTTTAAGTGTCATTTGTATTTGTTCTAGGGGTGGGAATCGATTAAGAGTTTTAACTGGGTTAATTGTAGTTCATTAATAGATTAATCAGATTTTTAATCGGTTTTCATTTTTTTTAATATATTTATTTCAATGATGAATAAAACTCTCATATTGTGTACAGTCGTTAACAAAAGTATCCGAATACTAGCAAAAATTCCTATATAAAAAAAGTAGAGTTAATACTTTTTTGTTAAATAAATCCTTGTCAAATCCTGTTCTTGGTCAGTCTAAGAACGTGATTCGACAAGGATTTATTTAACAAGTTAGTTCTTTATCACTTTGGACTAGAACACAGAATGTTATTTTCTGTTTCTACTTCGATAGTTACTATCAGCAATTCTGAACAGACAATAAACGCTTGAAGATACCGTAAACTCCCGATTATTCGCGGTGAACGGGGAATAGACAATCGCAGATAATCAAATCAGCGGATAATCCGCAAAAAGGGGATATAAATCAACACATAAAGCCTTTTGAGCAATACTATTTAATTAACAGTTAAGCATGGCCTACATATACAATTTAACATACTAATAAACATTTCTGCTTACATTTTGCTCTATTTTTTAACAAAAAAATCGGTCAAGCATTTTTGTTTTTTTGTACTAAAACACTTTCTTAATTTGCAATTGCAGTTTCTTTATCAGCATTTTGTCACAAAGTGATACATCGCTCTGTTCCATCTACATGCGCTAGGGCTGTAGCGTGGCTCATCCTCTGCTGAGTTTTATCTCCTCCTTCCTCTTCTTCTTCACTATCTTCTAAAACTGGGTCTAATGCTTGGCCCACAATTTGTTCATCTGTAAGGTGTTCAAATCTGGCACAAATTACCCCTTTGCTTTAATCTCTCAATAACTCTCAGGAAATTGACCAGTTTCAAACTCTCTCCAGGAGACGTGATTGAGAGGGGATTAGGTTATGATGGATTAGGATTGCTGTTGACAGTACCTACCAGACAATGGATATTGGTTAGAGAAATGATGCATTTTTTGTAGTTTCTTGTAAATTCTCATTGCAACAGTAGGTTGACAGATTTTGAGGAGGGCGATTCCGCTACTTGGCTGGGAAAATGGGAGTGTTTCCATTTCTGAGACCCCTGTGACTAAAAGAATTTTAAGCCACAATTTGTGCTCATTTAAAGGGGAAAAAATTGTTTTTTGGCCGTTGGGGCAACTTTGAAGAATTTGTAACCCTGACAGTTGTCTTGGTTGCCCTTTTAAATTTAGGCCCTTGAGGATCGCGGATAATCCGACAGCCGATAATCGGGAGTTTACTGTATTGTGAAACTCTGTTGACATTTTCCCCATCAGTGGGATAGTGGAAATCTCAATCCCTTCTTTTCTTTTTTATCTTTAGCATTTCCATTTTTTGAAAGCTTCTTGTTTCTGAGAATACGATTGCCGTAGCCAACACTTTCTGTAGAAGGCTACAGGCAGGTGGTGTTGCTCCAGCATGCACATGAAGCAACATTTTGTTTAATAACTGCCCCCCCCCTCCCCCTCCTTTTCTCTATCAACAAAAGTGCAACATCTTCTTTTGTGAGGTTTTATTTTTATTTATTTATTTTATTTTTTGCTTTTTCATTATTTGATGGATGTTTCTTAGAATGTTTGTTAGGGAAAAAATATTTTGTAGGCAGAACAGCATTTTTACTTTAATTCGTAGTTTGAAAATTTTTAATCGAATTAATCGATCCGATTAACTGAAGAAGTCTTTTGTTTCCTAATCTTTATCCCTCTGCAACATAAATGATAATATTAATTTTAAAGTTCTTGCATTCAGGGATGAGATTTTTCAGCTTTTTTGTACATTTATCTTTTTATCTTTTTTTAGTTTTTTTTTCCATCTTTTTTTATGTTTCTGATATGCATTTGTTCTTTTTTTATATATTGAAGATTAAATTAAAAATTTATTATTCAAATATAATAGTTTGTCATCAAAATTCTAGTATTTCATTTCAATGTTTTGCCTTTGCGCATTGTTTCAGATTTTTTGTATTTTTGCTAATCTCATCCCTGTGCATTAGATTCTAGAAGTAGAGTTGAAAGAATTTAATATTTCTTACTCTGTAATTATTTTTGTATTCCTCCCCCCTCCCCTTCCCCAGATTGTGATCAATGATCAATTCTAGAAACAATAAAGCAATGGAAGTGATAAATATTTCTCACGTATGCAATTATTTTATATCTTTATTGCTGAATTTAATGAATCTGTTTATTTTTCCTCAATTAAATTAAATATTTGTATGTCATATTTATACCAAAAGTGAAGAATAATTTTTTCAGGTAGGAAAATTTTTGCCAAATCAGTTTAAGAAAATTAATACTCAGTTGGTTTTATGCACGTTTGAAACTGATAATTAGCTACTGCTACTTTTTTTTATATGTATGATTAATGTACATACACAAAAGTCATATTCTATTTATTTAAAAAATTAGTTATACTTTAACTTAACTAAGTTTTTTGTCTATTGTTAGATAAATTTCTTATGGATTCTGTATTGTAGATATTTTTATGTTGAAGAGGAATAACTTCAAAAAATTCTTCCCTTTTTTTATGAAATCTTCTGGTTTTTCAACAAAAATCTTCCTTTCTTTTATTAAAATTGGTTGGCAAGTATGTAAATTATATTAGATGTTTTAACTTGAAATACACTTAAATAATGATGCGGCAATTTTTGAAATGGTCAATAAAGTGACCGTCGAATTTGACGGGTTCCAGCTAGTTACTACTTAAATTAAAATAGAGGTTAATCAAGAAAATATTAAATACTTTTATAAAACAAGATTTTAAAATCTATACACATTTTTTCATGTCTTAACAAAATAAATGTTATCTCTTTTTTGTCTTAAATATCTGCAACATTTTTGTTTTAATTTCAGTGCAAAATCTGAAAAATTTACTTATCTTGTCTGAACATTAGAGTTTTTATATGTATTTACACAAGTCGTAGAAAAATAGTGATAAATAAATAAATAAACATTTCATTTTATCTTATTTTTTAATAAATATAACTATTTTATTCAATAAATAGAACTTACTAACAGAACTGTCAACCCTTCGAATTATTTTACACAACTATTCTTTAAATTTATCTTCGTCTTATTTAATCACAGAATTTACGATAATAAATAAAGAGAATATTTCTATGAAAAAATATTGGTATTCAAAAATCCAGAGGGTTGGTATCTCTGTATTAATTATTTATATGGTTTACATACCTTGTTTTGAAATACTTGACAGCCACTTATGTTGTTTTGATTATTTGGAAATTCATGGAAATCCCAGTGGCAGAAACACCGCGACACAGTTGCGGACCCAGAAAAACAGCTTGCGGACAATTTTTGTCTGCACTGATAAAAAAAAATTGTGTGCAACTTTCGATTAACAATTAACTTAAAAAAAAATCTTTATTAAAACTAAAACTAATACTTTTATTATTTATAATTATTTATATTGTGTTGTGTCAAACATTGCTATAAAATATTTAATTGAATGAGATGAATTGAATGAATACATACAATTGTTTATACTATATTGTTCTGCAGCAAAATTGTATTTGTGTATTGTTGCACGAGATCACCACTGATGTTAACCCCCCCCCCCCCCCTCCAATCAGCTGTCAGGCTTTTTGAGTGTAAACCATTTTCACACCTGATTACACGCAAATTTTGCAGACAGATTATGAAATTTTAAAAGCCTGTCGCAGACAGCTACAAAATTTTCTGCCACTGGGGTGGAAAGATATTTTCTCACGCTGACTGTCCGGCATGAAAATTGAACTGTGCAATAAACCATTATTTTAACATATAATACATAAACTTTAAACAAAATAATTAAAAAAAAAATCTCTCTTCTGTAAAATTAATAAAATATAAGCCATAAAATAATAGTAAAATTCAATTGAAAAGAGGAATATAAACAGAAGTTTATGCCCTGTGTTTATCTTGTATTGTTGCCAAGTTTTCGAGCTTCTCGTAAGACATCTGGTTTAGGAGGCTATGGTCCAGTCTTACTGTAAGCATATTTCAGCGTTGAATGACTGTTGTCTCAACTTACTCATTTGAAGATATGCTAATTTTTTTTTTTTTTTTTTTCCCTCTTTTTCAATAGATGACCAAGTCAAGAATGATACAATTGTCTGAAGCATTGAAGAATTTTGTTAAAGCTTTTGATGAAAATTTACAGATGTTGGATTTTGACAATTTAAAGTTACCAGACATAAGTTCAAATAAGTA
This sequence comes from Salticus scenicus, assembly GCA_963930645.1. NCBI lineage: Eukaryota > Metazoa > Arthropoda > Arachnida > Araneae > Salticidae > Salticus > Salticus scenicus. The sequence goes on along the minus strand of OZ005649.1, from coordinate 401,991,603 downwards.
AGATGTGTTCTTATTTCAGTGTTATTGTTACAAAATTTTGATACATTGCTCTGTTTAAACAGGGTTCCCACGGTCCTTGAAAGTTCTTAAGAAGTACTTGAATTTCCTTTTCCTTTTCAAGGACCCTTGAAAGTACTTGAATTTTGTGCAAAGTGCTTGAAAATCCTTGAATTTTCCACTCTAATAGACGGGCTTAGCGCAAATTCTGTCAAGGCTAAACTATTTCCATCTCCACATGTGCACACCATTATCTAATATAATGATTTTGTCATAAAATTCTTACTTCATTATCTTGCTTTTGCCTATAGTTTCAACTTATTTGTCTTTTTTGCCAATCTCATACTTATTTAATGGACTGGTCATTAATTTTGAGCAGAAAGTGACTAGACCAGGACTCAAACCTAAAAACTTTGGAATAATCATAATGATTCCAAATCTTGAATGAACTAATCCTTTTTTGACTCTTGTAAAAGTTAATTTGGTCAATCCATCAAAAATGTTTTGTAAAAACAGGCAAGGTTATTTTAATTATAAAAAAAAATATTACTAATGAAAGTAGTTACTAAAGTTTTGTGTATAGGCCTAGCGTTCTGCGATTTTCCCCTAGTCCTTGAAAAATTTCAAATAGGCCTTGAAAAGTACTTCAAAAGTCCTTGATTTTTTTTCTTTTTTAAAAGTGGGAACCCTGTTAAAAAAAAAAAAAAAAAAAAAAAAAGTTATAAATCACACAATTTAGAAATTTTTGTTTTAGAAGAGTGTGAATCTTCTAATGTAATTTATTACTGAATACATTCAAAATTGTTGTGGTTATAAGAGTTTAAAAATAAAATTTGTTTAAACTTACCCTCCCCTTTCAAACTAATGAACGGCTATTTAAACAACCTTGTAATGATTACTAGGGTTCTAATATTAGTACATACACCATGGAACCAATTACTCAGAATGGTTGGAGAAGACTATTCTGAATAACTGGTTACTCATTAAAGCCCCACCCCCATTAATTAAGTTTGTAGAATATGTATGGTTCTAATCAGTCAATAAATATTTTAAACCAAATATTATATTTGAAATCACCTTATCAAATTGAAACTTTTTATTAATCTGAAAAACTTAAAAATCAATTTTTTAAAATCATTTTTAATCAAGATGAATTATTAATTAGAATTTGAAATGTATAGGAATATCTTTGAAATTTGAGAAGAAACTTGATAATTATGAAGCCCTGCATAAAAATCAAAATTATCCTAATCTAAATGCTTCAGACCTTAACTAGCCAGTGATTTTTAAACATTAGTTACCAGTGTTTAATCCAGCTTTTTCAAAATGGTACCCCATTTGTGAATATATAAAATAATTTGTGAAAACATCAAGTAAGTTTGTGAAAATTAATAATGCTTCAGAGCAATTAACCGAAATGTACAAAGCAGTTTTTGTCATTTTAAAATGCATTTAAAAAATAAAATGGAACAGTTGCAAAATAAATATATATATATGGGTGAATCAAGTTATTTCTTATATGTAAGATAAGAAAGTGTTTAAATATTTACCATTGTTTCTAGTAAATATTTAAATTGAGGGTATTTTTATGTGTTTGATGCAGTGAACCTTATAAAATTTTTTAGTGTGCAGCTATATTGCTGAGAGTTGACTTTGTGAAGGTGCCTCTTTACTGGAAAGTGAATTTGTGAAGGTATCCCATTGCTAAAAGTTGACTTTGTGAAGGTGCCTCTTTCAGGCCTTGCAGCGTTCCTAAAATTCCTTATGGTTTGAGGTTTTCCTAAAATTCCTAAAATTATAACTAAAATTTTATCATCATCCTAAAATTTTTGAACGAACGGAACATCCGTCCGTTCTTTTGATTTGAAAGTACGGCAAGCCGGCGCCGAGCACGAAGCGAAACTTTCGCTTCGCGAAAGCGGCTTGAGTGCGCGCGCAGCATGCGTGGAGAAGAGCACTGAGGATGAGGCAACAGCAGAGATATGCTCTCCGAACTTCCGATCCGAAGATGAGAGAGAGAGAGAGAGACGGGGGGGGGGGGATTGCGCCTTGCGAGGTGGGGGGAAGTGAAACAGACTTTCCGTCTGTCATACTGCAGCAGAGAGAAGGAAAAGGCAATGCGGCAGATGCAAGTTTTTGTTTTTGTTCGCTTATCACTGCTTCTGAAATCAAAAGTGGATTTATTTCGAAGTGCGTCGTGGTAATTATGCGTTCTGCGCTTGCTCTTAGTGAAACGTTCTCATGTTTGTTGTTCTTGCGTATTGAGTTCACATGCTGTTCGAAATATTAATCGCATGGATAATACAATGATATTTTAATTTAGCTTTTTTTTTTTCTTTTGCGGCAATATGCCTAAAGGCAAAACCAAGTTCCAAGATAATTGGTTAATCAAAGAACTCGATGGTGTATCGTTAAAAGAATGGTGTACTGGTAATGATGCTGATAAATACGCAGCCCATTGTCTTCTGTGTAGTGAAACATTTGATATTTCAAATAGTGGATTTGCACAAGTGAAATCACATCACAGAGGAAAAAAACATACGCTTCATTTTAATAATCGGTTTAAGAACCTGTCAATTGCTTATGCTTTAAAAAGAAATGATGCTCCTAAGGCAGATAGAAAACGCCAAGAACTTTCTCATGATTTGCCTATTACTAGAGAATTGCTGTTTAGTGTTAAAAATGTATATAAAGTTTACAAAGAATATATGGATAAGATGAAAGAAGAGGAGCTAAGAGAACAAAGAGAAAAGCTACAAAAAGAAAAAAAAAAGCCAAGAAAAACAAGAAACAATAAAAAGAAAAGCTGATCTGGATGCTAAAATACAACAGAATGATGCAGAAATACATAAACTGAAAAAAGACAAAGAAAGTGCTTTGGCCTTAATTGAGGAGGGGACAAAAAGACTAAATAAGGCTGTATCAGCAAAAAATACTATTGAAATGAAAATTGCACAAAACTTAATATCTCAAGGATCTGAAGAACTGAAAACAATAGAAAATAAGCTAACTCTTGTAGAAACTGAAAAAGATAAATATGTTAAAAAAAGGATAAAAATCTGATGTATAAAAATAAATATTTTGCTGTTTGATTTGAAATGTGCAATTTCAATTTCTATTTATAGTATAGCATAAAGAAAACAAAATATTTGTGTTTGCTGGTAAAGGGTAAGTTTTTGCATCTTTCCTTTTTTTCTTCTTGTGCTTATTATCAGAACAAATTTACAAACAGTGTAAACAGTTTTATTGAAATTATAGTTTAAGAAATAATGTTTTTACATTTCAAGGTGCTTTAAATCAAAATATTAAAAGTGGAAGTAATATAATTTTCTGTTCTGTGAAGTACTTTTTCTGTTTTCAAATGCAATTATTTTTAACTAAGCGATATCATCAAAAGTAAAAAAAAAAGTTCCTAAAATTTTCCTAAAATTTTTCAAAAAATTCCTAAAATTCCTCCCTAAAATTTTGCGAGAGTTCACTATGAGGCCTGCTCTTTGCTGAAAAGTGAATTTGTGAAGGTACCCCATTGCTAAAAGTTGACTTTGTGAAAGTGCCTCAATGCGGCACTAAATTTGTTCTGGATTAAACACTGGTTACTAAGGGTTAGGGAACTAAAACTTACAAGCTGATTACTTTTTATTTCTTAGGAAAATTTGTTATTTGTTCATATATATCCATAAAAGTGCAAAATATTTGTAAATTTTTAAATATGTGATTTTTATTTATCCATATCAAAATAATAATAATAAAATAAATAAATAAATAAAATACAAAGATATTTATTTGTCAACAAGATTTTTTATTCTTTAAATATATCATCAGTTTTCTGTAATTTTGTTTAAATTTAAATTTTGTTTTAGCTTTTTTATTGAAACTTTTTTTTTTTTTTTTGTTTAAGTGAAAAAATTTTAAACTGTCAAAAATGTTATTTTGGATGACTGGTTTTCGGATAAACAGTTCCATACTGTAGTATACTTTTCTTTTAAGTAGTACAGTATGGAACCATTTATCCGGAATCCAGTTATCCGGAATTATATTTTCAAACTTCCAACTAACTTCCAATGCATTAAAAAAAAAAAAAAAAATGGTTTAGCATTGTAATCTCAAATTAAAAGTAAAAAGAAATGTTTAATAAAATAATAATTCCATTTAATTTTGTTATATTCATTTAAAAGCAGTTTTATTTTTTAGAGGGTACAAGTTAAAGGTCATAGTATAATGTAAATTGAAAAGATAGCTTTTAGTTCTGAAAAATGTCAACAGATGGTGCCACTATACAATATCATAAAGGTGACAATTTTATTTATCTGGAAAGGAATGGGTGAAATGGAGATAATTGATCCTGCACTCAGTTTATTTTATTGATTTATTTATTAGGGGGAGGAAGGTAATAATTAAAATCAAATAACCTTTAAAAATTTATGAATATTTTGCATTTTCATGGTCCAAAAAAACAAAAACAAAACCATGAATTTTCATAAGAAATAGAAAGAAAAGCCTGTAAAACCAGGTCTTAATTTTCTAATCTTTAGCAATATTCAATGTTTTAAAATCATTGGTAAACCATGTTTAAAAACGCTTGGGCCGATTGATTTTTAAGTAAAGTTAAGTTTCAAAGATTTTTTTTCCTTAAATTTAAAATTTTGATTAATAATTTATCCTGATTAAAAATTATTTTAATACTTTTATTTAAAAAAATGTTTCAGGTTAATTAAGCATTTAAATTTGATTAATTGATAAAAAAAATGTTAATTTTTGATTTAAAATATTTATTTTAAATGAGAACCATCTGCATTCTAAAATTCTGATTAATAAGGCTTGCTTTGATGAGCAACCAGTTATCCGGAAAAACCAGTTATCCAGAATAGTCTTGTAAAAACCATTCCGTATAATTGGTTCCCTACTGTACTTTATTTTGTTACATATTTATCTAATTAAAGCTCTGTATTTTTAACGTTAAAATAGAGGTGCCAAGTATTACGATTCGTCCGTAATTATTACAGATTTACGGCAATAATTACGGCATTATGGACAAAATATAAAAATTACGGATTATACGTTTAAAAAAAAATCGCGGATATCGTTCATTAAAAAAAAAGAAACCCCACTAGTGACCAACGACCAAACACATAATGGAAGCATTCCAATTCTCAATCTTTCCCCATCCACAACATAAATGTCAGTATTCATTTTAAACTTGCTTTATAAGATTCTAGAAACTATAAAGAAATAGAATTATACAATATTTCTTGCTCGTGTAATTATTGACCCCCCCCCCCCCCTTTTTTTCTTATCACCAATTAGCCATCGTCGATTAAAAGCTCTGCTGAAGCCTTTAGTTTCTCAATCTTTCTCCATCAGCTACATAAATACCAATATTCATTTTTAAACTTGCTTTATTAGATTCTATAACCTATAAAGAAGTAGAATTGTTTAATTTCTCATTTCTCTAATTATTTATATTTTGACAGCCCTTCCCGCTTTCCAGCTAGTGATCAAGGATTACTTCTAGGATAAAAAAAAAAGTGATAGAAGCGCTCAATATTCTTCACATGTAATTATTTTTAGGCTGTATTACTGAACTTGATGAATCTATTTGTTTTTCCTTAATAAATTTAAAATATATACTATACCACCGAACTAAATATAGGTGAGGTTTTATGTAAGATACATAAAGGAAAAAAATAATAAAAATGTTTTATTAAAAAAGAACAATGTTTTCGTATTTAATGCCATAAAAACAGTTGTCTATGAAAAAGTGACTATTAAATAATAATAAATAATAATAATAATAAATTATCCCCCCACCCCCAAGGGGAAAAAAAAAAGAGAGAGAGAGAGAGATTCAAGTGTTTTTCCCTCCTCCAAAGCAGTTTTTTTTTTTACTTTCATTTTGTAAGAAGGTAGAGAAATACATATTTATTTACTTTTATTTTAGAATTTTTTATAAATTAATATATTATATACTTGTTTACAAAAACAGTGCAGTTCATTGTTATATGTGGACTTGTGTATAAAAATTATTCCGTGACAAGGTTCACATCTCCATGCTGCACAAGTATATAACTCTGATTACTGATAGAAAGCTCTTATTGAAACTTGGCACCTCATTGTGCGTATATATATAATATATAAATATTATCTATTTTTTTAAATTATGATCATTATCTTATATTTTATACATATGTGTATTAAGTATTATTATATACTGTATTATATATATATAGTAAATAGTGCTGTATGGCGGCGTGTCAATTTCTGATGGCAGTACCATTACTGATAACAGTTTTAAGAAATTGGCAGCTTTATTAAAATTAAATTTCAACAATTTCTCAATTCCCACGCCCCCTTTTTTTTAAATTTCAGGTCCAATAGAAATTTTCAAAATGAAATGAGTGTCATTCATGAAGTTGCTGCTGAAATGAATTGCAACCGGAATACTTTGAAGGAATCTTCCAATCAAATATCGCCTTCAGACATTGTCAGTGACTTGGAGGCTGTAGAAAAGGACGAATTGTCTAACGGTGATCCTCAAAGCACAAGCAAACCACTCCAAACTGAATCACAACTAAAAGTATCTGGTGAAATATTTAACAGTGATCCTCAAAGTAAAATTGAGTCACTTCCAAAGATATTAGAAGATGTTGCTCCGATGGATGTTGAAATGGGCCCTGATTGTCGAGCTCAATATGCTCAAGGTAATGATAATTTTCTCTGTTTGGACAGCACAGAACACTTATTTCTTTCAGGCAAAATAGACCACTAATTTAAATAAAAATCTTTTAACACTTGCCTCATTACTGTGCCGTAAATTTTTCACCTGGGTACCCAGGCTTCCTCGGCGGCTTCATCTGTTGTGAAGTTCTTGAAACTGATTTACTTGGTGGTCTTTTCCATAAGGTGGTGCCACGCTCCATCCAGAGCCATTGCGTCGCTGTCGTTGCACACATTTAAATTTGTGGCGATTTCTATTGATTCATGGAACATTGTATAATGTGGATATAAGGATGGAGCGTGGCGCCACAAAATTTAAAAAATGCATTTTTAAAAAAGGTCCATCCATTTAAGAGTTGGGAATTTTCAGAATGTGAAAACAGAATTTAAAAATATGTATTAGTTAATAAGTTATTTGTAAAGAAAATTTCCCCATAGAATAACATTGGCTCGGGCTTCTGGCAATGGTAAGTGAAGAGGGACATTAAGTCATATAGGCAATTTCAGTATTAAAATGATGAAATAAAAGCCTTTTTATTTATTTTTTTAAGCCCCCTTTCCTTAAAGTCTGATGGAGCATACAAAAATTATTACTAGTGTCCCCTGTGGCAGAATTTAGGCGACATAGCGACATTGTCGCAGAAAAGAAATTGTCACCTGCAGAAAGATTTTCCCACAAAAAATGAAAGTCATTTCCAAATTTCAGTAGAAAATAGAAACTCGTGTCTTGTATTTAAGAATTCTTCAACAGTCTACTAATAATATTGGTCTTTAGAGTTACATGCACATATTATGTGTAAATAAGAAAATATGTCAATATTGACCTGCAGTAAATGTTTGCACGAACAAGACTTGTCACAGAAAGCATAAAAAAATTCTGCCATAGGGCATTAAGCAAAGGTAGGCCTTTAGATTTTAAGAGCCTCTAAGATATTGAAAAAACTGCTGACAAATTTATTTATTTATTTAATTTTTTTGCAAGGATTTGTTTATTAAGGGAACTTAACGGCCCTCTTCACTTACCGTCGCCAGAAGCCCGAGCCAATGTTATTCTGTGGGGAAATTTTCTTTACGAATAACTTATTAACTAATACATATTTTTGAATTCTGTTTTCACATTCAGAAAATTCCCAGCTGTTCAATGGACGGACCTTTTTTAAAAATGTATTTTTAAAAATTTTTTATTATTTTATTTTAAAATTGCAAAATGAAAAAAATTCACATATTGAAAATTTGTATTTTGCAGCTTCAAAATAAAATTGAAAAAATACATTTTTAAAAAAGGTGCGTCCATTTAATAGTTGGGAATTTCCTGAATGTGAAGACAGAATTAAAAAATATGTATTAGTTAATAAGTTATTTGTAAAGAAAAATTTCCCCATAGAATAACATTAGCTTCGGCTTCCGGCAACGGTGAGTGAAGAGGGCCCTTAAGCAGCATCTCATGGTCTAATTATAATTGTTCTTGATATACAGGGTAAATTGAGTTGAAAGCAATAATAGACTACAAACAAGATTTACTCTCGCTCGCACGCTTGCTCACTTTCTCGCTTTTGCTCTCTCTTGTTATTTTAGTATGAAAATGCTGATAGGGGGTAGCATTTATAATGTTTTAACATAACATCCCATGGTGATCCTAAGTCACAATTATAGATGAAAAAAGTTCAAGAACAGTATATAATTTTTCAAGAAAAAATAAGCTAAATTTTATAATCTCATAAGGTTGGGTAAGCTCTGTTGATTTACACAGAATAACCTCATTTTTGCTTATATACAGTAGAGAGCCAGAAATCTGCCGAAGTCTGAAATCCCACACAGCTTGTCAGATATAAACGATAAAATTTACTATTAATAAATTACAAACTGCAAATCAGAATTTTAAAAAATAATCTTGAATGTAGATTCTTTACTTGCATTTTATGATTAAAGAAAAAAAAAAAAAAAAAATAGTAACACAAAAAAACTATCAGAACCAAGTTACTGATAATGAAATTATTGACAGTATATTAAATTCATCAATGAGGTATACAATAACAAAATAATCTTTAAAAATGTTATCTTATGAAGACATAACCACAGGAAAGAACTAACTTAAATTCTTAAAAAAATATATTTGTATTACAAAATAAGAATAGATGACTATTTACAATATATAGAAAAAAAAGAAAATTTCAAAGATGTATGTATACATGTACAAGAGTAGTTTTGAAAACAAATTACATGTGAACAGGTTTTATCAAAATTTTACAAATAAATTTCATTTTTATTTATTATTTATGTTATGTTATTTTTATGTTTCCATTATCTGTCTCATTGTCGAAAGTCATACAAAGAATCGATTTTTGCTTAAGTTTTTTCGTACTTTCCACAGCCCTTTTAATTTCCCTTTGATTAAGATTTCTGCTATTCTGTTGGCTGATAATTTATCTCTAGAATCAAATTATCTTCACGTAATGGGGATATATAAGCATATACTTTTTTTTAACAAACACTGCATACTCAATATCAGTGGCGTATGCAAAGGTGGGGGGGGGGTTAAACCCTCTCCCCCTTGACAAAATGTATGATAAGAAAAATTAGGCTGTTCCTTACATTTTTTTTTACATTTGAGGCTGAAAAAATGTATGGCAAGCGTAGAATATTTTTTTCTACGAAGTGGTTTAAAATTATGACTAACTTTTTTTTTCATTACTCTGCAATAAACACTCCTGAAAATAACTAAACCACTTCATTTGCGCGGCGCGAAACATGTTTCCCCTGAAAACAATTCTCTAAAAGGATTTCACCTTTACGAGTTCATACTTAAGGACAAGAGGGGTCGATCATATGGGGAAGGGGTGACCATTGAAGGAGTGACCCAAACAATACCCCAACAGTAGAAGACATTTTAAATGAGCTAGCGAAAACTTCTCGTCGATTAGACTTCGCTCTGTAAATAAGAAAATTCAATGAAATATTTTGCATAACTATGTATTGAATTTTATGTTTTGTGTAGCAGTTTGTACAGGCTCTACGTTATTCGTCGTTAATTAAACATTTTTTTAGTTTGATCTTCTAATTGGTCAGTTTGTTTTACTATTTTTCATTTTCTTACTCTTATTTTCAGCAAGTAATTATGATATTTTAAAAGATTGTTAAACTTAATTAAAAATTCGAAAGGATGAACCCCCCCCCCCCCACCCCACCCCCGGAAAAATCTTGGATACGCCACTGCTCAATATCAGTGTGTTAATTTTACTTTTTTTTTGGTACTTTCTAGTTTGTAGTCTTATTATTTTTTGTTAATTTATAGTGTCTGATTTGTATTTTTTATTAAGGGGACAGACTACTTTTAAAAATGGGAAGATGAAAAAAATTTTGATCAACATTCAGAATTAAAAAAAAAAAAAAAAAAAATGAATAAATGCATCTACGAACAATTTTTTTTTTTTTTTTTTTTTTGTGTTAACTAGTATGACATTACTCTTTAAAAAATATTATTTTGGTTTACTTTAAAATAGAAAATAATTTTATTGCAGATTATTAAAAAAAAAAAAAATTCAACGGTACTTTCTCACTGCATGCATGATATTAGTTGCCATCATACTATAGGTACGGAGAACTTAAGTAAGCAAGAAAATTTTCAACCTATGTTTCATTATTTTTTTACACGATTTCAGGTGTGAAGAATCCAAAAATATCAGAATGGGTATGGTGTCTGTCTGTAGGGTGTCTGTTAGTGTTTAATAAAGAAGCATCAATAAACTGGCATTGTAAAAATATAACTTACAAACTTTGAATAAACACCATACAATGCAATAAACTCGCAACAATTGTTTCGGGTCGAAAAACCACGACCCTTCATCAGGCGAATAAAGTAAGCACTCCGAAACAATTGTTGCGAGTTTATTGCATTGTATGGTGTTTATTCAAAGTTTGTAAGTTATATGTCTGTTAGTGTGTTAGTCTGTGTATACAATATATCACGAACAAATGATCACAGAGAGGTTGGACCAGTTTTAAAGTATTAGTTATGACATTGGCAAAAACTCTATTCATTCGCAACTTTTTAATTAAAAAACTTCAAAAGTTATTGGAAATTTACGATTTTCTTAACATGGGAGAATAGGGCAAAATTTCACTTAAACGTATGAAAAGAAAAAAGTGTATGAAAAGAAATATTTTTATCATAAAGATGTAAGAACAGCTTTTAAATATCAGTTTTGGTGCTGAGATAAACATCATTACGTAGAAATATGCTACTTTGAAAAAATTCGCAAATTATTCGAAATTTACAAATTTCTTTACATGACAGAATAAGGCAAAATTTCACATAAACATTCCTTTTGAGGGATATTTTTATCGTTAAGTTTTCAGACTACTTTTAAAATATTATATAAGATGCTGGTATAAACATCCTTGACTATGAATTTTCCAATTTAAAAATTTCGTAAGTCACTGGAAACTTACAATTTACTTAATATGGCGGAATAGGGCAAAATTTCACATAAAAGTCCACTTTGAGAAATATTTTCATCGTAAAGATGTCGGAACATTTTTAAAATATCATTTAAGATACTGGGATTAACATCCCTATGAATTTTTTAATTTAAATATTTCGTAAGTTATTTGGAATTTAAGATTTACTTAAGATGGCAGAATAGGGCAAAATTGAGCATAAACATCCATTTTGAGGATCATCATAAATTTATCAGACAACTTCAAAATAACATTTATGATACTTGTTAGAACATGATTGACTACAAATATACTAATAGGTAAATTTTGTAAGGTATTCGAAATTTAAGATTTTATCAACATAGCAGAATGGAGTGATATCTATATATATGACTCGAAACTAGGACTGGAAACTAGCCACTGACTCGAAACTAGGTCAGAATATAGAACATATAGTGTAAGCACCCCCTAAGAAGCGATTTTGCGAAATTCGCCAGCCAAAGGGGGTGGGGGGTGCAGGAAGTGATTTCACGTAAACCTTCACATCTCAAAGAAAAAAACAGATATCTGTAAAATTTTTGCATTAAAACATGGCTAATACAAATGCCTAAAAATCAGTTTCTGGAATTTTGGAAATTCGGTCCGCAAGAGGGGGTGCGTGGCAAAATGTGATTTCGCTTGCGCAAAAAGTGATTTCTTAAAAAACATTCATATCTCAAAGAAAAAAAACAGCTATACGTGAGATTTTTGTTTCATAATATAGCTAACATAAATGCCTAAAAACCAATTTCTGGAATTTTAGAAATTCGGTCCCTAAGGGGGTACAGGGGGCAAAACGTGATTTCACAAAAACCTTTATATCTCAAAGAAAAAAACAGATATCAGTAAAATTTTTGCTTTACAATATATATAACACGAATACCTAAAAACCTATTTTTGGAATTTTAGAAATTCAGTCCCCAAGGGGAGGGGAAGGAAGGAAAACATTCTCTATATTGTATCTTCTATATAATAATATAGATATTTCTTCTATAATAAAGTTTAAAAATAATTATTTTAATTTTTAATTATTGCCAAAAAAATTTACGAGTTGATTTATTTTTCGACATATAATATATTTTCACGAGAATGGTAAAAGAAATATTAAATAATAAATTTGCTTAGGCTATGACAAAATGACGTCATTATCAAAATTAAATATTAATAATAAAAATCCAACATATTTCTTCAAATTTTGTTCCATAATCTTTTTTAACATACCACAATTTTAGATTTCTTTTTAATAGCGTTTTTATTTATTTATTGGCACGTATAATACGTTTGGCATGAAAGCTAATTCAGCATTATATTCAGATTTACTTATTCATAATGCAGGGTTTTTTTTTTTTTTTAATTTTGATGCTAAAGTAGATACGACATTTTTCGCCAAGGAGTCTACTTTTGGGATAGCCACTTTAAGCCAAGTAGCCCATAAACAAATAAATTATAAAATATTGAGGGGGGGGGGGAGGCTAGAAAGAAAGAAACAGAAACAATAACCTCATAAGTGATGTATTTTTGTTTAAAATGATAGCAAAAATTCAAAAGTCACCAAGGAGAGCTATAATAAGCCTGTACCACGATAAGGATAAGTAAATATTTATTTATTTTTCTATATACGAACCACTGTTAACTAACTATGAAATACATGTAGCCACAAGAAGTGAGTTGTCTCACAGCATATTGTAATATTATATTTGACGTGAAATTACTGTCAGTTTATGGTCGACCGGAAAAATCGAATAAATATAGGAAATAACGTAAAAAAAATATTATGTACAGTACGCATAGTGTTGTTGATATGTTATTAATATTCAAATATAAAAGGGCTACTTCAATTTTTTCGATACTGTCTGTTTCGAAATTGCTATCTGATAAGCACAAAAGTGGAAGCACGCTGGTATGGCATTGTCGCATGCAATAGCGACACACACCCGAAACGAGCTTTTGAGCAATTTCAATGAATTTTATTTTTATTTTTTATCTATAAAGCGATATAGAAATGAATTTTCTTTAAATATAATGACCAGCCAAGCGGGTAAAATTTGTCCGAAGAAATCCATAGGAGCTGAGGTCACAATTTTTAGTGTGAGGCTTTTTTATGTGTATCCAACATCCATTGCAACGGGATTTTGAGAATTTCCCCATTTTCCCTCCTTAAGGAAGGGAGAGCAATAAAGACGTTTCCAAGCATAACCTTGCTTAAAATTATCACAGTAAGATTAATTTTTATGTGTTGGGTGGTTATGCATTCTCAACACACACTATCAAGTAATTTTACGAAATTTCCCTCTGCCTCTCTCCTTTAAGGGCGGAGTAGAGGCAAAAACACGTTTTTAAGAGTAACTCTGTACCAAAGTACCTCAGGAAAGCGATTTTTTGATATGTCGGTCGGTTAGGCGTACTCAACACGCACACTAGAAAGGGGTTTTGTGAATTTCCACCCTACCGGTCTTGGGAGGGGAGGTGGGGACAAAAAAATGTATCCATGTGTAACTCTGCACTAAATTATCTTAGGAAGGAGGTTTTTGATGTGTGGGTCGGTTATATGTATATGTAACTCATAAAGAGATTTTGCAAAATTCTCTCCGTCGTCCCTCCTTCATGTGCAGGGGGGGGGGGGGACACGTATTAAAACATAATTCTTTTTCAAATAATCTTTGGATCTCGATTTTTTTTATGTCTGGTTAGGTATGCGTATGCAAGATGCACTATAAAGGCATTTTGCGAAGTTTTCCCCTTCTCTTCTGGGGCTGGCGGGGGCAAAAAACAAGCTTAAATATACTACATATTACCTTAGAATTATGAATTTTGAGGAGTGGGTGTTGATAAAGTGTACGCAATATGCACTTTGATGGGAGGAAAGTTTGCGAAACTTTCAACATTACCCGTAAGGGAGTGGGAGTAAAAATTAGGTAAGGTACTGCCGAAGGCATTCGGGCTCGAGAATCAAAAAGTGTGGTGAGGCGGAAAACCGCTACCTAAGGTAGCGGGAATTTTAATTTACATTTTGACTAATTTCTTTCTTTCTTTGAGATTATTTTTATTATTAATGATATGAAATATTAAGAATTCATTTCGGTATAATGACCAGCGAAGCGGGCGAAGCCTGCTAGTTCCATATAAATATGCATTTTGGGGATTGTTGCATTGGAAATAGTGTCATGAAAACTAAACTACGAAATTGTCCCCAATAAAATAAATTAATAGATTCGATTAGAATAAGATAAATATATCGAACTGTACGGTGGGTTGCCTGTTAGGCGGGAATTTCGTTCTGTCACTGTGTCAAGCATTTGGTCAAATTCATTTCTCTTAACATGAATATGATATGTTTTGTACTAGAAATTTATGAGAACGAGAAATTTATGAGAACATACATGGGGAACTGAGCAGAGTTCACCTATGCCAACTAGTTTTAAAAAGTATTTGAGATATGTACTTAAAAATTTTCTCAGCCATACATTTTGACGTCATGAATGAAATGAACTAAAAATAAGAAGTTCTGTTCAATAGAGAGAGAGAAAAACAAAATATGATTGTGAAAATATAAAAATTTTAATGGTAACTTCATATTTGAAATTTAATTGTTAATTAAACTCCATATTATTAAAATAATTAAAACCTTTTAGTTCAGATTCTTAATTTGAATGTTTTGTTTCTTTTAATGTAAAACTTATGAGGTTAAAGGAAATTGTAATTTCCTGTACACAGGGAGAAAGCACCCTTCAAAATAATTAATTTGCAATAAAAGGATTTTCTATTTTAAGGTAAACCAAAATAATATTTTTAATCTATAGAATAATGTCATACTATTTAACACAAGAAAATGTTTTTTGTTTGTACATGGATTCATCTTTTTATTAAGCAGGGCTCGCATTCCCCCTAATATTCCTAAAATTCCTAAATATTTTAATCATCCCTATAATTCTCCTACATTTCTTCCATGAATCCTAAAAAAATGCATCCAAGGCTAATCCAAGGGTCGAGAGTATTATTCATTCCAGTCCAGTTCATATCGAAATGCTCTTGTATTGTGTTTACTGCTTGCGCATGCACGTGTAGATTATTTTATTATTCTATTAATTCTTAGCGTTGTTGCATTGAATGATTTTATACGATATCTCAGCATATCGTTTAATTTCATTTGCATCCTCATCATGGTTAAAGGTAAAACGAAATTTCAAGACTCGTGGTTGGAGAAAGAATTTGACGGTGTTTTGCTGAGAGAATGGCTTGAAGCTATAAATGGCAACATTTATTCTGCTAAATGTGTTTTATGTTCCGAAAAGTTTTACATATCTGCTACTAGCTTAGTAACAGAACTTATGCAACATTTTTTTTTCATAGAATTGAGTCAGTGGTAGACAAAAACTCATGTCTTACATTTCAGAATTCTTCTGCAGTATAGTAATCTAATTAATTATACATGTGTGGAAATTAGAGAAAAATTGAATCGTCTTGCAGAGAAGGTTTAACTGTTTTGGGACGGGTGTAACATGAAATGGCTGCAAAATGTTCCTTCCCACTCGGGTGTTTAACATATGACACATCCTATAAATTCTGTCTGTAGGCAGGCGTATCATACTAAACGTTCTATTTAAATATGATATGCTCGTCCAGAGAAATAATTTAAAGGCCGTATCATATATAACATGCTCATCCCAAAAGAGTTATACATACAAGACATGTCACAGAAAGCATAAAAATTTTAAACCACTAGAGATATCAAGTAAAGGGTTTCATTGAACCAAGTACTGAAAATGCAGAAAGCATGATTTACATAAAATAAAATTTATTTTATAAATTGTCTGTTTCATAGATTATTTAAATTTTGATGGAGTAAGGGCTCTTAATTTTGTTTGGCTCAACCTGAATATACAAAACAACACAACATTTCCACTTTTAACACGTCAATTATTACCCATTATGGATTTAGAAGTTTTACAATATCATCGGTTTTCCCCTAAAATTTTCCTAAAATTTTGAAAAAAATTCCTAAAATTCCTCCCTAAAATTTTGCGAAGCCCTAATACTAGGCCTGATTAAGCCTTCAGCAACCAGTTGGTTTGCGATCCTTGAAAAATCCGACTTTATGAAATTCCCGCTCGGTGGTATTAACATATAGTGAAAATAGCTTTATTGAAAAATTTAATCGCAATAAATTCCCGCTCGGTAGCGTCTGCGGCGCCTTCTTCCCGTTTCAATATCTGAAATAGCTTGTTCGCTCATCATGTTATGATTTATTAAATTTCTGACTTTAGCAAAGTCCCGCTTGGTGGCGCCTGCAGCACCTTATCCCCGTTTTAGAACTTACAACACCTTCCTTGCTCATTAGAATTTGAAATGTTGAAATTTAAAAATATTACATTGCCATCTGGCGGTAAAAATTTCTGTAATCTACTGTTCAATTCCAAATCAACAAAGCTTTCAAATGATGTTTTACTTATGAAATTATTTTAAGTAGTAGCTGAGATACAAAAGAAAACCTAATCAGGACACCTTAAAACATGTAAATCAGGTGAAATCTTTAATTCCAATTTTGATAATATAAAAGTTCTTTAAAATGTTTTTCGAATGATGTATTAAAAATAATTTAATCGTAGTTAGAATTTGAAATATTCAAATTTTAATAAAATTAAATTTGCAATTAAAATGTAAATTTTTTGTTTATTGACGTAAATCGAAGAAATCTGAACTGCAAATTTGTCTTGTTATGTTCACGGTGTGTAGTAAGTTTCGTGCGCGGGAGAGAAAAATTGAAGAATTTTGAAATTTGCAGTTTTTTTAATCAGAGTAAAAAAAAAACATGTTACATCAATCAGTAACAGATGTTTTTCTTTCTCTCCACTTTCGAGATTTCGTCTGCGGAGTTTAAAGAGAGTTGCCATGGTAACCAAAATATCAAGTATTGATCTATTGGCAAACACAAGAAGCTAGATTAAGAATCTAATGAAAAAGTACAGGACGCACAAAATTAAAAAAATTATAACTAATTGAGTTTTTGAAATAAGCTTTTGAGATAAGTTTCGTTTCATCGAGGTCTATATGCAAAAAAAAAAAAAAAAAAAAAAAGATTTATCGCTAAAAGATTTTGAATTACAAAATGTTTTGTGAAAAAATCGATGTTTCATTAAATTTAAAAATATGGATCGCTAATCCGTATTTTGTTAAAACTTTTATATGGATCGAAAGAGGATTAAATGACCTTTCTAAATATACCGGTTGTTAAGAAATGGGACAATTAGTCTTTCGTAGAGGGTGGTTCAAAAAAGACGAACGAAAAAGAGAGAAATTTTGGATCCTTTTTTAAACTTTTTTTAAAAATATAAAAAATCCGTATTTAAAAAAAAAAAAAAAAATGTATTATAAGAATCTGTAATAAATGCTCTTTCTTGTGGTACAGGCATATTTTCAACATCTCAAATCGTTGAGCAGGGATCGCTTTACAAAAAAGTGCAAAATTTTCCCTCTGGGCTTCTTCTCGTGAGGAATGCGCTGAACTCTACTTGGAGGGTGAAAATACGATCCGCTGCTTTTTAATTAGACATAGGTTGACGTTTTAATTAATATTTCTCGAACTAATTGAAATTTTTAAATTCTGTTTTCAGGAGCTCCTGAGCACCCGTATGGCAAATTTTGTACTTCTATGTTCAGTAGGGGCTGAACGTATAGATACACAGACAGACAGACATTTTCTTTTATTAATATAGATCTTGAAAGTTGGTTGAAATTTTTTTTTCATCTTCTTATTTCTAAAAGCAGTCTGTGTCCTAAATAATTTATATGTGAATTATGCAAACTGTTAATAAAGAGTTTTTCATGTTTATTTATTTATTGGTAAGCTACTTTTATTATCCATTATTTATTTTATTTTTTTCCTTTAGGAAAGGAAGGTGCAAAAACCGAAGTGACTACATTTTCTGGAAATGAATGTGTTCAGGATTCTCTACAAAATAATCATCCTTCTACAGTGAAAGGAAGCAAAATTCCAAAATCTTTGACTGGTAATCGGAAGAGAGAAAATAGTGTAAAAGAATCTAAACCACAAAATGAAGTTCATAAGCGAAAGTCACCAGAAAAAATATGTGAAGAATCACTCTGCAATGCTGTTAGAAGGAAAACTTATGTGGTGAAAAGCAGTAATATTTTAGCAGAATCAGAATCTTTTAAAAATATGACAAATGAAAATAGATTTCAGTTAGATGATAACTTGAATAAGCCAGAAGATCAACTTATTTCTAAAACTGACAAAAGGCAAACATTTGTTATAAAAAAGAACACTATTTTAAAAGAAACTGAACCTGTCGTTCATTTAAATAATGAACTTGCAACTGAATGTATAGTCAGTGCCAAGGAAACTATAGATAAAGAAGATATCCATACAAAATGTAATAAGAGGAAAACATTTGTTAAGAGAAAAGGTGGTATAAGTGCATTTTATCATCATGTCTCTGAAAATGACCCACCATCCTTGTCGGATAAAGAATATGCTGTAATTCCAGAATCCTCTTCGACAATAATTGAAAATAAAGAACAAAATTTGATTCCATCTAGTAATGTGCAGTTTGATTGTTCAAAAACTGTTGAAATAGCTGTTGGAAAAAAGTCTGCTTTGGTTGAAAGTTCTGAAAATCGTGAACCAAGTGTAGAAGCTACTTTATTTGATATGAACCGAAAAGATTCATCTTCAAAAGAAGTTGAAGAAACTAACGGACCTTCAACATCAGATGCATTAAATGTTAGTAATAGAACAAGAGAAATAATTGAAAATATTGAATCAAAAGTAGATAGTGGAGTTCCAGACCAAATTGCCACTGAAGCTGCAATTAAGAATGTTGATGTCATGAACAATGGAAGAGTCTTCAATGATAATTCACCAATGAAAACTCGCAGATCACTTCTTGAATTAACAGAATCTGATAATGATGTGATAATGCTTGATGAATTTTATTTTGAAAGTCCGAAACCTGCATTCCCGACTACCCCAGTTCGAAAAAAACTTTTAAAAAATAAACAAAAAAAGAAGTATATATTTGATGCTAATAAAAATAATTCATCCAAAAAGAAAAAACTATCTTGCAAGTATTTAAATTTGGAAAGGGATGGAAATTCTTTACAAAAGAATGTTGCAACTTGTCAGGTTGGAGAGGGTGCTGCTGGTTATAAAAGTAATATAGAAAAAGATGATTTGATTTCTGCATCTGATAGACCAGTAATTATACAGAATTCTGCCAATATTCCGTCCGATGCCTCCACTGTAAATAAAAAAACTAAAAAGGCTTCCACTAGAAAAAGAAAAGATAATAAAAGCATCCCTGTAAAAAATAATACTGAAAAAAATGTTAATAAAACTCAAAAGATTTCAACAAAGAAAAGGGATCCATCTGGTATTGAAACAGATGATTTAATACCACTGCCAAAGAAAATTAAAAAGAAAAACAAAAAGAAAAATGAAGACATCTATTTTGACGATAGTACAATTTCTAAATTCACAGAGGCTAAAAATGTCAATAAAGTTGAAGAAGCAAAGGCAATTGCAAAAGAACCAGAATTAGACCCTCCTGTAAAAAAGACTGGTAAAAATACTTTTCTTGTAAAAGCTGAAATTCATCCCCCTCCACCATCTTCCATTACTGAAGAAAGAAATTCGGAAAAAGAGAAACTCAGCCCTCCGCATAGGCAAGTGGCAATTGTGCTCAATGACATCCTCAAATCAAAAGATTATGAATTTTTGAAGGCAACTGACGGAAATGAGACTTCTGCCGCAAAAGATTTCTCCTCCTGCAGTGTAAGGAGTTTCATAATAGATCCAGAAGAAAGTATTGAAAGATTACGTTGTGAACAACCTGATAATTTTGAATTAAACACTGATGCAGTTCTGGGAACTGACACCTGTGAAGTGAAGAGCGACCCAGTTGTTGAACCAGGTAAATTTACACAATACTTTTACAATTTGACTTTAATGTGCAGTTGTTATTATTAACTAGCGGGGCAGTATTTTCAAATGAATCACTATAATTAATGAATCATTAACAGTAACTTTTAGTGTTAAGAAAAGGAAAAAAAAAAAAATTCTGATCGGGTAAAAAGTCGCCCCGGGTTCCCACTGCAGCGGCCGAGCTTTAGCTGCTTCAAACCGTTTCTCACACACATACACGTACATATTTTAATAATATAAAAGATTACTTTACAAATTTATATGGTGATGAAAAGGATTGTAATCTATATAATACATACTTGCCAACCATCTCATTAATAACCATACAATAGTTAACCCCCCCCCCCCCTGAAAAAACGCCCCTTTTCTCACACCGCTATATTTTTAAAGTAATTCTCTCCAAATGTTGTTACGATTAAATAAGACTAAAATTACTCTTAAAAATTATTGGTGTGAAAAAGAAGGCGGGTACTAAAAATTGTACAGTTCATAATGAGATGAACAAGTGAATGATGGCAAGTATGAGAATGATGGCAAGTACGATAATATTTCTCTAACGTGGACCAGTTACGATTATATTTGTCGAAACACTACAATAGTGATGTAATTATAAAATAAGCGAGGATAAAAAAAATCATATTTATAAATGGACAATATTTAAGCATGTGGACTTAGCTCAGTGATCTAACGAGAAAAAATTATGACATTTCTCTGATGAAATTATTTTATGGAAAATTGTATTTTTAAAAGTTGCATCTTCCGAATCTTTTCAAGTGTCTCTTTAAAACTAACAATATTTTAAAGATATATGCAGAATACGAATTATTATGATAAATTGGCTAAAAAATGCAACCATTAAAAGTATAATAAAAATAGGAATTATTTTTTTAAACAACTAGGAGGCTGTGCTCCTTGCTCGCTTCGCTCACCAATCCCCGGTTCGCTTCACTTATTAATATCCCTATAATGCTTTTCACTGAATATTAATAGTGTATAACACAAGACAAAAGCAGAAAATGTTATAGAAATTTCCATATTTAATATCAAATTGAAATACATAATATTTAATACCACATTTTTTCTTCCTTTTAAATCAGGGTTGGCAAGTTTTTGACAAATGACGGTTTTATGTGGATTTAACCATGGTTTTAACTGTCATGTCAAAAACCTCTTTTTGACATAGTTTTGACTCAAAAACCTAAAATTCTGTACAAAAAGCATTCACAAACTATTTTTTGCAACTGATTTATATCTACATTTTATTACATTTTTCTAATTTTTGGTTTTAGTTCCTTGAGTAAATTTTATAACAGTGACACCAAAAACCACATGTCCCATCAAAAATTCCAAGTGTGATTTTTGTCAGTAAGCTTCTTTTTGAAAATAGAAAATAATTTTAGGCTACTGTAAAATATCGAATGAAAAATTATGAATGGAAATGTGCATTAATAAAATAATCAATGCACCAATTTCTTTTAACTTTTAAAAATAAAAATATATATTCAATCTTACTCTGTTACTTTTAGCATTTCACACTATTCTTGTTCTTTTTGTCTTTAGAGAAAGTATGCAATCATAAAATACTAGTTTTGAAGCCTTTTGTAATATCTTTCTTTCTTAATTTAGAATAGATTTATACAAAATTAAGAGATCCTCTTCAATCAACACTGAACTGCATGTGTGTTATGAGCTGAATAAATTCTATTAGAATATTAATGCTTTTTAATGCATTAACACTACCATCACCGAGAGCCAAGCATCATGTTATTCTACAGTGAACTTTCAACTTTGTAATGAGTATTACCCAGCATGAAAGACACTCAAAAATAGTTGCTTTAGTCGCCTTTAATCAGGGTTGACAAGTTTCTTCCAAGGCGGAAAAAACCGGCCGGAAGAAATAGGTTTCTTCCAAGTGGAAGAAATGGAAGAAACTGTTTTTCTTAAAAATTTATCCTATAAATTGCAGATTTGTAAGATACAATGGATGCATTTGTCTTATAAACAACTTTAAGTAACTTTAATTATACCTATAAAAAATTAATTACATATTTAATTAATAATTATGAGATTTTTACCGAAGTGATCTTCGGTATCTGATAATCACGTTCCAAAATACTCAAAATCCAGTAAAAAAATCAATTTCAATTTAAAAAGCGTAAAGTTTTATAATTTATTATTTAGACAATTTTATTTATTTAACTGGTAATAAATAATAGTTTGTATCACTTGCTTATACTTTCTGATAAAACAGCTCTTAACAAATATTCAGTTAATTAAAAGAGCCAGTATTCAATAATTACTGTATTACAAAATGTCATCAAAAACTTCATTTTCCTAATACAGTACAGTGAAAAAAAAAATTTACATCTCATATTTCAAATAAATTCACATTTCTCACATTTTTACTTTTTTAAAATCGAATTTTTAGCTTAATCCTTGCTTTGAAACTCAACTTGGGAGGGGGGGGGGGAGGGTAACATTCTTGTATTTATTATCCTGCAATTCATACAGACTAGTGCTTAAAACAAATCACTATTACATCAATGTTTAACAAAATTAATCAGTGATCAATATTATTTCCGAACTTTCAAAAATATTTAGTTTCATATTTTTTAAATATGTTTGTTTACATTTTATAGGTACCTATTATTTGAATATGCTTAAATTATTTATCATATATGAATGTGATCGATTAGTTTTATTAATATTGAAGAAATACTTTATTCTAAAATTTATTAAAAATCGTCTTTCCATTCTGATGTCTATTCTCATGAATTAATAATAACTGACTCTGTATCTGCAAAAGAAAACTGTAAACAAAGGCAATGATCTCTAATCTACAAATTCCTATAATCCGCACAACCTCTAGACAAAATTTTTGAGAGTTAGAGGGAGTTAAAAACTGTAAAACAAATGAAATGTTTTTTAGAGTAGTTCAATACTGCACTTTATTTTTCAACTTAAAATAGATAAATACAAACTATGCTTTTTTTTTTTTTTTAATCCTAGAGAACTTGCAGGAGAGTTTAAAAGTAGGTATATTACTTATTGATACAGTTTACCAGCTTCGAGTTTATACAAAAAATTGTATCCTTTAAAAAAAAAAGTGCAAATATTATGGTTAATTCCGTAATTATTATCACTTGTACTGTCTGAATGTATACTAATATGAGATAGTATTATGCAAAAAGTTCTAAAAATATCAGCATTGAAAAGTAAAAACCCATCACCTATATATATTTAGTGTTTGTTATAAAATAACTTATATATTTTTAATATTAATTGGATTATAGTTTAGATTTGACATTATATTTATGCTTTGAGTTTATATAGTTCATAAATTTTAATTTCGAACATCTGTTTTGTCTTCTGGTTAGTTTCTTCCATTTCTTCCGGTTTCTTCCATTTCTTCCAGTTTCTTCCGGAAGAAACCCAACCCTGCCTTTAATGTATAAAATAGCAGTCCTAGTGTTCACATTTTTTCAAAAAAAAGGGCAGGGTGGATTTACCGAAAAGGGTGTGAGTAATTTTTGTGAGTAAAATAAAAGGGCACATATTGATAGACAAAAGGGCACTTTCTTCACCACTCACTAAATGAATTATAAAATGGCTTCTTTACTTTGCTGCTGTACAAATTATTATTGACTTATATAAAGCACGTGCTGTCATTAATGGAGCAAGTAGGGGTGTAATTGTAGTTTGATGAGGGAATGATATCTATTACCAGGGACAACAATAAAGAGTGTTCTCATTTCTTTCGTTGCATACTATATAAATGTAGTATAATGGATAAATATTTATTAAAGTATGTTTAATAAATTTTCAATTCAAATAATCTAAATATACACGCTTTAATATCACTAGCAGGCTACGGCCGCTTCGCTGGCCACTATATTTAAATGAATCTCCAAAAGAATTGGATCATTATTTATTTTTCACATCACATTATAAATAAAAACTAAAATAATTACATTGGACCTATAATTAATTAATTCCTATTGGAAAATAATTATATTTGACATCGCTCTAGACCTCGCATCGGGTACTCGCTGACTACGGCAGCTCTTTCTCTGCCCGCACTGTATCGGGAGCAGGTTCCCACTGCCTGCAGAAATCTCTTTCCTATGTATTTCAATATGGGTATTTATTGACGATAGGTGGGTCTGCCATTATTTAAGAACTACAATTTTAAAGATAACTGTATCTCAGCGTCTATTAAATATTTTAGTTTTTGAACCAAGTATTTTATTGCTCATGCTATTTACGTATTACAATTTGATTCCGACCAATGTAATGAAATAAATTAAAATATAGATTTTCTTTCAGAAGGAATTAAATACATAAAAAAACAAATAAATTCCAATCAGTTTAATCCTTTTTACTATATACTACCATTATTTCCTGACAAATACTATAAATTAGAAGAAAAAAAAAACTTTTAAAGAAATTAAATTAACAAATGAAAAATAATTGTTGTTATACTACAAAAATTATACATAAACATAACTGTTATAAATACGTTTTTAAATTTAAATTTTAATATATTTAATTTTTTCTACTGCATTACCATTTTATTTTCAATAAATATAATAAATTAAAAAGAAAAAAAAGATTCGCCCTCAAATAAATGTATTAAACAAAAAATAAATTGCATAATATAGCCGTTGCTAAGATACGCAGACGATTACAATCGAAGAATAAATTCATGAAAAATGAAACATAAAAGCCAATGTTTAAAATCGAAAAAACATTAATTTAAAAAATTCAGATTCGAAATTCGAAAAAATCTCGATGAGGTGCACACCTGCAGGGTCCCAGGTACCTATATGCCAAATTTGGAAGCTCTGCGATCAGTAGTGTGTAGTATTGTTCATGTTTAGATAAATGTATTTATTTTCCTGTTGGAAAAAAAAAATAAACTCATATTTTTTTTTTTTTGGCAACAATTAAATTACGGATTAAATTTAAATGGCTAATTTTTTGCTATTATTAGCTTATTATTTTCATATTTTTATTAATTAAAAGAAAACTAAACAGAAATTCGAAATTCTGACTTCGATATGCACAATGATCCTTCGGGGGGCACCTTTGTGTTAAATCTCGTGACTGTCCGAGCTACCGTTTTCGAGAACAGTGAAATATATATACAAATATTGCTCACTTAATAGTATAAGATAGAAACAATTTCATTTACTTACATGTGGGAATGGGGACACAGTGAGGGAATAATATTTTGCATTTCAAATATATTTTAAAATTATATTTGAATTCCAGTAACCAAAGAATAACAGTTTATATGCATAAGGAATTAATATTGATAGTTCTGACAGATTTTTGTTTTTGTGATTTTAAAAATATGCCCTCAAGATTACTGGGACATGAAATGACCACTTTTCAGAGAATTACTCACATACAGAGTGCCAGTAAACCTGTCTTTCACAGTTTCACCCAAACCTACTTTCAATCTTCAAGTCTTCAAGGTCAGCGCCTCTACACTTTTGGAAAAAAAAAAGGGGGGTGTGGAGGGTTACTTTCAGGGTTTTACGATACACACAAATATATTTTTGTATAGTAATAGATAAGTATTTATTAAAAACCTCAATAATTGTGTTAGTTAAAGTTAATAGTTAGTTAAAGTTAACCTTGAATTTTTTTAATTTCTACCAGATGGCACAGAAATAACAATATTAAAATACAGACATGTTACTTATCAGCCTTTTTAGGCTTGAAAATTATTATTCTTGGGATCAATGCAAATCTGCATTAAAACTCTAACATATGTAGTGGGGGGGGGGGGGGGTCAGCTTGAATCTGTGCAATATATTATTAGCAATTTCTATGTGATTGGCTTTCTAGAAATGTCAAATTCAAACTTGGAGAAAATGAAAAATAAATAGTACTTCAACTACATTTTCCTAATGGTCTTGAACTACATTATTTTGCTAATCAATTGTCCCAGCAAACAATGCTTCTATAGAATAAACTTATTTTCAAGTATGTGTAATAATTTTGTCTGTTTTTTAAGCACTTACAACTATTTTAATTATAATTAATATGATATTTAATATAAGATTTATCGTTCTGATTTTGTTTATTGTGTATACATGTATGCAATCAGATTTAACATTATTTTTATTATTGTAAAATTTATATTGTGTCAGTTGCCCGATACCACTTTTGAGAGGGGGAGGGGGGGGTCGTGAAAAGTTCAGCCTTTTTTTCTGTAAGCTTGTACCATGTCTGAAAATATGAGAGGTTTTTTTTTTAAATTTATTTTAGTTTGTAATGTGTCTTTAAAATCTCTCTTAATATTTGGACTTGAGAGATTCTACACTTCATAAAAAATCAAACCTTCTTTCAAACCGTATCCTTGAAAATAACATTCTTGAATTATTTTGATTGAAATTTAGAATGTTTTTTTTTTTTTTTTTTTTGGGGGGGGGGGGGGGGATTTCAGAAGTCTGAATATTTTGTACAACCCTTCTTTATTTCAATTAATATGTGTTTGCCACCCATTGTGCTTTTATTATGGATTTAAAAAAAAAAAAAAAAAAAAAAAAAAAATTCTCATTTTAAGTAAAATGTTTGTTCTTTGTTATAGAATCTATAAGGCCCAGAAGACGAAAAGAAGTAAACTATAAAGAACCATGTGTCAACCGGTGAGTTTTGTGTTACAAATATTCATTATTTTTATTAAAAATATTTTGGGGTACTAAATTATTTAAAAAAGATGTTAAAAAGTATTGGATGTATTGTATATGTAATAACTTGGAGATGCAGCCATGTGTTTTATACTTTCAGCTTAGATTACTTAAACAATAATTCATAACTTTATTCTTAAATTCTGTCTATAGATGCAAAATTATCACCCTTAGATAGTTTTTAGAGTATATAAAAGTTCCTATACATTGAGACTTAGAGTCGTCCTGGGCCCATGGACATATCTCTGTTTGAATTCGAGCCGGGCCGGGCTTCGTTTTAATTTTTTGCTGCATACTCGAGCTGAGTTGGGCCTATGTTATAATTTGTCCAGGTCGTGTTGGCCTGGAAGTTTCTTTCACTTTCCCTCTTAATAAGTGAAGAATGTAAATTATGAATGTAACCGGGATTGTGTGGAAATTTACAATAGAAACTTTTGGTCAGAAATTTGAGGCCTAGGTTTTCAATATTTTGTGTTAAAATAATGTTAAATGCACTTAATAAAGCTTTAAGAATGCAGAGAAACAGTGGTTACATCATTATGAATTGAAACTCGTATGCAACTTTCAGTTTTATTTCAGGCAGTCTCGCAGTTGGATTACATAATTTTACAAAATATGCAGAAATATAGATACATTATAACACTTGATTGCATTAATGATTAAAAAAAAAAAAGTAAAAAACAAATTAGAGAATTTTATACAGATTTTATTTTTATATCTTAATCAACTTTATCCAATTCAGCATTTTATGAAAAAAAAAAAAAAAAAAAAAAAAAAAAACAATTTTAGAAAAATTTTAAAATTTAAAAAAAAGCTTTTAAAACTTTTTAGCTCAACAATTTTCTCGATTTTTAAATTTATTTTTAAAATAATAAAAATTAAATACAGGTCTTAAAAGACAAGTGAAAATTAAAAAAGTTTTTAAGTCCAGTTAACATTATGCAAGTTTCATTTTTCCATAATTATGTTTTTTTGTATTGAGTTGTAGTGAAAAAATAATAATAATGAGATTAATTAAGCAAATCGGGGGGGGGGGGGGGGGGGAATCATCGGCATTTCATTATGTAGTTTTTAAAAGTTATTTTAAGAAAAATATTTGAAATGAAAAATGGATTACGACCCAATGAAATAAAAATAAATGACATATTTGCATACATTTATTTTTCATTTCAATTTCTTTATGTAGAAAATTTCAAGCTTGTTATTTGAAAAAAATCAAATAATAAACTGAAAAGCTCATAACTTGTTCATGATTCTACTTTAAATAAACAAAAAGTATCTTCATCTAAATATTATCTTTCTATACCTTTTACGAATTTTCATTTCTATTTTGGTATATGGTCCCCATGCACAGCGTTCAGTTTTAAATTAAGTGTAATTTACTCAATTTTAAAGATAAAGATACAGGTACGTGGTTTTTTGCAATGATATTGCTGCATTATTATTATTATTATTATTTTTTTTTTTTTTCCTAATTGACAAAATTGTATCTTGAAGGGTTATTTGAAAATTGAAACTTTCTGGGGAAAAAAAAAAAAAAAAGGAAAATTATGGGAAGAGATTTTTATTAACATTGTCATTGCTGCCTTATTTTGAAAAACTTTTGCAATTTCCATTATCCAGTTACCTCTAATTGCTAAAGAATTAATTCACATTTTTTTATTTATTTTTTTTTTTTTTGGGGGGGGGGACCTCTTGTATGTACATATATATATACCCACAATTTAATACTCCGCTTATGTTTGTTACGACTGTTTTATCTAAAAAAAGAGTTGGGTCAAAGAGCGTAAGTTAGTGACTTTTCTTTGTCCTTCTTTTCAACAGTAAAAAATGATAACTTTAGTAAAAGAAGATTTAATGAAAACTATTAAAACTTTAATTGCTGAAACAAAATATGTAGTTCTCCCTTACCATTAACTAGTAAAAAGAGCAAAGTTCGACACAGATTTTTTGGAATGGGAAGACTAAGAAAAATCTGGGCTAAAATATGAAATAGACATTTATTATAGTTTAATAGCTCCATCCAATGTAAAGGATTTAAATATGTGGTGGAAAAAACATCAACTTAAATTAAAACAGCTATCAAAACTTGCTCAAAAAATTCTCTGTATCCCAGCAAAAAGTGCCAGTTGTGAAAGAAATTTCAGTACAGTTGGTTACTTAATAAATGAAAGACGAACAAGATTAAATGCAGAAATTATTGATGCATCTGTCATATTGCACAACATCGCTCGTTTTCATTATTTGACAAAACCAATTTAATATCCTTCCATTTATTCTAAATTATTCAATAATTTAATTCTTTCCCGTTGCGCGCCATATTTTGGCTTCCCAACGTCACATCAAAATTCCCTCCTGTTCCTTCTTTTGCGGACCCCTTTCTCCCTCCCGTTACGATGTGCGCGCTCGTGACGTACGCGTATTTATTTTTGAATTAAGCAAGTCTGGTCTAAGTGATCAATAGTTTTATAAATCGATATTTTATGCATTAGTTTGGAATATATTCAGCTATAATTTTCTTCTCTAGATTTTCCTCTGACTGGGCCAAACATTTCAAAATATTAAACAGGTCGGGGCCAAACTTTCAGTTGTCATATCTGGCTGGGCTAGGTAAGCAAAGCTTTTGCATGGGCCGGGCCTCAAAATTTTGGCCTGTACAGACCTCTATGATAGGCAGGGTTTAAACTGCCATTAGTTTTTTTAGCATTTTGCTAAAAGATATTGTATTTTGCGAAACTATGTCAGTAAGAATTTCGCTAAAAAGCTAAAACTTATTACTTCATAAAATAAAAGATTACTTCATAAAATATCTTTATATAACTACCTCTAGTTTTTATACAAATATTCGTTGACGGAAATTACAAAATCACTGAAAATATTGGGAATCATTATCTATTTAGTATATTCAAATTTAATTTCGACTTTTAATAGTTGAATTTAAATGCAAAAATATTTAAAAACATAATTAAGAATTTGCTTCATAGATGTATTCTGAGTGCTAGTATTACGTTTGTTGAAATCGAAACAAAATTTTGCTGATTCATTTTTCTTAAATCGCAATGTATGCTTGGTTAAAATCATCAGTGAACAAAACAAACAGAAAACAAAATTGGGGATAACCAAGCTAAGAAAAAGAAATCAATACTATTCAAAGAATTAATTTTCGAAAAAGCTAAAGTACTGCTTATATGTTTTAGCTAAAATGCTATAGAAACTTTTTTGCCAGGTTAAACCCTGATGATAGGCTTCATTAATCTTCAGACCCTAGAAATGTAAAAAGATTAGTGTTAAGTTGTGTAATATAACAGATTTGATTGTTAAAATATATTTTTTATAACTTTTTTGTGTATTTTTCCTTTCCACCCCCCACCCCCCCCCCCCCTAAAATATTTTATTTTTGTGTATTTCATAGATACAATTTTATGTATTAACATTTTATTAATTATTGCACATATTACATACAAATACAGGATGGATTTAGTTAAAAGCCCCATAGCTCACATAAACCAGCACATTTCATGAATCGTATCTATACCAAATTTAGTGGCTATCTATTCACCTATTTTAACATCAGAAAGCTGTTTATATAGCAAAAGTTTAATTACAATGACTCTGCACTTATATTTTCATAATTTTTGAGTTTAGTTAAATCATTAGGAAATTGTCAAAAACAGCAAACTCTTAGTTATCTGCAGTCTTCCTTGGCTTTTTTTTGTGACAATATATTATGATACATATTAAAAAAAAAAAAAAAAAAAATGTGATCATGTAGGATAATGAATGATATTCACAGTTGCCAAATAATCCAATTCTGCAGATAATTGGGAATTTACTGTAAGTCAAGTAAAAGTGTGTATACATTTTTTCTTTTTTAAAAGCATTCCAAATTCGGAATTCACTTACTTTTTTTTTTTAAATATATTGCAAAATGTAATACAGATTAATCCATTTTAGCTCTGTTCATAAATGCTCTTACAATATTTATTTTATAAGTTTCTTTTCAATTAATATTCATTTTCTAGGAAGATGCGTCGAAATTAAAAGGATTTTGCTTGAGGTAATTATTTTTATCATTTTTAATCTTATAATATTTCACTGTAATGCAGTTAACATTGTTATTAATTGTAAATAACAATTAATAATAATTAACAATATATATATTTTAAATATAATAAAGATGATCTATTAAGCATAGTAGAAGCCAAGCAACAGATACAAGATCACTGAAACACAAATGACCAATAAGATTAAAAAAAAATTTTATCAGTTCAGTGGATGAAATACACTAATGTAAAGAAACCAGATCTATTAATTAACAGCCTGCAAAACAAACGAATCAATAAAGTAACACAACAAATCTTAATTTAAAACCATAAACTTATCAAAATTAATGGAAAAACAACCTAAAAAACACAAGACAGGAAGGAAGGAGGCAGGCGGCAAGACTTGTGACTTGCCTGTGGGGTTAAACTAGTTTCATGCCGGCAACTCTCACCCAGCCTGCCACGACCAGAACAGGAACCATATGGATTTAAAAAAGCAAAATTTCAAAGCAGATGAATAACAATGAAACCACGAAGCAACAATGAAATTCACCGATTGATTAGATTGTGTTTAATAGTATAATTAAAATTTAAAATATAGTTGACAACTCAAAAAGGAAGAAAGTGAAATTTATTGGAAAAAGAAAGTTTTCATAGTAAAACAAAGTAAATGCAACAAGCCTTCTGCTTTTTTTTTTTTTTTTTTTTTTTTCCCATTTGATTTCACAAACCCACCCAACCATCCAGCCTTACAACACCACCCCACCTCCATAATCTGCCCACCCAACCACCACCTTTTTTATTGTCTTTCATTATTTTATAATTTTTTTGTTGATATACACAAGTACACAGCTTTTTTTCTTTTTAAATATCTGTATGAAAGAAGTATCTGTAATACTTGGAAATAAAGATTACTCAAGTGACTAACACATATTTAATGAAGAATTAAGAGACTGTATTTCAGAGCTGCCAAATTTTAGTCAGGCCAAAAAAGCCAGCTTTTGTTAAAATTATTTTTTCATTATTTTTTTATTTTTTGGAAAATGTTGATACACCTAGAACGTTAATATAATTAAATTATTACTGAAAAATAGTAATAATAGTAAAAATAATAAAAATAACAGTAAATCTACTGAATGAATAGAATTCTAAATGTATATTAATAAAATCAGACTTTTGTCTGTAAATTTGTCAGAATCAAAAATTTTTGCGATATCTTCACATTTCACACACCATGAAAGCCGAAAATGATTTCAGAAAATTTTGCCTGTGTGTCATCGTGTCTGTATGTCGCTTTTTTTTGTCCAGGTGTCACGCGAGAACGGCTAAACAGAATTCACACTTAGCAGAAATTTAGGTCTTTACTCAACTTAAAATTATATCTATCAACTTTTCAGAAATTCCTCCACGTTCCACCGTGGGGGGCAAAAGACAAAAACACATTTGTCCGGGTATCTCTTAAGAACAGCTGGACAGAATTCAACGGCACTTCACAGCAATTTAGGTCTTTACCCAACTTAAAATTATATCTATCAACTTTTCAGATATTCCCCCACATTCCCCCCAGGGGGACCAAATACAAAAACACGTTTGTCCGGGTATCACTTGAGAACAGCTGGACAGAATTCAACAGCACTTCGAAGGAATTTAGGTCTTTACCAAACTTAAAATTATATATCAACTTTTCCAAAATTACTCCCCTGGGAGAGGCAAAAGACAAATACATGTTTGTAAGCATAACTCGGCTCCTAATTACTTGACAGTAAAGAAATTGCACATGGGGAGACTAGACATGAGTACAAATAATACATTATCTGCATTTAGTAATTTTCAATTTTTAATTGAAAGGAAGGGGAAAATATTGAAATTTTCTGATTTTTGAGTAGATCTCTACCAAAAATGGAACAAATGTATTGTAAAAAGGCTATGTAACTTCCTTAGTATATTTCCAAAAACACATTTTTTTTTGGGGGGTGGGGGGGATTACGAGGGGGGCAAACTCAAAACACATCTTTTAGCTCTAAATTTGTCTTGAGAAATCTATGGGATCTGTGGTCATGAAATTTGGTGCGTAAATTGTTTATATGTATCCGACCCTTATTGTAACGGGATTTTACGAAATCCCCCCTTACCTCCTTGGTGTCGAGAGGGCTATAAACACGTGTAAAAACACGTTTTCCTGTAACTTAGCCACTGGGGAAGGGGGAGTAAGAATCGGGTAAGTTGCTGCCGAATGGGCTCCACGTTGCGAGCGAGAAAAATCTCTACCGAGCACAGCGGGAACTTTAACTCAGGTTAATTAATAATGATATGGGATTTTGACAACTCATTTCAGTATTGTGTCCAGCGAAGCAGGCAAAGCCTGCTAGTTTACAAATAAAGCGAAAACAGCACTCTTCATTAAAAACTGATTCTCTGTTCAGTAGTTCTCAAATTATTAATAAATAATTCTTATTAAATAACATTGATATAGGAAATAAAAATTACTAAATATTTTTTGCAGTTTTTATACTTTTTAACAATATTTCTGCATTTTCAACACGTAATTGTTACATTAATTACACAACTAATATTTTATGTCTCGGGTTTTGCAATATATATATTTTTTTTCTTTTAGAAATTGTTTAATAATTCTTTCAGAGAACTTGACTTTGTTTTTTACTGACTCAAATATCTTCCAAACTGAAAAGAAATAGCACTTTTCATCCAGGGCTCGACTTAGCCTAATTGGGGCCCAGGGCAAAAACTTCTTTGGGGCCCCCCTCTGCTTCACTACTTCAGTAATGAAGAACTGAACTTTATGGAGGTATTTAATTTTTTTACCTCACTATAGATATATAACAAGAACATTGACTAGAACCTAAAATAGCTATAAAGTCCCCCCCCCCCCCTCCAATGGTCTGGCGAAATATCGTTCTATCCATTTTATTTCTAATTGTTAACTTTGTCATCTAGCTGCAAAAAATTCACATCCTTGCTGACATTAGGGCGGAATTCAGCTAAATTTTCACAATTACGATGGCTCAATTAAGAAGGATTTTACACTGTACTGATATTTGTTTTTAAAGAGTTCATTAAAGAAGGAAATGTAAAATAAACTTTCTCTTGGATTTGGGGCCCCCCTCTGATCTGGGGGCCCGGGGCAACTGCCCCGTATGCCCCTGCCTTAGTCAGGCTCTGTTTTCATCTTCATTCCCAACTTCCACATTTTTTAAGAGAAGTGATTTTATTGACTGATTGATAAATCAGTAGCTAATCTAGTTGATTCTTAGATTAATTCCTTCCTGTTGTTAGCAATGTGTGCCATCCAAAATTAATAGAAGAAAAATGATTCATTTCTTAAAAAAAAAAAAAAAAATCCCAATAGGGACTGTGGAACATGGGTTAAGTGTGAAGCCTGTTCTAAATATTGTTTCATGCTACGATGACTATCTCCCTCTTTGTTTTTGGAAAGGTTTCTTATGGTGTTCATTGAGACCACATTTATTGGTCTTTTGCATTTTAAAAATGTTAAATAAATTCTGCATTGTAATAGATAGGGGAACGTAATCCTGAACATTTACCTGAATTTCTTGATGTTTTTACATATTTTGAAGTGTGAGGAATCCGAAAATCACAAAATTGATCCTTCAAAAGATCGTTCGTTGGTTAGTTTGTTTTCTAACTATCTCAAAAACAAATGATTTATACAGAGCTCAAACCAGTTTTGAAATATCACTTGATACTGGTGAGAACCCTGTTGATTTGCAATATACAAATTTGAAAATTTCATAAGTTATTTAAAATTTACTATTTCATTTCTGGATTTACTATTTATTTCTGAAAAAACCCAGGTTTTTTTCCAACCCTGAACCTTACAGCAATCTTTGTTAATCTAAACTTGTAACATGTGGTTAATACGAAAGTACAGTCGAACCTCCTTAACGTGAACACGCTTAACAAGAATTACTTTTAACATGAACTGTTTCCACAATCCCCGTCAAAATAAAGATTAGTGTAATTATATGAAGATTAGTTATTGACAGCATGAACTACTGATAACATGAACAATTTTTTTGTTCCCTTTGAAATTCATGTTAACAAGATTCGACTGTACTAAAAAAAAAAAAAAAAAATCCCATATGAAATTATTTAGTATTTCTAAAGCAATTAATAGCTTCTCTCTTCTGACAAAAAGCATATATTAATATGCACCTATACAGATTTTATATATTTTCAATGATATTTTCTTCCCCCATGAAAAATGTATACACCGTGTAAAATGATATTTGTGACTTTGACACACTGAAAATATCACAAATAAAATTCAAATTGCTCAAGTATGATCACATCATGAGAGCTAATCTCTCATTCAAATGGTTCTGAGGCAAATATATTCATAGATCTTAGACTGGCACAAAGAAAAAGTAGTCAGTCAATATTAAAAAAGAATGTGTATAAGCTAGTGTTTCTTCTTTGACTTTAGGCAGTGGTACAATTACAGCTTTTTTTTTACTTTCTGAACACTATATTGAGGAAAGTATTATAATCATGTCAAAAATCCGAATTTGATATTTTGATAATTCTATACGTTTATGATGAGGTCCCCTGGGTCCGTTTTCACTATTTTTACGATGATGTATATGTATGTATGTGTGTGTTGTGTGTATGTATGTGTGTGAGTGAACACGCTAGTGTCTAAACGATTTGTTCGAATAAGCTGAAAGTTGGTACGTGTATTGTAAGTTACCCTGGTACGAACCCTATTGATTTTGGTGAATCTAGCACTTAGTTTTTTTACAGGGACACCAGAAAAAATTCTTTATCATTATCGCCTATGGGGCCAAATTTTTAAAAGTATGATAATGCCTAAACGCTTTATTAATCTGAGCAAAAAATTTGTATACATGTTATAGGTCACAGTTGCATAAACTGTATAGATTTTGGTGAGTTTAGCACTTAGTTTTTTTACAAGGGCACAAAGAAAAATTCTTTATCATTATCGCCTATGGGGCCAAATTTTTAAAAGTACGATAATGCCTAAACGCTTTATTAATCTGAGCAAAAAATTTGTATACATGTTATAGGTCACAGTTGCATAAACTGTATAGATTTTGGTGAGTTTAGCACTTAGTTTTTTTACAAGGGCACAAAGAAAAATTCTTTATCATTATCGCCTATGGGGCCAAATTTTTAAAAGTACGATAATGCCTAAACGCTTTATTAATCTGAGCAAAAAATTTGTATACATGTTATAGGTCACAGTTGCATAAACTGTATAGATTTTGGTGAGTTTAGCACTTAGTTTTTTTACAAGGGCACAAAGAAAAATTCTTTATCATTATATGGCCTATGGGGCCAAATTTTTAAAAGTGCGATAGCATCTAAACGCCTAATTCAATTGAGCTGAAAATTTATATGAATGTTATAAATCACTGTTGCACTAACTATGAGCATTTTGGTGAATCTAGCATTTATAGGTGTTTACAGGGACCCAACGAAAAATTCTTTATCGTTATGATCTATGGGCCAAAGTTCAGTAGCGTTCAATAAAACACCGTGTACTATAGGGAGAAAACACTCAAACACTCTATTATGGTTTTCTCTCTTTTGATTGTTTAACAACTCCTCTTTCTTTACTTTATCTACAAAACTGTTAATGACTCAATGTTCGGAAAGTCGAGTAGAGTCACTCCAGATTTTTTTTTTAACCAATCATAAACGATATTTAGAATGAACATGTGTTTAATAAAAAAGTAATATGTTTGCGATATCTTTTTATGTATATATATATTTATTGTTGTGTATATCATTTCTCAGTTTTAGTTATATGAATGTGACTAAGTTATCAAATTTTCCTGTTTCTTTCAGGTTGTTTTATATTCCAGTGCCTGTAAATTGTTAGCAAGAGGTTCTCTATTTTATCATTTTAGAATTGTGTATTTTTTATAGATAAATATACTTATATGTAATGTGATACTTTTTATTAAATTTATATTTTATGTATTTTATAAAATTGTATTTTTTTTCCTCTTTGCTTCAATCCCGTTAACCAGATGTGTTATATACTGCAAGTTTTTATGGACCAGAATATTGTCTTGCTTTTAGCAGGGTGTCTAGCAGTTATGGAAAATTTAGGAAATAATCAGGATATTTTATTTAATGTTAAGGAATTTTGACAAAATATCGTGACATTTTTTTTTTTTAATTGTTAAATTGTCCGACTTCATTGCTAAATTGTTCGCTAATGTTGTGAAATTTTCATGGGGGAATAAAGAGAAAATGATAAAGCAGGGTTCATACTCATCAGGGAAAATCTGGAAAACAGGGAATACTCATGGAATTTGGAATTTGTTAAAAAAAAGTCAGGAAAAATAAAAATTTTCATTAAAAGTCAGGGAAAATCAGTTATAAAACCTGGAAAAACAATTTTTTTTTTCTTTCAAGCTATGTTTTTCTTGTTTAGTTTTGTATCAAAATTTAAATGATTAAGTAATGTGAAAATACGCATGTAAATAATGATTTCTACCTGAATTTCTAGCATGATCGGCAGTAATATGGCATCATACAGCGGAAGTAGCTGTATTTTGTCCTGTCTAGAGAAGCGTTTCTTGTAATATGTTGCTAATATTTTCTTGAAAATTGTCTGGGAACTCAGAGAATTTTTCCCCCATATTCGAGTATGAACCCTGTAAAGAATAGTCTGGGAAAGTCAGGGAATTAGGAAAAGTTCAGATTTTATATACTCAGTGCAATGGTAACCTTCCATAAACAATTGTTCTGAGACATGACATGGTATATTCCTATTATTAATGAATCACATTGATAAAAGATGTTAATATTTATTTATAGAAGGGGGGGTCATTTTTAATCCAGCTTTAATGTAAGACTTTTACTGTGTTTATTTCTACTTCTGCTTGATTAGATTAAAGTATAAAAATGGAGCTTAAATATCTTTTCTGAAATCAAGTAAATTTTTGTTAATGAATAGAATTGCAGTAAAAAATGTAATTTTTAACCCATACCCAACGTAAGCTTTTTGCACAGATGCTTTTCTAGAAACGGAGTAATTTGATTTTTTGGGATGAACCATTGCATGCAGCTAAGCCTAATTGTTAATGAGAATTCAATCCGTTAGTCTTTTTTGATGAATATTTTTGAAATGGACAGATATATATTGCAAATTTGCATCATACACATTCAGATAAAAAAAACATAAAATTTCTTTAAGAATATAAATATTTTAAAAAAACCTTACTTAGCCTTCATCGACTTGGTTGAATATTTTTAGTGGGGGTGCCACTCATGTCACTGGCTTCATAGGTACTGAAGTTACTTGATACTGAGCATCACATTAACATCAACGTAATCAGTATCAAATAACTTCAGCACCTGTGAAGCCGGTGATAAGAGTGGGGGCACCCCCACTGAAAATATTCGGCCATGTCCATGAAGCCTAAGTAAGGTTTTTAAAAATATTTATAAGTTTAATGTTTCATGCTTCTACGTTATTTTAAAGTTTCTTTAAGATTTTCATGTAAAGTTGCTATTTCTTACTTGATTAAAAAACAAAGAATATTCACATACATTTGAAATTTATATGTGAAGTGATAAACTATTTTTTAAACTAAGAATCATTTTCAAAAGTAGTGCATTTTATTTTGCTGGTTTCATAAAAAAGATTAAACATTTACACTTATATAAATATTTTCAAATACAGTATTTTAATTAATTAAATGAGAAACCTTTAAATGTACCTCATGTTTCGTGAATATTTTCATCTGGGCGCCCAGACCTTCTCAAACGATCATCTGTGCTGGATCTCTTCAAATTGCGGTCTTTTATGGGTTCTATCAGCTGATTCCACAATCCGGTTTGGTGCCATTGAAAAGAAAAATGAAGAAATTACAATAAATTTTGAAAAAACCAGAAAGATAGCTAACTACAATAACCATAATTACGCTATGTTTAGAGAAGCAATAGAAATCGCAACCACACCGGAAGTATGTAATGATAGTGACGCAGTGGCACCAAACCGGATTGTGGAATCAGCTGATAGAATCCATAACAGATGATCGTTTGAGAAGGTCTGGGCGCCCAGATGAAAATATTCACGAAACATGAGGTACATTTAAAGGTTTCTCATTTAATTAATTATGTGTAAAGTACTTCGTTTTAATTTAAATTTAATTTACAGTATTTTAATCAAAATATATAAAATCAGTAATAATATTAAAAGACAAATCAATATTAAATTTTAAAATGTTTGTTTCAAAATAAGCAGTGTGTTATATTTATTATTACATTGATTAGTATGTATGAAATTCTATATGATCTAATGATATATACAGAAGCTGTTCGTACATTTTTTAGACATTTTTGCTTTGATATTAAAAAAAATGCTTTTATTTTATTTTTTTTTAACTGCAATTATATTTTTGAAAGTATAAATTATAGTCTGTTACTTTGCAGTTTTGTTTTCGTGCAAAAATAGCATTTAAAAAAAAAAAAAAAACAACCGATGGAAGGCTTCCATTCATTGTTTGTGATCTTTCAAATGAAAATTATTCATATGTAGTGATTAAAAATACTGTGAAAGCTATGTTTTTTCAATATCTAAAGTTACGATAGGTAATATTGTCAACAAGAAAGGATAAAAATGCCGGAAGTTTGGCTTCAAGTGGAAAAATTGTTCCAAATGCATATATCCAAAGAAAAAATGTTTCGAATATTGCAAAGATAACATCTTTAATGTTAATAGGCAATCCCCCATGTCAAAAGATAATTGCAAAATTATTAAAATGTTCAGTTTTAAGTATAAACAAAGGGGTTAATGCTGATTTGAATCTTAAAAAGGCGAAGAAACACAATGTACATAATTAAATTAAACAAAAAAAAAAACCTTATTTTAGCTTTACCGATGGGACACTTTTTGGCGAAGTACTTTCTTATTAGAGGGCCCCCCCTCATCCTCATCGTCGGTCACTCCATTCTGTGCGCTTCTGAAGATTTTCTGTAGGTGTTTTAACTTCTTTTCTCCTTTCTCAGGATATGGCGCCAGGTGGCGTCTATACCTGTTGCTGGTTGGTCCAGGTTGCATGCATTCGGTTGGGTGATAATTTCAATGGTTTCTCGAAAAAGTGCATAGTGTGACTGTTATAGTTCGCGATTTTTTCGGTATTTTTAAAATCTATTTCGATATTTTCATTTTTATATGTTTGTGCTAGCGCGGTGCCGTATTTGCCAAATTTTATATCGTTAGTATGTTCCTTAATTCTTGTGTTAATTTTTCTCTCATGCATTCCTACATAGCAACCGTTGTTATTGTTTGGATATTTAAAAGGGATCTTGTAAATGCTGGTGGATTCGAAGGGGGGGAATGTTGTCTTTATCGTTTCTGATTATTTGATAGATATTTGGGTTTGGTTTAATTGGAAAGTTTACATCTAGTTTGCTTGCGATATTTTGAATTTTCACTGCGGCTCCGCGATCGTAAGGTATTGCGATGATTTAATTTAATTAAATTTGTAGCTTTATATGTTTAAAATCGTAAATACAATGTACATAGTCTTTCTGCATGACAATGCCAAATGCAGAATGCACTGTACAATTATTTATGAGAAGCATTTATCTGGACAAAAGTGGAAAAATGTTGCCACAGTAGATTTAAATGAGTGTAGCCAAATGACTGCAATAAAGAGAGATCCAGTTACTATCATCCAAGAGAAGAGAAAAATATTAAAACAGAGCTCAAAGAATGTAAACAAAATGTTTCAAAGGGATTCTTGAATAAAATGCAAATTAAAAATGTAAAGAAAAACTCCACACATTATCAGAAACCTATTTTATATCTAATTTTCAAGTATGAAATACTTTCACATTATCCACAGTGCCATCAATCAGTAGAACTGCATCGAGGCAAAGCAAGCAACCATACATAAAAATTTACTGTTAATTTTGTGGAAGTGTGTGTATGTGGGGAAGGGGGGGGGGAGAGAAACGAGTATCAAGGTCATACACAGTGTTGCCAACACAAACATTTTTTCCCTGCTAAAAGTACACATGAAAATTCCGCTAAAATTTCAATTGCACATAGTGTAGCACCAGTGCAATATAAAATCCAATCCGCTAAACCTTTATATTTTCCCATTGATTGAGTCCAAAATCTGCTAAATTTAGCGGAAATTCCACTAAATTGGCAACACTAGCCATACACTTCACTGCTAAATATCCTGTTGTATCATCTATGGATATTTTCACTTTTGGACTTCTTTTAAAAAGCAGGTTGTCCAGATGTTGATGTACTACCCTCCTTGCACTTTGGAAAGCTGTTCAAGAGGAATGTAATAAAATACCTCTTCTTATACTAGAAAAGGCTTTATTGTCGTAGAAAGTTAGTAAACAATAAAAGTTATGAAATAGAACATTTAAAATGCAAAATATTTCTTAAATACGATGAAAATTGTCTAAAAATTGTGCCTCTGTATAGTATAATTTAGAAATTATGTTTTGCTATTATATTATATAATAGGATATTACAGCATGTGTGATTCAACAAGTTTAATAATCTTTCTGTATATAATATATTTTAAAACAGTTTTCAATGCATAATTAACATTACACATAGTCTTTGCATTCATAATATGTTTGCTTTGTTAGAGATTTTTTTTTTTTTTACAAACAGAAGTGTCAGACAAAGCCAAATTATTGAATAAATAATAATGACAAACAGATATATTGTATTGCATTATGAAACTATTTTTATCGTGATTTGCTGTATTCTTAAATATGTATGTATGTATGTTCGGTTTATGGCATCGGGTGTTGCCTTACGACAGAATCCACAAGTCTGTGCCAGGTCTTCCGGTCATGGGTCCACTCTTCTTCCAGACCCCTATCCCTCATCGCTTTTTTTATGTTATCCATCCAGGTCTTTCTTGGTCTTCCTCGTTTTCTTTTCTGATTTGGTATATAAAGCAATTTTAGGCAATCTTTCATTGTTCATTCTTTTAATATGACCAAACCAGATTGTTTTTTTTTTAACCTCATCTAATATGGTTTCCTTTATTTTCATCGTTTCTCTCATTTCTCACTCTCTCCATTCTTGATATCCTGCATGATCTTCTCAGGGCATCCATTTCAACAGCAGCCAATTTCTTTTTTTCCGTCTCCATAATTATTCTTAAATATTGTAAAAAATAAATTTATTTTCTATTTAATTTAATGAAAAAAAATCTATGTACTTATATTAATATTTATTACAACAATGCATACTATAATTGAAGAATTACTTATTACAAAAAAAAAGAAATCATTACTTAGCAAACAAATTGGAGTCTCCGTAAAACCGCAAGAACTTAAAAGTTTGGAAAAGTTACGATTCATCTAAAGTCATATTTTCTTTTCTCCCCGATTTAGCATAGCGCAAGTGCAGCACTTCGTCTCTCCTTTGGAATAAATGGAGCACACAACAGGTGATTTAAGCGCATCGTCTCTTTGGTATCTCCTTTGAAATGAAAAGCCAGTACGTAACGTAGCACAATTCATATAAAGCTAAATCGTAAGGCGGCTTTTGCACTTATTGTTAAATCGTTATCGCTAAATTGATAAAACTTCCCTTGATATATTAACTCGCAAGTGCATCGAGGTAACTTGATGCCTAGCTAACATCGGATATTTATGTCTAAATCGATGCAGCATTACATCGTCTTTCTGAAATTTCGTACTAGATGTTATCTTTAAATCGGATCGCCGATTTTAGCTGTAAATTGATTTTTGCATTACATCGATGTAACACCCAGTCCTAGTGTCCATATTTAGTCAGCTTATTGTTAATTTGTGTAGACTTAAGGCAGGGTTCCCACTGTCCTTGAAAGTCCTTAAGAAGTACTTGAATTTCATTTTCTTTTTCAAGGGCCCTTGAAAGTACTTGAATTTTGTGCAAAGTCTTTGAAAATCCTTGAATTTTCCACTCCAATAGACAGGCTTAGCGCAAACTCTGTCAAGGCTAAACTGTCTCAATCTCCACATGCACACTCCATTGTCTAATATAATGATTTTGTCATAAAATTCTTATTTCATTGTCTTGCTTTTGCATATAGTTTCAACTTTTTTTTTTTTGCCAGTCTCATACCTGTTTGATGGACTGGTCATTAATTTTGAGCAGAAAGTGACCAGACCAGGACTCAAACCTAAAAACTTTGGAATAATCATAATGATTCCAAATCTTGAACTAATCGTTTTTTGACTCTTGTAAAAGTTGATTTGGTCAATCCATCAAAAGTGTATTGTGAAAACAGGCAAAGTTATTCTAATTATAAAAAAAAAATATTACTAATGAAAGTAGTTACTACAGTTTTGTGTATATGCCTTACATTCTGTGATTTTTCCCTAGTCCTTGAAAAATTTGAAATAGGTCTTGAAAAGTCCTTGAATTTTTTTCTTTTTTAAGAGTGGGAACCGTGTAAGGATGTGAAGACTTAATATCTCAGGGTTCATACGCCTCAGGGAGAACCTGACAATCAGGGAAAACTCAGGGAAAAAAATTGGTCATAAAATCTCAGGGAAATCTCAGGGAAACTTTCAAAACAAGCACCAAAACCTGGAAAAACAGGGATCTACTCTGGAAAAAGCTGATACTCGTACATTTCCGTGACATCATTATGGAAATCCGATAAGACATGCCTACTAACATCATGCTGATCCAATGAAAAACTGGGCACGCTTTTTGCATAATGAACAATCATATCTTGAAATTAGACACACCTTTCCTGTCTCTAAGAGATTCTTTAACTTGATTTTTCTCCATGGTTAATTTGTTTTCATTCGATAATTGGCATCTGACAGCAGCTTTAAATATTTTGTTTGTTATTCAGTCTTACTGATGCAATGTGCACTTGCTTAGCTTAGTTATTTTATTAGCTTAGGCATTTTATTTCATTTCTTTGTGAGATGGTTTGAATTATAATTAAAAAGTAATTATTATCGTGAGTTGGAAAACATCG
Source organism: Salticus scenicus (assembly GCA_963930645.1). NCBI lineage: Eukaryota > Metazoa > Arthropoda > Arachnida > Araneae > Salticidae > Salticus > Salticus scenicus. The sequence goes on along the minus strand of OZ005649.1, from coordinate 401,947,748 downwards.
TTTAATCTGGACTGGGCAGATAAAAACTTAAATCCACATCCACAGTTTGCATTTTGGGTCGAAAGTGCAGATACTAGATAGTGACCCTTACAAAGCACAATGCGTTTAATAATCATTGGCTAATCAAATTTTTTGAAGCATTCGGTGTAAGGGCAAATTTGTATGTAAAGTAATTAAGTTTCCAAGTGTTTGTTATATATATACACATTTCCAATTCTGATTAATATTTTGTTTTGTCTGAAAAGGATTTTAAAATAAATTATTCAGATGCAAAGCATTCTAGGCAATTAGTTTGCTACTTTCCCCCCCCCCCCCCCCATTTTAGAAAAGGAGGGGGATTAAAATAAACATCACTAGTTGTTGATATGGAAAAATTGATTCTGTGAACTAACTCAGGGAAAACTCAGGGAATTTTTTTTCTGAAAATGAGTATGAACCCTGTATCTTAAGAATGAATAATGGTTAAAAAATTTAGACCTGTTTTAAAATAGTATCTCTTAACGATACTGGTGATTCAATGATCCCCTGATTTCAATGTTTTAATTTGTAAACTTTGTAAATTTATACAAAATTTAAAATTTTCATAACATAGCTGAATAAAAATTTCACATAAATATGCTTTTTGAGAATTATTGCATGATACATTAATGTGTTAAGCTTTGTGTGGTTGTTTCACACCAGATTTTTTACATACTCATGTATGGGGACAGATATGGGGGTGGGGCAAGTATTCCTGCATGCTATTTTATCACTAATTTGATGCAGAAATGTGTAACAAATGTCATTTGACTTTGAATCAAGTGCACTTTTTTAATTATGAATCCAGTTTTTCAATGTGAAAAACTCATACAATGCACTTCTTTTTTTTTTTTTTTGCAAATAGTTTAACCTTATTTCAAGTTTTGCTTCTAGAATATAGAATACTTATTGTCACTGACAGCCATATTCATTCTATGGGGAAATTTGTATGGAATGACTCATTCTTCTTTTTTTTTTTTTTTCCTACTCAATGTTTATTTAAAAAAAAAAAAAATAATAAAATACAAACCTTAAACGAGTTCTTGTTCTCCCAAAATTAATCTTTTAAATTTTAATTATTTCATTTTGAAACACTAAAATCAGAAAAAAAAATAAATTGCGCATTTTTTAGCTAGAAAATGAAATTTTCAGAATTAAAAAATTTATTTATTTTACCAAAACTAAATGCAAAGTTGGTGTACAAACGATAAAGAGACGATAAGACTTCTTCACACACCATAAATTTTAAGCCAGCACAACTGGTTTCGAAAGGATGTAGCCTTCCTTCATCAGGTGCAAAAAAACACGTGCTACTGCTTTGGAGGCAAAAGCAAGACTGAAAGCAGGGCAAAATCCAGAGGGGGAGGAGCAACACAAACAACCAATAGGAAGCATCATGCAGGACTAATCAGAGAGGAACACACATGCACACACAAAAACAAAAGGAGGATGGGAAGGAATAATAATTTTTTCAGAATTAAAAAAAGAATTAATAATTTTCAGAATTAATAATTTTCAGAATTAAAAAATTTATTTATTTTACCAAAACTAAATGCAAAGTTGGTGTACAAACGATAAAGAGACGATAAGACTTCTTCACACACCATAAATTTTAAGCCAGCACAACTGGTTTCGAAAGGATGTAGCCTTCCTTCATCAGGTGCAAAAAAACACGTGCTACTGCTTTGGAGGCAAAAGCAAGACTGAAAGCAGGGCAAAATCCAGAGGGGGAGGAGCAACACAAACAACCAATAGGAAGCATCATGCAGGACCAATCAGAGAGGAACACACATGCACACACAAAAACAAAAGGAGGATGGGAAGGAATAATAATTTTTTTTTCCGTTTATTTTTATTTATTTATTTATTTTATTTTTTTAAATTAATATTATACTAAAAAGTAAATTTAATAAAATTTATTATTATTTTTATTTTATTAATTAGAATTATTTAATTATAACTATTATTGTGTTATAAACATAATGAAAATTATTTAATTGAATTAAACAAATTTTTCCAGGCTGTGGACAGCTAAGTGGAATCAGATTTTTCATTGACAATTTTATCACGATTAAGGTGAATAGCTAAATTTTCCAAAAAATCCAGTTTCGGAAACGTGTTTAGCATGGAAGATAATTTTGGCCCAGTGGGGTATCTATAATGTCCCTTGTAATAATTGTGATTTATCTTATATTGGTCAAACAAAAAGAAATCTTGAATGCCGTTTACGTGAACATTCTCGGTATGTTGTTAATCAAGAAATTTCTAAATCTTCTATTGCAAAACACAGTTGGGAATTTGATCATAGTTTTAATTTTAAGAGTGCCAAAATTATCTTTCATGCCAAACACGTTTCCGAACTGGATTTTTTGGAAAATTTAGCTATTCACCTTAATCGTGATAAAATTGTCAATGAAAAATCTGATTCCACTTTGCTCTCCACAGCCTGGAAAAATTTGTTTAATTTAATTAAATAATTAAATAATTTGTTCGCAAGGATAAGTATTGTACATACCAAAAGCAGTCCAACTAATTTGAAGTTGGACTGCAAACATTGCAGTTTTTATTTACAGATGGATACTAAAAGTTGGTTTTAGCTATTTACATGATTGTTCAGTTTTAGTATAAAAAAAATTTAAACATTGAAATTGAGAAGAAAAGGAAAATCATGGAATAAAACATAAACAATAAAACGATTCACTAAAAAGTACAATCTGAATAAAATCCAGATTATAACACTTTGACCTCAATGGGTGAACTTAAATGAATAATATTACAGTCAACAATCAAATAAAAAAAAAATATATAAAAAATTTTTTTGTTTGTGCATTCATTTTTCTTTTTGATATAAAAATATATATTTATTTATATGGGAATAATAAATCTGAATTTTATTTTATTATTCAGGCGTAAATAAATGTATTTCCTTTTATATCAGAAAAAAAAAAAATAAAAAAAAAATAATGAATAAATATCTTTTGGCATCAATGTGTTTTTCTATTTAATCATTGATTAATAACTCCCATTAGCAGACTTCGAAAGGGAGGGAGTTCTCAATTCAAACTCTATAATTTATTATTAATATTATCTGTTAACTTATAAATTCTTAACAAATACACTTTTTTGTTGTTGTTGTAAAGGTCCTCATCTGAAAAAAGTCCCATTATATTATTATATTTAAGATCTAAACAAAATACAAGGTACCCACTAAAGTATTTTCCAACTCTGAACGGCTGCAGCTATAGTCATAAAAATGATATGTAGGTATAGGTATACTAAAGTGGCCATGTGCTATGAGATGCAACTGCTTACAGTGCCGCCTATTAGAAAGCTGCAGAGTTAATGTTCCTATCTCAAAAGCTATACAAGGTGGGGGGGGGGGGTGAATTACAAAGTTGTAGAGCATAACTATTCATCACCAAATACCTTTATTTTTTATCTTCAAACTTCTGTGCATCAGCTGCAATGCACTATTGTATCCTTGTAAATTTCATTTGTACTTTACGTTGCACATGTTGTAGCATAGCTGGTGGCACATATCCTATGTAATGTTTAAAATGCTGTTGCTGTAAGCGGTCACATCAATTAGCACAGTTGCTTTTTTATACCTTGACATCAACTTTATTATTATAGCTGCAGCCGTTCAGCAGTTAAAAGGGTGGGAATGCATTTTAGTGGGCCCCTCTATTTCCCTGTTTTTGTTTTTTGTCATCTGCTAGCTTTTTAATGAATGCTCTGATTTTAATACTTGTTGGATTTCATTAAAAAAAGCTTGACCTGATAAAAATTCCTTTGTTAAATCATTAGGATTCAAACAAAAGATGTTTGTCTATTTTCATGCTTTTTTGGTTGTTTTTGATTTGACCACATATAAATCCTTAACAGAAGCCCCAGTTTTAATACTTTTGATTGTTAGAAAGGTCTTAGCTGTAAAAGAAATTTGTCTTTTTGTATGTTCCTGGGGGGAGAAGGGATGTTTGTTGATCTATAAATTTTTAATGGATACTCAGATTTTGATACTTTATTTTTGCTAGAACAGGGTTCCCACGGTCCTTGAAAGTCCTTAAGAAGTACTTGAATTTCATTTTCTTTTTCAAGGGCCCTTGAAAGTACTTGAATTTTGTGCAAAGTCCTTGAAAATCCTTGAATTTTCCACTCCAGTAGACGGGCTTATCGCGGATTCTGTCAAGGCTAAACTATCTCCATCTTATCATGCGCACGCCATTATCTAATATAATGATTTTGTCATAAAATTCTTATTTCATTGTCTTGCTTTTGCATATAGTTTAACTTATTTGTGTTTTTTTTTTTTGCCAGTCTCATACCTGTTTGATGGAGTGGTCATTAATTTTGAGCAGAAAGTGACTAGACCAGGACTCAAACCTAAAAACTTTGGAATAATCATAATGATTCCAAATCTTGAACTAATCGTTTTTTGACTTTTGTAAAAGTTAATTTGGTCAATCCATCAAAAATGTATTGTGAAAACAGGCAAAGTTATTCTAATTGTCAAATGAAAGTAGTTACTACAGTTTTGTGTGTATGCCTAGCGTTCTGCGATTTTCCCCTAGTCCTTGAAAAATTTCAAATAGGCCTTGAAAAGTCCTTGAATTTTTTTCTTTTTTAAGAGTGGGAACCCTGTAGAAGTCTTGGCTTGTAATGATTTTTGTGCATATTCCGGCAATTCATGCTAAATTTTCAGTGCCATAAACTTAAAATTGCCACTTTTTTAGTTGTGCCACTTTCCTTGCTTTTTTACAATATGCCTTTGAGCATCTTCCCATGTCCTGCGACTCCAAAAACCAATTGTCATTTAAACTACTAAAAATAAATTGAAAATCAGGGCTCCTATTCCCCCTAAAATTCCTGAATATGTCAATCACTCCTAAAATTCCTAAAATTTTTCTACATTTCTTCCATGATCCTTAAAAAAATTCATTTCTACCTGATCAAGACTAAACTAGATCTGGTGTTCAATACTCCTACCACAGTGTGGATACAATCAGCTTGTAAGAGTGCCGTGTCTAGTTCAGCTTTGATTGCAGTTTGTCTCTCCTAGCTACGGAGAATTGGGGTTGAGGATGATACTAATTTCAGTCTGGTTCATATCGATTGCAGAATCAACAAAATCTGTTGAGTTTACCCCATGCATGTCCAATTTATTATCTCAAATTTCATTATGGTTATATGTATTTGTATCTACATTAAAACATAGTGGAAAGACAGTACAAAATTCCAAGATTTCTGGTTAGAAAAAGAATAGGATTGTGTTTTGATGAAAGAATGGTTAGCAGTTGTAAATAGTGATATTTATTCTGCTAAATGCCTTTTATGCTATGAAACTTTTGGGATTTCAAACAGTGACACATCAGGCAAATGGCAGCACACAACAAAGGTAAAAACATGTAAAATTCTGTAAAAGTTTTTAAAATCAAATACAGTAGGTAACCAATTATCCAGTATGGTTTTTACAAGACTATTCTGGATAACTGGTTGCTCATCAAAGCAAGCCTTATTAATCAGAGTTTTAAAATGCATATGGTTTTCATTTAAAATAAATATTTTAAATCAAAAGTTAACATTTTTTATCAATTAATCAAATTTAAATACTTAATTAACCTGAATTTTTTTTTTTTTTTTAATAAAAGTATTAAAATAATTTTTAATCAAGATAAATTATTAAACAAAACGTAAGTAATAGTAAACGTACTAGTAATTTCATAGAAACTTAAATCCCGAATTGTGAAGGATATTCACTGCTCTACGTCGATGTTACTAGGGGATCAATTTTATATAATGATAAACATTAAAGGAAACAAAAAGATGGCTCATTCGAGACAACAGCATAGCTATCGGTCTCGGATCCAATTTGTAAAAGAACAACAAATTTTATTTTATTTTGCGCTGACTTCAAAAGTCTGGCAAAATAATTTTTTTATACTTTTAGGTGCAATTTGCAATTCTGTTTTACGTCAATTTTTAATTTATTTTTAGTAGTTCGAATAATAATTGCTTTTTGGAATATCTTCTATTTTTCTCTAAAAAGAAAAAAAAAAAATCTTTTAAATTAATTATCCAATTGAGCTAATATATATATATATATAGCATTAACTAGATTTTTTCTTGATTAAGTTTTGGGGGTGAAAGCTTGAACCGTAACTTTGCAGAATCCTAAGAAATCCTAAGAGATTTACCAGCAGACTTTATACATATACACTCCTGTTCAAAAGCTTAGCAAGATTTGCAAACAATCAGTTTTTTTCAAATTAAAAATTATCTCTCAATGAAATGTTTTCAAACAGTGGGCATTTAAAGAACTGGGTCATCCTCGTGTTTTTCAGTGAAGATTGGTTTCAGACAACAATTAGGGGGGCGGTAACAAATTGAGCAAAATTAATAATGTTTGTGATCACCCTGTATCGTTAAGTGAACGAAATGAACTGTAACTTTAGAATATGTTAATAGAGACCCAGTTCAATTTGTGGATAGATTTGTGTGATGATAGCATGTTAAAAAAAGGAAGATATAAGCATTTATTTTAAAACTCAAAAAAAAAAAATCAACATGTTTTTTATTTATAATCTACAGAGCTTTTAACGAAAATTATTCCCACTTTCAGATAAGTTGGAAAAACACTTTTGAAACAATATACTGCAATCGGAATACAAATATCAAATATCTCGTGAAATATGAACATTTTTATGAAAAACGTTTTTACAGCGCATGTGTGAAAGATAAAACATTTTTTATTGCATAGGTTGAAAGCTAGATGTACTGGGCAACTTTTATCAAAATTGCATTTGAATAGAATAAAAATTAAGCGAATTGTAAGAAAAGGAACAAGCTAGATTTTAGGTATTTTCCAAAAGTTGAAATTTCTTAAGGGGTTTTTCACATGCCACATAATTAATTTGAAGATCTAATTATTTCAACTATTTTGCAAAGCTTGTTTTTTGGGAAAAACCCCTCAACATCTCATCATAGTAAATAAACATATGTTAGAGTTACAAGCTTATAAGGGTTTTTCACAAAAAAAAAAAAAAAAAAAAAAAAAAAAGTACATTTGGAGTGTGGTTGAAATAATTGAATCTTCAAATTAATTATGTGGCATGTGAAAAACCCCTTAAGAAATTTCAACTTTTGGAAAATATCTAAATTCTAGCTTGTTCTTTTTCATACAATTCGCTTAATTTTTATTCTATTCAAATGCACTTTTGATAAAAGTTGCCCAATACATCCTAGCTTTCAACTTCCAATAAAAAGTGTTTTATCTTTCGCACATGCGCTGTAAAACGTTTTTCATAAAAAAGTTCATATTTCATGAGATATTAAGATATTTGTATTCCGATTGCAGTATATTGTTTTAAAAGTGTTTTTCCAACTTATCTGAAAGTAGGAATAAATTTCGTTAAAAACTCTGTATATTATAAATAAAAAGCATGTTGATTTTTTTTTTTTTTTTTTTTTGAGTTTTAAAATAAATGCTCATATCTCCGTTTTTTAACATGCTATCGTCACACAAATCCATCCACAAATTGAACTGGGTCTATATTAACATATCTTAAAGTTACAGTTCATTTCGTTCACTTAACAATACAGGGTGATCACAAACATTATTAATTTTGCTCAATTTGTTACTGCCCCCCTAATTGTTGTCTTAAACCTCAATTTGTTACCGGCACCCTAATTGTTGTGTTAAACCAATCTTCACTGAAAAACACGAGGAAGACCCAGTTCTTTAAATACCCAATGTTTGAAAACATTTCATTGAGAGAGAAGTTTTTAATTTGAAAAAAAAATGATCGTTTGCAAATCTTGCTAACCTTTTGAACAGGAGTGTATATATATACATATATATGTAAGCACATAGATTAATATAATGTGTGTCTCACATTAATCGATATAATATTTGATTCTCTTGTTTAGAAAAATTACGTCACAGTCTGTGAAATTATCATTATGTTACAGTGGGAAAATCAAAGAAATGGTTAAATATTTTTGGCAACTCTTTGCAAGGAGTGAAAAATGAACTTCTCAACAATAATTTTATCAGTGGCTCAAGTTTATTAATAATTTTATACAAAAATGCGTGAGAGTTCTTTCTCCTGGACAATGCTAGTCCGGGGAAAAAAAAAAGAAAATGAAAAATACATGATTATTTCCTTCTCTCTCTCTCTTTCCAATGACGTAAAGAAAAATAGACAAAGTTCAGAAATGGTCCCCAGTCACACACTCGTCGGTGAGGTTAAATTTTTCGTTATATTGTTTTTGTATTTAAATCTCTTAATCTGACGTTTATAAAAAGCTCTGGCTTTGCTCTGTTTTGAGACTTGAGGTGAAAACCCGGCTTGATAAGGCTGCATTAATGTCATTCGTTGTGAAGATCCACGTTAAGATTTCGGCAGATGTTGCAGATGCATTCCTACCAGCATCACAGGGGTGTTCAAAAGCACAGTTTCTGATTTTTTTTCTTTTACCCCTTTTCAAAGAAATGAGTTGTTGAATGTTTCGTAACGGATAAAACGTGTAACAATTTATTAAAGAAATAATACTTTTAAGTAGGGGTGGGAATCGATTAAGACTTTTAACTGGGTTAATCGTAGTTCATTAATCGATTAATCGAATTTTTGATCGGTTTTCATTTTTCTTTATATAATTTAATTTCAATGATGAACCATACTCTCATATTGTATATATATACATAATATTCATAAGTTTGACTGAAAAAAAAATTTTTTTTTTTCAAAAATTTTTGTCTAATCAGTTATATATCTGTTTTATAGCTGAAATTTAAAACAATTTTCAGAGTAATAAGGTGACTTTATGTGTTAGTTTTATATAAATATTTTCACTTGTTTATTTTATTTATTTACTTTTTTTAAGTAAATTATTTTTTTTTTTAAATTAATTTTGAAAGGAACATTAAATGAATTTACACATATTTTAGTTTTATACTTTCAGGCCTTGTCCATCTCGCTTGTCACTATTTTTAAATGATTTCTCAAAATTCCATATCATTATCATAAAGACTCAAATTCTTATATTTTAGTTCTTCTTTGTCACTTCGGACTAGGACACAGAATGTTATTTTCTGTTTCTACTTCAATAGTTACTAACAGCAATTCTGAGCAGACAATAAACACTTGAAGATATTGTGAAACTCTGTTGACATTTTCCACACGAGAGGGATAGTGGAATTCTCAATCCCTTCTTTTCTTTTCTTTTACCTTTAGCATTTCCATTTTTTGAAAGCTTCTTGTTTCTGAGAATACTATTACCCTAGACAAAAGTGCAACAACTCCTTTTGAGATGTTTTATTTTTATTTATTTCCTTTTTTTTTTTCATTATTTGATGGATGTTTCTTAGAATGTTAGTTAGCAAAATATGTGAAAAAATATTTTGTAGGCAGAAAAGCATTTTTACTTTAATTCGTAGTTTGAAAATTTTAATCGGATTTTGAAAAATTTTAATCGAATCAATCGATCCGATTAACTCGATTAAAAAAATTGATCGGGACTAAGCATTGATCGATTAACCGAACCGATTAATCAGCACAGCCCTACTTTTAAGTATTTTATTGCATGCAATTTTTTGCTTTAAATTAGAAATGTATGAATTAATTTCAAATCACTTCTGCTGTCGAAGCTGGTTCACAGGAAATGCTAGGTCCAGACCCCCCAGGATCTAGTCAGGTCAGCATAGTCATTTAAAGTTTTCCATATATTTTTTTTTTCCCAAAAAAAACTTGCATACAGACTAAAACATCTTAAAAAGACCCCCCACTGAGAGCACTCTACTCAGGCATAGAACCCTCATGCTGTCAATCAACCTTAATGCCTACACACACTTTTGCTGCAATTATAACTCTGAAATTTTTGAGACAGTGAGAGGCACTAAAAAATAATTATTGATTAATTATGTAAATTTGAACTCTTTTGTGGTCGCAGACAATAATTTCTTTTAACTATTGCAATTTAGCAGTGGTAGGAAAAATTTTGAAAGAAAAGGAAATGGGGTTGACGTGAGAGCATTATCATGCTGTGATTTTCCATAATTTGAAAGTGGGGTTAAATCAAAAACAGTATTTTCAACGTCTATAATTAGTATGTGGAAACGAAGTCCCATCTCATGCCACATATTCAGACGTTTATAGAATTTCGTAGAAGTCGAAGTTCTCTCTTCAGAATTAAGAGAGAACATGTCTGCTATAGTTCCAGAAAGTGTATCGACCCTACAAAGAATGTAAATCGATGATAATCGCTGTACTTACCAAATTATACAGCAGGGAGTTAATGGATCCGCAGTGCATACGAAAAAATTAGTTTGTCGTTGGGTCTCATTTAACAGAACACCAAAAAGTGGAATGTGTCGGAACACAAAAAAATCCTAAAAGTAATTAATGATAGTGGACACTGCTTGGTTTCTAAAATCATAAATGGGGTAAAATGTATATGCGATTTCAACGTTTCAGCGCGTTAATAAAGTAAAATATGGGTTTTTGAAGATGACCCCAAACCATCAATGGTTGAAAAGATCAATGAGCAATGAAAAATGTATGTAATTTTCTAGAGGTACAGGAATGGACAAAGCCATTAAGCTAGAGGGATAGAAAGCAGTAACAGTTAACTGGTACACTGCTAAATGTCTATTAGAAATTTTATAAGAAGTGAATATAAAGGTACTCGTGTTTTTCCATGATAATGCAGACATCAAGATAGTTCAATTTCTTGAACAAAAACACGTACGAGGGAAATCCACTCTACTTCCCTGATCTTACTATATGCGACTTTTGGCTATTTTTTAATCTAAAAAATTTACGTGGTCGTTATTTTTATTCTGGATGAGGCTGTACAAGCATTTTTTTCATAGATTCAAAGAAATGGATGCATTGAAGCATTTAATCTTTGTAAAATTCGCCTGCGAAAATGCATTAATGTGACTATTTTCAACATTCTTAAGATTTGGTAAATTTGATTTGTACCATTAGCCGTATCTCAAAAGTTTCAGGATGACACACATTATCAGTTTTTTTGTTTACCATTTCACAGATAGGTATCACATGTAAATGTCAAAAATAAATTTATATGTTTTTTTCTTTCTAGCTAAAGTTTAGTTAATTTGACGATGTACTAAAATATACATTTCGAGCAGGGTTGGCAAGTTTCTTCCAAGGCGGAAAAAACCGCGGAAAAAACCATGGAAAAAACCGGCCGGAAGAAATAGGTTTCTTCCAAGTGGAAGAAATGGAAGAAACTGTTTTTCTTAAAAATTTATCCTATAAATTGCAGATTTGTAAGATACAATGGATACATTGATCTTATAAACAACTTTAAGTAACTTTAAATATACCTATACAAATTTAATAACATATTTAGTTAATAATTATGAGTTTTTTTTTATCAAAATGAGCTAATGAGCCTCGGTATCTGATATGATCACGTTCCAAAATACTCAAAATCCAGTAAAAAAAATCAATTTCAATTTAAACAGTATAAACTTTTATAATTTAGACAATTTTATTTCTTTAACAGGTAATAAATAATAATTTGGATCACTTTCTTATACTTTCTGATAAAACAGCTCTTAACGTAATCCAGTTAATTAAAAGAACCAGTATGCAATAATTACTATTTACTGTATTACAAAATGTCATAAAAACTTTATTTTCCTTATAGTAACATACAGTACAGTCAACTCCCTCTAATCTGCAGATTTATAGTCTGAAAATCCTTCTAATCCATAATTGATTTTTTAATCTAAAAGAAATTTACATCTCATATTTAAAAAAAATTCACATTTCTCACATTTTTACTTTTTATTACCATGTCTTTATTAACGTCGATTCTTGTTTGTTTGTTTGGTAGAAATCTTGCAATCTATTTTTAACTAATTTCCCTACTAGCTAGACATTTGAAACTTTCACAGTAACTCAGAACCCGGTAACAACACAATACTTCGAAGTCAGATTTTCGAATAGTTTTCTTTTAATTAATTAAAATATGAAAATAATAAGCTCTTAATTGCAATAAAATAACCATTAAAAAATGAGCTATAATTTAATTGTTGCCTAAAAAAAAATTACGAGTTCATTTTCTTTCAACATAAAAATAAATATATTTAATTCAACGTGAATGTGACAAAATTATAAAAAGTTAAATTATGCATTTCACAAAAATTCATGTCATTATCAATTTTAAAATTTTATACACATTGATAAATGCTAATATACGTTGTTCTAAAAGGAATAATATTTTATTTTTAAAACCAACTTTTTTTTCACTATTATTATTATTTCACTGAACTGATTCCGCGTGCTTAAATATTATTTTTTAGCCTCACGGATTTTATTAATGACTCATCAGAAAATTTAAAAACATAATACATAAAAAGTTTTTTTTTTTTTTTTTATCTTATAATTATTTTTTATCAAACTTTTAGCATAATCCTTGCTTTGAAACACAAATGGAGAAGGGGGATGGGGGGGGGGGGGAGAGTAACATTCTTATATTTATTATCCTGCAATTCATACAGACTAGTGCGGAAAATAAACCACTATCACATGAATGTTTAACAAAATCAAATAGCGATGAATATTATTTCCAGACTTTCAAAAATATTTTGTTTCATATTTTTTAAATATGTTTGTTTACATTTTATAGGTACCTATTATTTGAATATGCTTAAATTATTTACCATCATATATGAATGTGATAGATTAGTTTTATTAATATTGAAGAAATATTTATTCTAAAATTTATTAAAAATCCTCTTTCCGTTTTGATGCCTATTTAACTAATAATAACTGACTTTGTATCTCCAAAAGAAAACTGTAAACAAAGGCAATGATCTCTAATTTGCAAATTCCTATTATCTGCACAACCTCTGGACAAAACTTTTGAGAGTTAGAGGGAGTTAACTGTAAAACAAATGAAAAGTTTTTTCGTAGTTCAATACTGCACTTTATTTTTCAACTTAAAATAGATAAATACAAACTATATATATATATATATATATTTTAAATCCTTGCAGGACAGTTTAAAAGTAGGTATCTTACTTATTGATACAGTTCATTGGGTACCAGCTTCGAGTTTATACAAAAAGTTGTATCCTTTAAAAAAAAAGTGCAAATATTATGGCTAAAAATTCCATAATCATTATCACTTGTACTGTTTGAGCGTATAATAATATTATGAGATAGTACCTATGCAAAAAATTCTAAAAATATTAGCATTGAAAAGTAAAAACCCATCACCTGTATAAACTTAGTGTATGTTATCAAATAACTTATTTTTTTAAAGATATTTTTAATATTGATTGAATTATAGTTTAGATTTGGCATTATATTTATACTTTGAGTTTATATAGCTCATAAATTTTAATTTTGAACATCTGTTTTGTCTTTTGGTTGGTTTCTTCCATTTCTTCCGGTTTCTTCCATTTCTTCCAGTTTCTTCCGGTTTTTTCCAGTTTCTTCCACTGTCCTGGAAGAAACTAGTTTCTTCCGGAAGAAACCCAACCCTGATTTCGAGGAAATCATAATAAGAGGACAGAAAGTGAGAACCAGTCAATCGTCAAAGCGGTACTCAAAGTTTCAATTCATCATTATCATCGATCCTATGTGCTACTGGTACTTCAGTGACATTAAAGACCCTTAATAGGTGGCTCAGTGAAATGGGGTTGAGCTCAATCCCCGGATATCTCTTCCACTGATAGCGTATGGAGCATCATAAAAAAGGTCCTACAACTAGCTCGGGATTTTACCAATCTAATGCACCAATTGGACAGAATTTGCCACGATACTTCACAGGAGCACATCTGCCAACTCTATCAATTAATACCAAGCCAAATAACTGTGTACCTAAGGGCCAGAAGTGGACCAACGCGTTATTGACTTGTTACTTTCCGAACACTATAGTGAGGAAAGTATTGTAATCATGTCAAAAATCCGAATTCGAGATTTTGATGTTTCTATACGTTTTGAGGTCCCCTGAGTCCGTTTTCACTATTTTTACGATGATGTATGTATGTGTGTGTGTATGTGTGTATGTTTGTGAACACGCTAGCGTCTAAAGGCTTTGTTCGATTAACCTGAAAGTTGGTACGTATATTGTAAGTCACCATAGTACGAACCCTATAGATTTTGGTGAATCTAGCACTTATAGTTTTTTTACAGGGACACAAAGAAAAATTCTTTATCATTATGGCCTATGGGACCAAAATCTTAAAAGTGCGATAGCATCTAAACGCCTTATTCAATTGAGCAAAAATTTTATACCCATATTATAGGTCACAGATACTCAATCTGTATAGATTTTGGAGAATCTAGCACTTATAGTTTTTTTACAGGGACACAAAGAAAAATTCTTTATCATTAAGGCCAATGGGGCCAAATTTTTAAAAGTGTGATAGCGTCTAAACGCCTTATTAATCTGAGCAAAAAAATTGTACACATGTTATAGGTCGCATTTGCACCAACTGTATAGATTTTGGTGAATCTAGCACTACAGTTTTTTTACAGGGACACAAAGAAAAATTCTTTATCATTATGGCCTATGAGACCAAATTTTTAAAAGTGCGATAGCATCTAAACGCCTTATTCAATTGAGCTGAAAATTTGTATGAATATTATAAATCACTGTTGCACTAACTATAAGCATTTTGGTGAATCTAGCATCTATAGATTTTTACAGGGACAAAACGAAAAATTCTTTATCATTATGATCTAAGGGCTCAAAGTTCAGTAGCGTTAAATAAAACCTCGTGTGATATATGGAGAAAAAAACACTCTATTATGGTTTTCTCTCTTTTGTTTGTTTAGCAATTCCTCTTTCTTTATTTTATCTACAAAACTGTTAGTTACTCAATGTTCGGAAAGTCGAGTGGAGTCACTCCAGATTTTGTACTTTGTGAGGCCCTTTCTCTTGATTAAATCATTTAAATTTTCTGAAACTGTAATCAATTGTTTTTCTCCACATGTACATCACATCTACCAATTTTTGTCCCATTCGGATAACTCTTTCTTGGTGCGTCGCTTTTTTTTTTTTTTTTTTTTTTAAGTGTATATTTACTTATTTATTTATTTTTGGCATAAGTTTGTTTTTAAAATGCGGTCTTAATTGAATATCTTTTGAAACAATTATCCGATTTAGTTGAATAATACAGCGTTAGCTAGTCCTGATTAATAAGTGTACCAATTTTTGAAGAAATCTAATAATCCAAACTAAAAAACCGGCAGATACAATGACAAACTTTTAGCTTTATATATTTAGATAAAAACAAAAATGTTTGCACGTTTATTCAAAGTGTTAAATAAAAATTGGTAATGAAACAAAGCAGCCAATTGAAAGAAATTGTACTACCTGTCGTACTAAAAAGTCTTAAGTTTTTTTTTCCCTTTTAATTATGAAACTTTTTTATTTTTTTCATTGTATCTTATCAAGTTATAATTAATCGTTTTTAAAGAATTTTCTGGTCCGTTGATAATAAATGAATGTCCTGTGCAGCAATAAGTTTCGTAAAACTTGAGCTAATCTGAATTTCTATCTTTTAAAAGTATCTGACGTGCATGGAAAAGGTCACGAGCGCTGCAATCAAAGCGGCAACGCACACCCTAAACAATTGTCGCGAGTTTATTGCTTTTTACGATGTTTATTCAAGGCTTTGTACTTATTACTTATTGCTTTCTTATTTCAGTAGTAAAATGTGCCGAAAAACTGGTATGGCGAATGATGAAGAATGAAACTTTGTGAACAAACACCATACATTATTAAAACACGCAACAGTTACAAGGTGTCCACTAATCTGCCTCCAATTTTAAAATTAAATTGCTCCTGAACAAAGATGGAAGAGGTACTGGGAACAAACAATAGGATAGAAACAAACGGCATGTTTATTTTGAAAGCTGTAAAAATATTTTCCACAAGTTTCAAATGCCACCAACAGATGGTGCTGTAGTCCCAAAATCATGTTACTATTAATAGCGCTCTGAATCCAGAGCAAAAGGTGATGCAGTCATGTATTCCCTGCAACAGCAAGTGTTTATTTTTTTTTTGTGCTTGAATATCAAGAGGGGGGCCTGTCCACTCCGCGCTGCTCATATATTTCGATAACAGAGTAATTTCTTTGAATTATTCCTCATTTATTGGAAAACGCCATGGATTGGCTTCCCATATTAACCCGATCTTACTCCTTGTGACTACATTTGTGGGGCGCATTGAAGGACACTGTCTTCCAGAAGAGTCTTACAACATCGAGGAACTCGAACAGTTAATCTGTGACGTGGTGTGGATGAGCCCATCTTTATATTCAAACACACATACACACACACACAAAAAAAAAAAAAAAAAAAAACGCTATTCGAAGGAATACATGACTTCATCACCATTTGCTCTGGATTCAAAGCACTATTAATAGTAACATGATTTTGGAACTATAGTGCCAACCAGGGTTTAACCTGGCAAAAAAATTACTTTAGCATTTTAGCGAAAATAGGCAAGCACTATTTTAGCTTTTTCGAAAGTTAATTAATTCTTTGGATACCATAGATTTCTTTTACTTAGCTTTGTTATCCTCAGTTTTGTTTTCTATACCTTTTGTTCAGTGATGATTTTAACCAAGCATCCATATTTGTGACTTTAAAAATATGAATCAGGGAAACTATGTTTTGATTTTAACAATAGAATAAGAGGTATTCATATCATACGTGTAAAATAAAAAAGCAATTTAAAAATTAAGTAAAGTGTAGTGGTAGATAATCGTGAAATACTAGTGCTAAGAATGCTTCTATGAAGCAAATTCTGAATTCTGACATACTTTTAAATATTTTTGCATTTAAATTCAATCATTGAAAATTAAAAATAAATCCAAATTACTATGTAAATAATGATTCCCAAAAATTTGTCCTTTCGTAGTTTTTGCCTGCAAATATTACAAAAAAAAAAAAAAAAAAAAAACATGAGTTATTTATTATATAGAGATATTTTATACAGTTATCCAGTTTTAGCTTTTTAGCGAAATTCTGACCGACATGTTTTAGCAAAATATGATACTTTTTAGCAAAATGCTAAAAAAAACTAATGGCAGTTTAAACCCTGGTGCCAACTGTTGTAGAATTTGAAACTAAATGTTGAATTTGTGCATAAGATTTTTACAGCTATCAAAATAAAAATGTCGTTTGTTTCACTCTTCCATCTGTTTTTGTTTAGGAGTAATTTAATTTTAAAATCAGGGGCCGATTAGTGTACACCCTATATGTCGGGTCAGTATAATGATATTATGACCTTTTATCAAGCAATATAAGTTGTCTCGAGTGCAGCATAAATTGGTGATGCATCTATGTCGGTGTACAGTAGCATTGTTGTTGCTTTCACGTTGAATTCATGCCATTTTTCTGCGTCATTATTTTGACCCGTATCAATGATTGTGTGTTTTTTAATGGTGTTTTCTTACATAGTTTTCGTTCCTCTTCATAGAATGCATGTCACTATTCAGGACAATATCGTACAAGTTCTCGTCAAGCTATCTCTACAAAACTTGATTTCCGCACAAAAGGGGCCCTAGAGATGTGGCTAATTTAAATTACGATTTCTAGAAGAAATGTTGGATGCTACTAGTAAAAAAGAAACTTTGCACTAATGCAAATTGGTGGTGATAATATTAGTTTATTATAGTGATTCCGTAAGTTGCATGTATGCTGAACCAATAAAATACTTATTGCACCAAATTTCCTCTTGGTGGTCGAAATTTCAATAGTATTTTCAAATTTGCCAGTTGCATTCATTTACTATAGTTGCAGTTTGTATAAAATGTAAAGGGTCACAGTTACAATCTTGAATTCAAAGCCCACAAAATTGAATGCCATTATGACATAATCATAAAATGTTTTTTCTCCTAGTTTTGTGAATGAAAATTCTTGTCATTTTGCATTTTTATAATCTTGTAAGAAACTTCTCTCTCAAGCTTCACAACCATTATCTTGATTAGAGTTTTTGAGCCTGCTTTGAATACAGATATAATATTTTTTGTCTGCTTTGTAATTTGAAATATCATTCTTCCCCTCTCTTCTTATAAAAACTAAATTCTTCATCTTGCGATGAGCAATAAAATTCAAGAAATTATGTCTATGGGTAAATACACTGTATTTCTAAAAGAGTTTGATTATTTCTAATTGATTTTGCGGGGTGGGGGTAGAAGAGTCATAATTTTTACAACTTTTAGTTTCAGAGGGTGGCTAACAATCTGAAAAATTTAAAAATCAGAAAAGAGTCGAGAAATTTCGCTTTTTTTGGGAGATGTCAAGAAATCTAAGTCCGGGAGATTTTTGGGGAAAGAAAAAGTTATTTACCAAAATGACTTGGAAAAGTCAGGGAAAATCGAAAAGGAATCAAATGCTAGCCACCCTGATTTCAGTACCAAAAACATTTTCGGCATGTCGCGCAGTTCCTACGCTCTCTTTTCAGTCAGTACTGTCTATACTATGTAAAGTACCCCCCGATGCAATCAGCTTTCTTAAGCGTAAAAAAAAATGGTTTTAATGATTAGATGAATTTTTGCCTTATTAAGGGTTGTGAAGTGAAGTTCATGTAAAAAATTATTCATAAAAAAATTCAAAATT
The DNA here is from genome assembly GCA_963930645.1 of Salticus scenicus. NCBI lineage: Eukaryota > Metazoa > Arthropoda > Arachnida > Araneae > Salticidae > Salticus > Salticus scenicus. Next base: position 401,929,116 of record OZ005649.1, on the reverse strand, counting down.
ATTAATTTATTTTGCGTAATAGTTTTACTCCCTGGAAATCTTGACTTTTCACTTAAATCAAAGCAACATTTATTCCTAATCAGAATCTGTGCTTTTGTAACAAAAGTGGGTATTATGCATACATATAAACACACTTTTTGGGCATCGACATCTTTATTAAAAAGTCTTTCGTCCTTCTGATTCAGAGAACGCGTTTGTAATTTTTCCTTATATGCTGGGTTTCCTCTTGCTGAGTAATTTAGAAATTGATCTGGTTCTGTGATGGACTTCACTTCGTCAGTGAAAAAGTCTTGTTAAAGGGATGTGAGGACACCATCCACGGGTGTAGTCACATGGATGGTCTGCGAGAGGGCGGAAGAACGTCTGCTGGGCGGTTTCGAGGAGGGCGACGTGGGCTGGAGGAGGTCGGCCGCAGACGAAAACCGGACCATGGGTTCCTCTGAAGTGGTGTCTGGGATGGCAAGTGCTGTGATTGCAGAACGCGGCTGTAACTTAGGCGACCTCTGGAGGTACAATGAAGGGTTGGCAGCGGGGGATGCCAAGGAAGGAAAGCCGGCCATGACGGCCTCTGCCACGCCACCTGGTGTCGACAGACGAGAAATTCCTGGGAGGGCATTCAGTCCGTTGGCACCAGCTGAAAAACAGAGAAAAGGTATAAAACTTTCAAAACTGGGATATGCAACGCCTGTCTAAAGAGTATATGATGTTATTGCTGGTGTTTGTATGAGTTGCTAAATATTATACAATATCCGGTTCATCAATTGTGCCTCAAACACACAGCAACATTTATAACCTTCCCTAAGTTTCCTATTTTTAAAACATGACTCAGTTTGAATCTGTACTACTTTTACACACAGGAAGATATAAACAATGCTATGGTTGTTAATAGTCTTCATTTTAAAAAAGGTATTCCAATCATTGTCAAAATAGTTAAATGAAAGTCGAGAGATATCTGTTTTTTAAGCGGATTAGAATTTTAAATATACAGAACTATTTTCTTGACATGCGATCGGATACTCTTTTGACAGGCGTTATGTTAGAAACTTTTTTAATCAGTAAGTAGAATATAAAAAAATCCCTTTTTGGCGAACTTAAAGGCAAAGGTAGATTCCTTAACGTTGTATGGAATTACAATTATAACATTAACATTAGTTAACATCGGACCATTTGGGCAGCACTAAATTTCCGTGTTAATTGTTACGAATTTAGTAAATTGCATGATTTGCCAAGATTTTGGTGACAAAATTTGTTTAGCAATGAAAATTGTGATTTGGCGGCAAAATTTGATAGCTGACAACGAAATTCGTTATTTGGCGAGCTTGGCAGCTTTGGCGTCATATTTTCTTCCCACGCGAAAACTTCTTATCTCTTCACAGACCAGTCTCTTGTTTCCACAAGATAAAAAGTCAAAGGAAACTGTAACATATTACTTTCCATTTTAATCGTAAAATTTAAATTCTTACCTAAACCGGCGTTCTAAACTATTCACCACAAACGATATATTTTTTTTTAAGACTAAGTATTATTTTAATTTTATATTTTTATCTGGCTTCAGATGAGGTAGATCCTGTATAGATTACGTATTCACTTTAAAACAGATTATTGAAAAACGTAGAGAATTCAACCTGGAAACACATATTATTTTTATAGACTTCGAAAAGGCCTTTGACCATGTATACAGGGAAAAACTATGGTCTATCATGGTATGTAGGGGAGTTTTCCTCGACACCTGATCCAGGCATGTCAGTCTTTATATCAACATACAAAGATACTCATCGGTATACACAAAACCAACGAGATTGACACTAACCAAGGAGTCAGACAGGGCTGTAGTTTATCTCCAACCTTGTTTAATCTCTACATAGACGACATCATTATCATACGAACATGGAAAAATTCGGCCCCCTCAGACATTAGGCTAAATGCGGACACTAGCCGCTATCAAACGAAGAACCATACGATAGTCTTTAGCCCAAACTACCTCATAAACAGGTTTTTCATTCGGGAAACGATCCAAATATGCTGTCTGATATAAAGTGCCGAACGTTCGTCAATCACGCATTTTCGACTGTTTAAAGCACATACGGTAGTCTAGAACGAAATCCTCCAATCAGAGAATCGCGATTACAGAACACCCTCTGTTCTTTTCCCTTTTAAACATCCTTGGGGGGAATAATAGCCAAATGTTGGGTCCGTTGTTTGGGCTTTGTTCTTCCGTTTATGCTTAAAAACAACCCTACTGAAGTCGTTTGGTCACTTTTGAGCGGCAATAGCTTATATTTTAGAATATATCGTCTTCCGTCTGATAGTACCTTAACATCAACACACTGCTGTTCGCTGATGACCAAGCTGTCATTCAGAAATGTGAAGACGATTTACAGAAATCGACGTATAGACTTCACAAATTTTGTCAAGATTATGGAAACAAGTATAACACTTTCACTTTACCTACCTAGGATGTGACCTTACTTGTGAATAGGACAACGAAATACAAAAGAAATTGCACAAATTCCAACAAATCTGCGGAACCTTGAGTAAAACTCTCAAGAGGAGAACACGAAAAGAAACTCAACTTAAGCTTTTATAAAGTCATGACTACACCTGTCTTGCTCTACGTCTCACAAGGAAACATTCAAAAGGTGTCATCTTCAAAAAGTATTGAAAAAAATATATGTGATTCTACTCTTCATAAAACACCAGAAAATGAAAATATTATCGGCTGAAATTAATTACAGCGACCACAAAAAATTATCAAACTTAAGCATATTTGGCGATTTCACACTGCTAGGCGATTGATTTTGAGTACTTGGCGGAAAAGCAAAACATGGCTCTGTTCGTACAATCTCGGTGCTAGCAAAACGTATCGCCTAACAGCGCTCAATCGGCAAATATGCTTAATTTTGATAATTTTTTGTGGCCGCTGTAATTAATTTCAGCCGATAATATTTTCATTTTCTGGTGTTTTATGAAGAGTAGAATCACATATATTTTTTTCAATACTTTTTGAAGATGACACCTTTTGAATGTTTCCTTGTCAGAGACATAGACCTTGAGGAATTAGGATCTGAGTAGAATTCAAGCAACAGAAATGAGACATCTAAGATCAATAAAGGGCTGCACAATCACCGACACGATCCGAAATGAAGACATCAGGAAGGAATTGAAGATATTCAACTTATGTGATAGAGTACAAGAATATCGTACTAATTGGAAAGACCATGTACAATGCATACCAATGACAAGATGCCCCAGAGCTGCCTTTGACTACACTCCGAAAGGCAGAAGAGGCAGAGAACGTCCGAGAAAGCGGTGGATTGACCAATGAAGCCGGAACAGGCATCCTGCCTACTCCTTGAAGTTGATGATGATGATATTTTTAAATGATTAATTAAAGCAGTTACCATGTTTTTATATTTTTTCAGTGATCTTTTTTATTATCGTTTGCACGTGGCGTAAGCATCAGATTATAAATCTAAGCAATTAAAGCTGTAGAAAAAGTCGGCTTCATCACAATTGACAAAAATCATTTTTTAACTTTTAAGCAATTGAAGCTATCGAAAAAGTTTAAATACAAAAATTGTTCTGTAGGGTGGGTAAGGCGGTAATTCGCCTGATTTGAAGTTTATTCCTATTTTCAATATTAAAGAAATTATGGGCAAATGAAAATCCCCCCCCCCCCCTTTGAGCTGGATACCCAATCTACGAACTCGACCGAGATTTTTACTTTCCTGACAACATATCCCCACCTGGTTAAATTTAAATAAAAATTACTCCAGTTATCGTGTTTACAACTTAACATGGGAAAAAGCGTTATATATATATATATAACTTTTGAACGGAGGGTGGTTTTGGGTTCTAGGGGATATCATCGGTGAAGATATGAAGAAATTTTCCAGAAGTCGTGTCATGAGGACCATTGCTATAGATAGATTTCCTATAAGGAATCTACCTACTATGATTTTCGCAATCCGATGTAAAGTATAGCTGAAACACTTGCGCTGTATAAAATCGCTCAAAATCACAACAAATCTATATTGATTATTAATCCATCCGTCTAATCGGCTTCTCTTACATATATAGGAGCACAAATACATCTGGCTGATTTGCATAGATGACGGTATGCTTAATGCTACTGAAACTGCAATTTGCTTTTTTTTTTTTTTTTTTGCTTTTTTTTTTAGTAATTTAAAAGTTTAATTTCACTTATGAAGAATTTGTGTATTTTCTGATATTCTGGGTTTTTTTTTACGTAAATGTTTCTACCTGACCAAAAAAAAAAGTTTTTTTTTTTTTTTTTTTTTTTTTTTGGGGGGGGGGGGGAGGGACTAGTACTGCACAAAGGGTAGTTGGCGACGTTCTGGAACGCACCCCTTAGGATGGTCCTGAGACATGCCATCACAATTTTGATCCTCCACGGAGAGGATCTTTTTTGGTGTGTGTGCATGTGCCTAATAAAGCATTTGATTGAATGTTTTCTAGCCTTAAGAAAAACTATCTTATCCAAAGCTTCGCAATTTTCTAAAGCCGTCTTTGGTTGAAACAAACTATATTCTATATTTTATGTTTGTTGTCGTATATGTTTGACATCGAATGTGAGTTTAATGAGAAAGCAGAGCATTAGCTATTGTAGCTCACGTTCTAGATTTTGAAATAATTACAATAAAAATTTTTGGTTTTAAAAATTTGGTTTGATTAAATTAGAAGTACAAGATAAAACAAAAACATATGTCAAATTAGTATTTCATAAAATCTAAAATTAACTAAGCCTTGTCTATTGCCTTGTAACGGAATAACGCTGAATTTACTTGTAATTTTTTAAAGTGCAAATTTGTGAAAAAATGTCAACCCACCTGTTTTGCTATCGTAATCTCTAAGGGCAGCCGGATGATGATGTTTAATGGCATTCATCCTCCGGTGCGCCATTCCACTGCGGTCGGGTGGGCGCAAAGGCCTAACTCGAACTTGCTCCACGGGCAGAACCCGTCTCCTTTGCTTTGGCAGTTTCTCTCTGGCCTGGGTGTGCGAATAGAACATGGTAAAGTTGGAAACGATGACAGGAACTGGCAGCGCTATGGTCAGCACGCCGGCCAGCGCGCAAAGAGCGCCGACCAGCATCCCCACGTAAGTTTTCGGAACCATGTCTCCGTAGCCCACGGTCGTCATAGTGACCAGGGCCCACCAAAGACCCTCCGGAATGCTCGTGAAATCATTTTTGGGGTTTGCCTGAAGACGCTCGGCGTAGTAAACGAGCGATGCAAAGATGACGATGCCGAGAACGAGGAAAAAGACGAGCAGGAAAAGCTCTTTAGCACTTGCTTGAAATGTGTGGATCAGGATTTTTAGTCCTCGAGAATGACGTGTCAGTTTGAATAGCCTGAAATGAAGAAACGAAATTTGTTAATTCTTCATATGGTTTGACATTTACTGGTTGTTGAGAAAAGAATTTATGATGTGTGTGTAAGAATTTCATGTTTTCCTCCTTTTTCCTCTTTTCCAGGTTAATTTTCCCATTCAAAGCCGAAAGCATGCTTTTTAAACCTTTCATTCGCGATCACGATTTTTTACAAAGTACACATGCTTTTGAAATAACTTTCACTTGTCATTTTTAGATATTAATGATTATGTTAAATAATTCGCTTATCTTAATTAAAATAGCCTTAATTTCTTGACACTCATAACTCTAGTTTAAGGACCCTCTTCACTTACTACCGCCGGAAGCCCGAGCCAATGTTATTCTATGGGGAAATTTTCTTTGCAAATAACTTATTAACTGATACATATTTTTAAATTCTGTTTTCACATTCAGAAAATTCCAAACTGTTAAATGGACGCATTTTTTTAAAAAATGTATTTTTTTAGTTTTTAACATTTTATTTTGAAATTGCAAAATGAAAAAATTTCACATATTGAAAATTCGTATATTGCAACTTCAAAATAAAATATAAAAAATTAAAAAAATACATTTTTTTAAAAAGTGCGTCAATTTAACAGCTGGGAATTTTCTGAATGTGAAAACAGAATTTAAAAATATGTATTAGTTAATAAGTTATCTGTAAAGAAAAATTTCCCATAGAATAACATTAGCTTCGGCTTCCGGCGGCGGTGAGTGTAGAGGGCCCTTAAGCTGCTCTGTTTGTGACTGTGACGTCATAGTTATAACACTGTATTAAGATAAAGAAAATAAAATTTTATTCATCCATGTTTTGGAATGAATAAAACAATTTAGAAATGGATAATTTTGTAACAATTAAAAAAAAAAAAAAAAAAAAAAAAGCAAATTTTAAGAAAGTTTAGTTTAGATCCTATATATATATAAAATTGCTTTGAGCGATTGTGACAAGGAAGAAGTATTCACCTGAATATTCGGATGATGCTGAAAAAGTCGAGGATATCTGCATTTTCGATGTTGGCCGCCAACTTCTGCAGCAGCATGTCCGAGTAGAATGACATGGTAGCGATGAAATCGATGATGTTGATGGGTGCGGACATGAACTCTAGCTTTTTGGGGCAGACCAGGAAGCGGGACGCAATCTCAATGGAAAACCTGAAAAGTCAAAAAGTAATTTTTATTTATTTATTTATTTTTTATTATATGATACAAAGGATTGAAGATGAACTACCTACTAGATTAATTAAACTAGTTGGCATAAGTGGACTCTGCTCAGTTCCCCATCATATATTTTGTATATTCATAAATTTCTAGAACAGGACATTCTCTTAACATAGTTATCATGTTAAGAGAAAGGAATTTGAAAAAACGCTTGACACAGTGACAGAATGAAATCCCCGCCTAATAGTCTATCCACCGTTCACTTCGATATCTTATTCTAATTATCTTATTCTAATCTATTAATTTATTTTATTAGGGTCAATTTCGTAGTTTAGTTTTCATGCTACTATTTCCAATGCAACAATCCTCAAAATGCATATTTATATGGAAAATTTTCAATTTTGTTATGTTGATAAAATCTTAAAAATAACGAACAGCTTACGAAATTTTCCTATTAGAATATTTGTAATCAGTCATGTTCATACAAGTATCATAAATGTTATTTTGAAGTTGTCTGATATATTTATGATCCTGAAAATGGCCGTTTATGCTCAATTTTGTATTCTTTTTTATTTTAAGAGGATCGTAAATTCCAAATAACTTACGAATTTCTTAAATTAGAAAATTCATACTCTATGGTATTCATGTCAGTATCCTCAATAATATTTCAAAGGTGGTCTGACACCTTTACGATGAAAATATACCTCAAGATTGACGCTTGTATGAAGTTTTGCCCTATTCTGCCATGTTAAGAAATAAAGGCTTGTGCCTCGGCCTGGGTCCGGTGTCCCTTGTATTTTGGCCTCATCGCAAATGCGCTTTTTGTTTGTTTTACAACCTTTAGTATATAAATAATAAATATTTCTACTACATTGTGAATATTATGTTTTACGTACGATACAATCGAGTTTTTGGGCTAGAATATAAGAATATATTTTATCTCATTGAGCCCCTCATTTCTAGCCTTTTTGTAGTTTATCTACGGCTTGCATTACCTGCGGAATCTGTGCTACTTATTTCCGCGGATAATCGGAAGTATACTAATCAAATAAAAACTAATTATTTTTAATTTAAAAAAAATGCCAAGTTAAGGATCTATTCTATTATAATGCCCTATTCTATTAATATCCCTCAAGATTCACGCTTGTGTGAAATTTTGCCCCATGTTAAGAAATTCGTAAATTTCTAATAACTTACGAAATTTTTATATTGGAAAATTCATAGTCTGTGATATTCATGCCAGTATCCTAAATAATATTTCAAAAGTAGTCTGACATCTTTACGATGAAAATATCTCTCAAAATTGACGTTTATGTGAAATTTTGCCCTATACTGCCATGTTAAGAAATTCGTAAATTTCCAATAACTTGCGAAATTTTCAAAGTAGCCTATTTATAGTTATTGATGTTCATTCCGGCATCAAAACTAATATTTTAATACTGGTCTGACATTTTTACAGTAAAAAGTTTCCATTGAAAGCACGTTTAAGTGAAATTTTGTCCTGTTCTCCCATGTTAAGAAAATCGTAAATTTCTAATAATTACGAAGTTTTTTATTTCGAATGTTGCAAATGAATAGGGTTCTTGCCAGTGTCGAAAGTAATATTTTAAAACTGGCCTGACCTCCCTGCGATCATTTGTTCGTGAGATATCGTGTAAACAGACTAACACACTAACAAGACACCCTACAGACAGACACCATAAAAATTTTGTCATTTTCGGATTCCTCACGCCTGAAAACGTGTATAAAAGTAAAAAAACCGAGGTCGAAAATTTTCATGATTACCTAAGTTCCCCATACCTATAGTATGATGGGGAACTAAAAACTCTTTCAATACAAGTGCAAATCACTTTTTTTTTTTTTTTTTAAACTACAGATTTAACAAAGAACAGTATTTTTGAGAAATATTAAGTCACAGTTAGACGAACTATAAAAAATCTGGAGTGACTCCGCTCGACTTTTCGAACTTTAATTTACTTAAAAAACCGTTAATTACTTAAAGTGAGAGAAGTCATTAATATATATATATATATATATATATATATATCAGGGTGTCTGAGTATTTCCGCAAATACTATACTGCTTAATTTAACGAAATTGTATTTCAAGTAATTTCTGACCATAGTTCATAATGATAATGAATTATTCTTGTGTCCCTGCAAATAGCATGGTAGATATTGGAAACTACGTGCTTACCATTTATCGTTCTTTTAAAAGGAAGCACGATAGGATTTGACACATTACCGTCTGATGTACAAACAGACTAATTTGGGAAGAAATACTCGAGAAATCTATTACGATTTCCTCCCGTTTGTTTATTTATAGACATAGGGTAGGTGCTCCGGTGATTGGCATGCTCCTGTAATTGACATCTATCTCGAAATAATTAATAAATAAGAAAAATAATAAAATCCTATATTTTACTTATAAGAATTTTTACATTATATGCGAAACACTGGAGCATAGCGTGCTAATAACTGGTAAAATGAATCACTAGCAGTGTCAAACACTGGAACATAGGGGGCCAATGACTGATAAAATGAAAACCTGGAAGTGTCAATGACTGGAACACTGAATGGGTGTCAAATAAAAATTCATAAAGAAAATAATAACTGTTATGAAATGTATATATTTTAACATATATGTGGTTCTGAATGTCTTTCATACCCTACGTACTAACTTAAGATTTCTAAAAATATTTTCTGACGACTAGAACATTAAAAACATAGGAGATTGCTCTAAAACTGTCAATCACTGGTGCACTTACCCTATTACAGCCAAAACGCATTTAAAGCAATACTTTTTACAGAATGATCCGTAACATTTTGATTTTTGTTTAATATTTTACTGGTCCCCTTTTCCTTTTCATGACGCAACTTTTGCTAAAATATATGAGGTATAGCATGTTCTTTACACTACCAAAGTTTCAAGATGATTCCTGAAGAACTTTTCTAGATATTTGACAAAACGTCTAAATTCGAAAGTGTCCAAACACTTGTTGCATGGTAGATAGTGTAGATTTAAAATTCTATCCTCAAGTGAATTCTAATCAAAATTCACAAATGTCAAAATTCTATTAAAGTGAATTTTGACATTCAAAAAGAGTACCGTAGTAAAACTAAAAATTTAAACCGAAGATACTTTATGACATTGCAAAATCATAGGATGAAATGTGTGGGAACTGAAGAAGAATACTGATTATACAAATAATCTCTAAAAAATAAAGAGTTAAATTGAACACGTGCCATTTGTATTAAATATATTTAAAACACTTTAAACACACGTAAATATAAATTTATTTAAAAGATGTTAAAAATTTTTTTATCCAAAGCTTTTCGCTTTAATATTAAAGCATCATCAGGGATTTATGATTCGTTTCCATTGCGCAGTTTTAAATGTGTTTTCTTTTTACAGTCAACAGTTAAGTCTTTTAATAACGTGATATAATATTTTAAATATCAGCAAAAAACAATATGAATTCCGGTAGAGGTTGGACCAAGGAGTTAAGAAAAGTGAGAGAAGCTGGAACTATTGAATATCATACGAGGTTATTGTAGGAGAAAAAACATCATGAATTAGCAGAAATAAACTATTAACTATTTTATAATATTGTGCCAAATTATTGGTAAAATTGCAGCATCTTTGGAATTTATTGCATTTTTGCATTTAATTATATGAATAGCTTCGGAAATGTAAAGTTCTTGGATAGTAGATGGTGCTGAAATAATTTATAACCCTATATGGGATAAAGCCAAAATTATTACAGCACCATCTACTATCCAAGAACTTTACATTTCCGAAGCTATTCATATAATTAAATGCAAAAATGCAATAAATTCCAAAGATGCTGCAATTTTACCAATAATTTGGCACAATATTATAAAATAGTTAATAGTTTATTTCTGCTAATTCATGATGTTTTTTCTCCTACAATAACCTCGTATGATATGCAATAGTTCCAGCTTCTCTCACTTTTCTTAACTCCTTGGTCCAACCTCTACCGGAATTCATATTGTTTTTTGCTGATATTTAAAATATATCACGTTATTAAAAGACTTAACTGTTGACTGTAAAAAGAAAACATATTTAAAACTGCGCAATGGAAACGAATCATAAATCCCTGATGATGCTTTAATATTAAAGCGAAAAGCTTTGGATAAAAAAATTTTTAACATCTTTTAAATAAATTTATATTTACGTGTGTTTAAAGTGTTTTAAATATATTTAATACTGATTATAGTGTGATTAGGATCTGAAAAAACATTAGATTTTGTCTAACACTATTTATTAGGAGAGTTTGTTTTGCATAGTCTCCTAACGAAGTCGTTGTAAAACGTGAAGTGTTTGATTAGAAAGCGGTTACGATATTGACCATGCGTTACAAAGGCTCTCGACGTAGAAGAAGGCTTCGTGCGCCTCTGTCTTGGTCTTCTCCAGTGTCCAGAGGAGTGTGCCGTTGGGCGGCTGGTGGACGGTGCGGTTGACGATGACCGGGACCCGCATGTTCGGGTGCGTCTTCAGACAGAAAGTCACGATGGATACACAAATAAAAAACACCGAGATCACGGCTACCACCTGCAAACAAAAGAAAGACCTATAAATAACAGTTTTATTAAAAAGAAAAAACTACAGAAACAGTTTTTTTTATATAAATAACAGCTTAAAATACTTCAACATCATTATAAATAACAACTTATCTCTCTCTCTCTCTCTACACACATATATATATACATACTAGCAGGCTTTGCCCGCTTCGCTGGTCAATATATTGAAATGAATCCTCAAAACACCATTTCATTAATAATAATAATAAAAAAAAAAATCATTTAAATTAGTCAAAATATAAGTTTAAGTTCTCGCTATTTTCTGTAGCGGTATTCCCGTACGTGACAGTCGATTCTGGAGTCCCAATACTACCTGCTGTTTGCTCTCTGTTTTTATTTATTTATTTATTTTTTTGTTGTTGTTTGTTTGTTTTTATGGACTACTTGACTCAAAATGGCTGTCACAAAAAAAAAAAAAAAAGAAAAATTGGCAAAAAATGTCCTATCTACTTCAGCATCAAAAGTTAAAAAAAATACCCACAGTATTATCAATAAATAAAGCTTTTTAATATAGTTCTGAATTAGCTTTCATTTTATTATTATTTAATTTTCATAATGTCATGTTGTCATGTGCCTGAGCAAATTTAATATTTAGTTTATTATTATTATTATTATTCGCGTGAAAATATATTTTATTATACGTCGAAAAATAAAAGTAAACTTCTTTGGCAACAATTAAAAATAAAAATAAATGATTTTAAATCCTTATTATAGAAGAAATATCTATATTATATAGAAGATATAATATAGATAACGTTTTGCGAACCCCCCCCCCCCCCACCCGCTCCCCTTGGGAACTAAATTTCTAAAAAAATTGGTTTTTAGGTATTTGTGTTAGCTATATTTTAAAGCAAAAATTTTACAGATATCTGTTTTTGTCTTTGAGATATAAAGGTTTTTGTGAAATCACGTTTTGCCCCCTGTCCCCCTTAGGGACCGAATTTCTAAAATTCCAGAAATTGGTTTTTAGGTTTTTATGTTAGCTATAGTTTAAAGCAAAAATTTTACCGGTATTTATTTTTTTTATTGATACATGAAGTTTTTTTTCTGAAATCACTTTTTACGCATGTGGAATCGCATTTTGCCACGCACTCTCTCTTGTGGACCGAATTTCCGAAATTCCAGAAATTGATATTTAGGTATTTATATTAGCTATGTTTTAAAGCAAAAAAAAAAAAAAAAAAAAAAAAAAATTACGGATATTGTTTTTTAGTTTGAGATAAGAAGGATTTTGTGAAATCACGTTTTGCCCTCCCCTTCTTAGTGGATGTCTACGTAACAGAAGGAACATTGTCACAAAATTTCATGCTTCTAGGTCCAGGGGTTTCGGCCGGGCGATGATGAATCAATCACTCACTCAGGGCAAACGATTTTATATAGAGAGATTATTTAAATACTGATGTTGTTTTTTGTGTATTTTGCGCTTCTAATTTTTAACGCCCTGATAGTTCCTCAATCTTAATCATTAAATAGTCATTTATACATAAAAAAAGGAAATAATGTATACACATTAAAAAAAAAAAACTAATATGTTGTGGCCTCCACATGACTTTCTTCTATATTTTCCTATACAAATTCACTCAGTAAAAATAATTTATTAAAATTACTATTTAAAAAAATTATCTTCCTTGATAATGCAGACGATTTCCATATTAGAGGAGTAATATAACACTAAATATATATATATATATATAAAGTCAATTTTATTGTCAATATTACATTTTTTTTTTTTTTTTTTGGTTAAAAATGAAAAAAATCGATAACTTTATTTTCAAGTATCGCAGATCGATGGTTCAACCCTTCGTTTTAAAGGTATTGGCGAGCTCTTTTGAAATATACCCATCATAGAAATTTACTCCCCTCGAGGGGGGACTTCCCCCAGGGGGGGGGGGTGGCGAGGCTCCTACACATACAAATTTTTTTTCCCAGTTGACTATCTCTATTATAAATAATTCTTGTAAATTTCATAATGATTACTAAAAAATATTTCTCTTTATGCACATTTATACAAAATTTTGTCCTCTATCACCTTGTTAAAAATTTAGAAAAAGCGGGATGGCAACGCAACCAGTAAGACAATTTTTACCAAAATTGGATAGGCACTCATTTATGTCAAGGTGCAACTACATACCGATTTGTATCAAAATTCTGTGCTGTTGTTCCTGAGATACAGTTGCCACAAAATTTTGTCACACACACACACACACACACACACACACACTCAGACAGACAGATAGACATTTTCTAAAAATAGCCAAATCGTGCTCTACAGCTCTCAAAACGTGTACATCCATCAAAAACCCGAGGTCGAAAATTTTTAAGAATCCAATACTTTCTTCTATTGAATATAGAAGAAAGTAAAAATAAATAAATAAATAAATTAAATAGTATTTTAATTATGAAAAGTAAAACATAGAAGATTGGACATGAGTCCTAGATGTCGAAATTAAAAAAAAAAGGCCTACAAAATCTTTCATCATGATTTTGTTAAAAATTGGGTGAGAATATTCTGATGTCGATAAAGAGAAGTTCTCCTGTATATATTTTTTTTCGACAAAACCAGCCTTAAAATTTTTATCGATAGCATTATTCAATTCCCGATACATTCTGGATAAAAACATGTTACGAAGTAAACACTTTTTTACTTTCTTCTATATTCAATAGAAGAAAGTATTGGATTTGTAAAAATTTTCGCCCTCGGGTTTTTGATGGATTTACACGTTTTGAGAGCTGTAGAACACGATTTGATCATTTTTAGAAAATGTCTGTCTGTCTGTCTGTCAATCTGTGTGTGTGTGTGTGTATGACAAAATTTTGTGGCAACTGTAGCTCAGGAACTACTGCACAGAATTTTATACAAATTGGTATGTAGTTGCACTTGACATAAATTAGTGCCTATCAACTTTTGGTAAAAATCGTCTTGCAGGTTGCGTTGCCATTCCGCTTTTTTTTAATTTTTAACATGGTGATATAGGACAAAATTTTGTATAAATGTGCATAAAGAGAATTATTTTTTAGTAATCATTATGAAATTTACAAGAATTATTTATAATAGAGATAGTCAACTGGGAAAAAAATTTTGTATGTGTAGGAGCCTCGCCACCCCCCTTGGGAGGGGAACTTCCCCCTCGAGGGGAGTAAATTTACAAGATGGTTATCTTTCGAAAGGTCTCGTCAATACCTTTAAAACGAATGGTTGAACTATAAATATGTGATAATTTAAAACAAAGTTATCGATTTTTTTTACTTTTAACAAAATAAAACTTTGAAAAAAAAATCGTAATTTTTTTATTTATTTTTTATTTTTTAATATTGTTATTGAGTGAATTTGTATAGGAAAATATAGAAGAAAGTCTTGTGGTGGCCACAACATACTAGTTTTTTTTTTTTTTTTGTTAATCATTTTAACTAAATTCCCACACATCCACTTACATCCACAGGACATAAACACGTATAAAAGTTTAATAAACACGTATAAAATTTAAAAAATGATCCGTTAAACTTCTATAAATATCCTACAGATGTCTGTTAGTACGATCAATGTCACTCTTTTTCACATCCGTTAGATGTCTGTTAAATCTCCAATTATTGGACTTGCTAGATCTAATAGATATTGAAAATGTCTAAATCTTGTTTGGATCTAACATGTTATATCTATTAGACATCGAAAAAGGCACGTCTAAATTTCGTCTCTTTTTAAACATCTAATAGATGTCTATAATTAGCACAGGATATCCAAAACTTTTATTTTTTAGATATTTTGCACCCTTCATGGATCATTGGATGTAATTTAGATATCTAATAGATATCAGTGGCTGTATGGGTTGTTCACATTGAGGGTACTTTTGAATCCACTTTATTAAAATCCCACACTACACACAAACGTAGTATGTCCTTATTCACGAACAGCGAAAGTTGCCGAATGTAATAAAAAATGAGAAAGGAATACAATTTGAACATTCAACTTCCAAAATTTATTATTATTATAAAAGATTAATATATATTATTATTAATTTAAAAGCTTTCAATTAAAAGAAAAAAAAAACTTACATATTCTTTTCCTTTTTAGTGCTAGAGGCCTATTTCAGTCGGTACAGTTGTCGAATTTTTATAATACACTCTTAATTAGTGCTAAGGGCCTATTTCAGTCGGTTTATTGAATGGGGATTTATTGAATGAAGTCCCCCCAAGGCACAACTTTGACATGAGTCCCCCCCCCCCACAGGCCCAACCTTGACATGAGTCCCCCCCCCAAGGTACCCTTATTTCAGTCGGTACAGCGTTGTCGAATTTTTATACGTCACTCTTAATTAGTGCTAAGGGCCTATTTCAGTCGGTTTATTGAATGGGGATTTATTGAATGAAGTCCCCCCAAGGCACAACTTTGACATGAGTCCCCCCCCCCAAGGTACCCCTATTTCAGTCGGTACAGCGTTGTCGAATTTTTATACGTCACTCTTAATTAGTGCTAAGGGCCTATTTCAGTCGGTTTATTGAATGGGGATTTATTGAATGAAGTCCCCCCAAGGCACAACTTTGACATGAGTCCCCCCCCCAAGGTACCCCTATTTCAGTCGGTACAGCGTTGTCGAATTTTTATAATACACTCTTAATAGTGCTAAGGGCCTATTTCAGTCGGTTTATTGAATGGGGATTTATTGAATGAAGTCCCCCCAAGGCACAACTTTGACATGAGTCTCCCCCAGGCCCAACTTTGACATGAGTCCCCCCCAAGATACAACTTTGACTGAGTCCGCCCAAGGCCCAACTTTGACATGAGTTCCCCCCCAAGGTACAACTTTGACATGAGTCCCCCCCCCCCAAGGCACACCTTTGACATGAGTACCCCCCAAGGCACACCTCCCCCTCATTGGGAAAAAGAGAAAAAACGTTGTTTTGCGGCTATAAGACAGTTTGGACTTCCAACGTTATTTGTTACAGTATCTGCAGCTGAAACACATTGGTGTGATTTAATGAAAACTTTATCATGGAATTTAGATCGTCACGAATTAACTAAAGAAGAATTTGTCGATATTAACAAGTTTAGCAGTAGGCCTCTGGCACTAAATTAAAATCTGTCAATGTCAGATTTTCATGTTTTAAATAATGAAATAATGTCGTGTCTGTATAATTTTTATTATTATTATTATTATTATTATTTTTTTTTGTAATATGAAAAAAAGTATCCCATAATTATAATACATGCAAAGTCAAGCGGAGCGAGGCATATAAATTGCAGATTACGACCATAGATATAGTAATT
Source organism: Salticus scenicus (assembly GCA_963930645.1). Lineage (NCBI taxonomy): Eukaryota > Metazoa > Arthropoda > Arachnida > Araneae > Salticidae > Salticus > Salticus scenicus. The sequence continues at coordinate 401,912,699 of OZ005649.1, read as the reverse complement.
TATATCGATCTATCATAATCATGTTATCGTGCAAAGATTTTTGATGCCGAAAAAAAGTTTTGGCATCAGCCATAAGGAAGTATAAAACTCTGAAATAGTAATAGAATAGAATGTTAATGAATTTTGAAAAGGCCGAAATATCGCGGGGCTTTTAAGTGTTCTAATAAATATATGAAAAGAAATGGGATAAGTTTTCATAAGTAAGTTATATTCAAGTAATTTATGAAAAATATAATTTTTATAATCAGTTGCTTTGTTATGAAATAATTACTGTCTTCATATTTCATGGAATACTTTTTTTAAATTTTAATATTTTATATTAGTATTATGGAATTTTCCAAAATTGTTTTAAATGTAGTTAGCAGCCGCGGAAGTTTTAATATAGCCTAGTATGTTATGCCCACCACAAAACTTTCTTCTATGTATAATCCTATACTAATTTGCGAAATACAAATTATTTAATATATTAAAATTTATTAAAATTATTTTCCACGATGAATGCAGACGATTTTTATCTCAAAGAAGTATAATAATAAACGCCGAAAGAAAGTCAGTGTTGTGCAGACATGAGTATACTAGGGTATAGTAAAAAAAAAGAAAGAAAAATGCGGTATCTGGAGTTTTTCATTCTCTTTTAGTACGTAAATTTTATTTGCTAAATTATCTGTGTGTATATTCACTCGGGAAAAGACATATATAAAAGAGTAAAATGGCCGACTTTTTTCCAAATGAAAAGGCATCACTTTTTCCCTTTCAATGATCAATCTATGTCTTATTACTATATCTATGATTACGACCTGTCCTATATCTATTTAAAGGCTATAAAATAATTGTTCACATGGAGCACGATTTTGAAATCACTGCCAAGGGCAGAGTTACAATGTCTTGAAAATAATTTTTAACTATTTTAAAGTGGGACTGTTTCATCTCATTCCATAATTTTTGAGTTGCTACGCCCCTGATGTCTATTTGTCTGAATTATATATTTTCTCTACTTAAAACATCAATAAAGTTTAGTAATTAAAAATACAGAATGCTGCAACACTTTTTTTCCCTGTAATTCAGTAGGGGGGGGGGGGGGAGAACTCGTCGTAAAAGGAACTCGAATAAAGCTTTAATAATGTCAGCTCAATTGTACACCATATTTTGGTATGTTTCTAATCTATCATTCGGTTGATCCCCCGTCTACACACACACAAATATAATCTTTTTTACCTTTTAATAATCACGCAGATTTTACACACCTGGACAATTGTATTAACTCTAATCAATAATAGAGGGCAGCACTATACTTTAATAGGCATGAATGAAAAGATGAATAGTATTTTGGATGATTTCCAGATACATTATCCTATGAAATGCCATATATTATGTCAACTGCCAACATCATTTTTTATTTATAAATTATTTATTTTATTTTATCATTAGTTTTGTACTCTAAAATCAGAAATAGATTAAGGAAAAAAAAAAAAAGAATGGGTGCCTGAATAATAAAACAAGGAAGGAAGATCTGGTTGAACTATTCGAATTAAGATCATTTATGAAGATCTGTAGCATAAATCATACGTAGCATGTTTTTATTTATTTATTATTATTATTTATTTATTTCTAGACAAAACTAAAAATCAAGTTAATTTTTGTACTTTTAAAATTTGCTCGCTAAATTATTTTAATATAAATATTATATATTGCCCAATCTGGGAACATTTTTGTCCGCCCTATCATGCATATGTGGACTATCGATGAAAACAACAGTAAACTTTAAATATTTTTATTCGTTTTCAATCCTTTGAAAGGGGAGGCCACAGAAAAAGAAAAAATGCCAAACGAGCTCCATTTCGCAACTCAGAGTCTAAAAAAAATATCAATTGAAATATATCGGTAAGTTGTAGGCAAACAAACAATTTAGAAATTATTTCTAAAAGCCTCTTTCGCAACATTTCCCTTTAAAATTTTATCTAAGTCTCGCGTAATAATTACTCTCCCTCTTTTTTTTTTTTTTTTTTACTTTTTGAACACTATAGTGAGGAAAGTATTGTAATCATGTCAAAAATCCGAATGAGATTTTGATGTTTCTATACGTTTCGAGGTCCAATGAGTCCGTTTTCACTATTTTTGCGATGATGTATGAGTGTGTGTGTATGTATGTATGCGTGTGTATGTCTGTGAGTGAACACGCTAGCGTCTAGATGCTTTGTTCGAATAAGCAGAAAGTTGGTACGTATATTGAAAGTTACCATAGTACGAACCCTATTGATTTTGGTGAATCTAGCACTTACAGTTTTTTTACAGGGACACCAGGAAAAATTCTTTATCATTATGGCCTATGGGGCCAAATTTTTAAAAGTGTGATAGCGTCTAAACGCCTTATTAATCTGGGCAAAAAATTTGTACACATGTTATGGGTCACAGTTGCACCAACTGTATAGATTTTGGTGAATTTTGCACTTACAGTTTTTTTTACAGGGACACAAAGAAAAATTCTTTATCATTATGGCCTATGGGACCCAATTTTTAAAGTGCGATAGCATCTTAACGCCTTATTCAATTGAGATGAAAATTTATATGAATATTATAAATCACTGTTGTAGTAACTACAAGCATTTTGGTGAATCTAGCATTTATAGGTTTTTACAGGGACACAACGAAAAATTCTTTATCATTATGATCTATGGGCTCAAAGTTCAGTAGCGTTCAATAAAACATCGTGTAATATAGGGAGAAAAATGCTCAAACACTCCATAATGGTTTTCTCTCTTTCGTTTGTTTAACAACTCCTCTTTCTTTACTTTATCTACAAAACTGTTAATGACTCAATGTTCGGAAAGTCGAGTGGAGTCACTCCAGATTTTTTTTTTAAGACAGTTTAATTTTTCAGTTATCTGCTAAAGTAATCTACAATCGAATGAATATATTCAAGTTATCAGCATACCTACAAATTTAAAATTCCTTTCGTTAAAATTTTCATAATCCATGAATGAGTGAATTGACTTAAAATATATTTTATGTATTTCTTAGATTTGAAAGACTTTTTTTGAACGAAGATTGTTTGCTCTTTAAGAGGGTGCCATCAATTTTTTTTTTTTTAATTTACAGAAGCTAAAATTATTAACACACACACACACATACATATGAATATGATTAACTCTCTATGTAAATACATACATTTCTGAGGGGTGCTATTGCTCCCTTTGCCCTCCGTTTTGTCTACCCGTCTGTATTTATATATAGGTGTGTATATATTTTACCATGTTTTATTAACTTCTCTTCTTGTTTGTTTGTTTGAGTGTTTGTTTGTTTGTCCCCTACAAATCTTGCTGTCTATTTTTAACTAACTTCCCTACTAGCTAGACATTTGAAACTTTCACCGTAGTTCGGAACCCGGTGACAACACAATACTTCGAAGTCCGATTTTCGAATAGTTTTCTTTTAATTAATTAAAATATGAAAATGATAAGCTCCTAATAGCAATAAAGTAGTCAATAAAATATTAGCTATAATTTAATGGTTGCCAAAAAAAAAAAAAAAAAAAAAAAAAAAAATACGAGTTCATTTTCTTTCGACCTAAAAATAAGTACATTTAATGAAACGTGAGCGTTAAAAAATTGTAAAAAGTTAAATGAAGCATCTGGCAAAAATTGACGTCATTATAACTTTAAAAATTTATATATATTCGTCTCGCTAAGCCGGGCGATTGCCCGGGCGTATATACACGTCTTTCCTTTGTATTTGAAACTAGTCCCAGGGTTTTGGAATGCAATAAAATGGCCTCGAAAAAATTATCATCCATGATAAAGTAGAGGATTTCCATATTAGAAAAGCAGTATAACACTAAATATTAAAAAAGAAAGTCAATTTTATTGTCAATAATACATTTAAAAAAAGAAATTATTATTTTTTGGTTAAAAAGGAAAAAAAATGATAACTTTATTTTAAATTATCGCAGATCGATGGTTCAACCATTCGTTTTAAAGGTATTGGCGAGCTCTTTTGAAAGATACCCATCATGAAAATTGACTCCCCTCGAGGGGGGGCTTCTCCCCCACGGGGGGAGGCGAGGCTCCTACACATACAAAAAATTTTTCTCAGTTGACTATCTCTATTATAAATAATTCTTGAAAATTTCACAATAATTATTAAAAAATAATCCTCTTTATGCATATTTATGCAAAATTTTATCCTATACCACCCTGTTAAAAATTTAGAAAAAGCGGGATGGCAACGCAACCTGTAAGACAATTTTTACCAAAAGTGGATAGGCACTCATTTATGTCAAGGTGCAACTACATACCAATTTGTGTGAAATTCTGTGCAGTAGTTCCTGAGATGCAGTTGCCACAAAATTTTGTCACACACACAGAGAGAGACTGACAGACAGACATTTTCTAAAAATGGTCAAATCGTGCTCTACAGCTCTCAACACGTGTCAATCCATCAAAAACCCGAGATCGAAAATTTTTACGAATCCAATACTTTCTTCTATTGAATATAGAAGAAAGTAAAAATTCAAAGATAATTTATCTCCTACCCTTTTTCATTAGGCCTGTGCTCCGAATGACACGTCGTAACTTGTCCCTGCATCTGGAAACAGTACACACACCAAATAATTTAGTTAAATTTAGCACAATAAAAAAAAAAGCTTGACACCATTTAAAATGTACTTTGAGGAACTTCCAGATAGAGTCTCTAATAAATCGGAATTATTTTGCGTGGCTTTTCTAACGAATGCTTTTTATACCATAATTTATTTGATACGTGCTTAACGTACTTAAAAACAGTATATGTTTCGTTTATGTCGTTTATTGTTGTTTAAAGATACTGAGATGCACTAAAGAGAAATTTCATCCATAGACGAAATGTATTTGAATACTTTTGAAGGTTCCTGTACACGAACTATTTGTCTGATTTCAATAAAAAGTTAAAAGCACTATATTATAGACACCTATTTAGAATATCAAATTTAAATTTCTGTTTTTGAGTCGTGCTGATAACAGGCACACAGACTAATCATTAAAACATAATTTTGGATTCAGGGTTACTTAAAATGAGTTATTATAGCGAAAACTCAGTTTCGAAAACTTAACCTTAATCTATTATAGGTGCTCCAGTGATTGGCATGCTCCAGTAATTGACACCTATCACGAAATAATTTATAAATAAGAAAAATAATAAAAGCGTATATTTTACATCTAAGAATTTTAACATTTTATGTCAAATGCTGGTCAAATGAATCACTCGCAGTGTCAAACACTGGAACATAGGGTGCCAATGACTGGTAAAAGGAAAAAACTGGTAGTGTCAATGACTGAAACATTGAGTGGGTGTCCAATAAAAATTCATAAAAAAAAATAATTGTTATTAAATGTATATATTTTAACATATATATGTTTCTGGATGTCTTTCATACCCTATGTACTAACTTAAGATTTCTAAAAATATTTTCTGATGTCTAGAACATTAAAAACATCAGAGATTACTCTAAAAGGGTCAATCACTGGTGCACTTACCCTATATATATTAGTTGTAAAATATCAAATGCGTAATAACATTTGTATTTTCTATGCCTGCTTATTAAAAGAATTCATCTTAAATAAATAATTCGCACACATATACGTTAAAGATATTTAATACCTGTAAATCACATGCAAAAATTAAACAAAACCCACGCACGTCCCATGTGCCAATATTCGTCAGACTAGTTCCCAAAATCAATTTTTCCTTCATTTTAAATATTTTTATAACTGGAAGAATGATCGATGATAGTGGTTCCGGAATGAGCCTTTGGGCATAGATAACCTTAAAACAGTGCTTTCCATAATTTTATTCTCTCACCATTCAGACATAGAAAACAAAGAAGAAATATCATGTACTAGCAGGCTTTGCCCGCTTCGCTGGACACTATATTTAAATGATTTCTTTGTAACTGAATATATTTCGATTGGCGACTATTTTCGTCACAGCTTTAGTATGGGACCTCCTTGGCAATATCAAACATTTTTTGACAAAAAAAACTGTACAAAAAAAACTATTATTAAAACAAATATTTTCGAAAATAGTCCAATAGCTGGTGTTAATTCTTCGAATATTCTGGAAACAGTTGAAGCTGTTACTCGTACAATATAAGTCATTATTTGATGAATGTCCTGGGACAGTCTAAAAAATAGTCACTTGTTCCACAGGAGTAAAGCAAATAACATCAACTACACCAGAGCAAAAATTTTCACTCACTCACGAAAAATGTCCAGTTGCTTAGAGCTCAATCCCTAAAGTGCAATGACTCAGAATAGGCCTCTGAATAACTCTGGATCGCAGTGACTACATACTCTTTTGCAAAAATCAACTCACACCTACTTATAACTTTTGGCGATGGGGCTTGGAGATGACTCCATCGAGAATCCCTTGGTAAGCTCAAGGTCTACGTTCCCGTGTGTCGGAGAGCTTCGAAACATCGGAAACCCTAAACTATCATTTTTCACCAAATTTGGTCGCCCACTCGCCAAGTTTGTCTCCAAGACTATGCTTTCTATTAAACATATCTTTATTTAGTTATTTAAATATTAATTTGAATTAATCAAATATTTCTGCACGACAGCGTGCAAGTGCAGTCACACACAGCAGCTCATTTATTTGTATGTTAAATTAGCGTAGTGAATGGTATATAAAAAAAATAAATAAATAAATAAACATTATCGTGCTACACAACTTTATTAATTTTACATTTTTCTCGAACTACCTAGATTAAAATCGCTGTTGCTAAATTAAACCTCTTGGCGAAAAATGTTCCGTGTACTTCAACGCAACAATTTAAAAAATCACCCAGGAGGATCTATAAATAAAACTGATTTTAGTACAACACACATTAGCAACGTAAACTATAGTAGCACTTTGTAAAAGACATTTTTAATTTAAAATGACGTGAATTTTTGTGAGATGCATAATTTATTTATTTATTTTATTTTTTATTGTTCACGTTTAGATAAATGTATTTATTTTCCTGTTGGGAAAAAAAAAATAAAATAAACTCGACAACAATTAAATTATGGATAATTAAATTTAATTTTGGCAACAATTAAATTATGGTTAAAATTTAAATGGCTAATTTTTTGCTATTATTAGCTTACAAAATTGCTATTTTATGCATAAAAATAACAAAAAAAAAAAGGTTTTTTTCGGAATAAAAGGCAGCCAACTTTCTAAGTTAGGATATAAGCTATCTCCATAACAAATTTTATCGAAATCCATCGAGCAGTTTTAGCGTGAAACTCAGTCAAATAAACGGACATTCACATTTATAATATATATAAGATTCCGCAAAGATTATGAATGCTTTCCAACGGCACTTCTCTGTTAATCGTTTAACATTCAAATGTATTTCAAATCACTAAGAATGCCTCAAAACTTTTTTTTTTTTCTTTTTACTTTCTTCTATATTCAATAGAAGAAAATACTGGATTCGTAAAATTTTTTCGACCTCGGGTTTTTGATGGATTTACACGTTTTGAGAGCTGTAGAACACGATTTGACTAGTTTTAGAAAATGTCTGCCTGTGTGTGTGTGACAAAATTTTGTGGCAACTGTATCTCAGGAACTACTGCACAGAATTTCATACAAGTTGGTATGTAGTTGCACATTGACATAAATGAGTGCCTATCCACTTTTGGTAAAAATTGTCTTACAGGTTGCGTTGCCATCCCGCTTCTTCTAAAATTTTAACATGGTGGTATAGGACAAAATTTTGTATAAATAAGCATAAAGAGGATTATTTTTTAATAATCATTATGAAATTTACAAGAATTATTTATAATAGAGATAGTCAACTGGGGAAATTTTTTTGTATGTGTAGGAGCCTCGCCTCCCCCCTCGAGGGGTGTAAATTTTCATGATGGGCATCTTTCAAAAGAGCTCGCCAATACCTTTAAAACGAATGGTTGAACCATCGATCTGCGATAATTTAAAATGAAGTTATCAAATTTTTTCCCTTTTCAAAAAAAAAAAAAAAAAAAAAAAATGTAGTATTGACAATAAAATTTACTTTTTTAAAAATATTTAGAGTTATACTGCTTCTCTAATATGGGGATCGTCTGCATTATCATGGAAGATAATTTTTTTAAATGATAATTTTAATAAATTATTTTTACTGTGTGAATTTGTATAGGAAAATATAGAAGAAAGTCTTGTGGCGGTCACAACATACTAGTTTTTTTTTTTTTTTTTCAACTTCCAAAATTTGTCATTATGGCTTTAATTTTAAAGAAAACTTAAGACTAGTTTTGTGTAGTCGTGTTGTCGTATGTATTGCCGAAACCCAGCAGAGATACGAAAATATATTTTGTTTTTAACTATGGAGGAAGCAATCTCCCCCAAGTATATTTATAGCTTTATTTCTGAAAAAAAGGCATTCAGAAGATTGCTTTTGTGTAGATCGGTGTATTTTCTAAAATCGGTTGCCCACATATAAATATATACCAATTTTAGCTAATAAACTATCATAGAAATTTAAAAAATTGCAGAAAACGAGTAACAACAGCGCCACCTGTCGTCTAATAGGCACCACATTGCCCCAGCATAGTTTTACATAACATACATCTTACGTATCAAATTTAATGATCTCACGCTTAATAGAGACTGAGACATAGCTTCACTGTAAAAGGAAAAAATACAATGCCATTGGTCGGACAATAGGCACCCAAATTAAATCGTCACAGTGTTTCATAATGATCATCTCACATATCCTGTTTGCATTATTGTTATATGCTATAGAAGCTAAGTTACAGCGTTCACGTAAGCCGGGAAAATGGCAGGATAACATGGGCACCTGTTGATCGACATGCACCCCAAACGAACCAGCATAGTTGTCCAAAACGGCCCTCTAACATGTGTAATTTTTTGCGCATGAATCAATGTACACAACAGAAATCGAGAAAATGGAGGGGTGGGGTGTAGCCCCATAACAACGCCACCTTCAGGCAGGGTTGGAAAAAACCTTGGTTTTTTTCGGGTTTTATCTGGATTTTTTCGGGTTTTGAGAAATATTTTCTTTTTTTTTTTTTTTTTTTTTTTTTTTCTTTTTGTAATGTGAAGCCAAATGAGACGATTTAAAAAATGAAAAGCTTTAATTATTCATTAAAAGAAAAAAAAAAAAAAAAAAATTAAAATGTCTCCCTTCCTTGATTTGGAGTTAAAAAAAATTTTGTTTTAATTAACCCCTTACCTGCCGAGGAAAACTTACGAGATTCACTTCCCAGCGCCATCGTCTTTCACACAAGCGCGCGTAGTTATGCTTTCACTGTTCCAGAAACATTCCCTTTCAAATTCCTCCCCCACCCCTCTTCTCCGAATTAAGTAAATCCACTGAAAATACTCTCTTGGTCACATTCGAGGTCATTTTAAAATCATTCCAAAACCCTGCGACTAGTTTCAAATACAAAGGAAATACGTGAATATACGTCCGAGCAGTCAAGGCATTGGCTTAGCGAGACGAATATATACGCTCAGGGCAGTTAAGGGGTTAAATAAGTTATTCTTTGAATAGTCTAAAATTTTATTGCTCTGTTCTTTACAACGACAAACTAGCTTTAAATAATTAATTTTGTGTTGTTTTATCAATTTTTTCGCATTCAAGATATTTTCGTAAAATGTATGTGTTGAATATATTGTTCTATTAATTATTAGTATATTTCACTGTGTTAAAGATTTCAGATATCTTTTATAATTTGAAATGTATTTTTTTATATTTCACACTCATTGAATCCTACAATTTTCTTTATAAATTGACAAGTAACTCTGTTTTCCCTGCTTTTATTTGCATTTACAATTTTTCCATTGTGTTTTAATGAGATAACATACATTATTTTTCAAGGGGATTTTTTCAAGGTTTTGTTCTGTAGAGCTTTTTAATTTCTTTGTCTATGTGAAAATAATCTGGTGTGTCACTCACACGACTTTCTCTTATCCCGAAATTTAATACTATAAATACAGGTTGGAGATTAAGAGGTAAGATAACGATGTTATGTAAACCTATGTTAAACAATTCAAATTAGGCTTCGGGAAAGATTTATATGATAATTAATTCTGTGTGAGGGTTCATTAATGCACCTACATTTATATAGAATTTAATTCGGTTATTAAAAAATAATTTATTAAAATTATTATTTAAAAAAGTTATCTTGCATGATAATGCAGACGATTTCCATGTTAGAGAAGTAGTATAACACCAAATATCCAAAAAAGAGTTGAATTTATTCTCAATATTAAAAAAAAAAGATTTTTTCCGTTAAAAATAAAAAAAAATCGATAACTTTGTTATAAATTATTGCAGATCGATGGTTCAACCTTTCGTTTTAAAGGTATTGGCGAGCTCTTTTGAAAGATACCCATCATGAAAATTTACTCCCTTCGAGGGGGACTTCCCCCCCAAGGGGGAGGCGAGGCTCTTACATACACAATTTTTTTTTTTCCCAGTTGACTATGTCTATTACGAAAAATATATATTCGTTTCATTTGGTTTAGCGCAGTCTATAGCTGTTAAACTCTACTTACCTGCAATTTCCCCCATAGACGTAATTTATTTGAATACTTTTGAGTGTCCCTGTACACGAACCATTTGCTTGATCTTAACGAAAAGTTTAGTCTAGCATCGTTATATGATACACATTTAGAATACCAAGTTTGAACTTTGTGCCATAATTTATTTTTGAGACATGCTGATAACAGACAGACACACATAGAGACACACAAACAGACATACACACAGACCATTTGCTAAAAACATGATTTTCCTATTCAGGGGACCTCAGAACATATAAATATAATAATATAACATGTAAATATGTCGCGTTCGAAAATTTGACCCAAAAACAATACTTTCTCTAAGAGAAAGTAATAATGTGCCTTTATTTGTTTTACATTTAAATGTTAGTTATAAGTGTTATTAGTTTGTTATAAGTTTGTTATAAGTTAGATAAAAGTGCAATTTTAAATAAAGATTTTGAAAAATCCTACTTGGGTTTTTCCAATGGGTTTCATTGAAAAAAACCAAGGTCGGGCAAAATCTAGCGAACCCTGCCTTCAAGGCGATATATCTCAAAACCTAATCAGAACCACCTATGCTAAGATACTACCAAATAGAGAGTTTCGTGAGATTCTGGAGAGATACAGACTCCACAAAATTTTGGTAACACACACAGACATTTTCTAATAATGGAATCGTGTTCGGGACATTTAAAAATGCGTATATTTATCGAAAAACGGAAGTCTTAATTTTCACGAATCTATGCTTCTTATGTATACAGAAGAGACTGAAAACGAAGGAAACTTAATTCAAAACTCAAAAATTTCGAAATGAACTCGGAGGCTTCAATAAGCCGTGCCTGAGAATGAAAAGTTGTAGACTCCGATTCCAGGAGTGAATTTCTGTCTGGACTTCGGGTGTCCAGCGTCGCTCTGTATTCCGGAGGGATCCTGTGTGGGGGGCCGGCCATTCCCGCTTTTTGCGCCGCGCCCTATTTTGGCATTCTGCCCGACCCATACCTGTACTTTTCTCGCCTTGACTTCAGGTGGCGGGTAAAAGATCTGATTTTCGATCGCTCCAACACGATTTCTTTTCTTTCTTTTTAGTTTTTTTTTCGAGTAACAAAAGGGAAAAAAAAATCCCACATGACATTTTAGGGCATTTAATAAATATCCAAGAGATCTTTGAACAACTAAGTTGTAAAACCAACTATTCAACCAGTGTTTAAACGTATAGGATGCTTATCGCCTCTTACCGATGGTTTCTCATTCTGGTTTACTAGGGTCAAGGAACCAAGTCTCACCCGTAGTATATTACAGGTTGATCCACGTTTTAATCTTTGTGATAAACAAAACACTTTGATGAAAAACTAGATATTTTTGTGATTTTTTTTTTTTTTTTTAATTATTATTTATTTTTGCGAAAAGTAAAACATTTTGCGTAAAATTTTTCACTTTAGTAGTATATAACGTTTAATGTATAATAACGTTTAATTCAAATAACGTTCTATATAATCTATATAACGTTTAATTCAAATTAATCATGTTTCATTTAAAACGAATAGGCAGTCATGTCTAACAATACTGAAAACATTGAAAAATTTATAAAAGGATCGTTTTTATGAAACGAAATTTTGTGTAAAATCTTTATAATTTGAGTTTTTTTTTTTTTTTTTTTTTTTTTTTTTTTTTAAATTTAAATATGTTTTATGGATTTAAATTTTTTGAAAGAGCCCATGGGATGGAGTAGAATTTTGTGAAGGGAGTCCATTTTAATTAGTGAATTTTTTTAAAAGGGCAGATAAAAGGCCCCAATTTTCTCACGGTTCTACTTCTGTATAAATGCAATAGGATCTGTGTGTCTATACTGAAAGAATTGTAGTAAAATATACCTCAAAACTTATGTAAAAGAGTAAAATCTTTATAAACTAACGCATTCACTTTTTATATCAGTTTTTCTTTTTTTGAAGTGAAAACTTCTTTAGGCGCGTTGAGCACTTTTTGGGTGAACAAAAATCATGGAATTCGCGTCATCGTCACCGAACGCTTTGAAGTGAAAACCTCTTTAGGCGCGTCGAGCACTTTTTGGGTGAACAAAAATCATGGAACTCGCGTCATCGTCACCGAACGCTTTCCATGAGCTATAGGTATGCTGTGTATATATGTACATAGATATACCTCCGTGCGTTATTAGTATACATTATATATATACAAAGAGTATATCTATCTCTCTACATATATATATAGCGCACGGCGCGGCATGCCTCATATACATATATATGTATAAAATATATGCTAATACGAGTAGTATACTGGCTACTGGCATCTGTCTCTTTCTAGTTCTATACTCTATGTATGTATGTACTTTTTCCACACTCTATACATAGTTCACAAAGTACAAGCACGTGTTTTTATGCAGACTGTTATATTCTTCTTTTTGCTTTCAATATAAATTTTCAAATAAATAATAAAAAAAAAAGAAAATTATTTTAGTCCTATTACAATATTTTCACCCAATATAAGGCTTGGTTCATTTAATTTGGGTAGCTACAAATAGTGTGCCGAATCCTATAATACAGATCCTAAACACTTCTTTACAAACCAAAAATAATAATCTAATAGCTCGACGATACAATTCACAAGTTACTTAGTTTTCACTTCTATCGGCAGTCCCCAAAGACTGCTTTTTTTTTTTTTTTTTTTTTTTATCTTTCTTCTATATTCAATAGGAAAAAGTATGGGATTCATAAGAAAATTAGATTTTCAGTTTTCGACGAGTTTACCCGCTTTGTGAGGTCCAGAACAGGATTTGACCTCTTTAAGAATATCTCTATTTGTCTGTCTGACGAAAATTTTATGGCTGCTCAAAATGCCCAGAATTTCATGAAAGTAATGACTTAGTTTAATCTCGGCATAAATTGTTGCCTATCAGTTGTTAGTTCAAATCGCCCAACGTAGCCTGGTATGCTGCAATCTCTTCCATTTTACGGGAAGATTATATCCCAGCTTCTATTGTATACAATTACACAAAACTTCATATGCGAAAGAACCATTATAAAACACTGTCTTGATACAACATGGGTGCCTGTGGGCTTACAGGCGGCGTTGCTAAGTTACAATGTTTTTCATGTATTGGAAGACTATATCTCAGCTTCTATGGCATATAAACGAAGCAACCTGCTATGACTGTTACGAAAACGAATGTTGATTTAATTTGAATATCTATCGAACGACAGATGGAGTTGCTAATGGTCACCCTCTGCCATTTTTCCCATGGCTACATCTCAGCATCTATTGGTCAAAATGACACCAAACTTTTAAAATTTAATATCTTTATTATTAACCAAAATTAAAAATCTTTACTAAAATTTAAAATCTTTATTGTGAGAATCAATGTTTAAATTTCTGTGCATGTCAGTCAGAGGAATTGCTTTTGTATAAAATAATTTAGAAGAAAATTTCGTGATGGCAAAACATACTAGGTTTTTGCTTTCTTTTCCCAGCCCTAGTTTATGGTGATAATTTGCCCATAACGATAGTTTTCTGAATTCCTTTCAGTATTGAAAATGAATAACCATTTTTAATAGGGGATATCATGCTATAGTGAATTTGAATCATATAAAGAAGTTTCAAGGCATTTCAAAAACACTGTGAGCGAACATTTTATTATGTCAGTATCTCACAGTTTGTTTCAATAGAGCCTTGATTCTTTGTAAAAAACATTTCTACGAGATGTTGATGTGTGAATCTGTGGTCACACATGAAGAATAATGTTTTCCAATAGAGGATCTAGTAGATGCCTTTTAGCTTTACAGATGATGATGTAGCTTTTTCAAATTCCTCCTCAAAAATACTCAGTAAGATTGAGATCGGAAGAAAATCTGCCAAAAACGCAACAAAGTGTTCATCGAACTAATACTTTACAATATCATCAGTATGACAGGATGCATTATACTGTTGAAAATACCCATTGTCATTGGGATAAATCATCACCGTTACAGTATGTAACAATGAAGTTTAGGTATGATGTCTTATTTATACATACCTTGCATAAATAAAAGACTCAAAATGTGGGTAGGAAACATATTCTCTTGAATTATCACACATCTCCACAAACTTGAAAAATTATAGCAATGCATTTAAGATCTATGCTTCTGTCAAACTCTAAGTCGTTTATCTGCACGATGTAACATAAAAGACTATTCATCGGACCTGGTTTCATCGAATTCATTGTATCAAACAGAATTCAATGGATCCCGTCAACATTTCCGAGACTGAGCAAATTTTAAACTTTTTATCTTGTTTGCAGTGGGTAGAAGCAGTGATGTCAGATTGGGGAATTTTTTAGGCTTTTGGGGACAATTTTGGGGACCAAATGTTTGTGGGGACTTTTGGGGGAAATTCTAAAATTTTTGGGGACAAATCTGGGGAGTTCTTCAGCTTTCGGTCAGTGTTGGCAACGTAATGATTTATCTCTACGACTAGGGACTTTCAATAGCTTTATTGTTATTTGGGGATTTTTTTCAAAAATTATTTTCATTTGGGGAAAAATCTAAGCTTAAATCTGCTTGATATATATATATATATTTTTTTTAGTAGAAATCAAGTTGGGGATTTTTTCGAAAAAAAAAAAAAAAAAAAAAAGCGCCTGATTTGGAGAAATTTGAAGACCTGTTTGGGGAAATAATTTTCGACCATCTGACATCACTGGATAGAAGTTGTGGTTCCACTGGCCTTTAGTTTTTATGGCCCATACGATTTATTTTACGCTCACCGATATTTTGAGACGAACCTTGGCTAAGAACTGCTGCGAAAGAAAACAAAACGGTAAAAACCGTTCTGTTTTCTTTCACAATTCGGGAGATTCTCATTCTCTATTAGCTCGATCATTCGCCTCTCGGTGACGGCCACATTTTATCCGTTTAGACCCAGTCTTTTGTTTGACGGTTTAGTCTTGATATACTTTCACTACAGCTAATCGGGAACATTTAACGAACGCGGCACTTTCGCTAATAATTACTCCTACCATCACCCCACGTTCCAAGCCTGCCAAATCACAAATTTTGCTCCATGTTCAAGTGTAATTTGCTTATTCTACTATCGCATGAACTCAGCTTTCCTTTTTTACTCTACTTTTTATTTTTTACTTCCATTACCCTACTACCGTCGGTAATGGAAGTATTGTATTCGGTCCAAAAATTCGATATCCAGATTTCACCTGATTTACACGTTTTAAGGTCCCCTGTGTCCAAAAAAGTTGTTTTTGGAATTGGTCAGTGTGTGTGTGTGTATGTATGTGTGGAATCTTCTGGCTATCCTATCTCCGAAACTAATTAATATAGAATTACAAAACATCAGAATTGAGACAGGTCTGGTCTACAGATCAATTTTCCGAATTTTGGTGAAAATTAAAAAACCGGAAGTGGGACATCAGAAACCGGAAGAGGGACCATAAGTCCATATCTCAAAAACGGCTATAACGATTTTCTTCAAATTTGATGTATAAACACTCTATTAGATGTTCTTTCGAACGATACAGTTGGTTAGTTCAGGAAAATGGATAGGCGTCCTGTCTAAATAGCTCAATTTCAGGTCTCGCAAGCGCGTTCCTTTAAAAACGGCTGTGCGGATTTTTTTCAAACTCGCCCTATTAACTCACTTTTAAATATCCTTTTGTATATAATTATTGTTTTCCAGTCAATAATTGAGTTTTGGTTAAAGTTGGTATCTCAAAAACGGCTCTAACGATTTTCTTGAAAATTGTTATATAAATCCATTCTTTTCTCACGTATTACATGGTTATTAGAGGAAAATTAACAGTCATCCTGCTTAGGTAGGTCAATTTTAGATCTCGGAAATAGGTGTTAAAAAAAAAAAAAACTCTACATCCCCCCCCCCCCCCGCTATATGTAAGCTTCATTTCATCTGTCTTTTACATGTGTGTAAAGTTTCTTTTACCAGCAAAATTTTAGGTTTCTACTTCTTTAGTCTCTTATGTCTTCTGATCACATTATTTCCAAAAAATACATATAATACGTGTAACAGTGGGTAATGGAAGTCGTGTGGTTGTTTCACACAAGATTTTTTATTTTACTCTTTAACGACAAAACTGTGACACAATAACTCATTTACATAAAATTGTCAGGTGGTCACAATAAAGAGGCCTTTTAGTACCGGGTGATCCAAAAGTCAGGAGAAACTTTAGAAATGAATAATTTGAAAACAAATAAAGATAAAAAGATACGGTTTGCACCAAACGGATGGAAAAGAAGCCGGGTTTTGTGTGGCAAAGAAAAAAAAAATAGTTCTGTTGGCGACCAACAGATGGCGCTGTCGTATTTCTGATGTAGGATTATGCAAAGCAACAAACGATATAAAAAGGAACAACTACAGCAGGTAATGGTAGTCGAAGCTTATATGCATCGAAATATTGCATTCTCAGTCGCTACTTTAATCACGCATGGCCTCGAAGATCTCCCGATCTGACACCCTGTGACTTTTGGCTGAGGGGATTCGTCAAAAGTGTACCGTGACCAACCGGCATCACTAGCAGCACTGAAAGATGCCATCCGCCAAAACGTGTCTGCCATAACGCAAGAAATGCTACTAAATGCTGTGAACGATGTGGTGAATCATATCACAGCTGTACTTCTGAATGATGGACATTGAACAGTTACTGTAGTAGTACTAATTAACTGTAATTAAGCTGACTTGTAAGTTGTCAACATTTTTTTTTCATTTGTAAATCATCTTTTGGTGAAATAAAACACTATAGCGCCATCTGTTGGTCGCCAACAGAACTAATTTTTTTCCTTTGCCACACAAAACCCGGTTTCTTTTTCATCCGTTTGGTGCAAATCGTATCTTTGTATCTTGATTCGTTTTCGAATTATTCATTTTTAAAGTTTGTCCTGACTTTTGGATCATCCGGTATATTGTGCGGATTGACACACAAACTTACTTTTCAACTATGTTGAGTTAAAAAATGGAATAAGAGATTAAATAAATTTCAGTAATATGTTATTAAAATATTATGTGAATGCAACTTTATAAATTAATTTAAAAAAAAAAAAAAATATTTTATCCAACTATGAAGGGATTTTAAAAGCTATTTCTTGATTGAGTTTAAGTTCTTAATGCTTTTAATAGTCTGATGGCTTTTCTTTTCTTGAAATATTTTAAACATAGATGGATATGTTTTTGACGAAGTGGAAGTAGTACTAATCTGTGTTATACTAACAAAGGAAGTACCAGTCTTAGCTTGTGATAGGACTTGTGATATACCGTTGAAAAGCTGTGAGTGCACAGATAATGAATATGTAATTTAAAGAACTAATACTAATTGGAACGGGGTGTTTCTGCTGAGATATTTGGGTATAAATATCAGTACTCCCTTTGTAACTTGCAAAACTCCCAGTGTTTGGACTGTAACGTGTTTCGTTTTATTAATTATTAATCTATAGCTACTTTTCTAATAATTCAAATAGTGTGTCTAATGAGAAACTTTTTTTTTTTTTTTTTTTTTTCTGAGGCTTTTAAAAAGAGACCAGTCATTTATAGAAAAGTTTCCCAAACATTCCACGAAATGTCGAGCTTTTTCAATCGATACTGTCCTCTGGTGATAATTATTTGCGCTGTTTTTAAACTTTGAAGTTGATAACAGAATACTTTTTTTGCGAGAAATCGAAAACGAATACGAGGTTAACGGACTGTCTGGAGTCAGGACAATTAATTTTATTTGAATGAATCGATTCTAATGATCTTTCTTTGTATCGGCATCGGATCGATATCGGACCTTTTCCCGTGTGAAATCGAAATGACGGACTCCATCGATCAGGCTTCGATTGCTTGGAAGGTGTTCTCACGTCATCAGATATTATCGAACTCTCTCTCTCTCATAAACAAATTAAGGACGACACGCAGAAGGTAAAACCCCCCTTATCGTCCGCGGCGCAAGATTGGTTTCCATTATTACGATCTGATTAGGCCGTTTAATAGCTGGTGCTGTAATTTTTAAGCACTCCAGTCATTATCGTAGATCTTCTGTTTTAGGAAGATAGTTAAAAAAAAAAAAAAAAAAAAGATCCACACATTCGATTTTACACGTATTGATCAGTTTTGCGTTTTGTTTGAAAAATATATAAATAGATAAGTAAATGAGCATTATTTATTTTGTTAGAGTTATGTATGTACGCTCTTTGTTTAGGCGGAGCTAGGGGTAACGTGAAAAACGAAAAAGACAGATAAATGATGCGTTTTTAGTCCCCCCTCCCCCCCCCCCCCTTATATTTACCTGTTGCATCGTTTAGCGATGATACCTCAAAATAAATTTTGCTTTTATTTAAGGACGAATAAATTGTTCAAATATCTCTCTTTACTTCTGAAAAGAAAACGAAAAATAGATTACTTTAGTGTAGCACTATGCATGAAAATTGCATATCCACCACAGAATTATTAAATTTTAAAATTAAAAATTTTGTATGGAAAAGAAAAGAAAGAACCGCACAAGACAACAGAAAACGTACTTTGAGCTGTTTGCACTTATAATACAATGTATCTGAAAACTTTTGTGCTGTCGTAAAAACCAATCATGAATGATATGATATCATATTCTATAGGAAACATTGATTTATACAGTGTTTGTCAAATTCCTTTGTTCTGTAATGTATAAAGATATTAAAATATGCCTTAACTTCTTTCCAATGAAGATTGAAATTTTCTCAAGTCACATATCCGGCATGAGTTTTCAACTTGTTGATTCAAACGACTACGAATTTTTATTATGGAAGTATTGTATTCGGTCCAAAATTTCGATATCGTGTTTACACCTGACTTACACGTTTTAAGGCCTCCTGAGTCCAAAAAAGTAGTTTTTGGCAATTAATCAGTGTGTATGTATGTATGTATGTATGTGTGGAATCTTCTGGCTATCATATTTCCGAAACTAATAAAGGTAGAACTACGAAACTTCAAAATTAAATTTTGGTGAAAATTGGAAAAACGGAAGTGGGTCATCAGAAACCGAAAGTGGGACCGTAAGTCCGCATCTCAAAAATGGCTCCAACGATTTTCTTCAAAGTTGCTATATAAACACTGTATTAAATGTTCTTTCGAATGATACAGTTGATTAGTTCAGAAAAATGGATATATAGCTCAATTTCAGGTCTCGCAAGTGCGTTCCTTTAAAAACGGCTGTACGGATTTTTTTCAAACTCGTCATATTAACTCCCTTTCTTTTAAATATCCTTTCATATGTAATTACTGTTTTCTGGTCAATAATTGAGTATACCAAGTTTCGGTAAAAGTTGGTATACTCAAAAACGGCTCTAATGATTTTCTTGAAAATTGTTACATAAATCCATTTTTGACATCCTTTTTCATGTAATGCATGGTTATTACAGGAAAATTAACAGTCATCCTGCTTAGGTCGGTTAATTTTAGATCTCGGAAATGGTAATTTTTGTAACTTGCCATGTAGTCAATTTTATGTCATCTGATCATATTATCTAAAAAGGAAATGCATATAATACTTGTAATAGTGGGTAATGGGAGTCGTGTGGTTGTTTCACACGAGATTTTTTCTGAGTATATATATTCAACTTATTTAAGAAAATCGTTATAAAACATACCCAAAAAATGTCTAGTAAAAATAGTGGTGGCTAAATTTGTTATTAATCGGCAAGTAGTATGCGATTGATTTTTTGAATAGGGCGTTTTTGGTTAAATAGACAGTCTTTGGGATAAGGTTCGTTGGATTTCATTATTTTTGTTACGTTCTGTCGCTTCTCAAACCATATACTGCCATGTTAATTAACTTTTCCCATGTTAATTAACTTAACTTTAATTAACTATGCCTAAAACGCGTTTTAAAGCATAAAAAATAATTATAGAAGCGTAAGTGCCTCTTTTGCTCAACAAATCTGTGCATTTTAATTTCTTCTTACATAGGGAAAGTATTGTTTTGTGGTGAAGTGTTCGAAATTGTGTTTTTGTAATACTTGAGGTGCCCCGAATCTGAAAATCAGATTTTTAGTAGTTGGTCTGTTAACGGCCCTCTTCACTTACTGTCGCCGGAAGCCCGAGCCAATGTTATTCTGTGGGGAAATTTTCTTTACAAATAACTTATTAACTATAGCATATTTTTAAATTCTGTTTTCGCATTCAGAAAATTCCCAACTGTTCAATGGACGGACCTTTTTTAAAAATGTATTTTTATTTTTAATATTTTATTTTGAAATTGCAAAAGGAAAAAAATTCATATAAAAATTCGTATTTTGCAGCTTCAAAATAAAGTATAAAAAATAAAAAAAATACATTTTAAAAAAAGGTCCGTCCATTTAACAGTTGGGAATTTTCTGAATGTGAAAACAGAATTTAAAAATAAGTATTCGTTAATAAGTTAATTGTAAAGAAAAATTTCCCATAGAATAACATTAGCTTCGGCTTTCGGCGGCGGTGAGTGAACTGGGCCCTTAACAGCATAATTCAAGAATAAAAATAATGAGCACGAAGCCCAAATTTGTAACGTAGGGGGATATTACTTCAAAATTTTTATTGAAATCGGAATAATGTTTCTTGTAAAAGATATACAAAAGTATTCAAATACATTACGTCTATGGGGGAAATTTCTGGTAAGTACAGTTTAACGTCTTTCGACTGCACTCGACGCAATGGAATTGACACACATTCTTTATAGGCACAAAAAGCATTTGTTCTTTATATTTTTTTTTCAGAGCCACACAAAAGAATTCCGATACATTTAGTGCTCAGTTCGGGTCTTCCGAATGCGAGCAATCATGTTTTTATCGGTTGGTCTGTCAATGTATCTAGGAATCGCTGAAAAACAGATGTCAGTGAGATGTCCAAACTTGCTTAAAAAAAAAAAAAAATCACTACATAGGAGGATATTACTTGAAACGTTTTATTAAGATCAGATTATATTGGTTCGCGTACAAAGAATTAAAAAGTACTCAAATACGTTACGATCTATGGGCGAAATTACTTGTTGGTACATTTTAACATTTTTGCACTACACTAAACATAATTAAATTAACACACATTTTTTATATGCACAGAATCATGTTTCCCATAGAATAAGGTATGCAAGTATTCATTACCCAGAAGCCACACAACGGTATATTCGGATGTATAAAGGCTACATTTGAAAAGTACTTGAAGTGAACTTCAAGTTGTGCCATGCATTTTTTCTTAGTTTTCTAAATTTAAATACGCTATAGGGTAGGTGCTCCCGTGATTGGCATTCTCCAGTCATTGACATCTATCACGAAATAATTAATAAATAAGAAAAATAATAAAATCATATATTTTACATATAAGAACTTTAACATTTTATATCAAACACTGGACCACAGGGTGCTAATAACTGGTAAAATGAATTACTAGCAGTGTCAAACACTGGAACATAGGGGCCAATGACTAATAAAATGAAAAACTGGCAGTGTCAATGACTGGAACATTGAGTGGGTGTCCAATAAAAATTCATTAAAAAAAAAAAAATAATTGTTATCAAATGTATATATTTTAACACATATGTGGTTCTAAATGTCTTTCATGCCATATGTATTAATTTACGATTTCTAAAAATATTTATTGATGACTAGAACATTAAAAACATCAGAGATTGCTCTAAAAGTGTCAATCACTGGTGCACTTACCCTATGAAGCGTACATAATTTTTTGTCGATATACAGGGCTACCTAAAATGGGTCGAGTAAGTTTACCAAAACAGTCCGGACGAAAATTCTCCAAATAATTCGAAATATAAACGTATTTTTTAATTTAATAACGACTTTAAATACTTTATAACTGTACCTATAATATTCAGATAGGAGTTGTGGTACACTGCAATTTTTAGAAATTAAATCATTTCTAAAATAATTCTCCACTATACTGCTGTTTGAAGTACTCTCTTAAAATGTACCTCTTACACCTTAAACAGCGAGAAATTTGTTTTTATAGAATAATAGCAAGTAGTATGAGTGACACGTCAGATTATTATGCATCGTTAAAAGCTCGTACAGAAATGAAGGAACCCAAAATTAATAGAGTTCTTAAACGACATTCGTATCCGCAAAGAACTCCTTAAAACAAATGCGGGGCAGTCTTTAGGGACTGCCGGTAGAAGTGAAAACTAAGTAACTTGTGAATTGTATCGTCGAGCTATTAGATTATTATTTTCGAATTATTTTTGGTCTGTAAAGAAGTGTTTATGACCCATTTAAACTTTAAATTTATATTGAAAGCAAAAAGAAGAATATAACAGTCTGTATAAAAACACGTGCTTGTACTCTGTGAACTATGTATATACTGTGGAAAAAGTACATACATACATAGAGTCTAGAACTAGAAACAGACAGATGCCAGTATACTACTCGTATTATAGTATACATTTTATACATATATATATATGTATATGAGGCATGCCGCGCCGTGCGCTACATATGTATATATATATGTAGAGAGATATACTCTTTGTATATATATATAATGTATACTAATAACGCACGGAGGTATATCTATGTACATATATCACAGTATACATATAGCTCATGGAAAGCGTTCGGTGACGATGACGCGAGTTCCATGATTTTTGTTCACCCAAAAGTGCTCAACGCGCCTAAAGAAGTTTTCACTTAAAAAAAAAAAAAATGCATGTTTCGTCGGGGCAGATACTGTTACACACTTCTCATTACGTTACCGTTTTACGCTTGTCGAAATCTGAAGACTTATTATGCATTGGTACTTCACGAAAACTTCTGTCTCTAAGAAGAAACGTGATCCTACCAGGATATTTGTACGCAGACTAATAACACTGCTCTGCTTAAAAATGGCCCGCAACATCATTTTTGCAAATTCTTATGTAAAATGACCTCCCGATTCCGAATAGGACGCCCATTTTGCCCTATCACCCACCGTTTTTTAGAGACGCTCCGCCCCCCTATTTTTATCACTTTATCAGTGATTTCACGGCTAAAAATTTGATTTTTAGGGGGGGGGAGTGTATTATTTTAACTGTTAAATATCTTCTGAGGGGTTACAGAGTTGGAAAATTCTAAAACAGGAACATTTGCGTCAAGGGGAAAATTTAAGGGGGGGGGGATTCACCACTGACATTATGTATTACATTTCCTATATATTTTTAATGTTATTTATTAAACATTATAATTTTTTTATTTTCAGATGTTAAATTAATTTTTACAACATAAAGTAATGTATCCTGGGAAAGTGTAAAAACAGGTACAATTGTGAGGTTGAGACGTCAGAACGTCACCGAACGTTTTAATTAAGCTGGATCCAGCAAAGTAGGAAGTGGGGACGGTTAAAATCAATCCGTCGCCAGTGACTCGGTGAAGGTTGAGGCCGAGCTAGTTTTGTGTCGGCAGGGTGCTGCATTAAAAGACTTAGATTTTGAATACTATTAGTTAAATTAGAAGTGATTTTTAAAAGTACGGATTGAAATGTAGTGAAAGGAGGGTGTAGGAAGAAGTATAAAAATGGAGATGGTTTTAGTAGATAGTGTGGATGTTGGAGGATCGTATAGTGGATGTTGGAGGATCGTATAGTGGATGTCGGAGGATATTATAGTGGTTGTGATGAATCTTAGTTTTACGGATAAAGAGAAGTAGAGCAGTGGAGTTTTAGTGGCGTGAAGTTAAGAAGTGTTGAGTGTTGGTGAGTGTCTACTAGTTTTTCGGAAAGTTCAAGCTGGGGCAGAAGGGAATCCTCTGTCCCATAGTGAAGCCGTAGTATTGGAGTACGAGTGCGACCGTCTTTACACCTTCGACTATCTGCTGTGGTGAGATATTTAAGATAACTAAACTGTTGATTTATATATTTTTGATTTAGTAATGCGCTGGCTGAGCTAAGATCTATTTTCCAGGCCGCCCTCCCATTAATCTGTTTCAAATAAACTTCTATTTGTTGTTCAATTAAAGTCTCTGGTTTTCTTAGTAATCTAAGTATTTAAGTTAAGATGGAGTTTGCAGAAACGCAAACGCCACACAATATAGAGATCGAATGCAGGTCTTTAGATTGAAATAAAGAAATTAATTAAAATTATAAAAAGATTGTTCCAGAAGGGAGAGAGAAAAGCTAGTATGTTGTGTCCGTCACAAAACTTTCTTCTATATGATTCTATATCATAGCACCAACTACGACTTAACATACACAAACATTTAATTAAAGCTTTTCACAATAAAAATTTTGTTGCAGTTTGACGCAACTTTAACCAATAGACGATGAGATAGGGCCATCTGGAAAAACACAGACAGTGAATTATGTCAGCACCACTTCTCATCCGATATATGTTCAAATTAAATCAGCAGAGTTTTTCGTAATGGCCATTTCACATATCAAGTTTGCTGCAAACATACTCAATTGAGGAGGGAATAGACCTTCCTGCAAAGGGGGTGATCACAGCCCAGCGACGCCACTTCCTGATCTCTATGCACCGAAAATTGATAGGCATCAATTTATGTAAAGGTGCAACTAAATATGATTTTCTATTAAATTCTATGAATTAGTTCCTGATTCACGTTCTTTTTAGAGCTGCCAAAAGTTTATTGTAACAGATAGATTTGTTTATTAAGGGAACTTAACGGCCCTCTTCCCTTACCGTCGCCGGAAGCCCGAGCCAATGTTATTCTATGGGGAAATTTTCTTTACAAATAACTTATTCACTAATACATATTTTTAAATTCGGTTTTCACATTCTGAAAATTCCCAACTGTTAAATGGACGGACTTTTTTTTAAAATATATTTCTTTTAATTTTTAATATTTTATTTTGAAATTACAAAATGAAAAAAATTCACATATTGAAAAATCGTATTGTGCAGCTTCAAAATAAAATATTAAAAATAAAAAAAATGTTTTTTTTTTTTTTTTTTTTTTTTTTGAAAAAGGTCCGTCCATTGAACAGCTGGGAATTTTTAGAATGCGAAAACAGAATTTAAAAATATGTATTAGTTAATAAGTTATTTGTAAAGGAAAATTTCCCATAGAATAACATTGACTTCGGCTTTTGGCGGCGGTGAGTGCAGCGGGACCTTAAGCGTTTGGATGTTTTTTTTTTTTTTTACCAAGTCCATATAATTGTACAACAGATGCAATTCTATTGTGCATCGCTATAAAAGAACTATAAATGTGTCTTGATTAGTTAGGCCAAAATTTATGTCAATGTTTTCTAAAAGTTTTGACGGGAAAGAAAATTTTTATTTGCCCTCCTTTCCTCCTCCTCAAAAAAAAAAAAAAAAAAAAAAGAATGAAAGAAAAAAGAAAAGTACATCGAGAGAGATTATAATATGTGAAGTATTGGGTAATGAAAGTCGTGTGGTTGTTATACACGATATTTTTAAAAATTAATTACATATAGTTTTTTTTTCCGCTTCATCCTACAAATTAACTAAAAAAATCCATGATCACTAACAGATTTTTAAGTTTTTATTCGAAAATATTCAGAACGTGAAATTATAAGTAGAATTTTTTAAAATAAAAATTTGTAATATTTCTCCCTTATAATTCTTCTTAACTTTAAGCTTCGCAGATACGAACTCTTTTTAAAATAAAAGGGCCAAGGGATTATAACTATTTAATTATTACTCCATATCCGAGAGTATTACATAATAAAATGAATAAAATATTTAAGTTTAAGAAAATAATCTCTTATTCGAATTATAGGAAAACATCGACTTGCCCAAATATTTAAATCGGTTGTCCTTTAAATTAATACCTAGTGGTATTCAATAATTAATTGTAAGAGATTATTCGAATGAACCTCCCTTACCGTGATCTGAAATAGTAATTCTATTACCTGAAGAGATTCATTTGAATAATCTTTTTTTTTTCTTTGATATGAACCATCGGACGGAAATAATTTATTCTTAATGATGCTTTGCGTATTAATTTTTTATGCATTAAAAATATACAGAGATTCAACAGCCGATAAATTGATTCTACTCGTAAGGTTTAGCGGAAATAACACAAAAGATTAACGAAAACTCGAAGTTAGTAGATCTAAATTCTAAGACCAAGCATAAAGAATTATTGTTCCCTTAAAAAAAAAAAAAAAAAAAAAAAAAAGTTTTTTTTTTTTTTTTTTTTTTTTTTTTTTTTTTTTTAATTTTCTCCTCACTCATGACATTTTCAACAATATTAGAGTTTCTTCAATAAAATTTCGGCGAGAAAATATTATCCGGTATCAAATAATCATTACAAAGATCTTTATATATTTTTCAAAATTAGGAAAGTGTCAACACAACTTTGATCATTTTTAAAACAACAACCATTTATTTCTAATAGTTAATAAAAATGGCAACGAAGTTATCCGACTGTGCTTATATCGAACAAGGGCTTTTTCTTTTTTTTAAGTATTCGTTTAAAGCAAGAAAGTTCATTTTTTCCTCATTTGAAACACGCGAGGAAAAAAATTTCTTTTTATGAAAACCGTAAGAAAACGGTGTGAGGTCTATAAAACGAAGGCCATCGCACAAAAGAACGTCCTGAAAACGATTATGCAAATCTTTCGGAGACACGCGAAGATTAGCATATTAGGAGTCGAGATTAAATTCCGATGACGTCACATGGCGCGTCGTCATGGAGAGGCGAGAGGAAAACTTGTCGGGAAAACAAAAGAGCGGCGACACAGTAGGAATGGAAGGAAAAGCCCTCTTTAATCTCTCACGAAATCCTCTTGATGGAAGTTGATGCGCATGTTTTCTCTTTCTTTTCTTTCTTTCTTTTTTTTTTTTCCATTCTCTTCTTTGCCGTCGTTTTATGCCATAATGTTCCTGTTATTAACTTTTTAGATAAAACACTTGGCCAGTGCGCTTTTAAGTTACATCATCATCTTTATCAAACGTAAAAACAATAAATATTACAAAAGATTAATACTATCCTAGAAATATGTTCATATTTCATAACATGGTGTCGCAAAATATATAGAATAGTTTTTCGTTAAATTTTTGTCTTAGTTTCAGCAGGAAAATGTTTCGTAAGTTCTTTAATATGGGAATTTTTGAAACAGAAGATGAAAGAAATCTAAAAAGAATCTCAGTTACTTTTTTTCTCAAAATCTTTCTAAAAAGCTAATTCTATATGTATAGTTGGTATGTTTTTTTAAATTATTAGTTATCGTAAATTATTTTTGTATGTTTAGTACCATTGCACTTTCCTATTGATTTTCCATCCTCTCTTCCCACCGGATATCTCAACTCACCTCCGATTGGCCATATCTGTCTTATCCTTTTACTTACAGCCTTTTTTCCCCTTCAGTCTGCTTTTTACACTGAAAAGCTAGGAAAACTGGTACATCTCCCTAATATCATATAAGACACTCCCCCCCCCCATGAGCATGCAGAAGTGTTGCAGCATTACGCAGTATAGACTGTGACATCGTTAAGGTTTTCTTCTTTTGTACTCGACTGCCAGTGTGAGGTCCGAGGTGCCTCTCTGTCTGCAGACTCATGAAAATGGACATTCCATGCAGCCTTTCATACTATCAGATGCAAAATCCCCGCAATTTCACGCTCGACTTTGATAATGCCTCCTTGCGCTCCCAGGCGAAGGTGGTACCCAGACATTTTGACGCCGAGCAAACACCCATGAACTATTAAACTAGGTATGAACTTACGTATCTCACTTGACCAAAAACTTTCCGATTTGTTGTCATCTTGTGGGAAAATAGTCATCCCCCCTTTTGCATCTCATCAAAATTTTGAAGGACTGGAAAATCAAAACATGACTCTAGAGACTTGGATTTTGACTGTGTAGAGAGAAGTCGTTCTCCGGAACTTCTCTGTGATTTTTACACATGCTAGGAATCACATATATATGTGATGCATGCTTTTACGATTATCCTGTATGAACAGGAGGTTAAATAGTATGGTTATGTACCATTTCGTATTATTATTAAATCTTTGTTATGTTTTTCCATTAGAGTATTTGTGTTTTTTGTTTCACTAAAATTATGAGTTTGAATATTAACGACAGTTGCAAATGAAGTGAAGTCATCTGTACCTGTTTCCGAATATATCATAGGACTTTACTAACACCTGAAGATGTTCTGGAGGCAATTCACACCATGAATCTTCCAGGGCAGTCCATAAATCCACAAGAGTGTCAAGTGGTGGAGGCCTCTTCTACACGGCACGTTGCAAGACACCCCAGCTATGCTCAATAACGTTCATGTCTGTTTATTTTGGTGGCCAAAGGAGTGTTCCCGGAGCCACTCAGTAGCAACTCTTGACATGTGGAGTGTCGAAGACGCAATAGATATGAATAAGTGTAGGCATTTGGACAGAATGCTTTTACATACCTGACATCTGTCAGAGTCCCCTCTTGACGCTTTAGAGTTTCCATATCACGTCAGATGCCCACAAACAATACCATCACAGAGGCTTGCTTCCCTAGTTTAAACAATTGCTTGTTGACATGTTCGGTCCATGGTATCGTCTGCATACCTGTACACGTCCATCTTCCCCCATACAATTTGATTCGTTAGACCAGGTAATGTGTATGCACTGTCATTATTAATCCAGTGACGATGATTTTGGGCTAAAGTGTAGTGTAAAGCATTGTACGGACAGTTAATACGCTCACAAGTGACTGTTTGGCTCTGAAAGCCCGTATAAATGAAGGTTCGTTGAAGAGTTCACATGGGGACACTTGTTGATATCCCAGCATTTAAATATGAAGCCGTTTGAGTAAATGTTGCACGTCTATCTTGTTTAAAGATTCTCGTCATCAACGTTCTCATTCTTTCAAGGTCTTTTTCTAACTGTAATACAGTGATGCCAGATGGTCGAAAATTATTTCCCCAAACAAATCTTCAAATTTCCCCAAATCAGGTTTTTTTTTTTTTTTTTTTTTGTTTTGTTGTTTTTTTGAAAAAATCCCCAACTTGATTTCTACTAAAAAGGGAAAATAAAAATTTTTTCAAAAAAAAAAAACATATATATATATATATATCAACCAGATTTAAGTCATAGAAAGCACAGATTTTTCCCCAAATGAAGGCAATTTTTGAAAAAAATCCCCAAATAACAACAAAGCTATTGAAAGTCCCTAGTCGTAGGGATAAATCATTATGTTCCCAACATTGACAGAAAGTTGAAGAACTCCCCAGATTTGTCCCCCAAAATTTTAGAATTCCCCAAAAAAGTATCCACAAACATTTGGTCCCCAAAATTGCCCCCAGAAGCCTCAAAAATCCCAAAACGGGGACAAAATCCCCAATCTGGCATCACTGTAGCAATGATGTCGGAGATTTGATGTTTTACTCGATATCCGATATTCACGGTACGTTTCTGATTTAATCGCACGCGAAAATCCAAATTTCATCGCTATCTCTGAAAAGTTATATATCCCGTCTTTTGTGCGCCGACTGTAACGCCATGTTCAGATTCACTTAAATGTTGATAACCTGACGTTGTATCAATAGGAATCGATCTGAAAGCTTTTATAGATACCTGTTATCTTATACAGGCATTTATTTATGTTGCAACATCGCGATACGCTAATTAGTTGTACGCCTCCGTGATTTGCACACGCACTCTTGTACCAGTTTTTCTGACTCTTTAGAGTAAGGAAGTATGATTATCTTGTGCAGTTGACGAAAAAAGGTGAAATCTTTGGAAACGCATCATGCTCTAATTTTTTATTACGATTTCATCCTCTTTTTTTTTTTTTTTTTTTTTTTTTTTGGACATTTTTGTGTAAAGTAAAAAGAACGAATTTCAACTAACACTACGTTTGGTGACCCTTGGCTAAAAACAAATAAATGATATCTTTTTGAATTTCCATTCCAATTGTAATTTAATTGAAATGGAACAATTCCATGAAAGGCTTTACACGACAAATTACAGAAATGCAACTACTTACCTTAGCGGCCAGCGAGGAGGCCGGTTCGTCAAAAAGCAGCCATATCCGGGGCCTCACCCTCTGCCAAGTGGTCATCTTGCCCGCCTTGTACTCCTCCTCAACGCCGAACTTACGAGCCAGCTCCTCCTCGGTCGGCTTCTCTGCGTCCAGTTCGAGGTTGTCCAGTATGGCCAGCGTGGATTGCGTGTCGCGGTGGACCGTGTACGTCATCCAGCAGCAAGGCTCAACCTGAAAAAAACAACAACAAAAAAAAAAACAGGTAAAAAACTTTCAATTTTGTGCGGACATCGGAAAAAAAAAAAAAAAATACTCCCACTCGACTTTCGAAGATTTAGTATTTAACTGGCGTCCAAATATTTTGAGCCAAAAGGGTCATTCAGTTAGTTAAAAAAAAAAAAAAAAAAATGAAGCATGTAAAAAAATACTTTAAAAAATTATAATCATTTATTAACGAAAGAATATTTCCTCAACATCATTCAAAATGGCCTAAAAGTAATCAAAATATTCAAAATTTGAGTTTATATATCAAAGTTTTTAACTCATATTTAGCCAAACTTTTATTTGTTTTTTTCCAAACAACGCTTTAACGTAATATATTCCTTATTAGACTCTTGTAAATCATCCAGTAAAGTTTTTTTTTTTTTTTTTTATGATACATTCAGATAGATCTTGGCTCGTTCCCAGCTTGATTTTAATTCAAAGTAACAACTTGAAAGCTTTAAAAACAGTCAATCCATTGGATGCTTATTGCGTTCTGAGTACAGGACTGTGTCAAAAAATGGGTTAAAACAGCTGTTAATTTTTAAAACCCGAATATACTACTACGTCAGAAACGCCAAAGAAAAATATTTGAGATGCATACAGCTGTTTCGGTAGTCTTCAGTGCAAAAGGAATTTTTCTTTTGCACTGAAGACGGTACGCTTAAGGCTACCCTTTTGCACTGAAGGCGGTATGCTTAAGGCTACCGAAACAGCTGTATGCATCTCAAATATTTTTCTTTGGGGTTTCTGACGTAGTAGTATATTCGGGTTTTAATATTCCAACGCCAAGTCTCCTGTTATTATTAACTGTTAATTTTGTTAGAATAAAAATCTACACCACATTTCTCATACATTGCCTGCATCAATCCTTCTCCTTTTGGATATTTACATCTGAATCTCTTCTTTTATGTCCTGATAGTTTAAACTTTGGAAAGAAAACATTACACAAATTTCCATCTATTGATGATTTTACAGACAATCTGTGTTAACTGAAACGTTACAGCCATCACTGCCAATAAAGTTAACAACATTGCACATAATGAAAAACCTTTTAAAGCTGGCTGTGGAAATGACATTCACGTTTTGGATACGTTGCAGATATAAATCACGGAGTTAATTTTTCTTTTTAAACTTTAACCTTCAACATCTTAAATGTATACAAAAAATCGAATGCTATATATATAATATAATTTATCTCACATTTCAGTATCACTTACCTTTATGGTCATGGTCTCAACCAACGAGATAAATAAAGTAGAGTGATAAATGGTAACCCTGACAGGGTCCAATATGAGTCATGTGACATGAACCCTCTATGCGTTGGTTCTCTTGGTGACAGCCTATTTTCAATAAATTTCTATGGCAACGGTTGGAGATTGTACTTGGCGAAAGTCGTAACAGCCAATGTTTTTGCCTACTTATGCAGTTTAATATATATATATTAAAAATAATTTTAGTTTTTATTTTACTTCTTTTTTATATCGTGTAGTCGAAATTTAACCGACAAAATATTAAAAAAATAGTTGATAAATTATTATTTGTTGTTAAATTTAGCTCTTTTAAAAGTTTAACTTTTCTTCGTAAATATTTTTAAACTTCGTTGGGAAATGATGGGAAAAAAAGTATTTTATTATTTATTATAATGTGAAATATGTGAAAAATTATTAAAAAAACAATTTATTTCGGTTATAGAACTGTTCTGTTACTTAATAATAATAATTTGCCGAATTGAAATTTTAAATGCCAAAATAGTGATAAAGAGCCAAACATAGTACTCTATTGGTTCATATCACGTGGTTCATGTTGAACCACGGAAAGCTAATCCTTTATCCTTTGAATCAGCATTCTACTTTATTTATCTCGTTGGTCTCAACCATCAAGTATATTAGAAGTCTAATTTGGTGTATTCTGACTTAACAAAGTTTGATAATTATAACAATATTTATTCTCGTTTAAATTTTATACAATTTCAAAAAACTTCTAGAAATAAACGTAGTCTTAGGAAAAACAAATTTAAATCTATAGACTGTGATGTGATTAAAAATTCAATTGATCCACTTGCTGCTTCTTACAATCTAAATTATAATAGACACAAGAGTGTCTTGCTTTTGCCTCCAAGGCAGTAGCAGGTGTTTTTTTGCACCTGATGAAGAAAGGTTGCTCCTTTCGAAACCAGTTGTGCTGGCTTAAAATTTATGGTGTGTTAAGAAGTTTTAAAATCTATATATAAATTATAATTGGTTAGAAATTAGGAAATTTATCTTTAAAAGCATTTAATTAATGTTTACTTAAAAAAAATTTCAGAAATACAATTATTCTAGACAGATTTCTCTGACACATTTTTTTTATATTTTGCATTATCGTGCTTCTTTATTAAATATAAAAATTTCCACTAAGCCCTCTTTTAAGTCTCACAATACTCAATTAATAATCAATTTTACTAATCCTGTTTATAATTATGTCAGTTTTCAGTCTATTATTAATAATGAATATGTCTCCCCCTATTAAATATGTTTATATTTACAAATCTTTCAAGTATCCTCTTACTTTAGGTCGGCGTATCTTTAATTATAATACTTTTTCTAAAAATACACCTTCTTCCAGTATTACTTTCCGAACACTATAGTGAGGAAAGTATTGTAATCATGTCAAAAATCCGAATATCAGATTTTGATGTTTCTATACGTTTCGAGGTCACCTGAGTCCGTTTCCACTATTTTTGAGATGATGTATGTATGTGTGTGTGTATGTGTGTATGTGTGTATGTATGTGTGTATTAGTGGTGAGTTCGGGCTCTATTTTGGCAATCCGAGCCCGCCCGAGCCCGAAACATTTTTGAACTGAGCTCGCCCGAGCCCGAAAAATTTTGAGTGATCAGAGCCCGAGCCCGATATTGAAAGTGGTACGCTATACAACGCATACACAATAGTAAAATTAAATACCATTTTCATTTTCAAATTAATATTCTTATTACCAATCCTCAATTTAAATAACTATAAACGTTATTATAACAATTTATAATGTCTGTGTCGTTGTATACCTGTATATATTTGTATAATATATATTTATAGTGTAGCCCATTGTTTATAAGGCGCCTATCGTGGGACAAAATATTTATCCGAATGAGTGATATAATGAGGCCCAATATAACGAAGGAGGAAGGATTACTGTATAACACTATGACATAATATGCATCCCGTTAAAAAAAAGTTCTATTTAGAAAAAGGAAAGTCAAAGCTACTAAGGTTTGCAAGATTATTTTGTAATTTATAAACTATCATGATTATTATGACATTACTAAAGGTGCTCTCAAAATGAATAATTTTTTTTCTTTCTTTCTTTCTTTCTTTTTACATTTTCCAGTTAGTGAAGAATAAAATAAACGGAACTTTTAGCTTGAATCCGAGCCCGCCCGGAGCCCGAAGGCTTGAGTAAGATTTGAGCCCGATCGGGCTCGGGCCCGGGCTCGGACTCGGGCTTTCGGGCTCGGGCTGAGCCCGTCTCATCTCTAGTGTGTATGTCTGTGAGTGAACACGCTAGCGTCTAAACGCTTTGTTCAAATAAGCTGAAAGTTGGTACGTATATTATAAGTCACCATAGTACGAACCCTATAGATTTTGGTGAATCTTGCACTTATAGTTTTTTTACAGGGACACAAAGAAAAATTCTTTATCATTATGGCCTATGGGACCAAAATCTTAAAAGTGCGATAGCATCTAAACGCCTTATTCAATTGAGCAAAAATTTTATACCCATATTATAGGTCACAGATACTCAATCTGTATAGATTTTGGAGAATCTAGCACTTATAGTTTTTTTACAGGGACACAAAGAAAAATTCTTTATCATTAAGGCCTATGGGGCCAAATTTTTAAAAGTGTGATAGCGTCTAAACGCCCTATTAATCTGAGCAAAAAAATTGTACACATGTTATAGGTCGCATTTGCACCAACTGTATAGATTTTGGTGAATCTAGCACTTACAGTTTTTTTACAGGGACACAAAGAAAAATTATTTATCATTATGGCCTATGAGACCAAATTTTTAAAAGTGCGATAGCATCTAAACGCCTTATTCAATTGAGCTGAAAATTTGTATGAATATTATTATAAATCACTGTTGCACTAATTATAAGCATTTTGGTGAATCTAGCATTTATAGATTTTTACAGGGACACAACGAAAAATTCTTTATCATTATGATCTAAGGGCTCAAAGTTCAGCAGCGTTAAATAAAACCTCGTGTGATATATGGAGAAAAAAACACTCTATTATGGTTTTCTCTCTTTTGTTTGTTTAGCAATTCCTCTTTCTTTATTTTATCTACAAAACTGTCAGTTACTCAATGTTCGGAAAGTCGAGTGGAGTCACTCCAGATTTTTTTTTTTGTTACTGTAATGACGCTAATTACAAAAAATATGTTGACACCACACATGGACATATTATTACTGGTGATCTTAGTATAGTTAATTATCTTTATTTATATAAACTTATGAATTACGGTACTAAATTTAGGCTTCCTACAAAAAGTAACATAAATCAAATTTTAAGTCAGTTTTTCTCTATATTTAGATTTATTTATTTATAAAATTGCAATTGATTATAACAAACCTTTAGAATATTTCAATGTCTGGAAGATTAATGCTTTAAAAATTTTTAAAAAATCAGCTTATTATTCAATCAAGATTTATTAAATATGGAAAGTATAAAACTTTAAATAAATCTATCAGTCTTTTACAAAATATTTTTTTTTTTTTTTTACCATGTTTTTATTAACTTCTATTAAAAGTATTTTAAGCTTTCATAAATTATTAAAACTCAAATGTAAAAATTTCAACTATCCATATATAATTATTATTCCTAAATTTCACAAAACGCCTGTAAAATTTCACACTCTGACTATTGGTTGTAATGCTTATAATAAAGTTGCTTGTAATCTTCTAATAAAATTTTTAAAAGAAATTTATAGTTTAACTTTAAAAGGTGAATGAGATGATCTTAAATATTTTAGCATTGCATTTTTAATAGAGTTAATTCGCCTAATATAATTGACGATTTACAAGTTTAATGATTTTAAGTTATATGAAATAGAGTTAACCCTTTTAACTTTCACTACTTAATTTATTTAAAAAATTACTAAACTAATTTTAATAATCTGGTGTGTCACTCACTCGACTTTCTCTTACCCTGAAATTTAATACTATAAATACAGGTTGCAGATTAATAGGTAAGATAACGAGTACTGTTATGTAAACCTATGTTAAACAATTCCTATTAGGCTTCGGAAGAGTTTTATATGATAATTAGTTCTGTGTGAGGGGGGCTACCGCCCCCCTCAACTCCTCTTTTCATTCATGAACCTACATTTATATAGAATTTAATTCGGTTATTAAAAAATAATTTATTAAAATTATTATTTAAAAAAATTATCTTTTATGATAAGGCAGACGATTTCCATATTAGAGAAGTAGTATAACACCAAATATCCAAAAAAAGTCTATTTTATACTCAATATTAAAAAAAAAAAAAAAAAAAAAAAAAATCGTTAAAAGTAAAAAAAATCGATAACTTTGTTTTAAATTATCGCAGATCGATGGTTCAACCATTCGTTTTAAAGGTATTGGCGAGTTATTTTGAAAGATACCTATCATGAAAATTTACTCCCCTCGAGGGGGGACTTCCCCCCAGGGGGGGGGGAGGTGAGGCTCCTACATACACAATTTTTTTTTCCCAGTTGACTATCTCTATTACAAAATATATATATTCGTTTCACTTGGTTTATTGCAGTCTATAGACGTTAAACTCTACTTACCTGCAATTTCCCCCATAGACGTAATGTATTAGAATTCTCTTGATTGACCTTGTCTTGTACACGAACCATTTGCTTGATCTTAACGAAAAGCTTACTGTAGCATCTATATATGATACACATTTAGAATACCAAGTTTGGAATGTCTGCTACTATTTGTTCTTGAGATATGCTGATAACAGACAGACACACACACAGACACACACACAGACCATTTGCTAAAAACATGATTTTCGTATTCAGGGGACCTCAGAACGTGTAAGTATAACAAAATCTCGCGTTCGAAAATTTGACCCGAAAACAATACTTTCTCTACCTTATGGGTAAGAGAAAGTAAAAATGTCTTTTAGACACATAGCTGATTATCAATATTTAAAAAATAAAAAACTATCATTGTTCCTTTTCAAGAAGTGTTTGATTTGAAACATCTATAAGTTCACCTTATTAAATTCAAATAATGTTTAATTTAATAGATAAAACACTTTGTAAGTAAATATTATCGACTACAAAAACTCGTAAAAGTTGTTTCGGGTGAAAATAATAGTCCAGCTTTTCATTAAATGAATAATCTGGTGTGTCACTCACACGACTTTCTCTTACCCTGAAATTTAATACTATACGTACAGGTTGGAGATTAAGAGGTAAGATAACGATGTTATGTAAACCTATGTTAAACAATTCAAATTAGGCTTCGGAAGAATTTTATATGATAATTAATTTTGTGTGAGGGGGGGCTACCGCCCCCCTCAACCCCCCCGTTACATTAGATGTATATAAAATATAATTCTGTTATTAAAAAGTAATTCTGTTTTTTAAAAATAATTTGTTAAAATTATTATTTAAAAAAATTATCTTTTATGATAATGCAGACGATTTCCATATTAGAGAAGTAGTATAACACTAAATATCCAAAAAAAGTTCATTTTATTCTTAATATATATATATAAAAAAAAAAGATTTTTTTTTCTAAGTTTTTTTTTTTTTTTTTTTTGTTAAAAGTGAAAAAAAATCGATAACTTTGTTTTAAGTTATCGCAGATCGATGGTTCAACCATTCGTTTTAAAGGTATTGGCGAGCTCTTTTGAAAGATACCCATCATGAAAATTTACTCCGCTCGAGGGGGGACTTCCGCCCTAGGGGGGGGGGGGGGGGAGGCGAGGCTCCTATATACACAAAAAAAAATTTCCCAGTTGACTATCTCTATTACAAAATATATATATTCGTTTCATTTGGTTTAGTGCAGTCTATAGACGTTGAACTCTACTTACCTGCAATTTCCCCCATAGACGTAATGTATTAGAATTCTCTTGATTGTCCCTGTATACGAACCATTTGCTTGATCTTAACGAAAAACTTACTGTAGCATCTATATATGATACACATTTAGAATACCAAGTTTGGAATGCCTGCTACGATTTGTTCTTGAGATATGCTGATAACAGACACACACACACACACACACACACACAGACATACACACAGACACACACACAGACCATTTGCTAAAAACATGTTTTTCGTATTCAAGGGACCTCAAAACGTGTAAATATAACAAAATCTCACGTTTGAAAATTTGACCCCAAAACAATACTTTCTCTACCTTATGGGTAAGAGAAAGTAAAAAAAACAAAAACTAGACATGAGTGATCATCAAGCCAGCATTTTGCACTCGCGCCCACTAAGAAACTTCAAGTGTATTTAGTTTCCTTTAAAGCATTATTTGTTAAATTTTGGAATAGTGCTGCTATCTGCCGAACAGAGAAGAAACAAAAGTTTAAAATTGATTAAAACAAAGGGGGAAATGTTAAATAACTACTGCATAAAAATTGTTAAATGATGTCAAATGTTTGGTTTCGCTGCGAAACCAATGAACGTTAAAGGGTTAAATGAAAGTTATATATATATATATACATATATATATATATATATTTCGATTTTTCTTTAATTATTCTTTGATTTGATATGGGTAGTCTCAGCTTGTGATCCGAGGAATTGTTTTGATACTGAAGTTGAGTCATCTTTAAATTTCATAAAAACATTTTTGCACTGATTATATTAATGTATTTCTATATATATATATATACATATTCCGTGTAAAACATACCGTGTAAAGTGTTGGTATTGTTTTATGGGATCGTCAAAATGAAAAAAGGAAAAGGAAAGACTTAAGTTTAGTTTTTTACATTTTACCAAGTGGATCTATTTATAAATCTACAACAATACAGAAAATACGAATTCAGTAAGTGTAATTCGTAATATATACATTTTTTTTTTTTTGGTCATGTAAACTAATTATTAATTCTATCCTATACTATTTTTTACAATGCATATTTTAATGCATCTTAACAAGTAACATTAAATTCATTTGTTGAATACAGTGTATCGATGGTGAAATACATGTAAAATAAATGTCGCTTGTAGACTGAAACACATAGAATTCTTTTGTGTGGCTTTGTACACGAACTACAAGCAATACACTTAATCCGTGTAATTCATAAGTATTAATATATTGAAAGAACTGTGTTTTGTCTCCCCTCTTCTCCCTCTCTCTTTACTTTCTCTTACCCATAGGGTCGAGAAAGTATTGTTTTAGGGTCAAATTTTCGAACGTGAGTTTTTGTTATATTTACATGTTCTGAGGTCCCCTGA
Source organism: Salticus scenicus (assembly GCA_963930645.1). Taxonomy (NCBI): domain Eukaryota; kingdom Metazoa; phylum Arthropoda; class Arachnida; order Araneae; family Salticidae; genus Salticus; species Salticus scenicus. The sequence goes on along the minus strand of OZ005649.1, from coordinate 401,873,574 downwards.
ATACGAAAATCATGTTTTTAGCGAATGGTCTGTGTGTGTTATCAGCATATCTCAAGAACAAATAGTAGCAGAAATTCCAAACTTGGTATTCTAAATGTGTATCCTATAGGGATGCTACAGTAAGCTTTTCGTTAAGATCAAACAAATGGTTCGTGTACAGGGACAATCAAGATAATTCTAATACATTACGTCTATGGGGGAAATTGCAGGTAAGTCGAGTTTAACATCTATAGACTGCACTAAACATAATGAAACGAATATATATTTTGTGTAATAGAGATAGTCAACTGGAAAATTTTTTTTGTGCAAGTAGGAGTGTCGCCTCCCCCCTGTGGGGGGGGGGGAAGTCACCCCCCTCGAGGTGAGTAAATTTTCATGATGGGTATCTTTCAAAAGAGCTCGCCTATACCTTTAAAACGAATGGTAATATTTTACCATTTCAGGAAAGCTGTTCGGGAATTGAAATAAATTCCTCATACAGATATGGTAATTAATGTATATTTTAAGCTAAATGTTCATCGCTTGTTTTTTGTACATTAATGAAACGGGGGGTTGAGGGGGGCGGTAGTCCCCCTCACACAGAACTAATTATCCTATAAAACTCTTCCGAAGCCTAATTTGAATTGTTTAACACAGGTTTACATAACAGTACTCGTTATCTTACCTCTTAATCTCCAACCTGTATTTATAGTATTAAATTTCATGGTAAGAGTAAGTAGTGTGAGTGACACACCAGATTATTTCTTTTTTTTTTGCGAAATACTGATTTCACTTTCAAAGCTTCTGCACATTTTCATTTACCAACAGTATTTCGGTGCATTTTTCTGCATTCATAGAATTCTGTTAAATTTTGTCGAAAAATATTCAAAATTTCACTATATTGAAATACAATTTGCATAAATGAGTAAAAACGTGCACGTGTCCATCTGAAATTCCATTGCTTGAGGAAGTCAATCATCGCCTGCGATAAGATGATTTTTTAATACACATTCGAATTCGGCTAAACCGGGGCGGCTTTCTGAAAAGAAAAGTAACTTTACTCCTCCTTCCTCTCAGTCGGCAAACCAGTGAGTTTTTAGACATGAAAAAGAAGCTCCTGATCTCGTGTATCCGTTGCCATGACGACGAGAGATGAACACGCGGCGGCGATTCGAGCGCGAGAAATCGAATTCAAATGACGCAAAATGCGATCAAAGGGATTTGCTTTCGAAAGAAAAAAATCGTTCCTGTTACTAACATTTTATTTTATTTTTTCACTATGTTTCTTAAAGAAAACGAAACTGTATATACTCCTATTTTCTGAGAGGCAGAAGAAGAAGGGGAAAAAAAAAAAAAAAGACTAAAGAAATATGCAAAGCCGTCGAAATACGCCAGAATGTAATCTTCGGATTACATTTTTAGAATCCACTATCTAATTTATTTTACAAAAACTCATTGAGACTAGAGCTACGGAATAATTTATTTATGGAATCAGTTAAGAAGCTTGTTTATTTTTGGAATGGTAAATAAGCTCGCCGTCCAGAGTCATTTAGAACTGGAAAGAAAAGTGACATTCTTCGATTATAAACATTTCGCCCGTTAGATAAACTCCAGCAGGAAGTGAGTATACCGTCTTCCTACCAAAATAAGTCTAATCTTAATTAGTAAATAACATTTATATGTACAAACTTGCTTTGTTTTTATTTCAATGTTTTATTGATTTCGATCTTTTTTTCTCTTTACCCTATTTCTTTCCTCCCAAGACAAAATATTTCTGATCCATACAGTGTTTTACTTAAATTTGTAACTAATACATATATATAAGATTTTATCGAAATCGTTAAAGAAAAGTTATATGAAAACCATCTTTCTCCTTCTCTTTGCCCCCTTCCGAGCTGTATTTAATCCAACTGTGTTTTTCTAAATAAGTACATAAGTTTCATTGAAATCACGAAAGTAATGATAAAAAAACTTTCTTTTTCTTGCACCTCTCCTTAACGTCCCCAAATATTATTTGATATTTAGCATGATTCCACAAACTAGACTTTTACTTGCAAAAGTGTTTTATTTATTTATTTTTCGCAGGATTCGTTGCAGCGATTGTTTTATGAAATGATAGCAAAAAAGCCCGAGTTTGCAGTTGCATAATTAATATTGAATCTTTTTCTGGTAAAATGCCTTAAAAAGCTGGAGTTCAATGGTTTTGAATAAAAAATTTTTTCTAACAAACACAGTTTTAAGTTTTTAAAAACTTGTCATTAAGTTTTTATTAACTAACTTGTCAATAGATTCACAAAGGTTCAAAATATATTTTTAAACAATAATTTTTAAAGTTTTTTTTTTTTTTTTTTTTTTTGTAAGCGAGGCTGCAGCATTTAAATATTTTTCCAAAAATATTAAAAATCAAAATTTTGAATTTTACATTTTTCATTTAAATAGTTACTTAAAATAAATAAATAAAAAATTTGGAGTGATTCCACTCGACTTTCCGAACACTGAGTAATTAAAACTTTCGCAGATAAAGTAAAATAAGAGGAGTTGTTAAATAAACAAAAGAGAGAAAATTATAATAGGGTGAGTATTTTTCTCTATATAGGACACGATGTTTAATTTAACGCTATCGAACTTTGAGCCTTTAGATCATAATGATAATGAGTTTTTCTTTGTGTCCCTTTAAAAAAACTGTAAGTGCTAAATTCACTAAAACCTATACAGTTCGTGCAACGGTGACCTATAACATGTGCATCAATTTTTTGCTCAGTTTAATAATGCTTTTAGACGCTATCACACTTTTAAAAATTTGGACCCATAGGCCATAATGATAAAGAATTTTTCTTGGTGCCCCTGTAAAAAAAAAACTATAAGAGCTAGATTCACCAAAATCAATAGGGTTCGTGCTACGATGACTTACAACACACGTACCAACTTTCAGCTCATTAGAGCAAAGCGTTTAGACGTTAGCGTGTTCACTCACTCACACACATATATCATCGTAAAAATAGTGAAAAGGGACTGAGGAGTACCTCAAAACGTATAGAAACATTTAAAATCTCAAATTCAGATTTTTGACAGGATTACTGAAAGTAATTAATATCGTTGTATTTCAATGTACTTGTAGGTAAAACATGTTAATTGTAAAACAGTACTGCCCCAGAAAGAATCTGCCACAATGGAAAAGGATTGAGCCCCCCCCCCCCCTCTATCAAGGTGATACCTTTATCAGTAATTTCTACTGTATTTAATCGCAATAAATTACTGCACAGATATGACAGAAATTTTTGATAAAAATTACTGGTGTAGGATTTTGCATTCGATTGCGCTTATTAAATAAGGCTAAGATTCTATTTAGTAGAGGTAAAACCCGAAATGTTTCTAAAATTGTTGAAAAATGTTAGATCTTATTTCCGTTAAAGTATTTTTCAAATATTGGACAAAGGAGAAGGTAGAAATTTATTCAATGGACAAATACATATGGTTTTTGAAACATTGTTTATTTATATTGCAAGCATTTTTGAAAAAGACAATAGTATAAGACTAGTAAGATGTGGTCATCACAAAACTTTCTTCTATATCGTCTTATACAACAGCGCCACTTAATGTATACAGAAGTTTAACCAGAGCTTCTCACAATAAACATTTTACATATGGAATTGGGTGCAGTTTTAATCGACAGATGCTGAGATGCAGTCAAGAGACATATCACAGTAGCAGCTCCACCTATCGACCGATACACACCTAAATTAAGTCAGCGTTTGCTTGCATAATAGTTATCTTACATATCATGTTTCGTGCAGTTATATGTCATAGAAGCTGAAATTTACCCTTGCTATGCACATGTTAAACTGCAGCGCTGTTGCACCACCTGTTATATACCCACATTAAATCGGTATAGTATTTCAAAAATGGTACCAATGGTCGTATACTAAGTTTTGTGCAATTATATACAATAAAATCTGGGATATAGCCTGCCTGTTCTCGTGAAAAATTACAAAATAGCAGCGCCACTTATCGGCTTATATGCACCCAAATTGAATCAGCATAATTTATCAGATATCAAGTTTTGTTCGATTATATGCGATAGAACCTGAATTCTTTTAAATTGCGAAAATAGCCGTATAGCAGCGCCACGTCTTGAGCGATTGGCACCAAAAGTTTATAAGCACTAAGTTATGTCAAAGTGCATCTACAAATAAATTTATACGCAATTCTGTGACGTAGTTTCTGAGATGTAGCCTTCCCTGAAATTCCGAAAATCACTATGTAGCAGCGCCACCTGCTGAGCGATTGGCACCCAAAGATAATAGACACTAATATACGTCAAGGTGCATCTACATATATGCAAGTATGTGCAGTAGTCCCTGAGATACAGTCGCCACAAAATTTTTGTCACATACACACAAACAGACGGACAGATATTTTGTAAAAATCGTTAAATCGGGTTCTGGACTTCTCAAAACGCGCCAGTTCATCAAAAACCGGGAGTAGAAAATTTTTATCTAATACTTTCTTCTATTGAATATAGAAGAAAGTAACAAGTAACTGAATAGAGAACTTATCAGCTAATTAATGTATGAATATGAAACAAACTTTATTTTATATGTAAATACATTTTGGATTTGCCAGAGATAATGTAGAGAAGAAATTACAAAGAAATTAATACAAATTCAAACTATTCGGCGTAGTGTGTTTCAAGCATTATTTACCTACGTTGCAAGCATTTTTCAAAAAGCCAATAAAGTTAGTAAAAGGTAGTTGAAAAAATATAGGGTTAAACATCGCTCTTTTGGGAAAGATAGCACTTCACGCAGCTAGTTATAAAACAAGTCGATTTTAGAACAAAATATTTTCGGAAACGATTGTTTAAAGTGGAATTGAATGACCCTCCATACTTCGTGGAGTTTTAAGTGCGCAGTCGTTTGAAAGATCCTTTTCAAAAGGACTCTACTATAGAAGGGCATTAAAGCCTCATTGACAAAAAAGCATTAAAAAGTTATCCCGGGGAAGTTATTACTGCTTAAAGTGCTTTTAAACAGAAACATTTAGCCTCTTCTCTTTCAACGAAACTAAAGAGAGATAGCATTATTTTTGTTTTCTCTTAAGAATCGATTAATCGCGTTTCGTTATCGATAGGAAAATAGGTCGAAATGAAATCATTGTCCGTATATTTTTCAGTTCTTTAAAGATGATGTGGTATATTTTTATCAATAGGCACATTGAATATTTTATGGGAATAACTACCAAGCTTTTGAGATAGGCAAATTTTTATATTTATTAACTTCTATTCTTGTTTGTTTGTCCGGTACAAATCTTGCAATCGAAATTTAACTAACTTCCCTGCTAGCTAGACATTTGAAACTTTCACAGTAGCTCAGAACCCGGTGAGAACACAATACTTCGAAGTCAGATTTTCGAATTTTCGATTAGTTTTATTTTAATTAATTGAAATATGAAAATAATAATCTTCTAATAGCTTTAAAAATAGCCATTAAAATATTAGCTATAATTTAATAGTTGCCCCCCCCCCCCAAAAAAAAAAGATCATTTTCTTTTGACATAACAATAAATACATTTCATTAAATGCGAACGTTAAAAAATTGTAAAAAGTTAAATGATGCTTCTCACAAAAATGGACGTTATTATCACTTTAAAAATTTTATACACATTGATAAAGTGCTAATATAGTTCTATAGCTATGATTCAACAGAAAATTTAAAAACGTGGTGCATAAAAAGTTTTTTGTCTTACATTTTAAAGTTAATTTTGAAAAATGAAATAAACAAAAAAAAAAAAAAAAAAAAAAAAAATATTTTAAAATGCGCAGCGAAAATTTTACTTTATGAAATTTTTCTAAATGAAAAGAATTTTATATATTTTTTTAAAATGAACATTAAGTGAACGTTTCCCAAATTGAAAATTAATTTCTGAAAGTAGATTATTATTATTTTCATTTTTTATAAAATACTTAAATCTTTTAAAGAAAATTATTATATAAATACATTTTATCACTTTTCCTTCCAATCTTACTGATACCCAAGGCCCATGCTATTCTGTGGAAAAATTTATTTCTAAATATTAATCATTAACTAATGTATTTAAAAAAAAATCCCATTTTCATATTCAGAAAATTCACAACCATTAAAATGATACTCGTTTTCAAAAAATTGACTTTTCTCATTTTTGATATTTTATTTTCTAGGTAAAATATGCATTTGATTATTCTTTACCAAAAAGAAAAAAAAAAAAAAAAAAAAACTAAGCTTATTACTTTCTTCTATATGTAATATAGAGAAAGTATTGGATTCATGAAAATTTTCGACCTCCGTTTTTTGATGGATTTACACGTTTTGGGATGTCCAGAACACGAATTGATAGTTTTTTAGAAATTGTCTGTCTGTCTGTATCCCTTTTTTGTGGACGCTGTATCTCACGAACTAATGAATGAAATTTAACCAAACTTGGTATTTAGTTGGTCCCCGATATAAACTGGTGCTGATTAGACTTGGGGATCAATCGTTCAACATGTGGCGCTGTGATCGTATTTTATGCAAACTTTTAACATGGCAGTATAGGACAAAATTTCGTATAAATGTGCATGAGAGTTATTTTAAACTTGTGATTGTAAAATTAATATGAATTATTGATAATAGTAGTAGTTAACTAGGAAAAAAATTTGTGCATGTGGGGGCATCGGTTGCTCCCCCTGGGGGAGTAAATTTTCAAGATGGGTATCTTTCGAAAGGTCTCGTTGATAATAGTAGTAGTTAACAGGAAAAAAATTTTGTACATGTGGGGGCATCGGTTCCCCCTCCCCCTGGGAGGGGGTACGGGTAAAGTTTCAGGATGGGTATCTTTCGAAAGGTCTCGTCAATGCCTTTAAAAAGAATGGTTGAACCATAAATTTAGAACAAAGTTATCGATTTTTTTTTTTTTTTTTTTTTTTTTTTTTACTTTTAACAAAAAAAAAACTTAGAAAAAAAAATAGCATTTTTTTTTTTTTTTATAAAAAAGTGAATTTGTATAGGAAAATATAGAAGAAAGTCTTGTGGTGGCCACAACATACTAGTTCTTTTAAGTAATAGTTATAAAATTATGCACAAAACAGAATTTAATTTAGTACGGCAGGATTTATTTTAAACTATTCTTCCATATAAAGGCATGCAACAACCGTGTTTCATTCCCTAGCATCGGTTACTCTATTCATTTCTTAAAATTTCTTTGGCACAGCTTTAGCATAGAAGCCACTTGGCGGCTTTTAAATTTTTGTTGTCATTTTGGCGATGAACTAAAACAGCTATCGTAGTTGCGCAAGTAACTCAAGCAATCTCGGCGAGAAACGTCCGAGCTACTTCGGCATCAACTTTTAAATTTCGCCAAGAGGTTCTATACTGAAGCTGTTCCATTTCTTTAGCATGATTTTTCTGAATTTTATTTTAACTAGCAAACCTGTCCGAAATTTTCGCGCATTTTTTTATTTTATTTATTTTTTATTTACAATTTACAATTTAAAACTTGAAACTCATAAATCTTGTACCAATTTCCCCCACCCAATTTGAATTGTAATTCACCAGAAGCCAAATTATGATTAAAACCAGATTAATATTGTGCGATAGTGAAACTAAAACCATTCAAAAAACGGTTTCAAAATAAAATCAAGGCTTGACGACGCAATTTCCATACTTCCGCATGCAGTACAACTTTAGTATAGGACTCCCGCATGGCGACTTTTAAGTTTTTATCGCCATGTTGATGATGATGCTTTTTTACTTATTTATTTATTTTGACATAATTGTTTGTTTTAAAAAACTTGGTACCTATTTTAATTATATTTTTTTAATATTGCGTTTTTTAGTCAATTTATGACAATCTGATATTCTGCTTATATCTTTAAAGTATAGCTAGCTTAAAATGACGTTTGCAAAGATTGTAAAGATGCAATTTTTAGAATACATTTTTCTATGAAAAGATCTCATCAGACAAATGTCGTCATTTTTCTGATTGAATGATTGAACAGAGTCCGCGTGCTTAAATACTGCCTATGTACAAATTATATTCTTTATCCTCGTTTATTTTATTAATTGCGTCACTGTAGTATCGTTTACAGAAAATTTAATCGTAACTGGTCTACGTTAGAGAAATATTAGGGTAGGGCCTCCAGTGATTGGCATGCTCCAGTAATTGACATCCATCCCGAAATAATTAATAAATAAGAAAAATCATGAAATAATATATTTTACATATAAGAATTTTAATATTTTATGCAAACACTGGAGTATAGGGTGCTAATAACTGGTAAAATGAATAACTAGCAGTGTCAATCACTGGAACATAGGGGGCCAGTGACTGATAAAATGAAAAGCTGGCAATGTCAATTACTGGAACATTGAGTGGGTGTCCAATAAAAATTCATAATAAAAAATAATTGTTATCAAATGTATATATTTTAACATATATGAATGTCTTTCATACCCTATGTACTAACTTAAGATTTTTGAAAATATTTTCTGATGACTAGAACATTAAAAACATCAGAGATTGCGCTAAAAGTGTCAATCACTGGTGCACTTACCCTATATAGAATTTAAAAAAAAAAAGTTTCTTTTTCTTCTTCTTCTTCTTCTTCCTTTTTTTTTTTTTTTTTTTTTTTTTTTTTTTGACATGAAAGGAAATATATTATTTTTGGCATCAGTTTTTCCCCCTTTTTAATAATTTAAAATTTAAAATGGCGTTTTTATTTAATGTCCTTTGAATCAATTACCCGATTGAACTAAATAATGCGGCGTTTAGCGAGATATTGTCCTGATTAGTAAGGGTACCAATTTTTGATCAAATCTTTTAATCCGGACAGATACAATGACAAACGTTTAGCTTTATACGTTTAAATAAAAGCAAAAATGGGGTCCTCCGTGGCCGAGTGGTTATGTCACCTTCGAGCGTAGGAGAGCGGGTTCGATTCCCGCGCTGGCCCTGGGTGTTTTTCCAATTCTTCGTACTGTAATTCTGTCATGTGCTATCTGTCTTTATCTGACGAAGAATTTACAAGCGGGCTTCGAGGGTCAAGCATACAAATCTGATGTATATGTTATCAAAAAGCAAAAGTGTTTGCGCGTTCATCCAAGGTGAACCCGCAAATAGATAAAAATTGGTAAAGACGCTGTCTGAAAAAAATAGTACGACCAGTCGTACTAATAAATTTGAGAAAATGAGTGAATGAACGAAATTCAACGATTGCGAATTTTCGGACAGTTTTACGAAATCTTGCACATGCTGATAGAAATGCAAGTTTCCTGATGAGTACATTTCTATTTTTCAGCATTTAAAATTCCAATTTTCAATTCATGAATTCCATTTTTGTTTTCCCCTTTTAATGGAACTCTTTGGAGATTTTTATCCTTTATTTATTCTCTCAAATGTTGACTGTTACTAATAATTCAAAGTTTTCGCAAATTCTCTCATCGTTAGACTTATGTGTTATGTTTGTGTCATTTCTCTTCTGCGTAAGTACTTTAACTTGTTTTTACTAATCATTGGTAGTCAAATTAAATTAACACCGTGACTAATTTTATTCGGAATAAATCTCAATTAAAATTTAATTTTATGTTGGTATCTTCATCTATCTTTTGTCTGCTGTGTGTTACAATTGTACCAAACAATTCAAATTATATATATATATATATATATATATATATATATATATATTTACCAGTCATAGGTGCGTAGCGCACACGATCGACCATGAACACGATCTATATATGAACTTTACTTCTCCTGAAAATGATCGAGGAAGTACAGAGAAATAGGCGGTTTTCGCATGCGGATAATCTTATTGCTGGGTAACAACATTCACAGGCAACTTTCCTACGTTAGAACCTATTGACGTATCATTGAAGATGACCTTAGCGACAAAATCTTGGCGGATTGGCTTTTTTTTTTTTTTTTTTTTTTTTTTTTTAATTAAATCTACAATTTTTTTTATAGGCTTTATGGAACGATTTTTCTTTATTTGGCATGCAGTTAAGAAAAGGCATTTATAACCGATTTAAAAAAGAAAAACAGTGCACTTTACATCTTTAATTTCAATAACAATTTCCATCATGAGAAGATTTCCAGCATCCAACGTATCAAAAAATTATGTTATTTTAATTTTGGCAAGATTAAAAAAAAAAAAAAAAAAAAAATCACAAGAACACATTAACTGTTTTTGTTGCTGTCTCCTAAAAAGAAAACTTAAGTAGATAAAAAGTGGTTTTTGTTAGAGGTTCAGTTTAATGTGTTATGCGAGCTCGACTTAATCTTAGTGTATTTCCTAATTTAGCCGCCTGAAAAGCACATCCTACAGAAAATAGTTTTCCTGTAAAAACAATGAACTTTATTGGACAGGTACCAGCTTAAAAAAAAAAAAAAAGAAACCTCACCTACACATTATCTTCGAGAGGTAGTTAAACTGTTTGAAGGCACTCTAAAAAATGACTTTAAATTACTCTGTTAGCTAACAGTGACTTTAATCAGTTTTTTTTTAATGCTTTTCCCCGTAAATAATGAAAATGGAAGGCATTCAACTAGTCCAGTTTTTTAAGTATTATAAAAATTTTATATGCAGAATATCGTACAGTGTTATTAGAGAATGCATAAATAATTTTCTGTTTGTTTAAAAAATGTACTGACACTTTTTGTTTTTTTTTTAAATTATTGAGCGCTTAGAAAAGTTAGATAAATGTTATTTAGCTAGATTCTTCCTATTTAAACTAGTATGTTGTGGCCACCACAAGACTTTCTTCTATATTTTCCTATACAAATTCACTCAGTAACAATATTTAAAAAAAAAAAAAAAAAGTTTTTTTTCGTTAAAAGTAAAAAAAATCGATAACTTTGTTTTTTAAATTATCACAGATTTATAGTTCAACCATTCATTTTAAAGGTATTGACGAGACCTTTCGAGAGATACCCATCTTGAAAATTTAATCCCCTCGAGGGGGAATTCCCCCCCCCGGGGGGGGGGCGTCCTACACATACAAAAAAAATTTGCCAGTTGACTATCTCTATTATAAATAATTCCTGTAAATTTTATAATGATTACTAAAAAATAATTCTCTTTATGCATATTTATACAAAATTTTGTCCTATATCACCCTGTTAAAAATTTAGAAAAAGCGGGATGGCAACGCAACCTGTAAGACAATTTTTACCAAAAGTCGATAGGCACTCATTTATGTCAAGGTGCAACTACCTACCAATTTGTATGAAATTCTGTGCAGTAGTTCCTGAAATACAGTTGCCAGAAAATTTTGTCACACACACACAGACAGACATTTTCAAAAAATGGTCAAGTCGTGTTCTACAGCTCTCAAAACATGTAAATCCATCAAAAACCCGAGGTCGAAATTTTTACGAATCCAATACTTTCTTCTATTGAATATAGAAGAAAGTAAAAATGTATTAGTTAAAACTTAATTTTAAAAAATGAATCACTGTACGCAAAACTTTATCCCAACTGTGGATGTAAATATTTATTTTAAAACTATTTTTCGTACAAAAAATTAATACAATATATTTTTAGTTTGTAAATAGTATAACCTCATTATTATATTAAATGTATAATTATAAAACGTATAATAAAGCCTTTTTATGATTATTTAAACTAAATATATATATATAACATACTTAATCTATGAAAAATTTACCTACGTTTGCATAAAGTTAAAAACTAAAATGTCTTGGCTTAAAATTGTCAACGTGTTTTTGGATATAAAGGATATAAACAACTTTAACTTTCAACAAGAAAGTTGGAAAAATAAAGAAAATATTTCGTGTTTATAAAGATTTGTTTTTGAAGACTTAGGTAATACAGGCTGTCATTATAAGATGATTAATTTTTTATAAAATTCCATCAAAATTATGAAAACTGTTATGTACTAGAAAATTTGCAAATTATTATTTTTCAAATATTTATGTAGTTATGTGTAAATAACGCAAGATATCATACATGTTTTTGTTTTTAAAAAATATATAAACAAATTTTGAAACTAATTAATTTGTTGAAGATTTCACATTTTTTTTTTTTTTCAATATATTTATATTGTTTAAGAAGCAATGTGAAAAAAATGGAATGTTTGGTGGGATGTCATGAGTTATATTGTGGTATTATGAAAATTAATGGGTATATAGTAATACTAAACTAAATCTTTTATTAAAAAAAAAAAAAAAAGAAAGAAAGAAAAAGAAAAAAGAAAAAGAAAATCGTCTAGTCCAACAGATACCGAGTGGAACTTTTTTTTAGAATGGACTATAATTATTATTTTAGTCACTCACTGTAATTTTTCTCTAAGCAAATTAGCATAATGGCTAAGTTAAATTTTATTTATTTAAAATAGAAAATTCAACAGTATACTTTAAAATGTCTTTAAAAATATGACAGTATTAAATAGATTCCCCACTTAATCCAAAATTATTTAATGAAAACAAATCTTTTGAACGTCAAAAAAAATAAAATTGCATTTTTTTTTTTTAATAAAAAGAAAAAATAAATTTTTCAAATTGAAAAAATAAGAGAATGGTACAAAAAAAAAAAAAAAAAAAAAAAAAAAATCTAAATACATTTGAATTGTAAAGTTGCATTATAAAATAATAAGTTTAAAAAATTTTACTGAAAGAAAATATAGAATTGACACACTGAAAAAAAAGAGAAGAGAATTGTGTTTTAAAAAATATATTTCATTAAACCTACAAAACACTGTTGCATTAAAAAATAATAACAGCAAGTTAAGAAATTTTACAAAAAGAGAATATAGAATTAACAAACTGATATTTTTATGAAATATTTTACGAAAACTGTGTAAAACTTGTAAATTTAAATTTGAGTGATGATTAAAAAATGATTTTTCAGCGAGTTGACAATTCTTTTCCTATTCGAAATTTCAAAGTTTGTCTTCTTCTAGGTTTCCTCTATGCTCTCACAGCTCCAATTAAAAAAAGAGAAAAAAAAAAAATAAAAAAAATAAAAACGATTAGCTTGATGAAAACCATTATTTTATAGTTTTAAGAAATTCCGTCTAATTCTCAAGATATTAGGACTGAAGGTCCGTGAAATGTTTAATGAGATGTAATCTCCTTAAATAGAAGAATCTTAAGAGATATTTTTTTAAATGTTTGTTTTGGAAAGATGTTTCCAACGAGATAACAAAAAGCTTCTTCTCATTTGAAATTTCAAAGTTCCTATGGAAGATAATTTTTTTAAAATAATAATTTTAATAAATTGTCTTTAATGAGTGAATTTGTATAGTAAAATATAGAAGAAAGTCGTATGGTGGCCACAACACACTAGTTATTTGTTGTTAGTGGGTGTGCTTTACTAATAATATTTCCAGGAAAGCTGTTCGGGAATTGAAAAAAATTCCTCATAGAGATATGGTAAATAATGTATGTTTTAAGCTAAATATTCATCGCTTGCTTTTTGTATATTTATACGTTTTGAGGCTTCCTGATTACCGTAGTCAAGTTTTTTAACGTTTGATCTGTGTCTGTTTCTCTTAGAGTGACTTAAAAACGAATAATTTTAGGAGATCCAAATGTTGTATTTTGATGTTAATATAAGTTTGTAGCTGGAAAAGTTTGACCGAGATTGATAAGCTTCAATGAATGGTGCGTGTGAAAATTGTCTGTATAATTTTAAGTAAACTTTTAATTTCAATAACAGAATTAAATTTTATATAAATGTAGGTACATTTATGAAACGGGGGGCGCCCCCCTTCAGAGAGACCTAATTATCATATAAAACTCTTCCTCAGTTATTTTTTAAAAACAGAATTATTTTTTAATAACCGAATTAAATTCTACATAAATGTAGGTGCATTAATGAAACGGGGGGTTGAGGGACACAGAACTAAAATTACCATACAAAACTCTTCCGAAGCCTAATTTGAATTGTTTAACATAGGTTTACATGACAGTACTCGTTATCTTACCTCTTAATCTCCAAACTGTATTTATAGTATTAAATTTCAGGCTAAGAGAAAGTCGTGTGAGTGATACACCAGATTATTTTCAGAACTTTTAATACGGCAGGATAGGATAAAATTTCACATAAATGTACGCAATTAGTTATTTTTGATGAATGATTGTGAAATTAATACAAAATTATTGATAATAGTAGTAATAAACTAGAAAAAAAATGTGTACATCTAGGAGCATCGCCTTCTGCCATGGGCGTAAAGTATCCCTCCGGGGGTGTAAATTTTCAGTATGGTATATTTTAAAGGAACTCGCCGACCAGTTAAAAAGAATGGTTTGAACCATAGATCTGTGATAATTTAAAACAGAGTTATCGATTTCCCCCCCCCCTTTTTAATGGAAAAAAAAAAAAAAAAAAAGAAGCCTTTACTGAAAAATCGGAAAATCAGCACAAAATTGACTTTCTTTTGGAGTTAGTCTACTTCTTTGAAATGAAAGTGTCTGCATTTATCATGGAAAATAATTTTAATTAATAAGTATTTAATAATTTGTATAGTAAAATATAGAAGAAAGTCTTGTGGTGGCCACAACATACTAGTTTTTTCAATATTTAAAACAACTAAGTAGTAAACATAATAATATAAACATACTCATTGGCCCTTGCCCGCTCAGTAACCGATATTTCGAAGTGTAGTACATCTACAGGCAGAGCTGCCAACCTAACCCGGCAAATTGTTATTACCGCCCCTTTTTCTACACCAATAAATTTTTAGAGTATTTTTTTTCTTAATTCATCGTAAATGCATTTGAAGAGAATTACGCTAAATATTAAGTGGTGTCGTAAAAGGGGCGGTACTAACAATTTGCCGGATTAGGTTGGCAGCTCTGTACAGGAAATTTTATCCAAAATCTTCATTAATATTTAATTTAAAACGTAAAATAGGGGTCCGAAAGTGTTTTGGACACCCTGTAATTTTGGCTGAATCAAAAAATTCTGATTTTAGATTTCAAGCTAACTATTGTTTAACTTGATATGTTGCATATATCCCATTTCCTTCCCTTTTTTATTGCAAGGGTTCTCCAAAACCAGCATGAAGAAAGTGTGAGAAAGTGTGTCATAAACGATACGTAGTCTATAATTTTTCTCGTTTGATTAACGAAAAAGAAGTGAAATGGAATCGGAGAAAAGCCTCCCAATCTACCCATCTTTGTCGGAGAATACATCATTGTTCTCTTATAAAGCAATTTTCTTTTTCAACAATAAAAACTCTTACGTTTAATTAGCTTTAACCGTTAACTGATTTTATTTTCTTTGCATGGCTTTAGGATTTTTTAAACTTCGCTTTGTTTCAAAAGACATTGTCGCAAAAAAAAAAAAAAAAAAAAAAAAAAAGTGGACACTTTATTCGTAAACAAAGACTGTCGTTATGGCAACGGAAAGAACGTAAGAGCGTTTTAAATTATTTAATAGGACAGTTTTCTGCATTCTCGATATTTCCTGTTAATTGGAAGTTGGAAGTTGATATTTGTAAGGAAAACTTTGTCCTGACAAAATAAAACATTTAAAATGTTTGAAAAAATTTTTAGAGGTTTTGAAGTAATAGGAAATATTTTTTCCCCATTTCTTTTGCTGCTATTTGATTATGCACGAAAATTCGGAGGACGATAATTTAATTTAGGCTTTTCGCTGCTGGATGTAGAAAAAAATTCTTTGATTAAAAAAAGAAAAAAAAAAAGAAAAAAAGAATCAATTTGATTAGAATGTAGACATAGCGTCAAACGTAAGTGCGATAGAATGGAAAATTTTGGGAAATTTCTTTGAACTTCGAGAAAAGCTAAATTTTAACCCATAAATGCAGGAATTTTTATTTTTAATAAATAACATTTGAAATCAATCAGGAAATGCGTGTAATTAATGGGGGGGGGGAAATAATTAAAAAAAAATATTGATGTATTTCTCTATTGTGAAAAATAATAATAATAATAAAAAAAAGAAAATAGAAATTAAACCTGTATCATCAAAAATTTCTGACTTCATGGGAAAAAAAGAGTATATATATACATATACATTTTTCTTGCATAAATTTATTAGTATATGCAAAAATATAAATATTATAAGTTACTCTTACCTTGTTTTTATACGAAAAAAAAAAAAAAAAAATTCCTGTATGTTTTTACAGAAACAATAATCGCATAAATTACCTATTTTTATCTCACTATCTCATTTTATAGAAAATTCCAGAATAGCAAAAAAATACGAAAGACGCCAATGGGAGCTATAATAAAGCTGTACCATGATCAGGTTTACATATTTATTTATTTATTCTTCTATATAACAAACACTACTAACTAACCATAAAATATTTTGGAAAATATATATAACAACAAAGCGTTAGTTGTCGCATACGGTAGATGTCGCGCTCATAGCATATTGTAATATTATATTTGGCGTGAAATTGCTGTCATTTTAGGGTCGATATATACCGGATAAATCAAATAAAATGTAGGAAATAACATGAAAGTAAATATTATGTATAGTACGCAAGCATATTGTTGTTCGATTATAATATGGCTATTTAAAATTTTTTTCGATATTGTCCTTTTCGAAACCGTCATTCGATAAGCACCCAAATTGAAGCCCATGCTGACAATAGGGACGCGTAACCAAGATTTTGCGGGAGATGAAGACGCTGCCGAAAGCAGAGGGAGCAAGAACTGAGATTTTGAGCAATTTCAATGTATTTTCTCTTTACTTTTTGTTTATAAAGCGATATAAAAAAAAAGTGTTTCTATTTTTAATTCTTTTTAATATCAGCGAAGCGGGCTAAGCTTGCTAGTTATAAATATAACTGCAAATTAGAACTGTCGAATAAAAAAAATGTAAATTAAAGATTTTTTTTTTGTCATAAATTAAAAAAGTAAACTAAACAGCATTGAAACATTTTCCGAAGGGTTTATAGTTTTATTGTCAATGTACATTGCACCAAGTAACATTGTTCTTTTTATTTATTTATTATTACTGTTATTTTACCGTACAAAAAGTCATTCTGCACAGATCATCGTTTTCTGTTATTAGTTTTGTTATAATATCTAGTTGTGCACCCCTCTTTTTGGAGATATTTAAAAAAATTATATTCATAATGGCAAATATAGAAATGTTTTGGCCATTATAGTACACTGCTCGACCTTGAAAATGCAACACCAAGAAGGAATAATAATAACGGAATGAAATTTGTTGGATACATACATTATAGTAGGAAGAACAATTGATTAAAATTTCAGGAAATTTGGAGTAATATGTACTGAGAAAACAGTACTTAAAGCAGCGACCTCTGTGAGCAATAACAGCACATATCTCACTAGGCATTGAATCGAACAGCGATTGGATGCGAGATCAGGAGAACGCGCTGGTCAGAGCAACAGTCGAACAGATTCGGCATAAATGAAGGTCCAGACAATATGGACAACTTGCGGTCGTGCATTGTCCTGCTTATATGTTGTGCTTCGGAAGCCTTGAACATAGGGCAGAGCTATGGGCCTTAACACGTCAGAAATGTAATGGCTGGTATTCAGAGTGGCGGGAATGAAAACAAGAGGTGACCGGGACGTGTATCCAATGGTACCACATACCATCAATCCAGGTGGTGACTCAGTATGCGGCTACCAAAATTCTGATTACCCTCAAAACTGCATCACTAATGTGGGCGCCATTAATGTGTGATCAACGATGAACCTGGACGCAGGAATGGCGTGAAGTCACTTTTCAGACAAATCACAATCCTGTTTACAGCATCAAGATTGCCTTATCCGTATTTAACGGCATTATGAATAATGCACATTGCCAGCTGGGATTCGACATCATCGTATTGTCCATCATTTGCAATGATGTTATGGGTTCCCATTGGATACACGTCTCGATTACTTCATGTTCGTATTCCTGGCACTCTGAACAGCGGCCATTAAATTTCTGATGAGTTAAGGCCCGCCCCTCTGCCCTGTATTCGAAACCTCCGTAGCGCAAAATTTTAGCAAGATAATGCACGACTGCAAGTTGTTTGTATTGTCCAGACCTTCTATTTCTTCTTGATACAGAATGTGTTCGACTGTTGCCCTGGCCAGCGCGTTCTCCTTATCTCGCACCAATGATAATGACTGTTTAATCGTTGAAAAGCGACTGGCCCCCACCACTCACCAGTAACTTCGATCGATGAATTGTGGCATCGTGTTGAAGCTTCATGAAGTGCTCTGCCCGTGCATGTCACCCAATCGCTGTTCGATTCAATGCCTAGTGAGATATGTGCTGTTATTTCTCACAGAGGTCGCTGCTTTATATACTGTTTTCTCAGTACATATTACTCCAAATTTCCTGAAATTTTAATCAATTGTTCTTCCTACTATAATGTATGTGTCCAACAAATTACATTCCATTATTATCATTCCTTCTTGGTGTTGCATTTTCAATGTCGAGCAGTGTATATGACCTACCATCATTCAGATTTCAAAATAAGCTAATGATAGAGCCCGTAATGATATTATTATGAAAGTTGTCGACACTTTTGCGTGTAGAAAGTAATTTGTAAAGATATAAGCAGGTTCTAGTCGACGAATGTATTTCATTTAATGAATATCCAACCCGTAAATAGACTCCTTATGATATTTTTGTGAGCGATTCATCATCACATGTAATCAGCATCAGTTTAGGTTAGGGTTCAACTAAATACCAAGTTTGGTTAAATTTCGTTCATTATTTTGTGAGATACAGCGTCCACAAAATTTGTGATGCATACACACACACACATACAGAGAGACATTTTCTAAAAACAGTCAAATCGTGTTCAGGAAATCTCAAAACGTGTAAATCCATCGAAAAGTGGAGTTCGAAAAATTTTACGAATCCAATACTTAGAAGAAAGTGTAAAATGATTAAATCGTACTTTTTACATCTCATAAAACATGTCAACACATTGGAAACGGAAAATTGAAAATTTTTACGAATTCAAATCTGTATGAAGAAGAAAGTAAAAAAAAAAAAAAAAAAAAAAAAAAACTTTACGCATTGTTTTTCTGCTTGTAACTTTGTACACCAATTGATAAAAGTACATTTACTTTCATCTAAAACTTTTGGTGATATTTTCCCTTTTTTTTTTTTTCTCTGTCAGAAAATTCTCACCCCCCCCCCCCCTCTCTAACTGCTGTCTGCATGTAAAAGAATGGGCAGAAATCTATTAGATATCATCTAAAACAAATGAATCTCGTCGGCCTTTTTGACATGTCCATAAAAATCTAGGACAGGACTTTCATTGATACATCGTGAAATCGATAACAATATCCATCACGAGTAGTTCATGTGCCAATCGATTTACTTACAATTGTCAAAATCGATTCTCTTGTTTTTCAACTCACTTGCTTTTCTAGTTAAAACACACACTTTGTAGAACATACAAGTTTCAGGTGGCTGTATGCAGGAAAAGAAAATATATTTTTCCAGGTGATTATTTCAGTTAAAAATCTAGAGTTGAATAGTGCAATTTGTGTTTCGGTCCGGCACGTGCTGGCCTGGGAAGTAGAACTAGGTTGAATGAATTTTAACGTCGCGTTAGAATTGCGCACTGGGCAATTGGCGATGGTCTGGAACTCATTCCTAGAGTTGGTACGGAGACATGTCATCACTATTTCAATTCTTCATGGCGTTCTGGCATCCATCTCCTTGCACTTTCTGACTGAGGCTCCCTTGGTGCCTTCAGTCAATTAAAGGAATTATGAAATTTAATCATCTTTGGAAAAAAAAAACATCCCAAGACAAATATTTAAAACTAGTATGTTGTGGCCACCACAAGACTTTCTTCTATATTTTCCTATACAAATTCACTCAGTAACATTCACTCAGTAAAAAAAAAAAAATACGATTTTTTTTTTTTTAAGTTTTTTTTCGTTAAAAGTAAAAAAAAAATCGATAACTTTGTTTTAAATTATCACAGATTTATAGTACAATCATTCGTTTTAAAGGTATTGACGAGACCTTTCGAAAGATACCCATCTTGAAATTTTACCCCCCCCCCCCCGGGAGGTACTTGCGATGCCCCCACATACACAATTTTTTTTTCCTAATTAACTACTACTATTATCAATAATTCATATTAATTTTACAATCACAGGTTAAGAATAACTCTCATTATGTACATTTATACGAAATTTTGTCCTATACTGCCATGTTAAAAATTTAGAAAAAATACGATCACAGCGCCACCTGTTGAGCTATTGATCCCCAAATCTAATCAGCACCAATTTATGTCAGGGGCCAACTAAATACCAAGTTTGGTTAAATTTCGTAAAAAAAAAAAATCTAAGTTTTCTTTTCGTTAAAAGAGAAAACAATCGATAACTTTGTTTTAAATTATCATAGATTTATAGTTCAACCATTCGTTTTAAAGGTATTGACGAGACCTTTCGAAAGATACACATCTTGAAAATTTACTTCCCTCGAGGGGGACCCCCCCCCCCTCCCGGCGAGGCTCCAACACATACAAAAAAATTTTCCCGGTTGACTATCTCTATTATAAATATTTCTTGTAAATTTCGTAATGATTACTGTGGTGCCTGCTTTTTCGCACCTGGTTCTTTTCTTTCGGTAAATTCATTTCGAGACACATCAAGACACTGATCACACTTGGTTTACTTTTAAACGTATATTTACTTACGGCACAAACATAAAATACATAACGAATACATAAATTAACATCAAGTAAAGTATTTTCTAAAAAAACATGTAGAATGGAACGTTAGTCCATCTTGATTCACATACGCACACACACTGTTGCCACACTTTCGTACCAAACTTTTTAGTTCTTGTTTTTTAATACTCTCGAAATCAGAGGTGCGGCGTTCACACCTTCCCTCTAGTTTCACTTGAGGGACAATGGCCTTCACAGTGAAACTACTAACCAAAATTTGTGGATAATTTATATAACTGTTCATGAAAGTCTAATTGTCCTTTTAAATTGTTAATTATTGTTTCATCTTTAAATAAATGTTCATGAAAGTTTAATTGTCCTTTTAAATTCTTAATTATTGTCTCATCTTTGACCTAATATCCGATGTTCCATCAAGAGCAATAACATTTATATTTCACTTAATATCTAAATATTTTCTATGGTATAAAATAAGTAACATTTAAACACATAATAGAAATAAAATATATATATAATATATATGAATAAACATTTATCCTGACATGGATTTTCTTATGCACTTTAAATAATCTTAATGAATTCATATACTTGAATATAAGAAACAAAATAAACACACACATATATATATATATATGTAATAATAAATACAATATTAAACTAACTTATGACTTTATTCATGGATGCGTGATAAAGCATCTGCAATAGTATTACTGCTTCCTGGCTTATGAGCAATAGTCACTTGATAGCGAGATAGAGCCAATGCCCATCTTTGTAATCTGGCGTTCTTAGGAACTGTTTCTGTCAAATATTTTAAAGGGTTATGGTCCGTGTGTAAGATAATAGTGGTTCCATAAGTCCACATTTCGAATTTACCTAATGCCCATATTACAGCATAAGCTTCCCTTTCAATAGTGCTCCACTTTGATTGAGCAGGGGTCAGTTTTTGGCTTGCAAAAGTTATAGGTTTCAGTTTATTCTGCTCATCTCTCTGCATTAGACAGGCTCCAATTCCGGTCACTGAAGCATCAGTATCGATTTCAAAAGGTTTCGACATATCAGGTGTATACAGAGAGGTTATAGAGCACAAACAATTCTTTAACGAATTAAATGCGCTTTCGGCTTCTTCTGACCATGGAAGGTCGTTTGGCACAGTTTTTCGAGTTAAGTCCGTTAAAGGTTTTGCTATATTTGCATACCGAGGCACATAGTCTCTGTAATAGTTAAATAATCCTAGGAGTGACTTCAATGTTTTCTTAGTTTTAGGGGCTTTCAAATCTTTAATAACTAATATCTTGTCCGGATCTGGGCCGTGCTCTCCTGAGCCTACGACATGTCCCAAATATTTTACTTTCGACATCGCAAAAGAGCATTTCTTTAAATTTGCCGAAAAATTCAATTTTTTCAGAGTTTCTAAAATGGATTTAATATGATTAAGATGATCTTCCCAGTTTGAAGAAAATATGATAATATCATCAAGAAAACTTTCGGCGTAGTCACTATGAGGTCGTAATACTTGATTCATTATTCTTTGGAATGTTGCTGGTGCTCCAGATAATCCAAATGGCATCACCTTCCACTGATACTGACCCTTTGGAGATACAAAACTGGTTAATTCTCGGCTTTGCTCTGCTAAGGGTATTTCCCAATATCCCTTAAGGATATCTAAAGTTGTCAAGTAACGAGCTCCACCAGCTTTAAATCTAAGATTTTCTGAATTCTGCATAGGAAAAGGTGGAATTTTACTAACTGAGTTCAGCTCTCTGTAGTCCACGCAAAGTCGGACAGTTCCATCTTTCTTGGCTACACATACCAATGGATATGCTATTTCTGCTGAAGAGGGTTCTATCAGGTCTTTTCCCAATAATTCTGCTATCTGTTTTTCTATATTAGATCTTAATGTTTCTGGAACTTTATAAAGATGAGGTTGTTTCCTCTCTACTCCAGACTTTAACTGGATAACATGTGGCGGAACTTTGGCTTTCCTTAATTCCCCATCAAATA
Source organism: Salticus scenicus (assembly GCA_963930645.1). Classification (NCBI taxonomy): domain Eukaryota; kingdom Metazoa; phylum Arthropoda; class Arachnida; order Araneae; family Salticidae; genus Salticus; species Salticus scenicus. The sequence continues at coordinate 401,850,961 of OZ005649.1, read as the reverse complement.
TTGTTAGATATTCTTTAATCAGATTCAACAGCTGTTTATGTTGCTTTGCTGATATCGAATTTGATTTTATACCAGCTTTTAGTTCTTCATCTGTTACTTGCCGTGATTCTACGGGCGCATGTTGTATATCTCCAAACTCTTCATCGGTTTCGTAAATAATTCCTACAGCTCTGACAGGTTGAATATATTTACGCAATTTATTTTGATGAAGATGTCGAACACTTCCATCAGGTAGTTTGACATAAAAAGAATGTGGAGACTTCTTTTCTACTATTTCTCCTGGTCCTTTCCATTTTGAACAAAGACGATTTGTTGAATCAGGGATTAACACTACAACTTCATCCCCAACAGAAAATTCGGTATCTTTTGACCGTAAATTATGATAATGTACATATTTCTGCTGCTGTTCTTGAGCTATGCTATTCGCATACTGTGCCGCGTCTTCTAAACGCTTCCGGAGTTTCAACAGGTAGTCAGCTACAGATTCTCCAATCCCTTGAGGAAGTACGACTTCATCTTCCCAACTTGATTTGAGGATGGCTAGAGGTCCTACAGGTGGTCGCCCATGAACTAGTAGGAATGGGGCAACACCCGTTGTAGCGTTAGGCACTTCTCTGTATGCCCATAACAAGAATGGCAACTGTTTATCCCAGCCTCGACCTTGTGAATTAATTGCATGATGTAGCATGGATTTCATAGTTCCTATCCATCTTTCAACCAAACCATTCGATTGTGGATAACCTGGAGTGGAAAATTTAGGAACACATCCTAATCGTTTTAAAAATTCTTTTGTCAGCTGTGCGGCAAAATTTCTTCCGTTATCCATTGCAATTACTCGAGGAATTCCAGTTCGTACAAATATTTCTATAAATGCATCACAGGCTGCCTTTGCTGTTAAAGACTTCAGAGGTATTGCTTCCGGCCAACGACTATGCTGGTCCATAACGCACAGTACATACTGATGGCCACGTGATGACTTTGGCTCTATTGGGCCTAAAATATCGGCATTAACCACTTGAAATGGGAGTTTTGGCCTTCCAACAGACTCGATAGGTGTTCTATCGTTTACTTTTCCTTTCCTGCGCATTTGACAATCATGACACGAAGCACATAATTGTTTAACTTCTTTTGGCATTCCTTCCCACCAGAAAGACATTGCAATTCTGTCTCTGGTCTTCTTAGCTGCCAGATGTCCACCAGTAGGAGTTTCATGAGCTAATTTCAAAATGTCCTTTCTTCTGCTTGCCGGTACGACCAATTGAATATATTTCTGTCCGCCTACTTTACCCATATGATATAATAAACCTCTTTCAATCCAGTAACCATTTTTATGTTGTCTAGCTTCTTCGAAGCACTTTTCCAATGTAGGACAGGCTAACTGTTCTTCCCTAAACACTTGTGCTTGTGGAACAGGGATATTTTCATTTATTTCATCCTTACTATCGGTTTCGGTCAATGTCTGTTTAACTACTGAGTTATTAAAGACTGTGGTTTCTGGATGATGCGACTCGCTGTTGTTTAGCTTTGCCTTTCGAATAGTCTCGTGACTTTCTCCCTCCATACAGAACATACACTTTTCATTATCTTCTGTGAGTGGGGTACTAATTGCCTCATCCCCAAGATAATTGTCGTTTGAATTATTCTCAGGTACACTGAACAAGGATTGTTCACCGACTTCATTTATTGTGATTACTTCAACCTCTTCTTCTGAAGAATAGTTTCCGGGAGACCTTCCCTCCACTTTGAACAAGGACGGTTCATTGTTTTCTTCCACTGGGGTGATATTAACCTCAACCCCTGAATTTCCAGGATTTCTTCTTTTCACATGGAACAAGGATTGTTCATCGACTTCTTTCTTCGGGATATTCACTTTATCCCCTAAAGAAATGTTTTCGGGAGACCTTCCCTCCACACTGAACAAGGATTGTTCATCGACTTCTTTCTTCGGGATATTCATTTTATCCCCTAAAGAAATGTTTTCGGGAGACCTTCCCTCCACACTGAACAAGGATTGTTCATTAGCTTCTTTTACTGAAGTGATTCCTGTATCATCTCCCAAATAAGAACGCTTTTGTTCCTTCAACCATTCATATACCCTGGGAGTGATTAAAGCTTCCTCATGCAGCCCTTCTACTACTGCAGCATGCACTTGAACATATGGAATGATTTCTTCATCTGTATGAAGACTTAGCGGAACTGACACAAGTTGTGCTTCCACTGGATTACCTATAGCAGGTCTCAAAAGAATTTTCCCACTTGACTGTAAGTGTTCCTCAGGTACAACTGATTTTCGTAGTACGGTGATTTCTGCACCACTGTCCACGATGCCTTGAAATTTTTGACCTCCGATTCCTAAATCCACTTTCAGAAGCTCGCCATCTTTCTCGTTGACTGGAAATTCCCACTCGAAACAAGCGCTATTTAGATTAACACTGACCTCATTAAGGCCCTTACTTTCTTGACTCTTTTTGTTTGTTTTCACGTAAGATGTACTTGCTGAATTCAATTTGGGGCAAGATTTTTTCATATGGCCTTCCTTTCCACACAAATAGCAGAAGAATTTCGGACGAATGTCTCTTTGTTCTTGCTGTGGCTTAGTAAAACCCCTTTTCTCATCTCTATTGTTATTTCGGAAATTCGTCCCTTTGGATGGAAGATTCCAATTTTCTTTATGAGAAATTTCTCTCGTTTTTTTATTGAAAGTCATTTTGACATTTTCATAATCATCTAATTTACTGGAAATAATATCAGATGACTTAAACAATGACCATTCATCGATGAAATGTTCTTTAATTTCTGGAGGTACTTTCCTTTTAATTTGATCTGTAATAATCAAATCATATAATTCTTCAAATGTGTTAACTTCTAATCCCCGAATCCATTCAGTAAAATAGTTTTTCAATTCGTAAGCAAAATCTCTCCATGTGATATCAGCTTTTTTAGTATGCTTATTGAAAAGTTGTCGAAATCTTTCAGGAGTAAGTTTATATCTCTTTAACAATAACTCTTTTACTTTTCCGTAATCATTCGTGATTTCTTCGTCTTCCCGAGCTATAACTTCCGCGATTTCGTATGGCAGTAGCCCAATGAGATGAGAAACCCAATCATCTCTTTTAATTTCGGCACGTTTTGCCTGCCGCTCAAAAAGAACTAAATACAGGCTAATTTCGCATGTTTTAGGATCAAATTTTTGTAAGATGTTATGTAATTTTACGCGCGTTTTCTCAGAAGTTTCATTTGTAATTCCTTTCTTCTCAAGTTCTATTCTCGCATTTTCCAACCGCATTTTTTCCAATTCTATTTCTTCTCTTCTTAGGCGTTCCTCCATCTCTTCTTTTCTCTTACGTTCCTCTATTTCTTCTCTTCTTAGGCGTTCCTCCATCTCTTCTTTTCTCTTACGTTCCTCTATTTCTTCCCTTCTTATGCGTTCCTCCATCTCTTCTTTTCTCTTACGTTCCTCTATTTCTTCCCTTCTTATGCGTTCCTCCATCTCTTCTTTCCTCTTCCGTGCTTCAAGTACGTTCGCTAATGTTTCTTTAACAAATTCTTCATCGTAATTCTTTGAAGCCAAAATAGCATCTCTTAACTCATATAACTTTAAATGTTGAGTTCCTTCCACTCCAAGCTCAGTAGCAACTTCTTGCAAATCTTTTTTATTCCCTTTACCCAAAAATGCCATCTTCGGATGGATGAAATCAAATCAAGTTCAAATTTTCCTTAAGAACGCCAGATTTGACATCTTATTTTTTATCTTAAACAACATTTTCCCCCAAATTAAATAAAATAATCATTAAGTCGGAATGCATACATAAAAGGAGAAAAAAAAATAATATGTATCGAAATAACAAATAAAAAAAAAATGTTTACACAATCAACTCTTTCATTAAATAAATCAGAATATACTTTATTACATAACCAGCTTTCAATAAATTAGAAATAATGTTGCCATAGCAACACAATCAACTCTTTCATTAAATAAATCAGAATATACTTTATTGCATAACCAGCTTTCAATAAATTAGAAATAATGTTGCCATAGCAACCTTTAATCAAACTTACTTTTAAACAGAAAAAAAAAAAAAAAAAAAAAAAAACAATTTCCGATTCATTCCTCAAAGTAAAAAAAATAAACAAAACCGGACGTTCACAAGAATAATTCACTAGTTTTTTTTTTTTTTTTTTTTTTACTGAGATATTTCATTAATATTCCAATAATAATAAAGATAAATAAATATAAATAATTATCAAGGTCTAACAAATACACAATCATTCAATAAAACAGAACAAATAAATCAAAACAGAGCTCTCTCTCTCTTTTTTTTTTTTTTTTTATCTGCTTTAATGAAATCTTATTTATTCTAAATCACGTGATGAATAAAAAGAACACACAGAAATTAATCACAATTATCTTGAATAGCATAAAAACATATTCTTTTCATCATTCTTTTTACTATTTTCCGGCTTTTTAAATACAAATAAACAAATATATTTCTATTTTTCATTTTTCAAACACTAGAATTATTATTATTTCAACATTACGAAATATTCAATTTTCATTTACATACTCTTTACCTTGTTGGAATACAAAATCGGAACAAAATATCTAAATGCTTAATCCGAATTATTTAATATGAAACTTATACAAAATATGACTCTTGATGGAACATAAAAAAAAAAACATACCCTTTTTTTTTTTTCATCACTATCATGACATAATCCATACGAGTACTAGCTATATCACATATGCTTGTCGACTGCGCCAATTGTGGTGCCTGCTTTTTCGCACCTGGTTCTTTTCTTTCGGTAAATTCATTTCGAGACACATCAAGACACTGATCACACTTGGTTTACTTTTAAACGTATATTTACTTACGGCACAAACATAAAATACATAACGAATACATAAATTAACATCAAGTAAAGTATTTTCTAAAAAAACATGTAGAATGGAACGTTAGTCCATCTTGATTCACATACGCACACACACTGTTGCCACACTTTCGTACCAAACTTTTTAGTTCTTGTTTTTTAATACTCTCGAAATCAGAGGTGCGGCGTTCACAATTACTAAAAAATAATTTCCTTTATGCGGATTTATACAAAATTTTGTCCTATATCACCATGTTAAAAATTTAGAAAAAGCGGGATGGTAACGCAACCTGTAAAACAATTTTTACCAAAATTTGATAGGCACTCATTCATGTTAAGGTGTAACTACATACCAATTTGTATGAAATTCTGTGCAGTAGTTCCTGAGATACAGTTGCCACAAAATTTTTCACACACACACACACAGACAGACTGACAGACAGACATACAGACAGAACGACATTTTCTAGAAATGGCCAAATAGTGTTTTACAGCTCTCAAAATGTGTAAATCCATCAAAAACCCGAGGTCGAAAATTTTTACGAATCCAATACTTTCTTCTGTTGAATATAGAAGAAAGTAATAAGGACTATTTAGACATTAAGGTTTATTTATTTGATATTTTCCATTGGATGCTTTTGAAGGAACAAATACTTATTCTCAGTGGCATGCGATTTAGTGTAAAGATGCAAACAGAATCATCTAGGATATCCAGCACGAGACTGGAATTGACAGTCTCCCCCGCAGACTGTGCCAAAAATCAGTTTACAAAAATTAAATAAATAAATAAATAAATAATAAAAATAAAAGTAGCATGACACAAAATCTAAAACTTTTCAGAATGATTTTTTACACTGTGCATTTTTCTTTCCGATATAAATAATTAAAAAACGTTTTTAAAATAAATAAATAAATAAATAAATAATAGTAAAAGGCCTAGGAGCGATTTCTAATCAGTTTTAAATCTTGTTAAAATGAATTCGGTCTTTCCTTCTTAAATATGCTGTATGCATTTTCGTATGCGTAATTAGTGTATGTATAATCATAAACAATTAATGTTTTCAATAAATTTCAACTTTTTTCTTCAAATACTTTGCTTGTGAAAGAACTACTTAATTGACATAATTCGACTCTACTCAATTCCTCATCGTATATATTTATTCTTTTCTCTTTAATATATACAATAGGTCATACGGTATGCATAATAAAAGGGAAAAACTCAATTCATGGCCAAATCAGACAGAAAACTGAAATTCCGTGCCCAGTGATTACCATAGGTTATTCACCTTAGCCTCATTTCTATGGTCTCGTGGCTTCATTATAGTGCACAATTTTAGCGTATGGTTTTTAAATTCAGTCGGTTACAAAAATGTCCGAACACTAGCAAAAATTCCTATGTAAAAAAAGTACACTTCATACTGTTTTGTTAAATAAATCCTTGCCGAATCCTGTTCTTAGACTAAGAACAGGATTCGACAAGGATTTATTTAACAAAACCGTATGAAGTGTACTTTTTTTTCATAGGAATTTTTGCTAGTGTTCGGACACTTGTGTTACCGACTGTACATTATTAAGTATCGAAATATTTCAAGTTCAGTTTGTGAGAAATAACGTGAAATGTGAAAAAATTTGTATTTTGAGATTTAAACATTGTACAAATGTATATTTTAGTACTGAAATGTTTATATTTTAAACATTTCAATCATAAAATACTTTGAAGCAGAAAGTTAAAATTTTCAAAATACTAACTAGAACAAATTAGCATTAATTAAAAGAGTAAATTCATTGTAAAAAGCATGTACTTTAGCTAGACCCACAGTGTGGGTCTAGACTTTAGACATCTAATGCAACGATTATGAAACTGTGATTTTTGCCCTTCTGATACAGTTACTTGCCCATTGCGATGCACTAGTGCGACGTAAAACCCAATCAACCAATCTAATGCAGTTAAATAGACACCTCGATTTTAATTACTCAAAAGTATATATATATATACAGTCAAATATTTTTAAGTTAATTTTTATTCTATACTCTAATTTATTGTACTTTTATTTAGCCCAAAGGGCATAACAAAATGCGAATCTTTTAACACTCTAAAGGGGGAAAAAAGAAATAAATACAAGACAGAAAATTAATTTATAGATGCAGATGTGTTGTTGCCTAATGAATTGACTATTAGAAATTCATAGCCATTCGAAGTACTATTAAACTACAGCTGTTTTTATTACAATTTCGGAAAATTTCATTTCCTTCGTTAAATTCTAAATTAATTTGAGATGCACTCAAGTTTGTGAAAATTTCGACACGATTCAGCTGAAATTTTCAGTAAATGCAGATCATCTGTTTATCATCTGTTCGTTAGGTTTTAATTTCTATACTACCATCATTAATTAAAACTAGTATGTTGTGGCCACCACATGACTTTCTTCTATATTTTCCTATACAAATTCACTCAGGAAAAATAATTTGTTAAAATTATTATTTAAAAAAAATTATCTTCCATTATAATGCAGACGATTTCCATATTAGAGAAGTAGTATAACACTAAATATTAAAAAAAAAAAAAAAAAAGTCAATTTTATTGTTAATATTACATTAAAAAAAAAAATTGTTAAAAATGAAAAGAATCGATAACTTTATTTTAAATTATCGCAGATCGATGGTTCAACCATTCGTTTTAAAGGTATAGGCGAGCTCTTTTGAAAGATACCCATCATGAAAATTTACTCCCCTCGAGGGGGGGGGGGGGATTTCCCCCCAGGGGGGGTGGCGAGGCTCCTACACATACAGAAATTTTTTCCCTGTTGACTATCTCTATAATTCTTGTAAATTTTATAATGATTACTAAAAAATAATTCTCTTTATGCACATTTATACAAAATTTTGTCCTATATCACCATGTTAAAAATTTAGAAAAAGCAGGATGGCAACGCAACCTGTAAGACAATTTTTACCAAAAGTGGATAGGCGCGAATTTATGTCAAGGTGCAACTACATACCAATTTGTATGAAATTCTGTGCAGTAGTTCCTGAGATACAGTCGCCACAAAATTTTGTCACACGCACACAGACGGACAGACATTTTCTAACCATGGTCAAATCGTGTTCTACAACTCTCAAAACGTGTAAATCCATCAAAAACCCGAGGTCGAAAATTTTTACGAATCCAATACTTTCTTATATTGAATGTAGAAGAAAGTAATAATTGTTATCGGAAATTATTAAAATCATCTATATAAGTTTCATGTGCATAAAACGATGAAACAAATCAAATAAATTATAATAGACTACATATTCTGTTAGGAAAAAGAGAATAGGAGATTTTTGACATAAAACATTGGAAAACAGATAATAATAAGATAAGTATCCATTCCACTTTTTATCTTTTGCACTTTTATAAGTCCTGTAATGGGTCTTATTTATTCCCTGATTTTTTAATTAATTAATTATTTTTTAACTTTCCGAACACTATAGTGAGGAAAGTATTGTAATCATGTCAAAAATCCGAATTTCAGATTTTGTTGTTTCTATACGTTTCGAGGTCCCCTGAGTCCGTTTTCACTATTTTTGCGATGATGTATGTATGTGTGTGTGTGTGTGTGAGTGAACACGCTAGCGTCTAAACGCTTTGCTCGAATGAGCTGTAAGATGGTACGCATGTTGCAAGTTACCGTAGCACGAACCCTATTGATTTTGATGAATCGAGCACTTGCAGTTTTTTTACAGGGACACAAAGAAAAATTCTTTATCATTATGGCCTATGGGACCAAAATCTTAAGAGTGCGATAGCATCTAAACGCCTTATTCAATTGAGCTGATAATTTATATGAATATTATAAATCACTGTTGCACTCACTATGAGCATTTGGGTGAGTCTAGCATTTATAGGTTTTTACAGGGACACAACGAAAAATTCTTTATCATTAGGATCTATGGGCTGAAAGTTCAGTGGCGTTCAATAAAACATCGTGTAACATAGAGAGAAAAATACTCAAACACTCTGTTATGGTTTTCTCTCTTTTGTTTGTTTAACAACTCCTCTTTCTTTACTTTATCTACAAAACTGTTAATTACTCAATGTTCGGAAAGTCGAGTGAAGTCACTCCAGATATTTTTTTTTTTTTTTTTTTTTTTTTTAAATGGGTGTCTTTAAATTGCTGGAGTACGGGTATTAGGAATTTTTACTAGAAATGGCACGATTTTTAATGGGTTAAGGCCCATTTCCAAGTCATCAAGCAGCTTTAATTGTTTACATATAATTTACATAGTTTAGTTGATGATCATTCCATTTTTAAAAGTCTACTTCTATTATTTATTTATTTATTTATCTTGATGCAGGATAATTAAATTTCATGGAGATGTCTTTAATTGATTGAGGGTTAGAGAAAACTTCAGTTAGAGGCACGGGTATCGACACATAGGGACAAGGGAAAGCACTTGCCCCCTCCTGGAAAATTGTAATTGGAAAAACTTATAAAAAAATAAATAAAATAATAAAAATAAAATTGTTTTGTTTCATCTGCTTTACCCTTAAAAAAAAAAAAAAAAACTTAAAAAAATTAGAAATTCTAACTTCTAAACTTTCATTAAATTATTTATTTTAATTTATAATTGTTGCCAAGAAAATTAAACTTTAAATTTTACATCTACTTTTTAAGATAGCACGCGATCGTGTTTTATATAAAAATCAAATCATTAAATTCATATTTTTATTTATTTTTATTTCATATTATTTATTGCACGCGCACTATTTATTTCCTAATTCAAAATTATTAAAAAAAAAACGTTTTCGATATCTCTTGTAACGATACTGATTATTATTAATTTTCTTTTATTTTTCTTTCAAAAAAAAAAAAAAAAAAGATTTTGATGAAATTCTGGCAAAAGCATAATTTAGTTTAGGACGGAGGACTATTAGTTTTTTTTTTTCTTCCCAATTATAACATCGCTTTCAAATTATTCAATTATATTTTCGATAAATTTTAGATTTCGATAAATGTCCAACTATCGAAAAATGATTTCGACAAATGTCCAACTATTGAAAACGACAACGCAAAAATCGCTGTCTGAGACTAATAGGCCCTCAGTCCTAAAAAAAAAAATATATATATATATAAAGTCTGTGCCCTTAGAATTTTACTGATTTTCTAAATTGCTAAATGAAATTCATATTACAGAACCAGTTAGAGACAAACTGACCCAACCCACGGGCTGGCTCTAACCTTTTCTTGCAAGTAAAGCTAAAGTCAATTTCAAAAAAACTTTTGTGGGTTTGGAACAAGTTGTACAATTTTTTTAAATAAAATTTCTTGGTAATTTCATGCATAAAAACTTAGTGTAACAGTTGTTTATGCACAGATTTGCTCTGTCGTCTCAGCCAGTTAGACAACTAACCACACGATTATCACTGAATATGGAAAATATACAGAAATTTTTGAAAATTTAAGATTATCCCCTCCTGAAAAATTTTCTGACGAAGCCGCTAGTGAGAGGGCACTGTTTGGTTCAATAGGATAGGTATCTCAGACCTGGTTACAGTTATTTAATCAGCACAAAACTGAGAGTCGCGGATAGTCTAGGAGTGTAGAAATTTTAAATGGAGCCTAGGATTTCAGAATAAAAGGAATTTGAAACTGAAATCGTTAAGCCGGTAACTGTCAATTCATTATTTTATAAACAATGCAAATCGTAAAACTGTCTTAACCTTTAAATGAATAGAGTAGCATATCTCAGACATCTTAAAAAAAAAAAAAAAAAAAAAAAAAAAAAAAGAAGAAGATTTTTAGTATTGACTGGTGAAATTTCCATTATTCAATCTATGTATAACATATAAATTAGCATGTTATATAGGAAATATATATAGCATGAATATATATATATATATATATATATATATATATATATATATATATATATATATATATATATATATATATATATATATATATACATATATACAGTCGGTAACAAAAATGTCCGAACACTAGCAAAAATTCCTATGTAAAAAAAGTACACTTCATACGGTTTTGTTAAATAAATCCTTGTCGAATCCTCTTCTTAGTCAGTCTAAGAACATGATTCGATAAGGATTTATTTAACAGAACCGTATGAAGTGTACTTTTTTTTACATAGGAATTTTTGCTAGTGTTCGGACACTTTTGTTACCGACTGTATATATTTTGTTGTGTTCCCTGCGAAATAAAAGTTTCTTATAGTTAACACAATTTTTTAGAAAAAAAAATCATGCATTTAAGGGTTGAAAAATGAATTAAAAGAAATGAATTTGATAAAATGTAGTTTTACCTGATTGGCGTCCAGTCCCCAAAATTCGAGTTCCTCCTCAAATAACGGTCCACACACGTTGGTGGGGTAGTGCAGTTTGCCTGTCCGGTAGTAATTCAGTATCTGTGCAAAAACCCCCGGGTGCCTGTCGAAGAAATACTCGTTGAGCACGGGGTCGTAGTTGGCCAGAGCTTCCGTCAGTCTCGAGAGGCGGGTGGCCGGAATTTTCTTGAGGGTAGCCTTGTACGTCTCGAATCGAATGCCGCCAATATTGAGTACCACTCGATTATCACAATCGATAACAGTTCGGCAAGGTTGATACATGGTCCCGTTACTTAAGTCATGAGTTGAGTTGTGTTGTTGCTCCAGGAATTCGCCAGAAAACAGACGTGTGCAGCACCAACTTAAGATGGATTTCTTCTCTAACGTTACTGGGTTTTGATGTCTTCGTAATAGAATTCTACTGTACTGACTCTTCAAGCACGTCTACTGTTTATTTATTTTTTCTTCTTTAAAAAATCTAGTTGCGTTTATAAATATTAACTCTTCATCTACTTCCACTATGTGCGTTAGAAAAGTAAATGGAACTTTCTACTTTCCGTCTTTCGTAAGTTTGAAAAAAACAAAAATAGCCACTCTTTTCTGTAAGGGGGATTATAGCACCTTCTCGCATGTGTTCCCTCAAATAAAGGTTGTTCTACGACTAGCTCCTCGAGTGCAGAGACTATATCTTCTTTATTTGCCTCTAAAATAGGTGATATATGTATATATATATATGTATATATGCTTATTTATGCGTGCATATTCTGTGAAAGTGAGCTATGAGCTAAGGACGAATGTAAGCGGCGCTTTTATCTTTTTCCTTGAAATTTTATCGGATATGTTGCGATATGTTTTGTGCGGAAATCCTCCTCTGGATATGTTGTGTTTGTGTGAGTATGTAGTGGGGAAAACTTATCTCTTAAGGCTAGTGTTCGATGAAATGATGATTTCCGTAGACATAGTCCTTGATGGAAAATTCTGACTCGACATTGTTGCCATTCTGCAGACACAGAAGAAGGAAGCGAAGACACTTGAGAGAGATCTTTGGGCGTGATTCGTACGCCCTGGCATAGTCAGTCGGAACCGAAGCTCAGCTACAGTTTGACGCCTTTATATTTTAAAAAAGAAACAAACAGGGACGGATTTTGTCAGAGTTCAGTTCAGTGAGTGGCCAATCTCATCTCACAAGTGAATGAGTCAGAAAACGTTCGACGGGTGTTATTTTTACTGTCGTTTGTGAGTCGAAGCGATATCGTTTCGACGTCGCGGGCAGAAATCCGCGCGACCTCAGTGCCGGAGGACCACGATCATTAGAGCAATAGGACTTCTCTGGAATGTTCGAGAAACACCATCTTCGTAAAGTCAGATGATGCGTGTATCGGATGTTGTGAACAGACATGCGCCGTCAAGCTTCCTCTTCTTGTGCTGTCTGTGCCGTGTCCACTTCCATCCCAAAGGAATTACCCGCGTTGATGTCCTCATAGCAACGTCCTCTCGTCCGGAACATCCTCCATCTATAGACTCGACCTGAGATATTCGTCTAAAGCAGGTGCAACAGCTACAGGAAAAAAAAAAAAGAGAGAGAGATGTATTAGAGTGAGTGCGTGATATTGAAAAACGTTTAAATGTACATTTATTATCAAAAATTAAAAAGTCTTATGATTATTAGATTAAAATGTACAGTTTAGGTTAACCCTTTATCTACTGACGGTACTTTAAAGTACCATTACTTTAAAAAGAGTATAAAATGGAATTTATAGAATAAATGTCAACGATATTTATAAGAAGGGAACAGATGTACAGTCAACCAAAAAAAAAAACGCCACCCTCCCACCTAATTTCGCCGTAAATTATCGTAGAAACATGCGATTGGTACCGATCAGTTTGTAATAACGTTTAGTTTATAATGTTATAGTTAGATTTTACTTAGGGGGTCGTCTACATATTAAAACTGACATCAACTTCATTTTTTTCAATAGTAACCCCCCTTTTTTTATAATTTATTTGAATTCTTTGGATCAAATCATCGCGGAAAATGATATAGTTTATATATTTCGCTAAATTTTTCATAGAGTTATATGCTGTCAAAGTTTGGGGAGGCTAATGTTAAATGAATGTGACAAACATTAAATCATATCTTCCGAAATAATTATGATATTTAAATTCTGTTTTTTTAATTCGTTAGAATGAAGTGACCCAAACTTATTCCATGCAAATTTTTGCTAAAAAAATATTTTTTAGCAAAATAAATTCATTATTTTCAGCAAAATAAATTCATAATTTTTTCAAATAAATTCATATTTGAAAAAATTATGAATTATGACATATGTTAATTATTGCACGAATAGAACGGGCATCATCAAAAACATGGGTTTCCAAATTTACAGCTCGTTCCTAACATTATTTTTTGAGTTACAGTGATATTTCATTTTTTACTGCTGTTAGGGGGGCGTCACTTGTTATAATTTGTATCCTCTGTGAGTCAATATTTCTATACATTTTGACGAAAAACTATTTTAATTTACCTTTATGTTATTATAATTGTTTTCTAAGGAACATTTCGATGTTAATGGCTTATTTTTTATAAAATTATCGCAATGCAGGCAAGAGATTGGGAAAGAATTCCAAAAGAAATGTAGCCCCGCCTCTATATTGAGGGAAACAGTATTAAAAAAACTACTTTGCATACTCGTATATGACTCTATATGTGACGCTGGTATGCATAAATGTCAATGGCATTTACTACATTGAATGCTGAAGACAAAATTTAAATGATTTAATTGGAAGTATGTAAAATAATTTTGTTTTATAATGTAAAGTTTTAGAAAAATTCTGTAAAGGCGTGGTTTTCGTTGCAAAAAGGCGTTTACTCGATTCTGAAATGTTAAGTCTTTGTTCTTAAATATTACATAACTTTTTCCAGTTTCTCACTGCTAAAATTCTATTTTATCCCTTTTGTCTTTTGTTTTTAACTTGAATATTCTAGGATTCGTGCATCTCAAGTTATATATCATGATTTAGAAAATGCGGTAGGGCGAGGATTATTATTTGAAAGAGCAATATGCAGTGAAAAATACTTTTGTTTTTGCTTTCTTTTAAATTAATATAATTAATTTTTATCAGATTTTTTAAAACATATTTTATGTTTTAATCTTGTTGTGACATTTTCGCATTCGTTTACTCTACCGTTTATGCTATTTAAATTTTATCGCATGACGTAATGTAATAAAATATAAACTTTTTATTAAATGTTTTTTTTTAAATACCGAATAATATAGTGGATTTTTTTTTTTTTTTTTTTTTAAGTTTTTAAAATCTATTATTGAAACAAAGCGCAATATTATTTATTTTCGATTATTCTAATCACGGAGTAAAACTGACGACACATTTATCACGGAAAAACAATTTAAAACTAAATAATATGTCTTATAATTTTTAAAGATATAGATTTTACGCATTTAAAATTAAGAATTCAAGTACAGTAGACGACTGCGGGGAATATTCGTTCTAGGCAATAGGAAACCGTTTTTTCTATATCCATATTTATTTTCTTATGCATATACACAATAATTATACTATTTCTAGTGAAAGTATTTGTTTCATACTATTTTGTTTATATAAATATGAATATAAGGAATATTCTTAAGAAATATCGTAACACACAAATTGTGAAAGAAACGCCCACTGGAGGAGTTACAGATTTCCAAATGACGTGAAACTACATCAGCAGTCGCGAAAATATTAAATATCCTTTCTCAGATTTTAGTTTAAATCTTGTTATCTATATTTTTGTATATTATCTATTGTTGGTCTGTACGCCTAAAATTAAATGTAAAACTTTATAGTAACACTTTCATGAGGGGCTTACTGTATAAAATAAAAATATACCCAACAAGAAGTAGATAATTCTTTTTCTTAAATATTAAACACTTTTTTTTTTTTTTTTTTTTAACCGCTATTAATATTATCATCATTATTACTATTATTCTTTTACCTTGGTACCTAGATTTTTGTAATTCAACATTGTATTGTAGGGTTCATATGATTCAAGCTATTTGATTTTCTTTGTATGAAGTGATGTATTTTACTATTCAATGTTTAATAAATAGAAACCAATAAAAATCTTTTAATTCATAAACTAACACAGAAAGTTTTGCGAATTAGAATCGTTTTTTATTTTATAATAAACATTTCTGAACTTTGTTTCCGGTGTGAAATTTAATAAATAATGTATATTGCATGGTAGATCGAAATTTATTTTTTATAAATATATAGATGGTCCCCTAACACATTTTCACGTGTAACTCTGTTTAAAATTGATATAAAGTATATAAATAGGTAGGTTTTCCGAACTGCCTTGATCTCAAAAATCGGAATATGAGGTCAAAAATAGGGGTCGTCATTGAAAAAAAATGAAGTTTATACCTGTCTTAATATGTAGATGACCCCTTAGGTAAAATCAAACTACACCATTAAAAACTAGACGTTGATGCAGATCGATAGGTACCAGCCGCATGCTTCTACGATAATTTACGGCGAAATTAGGTAGGGGGGTGGCGTTTTTTTTTTTTTTTTTTTTTTGGCTGATTGTACCTCCCTTTAATCTCACTACAAAGCATTAGACGATACATATAGCCGCATTTTTGTTCCATAAAAGATTTTATGGAGTGCACTTGCTAGTTTTGCTTGATATTTTTTCACGATCTTCATGTGTGTTATAATTAATTCCTATATTATTTCAAGAATATCCCACTAATCTTAGAAAAAATTAAAGAAACATAAAGAGCAAATATTTCTCTATACATTTTTCATGTCGAAATAATTTTTTCGACCTCCATGTACCAGTGGTACACTAAAGTATGACTTCACAAAATTCTCATTCATTAATTATTATGATGAGGGGATATGCATAATTTTTAACATATATATCTTTAAACAATGCACTTTAGTAACTAAAAATATATGTTTCAAACACAATTTTTCTCTGTATCATAATGCACTAGATAAAGGCAGGGATGGAACACGGGCGCAGAATTCATACCACTATCAATGTAAGAAAATGTTCTATTTCTTAAATCAGTGATATTATATGTACAGAAATTTCTTCAACGGATTCCGGTATGAATTCTGCGCCCGTGTTCCATCTCTGTAAAGGGTTAATCTTTCTTTCTGAAATTACTGAGGTATTCTGTCCAGTTTTATAAATATTTTAAAATTGCTTTAATTTCTTTACGATCATTCATATTTTAAGGTTATGCCTACACAGTGTAAAAACTAGGTACAATAAGTATTGACAAGCTACAGAAAAACATCCCATCCATTTTGTGATTCTTCAAATTTCTCACTTCCTAAAACGTGTAAAGATGGAAGAAACGGACGTTGAACTTTTTCACGAATACTAAAGTTGCCTGTTTCAGTAGTGTGGCGGAGAATTTAAAATAATATATCATTAAACATATAAGTTAGATAATGAAGAAAATTTCAAAGGAAAATTATATTCTATGAGATAACTTTAAAATATATTTCAACCCTTTACTGAGCTGTTTTTTATGAAAACAGACAAAAACTTTGCTCTTTTTGTCTTCGCCTTATCAGTGATAGAGATGTTCTGCTCTTATAACTGGTAGACGAAAAGAGCCGGATTGAACCTAGATTGCGCTCGTTGATCTAGCCGTTCGAAGTTTTCCTTCAGTTTCTCCGAAACACGCTTTGATACAGACTGGACATTCTTTAGTAAGATCGTCATGGAGGGCATTCCATCCGGGCGTATGTATTTCGAATAGACAATCGGTCTTTAATCCTAACATTTCGTCTACATAATAACCCCTTTTTGTCTTCATAATATTGACATTTTCACCGGTGACAGTGTCTATTTTCTTTGCCTTCACCCTATTTTCGCATTTCTTAATTATTTGAAAACTTACATAAGTAAGCATATGCAGTTTTATACTCGAAACCACAGTTTCAAACGACAACTTGAAAGTTCAGACTTTGTTAGAGCAACGAAGAGGATTTTCGCCAAAGTCGAGACCTAATTAAATCCTTTTCTACTGGATCAAATCAATCGAGTTACGCGAAAATCCTGATTACCATTTACGATAAGACCAGTGCAAATATGTAACTAATGATTGGTTGCTTAGTAGTACAAGATAGATTATTTACTTATTTACAAATCATCGAAATATAAAATAAAATATGCATAAATATACGGAAATATATGTACAACAGCACAAATAAAATATCACAAGATTCTTAAAAAAGAAATACACGTAAACATCGCAAAGAACTATAAAAAACGAAAAACCAATAAAAATAATTTTGTCTACATTGAAATTACACCATAACATAAATATAGTTAAAAACCTTTTGGCTGATTCGGAAGGGTAGGTTGATTTCATTTTTACTTTCTCTTACCCATAAGGTAGAGAAAGTATTGTTTTTGGGTCAAATTTTCGAAAGTGAGTTTATGTTATATTTACACGTTTTGTGGTCCCCTGAATCTAAAAATCATGTTTTTAGCGGTTGGTCTCTGTGTCTGTCTGTAAGAGAATTCAAATATACGTCTATGGGAGAAATTGCAGGTAAGTAGAGTTTAGCATCTATAGACTGCATTAAACCAATTGAAACGAATATATATTTTTTTTATATGCGTAAAAACATGTCTAATGTAGAATTGGGTAGGGAAATCATTCACTGTTCGTTTACAGGGCTACACAAAAGAACTAGATTATAATGCGACAATACTTGAAAATGGATGGAAGTGTACTTTAGATTGTGCCGTGTGTTTATCGTATATTTATGTGCTCGTGCACATAAATATACGATTATATTTATGTGCACCATGTGATGTGTACATAATTTTCAGAAGATATACAGGGCTGTCAATATTTAAGCCATAACATTCTTTTTTATTTGTTAATGGAATTGCGTTATTATTATATTTTACCATGTCCAGGAAAGCTGCTCAGGAATTGAAATTAATTCATCATAGCCATATGGTAAATAATGTATTTTTTTAAGCTAAATATTCATAGCTTTTTTTTTTTTTTTTTTTTTTTTTTTTTTTTTATATATTTACACATTTGGAGCTTTCTTTCAAGTTTTTAACATTTGACCTTTATCTGTGTCTGTTAGAGTAAATCAAAAACAAATAATTTCAGGCAATCCAAATGTTGCTGTATGTTGAATTTCATACATTTGTTATTAGAAAACTTTGTTCAAGATTGATAAGTTTCAAGGAATTATGCGTGGGAAAGTTATCTGAATAATTTAAAATGAATTTTTGAACTTAATAACAGATCTGAATTCTATATAAATGTAGATATAAAAATGAAAC
Organism: Salticus scenicus; assembly: GCA_963930645.1. NCBI lineage: Eukaryota > Metazoa > Arthropoda > Arachnida > Araneae > Salticidae > Salticus > Salticus scenicus. Next base: position 401,832,432 of record OZ005649.1, on the reverse strand, counting down.
GGGGGGTTTGAGGGGGGGGGGGGGGGCAGCCCCCTTCACATAGAATTATTTGTCAAATAAAGCTGTTCCGAAGCTTAATTTGAATAGTTTTAATATAGGTTTACATAACAGTACTCGTTATCTTAACCCTTAATCTCCAGTCTGTACTTATAGTATCAAATTTCAGGGTAAGAGAAAGTCGTGTGAGTGACACAACAGATTATTTCTTATCAAATAACCGCATTTTGAAACAAAATGGCGGCTACAAATTATTAATGGACTTGGTAGATATATTGATGTGGGCTATGTATGAATGAAGTTTTAAGCAAATCGGTTCATAAATACCTTTCTATGTGAATTTGAAATTTTCAAGTGGCGGGCACTTGAAAACAAGATGGCGGGTCAAGTTGGCAAACAAATATATCAAATGCATTTGTGAGGTAAGTCTACTGTATAAATTTAGTTTGAATTAATTCAGAATTTTAAAAGTTATCGTTTTAAAAAATTAAGTGGCCGCCACTTGGATCAAAATGGTAGAGAAAGTTGCTCAGTGAACTTATCCAAGGTATTTGTATAAGTCCAATGTCCAACTTTGGTTCGAATAAATTCAATATTTCAAACGTTATCGCGATAACAAATTTTCACGTGGCAGCGTTCAAGTAGCCGAAACTTGGAAACAAAATTATGATGAAACTTCCCCACCAAAGTCATAGTATTTGGATGATAATTCCATTTTTCAACTTTGGTTTGAATTGATTAAATATTTCAAAAGTTATCATGATAAAAGATTTTCAGGTGGCCACCACTTGGAAACAATATAACGGAGCAAGTTGCCCAGCAAACTCATCCAAGATGTTTGAAGTATAAGTTCACTTTCCAACTTTGGTTCGAATCAGGGCAGTGTTTCAAAAGTAATTGTTATGACAAATTTTCAAGTGACAGTCTAAGTCGCTGTTACTTGGAAATAAAATGGTGGGGATATTTGTATGATAAGTTCACTGTTCAACTTTAGTTCAAATTAATTCAGTACTTCAAAAATTATCGTAATAAGAAATTTTCAAGTGGTACCATGATCTCAAATGGCCACCACTTGGATACAAAAAAGCGAAGTGAGATTCCCAGCGAACTTATCTGAGGTATTTGTATGATAAATCCACTACCCAAATTTGATACGAATTGATTCAGTATTACAAAAGTTATCATAATGACAACTTTTCAAGTGACCGCCACTTGGAAATAAAATGGTGTGTCAAGTTATCAAACGAGCATATTCATCAAGATATTAGAACCGTAAGTTCATTATCCAATTTTTGTTTGAATCAGTTTAATATTTTAAAAGTTATCGTGATGGCACATTTTCAAGTGGAAGCCTAATTTCAAGTGGTCGCAACTTGAAAACATACGGTCGGAACAAGTTGCCCAGTGAACTCATCCAAGATATTTACATGATAAGTTCATCAACTTTGTTTCTAATTGAATCAGAATTAAAAAAGTTATCATGATTATAAATTTTCAAGTGGTAGTCTGGTTTCAAGTTGTCTCACTTAGTTTATAACATCCGAACTTTGTTAAAAATAGAGGCTAAAGTTCATTAATAAACTTCGTTGAGACCCTTAAATTGTCTGTGTATACATCAAAATCCAAATAAATTCGGAATACGCTTTTTATAATGTGAATTTGAAAATTTCAAGTAATCTCCACTTGAAAATAAAACGGCGGAGCAACTTGGTTAAACTCATCCAAGATATTTATAAGATAAGTTCACTGTCCAAATTTGGAGTATTATTTCCGTAGTTATCGTGATGTTAAATTTTCAAGTGGTAGCCTTATTTCAAGTTTCCCGCTTAATTTAAGATATCCGCCACTTTGTTAAAAATAACGGATAAAGTAATGTACTTTATATCATTAGTATCATTAGTATCATTAATAAACTTGGTTGAAATCCTTACAAAATTCAAGCAAATATGGTCTTAAATACGCTTTTTACAATGTGGATTTGAAATTTTCAAGTGGCCGCCACTTGAAAACAAAAAGGCAGAGCAACTTGGTTAACGAATTCATCCAAGATATTTAAAAGATAAGTTTGCTGTCCAAATTTGGTTCGATTTCGAGTATTATTTCGGGAGTTATTGTGATGACAAAATTTTCATTATATATATATAGATAGATAGATTGGAATAGATCGATTTCTAAAGAAATCAGCCTAATACAAAACGGCCATTCGATTCTTAAACTGCTTTTCTTATTTGAAATAGATTTATTAAAATGATAATAATAATCAATAATAAATACCCAAGTTTCTCGAAACTAACGTGATTACTATAAAAAGGAATTTAAATGAAAAGAAAAAAAAATCATTCTTGGTTTGGAGGAATGAATAAAATAACGGAAGAAGGAGAAAAACGTGGCGTAACAATTGCAACAATGTATTGAGAAAAAATAAATTTCACCAACTGAAACAAATTAAATAAGAAAAAATGTTTAAAAGAATAGATATAACGCTAAGTAAGGACCACCCCCTGGCGGTTTGGTGGTTTTCCATTTAGGCCCCGACTAAACTCGCCAAATTATGGTCAAAACATTAAGCTAATAAAGAAAAAAATAAAAATAAAAATAACGAGTTGGCATAGGTGAATTCTGCTCAGTTCCCCATCATATGTATGTTCTCATACATTTCTAGTGCAAGACATATTATATTCATATTACGAGAAATGAATTTGACCAAACGCTTGACACAGTGACAGAACGAAATTCCCGTCTAATAGGCTACCCACCATTCAGTTCTATATATTAATCTTATTCTAATCTATTATATTATTTTACTGGGATCAATTTCATAGTTTATTTCCATGCTACTATTTCCAATGCAACAATCCCAAAAATGCATATTTATATGAAATATCGCCCCATTTTGCTATGTTGATAAAATCTTAAATTTCGAATAACTTACGAAAATTTTCTATTAGAATATTTGTAGTCAATCATGTTCATACAAGTATCATAAATGTTATTTTGAAGTTGTCTGATACATTTATGATCCTCAAAATGGACGTTTATGCTCGATTTTGCCTTATTCTGCCATTTTAAGTAAATCGTAAAATCGAAATAACTTACGAATTTTTTTAATTGGAAAATTCATACTCTATGGTATTCATGCCAGTATCCTAAATAATATTTCAAAAGTGGTCTGACATCTTTATGATGAAAATATCCCTCAAGATTGACGTTAGTGTAAAATTTTGCCCTATTCTGTTATGATAAAAATTCGTAAAATTCTAATAACTTACGAAATTTTTATATTCGAAAATTCATAGTCAATAATATTCACGCCAGTATCCTAAATAGTATTTCTAAAGTAGTCTGACATCTTTACGATGAAAATATCCCTCAAAATTGACGCTTATGTGAAATTTTGTCCTATTCTGCCATGTTAAAAAATTCGTAAATATCCAATAACTTGCGAAATTTTTAAAGTAGCATGTTTATTGTAACTGATGTTCATTCCGGCATCAAAACTGATATTTTAAAACTGGTCTGACATTTGTACAGCAAAAATTTTTCATTTACTGCACGTTTAAGTGAAATTTTGCCCTATTCTCCCATGTTAAGAAAATCGTAAATTTCGAATACCTTCTGAAGTTTTTTAATTAGAATGTTGAGAATGAATAGGGATCTTGCCAGTTTCATAACTAATACTTTAAAACTGGTCCGACCTCTCTGCGATTATTTGTTCGTGTGATATCGTGTACACAAACTAACGGTTTAACACACTAACGGACTAACACACTAACAGACACCCTACAGACGGACAGCATACAAATTTTGTCATTTTCGGATTCCTCACACCTGAAAACGTGTAAAAAAAGGCAAAAAACTGAGGTCGAAAATTTTCACGATTGCCTAAGTTACCCCATGATGGAGAACTAATAATTAATAATGTTTGGAAATATTGACTACTAGGCTGGCGAAGGATCAACCAGAAATAATAATAATAACTAGCTGGCTTCGCCCGCTAGCGGGTCAGTATTTTCAAATGAATCACTAAAAATAATGAATCACTAACAGAAACTTTTAGTGTTAAGAAAAGAAACTAAAAAAAAAAATCATTTCTGATTGGGTAAAAAGTCGGGCCGGTCCCCACGGCCTGCGCGCGCGTATTCCTTCCCTGACCCTACGTGCCCCCTAAAAAAAATCATTTCTGATCGGGTAAAAACTCGCACCGGGTCCCCACTGCCTTCGGCAGCGCAGTACCGTGTGCGCTGCGCACGCACAACTTCAGGTATACACGCACTGCGCGCGCGTATTCCTTCCCTGAGCCTTCGTGCCCCCTAAAAAAAAAAAATCATTTCTGATCGGGAAAAAACTCGCACCCGGTCCCCACTGCCTTCGGCAGCGCAGTCGCGTGCGCGCTGTGCGCGCACAAGTTAAGCGGTACGCGCGCGGTGCACGTCTATTTCTTCTCCACCCTTTCAGGCCCTCTTAATTAACCCACGTATACCAATTTTGAACGATCTAACTCATTTGGCTGAGATGCAAAAGAAAACGTAATCAGGATACCTCAAAACGTATAAATCTGGTTAAAACTTTCGATAATTTAAAAGAACTTTAAAATATCTTTCGAATGATGTATTAAAAATAATTGAATCATAATTAGAAATTGAAATTTGAAAATATAACAGCGCCATCTGGCGGTACAAATATCTGTATTCCACTGTTTGATTTCAATTCAAAAAAGCTTTCTAATGATGTCTTACTTATGAAATTATTTTAATTAGTACCTGAGATACAAAAGAAAACTAATTCAGGAAACCTCAAAACGTGTAAACCTGGTGAAAACTTTCGATAATATAAAAGAACTTTAAAATATCTTTCGAATGATGTATTAAAAAAAATTTAATCATAATTAGAAATTGAAATATTGAAATTTGAAAATAATACAGCACCATAAGAGAAAACTGATTCAGAACACCTCAAAACGTGTAAATCTCGTGAAAACTTTCGATAATTTAAAAGAACTTTAAAATATCTTTCGAGTGATGCATTAAAAATAATTTAATTATAATTAGAAATTGAAATATTGAAATTTGAAAAAATTACAGCGCCATCTGGTGGTAGAAATTTCTGTATTCCACTGTTCGATTCCAAATCAAAAAATCTTTCTAATGATGTATTACTTATGAAATTATTATAATCAGTATCTGAGATACAAAAGAAAACTCATTCGGGACACCTCAAAACGTGTAAATCTGGTGAAAACTTTCGATAATATAAAAGAACTTTAAAACATGTTTCGATTTAAGTATTAAAAATAATTTAATCATAATTAGAAATTGTAATATTGAAATTTGAAAATATTACAACGCCATAAAAGAAAACTGATTCAGGACCCCTCAAAACGTGTAATTCTAGTGAAAACTTTCGATAATTTAAAAGAACTTTAAAATATCTTTCGAATGATGTATTAAAAATAATTTAATCATAATTAGAAATTGAAATATTGAAATTTGAAAATATTACAGCGCCATCTGTCGGTAGAAATTTCTGTATTCCACTGTTCCATTCCAATACAAAAACGATTTCTAATGATGTATTACTTATGAAATTATTTTAATTAGTAGCTGAGATACAAAGAAAACTAATTCAGGACACCTCAAAACGTGTAAACCTGGTGAAAACTTTCAATAATATAAAAGAAGTTTAAAATATCTTTCGAATGATGTATTAAAAAAAATTTAATCATAATTAGAAATTGAAATATTGAAATTTGAAAATAATACAGCACCATAAAAGAAAACTGATTCAGGACACCTCAAAACGTGTAATTCTGGTGAAAACTTTCGATAATTTAAAAGAACTTTAAAATACCTTTCGAATGATGTATTAAAAATAATTTAATCATAATTAGAAATTGAAATATTGAAATTTGAAAATATTACAGCGCCATCAAAGAACACTGATTCAGGAGACCTCAAAACGTGTAAATCTGTTGAAAACTTTGAATTATGTAAAAGAACTTTGAAATATCTTTCGTATGATGTATAAAAAATAAATCTATCGTAATTAGAAATTGAAATACGCGTATTAGAATATTGCAAAAATGTCCGGCGTGTAAAGATAAAATTTAATTTGCAATTAAAATGTAAATCTTTTGTTTATTGACCAAAAGCGATGAAATTTGAAATGCAAGTTTGTTTCGTGGTGTAAATATTATATACTAAATAAAATGTGTAAAATTTGAAAAATTGAAGAAAATAGAAAATTGCAATTTTTAATCGCAGTACGAAACACGTGACTTCATTAAATACCAGATGTGTTTCCGTTGAAGACTGCTGTAGACGAAAAGTCTGCAAAGCTAAGATTCTTGTGATTTGTTGCCAATATTTTTTTATAGTTTAGTTAATTTTAAAAAATCTAATTGTCCGATCGATAAGCCGCTTAGACCATCGGTTTAAGAAAAAAAAGCCCTTTCCAATGGTATCTTGTTTGTAACAATACGACTGATATTTCTAATTTATTTTCCACTTTTTCCGCAAAAATCTCGCTTTTTAAGCATTTAATCATGAATTCTGGGTCATTTTTCGGTAGACAATGGTCAACGTTTTAATTAATATCTCCGCTAATTAGGGTCGCATCGTTTAGCAAATTACATATCGTACATCTGCGATAAATTCTCTGTCCGACGGTACGTGTTCGAAGTCCGTGCGACCGTTAGCGGCGGAGCCTTTTCCGTTTCAAGCCGTTTCTCACAGACACACACACACAGACAAAAACACACACGCGTACAGATTTTAATAATATAAGGAGATGATGATAGCAATGTTTTTTAATCGAAATTGAAATAGCATATATTTAGTAAAATTAGTATTAATATAGATGTTTCAATATAAGAATTTATAGATTATTTATTTATTTAGGAATTATAAGAATATGGGGGAAAAAAATAAGAAGAAATATAGGGTAGGTGCTCCAGTGATTGGCATGCTCCAGTAATTGACATCTATACCGAAATAATTAATAAATAATAAAAATAATAAAATCATATATTTTACATATAATAATTTTAACATTTTATGTCAAACACTGGAGCATAGGGTACTGATAACTGGTAAAATGAATAACTAGCAGTGTCAAGCACTGGAACATAGGGGGCTAATGACTGATAAAATGAAAATCTGGCAGTGTCAATGACTGGAACACTGAGTGGGTGTCCAATAAAAATTCATATTAAAAAAAAAAAAAAAAAAAATGTTATCAAATATATATTTTTTAACATATATGTGGTTCTGAATGTCTTTCGTACCCTATGTACTAACTTAAGATTTCTAAAAATATTTTCTGATGACTAGAACATTAAACACATCAGAGATTGCTTTAAAAATCTCAATCACTGGTGCACTTACCCTATGAAGAATTTACAAAAACGCTCATAAACTGCCATCTGATTGTCGGAGAAAATAACGATAATAACCACTATAACAATGCAACGATAGCACGATGATAATCCCCCCCCCTCCCATGAAAAAGAATCGATGGAATAGATTTTACTCATGCTCATATTGTACATAAAAATACATCTATTAAAAGACAATACCTCCCGATTATTAAGCCACTTTTTATTTGAAAAAGATGACTCAATATATACACACACACATTTATTTATTTACTTAACGGAATTTGAATAATTTATATTTAGAATAAAGTCCTGTAAGTTATTTATTTATTCATTCATTTATAAAATATCAGAATAGGCAATAAGAAATTCACAAAAATCTACGGGGAAAATTTTGACTCCATTAAAACTGAAATAAAATCTCATTCGATTTTAGAGAAAAAGAAATATGCGAAAACATTCCAAAGTACCTCAAATACCTTACAAAAAAAAAATCTATTAAAACAATTTTATTCACGCGTAAAAAATACACCTTATATTAAAAAAGTAGGAAAAAAAAAAAAAAAAAAAAAAAGCCTTTGAATTGTTAAACCGCTTTTTATTTCAAATAGTTGTATTAAAAAAAAATTACTTTCCCTTATTTCACGGGATTTGAAGGGAAACACTTTTTGAAATAAATAAGAGACTTACTCGTATACTTCTTACTTATTATTCCGAATTTGAAAAACTCCATTTCGATCTTATTCCAACGCTTTTATTCAAGGCAAAAACTATTTCACATTTACATATTTATTTCTCGATTTTTCAACCATCCAAACATCTTGTCGTTACGTAAGAAAGTTTCCCGTTTTGAATTTTGAATTGCAACGAGAGAATTATTTGAAAAGAGTTTTATTGGGGGAAAAAAAGAAAACACCTCGAAATAAGTGACAGCTGACCAGGGTTCTTTTTCATCGTGGAGAGTAGAATATTTTTAATAATGGCCTTTCAAAACGAAAGTATGCGTACGGAGAATAAAGAAAATGCCGGTGTGTGCATGGATGTGTATAATGCGAAATTTTGCTTGCATAACGTCCCAAAAGAAAAAAAGAAAAAAATCAAGCATGAATCAATATAAGAAATTCAATTTGGGCTACGCATTTAATAATAATAATAATAATAATAATAATAAAGACCACATTGTTTCAAGAATTAATAATTATAAGATAAAAAAAAAATTTCATAAACCATGTTTTTAAATTTTCTGTTGAATTATAGCTATAGAACTAACTAACATTAGCACTTTATCAATGCGTATTGTTACGAAATTGTAAATTTTGTATTTTTTTTGTATAAATTCTTTTAAAGAGGCTTAGTAAGTAGATAAAATGTCAATTTTCTGCATTTCCAGCTCTTTTTCGCGTTAAAATAGCTTAATTTTCCCTTTAAAACGCATTAAAAAGCTCCAATAGGCAGGTAATGGATTTGGCGACTTTTTGTGAGAAAATCCTTATTATCGATATTCCAAAGATGGACGTTCTAATGTGATTGTTTAAAGAGTTACAGGAAATTTGAATTTTAAAAAAAAGTTGGTTTTAAAATAAAATATTAATCCTTTCCGAACAACATATATTTGCATCATGAACTACATTAGCACTTTATCAATGTGTAGAAAATCTTTAAAGTGATAATGACGTCCATTTTTGCCAGATGCATCATTTAACTTTTTACAATTTTTTAACGCTCACGTTTAATTCAATGTATTTATTTTTAGGTCGAAAAAAAAAAAAAAAAAAAAAAAAATGAACTCGTCAAATTTTTTTGGCAACAATTAAATCATAGCTAATATTTTAATGACTATTTTTATTGTTATTAGGAGCTTCTCATTTTCATACTTTAATTAATTAAAAGAAAACTATTCGAAAATCTGACTTCGAAGTATTGTGTTGTCATCGGGTTCCGAGCTATGCTGAAAGTTTCAAATGTCTAGCTAGTAGGGAAGTTTATTAAAACAGGAATAAACTACTACGTCAGAAACGCCAAAGAAAAATTATTGAGGTGCATACAGCTGTTTCGGTACCCTAAAGCGTACCGTCTTCAGTGCAAAAAGAATGTGCTTCAGTGCAATTCTTTTTGCACTGAAGACGGTACGCTTTAGGCTACCGAAACAACTGTATGCACCTCAATAATTTTTCTTCGACGTTTCTGACGTAGTAGTTTATTCCTGTTTTAATATTCCAATGCGAAGTCTCCTGCTATTATTAGTAGGGAAGTTAGTTAAAAATAGATTGCAAGATTTGTACCGGACAAACAAACAAGAATAGAAGTTAATAAAAACATGGTAAAAATAGAATCAAAAATCACGTGACTTCAAAACACTGCCTGACGTCACACTTTAGGATGCTTCAGTGTTTACATTTTGTTAGCCCGGTTAGTAAGCAGCAATTCGTTCTAACTTTCGTAATTATTAATCGTTTATGTGATTTCTGAGCATTTTTTCCCTCTTTTAATCATTTAATATCATTATCACCCTTTTCCATTATCATTATTTTCAATTGCTTACTTTTCATGGCGGTTGTCCAATGTTTCCGTTTAATAGAATCCTGTGGAACGCTAAAGAATAACTTATGAGAAGCATTAGCCGTTGTATTAGTGCAAAATGGTACAATAGAATATTTATACTACGATTTTTTAATACCCGTCATTATTATAGCATACGAAACCTATTTCATTGATTCAAGAAGCAAAACAAAGCACGAAATCGAATGTAAACAACGATGACTTCCGTTTGTTGTCATAAAGAGTGACGTCACGATATATTATACTGCGTTTTCTCGATAGAGTCAATAGTGCGATGTTAAAATTGTTATAAATCAGTCATTAGATTTGAAATAAAGAAAATGTATGTATTTATTTTCTTACCTTTTCATTTTCTATTATATAAGAATAAAATCAGAAAACGTGGAAATTATCTATTGGGGATGTTCCGTTAGAAAAGAAACTGTCCCAAATCGTCATGGAGCCACCACCAAACTGACACTTTAAGGGGAAAAAAAAAAATGTTCAAACCACAGATTTTGCCTCTAGTATTTAAAACCGTCTAACCTATCGAGATTAATATATATATATATATATATTTTTTTTCGAAAAACAACATTTTGCCATTTATCTCTCCAAAGCAACATGTTTCTTCGCCTACTTTAAGCGTTCCATTTCCCTTCTCTTTCTTAAAAGTGGTTGACTTTTTATTTTACTACATTTTACAACTGGTTTTTTTTATAACACACTGGGTACAGTTAGGCTGATGCAATAAAGCTTCAAATCGTTTGCAATTTGAGAAGAAGAGAGCTTTTTCTTTCTTTTCATTCTTGAGTTAATTGCTTAATTTTACTTGTTGATTTTACTTGTCGAAGAGTGAATACAAAAGCACGTCTTGCGTCTTTCCATTGACAGTAATTATCACTATTTTTACTGTAGTTTCTTAGTTTTAGTTCTGATTAATCTTTTATTTACTTTTCGAGATTTAAACCCCATAGTTTAAAACTCAAAATTTTACTCCATTCAATCGGGTTTCATTCCCTACTTTGCCCCATGTTCACAAACACTGAAACTGCCGTCTGTCGTGATGACTGTGTGATTTGTTAGAGCATCAGCTCCACTGTCAACAATGAAATGCCACAGAAAGTAAATAAAATGAGAAAAGCTGTCAAGGAGAGCTTCGCCTAACTATTTTTTCCAGGTTGTAACATGTTATAAAAGTAAAACTTAATTTTTAATCGAAAAGTAACTTCATTTGCCGTAATTTTTTTTATATGTATAACTAAAATTGTTATTTTCTGCAGTTTCAAATTTTAATGGTAAATAAGAAAAGAAATAAAGTGCGAATATTTCGCACGAGTATTCTAGTACTATATAATGCGTACGGAATTTTTTACACGAAATACAGGCTACATAAAAGCAATCTAGTTCATTCTTTTTACTTATTTATTTTATTTTATTTTTTGAAATAAAGTTTTAAAAATAATACATTTTTTTTAATGTGATTCCTTACTCCATAATCTATTTATTTATTTTATTTTATTTTAATTAATTATTTATTTATTGTAACCTTTTTATTGTTATGATGATTATTAAGAGAGCTACAGAAAATAAAAGTAATTTAAGCTTTTTCTTTAAGTAATGTGGACCCGTCTAAGCCTTTTGGAAGCCCTGTGCATAAATTATATTTTAGTCCCTAGACACATCCGCACACTTTCATGAAGTTCAGTGGTACGGTCGTGTTTGGTATTGAATATTGCATACCTTATTGCTTTCAACAATATTAAGTGGGAAACACGAACACAAGATGAGGAGAAATTCATTGCAATAAAAACTGAACTGACGAAAAGAAACAAGTAAGAAAATTTAAAAATTCGCGTATAACAAATTATATATTCCTTAATTCGTCTATTTTGAAACAAAGGCAACAAAAACAGTAGAGTCAGTAATATTGGATCAAATTCTGTAATGTTACTCCCCTAACAACACACTTATCCATAGTACAACTTGAGGACGTCCGTGGGATGTCCTTTCATCCATGGGATATCCTGAGGATGTCATGTGGAGAAGATGTGCTGTTAGGGTTCCCATTTACTCAAGGTTCCCTATATTTAAAAGCCTTGAGACAGTGTCTCATGTGCCCGAGCTTTGTCTTCCCCTATATAATAATTATAAGATAAAAAACTTTTTATAAACCATGTTTTTAAATTTTCCGTTGAATCGTAGCTATAGAACTAACTACATTAGCACTTATATCAATGCGTATTGTTACGAAATTGTAAATATTTGTATTTATTTTTTGTATAAATTCTTTCAAAGAGGCTTAGTAAGTTGATAAAATGTCAATTTTCTGCATTTCCAGCTCTTTTTCGCTTTAAAATAGCTCAATTTCCCTTTAAAACGCATTAAAAAGCTCCAGTAGGCAAGTAATGGATTTGGCGACTTTTGGCGAGAAAATCCTTATTATCGATATTCCAAAGATGGACGTTCTAATGTGATTGGTTAAAGAGTTACGGGAAATTTGAATTAAAAAAAAAAAGTTAGTTTTAAAAATAAAATATTAATCCTTTCAGAACAACCTATATTTGCATCATGAACTACATTAGCACTTTATCAATGTGTAGAAAATCTTTAAAGTGATCATGACGTCCATTTTTGCCAGATGCATCATTTAACTTTTTACAATTTTTTAATGCTCACGTTTCATTAAATGTATTTATTTTTAGGTCGAAAGTAAATGAACTCGTCAATTTTTTTGCAACAATTAAATTATAGCTAATATTTTAATGACTATTTTTATTGCCATTAGGAGCTTATCATTTTCATATTTTAATTAATTAAAAGAAAACTATTCGAAAATCTGACTTCGAAGTAGTGTGTTGTCACCGGGTTCTGAGCTACTGTGAAAGTTTCAAATGTCCAGCTCAGGGTTTAACCTGGCAAAAAAATTACTTTAGCATTTTAGCGAAAATAGACAAGCACTATTTTAGCTTTTTCGAAAGTTAATTCTTTGGATAACATTGATTTCTTTTACTTAGCTTTATTATCACCAGTTTTGTTTTCTATTCCTTTTGTTCACTGATGATTTTAACATCCATATTTGTGACTTAAAAAAAAAAATGAATCAGGGAAACTATGTTTTGATTTTATCAATAGAAAAAGAGGTATTCATATCATATGTGTGAAATGAAAAAGCAATTTAAAAATCAAGTAAAGTGTAGTGGTAGATAATCGTGAAATACTAGTGCTAAAAATGCTTCTTTGAAGCAAATTCTGAATTCTTACATACTTTTAAATATTTTTGCATTTAAATTCAATCATTGAAAATTAAAAATAAATCCAAATTACTATATAAATAGTGATTCCCAAAAATTTCAGTCCTTTCGTAGTTTTTGCCTGCAAAAAAAAAAAAAAAATCTGAATTATTATATAGAGATATTTTATACAGTTATCCAGTTTTAGCTTTTTAGCGAAATTCTGACCGACTTGTTTTAGCAAAATAGGATACCTTTTAGCAAAATGCTAAAAAACTAATGGCAGTTTAAACCCTGGTCCAGCTAGTAGGAAAGTTAGTTAAAAATAGATTGCAAGATTTGTTCCGGACTTACAAACAAGAATAGAAGTTAATAAAAACATGGTAAAAATAGTTTTTAAGAAGTTCTCTTCCAAGCCAGTTAACAACAAAATATATTTCAAGATGCAATTCTAGAAATACACTGATGATCAAGCGACGTAAATACGCTAGAAAGTACTTTTTATTAATCTATATGAACTGCACAATTTTTCTTTTTTGTTCAAAATTTATTATCTCTTCTAAATGAGTTTTGAAGACACTTTTATAATAAATGCTCCAATGTTAGTTAAAAAACATTGTCATTAAAATAAAGAACTTAATTTGAAATAGATTTCGGATTTCCTGCTATCCATGACGTCATCCACAAAATGAAATTCATTTAATATCGATTTATTATTTTTTTTCTTTCGTCTGATTTTGCTCAAAACTTTTCACGAAGAAATTTAAAAAGAAATAGAGAGGGGAAAAAAATAGTTTAATTGCTTTTTTAATAACTCAATTCAAAAATGTTCGAAAGAAATGGAGAGATCCAACCAAGCGAGAAAAGAATCTATTTTTAGATACCAACCACTCCGAATATCGTAGAATTTTGTAATCGGATAGGGTTGATTGCTAGAATGGACTCATAACAATAGATAGGTGATAGGGGAGTTATTACTTTCAGAACACATAGTATGAAAGGAAAGTATTGTAATCATGGAAAAAAAAAATCTCATGTATATCTATACGTTTTGAGGTTTTCTGAATTTATTGAGGATATATTTATGGTGAGATATTTATGTGTGTGTAATTACACAGGCCTACAAAAATGAAGTTGACAAAATTTGATGGAATGATTTCAGCTGATCTTTATGTTTTTTGATTATCCTGAAACCGAAAATGCAGCCCGTTTTTCTCTATCACGTATAGATTTTTGTCAATACAGGGTGTTTACCGACACGATTTCTTACATATACCATCATAACAATCGGTTGGTTGGTTGATATGGTTTTAAGTCGCACTAATGCTTCACAATCATTACAACAATAGGCATCTTTGATGAATTAATCATGGAAACATACTATAAAACTTACTATATAATTATATTGGTGGAAGAGTAATGGAAGAAATTGTATAGGCAGGAACCCTGTATTGACAAAAATCTACACGTGATAGAGAAAAACTGGCTTCATTTTTCGGTTTCAGCACACCAAAAAACGTAAAGATCAGTCAAAATTATAAAATCAAAATTTTATATGTCGGCCTGTGTTGTGTGTGTCAAAAAAGGAAAAGAAAAAAAGTGAATGCACTTATAACGACATTGCAACCATCGGCATTTAATTTCATCAAAAAAGTATGCCCAATATATAAAATATAACCTATATATAAAATACGTTAAAAATCAAATAAATTTCTGTCGAATATATATTAAAAAAAAAACAAGACTAAGGATGAAATTCTGTCTGTGACAGAATTTAATTTAGTACGACAGGACTAATGATATTTGTGTTTTAACACCCTTAAATAATAATAATAATAATAATAATAATAAAAAAAAGGTAATAGAGGGCGTTCAGTAAAATTCCTAAACACATATTCAAATAATGTATTGATTTTTAAATCCAAATAAATTATTGGAATTTGAATGCATTGATTGTATAGTATCTTCCCCTAATTGCTTAATACTTATTTACTAAATATTTAATTTTTAAAATAATCTTTAAAACAATTTCGCATTTATTGTTAATAATTAACAGTGGCAATTTCTACAGAACAAAACATTAAAAAAAAAAAAAAAAAAAAAAATAACTGATTATTCGACACTTAAATTATACTCAAAATTCATCACAGATTAATTAATACAATCCATTGACATTCAGCCAAGACCAGTTGGCTATGTGGTCAGAGAACAGAACTACGAACTCGAAGACTTTGAGTTCGATCCTCACTGATGGTAAGTTGAAAAAAAAAAAAAAAAAAATATATATATATATATATATATAAATACGGATTTCACAAAATATTTTAAGATAGAGTTGGTTTAAATTAGATAATAGTAAAATTAGAGAGAGAATATTAGAGCATTAGAGTAAAAGAGAAAATAGAGACAGAGTGTGCGTAATTGCGAGAATTAAATAATAAAACTGGATATTAGCAGGCATTTTTGAAGTGGAACACTATAAATTGATAACTACGCAAAATAGCAGATAGATTTAGTACGACAGAAGGAAATAGTTCTGTCGTACTAAAAATACTTGAAAACACTAATCTAAATATTCAGAAATATTTAGTCAAGAACCGTTGGCTGTGTGGTCAGAGTACAGAGCTACGCACCCGAAGGTTGTGCGTTCGATCCTCACCGATGGGAAGAGAAATAAATACATATAGAGGTTTTTACGGATTTCACAAAAAATTTTAAGATAGAGAAAGAAATTAAATGGTAGAACTGGATATTGGAAGGCATTTTTGAAGTGGAACACTATAAATTGGTAACGACGCAAAATGCCACATTGAAAGAAATAGTCCTGTCGTACTAATAAAAAGACATGTTAATTATAGTTAACATTTGGAAACATGAGCCAAAAATGAAAAAAACAATATTTAAAAATTTGTGTTTTTTATTCAAATAATGGAATATGAGTAAAGAAATGTACGTTAAATTATTTATGAAAATTTGTTTCAGTATGAATTTCACAAACTTCTAGATGTAGAAAAATCTACTACATTTAATCACTCTCACTGGAAATTAAAATCTCGAAAATCGTAAGCAAGATTAAAACCAAAAAACGAATTTACAATGGTATTTTAAAAACAGCAACTACAACTTTACTATTCAAAAATACGTGGCGAAATAGCGTGCTGTTAGTAAAATCATGTTCCCACCACTAAAAAGTGTTAGTTCAAATTGTGACTATAAATATCGACTTGCGCAAAATTACGTAGGTGTTTTCGAAGTGAAACACTATAAATTGGTAACGACGCAAAATGCCAGATTGAAAGAAATAGTCCTCTCGTACTTTAAAAAAAAAAAAAAAAAAAAAAAAAAAAACCTTAAAAGATATTTTATTAAAAAAAATCATCATTTCATTTTTCACTCACACTGTTTTTAATTGTCTGTAGAATTAAATATTTGACTGACATTTCATCTTGCTTTTGAATAAAAGTACGAAACTATCGCTTACGAACTTGAACTTTTACTTGAAACTCGCTACATGAAACTTTAGCCTCGCAGTCGAAAGTTAAAACTGTATGTATCCGAAGGGATCCGGCTACACTGATATTCTAGAAAGTTTACTCTCAAAGCTGTTACACTGGAAAGACCACGTTCGAATCTATGTTATGCCATAGCCTCCTTAAGCAGATGCCTGCCACGTGGCTCTTAAGCTTGGCAACAGTTCAAGCTGTAGACAGCGCCACCTACAGATTGCGCGAATTTTTTATTCAACTGTCACCAAAAATTTTTAAAAGTGGAATTTGAAATACAAAAAAGGCGAATAGAATCGAAGATACGACGATTATATATATCACATATCACTTCTTAAAATTATTGGAGACAGTTGGATAAAAAAGTCGTGCAATCTGTACCAGGTGGCGCTGCCTACCGTTCGACCTGTTTCCAAGTTTAAGAGCCACGCGACAAGCATCTAGTTAAGGAGGCTATGGTTATGCTCATTGGTTTAGCTGTTTGAAGTTTAATATATATTCTTTTTCTTCGGAATTCGTATGAATGTGGGCAAGGACTTCTTAGAAAGACCCCTCTCCGCCCACGGAGGACCTTAAATTATTTCATTTTTCCGGAATTCTGAAGTGTCCGAACAGATTAGACAAAATCTCTATCAGAGTAGGAAAATATTCTGCTACAAAGTATTTTTATTTGTTCCTATATCATGACTGTGATCACTTGTATGGATATTCTAAGATGTGAAAATTTTTAGAACTTGAAACAACGCAAATTTTCGTATACGGCAACACTCGATTTATATCCTGGATTCTCTTCTTTTTTATAGTCTTATTCGCTTTATGAATAGATAATACGTTTCTGCTATAATTTCACTTCAAGGATTGAACATGTCTATTAGGGAAGATGGAGACGGAGAGGGTTCTATATTTCTCTTCCGTGAATTGATTTAAATAAAAAAAGTAAGGAGGAAAAACCTCGCTACAATGTGATTATTCCCATCATAAAATTGTGTCAATATCGATTAATCAGAAACATCTCTTATAGTAATCAACTAAAAAGATTTTTCCGGAGAAGGAAAAAAAAAAAAAGGAGTGTTGAACTAATTACTTTTTCAAACAACTCCACTCGGCAGGAAGGTCAAGTGCGAAAAGCCACTGCCTGCTAAAACATTGCAGGAGAGGCGTAGGAGAAGATGCTATTTTTAGCTCTCCATCCCATTCTTTCTAATATAGTGCGTGTGGAATGTCTAAGTTGAAGAAGAAAATGCTCCATTAGGAGAAGTAGGGTCCAGCTTGAAATCCCGCTGGAGAATATGGGGATTTAAAAAAAAAAAAAAAAAAAAAAAAACGGCACGGCGGATCTGTGAGTAAGCTTTATTCTTTTCTCAAGGTGGTCGTAAAACGGCACATAAAATCTTCAACCTGATGTGAAAAATCTCCGACCAAAAGATGAACTGCAGATAAAACATTTTTATAGACTGTACTAAAGGGTACTACACTACAGGGTGTCTATAAAAGGTCTGACACATTTCGATGTCTAATAGTTCATAAAATAATGTAAATATAAACAAACCTACCGCATTTATGCAAATAAAAGAAAAGAAAAGAAACTGATATATTTTCATTTACAATGTGAACGCTTCCAAAAATAATTTCGTTTTACAGTTTAAATTTTAAGTATCTTTTCTGTTATAAATATAGTCTGCGCATGTTATTAATTGGCATTTCTCTTTCGCCTTTGGCAACGATTAGAAAGCAATTTACTTTAGATATGTGTGTTCATTGACGTTTCATTTGATGTCATGTTTTATTCGATTAGATGTTGAGAATGACAACACCACAAGAGAAAGCACAGACTTTATGGTGGTTCATCGAAACGAAATCAATGGCGCAAACACACAGACCTTACAGAAGAAAATACTAAAAATATCCTCCACCGAGAATGAGTTTCTTGCAGTGGAAAAAGAAATTTCCAGAAACTGGAAGTGTCTTAATTAGAAGAATTTCTGCACAAGTGATGTTGAAGTTGAGCGTGGCAGAAAGACATTCTTACACAGACCTAGGAGATCTGTGGCATCAGTGGCAATAGAATGGGATATGTCAGTTACAATTGTGTACAAGGCTCTTACAAGTAAAAGATTAAAACTGTATGCTTATAAAGATGAAATTGCCCAAGCCGTGGTACCTTAGACTTTGTAAAAAGACATGCTAAGGAGGATAGAGGATGCTGCTGAACTTCCTAACCGCATAATATATAAATATTTCTCTAACGTGGACCAGTTACAATTATTTTTTGTCGTAACGATACGATAGTAGCGTAATTAATAAAATACTCGAGGATAAAAAATATTTAAAAATGAACAATATTTAAGTACGTGGACTCAGCTCAATGAAGTAATAAAAAAAAAGTAATGACATATTTTTACGGAAAAATGTATTTTTAAAAATTGCTTCTTCAGAATCTTTGCAAGCGTGATTTTAAACCTAAAAATACTTTAAAGTCATATACAGAATATGAATTATTATCATTAATTGACTGAAAAACACAATCATATAAAATATAATCAAAATAGGAATTATTTATTATTATTATTATTTTTAAGCAAAAAAGTATACCAAAATTAGTAAAAAGTCATCGCCAACATGGCGACAAATATTTAAAAGGTGTCATGGAAGTCCTGTACTTAAACTGTACTGCCTACGGAAGTATGAAAACTGGGTCGTGAACCATGAATTTTATTTTGAAACCTTTCTTTGAATAATTTTGGTTTCACTATTATACAATAGTAATTTGGTACCAATAATAATTTGGCTTCTGGTAAATTAAAATTGAAATTAGGTGGTGAAATTGGTATGAGTTTCAAATTTTAAAGGTAAAAAAGAAAAGAAATAAAGTGCGAAATTTTCGCACAGGTTTGCTAGTGTTATCCTATTTATGATAAAGTAAATCGCCACAATGTGTGAATAGGGGGATCTGAAAACGCATAAATACTATGGGGTACTAAAGGACTCCCCAACCGTTAATGTGTGGTGTAGACTAACATACAATTCATTCAGTCATCGGTATTTTTTTTTTCACTGGAAAGACATGTTGGAAAATATCCTACGAAGAGATTCAGCATTATCTCCCTAGAGTAGAGATGGGAATGGTCCAAACAAAACCGGAAACTTTGGGAAAAAAACCAGTTTTTTTTGTTTTTTTTTTGTTTTTTTTTTCCGTTTTTTTTCCGAAGAGGTTTATTTCAGCCCGGAAAAAATTGAAAATTTTGAAATTTCTAGAATAAAATAATGTGTTTAAAAATTTATAATATTTACATTCCGATGCTTTTTTCGTGAAATATTTTTTCATGTTCAGCATCTTACATGAAAATACTGACTCTGAACTCTGATAATGTTCATATTTCAAAAATAAAGTTTTAACCATGTAATCAAATGGTACTAATCCTGAAATATTTAAGTATTACAAGGACCTCCCTCCCATCACATTCATTTGAAATTACTTATTATTTTCAAGTTCCTTTATACAGTCGGTAACATAAGTCTAAGAACATGATTCAACAAGGATTTATTTAACAAAACAGTATTAACTCTACTTCTTTTTATATAGGAATTTTTGCTAGTGTTCGGATACTTTTGTTACCGACTGTACTTTCGTCTTTTTTTTTTTTTTTTTTAAATATATATTCTTAGACTTGTCTAACTGTATTATGTGTGTGGATATATATTATACACACACACATAAATATAAATGCATGGAACAGCAAAAAGAAAAAAAAAAAAAGAAAAAAAAACCCTAAGCAACTACTTTTTATCAAAACATTTATTTCACAATTTATAAAAACTACATGTGCAAAAACCTACTTGATTTATGTCCTTTACATCTTGGTTGAAAGATGATTTGACTAGTTTTTGGTGTTTTGTACAAGGAAAGGTACTGGCAGATATGAAATAAAAAGGCTCATTTTTTAATAGTAAAAGCTTTTTGTATGTTTCTGTTAAGAAAAAATAATATGGATTGCATGTATTTTTAAATATTTAACACTTCATATTTTCTAAAATATTATAACTACTAAAAAAACCTATTTTTATCTGTAAAAATTAAATTTTTCCAAATTTTTCCAGAAAAAAGTTTTTTTTTTTCCCTCACTGCCTCAAATTTTCCAGAAATTTTACATCTCTATCCTAGAGTACTACATTTGCAGTTTTTGAATGAGCATTTCACATAAATATAGATTGAGCTAGGGGGTCCAAATCTTCGGCCACACAGATCATCTGATATAATGCTAGTGGACTGTTTCCTTTGCAGATATGCAAAGAACATATAGTTTACTGTAGGAAAGTATCGAACATACGTAGATGATCTAGGTATCAGGATTACAACTGCAGCAGCCGCTGTGGAGGTTGACATGCTTGCCTACCTGACGTATAATCGATTACCGTCTTGATATTTTCCGTGCGATGTAAGGCGCATACGTGGAAGTTCATTGACAAGGGTGAGCATTAATGCTATTCCTTTAAATCTCTTTTTATTACTTCAGGAATTATTATACGTTAGACCATTTATAGACATCTTGTACACTGAAGAGCCAAAAAGACTGGTACACTTGACTAAATCCTGTAGGGGTTCCCTCTAGCACGCAGAAGTGCCACAACACGATGTGGCATAGACTAGACACATCTCTGAAAGTATGTTGTAGATAATTAATCTCATAAATACTGCACAGCAATCCACAAACAACTTAAAAGCATAGTCCTTATATCGATAGACTACGTCACCAATAGGACTTCCCATTATAGTGAATGTCTTCAATATGAGGGTGTAATCTGATACCTTCATCCTTTGTGGTCAGCGCCGTATGTCACGTGACAGAGTTGAGGGCGATTCTTCCATAAGAAAGCACTTATTTTTGTAGGAATTCAAACAAAAAATTCTCCCCTTCAGAAGGGTTTCTCACAAAATAAATTTTTTTATAATTAATCTATGACATTTTAGCTCTCCAACGATGCGTAAATCTAAAAGCTTAAATGAAAGGTATGTGTACAATACAGAAATTAAAAACTCAAAACTACTTTCTTTCCTATGGAAAAATCACGTAATATTCATTCTCGTCTCTCTCTCTCCAGGTCTTCATCACGTGATAATTTCGCTGGGGAAGCTACTTCATGTCGCAGACAGATAATGAGGGGGGATGCGTGGTCTATCTGAGGTCTATGCATAAAAGTGTGTGTGTGTGTGGGGGAGGGGTCTCTTCTGCACAGCACGTTGCAAGGCATCCCAGATAGGCTCAATCATAGACCTTATATACTAGACCACGCCACCAATACGGCTGACCATTACAGCGAATGTCTTCAACATGAGGGTGTAATCTGATACCTCCATCCTTTGTTCTGAGCATTGATGTCCACTATGGATCGCTCACGCTGTGTTATCAGAATGGCCCCATTTTGGTCGCTTTTAGAAGATGGCGCTCGCATCGAATGCCTTTCCACTTCAGACTTGAAAGAGCGCTTTAACGCGAGAATTAAATGAAATAATGTTAAATATCTCGAACAAAAAAACATATATCCGTAAAATTTTTGCGTTAAAATATAGCTAATACAAATGTCTAAAAATCGATTTCTGGAATTTTTGAAATTCGGTCCCCAAGGGGGAGGGGGAGGGGGCGAAACGTGATTTCACATGCGTTAAACGTGATTTCACATAATTCTATATAACTCAAACAAAAAAACAGATATACGTGAAATTTTTACTTTAAAATATAGCTAATACAAATATCTAAAAATCGGTTTAAGGAATTTTTTTAATTCGGTCCCCAAGGGGGGGGGAGCAAAACGTGATTTCGCATAATCCTATATATCTCAAACAAAAAAAATAGATATACGTGAAATTTTTGCTCTAAAATATAGCTATGCAACTATCTAAAAACCAATTTCTGGAATTTTAGAAATTCAGCCCCCAGGTGGGGCAGCAACGGGGGGGGGGGGGGCTATGGAGCAAAAACAAATAGAAATACAGTTAGGCCGATCAAAATTGGTACAGATAGGTTTTAAAGGCCTGCAAGACGAATGGGGATATTTTCGATTGTGTAAAGTTATTAGATGGGGAAAGAAGGGGGGAGGGGTGGGGGGGGGACAAAAAAATAAAAATAATGTCAGATCGTTCAAAATTGGTACATAGAGGTTTTCGATACTTACAAATCGATTGTGCATATTTTTGAATTTGTAAAATTATTAGGAGGGGCGATAAGGGGGGTGGGGTGGTAAGGGGGGGCCATGGGGCAAAAACAAATAGAAATACAGTTAGGCCGTTCAAAATTGGTACAGATAGGTTTAAGAGGCCTGCAAGTCGAATGTGGATATTTTCGAAAGTGTAAAGTTGTTAGGAGGGGCGAGAAGGGGGGTGGAGAGAGGGGGGGGGCAAAAAAATAAAAAAAGAGTTAGATCGTTTAAAATTGGTTTATACAGGTTTTCGATACTTACAAATCAATTGCGGATATTTTCGAATTTGTAAAATTATTATGAGGGGCGGTAAGGGTGGTGGGGCCGTAAGGGGG
This sequence comes from Salticus scenicus, assembly GCA_963930645.1. Taxonomy (NCBI): domain Eukaryota; kingdom Metazoa; phylum Arthropoda; class Arachnida; order Araneae; family Salticidae; genus Salticus; species Salticus scenicus. Next base: position 401,809,259 of record OZ005649.1, on the reverse strand, counting down.
GGCTATGGGCAAAAACAAATAGAAATACAGTTAGGCCGTTCAAAATTGGTACAGACAGGTTTTAAAGGCCTGCAAGACGAATGGGGATATTTTCGATTGTGTAAAGTTATTAGGTGAGGAAAGAAGGGGGGGGGGGACAAAAAAATAAAAATAGTGTCAGATCGTTCAAAATTGGTACATAGAGGTTTTTGATACTTACAAATCGATTGTGGATATTTTTGAATTTGTAAAATTATTAGGAGGAGCGATAAGGGGGGTGGGGTGGTAAGGGGGGGGCTATGGGGCAAAAGCAAATAGAAATACAGTTAGGCCGTTCAAAATTGGTACATATAGGTTTAAGAGGCCTGCAAGTCGAATAGGGATATTTTCGAAAGTGTAAAGTTGTTAGGAGGGGCGAGAAGGGGGGGTGGAGAGAGGGGGGGGGCAAACAAATAAAAAAAGAGTTAGATCGTTTAAAATTGGTTTATACAGGTTTTCGATACTTACAAATCAATTGCGGATATTTTCGAATTTGTAAAATTATTATGAGGGGCGGTAAGGGTGGTGGGGCCGTAAAGGGGGGCTATGGGCAAAAACAAATAGAAATACAGTTAGGCCGTTCAAAATTGGTACAGACAGGTTTTAAAGGCTTGCAAGTCGAATGGGGATATTTTCGATTATGTAAAGTTATTAGGAGGGGCTAGAAGGGGGAGGGGAGATGGGGGGTGCAAAAAAAATAAAAATAGAGTTAAATCGTTCAAAATTGGTATATAGAGGTTTTTGATATTTACATATCGATTGGGGACATTTTCGAATTTGTAAAATTATTAGGAGGGACGGGTAGGGGGTGGGGCGGTAAGGGCGGGCTATGGGCAAAGACAAATAGAAATACCGTTAGGCCGTTCAGAATTGGTACAGATAGGTTTTAAAGGCCTGCAAGTCGAATGGGGATATTTTCGAAAGTGTAAAGTTATTAGGAGGGGCGAGAAGGGGGTGGGGAGAGGGGGGAGGGGGGCAAAAAAATAAAAATACAGTTAAATCGTTCAAAATTGGTTTATAGAGGTTTTCGATACTTACAAATCAATTGCGGATATTTTCGAATTTGTAAAATTATTGAAAAACCTATTCAGATATTTCACAGGAATAAAGAATATAGCTATGAAAAAATTTATTTATTTATTATTATTATTTTTTTTTTTCAAAATCCAAGAATGAAAACATTCATTATATGTAAATATATCTATAAATATAAAGAATTCGCTCCCTCCCCCCACCCCGAAAAAAAAAGAAAAAAAAAAAAAAAATAGACGAAATAGTATAATGAAAACATAAATATATGATATTTAAAAAATAAATATGAAAATATGAATTTTCATAATTTAAAACAATGAATGTATTTTAAAAATCAGAATTTATTCCAGCATTTCCAATTAAACAAAAAAAAAAAAATTGCGAAGTATGTAAAAAAGACAAAATTTAAAAATTTATTATGATTTTTTTTACAAAGGCGTTGCTTTTCCCTCTTCCGAGACTCCAATGGTGGTCGAGCGGTTCTGCGCTCAAAACTGAGTGACGGGAAGTGCCTGGGTTCGATGCCAGGTCGCGCTTGTCTCCTTAGTCATTCAGAGTTTTCCGTGGTTTACTCCGAAAATTGCGTGCATACGGACTAGAATCCCTTAGAAAGACCCCCCACGGAGGGCACTCCCCTTCAGACGTAGGACCTACAGAAGTCAATCGACCTTATTCCCAAATCCAATAAATCCATAAACCGAAATACAGCACTTTTTCCCTTTTATCAATATTTTTCATTCTTAAATTTGCACTTTAAAGAGATTTTTAATCTGTATTATTTACTACTCATTTAAAGCAAATAATTTATTCAAAAAATAAAATTAACTTATATGTATATATTTAAATATGCGCGATATAAAAATCAATGTAATGAAAAGCAGAGTCAATCATAATAATTTGAGCATTCCCTTTCAAAAAGCTAAAGAAGCATTTTTTTTATTAATTATTTTATTTATTTATTTTTGGAACCAAAGCCCATAATACTGTATTGGGAAGTTTTTTTAATTCTGAATATTTTCTTCTAAAGGATTCGAAAACTGCTTTTAGCTCATTCATCTGACTTTACAGCTTAAAATCAATGTTGGTGTTAGAGATTAAAGCCAGCTGACTGCATTAGGGTTCAAGGCCTGGGTGTGCCCACCGTGGTGGTCCTTCTGAAGGGCCTTAGTCCACAATTACGCAAGTTTCAGGAAAAAAAAAAAAAAAAGAAAAAAAAAAAAAAAAACGCGCAAAACTCCGAACAGCTAGACCGATAAGCGCGATTTGTGATCGAACCCGACACTTCACGTCCACCAGCATCAAGAAGTCAATTTTTGAAGAACTAGAACAGATTTAATGGTCGAGAAATTTCTGAATGTGCAAATGGAATTATGAAAAATATACTGGATAATGTAATTCTATGAATATCCATCTTTGTAACAAACAGCATGATACCACTGTTTCTTGCATGTAAAATAATATTCTGTTCCTTAACAACATTATAGCTGCCTGGTACTCATTTCTAAAGTATTCTCTCAGCTTTTTAATACAAGTTCCTATAGTAAGATTTTTAATAAAAAAATATTATATTGAAGCTTAGAGAACATTTTTCTCTTTCTAAAATGCATTTTTTTTTTACTTGTGCAACAAGAATTGGGAAAAAAAAAAAAAAAAAAACCTGTCATAACAACAGAATTAAAAAGTAATGGTTGGGTTTAAGGCCGACTGCCTGCGCTAAGTTCCTAGGCCAATAGGTGGAATGCCCTCCGTGGGAGTCTTTCAATGGGGTTCTAGCCCGCATTTACGCGAGTTTCTGAGAAAACCACGGAAAACTCCTAACGTCTTGGTCGATGAGCACGACCTATGATCGAACCTGACATTTCTTGAAAGGTAAAAAAAATTACTTTAAAAAAATTGATTCAATTTATAAAATCATGCTTATCTTAGGTAAGGTGACCAGACATCCTCTTTTCAATAGGACAGTCTTCTTTTTCAACGCTCTGCCCTCTTAAACGAAACAAACATTACAGGACTAAAAAGTCCTCTTTTTTATGTTTTTTGTCCGCTGTCCTCTTTTTCAAATGAAAAGGATTTAGGCCTTAATTTCAAAAATTTTGCAAAACTGGGAAACTCAATCGGCTGTTCGCTGTGTCGAGCGGTGAACACTAACTTTTTTCTGCGTTAGGTTCGCAAAAAGAACAACTTTCTAATAAACTTGCCAAAGTATATTATGGTTTATGTCTATTCAGATTCTTCGAATCATAAAAAAATAAAAGTATTCTCTATATTCGTACGATTCTTTGATCTAGAACACGAAATCACTAATGAAATTTTCATAAAATCATTAAGGTGGTGGTACTCCGGCTGATACGCGGTCGGTTGACGTGTGTTCTCACTTTTGCATGAATAATATTCTTCATGAAAATAGGCCCACCAGTGATCGAGAGGTTCCGTTCTCAAAGCTGGTCTACGTGAAATGCTGAGTTCGATACCCGGTCGCGCTTGTTGGCTTAACTGTTAGGAGTTTTCCTTGATTTTCTCCGAAACTAGCGTAAATATAGGCTAGGACCCCTTAGAAAGACCCCCCACGGAGGGCATTCCCCCCATAGGCCTAGGATACATAAGGAGTCAATCGGCCTTAATCCTCCAACCATCCAACCAATCTTGAATTAAGAAATTAAAATGTACCTAATAAAGTAAGATACAAAATTTTACATAACATATGATACAATATAAGCTTATATTACAAGTCTATTACCTTTTATTACTTTTTTTAAAATATAGGCAAAAATCGTTTTTTATTTTATTTATTTATTGTTATTTATGAACAATTATTTCTTGTTTATAGCATCAATGCATTTAAAATTTATCATCAACAGAAAGTAATCTGCATAAAATTGACTTTCTGTGTTTCGTGATATTCAGTTTCTAATGAATCACTGTTAACCCTTTGCGGCGCAAGACAATTCCGATCATTTAAATTATAGTGCCACTGGAATTTATAAACTAAATTAAACTAAAAGAAATTTTAAATTTTAAGGTTAAAAAAATGGCCTTTTCTGCTATTTTATAAAGGTAATTTTTTTTTCTAAAAAATTAGCGGGATGAATTTTCGCTGCTGGATCTTAAATTTTCCATCCTCGCAGCGCGGACAGCGCGCGTTAAGGGGTTAATATCAGCGCTATCTTGAACTTTTCATATTAAAATTTTTACTGTCGGTTTGATAGCTACATTGGTTACAACATGCGGATTTCTGGAAGTCATGCATTTGTTCATGAAGTATTTAACATTATGAAGATTAAATAACGTAATTTTTTATATTGATGTTTTATGATTATGAGAAAATTATACCTTAAGTGCATATTTAAATCAGAATATTGTAAGTAAAATTTGAACGTTCAAGAGACATGTAATATGTATACTTGGTTACAAATGAAATGTATACTGTATTAAGAAGGAAGTTTTATCTGACATTTGTTGGATGTCTTTGACTCTATTTATTTTTTCACAACTATGCTCATGCTATAATATACATGATTTACTTTTTTATTTATTTATTTTATACATATACATATCACATATATATTATTTTAGGGAATAGCTCGATACACCGACGAGATGACACGGAGATTAAGTGTAAAGCTAACTTTATAAAAACAACTTACCTTGAATTTAATACTCTAATTTTTACATAAAATCTCTAATTTTCAGCTGGAAGAACACTAGCTTATAAATTATGAAATGTGAATGTGGCACTGGTGATGAATTTAATTAAATATAATTTTTCTTTAAAATCTCCAATTTTCAACTGAATTTAGGAGTTTTTTTACTGTGACATCATAATCATTATTTTTAATTTTTGATAAAACCAATTAAAAATTTCTTTTTTGTTAAAAACAATACATTTCTATAATATGGTAATAATAATGATAATAATATAACGTGATTCATCATCTAACACGAACTGGAAGTTAAAAGATTGGCAGTTTGTAAAATTAATTTAAAATGTCAATGCAAAGTGGCATAGAAAAAAAAAAAAAAAAAAAAACATTTTAAATTTTTTAAATATCTTAAAACTCAGTAATTTTGAAATGAATTGAAAAAAGACTGACTGAACTCATATCATTTTTTACCAATTTTTATCTCTTGCCAAAATCGGTTTACAATTTAAGATTTTTAAAATACTTTTTTTTAAAGCTGCAATTAAAAAAAAAAAAAAAAAAAAAAAAACGTAATTTATAATTTAACATGATTTAAATTCGTAAGATTGCAAGCTCGCATGTTTTTTTTTTTTTTTTTTCGCCGAATAATGTGAAAAAAGGAATACTGCTAGCACGCAAATTTTAAAATCTTAATGCAAAGTGACCTAAAAATTACATTTTAATTAATTAAAAAAAAAAAAAAAAAAAAATCTATCAAACAGAATTTTACTAAGAACCATACCAATTAAATCAGCCTTTTTTTTTTTTTTTTAATAGTAATAGAATATTTATAAGACAATAATTTTATCAGTCAACAAAACATTAAAAACAATAGCTTACATTAGGTGGACGAAATAAACTTGGGTTCTTTTCACCTATTTCTTTGTTTTTTTTTCGAACCCTTCGATATCCGGAGGTGCAACCCGGTGCGTAACAATGCGACAATATGAAAAAAATCCAATATTAAAAATAAATTAAAAAGAAAACTGAAAATAAAACTAAAATTTCGTCTGCGCGCAATGCTTTTCTACGGAGGCAGTGGACAGTCAAAGAACAAATACGACCCCTAGCGGCGAACGAATAATAGCGACCATTTCGGATCCATTTTTGAGGGAAGGCTGCCGTTGGGGAAAACTGTCCTTCTTCTCTAAGTCCGTGTGTTGCTAAAATTCTTAACGACTTTATAAAATTCATCATTCAAGCACATGTCGCTACTTTGGCGACTCATTTCATATATATCCTTTCATATATAATTATTAATAAACATTTCAGAATATTAAATTTAAATAAGGTAAATATCTTACCTTATCGGTCCAGATTCGTGGGGACTGCCGGCCTCTGTAGGTTCCTGTCTATTCATTGGAGTCGAATACAAGACATAAATCCAAAAAAATAGGAGAGCAAATTACGGCTACACACATTTATTACATACAACATAAACGAACACGAAGAACACACACTAAAGAGAAAAGAAGAAACAGAACATTAATATCGGCGCGCAGCGCCATCTACAGGTTTAGATTAGACCAATAAACAACACATTGGCCCCCGGATGAACATTAACTTTATGTTCATTTTCCCATTGTAATTATATCTGACATTTCTTTATCTAATATATTTCAAATTGTAAGTTCACACAAATGTCATAGTTTAAATGAAAGTTTTTTAAAGTTTGTTTAGTCTTTTTCAAAAATTTCAACTGGATAAATCAACTGGAAAGGACGTCTCAATGTTCCTGTAGAGGTTTTTATCTCACAAGATCTAACCTTTCCATCTCTACCAGGAAACACTTGTGTTATTACTCCCAATTTCCACAAGTGCCGTGGCAATTTGGAATCGTGGATTAACACAATATCATTTGGAGTATATTCACGAATACTGGAGTGTCGACTTGTCATGGCGTTTTTAAGCTGTAGAAGGTATTCCTTCTTCCACCTTGACCAGAACTGGTCCAATATTCTTTCCTTTTGATTAAAACGTTTGATATATGTTGCCGAAGTTCCAGGAAGCTCATGTGGTTTCATATGCACGATAGGTAAGGTAGTAAGTCGCTGACCTACCAAGAAGTGTGCTGGCGTAATTGGGGAAGGTTCTCCTGAGTCTGCATATGTATATGTAATGGGTCGGGAATTAATTGACCCTTCAATTTCACATATAACTGTATGTAGTTGTGTGTGTGTTAAAGTGGTTTTGCCAACCACCTTTCTTAAGGCAGTTTTTACAGATCGCACAAGTCGTTCATAGAAGCCTCCCCACCATGGGGACATTTCCATGATAAACTTCCATTTTATTTTATTACTACTATAGTAATCTTTAACGTCGGGATGGGTGATTATTTTCCAGATGTGCCTTAACTCAATATCAGCTCGATGAAAGGTTCGTGCGTTGTCGGAGTAAACCGTATGGCAAAGACCCCGCCTTGCTACTATTCTTCTGAAGGCCAATAAAAATGTTTCTGTAGAAAGGTTCTCTACCAATTCTAGGTGCACTGCTCTTGTGATAGCGCATGTGCACAACAAAATATATATTTTGCTATCCGTATTTCGGATGTATAAAGGGCCTGCAAAATCAAGGCCTATCACTGCAAATGGCTTTTGTTCATTGATACGATCTGCAGGTAACGGAGCTGATATCTGGGCTCCAGCTCTAGAATTAAATTTTATGCAAATTCTGCATCTTCTTAATACGCTTTTTACTGCCTGTCTGCCCTTGATTACCCAAAATTCCTCCCGTAATTGTACTAATGTATCATTAATGCCAAAATGGAAAACTTTTTCATGCGCATTTTTTATTAACAAATCAATTAATTTACCCTTTGAAGGCAACAGGATCGGGTGTTTTTCGTTAAAGGAATAATTTGATTTCTGAAGCCTTCCTCCGATGCGCATTATTCCTACGGTATCCAAAAATGGTGAGAACTCAATTAAATTTGAATTTTTAGAAATAGGTTCCCCATTTACCAAACAGTTTAATTCATTCGGAAAACTAATTTTCTGTGTATATTTAACCCATATTGTCTGCGCATTACCAATTTCTTCTGCCGATAATGGACCGCTAACTTTCTCGTTTTTAGGATTCGCGTTGTTAAGAAATCTCTTTATCCATGCCGTAATTCTGAGGACTCTTAAAATGTTACTATATTTTTCTAGATCCAATATTGGTTCAACTGTTTCTATACAGATTTTAAACTGAATTATTTTTTCAGGTGTTTTCCTTTTTTCTTCGGTAATATATTGCGTGTTTACCTTTTCCCCAATATCATTACCTTTACCATTTATCTCAGATAACCATTTTGGACCTTTAAACCAAAAATCATTATTAACTAACGCATTTGCGCTAATACCACGAGTAACTAAATCTGCGGGATTATCCTTTGTATTACAATATGACCAATTTTCGGGTACTGACAATTCCTGAATTTCAAGTACTCTATTTTTAACAAAGGGTTTCCATTGTTTCGCCGATCCCTTCACCCAGTGTAAAACAATAGTAGAATCGGTCCAATAAAATTTCTCGATGTTAATTTCCTTAAATATATCACAAATATATTTCGCTACTCTAGCTGCTATCACCGCTCCCATTAACTCCAATCTTGGTAACGTTAGTTTCTTTAGCGGCGCAACTCTAGCCTTTGACATAATCATACTTACATAACATTTTTTATCATTACTGATACCCCTAAAATATGCAACACAACCATATGCAAGTGGTGAAGCATCTGAAAAAATGTGTAATTCTACACGCGAATTTTTCAAATCAACATACGTGAAATAGCATCTATCTATTCGAATTTCTAATAAATCCTTAATTTCGTTACACCACTTTATCCACATTCCCTTAAGATCATCCGGCAATTCGTGATCCCAATCCATACCTCTTTCCCACATTCTTTGAAGAAAACACTTTACCCTAATTAAAAAGGGAGATATAATCCCAATAGGATCAAAAAATTTTGCAGCTGTATGTAATACATATCTTTTCGTACATACCGATATATCCAAATTTTCAACTATAGATTTCAAAGCTAATCCTAATTTATCACTATCTTTATCCCACACCAATCCAAGAATATTTATTACATTTTCATTATTTACCTCCGAAAAACAATCATTTTTATCCCACATGTTCTTTAATTTCTGTGAATTCGTACTAAACTTTCTTAATTTCATTCCAGCCTTTGTTAAAATATTTACCGCAGTAGAAGTTAATTCATAGGCACCGTTTGCGGTGTCTGAGCCATAAAGCAAATCGTCCACAAACAGAGCTGAATTTAACATTTCATAACTATCCGGATAAATTTCCTTATATTCCTTAATGTGTTTCTTAATTGTTGCCGTTAAAAAGAAAGGAGAAGTTGTACAACCAAATGTAGCTCTGGTCATTCGCATTATTTTATAATTCTCGGTATCCTCGTCAAACCATAAAAACTTTAGAAAATTTCTATCGGGTTCTGCGATTTCTATCATTAAAAACGCCTTTTCAATATCTGCGCAAAACGCAATCTTAAACATTCGAAATCTATTAATTACATCCAAAATTGGAGGTGTAAGACATGGCCCTTTTACGAGACAATCATTTAGAGATTTACACCCCGATACTCTACTGGAACAATTAAAAACAATTCGTACCTTTGATGTTTGTTTTTCCCGTCTTACAATTTCTCTATGTGGAGCGAAATACTCCTTTTTTGTACGACCGCAGTCTTCAACGATACCCAATTGTTTTTGTTCTGTGATTATCTGCCTATATTGCTCGAAAATCCATTTATCCGCCTTTAATCTTTTTCTCAAATAATTGAATTGGCGTTTAGCGTTTTCAAAATTATTCTCAAATTTGTCAATACCATGATCATTCCATAATAAATGAGTAACATAATGACCCTGTTTATATTCTAACTGTTTATCAAATTTATTTATTATTTCCTGATCGGAAGCAGAAATCAATTTATCATCATTTATTCCCAAAAAATCTAAAGACCATAACCTTTGCAAATCATTACCCGTAGAATCGGATGATTCATTTTTTTTCATGCATGGATGGTTTTCATGTAAACAAAAAGAGTTACCACATTCAATCTTTAACACGCTGGCGCCAGTAATTAAGTTGTCTGAATCGTTTCCTGAATTATTGTTCCCTGAGAGTGTCCATCCGAATAATGTATTTACAGCAAACAACGAACGATTAATTTTCTTTTTATTTTTTTGCAGTTTCCAAAATAACCCGCCGCCAATTAGAATGTCTGGAGCCTTCGAATGCAATTGCGGAATTTTATTTCTTTCCCCCTCTCTCGAAACCCAAAGTTTTCGAAATGATGCGTCATCCAGAATCTGTAACTTCGTAAAAGAGATTTGATTTACGACCAATGTCTCTACATAACATTTCTGTTTGTGGTTTTTTAAATGAGACAATTCGAAATTTACGACTGAATATTCATTTGATTGAGGATGATCACATGAAAACGGATATATTATTAAAGTTTCTTTTCTAATCACCGGCAATTTTAATTCACGGGCGAGTGATATGTTTATGAAATTTCTTTGGGATGCATTATCGAATAATACGGCACACTTTAGAGAGTTTAAATTAGAACTATTTGTTATTCTTGCGAAGCAAGTTTGTAAATATATTTCATTATTCTCAAGCGGATTTTGTACAGGACACTTATAGGACAATACAGAATTATCATTTTCGCAAACACTGTTCTCAGAATTATTTGTTTGGGTATGTTCGATGTGATTTTTATCTTTCATATGAGCCGTTGGAGTTTCCGATTTTTGCTTATAGCAAATTAATGTATTGTGTTTTCCTGAACACGTGTCACATTTGAGACCCGATAAACAGAATTTTGCGGTATGTTTACCTCTTTTGAAACATAAATAACAGATTCCCTGTTTGCGTAAAGACAATTTTTTATCCTCTAAATTTAATTTACACATTTTACTGTCATGATCGTTATTTGCATCAACACAAAATATACATTTACTAACAGTTAATTTAAAGGCTGATGCCTTTTGCATTGTGTTAGAATTTTTATATCCCGAACCAGATTTCCGGTAGTAAGCATTATTATTATTATTATTTTCCGATGATTTTGAATCAAATCTGGAATTTGAGTTTTTATATCCGCTATTGTGAGTTTCTACTTCGCGTTTTAAAAATAAAAAGGTTTTTTCCCTAGTCTGAACTTCTAATTTTAAATGTTTTAACAAATCTTGTACATCCCATTCCTCGGATTCTGTTTTCATTTTATTATAGTCTATCATAATACTGGTAGGTATTAATTTTGTAACAATTGGAAATAACAAATTTCCGTAAGATTTTAAATCCACACCTAAATTTTCGAGAGATTTAATATTAATATCAAGGGCGTCGTGCAGTAAGCGTAATTCTTTAATTTGATTTGGAGATTTAACAGGGTTCAAATTTAATAACGCGTCAATTTTATATCTTATTATAATATCTTTTTTTCCGAATCTAGATTTTAATAAATCAATTGCAGTATTGTAATTTTGATCTGAAAGTGCTAAACCCTGAATAGCTGTTAAAGCTTGGGCTTTTAAAAAGCTGCGTAAATACACAAATTTCTGCACATTAGAAATGTTGTTGTTATTATGTATTGTAATCTCATACTGGCTCCAAAATTCAATCCAGTTTTCTGGAGAACCGTCATAAACAGGAATTGATAACTTGGGTAGTCTCACAGAACTATTATTAATTCTTTCTAAATGCAGATTGGTTGTTTGCTCATTTCTTGGCTGCGATAAGATCGGAGTAACGTTTAAATTTTTAATTTTCTCTATCTTATTGATAATTTGAGCTTTTACATCAATAATTGAATCTCTGTATTCTTGTCTCGTTTCTATTTCGGTTTGTAGCTCGTTGAGATCCGTGATTTTGGCCTCAATTTGATCTTCAACTTCTATAATTTCGTTATTCTTTACTTGCAGTTTTTCTAACTGTGATTCTAATTCAAAAACATTTAACCCTTCGTCGGGTTCATTTAATTTTATATTTATCGTGTTTATCAATTTTGTACACAATCCTTTTAGGGTAGATCTTTTTCTCTTCAATTTTTCAAGTTCGGTAGCCATATTGATTTAATTTACAAATTTGGACTATAGTATAAGTAACAGCTTTAAATAATATCTAAGGGCCTGGCAGTCCCTGTTCGGGCGCCAATAATTATGTTGCTAAAATTCTTAACGACTTTATAAAATTCATCATTCAAGCACATGTCGCTACTTTGGCGACTCATTTCATATATATCCTTTCATATATAATTATTAATAAACATTTCAGAATATTAAATTTAAATAAGGTAAATATCTTACCTTATCGGTCCAGATTCGTGGGGACTGCCGGCCTCTGTAGGTTCCTGTCTATTCATTGGAGTCGAATACAAGACATAAATCCAAAAAAATAGGAGAGCAAATTACGGCTACACACATTTATTACATACAACATAAACGAACACGAAGAACACACACTAAAGAGAAAAGAAGAAACAGAACATTAATATCGGCGCGCAGCGCCATCTACAGGTTTAGATTAGACCAATAAACAACACCGTGGTTCTGAGTCTCGGAAGTCACGTGATCTTGGCCTAGGGGTGATTTCTCTCTCTCTCTCTCTTTTTTCCCGTATGCAAGCATAATCTCATTCTTCTCTGACTGAAGTAAGAATTCAAACGCAATTTTTTCGCTTGCAAAATGATTTATCATATTTTTTTTTTCTATGTAATTAATCTATGAAAGTTTAGCTTTCCATCCATGTGTAAATCTAAATGCTAAAATAAAAAGTGCGTGCACAATAAAAATATTAAAAAAACACAAAATGCGTTCCTACAGAAAAATAACATAGTGGTCATTCTCCACTCTTCCTTCAGACCAACATCACGTGACAATTTTGCTGGGGAAGCTCGTTCATGATGCAGTCAAATAACGAGGGGGAATGCGTTGGTCTATGGGCTCAATAGTGTTCATGTCAGGGGAGGTGTCTAAACTCGGTTGCAACTCTCTACGTGTGAGGTGTCGTACTGTTCTGTTGGATCCAAATCCATTTGATAGGTACGACGGACATGAATGTATGCAAGTGATAGGACAGGATGATTATGTATGTGTCACTTGTCAGAATTATAGCTAGACCTATTAGGGGTCCTATTTCACGTCAACTGCACACGCTCATAACATGACAGAGCCTCCTTCAGCAGAAAATAATGTAAGTAGTGCCACCACAGATTTTTTTTTGAAGTGAAAACTTCTTTAAGCGCGTTGTGCACTTTTGGGTGAACAAAAATCATGAAACTCGCGTCATCGTCAGCGAAGGCTTTCCTATGAGAATCGAAAGTGGAATTCGAGATTTCAGCTGATTTACACGTTTTGAGGTGTCCTGAATGGGTTTTCTTTTGTATCTCAGCTACTAATTAATATAATTTCATAATACATCATTTGAAAGCTTTGTTGAGTTGGAATCGAACAGTAGATTACAGAAATTTCTACCGCCAGATGGCGCTGTAATATTTTAAAATTTCAAAATTTCAATTTCTAATTATGATTAAATTATTTTTAATACATCATTCGAAAGATATTTTAAAGTTCTTTTATATTATCGAAAGTGGAATTCGAGATTTCAGCTGATTTACACGTTTTGAGGTGTCCTGAATGGGTTTTCTTTTGTATCTTAGCTACTAATTAAAATAATTTCATAAGTAATAAATATTTTTACCTAATATAAAGCATTTTAATTTGGGTAGCTACAAATATTGTGCTGAATCCTATAATACAGATCCTAAACACTTCTTTACAAACCAGAAATAATTTAAAAATAATAATCTCATAGCTCGACGATACAATTCACAAGTTACTTAGTTTTCACTTCTATCGGCAGTCCCCAAACACTGCTTTGATTTTTTTTTTTTTAAATTAAAAAATTGAGCGATTTTTACTTACTATGTGTGAAAACAAATATTGTGCGAGGTTTTTTTTCGGTGTTCTTTTTACTAGGTTACTTTTTACAAATTATTATCTTAAAAACATTCCCTTTTTGAATGCAAGTGTTTATCCTTAAGAAGAGTGTTCCAAAAAAAAAAAAAAAAAAAAAAAACCTAAATTACCAGTCTTTTATTTTATTTATTTCTTTTCTCCTGGAAAAGACCTACGATACCTACAAATTCCAAACTGGGTCATTCAAAGCAAGGGGCTAGTATTGATATTGATCCACCACAAACACGCTTTGTCCGGCTCTATTAATTTTTTTTTTCTTTTCTTCCCTTTTTTTTATTCTTTTTATAAGAAAAATGCACACAGCGAACTATTGGATTGACCATAAAGTTTTCTAAAGACAAGATTAGGGAAAGTCTTTTTAAGCTTCGATACATAAAAAAATAAAATAGAGCTAGTATGTTGTGGCCACCACAAGACTTTCTTTTATATTTTCCTATATAAATTCACTATGTGCAAATAACTTATTAAAACCTTTATTTATAAAAATTATCTAACATGATGGATGCAAATGATTTTCATCTTAGCGAAAACGAACACTAAGTATCCAAAGAAAGACAGTTTTATCGTCTATAAAAAATATCTTAAAAAATGTGTTTTTATAAGGGTTATCTAACATATCAAATTTCGTACAGTTATATGCCATAGAAGTTGAGATATAGCTTTTTCGTTAGCGAGGAAAACTGTTGTATAGCAGCGCCACCTATTGGTCGATAAGCATCCAAATTGAATCAACATAATGTCTCATAATACCCATCTCACATATCATGTTTTGTTTCATGATACGCAATAGAACCTGAGATATAGCTTTTCCTTAAACTGTGGAAATCGCTGTATAGCAGCGCCACCTGTTGAGCAGTTGACACCAAAAGTTGAAAAGCACTAATTTATGTCAATGTGCATCAACATATAAATTTATATGCAATTCTGTGCAGTAGTTCTTGAGATATAGCCTTCCCTTAAACTGCGGAAATCACTGTTTAGCAGCGCCACATGTTGGTCAATAAGCATTAAAACTGAATCAGCGTGATGTCTCATAATGGTCTTTTCACATACCAAGTTTTGTTTGATTATACGCAATAGAACCTGAGATATAGCCTCCCTTTAAATTACGGAAATCGCTGTATAGCAGCGCCCCTTGTTGGGCAGTTCACACTAAAAATTGACAGGCACTAATTTAGGTCAAGATGCATCTACATATAAATTTATATACAATTCTGAGCAGTAGTTTCGGAGATACAGTCGCCACAAAATTTTGTCTCTCACACACACAATAGACATTTTCTAAAAATGGTCAAATCTTGTTCTAGACCTCTTAAAACGTGTAAACCCGATCGGAAGTCGAAAATTTTTGCGAATCCAATACTTTCTTCTATTGAATATAATATAAAAAAGTAATAAATAAATGAGTAAATAAGTAAATACTAATCCGATCTAAACGGAATGAATGAATAAATGATAGAATGCAGAATAATCTAATAAAATGAATATATAAAAAATAATCTTGAGTGGTGCTAGTGGCACTTATACTACACTTTATCGAATCCTGCATTTCTATAAAAACAGAGTATAAATCTTGTCATGCACCTTAAATTGTAATAATCTTTAAACAACGGTTGAATAGTGTCCTAGAAAAAGGTTTATTTCGCATGTGTTACTGTGCAAGAGGGGGGGGGGGGGGATGCTGCTTCCTCAATTACACGTTCGAGTGTCATAGTATAAAACATTTAAGGTTGCTATCGAATTTAAACATTTATCTCAAATTATTTAGAGAATTTTCGCCCCTACCGTTTTTCGAATGTAATTTGACTCACTTTGGGTAAATCTACATATTGATTATAAATTATATACTCATCAATTAGCGTACATAAGTTTAGTATAGTAAGAAAAACGAATACCACGACTTAAAATGTGCTTCAAACGATTTCCACGTATAGCCCTGTAAACGAAATAATCAGCGCATTTCATATCATACTCTATAAGAACCATGCTATTGTCCCTTTCTAA
Source organism: Salticus scenicus (assembly GCA_963930645.1). NCBI lineage: Eukaryota > Metazoa > Arthropoda > Arachnida > Araneae > Salticidae > Salticus > Salticus scenicus. Next base: position 401,793,523 of record OZ005649.1, on the reverse strand, counting down.
ACTAGTATGTTGTGGCCACCACATGACTTTCTTCTATATTTTCCTATACAAATTCACTCAGTAAAAAAAAAAATGTATTAAAATTATTATTTAAAAAAAATTATCTTCCATGATAATGCCAGACGATTTCCATATTAGAGAAGTAGTATAACACTAAATATCCAAAAAATTATTCTCAATATTACATTAAATTTTTTTTTTTTTGGTTAAAAATGAAAAAAATCGATAACTTTATTTTAAATTATCGCAGATCGATGGTTCAACCATTCATTTTAAAGGTATTGGCGAGCTCTTTTGAAAGGTACCCATCATGAAAATTTGCTCCCCTCGAGGGGGGAGAGGCTCCTACATACACAATTTCTTTTTCTTAGTTGACTATCTCTGTTACAAGAAATATATATTCGTTTCATTTGGTTTAGTGTAGTCTATAGATGTTAAACTCTACTTATCTGCAATTTCCCCCATAGACGTAATGTATTAGAATTCTCTTGATTGTCCCTGTACACGAACCATTTGCTTGATCTCAACGAAAAGCTTACTGTAGCATCCCTATAGGATGCACATTTAGAATACCGAGTTTGGAATTTCTGCTACTATTTGTTCTTGAGATATGCTGATAACAACAGACACACAGACCATTCGCTAAAAACATGATTTTCTTATTCAGGGGACCTCAGAACATGTAAATACAACAAAAACTCACGTTCGAAAATTTGACCCTAAAACAATACTTTCTCGACCCTATGGGTAAGAGAAAGTAAAAAGGAATACAAGACTTGATTGATATCTCGAACAACTTTATTGAATTCGGGATCCGGACATAATATCGCGTCAAAAAAATAATATAATATATTTGAAAATTTGTATTTCTGTCACGTGTGATCTCTGGTGAAGGCCACAGGGCCTTATAAATTAATATAAATTAATTAAAATAAATATATTATAGAATGGAATTTTAGTACTTTTTCTATATTTAATTTGAAGTTATTTTATCATTTGCTTTTCACCATTCAAAATACATTTTTAAAATGTTGTACATTACTGCTGACATCAAAGCTGAACACTGTTCACAAACTTATCTTAAAATAATAATAATAATAAGCATAGTCTTTAAACTCTTTTAAGCAAAATTTATAACAATTTTTGTGGTGGGTTTGGGTGTAAGCCAGTGCTCTGACTTAGGTATGTGTTGGCATGAAGTTTTATACAACATTATTAATAATGACCAACTTCTTTTGCTTTCCATTCATTTATGTAGGCGATATTTTGTCCACGCGAGATTGTGTCCCGCGAGATTCTGTTTTCAACCCATTGAATTCAGTTTAAAATGTACAAGCATCTAGATTAATTAACGAAAAAAGGTGAAAGTTATTTTTCAATAAGTGTAATTCCGAGAGCTTATTCATTCGATTCATTGAAAGTGTTTATTTTCATTCTAATCGTTCGAGTACTAATTGGAGCACGCAACACCACTAAGCTCAAATTGCTAAAGAGACTCTATTTTTAGAGGCTTATATATAAAGATTAGATTTTCTGCTATTCCCGATCTTATAGACGATTTATTTCTTATTTTTCTCACTAAAATATCCAATCCTGACAACTATAAATACTTTATTAAGTCATTTTAGGGTCCCTTTCGAACGAGTTATGTAGACTGTCACCAGTATAGACTTCATAGTTCTTTTCATAGGGGCGTAAAGAAGAATTCTTATGCGTTATGGTTTACCGGCTCAAGTTATTTGAAATATGTTTTAGTATTATTCAATTATTTAAAAGAAAACAAAACTGTTACAGGTTATATAGATTTAATAGGGTTAAGCTTCTTTTATGGAAATGGGAAGCATTAAAGAATTGACACCAATGTTCCATTGGGCTAATTACACTGTGCTGCAAAAAAAAAAAAAAAAATTCTAGCTCCGATACCATTCCGGCTGATTCTTACTCCTGAATTCGAATAGGGCCCCCACTTTGCCCAATCATCCACCGTTTTCTCGGGACGCCACTCCCTCCCCCATTTTTTATTACTGTTTGGTAATTTTATTGCCACAAAAACTCCAATCATGACCATGCGACAGTGAGTGAAATCTACATTAGCTTCATTCTACTTTAAATAACTGAGTTCCCTTCAGATAACACTGCTCTGCATGGAAATCGGCCCCAACACCTTCTTTGTAAATTCGTTTGTGAAATGACCTCTCCTAAATCCGAATAGGACACTCATTTTGCCCTATCACCCACCGTGTTTTGGGGACGGCCTCCTATTTTTTTTTATCACTTTTCGGTCATTTTATGGCTATAAATTTGATTTGTAGAGGGGGAAAGGATTAATTTAACTGTTAAATATCTTCTGAGGGGCTGCAGAAGTGCAAAATTCTCTTCATTTGCAGCAAGGGAAAAATTTAGGGGGGAGGGGATTTGCCCTGAAATTATGAATTACATTGATTATATTTTATAAATCATTTATTATTATTATTTATTATACATTATATATTTTTTTAATTTTTGTTTTTAAGTATTAAAATAATTCTTTACCATTCTCCAAATGAAATTCATGACCATAATGTCACGAAGTGTCAAAGTGAGCACTCGAAGTGAAGTAACAAGCGTAGTTTATTAGCAGAACAAACTTGTAACACAGCTACACTCGGCTGAGAACATACTCAAACTGAGGAACAAGTCGCTTATATACAATATTCGAATATTCCAGAATACAAGATTAACATAAATTAGAATATTCTAGAAACTGCTAGAATAGGAAATTAAATATGCAAAGATAATTATAAGAATTTAGAAATAATTTTTTAGAATCTTTAAATTTACTTGCCCCCGGCTGGAGTCGAGCCGAGGCCGTCTGGGTGACGGTCCAAAGACATACCTTCACACCACGGCGGCTGTAAAGAAAGCAATAAATGTTTTTTGAAAAATCTACCAAAATACTAGTGTTGATTGATGGCGAAAAAAAACTTTGTATTCGGACACCATAAATTAAAAAAAAAACACGCGATCCTTATTTCGAGTGGAAAGAGTGAAGTACAACTTTTCCTCGGAAGAAAAAAGTCGCAGTAATCGTGCATACCTTCAGACTACCTTTTACTCATGACAACCTTTTCCTTTATAGACACGACTACACAGCATTTCCATTTGTAGACACGACTATACAACTTTCGTCTGATGAAGAACTCGTGATTCATTTTTTCGACTCGAAATGATAGGTGCAAATTTTTGCCATTGAGGGTTTTATCTTCCGAAATTCTTATTTGGTAATAGAAGTGTTAACTGCAAAATATCCCCTAGCCTATTGGTTTAAATGAAATAGAGTTATTTAAATGAAATTTTAAAATTACTTCCCAGTGTCCGGTGCATGCTCTAGAGTTGTCACTTTCCTGCAAAAATTTCGCGTGATTACAGAAATAATTTTCTCGTTTGAAAAAACGCCTTTAATCGTCTGATTTTTGTTAAATTTCCTTTTTAAAATCGTCGATTTTTGAGAAAAATTCTTTTTCGAACCAACTTTTTTTTGTAGACAAAGCCTGCGTGCTTTCTATTTCCTTTTTTCTCGCGATTGACAAAAAATAAATATAGAAAGAAAAGAATGTAATATTTTTGTGGCCAATTTTCAAAATGCGGGACAATTTCGCCGCTGTTTTGATTTAAACTACGTTTAATCGCAGCCAACTGCGAAAGTAACGTAAATATTTTCAGCGTCGATTGCAAATATATTATTTCAACGTTAATAGAAAAATTAGAGGTTTTTTCCTTCCAATAATTAATTACCCAAATGCGGGAATTTCTCACCGTAAATCAACGAAATTCCTGCTTTTTCATTGTCTAATTTTCGAAATATGTTTTCACTTAATTTACATTTAATTCTTCAAATATGCATTTTTCTCGTGGTCGATTAATGAAATTCATTCTTACTACGTTCAAGGAAGGTATATATATATATAACAAGTTATTATTTATTTATTGATTTTAGTCGTCTTTTTACCTTTTTCAATGACCTCATGGCGAATGGATATTGTCAGGTCTACCTTTTGATTAACATATATATGTTCGAAAAACATTGAACTTGGCTTAAATGTTAAACCTAGATGTACATTATACATTGCAAAGTTGCATAAAAAGTATAAAGTATAATAAAATGAAATATGTTTTGCAGCAGATTGAATTTCAAGAATTAGAAAAATCAATATGCCCCACACACTTTAGTATCTTAAAAAAAAATCTGGTGTGCAACAACCACACGACTTCCATTACCCGCTATTACATGTATTATATGCATTTTTGAGAGATAATGTGATCAGAAAACATAAAAGTGACCAAAAAAGAAAATCGTTAGAGCCGTTTTTGAGATACCAACTTTCACAAAAAATCAATTATTGACCGGAAAACAATAATTACATACAAAAGCATATTTAAAAGTGAGTTAAAATGGCGAGTTTGAAAAAAATCCGTGCAACCGTTTTTAAAGTAACGCCTTTGCGAGGCCTGAAATTGAGCTATTTATACAGGACGCCTATCAATTTTCATGAACTAACCAACTATATCATTCGAAAGGATATCTGATAGAGTGTTTATATAGCAAATTTGAAGAAAATCGTTAGAGCCGTTTTTGAGATACGGACTTACGGTCCCACTTCCGGTTTCCGATGTCCCATTTCCGGTTAAACTCAATTATTGACAGGAAAAAAATAATTACATACAAAAGCATATTTAAAATTGAGTTAAAATGGCGAGTTTGAAAAAAATCCGTACAACCGTTTTTAAAGGAACGCCCTTGGGAGGCCTGAAATTGAGCTATTTATACAGGACGCCTATCAATTTTCTTGAACTAACCAACTATATCATTCGAAAGGACATCTAATAGAGTGTTTATATAGCAAGTTTGAAGAAAATCGTTTGAGCCGTTTTTGAGATACGGACTTACGGTCCAACTTCCGGTTTCCGATGTCCCACTTCCGGTGTTTCAATTTTCACCAAAATTTGGAAATTTCATCTGTACGCCAGACGTATTTGAATTCTAAAGTTTCGTAGCTCTATCTTTCTTAGTTTCTGAGCTATAATAGTCAGAAGATTCTCCACATACATACACACACACATACACACATACATACACACTGACCAATTGCCAAAAACCACTTTTTTGGACTCAGGGGACCTTAAAACGTGTAAATCAGGTGAAAACCCGATATCGAATTTTCAGACCGAATACAATACTTCCATTACCTACGGTAGTAGGGTAATGGAAGTAAAAAGGGGGAGAGGGTTAAATGAGTTAAATATGCCACATAATTATTCAAATTCTGTATAAAATTTTAATGTTGCATCATAAAATGCCTCCAAGGCAAAACAGCTGACTTGCGATCAGTTTAAAAGAGTACCCGTTGGTTTTTCTTATTACCCTTCAATCGGACGGATGTGGCAACTATTCTAACACTGAAATATAATTGTTTGAACCTTGTTTAAGTGTGGGAGACAATTTCCAACACTGTGGGACTGTTACAACTGTATTTGTTAGGTAAAACACAAATGGAGACGCACAGTGTTACTTAATCCTGTGATAATTTTATTTTCGAAAAATATAATTTAATTCAATTTTTTTGCATTATCATTCCTCACAGAAAATGTTGGCCACCATTTTGAATGCAAACATGAACACGTCGAACCAAGTTTTTTGACACGCTTCGCAGCATTGTTGGTGTTATTGACGAGATTTCTTCAGTTACGATCTGTTTTAATTCATCGATGTTTGCAGGACTTCTCTGGAAAAGCCTATGATACGATAATGTAAAATGATAATGATAGTGTAAATAATTTGAATTAAATTTTGTTTTTTATAAATAAAATTATCACAGGATTAAATAACGTTGTGCGTCTCCATTTCTGTTTTACCTCACAAATACAGTTGTAACAGTCCAACAGTGTTGAAAATTGTCTCCCACACTTAAACAAGATTCAAACAATTATACTTCAGTGTTAGAATAGTTGCCACATCCGTCCTATTTAAGGGTAATAAGAAAAAACAACGGGTACTTTTTTAAACTGATCACTCTGTGTGTGTGTGTATATATATATATATATATATATATATATATATATACAGGGATATCGGAACTGTATATTAGAACTTTGTAAAGTGACTTGTCAGATGGTGGGTTGGCGTTGTGCAGACAGCTGGCATTAGCAGCCCTTTGAGGTTTCAGGGATCCTACACAAATGGCGAATTAAAAATCATGATAAGATAAATAAATAAACCCGTTCACGTTTTGATTTGAGACAAATCATTCAATAATTTTGTTTAAACTCATCTCTTAAGATTGTTAAAGCACAATGCTCAAATGTTGAATAGATTTTACGCTTGGATATATTTATTTATTTATTTATTTTAACCCGATCGGGTTATCGTGGGTCATTGGAGACCCGAGCCATTTTTCTTATGTCTCATCCATCAGAATCCACGTACAGCAGAAATATTCATCTATCGTGACCATGACTTTTTTTTTTTTTTTTTTTTTTTTTTTTGTAAAAATACCATTCTTAAACTTTATTATGCAATTTGAATTTTTCAAATATCTCAATTTTTTCAAAAGTTATAAATTTTTTGTAAATGTGCGCATTTTATAGAAATGGGAGTATTTCTGATGAAAAATAAACTATTTGTTTAAATTTCTTTTGCAATATTCATAGTCTGCCCTTAAATTAGAAGTATTCAAGAATTTTATCACATTTTTTTTCATTAAAAATCACGGGTTCTAACATTGCTCGGGTCTTTACGACCCAAGATAAACGGACAAGGTGCCGAAAAATATGATAACCGGATCGGGTTAATGGGGAGGGGGGGGGGGGGGGGCGTATAAAAATTTCAATTTAGTAATTCTTGAAATGGATCGATTTTTTTAAATTCAGTTCATTTTCTTTCGCATCTTTATAATTTGTTTAATGTCTAAGATCAATACATAAGGAATCGAAGTCGAGGTCAAAGTTTTTGAAACACCCTGTATGAATCTTTCCCTCGAGTGATTAACAAACATTGAGAGAAACAGAAATTTATTGAACGAAATCGTTTTGCTGTTTAAAATGCATAATTTGGGTCATTCAAGCGGACACAATGCAACACGTACTATCTATAATCAACAAGAAAACAAGTTGTGGAATGACTCCGCTTCGGATTCATTCGATTAAATCAAGTTTGTATAGGAAATCGATTACATCGATTAATCCACAGCGAAACTTGCAAGAGACATAGAAATTCCATTTTCCGTATACCATTCATCCACTTCATTATTCATAAAAATGTGTTTCTAAGGCATCAGGTGCTCATAAAAGAAAAAAATAAATAAATGAAATCAAAATTAAGTAAGATTCTAAATAAAACTATTTATAAAAGTAGATGCAAAGTAAACAGCGAGGCAGTTTGCAAACCTTCGAAACGATCAGCTGCCGGAGTCTATTTTTAGAAACTTAACTTCCGATACCTTGAAAGTTTTGAGAGGAGAGAGAGACAGTTCGATAGATCATTAGGCCCTTGTAAAGGATTTCGCCAGCTAAAGGACATCTGTCAAGGAGTATCCTTTTTGCATTTATTAATCTTTCTTTTTTTTTTTTTTTTTTTAAATAAATATTGCCTTTATTATTAAAAAATAAACTCGGCAGCTGGAAACATTTTAAAATGGAATGTCTGAATTGATTCCATTCGACTTTTAAAACATTTCTGTACTGATAAGTATAAAGGATTTAAGTCCATATTCTTGATTTTTCAGGAGACGAAAAATAAAGTTAAACTAACTAAAAACTAATCAGAAGAATCGATTAGGAAAAGGGATTTCGTTGACTTATACCCTTTATACCATTCAGTGATTGTCAACCTTCATTTCATAACGGGAAAAAAATGAATTAAATATTTTATACCAAAGATTAATGCTAAATTTCTCACTTGAATCTTTTTTTACCAATGGATTTTCTCAAAGACTCAATGACATGGATTTAAATCCTTTATACCAATCGATAGAGAATTTTTTTCTGAGTCTGACTATGTACTTAACTCAAAATCAACATTTATAGACTTAAATCCTTTATACTTATCAGTACAGATTTAGTAGTTTAATTTAAGTTAGTTTAAACAAATTTGAATCAGTGAATAATTTATTGAATAATATATATAACTATGATAGAGTGACTGAGTATTTCTTCCCAAGTTAGTCCTGTTTTTACTATGGGCCGTAACTTATCCGAGTTCTTTTGTGCGGCCCCGCGATAGAAATATAATCTGTGAGTGTGTAATGTACAGTCGGTAATAAAAGTGTCCGAACACTAGCAAAAATTCCTATGTATAACAAGCACATTTAATACTGTTTTGTTGAATAAATTCTTGTCGAATCCTGTTCTTAGTCAGTCTAAGAACAGGATTTGACAAGGATTTATTTAGCAAAACTGTATTAAGCGCACTTCTTTTATATAGGAATTTTCGCCAGTGTTCGGACACTTTTGTTACCGACTGTACATTAATAATCATGCTGTATCAAACTTTAAAAATATATATCAGTTGTTTCTTTCTCTTTTATATGATTTAATGTACTTCAGACAATTAAGTCTCCATAAAAATACTTAATTTTTGGCAATACTTTATGTTTTCTGTGTGTTAAAGAAAGAAAGAAAACACACACATACACACACACACCTATACTTTTCTCATAAAGACCTTACAGCAACATAACTTATGACAGTTTTTTTTTTTTTTCTGCTTTTATTTAATTTAACAATATTATAAAAAAAAAAAACTTGAAATAATTTGGGTCTATATACTGTAATGCATAAGAATTCTTCCTTGCGTTCCACATTCAAAAATGAATAAATAAATAAATAAAAATAACACTTATTTAAAAAATAAAATAAAATGCCCTTTTCTTATTGCACTAAAAAGAACAAAATAACTTTTTCAGCTCAGTACCGCCGATCTGACTACTTGCATTTTACTACTATTTCAATAAAATTGCACCTCAAACGAAGAAAAAGTCGACTCAAACCATTTTATACCAACATTTCCAATCTGGCTAATTTCAGTTCATATTTTCATAAATTCATAATAATTTTAAATTATGTTCGGTGTACTTCAACGCAAAAATTAAAAAAATCACCCAGGAGGATCTATAAATAAAATTGATTTTAGTACAACATATATTTGCATCGTAAAATATATTAGCACTTTATCAATGCGCAAAAATTTTTTTAAGTGATGATGACGTCAATTTTTGCGATATATATATTAAATATTTTTTTATTGTTTACGTTTAGATAAATGTATTTATTTTCCAGTCGGGAAAAAAAATGAACTCGTAAATTTTTTTTGGCAACAATTAAATTATAAAATATAAATGGCTAATTTTTTGCTATTATTAGCTTATTATTTTCATATTTTTAATTAAAAATAAAGTAATCAATTATGTTACATTTTTACGTCCTTATACAAAGTATAAGGAAGTATAGTAATCCCGATTTGCGAAATGGATTTTGCATTTCACATTGTTCGAAAACGAATGATCGCTGAATGTTGCCAATTTATACGTGTGTCTGTCATGATGTCTAGTTGTACACCTGCAAGTGTCGTCTTAACACGAGCTCTCGTTTTAGAGATATAAGGGAAATTACACGATTTTTCGTGACGTCTGTATGTATGTGTGTCTGTGTGTATGTCGCATAACTCAAAAACGGTTGGTCGTAGAAAGTTGCGAATAGGTACATAGGTTTGTTATAACATCTAGTTGTGCACCTCCCTTTTTGGACTTTGTATGATTTTCCGTTTTGGAGATATTTAGGAAAATTAGGTTCATTATGGCCAGAATGTATCAAAAAACGGTAATAACTCAAAAACGGTTTGGACAAATCTTGCAATTTATCGAAAATATAATTGAATAATTTGAAAGCGATGTTATAATTGGGAAGAAAAAAAAAAACTAATAGTCCTCCTTCCTAAACTAAATTCTGCTTTTGCCAGAATTTACACAAAATCTTTTCAAAATGACATTGACATGAGTCCCCCCAAGGCACAACTATGACATGAGTGCCCCCCAAGGCCCAACTTTGACATGAGTCCCCCCCAAGGCCCAACTTTGACATGAGTCCCCCCCAGGCCCAACTTTGACATGAGTCCCCCCAAGGCCCAACTTTGACATGAGTCCCCCCAAGGCACAACTTTGACATGAGTCCCCCCCAAGGCACAACTTTGACATGCCCCCCCCCAAGTCACAACTTTGACATGAGTCCCCCCCAGGCCCAACTTTGACATGAGTCCCCCACAAGGCACAACTTTGACATGAGTCCCCCACAAGGCACAACTTTGACATGAGTCCCCCACAAGGCACAATTTTATTTTTATTTTTATTTTTTTTTTACGTATGCATGCATTTTTTTTAAATATTTTTAGCCAACTGTTACGGGTCCAGTGACAATGTTTTTTAACATTATCACTGGACCCGTAACAGTATCACTGGACCCGTCATTTTTTAACATTATCATTTTTAACATTATCTAAAAGTGTATAAGGAAGTCATGTGGTGCCCACATCAGATTTTTTTCTGTTAAATTGTAGTGTCAAACTTGACTAATATTTTAGTGAACACCCGAAGTCTTTAGGTGGTCTGATTGCTGAGATATAAGCAAAGAAAAATGTGACATATTCGGACAAACGCCGGCGACAGACAGAGCGGGTATAAGAAAAGGTCTTAATAAAAATAAATAAAATAAAACATTCATACACTAGTGAAAATCAATCTAGTTCGAAGATGGTTCTTTCTCACGCGGAGCAGCTCAATCGAATGCAGCGTTTTTCGTGTCACATATTGTGCGATATTGTAATAAAAATAGTCAAAATTAGTTCAATATCTCACCAAACGTACATTTTAACCAAAATCACATAATGTGATATTTTTTCATGATTACAATGCTTTCCTTTTATAGTATACATATATCCAGAAAGTAAAAATATTGAATTAAACTAGACTGCACAGAAATATTAAATAAATATTTACACAACGTTGAAAATGTCAATGTAAAAAAATATTAATTAAGCAAACTGCAATTTCGGTAGCGTTAAGCGTACAATCATTAGTGCAAAATGACAAGATGCATTATTATTGCTCTATATGTGGATAAGGAAGCGAATTCTAGAGTAGGAATAGCAGCTACTCTATCTACATGTATAGGAGCAGTAATCCACCTTGTCCTTCTGCACGGGCCCTCTTCACTGACCGCCGCCGGAAGCCGAAGCTAATGTTATTCTATGAGAAATTTTTCTTTACAAATAACTCATTAACTAATACATATTTTTAAATTCTGTTTTCACATTCAGAAAATTCCCAGCTGTTAAACTGATGAACCTTTTTAAAAAAAATTTTTATTTTTATTTTTTATATTTGATTTTGAAACTGCAAAATACGAATTTTCAATATGTGAATTTTTTTCATTTTGCAATTTCAAAATAAAATATTAAAAATAAAAAAAATACATTTTTAAAAAAGTTCCGTCCATTGAACAGTTGGGAATTTTCAGAATGTGACAACAGAATTTAAAAATATGCATTAGTTAATAAGTTATTTGTAAAGAGAATTTCCCCATATAATAACGTTGGCTCGGGCTTCCGGCAACAGTAAGTGAAGAGGGCCGTTAACGCTACTGAAACTGCAGTTTGCCTGCTTAATATTTTTAACATTGGCGTTTTTAACGTTGTGTAAATATTTATTTTATATTTTATTAAACTAATCTGCTTAAATGAAACTGTTGCATTAGGTTAAATGAAATCGATACTTTATTTTAAAAACGTTTAATATTTTTATCATTGTTATTTTATTAGAAGTATATGCTTGCGACTAGAAATTGAGAAAAATATTATTGGCTAACTTTAAGACCCTATCTATTAGTATACATGCATATTGATATTTCAATATCTTTCCCATTTTTAACATGGCTATTTGCAATTTTATATTTTAAACCTTAAAATAAAGTTTTGAGATAGTTTTTAAGATTGTTGTGTTATGGAGTAATTTTATGTTAAATTATTAATATGCATATATATTTACAAAAGGCAAAAAAACAAGATTTCTTCTCAAATTGTTATAGTTTTGCGTACAATCTGGAGTATATGTTCCTATGCCACTCATTGTACCGATCGCTTCCTGCCTCACTACACTTATTGTGGCGAAACAAGTTTTACAGGTAAAATGAACTCGTGCCTGCAGAGAGAAGCCTGGTGAATTTGGTATTTACGTACTGAGACACACAAATCTTTCCTATTCTCCCCGTAATTTTTTTGAAATCGAACCTGTCGACCCTCTGCCCGCCAAAATGAGTACACAGAAAGGGGGGAAAAAAGAAACACCAAAATATGTTAGAACAATTAAACTATTTGTTAAATCTACATATTTTTACTTTGCGAACGTGGGGAAAGTATTCCAATAATTACAAAAATTCCACTTTGAGATTTTAATATATAACTATACGTTTTGAGGTACCCTGTTCATTTTTGAAATTTTTACATTGACGTGTATGTGTGTGTGTGTATGAGTGAACACGATAGCGTCTAAACACTTTATTCGAATGAGCTGAAAGGTGGTACGTATGTTACAGGTCACCGTAGAACGAACTGTATCGATTTTAGTGAATCTAGCACTTATAGCTTTTTCCCAGGGACACAAAGAAAAACTCTTTATCATGATGGCCTTTGCGACCAAATTATTTAAAGTGTTATAGAGTCTAAATGCCTAATTCGATTGAAGTTTAAATTTATATGCATGTTATAGGTCATTGTCGCACGAACTGTATAGACTTTGGGGAATCTAGTACTTATAGATTTTTGCAAGGACACAATGGAAAATTCTTCATCATTATGGGCTTAAATTATTTGAAGTGCAATAGAGATAAACCACATACCATACGGGGGATAATACTCAAACACCCTATTATAATTTTCTCATTTGTTTATTTATATGTATAACAACTTCTCTTACTTTACTTTATCTATACAACGGTTAATTACTTAATTTTCGGAAAATCGAATGAAGTCACTTTATTTTTATTTATTTATTTATTATTTTTTTTTGTGTTTGTGTAAGTTTATATCTGGGAGCTTGCTGCTTTCGTAATGTTCTAATACACCAACATTTTATTCCATGTGATTAATAAATAATGAGTATGTTCGTAACTGAACTAATCCTCCAATTCCCTACAGTGGGATTCTTCAAAGACTCGTCGATTCTGTTCACTGAAACGGACAGTCAAACCTCTCAATATTAACGGCCCTCTTCACTTACCGTCGCCGGAAGCCCGAGCCAATGTTATTCTATGGGGAAATTTTCTTTACAAATAACTTATTCACTAATACATATTTTTAAATTCTGTTTTCCCATTCAGAAAATTCCCAACTGTTCAATGGACGGACCTTTTTTAAAAATGTATTTTCTAATTTTTAATATTTTATTTTGAAATTGCAAAATGAAAAAAAATCACATATTGAAAATTCGTATTTTGTAGCTTCAAAATAAAATATTAAAAACTAAAAAAAAAAAAATACATTTTTTAAAAAAAGGTCCGTCCATTGAACAGCTTTGAATTTTCAGAATGGGAAAACAGAATTTAAAAATATGTATTAGTTAATAAGTTATTTGTAAAGAAAAATTTCTCATAGAATAACATTAGCTTCGGCTTCCGGCGGCGGTGAGTGAAGAGGGCCCTTAACTGTTCAAAAATATTTTGACTACTGGGAAAATCCTGCTTAATTTTCTAACAGCTTACCTAGTCATTTTCACGGGCAAAGTATGTGTAGAAATAATTACAAGATGAAAAGAATTTTTTATATACCACGTTTTTAAATTTTCTGTTGAGTCATATAGACTTGACAATTCTATGTATACATAAATACTTTTTAATTTTTTTTTTTTTTTTTTTTACGAACAATCCTATCAACTTACAAGAAAATTATCCTGTGCGTAATAAAGAGAGCAATTATAAGAATTTTTAACCATTTATTAATTGAATAAATGTATTAAAAGAATGCATTTTCATCGTGTTCTGAGCTATTCTAAAAGTCTCAAATTCTAGCTAGTCGGGAAGTTAGTTAAAAATCGATTGAAAGATTTGTACAGGATAAACAAACAAGAAAGTGTGTTAATAAGTGCGTGGTAAAATAGGCTCAGCTTGAGATATCCGCGGGCATGTATTTGTTATTTATTTAGTTTAGCTTTCCCTCGCTGTTTCATCGATTATCCGTCAGCAATTTATTTTATATAGAATTTAAATTTTTAATCTAATTTAGGTCCGCTAATATGGTATTTTTGAGTAAAGCGAGTCGATCGGCTTTCCTGATTTTATTCTTTGTGTATTATTTTGAGATAGGACTTGTAAGAAAAGTGGTTTTTTTAAAATAAAATATTGGATTCTTAGAGTCATTTTAGTCATTCAATTAAACGCAAGTGCAGATAAAGAAATATTGTAATCGGGAACAACAGCGTCAATGCGCTGCAAAAAATCTTTCTTAACCCTTTGAAGCAGATTTCTCATCAAACATAATTTTTACACTTTTTTGATAGTTTTAAGTTTTTTTTTTTTTTTTAGATCTAAATAAGTGAAAAATGTTATATTTAAAATTTTAATTAATTTTGGTTCTAAAATATAGAGTGGGGCACCGGTGTCCCTTTTCTGCGTTCAAGGTAAATTCATCATGGGACACGGGCGTCCCATGAATAAATATTTTTACAAATTGCACTTATTTACAATTACTTAGATATAGAAGTAGCAATAGTTCATTACTGATCTTTTTTAAATAATCAAATTTAATAAGAAATAAATTTTTGAAATTGGTTGATAAAATTTTTCCAAACTACTTTTATTTAACATTTTTATTTTAGTAAAAAATTTACTTTGATGATCTAATAGATTTTTTATAGTAACTATTAGACTCTCTTTTATAATAAAAAACTATCATATAATAATAATATTTGTAATAAGAGCGTCAAAAAATAAATAAGCAAAAGGGATACCGGTGTCCCATCTGCGTCAAAGAGTTAAACAAAAAGTAGTGCTTTGTGCTATAAGGTAACACTAAAGAAAAATATATACTTTGGATCTTTATAAGTATCTTCGATATCGCTTCCAGAAATTGAATTTTTGATCTAATTACGCTTTTTAATCTAATAGAACTTTAACCCTTAAATGCATGATTTTTTAATTTTGATCGAAAAAAAAAAAAAAATCTATTATCTGTTGATTATTATACAGGTTTATGCAAAAATACATAATAATAATAATTAGTATGTATGTTTTATTTATTTATATATATTTTTTAAACGAAGTGCTTCAAAAATGATACACCATGCAGTACAAACATAAGTAATATCGTATAACTGCTAAGAAAAAAGCATGTATATATTTACTTATTAATTATTAGGATATAAAGAAAAAACTTGATTTTTATTTTATTTTTACACTTATCTTTCAGGAACGTCCTCGAACGCACCAAAACAATTTTTCAGTCTAAATGTCACATTAAAAAGCACTCGCATTTACTTTACTTTTTTTTCCCTTATACATCGTTTAAATGGTAATGTAGCCATTCTAACTTATATATAACCAAAGTATTAACTGTCGTAAAGTAAAACTTTCTCTACAGTTAATAATTTAATTAGGAGTTAAAAACTTTTTTGAGACACTATGCATTTAAGGGTTAAAGTTCCGTCTATAGATAAGGGGCCAAAATAAGAAGAAAAAAAATCTTGTTATAAAAATACGCTATATATGTTTCAATTCACCAGCATGTATAGGTTTGAAACAAGCAATAAAATATAGGCCAAAATCTAAGCGATTTTGGGGCCACGGTAGCCCAGTCGATAGAGCGCCGGCCTCGTAATTGAAAGATTGCGGGTTCGGTACTCGAGCCGGCCAAAGACCGTCGTGTACACTAATGGTGGCTGGTGCACGTAAAATCTGTCGTATCCGCAATGTCCTCCATGTTCCCATCAAAAATTATACCTCTGGGGGTCACCGAAGCGGGAGAGCCAGTCCTACCGTGGAGGATCAAAATTGTGATGGCATGTCTCCGGACCACCTCTAGGGGTGTGTCCCAGACCGTCGCCAATTGCCCATCTGCGCAGCACTAGTGCGACGTAAAACCCAACCACCCATCCAAGCGATTTTGTTTATTAAAAGAAAAGAAAAAGAATAGCTAGAGAATTAGTATAACTATTTCAGAATGGAAGGGGCACCGATTTATCTAGCTACTACGCGCCGAATGCGATATGCTTAATACTACTGAACCTGCCGTATGCTAATATTTTGGTGCTGTCAGCGATACGGTCACCGTACTGTTCTTAATTTCTTTAGCTCTAATTATTTATTTTTAATTCATCAAGATAACTCTGCTCTCTTATATTTTCATTTTGTAAAAATAGTTATTCAAAAAACGAGGAAGAAGAATATAAGGTTATTCAGACATACTTCCGAAACGATGAACTCTGTCGAAGAGAGTATTTTGAGAAAAAGCCATTCCAGAAATTTTGAGAACATCTCGATGGATCATGAGGAGAGAATCATGCTTGTAAAGGATTTCGACATCTGACAAAGTTCCCGGACAGAGGTTTAAAGGGAAATGTTTAGCAGTAATTTCTCTCAAACGACGGCAGAGATTTTCACTAAAATATATCGATCCTAACTATTATTTCACCGTTTTAAATATACATCGCAAAAGAATACTGGAACAGTTTATTGGATAATAAAAAAAATAATAATAATTTGTTTATTAAATATATTATTACTATTATTATTTTAAATTTAGTACTGTTATTCCTTTTATGAATGTAACTTTATCAAAGAAACGAGCTATTGTTTACGTTACGGATTCCTCTTACACAATGAAATGAAATTATTTCTGGTTTTCCTTTTCTTTCCCATAATAACGGAATGCGTATTTATTCTTAAAAGCCTATAAAAGGCACTCATTTAGATTTCGTTGGGAAATAAGTATTTGTAGTATATACGTTTTCAGCCAATTACGTTATCTGCCGATTTTAATTCCGATATTTGGGTATAGTTATATATAAGTTACTGTCTACATGTGTTTGATTGAGTTATTTTTTCTGTAAAATTGATAACATTTTAATTTAAAATCACAAAACTCCAGAAAAAAAAATGGCAAACTTCCAGTTTCGAATGTAAACATAAACATTTAAACAAAAAATATTCAACTATTATACTAAATAAAAGGAAAATGGATTTGTTACAAACTGCTGCATGTATAAGAAGACGATACGGAAAAAATTCCGATTTCCGTTTTTTGCTGAATTTACATGTTTTGAGCTTTCTTTACGTTTCAATTAACTAAAATTGGCTACTTATTTTTTTAAAAAAGTGTCTTTATTGCTAGATTTTGTGGGTAGAAGAAGCAAGTAGAAGATACATAAAAACTTTTGATTTCCGGTTTT
Source organism: Salticus scenicus (assembly GCA_963930645.1). Taxonomy (NCBI): domain Eukaryota; kingdom Metazoa; phylum Arthropoda; class Arachnida; order Araneae; family Salticidae; genus Salticus; species Salticus scenicus. The sequence goes on along the minus strand of OZ005649.1, from coordinate 401,776,061 downwards.
CGATGAATTTACACGTTTTGAGATTTCCTTGCATTTTAATTAAGTGAAATTGACTACTTATTTTTATTTTTTAAAAAGTGGATTTATTATTCTTTCCTCTGCATATATAAGTAGAAAATATAAGATTCAGAAAAGTTTTAGATTTTCGGTTTTCGATAAAGTTACACGTTTTGAAATTTCCCGAACTCAATTCGACCATTTTTGAAAAATATCTTTTTTTTTTTTTTTCAAACACTGTACTTTATGAACCAATCGAATTAATTTAACAGAATTTGATACTTGGTTGGAGCTTGGTTTGACATGGTACTTATTAGCTTCTGGGCTGTATCACACAACAAGGGGCGTTTTCACGTTGCGATTTTCTCTCAAAGGCTAACATCTACAGACAGAAATAGTTATATTAAGTAAAACTCTGCTGATTCAGTTAGAGTGAATATCGGTAAACAATTGCAGCAGCTGTGTTGCAATTGCATTCCGTTTTGCTTTGCCTCGCTTTGCAAAAAAAAAATGGTCGAGTTTCGCCCACTGGGCGATACTAGTTATTATTATTGCATATGTTGAAGGTAATTTATGCTAAAACTCTTGTTAAATAGAGTAATGTCCAAAGAAAAAGATACAGTTAGATTTTATTCATTTAGCATGAAATAACTGGATATCTAAATTTAAATACGTAATATAGGTAAAACTCCTTTTCAGCTCGTATCTCTTAGGAAATAACTAAAATACAACTTATTCCTTTGCCAATAATTTTCTTAATTTTTATTTAGAAATTTAAGATTATTATTCCAGTTGGCCTCTGTCCACCCAGCATTCGATATTTTCAATAAAACCTATGTATATCTAAACTGATTACTTCTTTCCTGTTTAGCTCTCCTGGCAGTTGAAATCATTTAATTTTAATTTACAAAGACACCTTTTACATCTTACTATCTACATTATAAAGTTTCAAAGTCCGAAAGTAATCATTTAATTTAACTCTATTACAACAAAATCGGTTAATAAGTTTTCTGAAATATAATTATTCTCAAATATTAATATATATTCTAAAATATTAATAAATGGCCCCTGACAGTTTAACGGAATTTTATATTTTAAAAGTGAAATAAATCAGCCGTATGGGGAAACCATAAAATAGAAGGTTAATGAAACTTAAATCTTACAAATAATAATAATAAATCTATCTGTTATTTAAAAAAAAAAAGAAAAAGAAAAAAACGCTGTTTTTTTAAATCTACGCCCTCCGCGGTAATTGCCAATGACTGATGCAAATCGCAGCCGAACAGCTGACTGATATACATAATAATGTATAAAAATCTGGAGTGACTCAACTCGACTTTATGAACATTGAGTCATTAACAGTTTTGTAGATAAAGTAAAGAAAGAGGAGTTGTTAGACAAACAAGAGAGAGAAAACCATAATAGAGTATTTGAGTATTTTTCTCCATACATTACACGATGTTTTATTGAACGCTACTGAACTTTGAGCCCATAGATCCTAATGATAAAGAATTTTTCGTTGTGTCCCTGTGAAAACCTATAAATGCCAGATTCACCAAAATGCTTATAGTGAGTGCAACAGTGATTTATAATATTCATATAAATTTTCAGCTCCATTGAATGGGGCGTTTAGACGCTATCGCACTTTTAAAAATTGGGTTCCATAGGCCATAATGATAAAGAATTTTTCTTTGTGTCCCTGTAAAAAACTATAAGTGCTAGATTCATCAAAATCGATAGGGTTCGTGCTACGGTGAGTTTCAAGATGCGTACCAACTTACAGCTCATTCGAATAAAGCGTTTAGACGCTAGCGTGTTCACTCACAGACATACACACACACATACATACATACATCATCGTAAAAATAGTGAAAACGGACTCAGGGGACCTCAAAACATATAGAAACACCAAAATCTCGAATTCGGATTTTTGACAGGATTACAATACTTTCCTTACATATGTATGTTCGGAAAGTAAAAAGTAGAAATTGTAACACACACACACATTTTAACATACATCTTAATACATGCATAAACACGTACGTGTTTTAAAATGAAATGCAGGTACATATTTTAAAATAAATCACACCCTCATTTTAATATATTACACACATATTTCAATTTTATCATACGGTATAGAGTATCATTTCTTGCTTTTTCTGTCATGCAATAATCTTAGTGTCGGTGGCCTTAAACTTAAATATGTGCCATAAAATTATTAATACATTAATTATCAATGAAACAAAAATTAAATGCTTATCACTAACTTACTGCTTATCACTAATTTTATTTATTTGTTTGCTGCGATAAAGGTTGGTTGAAGTTGAGTGACTTTTACGTCGTACTAGTGCACAAATTTTGATCCACCACGGAAGGGAACCCCCCCCCCCCTCTCTCCCCACGGAGAACACAGCATTACAGGCCCATGATTTATATTGTCTAATTTATGGAGTTTTATTTGATCACGTGGTATGATGGTGTTTTGATTCGGTTTGTGAGTCGGTACTGTGAATCGTTTCACAACGTTGTGAATCGAATCAAAATGTCATGAAACAATACTTTTCATCATTATGAAACATTTAAAACAAAATTTTAGAAAATAAATTCAAAAATAGAAAAATGTAGCAGGCTAATGAAGGCTTAACACGATGCAGCTATAAAAAGTAATTTTTGTGAACTGTACTGTAGTGATATTTACGCAGGCGCAGGCCGCATTTTTCGTTTTTTGAATTGGATATTTCGATAATATTTTTTCAAATTTTATTATTATTATTTTGTATTTGATTAGGATTATGGCTCTTAAAAACAAACATTAATGATAATGCACATGGAATTTAACAATTTTATATAAGTCAATTATTACAAATATAGGGAATACAGGGATGAGATTTTTCAGCTTTTCAGCTGATTTCAGCTTTTTTTGTACATTCAGTTTTTCAGCTTTTTTTTTATGTTTCCCCGGAATAATAGAAAAAAGTTTAAGTGTAAAAATAATAATAAAAATAAACACAAAGAAAGATCCGTTTCGATACAACAGAAAAAAGTATCGATACTCTGATTCGGGTCTCGAATCACCATCTTATCACATGATCAAAACATCGGCAACGGCAATAAGCAATGGGTGCCGTTTTGTAAAGCTTAGCCTTAAATTCAACTTTTAATACTGTTGTTATGCTTTAAATTCAAAGTATATGACTAAATTATTGCAGATAATTTATTTTATTTTATTTTGAACTCTCCACTACGTCAATATGAAAAGTTTCGACAATATTAAATTAAAGAAGTATTTTTTCACTTGCAAAATTCCTCACTTTCTAGATATGGAGTGGGGCTCTCCTTCACCGGGGGCATTCTATTGTTTTCCTGCCGGCAGTGGATAGAACTGCAGCCGGGCGTTATTAGTTATTACTGTTGCTAAATTGGTTTATCTTGCGCGGCGATTTTTAAACAAGATTTTCAAAAATAACTTCTACCGAGTCGACCGTCGATAGCTCAGTTGGCAGAGCGGTGGACTGTAGCGGCTGAAATTGCAGTAATCCATAGGTCGCTGGTTCGACTCCGGCTCGACGGAAACTTTTTTTTTTTTTTAATTTAAGTTCTTAAAAAAAAAAAAAAAAAAAAAAAAAAAAAAAAAAGAAAGAAAGAATTCTCAGTAATGATAATAAGTTAAAAGTGAAAACTAATCGGAAATAAATTATTATAATATGAATTTTTTATTTTCAATTTAATAATTCTAATTAACATAACTTTTTTTTTCTTTTTTTTAAATAAATAAAAACTAAGCAGTCAAATTACTTTTATGAATCGTAATAAGAAGATTTTTACTGAATAGAATTGGTGAAATGGGATGCAAGTTCTTCAAAATCTATTTTTTTTTTAAATTTACTTTTATTAAAGGTGGCAACATTTGTGTTTATTGTTCATAAAAGAGGACAATTTTTACTATCTCCTTACTCATGTGTAGTAGAGAAATTATTGTTTATTTAGGTCAAATTTTCAGAATTGTGTTTTCGATATATTTACACGTTTTGGAGATCCCTGAATTTGAAAAATCAGTTTTTAACTGCTGGTCAAGCTGTATAACTTAAAAACAGAAAAATGTAGGAAGTTATGAAGGCAAATTATATCTGCATCCTATGGATGTCATTTAAAATTTTTATTAATATCGAACAAACGGTTACTTTACAGTGGCATTCAAAAGAATTTAAAAATATGACAACTCTGTACGAAATTTCTTATTGATATAGTCTAATATCTTTAGATGTCATGGCACTAAACAAAATGAAATCAAATTGACATAATATTCTTTATTTGCACAGAAGCATGTATCGCATTTTTTCCTTCATTTACAGGAAAAGACAAAATAATTCGAATATCATTGTGCCATATACATGGATCGAGTTATATTTCAAGTTGAATCATTCTTTTTTCTTTCTTTTCTTTTTTCTGAGCTGAATTTAAGTACATTTGTTTAGTGTTTACATAAATTTTAAATAACATGCAGGACTACACAAAAGGAATCGAATAAATTTCAGAAAATGGTATAGCAGGCATTTTTTTTTTTTTTTTTTAGTAATTTGAAATAAACTTTAATAACAAGCTGGATTTTTTTTTACTTCCATTACCTGACTACCGTAGGTAATGGAAGTATTGTATTTGGTCAAAAAACTCGATGTCGAGATTTCGCCTGATTTACATGTTTTAAGGTCTCCTGAGTAGAAAAAAGTGGTTTTTGGCAATTGGTCAGTGTGTATGTGTGTGTGTATGTATGTATGTGCGGAATCTTCAGGCTATCCTATCTCCGAAACTAACAAAGAAACTACGAAACTTCAGAATTGAGACAGGTCTGGTGTACAGATGAATTTTCCAAATTTTGGTGGAAATTGGAAAACCAGAAGTGGGACATCGGAAACCGGAAGTGGGATCGTATGTCCGTATCTCAAAAACGGCTCAAACGATTTTCTTCAAATTTGCTACATAAACACTCTATCAGATTTCCTTTCGAATGATATAGTTGGTTATTTCAGGAAAATCGATAGGCGCCCTGTATAAATAGCTCAGTTTCAGGTATCACAAGTGCGTTTTTTTAAAAACAGCTCTACGGATTTTTTTCAAACTGGCCCTATTAACTCTCTTTTAAATATCCTTTTGTGTGTAATTATTGTTTTCCGGTCAATAATTGAGTATGCCAAGTTCTGGTAAAAGTTGGTATCTCAAAAACGGCTCTAACGATTTTCTTGAAAATTGTTACATAAACCCATTTTAGATGTCCTTTCTCATGCTTTACGTGGTTATTACAGGAAAATTAATAGTCACTCTGATCAAATGGATCAGTTTTAGATCTCGGAAATTGGTGTTTCAGAAAAAAAAAAAAAAAAAAAAGAACCTCTGCTCTTTTTTTTTTTTTAATCGCTATGTAAACTCTGTTTTATCACATTATCTCCAAAAAGTGCATATAATACGTGTAATAGTGGGTAATGGAAGTTGTGTAGTTGTTACACACCAGAATTTTTTTTTTTTTTTTTTTGTAATGAATTATGCTAGAATTCTCAAGTGGAGGGAGGAGGTAAATAGTCCTCCCACCATTCACACGCAGATATGTATCTCAAATAAAACTTATTTTGTTTATAGTACACTGGAACAGGGGTGCAGAATATGCCCGAACGCCCGAACGAGGTTCGGGGGAAATTTTGAATATTTTTTTTAAGAGAAAATAAAAATGTAAATCAAAAATAACAATTTGCTACTTTGAAGTGCTTATACACTAACAGCGATATTTTTATGATAGACTGTATATTTATTCTCTTAAAGATTTATTACATAGAACAAATGACTTTGTATAGCAAAGTAGATTTTTGCATTATTGAGGGATTTATACGGTGTTTGGGGGAAATTTCCGAGGTTTGAACATTTTCTGCATCCCTGCACTGGAAATGTTCAAATCTAGTATCTCATACTTTACACCTTAAATTGTAATAATTGTAATTAGCAATATAAGGTAAAAGAAAGTAGAGCGACTGTATCACTAGATTGCCTAAAATTAATAAATTAGTATTCCTTAAATATATTATTTGAATATCTTCAGTACTATCTCTTCACTTATAGTAAATAATTTTCAGACGTAACAAAAAAAAAAAAAAAATCGCTATTTGCAGTGAACACCTGTAATAGGGCGAAGGAACCTATTTTCGCCTATTCTGGGATATAATTTTACACAAAGGGAATAAAGAATTTCATTAATTTCTGGATCTTAATGAGTGTAGAGGTAATAGGAACAGAAGAAAAGTTGCATACTTTTTGACGTAGATTTTTTTTTTTTTTTTTGGTTCTTGTATATCTGATATGACTGCGTTTCATGGACGTTTTAAGGGCATTTTAATGTGCTTTCAAGGCAATGAATTTAACATATATCATTAAGATGCTTAAAAGCATAGTTTCTTTAGAAAATGACGTGCAAAGATTCAACAAAAAGGACAGCAGCCCCTCTCAGAAATGTTTTTTATTAAACAAATCCCAACAGAAATGTATCTTAGTATAAAAGTATTTATTTATATATAGAATATTAAAAAAATAAAAATGAACATCAAAAATGAGTAGTGCAAATGCGATATTAAGGCTCCTGATCTGTAGATATCCATTGGTGTGTCATTTTTGTTATGCTATATTGCCAATAGATAGCCTAAAATGTAGTGGTAAAAATCTTATATTTTGAGTATAATTTAAGGAAGCGATCGATAAACTACCATTAATGCGCGTTTTTTCTAACACGCCCAAAAAATTTTCAACTAAAATAATAATAATAGTAAAATAAAAATAGATAAAATACACTCGTTTGTTGTTGGTAATTCCAAATGTTCATAAGTATGTGAAACAGTTCTTATTCTTCTGCAAATCCATTCATGCCTGGGAAATAAATCTGTTTGTAGAAATTTCTCGCATCGAGAGAAAGAGAGAGGAGGAAAAAATTGCGAGAAAGAAAGAGTGTCTGTCTCCAGACTTATAAAAAAGAAAAGTAGGAGATTTTTTTTTTTTTTTTTTCCTGGAAATAAAAGGAGAGTTCCAAATTTTAATTTCATTTTTCTTACTAGAAAAATACATTTTGCGTACAACTGTTAATTTCACGGGAAAATCTATTATTTTGAAATTATTTTACAATTATTCAGAGAGAAGTAATTTTCATTTGTGAGGATTTTAAAACGAATGCGTTATCACTTATTTATAATTTTTTAAACTACTTAAGAAATATGTATCAGTGGTAGACGAGTCTCTAAAATTAAGAATAGTACACAAAATATCAATAAAAAGTCTTTAGTATGTTTAATACATGTTGAAAAAATCTAATTTAACATGTATATTTTCTGAAAATTATTTATGGAAAAAAATCTTTTACGTAACCGCAACACGACTTATCTTCTATTATATATATTATAAACTTCTTTTGAAGATGGCGCACCAGCGGCCGAGAGATTCTGCCTTCGAATCTACTAGACGTGAGGTGACTGGTTCGATCCCAGGTCGCGCTCGTCGACCTAGCCGATCGGTGGTTTCCGTGATTTTCTTTGAAACTTGCGTAAATACAAGCTAGGACCTCTTAGAAAGGCCCCCACTAAGAGCACTCCTACCCCAGGCTCTGGACCCTTATGCACAGTCAATGGACTTTATCCGTGTTACGTCATGAAACCCCCAACATGTGACCACTGCAGGGAAAATTGCAACATTATAATGTTTTTATTTGTATTGTATCGGGAAATTTTGTATTCTACAGAGAATTGTTTGTATTCTATGGGGAATGGAGAATAAGAAATCACATGGTGGGTATGATATAGTCTCGAACCCAAAAAACGGATATTGTCCATTGGCCTTAATCCTAACAACACCACCACCACCATCTTTTGAAGGTAATGTAAATAGAAGACATAACGTCAATCTAACTCATCAGAACGAATACCAATTTTTAACACGCTTTTATTAGCTTCACCTGTATGTGTGTTTGTATGTATAATGTATGTTTGTAACCGCTCTAGGAGCAAACAAAAAATATATATTGTAAAAAAAGACTTTCCCTACGTGAACGCTGTGACTGTGAAGTAAAGCTCAGCGCTACGAACCTAAAGGTCTAGCGTTCGAGCCCAGTCAGGGGAGATTTTTTAAAAATGGTTTTTGTTTAATTCTGAATTATTTTAATTAAAGATTTAAATGTATGTAAATATTAGGGTGTGTCACTCACACGATTTTCTCTTACCCTGCATTTTAATACTAAGATAGATATTTTGTGATTTTTAGTTCACATTTCTATAAAAGCGTGTTCTTTAATTTTTTAAAACTATAATATTATTCTATAGTAACCAACTAACGCGTGTACGTCATAAATGCATCTAAAAGAGATTTTATATAAAAAGTTCGAAAAACTTTGAAGAGCCGGTATTTTTTTCTTTCTTTTTCTTTTCTCTCTCTCTCTCTCTCTCTCTCTCTCTCTCTTCTTTTTTTTTTTTTTTTTTTTTTTTTGAGATCCTGGCTGATTTTCAGAGATGCAAAATTGACCTACCTTATAAAGACGCCTATCAATTTTCTTGTTATTATCTAACTAATGCATTAGAAAGGACACTTAAAAACAAGGTTTTATAGCAAATTTGAAGAAAAACATTAAAACGTTTTTGAGATAACGGCTGTAGGACTGAATAACTTGCAAAGTATTCAAAGTAAAATGTATAAATTCAATCTCTTTACCAGTATTACAAATGATATCTAAAAAACGGGTCGAACTTCCATATACGATGATTCATTCTTGAGATAATAATTAAACTGACTAACAAATTAACGAAATAACAAACAGAGTGACTAACCCGCAGATAAATACCGTATCAGTATTGTGATTTTTAGATTCCTCAGATCAAAAAGTGTAGAAACATAAAAAAAAAGGGGGGGGGGGAGTTGAAACTTACAGTAATTATAGATAATAAACGTAATAATAACCTATAATTTTTAAATGAAAATTAAATGTATACTTTTTAAAATATTGAAGTTTAAATGTCAAAATGTTTCACCTTAAAATGAAAATTTTTGAAAATATATGCATGTGATATATCATTTAAAAGCGTATATTATAAGCTTTCTAATGATATCAATTTTTTACCTCTATGTTAATTAGGGAACAAAATATGCACAAACCTTACGTTAGGATATTATGAAAATATTGATGGAAGGTTGCATTTTAGTTCTTAACTCAGCATCCATGGCCGTTCCATGTTGAAAATTTACAATAGGGTAGGTGCTCCAATGATTGGCATGCTCCAGTAGTTGACACATATCCCGAAATAATTAATAAATAAGAAAAATAATAAAATCATATATTTTACTTATAAGAATTTTAACATTTTATGTCAAACACTGGAGCATAGGGTGCTAATAACTGGGAAAATGAATCACTAGCAGTGTCAAACACTGGAACGTAAGGGCCAATTACCGATAAAATGAAAAACTGGCAGTGTCAATGACTGGAACATTAACTGGGTGTCAAATAAAGCTTCACACACACAAAAAAAAACTGTTATCAAATGTATATATTTTAACATATATGTGGTTCTGGATGACTTTCATACCCTATGTACTAACTTAAGATTTCTAAAAATATTTTCTGATGACTAAAACATTAAAAACATCAGAGATTGCTCTAAAAGTGTCAATCACTGGTGCACTTACCCTAATTATAGATAGATAATAAAAGTAAAAATAACATATAAGTTTTAAAGGAAAATTAAATGTGTACTTTTGAGATATTGAAGGTCAAAGGTTAAAATGTTAGACTTTAACATGACAAATTTTTAATATATATACATGTGATCAATCATTTGAAGGCCTGTATTATAAGCTTTAAGCTTTCTAATGATACCAATTTTTTATCTCTTACAAGGAAACATTCAAAAGGTGTCATCTTCAAAAAGTATTGAAAATAATATATGTGATTCTACTCTTCCTAAAACATCAGAAAATGAAAAAATTATCGGCTGAAATTCATTACAGCGACCACAAAAAATTATCAAAATTAAGCATATTTGGCAATTTCACACTGCTAGGCGATTGATTTTGAGTACTTGGTGGAAAAGCAAAACACGGTTCTGTTCGTACACGGCAATCTCGGTGCTAGCAAACGTATCGCCTAACAGCGCTAAATCGCCAAATATGCTTAATTTTGATCATTTTTTGTGGTCGCTGTAATTCATTTCAGCCGATAATGTTTTAATTTTCTGGTGTTTTATGAAGAGTAGAATCACATATATTTTTTTCAATACTTTTTGAAGATGACACCTTTTGAATGTTTCCTTGTAAGTTAATAAGAAAAGAAAATATGGCTACATATGTAGTAGAAGAATTTCGGAAATTCGCATTTTTTACCCATTCTTGCAGCCCTGTATATCAAAAACTAAAAGAGATAGGGACTTATTCATTGGTATACATTCATTACTCAGTAGAACAAATAAATGAGCCCAATTTCATAAAAATATGAGGGGGGGGGGGGTCAGGTTTTTAGCTGTGTTGCTTTAACATGAAATGACTCTAATATAAAAATGCTTTAGAAAAAATGTTCCTCGCTCTCCTCTAACAATTAAGGTAACCTTGTTATATTTCATCTTACAGGGAAACTAGGCTTTAAGATTAAAAATAAATAAATAAATTTAGGCTTCTTCCATTCCTATAAATGGGATGACTAAAACTAAACATTTCTTACATTTGAATAGTCTGCATGAAAACATACAAACTGCACCCTATATTTTATGAAGGAACACGAAAATGCAACATGTTTAAGAATTTAAAGCGGGAAAATATCAGATAGGGGAATATTAGAAATTTCATTAAAATGATCCAAAGTCCGAGTAAAGCATTTAATTGAAACCGACAGCCACGCTCTAAAATAGAATTAAACTCTTACGAAACAGTTCGAGAAAATGGGAACGTATTTAGGAAAAGGGACTCTATTGGGAAGAGGGTTTAATTGTAATCTCATCGATTCTGTCTTTAGTTCGGATGCCTACATGGGTTCGACATGCTTTTAAAATATCGATGTTTAGGGTAATAAAATAGATGAAACTGTTTGCAAGTTAAGACGTTTTAAAACAAGACTCAAAAATTTGAACAGTTCCATTCTTCGAAGAAATGCGTATTTTGTAACCTCTATTTAAAATAAATAAAATATATTTAAAATTCACAAATATAATATTATTATAACACAGAAATATTAAAAATAATCTGGTATGTCACTCACATGACTTTCTCTTGTCCTGAAATTTAATACTATAAATATATTTTGTATATTAAAAGGTAACATAATGAGTACTGTTATGTAAACCTATGTTAAAACAATTCAAATTAGGCTTCGGAGGAGTTTTACATGATAATTAATTCTGTATGAGGGGGGCTACCGCTCCCTTCAACCCCCCATTTCATTACTACACCTATATTTATATAGAATTTAAATCTGTTATATTAAACACATATAAACACATACATACGTACATACAGTGTGGCCCGCCTGAATAAAACAAATTTCCAATGTGGCCCACCTGAATAAAATAAATTTCCAGTGCGGCCCGCCAAGTGTTTCGGGTTGGACAGGCCTGATAAAGAATTTATGCTCATTTTATTTTGTTTAGCTTAGCCTATGGATGTTAAACTTTATCTACAAACAATTTCATCCACAGTTGTAATTTACTTGAATTCGCTTGGATGTCCATGTACACGAACCATCTGCTCGATCTCAATGAGAAACTCAGTGTATCATCCCTAAATGATACAGATTTAGAATGCAGAGTTTGGACTTTCTGCTACTATTTGTTCTTGGTATACGTTGGTAACAGATATACACACAGACCAACTGTTAAAAACGTATTTTTCGTATTCGGGAGACATAAAAACGTGAAAATATAACAAAAACTCCATTTCAAAAATCTGACCTAAAAACAATTCTTTCTCTAACATATATGGGTAATATAAAGTAAAAATTGACATCTTAGTAATGAGTGAGGTGATTGATGTAACAAAATAGCCAGTAGATGAAGAATTTTATATATAAACACTGTACATTGCAGAAATACGCAACCAGTGTTTTGACTCGACTAATAAAACACAAACTTTTACCAGTCAAAATAATGCAGAAATGAGGACAGCGCGGACGCATTGGGTCGTGTTTAATGTCATCAAATATATTTCAAAAGATGTATCCCCTATGTATTTCTTTTCTATGCCCCTGTTAAACACGCTATAAACATCATTTTTAATAGAAAATACCCTGTAGTACATCTTACTTTCAGTAAGATGTATAATTTTACAAGAAAATTCAGACTTCCAACAGTTGGATGCAAACAAGCAGGAAGACAGATAAAACAAGATTATAAACGTGTTTTAATAACAACGAAAAAATAATCTGGAGTGACTCCACTCGACTTTCCGAACATTGAGTAATTTCCAGTTTTGTATATAAAGTAAAGAAAGAGGAGTTGTTAAAAAAACAAAAGAGAGAAAACCATAATAGAGTGCTTGAGTATTTTTATCCCTATATTACACGATGTTTTATTGAACGCTACTGAACTTTGAGCCCATAGATCATAATGATAAAGAATTTTTCGTCGTGTCCCTGTAAAAGCCTATAAATGCCAGATTCACCAAAATGCTTACAGTTTTTATACAGGGATTTATAATATTCATATAAATTTTCAGTCCAATTGAATAAGTCGTTTAGACGCTGTCGCGCTTTTAAAAATTGGGTCCCATAGGCCATAATGATAAAGAATTTTTCCTGGTGTCCCTGTAAAAAAACTGTAAATGCTAAATTCACCAAAATCTATATGGTTGGTGAAACTGTGACCTATAATATGTGTACAAATTTTTTGCTCAGATTAATAAGGGGTTTAGACGCTATCACACTTTTAAAAATTTGGCCCCATAGGCCATAACGATAAAGAATTTTTCTTTGTGCCCCTGTAAAAAAACTGTAAGTGCTAAATTCACTAAAATCTATACAGTTGGTACAACTGTGACCTATAACATGTGTACAATTTTTTTGCTCAGATTAATAAAGCATTTAGACGCTATCGCACTTTTAAAAATTTGGCCCCATAGGCCATAATGATAAAGAATTTTTCCTGGTGTCCCTGTAAAAAAAACTACAAGTGCTAGATTCACCAGAAATCAATATGGTTCGTACTAGGGTGACTTACAATATAGGTACCCACTTTCAGCTTATTCGAACAAAGCGTTTAGATGCTAGCGTGTTCACTCACACACATACATACACACACATACATCATCGTAAAAAATTCAGGGACCTCGAAACGTATAGAAACATCAAAATCTCAAATTCGGATTTTTGACATGATTACAATACTTTCCTCACTATAGTGTACGGAAAGTAATATTTTTGTTGAAAATCGTAAAAGAAAAATTGAAATTTGTTTTCCTTTTATAATCCCAGCAATAAATAAATAAATAAAATCAGAGGTGTGCAGAGGGAAGAAGAGAGTTCAAAAAAGGGGAGCGAGTGAAATACATTCCTTCCCCCATTATAAAGGTTGCTGAAGGAAAAGATATCTCTAAAGGATGCTAAAGTGCACTCTCATGTTTTCGCGTCTTACCGCGAAGAAAGTAAAATGGTATTTGTACACCCTCACAAAGCAGTAAACAGATAAAAATATCCAAACTCAATTTCAGTTTAAAAAATCTCAGAGAAAAGCTCAGTAGAATAATCTACATTTTTCAATAGACTTTTTTTTTCTCTTTGACTTCCTTTTACGAAGAAAATTTCTAACATCCGTAGCAACCATAAGCAATTGATGAGTAGAATAAGTGTAGGTGGACTCTGCTCAGTTAGTTCCCCATCCTATATATGTTCTCATACATTTCTAGTGCGAGACATACTATAATCATGTTAAAAGAAATGAATTTGACCAAAGCTTGATACAGTGACAGAATGAAATCCCCGACTAATAGGCTATCCACCGTTCACTTCCATATATTTATCTTATTCTAATCTATTAATTTATTTTATCAGGGTCAATTCCGTTGTTTAGTTTTCATGCTACTGTTTCCAATGCAATAATCGTCAAAATTCATATTTATATGAAAAATTTACGATTTCGATATGTTGATAAAATCGTAAATTACGAATGATTTACGAAATTTTCCTATTTGAATATTTGTATTCAATCATGTTCAAACCAATATCATAAATGTAATTTTGAAGTTTTCTAATGTATTTAGGATCCTCAAAATGGAAGTTTATGCTCCATTTTGCCTTATTCTGACATGTTAAGTAAAGCGTAAATTCCAAATAACTTACGAATTTTTTAAATTGAAAAAATCATAGTCTATGGTATTCATGCCAGTATCCTAAATAACATTTCGAAAGGGGTTTGACATCTTTACAATTACAACTGATGCTTTGATTCTATGTAAATACGAAAAATAAAAATAGTTGTAATTAAGTAGTTGTCAGTATTAGTCAGCGGAGGATATAGTACCTTGCGAGACATAATTTGTTCATTATTTCATATTTTTTACGACTCTTCATAAGTCAATACATATGGCCTATTTTAAAGAGATTTCTTTACAATACCTAATATAATGTACTAACTTTTAAAAAATATGATTCAATTAAAACATTTCAATGCATATATATTTTTAACCCTTTCTATCCCACCGGGACGTTAAAGTCCCATCAAAAAAATTCCTCAATACAGCCTAAATTTACTACAGAATTTCATTGGAACTTCAAAGTCCCTATAGTTTAAGCTTTATCTATAGTTAAGCTATAGTTTAAGTTAAATTTAATTTGAGATGCTTTTCATGCAGCAAAGAAATATAATAAAAAAGTTTCAAACTATTTTTCCAAATATAAGGTAATTTGGGATATAAAGGGTTAAGTAAATTAACTGTTTGAAATATTTTTAATTTTATTTTTTAATGTTTGTAATTTGTATTTTAATTCATTACAATATGTATTTCTTCCAAAATTTTGATATTTTTATTTATTGAAAAGATATGAATTTAAATGGCATCAGTGGTTATATTAAACATAAATAAACACCTCTCAGTTCCTTTGTTAGCTATATATTAATTCGTACTGTGCTATTACTCCTATTTAAAAAAAACTATTTATATATATTACCTTTAAAATTAATTTATGACTAAAAATAAGATTTATTGTTTTATGGAAAGAAAAAAATTGGGAATAAAAGGGTTAAAAAACAGGAAATATAAGCACCAAAATAAAAGTTATTCATTTCACTTACCGTCTGTTCCCGCATGTTTTCTTAAATATTACATTCTAGAGACCCAACTTTAACATCAAACTGAAGCTAAATAAAACCTTTACTCTGTAAACCTCACAGTTTACGGATATAGAATATTTCTATAGTTAAAAAAAAAAAAAAAAGTGAAAATTTTATTTTTTACAAATTTTAGATTTTTGTTCGTTGTCTATCAAAATGCAATGATCTATTTAACATAATTGAGCTTTACAGAATAAAGATCTATGAACAGTATATGAATGCAAAGTTTGGTGTCTCTAGAATCATAACTTTTTTCTAATCTTGCGGAAAAGTGCAAAAACTAGAAACTGAGAAAATCAAGTTTAAAGATTTAATTTTTAATATGAATCATAATATAAAATAAACATAGCTTAAAATGCTCCTGTTTCATAAGTTGGCCCTTCTAGTTCAGTAAATGCTCATGCATGGCTTTTTTCTTTTCTCCTCTTAATAGCCCTATGGGCTACTCTAGTGTGCAAAATCTCGATCTTTTCTTATACACACATAGTTGTTTTGAAGAAGTTACAGAAAAATGCCCTAGAAGTCCAAGCGCTCCCACAATATTTATACGCCCAATCGTTCCCTTATTTAACATAACTACTATTTCGTTTATAGCAATATCTACAATTGTTTTGGAAGATGACGAAGTTTCCATTTTGAGTTTTTCCACTGACACATTTTTTCAACGGTTTTATAGAAGGACAGTTCAGCAAATATAAGCTTAATTTCATCCATTATGGCTGCTTGTATAATATTTGTATGCCTGAAAGTAAATACGTTATCTGCAGCCAACTGCTTTTTGCTATTTGGATTCATAGCTGAGCTGACGTTTCACATTTTTTATTGCTATTAGCGTACTTTTCATCCGATTTCAATGTGGTTTGCGTTAAAATGTTCCAAACATTCCATATTATTTTTTAAAAATATTTTTGAAACATCATTTTTTCTAATGTTCAACGGTACTATCTGCCCCCCCCCTCCCCCCCAAGGCATCATGCTGAATTTGATTTCGAAAGATCATTTATTAAGGCCTAGGCCATTTATATTTATTTCAATTAAATGGATAAATAAATATATAATATATATTTTAATAAACTAACTATTTTATTGGAATTTAAGGGGTAATCGACTACTACGTATCTAAAACATTATCAATGCTAGTATATGAAACAATTTAGTCAACTATTGATTTTTTTTTTTTTTTTTTTTTTTACAATTGACCATTATTAAATGTGTGAACAACTCACTATAAGTTTTCGCGGCGAATTTCTGAACTTGTGAAGTTTCTAGCGTTTGACTTTGATAATGCGTGTGGATCCGATTTCCGATTGCTTAGGCAGTGATGCCAGATGGTCGAAAATTATTTCCCCAAATCAGGGTTTTTTTTGTTCGAAAAAATCCCCAAGTTGATTTCTACTAAAAAGATAAAAAAAAAAATATCAAGCAGATTTTTCTATGATTTAAGCTCAGATTTTCCCCCAAATGAAGGCAATTAAAAAAAAAAAAATCCCCAAATAACAATAAAGCTATTGAAAGTCTCTAGTCGTAGGGATAAATCATTACATTGCCAACATTGACAGAAAGTTGAAGAACTCCCCAGATTTGTCCCCAAAAATTTTAGAATTCCCCAAAAAAGTCCCCACAAACATTTGGTCCCCAAAATTGTCCCCAAAAGCCTCAAAAATACCCAAAATGGGGACAAAATTCCCAATCTGGCATCACTGTGCTTAGGTGATTCAAGAAAGAGATGAGTCATTTTTTTTTTTATAAAGTCGTACAAGTTAGAATTACTTTTATGAAGGGATGGTGTTGATTAGTAAGTCGGATAATTAACAGTACATTAGTATATTTCATATATTTACATTTTAAATAAATGTAAGTATTTATTTTACCATGTTTTTATTAACTTCGATTCTTGTTTGTTTGTTTGTCCGTTACAAATCTTGCAATCGATTTTTAAATAAATTCCCTACTAGCTAGACATTTGAAACATTCAGAATACTTTTATTAACTTCGATTCTTATTTGTTTGTCCGGTACAAATCTTGCAATCGATTTTTAACTTCTCTACTAGCCACACATTTGAAACTTTCAGAATAGCTCGGAACCCGATGACAACACAATACTTCGAAACCCGATTTTCGAATTTTTGATTAGTTTTCTTTTAATTAATTAAAATGTGAAAATCATAACCTCCTAATAGCTTTAAAAATAGGCATTAAAATATTAGCTATAATTTAATGGTTGAAAAAAAAAAAAAAAAAAAAAAAAATACGAGCTTATTTTCTTTCGACATAAAAATTAATACATTTAATTAAACGTGAACGTTAAAAAATTGTAAAAAATGATGTTTCTCACAAAAATGGACGTCATGATCACTTTAAAAATTTTATACGCATTGATGAAGTGCTAATGTAGTCCTATAGCTATGATTCAACAGAGAATTTAAAAACATGGTATATAAAAAGTTTTTTTATCTTATAATTATTTACCAATAGCTTTTAATTTAAGCAATTTTTAAAGTGTAAATTTGAATTGGTCAATTTCTGGCATGAATAGGGTCATTGGTAGAGGGTCAATGACTAGCAAGATCTCATTTTGAAACTTATTCAGAATAACATAATTTGTAGAAAAGAGATCAAATAAATGTTTATTAGTTATTAATCCTTAGAATATTAATCAGTGTTTACGAAAACTTCTAAGAATGTTGTAATTATTATAGTAGAAAATTCAATAAAACTTTAAGATATATCCATTAAATAGTCAATTAGTGGGCAGGTAAATCGTTCTTGTATTTCTAAAATAGATAAACATGTAACTATGTAAGTTTTGTTTCGATACAGTATCTTTTCATAGGGCGACTGCCAACTGCCCTCGCTTATCTCCCCCCCCCCCATTCTGAAAAAATATCAACTGCCCCCTCGGACATGCAAACACCTCAGGCTACCTGAAATCCCTGTTACGAATTTGGATCCTTCCTCTTAAAGTAATGAAATAGAAATCGAAAAATATATTGGTAAAAACATATTTTCCCCCCAAGTTTATTTTTATTGGTACTTACGTATTATATGAAAGCGAATGAAATAAATAATCAGCAAAGATCGTCAAATTTTATAATAATGAATGATACGGTAAATTTATGTTCAATAAATGTTTATATCTTTTTTTTTAATTTACGGTATATTATTACATGTACCAGCAGTATTGTATAATACCAGCACAATGATATTTACATGTGCCAATAAATTTAATGGTTCCTGGTTGTGCCTGAATCTCAAAACGCAGAAAACTCTGTTCTGCAGCAGTCCATATCATGCATCACGCATGTATGTATGCTCCGCGTATATAAAAACAAAACAAGAAAAAAAAAAAAAAAAAAAGTAATAAGAAGAACATTAATAATGGTAACCGCTACCTTTCTATGCATGAATCTCAAAACGCACAAAACTCGAATCTGCAGAAAAAACTATCACGCACATATAAAAACTTCGTGCACATGAAAACAAAACAAAACAAACCTCTCTAAACGCACAAAACTCGGTTTCGGAGCAATTACTATCACACATATAATGTAGGTGCTCCAGTAATTGACATATATCCCGAAATAATTAATAAATAAGAAAAATAATAAAATCATTTATTTTACATGTAAGAATTTTAACATTTTATGTCAAACACTGGAGCATAGGGTGCTAATAACTGGTAAAATGAATCGCTAGCAGTGTCAAACACTGGAACGTAAGGTGCCAATTACTGGTAAAATGAAAAACTGGCAGGATCAATTACGGGAATATTGAGTGGATGTAAAATAAAAATTCATAATATATATGTATATGTATATTATCAAATGTATATATTTTAGCATATATGTGGTTCTGAATGTCTTTCATGCCATATGTACTAACTTAAGATTTCTAAAAATATTTTCTGATGACTAGAACATTAAAAACATCAGAGATTGCTCTAAAATTGCAAACACTGGTGCACTTAACCTAGTGCGCTTCGCGCACATGGAAAAAAGAAAGTCACTGGGTGCCGCTATCTTACTGTTCATGAATTTTAATGCGCACAAAACTCGGTCTGGCAACAATCATTATCAAGCATGCATGTACCGTCGGTAACAAAAGTGTCCGAACACTAGCAAAAATTCCTATGTAAAAAAAGCATACTTCATACGGCTTTGTTAAATAAATCGTTATCGAATCATGTTCTTACACTTACTAAGAACAGGATTCGACAAGGATCTATTTAGCAAAACCGTATTAAGCGTACTTTTTTTATATAGGAATTATTGCTAGTGTTCGGACACTTTTGTTACCGACTGTATGCTTCGTGCGCATTTAAAAAAAAAAAAAAAAAAAAAAAAAAAAATTCCACTGTCTGCCGTTACAATGCTGCGCTTGACTTTCAAAGCGCAGAAAACTCGGTTTCACAGCAATCGCTATCAGGGTCGTACGTACGCCTAACACACATAAAAAAAGAAAAGAAAAAAAAATGGATATATTCTACTTCGATGTTTGGCCCTCTGTGGCCGAGTGGTTATACATGTCCCCCACCACACTGCTAATCGCCTTCGAGCGTAGGAGAGCGGGTTCGATTCCCGTTCTGGCCCTGGGTGTTTTTCCAATTCTTCGTACTGAAATTCTGTCATGTGCTATCTGTCTTTATCTGACGAAGAATTTACAAGCGGACTACGAGTCAATCATACAAATCTGATGTAGTATATGTCTGTTTGTTTACAAACAAACAAACAAACAACTTCGATGTGCATGAAATTACGGTACTTATTGTTTGTTTTCGTTAGCTGTGACCCTGCTCACGTATGCGCATGCGTGAGGTCTGCATTGATTTTGTTAAAATAGGGTAGAAGCGTAGAAGATGAGAGAATGTTTACATTTTACGAGTGAGAGATAAGTTGCGGTTTCTTTTTTCTTCTTTTCAGGACATTATTGAATTTTGAGGCGATACTTCTTCGTTATATTCGTATAAAGGCAAAATGCTGATTTTTCCCCCTTGTAATTTTTAAATAAGTGTAGAAGATCAGTTTTATTCTTCGATGCAAAATAAAATCCGTAAACTTAAAAGTAAATGCCTGTTTTCTTTCTTCTTCTTCTTCTTTTTTTTTTTTTTTTTCAGTTAAAATTATTTTTATTTGCTTACTTGATCTCTAAATTCGTACTATATCTGTCATACCTGAACACTTGTTTCATGCACTGATTATAGTAGTAAATTAATTAAAAATGACTTAAATTAGGTAAAATTTACATAATTCATTAATAAAAGAAGAGAAAAAGAACAACGTTTACAGTAGACTTTACCTGTAGTAAAAGTAATATATTTTTTTCTTTTAAATTATACTGCTAAAATAAAAATACCATATTTTTGGATCTCTATTTTACAGAAATTTACAGAAAATCGTATTTAAATCAAATCATTAGATTTTTTTATCATGATTATTTTACACCTTTTATTTTAAATAACTTTAAATTCGCGTAAAAAGGTAAAATAAATATTGAAGACTCATAAAAAGAAAACGAACACGTGTAGAACGAAAAGCGCATTTGGCTAAGTGCCCATCTCATTCAACGCATCACCCCTTTTCCGAGTAGGATCGTTCCGCGAGAGGTAGACATGGTTTACGAAAACGGACAGTACGTATTATCCGTGAGTACAATTCATCTTAATTAATTATAAATCCTCAATATAAAAATTATAAAAATAAAAAGTACTCTTAACAATAACTATAAATTTTGTGTATCATTTATATTTGTATTAATATAAATTTGGGTGATCTTTGGCGATCATTCACTGGCATGCGGATAATATGCAAGTACCTCTTAATTAATTAATTTCATTTATATGTGAAAAAGGAATTATTGAGTTTAATTATCAAAAACATCTATATTCAATATTAAAATATTCTTTTCTTAAATAATGGCAATTTATATATTTTTTAGCTTTTCGTAACACATCCAACATATTTTTAAAATATTCCCTTTTGTTATAAAGATAGATGAAATATACTAATAAAAGTTAGATCCACTCCAGCTGGGGCAATTGGTATAATTCCAGTAACAAACTTAATGGGTTCTTCCTATTCAGAGCAAAGGGGTGGTCAGATAGAAACTCCCATGAAAGTTGATAAAAGGGGGCTTTATAATAACAAGGGCAGTTGGTTCATTTCGAGGGCAGTTGGTTCATTTCGAGGGCAGTTGGACAACCCCCTCCCCCCTTTTTTTCATAAACATATACTACTATAATAGATTTCAGAATATTCAAGATAATAAAATCGCGTATCTTTCAAAAATTACTTAATTTTCCAAGATAAAATGAAGCTTTTGAAACTTTCCATTTTCATAATTATATTTGAAAGAGGAAAGGAAACTGCACTCGCCCTTTTTCGATTCAATCCATGGGAACTTATCGTTGCTGCACTGTTAAAAATTTCTGTAAATTTAATGTAAATATTTATCCAGAGTCTCTGTAAATTTACAGTCATTCTTAGTTAAAAGTGAATAGTCGAGATTCTCCATCTTTATTCTGTATTTTTACGTAATTTTATTATTTAATTTTTTTCATTAAAATAAAAAAATGACTGTTTCTACTTTAGAAAAAACATTCTAAGTCCGAAATATATTCTCACCAATAATTAATTAAATGAATATCAGTTATTAAAATGAATGTATAAAATAAGTTTTTTAGCACTTCCGTTTATTTTTCTCTGTAATTTTACGTAAGATTTAAGATAATAGATTACACAGAGTTTTCTGTTGAAATTTTTAACAGTGTGAAGAGAAACTCGGGAAAACATTTTCAGACACGCCATTTTCTCTTCTTAAGGAGATGACCCCTCTATACCTTTCTGTATTTTATGGCAAGCGTCGCACGATTTTTAATCCCTCTCTTACAAAAATTAAATTCAAAATAGAATATTCGTTTGATTCATTAATAAATAAAGACGAAGCAGAAAATTTTCAGGATTCATTCGTAACAGTAAAACGAATTTATTTTAAAAACCCATTCAGTCTGCTCGTCACTGCAATTAAATGCTGAGAGAAAATA
Source organism: Salticus scenicus (assembly GCA_963930645.1). Classification (NCBI taxonomy): domain Eukaryota; kingdom Metazoa; phylum Arthropoda; class Arachnida; order Araneae; family Salticidae; genus Salticus; species Salticus scenicus. The sequence goes on along the minus strand of OZ005649.1, from coordinate 401,753,704 downwards.
TAATAAGAAAGACACCCCCCCCCCCCCCCTCTCCCGTCTTATACACAATTTTTTGAAGAAATAAAAGTTCTCGAGCATGCAAAGCGAATGCCGAGTTTTATATAAACGTCATCTGCTGTTATATATATATATACACACATACTTATACATTTAGTTTTGTGTGTTATTGATTTATTTAACCCCGTCAGTGCACGGGTGGGAAAAAGACACAATTTTCTTTCAATATTTGAGGGGTTATAATACAACACCCACAAAATAAAATCGCACAATAAAAAAATACGAAGTATAAATTTTACGTTTCTTATATATTTTTTTTTTTTTACAGAATATTTATAATGTTTCTCTTACACTGCATTCTAGTAAATAAAATGGGTCTCACAGACCCAACCCGTGTACTGGCGGGTTAAAATTAAGTATGCACTCATTATCTTCATTTCTAGAGACTCCTACTATCATTGTTAGCGAATTATAATCTTACAATGCTTATGCAATAACTGAAAAGGAAAGATTGATTCTTCAGAAACGCGTCTTGCTTTTCACAATACTTTGAAATCACCAAAATCCGAGCCATAAAATATCGTACCCGTCTAGAGAAGTGAAACAATAGCAATTTTGAATTTACGCCATTGAAAAATCTTTATGAAGGGCCTCCACGTTCGCTAAAAGCATCCCATCTCTATCTCGCAGTAGATCCACCCGAGAGACATTAGTGGTCAGTTTTATTATATGCTTTTTTAGTTGATTTTTTTTTTTTAAGTATTGCATTTTGGAGTTGTCTCTTTTTTTTTTTTTTTTTTTTTTTTTTTTTTAAACCGGGTGTGTTATGTTAGCGTTTTAAAATATTGGTCTATAAAAATATATCATATTAAATACAATGATATGTTTAATTTACTATGGAAAGAAGTAAGTGTCAAAACAACTTTTAAATGTGTTTTTATCAAAAGAAGTATTTATTTCAGAGCACACCTTTGATATCGATTACTGAATCGCAATTTTACATGATAACTTTTAAACGTTATAGTGAAAATTAACTAAGTGCATTCACTTTTGTTTCATCTTCATTTAGATTTTAACCCGATCAGGTTATCGTGGGTCATTGGAGACGGAGCCATTTTTCTTTTATTTTCATCCCTTAGAAGTCACATATAGAAGAAATATCTATCCATCGTGTTCATGATTTTTCCCGTAAAAATACTATTCTTAAATTTTATTATACAATTTGAATTTTTCAGATATCTTAATTTGTTTAAAAGTTATGAATTTTTTTACTAAATTCGTGCTTTTTATGGAAATACGTGCATTTCTGAAGAAAAATAAATTATTTTTTTTAATTATTTTTTTCAGTATTCATTGTTTACCTTTCAAGTAAAAGTATTCAAGAGTGTTCAAGAATTTTATCAGATTTGTTTCATTAGAAATAACGTGTTCTAACATTGCTCGGGTCTTCAGCGACCCATAATAAACTGACATGGTGCCGAAAAAATCCTGATCGAGTTAAAACACAATTTAAGTTTTAAAAAAATTTAAATTCGCAAGAAATTTAAACATTCAAACGTACAAACATTTCTTTAAAACGCAATGCATGGATGAATCTATAAAGTAGTTCACAAATGGGTTACGGATATATTTCTAAGCTATAATGACGAAAAACTGAGAAAATAATTTAATATGGAATATTTCTGCAATTTTCACACAAAAAAAAGTATAAATATATTTTTTAATTTATTCTGTATTCAATAGAAGAAAGTGTTGGGTTCGCAAAAATTTTCGACCCCGAGTTTTTGACCGATTTACGCGTTTTGAGAGAAGCAAAACACGATTTGACCCTTTTTAGAAAATGTCTGTCTCTGTGTGTGTGACAAAATTTCGTGTCAACTGTGACACGGGAATTACAGAATTTCATAAAAATTTGAAATGTAGTTGTACCTTGACATAAATGAGTGCCTATCAACTTTTGGTAAAAAATCATACAACAGGTGGCGTTGCCATCCCGCTTTTTCTAAATTTTTAACATGATGGTTTAGGACAAAATTTCATATAAATGTACATAAAGAGAATTATTTTTTAATAGTCATTATGAAATTAAAATTATTTAAAATAGTGATAGTCAACTGGAAAAATTTTTGAGCATGTAGGGCCATCGCTTTCCCCCATGTGGGGAAGTCCCCCCCCCCCCCGAAGGGGGCAAATTTTCTCTGTGTTCTTTCAGAAGAGCTCCTCAATGCCTTTAAAACGAATGGTTGAAACATCGATCTGCGATAATTTAAAATAAAACAGAGAATAAAATTGACTTTTTATTCTCTGTGTTATACTTCTTTTATTTAGTGTTATACTTCTCTAAAAGATAAATCTCCTGCATTTATCATGGAAGATAATTTAATCAATAATAATTTTGATAAATTATTTTTAATGAGTGAATTTGTATAGGAAAATATAGAAGAAAGTCATTTGGTGGTTACAGCATAGACATCATCACACTAGTTTAAATTTAAATTGGTTTAAAGAAATTTAAATTTATTTAATATTGTTGCATATCACTGCCTATATATACAAACATTTCGTAGCTATACCAGAATAATTTAGAAAATAGTTTTATAACGTTTACATTTTGTTTAAATTTTAAGAGTGCTTCTAAAAACTAAAGTGTTTTAGTTTTTTAAAAAAAATAATAATTATAAGATTAAAAAAAAAAAAAAAAACTTTTTATATACCATGTTTTAAATTATCTGATGAATCATAGAGCTCTTATCAATGTGCATAAAATTTTTAAAGTGATAATGACGTCCATTTTTGTGAGATGTATCATTTATTTTTATAATTTTTAATGTTCACGTTTAATTAAATGTATTTATTTTTATGTCGAAAGGAAATGAACTTTTAAATTTTTTCTGGCAACCATTAAATTATAGCTAATATTTTAATGGCTATATTAACGCTATTAGGATGTTATTATTTTCATATTTTAATTAATTATAAGAAAATTAATCAAAAATTCGAAAATCGGACTTCGAAGAATTCTGTTGTCACCGTGTTCTGAGCAATCCTGAAAGTTTCAAATTTCTAGCTAGTCGGGAAGTGAGTTAAAAATCGATTGCAAGATTTGTACAAGGTATATATAGGGAGAGTGTGAACTAATAGTAGGAACTGAATAACATCCATCCTATGGTTGCGATTCACTAAATGAATTTCCCTTTCGACACACATTTGGAAAGTGATACCTATTCAATCACGCCGATTTTTCTTTCTCGATCGAAAATTAAAATTCCTCCAGAATACTTGTTTGTTAATTGGACTCATCAATGGAAGATAAGTTTTCTTATCCTGCAATCATTTTCGAATGGAAAACGAGTCTATTTTTAGAACTGTCCCGTTACTCTCTCTCCGAATGAAGAGAAAGGTAGGAGGTGCGGTGCTTGCTCATTAGAGCGAATTCTTTTGCCAAGGTCTCGCAGGAAAAAACATCACACAGGGATGCATGCAAATGGGGAACACAGTGGTTTTACTTCACTCCGAGCATGTAAAATGTACATGAATGGAAGTTCAAAAGAGAAGAAGAGAGAGAGCAATTTTCTACAAGTTAAAAACTAGTATGTTCTGGCCACCACAAAACCTTCTTCTATATTTTCCGAGGCAAATTCGCTCAGCACAAATTATTTATTAATTTTATTTATTTATTAAAATTATTTTCTCATAGATATAGTAATAAGACATAGATATAGTAATATAGTATACAGTACAGTAGTATAGTTACTAGTTAGTATAGTTAGTTAGTAGTTAGTAGTAGTACAGTATAGTAGTTATAGTAGTATAGTAATATAGTATAATATAGTTTTCTCATAGATATAGTAATAAGACATAGATTGATCATGGAGGGGGGGGGAGGAAAGTGATGCCTTTTTTCTCGGGAAAAGTCACTCTAATGGCTGCCTTTCCTCGAATAAATTACACACAGAAACGCACACGGATAATTTAGTAAATAAAATTTATGAATAATTTATTTACTAAAGGTGAATGAAATGTTGTTTCAAATTCATTTTTCTTTTTTTCAATACCACTTAATGGCTGATTTTAGAACTTTTTTCCGGCATCAAAAATGTTTGCTCGATAACATGGGGATGATAGATCTATATATATTACTATATATATGGATTTTTTATGAGTTGAGGAGTGTGGATTGAACGTCGCACTGTAGTTGTGCTTAGGCAATTGGCAACGGTCCGGGATTCACGCCTGGGGAGGATCTAGAGACATGGCATCGCAATTTCGATTTTCCACGAAGGGTATGGCTTCCCCACTTCAGTAACCCCCAGAGGTATTAATTTCGGAACATGTAGGACATTGCAGCCAGAGCAGATTTTGCGTGCAGGATATATAGTCTATGATAAGAGCAGGCGATTTTCATCTCAGAGATGTATAATACTAAATGTCCAAAGAAAGTCCATTTTATACCGACATCTGAGAAAGTGATTTTCATTTTTTCTTCATCTTCTACTATTATTTTTCTCACATAACAGTTAGTAACCCTAAGTAACTTTATAACTTTTTTTTTTCACAGTTATTTCATGAATTATCATTCTTTTACCATCTTTTAGTTAAATTATGCTTTTTTCAACATGTTATCTTCAGTACATATATGTATTTATATTAAATGAAAAAAAAAATCAATAACTTTGGTTTTAAATTATCACAGATCTGGCATTGACGAGCTCTTTTGAAATATATATACATAGTGAAAATTGACATCCCCTGGTGCGGAGGGTTAAAACGATGCTCTTACACATGCGAAAAGTTTTCCTAGATAACTACTTCTATTATAAGTAATTTTTTTTCTTAATTTTATAATGATTCATTTCTCTCATCGTGAACTTTGATACAGTTTTTTTTTTTCTTTTTTTTCCTATACTGCCGTATTAAAAATTTCGGAAGAACGGGATCGCAACTCCACCTGTCAGGCGACTTTCGCGAAAAGTTCATAGGTACTAATTTATGCCAAGGTAAAGACTACATATAAATTTGTACGGAATTCTGAGCATTAGTTATTGAGTTAAAGTTGCAAGAAAATTTTTGTCACGTACACTGACACATAGGTATTTCCTAGAAGTGGTCAAATCGTATTCAAGAGCTCTCCAAACATGTAAATCCATCGAAAACTGGAAGTCAAAAACATTTAGGCATCCAATACTTTCTTTTATTGAATATAGAAAAAAAAAAAAAAAATTAACAAGAAAGAAAGATCATGCGTTTTGCATAGATTTTTTATAACATGGTATTCAACTGTACTTTGTCGTTACCTTCAAATTATTTTACCTCCGTGTCAACGTCTTAAAATGTACTTTGCATTTAATTATGGAGAAATAAATCTCACGCAAATTTTTAGAGCGATAACATCAACAGCTTCTTTTCTTTTTTTTTGTGTGTAGTTACGTATATTTACTAAAAATTGCAAAGCTAAGCTACATAAAGAATATTTTTGGTTTATCTATGGAGGAAGAAAACTTCCTGAAAATATCTTTATAATTTTGATTTTAGAGAGAAAACAAAATAAATTGCTTTTCTGTAGTTCTGTATATTATCTGAAATTTACAGCATTACACGAAAGTATATTTTTTGTTTTTATCTCTCTCTCTCTCTCTCTCTCTCTCTCTATATATATATATATATATATATATATATATATATATATATATATATAGAGAGAGAGAGAGAGAGAGAGAGAGAGAGAGAGACTACCTTTATAATTTTACTTTTAAAGAGAAAACATTTTGCGTATGTCTGCATTATCTGAAAATTTTATAGCTAGTGAAAACAATATTTTGATTTTAATTATGGAGGAATCTTTTGTTTGAATCTTTTCTATCATTTTGTCGAAATGAACGTGCATGCCGTTATCCTTCCGCAAAGAGCCTAGGAAAGAGCCCATTTTGTTGCGGAGTGATTAGCGTCCTAGTCTTTAGAAATGTAGGCATTAAATTTTACTTGAAAGTTTATTTTAGTCTTCAGAAATTTCATAATAGGTTATTCAAACAACATCAAACGGCGATAGGGAGCTTTTATTTACGGGAGGTTTTAGAAAGCGCTTCAGATTAGGATAAGTTTCAACAAGCGAATCGTCTGGTGTGGAGTGGAAGGGGGGCAAATATTGAAAATTGTTTTTTACATTATTCTACACATTTTGAGATGTCCTGAATCTGAAAACCAGGTTTTTAATGGTAGATCTGTATGTGAGTCTGTTTATCAGCAAAAAGTAGTAGCAAATAACAGAATGTTCAAACACGGTACTCTGAATTAGGAGAGGCACACAATGTTCTTGTATGCATACAAAAGCATGTATATCTACCACCGCGCTTTAGAATGTAGAAAACGAGGGGGAGGGGGGGAAAGGCTAAAAATCCATAGGAAAAAACATTGGACGAGAAGGAAAAAACTCACAATGTTAAGTGTGTGGGGAAGAAAAAAAAAAAAAAAAAAAAAGCTAACACCGGAAGGAATGTGAAAATTGACTAGAGAAAGTCATCGAAGCTCGTGAAGGGATCGGGCTCGGGGCCCTGAAGCTATCGTCGAGGTTTTGCCACGTCTCGTCTATTATGTGAAGTTATAGATGAAGTTTATGTTAGGTACAGCTTAACATCTTTAGACTGTACTAAACATAATGGATCTGTTATATACAATGAAACCCCGATCTATCGTTCCCGCATCCACAGTTTTCTCGCATTGATCGTTTTATTTCTATGGTCCCTATACAAATTGTATTTAAATAATGTTAACGAAACCCGCATGTATCGTGCTTCTAAAAGTCGTTTTCCCGAATTCATCGTTGTATAATTTTTTTTCCTGACCTTGTAAAAATTTTCTCCTGAAGATCAAGTGGTTCCATGAGGCATATAAACTAGAAGTACTTCTTTCACCCTAAAATAACTCTTTTCTCTATTTGCATGGAGTATCAAAATTGTGATGCCATGTTTTCGGACCATTTATTAATTTCAGCATGGCAGGAAGTAACCTCTTCTGTAATAAAGAAAATTGTTGAAAAAAAAAATGATGAATACCAAACAGAAGGGCAAAAAATGATGATGATGATGAGATGAAAAGTGGTTGTGTGTAGCAGAGGATATGTCCGGTACAAAATTTAATGATAATATTTGCAGTAATCAGGACGTTTCGACGTGCGGTATCCTAAAGCACAGAAGAAATGTGTAATTTCAAAAAATGAAAATCATGGCGGAGAAACAGAGGATAATTTTCACGTCGACGAGGCTGAGCCTGCTTCAGTGTCAAGTACGTTTGATGTAATTATGGCGTTTGAATATGCAGGAACTTTCATATAAACACATAAAATTACAGAAAAGTGCTGTAAATCTGGAAGAATTACTGTTTCATTTATAAAATGAACGAAAAACCCAACAGAAAATTACTGAGTTTTAGAAATAAATTTTTTTAATGTTCTACACCATTGATTTATTTCTTTGACAGTTTGGAAAGTAACAAATTAGTTTTTTAATTACTAGTATACTGTATACATGGTGCCTATTAATTCATAAACATTGTTTTCTTCGTGTTTTGACTTCATCCCGTATTCATCGTTTTTTTTTTTTTTTTTTTTTTTTCTCCATGCACCCCGTGAAAAACGATGGATCGAGGTTGTACTGTATATATTTATATGCACAAATGCGTGTTTAATAAAGGATAGAGTATGAAAAGTAACGGGACCACTTAAAAGAATATTGATACACGAGTATTATGTTTACAAGGACTCTGAGTACACTTCAACTTGTGATGCCATGCACATTTTTTTTTTTTTCGTTTACACTATATGGTACAAATATAATTCATAGATAATACACAGGGCTACTCAAAATGGAACGAATAAGCTTCAAAAAGTGGTGTGGGCGGATATTCTTTGAATAATTTGAGATATTTTTTAAAATTTAACAAAAGCCTCAAATGTCGTTATGAATTCAGCGGCAATATTTAATGGGGAGTTGAGGTGGATGGGAAAGACCCCCTTTCGCGAACTGTACCGTTCTTAAAACTATATTGAATTATTGTTTAACATTCAGTAAAAACGTTCAAATCCAGTACCTTATATTTTATACCTTAAACTGTAATAATATGTGTATATCTGCGAAATGTCAGAAGAAGTTCCACGAGTGTCACAGTATTTAAATTTTTTTTTTTTAAATGTCTGTTTATTTTGTTTGTTTCTAAACTATTTTAATCCAAAACAATAAAATGTTTAGTTATTTATAAATAAATATTATGGTTAAAAAAAATGCAGTATGGTGTAGTGTTTTTTTTTTTTTTTTTTTTTTTTTTTTTTCCAATCGGTTATAAATGGTTTCACTGAGAACTAGCTTAACCAAAGGTTATATATCAAAAGTAGGGTAAGTGCGTCAGTGTTTGACACTTTTAGAGCAATTTCTCGATGTTTTTAATGTTCTAGTCATCAGAAATTTTTTTTTGAAACCTTAAGTTAGTACATAGGGTCTGAAAGATATTCAGAACCACATGTATGTTAAAATATATACATTTGATAACAATTATTATTTTTTTACGGATTTTTATTGGATACCCACTCATAATTCCAGTCATTGACACTGTCAATTTTTCATTTCATCAGTAATTGCCCCCTATGTTCCAGTGTTTGACACTGCTGTTATTCATTTTACCAGTTATTAGCACCCTGTGCTCCAGTGTTTGACATAATATGTTAAAATTCTTATATGTAAAATATATGATTTTATTAATTTTCTTATTTATTAATTATTTCGGGATAGATGTCAATTACTGGAGCACATACCCTATATAACCAAAAATTATAAGCACTTTACGTAATATCGTTTAACATTTAATGTATTTTAATTAGAATTTTAATCACATTAATGACGCCTTAAAATACATTCCATTTTTTTTTATTGCGAAAAAAGAGAACTTTCAAAAATAATTTTTTTATTGCTTTACTTTTATATAAATTTGTACTTTTGTGTAGCCCTGCATATCGGCTAATTTAAACAATGCTATAAACATTTTTTTTTGTTTTAAATTAAGAAGAAGATATCTCATAAAAAACCTATGTATGGCTTTATTTGTAATGAGAAGCCATTTTAAAGAATACCTTTGTATAGCCCCTCTAAACTGTCTAAAACTTACTATGGTAATTAATTCTATAAATATTGCCACAGTACTAAAATTTTACATTGAAAAAATTCCATTCATATCTCTGTCCACCAACAGCCGAGCGGTTCTGCGTTCAAAGCTAGTAGACGTGAGGTGCCAGGTCCGATCCCAGGTTGCGCTCGTCGACCTAGCCGTTCGGAGTTTTCCGATGTTTTCTCTGAAACTTGCGTAAATGCGGTCTAAGACCCTAGTGCAGTCAATCGGCCTTATTCTAAAAACACCAAACACCCTTCCTATCTCAAAATGTATGTGAAGAAATTTGCGTGGACTTGTAAACCAATAAATCACTTTATTCTGCGGGAAAAATGGATTTGTGTATTTTAACCGTGTGTATTAATTTCGTTGTGTTATCTCTTGTATGAAAATAATAAAATAGGGTTACAAAATACATTCCATAGACCTTAATGCATCGGAAATATTTTCCGAGTCCCACTACACGAACCACAGCTACAATTTATACCATTTTTATTTTCAGTAAGGAACGTGATATAGTGAACTCGAATAACCTATATCAGTTTCACGGCATTTTATGAATATTTACAGCAGTTAACGTGCGGATTGGCGGATAGACAAACAGCACCATCGAAGTTATCCGTTCTTTTAAACTCTGTTATAAAATGTTAAAAACGCAAGGAAAAAAAATTGCAGTTTATAAAATAAAGACGATGCAAAAATTAAATTTGGAAGGAAAAGATTATAGCATGAAAAAGATAATGCGTGTTAATAATATGAGAATAATCCATAGATCATCATGTTATCCATTTTTTCGAAAAGAAAAAACGAATCTTCTTGATAAACAAATTCTTCCGAGTAAGACTCACCAAGTTTCTTAATTCATTTCAGATGGATTCGTTACAGTGTTGCCATTTTAGGGATTTTTTGGGCCTATGTGGACAATTTTGGGAACCGAATGTTTGTGGGGAATTTCAAGGGAATTTTCATGGAGAAATCTGGGTATTTTTTCAAAATTTTTTAGCCTACCTGTTAAGTTTACAACATCTCTGAAGGGATTTGTCCCAACGCCAGGGACTTTTAACAGTTTTTTTTTAGCATGTAGGGGCTATTAAAGGTACCCCTTCTCCCCCAGGACATTCTCAGGATATCTTGAAGATGAAATTACATCTTGCGTACATCGTCAGCACTAAAGTACTTTATACAGATTTAAAATTTTCCGATAACTAGTGTGTATACAGAAGTTATTTTTATGTATGGGGATTTTTTTCAAAATGAGCATCATTTGGGGAAAAATTTGGACTTAAATCTGTTAAATATTTAAAAAACAATTTACTTTTTTAATAAAAATTGAGTTGGGGATTTTTTTGGGAAAAAAAAAAAACTGATTTGGTGAAATTCGAAAACCTGTCTGGGGAAACTGATTGTCCACCTTCTGGCAACACTGATTTGTTATTTCGGATTTAATCACTAAGACGACTGTATATACGGTAGATAAGTTCCACGTCTGAACAAAAAAAGGATTTTTGCAATGGCTACTTGCGAAATACACGCTAAAACTAAAAGAATGCATACAGAGAATACTTTGCGGATAATGAGAGAGAGAGAAAGATGATATTTATAGGATTTCTTTACCGATTTCAACCAAACTTTGTATAATTATAACGCAAAACACTGTGTGAGCATTACATGTAACTGGGGGTACAGTCGGTAACGAAAATCTCCGAACACTAGCAAAAATTCCTATATAAAAAAAAGTACACTTAATACAGTTTTGTTAAATAAATCCTTGTCGAATCCTGTTTTTAGACTAAGAACAGGATTCGACAAGGATTTATTAAACAAACCTGTATTGAGTATACTTTTTTACCATAGGAATTTTTGCTAGTGTTCGGAGACTTTTGTTACCGACTGTATATCTATGGCGATAAAGAGAAAGATTTTTTTTTAAATCATTATTATACAATGATGACCTAGTCATTAAGAAATATCTGGAGTCATTCTGCTCCTCTCTTTTTGAATATTCAGTCATTAACTGTTGTCTAAATAAATTTAATTAAGGGAAAATACTAATCTGTGTTTGAATATTTCTCAACTAGTTGTATGTTATTTAATTTTAAACTATAAACCCTACACTCATGTAAATCTGTTCTGTTCTGGTGATGATAACTTATAACATGCCTACCAATTTATATCTTAATCGAATTTAGAAGCGAGCGCACTTCAAATAATTCGAGTCTACAATTCTTAATGAAAAAGAATTATTCTTTATGTCAACGTAAAAGAACTATTATGTCCTATTCCTATAAAAATCTATACAAATCGTGCGTTGGCGACTTATAACATACAGAGAAACTTTTAGCTCTCTCGGATAAGGTGTTTAGACACTATCGAACTTCAAATAATTTAAGTTTATTGACGCATAATGACGAAAAAAGAAAAATTCCCTTCGTGTACTTGTAAAAAAGAAAACTATAAATTTTACATTCATAAAAATCTATACATTTTATGTGACGGTGACTTATAACATACCTACCAAATTTCAGTTCAATCGAACAAAGCCTTTAGACGTTATCGTGTTCACCGAGACACATGCACCCACACATGAATACATACACTTATCTAAAAATAGTAAAAATGAACTCAAGAGGTCACAACACGCATAAAATCTCATAGTCCTATTTTTCATGATTACAATACTTTCTTTACATAATGTGTGTTCGGTAAATATATAGCTAGATATATCTGGGTGTGTGTATGAGGTGGGGGGGGGGTGGAAGAGGAGAGACTGTGGTCAGAGGGAAAAAAAAAAACCCAAAGATTTTATATATTTCTCCGCCAACTTCTGAAGTGCATCTAAATTTTAAAATATTTTTTCTTCAAAATTAGTACATAATAAATACGCAAAATTTCAAACAAATAAGAAGCATTCTACCCCCCCCCCCCCACCTCACCCCACCCAAAGTTTCCCTATACGTTTTCTTAGATGTTTAACCTGTTTCTTTAGGAGCAATGTCACAGGAGTAGCCGAGAGGTTCTGCCATCAAATCTGGTAGACGTGATGTGCCGGGTTCGACTACAGATGGCGCTCTTCAATCTAGCTGTTAGTATTTTTCCATGGTTTTCTCCGAAACTTGCCTAAATATCAGCTAAGACTCCCTACGGAGGGCAGGCACCCTTGGCCTAGGACCCTAACGGTGTCAATTGGCCTTAACCCTAACACCAATATCATCGACAATCAAGGAGCAATTTTCAAAAGTGTCTTTTTTTTCTGTGAGCCAGATAAACTAAAACATTACGATAAGCTAATTTCTTAAGAAATTCTCCTAAAAGCACCTTTAAGAATTTTAAAATATTTTGTTATTCATTATAAATTAGAAAAGAATCCATACTCTGTTCATTACCGGATAATTTTTTCGCTTTTTATGTTGACGTTTAAATTTCAAACTGTACACTTGTTTGCTAATTAGGCTGGCCAGTAGAGAAAATGTGAAAAGGAAAAAGAAGAAAAAAAAAAGTTTCCGAACTCATTAGCAGTTGGAAAAAGAAATCTATTTTTAGAAGTATCTCGCTCTTCAATTAGAATAGATGTAAAGTCAGGGAGAGTGTGTCTCGGAAGAAAAAAGAAAAAAAGGAAAAGAGTAGATCTCAAAAGGGTGTCGATGTTTAGTCGTATTTTACTTTTTAAGATAGCATGACAAAAGAAAAGTTAGAAAAAAAAAAGAAGCACATTACGTATTTAAAAGCACTGATTTGTGTGAGAAAAATGCAACAGAAACCATTCATGAACAAAGTATTATCAAGAGATTACCACTCGACTGAATTTTGAATCAATTAAAATAATTTTAGATCTTACCCTTATTGAACAAAATACATCCATTCGATGAGAAGGGCCGCGGTAGTCCAGTCGGTAGAGCGCCGGCCTCGTAATTGGAAGATTGCGGGTTCGGTACTCGAGCCGGCCAAAGACCGTCGTGTACACTAATGGTGGCTGGTGCACGTAAAATCTGTCGTGGCTGCAATGTCCTCCGTGTTCCCATCAAAAATTATACCTCTGGGGGTCACCGAAGCGGGAGAGCCATCCCTTCCGTGGAGGATCAAAATTGCGATGGCATGTCTCCGGACCATCTCTAGGGGTGAGTCCCAGACCGTCGCCAATTGCCCATCTGCGCAGCACTAGTGCGACGTAAGAAAGAAACCCAACCCAACCATTCGATGTCAAAATTTAGTTTTAGATGCAAAACACTGAGCCATACTAAAAGGATGCTTATGGTTGTTTTGTATCTATAAAATTCTTATTAGGATATTGCTTCGTCTAGAAATATGATATATGATACGAAAATTTCTCATTCAATTTATTAGTTATAAATATTTTCTGTGAAACAATACTCACAAACTTTAGATGCATACAAAATATACACTCAAAGAAAACCCTTTGAATTATTGAGCATTGTATGTACAAAAGTTTCCGAATTTTAGTTTAATTTAGTTATTTTCTCGAAATCCATAGTATTAACATAGAAACCTGGCGAGAAACGTATATTTCCAGAAGGTTTCAGTCCTAACAATCTGCAATTAATATTTAAAAAGTCAGCTGGAAATCTTTGAAGTGTAGTGAAACTCTCCAAAGTCGCGTCGAAAATAGTTTGGATCTCTTAGTCCAGGCAACGAAGGCCAAAATTTGACGAATAGAAAAAAAAATCGTGTAGTTTTGAAATTTTGCATACTCATAGCCGATAAGGTCCTGAACAACATACTAAAAGTCCACGCCCGTGGTGGGTGAGCGGGGGGCATTTAAGGGGGGCACTTTTCAGTTTTTATTAAATATCTTAAAAACTATCGCATTTAGAGAAAAAATGTCATATTACATTTTGGTTGTATGATCAATATTTTAGAAGATTTAGGGGAACGAAATAACACATTTTGTTGAAAAATTCTTTTTTGCAATAGTAAAATCAACTAAAGTGTGTAATCAAATGGGTTCTGGTCAAATATTTTTTAATGTAATGCACAGGGAATATTTAAGGATAATACAGCATGTTTTGTACATTTTAAATAATTTTAAGGTTAGTAGTCGCAAGTGGTGGTTCAGGTAAAAATCCAGATAACGAAGACACAAAACTTATCAACATAAAAAAAAAAATCGTGTAGCTTTGAAATTGAGCACAGTTATAAAGTTAAGCGTCCCGTACAAAATACTAAAAGTTCCCAACCATGGAGGGGGGGGGGGGGGGGTGAGCAGGGGGCATTTAAAGGGGGGCACATTTCAGCTTTTATTTCGTATCTTGAAAATTATCGCATTTAGAGAAAAAATGTCAATTACAAAATTAATCTACGCGAAATTTCCTTCAAAAATGCACCGTACATTTTGTTTGTATGATCAATAGTTTAGAATTTAGAAGATATAGGGGAACGAAATAACACATTTTCTTGAAAAATTCTTTTTTGCAATAGTAAAATCAACTAAAACAAATATATGCATAGGGTATACGTAATACAGCATGTTTTGTACATTTTAAATAATTTAAAGGTTAGTAGGCACAAGTTGTGGTTTAGGTAAAATTGCTTTTTAACCCCTAACTTAAAAGAGGGGTGTTATAAATTTGAAGCCTTTGTTAGTCTTTATACTTGTAGTCATTTTACTTTAACATTTTTTTTTTTTTTTTTTTTTTTTTTTTTCCCAGGGGAGTCATTTTAGGCAGTGCAAGAAAAATGCTTTTGATTCATAAAAAAACTTTTTTATTATTAAAAAATAATTAATTTTCAGAAATTTAAAACACTGCAAAGGAAATATTCTAAAACTATGTCAACATATAAAAGTGAAAAATTGTCATATAAAATCAGTCTTTGAAATCATAACTACTCGTTTTATAGGCAAATCTATTCTGTGTTTTTTTTTTTTTTTTTTTTAATGTAATTTTTTATGTTATTTACAATAGTAACAGAAACTATAGTTCGTAATTAAAAGAATTCGGGTTAAATATTTTCTACTCATACAAATAAATATCTATATGTGCATGTGCGCGTGCAATGCGCCAAGTTTAAAGAGTGGAAGTCAAAATATACAAATCGAAAAACTCCACTTTTTTGTAAGACATCCGTAAGATACAGAGCAACGTTTATATTTTCTTAACTATTGATCATACTAACAAATGTAATAGGCATTTTCATGGGAAATTTTACGTAGTTTAATTTCGTAATTGACATTTTTTCTCTAAATGCGATAGTTTTCAATTTTCAATATACATAATAAAAGCTAAAATGTGCCCACTTTAAATGCCCCCCCTGCCCCCGCTCACCCCCTCGGTTGGGGACTTTTAGTATGTTGTTCGGGACACTTAACTTTATACCTGTGCTCAATTTCAAAACTACACGATTTTTTTTAATGTTGATCGGTTTTTGGTCTTCGTTATCTGGATTTTTACTCAAACTGCCACTTGCGCCTACTACCCTTAAAATTACTTAAAACTTACAAAACATGCTGTATTATCCTTGCATATTCCCTATGTATATATTTGTTTTGTACATTAGAAAATATATGACAAGAACCCTTTTAATTGCACACTTCAGTTGATTTTACTATTGCAAAAAAGAATTTTTCAAGAAAATGTGTTATTTCATTCCCCTATATCTTCTAAACTATTGATCATACAAACAAAATGTAATGTACATTTTTGTAGGAAATTTTACGTAGATTAATTGTGTAATTGACACTTTTTCTCTAAATGTGATAGTTTTTAAGATATTTAAAAAACACTGAAAAGTGCCCCCCTTAAAGGCCCCCTGCCTCCCGCTCACCCACCACGGGCGGGGTCTTTTAGTATGTTGTTCAGGACCTTATCGGCTATGAGTATGCAAAATTTCAAAACTACATGATTTTTTTTTTCTATTTTTCCTATTTTGACTGGACTATCTGTACACTATAACGGGGTTCTCGTGGTAATTGCAGTGGTTGATTTCCCACGATACTATAGGTGTAAAAGGATAAGTAAGTGGATTTTACGTCGCACTAGTGGTACGCTATGGGCAGTTGGCGACGGTTTTTGACACACCTCTAAAGCTGCCTTCAAACTCTGGCAACTTAGAAAGCTGCAAGTGCGGCTCTATTGATATTTCTTTGATGTGGTTTAGTTTAGGAGATCGACGCTCGCTGGAATCGAAGCTCACAAACCTCCTAGCGTGATAATTGCATGAGAAGGGGGTATCTTTTGTAAAAGAGCAATAAAATAATCCTTCATTGTAAATGTGTGCAAAATGTCAAGGGTCACTTTCGGACAATGGATAATTTATGACTTTTGAAGCTCTGTATGTTGCCAGAGTTTGAAGGAGGCTAAAGCGCAGTATCCACTACAGTTGGTTCGAGCGGCGCTATTCAGAATCCTTTGATGTGGTCAAGCGGTTTGACGTGGTTGGTTGTTAGGGAGAAGTCTCTGGCCCTAACCCCTGCTGAGATAATTGAGAGGCCAGAGGCAGATATCTTTGTCAATTTTGCATGCTTTCCTTTGAAGTAACTGCGCTATCTGATAAAATAAGGTTATAGTTGATGACAAGACATTTGGCTCTTTGTGTCGGAAGCGTGATTAATGGTTTTTTGAGCCTCGAAGTTTCAACCCTAGTGGAAACCAGCCTTTAAAGGCTGGCTTCCACTAGTCATCAGTTGTAACCTTCTTTATCAGATTGCGTAGTTACTTCAAAGGAAAGCATGCAAAATTGACAAAGATATCTGCCTCTGGCCCCTCAATTATCTCAGCAGGGGAGTTAGCGTCAAGGAGATCTCTAGACTTTCAACCAGTTCGAGGGTTTTGAGCTCGGTTGACCACATCAAAAGATTCTGAATAGTTCCGCTCCAACCAACCGCTAGTGGAAACCGGCCTTAAGGGTGGTCTGGAGACATATGCTATCACAATTTTGATCCTCCATGGAAGGGATGGCTCCCCGGCTTCAATGACCCACAGAGGTATAATTTGGATGGGAACATGGGGGGCATTGCGGCTACGATAGATTTTACTTGCAACAGCCACCATTAATGTACACGGCTCGAGTATCGAACCCGCAGCCTTCCAGTTACAGCTCGGTGTTCTACCGAGTCCGCGGTCCGATAGGTGTAAAGGACTTTGGTATTCCTAAAAACTTCTGATTTCTGTTTTTGTATGCTTTTACACATTCTGGGGAATTGAGGAATCCGAAAATCAATGAGGTTGTTCGTCTCTAGGTTAGTCAATGAATTTGTGTTTTCATCAGTCTAACTGACTAATTGAAGCTATCTCATGATCGTAAAAAAGTCGGGCCAGTTTTAAAATATTATCTATGATACTGGCCAAAATCCGATTAAACTGTATCATTCTAATTTAAAAACCTCCAAGTTTTTAGAAATTCATTTTATTTTATTTTATTTTTTTTAAATAGAGTCATATTTTGAATACAGTAATATTTTGTATAAAAGTGCATTATTAGGATTATTCTCATTCCGAAGAGGTAGGAGCAGTTTTTAAATATCTTTGTAGGCTACAAGCATAAATATGATTGAATTATCAATATTCCATTTTAAAAACTTCGGAAATTACAGGAAATTAGATTTTCATAACGTGAAACAATATACCAGTATTTCGCATAAGTTTACATTATTGGGAATCCTATGGAAAATAGTGCAGACTGGCCTATAAAATAACATGCAAAACTGACACCAATAAAATTAGGGTTAAGGTAACTGCATCGAAATGGGGGAAGGATAGTTCAGGGGTGCGGCATTTCTGTCTCCGATCAGGACTGGGCATACCAGTGGAATTCCTTGTTCTTATCGTGAAAAGAGTATGAGCTACAGTAAACTAGTTGACATAGGTGGACTCTGCTCAGTTCCCCATCATATTTATGTTCTCAGAAATTTCTAGTGCGAGACATATTATAATCATGTTAAAAGAAATGAATTTGACCAAAGCTTGATACAGCGACAGAATGAAATCCCCGCCTAATAGGCTATCCACCGTTCACTTCGATATAATTATCTTATTCTAATCTATTAATTTATTTTGTCGAGGTCAATTCCGTTGTTTAGTTTTCATGCTACTATTTCCAATGCAATAATCCTCAAAATTCATATTTATATGAAAAATTTACAATTTCGCTATGTTGATAAAATCGTAAATTACGAATTATTTACGAAATTTTCCTATTAGAATATTGGTATTGAATCATGTTCAAACCAATATCATAAACGTAATTTTGAAGTTGTCTAATGTATTTAGGATCCTCAAAATGGAAGTTTATGCTCAATTTTGCGTTATTCCGACATGTTAAGTAAATCGTAAATTCCAAATAATTTACGAATTTTTTAAATTGTTAAAATCCTAGTCTATGATATTCATGCCAGTATCCTGAATAATATTTCGAAAGTGGTTTGATATCTTTACGATGCAAATATCCCTCAAGATTGACGTTTATGTGAAATTTTGCTCTATTTTGCCATGTTAAGAAATTCGTAAATTTCCAATAACTTACGAAATCTTTATAGTAGAAAATTCATAGTCATTAATATTCATGCCAGTGTCCTAAATAATATTTCAAAAATAGTCTGACATCTTTACGATGAAAATATCTCTCAAAATTGACGTTTATGTGAAATTTTGCCCTATACTGGCCATGTTAAGAAATTCGTAAATTTCCAATAACTTGCGAAATTTTCAAAGTAGCATATTTATAGTTACTGATGTTCATTCCAGCATCAAAACTGATATTTTAAAACTGGTCTGACATTTTTACAGTAAAAAGTTTCCATTTAATGCACGTTTAAGTGAATTTTTGTCCCATTCTCCCATGTTAAGAAAATCGTAAATTTCTCATGACTTACGAAGTTTTTAAATTCGAATGTTGCAAATGAATAAGGTTCTTGCCAGTGTCGAAAGTAATATTTTAAAATTGATCTGACCTCTCTGCGACAATTTGTTCTTGATATATCGTGTACACAGACTAACAAACTAACGGACTAACACACTAACCCACTAACCGACTAACAGACACCCTACAGACAGACACCATAGAAATTTTGTCATTTTCGGATTCCTCACACCTGAAAACGTGTAGAAAAGCGAAAAAACCGAGGTCGAAAATTTTCACGATTACCTAAGTTCCCCATACCTATAGTATGATGGGGAACTAAAATTACCTTTTCCACGCAACATATCCGTGATACTACCTACCTACCTACTTACATACAGGATTTTCAAGAAAATCTCACAAATAAAATCACTGGAAAATTTCAGTAAAAAAAAAAAAAAAAAAAAAAAATCTTTTTTTAATTAATAAAAGAAATTTAAATCTTTAACTTTTGTATTATAATTAAAAAAAAAAAAAAAAAAAAAAAAAGGGTCCGCTGCAAAGTTAAAATTTTTTAGGATTAAATTATATTATTGTTACATTAAAAATCAATTATTTCCTAGAATTCGACGGAATAAAGTTATCATATTCCCATACATAACAGAAATTCCATAGTTAATAAATGTACCTACAAAATAAATTATAAAATAAAATAACGTTCATTCTATTTATAATGAAGGAAAAATATAATAGATGGCGCCACCGAATTCCTGTCGAATAGCCTCTATTAAATGCAAACGAAGTCAAAATGACTTTAAATTCTTCAAAAAATAATTTTAAATATGAAATTTTCAGCATATGTTTCTACACAAAATTAATTTTTTTAAAGAAAATATGCATAATTTTTGTAGCCAAAATCCCTAGCCAAAGCACTTATAATCGCTTCTCTAGCAGCCTAATTTATGCTTTGGGTCTAGGTTAACCAATCACATAACATCTTATGTCACTATCGTATCGTTTCGACCAAATTTAATCGTAACTGTTTCACGTTAGAGAAGTATTATATAGATTTTTGCGAACAAATATAGGATGAGGAACTCCGTAGCACAGACTAAGGAAATACTTAGACCGGGCAAGGCGGTTCTAAAAGTGAAGTCTCAACTGTAACCGAGCCGCCACATTGGTATAAGCAAAACATTAATGCGTTTTTCATACAATCGTATTGGTATTATTCTATATTAATTGTAAAGGAGGCTATAAATCGTGAAAAATGGCTTGTGCAGCCTATGGTTGCACCAATAGACCATCTAAGAAGGTTCCGGGAATTACGTTTCACAGGTAAGTTTCAGTAAATATACTTGATCAACAAAAAATTTCCATATTTATTTTAGCGTTATGAGGTGTGGTAGACATTTGCCAGACAAGCGTTGCAGATTAACCATTACGTCGCTGAATAGAATATTGGATATTTATTTTTTTCATTGAGAAATAAAACAAATGTGAACTAGTATGTTGTGGCCACCACAAGACTTTCTTCTATATTTTCCTATACATATTCAATCAGTAACAATATTTTTAAAAAAAGTACGATTTTTTTTTTTTTTTTTTTTTTTGTTAAAAGCAATACATATTCAAGTAGTAACAATAAAAAAAAAAAAAAAAAAAATTAAAAATACAATTTTTTTTTTTTTTTTTTTTTTTTGGGGGGGGGGGGGGTTAAAAGTAAAAAAAATCGATAACTTAGTTTTAAATAATCACAGATTTATAGTTCAACATTCATTTTAAAGGTATTGACGAGATCTTTCGAAAGATACCCATCTTCAAAATTTACCCCACCCCTGGTGTGGGGGGTACTTCCCCCCGGGGAGGTAGCGATGTCCCCACATGCACAGAAATTTTTTCCTAGTTAACTATTACTATTATCAATAACTCATATTAATTTTACAATCACAAGTTAAAAATAACTCTCATTATGTACATTTATATGACATTTTGTCCTATACTGCCATGTTAAAAATTTAGAAAAAATGAGATCACAGCGTCACCTGTTGAGCGATTGATCCCCAAATGTAATCAGCACCAGTTTATGTCGGAGACCAACTAAATACCAAGTTTGGTTAAATTTCGTTAAAAAAAAAAATTTTTTTTTTCAAAGTTTTTTTTTGTTAAAAGTAAAAAAAATCGATAACTTTGTTTTAAATTATCACAGATTTATGGTTCAACCATTCGTTTTAAAGGTATTGACGAGACCTTTCGAAAGATACCCATCTTGAAACTTTGCCCCCCCCCGGGGGAGTACTCCCCCCCCAGTGGGGGGAACCGATGCCCCCACATGCACAAAAATTTTTCCCAGTTAACTATTACTATTATCAACGAGACCTTTTGAAAGATACCCATCTTGAAAATTTACTTCCCCGGGGGGGGAACCGATGCCCCTACATGCACAAAATTTTTTTCCTAGTTAACTATTACTATTATCAATAACTCATATTAATTTTGCAACTCATATTATTTTTGGTTCGTGAGATACAGCGTCCACAAAAAAATGATACAAACAGACAGACAGACAGACATTTTCTAAAAACTATTAATTCGTGTTCTGGACATCCCAAAACATGTAAATCCATCAAAAAACGGAGGTCAAAAATTTTCGCGAATCCAATACTATATATATATTACATATAGAAGAAAGTAAAAAATATGCTTTAATCCCGTTCTTGCCCACCCCCTTCTCCCTGAGGGGGGGGGGGGCGATATTAAAAAAAAATTATGCCAGAAATCTTCGCGGGAGTGTATTCGACAATTTCACAAAGTTTCATGGCGATCGGATGAATGGTGTTGTAATGGATGAAGGATAAACAGACAGACATGCATTCGTTTATACATATACAGATTGCAATGTTAATGGTTTCTTGCTTGTACCAATATGGCCGCCGGTCGCTCTAAGCGCCTTACAGTTACTTCACTTTTCCCCATTCAAGAAAGCCGTCTGACCGGGTCTAAGTATTTCCTTAGTCTGTGCTCCGTAGTGTCCACATTTGCGAACTAAAGTGTTATATTTTATTTGAAACAATGATCTTCAAATTTTAGACCGAAAAACTATTCATTAGAGGAGATTCTTTTGCATACAGAAAAATAAAAAATATATTCGGTGTGGCTCACCTCGTATTTCACTTTTTTTTACATCTGCCAGAAAAGATTTTCACGGTGATGACTTGGAAAATCCTCCGGCTGCAAATGCTCAATTTTCCTCCAAATGTATCCATGTTCTATGATTGCCATTTTCAGGTACTAGCTTGCAAATAAATATCTTTCGTTGCGAGTGAAAATAGCTGTGTAGTGATAAAGCCACTGACTGAATGGGAACATTTTTTTCCCCTTAAAGCTCCTAACCCCCCCCCCCCCCCCCCCCTTTAGATTTAGGATGTAGCATTTCCTTCTTCTCTTTTTATTGACGTATAGAAAGCTGAATGGTAGTATTCAGAAAGACACTTTTGTAAAGAAATGATAGTTTTAAAGAAACTATTGTCGATTTTTAATAAAATTAACTTCTGTATGCATAATAAGAAATAATTCAATTCCTAAAAAATTTATACTTCCAGCTTTTGATGAATTTACACGTTTTGAGGTAATTTGATCTTGATTCGGTCATTTATAGAAAAAGCCTGTCTATCTGCGCGTGTGTGTGTTAGTAGATTATTGTAGGCGCTGTAACTCCCGAACTAATGAATGAGATTTAACCAAACTCGATATTTGGTTGAATCTTGAGTTAAATTAGTGCTGATTAGTTTTTGGAATACATCGCTCAACAGGTGGCGCTACTGTGCTGCAATTTTCTCTCTCTCTCTCTCTCTCTCTCTATATATATATATATATATAATAAATTAGTAAACGTAGTAAAAGCCAAGCAACAGATACAAGATCACTGAAACCACATAGACCAATAAGAATGCAAAAATTTTTAAGTAGGAGAAGCTCAGAAAGGCGAAAAAAATTCATCAGCGGAGACCTTTTTCACCTTTAGGCACCTATGTACGATTTCGTTCACTAGTGGCTATAATAGCTAATCACTAGCGGGCTGCCTATCGTACATGAAAATAATTAAAGTGAAATTTAAAGTGGAATAATCTATTAAGTTCAAAATAACAGAGAATCTAATAGAAAACAATCATAATAAATAAACAATACTCTCAGGATGATACATTAGGAGTCACATGGATTAAAGCAGGCAAAATAATCCAGGGTTTAGTTGTTCAAGGAGTACAACAAGCAAAATTCAATGTTTAGGGGGTCATAGCTGATAAAGAATAATGAAACTCTACAGCAACATGGATATTGATTGATTATCATATGTATAAGAGTATGATTAAGAATAGTAATTTTAATAATAGTTGACAACTCAACAATAAAGAAATTAAACGTTTAAAGGAAAAATAATGCATATAAATACAAGGTAAATGCCTCTCAGGCCTTCTGCTTTTATATATATATGCAATTTCACATTCTCATCCAACCATCCAGCCAAACAACACTACCCATCCTCCGTAATCAGACATCTGCCCACCCAACCTCCATCTTTTTTATTGTATTTTATTGTTTTATAATTTTTTTGGTTAAGATACACACAAATGTACTCTTATTATATTAAAAAAAAAAAAAAAATGTGCAGACAGAGACATGGTTACGGATATAAAATAGAAAATAAAAAGTTTTCAGGAAAACCCATTTTAGCAGTGGCTGTGATCAATTTAATTCTATTGAATCTATTCTCCTTTTTATACTTTGGAGAGCATAAATTATTAATTCGAAATAAGTGGTTAAAGATGATGTTTCTAAATACGGAAAGATGCAGACGGGAATTAAAATGTGTGAAAAAAGTTTACTTTAAAACTAAAATCGTGCCGTTTGTCATAGATATCTGTGTAAATTAAAGATTATTTTTAGATCTAAAAAGTCGATTGATTATTTAGAATATTTTGTGTTAGTTTTAGGTTAGATGGATAATTAAAGGAAAAGGTATTTTGTGATTTCTTGTTAAGATAAAATACAAAAATATCATCTATGTAACGATAAAGCCGGACATCAACATAATAAAATTGCTTTTCATAATAATAAAGGTATAGATCTGCTAAAATACTAGAGCTACATCCCTCTTGTGGGAGTGGGATTCCTACTTTTTGTAAACAGATTTTGTTGTCGTGGAAGATATAATTATTATGGATAATAATGTTAAGAAGTGTTTTGAATTTTTCTGCTATATATATACTAGCAGGCTTTGCCCGCTTCGCTGGACACTATGTTTAAATGAGTTGTCAAAATCCCATATCATTATTAATAACCTAAGTTTCTGCTGTGTTCGGAAGAGGTTTTTCTCGCTCGCAACGTGAAGAGTCCGGATCCTCACCGCCTTCGGCAGCTACTTACCCGCTTCTTACTTCCCCTTCTACAGAGGTTAAGTTCGAAGTTTTCCGAAATCCCACCAAAGTACATAATGCGTTCTTTTAATTAACATCCACACACCGAAATTCGCCATTCTAAGATAATTTAAAGCGAATTCAAACGGGAAAATGTGTTTTTACGCTCGTTTATTGCCCCTTACCCCAAGGGGGGTGAGGTGGAATTTTGTAAAATCCCGTTACAATAAGTGTCGTATATATATAAACAATTTACGCACCAAATTTCGTGACCGAAGATTCCATAGATTTCCCAAGACAAATTTAGGGCTAAAAGGGGGGGGGGGATGTCTTGAATTTGCTCCTTCTTAACCCCCCTCCCTCCCCCAAAAAAAGCGAAAATGTGTTTTTGGAAATACACATGGCTGTTTTCAATACCTTTGTACGATTTTTAGTAGAGCTCTACTCAAAAATCCGGA
This sequence comes from Salticus scenicus, assembly GCA_963930645.1. NCBI lineage: Eukaryota > Metazoa > Arthropoda > Arachnida > Araneae > Salticidae > Salticus > Salticus scenicus. The sequence goes on along the minus strand of OZ005649.1, from coordinate 401,728,896 downwards.
ATTTCTGACATTTCTCCCCTCCTTCCTCTTAAAAATCGAAATTTACGAAATCGTAGATAAAGTTTTATTTGTATTCACATATAGTCTCCCCATGTGCTATTTCTTTTCTGTGAAGTAATCTGGAACCGAGTTATGCTTATAAATGTCCCCAAGGGGGGTAACGCGGTAATTTTGATAAATCCAGTTACTTTAGGTGTCAGATACATATAAACAAGCCAAGCACCAAACGTCGTGGCCCATAGATTTCTCAGGACAGATTTAGCGCTAAAAGGGGTGTCTCGATTTTGCCCCCTTGTAACACCCCCCCCCCCCCAAAAAAAAAAAAAAAAAAAAAAAAAAGTGTATTTGTAAATATCCTATTAGGGCATCATCAGGAAAAAATTTCAATAAAACATAGTTTCGTAAAAAAGTGTAGCATTATGCAGTCGGCAAAAGCAGTCGGCAGTTACGGTTAAGCTTGATAATAAGAAGTCAGTCTGGATCCAAAAATTGTGGAGTCTTAGTTGGAGCTTTTCTGGGGTAACATGGAAGCAACTTGAAAACCGAAACTATTAAGGAACTTTTTTTACGAAACTATATTTTATTAAAATTTTTTACTGGTGATGCCCTGATAGGCAGGATGTAAAGCTTTGAAATGATACTTATAATTTTAAGGGGTTTTAATTAAATATATCTTCTTTAAAATTCTACGTGTTTTAAAGTGTCATCATTTACAAATAAGGATTTCACCATGACAGCGATTCACTTATTTCACAGAAGATGGGGAACGGGATGAATCGGAAAGGGAATGTTTCTGGGAGAGTGAACGCATAACTACACGCGCTTGTGTGAAAAATAGGGGCACTGGGAAGTTAATCTCGTAATTTTTCGTCGACAAATAAGGGGTTAAGTTAAATTTAAATAAAATTTCAATTTTCTCTCACGTTCCCATAATAATTGTTTTTGATCTTGCTACTTCCTTCTATTAAGCATCCAAACACAGGCTTATGATTTGTTTTCGTTTTAAAATGGACATGTTTTAAGTTAAGATACATTTTGAAATCCACTTTATGAAGGGCTTTTCCTTCATAAAGTGGATTTGGGTAAAAATGGGCTCAATATGTAATATAAAAATAATAAAAATATATATAATATAATAATAAGATAAAAATATATAATACAATAAAATATATATATAAATGAGTTCGTCATCCGTCAGTCGTGAAGAATTTCATTTGCCAACGGCTCCGGTCGAGCAAATGTAACATCACTACAATGGCTATTGGACAATTTACTTGGTAAAGCAGAATTCTAGGACATCGGTTCACACACACACGCATAACATTTTCCGTGTTTAAACATATCTATCATCTAGTGTTCCCATGTGCTATTTAGAAATTTATTTTTTTAAATTTTTCCTAAGAAATAAGAAAATTGCTATAATATATTCTAAAATTAATTTTAGCATAAATAGAAAATTCAAACTGTAGAGTAATGCTTTTAAATTTTAACCCCACCTGAACGCCTGAAAATGGTGCTACGATAAACTTTCTTGCATGCAGAAATAAAAATATTCATGGAAGTTATAACACAGACAAACAAACCGAAGTTATAAACGCTTTTCAACTTTATTCGAAAGTGTTGAAAAGGGGAAAAAAAAAAAAAAAAATAGAAACCGAATGTGTCTTCCGCTTCTTTCAGCGTATATCAATTTTTAGTTCCCCATCATACTATAGGTATGGGGAACTTAGGTAATCGTGAAAAATTTCGACCTCAGTTTTTTTTTTTTTACTTTTTTGCACGTTTTCAGGTGTGAGGATTCCGAAAATAACAAAGTTTGTATGGTGTCCGTCTGTAGGGGTGTCTGTTAGTGTGTTAGTCCGTATGTCCGTTAGTTAGTTTGTTAGTCTGTGTACACGATATCTCAAGAACAAATTGTAGCAGAGAAGTCAGATCAGTTTTAAAATATTACTTTAGACACTAGCAAGAACCCTATTCATCTCCAACATCCGAATTAAAAAACTTCGTAAGTTATGAGAAATTTACGAATTTCTTAACATGGGAGAATAGGACAAAATTTCACTCAAACGTGCATTAAACGGAATATTTTTACTGTAAAATGTCAGACCAGTTTTAAAATATCAGTTTTGATGCTGGAATGAACATCAGTAATTATAAACATGCTACTTTGAAAATTTCGCAAGTTATTGGAAATTTACGAATTTCTTAACATGCCAAAATAGGGCAAAATTTCACATAAACGTCAATTTTTAGGGGTATTTTCGTCGTAAAGATGTCAGATCACTTTTGAAATATTATTCAGGATACCGACATGAATTCCATAGGGTATGAATTTTCCAATTAAAAAATTTCGTATTTAGAATTTACGATTTACTTAAAATGGCAGAATAGGGCAAAATTGACGTCCATTTTGAGGATCATAAATATATCAGACAACTTCAAAATAACATTTATGATACTTGCATGAACGTGATTGACTAATACTCAAATAGGAAGATTTCGTAATTTAAGATTTTATCAACATACCAAAACTGAAAATTTTCCATATAAATATGCATTTTGAGAATTGTTGCATTGAAAATAGTAGCATGAAAACTAAACAACGGAATCGACCCTGATAAAATAAATGAATAGATTATAATAAGATAAATATATCGATGTGAACGGTGGATAGCCTATTAGGCGGGGTTTTTATTCTCTCACTGTGTCAAGTGTTTGGTCAAACTCATTTCTCTTAACAGGATAAACATGTTAAGTGAATGTCCTGCACTAGAAATTTATGAGAACATAAATAGGATGAGGAACTGCGCGGAGTCCACCTATGCCAACCTAGTTTTCTCTTATAAAAACTTTTTTTTTTTCCCATTCACTGAATAGGAATACACTCGCCTGTTTCAAAAGTTACTTTTCGTCTGAGCTAAACAATCGATTTCTAGGCAGTTGCGATTTTTATTGATTAAGAACTTTGCTGAGGTGTTTTTACCTTAACGCAAGCATTAATATTACATTATAAACATAATTACAGTTAAGACTACTGAATTCTCAGACAGTAATCATTTACATTATTTTTTTCAGTCACAACTTTTTTGCACTAAAAATAAATTGTACTATATTTAAATACATTAACATGTTGCGTGGTCAGTTTTTTTTTTTTTTTTTTGGTTGAACAAAGAAGTGGGTGTATAACATTATTACTAAAGGTCACAAATACAATATTTTAAAGAGGAGGGGGGGGGGATAAAAGAGAATGAATTTCTACTGTGTGAAGTGATAAAATGAACCTTTATTTTTTTCTATATATTATAATACCTAACCAGTATTGCATAATAAATAGTTTTATAATTTTACGTTTAATTATAATAATTAATTTTATTATTTAAATAAACAAATAAAATAAGCAATGTTGCTATAACTTATTTAGTAAACTGGACATTAATTTTATTATTATTATAACTGAAGTAATAGCGTGAAGGAAAATTCGAACGCTTCAATTTTATTACATCAAATCCACAGAAAATGCATTTTTACTTTCTCTTACCCATAGGGTTGAGAAAGTATTGTTTTAGTGTCAAATTTTCGAACGTGAGTTTTTGTTATACTTACATGTTCTGAGGTCCCCTGAATACGAAAATAATGTTCTTAGTGAATGGTCTGTGTGGATGGATGTCTGTGTGTCTGTTATCAGCCTATCTCAAGAACAAATAGTAGCAGAAATTCCAAACTCGGTATTCTAAATGTGTATCCTATAGGAATGCTACAGTAAGCTTTTCGTTGAGATGAAGCTAATGGTTCGTGTACAGGGACATTCAAAAGTATTCAAATACATTACGTTTATGGGGGAAATTGCAGGTAAGTAGAGTTTAACATTTATAGACTGCACGAAATCAAATGAAACGAGGGGGGGGGAGTCCCCCCTCGAAGGAAGTAAATTTTCATGATGGGTATCTTTCGAAAGAGCTCGCCAATACCTTTAAAACGAATGGTTGAACCATCGATCTGCGATAATTTAAAATAAAGTTATCAATTTTTTTTCATTTTTAACAAAAAAAAAAAAAAAAAAAAAAAATGTAATATTGAGAATAAATTCAACTTTTTTTTTTATATTTAGTGTTATACTATTTCTCTAATATGGAAGTTGTCTACATTATCATAAAAGATAATTTTTTTTTAAGTAATAATTTTAATAAATTATTTTTTAAAAACAGAATTATGTTTTAATAACGGAATTAAGTTCTATATATATAAATGTAGGTGCATTAATGAAACAGGGGGGTTGAGTGGGGCGGCAGCCCCCTCACATAGAACTAATTATCTATAAAACTCTTCCGAAGCCTAATTTGAATCGTTTAACATAGGTTTACATAACAGTATTCGTTATCTTAACCCTTAATCTGCAACCTGTATTTATAGTATTAAATTTCAGGGTAAGAGAAAGTCTTGTGAGTGACACACCAGGTTATTTTATTTCTTTCTGTTAAAACAACTCATCAAAAATCGCCTGCAGTTGTTTATGGTAAGAACGAATCAAATTGTTTAACGTATTGTCAAAAATGATTTTAATCCTTTTTTGTTGTTTTTAAATTTGTCACAATAGAGATAAGAATGTATCTCATAAAATTCTTCAATCTCCTTGATACAAAAATATTTTTACTTTCCGAACACTATAGTGAGGAAAGTATTGTAATCATGTCAAAAATCCGAATTGGAGATTTTGATGTTTCTATACGTTTTGAGGTCCCCTGAGTCCGTTTTCACTATTTTTACGATGATGTATGTATGTGTGTGTGTATGTGTGTATGTGTGTATGTGTGTATGTGTGTATGTGTGTATGTCTGTGGGTGAACACGCTAGCGTCTAAACGCTTCGTTCGATTAACCTGAAAGTTGGTACGCATATTGTAAGTCACCATAGTACGAACCCTATAGATTTTGGTGAATCTAGCACTTATAATTTTTTTACAGGGACACAAAGAAAAATTCTTTATCATTATGGCCTATGGGAGCAAAATCTTAAAAGTGCGATAGCATCTAAACGCCTTATTCAATTGAGCAAAAATTTTATACACATATTATAGATCACAAATAGTCAATCTGTATAGATTTTGGAGAATCTAGCACTTATAGTTTTTTTACAGGGACACAAAGAAAAATTCTTTATCACTATGCCTATGGGGCCAAATTTTTAAAAATGTGACAGTGTCTCAACGCCTTATTAATCCGAGCAAAAAAATTGTACACATGTTATAGATCACAGTTGAACTAACTGTATAGATTTTGGTGAATCTAGCACTTACAGTTTTTTTACAGGGACACAAAGAAAAATTCTTTATCATTATGGCCTATGGGACTAAATTTTTAAAAGTACGATAGCATCTAAACGCCTTATTGAATTCAGCTGAAAATTTATATGAGTATTATAAATCACTGTTCCACTAACTATAAGCATTTTGGTGAATCTAACATTTATAGGTTTTTACAGGGACACAACGAAAATTTCTTTGTCATTATGATCTATGGGCTCAAAGTTCAGTAGCGTTAAATAAAACAACGTGTAATAGATGGAGAAAAATACTCAAACACTCTATTATGGTTTTCTCTCTTTTGTTTGTTTAACAACTACTCTTTCTTTACTTTATCTACAAAACTGTTAATTACTCAATGTTCGGAAAGTCGAGTGGAGTCACTCCAGATTTTTTATTTTAAAATTTAATTTAAGGAATGATGAACGTTCAAAATCAATTTTTTTTTACTTACTGATTGAGAATTATGAAATTTTGCATTACATATTCATTGAAAATGTATACTAAAATATTAAAATTCTATAAAACTTAATGAAAATTTTAATTTTATTTATTAGTTCCCCATCATACTATAGGTATATGTGAAATTTTTCGACCTTTTTACACATTTTCAGGTGTGAGGAATCCGAAAATATCAAAATGGGTATGGTGTCCGTCTGCAGGGTGTCCGATAGTGTTTGTTAGTATGTTAGTCTGTGTACACGATATATCACGAACAAATGATCGCAGAGAGGTCGGACCAATTTTAAAATATTATTTATAACACTGGCAAGAACCCTATTCATTTGCAACATTCTAATTAAAAAACTTCAGAAGTTATTCAAAATTTACGATTTCTTTAACATGGGAGAATAGGGCAAATTTTCACTTAAACCTGCATGAAAAGAAATATTTTTATCGTAAAGAACAGCTTTTAAATATCAGTTTTGATGCCGGGATGAACATGATTAACTATAAACATGCTACTTTGAAAATTTCGCAAATTATTCGAAATTTACGAATTTCTTAACATGGCAGAATACGGCAAAATTTCGCATAAACGTCGGTTTTGAGAGAGATTTTCATCGTAAAGATTTCAGAACACTTTAAAATATCATTGAACATCCCATGAACATCCCTGACTATGAATGTTTTAATTTGAAAAAGGGTAAGTAGTAGAGCAAAAAAGTAAAGCAAAATTGAACATAAACGTCCATTTTGAGAATCATAAATATATCACACAACTTCAAAATAACATTTATGATACTTGTCTGAACACCATTGACTACAAATATTCTAATGGGAAAATTTCGTAAGTTATTGGAAATTTAAGATTTTATCAACATGGCAAAATGGGGTGATATCCCACATGAATATGCATTTAGGAGGCTGTTGCATTGGAAATAGTAGCATGAAATATAAACTACGAAATTGACCCAATAAAATAAGTTAATAGATTAGAATAAGATAAATATATCGAACTGAATGGTGGGTAGCCTATTAGGAGGGGATTTCATTCTATTATTGTTTGATTAAATTCATTTCTCTTAACATGAATATAATATATATTGACTAGGAAATTTATGAGAACATAAATATGATGGGGAACTGAGCAGAGTCCACCTATTATACCAAATAGTTTAAAATTCAAACGATTCCATGCTAACTAATTTTTAAATGTCCGATAACGTACGCGTTATTATAGTTTTAAAATATACTCTAAACATTCTTGGACACTACTTTGTATATTGATACGTTATATATACAGGAATAATGGTAGGGTAAGTTTGAAGTTAAATTAAATTAAATAAAAAATCAATAAGTAAAATTTATTGTTTCAAATATCAAAAAGTAAGATTAATTGTTTCAATAATTAACAATCAGTCTACACAGGTAAATTTTAATTTGATGAAATTTTATTCCCATTGGTTCATGTGGTTTAAGTAGTCTTAAATGTGTTGCTTGGCTTTTACTACATTTAAAGAAATTATAAATATATACATGTGTATATGTGTGTTAAAAAAATGTATGACAGTTCAACATTCAAACACAAAAATATCAAAAATTTAATAAATTATAAATGAATCCACAAATTATACAGCCAATACCCAAGTATGTTTAGAATATATTGATAAATTATCATAACGTAAAATCGAGTTGCCGTGGAAATTTTTTAAATTTTAAAAAATAAATAAATTAAATTACATTTTAAATTTTACTTTATTTTATTTAAATAGTTTTTGAGAAATTTTAATGCATTTTATATCAAAAGATTTTAATGCATGCGTATTCGAAATAATAATTCTAAGTTAATAATAATAATAACGATTTATAATGTTTACCACCCCTTTAAAGAACAACAATCGATTATATATCCTATGACGTAAATGCTATACAATTAATTTTTACAAGATTATTAAAGCATACTTATTTCTTAATATATATATATAGATATATATAGGGCATTCTCCAGTGATTAGCATGCTCCAGTAGTTGACATGTATCCCGAGATAATTAATAAATAAGAAAAATAATAAAATATTTTACATATAAGAATTTTAACATTTTATGTCAAACACTGGAGCATAGGGTGAAAATAACTGGTAAAATGAATCCCTAGGAGTGTCAAACACTGGAACATAGGGGGCCAATGACTGATAAAAGGAAAAACTGGCAGTGACAATGACTGGAACATTGAGTGGGTGTCAAATAAAAATTCATAAAAAAAAAAAGAATATCAAATGTATATATTTTAACATATATGAGGTTCTGAATGTCTTTCATACCCTATGTACTAACTTAAGATTTCTAAAAATATTTTCTCATGACTAGAACATAAAAAAAAAAAAAAAAACAGAGATTGATCTAAAAGTGTCAATCACTGGTGCACTTACCCTATAAATAAATAAAAATAATAAGAATACACTAGAACACTTTCTAATATTATGAACACTAATATAATATTAATTTTTCTTTCTGCTATTTTAGGTTATTAATGTATAAGAAAATGCATGCATTTTTTGAACATTTCATAGGCATAATACTATACTGTGATGGTACTATATAAAAACATACGCCAAGCCGGCACATCTTGAGCAGTTACGTAATTTACAGTAAAATGCAATGAAAATCTGTTGTTAGATGATTAAGAATACAGTAACCGCCGCTTAATAAATTCACTGGTTAATAAAATCAGACGCTTAATCTAATCAAACTGCCAGTACTATACTGTGATGGTACTATATAAAAACATACGCCAAGCCTATACAATGGCACATCTTGAGCAGTTACGTAATTTACAGTAAAATGCAATGAAAATCTGTTGTTGGATGATTAAGAATACAGTAACCGCCGCTTAATAAATTCACTGGTTAATAAAATCAGCCACTTAATCTAATCAAACTGCCAGGACCAGAGTCAAATCAATACAAACTCTTTTTAAAACTGCCGCTTAATAAAATCAACATCGCTGGTTAATAAACTCAAAAATTTCTCTTTATCAGGAAAAATATCGTTTATACACACTAAAAAATTTTTTATTTATAGTGTGGTTTTTTTTCTTTTTAATTTTTGAAATAAAAAGGAAAATTAAACACAGCAACCTCTCCGTTATCTTTCTTTGTCAAAAATTTTTACACTTCCAGCATAGTTAAAAATTAAACACGCTCCATCACATGTCTCAGTAATAATTTCAAGGAACGTATTTTTCAAAACGCGGTAATAAGTTAAAAATTTGATTTCATTCGCGAATGATATTTTTTAGTGCTAGAGGCCTATTTCAGTCGGTACAGTTGTCGAATTTTTATAGGTCACTCTTAATTAGTGCTAAGGGCCTATTTCAGTCGGTTTATTGAATGGGGATTTATTGAATGAAGTCCCCCCAAGGCACAACTTTGACATGAGTCCCCCCCAGGCACAACTTTGACATGTCCCTTCCAAGGTACCCCTATTTCAGTCGGTACAGCGTTGTCGAATTTTTATACGTCACTCTTAATTAGTGCTAAGGGCCTATTTCAGTCGGTTTATTGAATGTGGATTTATTGAATGAAGTCCCCCCAAGGCACAACTTTGACATGAGTCCGCCCCCAGGCCCAACTTTGACATGAGCCCCCCCCCCCCCCCCAAGGTACCCCTATTTCAGTCGGTACAGCGTTGTCGAATTTTTATACGTCACTCTTAATACTGCTAAGGGCCTATTTCAGTCGGTTTATTGAATGGGGATTTATTGAAGTCCCCCCAAGGCACAACTTTGACATGAGTCCGCCCCCAGGCCCAACTTTGACATGAGTCCCCCCAGGCCCAACTTTGACATGAGTCCCCCCCAAGGCCCAACTTTGACATGAGTCCCCCCCAAGGCCCAACTTTGACATGAGTCCCCCCCAAGGTACAACTTTGACATGAGTCCCCCCCCCCAAGGCACACCTTTGACATGAGTCCCCCTCATTGGGAAAAAGAGAAAAAACGTTGTTTTGCGGCTATAAGACAGTTTGGACTTCCAACGTTATTTGTTATAGTATCTGCAGCTGAAACACATTGGTTTGATTTGATGAAAACTTTATCATGGAATTTAGATCGTCACGAATTAACTAAAGAAGAATTTGTCGATATTAACAAGTTCAGCAGTAGGCCTCTGGCACTAAATTAAAATCTGTCAATGTCAGATTTTCATGTTTTAAAAAATGAAATTTTTTTTTTCTTTTATAAACTTTTAATTATTTAAAAATAATTTCTAGCTCTTATTTTGAAACAATTATGAAGCAAGTAGTTTAAACGGAAATATTTTAATTTTAAAAGAAAAGTGTGAACTTTTGACCAAGTATAATAATGATTTTCTTCAAAGGAAAGCGCATCAGAACTTGGAATGTGTTTAATTATACTTACTTTCAAGGAACAATAATTTAATTAATATTTTTTATTAATTCCATTATTCGTTACCTTCTGAGATTTCTTTACAAATTCATGGAAGTATTACCTTTTTCTTTAGCGCAGGAACGTTCGCCGGATATAAAAATCAGCCGCTTAATAAAATCACTCTGTCTCAGGACGGTTGTGATTTTAATAAGCGGCATGTACTGTAAATGATTTTGTAAGGGAACTTCATAAATTGCAAATACACGCAACTATTGTTTTAGATCGAAATAACTGAGTACGTACCTTCATTAGACAAAAAAAAAAAAAAAAAAAAAAAGTGTAAGTACGAAAGTAGCGTGAAAACAGCCTACTAGGTATTTTGCGCAGATTTTTTTGTGCAGTTATTCAGAAATAATATATATATATTCCATAAAATAAAGAAATTATTCCCTAAATACATATACAGGCATAAATATCTATAAATGGAAGGTATCTGTAAATGGAAACGGAATAATGGATATTACATTTTACTTCCAGTTGATCATAATGTATAGTGTATGCAATACGATTAATTTACCAAAATTGGCTCTATAATAATTGTAAGCTCTCAAGGCATTCTTTCCCACACGATGCACTGTATCTAATTTAATTTGAAATTCCTTATCGTTTTTTGAATCGTTAAAAATGTTATATTTGATGTTTACTGTATACCTTAATTTCTTGCACATGTTTCTAGAAGAAATTATAAATTCTAGGGATATCTGTTTCAAAACAAAATGTGTCATTATAACATATATCCGTTTTGCTTTGTACAATACAATTTACCGTGAACAAAATACATATGCAAAATTTCCGTCCTAAGAAGAAAAATCTGGTGTGAAACAAATCTCTTGTGAAGCACACTACTTCCATTACCCACTATTACGCGTATTATATGCATTATTATATATATATATATGGAGATAATATGATTAGAAGACATACAATTAACCTAACGAAGTAGAAACCTAAAATTTTTCCGGTATGAGAATCGTAATACACGAGTAAAGACATATAAAACATATAGTTTACACGGCAAGTTAGAAAATAACAGAAAAAAGGGTTGAGTTATCTTTAGAAACACCCATTTCCGAGATCTAAAATGAACCTACCTAAACATGACTGTTATGTTTTCTGTAATAACCACGTAATACACGAGAAAAGTTATTTAAAATGGATTCATGTAACAATTTTCAAGAAAATTGTTAGAGCCGTTTTTGAGATACCAACTTTTACCAAAACTTGGTATACTCAATTATTGACCGGAAAATAATTCTTACATACGAAAGGATATTTAAAAAGGAGTTAATACGACGAGTTTGAAAAAAAAAAAAAAAAAAAAAAAAAAAATCCGTACAGCCATTTTTAAAGGAACGCACTTGCGATACCTGAAATGGAGCTATTTATACAAGGCGCCTATCCATTTTCCTGAACTAACCAACTATATCATTCGAAAGGTCATTTAACATAGTGTTTATATAGCAAATTTGAAGGAAATCGTTAGAGCCGTTTTTGAGATACGGACTTAAACCCACTTCCGGTTATCCAATTTTCACCAAAATTTAGAAAAATTATCTGTACACCAGACCTGTATCAATTCTGAAGTTTCGTAGTTCTATCTTTATTAGTTTCGGAAAAAGAATAGCCAGAAGATTCCGCGCATACATACATACACTCTCTCTGACCCATTTGCCAAAAACTACTTTTTTGGACTCGGGAGATCTTAAAACGTGTCAATCAGGTGAAAACTCGATGTCGAATTTTTGGACCGAATACAATACTTCCATTATCTACGGTAGTAAGGTAATGGAAGTAAAAAAGAGAGAGAAGGAGAAAAAAAAGAAAAAAAAAAAAAAAAACTTTAAGTGTAGACCATTTACAACCGGGAATATTATTCAGACCATTTAATATTAAATGTTTCGTTTTCAAAGCAATTCAAATGTATTTATGAAAATAAATGTGCCTACAGATAAACCGAAGTCATGAATACTGTATTTATTATTTTCTCACATATAAATGTTTAATAATGAATTTTTCCTCAGTGTTGTATTGTAGTGAAGTTTTGTTTTTAAGCATTCGAAAGCATTAAAAAGAAATTTATTATATGGGTGATAATTACATGCTATTTTTCCGTTTAGAAACATATAGAGCTTAGTAATAGAAAAGTATGTACGTGAGAGATGGTACACACTATCGGCATTCAGGGTCATTTAAAGTCACTTTTCAATTTGAGACATCTTGCCAATTTAAGCGTATTTACTATGGAGATCATTTAAATGTTGTAAAACAGGTTTACAATTGCATTTTACGTTTGCATGTAGGAAAGTTTTATGAAACATGTATGTTAAAGACAAAAATAAATAAATAAATAAAACACGGTATCCTCTCATCCTCAGGATGTCCCGAAGAGAAGATTTGCTATTATGGAATACTCTACAACACGTTGGAATACGTATTGTGTAACGATTTTATTAGATTAAAATGCATAATATTACGGTAGTAATCTGTATATATATATGTGCGTGTGTGTGAAACGGACGCACTTTCATTCAAAAAAGTGAATGTGAAAATAGGAGCGATTTCAGATAAACAAAAATGTTTTCTCACTCATGTCATTCTTTTGTAATCTTAAGGGGGGTCCGGGACACCAAATTTTTGTTTTTATTTTTTATTGATGAATTGCTGTAATTATTTTTTCTGAAATTGAAGCTTTTTTTGACGATAAAGTTGAGCTAGAAAGAATCTTAAAAAAAAAAAAAAATTTAAATAAAATTTTAAAAATTTAAATTTTTTGATAAATTTAAAATTTGTTATATCTCATGAACTAATGGTTCAATTTACAAACATTTTTTCACCTTTATGCACAAAAAGGATTTATCTTCAGTTTGTCTTCAGGATTTCTGATTATAATAATAATTTTTTTAAATATTAATTTTAATTTGAAAAAAGTATACTTATTTCATGCATAACTTTTGGATTACCAAAAAAGTTTTGCTCCTAATTAAAAATCCCGAAGACGAATAGAAGATAAATCTTTTCTGTATATAAGAGTGAAAAAAGTTTGTAAATTGAACCATTAGTTGATGAGATATAACAAATTTTAAATTTATCAAAAATTATAAATTTTAAAACATTTTAAAAGATTTTTTCTTGTTCAACATCATCGTCAAAAAAAGCTCCAATTTCAGAAAAAATAATTACAGCAATTCATCAATAAATAATAAAAACAAAAAATTGGTGTCCCAAACCCCCCTAAAAAAAAAAAAAAAATTAATTAAAAATGACCGTTATTTTTATTTATTTATTTATTTATTATTATTATTATTATTATTATTATTATTATTATTATTATTTTGTAGAATGCTTTGAAACTGATATATGTTATTCAAGCTATGGCACGTTTTCTATTAAAAATGATATAAATAACGCAAATCACCGGCAAAATAATAATAATAACAATACAAAAGCATAGAATTCTAACGAAATAATTATCTTATTTTTCATTTTGTGTCCATTTCAAATTAAGGATATTAATTTTTATTAAATTTTTTATTATAGTATAGTGTTGTAATTATGACGTCCCAACCTAAAACAGAGAATCTGAAACCTGTATTGCATTTGCTGTAAAATTAAAGCTATTATAATTAAAGCTATTATAATTCGTATTCATTATTATTATTATTAATTTAGAAAAAGTCTAGGTGGAATGGATTTTGTGACAATCTTTTTAAGGGGTCCTAATCCATATTAACGTGTGTTTTAGAGAAAACGAGGGAAAACTCCTAGTGCTAGGCTGACGAGTGCTGCCTTGAATCGAACCAAACACTTCTCATAGCTTAGAGAGTAAAATCTTTTGGTTAGTGGTAGGGTTGCTATTCAAGATGTGTTAATTAAATTAGTAATTCAATGAAAATTGAATAAGCGAATTTTTTCTTTGTATATTTATACTGTGCTTCGAATGGGATATTCGCAGTATACTGTTATGTCGTATGTATAAGCCGTTGTCACAAAAGTTGCGCCAAATGGGTGCAAGTTTATGCGGATCCCTGAAAAAGGGGCACCTGGGAAAAAAAAAGGACACTTTTTCGATTCGCAAATTAAGAAAAGTGCCCTTTTTTCTGGATTGCGGAAAAAAAGATACCGGAAGAAAGGGCACTTTTCTTAATTGTTTCTTGTAAAATACTTCTAAATACGAACAATAGCAAAAATTTTTTGTTTTTACGAGGGGAAGGGGGGGGGGGGAGAGAAATTAAACAAAAAAAGTTCTGTTTCAGAACCCATGCATCATTCATAATTTATAAAACATTTTCCCCATTACTATGACATTTATATATATTGCAAAAAAAAAAAAAAAAAAAAAAAAAAAAGAGTCAGAGGTTGATTTTTATATAAAAGGAAGTTACTAAAATAAATTAAAAATATGCATAGATAAAGAAAGATTTTCCAGCATTTTTGTGCTAAAAGAATTAGCTATCGTGGGTGAAATTGATAAAATATTTTTGATTTGATTTGACAAATTTGATTTTGTTTGTTATATCAGTGTCAAACAGCAGACAAACCAACCCATCATAGAGACATAGACGGTAGAAAGAGTCTGATTTGAAGTTTTTTTTTTTATTATTTATTTAACTAATTTTATGACTTTAAAAAATTGTAAATTGTAATGTCTGGACATAACTTTAAAATAATCATAATTTGTTAAAAATAATTAATTAACGGAATGAAAAATAAAACTATGGGTTAGGAAATATATAATAGTGCCGTTGGAGCGATGAAATTGTGAAGTTTGGAAGAGCAGAATTTAGAATTGCAGAAAACAGGGCAGTTTAGAATCACCTAGGAGGGGGGCTTTATCCTGCATAGGATTGATTTTACTTAAAGTTGCAAGTAGAAAATTATTGAAATTATTAATTTTGTTATCCTAAATGTTTTATAATTTATTGCTTTTCCTTTCTGCAGAGATGTAAATTATTTTAGGAAATAATAAGGGCGGTGGGGGATGAGGTTCTAAACTAAAAGCCTTGTAAATATTCCAACTTCACGGGTGTTATTTATCATAGATCCACAGTTAAAATATCAGGAAATGAACGTATTATTTTAATTTTTAATTTTTAACGTTTTCTTAATTAAAGCATTTGCAGCTCTGCGTGTGTCGGATTATATTCCATCAAAATTCGAAAATTACATTAAAATTAGACCCAAAAATAAATAAATAAATAAATAAAATTTTTCCTTGAACTGTAATTCTACTTAATTAAATCTTAAAACTGTTTAGACTCAAGACTAAAATTTTAAGGGAGGAACAGGAAAATGTCATATTGTAATAAAATAATGAAAGAAAATTATATTGAATATTTACTGAAAATTTTAAAATGGTTTTCATTATATATATATATATATATATATATATATATATTGCATATTAAGTTTTAAGATCAATAGCATAAGATAATAAAAATAATGTACTTAAAAAAAAATCTAAAATTGCGGAACATTTTTAGAACATATGGAACAGTTTTATTTCACATGTATTTCTTTGTAAGAGGGATACTCCCCTCCTCCATCAAACCCACTTATTTATAATGCATAATTGTAAAAATAAACAAATGAATAATAATCAAGGCTGTTACTAATTTGAGTTTAAACTTGACAACCTTGCTCAAAATTTTAAGTGGCAACCTAATACGAACTTCAAAATACCACTTTTGAATTTCCTGCAGTTATCTGTTTTTATGTTATTCTGATAACAGATATATATACAGATCAACCGCTAAATAATGGACTTTTATAATCAGGGAACATCAAAATGTGATATTATGAAAAAAAAAAAAAAAAAAAAAAAAAAAAAAAACTATAGTTGAGAATAAAACTACTAAAAGTAATTCGTTTACATACAGTATGGATATGAAAAATTAATTTTGCTTCGTGAGCAAGTGTTCGTCGGCATAATAAAATATAGCAAAGCACTTCCATCAATTACATTCAATACAAAAGAGCGTTTAGCTTAATTTTGGGTAGCTCTGCATATTGTCGATAAACAATGTTGTGTATTTAAATTTATTCTTACTTGAAAAACTTCTAACACAAAATTAGTTAGTTATAATTCCAGCAATTTCCAAGTATAGCCTCAATATATCCAAATACTTTGGAGCTCTGTAAACGAATGATGAATCTACACAAAACATGCTTTTATGCATTTAAAAAAAATTGTTACTCACTTTTGTTTAATCAGCCTATTGATGTTAAATTGTACTTATCAGAACATAATTTATTTGAACTTTGAACCCCATAAACATCATGTATTTGAATTCTCTTGGATATTCCTGTACGTGAACCATTTGCTTTGTCTCAAGGAAAAAATTTAGTGTAGCATATTTATATGAAACCCATTTAAAATATCAAGTTTGGACTTTCTACTATTATTTGTTCTTGATATATGCTGATAACAGACAGATACACACACAAACCAACCGCTAAAAACATTTTCCAATTCAGAGGATTTCAAAACGTATAATTATATAATAAAGAAAAAAAAAACTCAATTTCGAAAATTTGACCCAAAAACAATACTTTCTTTACCCTGTGTATACGTGAAAGAAAGTAAATAGTTAGAATTAAAAAAAAAACTTTTGAGTAAACATATTTCCTATTAAAACTTAAAAAAAAAAAAAAATCAACCACTATTTTTTAAAACACACTACCGTGGGTTTGAATCTTTCGACAAGAGAGAGAGCTATTTTATGTACTGTTTGAAACTATATATGTAGTATAAATAATTCAATAAACATTTTTTTTATAATATTCACATATTTTATGTGCATGTATTTATAATTAAAAAAAAAAAATATTTTCTTCTGTTCCGAAACATTTTGTGTAATGAATTTTCATTTATTCATTTAATAAGATTAAATTTCTTGACATTAGAATTTAAATCTTAAATCTATTTATTTTAGTGATTTACGTTTCACAAAATATTTCACTGAGCGATGCGATAGTTTGTATATTTTTTTAGCGGCGTTCTTGTAGATAATTGAATACAGGTGGGAAACCTGGAAACTCTTATCACCTCTGTCACCCCACAGCTAGGAGAGAAAGTGTCAAAATAACTTAGGTAGTCAAGAAGATAATTTTTCAACTAATAGGAGAATTCTACTATTCACTGATTGGAGCAGATGGCTGTCAGTTTTTAAAGTTAGGCCAACCCCAATTTTTTCTTAGAACCTGGGCGGCCATGTTGAATAGAAATCTTCATTTCCGGATGCACGCCCTTAAGACAAAACTTTCTACTGAAGGCGATGCTCCGCCCATAACATCTCGTAGGTTATTCAAGAAAGTTTTATTTTCTCCGGGACAGAAACAGGGAAAGTTCGGTGTGTGAGTGAAAGGTTCTAGAGACTCATGTTATCGCTGTCTCAATCGATGGGTGAATAATAGAAGATAACATTCGAAATTGAATTATTCTTTACCGATGACAGGAAATTGAATATTTCTGGCGAGGAAGGAAGAATAACAGTTTGGTAGTGTGCCAAACGAAGAAATGAGAACCTGGGGATCACCGTGCAGAGATAACAAAGCACTGGAAATAGGAAGTATATTTTTGTTGAGAATTAATAGATGATCCTAGAATTATATGCTTTATGGGTAGATTACCGATCGCCCAGTGGTCGAAACTCCACTATTTCCTTTAAGGGCCCTCTTCACTTACCGCCGCCGGAAGTCGAAGCTAATGTTATTCTATGGGAAATTTTTCTTTACAAATAACTTATTAACTAATACATATTTTTAAATTCTGTTTTCACATTCAGAAAATTACCAACTGTTAAATGGACGCCCCTTTTTTAAAAACGAATTTTTTAAATTTTTTATATTTTATTTTGAAGCAACAAAATACGAATTTTCCATTTGTAAATTTTTTTCGTTTTGTAATTTCAAAATAAAATATTAAAAAAAAAAAAAAAAAAAAAAAAAAAATACATTTTTGAAAAAGGTCCGTCCATTTAACAGTTGGGAATTTTCTGAATGTGAAAACAGAATTTAAAAATGTGTATTAGTGAATAAGTTATTTGTAAAGAAAATTTCCCCATAGAATAACATTGGTTCGGGCTTCCGGCGATGGTAAGAGAAGAAGGCCGTTAAATATAAGCATTCAAATAACAAATACAGATATTCAGATTTTCGTGTAAACAGTGTTCTCAATAATTGCTCTATCCTTCAAAAGAAATAAAATCACTGTCAGCATCTTTATTTGCATGACAGCACCTATAGCAATGAACTTCTCTAACAATTTTCCGATCAATACGACCGATCAACGTCGTTCTTCTGGGCATTTCAATGCCAAAGAGCACTGTATCGAGAAAAACACATTAAAAGTTTGAAAATACGTAAAATTATACTAACTTCTATTGTCAGACAAAAAGAAATAAAATTTAATATATTCACTTCTGTTATCGAAAGACAAATGATAAAAGAATAAAGTAAAGAGTGATTCTCCTATGACTACGTATATGAGGCATTGGCATTAATGCGTTCTATTTTAGGATTCAAAAAATAAAGAGGGAAAAATAAATTCAGAAAATAAACTAAATAACAAGCTGTTGTATTGAAAAACTGCTTTTGTATTGAATAACATTATCACAAGCTGTTGTATTTAAAAAAAGAAAATCACGCGCGGATTTAACAATTTTCTTCAATATAGGAATATGCAAAGTATATCACACGTATATAAAATGAAAAAAAAAAAAAAAAATGTAAATAATAATAATAACAAGACAGAGGTTATTCCAGAACAAATTTAGTGCCGCATTGAGGCACTTTCACAAAGTCAATTTTTAGCTATGAGGTACCTTCACAAATTCAACTTTTAGAAAAGAGGTACCTTCACAAAGTCAATTCTCAGCAATATAACTGCACACTAAAATATTTTATAAGCTTCACTGCATCGAACACAGAAAAATACCCTCAATTTGAATATTTACTGGAGACAATGATAAATATCGAAGTAAACACCTACTTATCTTACATATAAGAAACAACTTAACTCGCCCCTATATATATTTATTTTTTACAACCGTTTCATTTTATTTTTTCAATGTATTTTAAAATTAAAAAAAACTGCTTTACGTATTTTAGTTAATTGTTCCGAAGTATCATTAAGTTTCACAAACTTACTTGATGTTTTCACAAATTATTTTATAAATTCACAAATGGGGTACCATTTTTAAAAAGCTGGATTAATCCCTGCAAGAAGAAGAATGTAAAAGCAAAAGAAACAGAAGGCTACTTTTTGTTTTTTAAGTAATAGATATAAAATTCTGTACAAAACATAATTTAATTTAGTGAGACAGAACTTTTTTTTAGTCTGTTTTTTCGTACAAAGGCATGCGGTAATTGTGTTGTGTTTCTCAATATCGGTTACTATATTCATTTCTTAATTCTTAAAATTTTTCCACGTGATTTTTTTTTTTTCAATTTTATTTTAATTTATTATTATTATTTTTTAACTTAATGCAAGAAAGAAAGAAAGGAAAAACTTTTTCCAATTGTTTTAAATATATATTAAAAAAAAAACTCAAAAAAAAAAAAAAAAACTTAGAAACCCAGCAAACGATAACGAAGCTAAATGTCAGATTGATAGCCATTGATACTAATAAAAGTATTTTGGTATGTCTCCTTGACATCTTATTATTACTTTTTTTTTTCTGAAACGCACATTTACCACACCTTCCGAATGATACTTCTTTTAAACCCCTCTTCTTATTAAAAAGAGGCAAAAAACGTACGACAAATTTTATGTTTGTGTATTTATATATAGATGACCCATAAATACTTAGTTCGGTTAATCTAATTTCTTAAAATTGTGATTAAAAAAAATCTCTATACAAATGTAAAATAAATACAGAAAAGAACGTTTGGACGAGTTAGAACCATAGATATAGTAATAAGACATAGATTGATCATTGAGGGGGAAAAAGTGATGCCTTTACATTTGGGAAAAGACGGCCATTTTACTCTCTTATGGATGTCTTTTCCCAAGTGAATATACACGGGAATGCACACAGATAACTTAGCAAATAAAATTTATGTACTAAAAGAGAATGAAAAACTCCAGATACTCATTTTTTTCTTTCTTTCCTTTCTTTCTTTTTTCACTATACTCTAGTATACTCATGTCTGCACAAAATTGAATTTCTTTCGGCATTTATTATTATACTTCTTTGGGATTAAAGTCATCTGCATTCATCATGGAAAAGAATTTTAATAAATTATAATTTAATAAATAATTTGTATTGCGTAAATTTGTATAGGATTATATATAGAAGAAAGTTTTGTGCTGGGCACAACATACTAGGCTATATTAAAACTTCCGCGGCTGCTAACTACATTTAAAAGAATTTTGGAAAATTCCATATTACTAATATAAAACATTAAAAAATGTTAAAATTTAAAGAAGTATTCCATGAAATAGGAAGACGGTAATTATTTCATCATAATAACAAATCAACTGATTATAAAAATTATATTTTTCATAAATTACTTGAATACAACTTATTTATTAAAACCTATCCCATTTCCTTTCATATATTTATTAGAATTAGTATCGCCCAGTGGTCGAAACTCGACCATTTTTTTTGCAAAGCGAGGCAAAGCAAAGTTATTGCCTTGTCCTATACGGAATGCAATTGCAACACAGCTGCGGCAATTGTTTGCCAATATTCACTCTAACTGAATCAGCAGAGTTTTACTTAATATAACTATTTCTCTCTGTAGATGTTAGCCTTTCCTGAAATGAGAGAAAATCGCAACGTGAAAACTTGTTGTGTGATACAGCCCAGAAGCTAATAGGTACCATGTCAGACCAAGGTCCAACCAAGTATCAAATTCTGTTAAATTAATTCGATTGGTTCATAAAGTACAGTGTTTGAAAAAAAAAAAAAAAAAAAAAAAAAAGATATTGGGTCGAATTGAGTTCGGGAAAAAGGTCGAATTGAGTTCGGGAAATTTCAAAACGTGTAACTTTATCGAAAACCGAAAATCTAAAACATTTCTGAATCTTATATTTTCTACTTATATATGCAGAGGAAAGACTAATAAATTCACTTTTTAAAAAATAAAAATAAGTAGTCAATTTCACTAATTTCATTTAATTAAAATGCAAGGAAATCTCAAAACGTGTAAATTCATCGAAAACCGGAAATCAAAAGTTTTTATGTATCTTCTACTTGCTTCTTCTACCCACAAAAGCTAGCAATACAGACACTTTTTTAAAAAATAAGTAGCCAATTTCAGTTAATTGAAACGTAAAGAAAGCTCAAAACATGTAAATTCAGCAAAAAAACGGAAATCGGAATTTTTTCCGTATCGTCTACTTATACATGCAGCAGTTAGTAACAAATCCATTTTCCTTTTATTTAGTATATTAGTTCAATATTTATTGTTTAAATATCACCCTTTGAAATGAAATGTTTATGTTTACATTCGAAACTGGAAGTTTGCCATTTTTTTTTCTGGAGTTTTGTGATTTTAAATTAAAATGTTATCAATTTTACAGAAAAAATAACTCAATCAAACACATGTAGACAGTAACTTATATATAACTATACCCAAATATCGGAATTAAAATCGGCAGATAATTTCCGTTATTTTTTAATAATTTTTTACAAAAAACTCAATGGACAATTAACATAGAAAATCTTTTACATGATGGACAGACAGTGACGTCATCACTTCGCTTGCGTATAGTGATGCTACATTATACAAATTACTGTGTCTATGGTTTTATTTGAGCTTTATGAAATTGCCAGATTTAACAACTTTCTACTTTTAGGTATTTTTTAATGTGAAGGAATAGGGCAGTTCCTTGTTTGTAAACAAACATCTCAACTTTTATGAGTGGTTGGCAAAAGGGCTTGGGAAAAGCATAGCGATGGAGGACCACCAATATAGTATCAATGGTGGGCGGGGCGCGGGAAAGTCGAGCGCGCTTTTTTGCCAACCACCAGACGTCACGAGGAAATGCTCTATACGTGTATAAAAGGGAAAAATGGGGGAAAATGTATAAAAAATAAATGTATTTTTAAATACCTTCTTGACGTCGTAAGAAAATAATATTTGTATTCGCACCTTCCGGCTAACCATACCTTTCGAATGATACCATTTTCAACCCTCTACTCCCATAATTAATATGTTAAAAAGGGACAACAAATTTTATGCTTGCCTATTAATATATAGATACTTAAAAGCCGCGAAATATTTCGGCAATTTCAAAATTCACTAACATTCTATTCTATTACTATTTCCGAATTTTATACTCTCTAATGCCTGATGCCAAAACTTTTTTTCGGCATCAGAAATTTTGGAAAATAACATGGGGATGATAGATCTATATAAACTACTATATCTATGGTTAGGACATCCAAAAGCAAGAGAAGGATGTCACTATTATACTTACAAATGAGTATAGCATAAAATAATAATAATGATAATAATAATGGGGCATTATAAAAATGGACTTCGCTGTTTTGGGAAAAATAAAATAAGCCGTTACTTTCTGTTTTCCATATGCGTTCTCTGATTAGTCATATTAGGTAGATTCCTCCTTATTACTTTCCGAACACTATAGTGAGGAAAGTATTGTAATCATGTCAAAAATCCGAATTGGAGATTTTCATGTTTCTATACGTTTCGAGGTCCCCTGAGTCCGTTTCCACTACTTTTACGATTATGTATGTAAGCGTGTATGTCTGTGAGTGTACACGCTAGCGTTTAAACGCTTTGTTCGAATAAGATGAAAGTTGGTACGTATATTGTAAATCACCCTAGTACGAACCCTATAGATTTTGGTGAATCTAGCACTTATAGTTTTTTTACAGGGACACAAAGAAAAATTCTTTATCATTATGGCCTATAGGGCCAAATTTTTAAAAGTGCGATAGCGTCTAAGCGCCTTATTAATCTGAGCAAAAAATTTGTACGCATGTTATAGGTCACAGTTGCACCAACTGTATAGATTTTGGTGAATTTAGTATTTACAGTTTTTTTACAGGGACACAAAGAAAAATTCTTTATCATTATGGCCTATGGGACCCAATTTTTAAAAGTGCGATAGCATCTAAATGCCTTATTCAATGGAGCTGAAAATTTATATGAATATTATAAATCACTGTTGCAGTAACTACAAGCATTTTGGTGAATCTAGCATTTATAGGTTTTTACAGGGACACTACGAAAAATTCTTTATCATTATGATCTTATGGGCTCAAAGTTCAGTAGCGTTCAATAAAACATCGTGTAATATATGTAGAAAAATACTCAAACTCTCTATTATGGTTTTCTCTCGTTTGTTTGTTTCACAACTCCTCTTTCTTTACTTTATCTAAAAAACTGTTAATGACTCAATGTTCGGAAAGTCGAGTGGAGTCACTCCAGAATTTTTTTTCAGCTGTCGTTTTCTTTATCAGTTGGTAAAGAGTCGAGCTCGTAACCGGAGAATTTCGGGTTTGATACTCGAGCCGCTTAAAGAAAATTGGTTATTTTAATGATGGTTGGTGCACGTAAAATCTGTTGTGCCCTCCATGTTCTATGAAATTAATATCTCTCTCTTAAGGTTATCGAAGCGAGGGAACTACCTTCTGTACAAAGGATCAAAATTATGATGTCACAGGATCACCCCTTCAGCCTAGGGGTGAATATGGTTCTGGTATGCATCTTAAGTGCAGTTTCCACTGAGGGTCGGTTGGAAATGTTTCGAGCGGCGCTATTCAGAATCCTTTGATGTGGTCAAGCGGTTGGACCTGGGTCTACGGGTTGGTTCGAAAAGGGAAAGTCCCTGGTTCTAACAACCAGTTGAGATTATTGAGGGGCCAGAGGCAGATATCTTTGTCAATTTTGCATGCTTTCCTTTGAAGTAACTGTGCAATCTGATAAAAAAGGGCAACAACTGATGACAAGACATTTGGCTCTTTGTGTCGGAAGCGTGATTAATGACTTTTTGAACCTAGGTCTAGAAACGCAGTGGAAACCGGCCTTTAGGTTTTAAACCCATGCAGTATCAACCTCTCTTAAACCGACTGCCCATTGGATCGTAAGACACCATAGTTAACATACACGCATAGATTAACAGTAAAGATATCGATAAATAAAATCGATACTGTTTATTAGTATAATGGATACGACTGAGAGTTCAATCGTCAGCTAGATTAGTTAATACTAAGAGAGTTATTTCACAAATGACAAGTGAAACAAAAAAGTAAATACAAAATAAAATTATAGTACGCCTTACGTTCGACGGCGAAATATGTAATGTGGGGGTGGTAACATATTATGATTCCTTTTCGATGGGGGGAGGGGAGGGACTATCAAGACTGTTTTGAAAACAAGCATTATTTCCTTTAATTACCACTGGGATTTGAAAAAATGCCAATTTGGAGAGCGATTTGTGTGTATATGTCCATTACACAACGCTGCGATTCCGGCCGATTTCTGGCGATGGCATGATGCCAGATGCACTGCACGTGACCGAACGAGAGAAAGATCTCCAGTCACGAATCGAATGGGGAAAATAAATAAATAAATAAATAAGAAAATAATAATATAATAACGAGGAGAAGAAAAGAGAATCCAGATTCGAGGCAAGAGTGGAAATGTCTGCGTACGGTTTGCACACTTGACTTCCCTCTCATTAAATTGCAGTCGTTCGAGTAGAATGGGAGAAAGATTGAGTAAAAAATAAGGCGAAAAAAAAATGAAAACATCTTATGGTTCGAGTGATATTTATGGAATTGTCATTTGACATGGGGCGACCCAATTTATGTCGTGCGGCGTTTTTAATGTTGTAAAAGGGCTTCGAACGCAGATTGCAATAATCTCTCTCTAATATTTCTAGAATTCCACGCTTATAAAATGTCTTAGAAATTGGCAAAATAGCATTAATCATAGATTAAGATTAGGAATAAAATCATCGCGACGTTAAATTGCAATGCCATAAATCTAAGGTCCTCCCACCAGTGGCTGAGCGGTTCTGTCCCCAAAGCTGGTAGACGGGAACTGCCGGGTTCGATCCCAGGTCGCGCTCGTCGAAGAGTTTTCAGTGGTTTTCTCCAAAACTCGTAAATACTCTTGAAAAGACCACCACAGAAGGCACGCTGTCTTAGTCCTGGGTCCCTCATGCAGTCAATCGGCCTTAATCTCAAAACACAAGCACACATTACATAAAAAAATCGCAAATCTTTGTTTTGGTTTTTAACTTATAACTGCTACTGCTAACTAGAAATTAGTATAATAATTAGTGCCGCTAACAGTAATATAACCTCAGTTGCGATTTTTTTTTTCTTTGCTGTCACAAGCACTAACGTAACTTTAAAGTCATTTTTGTTCATTTTCGAAAGATCATGCTCGTGTTTAAAAAACTTGTTTCTATAAGACATTTAAATAGATCAATATTTGAATTTATTTATTTATTTATTTATTTATTTACTTACATGTATATATACAGAAAGTATTGTATTCGTGAAAATTTTCGAACTCCAGTTTTCGATGGATTTACACGTTTTGGGATGTCCTGAACACGATTTGGCTGTTTTTAGAAAATGTCAGTCTCTCTCTCTCTCTCTCTCTCTCTCTCTGTCTCTCTCTGTGTGTGTGTCACAAATTTTGTGGACGCTGTAACTCACGAACCAATGAACGAAATGTAACCAAACTCGGTATTTAGTTGAACCATGACATAAACTGGTGCCGATTATATTTGTATAACAATTTCTCAACAGGTGGTACTACGATCGCATTTTTTCTAAATTTTTAACATGACAATACAGGACAGAATTTCGTATAAATGTACATAATGAGAGTTATTTTAAACGTGTGATTGTAAAATTAATATGAATTATTTCTAATCGCTGTAGTTAACTAGGAAAAAAAATTGTGCATGTGGGAGCATCGCTTCCCCCCTGGGGGGGGGGGGAAGTAAATTTTCAATATAGGTGTCTTTCGAAAGATCTCGTCAATACCTTTAAAATGAATGTCTGAACCATAGATCTGTGATAATTTAAAACAAAGTTATAGATTTTTTTTTTTTTTTTTTTAAATCTTTTAACAAAAAAAAAAAAAAAAAAATTCTTTTGATATTGGCAAAAAATTGAATTTCTTTCAGCATTTAGTGGTATATATAAACTTATCAATCTTGATCAAATTTTTCAAGTAACAAATTTATATTAACTTCAAAATACAACATTTGGATCCCCTGAAATGACTTGTTTTTAATTTACTCTAACAGACACAGACAAAAATCAAACGTTATAAACTTGATCTCGGTATTCAGAAAGACTCAGAACGTGTAAATATGCAAAAAGCCAAGCGATATATATTTAGGTTAAAAAATATCACAGTTATTTACCATATGGCTATGATGAATTAATTACCATTCCTGAGCACCTTTCCTGGACATGGTAAAATATTACAATAAAGCCCTTCTACTAACAATAAAAAGAATTATATAGCTTAAATATTGATAGCCTTGAATATCTTCTGAAAGTTAAGTACATATCACATGGTGAACATAAATATAATCCAATATTAATAACACATGGGACAACCTGAAGTACTCTTTCATCCATTTTCAAGTATTGTCGCACTATAATCTACTTCTTTTGTGTAGTCCTGTAAACGGACAGTGAATGGTTTCTATACCCTATGCTGCATGAAACATGTTTTTACGTATATAAAAAATATATATTCGTTTAATTTGTTTATATTCGTTTAATATATATTCGTTTAGTGCTGTATATAGACGTAAAACTCAACTTACCTACAATCCCCCCCCCATAGACGTAATGTATTTGAATTCTCTTGGCTGTCCCTGTACACGAATTATTTGCTTGATCTCAACGAAAAGTTTACTGTAGCATCTCTATATCACACACATTTAGAATACCAAGTTTGGACTTTATGCTATAATTTATTTTTGAAATATCCTGATAACAGGCAGACACACACACAGACCAACCATTAAAAACATGATTTTTGGATTCGAGGGACCTCAAAACGTGTATATATAACAAAAACTCGATTTCAAAAATTTGACTCCAAAACAATACTTTTCTCTACCTTATGGATAAGAGAAAGTAATAATTGCCCTCGATAAAGATATAGTTGTTTTGAAAGGGGCCGTCACTTTTTAATCCACACACAATGAACGATGAGCTGAAGTTGCAAATGCGACTAACGCATGCAAAATTTTTGACATTTATATTTTCTGATTGATTTTATATGATAATATATATATATATATTATATATATATATATATATATATAGTAAAACTTGAATTATTAAATAAATAGAACTAGAACAAAGTTTTTATAAACCAATGCGCAAATGCAGCAAAGGGAAGTATAAAACTATAATAAATAAGCAAAATAATCAAAGCCAGATGAAAATTTAATCCCAAAACACATGAGGGCCTTCGTCAGGGGAGTATCCCCATGTAGGGAAAGGAATATGAAAAGTTTCTAACGAAACGCTGGTAATTTAACCAAAAAACACGTTTCTAGCTCCCAACTTCTCACAGATGGAAGCAAGACCCTACAGCAAACGAATTTTAATTAATACAAAGCATAAAAAAGCAATTAATTTCAGAAATCAAGCACAGAATATAATACATCAATATAAAATATAAGAATATAAATAATACAAGAATATATAAATACATACAGGGACAAACTTGAATAGTCAGAAAAGGGAAAATTGAAAACTACTCACTATTATAACAAACAGGCTGGTAAGTACCCCTACTAGCTGAAACGGGTTCTGTGTTTATAATGGGGGTGGTTTTCAATTTTCCCCTTTCTGACTATTCAAGTTTGTCCCTGTATGTATTTATATATTCTTGTATTATTTATATTCTTATATTTTATATTGATGTATTATATTCTGTGCTTGATTTCTGAATTTAATTGCTTTTTATGCTTTGTATTAATTAAAATTCGTTTGCTGTAGGGTCTTGCTTCCATCTGTGAGAAGTTGGGGGCTAGAAACGTGTTTTTTGGTTAAATTACCAGCGTTTCGTTAGAAACTTTTCATATTCCTTTCCCTACATGGGGATACTCCCCTGACGAAGGCCCTCATGTGTTTTGGGATTAAATTTTCATCTGGCTTTGATTATTTTGATTATATATATATATATATATCATGGGCATTTACCGCTCTGCCGCTATGGTATTTAATTTGTTTCCACAACAACCAGGGTAAAACTTATGAAGGGAATATCCATGAGGAAATTTATGAGGAAATTTAAGTGAAATATTTTAATTTGAATTGATTATTTGCACGTTTTTGTACACATCACGCTATTATTCCGTTTACCCATGCATAAGTTTAGGTGAAAAGAAAATAGATTGCTTGAAAGTTGAATAAAGGATAAAAAAATCTAAGGTTCCTTTTAAAATTATTATATCCTAATGAAAGTGGTAAATCGTTGATTAAACCTATGAGAAAGTAGAGGGAAAACTAGCAGCCTCTGATTAAAACATTCATTCTGGAAATTGAATAATACTACATCTAAGAGAGGACAGGTATTGGCAAGTATAAATCTTCCTTCTCCTTCTAACGAATCATTTAATGTAAGAAAATACGAAACATGCAAATTACTACAGGCTCGGTTAACTTTAGCTGGCTTTTACACACAGCATTCAATTATTTCATAATCTTGTAAGGAATTTTCAACCTTTCACATATCCAAAAATAGTATGTTGTGGCCACCACAAGACTTTCTTCTATATTTTCCTATACAAATTCACTCAGTAACAACAACAACAACAACAAAAAAATACCGATTTTTTTTTCCTGTTTTTTTTTTTTTTTTAAATTAAAAGTAAAAAAAAAAAAAAAAAAAAAATCGATAACTTTGTTTTAAATTATCACATATTTATAGTTCAACCATTCGTTTTAAAGGTATTGACGAGACCTTTCGAAAGATACCCATCTTGAAAATTTATTCCCCTCGAGGGGGGACGGCGAGGCTCCAACACATACACAAATTTTTTCCCAGTTGACTATCTCTATTATAAACAATTCTTGTAAATTTAATAATGATTACTAAAAAAATAATTCTCTTTATGCACATTTATACAAAATTTTGTCCTATATCGCCATGTTAAAAATTTAGCAAAAGCGGGATGGCAACGCAACCTGTAAGACAATTTTTACCAAAAGTGGATAGGCACTCATTGATGTCAAGGTGCAACTACATACCAATTTGTATGAAATTCTGTGCAGTAGTTCCTGAGATACAGTTGCCACAAAATTTTGTCACACAGACATACAGACAGACATTTTCTAAAAAGGGTCAAATCGTATTCTACAGCTCTCAAAACGTGTCAATCCATCAGAAACCCGAGGTCGAAAATTTTTACGAATCCAATACTTTATTCTATTGAATATAGAAGAAAGTAATAATTTATAATATAGAATGCCTTTATCAAAGTGACTGATTAAAGAGATATAAAACTGAACTTTGTTCGAGAAAAACTTGTAAAAAGGCAAAAAGGGTTTAAACGCCACACCTTCCCATAACTGTTAATCGAAAATCGAGTTTAAAAAATCTGGAATTAAATTTTGTTAGGTGTTCTAACGGTAAATTAAAGATGTTTGGATTTTTCATTTCCCTATCCTCAAGTAGTTTTCGTGTTTTTAAAGAAAATAATTCACGTCGAAAATCTGAGATAATTCGATAAGACAAAATCAAATTTAAACTTAGTTTTAGAAAATTTAAATTTGCTGAAAAGGTGCCTATTTAGAAATTTGACTTTCAAATTTGAAATTTAATTTATTCTTGAAGGACAAGTTGAGCTCATTAACGTTTCTTTAGAGCTGCCTAGTGGGCTCACTCTGTTCAGACAAGGAAAATACATCGTAAAAAATAAAACATTAAGTAAATTTAAATGTTTGACTGTTTACTGAAAAACATCAGATAAATTAAATTAGAATTCGAATGGCGCTTAAATCCACGAAAAAAAATGAATAAGGATTTTAATATTATTATTTTTAAAATATTTATAATATTAATCTGTCATTAATTTTATTACTATTCAAGTAACTAAAGCAAGGTATTTTTGTTTATTTGTTTTGTAATTTTTTTTGCGGTCGAATAAAATGTAATAATTAATTTTGGAAAGAATAACATATGGTACGTAAAAAATATTCTTGTGTATATCCTTATTACTACTATACTCTTATTCTTATGTTCTGCGCTTATAATATTAAAATATTTATCCAGTTCAAAAATTTTCGGGTTTTGATTTTTTTTTTTTAAATACAGATTTTGCTTGTCCAAGGGGAAAGAAAAATAATAAGAGCAAAAAATCATGCGGTACGCATTGATCATTAACACTTTCTAACTGTACGTACTTGTTCTATCCTATAACTTTTAATGTTCTTTGCTTACGTTATCACACAGCAGGCAGACAGAAGGACTAGAAGACATACAGATAGATTAATTGAATTCCTAATCATTTTTAAACATTGTTAGCAAGTGTTAAAAATGATTAACGCGAAAGAAAATGCAGCCCTTAGATTTTAATTTTAGCCGGTAATGTATTTGAATATTTTAATGTAGCCCTGTAAATCTGAAGGTTAACCATTTCATATACTATGCAAAATATTTTAGCATATTAAAAATAAATGTCAATTTATTTATTATTTTTGCAGTAGAAAGTTATTTAAATATTATTTACTAGCAGGCAACGCCCGCTTCGCTGGTTCCTATTTTTAAATGAATCACTATAAGGAATTCTCAAAATTGCTTTAATTTTTATCACGCGAAAAAAAAGAGAAACAAAATCTGATTAGGAAAAATGTCGCACCGGGTTCTCACTGCCTTCGGAAAAAATTCCCAAAATGCTCTAACTCTTATTTCTATTATTTTCCCACTTCGCTCCCCCCCTCCTGTCTATCCTAATAATTTTACAAATTTGAAAATATCCGCAATCGATTTGTAAGTATCAAAAACCTCCATGCACCAGTTTTGAACGATATATCTCTATTTTTTTTTTTTTTTTTTTTTTTTTTTGCCGCTCTACTCCCCCCCCCCTTCCCGCCCTCCCAATAATTTTAAAAATTCGAAACTATCCGCAATCGATTTCTAGGTATTGGAAACCTCTATGTACCAATTTTGAATGATCTAACTCTATTTTCTTTTTTTTTTTTTTTTGCCCCTCTGCCCCCCCCCTTCCCGGCCCTCCTAATAACTTTACACTTTCGAAAATATCCCCATTCGACTTGCAGGCCTCTAAAACCTATCTGTACCAATTTTAAACGGCCTAACTGTATTTCTATTTGTTTTTGACCATAGCCCCACCTTACCGCCCCCCCCCTTCAAGCCCCACCTAATAATTTAAAAAATTCGAAAATATCCGCAATCGATTTGTAAGTATCGAAAACATCTATATACACTAAGCGACAAAAAAAAAGCCGCACTTGGATGTTTTCCTTTTCACCTTCTACAACCGCCAATTTTATCGTTTAAAAAGCAAATTTTCGAACAGATTTTACTATGTTGTCCTCCACATACACTTTAGCTTTGAGTCTAGTGTTAAAAACAAAATGCAATTGTCAGGAAAATTGTAATTTTAGAATTTATTTCAAAAATGGTAAGAATAAGGCAGTTAACGATGCCACAAAAAGTATTAATTTTTAAATGAAAATCAAAAAATATTTTAATACGTGAGATGGCAAAATAATTAAATGCTAACGAAATATTAGTAAAATGAATTTTAGCAAAATATAATTTTTTTTGGCCGTTTAAACTGGGAATTTGGCTTTAGGCGGTCATGTTGCTCATCCAAGCAAGATAACCGCAAGTTAAAATGCGAATGTTTAAAAAATAGATTTGTATCATGTTCAGAACTTAAAAAAGATTTTAAAAAAGTGTATAATAAATTACTTTCTTCAAAAACAATGCGGGAACAATTAAACAAAGCGGGTTAAAGAACGGAAGATCTGCGAAAAAAGCCATTATTAAGGAAAAGAATTAGAAAAAACAATACTTTAATTGACCAAAATTTAAAAACATTATCCGTTAATTATTAGGCTGAACTGGTTTTCTCTGATGAAACAAGTTTTCTTTTTTTCGTGCAGTTGAAAGAAGCTAGAATGAAGACGAAAATGTGACCGACTTAATGAAAATCGCACTTTTAAAACAGTGACACATTCTCCGTACATTATGGTACGGAGGTGCATAACTTTTCCAATACTCGGGAAAATTTTTATGCTCAAGGGATCAATTAACTCGAAATAAAACACAATCTGCATAAAAGTGGTGCCTGACCGACTATTTTGGAGGTATCTTTGACATTTCCGTAAACAGCATTTGAAGATAATAAGTCACCTTACTACACGGCGTCTCTGGTAAGTTTATTCACTTCAAATTGTCAAAATTTCTTATACATTCCCATGAGAACCTATAATTCTGTAAGTAATCATACTTTTTTTTCACTTTAAGTTAAATACCACAAAGGATATAGTAGAATTTCTTCTTTACCAGACATAGAAATGGTCAAAATCGCGATCTGCTCGAAAATGTTTCGCCTATAAAAAGGCGGGGGAGAGGGGAGAGGATTCGAAATTTGCAGCCTATAACTCTGCCAGAACTAGAAAAATTTATCTGTGATATTTGGCACATTGAAATTTCTGAGATTTATATTAAATCACTGTATAAAACTATGCCATTGCGCATTAATGCAGTAATTCCATATAAAGGTAGAATTAACCCAATGCAGAATACATATTTTTAACAAAAAATTACTTAGATCTAACAAATAAATAGTTTTATTTCATATATTAAAATATAACTTGTTTATTTCATATAATATATCATAATAGAATGCAAAGTGTATAGTTATTGCATTATGTTCAAAAAGAAAGTTTTATGCAGATTTTTAAAAAGTACTTCGTAAAGTGCAATAAAGCCAATTATTAAATCGAAAATATACATAGGTATGATTTCATACCTTTGGTATTATGCAAACAAGACAGTTTTATTTGTTTCAAACATTAATTTTAAAGTTATTACAAATAAAAAAGGTATATGTCATTTTTTCTGCAGTGCGGCTTTTTTTTTGTCGCTTAGTGTACCAATTTTGAACGATCTAACTCTATTTTTATTTTTTTTACCCCCTCTCCCCCCCCCTCTCCCGGCCCTCCTAATAACTTTACACTTTCGGAAATATCCCCATTCGACTTGCAGGCATCTAAAACCTATCTGTACCAATTTTGAACGGCCTAACTGCATTTCTGTTTGTTTTTGCCCCATAGCCCCCTCCCCCTTGCCGTCCCACCCCCCCCCTTTCCGCCCCTCCTAATAATTTTACAAATTCGAAAATATCCGAAATCGATTTGTAGGTATCGAAAACCTCTATATACCAATTTTGAACGATCTAACTCTATTTTTATTTTTTGCCCCCCCCCCTCTCCCCTCCCCCCCTTCCTGCCCCTCCTAATAACTTTACACAATCGAAAATATCCTCATTCGACTTGCAGGCCTCTAAAACCTATCTGTATCAATTTTGAACGCCCTAACACTGTATTTGTATTTGTTTTTGCCCCTTAGCCCCCTTCCCCCCCCCCTGCTGCCCCACCTGGGGGCTGAATTTCTAAAATTCCAGAAATTGGTTTTTAGATATTTGCATTAGCAATATTTTAGAGCAAAAATTTCACGCATATCTATTTTTTTGTTTGAGATATATAGAATTATGCGAAATCACGTTTTACGCATGTGAAATCACGTTTTGCCCCCCCCCCCCCGCCCCCCTTGGGGACCGAATTTTGAAAATTCCAGAAATTGTTTTTACTTTCTTCTATATGTAATATAGAGAAAGTATTGGATTCGCGAAAATTTTCGACCTCCGTTTTTTAACGGATCTACACGTTTTGGGATGTCCTGAACACGAATTGATAGTTTTTAAAAAATGTCTGTATGTCTGTCTGTCTGTCTGTCTGTGTGTCTGTGTGTGTCATTTTTTTGTGGACGCTGTATCTCACGAACCAATGAATGAAATTTAACCAAACTTGGTATTTAGTTGCACCCTGACATGAACTGGTGCCCATTAGATTTGGGGATCAATAGCTCAACAGGTGGCGCTGTGATCGCATTTTATGCAAATTTTTAACATGGCAGCATAGGACAAAATTCCGTATAAATGGGCATAATAAGAGTTATTTTAAACTTGTGATTGTAAAATTAATATGAATTATTGATAATAGTAGTAGTTAACTATGGAAAAAAATTTGTGCATGGGGGGGGGGGGGGCATCGGTTCCCCCCTGGGGGGGAAGTACCCCCCCGAGGGGGTTAAATTTTGAAGATGGGTATCATTCGAAAGATCTCGTCAATACCTTTAAAACGAATGGTTGAACCATAAATCTGTGATAATTTAAAACAAAGTTATCGATTTTTTTTACTTTTAACAAAAAAAAAAAAAAAAAAAAATTTTTTTTTTAACGAAATTTTACCAAACTTGGTATTTAGTTGGTCCCCGACATAAACTGGTGCTGATTATATTTGGGGATCAATAGCTCAACAGGAGGCGCTGTGATAGCATTTTATCTAAAATTTTAACATGGCAGAATAGGACAAAAATTCGTATAAATGTGCATAATAAGAGTTATTTTACACTTGTTATTGTAAAATTAATATGAATTATTGATAATAGTAGTATGTAACTAGGAAAAAAATTTTCTGCATGGGGGGGGGCATCGCTTCCCCCCTGGGGGGGAAGTCCCCCCCCCCCCCCCCCCCCCGGGGGGGGGATAAATTTTCAAGATGGGTATCTTTCGAAAGGTCTCGTCAATACCTTTAAAACGAATGGTTGAACTATAAATCTGTGATAATTTAAAACAAAGTTATCGATTTTTTTTACTTTTAACAAAAAAAAAAAAAAAAAAAAAAAACCTTAGAAAAAAAAATCGTACTTTTTTTTTTTTTTTTTTTTTTTTTTAAATACTGTTACTGTTTGAATATGTATAGGTAAATATAGAAGAAAGTCTTGTGGTGGCTACAACATACTAGTTTTCACATTTGTATTAGCTATATTTTAAAGCAAAAATTTTACGGATATCTGTTTTTTTGTTTGAGATATGAAGGATTTTGTGAAATCACGTTTTGCCCCCCTCCCCCCCTTAGGGGGGCGAATTTTGGAAAATCGCTTCTTAGTGGATGCCTACGTCATAGAAAGAACATTGTCACAAAATTTCATGCTTCTAGGTCCAGGGGTTTGGTCTGGGCGTTGATAGATCACCCCCTCACTCACTCACTCAGGAAGTGTTCTTTTATATATATAGATAATAATGTTTGTTCTAACACACAAGGCATTGGCATATCTTGTGGTGTCCCTGTACACAGATCAGTTGTACAGAACCTATTAATACCATTTTAAATAGGCAATATTCCATAGTAAACTTGAATAACATATAACTTTTTTTTTTTTTAATTCTAAAAATTTTTACGAACGCTGGAGGCAGGCAAACGGACAGATGGATAGTTGGGCAGACATATACGCAAATTCAAATCATATTCACACTTAGAAATGTGTTAGAAAATCTTAAAAACTTTTAATGTAACAGAAAATACAATTCAGCAAATTTCCATTAGCATTTATTAATGTAAATGAATATTTTTGTGGGATCCTGTAAATCTAATGCCAATCATACCATATTCTATAGAAAGATTTTTTTTTTTCTTTTTTTTTGTGCCTATGAATAACATATTTCAATTCCATTAAGGTTTGTAAAAAATTCAGTTATTAAAATTTGTATTTTAATTACAGCAAAAATCGAGACAATATACATTAAAATATACAATTAAAATATTAAAATACACAGAACATAAATTTAAACGTTTCGAGCCTTATTTTAGGCTCCTCATCAGTAGAAAACGTCAAAAGTAAACGCTGAGAAGAACAATAGATTTCCTCTACGAAAGCACAGCGTATTTGGCAGGGACTGCGCATGCCTCTTTAAGAGGTGAAAAATGCTGTTTCGAATACCAGCCCCACGGATTAAGAGCTTAGGATGTAATACGAATGCTACGGAAAAGTAGTAATTTTCATCTTACAGATAGAGGGCGAACAGATCTTGACAATCTACCAATCAGTGCGTTTGTTTAAATTTGTAGCGGTTCATTGGTCGTTCTCGGAAATCGAATGACGACAGAAGCCGAAAGGGCGGGCTTTCACTTTCTTCCGATAAGTTTCAAAGATACTACACCAGGCGGCAATCGGATCGTTTTCCTCCACTTGGCTGAATTAATGTGGAATAGAAAGCTCCGGTTTCCGCGCTGGCTGCCCTATCTTGTTTTTCATCCTATAGGTAGTCTTAATCCGTGTCCAGCCCTCAAGGAAAATTCTAGAATGATAATTTGAACAGTTAGATACAATTATTTTACTATTGTCAATATCAGGTAGATGGTCAGATTTTATGGCATGCTGGACTATTTTTGAACGAATGTCGATGTTTTTGAAATTTCTTTTATGTTCCAGAATTGGAGTATGAAGGGGACGGCCAGTTTCACCAATATAAAAAGAATTGCAAGATTTACAAGCAATATTATAAATAACTCTTGTACAGGTAAAGAAGAAGGGGGGGGGGAATAACAGGTTTAAAATTAGAAAGGAAATTACGAATCAGAAATTGAGGTTCATAAGATACAGATATATTAACAGTACGTAAACTTTTGCTATAGATTCAGAATTTCTTTTTTATAGTATGGAATAGTAACGAAAGATTTGTTTTAAATCCTCAAGAAAACTATAAGCAGAAAGTATACTAAATTGAGAATTCAATGGAAAGGGTTTGAGATAATCAGAAAGGTAACGGGATAGACTATAGAGAAGGGATTTAGAATAATCAACATTATTGGACGAAGAGGGAAATCAGATTTATGTATTTTTGGATTAATCGTATTTTTGGTAAGTCATAGAAAACAGTTGCAGAACCCGAGTAACATCTCAAATTCTTAGCTGTAGACGAGTCAAATATTCTAAGTTTTTCATATTTACTTATTAAAGTGTTCAAATTCCTTTGGATGGCAGAAGTATTATCTTTATTCAGCAGTTTATTTGTAGAATTATCCTTTAATAAAGTTAAAGCTTTCTTTTCATAATCATACCTATCAAGTCTAACAGTAACACGGCCTTTATCTGTACGAGTAATAACAATTGAAGATCACTTGGCAGCTGTTTCAGAATCTTTAATTCAGGAAGAGTAATAAAGGGGTTAAATTTCGAAAAATTTATTACGTAATTCATATGAATTACATAATAAATTTTTCGAAATTTCTGTTCGTATATGATTTAGTATACTTTCTGCTTATAGTTTTCTTGATGATTTAAAACAAATTAATGTTCCCTCTGATAGTTTAATAATTTCGTTTGATGTAGTTTCTTCTTTCATATTTAACCTTTTCCGACCCAGTGCGTACGATCGTGTGGGTAGACATCCACGACATCCACTTACATTTTTGCATCTGGAACAGTTGTATGTAATAAAATCAAAAAATGAACGATCGAGTTAATTACCAGAAAGTGTAAAGTACAATTTTCAATCAACAATTGTCGGTTATAGTCCATATTTTTCTTTCAGTTTGCAAAAACAGAAGATTGTAATGTTTTAAGGGGGAATTTTCCGGGTCGGAAAGGGCTATCCTTATCTCTTATGCATGTGATGTTATCTGTAAAATTTAGAATAATATTTCTACCAACCCTTTTTTAGATACAGATGCTTTAATTGAACTTATTTCTTTTTGTTTAACTTCCAACTGTTTTAACTTTCATAATTATTTTTATCAACAAATTAATGGCACTGCTATGGGCTCCTCCATTTCAGTTCGAATTGCGGAAATTGTCATGCAGTTTATTGAAAATCAAATTAATTCTGATTTGCATGACAAAATTTATTTTTGGCGTAGATATGTGGATGATATTTTTGTTATTACTAATAATCAACATATTTCTAGTATTCTTAATTAGGTTAATTCCGTTAATCCATCGATTCAGTTTACTTTAGAACAAGAAAAATATAATAAACTCCTCTTCTTAGATATTTTAATTGAACATTTACCTTTTAATACTCATTCTAAATTTATTACTTCTGTTTATAGGAAACTTACAGTTTCAGGCCAATAATTAAATTTTAATTCTGTAAACCCCTCTTCTCACAAGTCTGCTGTTTTCCATACTTTACTTCACCGCGCTAAATCATATTGCAGTACTGAAGAACTTTTCCAATTGGAATTAAAAAGAATTTTTTTTGGACTTAAAATGTAATAATTATCCCCCTCGCTGACTTAAAAGAAAATTAAATGAATACGACTTTAACATTGATAACCACGATATTAATTCCTCCAAATCTCTTAAATCTTTCGTTACTATTCCATACTACAGAAAAATTTCTAAATCTGCAAAAGTTTTACGTACTGTTAATGTATCTGTATCTTATAAACCTCAATTACTGATTCGTAATTTCCTTTCTAATTTTAAACTTGTTATCCCCCCCCCCCTTTTTCCTGTACTGGAGTTATTTATAATATTCCTTATAAATTTTGCAATTATGTTCATGTTGGTGAAACCGGCCGTCCCCTTCATACTCCAATTCTCGAACATAAAAGAAATTTCAAAAACCTCGATATTCGTTCAAAAATAGTCCAGCATGCCATAGAACCGACCATCTACCTGATTTTGACAATAGTAAAATAATTGTATCTAACTGTTCAAATTATCATTCTAGAATTTTCCTTGAGGGCTTGTATTTGAAACAGCATTTTTCATCTCTTAATGAGGCATGCGCAGTCCCTGCCGAATGCGCTGTGCTTTCGTAGAGGAAATCTATTGTTCATCTCAGCGTTTACTTTTGATTTTTTTTACTGATGAGGAGCCTAAAATAAGGCTCGAAACGTTTAAGATTTATGTTGTGCGTATTTTAATTGTATATTTTAATGTACATTGTCTCGATTTTTACTGTAATTAACATATAATATAATTCTACGAGACATAATGATTTTTAAATACCTTAAATATTAAAATTTGGTTTATAGAAATATCTCTCATAGAACCCGGTGCTTTGGAATACTTTCGGGTGTCCCTGTACACAAACCAGTAGAGGTATTCACTCCATTTTCAATAGGAAACACCCGATAGTGAACCTGAATAACATAAATCAGATTCAAAAAATTCCCTAAATATTTACAGGAGTTAGAGTGAGGACAGACAGACAGACAAACCGAAGTCATTAACACTTTTCAACTTTGTTGGAAAGTGTTAAAAAGAGAAATGTTGATACAGAAAATAATAGCAGCAATGCGGACTAAGTACTTCGCAGTTAAAGATAATTAACACTCGTACAACCATTGTTTCGGGCTGAAATATTCAAGTGCGACCATAAGTAAGCTTCACTCACCGCTGCCGGAAACCGAAGCTAATGTTATTCTATGGGAAATTTTTCTTTACAAATAACTTATTAACTAATACATATTTTTAAATTCTGTTTTCTCATTCTGAAAATTCCCAGCTGTTAAATGGACGGACCTTTTTAAAAAAAATTATTTTTTTAATTTTTTATAGTTTATTTTGAAGCTGCAAAGTAGGAATTTTCAATATGTGAATTTTTTTCATTTTGCAGCTTCTAAATAAAATATTAAAAATAAAAAAAAATACATATTTGAAAAAGGTCCGTCCATTGAACAGCTGTGAATTTTCTGAATGTGAAAACAGAATTTAAAAATATGTATTAGTTAATAAGTTATTTGTAAAAAAAATTTCCCCATAGAATAACATTGGCTCGGGCTTCCGGCGACGGTAAGTGAAGAGGGCCGTTAAACGCTCGCAATGGGTCAGTAGTGGATGACATATGATCGCTATTGCTTGTCTTACAAGGAAACATTCAAAAGGTGTCGACTTCAAAAAATATAATATAATATATATATATATATATATATATATATCATTCTACTCTTCATAACACACCAGGAAGTGAAAAAATTATCGGCTGAAATGAATTACAGCGACCACAAAAAAATTATCAAAATTAAGCATATTTGGCGCTGTTAGGCGTTCAGTTCGCTAGCACCGAGATTGCCGTGTACGAACAGAACCATGTTTTGTTTCTCCGCCAAGTATTCAAAATCAATCGCCTAACAGTGTGAAATCGCCAAATATGCTTAATTTTGATAATTTTTTGTTGTCGCTGTTCATTTCAGCGGATATTTTTTTCACTTTCTGGTGTTTTAGGAAGAGTACAATCACATATATTTTTTTCAATATTTTTTGAAGACGACACCTTTTGAATGTTTCCTTGTTAGCACATAAAACAGATATCAAGAAAATCGGTTCACACATCGATATGCACATACACATTTTTCTGCACTTATGTGTACATATTTTGATATTAAAATATTACACACAAATCGTAAAATACGTTTCAAACGCCTTAACAGTGTTGCCAGATATTCTACAGTCAGTTTCCCCAATATGTTTTCAAATTTCCCCAAATCAAGGATTTTTTTCCAAAAAATTCTCCAGCTTAATTTATACTAAAATTATAATTTATTTAAAAGAATATTTAACAATTTTAAGCAGCCATTTTCCCCCAAATAAAGTTGTTTTTTGAAAAAAATCCCCATTTACAAAAATAACTTCAAATACACT
Organism: Salticus scenicus; assembly: GCA_963930645.1. Taxonomy (NCBI): domain Eukaryota; kingdom Metazoa; phylum Arthropoda; class Arachnida; order Araneae; family Salticidae; genus Salticus; species Salticus scenicus. The sequence continues at coordinate 401,688,047 of OZ005649.1, read as the reverse complement.
AGTTTTTCGAAAATTTTCAATCTGTGTAACTTTCTGAGTGTAGTTTTTTCCCTCTCTAATCATTTATTCTTATCTCATATGTATATATAAAAAAATGTTTTTGTGGACTATAATATGCATGAAAAACAAGATATCCAGAGAACTTAAAGAGCTTACGTCAAAACAGATATTTCATACCTGCAAGCTTAATTCAAACTTAAAAATTAAGCCTCCTAGTTTAGACTGGTTCAGCGTACTTTAAGCTTGATTATTCAAGCTACAATCAATACGTATCAAACATCCACAATGCTTGATACAGCATACATGAACCAAATAAAAATAATTACTGATATCAAAGAATACAAATGACTGGATAAGTTTTATAATCAAAAGGTTGTAAATGTTATTTTTCTATTTCTGAAGTAGAATCCAGAATCAATGCATCATCAGTGATCAGTTGATAAACTTGACAATTTTTTTCCTTTTCCTGCGGGATTTTAGGGAAAAATATTTTGCCAATGTTATTGAAAACCTCCATATTTCCCCCAAAATTTTTTCATTTCCCCAAGCTGCTCCACACTCTCCGTCCCCAAATATTTCCCCCGAAGCTTCAGAAACCCCTCAAAATGGGGGAAAATCCTCAAGTCTGGCAACACTGCGCCTTAATAATCATCAAGAAAAATCGGGACATATATGGTGAGGGGGCAGTCGAACAGTAAAAAATTGGCCAAATATATAGAAATTGACATGTATTTCCCTGCTAAAAATAATTGGCATAAAAAATGATTTTTAAACAAAACATACCTGTTTTATTAACTTCGATTCTTGTTTGTTTGTTTTGTTTGTCCGGTACAAATCTTGTAATCTATTTTTAACTCACTTCCCTACTAGCTAGACATTTGAAACTTTCACAGTAACTCAGAACCCGGTGACAACACAACACTTCGAAGTCAGATTTTCGAATTTTCGAATAGTTTTCTTTTAATTAATTAAAATATGAAAATAATAACATCCTAATAGCAATAAAATAACAAATAAAAAGTATAAGATAAAAAAAAAAAACTTTTTATATACAATTTTTAAATTTTCTGATGAATCATAGAGCTCTTATCAATGTGCATAAAATTTTTAAAGTGATAATGACGTCCATTTTGTGAGATGCATCATTTAACTTTTTACAATTTTTTAACGTTCACGTTTAATTAAATGTATTTATTTTTAGGTCGAAAGAAAATGAACTCTTCAATTTTTCTTGGCAACAATTAAATTATAGCTAATATTTTAATGGCTCTTTTAACGCTATTAGGAGGTTATTATTTTCATATTTCAATTAATTAAAAGAAAACTATTCAAAAATTCGAAAATCTGACTTCGAAGTATTATCTTGTCACCGGGTTCTGAGCTACTGTGAAAGTTTCAAATGTCTAGCTAGTAGAGAAGTTAGTTAAAAATAGATTGCAAGATTTGTACCGGACAAACATACAAACAAACAAACAAGAATAGAAGTCAATAAAAACATGGTGATATTAGCTATAATTTAATTGTTGCCAAAAAAAAAAAAAAAAAAAAAAAAATACGAGTTCATTTTCTTTCGACATAAAAATTACATTTAATTCAAAGTGAACATTAAAAAATTGTAAAAAGTTAAATTATGCATCTCACAAAAATTGACGTCATCATCAGTTTAAAAATTTTATATACATTGATAAGGACTAATATAGTAGTTCACGATGCTAATATTCGTTGTTCTAAAAGGAGTAATATTTTATTTTAAAACCAGTGTTGTGCACGAACGCGTTCATTTGAACGCGTTCATGAGCGTAGCTCAAAAATTTTGAGTTTTGAGTTGAACTTCGCTCGTTTTTTCAATTATGAACTTGAGTTGAGCGAAACTCGTTTTTTTCACGAACTTGAGCGTGAAAAAGCAATTCAAGCTCAAACTCATATGAAATATTTCTGTCTGAAATATAAAAAGGAAAGTAGAAGAAGAAATGGACAGAAAAGAGAATAATTGTGCAAAATAGATCCCGAAAAAAAGGGCGCGTGGAAAAAAAGTCACTCATAAAAAGGGCACCCGGAAAAAAGGGCACAGGAAAAAAGGGCATTTTTGCAATTTACAAATCGCAAAAATAATAAACATTAAACAATAAATTTAAAGAATTATTTCATAATACATTTTTAGAAATTTCAATCATTTAAATTGTTACCATTTTCACTTAGTATATACCTGGAGGAAGGGGGAGTCCAGGAGCAGATTGAAAGATAATAATTTTCTTTATATTACCTTCTTTGTGATTTTAATGAAAAAGTGCATCTGCATATAAATTTATAAGCAAATTCGTGCAGTAGTTCCTGAGATATAGCCTTCCCTGTAATTGTAGAAATCGCGGTATAGCAGCGCCACATGTTGAGTAATGATCACCATAAGTTGATAGGCACTAATCTGGATCAAAGCGCGTCCGCATATAAATTTATATGCAATTTCGTGCAGCATTTCCTGAGATATAGCCTTCCATGAAACTGTGAAAATCGCGGCCTAGCAGCGCCACCTGTTAAGAAATTGATACCAAGATTTCGTAGGCGCTAATTTTAGTCAAGGTACATCTGCATATAAATTTACGTGTAATTCTGGGCAGTAGTTCCTGAGATACAGTCAGTGGCATAGCGAGGGGGGTTATCATGCCCCGGGCGCCTCTCTCAGAGGGGCGCCAAATGACCTGCAAGACAAACAAGTTTTCCCGGAAAATTTCATTTTTGATTTGATCGATTTTTGGGAAGTATACTTTAAATTAATATGTAATATAATTAAATATTTTCTTTCTTGTTTTGTCCGATAAAATGTGTTATAAGTAATGTTTCCACACAGCTTGAATCATTAAAATGCAGCACGAAAAGAAAAAGCAGTTTCAGAAAGATATATTTTTATAAAAGGGTTTATTTTTTTAAAGAAAAATAATCTAAGTTGTTGGGGAAAATTACTTTCTAGTAAAACTCGCCAATCAATTAAGGAAGATGTATGGGAAGACAAACCTTCCGACTGAGGGTCGACTTCCCTGGAAAGTTTCAGACAACACTAGTTTAGGCTAAACATGTACATTCTGAGAATCTTCTAATTGGGAGATTACAAATGAGTATCCACAAGAGCTATTACTGACCGGATATTGTTAAACTGAATAGAAATAAAGACGATACATATTTCTTAGATTTTACCCAGTGCCGGATTTAGGCTCAGGCCCGTGAGGCACGGGCCTAAGGGCTCCGCGGTTTTAAGGACGCCAAAAATTTTAAAATGACATAAAAAAAAAAAAAAAAAAAAGATAGTGACTAAAATAAAAGTTGCATGCAGGTCGATATATATATATATTTTTTTTTCATTGTTTATAAAGAATGCTTTCTAGGCCCCCTTTGACATGTTATTTACCATCCCTTATTGGTTTGAAGCAAATGGATATACAATAGTTCCGTAACGCATTCTTTATACGGATTATACCCTGACCGTATGTAATGTATTACTACACATAGGCACCATCAGAATAAAATACGACGTGTAGGGGAAAGGGGGAGCGCAAGCTATTCCTATGCTGGTATCTAAACAATATTATTTTGGTGAATAAAGAAATTGAAGTTTATACTTTAATACATTCATGAAACAAACATTATCTATCATAATATTTAATTAATTATAATTTTGTATTTTGGGAAAACTGTGAAAGATAAAAGTAATTTAGATCAAATTTCATAATTCGGGTGAAAGAAGCATGCTGTCAATTTCCCACGGTGATGGAGCGGCTGAACTGAGGCAATGTACTTCTCAATACAGTGCAAATGAGTTGACAGGTGCCAATATCTTGTCAGCCGAATTCACCCTCAAGTCTGTCAAAAATTCCTTTTCTAGCATAATTTTTTTTCTGCAGCTGAAAAACCCCACCAGTGTTTTAGAGATTTTATTTCGAATTTGATAGACCGGGAGTACCGGGTTCGAATCCAGTTCGGGCTCGTCGCTCTAGCCGTTCGAAGCTTTCCGCGGATTTCTCTGAAACTCACCAGAATACTTGCTAGGATACTTCAGAAAGACCGCCTCCATCCAGGAGGAGGAAATCCCAGTGCCAAGCCAGTATCCGTAGAATAGGTTGTCAGCACCATACCACACACTCACTTTAAGAATGCATACGGCTGCCTTCTTTTTATTTTACCCATGTCATAATTACACATCAACTTATGTAACAGAATTTATCACATTCCCCTTTCTATACACTGTCAATCTCTCCCTCTATTTTTTTTTTTTTTTTTTTTTTTTTTTTTAAGTTTACAGAACAAAAAGTAGTATTTATAAAGTGCACTAAAATTGCAACAAAAATTTATGAAGTTTAAAAGATATTTCCCATGTTTTCCACTAAAAGTTTGGCAATATGAAAATGTTTAAAGGTTGTTGTTGTTGTTGTTGTTTTTAAGGGGGGGGGGGGAGCGTGAATGAACCACAAGTCAATAATATATATATATATATATTTAAGAACTGAATTTTAATGTATGTGAAAGATATTCTAAAGTTAAAAAATTCTTATTAACCGAAAGCAATTTATAATATTCGGCATCAGGATGAAATTCAAATAACTACAGGTTCCTGAACCTGAGAATTATTCTTAAATTGTATATAATATCTAGGTTATGATTATTTATTTATTCATATTCAAAATTATAGTTATGTTTTTAACCAAAAACATTCTTTATTTTCTTCTTCTTTCTTTCTTTTTTTTCGTAATAAATGGTACATAGCGACAGTTGTTCTTTAAGTATCAGTGTATAGCTCAAAAGTAATCCATGGGCGGGGAGGGGGGGGGGGGAAAGAGAGAGAGAAAGAGATGGAGTACAAATATCCTAGACTGTTTTTTATTCTTATTATAAAATCTATCTATATTTCTCACTTTCTTTCCCACAAGAATTATTTATTAATATTGTTTATTATTGTCATTGTTCGATTAAAAAGACTATTTAAAAATAAATAATAATAATAATGATTGTATTCAGGTTGTATGTTTTAATAATCTTTATGTGTAGCCAGAATTACTTTTTTCGAATTTTCTCAAAGAAATTAAAAGAGTAAGTAACACTATTTTAAACCATTTCCATACTTTACACTTCTACCCCCATGCTTTTTTTTTTTTTTTTTTTTTTTTTTTTTTCATCTTTAAAACAACCGAAAGAAGTTCATATTCCAAATTCACTTTTCCATTATATTTTATTTTTCCTGAATTAGAGAATATTTTTTGAAAGATAAACGATAACGGGTACAAATTCCCCTGCAAATCTGCTACATTCAGGATAAAAACGTAATTGAAGAAAAAACATGCCTTTCAGGACAGCTGTCGCTTTCTCCTTCCTCCGCACCCGATCTCATGTCGCCTAGATTTATAACTGCAATCGTACAATTTTCTCTTCTTGCATTTATAGGAATACCGACCACCCATTATTTTTAAAAAGAGAAAAGAAAGTGTTTGCCGAAACTTTAACAAGAAAAGACAGGATGACCCATACCATAACAGGACTGATAAGATCTTTCGTCGAAGAAAGCCAAATATCAAAAACACGTTGCGGGGGGTAGCTACTAATGGCATAGAGATCAATGACAACTGTCCGATTTACAACCTTTCGGCCAAAAAAAGAAAAAAAAAAAAAAAACTACTGGAGAATGGAGATTTATACAAGATAGTTTTATTAGCATGCTCTCGCAGCAATATGCCCTTTTGGGTGGTTACGATTAGAAACCCTGGATAATCTCAGTAAAGGGTCGCTAGTTACGATAAGCCTTTATAGCATTAGCAAAATTCTATCGAATATATTTTGTGTTTAAAAACCGAACATTAAATTTTCGAAATATTTTTTAGTTATAATTTTAATATTTCATGTAAAATAATCATGATTTCTTTAAAGAAAAAAAAAAAAAAAAGTTAGTGGTGCTGAAAATCGTAAGAAAAGAGCACTTGAATTAGCAAAAAGAAATGATCTCGTACGAAAAATAATTCCCAAAATGCCAAATTTCATCATTACGAGTTCTTCAAATTCACCGAATACCCATGAAGATAAACAACAGTCATCCTGTTCATCCCCAATAAGAGTAAGTATTGAAAATTAATTAGATAATACATTATTATCTTGCAATAAATGGCATGACTGAATCACCGGATACTTTCGAATTTAGATGTTTTGTTAAATATCTAGAATAAATACCTGACGAATTACCCTGAAACTTCAGGGATGTAAAAAATATGACATTTTCATGTTTTTTCTACAAAGGTTTACAGGGCCACAAAAAAATATTTAAGTTCAATAAGGCTATAATTAAAAATCAGTACAATTGCATTTTCATTTGTCTTAGCATTTTAAGACTATCCAATGTTTGATAGTGATTTTGTACTTTGTTTATCATGCTGCTTACTGGAAATTGTATAAATATTGCAACTGATTTGTGTGCGGGGGTTCACAAAAGATTGCCATTGCATTATGGTCTATGATGTAAGCGGAAAAAAAAAACACCGGAAAAATAGTTCTGTCGTCTTTATAAATGAAAAAAATTGGCTGTTTAATAACTTTTAGTCGATTTACCTTTCATTAATGAATTATAATTTAATAAATTTAAATGAATTTAAAATTTACGAAAGAAGAATCATATTATATATAATAATAAATTGAATATGCAAATATTGATATATATATATGTGTGTATATGCGTGTGTGTAAGCTTAAAGGCAAGAAATAATATATAGTAATAAATCAAATACATATATATATATATATATATATATATATATATATTGTATATATATTATATAAAATACAGCGAAAATGGAGTTATTATTATGTTCGAATTTATGTGTATTAGAAAAAAAAGTTGTGAAGCAATACTCACACTATTTTTTAATTAATTAATTAAAGTAATTTTTTAAATTACTGTTCTGTTACGTAATTCATAGTTTTCTAATAACTTATGAAATTTTTAAAATAGAAAATTCACAGTCAAGGATGTTCATGCCAGCATCAAAAGTCATATTTTAAAGTTTGTGTGACATCTTTAGAATAAAAATATTTCTTTTAATGCATGTTTAAGCGAAAATTTGTCGTATTCTCCCCTTTTAATAAAACTGTAAATTTCAATTACCTTACGTAGTTTTAAAATTAAAATGTTGCAAATTAATAGGGTTTTGTGGGCTTGCGACCAGTGTCATAAGTTATATTTTAAAACTGGTCCGATCTCTCTGCGTTCAATGTTCCTGATATATCGTGTATACAGACTAACACACTAACAGACACTCTACAGACGGACACTATATCAAGTTTGTTATTTTCGGTATCCTCACACCTCAAAACGTGTAAAAAAGTGAAAAATCAATATAAAAAATCTTCACGATTACGTAAGTTCCCCTTACCTATAGTATGACTGGAAAATAATAATAATAGATTGGGAAAATTAGACCTTGCAATTGTTTCATCTCACAAAAGTAAAATAAAGCAACAGCAATGTAATAATTAACTAATATTAAAAATTCTATATAATATTATTAAAATTGTTGTGCGTACATATTTTCATATTTATTTAATTTTGCTACTTTTCTTTCTTTCTTTCTTTATATATATATATAAAGAAAATAAAAACTATGGTACATATATTTTTTCTTTTATTTAAATGAAAAATTAAATGTTAATGTGTTTAATTGTTTTGTTTTAAACAAATTAATATTATACATGTTTTAATTCGTTATTGAAATTTTTTGAGTTGTTGGGCAGTGACAGTAATTTTATATTAACAACTTTCTATACTTTACCCTGCCATAATTCTTTTATTTTCCCTTTATAAACATACAACATTTTTGGGGAAATTTTCAAGGTTATTTTTTCTTTATTTATTAAAATTTTCAGCATTTCTTTTTTGTAAAATGCTATCTTTTACTTCCGTATTTCATTGATACATTGAAAAATAAAAATTTTCGTTCCTCATATCTGATCACTGTACGTCGCAATATATATATAGCATATTGAACAAATGGATTTCCCTACAAATATGAAAACAAGTTTATAATTTATGATTGACGCATGTTAAATATATATATATTCATTTTTTTTTTTTTAAACAGAATTTATTCAAATATTCCCTTATTTATTCACGTAATTATATTGTGTAATGTTGGAAAGTCATTATCTATGCATGATGCATGACTTTAACTTCTTGATACATTATTCTTTTATTTAACTTTAATTCAGATTTATCTAACTTAGTCCTGCGCGGGCCACGTAAACTTGACCCGCAAAATGTCCTTACAGCCTCAATCTGGCCCACAAACAGTTTTCAGACTCGGAACTCGCCCCGAATTCATACCTTCTGATTTACATACAACTCAACTCGAGAGTGTAATATAATATTATTAATTTATCTTGTATAAGAAACTGAATTAAAATATACTATTACACAAAATACAGTTATATTATTGAACAGATCTTCCAGAGAATCAAAAAATACATAAACAAATTACTAGTTTATACCTCTAATTATGTAAATGAAATTTCAGTAAATAATATAAAAACATTTTAAGTGTATAAAAACTTAAAAAAAAAAAAAAAAAAAAAAAAAAAAAACACTGATTCATATTATTTATACAGCATAGCATATAAAATAATTAAAGAATGTACAATGTATGATATATAATTTTCGCATATAAAATTAAACATTCAGTGGTTATATTTTGATAATCGTAATTAAATTCATGAAATTCTTTGTAACGGTAATAATAATAATAATAATAAAAATAATATATTTATAACTTATAGTTGATTACCCACTTAGGCTATTTCTTCCCCTACAAAAATGTGAAGAAGTCTTAATACAAATAATACATATCAGCTCTTTTTTCATTACTTAAAAGCTGTATGTTATTTAAAACAATTATATAAGTATCTGAAATAAAGAGTTGACTGCACGCCTTTGAATATAGATGTTTATATATTTTGCTTTAATAAATAAATAAATTTATACATATATATATTTATATATATATAATCTTAAAAATTTAAGAACATTTAAAATGTTTCATAATTATTAATAAAGAATTTCATAGTCTCACAGTGGAGAATCATATTTTATTTTTGATTAATAGAGATTTAATAAATATGCATTTTGGTACAAATAGGTTAGAAATATAAAATAAGTTTAAAGCAACTTCAATTAACATGCTTATAAAATGGCGGCTATAACAGAGATTAAATATTATTATTTTAAAATGTAGTTTTCTTTGGCTAGTATAAATTGATTATTTTAATATTTTTATGAGTAAAATCAAAGAACCTAAAAAGTAAAGTTATTTTGTTATTATTAAACCTAAGCATAATAAAATTAAATTTTATACAATGTAGCACGTCTTATTTAGGTGCTTAACTACAAAACTAACTTGCATTTGGTTTTCTGGTTTTTTTTTTTTTTTTTTTTTTTTTTTTTATTCATTTAAAAAATTCTATATATTTTAAGCTTTGTGTGTCGAAATCGCATACACTGGCAGATTTTCTTTTGGAAGCTGAGGAGGAAGAGTATGTTAGATATTAATTTTTTTTGGATGAGTAATTCAAATAGAAGGTTATTTATTTATTATTTATTTATTTATTTATTTATTTATTTTATTTTTTTTTTTTTTTGCAACAAATTAATTACACTTTTTTTTTTCTTTTTCAGTCAAATAATTAAATTAAATGTTTATAAAATATACCTTTTTAAGACTGACAAAATTATTATTATTATTTACAAGAGTGAAGAGGGATCATGCCAGTATTCGAACCTGTGACCATTGTGATAACGTCCCAATATTACACCAGCAAGCTAATGTTGTTTGTTATCTAAGCAGCACAATACGCTTCTACGACAGTTTGAAATTATCAGAAATCTATTCTATAAATGATCAAAGTTTTTTTATTATTATTATTATTATTATTATTAGGATTTTATAAATATGGACGGTTGTTTCTAAATAAAAATTAAAAATATATTGTATCCTATTATAAAAGGAGAAAGAAACATCGGTGGTCTAGGGAACTTAATATTTATTTATTTTTATTAGAACTATTTACTAGAAATTAAAACATAATTTTTCTTTAAATATCAGTTTTTTAAAACTTGTGTACTGAAGGTCAAGTTAGAGACGTAGAATAAAAAAAAGCATACGAAAAAATTAAAAAGCAAAAGGTTCTTAAGTATATATTTTCATTTAATGTAAAAGTTATGAGCATATACAATGATTATTTAAAGCCAAAACAGTAAAAGGGCCAATGAACAGCATATTTTTAATAGCCATATTTGATTTTTCAGATTGCATTTCTTGCTACTATTTGTCCTTGAGATGTGCTGATCCCAGACACACATACAGATCATCAGCATAAGACCTGTTTTTAGGATTTGGAGGGACCTCAAGTTGTGCAAATTTCACAAAAACTCAATTTCCAAAATTCCATTTAAAAACGATTATCTTCTCTACTATATTTCGGTAAGAAAAAGTAAAAACGAAAAATATTTCATTCTTTTACAAATATTGACCGAAGAACTACTCAAAAATTTAAAGCAAAATTTAGAAAATAAAAATAAAAAATCATAATCATAAGGAGGGGGGGGGACGCCGAAAATGAATCGTACCCCGGGCGCCAATTATGCCACTGGATACAGTCCCCAAAAATTTACGCACACACACAGACAGACATTTTCTAAAAATCGCCCAGTCGTGTTCTGGACCTTTAAAAACGTGTAAATTCATCGAAAACCGGAAGCCGAAAATTTTTAGGAATCCAATACTTTCTTTTATTGAATATAGAATAAAGTAAAAAAAGGGGAGGGGGAAAGAAATGCAAAATTAGAATCTGTAGATGCATTATAGTTTTTGACTGAAAAGTGTTTAAGAAGTTTGCCAACTAAGTTTGAAATCTACCAAATGTGCCAGTTTGTTTTAACATTGTGTGTGTAGGACTTGGGGGAGGGAGGAAGGTTCCCTCTTACCTCTCGTTAGCAAGCGTTCACAAAAAACGATGAGTTTGCCTTTATCTGCATTTTCCAGAAATTCAAAGAAATCGCCTTATATGAATAACTAGTAAACATGAATTTAAAGTCTTCTTTCAAAAAATGAGTGAACTTTTTGTATAAGTTTCATCTACAAAATACTACATATTAAAAATAGTATTAGTCTCTCTCCTACTCTCACTTTTTTAATAGTTTTTAAGATTTATTCAATTTCTTCAGAAATATTAGCGAGAAAAATTGCGTACTTTTGGTAAACTTCTCAAATCTTCGTGGAATTACTAGGTATCAAAATTTGAACATATTTATAAGAAATCAATTTAAAAGGAGTTTATAGGACTATCTAACAGTTTAAAAAGCACGATTTTCTCACTCATGAATTTAATCTCTGCTATTGTTAATAGCATGTACACGAAAATTTTACTATAGCAAGAAAAATATTTTAGATGATTATTTTAATTTGTTCCAAAATTATATAAACAAAACTTCTTAGTTCAAACCCTTTTCAATTTTAGAATATATATTCAAGAAATATCAATTGATAATGATCTGAAAGTGTTATATCTTGAACCTCAATTAACAGCAATTTTACTATTAATGTTGAATAATAATAATTTAAAAAAAAATTAAATTTTAGAATTCTTTTTTCTTCCACACAAGTATTAAAATATAGGGATGTAGAAATTTTATCTTTTATTTAATCAATTAAGGAAAAATAATAATTACAGCCTTTAATTATGTAAGCAACATATACATCATAAAATTCAATCTTTGATTTATAAATCTTAAACTTCATTAAATGTATATTACAGAACTAAAAATAAATCTTAATAAAAGCTTAAAACAGTTTAAAAAAAAATAAAAAAAAAAAATAAATAAATAAAAACTCATCCTTTTAGATAGTACAGTATAGGACCTATTATCCGGAACCCACGGGACCAGAAGAATTCCGGATTTCGGAATTTTCTGGATTTTGGGTCCTTTTCCCATTATTGCTTTCCCTTAATTATAAAACATAACTCAGTAACTGACAGGTACTACTTTACTTCTAGGAGCAACTACTTCACATACAGACAGACATTTAAAAAAAAAATATTCGAATTATATTCGAGAGCTCTTAAAACATGCAAATAAATCAAAAACTGGAAGTCAAGATTTTTTGCAAATCTGATACTTTTTTCTGTTAAATTTAGCAGGAAGAAAAAAATAACTATAATGTGTATATATATACAAACATGTACATTACTGCCACTTGCCATGAGGGGTCATGGTTGCTTCTTTATCAATGCTGCTAAACATTAATACTGTCTCAATCATAAGAGCAGAATGCTTAAGATTTTTCTTTAAAAATTTCCATTTCTTTTTTTAAAGATCTTAATGAGAAGTTGTGTGAAATTTTGCCCTATTCTGCCATGTTAAGAAATTCGTAAATTTCTAATAACTTATGAAATTTTTATATTGGAAAATTCATGGTCCGTGATATTCATGCCACTATCCTAAATTATATTTTAAAAGTAGTCTGACATCGTTACGATGAAAGTATCTCTCAAAATTGACGTTTATGTGAAATTTCGCTCCATACTGCCATGTTAAGAAATTCGTAAATTTCCAATAATTTGCGAAATTTTCAAAGTTGCATATTTATAGTTACTGATGTTCATTCCGGCATCAAAACTGATATTTTAAAACTGGTCTGACATTTTTACAGTAAAAAGTTTCCGTTTAATGCACGTTTAAGTGAAATTTTGTCCTATTCTCCCATGTTAAGAAAATAGTAAATTTCTTATCACTTACGAAGTTTTTTATTTCGAATGTTGTAAATGAATAGGGTTCTTGCCAGTATCGAAAGTAATATTTTAAAACTGGTCTGACCTCTCTGCGATCATTTGTTCGTGAGATATCGTGTAAACAGACTAACAAACTAACGGACTAACATACTAACAGACACCCTACAGACGGACACCATACAAATTTTGTCATTTTCGGATTCCTCACACCTGAAAACGTGTGAAAAAGTTAAAAAAACCGAGGCCGAAAATTTCACGATTACCTAAGTTCCCCATACCTATAGTATGATGGGGAACTAACCGAGATCGAAAATTTTGACGATTACCTAAGTTCCCCATACCTATAGTATGATGGGGAACTAAAACGAGCGAAATTCAGCTCAAAACTGAAAATAATTAAACTCATGAATGCGGTCCTGCGCAACACTAATTTAAAACGACGGAACCTCTAAATGATAGAATTTGTCTCTTAGTAATAAGTTCTCATGCGTATAAAGAAACGTATTGAAAATTTGAGAATAAAAAACCATGCAAAATCAGTGGGTACACTATTCAGAAGTGTTTGCTAAATAAATTTTTACTACAATTAAATTAATAAGTTATAATTAAGAGTTATAAGTTAATAAGTTTAATTAAGCGTAAAATTAAAAATAATTTTCATGGTAATTGGTTATTTTAGAAAAAGGGAAATTACCTATGAAAGTGTTCACAGAGGATAAGATCTATTTAGAAAAAAAAAAAAAAATGTACGTAAAAATGAACTTTTAGTGAGTTTCGCTCGTTTTTAAAAATGAACTTGAACTGAGCGCGTTCATTTCTTTCAGACATGAGTTTGAGCGCGAACTAGCTCGTTTTTTACACAATGAACTTGAGTTTGAACTAGTTCGTTTTTTTCGTGAACTTGCACAACACTGTTTAAAACCAACTTTTTTTTCTTTTTTCACTATTTTTATTATTTCACTGAACTGAGTCCACGTGTTTAAGTATTATTTTTTATCCTCGCGTATTTTATTAGTGATTCATCAGAAAATTTAAAAACATGGTATGTAAAAAGTTTTGGGTGAAAACTTGTTTAGACGCGTTGAGCACTTTTTGGGTGAACAAAAATCATGGAACTCGCGTCATCGTAACCGAGCGCTTTCCATGAGCTATATGTATACTATGTATATATGTACATAGATATACCTCCGTGCGTTATTAGTATACATTATATATACATATATGTAGCGCACGGCGCGGCATGCCTCATATACATATATATATGTGTGTATAAAATGTATACTAATACGAGTAGTATACTGGCTACTGGCATCTGTCTCTTTCTATTTCTATACTCTATGTATGTATGTGCTTTTTCCACAGTCTATACATAGTTCACAAAGTACAAGCACGTGTTTTTATGCAGACTGTTATATTCTTCTTTTTGCTTTCAATATAAGTTTTCAAATAAATGAAAAAAAAAAAAAAAAAAAGAAAATTATTTTAGTCATATTAGAATACTCTTACCTAATATAAGGCTTAGTTCCTTTAATTTGGGTAGCTACAAATAGTGTGCCGAATCCTATAATACAGATCCTAAACACTTCTTTACAAACCAAAAATAATAATCTAATAGCTCGACGATACAGTTCACAAGTTACTTAGTTTTCACTTCTATCGGCAGTCCCCAAAGACTGCCGATATAGATATTTTTTTTATCTTACAATTATTTTAATTTCCAGTGCTAAAAGATAAATAAACAAATACAGTAAATTTTTGGTGGAGCGGAAAACTTTGTGAATCTCTTTTTTTTTCCACTGCCAATAAATTGTTTTAAAAAATTGGTCACTATTTTATGAAATTTTCCATTTTCAAATAGTCAGTGTTGGATTTATAATAAAATAAATCATTGTTTATATTCTGAAATGCAATTCTTTTAAAAGAAGTAAAAAACGTAAAAAAAAAACTGTCTATACAGTGTACCGCTGAGCGTAAGGGGGCGCTTGCTTATTTGGTATTTTCGGAACAAACGGAATTCAGATGAAATGTAGGAGGAGATGTTTAATCGAGAAGGGGTGGGGGGGGGGAGACATTTTTGCTGTATTTGATGATATATGGATTTTAATAAATACACTCATACTTAAATATTATTGCATTTATGTACACCTGCACATTTTAATATGTAAATATTTACACCCAGTTTTAATAACACTACACAAATAAGTATAATTTCCCGGAAACGTCATTATTAGGCATGCTTAGTAATGCACATAAAATTGTGGCTATTCCTTGCATCACTCATTATTCATACACATTAAACAAACAAATCTTAAAATAATTTCACACGTACATTTTGATTCGTTATAAATATCACACACGCACACATTTTGTACACGCATTTTTAAATCATATCACATGTGTACTTTTAAGACACATATGCATATACATGTATACATACCTATTTTAATATATTATGCAAATTTTTATTGTTAAGCACGCATATCATATATTTATATTCCTCAAATTTTAACACATATACACATTTTCATACTTTTAAACATACACTCACGTTTTTAGTTTCTGAACGCATCCACAATTTAATATTTCTGCATGAAGCGAATATTTTTACTTTCTTCTATATTCAATAGAAGAAAGTATTGGATTCGTAAAAATTTTCGACCTCGGGTTTTTGATGGATTGACACGTTTTGAGAGCTGTAGAACACGATTGGACCATTTTTAGAAAATGTCTGTCTGTCTGTCTGTGTGTGACAAAATTTTGTGGCCACTGTATCTCAGGAACTACTGCACAGAATTTCATACAAATTGGTATGTAGTTGCACCTTGACATAGATTAGTGCCTATCAGCTTTTGGTAAAAATTGTCGTACAGGTTGCGTTGCCATCCCCCTTTTTCTAAAGTTTTAACAGGGTGGTATACGACAAAATTTTGCATAAATGTGCATAGGATTATTACTTAATATTCATTATGGAACTAACAAAAATTATTTATAATAGAGATAGTCAGCTGGGGAAAAATTTTTGTATGTGTAGGAGCCTCGCCTCCCCCCTGGGGGGAAGTCCCCCCTCGAGGGGAGTCAATTTTCATGATGGGTACCTTTCAAAAGAGCTCGCCAATACCTTTAAAAAGAATGGTTGAACCATCGATCTGCGATAATTTAAAATAAAGTTATCGATTTTTTTTCATTTTTTAACAAAAAAAAAAAAAAGTAATATTGAGAATAAAATGGACTTTTTTTGGATATTTAGTGTTATGCTACTTCTCTAATATGGAAATCGTCTGCATTATCATGGAAGATATATTTTTTTAAATAATAATTTTAATAAATTATTTTTACCGAGTGAATTTGCATAGGAAAATATAGAAGAAAGTCATGTGGTGGCTACAACATACCAGTTTAATATTGTTAGTAGGTTGTGCTGCTATGACGCTGCTCTCTTAAATCCTTTTAAAATCGTTTTCAATTTTCTATCAAATTAACTTCCCATCGACATATTATTTCTCGTTTACCCCAAGCAATAAAATTCTTTTTTTTAAAGAAGTAGTCTATTCCATTTGCATCTTTATTGCCGCCACTATTTCGCAAACAGGACCCCAGGCCAAAATCGATAAGATCCCCAACATCGAATGGATTCCCGTTTCCCAAATGAGTCGCAGATTGTCTCCTAAGACTTCCATTAGAGTGTCAGGATCGCTTTTAATTAAAAGCAGGCGTCCTGCTTGGAATATCTGCGCAATTTTAATGAAATTCTGTTACTGTTTTCTCTTTTAACATCATAAATATATTACTGTCTTTCGTGTCTTTCAAAGTAGGATCAAACTGTAATAGGGTTCATACTCCTCAGGGAAAATCTGGAAAACAGGGAATACTAAGGGAATTTGGAATTTTTAAAAAAAAAGTCAGGTAAAATAAACATTTTCATTAAAAGTCAGGGAAAATCAGTTATAAAACCTGGAAAAACAAATGTTTTTAACACGATTTTATTAGCTTCACCTGTATGTATGTTTGTAAGTTTGTAACCGCTATGGGAGCAAACAAAAAATCTATATTGTAAATAATATTATAGTTTTAAAAAGTTAAAGAACACGCTTTTATAGAAATGTGAACTAAAAAGCACAAAATATCTATCTTAGTATTAAAATGCAGGGTAAGAGAAAATCGTGTGAGTGACACACCTTAATATTTATATACATTTAAATTAAAATAACTTAGAATTAAACAAAAACCATTTTTAAAGAATCTCCCCTGACGGGCATCGAACGCTAGACCTTTAGGTTCGTAGCGCGGAACTTTACCTCAACGCCACGGTGTTCACATAGGGAAAGTATTTTTTTTACAATATAGATTTTTTGTTTGCTCCCAGAGCGGTTACAAACATACATTATACATACAAACATACATACAAACAGGTAAAGCTAATAAAAGCGTGTTAAAAAAGACTTTCTCTACGTGAACGATGTGGCCATGGGGTAAAGCTCCGCGCTACGAATCTAAAGTCTAGTGTTCGAGCCCAGTCAGGGGCGATTTTTAAAAAATGGTTTTTGTTTCATTCTAAATTATTTTAATTAAAGATTTAAATGTATGTAAATATTATGCTGTGTCACTCACACGATTTTCTCTTACCCTGCATTTTAATACTAAGATAGATATTTTGTACTTTTTTAGTTCACATTTCTATGAAAGCGTGTTCTTTAATTTTTTAAAACTATGATATTATTTTTCTGTCCAAGTTCTTGTTTAGCTTCGTATCAAAATTGAAATGATTAAATATTGTGAAAATACGCATGTAAATAATGTTTTCTACCTGAATTTCTATCGTGATCGGCAGTAATACGACATCATACAGTGGAAATAGCTGTATTTTGTCCTATCTGGAGCAGCGTTTCTTGTAATAGGTCCCTAATATTTTCTTGAAAATTCTCTGGGAACTGAGGGAAAACTCAGGGATTTCCCCCCCCATATTTGAGTATGAACCCTGTGTAAGCAGATTTTTGGTACCCGCACTGAAAAAAAAATTTCATGAATTTACTGAAATGCTTATAAAGAGCCTCAGCAAATTGACAACAGTTTTCAATTAAGATTCTCATTTTCGAGATTCTCATTTTTAGTACGGAGGACTATTATTCTCAATCTACGGATTTTTATGATTCCAGTTTTACGATAGTTGGACATTTATCGAAAATATAATTGAATAATTTGAAAGGGATGTTATAATTTGGGAAAAAAAAAAAAAAAAAACTAATAGTCCTCCATACTAGACTAAATTCTGCTTTTGCCAGAATTTCATCAAAATCCTTTTTTTTTTTTTTTGGAGAGAAAAAGAAAAGAAAAAAATAGTAATAATAACAATCAGTATCGAAACGGAAAATATAGATTTTTTTTAAAGGGGGGGGGGGGCAGGGTGAGAAGGTCGAAATGTTTATATTTTATTAATATTTTACGCCGTAGCCGCTAGTTTTTTTTTTTCCTCCCCTTTTTTTTTAGGTAGGGGGATGCCTATGTAAAGAAATAGTAGTGCATTTTCTTTTTAAATTTATTTCTTCATTAATCATGCTAAATTACAGGGCGAAGGTTTTATCCCTTTAAATTTAATTTAACAAGATTAATAAATTTAGGTATTAAATATATTATTTTATTTTTAATATTTATTTTACTTTTAAATTGTTTTATTTCTCGTTAAAAATAAATAGTTGAAATTCTCATTTTACTTCCATTACCCTACTACCGTAGGTAATGGAAGTATTGTATTCGGTCTGAAAATTCGATTTCGGGTTTTCACCTGATTTACACGTTTTAAGGTCCCCTGAGTCCAAAAAAGTGGTTTTTGGCAATGGGTCAGTGTGTATGTATGTGTGTGTGTGCGTATGTATGTGGAGAATCTTCTGGCTATTATAGCTCAGAAACTAATAAAGATAGAGCTACGAAACTTTAGAATTGAAATACGTCTGGTGTACAGATAAAATTTCCAAATTTTGGTGAAAATTGAAAAACCGGAAGTGGGACATCGGAGACCGGATGTGGGACCGTAAGTCCGTATCTCAAAAACGGCTCTAACGATTTTCTTCAAACTTGCTATATAAACACTCTATTAGATGTCCTTTCGAATGATATACTTGGTTAGTTCAGGAAAATTGATAGGCGTCCTGTATAAATAGCTCAATTTCAGGCCTCGCAAAGGCATTCCTTTAAAAACGGTTGTATGGATTTTTTTCAAACTGGCAATTTTAACTCACTTTTAAATATGCTTTTGTATGTAATTATTGTTTTCCTGCCAATAATTGAGTTTAACCGGAAGTGGGACATCGGAAACCGGAAGTGGGACCGTAAGTCCGTATCTCAAAAACGGCTCTAACGACTTTCTTCAAACTTGCTATATAAACACTCTATTAGATGTCCTTTCGAATGATATAGTTGGTTAGTTCAGGAAAATTGATAGGCGTCCTGTATAAATAGCTCAATTTCAGGCCTCGCAAAGGCGTTCCTTTAAAAACGGTTGCGCGGATTTTTTTCAAACTCGCTCTATTAACTCACTTTTAACCCTTAAATGCATGGATTTTTTTCCCAAAAAAGTTGTATTTAACTGCAAGAAACTTTTGTTACGCAGAAAACGCAACGAAAGAAAAAGGAAACAGATTTACTTTTTATGTAATGGGCTAATTTATATGTCGTATATAGATTAAATAATGGAAACTTTCCCAAAGACTACCAAAAATCCTTTATTTTCATGTCGCAGAAATGATACACTATGCATTTAAGGGTTAAATATGCCTTTGTATGTAATTATTGTTTTTCTGTCTATGATTGAGTTTTGTTAAAAGTTGGTATCTCAAAAACGGCTCTAACGATTTTCTTGAAAATTGTTATATAAATCCATTTCTTTCTTATGTATTGCGTAGTTATTAGAGGAAAATTAACACCTACCCTGTTTAGGTAGTTCAGAAATTTAGGTAGATCTCGAAAATTGATGTTTCAAAAAAACACTCTGCCATTTTTTTTTCTTATTTTTTACCTCGCTATATGTAAGCTTCGTTTCATATGCCTTTACATGTGTATAAAGTTTATCTTACCAGAAAAATGTTAGGTTTCTACTTCTTTAGGTTACTTTTATATCTTCTGATCACATTATCTCCCAAAAATGCATATAATATGTGTAATAATGGGTAATGGAAGTCGTGTGGTTGTTTCACACCAGATTTTTTACTTTCCGAACACTATAGTGAGGAAAGTATTATAATCATGTCAAAAATCCGAATTTGAGATTTTGATGTTTCTGTACGTTTCGAGGTCCCCTGAGTCCGTTTTCACTATTTTTACGATGATGTATGCATGTGTGTGTGTGTATGTATGTGTGTGTGTGTGTGTATGTGTGAGTGAACACACTAGCGTCTAAACGCTTTGTTCGAATAAGCTGAAAGTGGGTACGTATATTGTAAGTCACCCTAGTACGAATCCTATTGATTTTGGTGAATCTAACATTTATAGTTTGTTTACAGGAACACCAGAAAAAATTCTTTATCATTATGGCCTATGGGCTCAGAATTCAGTAGCGTTCAATTAAACATCGTGTACTATAGGGAGAAAAATACTCCAACACTCTATTATGGTTTTCTCTCTTTTGTTTGTTTAACAACTCCTGTTTATTTACTTTATCTACAACACTGTGAATGACTCAATGTTCGGAAAGTCGAGTGGGCCCTATCATCACACTTATCCATGGTACATCCCGAGGATAACCGTTAGACGTACTTTCATCCATAGGATATCCGGAGGATGTCTTGTGGATGAGATGTGCTGTTAGGGGAGTCACTCCAGATTTTTTAAATTTTCTATATATATATGTATATATATTAATTTTTTTGCTTCTCAATAAAAAATAAATAATCTGGTGTGTCACTCACATGACTTTCTCTTAACCTGCACTTCAATACTATAAAGATAAATTGCAGATTAAATCGTAAGATCAATAAGGTAAGATAATAAAATTCAATCTACTCGTACTTTAAAATTAATCTAAAATAAGTTGTAGGAACAGTTTCGTTTGGTATATAATTCTTTGTTAGGGGACTGCCGCAGCCCCCCCCCCCCTCAACCTTGCATTTAATTACAGTGCCTACACATTATTATTATTATTATTATTATTATTCAAGGTTGTTATTGATTTGCCTTCAAACTTGCCAATCTTAATCAAATTGTTCAAGTGGCAACCTAATACAAACTTTGAAATACCAAATTTGAATTTCCTGCAGGTTTTTATTTTCAGTTAGGCTGATAAAGTATATACATACAAGATGAACCGCTTTCTATTCAGGAAACCTCAAAACGTAATATTATACAAAAATCAAAGTTGAAGATAGAACTTCAAAAAATGCTTTGTTTTACAGTACGTGTATGAAAAAATAATTTTCCTTCCTGAGCAATGTTCTTCGACATAGTAAAAAGTAGCAAAGCACTTCCATCCATTACTTTTCAATAGAAAAGAATGTTAAGTTCAATTTTGGGTAGTCCTGTATATTGTCTATACCGAATTATTATACGAACCTATTATATACACAGTATTATACACACATATTGTAGACATTTTTTATTCACAGACACGTTATAAAGTATATACACACCTAAACTTTAATAAACCATTTTACCGATGAAGGGTCTATTGATGAAGTCAGGGTAAGTTCCTTATATCATGCAACCAAGTTTGTTGCCATAACTCATTTAATCCACGAACTCAAATTTAAAGTAAATTTCAATAAATGTTTTATAAGTAAACGTGTTAGTTAATTTCACAAATAAATTGATTAATGTATATAAAGTAAATTTGTCTTTTGTGGTGTTTCAATATTTTATTTGTCTATGGTCTTTAGAATAATTCCTGAGGCACTACAATATTAAAAAGGTTATGGGGGAAAATTTGATTAAATGAAGTATAATGTTGGAATAATTTACAAGTAAATAAGCAGCAAAGCGCCCCACCCTACATACATAATTTCCAATACGGGATGTAGTATACTAAACCTCAGTAAAACACCGCAATATCACGGTATTTGCGGTTAGTCTGCGTGTGTATGTCTGTTATGTTATAAGCATATCTCAAAAACAAATTATAGCAGAAAGTCCAAACCTGGTATTCTAAATGTGCATGATATACGGATGCTACACTAAGCTTTTCGTTGAGATCACGCAAAGGGTTCGTGTACAGGGACACCCAAAATAATTCAAATACATTGCATCTACGAGGAAAATTGCAGATTAGTAGAGTTTAACATCTATAGATTGCACTAAACCAATTAATATATATTTTTTATATGCGTAAAAACATGTCTCATGTAGAATAGGGTATAGAAATCATTCACTTTTCGTTTACAGGGCTACACAAAAGAACTTAGATTATAATGAAACAATACTTGAAATGGATAGAAGTGTATTTCAGGTTGTGCCGTGTGCTATAAATACAGGATTATATTTATGTGCACCATGTGATACGTACATAACTTTCAGAAGATATACAGGACTGCAAATATTAAAGCGACTACATTCTTTTTTATTGTTAGTGGAAGTGCTTTACTATAATATACTATATCATATAATATTTTACCATGTATAGGAAAGATGCTCAGAAATTGAAATTAATTCCTCAACGCTATATGGTAAATAATGTATTTTTTAAATATAAATATTCATCGATTGGTTTCTTGTATATTTACACGTTTTGAGGATTCCTGAATACCGAAGTCAAGTTTTACAGTTTGATCTTTGTCTGTGTCTATTAGAGTAAATTAAAAACAAGTAATTTCAGGCGGCGGTCCAAATGATGTATTTTGAAGAGAATACGTTTGTTACCAGAAAAGTTTGTTCAAGATTGATAAGTTTCAAGGAATGATGCGTGTGAAAGTTGTCTAAATAATTTCAAATGAACTTTTGAACTTAATAACAGATTTGAATTCTCTATAAATGTAGGTGCAATAATGAAACGGGGGGTTGAGGAGGGCGGTATCCCCTCCTCACATAGAATTATTTGTCAAATAAAGCTATTCCGAAGCCTAAGTTGAATTGTTTTAATATAGGTTTACATAACAGTAC
Organism: Salticus scenicus; assembly: GCA_963930645.1. NCBI lineage: Eukaryota > Metazoa > Arthropoda > Arachnida > Araneae > Salticidae > Salticus > Salticus scenicus. The sequence continues at coordinate 401,665,166 of OZ005649.1, read as the reverse complement.
TCGTTATCTTAACCTTTAATTTCCAATCCGTACTTATAGTATTAAATTTCTGGGTAAGAGAAAGTTGTGTGAGTGACACACCAGATTATTTTTCTTCTTGAAACGTTTAAATTATGATGACTATACCCAAAATGCGTTAAGTATAATTTGAAAAAAAAAAAAAAAGTTAGATTTTTATATTGTTCATTTCAAATTTACTCCTCGCTAGATTAAAAAATAAATAAATAAATACGCTTTTTAAAAATGGTGCAGAGATTTGCGGACATTTAATGGAACGTTCTCCTTAAAGAATCAAAATTCACTGCTGACCCATTGGGTTCTCAAATTTTCTCAGTCACCGTCTCCCCGGAGACCAATAGTTTCCAGGGGCGACGGGGCTACAACACAAAAATCGGCGACGTCCAGCAACAAGTCCAGATTTTTCGAAATAAGGGAGGGGATCGTCTATGCGAAAGGACATCGGCAGGGAAAGTCCATTTTGAGACAGGCGACCTACATTTTTCATGGAACAATCGTAATTGGATACACTTGAGCATCTACAATCCCAATCGAAAAGTTAATTCATAAAACATAATTATTGTTTTGGAAAAAGTATTGATAAAAATATTTCCGTAATTAATATATGAATGTGAAAGAAAAGTCGACAATTTGAATAAAAAGGAGAGGGAAAAAAAATTTCTGTATCGATATTTAGAGGAAAAATATATAAATAAAACAAGAGAGGAATATCACAAAATTTTTATAGATGATAAAGCATTTTGCTACTGTATTGATCCGTTACACCATTTCGCTTTAGAGTAATTTACCTAAATACACATTAATAATAATACTGACCATTTTCTGTCAGTAACAATTCCGGTTAGACCGCTTCAAAACAGAGATTTTTGGAAGCCCCCCCCTCCTTTTTTTTTTCTTAGAAATGCTATGTATTTTTATTTTTTATTTTTTAATTAATCTGTATAAATGTTACATCGTTAGTAAGATCTTTCAAAACTGAACATTTTTTGTGCTTACACCTTTTCCTTTATCTCAATATGTAAAAAGATTTCAACGAAAGTTTATAACTATCATTGCAATTCTAAAATACCCATGGAGGATACAATTAAAATTTAATATAAAATTCAATCATAAAAATTATGTGCTGATAGTTATTGCATCATTTTCTTGCAATCATGATAATGTACTTATCTGATATAAACAAACAGTTGATTGCGACGTCCTATTTATCAAATTAGTTAAAATAAATAAGGTTACTTCGTTACTTCGTTAATGTTACTTCGTTACAAATAGGGTACCTTTCATTTGGTACCTTATTCGTAACGAAGTTTTGATTAGATATTTTAGAATTAATTAAAATATGAAAATAATTTCAAAATTGGACATTTAAATATCTGATTGTTGCAAAAAAATTTACCAGTTATTGTTATATATATTGACGGGTGGGGGGGTGGGGGATGGCATAAGATGAAATAATGTTTTCACTCGAAAAATTAAAAATTAAAAAATATTAAATTTGCCCATGTATATAAAAATTACTTGTTAAAACGAGTCGAAGAAGGAAGCGAAATAAGTACTGTTATATTACGATAAATACGATATACAATCATACGATCATACGATATATGATACGTAATATTAGACCTATCGTCCTGGGTTAGTAGGTATTTTCGTTAAAAGAAATAGTTTGATCGTTCGGTGCAACTGTGCAACTTGCAGATTAGTCCTGTCCAGTATAACTTGCCTATTAGTCCCGTCAGGTGCAACTTGCACATTAGTCCCCTTTAAATATAATGTCCAGCGAAGCTGGCAAAGCATTCGTCGATTCACTGCCATAACTGATTTCACATTCCGTCATTTTTGACGGGGTTATATACTAGTCTTAAAATAATTACTGAGAATAAAAATCTCATAAAAACTATTTCAACAGATTTATTATTAATATTATTATTATTCAAGGAAGCATAAAATAGATTTCTTTTGCGTGATTTTGTATATCACCAAACAAATAAAATAATTTTCCAAAGATTTAGTATAGTAAAAAAAAAAAAAAAATGAACAGCTCTTGTGCAACTGAATAGTAGATGTTAATTTGAACAGACTCGTTGAAACCATAAACAATTTATCGAAAAATGTTAAAAACTTAATATAAATACTTAATGTTCTATAACTCAAAAAATAATAGGAAAGGAAAAAAAAAAAAAGAATGAACACTATGCGATACTATGTCGTCGACTATTTTTGTAATTTAATGAAGCGGTGATAAAAGAAAAGATAATTAATGGACGCTCAACTTGCTCGCTTAAATTAATGAATCATTAACAAAATAAAAACGTACAATTAAAAATGATGTGAAAAAGAGAAAAGTACAATCTTTCACTTGATATAAGATTGGAAGACAGCATAAAAAAAAAAAAAAAAAGCTGTAGAGGAGTACCATTTTCACTTAAAATCCTTAATACAAAATGTTTTTATTTTAATATTATGTGAAGAGGAAGAGGTATGAGTGATTTTTACTTTCTTCTATGTTCAATAGAAGAAAGTATTGGATTCGTAAAAATTTTCGACCTCGGGTTTTTGAAGGATTTACACGTTTTGAGAGCTGTAGAACACGATTTGACCCTTTTTAGAAAATGTCTGTCAGTCTGTGTGTGTGTGACAAAATTTTGTGGCAGCTGTATCTCAGGAACTACTGCACAGAATTTCATACAAATTGGTATGTAGTTGCACCTTGACATAAATGAGTGCCTATCCGTTTTCGTAAAAATTGTCTTACAGGTTGAGTTGCCATCCTGCTTTTTCTAAATTTTTAACAGGGTGATATAGGACAAAATTTTGTATAAATGAGCTTACAGAGAATTATTTTTTAGTAATCATTATGAAGTTTACAAGAATTATTTATAATAGAGATAGTCAACTGGGAATTTTTTTTTTTGGTATGTGTAGGAGCCTTCCTCCCCTCGGGGGGGAAGTCCCCCCTCGAGGGGAGTCAATTTTCCTGATGGGTATCTTTCGAAAGAGCTCGCCAATACCTTTAAAACGAATGGTTGAATCATCGATCTGCGATAAATTAAAATAAAGTTATCGATTTTTTTCATTTTTAACAATTTTTTTTAATGAAATATTGACAATAAAATGGACTTTTTTTGGTTATTTAGTGTTATACTACTTCTCTAATATGGAAATCGTCTGCATCGGAAGATAATATTTTAAATAATAATAATTTTAATAAATTATTGTTACTGAGTGAATTTGTATAGGAAAATATAGAAGAAAGTCATGTGGTGGCCACAACATACTAGTTTTTTTTTTTTTTTTTTTTTTTTTAAGAAAGAAATGTGTATTTATATTGACATTATTTTAAAAAACTTTGATAAAAAAAAAGAAAAAAAAAGAAATTATCACCAAAATTTTTAGAATGAAACGTTTGATGTTGGTTTACAAAAATCAATAGAATGATGCATATATATATTTATTTGGGATGACTTGTACTATGGATTGGAAAATTTTGTAAATGTTGTATATAGTTTAATATGTATTTAACCCAGATTAACTGCAAGGTTAAATATATTTTTTTATTATCTTACTAATGTAATGCCTATATTAATCAAGAATCTTTAATTTTCATTTTTTATTATCTTTCTAATTATTCAAGCAATTTTAATTTTTGATTTTCAATCTCATTGTGTTATTGTAATAATGTAAAAACATTTTAATATAGTTTGAGGGCTTTGAATTTAAATTTAAAGTTGATTTACATATTATCTATAAAATCACTCTTTTATTATGAATGTTCTTAGTATGTAGTGCCTGTCAAGTAGAGATGCAAAAAACCCGGGAATTTAAAACCAAGGGAAAAAAACCCGGGAGTTTTGGGGAAAAAACTGGGAACTTTGGGAATTTTGCGGGGAAAAAACAAATTAGAAATCTCTAAAGCATATAATAAGTTGTTTACTTAATATAAATGACAATTTTAAGGACTTTGATATACTGATAAGCTTATAACATTATTTTGATTTATCATTTTATTTTCAATTTATTAGAACTGCAGCCTAATCAAAATTTGAAAAGAAACAAGCTTTCTTTATTAAATTAGCACTTAAGATAAATGTATCGGTACAATGTTGGATACAATTTCCATATTATACAAGCTGAAGAATTAAGGAAAGCAATGTACATAATCCTGTAATAGCTTGAGAAGAGAAATAATTAAGATTTGAAAAGTTCTTTAAAAATTTCTATTTTATAAAATTAAAGAATTATTTAAAATAATTAAGTGCTTTTAGAAAGAAGAGATGACATTTTATGCAATTACTACAGTGGTATAGTTTCTTTTACAAGTTATTTTCAGAAATATTTCTTATTAGAGTTTGTAAAAAATTGATATTAAATTTCCTACAACGAAAATTTTTTGTTAAAAATTTATATACAGATTGTTTTCCTGATTTTTATACATATATATATATAAAGTTTCTGCATTTCTAACACAACAAGTGGGGAAATTTTTCGAATTACTTATATATTTCCCTAAAACATATTAAATTTAAGAATTCTTTTTCTTTTTTTTTTTTCTTTGTCGTAATAATAATAATAATAAAAAGAACAATTTAAAAATTATCAGGTAACAAACTAATTTCTTAAATACTTCAAGTTTAATGAAACTTGAATTTAATTGTTTTTTTCCCCCTAAAATCTTAAGTACAATTCTCTAATTGTACATTCATAAACCAATTATGAATAAAAAAATTTAAATGTTATTAATTCTCATTAAGAATGGAAATGATGTCTCAAGAACATAACAAAATAATACTAATGAATAATGACAGAAACTTACTGTTAGTGTTAGCACCGCATTAATTATAATTAATTATTTTCTTCGCTTTCGGAATAAACATCGAAGATGTTCAAATTAGCTGGAAAGGGAAACAAAAATAAAATCTATGCAGGAATTAAACTTGAAGTTAATATAAAGATCGGAGGCTAAACAATTAACAAAAGTTATAAAAATATTCATAATTTCAAAATTCCCTGTTTTGGGGAAATATTTGAAAATTCCCAATTTTGTCTTAAATTCCCAGGGGAAAAAACTGGGTGTTTTGAAAGCCTTGTATCTCTATTGTCAAGAAATGCTTTGGTTTCCCTCAGTATTGTGCCTGGTACAGGAATATTTATAGGGATATTCCTGGATCGAAACTAAGCTACCTATATTCTACTCCTTCCAATCTTAAGTTTAGAAAGTGTGATTCTTCTCGTTGCAAAGCTTGCCCTAATGCATTACAGTCGCATATTTATGATGATTTAAAATTGGATCCTTTTCGTCAGGTATATAATGTCATATACAAATTAAGTTGTGGTATGTGTAAAATGCAGTATATTGGTGAAACTTCTACCCCTCTACATATTAGAATTAATCAACATCGCTCAGACTCTAAAAAGTTATCACCAACTGTTCTTACTAGTAACTATTGAGTTAAGACATTTTAATTTACACAATTTTTACTCATGTACTATTGAAATTCTTCGAATTCAAAAAAATAAAAGTGAACGCCTTTTCTTTGAATATCACTACAAGAAAAATTTTAATACAATTTATCCATATGGTTTGAATCATGAATATTTTAATGGGGTTTTCAAGGTTTATACTAACATAAATCCCCTTCATGATTATTCCCCTGTTTACTCTGTTCTTAATTATAGTGTCAACCAGAAAACTTCTCGTTCAAAATGAGATGATAAATCTACTAAATCTAATGAATGTTTAATATCAAAAAATCTCATTATTAAGAATATACTTGCTTTACAGTCAAATTATCTCAACAATTATGATTGGCTTAACATTAAAAAGTTTTTATTTGCTATTAAAAAAAAAAAAAAAAAAAACATTTGACTATTTGCTTAAATGTCTTCAAAAACCAATGTTATAATCAACATTTTTCTGATATTTTCTATGATGTACTATTATACAGACTAAAACACTTCAATTTAAATATTTCCAAAAGACCTCACAAAATCCAATCTAATTCACAGCTTATTATAAATTTTTCTAATCAAATATTTAATAGCATTAATATTTCATCCATTCTTAATGATAAATCTTGTATGTTTCCTATTAAAAACATACATATTTCTCGCACTTTTAAATATCCTATTACACTTGGTCGCCTACTTTTTAACTATAATTCAGTCTCTAAGTCTACTTTATCTTCTGATGTGACTTGTAGTTGTGATGATCCCTCTTATGTAAAATATGTTGACAGGGGCCATGGACATATAATCACTGGTCTTAATATTATTAATGACTCTAAATTAAAGAAATTTATGGATTACGGTACTAAATATCGACTCCCTTCAAAAACTAAGATTTCACAGATTCTACAACAGTTATCATATGATATTAATTTGTTTATTTATAAACTCTCCATCTCTTATAATAAACCTATTGAATTTTTTAATCAATGGAAATTTTTAGTGATTTCAAAATTTAAAGCTGAATTAATTCAACATCGATCAAAACTCACACATTATAATAAATCAAATCTCATTAACTCTATTAAAGAATTGCAACAAAACTTTGTTATTTCTTATGTAGATAAATTTCCTAATAATTATGCTATAATCTGTAAACAATATTATCTTTCTTTACTCAGTTCATCCATATCTTCGAGTCCTAACTTTCATCCTATCAGTATCAATAATGATGTTAAAATTAATAACTGAAAAATTCATTGCTTTTATAAATTACTAAAACTTCCATTTAATAACTTTAAATATCCTTATATTGTACTTATTTCTAAATTTCACAAAATTCCTATTAAATTTAGAACAGCCACAGTTGGTTGTAATACTTACAATAATAACGCTAACAAAATTCTCCTTGATATTCTCGAATAAATCTATGACTTAATTAGTAAATCAAAAAATTTTTATTGCCTTAACAATAGCTATCAACTTAAAGCTAAAGTCTTATCGATGTACCATGTCACTGATATTATGACATATGATTTTGCTGACCTGTTTAATAATATTAATTTAAGAGATCTTCATCATATCATCTTTAACCTTTTTGAAAAATTTAAAAGTCAAATATTTTTGCCAAAATACTTTTCTGTAATATCATTTAAGACCCTTTTAAATTTTATTATTCATAATAATTGCATTCTACATAATAATAAGATCTATATTCAAAAGGTCGGTATTCCACAAGGAGGATGCAGCTCGAGTTAGTCATCTGACTTATACCTTTACCATTATGAACACGGATTATATATCGAAAATGTCTATTTTTACCGGTACATTGATGACATTATAATTTTTTATGTCAATAATTTCCCCCCTAATTTATTCAAATTTGAATATCCTCCTCACCTTACCTTAACTCATAATCTCCTTAACAACAACTGTATTAGTTTCTTAGATTTAAAACTTAAACTTGAAGGAAGTAAAATTTATACTGATCTGTATGACAAAAGACAAGATTTTTCTTTCAAAGTAAATTTATTTACACATTTTCATTCTTTGTCTTCATATCTCTGTTTACAGAAATATCATTTTCAATCACCTCTTTCGCATACATAATCTTTGTTCATTTAGAAATCTCTCTCTCTCTCATAATTAATGCTGCTACAAAAACGGGTTATCCCAAAAAATTATTTATTCAATTGTTTGTCATTAAATGTCTCTGTATAACACCAAAAAAAAAAAAAAAAAAAAACTATTTAAGGTTTAAAAAAAAAAAAATGGTGGATGGGTGGGCAGATGTTTCATTAAGGAGGGTGGGTGGTGTTGTTTGGCTGGTTGGTTGGGAGGGTTTGCTGTTGAATTAAAAAAAAAAAGGATTATTGCTATTGCAAGTTACATTCTTCTTTTTTCTGGTTGATATTATGAATTATGAACTCTTTTTTCGTTAAATTTAATTGAGAGCATTTGGCTATTAGTGGCTTCCCATGTTCAGATTGAACCATAAATCCAATTTAATAAAAATAATAATTAATATAATTAAAAAAAATTAAAAAATCTACACATTTAAAATAATAACTTTAATAATTGAAAACTGCCTTAAATTGCTTATCCTTACATGTGTGCTTTTTGAGATTATTACTTGTGATTGAGTCTTTTTACAACTTAAACTTTAAATTTAAGATTAATTAGTTTAGGTTTAACATTATTAAGATCAACTAATTTAATTATTTTAGGTTTAACATTACCAATATCCACTAATTAAATAACTAATCAATTAAATGGTGCCGCATATTCTCTTAAATCATGAACTTAAAACTTCTTAAAAATATACACCTTAAAGCAATGGTTTGTTTGAACCTGAATTAATTTAATTCACTTATTGTTTATCTAGCTAAACGCTAAATGGCGCTTGCTCACTGCTGTCTTAAAGTTTTAATATTTATTGATTTACGTACAATTTAAATTAAAACTTAACTAATTTAAAATTTAACCAACTTAAAATTAAAATTTAACTAACTCAATAAATAATTACTCAGTGAATTTTATCGTTAATGCAAATGCTTAGAAGTTAATTCTTCATCGATTAATCGTTGTTTGCAATGATTTTATTTTTAATTTCATTAATTTGTTGGCATCTTCCTATTCTCCAGTTTGTGTAAAAGTTTTACATGTGGCTACTCTGCATTTTTCTAGTTTTCTCTCTGAATTCCTTGATGATTTGATTTAATAATTTATCAGAAAAACTATCATAAAAAACTTCAGAAGTTATTCGAAATTTACGATTTTCTTAACATGGGAGAATAGTCGAAATTTTCACTTAAACGTGCATTAAATGGAAAATTTTTACTTTAAAAATGTCAGACCAGTTTTAAAATATCCGTTTTGATGCCGGAATGAACATCAGTAACTATAAATATGCTACTTTGAAAATTTCGCAAGTTATTGGAAATTTACGATTCTTAACATGGCAGAATAGGGCAAAATTTCACATAAACGTCAATTTTGAGAGTTATTTTCATCGTAAAGATGTCAGACTACTTTCGAAATATTATTTAGGACACTGGCATGAATATGACTGACTATGAATTTTCTAATATAAAAATTTCGTAAGTTATTGGAAATTTACGAATTTCTTAACATGGCAGAATAGAGCAAAATTTCACATAAGCGTCAATCTTGAGGGATATTTTCATCGTAAAGATGTCAAACCACTTTCGAAATGTTATTTAGGATACTGGCATGGATACCATAGACTATGATTTTTCCAATTAAAAAAATTCGTAAGTTATTTGGAATTTACGATTTACTTAACATGTCAGAATAAGGCAAAATTGAGCATAAACTTCCATTTTGAGGATCATAAATACATTAGACAACTTCAAAATTACATTTATGATATTTTTTTGAACATGATTGAATACAAATATTCTAACAGGAAAATTTAGTAAATTATTCGTAATTTACGATTTTATCAACATAGCGAAATTGTAAATTTTTCATATAAATAGGAATTTTGAGGATTATTGCATTGGAAACAGTAACATGAAAACTAAACAACGGAATCGACCCTGATAAAATAAATTAATAGATTAGAATAAGATAAATATATCGAAGTGAACGGTGGATAGCCTATTAGGCAGGGATTTCATTCTATCACTGTATCAAGCTTTGGTCAAATTCATTTCTCTTAACATGATTATAATATGTCTCGCACTAGAAATTTATGAGAACATAAATAGAATGGAGAACTGAGCAGAGTCCACCTATGCCAACTAGTTTTCTAAGAGACCAAAATGACAAAGACAAATTAAGATATAAATTGAGTAAATAGTTAAAATGTTTCATTAAAGTTAATAATTTTTGAATTGAATATAAAAGAACATATATGGGTCACTCGGCATTGAAAAAAAAACTAAAAAGAGTGAAGTAACAAGCAACCATTAATATTAGTTTGAGTAATGCAGTGGGTGATTTCTAACGATGCTGTCACTGAAAATGCGTGATGACGGAATGTCACAACATCTATTTATTCTCTCTTGGCACTAATGGATAGACACGTATATATAATAAATAGTATCGATTCAGTTTCAGTATAATATCGATTCAAATTCAGTCCTGGCCGAACAAATTCCCAAATCCTTCCCAGAACTACTCTCTCACACGAAACCTCGCCTCCAGACTAGTTATAAATCAGTTGCTGCAGAAAACGACGGAGGAGAACCTTTCCAGACGTCTTCCGTGTTGCTCGTACACGTTTTGTCACGAAAACCTACATTAGAATAAATGCCACAAAAAAAGAGCTCTATTGACACGATGATCAATAACGCAGAGGAATAGGCAGACTCTCTTATAATTGGCAAAAAATTTTCAACTAACAAGAATATTCTTACGAAGCGGAAGTTGTCTCTCGGCGATTTCTTGGCGGAAAAAAGAAAAAGAAAAATTCCTTCCGGCTGTCTCTGAAGAATTTACTTAATTTAATAATTTTTACTTTCTCTTGCCCATAAAGTATTGTTTTTGGGTCAAATTTTCTAAATTGAATTTTTTGTTATATTGACACGTTTTGAGATCCAAAAATCATGCTTTTAGCGGTTGATCTGTGTGTGTATTTGTCTGTGTGTCTGTCTGTTATCAGCATATCTCAAATAATAATAATAATAATAATAATAGCAGAAAGTCCAAACATTGTATTCTAAATGTGTATCCTATAGGGATGCTACACTAAGCTTTTCGTTGATCTCAAGCAAATGGTTCGCGTACAAGGGCACCCAAGAGACTATTCAAATACATTACGTCTATGGTGGAAATCGCATGTAAGTAGAGTTTAACATCTATAGACTGCACTAAACCAAATGAAACGAATACGCAGGCCCGGACTGGCTCCTTTGGGGGCCCTCGGCTAGAACTCGAAAAGGGGGCCCCTTACTGAAGAATTTAGAGGGAACTAGCAGGCTTTGCCCGCTTCGCTGGCCGCTATATTTAAATGAAGGGGAACTCGAAGGTAGAACTCGAAAAGGGGGCCCCTTACTGAAGAATTTAGAGGGAACTAGCAGGCTTTGCCCGCTTCGCTGGCCGCTATATTTAAATGAAGTCTCAAAATTACATACAGCTTATTGATACTAAAAACCTCATAAAATGAAAAAATATAATAAAAATATATTGAAATCAGTTAAAAGTCAGTTTTTACCCTCCCCCACGAAAGGGGGGAAATTTCACAAACTTTCATTATAGTGTGGATTGGGTACACATCACCAACACATACACCAAAAAATTGTCTTTCTTAGATAACACTGCTCGGCATGAAAATTGCCTCTGACACCATTTCAGCATATTCTTATGTAAAATGACCTCCTGAATCCGAATATGACCCCCATTTTTATACGTGTTAAAGGTCATTGCTCTTATCATTCTAGTCGTCAGTCGTTATCTACATTTAGTAGACGTTTTGCGATATGAGAGTGAACTTTATGGTGTTCTCGCCGGCGGTGATCTTGTGTGATGATCTTTAACGCGTGTCAAAGGAGATATTTTACTATTCATGTTTCACTGTCCAAAACATTTAACGTGGGAGTTATTAAAAGCAAACGTCGTACAGTGAATCAGTCGAACTATCTTGCGAGAGCTTTGAGACTTTACTCCACTCACCAACATTTTGAAAAAAAAAATTCACTCAATAATTTTTATTATTTGGGGTGTTTTAGTAAGAAAATAGCAAACTAGAAGCTGGAATATGTAAAAAATAAAAGAAATATTGCGGGGAAAAAAAAAAAAAAAAAACAGAAACTGATTGTTTTTATTCATTTTCTTTTGTTTTCTGAGCACAAATGTCCTCAAATTTCCTCCTTATTACAAATGTTCGTGTTTTAGAACTTTCTACCTCTGTAGCTCCTCAGGTCAGAAGACTTTTAACGGTTAAAATAATCATCGTTTCTCTTCAGATCAAACTGATGGGTATAAAATTACCAAACAATGATAAAAATGAGGAAGGGAGTGTATCTAGAAAACGGTGGGTGATTGGGAAAAATGGTGGTCATATTCGGATTCAGGAGATCAATTTTACATAATAATCTGCAAGAATGGTATCAGATCTCGAAAAAAAATATTTTTTTTTTTTTTTTTTTTTTACAGAGCAGTGTAATTTAAAGCAGAGTTACAATTCGAAACATGTTTTTTACCCACTAGGCCCCCAAGCGGTGAAAAGAGATCTTCTGTAAAATCCCCCTATAATGTGTGTTGTGTACATATGGTACAACCCCATGAAAGGAAAAAATAGACTTCCTGAGATAACTGTAAATAAAGTTACACTTGGAAACATATTTTTTGCTTCCCCCCCCCCCCCCTTGGCAAAAAGGAAAGGAGAAATTTGACAAAATCCTTTTAAAATGTGCGTTACACTCACATAACCAACCCACACACCAAAATATAGATTTCGTAAGATAATTTCTTTGTAGTGGGGTTTAAGAACGCACACACGCACAAAAAAATCACCTTCCTGAGATAATTTGGAATAGAATTACGCTTAGATATGTGTTTTATGCACCCCCGCCAAAAGAGGAAGGGGAATATTTCGCAAAATGTATTTTTAGAGTGTTTTAGGCACATATAAGCAATCCATACACTCAGAAATTGCCTTTCTGAGGTAATTTAGATGAATGTTACAACATGAAACGTGTTTATGCTTTCCCGACCCCAAAGGGAGGGAAGGGAAACTGTTTGCAAAATCCCTTTATAATGAGTGTTGTGTACACATAGCAAACCAACATACCAAAAACTGTCGTCCCGAGATAATTTGGAACAGAATTATGCTTGGAAATTTTTTATTGCCCCCTCGCCACTCCCATGCGGAAATTTAGCAAAATCCCGTCACAGTTAATATTTGATGAAAATATTCAATACACACCAAAATTCGGAAAGTAGCTCTCACAGATTCCCCAGGAAAAATTTAATGCAAAAATGGGGCTCTGCAATTTGCCCCTCTTGTAAATCCCCTCCCTCCAAATCAAAAATCGCAAATCACCCAAAATGGGTTTTTGGAAATATATTCCAGAAGACACAGTTGTTTTCTAATTCTACGTGCCATTTTTCGTAGAGTTTTATTGAAAATCCGGATTTTGCGAAATTCTTCCCCTCACACTTAAAATCAAGAATTCGAAAATCGATATATATTTTTCCTTTTTGTACACAAGTCTAGACTTCTTCTGCTGTTTTTTAAACATGAAGTAATTTGGAGCCGAGTTATACTCGTAAACAGGTTTTTTTCTCGCCTTCCCCCGGGAGGGGAAAAGGGGGAATTTTGCAAAACCCCGTCTTAGTACCTCAGTGGGTGTCAACTCTCTAGAACCAACATTCACTACAAAATTCGTGACCCAGTCCTGCACAAAATTGCCATGGCAGTGTTTATTCAGTTGGTGGAAATAACATTTTTTCCCTTTTGGGCACCGAATTTATAAAATTCCAGAAATTGAGTTTTAAGTATTTTGCATGCTATATTTTAAATCAGAAATTTCATGTATATCTGTTTTTGATGTTGTTGTTGTTGTTTGTTTATTTGAGTCCCCGTGGCAGAAACACGGCGACACGGCGACAATGTCGCAGAAACAGAAATGTTCTTGCAGAAAGATTTTACTTAAGTCAAATAAATTTTGCCATTGTGTTTGAATAAAAAAAAAAAAGAGAGAGAGAGAGAGAGAGAGAGAAAGAAACTCAAAGAATGGTTTATAAACTGTTCTGCAGAACAAATTTTCGTTTCTGCAGATACTATCGCCTCAACCCTGAATAAGGAGAGGAGATAAAGCGGATGTAACTCACTTGGGTTAGCTTTGATACGGCATGCATTAGCGATTCGTGATGCGGTGATACGATTCGGTGTATCGACACTTTTCACTGGTAACCTCTTCACATCGGAACTTCATTTTCGTGTCTCCAAACTTTGTTTTCACGCCGCGCCTGCCGCTCGTGTCGCATGTATTTAATGTATTTCAAAAAGATATTTTTTCGAAAGAATGTGGCTTTGCGACCATTTTTCGAATTTCAAATTTCATGCATTTTCAGATTCATGCATAACAAAATAGCTGCATCCAGTGATTTTTTTTTTTTTTTTTTTTTTAAATAATTGCGTGATTGCTGCTGTACCAATTTTCATACATTTTCTGATTTACGCACCATAAATTTGTTGTATCTAGTGATTTTTTTTAAATGTATGTGAAGCGTGCATACGTGCGTGGTAGTAGATACACGTAAATTTTTAAAAGCTGCATTAATTTTAATGTTTGGTTGAAACTATGCAATACATTTCACAAATATATTCAGAAATAAGACTATGGGGAAATTTGTAACGTCTGTAGTTATACGCAAAATAAAAATTAAAGCTTCAAACCTTGCTTCAAAAAATAGAAAATTAAGAAATTAATCTTAAAAATACTTTATTGGTTTTTAACATTTTATATGTAGTAAAAGATCTTAGCAATAAATACTAATGGGTATTTTAAGTTATAAAACTGGTAACTTTTCTAATTTTTTTCTTTACTAATCATTAATTACTTTAATTGCGAAAATTCTTAGCTTTAAATTGTGTTGTTTAAGCATTTGAAGTCGTTAAAAAAATTATTAATTTATTTTACAAAAACACTCTTATCATTAGTTTCTACAGTTTGTTCATTTCATTTTTTAAACATTTGAATTTTTAAAAGGTGTTTATTTTTTTTAATTGAAATATTGCAAATTAAATAATTATTTTGAATAAAAGTCAAACCAAAGGTTCTGTTGAATATATATATATATATATATATATATATATTAAGCAAAAGGAACTTTATTTAATAGTAGTGTTTTGAATAAATACAAATTAAACAGCAAATGCTTTCATTTATTTATTTATTTATTTTTACTTATTCGTATAGATATCAATATCAAATATTACTTTTAATTGATATCTATTTATTTCATTCATCTGTAATCATTATTTTCTATTATAGATTTTATCCATGAAATATGTTACATTTCCCATTTCAACATTTCCTTAAAAATTAAATATTTCACTTGCCTCAATCTTTATGAAAATATTACGACTGTGCCTTGTCTATAATTGTGTTACTTAGATCTTGTATTCTGTTTTACTGTATGTATTTAAATGATGGTATAATTGTACATTCTGAATTCTTTAATGTCAAATCACATTTTTTAGATTTCAAATACACATCTTTATGCTATTTGTATATGATATAAAAAATGAATCTTGTGTATTAGAATGTTATCTTGCATCTTTTTAATAATCTCAAAAACTATAAATGTTGTAAATTATTTATATTTCATTATAATATTCAGTATTCTATATTAATTTTTACTTTTAATTTGTTGTATTTTAATTTTGAGTTCTGTATTATATTTTATGTTGTTTGGTTTGCACCTTATGAAATAAGTGCATTTGTGTATTTAAATATATGTATTTAATATAAAAAAAAATAATGAGATTTTAAAAGTATTTGTAACATTCGTTTAATTTAGATATTTCATGATTTAAATGCCTTAAAAAAAGTTTGCAGATTATTTTTGATGTGTTACTGCATTTGATGGTTTGAATTCATTGAATATTTTATAAACAATATTGTACATTAATGTGAACAAAAAATCTGAAGCAATTAAGATCAATAGATTTATTTTCACCTTTCTTGAAAATAAGTGTTTTCTTGCAATAGTGCAGATATATGAATTTGTGCCTAGTTAAAATTTAAATACATTGGTTATACTGAATATTATTTACTATTTAAAAATAATGTATTTTGAATTCGTAAATGTTAACTCACAAACTATTCCTGCAGAAAGATTTTGGTGTTGATGAAGCTTGTCGCAGAAAGCATAATAAATTTCTGCCACAGGGATTTGAGTTATGTAGTATTATATGAAATCACGTTTTTAAATGTGAAATTACGTTTTGCTTCCTGCTCCCATCTTTGGGGACTGAATTTCTAAAATTCCAGAAATTTAATTTTAGATATTTGTGTTTTCTATATTTTAAAGCAAAAATCTTACATATATCTGTTTTCTTTTATTTGAGATATGAAGGGTTATATGAAATCTCGTCTTGCCCCTTCTCCCTTGAGGGTCAAATTTCTAAAATTCCAGAAATATGTTTTTAGGTGTTTGTGTTAGCTATATTTTATAGTAAAAATTTTACTGATATCTGTTTTTTCATTTAAATATAGAGGATTTTATGAAATCACGTTCTTCCCTCCTTGCCCCTCTTCAGGAACGAATTTTGTAAAATCGCTTCTTAGGAGGTGCTTACACTATATGTTCTATAATCTGACCCAGTTTTGAGATTGTGAAATATTTTATAATTAGACAACCAAATCACATTGTTGAAGAAACCATAATAATCTAAATCTTACAGTAATACCTAAATAGTTATAAAAAGGGACACAACGGTAATAAATCACCAAGTATATTGGGGAATAAAAAGTCTTCTTTAATTGAGATTTAGTTGATACAAATTGTTAAATATATTTTATAACAAAAAGGAAAATGACTCTGAAAAACCTTGGCACAAATATAATGAACTAAGAAATTCTCGCCAAGATCTTTACTTTCGCAATTGCAACAGCCTCCTTAATTCATCAACAAAATCACAACGAAAGTTTAAAAGTCGCTAAGGGGGGGGGGGGGGGAGTGAGGTGTCTTATACTAAAGATTAACCAAAAAATTTTTAAGAAACATATATAATAACCATTGCTAAAGAGCGAAACAATTACTGCATGCTTTTTTTGAAAAGATTTTAAGAAACATTAAAAAGTTGTCGTACTAAATTAAATTCTGTTTCATATAGAATTTAGGAAAAAAACGGCTGTTGATCAGCATTGTGTGGGCGTGAAAGCTGCTGCTAAGGAACACGGGAATCCAAATTGAAGCTTTGACCGATTTCAATGTTTTTTTTTTTCTTTCTTTCTTTTTCTTTTTGCGTATGTGTTATTTTAATACTGATAACTGATATGGAATTGTAAGATCATTTAAATATAATGACCAGTGAATAGCGAAACGAATAAAGCCTACTAAAACCATAGCAACACGTGGCCGGGTTCAGCTAGTTTTTAAATAAATATTTAATTTTCAACAGAAATTAAGAACCTCTTATTTAAAAAACTGATATTAGAAAATTACATAATAGAATTGTTTTGCTACTGTTTTTTTCCGGTAGTTAAATGAAAACTTAGTGTAATACCTTAACTTTTTACATTATATTCTAAAACAATAGAAAAAGAAAATAAAATAAAATAATAAAAACAGAACTCATACCGGTATTTGTTTAAGAAATTTCTCTACCTACACTATCGTTGATTTAAGAAGTAGAAAATTTTGTTACATTAATAGTGTATGAGTTCTGCGCCAG
Organism: Salticus scenicus; assembly: GCA_963930645.1. Taxonomy (NCBI): domain Eukaryota; kingdom Metazoa; phylum Arthropoda; class Arachnida; order Araneae; family Salticidae; genus Salticus; species Salticus scenicus. Next base: position 401,647,828 of record OZ005649.1, on the reverse strand, counting down.
TGTTCCGTCCCTGAGAATGACCGCTAGGCATATGAAAAGTGAAGCGTTGATGATAGTCACTTGATTTGTTGATTTGTACTTTTATTATAATGAATTTAAGGCTAAAACGAAGCACAGGAAGAAACAAAAATAAAGGCTTTGCTCAAATGGTTTACCAAGTATGTGGAAGGCACTTAAGTATTTTTTCTATATAAAATCTCTAATTTTCCTCTAAAATTAAGAACTTCTAAGTTTAAAAATTAATTTTATAGAATTTAATTATAGAATTGTTTTCTTTGAACTTATGAGCTAATAAACAAATTCGAGTTGCTTGTATTTAAAGTATCATTGTTGTCCCTCAAAGGCCGACTTTGCGACTCAGAACATGTTGACACAACTCTGACACTGCTTTAAATATAACCTTACTACGAGACTTATAGAGTGAGCGTTGCGACAAAGAAGTTATATTAGGTTCGAACAAAAATTGCAGCTCCAAAGAGATGTAATTATCGTAATCTAGACGCTATATTTAAATTTTCGTGGCTATTTAAGATAGGAGAACAAACATGCAGGATGAAGCTTGAAGCAGCGGGCTCCATGAATGAAACATTCTCGATTTCACTTGTGCACGCATTCTAGATAAAAACAATCAAGAAAGACACGGTTTTCATCACAAAGCTTCAATACTTGTTCGCATTTAAGTTATTTGGTCGCGAACTTGCCTGAAATTAACCCCTTAACGCGCGCTGTCCTCGCTGCGAGGACACAAAATTTAAGATCCAGCTGCAAAAATTAATCCCGGAAATTTTCTAGCAAAAATTCACGTTTATAACATATCAGAAAAGGCCGGTTTTTAAACCTTAAAATTTCTTTTAGTTTAATTTAGTTCATGAATTCCTGTGGCAGTATAATTTAAATGTTTCAAATTGTCTTGCGCTGCAAAGGGTTTAAGAGCACTGCACATAACACGCGATGAGTCAAAATTGATTGTAAATCCGTAAAATTATAGAAAAATAAATTGTCGAATTACTCTGATGTAACTAATTATAAAGTAGTATGTTTAAGGGGTTTTCTGGGGCCCCCTTGCGTCGGGGGCCCTCGGCAATCGCCGACCAGCCGACCTGGCCAGTCCGGGCCTGCGAATACGTATTTTTTATATGCGTAAAAACATTTTTCATGTAGAATATGGCGTGGAAATTATTCACTGTTTGTTTACAGGGCTACACAAAAGATCTAGATTATAATGCGACAATACTTGAAAATGGATGGAAGTGTTCTTCAGGTTGTGCCGTGTGTTATTATTAAAGGATTATATTTATGGGCACCATGTGATGTGTACATAACTTCTAGAAGATATACAGGGCTGCCAATATTTAAGCCATAACCATAGCCTCCTTAACTAGATGCCTATCGCGTAGCTCGAAAACTAGGCAACAGTTGAAGCGGTAGACAGCACCACCTGGTACAGATTGCGCGACTTTTTTATTCAATAGCCACCAAAAATTTTTAAAAGTGGGATATGATATACGTAAAAGGAAAATAGAATCGAAGAAACGTCGATTTTATATATTATGTATCACTTCTTTAAATTATTGGTGACAGTTTAATAAAAAAGTCCCGTAATCTGCACTAGGTGGCGCTGTCTACCGCTTCAACTGTTGCCTAGTTTCCGAGCTACGCGACAGGCATCTAGTTAAGGAGGCTATGCCATAACATTCTTTTTTAATATTAATGGAATTGCTTAACTATAGTATTTTACCATGCCCAGGAAAGCTGCTCAGGAATTGAAATTAATTCCTCATATGGTAATTTTTTTTTTTTTTTTTTTTTTTTTTTATCTAAATATTTTTTACTTGTTTTTTTGTATATTTACAAGTTTTGAGTCTTTCTTAATACCGAAGTCAAGTTTTTGACGTTCGATCTTTGTCTGTGTCTGTTATAGTAAATAAATAAAAAAAAATAATTTCAGAAGATCCAAATGTTGTATTTTGAAGTCAATGCGTTTGTTACTATAAAAGTTTGATCAAGACTGATAAGTTTCAAAGAATATTGCCTATGAATGTTCTTTGAATAATTTTAAATGAGCTTTCGAATTTAATAACATATTTGAATTCTGTATAAATATGGGTACAGTAATAAAACGAGGGGTTGAGGGGGGCGGTAGTTCCCCTCACATAGAATTATTTGTCAAATAAAGCTGTTCTGAAGCCTAATTTCAATTGTTTTAACTTAGGTTAAGTCGTGTGAGTGACACACCAGATTATTTTTCTCTCATCTTTACCCCATTTTTTTTTTTTTTTTTTTTTAATGTCAGTTTGAAAATTTCAAGCGGTCACCCATTTGAAATAATAGAATGGATTAAGCTGTTTATTAAACTTAGTTGAGAACTTGATAGAGGGCTATATATACACATATCGAGTTTTAAGCAAATCGGTTCATAAACACATTATTTTTGCTATTTTGAAAATTTGAAAGAGCTGATAGTTTGGAACAAGTTCTCGGATCAATTTAATTGATAATAGAGCCAAGATTTTCGTATGGACTACATATATAAACCGAGTTTCAGGCAAATCGGTTCATAAAAACGTTTTTGAATACGAGTTGGAAATTTTTAAGTGGTCGCCATTTAGAAACAAGATGGCGGATGGAAGGGGCGCTAGAAGTCCTCCAAGGTATTTGTAAGATAAGTCCACTGTATTTCATTCATTAAATCATTGAGTGCATAAAGAAAAAGGAAAATTCTAATTAGGTGTTTCATAGCATGTCTACAGGTTTGTAAGTTTGTACAATGGACCGTTATGTAACTGAATTGCATGTGTATTTTTGAATTTGAACCCTTCTCTGATTCTCTGAATATTTGTTTTATGGATTTTGTGAGATAATACTTCAGTAAATATTGTGGGTTTCTTTTTCCCCCACATCTTTATTAAAATTACTACTGGTTATTTTTATTAGTACGACAGGTCATACTATTTCTTTCAATATGGGATGTTGCATCGTTGCCGTTTGTAATATTCCACCTTGAATTTTATATTTCTTTTTATGTCTAGGAAAAAAAAAAAAAAAAAAAAAAAAAAGTAATATGTTGTGGCCACTACAAGACTTACTTTTATATTTTCCTATACAAATTCACTCAGTAACATAAAAAAAAAAAAAAAAATAAATAAATAAATAAAGAGATTTTTTTTTTTTTTTTTTTTTTGTTAAAGTAAAAAAAAAAAAAAAAAATCGATAACTCTGTTTTAAATTATAAAATTATTATAATATTAAAAAATAGATAACTGTCTTGAATTATCCCAGATGTATAGTTCAGCCATTCGTTTTAAAGGTATTGACGAGACCTTTCGAAAGATACCCATCTTGAAAATTTACCCCCCCCCCCGGTGGGGTACCTCCCCCCCAGAGGGGAAGCGATGCCGCCACATGCACAGAATGTTTTTCCTAGTTAACTACAATTATTATCAAGAATTCATATTAATTTTACAATCACAATTTAAAAATAACTCTCATTATGTACATTTATACGAAATTTTGTCCTATACTGCATATTAAAAGTTTAGAAAAAATGCGATCACAGCGCCACCTGTTGAGCGATGGATCCCAAAATCTAATCACCACCAGTCTATATCAGGGTGCAACTCAATACCAAGTTTGGTTAAACTTCATTCATTGGTTCGTGAGCTACAGTATCCACAAAAATCGTGATACACACAGACAGACAGACATTTTCTAAAAACTATCAATTCGTGTTCAGGATATCCCAAAACGCGTAAATCTATCAGAAAACGAAGGTCTAAAATTTTCACGAATCCAATACTTTCTCTATATTACGTATAGAAGAAAGTAAAAATGTATGCAAACATTTTTTAAAAGTAATTAAATAAAAATTTAGAAAATTCGTGCTAAAGAAATAAAATAGCTTCAGTATAGAACGATATATATTACGTACTAGTATATAACCCCGTCAAAAATGACGGAATGTGAACGATAAATCTTGAAAACAATGTTTAGATGATGATGGTTACCACGTGATCATTTAAATGTATTTTCAATTTTTGTTTATAAATCAAATGTGTTTCGATATTTTATAATTTGCGTTCTTTGTGAGGTCTAACTGTAATAGAGACAGTGTCCGGAGATGAGAAAAGTCGTGTAGAGCCACACCAGATTGTAAAAACGTGAGAAAAATTGCAACTTTGGTCTTTATCATGGTTTTGTGAGGTCTAACTGGAACGTTTCCGGCTGCAATCTTTAAGAGACAGTGTCCGGAGATGAGAGAAGTCGTGTAGAGCCGCACCAGATTGTAAAAACGTGAGAAAAATGGAGGCTTTGGCCTTCATCACGGTTCTGTGAGGTCTAATTGCAACGTTTCCGGCTGCAATCTTTAAGAGACAGTGTCCGGAGATGAGAGAAGCAGAGCTGCCAACCTAATCCGGCAAATTGTTAGTACCGCCTCTTTTTCTACACCACTTAATTTTTAGAGAAATTCTCTTCAAATGTATCTACGATGAATTAAGAAGAAAAATACTCTAAAAAATAAGTGGTGTAGGAAAAGGGGCGGTACTAACAATTTGCCGGATTAGGTTGGAAGCTCTGGAGAAGTCGTGTAGAACCGCACCAGATTTTAAAAACGTGAGAAAAATGGCGGCTTGGTCTTCCTCATGGTTCTGTGAAGTCTAACTGCAACGATTCCGGATGCAATCGTTAAGAGACAGTGTCCGGAGTTAAGTGAAGTCGTGTTGAGTCGCACCAGATTTTAAAACAATATACAGTATATAATTATTAACACATCACATTAGCAAGTTAATTGTGTGATACATTATTTGTATCATACAAGGATGGAAAGCGTTTGCTGACGATGACGCGAATTCAATGATTTTTGTTCACCCAAAAGTGCTCAACGCGCCTAAAGAAGTTTTCACTTCAAAAATTTTACCCTATCAATAAATATGAATGACAATAAAAAAACTGCTGGTTGACAAAAAATATAGGCCCGACAACACAACAGCAACAACACATCCCAGTGTTCCATTAAGTGCTCTATACGCAAGCGAAGTGTGACGTCACTGACCGTCCGTGTATGTAAGAAAATGATTTCCTATGTTAATCGCCCATTGGATTTTTTGTAAAAAATTATTAAAAATCGAGGAAAATTATTTCCCGATTTTAATCCCCATATTTGGTTATACATATGTATTAGTTATCATGTGTATATGTTAGATTGAGTTATTTTGCTGTCAAATTGACAAAATTTTAATTTTAAATTTCAAAACTCTGTTGTCCTTGGCGTTTTTGTATTTGGCGATCAAAAACGTACTACGAAAATATACATGCCAGATGTATACTTTCGTAATATTTGTTGTGCGAAATATTGTTTCATATTATTCCTTACTCTCTTAATATAAATTTCTAAAATAACCATGATTTTTGAAAGGAATTAAATTATATTCGCCAGATAATTTGGCGATATATATATATTTTGTTTTTCTGCCAAGGATGACCGATATCAAATCTATTCCGCTGCAACATATTAGTATCTTATATCAGATACTTTATTTAGACATTTGAAAACAAATTTCACTTCAAATTATAATAGAATATTTATCATTTTCCTTTTAATAAGTATATTAGTTGGATATTTATTGTGTAATATCATCCTTTGAAATGAAATGTTTATGTTTTCAATGGAATATGGAAGTTTTTTTTTTTTTTTTTTTATCTAGTTTTGAAATTTAAAATTCAAATTTTATCAATTTTAGAACAAAAACAACTTAATCTAACGCATGCACATGATAACTATTACATATCTAAACCTAAATATGGGGATTAAAATCGGGAAATAATTTCCATCGATTTTTAATAATTTTTTACGAAAAATCCATTGGGCGTTTAACATAGGAAATATTTTTCTTGTATCCACGAACGGCCAGTGACGTCATCACTTCGCTTGCGTATTTAAAGTCCTCATAATAAGAAAAAACGATTCACTTCATTTTACCAAAATACTTTTTTTTTAAGACTATATCCTGTTTTCAAATTTTCTAAGTAACTATCCAATAACTACAGACACTCCATGCTAACACAAATTCACCTCTACTCGATACCTCCAACCAGCTATCTCACCCTCAACATCGCCAAAATATCCAGGATCCAGCTAGGGACTTTCTCATTCTCAACCGAACATTTTACCTTGACTCGACATTATCACCTTAGACTACTCTAATTTCAATACTCATTTCAACTGGTGACTTTTACTTGCCCAACCAAACATTCTATCCCAACTATCATTTTACACTAATTTCAAAACTAAAATCAACTGGCGGCATTTACGTACTAAACTCGGCGCCGATCATACCTTACAATGTAAACAAACAATGAAGTTTGATAAAAATATTTAAAGGCTTTAATGCGTTTTTACAAATATTTTAAGATTTTTAAGGCTTTACTATGTTTTAGAAATAATTTAAGCGTTTTTTAATGAAACAGTCAAAGAGTCGTTCATTCGGAATTAAAAAGTTGTCCATTTGGAATTTGTATTTTCTGAATGGCAACAGTTTTGGTTTGTTTTTATTTGGTCTTGCTTTGTTTATAATCATGAAGTTACATAATTCTATTTATAGGTTCATGTTTATAATAGCCAGTGATCCGTTATACTTAATTTAGACATTTAAACATTACAATTGAATAGTTTTTCAAGGTTTTATAGGAAATAAGAATATGTGCGATACAAAACATGTATGAAAATGATATGTATGTTTCCTAAGTTGATTTGAACAAACGGAAAAAAAAAATGGCTGCCAAAAGTTTCTGTTTTGAAGCGGTACTAACCGGATTCGTTCATGACAGATGAGGATCATTATATATATTAATTATTATCATTTATATATGTTGAAAAAAAAAACACAAGAAAAGTTAACTTGCATGTATTTATTATGATATGCGTAGGATATGACGTCATTGTTAACTAAAAAATTTATTCGAAAAAATTTATAAATAATATTTTATAAATTATTGAAAACTAAGTTTCTAAAAGAATGATGGCAATTTTCAATAAATTAACATAAGTAGAAAAAGCCGGAAAAGGCTTAAATTTAATTTTAAAAAAAGAAAAGAAAAAGAAAAAAGGAAAATTTTTGTTATATAAATTTGACTACACTGCTCGGCATGAAAATTGCCTCTGACACCATTTCAGCATATTCTTATGTAAAATGACCTCCTGATTGCGAATAGGACGCCCGCCCTACAACCCACCGTTTTTTAGGAATGGCCCCCTATTTTTATCCTTTTTCGGTGATTTTACGGCTAAAAAATCGATTTTTAGGAGGGGAATGATTATTTTAACCGTTAAATATCTTCTGAAGGGCTATAGAGTTGGAATATTCTAAAACATGGACCTTTGCGACTATGGAATTTTTTTTTTTTTTTTTTTGGGGGGGGGGGGGGGGATTTGCCACTGAAATTATGCATTATATATCTTATATTTTTTTAATCTGTTATTGTTATTTTTTAAACTTTATATCTTTTTGTTTTTAGGTGTTAATTATTTTTCATTCTTCAAATCAAATTCATGGTCATAAAAGTATCGAACAGGGAAAGAAATTGAGGGAGGGGATGGTATATCTAGAAAATGGTGGGCGCTGGGCAATTCAGTTCCTATTCGGATTCAAGAAGTCATTTACATAAAAATCAGCAAGAATGGTATCAGATCTCGAAATAAATATATATATATATATTTTTGGCAGAGCAGTGCTATTAAACATTTATTAAAATTATAAGAACTGTATGTCGAAAGATTCTATTATTTATGAGCCAAAAATGAATAAATAAATAAGTAAATATCTTCCTTTTTATGTCAAAAAGGTCTCCCCCCCTTTTTTTTTTTTTGAATAATTAGAATAAATTTGTAAAAAAAAAAAATCGGACTAAAGAAATGGAACAGTTTTAGTATGGAATCCGCCTTTGGCGAAATTTGAAATTTGGCACCGAAATAGATCGGACGTTTCTCGCCAAGATTGCTGTCTTGGAGCTCAAGGAGCTCCTCTGCTAAAGCTATATCAAAGAAATTAAAAAAAAATAATTATAGTAACCGATGCTAGGGAAGGAAACACAGTTAGTTATTTCATGCCTTTATACGGAAGAATAGATTAAAATAAGGTAAATTAAATACTGTTTAAATTAAATTCTGTTTTGTATCCGTTACTTACAAAACAAATAGGCTTTAGGTTTTGTTTTTAATTTATTTATTTATTTGGTTCTTGGGGATTAGGATGACATTTCATCACCTATTTTCTTGCATTCTAGTACATTATCACAATATATACATATATTCAGACGAGTGAATAAAGGTAATCTATAAATAAAATAGTTTTTGATTATTTTCAATAAACAGAAAGGCATTTTTAACACGCTTTTATTAGCTTCACTTGTATGTTTGTTTGTATGTTTGTAACCGCTCTGGGAGCAAACGAAAAATCTATATTGTAAAAAAAGACTTTCCCTACGTGAACGCTGTGACTGTGAAGTAAAGCTCTGCGCTACGAACCTAAAGGTCTAGCATTCGAGCCCAGTTAGGGGAGATTTTTTAAAAATGGTTTTTGTTTCATTCTAAATTATTTTAATTAAAGATTTAAATGTATGTAAATAGTATGGCGTGTCGCTCAGACGATTTTCTCTTACCCTGCATTTTAATACTAAAATAGATATTTTGTGCTTTTTAGTTCACATTTCTATAAAAGCGTGTTCTTTAATTTTTTAAAACTATAATATTATTATTGTTTTGAATTTCATATTCTTTAAAATCACTAATAAACTGATCTATGGATTCCTATAAGTAACGGGTACAGTTAACTGCAGATTCTCAGATATACATTTATAATCCGCTGAACTGTTGTTTCATTGTATTGTTGACTCGTATAAGCCTATATCCAATAAACATACATTCATTTCAGCAGATTGTGGAATGAATCATTGTTCCCTACTGGAGGGTACATTATTTATTCTAACAGCGCTCTTCGATTAAATACTGTATAAATTGTAGACTGGTTGTTTAGAGTTGCGGGGGGGGGGGGAAGCACGATGAGATTGAAGCATTCAAACTGAAAAACATTTCATTTATTCACTAGCACTCTTTGCACGCTCTACTGTCCACCGTATTTAAATGCATTAAAAATTGGAATCGCTATCTTTAATAATACTCTACAAATAAAAATTTAAAACAAAATTCATTGAAATCGCTGAAATCTTCGGGTACACGTTGCTTTTGACAGCGTTTTCATCACCTGTGTTATTTCGGGTTCATGCCCCTATTGCCTACGATTTACCCGTGGACTTCAATTTTGGGTGTTTATCAGTTTCGAAAAGGATAGTATCGTAAAAAAAAAAAATAATAATAATAATAATAATAATAAATAAAAATAAGTAGCACTTTCATATTTAAAGCACGATAACGTATGAACAGCATTATTACGTATTATATATGTACTATTTACTATCATGTTATTTCCTATATTTTACTTGATTTATCCGTTTGCCCGTAAAATTACAGCAATTTCACGCCAAATGGAGTGTTACAATAGGCTCTGAGTGCTATTTCAACCGTATGAGAAAACTGATTTTTCATGTGGCGATATATATATATATATACACAATATATATATTTAAAAGCAACAACCACATATTGTGTGTGTGTATATATATATATATATATATATATTCTTTTTAAATATAGTATTTATTTATTTAAATATTAATTTGAATTAATCAAATATTCTAATACTTTCCAGTCCTTTCCCGCATAGCGCACGATTTTACACATGTATCTCTAAATTTATTTTTTCTTACCAGTTCAAATTACCAACTTCTTTACTTTCTCTTACCCATAAGGTACAGAAAGTATTGTTTTAGGGTCAAATTTTCAAAATTGAATTTTTGTTATATTTACACGTTTTGAGGTCCCCTGAATCCAAAAATCATATTTTTAGCGAAAGGTCTGTCTGTGTGTCTGCCTGTGTGTGTGTTATCATCATAGCTCAAGAACAAATAGTAGCAGAAAGTCCAAACTTGGTATTCTGAATGTGTATAATATAAGGATGCTATATTGAGCTTTTCGTTGAGATGAAGCAAATGGTTCGTGTACAGGGACGGCCAAGAAAATTCAAATACATTACGTCTACGGGGAAAAGTGCTGGTAAGTACAGTTTAACATCTATACACTGCACTAAACCAAATAAAACGAATATATATATATATATTTATATGCGTAAAATCATGTTTCATGTAGAATAGGTTAGGGAAATCATTCACTGTTCGTTTACAGGGTTACACAAAAGAACTATATAAACGTGCGACAATATTTTAAAATAGATGGAAGTGTATTTAAGGTTGTGGTGTGTATTATTATTATAGGATTATATTTAGGTGCGCTGTCTGGTCTGTACATATTCTTCAAAAGATATACAGGGGTGTAAATATTTAAGCTATAAGATTCTTTTTTGTTGTTAGTGGATGTACTTTATTAATAATATTTTGCCATTTCCAGGAAAGCTGTTCGGGAATTGAAATGAATTCCTCATAGAAATATGGTAAATAATATATGTTTTTAGGCTAAATATTGATCGCATGTTTTTTGTATATTTACACGTTTTGAGGCTTCCTGATTACGGTAGTCAATTCTTTTATCGTTTCATCTTTTTCTGTGTCTCTTTGAGTGACTTAAAAACGAATAATTTTAGGAGATCCAAATATTGTATTTTGAAGTTAATATAAATTTGTTGCTGGAAAAGTTTGATCAAGATTGATAAGTTTCAAGGAATGTTGGGTGTGAAAATTATCTGAATAATTTTAAGTGAATTTTTAATTTTAATAACAGATTTAAATTCTCTGTAAATGTGTGTGCATTAATGAAACGGGGGGTTGAGGGGGGCGGTAGCCCTCCTCACACAGATATAATTAACATATAAAACTCTTCTGAAGCTTAATTTGAATTGTTTAACACAGGTTTACACAACAGTACTCGTTCTCTTACCTCTGAATCTCTAACCTGTATTTATAGTACTAAATTTCAGGGTAAGAGAAAGTCGTGTGAGTGACACACCAGATTATTTTTTACATCGCAAAGAGGCAGACAAACTCTTTCTGTAAAGACTTATTTATAAATGTACTTTAATAATAACTTCTTTGCCCGTCATAAACAAATTAAAAGCTATAAAAACATCCATGCATCCATTAATTACAAACTTGTAATGCTACTAATTTCGATTTTGTAAAGATAGCTTTTTTCAACACTTTCCAATAAATTTGCAATAGGAATTCGTTGTAGTCTCTGTTCTCTTTCCCATAAACATATTTACAAATGCTTTAAAATTAATATATGTTAACTCGGATTTAGTACTGAGAATTATAGAAATAGAACTACCAATTTGTGTATTAGACCTCACAAAATAATTTGTATAGATTATCGTTTACGAAAGGATTTTTTTTTTTCATAGTTTATTTTAATATATATTTTACTGCACAAAGCATAACGAAATTAATATACAGTATTTAAATGCTAAAACCGTGTTTTTCCAGAAAAATAGGGTATGATTAGTTTTTATTATCGTAGTTTACACAGCTACAAAAAATATTCTCATACATGATATAATGTAAATGAAAATTGCTAAAAGATGCATTTTAAGTTATGGTAAGCCCGCTTTCTTTTTCTTTAAAGGTACGATTTTTTACTACATAATAGATTTTTTTAAAATAATATACAGGGTTACACAAAAGCAATCTGTTATAAAGTTATAAAGAAACTTCTCTATGAGATTTCTTCTTCCATAATTAAAAGCAAGATGTATATTGATATGTAATCATGGAGGCAGAATGCATTGCAAGTGAATAATATTATAGTTTTAAAAAATTAAAGAACACGCTTTTATAGAAATGTGAACTAAAAAGCACAAAATATTTATCTTAGTATTAAAATGCAGGGTAAGAGAAAATCGTGTGAGTGACACATCATAATATTTACATACATTTAAATTTTTCATTAAAATAATTTAGAATTAAACAAAAACCATTTAAAAAAATTCTCCCCTGATTGGGCTCGAACGCCAGACCTTTAGGTTCGTAGCGCGGATCTTTACCTCACAGCCACAGCGTTCACGTACGGAAGGGCTTTTTTTACAATATAGATTTTTTGTTTGCTCCCAGAGCGGTTACAAACATACAAACATACATACATACAGGTGAAGCTAATAAAAGCGTGTTAAAAAGGAGTCTGTACAGTTGGAAAAGTTTTTAGAATATTTTTTTCTTCTTTATGCGTAAAATTGATTGCAGTTTATATTTGAACGTAATTCAGACATAAACTAAACATAAAACATATTATAATATACGTTTGGATGTATCATATAACTATGACATGTTCATAATGATTATATATATAATGATACTCAAAAAGTGTTAAATTATGGAATAGCAGAAAAATTCATAAAAATTCGCATACTTCTACGAAAGACGTTGAAGCGGCCCCCTTTAGTTAAAATCCTCGATAAAGCAAGGCTAAACAGTTTATGAAACCACTTGAGCAGATGCGATGCATTAATGAAACGGAAATCTGTTACAATAGATCGATTGTAGCAGTCGGTCATGATGTAACTATTGGTTTGACATGATTTCGAAATATCGGCAGCGTTAAACATGCAAATGCGAAAGTTTCGAGACCAGTTGATTAAACTGGATTTTGAAATACCACAAGCATTTAGGCTTGTACCGGGACTCGAACCTGGCACCTATTATCTGAAGGCACAGCGCCAGAAAATCAGACACTTGACAGGCATATGAGAAACGTTATTAGGATAAATTTTACAAATTTCTTGTAGTAAATACTGAGCTGAAAAACAACTGCAGGAAATGCTAGACCGGTTTTCGCGTGCCGTTTTTTGAAGGTCTGTCGTCCGAGCGTTGCATGGCAAAAAGCATTTGATATATTTATATTTCAAAGTAAAATTGTGTAAAGGTTGTCTGTTCGAACAACCATATGCTAAACATGACATTACAATTTAAAATTTTAATTCTTTAAAGATTATAATAGTAATAGACGACCCGACGAATGTTGCTTGCCATGCAAGGCAGGCGAACGATTGCAGAAAAACTGGCACGCACGAACACTGTGTAAAAGTATTGGAACCATTTGCTCCAGTTGTTCTTCAGCTCAGTGGTAGTAAAAGGCACTGAACAGCTGAAGAATAAGAATCACTGGAAATTGAACGAGTTGGCATAAAGGGTGTATCCTATAGTATCCTCATCAATTTCTACTATAAAGCATACTATATGCCCATGGTAAGTACTATGATTTCGGTCGATCTCCCGGCATGGTCACAGAGAGAAAAAATGCTGACACAGAAAAGAAAAAAAAAAATGTTTTGTTGACTATATTAAAAAAAAAAAAAAAAGAAAAAGAAAAAAGAAAGAAAGAAAAGAAAAAAAGTTGTTGATTTAACAAAATTTTAATTGCTTCGACAAAGTATTTTGTTGGAATAACAAAATACTTTGTTAATTTCAGGCGAAAATGGGCAAAAAGATCATTTTTTTACGTTTCATTGAGGTTAATTAACGTTTAATTAATGTTACATTTTTTTACGTTTACAATTATTTTTAATTTTCCTTGACAGAAAACATATGAAACATTTCAATTAATATAACACATTATGTATATATACATAATTTTTTTTTTATATATTATTAAATAAAAAAGAAATAATTATAAGATAAAAAACTTTTTATAAACCATGTTTTTAAATTTTCTGTTGAATCATAGCTATAGAACTAACTACATTAGCACTTTATCAATGCGTATTGTTACGAAATTGTAAATGATTGTATTTATTTTTGTATACATTCTTTCAAGAGAGGCTTAGTAAGTTGATAAAATGTCAATTTTCTGCTTTTTCGCGTCAAAATAGCTTAATCTTCCCTTTAAAACGCATTAAAAAGCTCCAATGGGCAAATAATGGATTTGGCGCGAAATTTGGCGACTTTTTGGCGATTTATCCTTATTATTAATATTCCAAAGATGGACGACGTTCTAGTGTGATTGGTTAAAGAGTCACGAGAAATTTGAATTTAAAAAAAAAAGTTGGTTTTAAAAATAAAATAATCCTTTCCGAACAACCTATATTTGCATCATGAACTACATTAGCACTTTATCAATGTGTAGAAAACCTTCAAAATGATAATGACGTCCATTTTTGCCAGGTGCATAATTTAACTTTTTACGATTTTTTAACGCTCACGTTTCATTAAATGTATTTATTTTTATGTCGAAAGAAAATGAACTCGTAATTTTTTTTTTCAGCAACAATTAAATTATAGCTAATATTTTAATGGCTATTTTTATTGCTATTAGGAGCTTATTATTTTCCTATTTTAATTAATTAAAAGAAAACTATTCGAAAATCGGACTTCGAAGTAATGTGTTGTCACCGGGATCTGAGCTACTGTGAAAGTTTCAAATGTCTAGCTAGTAGGAAAGTTAGTTAAAAATAGAGTGCAAGATTAGTACCGGGCAAACAAACAAACAAACAAAAAACATACAAACAAGAATAGAAGTTAATAAAAACATGGTAAAATAAGCCAACAAAGATTAATTTTTACACGTGTAATATCTGGCACACTATTAAACAATTTTATGCGTATTTATATATTAAAATTTTAGAACTTTTTATTTTTAATGAGATATCAGATGAAAGTCTTGTTTGTATAAATTGAAATGTAACTCATTTTGAGCAATTGAATGATAAAGGTGAGACACTGGAAAAGGTCCTTTAAAAAAAAAAAAAAAAAAAAAAAGTCGTTCACACTACATTTTTACCTGATTAAGTGTAAATTATTTTTCTTAAATTGAAAGTTTTGTAGTTTTCATAGGCAATACATTCAGATATATCGACACCCCGAAATTCATTGAGATAAATTAATATTTAGTATTTAAAATCGAACAAAACATGTCTAGTTCCTCACAAATAAAATGAATCCCAAATTGTTGAGTTGATATGGCTTCAACAAAATAATTTTTGGAATGGAAACATTCCGGCTTCTATAGGATAAAATTGCGCTCAATCCAATGTGTGAGAGGGCTATTTTGAAACGCTACGATGATTCAGTTCGGGTGCCTATAGGCCGACAGATGACACTACTGTGCTGCAATTTTTGACATTTCGTCGAAAGCTATATCGTTAGATCGTTTCTTTTGTAGCGTATAAACGCATCCAATTTGATATGGGAAAAGGTCATTATGCAAAACTGTCATGATTCAATTTAGATGTATATCGATCGATAGCTGGTGCTGCTATTTATTCACCCGCTGATTTTTATGGTTCAGCATCTACTGGTTAAAACTGCATCAAACTGTACAGGTAAAATATTTAATGTGAGAAACTAAATTGATTATATTTCTGTGAGGTAACGCTGTTATATAGAAGGAAATAGAAGAAAGTTTTGTGATAGCCACCACATATTAGTTTTTACAGGCAATTGGCAAAGCGTTCCGCTGACATAATACAGACGTGAATAGACCGTACAATAATTATCGGATGGGGAACTGTTTTATAGATCTTCTGGGAGACTCCAACTATACTTCCCTTAATGATGAGATAGGTTGGCCTTCTTAACGATGGGCACTATAAACAGATCATTTTATGACATTTATCAAGTTAAAAGGTCACGTGGAAAATGTTAGTCTAGTCGATTGTGCGTCGTTTGCAAAATTTACGAGAGCCCACAAATAGAAGCCTTTAGAAACGCGGGAATCTTAATGGACAATATTCTTGTGACGTCACAGTAGGTAAAATCGCCGGACACGTGGCCGATATTTTGTAAACAAATTAGATTCAAGATGCCATTTTATTGTTACGCATAACATTTTCCTAAATATTTCTCCAGTGAAACTTAATAATCAGATATCTGTTCAAACAAGAACAAAAGAGAAATGTAAACAACTGAATCGAATGATAAAGTTAAGACTATTCCACATCGTAAAATTGAAGAACATTTTATGTACACACACACACACACACATATATATATATATATATATAATGAATAAAAGATTAATAAGAACATTTTATACACACACACACATATATATAGACATCAAAGCTTAAATAATTAGAATTTCAATCACTTTAATAAAGGAATTTATTAAATGAAACATTCATTTAAATTTGTGAACATCGCCACAGTTCATATGGCAACTTTTAATATTACATATGTTGATTAATATTAAAGTATATTACAAAAACTGGATTAAAAACAAAGGTATCACTCTATCACTCTTACTTCAATTTCCTATAATCTGTAACTCTTATAAATAATACTGCAAGATAAAAATTTGCAAGCCACAATGCTTTGCTATGGTTGAATTGAAGATTGTTTGCCTAACCAGCTGATATTCTTGTAGCCTCGAACCCAAAGTGGGAATATGGTCCATTAAGCATACCCGTGGATCAAAGAAGAAAGTCCTTCGGTGACATAATGATATTTCGTATTGAAATTTAACTCTTTATGAACCATCCTGTTGCAACTCACGCTGGTAATTCGTATTGAGCGTATCGCTTGGTCTTACCGAGCTGAAACTTTCTCAAATAGACCGAAAATTCACATGCTCTGGAAATATTTTTGCTCAGATTCCAAAAGAATTTTTCACTTTACTATCTTAATATATTAGGTAAATGAATGAATAAATGAAAGATGGCTATTTAAAACTGATTTTCTGGACAGGGTAGTTCTTGATTAGAATTAATGAATCGTGTGTATGTGTGTATAAATTTATGCTCTTACTTATATATACATAGTACATAGGCACCAAAAAAAATATAAAAAGAAAAGAAAGAAAAAAGAAAAGTCGTTGAATCTTTAGCACAGACGGATTGAGAATATTCAGAAATTTCAGGCACAGAAGACAAAAAATATTTTTGCAGTTGTGTCAGAAATACTCCAGATGACGATACCAGAAAGAAACTAATATCTAGAACACTTCGATGCGGTTTTGCTGAGGATATAAAGTTTTATTCTAATACACACACACACACACACACACACACATATATATATATATAAACGTTTTATATATTAAAAAATAATTGTTAGGCAAAATACAATTATCATAATCATTTTAACTTACTTATTTTGTTAAATAAATTTTAATACATGTCTTGTAAAATATATGTACATAATCATAGTAAAAAAAATCTGTTGTGTCACTCACACGACTTTCTCTTATCCTGAAATTTAGTACTATAAATACAGGTTGCAGATTAAGAGGTAACATAACGAGTATACTGTTATGTAAACCTATGTTTAACAATTCAAATTTGGCTTCGGAAGAGTTTTATATGATAATTAGTTCTGTGTTTGTGGGGCTACCGCCCCCTCAACCCCCCGTTTCATTAATGCACATACATTTATATAGAATTTAATCCTGTTATTAAAATTAAAAGTTTACTTAAAATTATACAGACCATTTTCACACGCAACATTCATTGTAACTTATCAATCTTGATCAAACTTTTCCAGCAACAAACTTATATTAACTTCAAAATACAACATTTGGATCTCCTAAAAGTGTTCCTTTTTAAGTCACTTTAAGAGACACAGACAAAGATCAAACGTTAAAAAACTTGACTACGGTAATCAGGAAGCCTCAAAACGTGAAAATATACAAAAAAAAAAAAAAAAACAAGCAATGAATATTTAGCTTAAAACATACATTATTTACCATATCTCTATGAGGAATTTATTTCAATACCCGAACAGCTTTCCTGGAAGTGGTAAAATATTATTAGTAAAGCACATCTACTAGCAACAAATAACTAGTGTGTTGTGGCCACCACACGACTTCCTTTTATATTTTCCTATACAAATTCACTCGGTAAAAATAATTTATCAAAATTATTATTTAAAAAAATTATCTTCATGATAATGCAGACGATTTCTATGTTAGAGAAGTAGTATAACACTAAATATCCAAAAAAAAAAAGCTGAATTTATTCTCAATATTAAAAAAAAAAAAAAAAAAAAAAAAACGATAACTTTATTTTAAATTATCGCAGATCGATGGTTCAACCATTCGTTTTAAAGGTATTGGCGAGCTCTTTTGAAAGATACCCATCATGAAAATTGACTCCCCTCGAGGGGAGGCGAGGGGCTGCTACATACACAATTTTTTTTTTTTCCAGTTGACTATCTCTATTACAAAAAATATACATTCGTTTCATTTTAGTGCAGTCTATAGATGTCAAACTCTACTTACCTGCAATTTCCCCCATAGACGTAATGTATTTGAATACTTTTGAGTGTCCCTTTACACGAACCATTTGCTTCATCTCAACGAAAAGCTTTGTGTAGCATCCCTATAGGATACACATTTAGCATACCGAGTTTGGAACTTCTAATACTATTTGTTCTTGAGATATGCTGATAACACACACACAAACTATTCGCTAAAAACATGATTTTTGTATTCAGGGGACAGGGGACCTCAGAACATGTAAATCTAACAAAAACATGTAAATCTCACGTTCGAAAATTTGACTCATAAACAATACTTTCTCGACTTTTTTTTATTGTTTAATACAAATCAGTGTTATAAGAATTTATAAGTTATAAGAAAATAAGAAGTTATAAGTTATAAGACTTTGCTCTTACAGGAAATATTTAGAAGTTTTACTTTCATAAAAAAAACATTTAATGCCATTTATGAGATTTTAGTGCAATTATTGGAGTTTCTTCCCATTTATAATGAAAGATATGGACTAAACGTGATACAATTAGGCAAAAAGCACATATTTAAACTAGTTGGCATAGGTGGACTCTGCTCAGTTCCCCATCATATTTATGTTCTCAGAAATTTCTAGTGCGAGACATATTACTAGTGGATCTGCAGATCAGGAGCCTCAACGTCCTATTTGCATCAGACATTATTCAATAGGTCATTTTTATTTATTCCTTATTATATAATAGTGTATATTGATTCGATCGACTTATTACCAAAATCAAATACATTCCTGAGGGGGGCGGCAGCCCCCCTCAACCCCCCGTTGTATCTCTCTTTGTATACCTATTTGTATATGATATAAAGTGTTACGAAATTGCAAATAATTGCATTTATTTTTGTATAAATTCTTTCAAAGAGGTTTAGTAAGTTGATAAAATGCTAATTTTGTGCCTTTATAGTCGTTTTAGCGTTAAAATAGCCAAATTTTCCTTTAAAAACGCATTAAAAAGCTCCTAAAGGGAAGAAATAAATTTGGCGCCAAATTTGGCGACTATTTTCCTCCTTGGCGATTTTTTTGGCGATCTTGGCGAGAAAATCCTTATTAGGGATATACCAAATATGGAAGCTCTAATCTCATTGGCTGATGTGATACGAGAATTTTCCAGAACAGTCTGTTTTCGATAGAAAAGTATAAAAGGAGCATTATTTTCGCCAAGGCGGTCAGTCTCAGATCTATATCAGTTTCGTCAAATGCTTGCTCAATGGGCTCATGAATATGTGTACCAAATTGCAAGTCAATAGCGTTATTTTGGGGGCCGCTATCGCGGTGCATACAAATTCTTCCCATAGGCCGTAATGGTAAAAAAAAACTTTGGCGTGTCCCTGTACACGAACTTACAAATGGAATGCACACCGAAAACTATACAGCTAATTTCGTGGGCATCATGAACATGTGTACAAAATTTCAAGTCAATAGCGTGTTTTTTGCGGCCGCTATCGCATGACAGACATACAGACAGACGGAATCCAAAATCCTTTTGAGTCACAACGGAGGGCCTCCATTCACATTTCGGCAAATTGGAAGTCTATAGCTTGATTTTTGCGGTGGCTATCGCGGTACATACAGATTCTTCCCATAGGCCGTAATCATAAAAAATCTTTGGCGTGTCCCTGTACACGAACTACAAATGGAATACACACCTAAAACTATACAGCTGATTCCGTTGGGCTCATGAACACGTGTACCAAATTGCAAGTCAATAGCGTGATTTTTGTGGCCGCTATCGCGGTACATACAAATTCCTCCCATAGGCCATAATGATAAGAAAAACTTTGGCGTGTCCCTGTACACAAATTGCAAATGGAATACACACCCAAAACTATACAGCAGATTTCGCGGGGCACATGAACACGTGTACCAAATTGCAAGTCAATAGCTTGATTTTTGTGGCCGCTATCGTGATACATATAAATTTCTCCCATAGGCCGTAATGATAAGAAAAACTTTGGCGTGTCCCTGCATACGAACTACAAATGGAATACATACCAAAAACTATACAGCTGATTTCGTGGGGCTCATGAACATGTGTACCAAATTTCAAGTAAATAGCGCTTTTTTGGCGGCCGCTATCGCGCGACAGACAGACAGACATACACAGCCCAAAACCGTTTTGAGTCTCAACAGAGGGCCTCCACTGACGTTTCGGCAATAATGTTAAAAGAAATCAATTTGACCAAAGCTTCATACAGTGACAGAATGAAATCCCCGCCTAATAGGCTATCCACCGTTCACTTCCATATATTTATCTTATTCTAATCTATTAATTTATTTTATCGGGGTCAATTCCGTTGTTTAGTTTTCATGCTACTATTTCCAATGCAATAATCCTCAAATTCATATTTATATGAAAAATTTACAATTTCGCTATGTTGATAAAATCGTAAATTACGAATAATTTACGAAATTTTCCTATTAGAATATTTGTATTCAATCATGTTCAAACAAATATCATAAACGTAATTTTGAACTTGTCTAACGTATTTAGGATCCTCAAAATGGAAGTTTATGCTCAATTTTCCTTTATTCTGACATGTTAAATAAATCGTAAATTCCAAATAACTTACGAATTTTTTAAATTGGAAAAATCATAGTCTATGATATTCATGCCAGTATCCTAAATATTATTTCGAAAGTGGTTTGACATCTTTACGATGAAAATATCCCTCAAGATTGACGTTTATGTGAAATTTTGCTCTATTCAGCCATGTTAAGAAATTCGTAAATTTCCAATAACTTACGAAATCTTTATATTGGAAAATTCATAGTCATTAATATTCATGCCAGTGTCCTAAATAATGTTTCAAAAGTAGTCTGACATCTTTACGATGAAAATATCTCTCAAAATTGACGTTTATGTGAAATTTTCCGCTATACTGCCATGTTAAGAAATTCGTAAATTTCCAGTAACTTGCGAAATTTCCAAAGTTGCGTATTTATAGTTACTAATGTTCATTCCGGCATCAAAACTAATATTTTAAAACTGGTCTGACATTTTTACAGTAAAAAGTTTTCATTTAATGCACGTTTAAGTGATTTTTTGTCCTATTCTCCCATGTTAAGAAAATCGTAAATTTCGAATAACTTACGAAGTTTTTAAAATCGAATGTTGCAAATGAATAGGGTTCTTGCCAGTGTCGAAAGTAATATTTTAAAACTGATCTGACCTCTCTGCGACAATTTGTTCTTGAGATATCGTGTACACAGACTAACAAACTAACGGACTGACCCACTAACAGACTAACACACTAACAGACTAACAGACTAACAGACTAACAGACACCCTACAGACAGACACCATAGAAATTTTGTCATTTTCGGATTCCTCACACCTGAAAACGTGTAGAAAAGTCAAAAAACCGAGGTCGAAAATTTTCACGATTACCTAAGTTCCCCATACCTATAGTATGATGGGGAACTAAAAATACGGTGCTACTTTTAGAATGAACGACACATATGTAGTAGAAAAAAAGAAATAAACGATAGAATCAAATGGAATTAACATTTTTCAAATTTTAATTTTTCCTTGAGGTAATTTTCACGTAATATTTCTGAAATAGATAAATTCCAAGCTAGGAAAAGGAATTGTTGAAACTGACATACTGAAAAATTCACGTAAGAGACATTACGGGAAGTGTGAAAAAAAAAAAAAAAAAAAAAAAAAATCGTATTTTTCTCTTGCATTTACAAACATAAAAATGTAATCATCCAAGTTATCTGTTCTGTTGCAATATTTTACTTTATGAAAAATGTCTACACAGAATAGATGGAAAAGTAATAAAAATTGGATCATCAGTTTCCAGAATATCCTTTAATGTACAAACTGAACATTCCATCCTTGTTTTGTAATCTCCGTTGATATATGTTACACACATTCAGAATGGAAAAGAAGATTTTTTCTAATCTTGTAGGCAATAATAATCCACCCTATTTGTTGTACATCAATGGTTAACAATATTTTTTTTTTTTCCAATTTGTACTTTTTCTTCCCAGAATTTATTTTTTGCTAAAAGTTAACATGTATAAAAGTGTTATCAACTTTCAATTATTAGCATAAAAAAAAAAAAAAAACACTTCGTGCATTTTCGATAAAGTTTCATAAAATATCAGCTTCTCGTTTTGTCTACATTTTGTCACGTACAGTGATTTTTAATTTTTATTTCCTTTATTTATTTTTTGTATGGACCTTCATAATTCTGTTTTGAAGTACATTTAATTTACATATTTTCCTGCTTAGAAACTGGTCCGATTCTTTGGAACATTTATGCATACAAGCTGATTATTTCTAGTTCTCTCGATATATATATACATACAAATATATTAATTTTTAGCAGTTCAACTCTTTATAGGTATATAAATAGATAGATAAGTAGACATACAGATAGAAAAGTAAATTAGACTAATATATAATTTAACTGCTTTGAAATAAATAATTAAAATGTATGTAATTGTAAATTATAATATTATTTAGCCTACAAAAGAAACATTATTAATGCCAACTTCATCTAAAACACTTAATTAAATAAAACCATGATTAGTAAATGAAATATGAATACAATACCCACGCTACAATGGCCGATGAAACTATCTCTCTCTCTCTCTCTCTCTCTCTCTATATATATATATATATATATATATATATATATATATTATGATTACCTTTTTAAACATTGTACACGAAAAATTAATGTATCACATGGAGAACAGGAAAATTTTGTAATATATATTCATATATATTGTTTATAGTATCTGGGTGATCTAGTTCACACGGTCTCTTTATAAAAAACATCCGTAGTGTACAGTGACTTGTGTTTGGAAATATATTTTTCCTTTGCAATTTTTCCAGGGCAAACCCTGGTAGAGCGCGGGTTACCAGTGAAAGCTATTTTTTTTCGGAGATAGGGGTAAATTCAAAAATTCAAATTGAATTATCATCTAAAACCCTAACTATAAATTTTAATCAAAATTGTACAAGCAGTTTCCTAGAAAACCAGGTTTCTGATGTAGTTTGTTCCAAACACAGCACGGATTAACAATAACTGCTCTTTTTCTTGATAAATCAAATCCATTTTTTATATTTAAAAAAAAAAAAAAAAGTAACGCTATTTTTTTTTTATCGTTCGAGCGACTTGCAAACAAACAAACAAACAAAACAAAACAAACAAACAAAAAAGTTTCTGCCTGTTTCTGCCCTATTTCATATTGAAATATCATCTCAAAAACACACTAACATTAAATTTTTATCAAATCATTCGAGTTCTTTCAAAGAAAACGAAGTTTCTGTTTTCTTTTTTTTTCCCCGGGGGAAGCGATTGTTTTTGATGAAAGCTTATTGTTCTAAAGAGGAGGACAATTCAGATTGAATTGTCGATTCAAAATTCCCTAAATCAAATTTTTTATCAATCATTCAAGTAATTTCTAATAAAACAAATTAGCCACCATACTTTACAATGGGCGGAATGAGGGCTAATTGAGATAATCAATTTTTCTGAAAATGAAGATGAGTCAAATGGGTTTCTCATCATAAAGTTTTTCTCCAAATCTTTAGATTCATTTTCGAGAAAATTAGTTTTCTACCATAGTTTGAAATGGACGGTTGACAATGAACGAATATTCAATAAAGATAAGTCAGATAGTTTTGTCATCTAAAAAGACATGTAACCCTCAGTTTTTATCAAAATCGCTAGATCCATTTTCGGGAAAACCAAGTTCCTACCATAGTTTGCACGGCAGGCATGATGATTAACTGAGAAGGCTAATCTTTCTTACATGAAGATAATTAAGATAAATTTTCATCTCAAAGAACCCAAAACCTTAAATATTTGTCAAAATCGTTGGAACAGCTTTCTAAGAAAACCAAGTTTCTGCCATACTTTGCCACGGGTGAAGCGAGTATTATCCCAACAGTTAGCCCTAATTTTCCAAAAGATGAGTATAAGTTAGATGAATTTCTCATTTCGAAAAAACCCTTAACCCTAGTTTCTATAAAAATTTCTAGAGTCATTTCCAAGAGAACCAATTTTCTGCCATACTTTTCAAGTATGGAAGTTTCTGTTGTATGGGTGGAATGAGGGTTAACAATGAACGCTGATTTTTCCTGACTATGATGATAAATGAGATGAGTTTGTCATTTCAAGAAAACTTAACCCTGAGTTTTTACCAAAATCGTTATTCACATCTTTAGGAAAATTAGTTTTCATGCCATATTTTGTAGTGAACAGACTGAGGTTTAACACTGAACGCTAATTCTTCTAAAGGTTAGGATATGTCTGATGGGTTTGTCTTCTCAAAAAACCTTTATCCCTAAATTTCCATAAAGATCATTAAATCCATTTCCGAGTAAACTAAATTTCAGTCATATTTTATAATCGACGGATAAAGGGTAATAGAAAACATGAATTTTCATGAAAATGAGGATAAATCCAGTAGAATTTTCGCTCCGAAATTCTTTAACCCCAAACGCACATCAAAATCTTTTTATCCATTTCCGAGTAAAAATCTTAATACTGCCATATTAAGGAATTGGTGGATAAAGGGTTAACAGCGAACGCGAAATTTTCAGAAGAGGACAAGTCCAATCCATTTTTCACCCTAATAAACCCTTAACCCCGAACTTTCATCAAAATCGTTATACCCATTTCCGAGAGATCAAATTTTACCATACTTTACATTCGGAGGATAAAGGGTTAACATTGAATGCGAGTTTTCCTGAAGATGAGGATAAGTCCAACCGATTTTTCATCCCAAAAAACCCTTAAACTGAAACTTTCATCAAAATCGTTAGACCCGTTTCCGAGAAACCTAAGATATACATATATATATATATGCACGTAATAAGTCACCTGATAATACGTGTATGTCATACATATAAGTCGCGTAATTAACTCGTTTAATTTGAGAGAGGGATACACACACACACACACACAAACACATTCCTTTTATGAATAGTACTTATTATTTAACCATTCTTTCTGTATAGAATTTAATTTTACATTAAAACACTAATATTTTCGAATAACAATATTTGTTGAATCTTACAGTAATAATAATTCAAAAGATATTTTTATTTCAGCAGAGCAGTATTAAATCATATAATAGTTTTAAAAAATTAAAGAACACGCTTTTATAGAAATGTGAACTAAAAAGCACAACATATCTATCTTAGTATTAAAATGCAGGGTAAGAGAAAATCGTGTGAATGACACACCATACTATTTACATACATTTAAATATTTAATTAAAATAATTTAGAATTAAACAAAAACCATTTTTAAAAAAATCTCCCCTGACAGGGCTCGAACGCTAGACCTTTACGTTCGTAGCGCGGAACTTTACCTCACAGCTACAGCATTCACGTAGGGAAAGTCTTTTTTTACAATATAGATTTTTTTTGTTTTTTTGTCTGCTCCCAGAGCGGTTACAAACATACATACAAACATACATACAGGTGAAGCTAATAAAAGCGTGTTAAAAATAACTTAAAAAAAACCAACACCATCATATGGAAATATGTCCATATATAACCACAAAACTGTCTTTTAAATCTCCTGTTCTGTTAAGAGAATAACTCGTGTGCTTTAATAGTATTAAAATGAGAGAAATCTCAAAAGCCCACGCGATTGTGTAACTACCCCACAGTGTGTGGGCTGCACTTTGTTTCTCCGGTTTTCAAGCATTAAACGTTATAGCAAACATTGCCTTAACATTTAAAGGTCACTGTACTATCCTCGAAGTACTAGAAAGCTCTAGGGGCAGAGCAGGAGAAAACAAAGTTTAGCACATTTTTCAAACCATCTAGAAGTTTTAATTTAGAAATCGAGAAAATGCACAGCATCATATTCAGTAAAGGCTATTTCAGTTAGAGCAGGAGGTATATTTTATTTCGTTTGTAGTATTTCAATGCGAATGAGTAAACTTATTAATTTTTTATTAAAATAATTTTCAATGGAATAATTTAAGAAAAATCTGTCTTAAACAGTGTGTTCTTTATTGGATACAAAAACTTCACGTTCATAAAATAAACGAAAAAGTAAGTTACTGAACCAAAAGACGAGAAATGAAAAAAATTAACAAATTTTGTAAATATAACTTTTTTTAATTTTTCTCGTACAAAATAGGCATACTTATATACGTATTTATTTTATTTGTAAATCTCTAAATTTATTAATTCATAAATAATACTTTTATTTATACATTTATACTTTTACTTTCTTCTATATTCAATAGAAGAAAGTATTGGATTCGTAAAAATTTCCGACCTCGGGTTTTTGATGGATTGACACGTTTTGAGACTGTAGAACACGATTGGACCATTTTTAGAAAATGTCTGTCTGTTTGTCAGTCTCTGTGTGTGTGTGTGTGACAAAATTTTGTGGCAACTGTATCTCAGAACTACTGCACAGAATTTCATACAAATTGATATGGTTGCAGCTTGACATAAATTAGTGCCTATCCACTTTTGGTAAAAATTGTTTTACAGCTTCCGTTGCCATCCCGCTTTTTCTAAATTTTTAACAGGGTGATATTGGACAAAATTTTGTATAAATGTGCATAAAGAGAATTATTTTTTAGTAATCATTATTAAATTTACAAGAATTATTTATAATAGAGATAGTCAACTGGGAATTTTTTTTGTATGTGTAGGAGCCTCGCCACCCCCCCCCCTTGGGGGGGGGGAAGTCCCCCCTCGAGGTGAGTAAATTTCAAAGATGGGTATCTTTCGAAAGGTCTCGTCACTACCTTTAAAACGAATGGTTGAACTATAAATCTGTGATAATTTAAAACAAAGTTATCGATTTTTTTTTTTTTTTTTTTTTTACTTTTAACGAAATTTAACCAAACTGGGTATTTAGTTGGCCCCTGACATAAACTGGTGCTGATTCGATTTGGGGATCAATCGCTCAACAGGTGGCGCTGTAATCGTATTTTTTCTAAATTTTTAACATGGCAGTATAGACAAAATTTCGTATAAATGTACATAATGAGAGTTATTCTTAATCTGTGATTGTAAAATTAATAGGAATTATTGATGATAGTACTAGTTAATTAGGAAAAAATTTTTGTGCATGTGGGGGCATCTCTTCTCCCCCCCCCCCCCCTAGGAGGGAAGTATCCCCACCGGGGGGGGCTAAATTTTCAAGATAGGTATCTTTCAAAAGGTCTCGTCAATACCTTTAAAACGAATGTTTGAACTTTTAATATATGATAATTTAAAACAAAGTTATCGATTTTTTTTTACGTTTAACGAAAGAAAGCTGATTTATTATTATTATTATTTTTTTTTAATATTGTTACTGAGTGAATTTGCATAGGAAAATATAGAAGAAAGTCTTGTGGTGGCCACAACATACTAGTTTATTTTTGCTTGATAAAGGGTCATACTCAGTGTTTTCTATCCGAAAAATTTGTTCCTTGTCATTGATAATTTTGGTGTTTAATTACAAAGTTTTTTTTCTTTCTTTCTTTTTCTTTTTTCTGCTGCTCTACACTGGCATTTCGGTGCACGTTCCTGCAATAGCTCGTGTGTATTAACCGTACTTTTGTGGACAGAAATGTATCGAATTGCAAGTATGTACAAATGAACCGGATTTCGGCGCGATTTTTCCAACATGGTTATGATTTTACATGACTTTTTCAACCTGTATAATTTTTTTCTTAGTATTTTTTTTCTTTTTCTCCTAAATCATGTGAAAAATACGAAATATCTTATTTTCGCAGATTTTTAAAAAGGTAAGAATCATAAAACTGCATAAAATGTAATTAAAAGTAATTAACTAAAAATGCCATTAAAACATTTGTTTAAATTGAAATATGAAAGAAAATATTTTTTCATATAGCATTGTTTTTGATTATTTTCCTCTATAAATGCTGTACTGGAGAGTATTTCTCTACCTCTTTTATTATTATAAGGATTTTTACTTTCCGAACATACATATGTAAGGAAAGTATTGTAATCATGTCAAAAATCCGAATTAGAGATTTTGATGTTTCTATACGTTTTGAGGTCCCCCGAGTCTGTTGTCACGATTTTTATGATGTATGTATGTGTGTGTGTATGTACGTGTTTTTTTTTTTTTTTTTTTTTAAATTAAGAATCAATGCTTAATACAGCATGCTCCATGGCAAATAGTCATACTACATGCATTTAACAAATAAACATACAAATTAAGTTCAATATAAATATACATATTACAGCAACAAAGTTAAAAGTCCAAGAAAGGTATGTACGTGTGTAAGTATATGTGTGAGTGTGTGTAGCGTCTAAACACGTTGCTCGAATGAGTTGAAAGTTGGTACGTATGTTGTAAGTCACCGTAGCACGAACCCTATTGATTTAGGTGAATCTAGCGCTTACAGATTTTTTACAGGGACACCAAGAAAAATTCTTTATCATTATGGCCTATGGAGCAAAATTTTTAAAAGTGCGATAGCGTCTAAACACCTTATTAAACTGTGCAAAAAATTTATGCACATGCTATAGGTCATAGTTGCACGAACTGTATAGATTTTGGTGAATCTAGCACACTCTAGTTTTTTTTACGACACAACAAATAATTGTGTATCATTATGGCCTATAGTGTGAAATTATTTAAAGTGCGATAGCATCTAAATGCCTTATCAAAATGAGCTGAAAATTTATATACATGATTTAGGTCACCATCACACAAACTGTATAGATTTTGGTGACTCTAGCACTTACAGAATTCTACAGAGACACAAATAAAAACTGCTTATCATTATGGCCTATAGGCTCAAGTTATTTAAAATGCGACAGCGACTAAACGCCTTATTCAAATGAACTGAAAATTTATATACATGTTATCGATCACCATCACACAAACTTAAGGATTTTTAGAGAATCTAGTACTTATGGTTCTTTTTACAGGGACGTAATGCATATTTCTTTATCATTGTGGCATATGTGCTAAAACTTTAAAGTGCGATAGCGTCTAAATGCCTTATCCGGTGGAGCAGAAATTTTTTTTATAAATATTATAAGGCGATGTTGCCTTAAAGCTCCCCTTACTTTAGTTTATCTACAAAACCGTTGATTATTCATTGTTCGAAACTCGAGTGGAGTCACTCCATATATATATATATATATATATATATTATTTTTTTATTTTTTTTAATCCCAATATATATTTGTGTGAGACACTGTAAAAACTTTTGTGGTAGAAAAGTTACCAGAAAATGTATGCTATTCGAAAAACACGTCAACAAAAACAATACAGTGGAATGTTCTAAAACAACAGTATTTTTCCGTACATCGTTTAGAATTTCTGTAAATTGACTGAAATGTTTATACAGTCTCTGTAAATTCATCATTAGGGAAACAGGCTTATGTGGATCAGTAAAATTACTATTGAAATCAAACCAAACTTAAATTAAAAAGCATGGTCAAAAACATAGGGTAGAGTGCAAATTTGGTGGAACAGGGCAAGAAGTCCAACCTAGAAATCCAGCAGTTTCCGACGAAATCGAAGCAAACAGCAAGAAAACGTGGCGCAGTGGTAGGTATTTGGCTTGAGTTAGGAATCTGTTGAGTTCAAAAAATAAGTTAAAATAATCTTTTTACTTCCTTATACAAAGTATAAAGAAGTATAGTAATCCCGATTTGCGAAATGGATTTTGTATTTTACATTGCTCGAAAACGAATGATCGCTGAATGTTCCCAATTTATACGTGTGACTGTCAGGATGTCTAATTGTACACCTGCAAGTGTCGTCTGAACATGAGCTCTCGTTTTAGAGATATAAGCGACTTTACACAATTTTCGTGACATCTGTATGTATGTATGTGTGTATGTGTGTGTATGTGTGTGTCGCATAACTCAAAAACGGTTGGACGTAGAAAGTTGCAAATTGTTACATACGTTTCTTGTAACATCTAGTTGTGCACCTCCCTTTTTGGACTTTGTATGATTTTCCGTTTTGGAGATATTTAGGAAAATTAGGTTCATAATGGCCAAAAATACAAAGGGTTTTGGCCATAATGTATCAAAAAACGATAATAACTCAAAAACTGTTTGGACAAATCTTGCAATCGATTTTTAACTAACTTTCCGACTAGCAAGACATTTGAAACTTTCAGAAAAGCTCAGAACACGGTGATAATGCATTTTTTAAATATTTTTAGTCAACTGTCTCGGGTCCAATGACAATGCTTTTTAACATTATGTATATATTTCTAAAGGTGTATAAGGAGTCATGTGGGGCCACATCAGATTGATTATTATTATTATTATAAATGAATAATTTAAGGATAAATAATTTTATGTTAAATTTTTATAATTTTTTGTTAATGGTTTGTGCTACGGTCTTATGTAAATTTTTAATAAGCCAGCATGGGATCGCTAGTCCTGCTTTTACAGCAAATCTTTCATCGACAAGTTTCATCAATAAATTTCTACTGGATATTAGAGAAAGTTACTGAAATAAATCTGCTAGTGAAACAACATTTCAGAAGATGCTCGTTTATTATCCAATCTTGCGGATACTTATTGGAAAAAATAATTTTCATCGTATCGAAAGGGAAATACTATTTTATTTAAACAGAGATATTAATACATATACAGGTTAGCAAGAAATAAGTTGACCACTTCAGAGAGCTCTAGAATCCGTCCTATCGGTCCAAATGACGTAAAATTTTAACTACAGATAATTCAAATGTTGCGCTTGACATTTATTAAATAAAAAATAATAATACAAAATTCCGCCGATAGATGGCACTATAACACAAATGGTACTTATTTGCATGTATTCAAACCAGAAACGGCATTTGTGTTTCAGCGCATGCCTATCAGCATTATTCTTTGGATAAAGGACAATATCTACCATCAAAGGCCATCAACTCTGCCTGATCTGAAGGACAGCATTCGGCGCCATGTTTTTGATATTCCGGCAGACTTACTCCGGTCAGCTGATGAAAATATGATTATGCGATTACAGCACATTGTTGAACATGAAGGGTATCCTATTGAGCAGTTTATTAATGTTACTTTATTTTTCACGCATATTTTTAAAGCATATTAAATATGGCTATGTGTATTACAGCGCCACCTACTCGCGGAATTTTGTACTTTTTTTTAAATTTAATAAATGTCAAGCGCAACATTTGAATTATCTGTAGTTCAAATTTTATGTCATTTGAACCGATAGGACGGATTCTAGAGCCCTCTGAAGCGGGCAACTTATTTCTTGCTAACCCTGTATATATATTGATAATATCCTTTCCTTTTCATAATTTGTTTTTATTTTGTTTATTGCTTAAATATATATACATGCTTACTGTTGATTTTAGTTTCCCATCGTGCAATAGCTAATGGAAACCTAGATAGAAAATTTTCGAAATATTGTTGATTGGAAATGGTATGAAACTGCATGAAATCTAAAATACTAAATTGATCCTACTAAAATTAATCAGCAAATTAGGATAAGGTAAAAATATCGAAATGAACAGTGGGTAGCCTATTAGGTGGGGCATTTCAGTCTGCGACCGTGTCGAGGGATCGCCCAAATTCTCTTACTGTGAATATAGTAGCCTTAGAGTAGAAATTTATGGTCAGTTGGTTGTTTGGGTTTAACATCACACTAGTACGATGGGCAATTAGTGACGGTCTGGGACGCACCCCTAAGGATGGCCCGGAGACATGCCATCACAATTCTGGTCCGAATATTAGAAATTTATGAGAACAAATATGTGATTGAGAACCTAGTAGAATCGCCAACTAGTTTTTTTTTTTTTTTTTTTTTTTTTTTTTAACATAGAAAAGTATAATTTTGTATTCGTTTGTTATGTTTTTGTAATTTTTTAATTCTTAGTTGTTTAATCATTAAAATATTCGTATTTTGCAACATTTCATTATCTCTTTTTATTTCTTTGAAAAATAAAATAAAATAAATAAATAAATTTTACATGAAATAAACATACTACATCACATAATTATTTATCTTTAAATTGAACTCAGAATGTTGAACCATCTCCGACCTCAAAACGATTGTAATCAGAACAATTTATTTATTTATCTTTTTATTCAATTTTTCTTCAGAAAACGAATATTAAAAATTAACGAAATATTTTTATTCATGCTGCACATAAAAAGCAATTTTTGAAAAGGCAAAATTCCATCGCAAATAGCTCGTAACGTATTTAAAATGTTTAAAAAAACGTCTCGCCATAAACTTTTTTCTTTTTCAGCTATCATTAATGTTAGGAAGGAGAATTTTTTAAGAGTCTGAACTAATAACTCGTAAAAATTTCGCCGATGCAAAAAAAGGAAAAAAGATGAGAAAATAAATAAATAAATAAAATCATCGGGTAGCTATTAAAGGTCATAAATTGTATTCAAAATAATATTTAATGCGATGCAAAAAAGTAAAACGGCTTTAGTGGCGTTAAAGTGGGGTGATGCCTATTTGCAGTGAAATTTCGTTCAAGTTCAAATTATGAAAACGTTGCCATAAAAAAGATTTCCTTGTTATTTTTAGAATTATTATTTTGCAATTGAAGAGCATTTTTATTTCCGCAACTTAATATATAAATATATATATTTAAATGCAGTAACTTTTTTTTTTTTTTTAGTGTGGACACGCACTTATTTATTGTAATAGGCAGTGTTCTATTTATTTAGACAACGTAGGATTTTCAGTCTCTGTTTTTTCTACCACTTATTTCGAAAAGTAATTTTTATCATGAAACACGAGTATAATTTTCAATAGAAGTTCATTGTTCAAGAATAGGGGTGGAAAGCCCTGACAAAAAGGTGGAACCGGGCAGCATAACTCCATTATGTATCGTGCGCAGAGTAGTCTGGCGTATTTACGTATCTAACGCCAAAATTTCTCTACCGTGGAGCAACCCTTGACTCTACTTCATTCGCGGAGGCTTCGATTTCAAGGACATTTTTGCTTTCAAGAACTTTTTTTTTTTTTTTTTTCAAAGGAGAGTAAACTGCTAAAAAAGTGTCAGTGGAGTTTTAGCATCGTTATTTTTAAATAATATATTTAATGCCTAAATTTATTAGGAAACCCCCCATCCATTAAATTTAATTCATCAAGATTAATGAAAAAATAAAAAAACAGATCTTAAAATTAATGTATTGTTATTATTAGAATGTGCTGTTACATGCGGAAAACTATCTTTTAATTTTGAAATAATACTCTATCAGTATTCATTTTGCTATATATAGCTTCAAATATAACATTATTCAACAATAAAAAATAAAGCGCAATGCTTATTTAAACAAGTTAAGTGGCGCAGATTTTTTTCTCGATGAATGATTTTATTTGGCGAAAATCGCACTGTTTGGCGAAAATTTGTCTGTGCGCGCTAACATAATGGAGATACGCATCCGGGCGAACCCTGCAGTGTTAAAAATCATTGTGTCAGAAAAATGTAAATCTATCTTTTTGTGACATCCTCTTAACTTGAGAATCGTTTTGAGAAAATTGATATGAAAGGTTATTAATATACGGGAAGAGGATAATTATGAACATATAGACATGGGAAAGTTATTATTGGAATTGTGAAATTTCAATTTCTTGCTTTTTATTTATTTTTTTAAATGCAGGTATTAATTCAGGGAAAATAATTTCACATGTTGATGTCATTTAATTTTCATTCTTTCAGATTAGTTTCGACGATATTTTTTTAACAATTTCCAACGAAGTTTTAAAGTTTTTATGATTTTGATTCGCTTTTACAGCCTGTCTTTGCTTTCATTTCCATTAATATATTTAGATTTCCATAAAACACGTTCTAAATGTATAGATCCGTCCTATCATGAGTATTAACGGCCCTCTTCACTTACCGTTGCCGGAAGCCCGAGCCAATGTTATTCTCTAGGGAAATTTTCTTTACAAATAACTTATTAACTAATACATGTTTTTAAATTCTGTTTTCACATTCAGAAAATTCCCAGCTGTTAAATGGACGGACTTTTTTTTTAAATGTATTTATTCTAATTTTTATTATTTTATTTTGAAATTGCAAAATGAAAAAAATTCACCTATTGAAAATTCGTATTTTGCAGCTTCAAAATAAAATATTAAAAATTGAAAAAATAATCTTTTAAAAAAGGTCCGTCCATTGAACAGCTGGGAATTTTCAGAATGTGAAAACAGAATTTAAAAATATGTATTAGTTAATAAGTTATTTGTAAAAAAAAAATTTCCCATATAATAACGTTAGCTTCGGCTTCCGGTGGCGGTGAGTGAAGCGGGCCCTTAAGTTATAGATATTTTCCAACACCATTGGAGAGTGGTGCAAACGCATAGCACACCAGAAAAAATCAGCAATATCCTGTAATATTTTTGCGAGGCCCTGTAAAGGAATCAGTAATGTTCATTATATCATTTTCTATGAAAAATATCCTTTTTTTGCAACTGAAAAGTGTACGCTGATTTCGTATGTTTAGCAATGCATTAAAGGTGTTAAAATTCGTCTCTTAAACCATAATGTAGGTGAGTTATTTTGAGAGTCCTTGTATACAAACTAGTAGTGCTCTATGTACGGCTTTAAATAACAATTATTGTACAGTGAACCTGAAAAACATATTAATTTTATAGCATTTTAAAAATATTCATTAAAATGAAAACGACGGCAAACATAACAAACGAACTGAAATCCTAAGCATTTATAAACGTTGTTGGAAATTGTTCAGAAATAGCCTCTAAACTACTTTAAAACATCGAAAGATAAAATAGGTCAACAAGAGAAATTAATTTTCTTAAATTGTTGCATGCATTTAAAAAAAAAAAAAAAAAAAAAAGAAAAGAAAGAAAATTAAAACCAAAAATTTTAATTTTTTAAATTGAGTGATAAAAAAACAATTTAAAAGCAAAACAATAGAAAAAAACTGTATGCTTTCCAAAATTTTACATTTCCATATTATTTCTTCGTTCTAACTTTTCTAGCACACCATTTTACGACGTAAAACCCAAGTTACGAAATTAATTATGCAAGGTAACATAAAAATGAATTCGTAGCCTATTTGTGGTTAAGGGTTAGTTAATCTGCGTCCAATAATTTATAAAAATTCCGAATTTTCTATTTACTTTTTAGACAGTCTCTTGACGGTGATCTACGGAAAGTTATAAGCACGCTCTAATAATCAGAATGGCGACATTTAGAGAAAAAAATTGTACCAAGTTTTAACCCTTTAATAGCTGCCAATAAAAGTATACGATTTATATTTTTGTGGCCCCGCCACCCTTTTTCTGATATTGGCGGGACCCTTAAAATTTAATTTTACAGCAACATTTCTTCAAACTCTCTATGAGTTTTGCAATTATATCTTTAATCTTATGGA
This sequence comes from Salticus scenicus, assembly GCA_963930645.1. Taxonomy (NCBI): domain Eukaryota; kingdom Metazoa; phylum Arthropoda; class Arachnida; order Araneae; family Salticidae; genus Salticus; species Salticus scenicus. Next base: position 401,612,227 of record OZ005649.1, on the reverse strand, counting down.
CTCTTTTTTTTTTTTTTGTATACATTTTCCCCATGTGACAGTAGCATCAATCCTGGAGATAATTAGTTATAACAATTTTTATGTACTGGTAAGAGCGTGGTATTGTTCACAGAAGTTTTCCAAAACTAATTATCTTCGACACATACCTTCATTTTGAACCACATTAGGACTACTTAATACTGATATATTTCCGTTTATACCGTTTCTTTATACAAATAATTATAAACGGACCAGGAAAACAAGGATTTTTGATAATAAAAGGTGTATATTCGATTTTGGACAAAAAGAAAAAAATAATAATTCGTTTGAACTAGGTAGTATTTGAATGTATTCGTATTTTACTATGCATATTTCTTTTGCATTCCTTCTTTATTTTTTTATTTTTTTCTTACTTTTTCTCTCTCTCTCTCTCTCTTTCATTTTATTTTAAGGAACAAATCTGGTATTTACTGCATGTACAGGTTTAGCAAGAAATTAGTTGCCCACTTTAGAGGGCTCTAGAATCCGTCCTATCGGTCCAAATGAGATAAAATTTTAACTACAGATAATTCAAATGTTGCACTTGTCATTTATTAAATAAAAAAAATTAGTACAAAATTCCACCGGTAGGTGGCGCTGTAATACACATAGTCATATTTAATATGCTTTAAAAATATGCGTGAAAAATAAAGTAACATTAATAAAACTGCTCACTATGATACCCTTCATGTTCAACAATGTGCTGTAATCGCATAGTCATATTTTCAACAGCTGACCGGAGTAAGTCTGCCGGAATATCTAAAACATGGCGCCGAATGCTTTCCTTCAGATCAGGCAGAGTTGATGGCCTTTGATGGTAGATATTGTCCTTTATCCAAAAAATAATGCTAATAGGCATGCGCTGAAACACAAATGCTGTTTCTGATTTTGAATATATGCAAATAAGTACCATTTGTGTTATAGCGCCATCTATCGACGAAATTTTGTATTAATTTTTTTAATTTAATAAATGTCAAGCGCATCATTTGAATTATCTGTAGTTAAAATTTTACCTCATTTAGACCAATAGGATGGATTCTAGAGCCCTCTGAAGTGGGCAACTTATTTCTTGCTAACCCTGTATTTTATTCTAATTGTTTTCCTTTACATTTAGCTTAAAATATTAAAACATCCTCCGAACGTAATCTACAATTATGCGCCGTCATACTAAGTATATTATTCTTTACAAACAAATTATTTTTATGGTAGATTTGCTTACACAAGCATATTAAATTTTAAAGAAATAGCTGCACAAATAGCAATTTAAAAGAAAGAAAAAAAATGGCGAAATTTCACCGTAAATAGGTCATAACATATTTAAAATATCAGTCTCACCATAAAGGATTTTTTTTCTGGCAGCCATCCTGAATGTATCGCGCGAGAATTTTTTTTTAGAGTCTAAACTAATATCATGCAAAAATTTCGCCGATGCAGAAAAAAGAAAGGAAAAAATAATCAGGAAGTTATTAAAAGCCTCTAATTTTTTTTACAATATAATACTTAATGTGATATTAAAAAAAAAAAAAATAGAAGAAGAAGAAGAAGGGGGGAAAAATGTTCCGAAGATTCAGTTTAAGTGAGATGTTTGTTTGAGGGGAAATTTTTATTAAAGTTAAAAATTATGAAAGCTGACCCATAAAAAAGATATTTATTTATCTGTTGTTTTTAAAGTTATGACTTTTTGCAGCGGTATTAAAAAAGCCTTTTAAATTCGAGTAGCACCAAAAGCTTTTAAACTAATACATTAATTCTAAGAGGTAGCGTGCAAATTATTTAGACAACGGCTAAAACTATTAAAAAACGAAAATCTCCACTTTGTGTTATCCTTTTAATTGAGCAATTATTTAGGAAAAATTAAGATGCTGAACTATAAATAATTATAAGATTAAAAAAAAAAACTTTTTATATACCATGTTTTTAAATTTTCTGATGAATCATTAGTAAAATACGCGAGGACAGTTCAGTGAACTAATAATAATAATAATGAAAAAAAAAAAAGTTGGTTTTAAAAATAAAATATTACTCCTTTTAGAACGAAGTATATATATTATTAGCATCATGAACTACATTAGCACTTATCAATATGTATAAAATTTTTAAATTGGTAATGACGTCCATTTTTGTGAGATGCATCATTTAACTTTTTAACGTTCACGTTTCATTAAATGTATTTATTTTTATGTCGAAAGAAAATGAACTCGTCAATTTTTTTGGCAACAAATAAATTATAGCTAATATTTTAATGACTATTCTTATTGCTATTAGGAGCTTATCATTTTCATATTTTAATTAATTAAAAGAAAACTATTCGAAAATCGGACTTCGAAGTATTGTGTTGTCACCGGGTTCTGAGCTATTGTGAAAGTTTCAAATGTCTAGCTAGTAGGGAAGTTTGTTAAAAATAGATTGCAAGATTTGTACCGGACAAACAAACAAACAAGAATAGAAGTTAATAAAAACATGGTAATAAATGAGAATGCGGAATTAAATGTATATGTGTGTGTGTACAACAGACAGATTATACGAAAGAAACTCAATATCGGTTTGTACGTTGATAGCAGACATATATAATAAATGAACGCGTAAATAATAATCATAATCGCAATAAGAAGAATATGAATTTCACAAAATTGCTTAGAAGTTTGAAAGGGATTTTATTTCAAGAATTATAAAACTTATATACTGTCCAATACAAAAAGTTTTTCAGTTGGTAGTATGTATTGATGGTCACAATAACGTGTTGTATAACTTTTCGGCGTTGTATCAAAAAAGTTTTAATATAGAATATAATATACTCAACAGAGTTGTTGATGGATTAGTCACAAACTTGTTTGTTTATTCACAGCATCCGTGTTTATCCTCGTAATTTCTATACGTTCACTGAAATACGATCCTTCGATACGTTTATTTTCTACCAGAAAATTTATGTGGATATATCGTACCCCAACAGGACAAGTGACACAAATCTAAACATGGCAAAAGTTTCACAGGTCTATCCCAAAAGTCCAGAATCCTGTGTTAAATGCCATAAGAAGGTACGATCTCAGAATCGGGAGGGCCAAAAAACGCCCACTTACCATCCTCTACAGGGAGGACGGGTTTGTCCAACACTGACTCTAAAGACTCTATGGGAGTCGGTATTGGTTTGTCCCGGTCTCCAAACGTAGAAGGTGAGATCCTTCAGGTGCCGCAGAATTCTCACTCAAATTTCTTTTTCCCGTAGATTGAATAAATCCTATTCATCTACATTTGGCTATCCCCTTGACAACTGTAACCTACTGTGTCGTTCAACAGTCGCGGATGATCAATCTTCCAGCCAGTTACCTTACCGTAGGGATGTTAAATTTAAATTTTTATACTTAACTGTAAATAGTTGTACATATCTTTTTTAATTTGTAAATTGTAAAATATTTTTATTTAATTTTTAGTATTGTAAATAGTGTAAATATCTTTTCTCTGACTGCCTAACAGTCTTGATAGGCTAAATTTTCTTTAATTTTATTTTTCTAAATTGTATAGTATTTTATTTATTCTGACTGCTTAACAGTCTTGTTAGGCTTTTCTTAATTATCTTATTAAAAAAAAAAAAAAAAAAAAAAAAAAATGTAGGAATATGGCACAGTAGACTCTTTGCTCTGCTGCCATATGACTCCACAGCTACATGGTGGGCCTGTACTCTGCCTCTCTCTTCCGTCATGCTGCTGACAGCATCAAATCATCACGCCTTGTGAATCCACACAGCTCATCGTACCGAACATCTTGACCATGCAAGACCTCCTTATGTGCTTCTTCTCTCCTCAGGTGAAGGTAAGCGGCTGTCTCGACAGCCGTAGGAACTTCTCAAGCCCGTGATGATGATGATGATGATGAACATGGCAATTTTAAGTTTGTCATTAAAAATGCATATGAAGTGCCTTAACGTACACTAAAAGCGTCACCATCTCTATGTCGAAAATTATTCATCATTCTGAGAGACATTTGTGTCCGTTTTATTGTAGGTTGCTTTATCGTTATCATTAATATGATTTCTCTCAAAAACTGCATTTTTGAGTTGTTTTACTTTTCTTGCTGATGTGCAATCAGGGTCCGACTTAGACTACCTGGAGCCCCGGGGCAACCTATTCTGGGGGGGGGGGGGGCTTGCAGTGGCATAAAAGCTCTTTAGGTTGCAGAATTTCTGTATAGGGCATTTGCCCCGTATGCCCTGCCGTTAGTCAGGTCCTGTATGCAATGCGGGGGAAGGAAGCTTCAATAAACTTTTTTTTGTGACACGTTATATTTATAGAACGTTTTGTAACGCAATACTAAATTTGTGCAGAACCTCAGTTATTCTAAAAAGAAGCAAGAGTTTTTACCCACATTTTTCAAACGGCGTATGCTATATAATAACACGGGCCTACAAAAATGAAGATGAAAAAATTTGATTGGATGATTTCAGCTGATCTTTGTTTTTTGACATGCTGAAACCGAAAATGCTGCCCATTTTTCTCTATCACGTATAGATTTTTGTCAAAACAGGGTGTTTACCAACACAATTTCTGACATATACCATCAAAACAGTAGGTTGGTTGGTTGATTGATATGGTTTTAAATCGCATTAGTGCTTCCCAATTACAATAATAGGTATCCATAATTAATTACCATATAATTATATTGGTGGAAGAGTAATGGAAGAAATTGTATAGGCAGGCACCCTGTATTCACGAAAATCTATACGTGATAGCGAAAAACTTGCTTCATTTTCAGTTTCAGCACACGAAAAAACATAAAGATCAGCCAAAATTTTACATGTCGACCTGTGTTATTTATTTCCCCCCCCCCCCACCACCACCAATAAGTAAATAAATAAATGAATAAATAGTAGATGATTTTTTTTTTTTTTTAATTACACATTGATTGATTAAAAGTAATTTTCATTTCGTACATTTATAAAAAATTGCGTCCAATGCTGCCATATTGAAATGTGAGAAAAAACGGAACGACGACGCTACCTGTTGATCGCGATAGGCACCAAAATTTGTTAGAAACTGGGCACAAATCCCCTCAAATATCTTCTTTACTACAAATGTTTGTGTTTATGAACTTTCTAACTCTGTTCCTCTGGTCAGAAGGCATTTAACGGTTAAAATAATCATCGTTCCTCTCCAAATAACACTGATGGGTGTAAAATTATCAAACAATGATATAAATGGGGGAGGGGGCGTATAAAAAAAACGGTGGGTGATGTGGGCCAGATTCGGATTCAGGAAGTCATTTGACATACGAATATGCTAAAATGGTGTCTGGGACCATTTTCATGCCGAGTAGTGTTATCAGCATATCTCAAGAACAAATTGTAACAGAAATTCCAAACTCGGTATGCTAAATGTGTATCCTATAGGGATGCTACACTAAGCTTTTCGTTGAGATGAAGCCAATGGTTCGTGTACAGGGAGACCCAAAAGAATTCACATACATTACGTCTATGGGAGAAATTGTTGGTAAGTAGAGCTTAACATCTATAGACTGCACTAAACCAAATGAAACGAAGATATATGTTTTATATGCGTAAAAACATGTCTCATGTAGAATAGGGTTGGGAAATCATTCACTGTTCGTTTACAGGGCTACACAAAACAGCTAGATAAAAGTGCGACAATCGTTGAAAATGGAAGGAAGTGTATTTTAGGCTGGGCCATGTATGATTACTATAGGATTATATTTAGATGCACCATGTGGACTGTATATAATCTTCGAAAGATATACAGGGGTGCAAATAATTAAGCGATAACATTCTTTTTTGTTGTTAGTGGATATGCTTTACTAATAATATTTTACCATGTACAGGAGAGCTGTTCGGGAATTGAAATATATTTCTTATAGAGATATGGTAAATAATGTATGTTTTTAAGCTAAATATTCATCGCTTGTTTTTTGTATATTTACACGTTTTGATACTTCCTGATTACGCTAGTTAATTCTTTTATCGTTTGATATTTGTCTGTGTCAATTAGAGTGACTTAAAAACGACTAATTTTAGAAGATCCAAATGTTTTATTCTGAAGTTAATATAAGATTGTTGCTGGAAAAGTTTGATCAAAATTGATACGTTTCAAGGAATGTTGCGTGTGAAAATTGTCTGTATAGTTTTAAGTGAACTTTTAATTTTGATAACAGATTTAAATTCCATATAAATGTAGGTGCATTAATGAAACGGGGAGCCCCCGTAAGACAGAACTAATTATCATATAAAACTCTTCCGAAGCCTAATTAAATTGTTTTTTCATAGGTTTGCATAACAGTACTCGTTATCTTACCCCTTAATTTCCAACCTGTATTTATAGTATTAAATTTCAGGGTAAGAGAAAGTCGTGTGAGGGACACACCAGATTATTTTTTTATATTTTTAAACCTTTCCAGAAATGAGGAATATAGAAATCCCAAAATCGATAGTATCTGTCTGTTGCTTATTTATTTTATTACTCAGTTAGTTTAATTTGTCACATTGTGTATACATTATCTCAAGAACGAAAGATTGTATAGTGGCCGAATACATTTTTGAAAGCTATAAACATTGATTATAAATTATCTGGAAATTGACTGTTGTAGGAGAGAGCGGGGATGAGTGGGACATTTTTCTTGTTTTTATAAATATAGTTCACCATATGTAATTCAGACTTTTATAACATTGCTCATAAGTACACATCAGTAATCAGTTACATAAACATACTAACTTTAATAAAAAGTTATCATTTTTAATTAGTAATAACTTTTTTTTACATGCATGTTCATTGTCCCATGAATGGGACATGACTGGAGTTAACAATGAAAAGAAAACAAAATGGTAAGTAAATAAATTTTTAAAGTTAAATTGGTTTATGTGATTTTATTACACACTACGAATTCACTGAAATTAACATAAACTGTATTGACACAAATTAACGTCAAAAGGCAAAAGTTCTTTGGTTCGAACAGTTCCTAGTACTCTAGGCTTTGGTAACTTAATCTAATAAGATCTAATCTAAAAATAAATAAATAAAACACTAGAAAGATATAAATCATTATAATAGAGTACAAATTATCCAGATAAATTTTTGTTTTCGACTGATCGGGAAAAATAAGAATTCTATTCTGTATTACATTCATAATCACCAGGATTTGTTTAATTAGCTTGATTGAAATTGTGATTTTAATCCAATTATTATTAGTTTATTTATTTATTTTTTAATTATTGATATTATTTATTTAAGTTGCATTGAATAGTCTAACTTATAATTTTTTTAATCATAATTATTATAAACAAAAATCGGAACAATTAATTCATGCTCTAAATTCATGCTACTTTTATAATTCCATGTCATAACTACTGAGCTACTGGTTATAAAAATATTGAAAATCTATTTCCGGTTTGTTTTAATATAATTCTTGTGCACAATTTTAAATTAGCACATAGTAGGGAATGTCCCATTCATCCGCACCACCCCATGATCATAGAAAACATGAAATAGACCTAAGGAACAATTGTCAATATTCTTTTTGAATATCATAAACACAATAAAAGACTATGCTTTTTCAGCATATATGAATTATATTAACATTAAGGAAATAGTTAATTTTTAACTACTATCTAATTGAATCAGTAAAAACTTCCCCTGGCAGCAGAAAAAGACACTTTAATTTTTTTCTGCCCTTCAATAGACAGCACAATTCTGAAACTACACTGGATGTATGACCTCAGTACTGCCCTATATCAGAAAAATTGTCAAGTTTCTAGTGCTTGCAAAACATAAAAATTTTCCTATTGTCCCATTCATCCTGCGTCCCATTCATCCCCACTCTCCCCTACATGGTTGAAACATTTACTTTTTCAACACCTTATCCACATGTCTTTCACTTAAATAAAAAAGAAATCCCGAGTCACAAAGAAGAATTACAGCAAGATATATCAGTTCGTCCTCTACATCAGGAACACTGAAGTATAAAATAGACATTACAGAATTTTATTGCTCTCACGTTTTCTAACGGAAAAAAATATTTTACACAAAGAATTTTTGAAGTTTTCGACGCGCTCCTTATCGCGTCGCCCATGAATGCCAAATGACCTTCTTTCTTTATCACACTGCGCTGGAAGGAAAAAAAAAATTGAGCTCTGATACCATTCTTGCTGATTCTTATGAAAAATGACCTCCTGAATCCGAATAGGCCTCCCATTTTGCTCTGTCACCCACCGTTTTCTAGGGACCCTATCCCCTGCCTCAATCTTTATCACTGTACGGTCATTTCATGACCATGAATTTGATTTGGAGAAGGAAAAAAAAATTAATTTAACACCTAAAAACAAAAAATTATAATGTTTAATAAATAACATTAATAACATATTTAAAAAATGTATAATAAGTAACATCAATAATAGGTAAAAAAAAAAAAAAAAAAAAAAATTAGAAATGTAATACATAATTTCAGTGGCAAATCCCCCCTAAATTTCCCTTGCCGCAAATGTTCCTGTTTTAGAATTTTCCAACTTTGTAGCCCCCCAGAAGATATTTAACAGTTAAAATAATCCTCTCCCTAAAAATCAAGTTTTTATGGCCATAAAATCACCGAAAAGTGATAAAAATGGGGGTCCATTTCTAAAAAACAGTTGGTTATAGGTTAGAATGGGCGTCCTATTCGCAATCAGGGGGTCATTTTACATAAGAATTTGCAATAATAGTGTTGCGGGGGCAATTTTCATGCCGAGAAGTGTTATTTAATCCTCCATACTTTCCGCAGGATTGATAAAATTTTTCTCTCTTTACAAAGCAGCTAAAGATTGAAAACTAACTGTCGGAACGTCTTGAAAATGATTCTGCGGTACCATAGTATTTTATCACTGTAATAGTCATTAAAATTATTTCAGTTTTCAGACCTGACTTTCAGGTATGTTGATTGCATCCGACAGTATCAACATGCGAAAATGTGAGAGTGTAATACTCTATCCTTACAATATTTTTCGTAGCCTATCACACGGCGATAAACAAAGGAACACAACTAAAATAATCTGGTGTGTCACTCACACGACTTTCTCTTACCCTGAAATTTAATACTTTAAATACAGGTTGCAGATTAAGAGGTAAGATAACGAGTACTGTTATGTAAACCTACGTTAAACATACCAAATTACGCTTCGGAAGAGTTTTATAGGATAATTAGTTCTGTGTGAGGCCCTTGTTCCGTTTTATTAATGAACCTACATTTATATGGAATTTAATTCGGTTATTAAAAAATAATCCTGTTTTTAAAAAATAATTTATTAAAATTGTTATTTAAAAAAAAATTATCTTTTATAATGCAGACAATTTCCATATTAGAGAAGTAGTATAACACTAAATATAAAAAAAAAAGTTGAATTTATTTTCAATATTACATTAAAAAATTTTTGTTGTTGTTGTTTGTTAAAAATGAAGAAAATCGATAGCTTTATTTTAAATTATCGCAGATCGATGTTTCAACCATTCGTTTTAAAGGTATTGGCGAGCTCTTTTGAAAGGTACCCATCATGAAAATTGACTCCCCTCGAGGGGGGACTTCCTCCCCGGGGGGGGGGGGGGAAGCGAGGCTTCTACATACACAATTTTTTCCCCCTTTGACTATCTCTATTACAAAAAATATATATTCGTTTCATTTGGTTTAGTGCAGTCTATAGATGTTAAACTCTACTTAACTGCAATTTCCCCCATAGACGAAATGTATTTGAATACTTTTGAGTGTTCCTGTACACGAACCATTTGCTTCATCTCAACGAAAAGCTTACTGTAGCATTCCTATATTATAAACATTTAGAATACCGAGTTTGGAATTTCTGCTACTATTTGTTCTTGAGATAGGCTGATAACAGACAGACACACAGACTATTCGCTAAAAACATAATTTTCGTATTCAGGGGACCTCAGAACATGTAAATATAACAAAAACTCACGTTCGAAAATTTGACTCTAAAACAATACTTTCTCGACCCTATGGGTAAGAGAAAGTAAAAAGATGTAGATCAGAAAAATCCACTTAAAGATAACGATAAAGTATTAGTTAAGTAAACCTCTCGGGTAGGCCCCACCAGTGGCCGAGCTGTTCTAGCATTTGTATCAAAGTTGGTTCAACCCCTCCTCCCCGTTGAATATTGTAACGACATTCAATATCATTTAACAAAATCGTTTCAAATTATTAATAAATAAATAAATAAATAAACTTTGAAAGGGATTTTGATAATGCCACTCATTACGTAGCACTGCGTATTGTTATTAGAGTGTACAGTCACTCAATAATGTACTGTATTTTAGCATAAGAAAAAGAAGAAAAAATAAAAAGTAAAAAAATTCGCAGTGTAATCTGAAATTCACATTTTGCTATTTCTAGCCACAACCCTAATATCCAAATGCTTTTTTTATGGCCCTGTAAGAAGAATGCTTTTGGGCCTATAAAAATAGGACAATTCCATTATGTTTAATGTAGTTTAAAGATGTTAAATCATGCCTAACATAAACTTCACCCACAGACTTAATGCATTTAAATACTTTTGTACGTATTTATGAACCACCGATTGCATCCAAAAGCTTCAAGTAACATCCACGTATGTCAAAGATTTAGAATGCGGTTTTGACTTCTGTTCTTGGGTTATGATGATCACAAATGATACCAAAACATCTTCTCTATCTCTACCGTACATGGATAAAAGAAAAAAAAAAATTAGTTTAAACTAAACCAATAGAGTTATATACAGTGGTGCCAGATTGGGAATTTTTGAGGCTTCTGGGGACAATTTTGGGGACCAAATGTTTATGGGGACCTTTTTTGGGGAATTCTAAAATTTTTGGGGACAAATCTGGGGAGTTCAACTTTCAATGTTGGCAACGTAATGATTTATCCTTACGACCTGGTATTTTCAATAGCTTTATTGTTATTTGGGGGATTTTTTTCAAAAACTGCCTTCATTTGGGGAAAAATCTGAGCTTAAATCCACTTAAATCTGCTTGATATTAGGTTTTTTTTTTTTTTTTTTCCCTTTTTAGTAGAAATCAAGTTGGGGATTTTTTTTGAAAAAAAAATAATAATAATAATAATAATAACCCTGATTTGGGGAAATAATTTTCGATTATCTGGCATCACTGGTTATAGATAAGGCGCCTCAATCTCCTTTTTGTGCTACTCAGTAATGATTTCGTTTAATGATTGAGCAGTTCATATTTTTTATTCTCTCTTTCTTATATATATACACCCCGCGACAAAAAGTTAGGTACAAAGGGTTTTTTCTTTGATTTTTCATAAAATAACATTATCTAAATTGTGCTTATCATTTATTATTATCCTAAAATAACACTATTCCCGGACTCACTTTTGTTTTAAGACTCATTTAGAAAAGTTTTAAGACTAAAATGTTTCTAATTTAAAACTACACACTGCGACAAAAAGATAGGAACAAAGGTTTTTTTTTTTTTTAATTTTTGAATATGAATATTTTGAATAGGATTCAAATATTTAATATGTTTTTGATAGGACAATATTTTGTTATGATAATAAATGATCAGCACAATTTAGATAATGTTATTTTATGAAAAATTCGAAAAAACCCTTTGTTTCTTTCTTTTTGTCGCGGGGGTGTAGTCTTAAATTAGAAAAATTTTAGTCTTAAAACTTTTCTAAATGAGCCTTAAAACAAAAGTGAGTCCGGGAATAGTGTTATTTTATGATAATAATAAATGATAAGCACAATTTGGATAATGTTATTTGATGAAAAATCAAATAAGAAACCCTTTGTACCTATCTTTTTGTCGCGGGGTGTATATAGGTTTGTTATAATTGAAGACCCTAGAGCCGGTTCTATGGCTCCAAACGAAACTAAATTTCACTAGTATTTAGTACAAGTAATGCGCTCTGGGCATGTCGAAAAAAAAGTAGTTATTTTTTTTTTTTCAGTCGGTAGTACTTGGTTGATATCTAAAGGCGAGTTTTGCAGATTTTTTCGTAAAAAAAAAAAAAAAAAAAAAAAAAAACTGAACGCCCCGTTTTATTAATGCACCTACATTTATATAGAGTTTAATTCGGTTATTAAAAAATTACTTATTAAAGTTTTTATTTAAAAAAATTATCTTTTATGATAATGCAGACGATTTCCATATTATAGAAGTAGCATAACACACACATATATATATATATATATATATATATATTGAAAATGAAAAAAATGAAAATGTTAAAAATGAAAAAAATCGATAACTTTATTTTAAATTATCGCAGATCGATGGTTCAACCATTCGTTTTAAAGGTATTTGAGAGCTCTTTCGAAAGATACCCATCATGAAAATTTACTCATCTCGAGGGGTGTCTCCCCCCCCCAGGGGCGAGGCTCCTACATACACAAAATTCTTTTCCCAGTTGACTATCTCTATTCTAAAAAATATATATTCTTTTCATTTGGTTTAGTGCAGTCTATAGATGTTAAACTCTATTTACCTGCAATTTCCCCTATAGACGTAATGTATTTGAATACTTTTGAGTGTCCCTGATCCCTGTACACGAACCATTGGCTTCATCTCAACGAAAAGCTTACTGTAGCATCCCTATATGATACACATTTAGAATACCGAGTTTGGAATTTCTGCTACTATTTGTTCTTGAGATATGCTGATAACATACAGACACACAGACGATTCGCTAAAAACATGATTTTGGTGTTCGGGGGACATCAGAACATGTACGTATAACAAAAACTCACGTTCGAAAATTTGACCCTAAAACAATACTTTCTGGACCCTTTGGGTAAGAGAAAGTAAAAATAAAATTATAATTAATTTCTAAAATGAATAAATTAATGTTTAATTTAATGAAATTTTTATAGAAAATTCGGAAAAGTATTTTTACTGTATACAATCATAGACATACATTACATGAAGTCTTGAAGGTATAACAGTATTAGAAAAAGTATAAAAACAAAAGTCATTGATAAAAAAAAAGGGGGGGGGAACTCATCTATTTTATTTATTTATTTTTAAAGAGTGAAATATGAATATAAAATGATGGATGCTTTGTAACTTTACATTATTAATTTCGTTTAAGTTTAAAAGTAACATGTAGCTAATAGAAATATGTTAATAATGTTAAATGAAAAAATATATACTTGAGATCTTCTTTAATGTAATAATATTTCTTGTGTATAACATTTACAACACTTTCTTTAGCTGAATATCGAATTATTATAAAAATTTCTATTATGATTTTTTTTTTTTTTTTATTCTCCCGTTAATTCCATTTCTTTGATTCATCTTTTATTATTATTGAGTATTTTTTTTTTAATGTTTTATTATTAATTATTTCATTAAAAAACATCCTTTTTAAAAACATCAAAATTCAATTTCAGATGTATTATTGAGTTATTATATATTTTAAAATAGTTGCAAATCAACTTTTTGTACATTTTTTCAAGCGAAACTTTTTCCTCTTTCTTTTCTTCTCTTTTTTTCTTAATAGAAAAAATATATGGAAAATACGCGTAGGCGTAAAACATGCGATTAAACACAGTCAAATGTTTTGACAAAACCGTTGAATACACTTCGATTAAAAGTCGCCGCAAGAACCATAGAAATAAACGAGACTATTTCCAGTTTTTCCAAAAGGGAAAATATTTACGAACAACAACTTACCAGACAAACGAAGAAAAACGTGTATCCGAAAGAAGTCAGCTGGAGTGGTCGGCAGGGGCGTTTCGTCCGTCCAAAGCACCTGTTCCGAAATTCGAGATCACACCGCACAAAAATATCAACGCGAGCGCGGGCTAGCACCAAGGCACGTTCTGCCGGGGCGGCGCGGGGCTGATTTTCGCGGCCCATACAGAGGGCGGAATGCGGGTGGCTGTCTATTTGTGAGCGCCCTCTACCAGGGCAGGAGACAAAATCTGCGAGTGTGTACTACCTCAGCTACAGGACGGGCGGGTATTGAATTTCGGATGAGGTAATCCAAATGCTAGTCCAGACATAGACTCGGGGAATGACGCAACAGTTCATTTATCTCGTTTTTATATATTATAGGTAAGTAATCTGGACGAAACAGACTTATCTTTAAACGGGATTAAGTGACCAAGGTAGAATTTTTAATCTTTTTGTGCAAAGAAAACCAATATTTTCAATTGAGTAAAAAGAAAAAAGACTATTGAACGTGATTTAACTCAAAATAAAAGAGGGTTTTTTTTCTTTTTTTCCCTTTCTCTCTTTTAAAAATATTACATCTTGTTGCCAACCACCAGTTGAGTCGCTAAGAGTCAAGCTCGCAGTCAGAGAAAACTTACAGAGGGGGTTCAGACCGAAGTACATAATACTGCATGTTAAAAGTGAAGTATATGTAATAAAAAAAATTTCGACAAATCTGCAAATTTCGGGCGGTGTTTGAAAACCCTCCCTAGCTACGGCCCTGCTATAAGAGTATGTTTTTTATAGGACTTGATCCAAATTGTCCAAATAATGTATATTTTTTCTTTAGCACATATGACGGATATTCCAGGAAAATAATTTGGGTATAGGTATGTAATTTTCTTTATGTTTAAATTTTATATTCTCAGAAAAATAATAATTACAATGATAATAATAAAAATAAAAATAATTATTTTTACTTTCTCTTACCCATAAGGTAGAGAAAGTATTGTTTTTGGGTCAAACTTTCGTACGCGAGATTTTGTTATATTTACACGTTTTGAGGTCCCCTGAATACGAAAATCATGTTTTTAGCAAATGGTCTGTGTGTATGTCTGTGTGTCTGTATGTCTGTGTGTGTGTCTGTGTGTGTGTCTGTCTGTTATCAGCATATCTCAAAAACAAATTATGGCAGAAAGTTCACACTTGGTATTCTAAATGTGTATCATATAGGGATGCTACAGTAAGCTTTTCGTTAAGATCAAGCAAATGGTTCGTGTACAGGGACAATCAAGATAATTCTAATACATTACGTCTATGGGGGAAATTGCAGGAAAGTAGAGTTTAACGTCTATAGACTGCACTAAACCAAATGAAACGAATATATATATATATTGTAATAGAGATAGTTAACTGAGGAAAATTTTTTGTGTATGTAGGAGCCTCGCTTCCCCCCCTGAGGGTGAAGTCCCCCCTCGAGGGGAGTAAATTTTCATGATGGGTATCTTTCAAAAGAGCTCGCCAATACCTTTAAAATGAATGGTTGAACAATCGATCTGCGATAATTTAAAACAAAGTTATCGATTTTTTTTTACTTTTAACGAAAAAAAAAAACCTTAGAAAAAAAAAAAAATCGTACTTTTTTTTTTTTTTTAATTTTGAGAATAAAATGGACTTTTTTTTTTTTTTTTTTTTTTTTTGGATATTTGGTGTTATACTACTTCTCTAATATGGAAATCGTCTGCATTATCATGAAAGAACATTTTTTTAAATAATAATTTTAATAAATTATTTTTTAAAAACAGACTTATTTTTTAATAACCGAATTAAATTCTATATAAATGTAGGTGCATTAATGAAACGGGGGTTGAGGGGGGCGGTAGCCCCCCTCACACAGAACTAATTATCATATAAAACTCTTCAGAAGCCTAATATGAATTGTTTAACATAGGTTTACATAACAGTACTTGTTATCTTACCTATTAATCTGCAACCTGTATTTATTGTATTAAATTTCAGGGTAAGAGAAAGTCGTGTGAGTGACACACCAGATTATTTTTTTACATGTAACGTCTATGTACGAGGGAGAGACTTAGATAACAATTAAATGAAAAAAGAAAAAAAAATTATCAAACGAGCAAGAATTTATTTCCTCTATCAATTCTCAAATATTAAAAATAAATTTGAAATACCGAGTTTTTAACTTCGTTAAATGTTTTGAAGTTTCCTGAATCCGAGCAATTACATTTGGAGCAGTTGATCTGATATCAACCCATTTCAACAAAAAATATCTGGAAAATTAGACAAAATTTGAAAAGAAGTTGGAAAATGATTCTCTAAATGTAATTCAAGTTGTTCTACCATTTTTCTTTCTTTCTTTATGTATATTTTTTTCTGTTTTTAAATTTAAATGCACTGTGTGATGGTTTACATACAATTTATAAACAATATACAAGTACAAGGCTACCCAAACTGAGTCGAATACATTCGTGTTTCTGCTGGATGTAAATGATATAAATGCTTTAAAAAATAATAATGTTTAGTGATATCAGTTTCTGTATTTGCTTTCGCCTGAACAGCATGTAAGTCTGTTAAGAAAAATGTTTTCTATTAAAATGCAGCTTGTAGGAAAGTGCTGTGAATGCAGCACCAGATTATTCATTATCTATAAGCTATTTAATTACATATAATGTTAGGATATGAAATAAAGATTTATTTATTTACTTATAGAAAAGAAAAGCCTATCGCAAAGGTATTTTTCTTGCTATTTCTTGTCACTCAATTAAAATCTGACAATTCAGATTTCTTTTTTACTTTTCAATTTCTTTAGCCTTTTTAAGGCAGTCTTTATATTTTTAACAGTTAAGATACATGGAGTGATTCTCCGAAGGAATAAATAGTTATTTAAATCAAATTGGAGTGAAAAGGTTGATATTTTTATTTACCAACTATGTGAAAAATACCACAGCCGGGAATAGTAAATTTCTAAATTGAAATCTCGTGGAAATTTTTATTCATGAATTCATCAACCGTAAATATTCATTTTAAGTACATTGGAGTGTAAAGGTTGATATATTTTTATTTACCAACTATGTGAAAAATACCAGAGCCGTCTCACCTGTTATATTGTCTCACCTGTTATATCTGCGTTTGCAGACTCGGTGACTTCGCCTACGAATATTATGTGAAAAATGCCTAGCTGGTTGTCAGCCAGGGTAGCTCAGTGGTAGAGCATCCGTGCGTTAAGCGGAGGTGCCCGGGTTCGATTCCCGGCTCTGGTATTTTTCACATAGTTTGTAAATAAAAGTATATCAACCTTTACACTCCAATGTACTTAAAATGAAATCTCGTGGTCTATGGAGTTGTGCTACGATTATTATTGTCTCCCCTGATATGCCTGCGTTTGCAGACTCGGTGACTTTGCCAACGAATATTATGTGAGAAGTGCCTTGCTGGTTGTCAGCCCGGGTAGCTCAGTGGTAGAGCATCCGTGCGTTAAGCGGAGGTGCCCGGGTTCGATTTCCGGCTGTGGTATTTTTCACATAGTTGGTAAATAAAAATATCAACCTTTACACTCCAATTTGATTTAAATAAATATTCACGGTTGATGAATTCAGGAATAAAAATTTCTAAATTGAAAAATTTCTAAAAGGAATAAATAGTACTTTAATTTAAAAAAAATATACATACACAGTGGGATTCAAATTAAGCAGGAACATTTAAGCACCTGCTACGCATACATTTCTCGTTAAAACACAATGATATTTTAAATACATAATCTTCTGGCATGCGATTTTGATTCTGAAAAATAAAGTCATGTTTTGGCTGATAAGGACATGATGATGCTAGTAATTTGCATAAAACTCAACATATTTCGCATTTTCTGTCCGTGTAAACAGCACGTAAAAAACTCGCATGGTTCTGAAGCGGGTACCCAGATAGGACACTCCCAACATTCAGACAGTGGTCGCGAAGTGTCATACATAGACCTATTATAAGAGTGGACGGGACAATGGCAACCTTTTTTAGTGGCAAAGATAACTCATAAAAAGGTCATGTGAATGTTGATCTACAGAAAGCCAAACGGGCCAATATTGAAATCGACTCGCCATGCTCTAAACTCTGCTTTTTATTAAGCAGACGATATTTTCCATTTTGCTTTGAAAGTTCTTTTTTAAATTTTTATTTCACTTTAAAAGTTAGATTGTTTTGAATTTAAAAAGAATTTTATAGCAAGAAATACTAATTAGATATACTTTAAAAACACTAAAAGTTGTGTAAAATAAGGATTTTATTTCACTGGTAAGATTCTTTTTAATATTTAACTATTTCGTTCTTTTTAAGTAATTATTTTTATAAAATGCTTATAATCGTTGTAATACTTATTTCTCTAAATTGAATTAGTTTAACTATATTATATCTTATATTGCTTCAAAAATGTCCATAATTATTTATGAGAGTTAAAACGAGTATAGACAAACCAAAGTTATAAAAAATTTTGAACTTTGTTAGATCTTAATAACAAGGAAAAAATAAATTTCAGCAGCTGTAATATTTCACACTAGTTTTGCTTGTTGTACTTTTAATAATAATAATATATATTTATATTTATATTTAAAACAAAAAATTGCCAATAACACGATAAATGCCAAAAAAGGTAACCTTTTTCAACATTCGCATGGTTTCATCTTTGCACCTTTTCTTATATTCCCTTAATAATGGAATGCTCCGTCCACTCTTACGTATTATAGGTCTATGGTGTCATAATGTCACATCGATAGTCTACTGCCCACTGCGACTGCGTAGTTCTAGTGCGGCGCTAAAACCCACTCAGCTTTAACTGTATATTGCTACGATAATAATAAGGTACTAAAGATTAAAAAAAAAAAAAAATGTTTCCGAACTACTTTTAGAGGTGATACCAAGATCGCCGTCGATTGTCCATAGTGTAGCATGAGTGCATCGTAAAACTAACTTATCTCGACTGAATTTTTCATCTGGATCTAGGATTTTGCAACAACTGAAGAACTATATTGTCACAAAGAAATTTTATCTAAAAATAAAATATTAAGTACATATCATAACGAATTGATATTATTGCTCATAAATTTATCAAGCCTGAAAAAACTTTGCGCAAAAATTCGCAATTTGTGCACCCAGAAATTTGTTCTCTTCATTTTCGTCTGCAAGAAACTAAGTAGTTAACGATTTTTTTGTATCGTTTAGCCATCGTCATCGAAATGACAATGCAATTTGTTCATGCAATGTGTAAGCATGTTTCAATAAAAAGGAGCCCTCCGTGGCCGAGTGGATATGTCACCACACTGCTAATCGCCTTCGAGCGTAGGAGAGCGGGTTCGATTCCCGCACTGGTCCCGGGTGCTTTTCTAAGTCTTCGTATTGTAATTCTGTCATGTGCTATCTGTCTTTATCTTTTGAAGATTTAGGGTTACATACAAACGGAACGCTTGCAACTTCGATGGCGTAAATTTTTGCAAATACAGTCGGCAGCAAAAGTATCCGAACACTAGCAAAAATTCCTATATAAAAAAAAGTACACTTAATGCAGTTTTGTTAAACAAATCCTTGTCAAATCCTGTTCTTAGTCAGTCTTAGAACAGGATTCGACAAGGATTTATTTAACAAAACAGTGTTAAGTGTGCTTTTTTTTACATAGGAATTTTTGCTAGTGCTCGGATACTTTTGCTGCCGACTGTAGTCATACATTTGCAACGCTTGCAAACGGCTTTGCAACTGTAAGCGTTTCATTTGTATGTACCCCTTACAAGCGAACTTCGTGTGAAGCATACAAATCTGATGTATATGTGTTATCAATAAAAATTAAATGTGTTTACAAACAAATGCGCATTGGTTTTTCGGCAGATGTTCAGAATAGAGGGGCATTGGCGTTTGTTTACATTTTGGCGATATTATCCGTGCGCCAACGAACCAAGGTAATGAATTTATCTTACGGCAACCTGAAAAAACGTTTGTTTACGTTCGAAATGAAATAAATATAAATGCAGACGACTATTTAACGAAAACAAATGAAATTATCGAAGAAATTTCATAAAATGGCGATGGTTAATTAACTTTTTAACTTACAAAACGTTTGTTTACGTTCGAAATGAAATAAATATTAATCCAGACGACCATTTAACGTAATTAAATAGAATTACCGAAGAAATTTCATAATATGGCGATGATTAATTAACTTTTTAACTACAATATTTTAATAAATAACAAAATACTTAAAATTGAACTTTTAAGAGTAAATTAGTTTCAACAACAGAATAAATGTAATTAAATAAATGAAAAATCAGAATAAAAATATAACTCTAAATGTATTTAAAAAAGCATTAAAACTTACAATATATGGAACATGTATTTTTTTTTTTTTTTTTCCATTTTAAAATTTTTGTTGACTCCATATTATGTCACTAACATTTCAAGAATTCTAAAACCGCATTCAAGTGAATCCAAACATATCGGTATAAAAAGTATGAGAATATACAAATAAAATAAAAAACATATTTTTAAGTTATCAAATGATACGCTTTCATTTCTCCACACATATAACAAAATATATATTTAACTAACATAATATGTTCCAACAAACAAAAAACTATACGTTCAGATTCGTTAACTTCACAACAGAACTACGCAACGCAGTGCAAATTCACAACGTTTCGAATTTTACATTAGCGCTTACATTTCAGTTCAGCGGAGGGGAAAATTCCGTAGTTTTCATAAACTTCACCAACGAGTGAATAAGTGACTGAGTTTTACGTCGAAATAGTGCTACATTGTGGCCAATGAGTACAGCAACCATTTTCTACAGACAGCATTTACTTTATTCGCATTATTATAATTAAAAAAAAAAAAAAAATTGTAGAAAGTAAACTATTTAATATTCAAATTTTATTTTTATTTTTTTTGCGTAAGAATTAAAAATGAAAAAATAAAATGCATGCATAATTACTTCATTGTAGCAATTTAAAGCTTCTATGTTTTAAATGCTCAAGGATCCGGGCACTGTAACGACGGAGGATGCATTGGGACATACCCCTAAGGTATAAGAACCAACAAAGAAACTTGCTGTGCATGAATCTCAAAAGGCACGTAAGTCGGTTCCGCGGCAATCACTATCGCGCATGTTAAAACAAAAAAAAAAACATCACTGGACACCCCTACCTCGCTGTGCATGAATCTGAAAACGCACGTAACTCGGCTCCGCGGCAATCACTATCGCGCATGTTAAAACCAAAAAAAACATCACTGGACACCCCTACCTCGCTGTGCATGAATCTCAAAAGGCACGTAAGTCGGTTCCGCGGCAATCACTATCGCGCATGTTAAAACAAAAAAAAAAAATCACTGGACACCCCTACCTCGCTCTGCAGGAATCTGAAAACGCACGTAACTTGGCTCCGCGGCAGTCACTGTCGCGCATGTTAAAACCAAAAAAACATCATTGGACACCCCTACCTCGCTGTGCATGAATCTCAAAAGGCACGTAAGTCGGTTCCGCGGCAATCACTATCGCGCATGTTAAAACCAAAAAAAAACATCACTGGACACCCCTACCTCGCTGTGCATGAATCTCAAAAGGCACGTAAGTCGGTTCCGCGGCAATCACTATCGCGCATGTTAAAACCAAAAAAAAACATCGCTGGACACCCCTGCCTCGCTGTGCAGGAATCTGAAAACGCACGTATCTCGGCTCCGCGGCAGTCACTGTCGCGCATGTTAAAACCAAAAAAAAAAAACATCACTGGACACCCCTACCTACCTGTGCATGAATCTCAAAAGGCACGTAAGTCGGTTCCGCGGCAATCACTATCGCGCATGTTAAAACCAAAAAAAACATCACTGGAGACCCCTACCTCGCTGTGCATGAATCTCAAAAGGCACGTAAGTCGGTTCCGCGGCAATCACTATCGCGCATGTTAAAACCAAAAAAAACATCACTGGACACCCCTACCTCGCTGTGCATGAATCTCAAAAGGCACGTAAGTCGGTTCCGCGGCAATCACTATCGCGCATGTTAAAACCAAAAAAACATCACTGGACACCCCTACCTCGCTGTGCATGAATCTGAAAACGCACGTAACTCGGCTTCGCGGCAATCACTGTCGCGCATGTTAAGACCAAAATTTCCCATAATCTAGCTCTAGTGCAACGTAAAATGCGCTCAAAACAAATGATCCAATCAAATATCGCCTAATTTCCCATAATGTAGCTCTAGTGCAACGTAAAATGCGCTCAAAACAAATGATCCAATCAAATATCGCCTAATTTTCCAAAATCTAGCTCTAGTGCAACGTAAAATACGCTCAAAACAAATGAACCAATCAATTATCGCCTAATTTCCCATAATGTAGCTCTAGTGCAACTTAAAATACGCCCAAAACAAATGAACCAATCAAATATCGCTTAATTCCCCGTAATGTAGCTCTATTGCAACGTAAAATACACTCAAAACAAGTGAACGAATCAAATATCGCCTAATTTCCTGTAATGTAGCTCTAGTGCAACGTAAAATATACTCAAAACAAATGAACCAATTATATATAGCCTAATTCCTCCAGAATGTAGCTCTACTGCAATGTAAAATACACTCAAATCAATAAAAAACAAATGAACCAATCAAATCTCTCCATACTGCATCATAATAGAATTCTTAAGTTATGTGTACAAGGAAATGCAGTTTATCGCTACGGAAGTTCGCCAAGCAGAAAGTGCCCCTCTAATCTACTCATCAACCGGTTTTTCTTAGTTTTGATTGAAATTGTTTTGATGGTTGTTATTTTTCTTGTTTATTAGTTTAGTTTGATAGAATTACGAATATCGTTTTCGTGTTCATCATTTTTGCAAAATCAGTTCATGCTTTTTAAAATAGTTTATTGATAGTACAATGTATTTATGGAAATTAATCAGTTTTATATGATTGATTGTGGAACTCGATTTTGTCAATCTGTCAGTAAGAACACTTGATATGTCTGATTTCGACGAGATGAAGTAAATGGTAAGTGAATAGTTTATTTGTATTAAATTTTAGAATTTTGTAATAATCTGTCTTAACTTAAAAGTATATACACATTACAACTATGCCTTTAATAATCGTGTATTATTTCCTTCAATTTTATTAATTTATACTTTGTGCTATCATTTACTATCAGTTATTTTCTGGCATTGGATGTAAAGATCATTTTATCTCACCTTTATACTTGATCAAACGCATTCATTCAATCTTACTAAAAATCATTTGACCCTTTGACATTTGTTAATTTCACAGAATTTGTTAATTTCACAGACTAAACTGATATATTTGCGTAAATTATAGCGTATAGTAGCAGAGTGTGTTTTACTTCTATAAGAAGGAGTAAAATATGTTTGTGAAATCCGGGGCATATGAAATGTAAACTATATAGCTTTGTTTTTTGGAATATACAAGATAACATTGATCTATCGAGCTGATATTAGGGATTTTTTAAAAAACTTATAAAAATTCAACATCATAGAAAACGGACTTTTTTTATAGATTTTTTTTTTCCTTTCTATATTTAGTTGAAAAGAATATTGGTTTCGTAAAAGGTGGTTGGAAGAGTTTTATAGGATAACTAGTTCTGTGTGAGGGGGGGCTACCACCCCCCCAACCCCGTTTCATTAATGTACAAAAAAAAAAAAAAAAGATGAATATTTAGCTTAAAACATACATTATTTACCATATATCTATGAGGAATTTATTTTAATTAACGAATAGCTTTCCTGGAAATGGTAAAATATTATTAGTAAAGCACATCCATTAACAACAAATAACTAGTGTGTTGTGGCCTCCACACGACTTTCTTCTGTATTTTCCTATACAAATTCACTCATTTAAAAAAATTAATTTATTGAAATTATTATTTGAAAAAGCACACGGTTTCCATAGTAGAGAAGTAGTATAACACTAAATATATAAAAAAAAGTTTAATTTATCCTCAATATTACATTTTTTTTTTTTTTTTTTTTTTTAATGAAAAATATCGATAACTTTATTTTCGATTATCGCAGATTGATGGTTTAACCATTCGTTTTAAAGATATCGGCGAGCTCTTTTGAAAGATACCCATCATGAAAATTTCCTCCCCTCGAGGGGAGACTTCCCCCCCAGGGGGGGAGGCGAGGCTCCTACGTACACAAATTTTTTTTCCCAGTTGACTATCTCTGTTACAAAAAAAATCCCTTTTCGGCAAGCTTAAAGGCAAAGGTAGATTCCTTTACGTTAATATTACACATGTAAAGATATTTTACATATGGATTAATACTTAACCAATGGCTTTGTTCTCATACATTGTATTATTTAAGCCGCTATTCTGCTTTCAAGAAATTTAATTTTCAACTACAAAAGGGATTCAATCTACTTAAAATTTTAGGCTAGATTTATTGGTCTGTAAATGTTTCAATTTTTCAGAACTCAAGCTCATAATCGTTCAACAAATAGAAGTCTTTAAGATATACAATCCCAGTAATGGTGAAGCCCGAAGGGGGCTATTGGTCTACACCCCCCCCCCCTACCCAAGCTTAATCAAAATTATAATTTTTATTTAAAATCCATATAACTGTTGTTCAATATCTTTCTTTTAAAGAAAAAATAGAAACGTGAAAATGCACTTGTGACCTTACTATGGTCAAGCACTGGTAAGCCTGGCGTTGCTATGGTCAAGTCAAATACAGTTAAGTGGTAGCGGTTTTTGGATAGTTATATCATTGTAATTTTTATTGAATTATTGAGAGTTTTGTATTGTGTTTTTGTGATTGTTATTGTCAGATGAATAAAAATTGTAAAGTGAAACTGTTTTGATTGATATAAGCTGGAACATTAACATTAGTTAACATTGGACCATTTCGCACCGCTGAAATTCAATGTTAATTGTTATAAATTTAGTAAATTGTATGATTTGGCGAAATTTTGGTGACAAAACTTGCGACTTAACAATGAAATTTGTTATTTGGCGGCAAAATTTGATAGCTGACGACGAAAGTTTTGACTTGGCGACATAATTTGTTGTCTGACGACAAAATTTGGCAAGCTTGGCGGTGGAGAAAGGCAGCTTTGGCGTTATTATATTTTCTTTCCACGCGAAAACCTCATATCTCTTCACAGACCAATATCTTATTTCGACAAGATAAAAAGTCAAAGGAAGCTGTAACGTATTACTCTCTATCGTAAATTTTAAATTCTTGCCTAAACCGACATACTAAACTATTCACCACAGACGATATTTGTATTAAGATTGACGTATTTTTGTAATTATATATTTTAAATGATTAATTAAAGCGTTTAAGATGGTTTTTAATTAACACACTTTTATTAACTTGATATGATGCAACTATTAATGTATGTAATGGAATTTTGCAATTCAATTTTCGGCAACTTCTTTTCGTCCGAAGGGCCTGAAATTTTGCACACGACTTCATAATCAATGACAATACTAGATACAAGTTTTTCCAGGCACTTTTCTTATCAGGGGCAGGTTCCAGGGGAAACAAAAAATATGTACTTATACAAACAATCGTATGTGACACAGGATTTGGATTTGTTTGTATAATGTCAAGTGGCAACAATTAATTTTTTTTAATAAAGATTTAAAAGGATGTAATAGTTTTCTAAAACCTTTATTAGTTCACTTTTCAATAAAAGAGTGTTCTATATATTTTTTTTAAATGGTATAATTTTATTTATCAAAATAAGGGAATTCGAGTAATGAAATACTTTAATTTAAATTTAAGTTTTTATGAAAATAAACTTCAACAGAAAATTCATTAGAATCGTCCCTAGTTTATTTGTCAAAGGGATAATATCTAAATGTCCCCAAATTTATTACTTTTTCTATTATGCCACTTTAATTCGTTTAGCATCGATTTACACGATTTTTTTTTTTTTTTTTTTTAACGATGAAATTTATCTTTTACATTATAGCATCTATGTCATAAAGCTAAGTCTAAGTCTGCTTAGCCCTAAGATATGTTGATTTTATTTACATATTTATTTATTTATTTATTAACTTTTATTTTATTTCTTTAAAATCACGGATAAAATTTTATTTCATTTTTCTCAGTACATTGTTGTAGCCCGCGATTGTAATGAAATGCTCGCCCTCTGGTGGGCTAAGGTGAAATTATCATACCACTGATAGCTTCCATGCTGAAACAATGATAGAACAACAAGAAAGAACAATATAAATACACGTGGTGGCTATTATATTTACTAACAACTGCAGTTGAGTTAAGCGCCATCTATCGGTCGTACAAACGCGGATCAGTGATGTAATATTTTCTGTTAAATTAAACTTTAAAAAAAAAAAAAATCAGATTATTATATTGTTTAAAAACGTGATTAAAATTGTATTATATTTTCACTGATCTTTTTTATTATCGTTTGCACGTGACATAAGCATCAGATTATAAATTTTTGCAATGAAAGCTATAGAAAATGTCGGCTTCAACACAATTCACGAAAAATCACTTTTTAGCTTATAACTTCTAAGCAATTGAAGCTATCGAAAAAGTTTAAATACAAAAATTGTTCTTTAGGGTAAGGCGGTAATTCGACTGATTTGAATTTTTTTCCTATTTTCAATATTAAATAAATTATGGGCATATGAAAATTTTCACCCCCCACCATTTCCACCCCCTTTGAATTGGACACCCCATCTACGAACTCGACCGAGATTTTTGCTGTCCTGACAACATATCCCGAGCTGGTTAAATTTAAGTAAAAATTACTCCAGTTATCGTGTTCACAACTAAACATGGGAAAAAGCGTTAT
Source organism: Salticus scenicus (assembly GCA_963930645.1). Taxonomy (NCBI): domain Eukaryota; kingdom Metazoa; phylum Arthropoda; class Arachnida; order Araneae; family Salticidae; genus Salticus; species Salticus scenicus. The sequence goes on along the minus strand of OZ005649.1, from coordinate 401,585,758 downwards.
ACATATATATATATATATATATATATATAAACTTTTGAACGGAGGGTGGTTTTGGGTTCTAGGAGTCATGACCGGTGAAGATATGAACAAATATTCCAGAAGTCGTGTCATGAGAACCATTGCAATAGGTAGATCTCCTATAAGGAATCTACCTAAAATATGTATTCGTTACATTTTGTTTAGTGCAGTCTATAGATGTTAAACTCTACTTACCTGCAATTTCCCCCATAGACGTAATGTATTTGAATACTCTTGAATGTCCCTGTACACGAATCATTGGCTTCATCTCAACGAAAAGCTTAGTGTAGCATCCCTATAGGATACACATTTAGCATACCGAGATTGGAATTTCTGCTACTATTTGTTCTTGAGATATGCTAACAGACAGACAGACAGACACACAGACCATTCGTTAAACATGATTTTCGTATTCGGGAGACGACCTCAGAACATGTAAATATAACAAAAACTCACGTTCGAAAATTTGACCCTAAAATAATACTTTCTCGACCCTACGGGTAAGAGAAAGTAAAAATAGGTGCTAGATTTTCTTTAACGATCAATTATACCAAAAAATTTCATTACGATATAGTAGCAAAAATTTAAACGTCGCCAAGGGGATCACATACTAAAGCTGTTACGCAAAATGGTCTAGATATTACAAATTTCTTTCTATTCTGAAAAAGAATTACTGATTTTTAGCATAATATTTCATTAAAAAAAAAAAAAAAAAAAAAAAAAAAAAAAAAACTTTAAATATTATGTATATTAATTTGACATTAAATATAGGAATTTCTTCTTTTTTTTTTTTTTTTTTTTTTTTTTTTTTGTGTGTTATGCACTATTAATATTAATATTTAGTGAAAAGCAAAGAAGCGAATAGTCGGGCAGAGCCAACATCTGCTCGATTAATACAAAACCTACGTACGAAGTTGCGACGTCATTATTCGTGGTCCCAAATACATCGCTATTCTGATTCTTGACAGGACTTCGAAGCTGAAATCGTGCGAGTTGAAAATAACAGGCTTTAAAAAAATAAAAGGCTAATATTTATTTAATTAAAAAATTCTGATCATTATTTCTCTTTTTTTTTTTTTTTTCATTTTACTATTTTCAATTGAATTTTTGGTTTGTTCTGCCATTTTAAATTAAATTTATATGTTTGAACTATTTTCTACTTATCTTTAAGAATTTATTTAAAATATTTAAAACATTATTATTAAATTTTAAAGTCAATTTTAAAAGTGGTTAAGAATTTATTTTTAAAATTCGCAGTATGGGAACATATATTTCGTATATTTGCATAAAATCATTTATTTATTTAAATGCGCATAGGTAAATGAAAACTAAATGTTATCCTAGATATCTTTACTTACATTTAAAAAAAAAAAATCATGATGGGTATCTTTCAAAAGAGCTCGCCAATACCTTTAAAACGAATGATTGAACCATCGACCTGCGATAATTTAAAATAAAGTTATCGATTTTTTTTTTTTTTTTCATTTTCATTTTTAACTTTTTTTTTTTTTTAATGTAATATCGAGAATAAAATGAATATTCACTTTTTTCATTTCAGAAAAATGTAAAAAAAAGAAAAAAAAAAACTACAATTTGAGCAATTAATAATTCTACAATAACAATCTAAAAGCTTTCTTAAGATTCACATTTACAATATCTTTAAAATATATTAACTTTTGTCATAATATTTCTAATTTATTTTAGAAAGCAAGATAAATTTAGAAATGAAAATTGTAAATCGAAATGTTATATTAAAAAATGAACTGAAGGGCTTTATTAGAAAAGAAGCTACTTACGTAAATAGTGAAAAATATCAAGTACTATAATGCTACGTTTTTATGTGCCTATGTAATAAATCTTAGATTGTTTTATTAGCATTTCGATTTTGACATAAGATCTGAAAATTTTTAATCATATTAACAGATACATCAAAAAGTTAGATTAGAATTTTTCTATCAAATATTCAAACATAAACTTTAAATTTTCTGCTCTAAAGTGATATTTGTAGGATAAAAATATTCGCTTATGAAATCAACTTTAAAATAATCAGAAATTCATCAAGATATTTAAAAACTAGTTGGCATAGGTGGACTCCGTTCAGTTCCCCATCATATGTATGTTCTCATAAATTTCTAGTACAGGACTTATTATATTCATGTTAAGAGAAATTAATTTGACCAAACGCTTGACACAGTAACAGAACGAAATCCCCGCATAATAGGCTACCCACCGTACAGTTCCACATATTTTTCTTATTCTAATCTATTAATTTATTTTATTGGGGTCAATTTCGTAGTTTAATTTTCATGCTACTATTTTCGATGCAAATATCCCAAAAATGCATATTTATATGGAATATAGTCTCATTTTGCTACATTGATAAAATCTTAAATTTTGAATAACTTACCAAATTTCCCTGTTAGAATATTTGTGGTCAATCCTGTTCAAAGAAGTATCATAAATGTTATTTTAAAGTTGTCTGATATATTTATGATCCTCAAAATGGACGTTTAGGCTCAATTTTGCCCTATTCTGCCATGTTAAGAAAATTGTAAATTCCAAATAACTTACGAAATTTTTAAATTAAAAAATTCATAGTCTGCTAGAATCATGCCAGTACCTAAAATGATATTTTAAAAGTGTTCTGACATCTTTACGATGAAAATATCCCTCAAAGTGGACGTTTATGCGACATTTTGCCCTATTCCACCATGTTAAGTAAATCGTAAATTTCCAGTGACTTACAAAATTTTTAAATTGGAAAATTCATAGTCAAGGATGTTTATACTAGCATCTTATATACTATTTTAAAAGTAATCTGACATCTTTACGATGAAAATATCCCTCATAAAAGACATTTATGCGAAATTTTACTGTATTCTGCCATGTTAAGAAATTCGTAAATTTCGAATAATTTACGAACTTTACAAAGTAGCCTATTTTTGATTAGTGAAGTTCATCCCGGCATCAAAATTAATACCTAAAAGCTGTTCTCACATCTTTACGATAAAAATATTTCTTTTCATGCACGTTTAAGTGAAATTTTGCCCTATTCTCCCATGTTAAGAAAATCGTAAATTTCGAATAACTACTGAAGGTTTTTAATTAGAATGTTGCGAATGAATAGGGTTCTTACTAGTGTCATAACTAATACTTTAAAACTAGTCCGACCTCTCTGCGATAGTAGGGTACGGATGAGAGTTCTGGGCCAGGAGGGTGCAAGGAAAGTCGTGCGGGTGCCGCACCACCCCCTGAGGGGTCTAGATGGGTTGGTATTGACCTTGAGACTTCCTCTAACTTAATCGTGAAAGATGACGAGGGTATTAATGAGGAAATTTAATTAAAAAAATTTAATGAGTGGTTTATTGTAGAAGGTGATGATGGTTTTAAAGTGATGTTTGTGGTAGAATGAAAAAAGCAGGATATTGTTTGTGACTCATTAGAAAATTAATTAGGAAATTAATTAGGAGGTTAATTAAGAAATTAATTTAAAAAATAAATTTAAAAATTGAGAAATAAATAAGAAATCGATTGAATTTAAGGATGTGGATGTGGATAGAGTATGCAAGAAATAGAGTGATCTGACTAGGGTTCGAACCCGGCACCTTGCAGTAAAAATATTTGCATAAGACAGTAGTTTTCGCGTGTGTGTGAGTGATTTTTATAGTATATGTCTGCACTGTTCTTTTAAAACTATAAATGCTAGTGTCCGAAAAGAATTCAATCGTTTTAATGATATTAATTAGAGAATAATAATTAAGAAAAATATTAATTATAAGGATCTTCTTGTAAAAAATCATCAAATATTTTCCGAAAAAAAAAAGACAATGAAAGCAAAAATTAAGTATAAAGAATGAAAGAAAGTTTAGAAACATAGATTTTGACTGAGATTCGAACCTGCTACCTTGCAGCAAAAAAATATTTCAGTAGTTTTCGCATATGTGTGAGTGATTTTTCTATTATATGCCTATGCAGATCTTTTTTAACCTAAGAATGCTATTGATTGAAAAAAATTCAATCGTAAAATTAGTATAAATTACAGAATAATAATAACGAAAAATAATAATTGAAGATCTTGTAAAAATTCACCAGGTGTTTTTCGAAAAGAGACAATGCACATGAAAATTAAGCTAAAAGATGTTTAAAATCTCAAATGTATAAGTGAAATTAGATTAGGATGAAGGACGAGAATTGTTTTTTTGATAGATAACTAAAAAAGAGTGATTAAAATTTCTTATTAATTACTTAATTGAAGAAAGTTCGTTAAAAAAATATTTTTCATCATAAAGATTTTTTAATTGTGAATATCTAGTATCCATTTTAAACTGTATCTATTCTTTTTCGTTATAAATATAATAATATCTTAACACAAAATATAGACTTCATTCGCCCATGGTGACGTCACAATATTTTGGGGGAAAGGAGGGAACCATTCCTTAGGGCATTTTCTTAGAATTTGGTTGGGTGCGGCATTGTACATTCAATACAAGAAAGAGGAGGAAAAATTCCAGATTACTCGCTGTAGCTACCTTAAGTCGTGTTTAAATTTGATTATTGTTAGACGTTTTAAAAATATAAATTCAATTTCTTTCTATCTTTAGAATTATCTACTATGTTGAATTATGTTCAGTTCACTACTTTATAAGAAAAATGTATGTAATGTGAAATTAAAAGTAAATAAAAAACTTTAAAAATTCATCTTTAAAAAAAAAAAAAAAAACTAAGTTTATCAATGTAAAAACTTCATAGAATGTAAAATTAAAAGTTTATCCTTCTCGAAAAATTCACTATTTGAAAAAAGTCTTAACAAGTTTAAGAAAATATCGTAACATATTGTATTATATTTTTCCTCTATCATTTTTCAGAAGTTACTTTAGTGCAAAATAATAACCGATGTCAAAAATTTGTCTACCTAAAACAGTTATACTTGAGATATAACTTTTTGGAATCTTCTTATCACTGTCATCGAACATATGTGTATACTTAAAAATTTTTACAAAGTGGTATTTAATTATAAATTTTCTTTAAATTTTCTTACACTCGTTAAAATACTGTAAGTATTTTTATTTAAAGTTTTATGTTATACTAGAAATCTTCCAACATTCTTAAAATAATATAAGTTTTCGAACAGAGTGATAATTAGAAATTACCATTTTTTTAGTTTTTATCGTGATCTGGAATCGAACCTGACACATCTCTAATGTCAACGATCGAATTTTTACTAATTTATACTCAACATTAGTTATTTCAAGCTATATTATCTAAGAATTATTCAACAATCTGTGCCAAATAAAGAGTTTTAACTACTTTAACAAAGTGAAATGCCCCACGTCATATGCTACATTCACTCAGTTTTTCTTTTCCAGGTATCAAGTTTGTAAATGATGAACGCTAACTTTGAAAAAATTCAGAGCTGAAAAAATATTAATATATGTTTTATTAAATACATTCATGTTCACAGATGCATACTTAAGTTTTATAAAGTGTATTTAAACATACTAAAAAAATATTTTAACCAAGTATTGTCGATTACAAACATATGTATATAAACTGAAAATGTTTTTGTGCAAAGTATTTTAAAAATTTAGATAACTTATTCTTGAATAAAAATATAAGAAACTTATTTTTACAATAATAAGATTGAAAATGTAAGATAAAATCACAAAATTACCAGCTTAAGAGGTTGTAGGTATTCGAAAAAATCACGAAGTCAACAATTTTGGTGTTAACAACACATCTTATTTTACAAAGTGCTAAGTTTTTTTGTCATTTAGTTTGAAGCTTTTCAGACATATGCTTATAAACTGAAATTTTTTATGAATGAAAAATTTTTTACGCAAAGTATTTTAGAAAAAATATCATCTCAGAAATTAATTAACTAATTTTTAGAATAAAAATATAAGAAACTTACTTTTTCTAATGGTGAGAATGAAAATGTAAGATAAAATCTCATTCATATAAATTTAAGAGACTGCAAATATTTGAAAAATTCTGAAGTATGGTATTTTAGTGTTTCACACATGTTAACAACACATCTTATTTTACAAAGTGCTAAGTTTTTTAGTCATTTAGTTTGAAGTTTTTCAGACATATGCTTATAAACTGAAATTTTTTATGAATGAAAAATTTTTTACGCAAAGTATTTTAGAAAAAAATATCATGTCAGAAATTAATTAACTAATTTTTAGAATAAAAATATAAGAAACTTACTTTTTCTAATGGCGAGAATGAAAATGTAAGATAAAATCTCATTCATATAAATTTAAGAGACTGCAAATATTTGAAAAATTCTGAAGTATGGTATTTTAGTGTTTCACACATGTTAACAACACATCTTATTTTACAAAGTGCTGAGTTTTTTAGTCATTTAGTTTGAAGTTTTTCAGACATATGCTTATAAACTGAAATTTTTTGTGAATGAAAAATTTTTTACACAAAGTATTTTAGAAAAAATATCATCTCAGAAATTAACTTACTTATTTTTAGAATAAAAATATAAGAAAGTTATTTTTACTAATGATAAGAATGAAAATGTAAGTTAAAATCTCATTCATATAAATTTAAGAGACTACAAATATTTGAAAAATCATGAAGTATGGAATTTTAATGTTTCACATATGTTACTAACGCATCTTATTTTACAAAATACTAAGTTTTTTAAAGTCATTTAGTTTGAAGTTTTTCACACAAATGTTTATAAACGAAATTTTTTGTAAATGAAAATTTTACACAAATTATTTTAATACAAATACTATCACAGAAAAATTAACTTTTTGCTTTAAATTGAAAATGTAAGCTAAAAATCGAACACTTATCAAATTTAGAAGCTGCAGATGTATGAAGAAATCATGAACTTGAAACTTATGTATTAACAACCTTCCTTCTTTGAAAATACTAAACCACGAGTTTTGACAAATCTGTAATAAACTGTTAAAAAAATCATAGATCTTAGAATATTTTTCACCCTAAAAAGTTTAACGTAGATGCGACATTCATAAAAATACAGAGTGAAAGTGTCCAAATTATCTGTTTAGATATGTTGATAAACTAGAATTTTCCACAAGATTCGAGTATTATAGCAAGGTATGAGATAATATTTGGCTAAATTTCCACTAATATTGGCGGTAGTTATAAAAATTTGGCATGAAATAAGAGAATTTGGCGTAAATTCTTAAGTAAAACTGATGAACGAAGAAAAAAATTTGAATTAGTTACTACTATCTTTTCTCGCTGTAGAGTTGTCTAAGTTCTCATACTTAGTAGTTTTTAAACATTTTTAAAGTCTTACTTTTAGAGTGATTTTTTATACTTTACTAAACTGAAGTACAAAATGGATAATACTTTATCGTCTGAGGAGACTCACGTTTCTGTTCAACACCCCCCTTCATCAAGTTTTGAAGATGAGAAGTTATCCAAGCTTTTTATTTGTCCAACATGCAATAAGTCATTTTTAAAAAAATCCTATCTTACTAGACATGTTAAGGTTCACAATGATATTAAACCTAATATTTGTTACGTGTGTGAGAAAGGATTTGTTACTTTACATCGTTTAAAAAGACATATGGAAACCCATAGAAAAATTTCCATAAGACACAAATGTGAATATTGTATTGAAAATTTCAATCGCAAGTGTGATTTATTTAAACATAAGAGATTATTTCATCAAAAAGTCTTAAATGAACATGTATGTATTACTTGTAAGGATGCTTTTAAACACAAGTATGAATTAGAAAAACACAAGAGGGTGCATTATCGTAAACCTGAGTATCTATGTGAGGAATGTTCTATAACCTTTTCAACTAAACATGCTTTTTCAAAGCATAAGCGTAAAAGTCATAAAAAGACTTTGCATACATACTGTTGCGACGAATGTACTGATACTTTTTCAAATAAATGACATTTTTTAAAACATAAAAGAAATATGCATAAAAAATCTTCAATGCAAACTAGATGTGATGAATGCAGTGAAAATTTTCAGTGTAAGTATGAGTTATTGCAACATAAGAGAAGGAATCATCTTAAAGACTTTAACATACGTAGAAATTGTAATGAACGAAGTACTAACAATGAATTACCAACAGTTAATAATGACAGTGAGAATCTGGACTTGTTAAATTTTTTGGATAATTTTCACATTGAATGTATGAATGGTGTTTTTGACTTACCTTCCAACAACTTTCAGAATGAAAATATGGACTTAGACTTAAAAAATTTTTTGAACAATTCGAATGTGGGATATACAAGTGAAAATAATATTGATGATTTATCTATCAAAGTTGAAAATAAGGACTTAATTAATTTTAACCTGATACAAACTGATTTACCTCTAGTAAACTGCGACAATGAAAATCTAGACTTGCTAAATTTTTTGAATAACTTTAATATCGAATGTATGAACGATATCCCAACAATATAGATTTGTTGTCTTGAATTATTGTGAATGAATTTCAAATAAAAAGATTTTAATGAAAATGGTTTGTTTTAATTTTTATAACAAAATCACCCTTTTTATAATATTTTCTATTAGAATACAAACTTAAGTGTCATCTTTTTAAAATAAAAACATGTAAAAAGTTTACTTGTGTATTAACGATATACTTTTTCATTACTGTAGTAGAATTGATTGAGTATAATATTTAAACACTAAGTAAAAATTATACACGATAGTAGTTTTATAAACTATAAAACTTACATCGAAGAAGAAAAAACTTGTAAAATTGTTTTACCACTCAACTGTAAAGTACTTGTGAAAATCTTAAAGGAATTTATCTTATTAACAATTTTCCTGAAAAACTAACTTATAAAAATTTCAGATATAATTATGAAGTTAGTATTTTCCTAAGTATCACGTTTGAATCTTACTTTGAATATGCATCATCAAAGTGTTTTGTACTTTAACTAAAATCACAATCTCTAATCTATAGAGTGTAAAAATAATTTTTGAGTAACAACTTTTATATATAGATACTTTCACGATTGCATTTTAATTTTTTTATTTTTAGAATACAGAAAATATTTTATAAGAATAGTGAAAGATTAATTTTAGGAGTTTGTAAAATTTCACATTTTTTTTTTTTTTTTTTTTTAAGACATTTTTGTCAAATGCTTTCCTGATGTCACATCACTTAGAAAAAATTAATTGTTTTTAGCAGAATTGCTAACACAAAGCATTAAGTTAGAAAATTTGTAGATAAAACTTAAAAGGTATGAAAAACCATATGTGATGTAATAACAGAAATATATATAGCTTCAAGTTTAGACATAGTTGAACAAGCTTGAGCAGACACTAAAACCTGTTGCTGACGTCATAACGCGTGTGATGGAAGATTATAATCATTGGATACGAGTTCCCCCTAATAGACTACGTCACGAACCCATGATGTGACAAAAACAACCATTTTGCTCACACTTCTCACCTTTGTTGGACTTATATTATTTTACTCTGCATATTAACGATAAACTGTAAAAAAAACTTTGTCGTTTTTACACTTTGTTGTAAAAAGTTTTCGTCTAAACATCAAATGATATATTTTAGACATCTTTTCAGTATAAGGAAAGTTGATACTTTTCTCATGTATAGTAAAATTATGATTAATCGAAATCCCGATATGACTTAAACCACTGTCCTATAGAAATATTTCAAACATATATGTTTAAAACACTGATGTTTTACCCCAATGAGAATAATGAGTGTGATTTAGAAGTATTTCAATCATATATGCAGCCTCATGTACATGAGAAACTTAAGTCTGAATTAAAAGAAAAGCATACCCTGAAGTGGTATATGGTTATGAAAGTATCCTTGGAACGTAAAAAACCTGATGAAGTCATGGAAGAGACACATACATATTTTAGAAGTTCCTGTATTATCGAACTTATTGAAGATACTATTGAACAACATATTAGCGAAGGATATGCAAAAATTAATATGTCCTTAGAAGAATTCATCCAAAAATTCACTATTTGGAACTAAAAATGGCTAAATACCATCCTCTAGCTGCTAGTAGCTATATTAAGCTACCTTCAAAACTTGTTTAAAAAGATTTGGGGCGTCACATATTTCTACAAATGTGACGGGTGGAGGTGGGACCCCAAATAAATAAATTTAAAAAATTTCTATATATCATTCAAAAATAAAACTTAATCTTGAAAAATAGTAGTGTGAATTTGTTTAAGTTCATGCGTAAAAACTTGTACACTTCGTGACTATGTACCTTCGTGAATTAATATGCACTAGTTTTACATAGCACTGAGTTATGTTTTACTAATTTCAAATTTATCCTTATCTGTCACGAATACATAATTTAACAAAAAGTACTTATGTTTACCCACACTTCTTGACTTATATTATTTTACTTTGTGTATTAAACTGACGACCTGTAAAAAACTTTATCGTTTTTATACACTTTAAAGTAAAAATTTTCACTCTAAACATCGAATTATCTTTTTCAAACATGAATTGATATGTATTTGTTTTAAATATCACTAAGTTACATTATACCAAAGTATATTTTCTAATATTTAAACAATTTTCATTTTACAAAAATTAACTTGTATGCATTTCTGGGTCTTTAATAAAAATCTTTTAATTTTTTTCTCTCAAAGACTTTAAACTATTGGAGATGTTTGTACTTTAAGTACAATCCAATACTATTTGCATAGCAATGTGGAACATCATATGTTAAGAAAATCTTAAATTTTGACTAAGTTGCAAATCTCAGTGAAAGTATTTTAAGATTACTTTGCTAAAATTTACTAAGTATTACAATATTTTTCAGTTAGTAAACGAAAAATTGTGTAAAATTTACTAAGTGTTTCACTAAAGAAGAGAATTCCACAAAAAAGTTTTGACAAGAAATACTGAAAAAAGTTAAATAAAAAAAGTTAAAATGCAATCGTGAAAGTATCTATATATAAAAGTTGTTACTCAAAAATTATTTTTACACTCTATAGATTAGAGATTGTGATTTTAGTTAAAGTACAAAACACTTTGATGATGCATATTCAAAGTAAGATTCAAACGTGATACTTAGGAAAATACTAACTTCATAATTGTATCTGAAATTTTTATAAGTTAGTTTTTCAGGAAAATTGTTAATAAGATAAATTCCTTTAAGATTTTCACAAGTACTTTACAGTTGAGTGGTAAAACAATTTTACAAGTTTTTTCTTCTTCGATGTAAGTTTTATAGTTTATAAAACTACTATCGTGTATAATTTTTACTTAGTGTTTAAATATTATACTCAATCAATTCTACTACAGTAATGAAAAAGTATATCGTTAATACACAAGTAAACTTTTTACATGTTTTTATTTTAAAAAGATGACACTTAAGTTTGTATTCTAATAGAAAATATTATAAAAAGGGTGATTTTGTTATAAAAATTAAAACAAACCATTTTCATTAAAATCTTTTTATTTGAAATTCATTCACAATAATTCAAGACAACAAATCTATATTGTTGGGATATCGTTCATACATTCGATATTAAAGTTATTCAAAAAATTTAGCAAGTCTAGATTTTCATTGTCGCAGTTTACTAGAGGTAAATCAGTTTGTATCAGGTTAAAATTAATTAAGTCCTTATTTTCAACTTTGATAGATAAATCATCAATATTATTTTCACTTGTATATCCCACATTCGAATTGTTCAAAAAATTTTTTAAGTCTAAGTCCATATTTTCATTCTGAAAGTTGTTGGAAGGTAAGTCAAAAACACCATTCATACATTCAATGTGAAAATTATCCAAAAAATTTAACAAGTCCAGATTCTCACTGTCATTATTAACTGTTGGTAATTCATTGTTAGTACTTCGTTCATTACAATTTCTACGTATGTTAAAGTCTTTAAGATGATTCCTTCTCTTATGTTGCAATAACTCATACTTACACTGAAAATTTTCACTGCATTCATCACATCTAGTTTGCATTGAAGATTTTTTATGCATATTTCTTTTATGTTTTAAAAAATGTCATTTATTTGAAAAAGTATCAGTACATTCGTCGCAACAGTATGTATGCAAAGTCTTTTTATGACTTTTACGCTTATGCTTTGAAAAAGCATGTTTAGTTGAAAAGGTTATAGAACATTCCTCACATAGATACTCAGGTTTACGATAATGCACCCTCTTGTGTTTTTCTAATTCATACTTGTGTTTAAAAGCATCCTTACAAGTAATACATACATGTTCATTTAAGACTTTTTGATGAAATAATCTCTTATGTTTAAATAAATCACACTTGCGATTGAAATTTTCAATACAATATTCACATTTGTGTCTTATGGAAATTTTTCTATGGGTTTCCATATGTCTTTTTAAACGATGTAAAGTAACAAATCCTTTCTCACACACGTAACAAATATTAGGTTTAATATCATTGTGAACCGTAACATGTCTAGTAAGATAGGATTTTTTTAAAAATGACTTATTGCATGTTGGACAAATAAAAAGCTTGGATAACTTCTCATCTTCAAAACTTGATGAAGGGGGGTGTTGAACAGAAACGTGAGTCTCCTCAGACGATAAAGTATTATCCATTTTGTACTTCAGTTTAGTAAAGTATAAAAAATCACTCTAAAAGTAAGACTTTAAAAATGTTTAAAAACTACTAAGTATGAGAACTTAGACAACTCTACAGCGAGAAAAGATAGTAGTAACTAATTCAAATTTTTTTCTTCGTTCATCAGTTTTACTTAAGAATTTACGCCAAATTCTCTTATTTCATGCCAAATTTTTATAACTACCGCCAATATTAGTGGAAATTTAGCCAAATATTATCTCATACCTTGCTATAATACTCGAATCTTGTGGAAAATTCTAGTTTATCAACATATCTAAACAGATAATTTGGACACTTTCACTCTGTATTTTTATGAATGTCGCATCTACGTTAAACTTTTTAGGGTGAAAAATATTCTAAGATCTATGATTTTTTTAACAGTTTATTACAGATTTGTCAAAACTCGTGGTTTAGTATTTTCAAAGAAGGAAGGTTGTTAATACATAAGTTTCAAGTTCATGATTTCTTCATACATCTGCAGCTTCTAAATTTGATAAGTGTTCGATTTTTAGCTTACATTTTCAATTTAAAGCAAAAAGTTAATTTTTCTGTGATAGTATTTGTATTAAAATAATTTGTGTAAAATTTTTCATTTACAAAAAATTTCGTTTATAAACATTTGTGTGAAAAACTTCAAACTAAATGACTTTAAAAAACTTAGTATTTTGTAAAATAAGATGCGTTAGTAACATATGTGAAACATTAAAATTCCATACTTCATGATTTTTCAAATATTTGTAGTCTCTTAAATTTATATGAATGAGATTTTAACTTACATTTTCATTCTTATCATTAGTAAAAATAACTTTCTTATATTTTAATTCTAAAAATAAGTAAGTTAATTTCTGAGATGATATTTTTTCTAAAATACTTTGTGTAAAAAATTTTTCATTCACAAAAAATTTCAGTTTATAAGCATATGTCTGAAAAACTTCAAACTAAATGACTAAAAAACTTAGCACTTTGTAAAATAAGATGTGTTGTTAACATGTGTGAAACACTAAAATACCATACTTCAGAATTTTTCAAATATTTGCAGTCTCTTAAATTTATATGAATGAGATTTTATCTTACATTTTCATTCTCACCATTAGAAAAAGTAAGTTTCTTATATTTTTATTCTAAAAATTAGTTAATTAATTTCTGAGATGATATTTTTTCTAAAATACTTTGCGTAAAAAATTTTTCATTCATAAAAAATTTCAGTTTATAAGCATATGTCTGAAAAGCTTCAAACTAAATGACAAAAAAACTTAGCACTTTGTAAAATAAGATGTGTTGTTAACACCAAAATTGTTGACTTCGTGATTTTTTCGAATACCTACAACCTCTTAAGCTGGTAATTTTGTGATTTTATCTTACATTTTCAATCTTATTATTGTAAAAATAAGTTTCTTATATTTTTATTCAAGAATAAGTTATCTAAATTTTTAAAATACTTTGCACAAAAACATTTTCAGTTTATATACATATGTTTGTAATCGACAATACTTGGTTAAAATATTTTTTTAGTATGTTTAAATACACTTTATAAAACTTAAGTATGCATCTGTGAACATGAATGTATTTAATAAAACATATATTAATATTTTTTCAGCTCTGAATTTTTTCAAAGTTAGCGTTCATCATTTACAAACTTGATACCTGGAAAAGAAAAACTGAGTGAATGTAGCATATGACGTGGGGCATTTCACTTTGTTAAAGTAGTTAAAACTCTTTATTTGGCACAGATTGTTGAATAATTCTTAGATAATATAGCTTGAAATAACTAATGTTGAGTATAAATTAGTAAAAATTCGATCGTTGACATTAGAGATGTGTCAGGTTCGATTCCAGATCACGATAAAAACTAAAAAAATGGTAATTTCTAATTATCACTCTGTTCGAAAACTTATATTATTTTAAGAATGTTGGAAGATTTCTAGTATAACATAAAACTTTAAATAAAAATACTTACAGTATTTTAACGAGTGTAAGAAAATTTAAAGAAAATTTATAATTAAATACCACTTTGTAAAAATTTTTAAGTATACACATATGTTCGATGACAGTGATAAGAAGATTCCAAAAAGTTATATCTCAAGTATAACTGTTTTAGGTAGACAAATTTTTGACATCGGTTATTATTTTGCACTAAAGTAACTTCTGAAAAATGATAGAGGAAAAATATAATACAATATGTTACGATATTTTCTTAAACTTGTTAAGACTTTTTTCAAATAGTGAATTTTTCGAGAAGGATAAACTTTTAATTTTACATTCTATGAAGTTTTTACATTGATAAACTTAGTTTTTTTTTTTTTTTTTTAAAGATGAATTTTTAAAGTTTTTTATTTACTTTTAATTTCACATTACATACATTTTTCTTATAAAGTAGTGAACTGAACATAATTCAACATAGTAGATAATTCTAAAGATAGAAAGAAATTGAATTTATATTTTTAAAACGTCTAACAATAATCAAATTTAAACACGACTTAAGGTAGCTACAGCGAGTAATCTGGAATTTTTCCTCCTCTTTCTTGTATTGAATGTACAATGCCGCACCCAACGAAATTCTAAGAAAATGCCCTAAGGAATGGTTCCCTCCTTTCCCCCAAAATATTGTGACGTCACCATGGGCGAATGAAGTCTATATTTTGTGTTAAGATATTATTATATTTATAACGAAAAAGAATAGATACAGTTTAAAATAGATACTAGATATTCACAATTAAAAAATATTTATGATGAAAAATATTTTTTTAACGAACTTTCTTCAATTAAGTAATTAATAAGAAATTTTAATCACTCTTTTTTAGTTATCTATCAAAAAAACAATTCTCGTCCTTCATCCTAATCTAATTTCACTTATACATTTGAGATTTTAAACATCTTTTAGCTTAATTTTCATGTGCATTGTCTCTTTTCGAAAAACACCTGGTGAATTTTTACAAGATCTTCAATTATTATTTTTCGTTATTATTATTCTGTAATTTATACTAATTTTACGATTGAATTTTTTTCAATCAATAGCATTCTTAGGTTAAAAAAGATCTGCATAGGCATATAATAGAAAAATCACTCACACATATGCGAAAACTACTGAAATATTTTTTTGCTGCAAGGTAGCAGGTGCGAATCTCAGTCAAAATCTATGTTTCTAAACTTTCTTTCATTCTTTATACTTAATTTTTGCTTTCATTGTCTTTTTTTTTCGGAAAATATTTGATGATTTTTTACAAGTAGATCCTTATAATTAATATTTTTCTTAATTATTATTCTCTAATTAATATCATTAAAACGATTGAATTCTTTTCGGACACTAGCATTTATAGTTTTAAAAGAACAGTGCAGACATATACTATAAAAATCACTCTCACACACGCGAAAACTACTGTCTTATGCAAATATTTTTACTGCAAGGTGCCGGGTTCGAACCCTAGTCAGATCACTCTATTTCTTGCATACTCTATCCACATCCACATCCTTAAATTCAATCGATTTCTTATTTATTTCTCAATTTTTAAATTTATTTTTTAAATTATTTTCTTAATTAACCTCCTAATTAATTTCCTAATTAATTTTCTAATGAGTCACAAACAATATCCTGCTTTTTTCATTCTACCACAAACATCACTTTAAAACCATCATCACCTTCTACAATAAACCACTCATTAAATTTTTTTTAATTAAATTTCCTCATTAATACCCTCGTCATCTTTCACGATTAAGTTAGAGGAAGTCTCAAGGTCAATACCAACCCATCTAGACCCCTCAGGGGGTGGTGCGGCACCCGCACGACTTTCCTTGCACCCTTGCACCCTCCTGGCCCAGAACTCTCATCCGTACCCTACTTGCGATCATTTGTTCGTGAGATATCGTGTACACACGGTAACAAACTAACTAACGGACTAACCAACTAACAGACACCCTACAGACGGACACCATACAAATTTTGTCATTTTCGGATTGCTCACGTCTGAAAACGTGTAAAAAAGTGAAAAAACCGAGGTCGAAAATTTTCACGATTACCTAAGTTCCTCATACCTATAGTATGATGGGGAACTAAAAAAGATTAGAAATGTATTTTCATTACTTGTAAAACTATACCTTAAAAATTTCATCCTTTTCAAATTATGAACTTACAGCAAATATATGTCGGATACGCCTCGCATCCATCCTCGGTGCATTAAGGGCCCTCTTCACTCACCGCCGCCGGAAGCTGAAGCTAATGTTATTCTATGGGAAATTTTTCTTTACAAATAACTTATTAACTAATACATATTTTTAAATTCTGTTTTCACATTCTGAAAATTCCCAGCTGTTCAATGGACGGACCTTTTTTTTTAAAAAATTATTTTTTTAATTTTTAATATTTTATTTTAAAGCTGCAAAATACGAATTTTGTATATGGGAAATTTTTTCATTTTGCAATTTCAAAATAAAATATTAAAAATTAAAAAAAATTCGTTTTTTAAAAAGGTCCGTCCATTTAACAGTTGGGAATTTTCAGAATGTGAAAACAGAATTTAAAAACAGGTATTAGTTAATAAGTTATTTGTAAAGAAAATTTTCCCATAGAATAACTTTGGCTCGGGCTTCCGGCGACGGTAAGTGAAGATGGCTGTTAACGTGACACTGTCTTTCTTTCGGGATTGTTTTCATCTTCATCTTGATCGCTGTCTCTCTCCACTTCATAAAACATTTTCATCAGGTGTTGCCATGCGGTTGGTATAATGCTATGCTCGCGGTCATTAGTAGATAGATTGTTAGTGATTATTTCTATTGCTTCTCGTTTGAGAGCATACTGATAGCTCGTCTGCTCTAACAGAACCTGACTGAAAGAGGAAATTAAATTTATCAAAGAAATCGCGAGAAAATCCAACTATAGTAAAAATCTTGTGGATAAAATATATAAAAAACGATTAAAAACTTTGAATTCCATTGAATTCCATTAACAACGCTCAAAAATCTAAGCCAACCTTTACCACCTCTGTACCCATCTGTCATAGTGCCGCCTTAATAATGAAAAATGAAGCTAAAAAACTTAATATTAACATCCCTATTAAACCAAACAAAAACGTATTTCAACGTTTACGTAATGAAAAAGAAACAATCAACCCTCAATTTACTTCAGGTGTCCGTAAAATTAACTTTAAACACTAAAATAATGAAAGAGCCTGCTACATAGGCATGGAAAAACGTTATATTAATGAATGCGAAAAAGAACACCTCTCCGATCTAAAATATAACAGATTCTCTACTGCTCTTTCTACCACCCATAAAACTAACCCCATTAATCTTAATACAATAAATACTCAAAAAATTGCCCCCAATAATAACCACCATTATGCTCTCAAACGAGAAGCAATAGAAATAATCACTAACAATCTATTTATTAATGACCGCGAGCATAGCATTATACCAACCGCATGGCAACACCTGATGAAAAAGTTTTATGAAGTGAAGAGAGTCAGCGATCGAGATGAAGATTAAAACAATCCAGAAGGAAGGACAAGTTCATGTTAATGCACCGAGGATGGATGCGAGGTGCATCCGAAATATATTTTCTGTCTGTAAGTGCATAGTTTGAAAAGGATGAAATTTTTAAGGTATAGTTTTATAAGTAATGTAAATTGAGTCCTGTTGAATAATTTAATATGTAAATGTATTTTCCTTTACATTAATTACCCTTTCTAACAGTTTTTAAATTTGAATATGAATAAATCACATTTAAATAACTTTCTACTGCAAAATTCATAAAAAATTGACATATTTTGTTAATAGGCTCAAATAATGTTTTGTATAGAATAAGGTATAGTTAACCTACAGATTTACAGGGTAGCATTTAAATTTCAGATACATTAAGGGCTGCAATTAAAAATCTAAGGGCTGGTTTTTCTTTTGCGCCAAGTATTTTAACACTCTCTGATGATGTTTTAGAGTGATTATAAATTCGATCAGTGTATCTGTCTTTCAGTTCTTTTTGTCTGTCCGTTGTGTGATGACGTAGGCAAAGAACACTGAAGGCTCTACGATTCAACAAGCACGAACAGCTGGAAAGTGTTAATAATCAGTGTGCAACGCATGTTTTTTTTTTCTTTAGGAGAGTCGCAAAGACTTCATTGAGAGTTTTTATAACCATGAAAACACAGTTATCAGCATTGTTCTACCGCAAATAAAAAGTAAAAATAGATACATATATAAAGGGGGAAAAAAACACTGTATAATGACGTGTATCCGCAAAAGGACACCACAAAAAATTAAATAAATAAATAAATAAAATTCATGGTTTAAAGAGATTTCCAACGAGATATATAGTGATAAATGGTAACCCTTGAGAAGGTCCAAGATGAGTCATGTGACATGCTCTCCTTGCACCTGCGTATTCGGTGGTTCCCTTGGTAACAGCTTATTTTCAGTAAATTTCTATGGCAACGGTTTGGAGATTGCTCTTCGCATATACGTCATAACCGCCAATGTTTTTGTTTGCTTACGTAGTTTAATATTCTTTTGTTCTAAACCATTTTGATTTTGATTTTACTTCTTTTTTATTTCGTGTAGTTGAACTTTAACCGACAAAATGCTTAAAAATAGTTGAAAAATTATTATTTGTTGTTAAATTTAGCTCTTTAAAAGTTTAAATTTTGTTTTATAAACACTTTTAAAGTTTGTTGAGAAACGATGAAAAGAAAAGTATTTTATTATTTATTAAAATGTGAAATATGTGTAAAGTTATTTTAAAAGCAATTTATTTCGGTCATAGGACTGTCATGTTACCTAATAATAATAATGACAATTTGTCGAACTGATATTTTAAATGCCAAAATAGCGATAAAGGGCCAAACACAGCAACCTATTGGAGCATGTCACGTGATTCATCTTGAACCACTTACAGCTAATCCTTCATCTATTGAATCAGCACTCTAATATATATATATATCTCGTTCGAGATTTCCCGTAACATTTCATTTTTGAAATCGTGTCACTATACAAATAAACGTGCTTAGAAAAAAAAAAAAAATCCATAACATATTAAAGCATCAACACATATAAAGACACATAAACCTTAAGAAAAGAGAAAAATTTTTTTATTTATGAGTAGATCAATCGTACACAACAGTCAAACATGACTTGCGAAACAGTATTTGTTGAGTGTATTACAATACAAACCAGTTCATGCTTATCGCAACAACTCTGTGTATTTTCTCTTAAAAATCTTGCTTTCGTGGTCGAATCAGCTTCGAAGCAAAAAGATGCGTTGTCATACATCACCATCCTCGTTGGCCGACCCTTCCAAAGGATTCTCTTCGGACAGTGAGTCGTCCAAAATCCACTCTGGTGCTCTTCAAAAGCGTTACTTGTTCTTCAGGATCTCTTCATTGACAATTCCAGACACTCTAAATCTCGAACTAATCCTCTTCCTATCCCAGGTAACATATTGGCTGACATTTTAAACGTCGTCTATGGCATGCATTGAATTTACAACATCTACAATAGGGATAGACGGGATTCAAACTGAGTAAGGACAAGCTTTTCAGAGGGGGATAAAAGATATGATTAGTTAAGCCTTTTTCAAAGAAACTTAATACTTCACTTTTTTAACCATCTGGCTTACATTGTTCCATGTTATAAAACTGATATTTGAATGACTTTGAGCAATCTTTTGATATTTGTGTAAACAAGGTCATTTTTAGGTCTTCGATAGAAATCTCTCAGCACTCATAAGGACAATATAAATTTTTTGAACACCTGGAGTCACTTACCGACATCCACTGTATCTAGCGTCGGAGATGTCTCAGTGTCAAACGAAATGAACGCGTCTTGCTTATAAAATTTATTCATGTGTTTACATCCGTCGGGCGCCGTATAAAGTATGTATCTGCGATAAAATTGTAAAAGTTTACATCTGCCGAATAGAAAACTTTGTTTATCGATTATGTTATCTAAGAATGACAAAAATTATATTTACAGATCATAGAAAACATTGATTAATATTACTAAATTTCAGAAAAAAAAAAATCCCCCTCTCTCCCTGTATGTGTGAGAATGCGTGTTTTTGTATATGTGTAACAGGTAGAGAGAAGGGGGAAAAGAAAGAAAACATCAATTATTTCATAAGAAGTAATCTTATGGGATCATGAGCCGGAAGAAAACACAAGCAGCAGCACCACTCCTCGCCAAAGGACGCCAGAGAGGGAGAACAGGAACCTGAAACATTCTTCGAAGCCATCAACAACATCGTCGTACGCCTGAAAAAGTCTGAACTATTCCAAATGAGTCTATTTCAAGGAACGATCTATATATAGTTATCGACTACTATTTAATTTAATATAATTGCTATTGATATTGTTACTTTAAATGCTAGTTTTATTGCATTAGGATTTTGAAGAAAAACTTGCTGAAACAGTTTCTACAAAAGTTTTAATATCATTAAACGTTAAAATAAATAAATAAAAATAAATAAAAATAAATAAAAATAAAAAAACATGAAAATCTGACACTGACAGATTTTAATTTAGTGCCAGAGGCCTACTGCTAAACTTGTTAATATCGACAAATTCTTCTTTAGTTAATTCGTGACGATCTAAATTCCATGATAAAGCTTTCATTAAATCAAACCAATGTGTTTCAGCTGCAGATACTGTAACAAATAACGTTGGAAGTCCAAACTGTCTTATAGCCGCAAAACAACGTTTTTTCTCTTTTTCCCAATGAGGGGGAGGTGTGCCTTGGGGGGGACTCATGTCAAAGGTGTGCCTTGGGGGGGACTCATGTCAAAGTTGTACCTTGGGGGGGACTCATGTCAAAGTTGGGCCTTGGGGGGGACTCATGTCAAAGGTATACCTTGGGGGGGACTCATGTCAAAGTTGGGGGGGGGACTCATGTCAAAGGTGTACCTTGGGGGGGGGACTCACGTCAAAGTTGGGCCTTGGGGGGACTCATGTCAAAGTTGGGCCTGGGGGGGGACTCATGTCAAAGTTGGGCCTGGGGGGGGGACTCATGTCAAAGTTGGGCCTTGGGGGGACTTCATTCAATAAATCCCCATTCAATAAACCGACTGAAATAGGCCCTTAGCACTATTAAGAGTGACGTATAAAAATTCAACAACGCTGTACCGACTGAAATAGGCCTCTAGCACTAATAAAATGAAAAGCGAGAGACAGACATTCAGAAATATATTTTAAGAACTGGGAAAAGAGGGTGTTCACATCATATCAGCCGATATTTTTGTGCTACCTAAGACACTATTGTTGTATGTAATTTTAACAATAGAGAAGGTTAAATTCATTCTGTATTTATTTTTATAATTGCCAGTCTCCTCCGTCCCCATCAACAACTGGCCCGTTGCCTCTCCAACATTTAACTCTCATTAGAGAGAGAAAAATCGAAAAATCGGCATACGTACTATTACAGTACTATTTCGCTTACAACAGGAAAAAAAAAACTCCCTCTCTCCCTGCGTGTGTGTAAGTGCATGTTTATGTATATGTGTGTGAGTGCATGTGTGTAACAGAGAGAGAGAAAAGAAAAATCAATTATTGAGTGGGGATAAGTAATTTTACGGGATCAAGAGCCAGAAGACAAAACAAGCAGCAGCAGTACCAGCACCACTCCTCACCACAGGACGCCAGACAGAGAGAAAAGGAACCTGAAATATTCTTCGAAGCCAACAGCAACATCCTCATACACCTGAAAAAGTCTAAACTATTGCAAATGAGAGTGTTTCAAACTATTGACTACTATTTAGATTAACTACTGATATACTATTGCAGTTTATTACTATTTTATTATTATTACTATTTTATAATTGCCAGTCTCCTCCGTCCCCATCAACAGCTGGCCCATTTCCTCTCCAACATTTAACTCTCTTTAGAGAGTGAAAAATCGAAACCTCAACATACTATTCCGCTTACAATAGGAAAAAAAAAAAAAACTCCCTCTTTCCCTGCGTGTGTGTGAGTGCATGTTTATGTATATGTGTGTGAGTGCATGTGTGTTGCAAAGACAGAGGAAAGAAAAATAAATTATTGAGTGGGGATAAGTAATTTTACGGGATCAAGAGCCAGAAGACAGAACTAGCAGCGGCAGCACCACTCCTCACCAAAGGACGCCAGACAGAGAGAAAAGGAACCTGAAACATTCATACACCTGAAAAAGTCTAAACTATTGCAAATGAGTCTATTTCAAACTATTGACTACTATTGAGTTTAACTATTGATACACTATTGCAGTTTATTACTATTTTACTATTACTATTATTATCACTATTGATGCTATTTTTATTGCATTAGAATTTTGATTAAAAAATGCCGAAAAAGTTTCTATAAATGTCATAAAAGTATTAACTCTATCAAAATTTTGAATTATATACAGAAAGGCCGGAATAGACATTTTTATTTTAATCAAAATGCAACGAAGTTTCGATAACCTAAACAGCGCCCAAGATCTGCAAAGCCATACTCTCTGATTTAGTCTGCCAGAAAAATAAATATGAATACTAATACACCATTCATCCTTTTGATTGAAAACAAATGCAGCATTGACTTTCATATTTTAATAAATTTTGTTTGATTAGATCAGATATGCACGTTTTTCGAAACAAGAAAACTTTTTGAAAAGAAGTCGAACTAAAAAGAAACTTTATGAGCTGCGCAAAGAGTAACTAGGTACTAAACACGAGTTGTCCCTAAAAAGGAAGTTTTACTTTGTACACGATTATTGTTTAATAATGATATTACATCAGAACAGTAAATAAACGGTGCTAACATTCTGTATTAATGTAATGAATGCGCATTTTTGAAACAATTGCGTCAGTTTACTTTCTGTAAAACTTCGTTGCATTGAGATATATTCAACTTAATGACTACACTTAAAACTAAACTTAAAACTAAACTTAAAAACTACACTTAAAAACTACTCTTAAAAACTACACTTAAAAACTACAGATTTAAAGAAAAATAAAGTAATCAGGATGCCATCCACCTGAAGCTGTCTCGTATCCAACCACCTAGACCTCTTTATATGAATTTCTCCCTTCCCTTTCAAATTAAAAGACAGGTTTTTAGCTACCTAATTTCGTTACCTAAATTGTTATCACTAACTTCTCTAACGGCCTCTACACTTGTACCTCGCAAACAAAAGCACAAAAAATAAATAAATAAAAATAAAGTGTTTTTTCAACTTTCTATAAAATAGATTAATTTTATTTAATATTTATATCACAATTCTATTTTTATGAATAAACAAAAATTATCCATATTTCAAATTTTACCCATATTCCCTCCCCCTTTCCTACCAAACTCCTTTCTCGATTTAACTACCACAACTCCCATCCTTTTGTCTGTTTCATCAAACTTTTCTTACTTTAATTTTATCTAGCCTACCCAATATTTCCGAAAAGTTAAATTTTTTTCACCTGAAATCCCCTCTAAAACCGCGCCTCCCCGAAGGCGAACTGCATGGACTCCAATGGTCCGAAATACTGTTCTCCTTCGATCCTGACCATCGCGAAATTCCCACAAACTGCAAAATCGTCGGTGCAGTCCTGCAGAATGACGATTGCTTCCTGCAAACTTACCTCACAGCCCACCTGGGAACCCGACTCAACACTAACGGGGGACCCCACCTGACAACCCCCATTCCCAGAAGGGAGCCTAGGGCGTACACTGGGACCGTCCCAATGTACAACGCGTGCCCCTGAAGGAATCCATTCCTCGGACAATACCCTACGGACCATTTGGAAATGGTCCCGTATCTGCTCCCTCGATACCAATTGACGCGGCCCAGATCCTCCCTCTCCCTCCTGCCCTGAAGGACCTACACTTCCCTCCACAACTGATCCCTCCCTCATTTCCAATACACACGAACCACGAGCTCCCTCTCCCTCCTCAACAGAAACACCCGAACTTCCCTCCACCCGCTCAACTAACCCCTGGCGCGAACCCTGCCTACGCCTGCGCCTACAGCACCCGAACCCAAAACAACCGCATCTCCGCTCCCCATCCCCAGCTTCCGGTAAAGGCACCCTGTTACCTGCAATTCTTCTGAGAAACGCTGAGCTATAGAAAGAAAGAGAAAGGAAAATTGTAAATCAAAATTACATTCAAGCAGTAAAGTAAAATTATGCATCATTATAAAGATGAAAAAATTACAGTTTTAGATTTAATCCAATGCATGCAGTCCCATCAGAAACTTGCTCCCATTAGAATTTTTGAGAGAATGTATAGCTAAATATGTTTGATTCTAATTCATATTATTTTGAATATATATATATATATATATATATAAAATCACACTAATCAAAACATTTGCGCAGTTCTTTTCTAATTGGAACTGCAAAAGTTTGATCGCTAATTTTTATCATTAACTTGCTTTTCTATAAACCGTATATGACTAAGATAAAGAATTGACAAATATTTATTAACAAAACAGTATTAGGTGCCCATCATTTAAGAAGGAATTGTTGCTAGCGCTTCAATAACTTTCATGCCGACTCTATGCCAAAGTCAAGCTGTACTTTGAAAGTTTGAACTCTTGGAATATCCAGAGAAGAATGTTATACGCCTTCGAGATCAAGAGAAATGCTAAAACTGAGTGTGTGTGCAACTGTCAGACAAAAATATAGATGCATGTAGGCGACGACTGAAAATAGCAAAATGGTTAAAAAAAAACTTCCATGTGAATTTCCAACGGTTTACATCCAACCGTTTTTAATTTACAAGAGATGCATAAATCGCAAAAGGGGGAAAAAAAAAGTAAAAATTACAGGATTTGGCCATACAATTTTACGGAAAATGATCGTTTTTCTAGCTAAATGGTCAAAGCTGGTAAACTTATATCACGAAAGTATAATTTTATAATACTGGCAATTTTTTTACGTTCAAAAACCGTTAATCTATTTAATTTTCTCAAATATGCCATTAAACTGTGTTTTTAGGGTCAAATCCCTTCAAATGTTAAGTGTTAGCTTTTCAATGACGTCATATAAAAAAAATCACTTCGTATTTGAAACTGAAAATATAACTGTAGATTTATTAATTGAGAGAGCTTATTTATAGATTCATACAAATAGAGATTGATATAATAAGAGCTATTGTTTTCATAAATCAATGTTGTGTGTCTGCCACAACGTAAAATTTCGGGGGAGTATACCATTTATGGTCCAAATGCTTTTTTTACGGTGCTTTGCCTGGAGTTCATTGTTATCTGACTTCAATTTTTCTGACTGTGTACACACACACATACGTATACACAAACGTCACGAAAAATCGAGTAATATCGTAGATACCTCTAAAGTGGAGCTGGAGTCGGGATTGAAATTGGTGATGTACAATGAGACAGTCACAAATATTGAAACATTTTACAACTATTCGATTTTGATCTATGCCAGATACAAAATCCGTTTCGCAAATATTCCACTTTGTATAAGGAAGTAAAAAATCAGCGTTGAAAATTGTACTCCAAACATTACCTTCTTTATTAAGTGGGTGTGAAAAATTTTTCTTAAGCAATTTTCGTCGTCACATTGAAATTTAGGTAAACATTTTCATAAACTACATCCAGTAGAGAAGAATGCATTTGATTCATTTTGGTGGCTCTATATTGTCTGTACTAAGGCTCCTATATATACGAGCTGGTGCATCAGGCATTTTGTTGCCTTACGGTTGCCACATGTACCCAGCGCGTTTCTCTGATAAACAAACGACATTTTTTTTTTTTAATCGTCTTACGTTACTTTAGAGTAACTTGTTTTATTATATTTCATAATTTTAGCTAAGTAAACTATGATATGGAAGTTTGTTTAGCGATAAACTGCTATAATCATTCAAGAAGTGAATAGAAAGTGTTCACAGACCTTCTATTACCGTGCATTTGAGTCTTAGCGACATTTTGTAAAAGAACACAGAAACCGCCCTAACAAAACATCTTACCCCAGTACATCCATAGGATATCCTCAGAATAAAATAACATCCTGAGAATGTACTTTGAAAAAAACGTGGTTTTAGGAATATAATTGTTGCTTATTGCTCTTCTCTTGAGCGGATTAGCTTCAGATCAAGATTTCTTAAAATCATTAGGGAAGCGATAAGGACGCCAAGCGGGAATGCTGTCCTATTTGGAGGCAAAAAAATGGCGGTGATGCGCCGGCCTATTATTTTATTTAGGAGCTCTAGCCTGTACATTATATGCGCAACACACAGTGTACTTGATTCAGCACATTAAGTCAAACAGATAATACAACTTGAAATGCACTTGCGGCATTTACCAAATCTAGACCTAATGTATTTTGATTCTTTTGTGTAATTCTGTAAGCGAATGGTGAATGATTTTCATAACATATTCTGTGCAAAACCTGGCTCTGTGCAAATGTAAACATGTGCAATATAAAGATATTAAACTGGCCATGCCAGAATCTTTGCCCACAGACGTAATATATTTGAATACACTTTTGTATGTCCATGTACAGTAATTATTTGTCTGATTTCAATAAGAAGTTTCATGCAGCATGCCCGTATGATACTGGTTCAGAATACAGAGTTTTTACTTCTTGCGATTACTTGTTCTTGAGTTACGCTCAAAGCCTGATCATGCCAACAATGGGCCTAGAGACAAAAGATAATTCGGACCCAATACCTATTATTTTCCCCATAACCCTTTTGAAAAAGAAAAACTTTCAATTTCCCCAAAAATGCATGTTATTTTTGTTAAAACTTTCAAAAATAAATTTTCATAAAGTGTTAATTCTAAGAGCATTTTTGTACACAGTGAAAATTTTTTTAACACGTTGAGCGCCATGTCATCCATTCTAGATTCTAGACATTTTGTCATATTTCTCTAAGTACTGAAGGAATCCTCTTGAAACTTTAGGAGTGTGCAGAACATGTTATACTTCAAACATTTCAGTGAAAGTTTTACCCCGAGAGTAAAAGCAGTACTAATAAAAAATTTAAACGTCGAGCGCCCTGTCAGCCATCGGTGGCCGGCAGTGTCAAATAGGATATAAAGCCGCGTCAACCATCGGTGGCGGATATAAAACTAAGAATATTACATTTAATGATTGAAAATCTATTAAAAATTTGCTTAATTTTTATTTATTACAGGGGGAATCATTATGGAATTTTAATGGATTTTAAGAATTTGGGTGGCTCTCAACGTGTTAACTGCAAACGAAATTTTGTACCTTTCCTCCACCCTCATGTCAAGGGCCTCTGGGGCACGGCCCAGTCGGCTCGTGGTCAAGGGCTACTTTGTTATGCCCATAACTGTGCCGCAGATGTACACACACGCACGCAGAATAATCGCAAAAAGTAGGATTTTCGGATTCAGTGGACTCGAGAGTGTTCAAATAGAGCAAAAACCGGGCTTCGGTAATTTGTTTACAAAAATATTACATGGTTGAAAATAATAAAAAAAAAGCTGACATAATTTTTTTTTTTTTCATTCTCTCCCTTTATAAAAAGAAACTAGTATGTCGTGGCCACCACAAGACTTTCTTCTATATTTTCCTATACAAATTTATTCAGTAACAATATAGTTAAAAAAAAAAATACGAGGTTTTTTTTTTTGTTAAAAGTAAAAAAAATCGATAACATTGTTTTAAATTATCACAGATTTATAGTTCAACCATTCGTTTTAATGGTATTGACGGGACCTTTCGAAAGATACCCATCTTAAAAAATTACCACCCCGGGGGAAGAGGGGGAGGGGGTACTTCCCCCCCAGGGGGGAAAGCGATGTCCCCACATGCACAAAATTTTTTTGCTAGTTAACTACTACTATTATCAATAATTCAAATTAATTTTACAGTCACAAGTTGAAAATAACTCTCATTATGTACATTTATACGAAATTCTGTCCTATACTGCCATGTTAAAAATTTTGAAAAAATGCGATCGCAGCGCCACCTGTTGAGCGATGGATCCCCAAATCTAATCAGCACCAGTTTATGTCAGGGTGCAACTCAATACCAAGTTTAGTTAAATTTCATTCATAGGTTCGTGAGATACAGCGTCCACAGGAAAAGTAATGCAGACAGAGAGACATTTTCTAACTAGAATGTTGTGACCACCACGAGACTTTCTTCTATATTTTCCTATACAAATTCACTCACTAACAATATTAAAAAAAAAAAAAAAAAAAATATCAAAGTTTTTTTTTTTTTTTTTTTTTTTTTTTTCAGTTTTATTTTAATTACTTAAAAAAAGGAGGAATCGATTTGATATCTGTCGTCCTTGGCGAAAAATAAATAAAGTTATCTCGCGAACATATTTAATTTCTTTCAAAAATCATGACTATTTTAATAACGTACTTTGAGAGATCAATCAATATTGTGCAACAATATTTCATACAATATATATAATATGAAAATAAACTGTCAGATGCTCATCTGACGTGCATATTTTTCGTATTGCGTTTTAATGACCAAATACCAAGTCTCCAAGGACGACAGATATCAAATCTAATCCACACACGCAAAAAAAAAAAGTTTGCAAGTTTTTTTTTTCTTCCCCATAAAGAAAGGGTCTAGTCAAGAATAAGGGACAACCTTGGTGCAATTTCAAATTTGAACGATGCCAACAGGATGTCGTATAGTTTTCCTTGTATACAGTTTGGCGAGAATCCCCCATGGAACAACTATACTATTTCCCCTCAGCTAGATTTGGCGATTTTTCGTTGGCGATTATGGCTAAAACATAAATCTAAACATCATAAATCATAAGCATAAATGATAAAATCGTAAGCTAAATTATAAATCACAAATCATAAAATCATAAATCCAAAATAAATCGCATGCAGGCTGCCATATTATATCGCAAACAATCCAGAACGACATCGTTATCGTTCAAATCGGCGCCAAAGAAAAATCGCCAAATTGAGCTGAGGGGAAATACTATAGTTGTACCATTATTTATTTATTTTCGGCAATTCTTTTTCTTTTAAATAATTTTAAAGTTAAAATGGGGATTTTACTTCATATTTTTGAATCAATAATCCGATTTGGGAGTAATCAAGAATGAGCGACAGCTTTGGCACAATTTCAAATTTCTACGAGGGCAAAGGACTTGTTTTCCTCCAGAAATAAGTTCCACCCACTGAACAAGATGGCTCCATTTTCGTGAAAGAAACAAATGAGTCAAATTAAAATATCCCTAAAAAATGGGTATGAAGTCTACTCTACAGTGCAAAAGTAATCTACCAAAAGCATCCGGAAAACTAATCCAAAATTGGCGAGAAAAAGATCATTATGTTTGTATGGCTTGTCGATGGCACTTATCGCCCATTTGGCGGCCGTCGTTCATTCTTAAGTAGACCCTAAAAGGTATTTGTAGTCTTAAGTATTTTAAATTAGTGAATTGAATTAGGATATTTTAAGAAAAATTTAATGCTATTACCATGAGCAACAACAAAGAAAAAAAAAGTTTTAATTTCACTATATGTGGATTTTTTCATATTCAGTAACATAAAAAATAGCAAATTAAATATAATTCCTAAGAAAGTTTCTGCCCCATTTAAGAATAATCTCAAATGACATTTTAGTGCTAGAAAATTTAAAATAATTTGTTAAAAAAGCACAGTCTGGCATTTTCCCACATAACGACTTTAACGTCCGCCATATTGAAATTAGGCTTAACGATTTTTATAACACAAAACCATCTTTAGCATACAATTTTATATTTAAGCGTAAACGTCAACAAATTCTTTAAAATTTCAGCCGTAATAAATAGTAGAAAAAGTTTATTTAATTTTGTATGAAAAGACTTATTCAAAATAGATATACAATGTTTTACATTAAAATAGGCCCTTGAACACTCATTGTCTATTTCGTTTGTTTTAATTTAAATTAAATAAAGTAATGGAAAATAATATGATAATTCACTTACATGCGACGTAAGAAACACATTTTCTGTATAACTCTTTATTATATTACGAAATACACTGAAACAAATTGTGAGCTACAAGTTTTCCAACGAAAAAATTAGAATAGAAAAGAGAGCAGCAGTAAAAGTACATATTCCTGGAATATCAATTTAAAATACGTATCATTGGGTTAGTGCAACAAGTGAACAATGAGTTAGTGCCAATACGCAAGCGAAGTGATGACGTCACTGGCGGTCCATGGATGCAAGAAAAAGATTTCCTATGTTGATCGTCCACTTAATTTTTTGCAAAAAAATTAATAAAAATCGAGGGAAATTATTTCCCGATGTTAATCCCCATATTTGGGTATCCGCGTTTGTAATGATCGATAGACGGCGCTTTGTGAACACTGCAGTTGTTAGTAAACATAGCCACGTGTGTTCCA
Source organism: Salticus scenicus (assembly GCA_963930645.1). NCBI lineage: Eukaryota > Metazoa > Arthropoda > Arachnida > Araneae > Salticidae > Salticus > Salticus scenicus. Next base: position 401,554,888 of record OZ005649.1, on the reverse strand, counting down.
TTAGTGTTCCTTTGTTATTCTACTTAATATTCGTACTATAATTTCTCCGCCATTACATTATGGAAAATTGATTGCTTTTGGAAAAAATACTTCAGTTTATTCAAAGTTCGATCGGAAGTAGATTTTTAACTGAAGTTGAACAAATATTAATTTCAAATCATCTGATTAATTCTTTACTTCCATTAGCCGAAGCAACTGAAATTTTAAATTTGTCATTTGGAAATAAATGGAAGCTCAATTCTGGATTTCTTGATCCTTTGGAGTTACACTGTGGCACACAAAAGTATGTGTTATCTTTTTTACCGTATTTATTCATTTTTATTCAATAAATATATGTGAAACTAAATATCGGCAAGCAATGGCGGCTGTATGGAATTCGAATTAAACCATGTTTATTGTAATTTCACCTTAGCCCACCAGAGGGCGAGCATTTCATTACAATCGCGGATAGATATATATTAGTTATCGTGTGCATGCGTTAGATTGAGTTGTTTTGCTGTAAATTTGATGAAATGTGAATTTTAAATTTCAAAACTCTAGAAAAAAAAAAAAAAAGGCAAACTTATATATTTAATTGAAAACATAAACATTTCATTTCAAAGTATGACATTTACACTATAAATATCCAACTAATATACAAGGAAAATGATAAATATTCTATCATAATTTGAAGTCAAATTTGTTTTCGTATGTCTTAATAGTGTCTCATATGTTGCAGCGGAATAGATTTCATATCTGTCATCCTTGGCGGAATAAAAAAAAAAATATATATATATATCGCCAAATTATCTGGCGAACATATTTAATTCCTTTCAAAAATCATGGTTATTAACACGCTTTTATTAGCTTCACCTGTATGTATGTTTGTAACCGCTCTGGGAGCAAACAAAAAATCTATATTGTAAAAAAAGACTTTCCCTACGTGAATGCTGTGGCTGTGCGTAAAGCTCCGGGCTACGAACCTAAAGGTCTAACTTTCGAGCCCAGTCAGGGGAGATTTTTTTTAAAATCGTTTTTGTTTAATTCTAAATTATTTTATTAAAAATTTAAAAGTATGTAAATATTGTGGTGTTTCCCTCACACGATTTTCTCTTACACTTCACTTTAATACTACAAAGATAGATATTTTGTACTTTTTAGTTCACATTTCAATAAAAGCGTGTTTTTAATTTTTTAAAAGTACAATTTTATTTTAACAACTTATATTAAGAGAGTAATGAATAATATGAAACAATATTTTGTACAATACATATTACGAAAATATACATCTGGCATGCATATTTTCGTATTAAGTTTCTGATCGCCCAATACAAAAAACGCCAAGGATGACAGAGTTTTGAAATTTAAAATTAAAATTTTGTCAATTTGACAGCAAAATAACTCAATCAACATGCATACGATAACTAATACATATCTATCCGCGATTGTAATGAAATGCTCGCCCTCTGGTGGGCTAAGGTGAAATTACAATTAACAGGAATAGCTTTCGGCTTTCGTCGAGACGCCATTGCTCGCTGTATATTCGATGTTTAGTTTCACATATATTTATTTAAACAAATGAACAAATCCGGTTAAAAAGATAACACATACTGTTGTATGCCACAGTGAAACTCCAAAGAATCAAGAAATCTTAAGCTTCCATTTATTTCCAAATGACCAATTTAAAATTTCAGTTGCTTCGGCTAATGGAAGTAAAGAATTCATCAGATGATTTGAAACTAATATTGGTTCAGCTTCAGTTAAACATCTACTTCTGATCGAACTTTGAAAAAACTGAAATATTTTTTCCAAAACCAACCATTTTCCATGATGTAATGGCGGAGACATTATAGCACGAATATTAAATAGTAACACAAATAGAACAATAGTAAATGCAAGTGGCTATTATATGTACTAACAACAAAAGTTGGAAAAGCGTCATCTAACGATCATACCCAAATACGGGGATTAAAATCGCGAAATAATTTTCCTCGATTTTTAATAATTTGTTGCAAAAAATACAATGGCGATTAATATAGGAAAACTTTTTTTTTTTCTTTTCTTCATCCACGGACGGTCAGTGACGTCACACTTTGCTTGCGTATAGGCTCTCTTATGCCTAAAAACGATTTTTGTGTACGAAGCTGACGTCATATTATGTAAGATAAAGCATTCCTGGTATGTAAAATACTCTTCGTACAGTCAACCTAGGTAGATTTGTGCTCTTTGAAAAAAAAAAAAAAACTTAAAACGGTCATACACAGATAGATAAAGCTGATATATAGAGTTTATCAAAAATTGGTACGCTTATTAATAAGGTATTTTTCAGTATAATCGGATAATTGATTCAAAAAATACTAAGTAAAAACCCCATTTTAACTTTAAAATTATTTAAAAGAAAAGAAAAAAAAAATTGATACCAAAAATAAATAAATACATAAGTGAATATACGAACGTGTGTATATATATGTATATATATTTAAATAATTAAAATAAAATCGAGAAAAATTGTGCTAAAGGAAGATCAGCTTCAGTACAGTAGCTTTTTGCGAAATTTGTAATTTGGCACCGTATCAGCTCGAACGTTTCTACCCAAGGTCTCTACTTACGCAATTGCGATAGTCATTTTAATTCATGTCTGAAAGGACAACAAAAATTTAAAATTCGTTACTGGGGCCACCCTGAGCTAAAAGTATACAAAAGAAATTTCAAGAAATGAATCTAGTAACCGATGCTAGAGAATGAAACACTGCATGCTTTAATATGGAAGAATAGATGAAATAAGTCCTGTCGTACTAAATTAAATTCATCAGAATTTCTCTCTAAATTTAACCCTTTTGTTACAAAGCATGTAAAGTCCCGATAATTCAATACTTGTTTCAGCGACCTCCAAAATACTTTTCGTAGGAGCTTGTACTCGGCTAACGAGAAAAACGAGCGGCTACGAGTGTTTCTCGTTAGCCGTGGAGCTTGTAACTATGCGCGGACCAGCAAAACCTGCTTGTATACACTCCCCTCACTAGAAAAGTGACAGTGATGCTCCACTGTAGCAAGAAACAGAAGCTGATTGCCAACTAACCTCTCATACCAATTAACCATCATCTTTCCTACTGATAAACCGCAAAAGGAAGATCCCTGGCTTCATCTGCGCATGGGTGAAAAGGACTGGTCCATTTATAAAATAGGAATGTCCGTAGTATCAATGATTCTCCACGTAGCAGACGAAACAAGGGTAATAGAAAAAATTTCCCTCTCTCTTCCTTTGCTGTCTTCTCTACGGCGTGTTAGAATCGTCCTGGCACTTTGCCAACCGGGGATCAATCTAACGCAGCCGGAGAGTACTTATTGCATATTTTTTAAATGTCCCCAAAGTGCAAAATGAAAACCGCTACTGGCGATAATAGTCTTATTTATAAATTGATCCGAAGATGTTTTTCTGCAGGTAACGTAGGCTAAGTGCTCCAATGATTGACACTTTTAGAGCAATTTCTAACGTTTTTAATGTATTAGTCATCAAAAACTATTTTTGGAAGTCTTAAGTTAATATATATGGCATGAAAGACTCTCAAAACCACATATATATTTAAATATATACATTTGTTAATAATAATAATTATTATTATTATGGATTTTTATTTTACAACCACTCAATGTTCCGGTAATTGACCCTGCCAGTTTTTCATTTTACCACTTTTTAACACCCTATGCTCCAGTGTTTGACACTGCTAGTTTTTCATTTTATCAGTTATTGGCACTCTATGCTCCAGTGTTTGACATACAATGTTTAAATTCCTATACGTGAAACATGTGCTTTTATTTTTCTACTTATTTGTTAATTATTTCGGGGAAAATGTCAATTACTGGGGCATGTCAATCACTGGAACACCTACTCTATATAAATATATTATTTTCTTTCTTCCTCATATTTTCATTTTCATTGAAAATAATCTGGTGTGTCCCTCACACGACTTTCTCTTACCTTGAAATTTAATACTATAAATACAGGTTGCAGATTAAGAGGTAAGATAACGAGTACTGTTATGTATACATATACTAAAACAATTTAAATTACGCTTCGGAAGAGTTTTATAGGATAATTAGTTGTGTGTGAGGGGGTCTACCGCCCCCCTAACCCACCGTTTCATTGATGCTACTACATTTATATGCAATTTAATCCGGTTATTGAAAAATAATTCTGTTTTTAAAAAATAATTCATTAAAATTATTATTTAAACAAATTATCTTCTATGATAATGCAGACGATTTCCATATTAGAGAAGTAGTATAACACTAAATATATATAAAAAAAAAAAGTTGAATGTATTCTCAATATTACATTAAAAAAAAAAAAAAAATGAAAAAAAAAAAAACTCGCGTTCGAAAATTTGACCCAAAAACAATACTTTCTCTACCTAATGAGTAAGAGAAAGTAAAAAATGAGTCAGTCTCCTATATACTAAAATCCGTTCGCGCCCGTCTGTAACAAACTGGAAAAAATCAGTTGGAAGCCTCCATGTGGAGACTCAAAAAGATTTTGTTTTCTGTGTGTCTGAGAGAAAGCGACCGTAAAAATCTCCCGACTCACTTACAAATTGGTACACATGTTCATGAACCACGCAGAATAAGCTGTATATTTTTGGGTGTGGATTCTGTTTACAGTTCGTGTACAGTTTCTGAAAAGTACCACAATAGCGGCCGCAAACATCCTCCAATAAACTGGAAAATGGGTGCACATGTTCAGGCACCCTACAGATAGAGCTATATAATTTTTCGTGTCTACATTGTTTATGATTCGTGTACAGGGATATACAGTGAAACTTGAATAATTCGAACTTGTTTAATTCGAAATTCTGGATAATTCGAACTTTTCACTCGGTCCCTTGAATTTTGTATTAAAATAATTTTAAAAAATCGTGGATAATTCGAATTCTATTTTGGATAATTCGAATTTTTAATACGATTACCTTTAAAATATTACTATAAAATTTGTTCCCGAGATTTTTCTCAGTTAATATATTTTAACAGTCTTTCAAAAGAACGATAAGGAAATACAAGAGAAGCCCCTAACTAGTGAATCAGAAGATAGGGTGTATTTACATGAACTTCGAGGGTATTGTAATTGAAAGTCATGTCTAACGAAGAAGATTCTATTTTTGTATCAAGTCATATGCTATGACACAAAGAATGTACTTAAAGGAGAAATAAAAAATATCTGACTATTTTTCAAAGAGTGTTGAATAATTAAGCTCGTAAAAAATATTGATTTAATGGGAGGGGGATGTAGCAGTATTCTTAGATATAAAGTTTGTGTTAAATCTTTGATTGTAGAGTTTTAATTTTTTTAATTTATCTTTTTTTTTTTTTTTTTTTTTTGAAAAAATAGTATATGTAATTCGAATTTTTGGATATTTCGAATTTTTTTCTGGTCCCTTCAACTTCGAATTATCCAAGTTTTACTGTACCAAAATGGTTCGTATCAATACGGCCTGTAGGCAGGATTTCGTTTAAACGCATTTTAACATTGTTATCGACAATATCACCAAAATGATATTAACATACACTATTGTGATGCTTCAAAGCATGTTTTTCCGTAGGAAAATATGTGCTTAAACTTAATAATTAATGTACATCAGGACCTTACAAAATGTTCCGACAATCTCACGTAATCATCCAAATTATGTCAAATTTCGAACAATTATTTATAACAGGGCCCGAAATTTCAACTCAGATTACACTCGCCAAAAAAAAAAAAAAAAAAAAGTTTTACTCGCCACAAAATAGGGTTGTCATTTTTTTTTTTCTTTTTTACGCATTTTGGGATCTTTATTTTTCTTAACTATTTGAAAAGCTTTTACAAATATGTCTAAAATTATGTATATTAAAAGTGTGTCGTATATCACGTTTCATATATACGAGGCACATTTGTATATCACATGTTTCATGTAATCATCCTGTTTCATAATCATCTATAATTAAAAAACATTATAATTATTGTATTTGAGATTTGAAAAAAGATTAAAATATTTAATAACGTAAATGCAAAGAGTTATTAAAGAAAAAAAAGAAGAAGAAAAAAAAAAAAAAAACTCTTTGCCGAACAATATCCTGTGAAAATCTTTTTATTGTGAAAAATTAAGCTTACTAATTTATCTATTTATTTACTTAACTTTTTATATCAGAAATGTTTTTTTTCGTCCATTTTATTTTTGTAATCGGGCGGAACGTCGATGTGTATAACTTGTTTATTGTTGTCATTTGAAATAGCCATTTCGGAATTAACTTTCGATAAAATCGTTGTTTACAAATCATTACAGGCGCAAACCATTGGCGTTTCAGTAAAAATACTGGAAAATATGAACTGTTTTTAATCATTATTCGACAAAATAAACATAGGCAGTATTTTTAAAAGGGCTCGGGCTCATTTTCATGTTACAATATCTCATAGGCAAACTTTCGCATATCTCTTCTCTCGGATAGTGGGCGACGGGCAAAGAGGCTCTCTGCTCTCACTCTGCTTGGAGAAATAACAGTGGGAGAAACGAAACTGCCGAAGAGAACAAAACTTTTATACATGCACTAAAGCTTCCTTCAAACTCTGGCAACATACAGAGCTTCAAAAGTCATAAATTATCCATTGTCCGAAAGTGACCCTTGAAATTTTGCACACATTTACAATGAAGGATTATTTTATTGCTCTTTTACAAAAGAGACCCCTTTCTCATGCAGTTATCGCACTAGGAGGTTTGTGAGCAACGCCTCCGGCGAGCGACGACTGAAATGCCACATCAAAGGAATGTGAAAAAAAGCCGGCGGTGAAGCTTTGTAGTTGCCAGAGTTTGAACATTTTTCCTTTCCCAGGCTGGGGCGATCTCGGTCAACGCACATACAGACTTGGCTCTCCTAGAATCTAAAAATCTGGAGTGACTCCACTCGACTTTCCGAACATTGAGTAATTAACAGTTTTGTAGATAAAGTAAAGAAAGAGGAGTTGTTAAACAAACAAAAGAGAGAAAACCATAATAGAGTGTTTGAGTATTTTTCTCCATATATATTACACGATGTTTTATTGAACACTGCTGAACTTTGAGCCCATAGATCATAAAGATAAAGAATTTTTCGTTGTGTCCCTGTAAAAACCTATAAATGCTAGATTCACCAAAATGCTTATAGTGAGTGCAACAGTGATTTATAATATTCATATAAATTTTCAGCTCAATTGAATAAGGTGTTTAGATGCTATCGCACTTTTAAAAATTTGGTCCCATAGGCCATAATGATAAAGAATTCTTCTTTGTGTCCCTGTAAAAAAACGGTAAGTGATAGATTAACCAAAATCTATACAGTTGGTGCAATTGTAACCTATAACATGTGTATAAAATTTTTCTCAATGTAATAAGGCGTTTAGATGCTATCGCACTTTTAAGATTTTGGTCCCATAGGCCATAATGATAAAGAATATTTCTTTGTGTCCCTATAAAAAAACTATAAGTGCTAGATTCACCAAAATCTATAGGGTTCGTACTATGGTGACTTACAATAGACGTACCAACTTTCAGCTTATTCGAACAAAGCGTGTAGACGCTAGCGTGTTCACTCACAGACATACACACATACATACACACATACATACACACATACATACACACACACATACATACATCATCGCAAAAATAGTGAAAACGGATTCATTGGACCTCGAAACGTATAGAAACATCAAAATCTCAAATTCGGATTTTTGACATGATTACAATACTTTCCTCACTATAGTGTTCGGAAAGTAAAAAGGAGAGGTTAAATATGAAGTTATAAGATGGCAAGATTTCGCCATATTTAAATCTATAAAAAGAATGTTTTCTGTCACTGTACCGTGTAAGAATTCTATCTATAACTAGACCAAAATTTTTAATCGACTTTAACCATCCAAATGTCAAATTTGTTTAAAATATTATAATCTAAGAGCCAGTGAAAAGCTACCTGTATGTATTTGACCAGACCTGGGTTTTTGTACATTGAGGCCCCAATACCTAGCATACATGAGATGGGGAGTCACTAAGCCCAGAGTGGTGGACGCGGCGGGCGCTCAGGTAAGACAGGTATCGATTTTTGGCGAATTTTAAATTCATTTGACCACGTCTGCCGTTTGGAAATTAGAAAATATATTATTATTATTATCAGAAAATAACAATGGCAGACCATTATCGCGCGTTTAACATTGTGGCAGACAGTTTTGAAAGTGCTGAAAAAAATAAAATTTTGAAAGTAATTGACCAGATCTGCTATTGATATATTTTATTTATGAAGGTCTTAAAAACTTATATTCGTCACTGCAGACGTTTTCATTGAGTACATACTTCAGCAGGCAATAAAATCTTAGCAACTACACGGTCAGATATTATGTTCCCTGTTTTACATCAATGATTTACTTTATCAATGTTTTTATAGTAATTAATATTTAATTTTGTAAACTATGGACTAAAAGTTATAAGTTTGATGATAAAAAAGTAAATATATTTCGAAAGAACGCACAATACCACCGCACTTTAGAATGTAGAAAACGAGGGGGAAAAAAGCTAAAAACCCATAGAAATAGCATGGGACGAAAGCCAAAAAAACTCACAATGTCAAGTGTGTTAAATAAGAAAAAAAAAAAAAAAAAAAAAAAAAAGAAAGGCTCATACCGGAAGAAATAAAAGGATAAAATTGACTAGAAAAATACATCGAGGGTTTGTTGGGAATTTCGATGGACCATCAAATTGATGTTCTCAAAATTTTAGCGCATCCAATATCTCCTGTACCTCTGGCTTTATATGTCATCTAGATGGTGGCTTTTGTAAAACTGACAAATTTGTACTAGTAAAATGCCTTGTACCAAATATTGATCACGAACCACCACGTAATACAGATATATTCTTAATTGATGGATTTTTCATTCTACATTCTATGAAAGAAGATCCCAAAACATTCGGCAGTATTTCAAAGAAATTTCTGCAAATGGTATCAAAATATTCCACCCGGAGAATTGATATAATCTTTGACCAATATTTGTTTCCATCAATAAAAGATAGTGAAAAATGTCTACGTCATGAAGCATCGTTGATTATGATTGATTACACAATTTCGGGGCCTGAACAGGTGCGACCATCGGATTTTGCAAAAGAATTGAAGAATACTAAATTTAAGGTAGCTCTGGTAGATTTTTTTACAAATCATTGGTGTAGTGAGGAAATGAAATCATTTTTGGGCAACCGACAGATTATTTTAAATTTCCTGAATTGTCAATCGTATCAAGTTGTTGATCACATGATCCAATCAAGTGTTGTTAAAAATTTATGCTGTCCTTCACATGAAGAAGCTGATACCAAGATTATCTATTATGCTTGCAATATCGCTGAGCAGTCGAATATTGTTATTAGAGCCTCTGATATGGATATTTTGATAATAATGATTGGGAATATGACACAATTATAAAATTCTAATTCTAAAATTTGGATGCTCAATGGAACAGGAAATAACGAAAGGTATATTGACGTCACAAAACTTTATAACAAGGTTGGTGAATTGTTAGCCAAAAGCTTAATCGGCTTCCATGCGTTCACAGAATGTGATTTCAATCCGGCTTTCTTTAAGAAAGGGAAGAAAAGACCTTTTACTTTGCTGAAAAAAATATAGAATTTCAACAAGCATTTGCAACTCTTGGTGAAGAAAAATCGACTGAGGATCAGTTAAAAGAGGTATTTAACAATATTCAGAAGTTTACCTACGAGCTCTACAATGCAAAAAAATCTATTGACGTTGATGATGGAAGGTGCCAATTTTCGTTTAAAGTTTCCGACGTTAATGAAAATTTTAGCAAGAAAATACTGAATTTTGACGCAAGCTCAATACCACCATGTAAGAGTGAGCTTTACTAGCAACTTCTAATAGTGCATTATATTTCAACTGTTTGGAAAAATGTTTACAAAAAGCAACCTACCACGTTGGACCCATTAGAGTATGGTTGGATTGAGCAAGGCGATAAATTTGTATTCAAATGGTTCGAAGAAGATCAACTCCCAACTTCTGTGAGTGACTTAATCACCAAGGTCCCTGGTATGTTCATAATAATTAATTCTTTACCGAATATGCTTGAATCAATTTACACATTCCTTTTATTCTATAATTTACGTTTTATTTTTAAAAAATCCGATTCAATGGATGATGAAGACGAGTCACACAACGTCATACATGACTCCGATGATGATGAATGAAGATTTAAACCAATGGAAAGAAATATATATTTTGTAATGCACGCATGATTTATTTTTTAAATTCATTTTTGTTAATTGTGTCTTAAATAAATAAAAAGAACAAAATAAAATAAATATTTGAATGATTATTTGTTATCTGCAATACACCTTAATATTTGAGATACTTTCGAAACATGTTTACTTTTTTATCATCAAACTTATAAATTTTAGTCCACAGTTTACAAAATTAAATATTAATTACTATAAAAACATTGATAAAGAAAATCATTGATGTAAAACAGGGAACATAATACATATACATCTGACCGTGTAGTTGCTAAGATTTTATTGCCTGCTGAAGTATGTACTCAATGAAAACGTCTGCCATGACGAATATAAGGTTTTAATACCTTAATAAATAAAATATATCAATGGCAGATCTGGTCAATTACTTTCAAAATTTTATTTTTTTCAGCACTTTCAAAACTGTCTGCCACAATGTTAAACGCGCGATAATGGTCTGCCATTGTTATTTTCCGATAACAATAATAATATATTTTCAAATTTCTAAACGGCAGACGTGGTCAAATGAATTTAAAATTCGCCAAAAATCGACACCTGTCTTACCTGAGCGCCCGCCGCGTCCACCACTCTAGGCTTAGTGACTCCCCATCTCATGTATGGTAGGTATAGGTGCCTCAATGTACAAAAACCCAGGTCTGGTCAAATACATACAGGTAGCTTTTCACTGGCTCTTAGACTATTAATGAGTTGCAATGAATTAGTTGTATATATATTTTTTTTAGTTCCCCATCATACTATAGGTATGGGGAACTTAGGTAATCGTGAAAAATTTCGACCTTGGTTTTTTGACTTTTCTACACGTTTTCAGGTGTGAGGAATCCGAAAATGACAAAATTTCTATGGTGTCTGTCTGTAGGGTGTCTGTTAGTCTGTTAGTCTGTTAGTGGGTCAGTCCGTTAGTTTGTTAGTCTGTGTACACGATATCTCAAGAACAAATTGTCGCAGAGAGGTCAGATCAGTTTTAAAATATTACTTTCGACACTGGCAAGAACCCTATTCATTGGCAACATTCGATTTTAAAAACTTCGTAAGTTATTCGAAATTTACGATTTTCTTAACATGGGAGAATAGGACGAAAAATCACTTAAACGTGCACTAATTGAAAACGTTTTACTGTAAAAATGTCAGACCAGTTTTAAAATATCAGTTTTGATGCCGGAATGAACATCAGTAACTATAAATATGCAACTTTGAAAATTTCGCAAGTTACTGGAAATTTACGAATTTCTTAACATGGCAGTATAGGGGAAAATTTCACATAAACGTCAATTTTGAGAGATATTTTCATCGTAAAGATGTCAGACTACTTTTGAAACATTATTTAGGACACTGGCATGAATATTAATGACTATGAATTTTCCAATATAAAGATTTCGTAAGTTATTGGAAATTTGCGAATTTCTTAACATGGCTGAATAGAGCAAAATTTCACATAAACGTCAATCTTGAGGGATATTTTCATCGTAAAGATGTCAAACCACTTTCGAAATAATATTTAGGATACTGGCATGAATATCATAGACTATGATTTTTCCAATTTAAAAAATTCGTAAGTTATTTGGAATTTACGATTTATTTAACATGTCAAAATAAAGCAAAATTGTGCATAAACTTCCATTTTGAGGATCCTAAATACGTTAGACAACTTCAAAATTACGTTTATGATATTTGTTTGAACATGATTGAATACAAATATTCTAATAGGAAAATTTCGTAAATTATTCGTAATTTACGATTTTATCAACATAGCGAAATTGTAAATTTTTCATATAAATATGAATTTGAGGATTATTGCATTGGAAATAGTAGCATGAAAACTAAACAACGAAATTGACCCCGATAAAATAAATTAATAGATTAGAATAAGATAAATATATCGAAATGAACTGTGGATAGCCTATTAGGCGGGAATTTCATTCTGTCACTGTATCAGGCTTTGGTCAAATTGATTTCTTTTAACATTATTGCCGAAACGTCAGTGGAGGCCCTCTGTTGAGACTCAAAACGGTTATGGGCTGTGTCTGTCTGTCGCGCGATAGCGGCCGCCAAAAAAGCGCTATTTACTTGAAATTTGGTAAACATGTTCATGAGCCCCACGAAATCAGCTGTATAGTTTTTGGTATGTATTCCATTTGTAGTTCGTATACAGGGACACGCCAAAGTTTTTCTTATCATTACGGCCTATGGGAGAAATTTATATGTATCACGATAGCGGCCACAAAAATCACGCTATTGACTTGCAATTTGGTACACGTGTTCATGTGCCCCGCGAAATCTGCTGTATAGTTTTGGGTGTGTATTCCATTTGTAATTTGTGTACAGGGACACGCCAAAGTTTTTCTTATCATTACGGCCTATGGGAGGAATTTGTATGTACCGCGATAGCGGCCACAAAAATCACGCTATTGACTTGCAATTTGGTACACGTGTTCATGAGCCCAACGGAATCAGCTGTATAGTTTTAGGTGTATATTCCATTTGTAGTTCGTGTACAGGGACACGCCAAAGATTTTTTATGATTACGGCCTATGGGAAGAATCTGTATGTACCGCGATAGCCACCGCAAAAATCAAGCTATTGACTTCCAATTTTTGCCGAAATGTGAATGGAGGCCCTCTGTTGAGACTCAAAAGGATTTTGGATTCCGTCTGTCTGTCTGTCTGTCATGCGATAGCGGCCGCAAAAAACACGCTATTGACTTGAAATTTTGTACACATGTTCATGATGCCCACGAAATTAGCTGTATAGTTTTCGGTGTGCATTCCATTTGTAAATTCGTATACAGGGACACGCCAAAGTTTTTTTTTACCATTACGGCCTATGGGAAGAATTTGTATGTACCGCGATAGCGGCCCCCAAAATAACGCTATTGACTTGCAATTTGGTACACATATTCATGAGCCCATTGAGCAAGCATTTGACGAAACTGATATAGATCTGAGACTGACCGCCTTGGAGAAAATAATGCTCCTTTTATACTTTTCTATCGAAAACAGACTGTTCTGGAAAATTCTCGTATCACATCAGCCAATGAGATTAGAGCTTCCATATTTGGTATATCCCTAATAAGGGTTTTCTCGCCAAGATCGCCAAAAAATCGCCAAGGAGGGAAATAGTCGCCAAATTTGGCGCCAAATTTATTTCTTCCCTTATAGGAGCTTTTTAATGCGTTTTTAAAGGAAAATTTGGCTATTTTAACGCTAAAACGACTATAAAGGCCCAAAATTAGCATTTTATCAACTTACTAAACCTCTTTGAAAGAATTTATACAAAAATAAATGCAATTATTTACAATTTCGTAACACTTTATATCATATACAAATAGGTATACAAAGAGAGATACAACGGGGGGTTGAGGGGGGCAGCCGCCCCCCTCAGGAATGTATTTGATTTTGGTAATAAGTCGATCGAATCAATATATACTATTATATAATAAGGAATAAATAAAAATGACCTATTGAATAATGTCTGATGCAAATAGGACGTTGAGGCTCCTGATCTGCAGATCCACTAGTAATATGTCTCGCACTAGAAATTTCTGAGAACATAAATATGATGGGGAACTTGAGCAGAGTCCACCTATGCCAACTAGTTTTATTAGTGTATACGTAATAACTGCGGTTCGTGTACAGGGAAACACAAAATAATTTCGTACCGTTAGAGTCTATAGACGGTATTTTTTATAAGAGGTTACACTCTATTATACCTAATGAAATAACCATATGCTATTAAAAGGTTTAAAACCATAGTTTACGCGGAAAATTGGTAATTAGTGTATAAAATATACTAATTACCAATTTTATATCGCATAGAATAGGTAAATAATTTGTCTAATGACATTATTTTACGGAAAAAACGTCTTTTTTTTTTTTTTTTTTTTTTTTTTTTTTTTAAGTTTCTTCTTGAGAATTTTCGCAAACATGATTTTAAACCTAGCAGTACTTTAAAGATATATACAGAATTTGAACTGTTATCATAAATTAACTAAAAAAAAAAAAAAAAAAAAAAAAAAAAAAATGAAAAATAGAAATTAGCTTTTTTTTTTTTTTTAAAACAAAAATTTATACTAAAATTGATAAAAAGTCATCGCCAACATGACGACAAAAATTTAAAATGCGTCGTGGGAGTCCTTTACTAAAACTGTACTGCCTGTGGAAGTATGAAAACTGAGTCGTGAACCATGAATTTTATATTGAAACATTTCTTTGAATGATTTTGGCTTCACTACTGTACAATATTAATTTGGTCCTAATAATAATTTGGTTTCTGGTAAACTAAAGTTTTAATTAGGAGGAAATTGGTACAATATTTATGAGTTTCAAATTTTGAAGATAAATAAGAAAAGAAATAAAGTGCGAAAATTTCGTATGTGTTTCCTTGTAGAAAATAATTTCGATAATTATGCAATCATTTGACATTAATTTTGATACAAGTATTTATAAGTTACCAGGCTTACACAAGGCTATGTGTTACAAGGAAATATATAGTATGTGTATACATATAGGGGAGACCCGTGTACCTAGGGCCATCATGTACCTAGAACCACTCCACTATATTTGAATAATAATTAGTTTTAAGTTTTAATACTCAATTGGGCGAGTAACAAAACCAATTGTTATTTTTTCAACTACTTTGAAATCTTTGAAGAGAAAATTTCGACAAGTTACATGTAGAAAAAGAATTTACATGGTTTAAAGTAAAATTTTGCAGCTCATCTCTTTTGCTATTTTACAAAGGTAAGTCAAATAATTTTCTTTCATTTCTAGTCTATAATTTTGCTTGTCATATTGAGTAATAAATGAGATATTTAATTAGTCCTCTCTGCATGTAGGTTTCTTAGTGGAAGGCATTTTGAATGAAGTTACCAAAACTTGTACCTAGGGTCATGCATGACCCTAGGTACAATTACAATCATATTCTTCATGTAATTACAATTTAATTGAAAAACTTTTATAATTAAATGAAGTATATTGTTTTATGAGAGATATTGCTTCAACCCTCTACAAGTCATAAGCTTCAATCGTTGGACAGAGGTGTGTTTGGACCTTTTAAGAAATACTGCAGTACAGCCTGTAGTAATTGGATGCTGGCAAACCCTAGCAAACCAATCACTATACATGATATTGTTGAAAATATTGGCAATTCTTATTTGTCGGCCTTTATTCCTGTGAACATTCTATCAGGCTTTAGTGTATCTGGCACATGGCCAGTGAATCAGAACATATTCACTGAGGATGAATATTCAAGCTAAAATGTGATCGACAGAAAAGATACCTCCATAAATTTAAAAAAAAAAAAAAAAAAAAAAAGATTTTCCAGGAAGAAACTGAACCAACAATGATGTTACTGGATGTATGTGTTTCACGTCCTGTTGAAATTTCGAAACCTTCAACGCTTAACATCTTTTCGTATGTCATGCTTGAAACTTTACCTAAAACAAAGCCTCGTACATCAAAGAAAAGATGTGGCCGAAAACCAGAGAGATCTAGAAATCTAAGAGAAACACTCGAAGAAAATAGAAAAAAGAAATTGAAGAATTCTTTTATAAAATACATGTTTATATGTTTGTTTTCTATTCATTACAAAGTGAAATTTAATTTTAAGGGAATGGCCTTAGGTACACTGAGGCCCTAGGTACAATGAGGTCTGTACCTAGGTACAGAGAAGTCTGTCGCTTCTGTCGAAGTCTGTCTGATCCTAAGTACAATGATCGTGTTGTACCTAGGGCCATGTGTTAAGTTTACTTAAAAACCTTCTATTTGTCGGAATTTAGTATTTTAAGTGTTATTTTAAAATTTTAATTATTTTTAATTATTTTTAACTGAGATTAATATAATCTCAGTTAAAAATAATTAGTCCTAAAGATATGTTCATATCAGTTTCATCATTTTTAACAGGTCAGGGACTCTGTTTTTGGGCATTGAAAAAAAGCGGCCTTAGGTAAAATGAGGTCTGGCCCCAGGGACAATGAGGGTTTTGTACCTAGGGCCATGAGTAAGGTTTATTTAAAAATCTACTATTCGTCGGAATTTATTATTTTTTCGTATTTATATTAATCCCAGTTGGAAGTAATTAGTCCTAAAGATATATACATATCAGTTTCATAACTTTAAACAGGTCAAGGTCTCTGTTTTTGGGCATTGAAAAAAAAAGCGGCCCTAGGTACACGGGTCTCCCCTATATACAGATAGATACAGACTGACAGATAGAACGGGGAGTGGAGGGGGATGGTACCCCCCCTCACTAACATATCTAGTTATTTAGGGAGTTAGTCATATATGTGTATGTGTATGCATACACACACCTATACATTTATTTTAAATATTATGGAATAAATAAAAATGATCTGCTTATGAGTGATGCAAATAGAACGCTGAGACTCCTGATCTGCAGATGCACTAATAATATTAAATTTTAAATATTTCTTCTTATTTTTTGGCGATGAATTAAAATGGCTATCTTAATTGCGTATTCAAAAATCTTGGCGGGAAATGTTCGGTGCGGAGTATCAAATTTCGCTAATTTTGAACATTTTTCATTAATATTATTAATTTTTAAAGATATATATATATATATATATTAATTCAGGCAGATTAAAAGACTTCAGTGATCGATGAAATTTTTTGTTAGTCCAGTGCTGGTCTGTCGGATTAGTTATATAAAATCGAATGAAGTGCACGCAACTGCATTATAGTGATTGCAGCGGTACTGGATTTCGTGCAATCTTATATTTTATGATTTATTTATTTATTTTTAACTTTGATTGGTAATAATTTGGCGCCTTTTAATTCAAATGTTTCTTAAAAAATGTCTTCTAATATATTTTTACTTCCATTACCCGACTACCTTTAAAACGAACACCTTTCGTCAATACCTTTAAAACGAATGGTTGAACTATAAATCTGTGATAATTTAAAACATAGTTATCGATTTTTTTTTTTTACTTTTTACGGAAAAAAAATTAAAAAAAAAAAAATCGTAATTTTTAAAAAAATTTTATAACGAAATTTAACCAAACTTGGTATTTAAGTGGCCACTGACATAAACTGGTGCTGATTAGATTTGGGGAGCAATCGCTCAACAGGAGGCGCTGTGATCGTATTTTTTCTAAATTTTTAACATGGCAGCATAGGACAAAATTTCGTATAAATGTGCATAATAAGAGTTATTCTTAACCTGTGATTGTAAAATTAATATGAATTATAGATAATAGTAGTAGTTAATTAGGAAAACAATTTTGTAAATGTGGGGGCATCACTTCCCCCCCCCTGGGGGGAAGTACCCACCAGGAGGGGGGGGGGAATTTTCAAGAAGGTCTTTCGAAAGGTCTTATCAGCACGTGTAAAACCAATGGCTGAACTATAAATAAGTGGTAATTTAAAACAAAGTTATCGATTTTTTTTTTTTTTTTTACTTTTAACGAAAAAAAAAAGGGGGGGGGGGAAGAAATATTTTTTTTTTTTTTAATACACTGAGTGAATTTGTATAAGAAAATATAGAAGAAAGTCTTGTGGTGGCCACAACATACTAGTTTGCATTAGAGATAGTCAACTGGGAAAAAAAATTTGCGTATGTAGGAGCCTCGCCAAGTCCCCCCTCGAGGGGAGTAAATTTTCATGATGGGTATCTTTCAAAAGAACTCGCCAATACCTTTAAAACGAATGGTTGATCCATCGATCTGCGATAATTTTTTTCATTTTTAATAATATATATATATATATATATTTTTTATGTAATATTGAAAAGAAATTTAACTTTTTTTGGATATTTAGTGTTATACTACTTCTCTAATATGGAAATCGTCTGCATTATGATAAGTTTCAAGGAATGTTGCGTGTAAAAATTGTCTGTATAAGTTTAAGTAACAGGAAACTCACACAGAACGAATCTATACTTATATATAAAAGAGTAAACTCACTGATTCACTGACTCAACCCGGTTGTGGCGATCCTATGGGAGATAGAGTCACAATTTTTGGTGAGCAGGTTGATTTTAGGATGCTGACGCTCACTAAGACGGGATTTTGCGAAATACCCCCCCCGTTCCCCCCCGGGGGGGCAGATGGCAAAAAACCACCTTTATAAGCATAACTCGGCTCCAAATTGCTTCACGGTGAAGAAATTGCAGATGGGAAGACTAGACTTGAATACAAAAAAAAAAAAAAAAAATTTCTGCGATTTTGGAATTTTGGATTTTTAAGGGGGGTAGGGGGTAAAAATGAGATTTTCGGGGGCGCATAAGGCAAAATCACATTTATAAGTATAACTCGGCACCAAATTACTTCACAGTGAAGAAATTGCAGATGGGGAGACTAGAATTGAATACGAAAAAATTATTTTCTGCGATTTTGGAATTTTTGATTTTTAAGGGGGGAAGGGCGTGAAAATGATTTTCGGAGTTGCTGAAGACAAAAATACCTTTATAAGCATAACTCGGCTCCAAATTGCTTCACGAGGAAGATATTTCAGATGGGGAGACTAGACTTGAATACAAAAAAATCATTTTCTGCAAATTTGGATTTTTGGATTTTTAAGGGGGGAAAAGGGGTGAAAATGATTTATGGAGGCGCAGGAGGCAAAAACACCTTTATAAGCATAACTCGGCTCCAAATTACTTCACCATCAAAAAATTGCAGATGAGGAGACTAGACTTGAATACGAAAAAATCATTTCCTGCGATTTTGGAATTTTAGATTTTTAAGGGGGGAGAGGGGGTAAAAAGGATTTTCGGGGGGAAATTTAGCAATATATGGATTTTCGAGTAAAATTCTAGCAGCAATAAATAGCTCAAAGATTTAAAAAAAAAAAAAAAAAACCGTCTTCTTGAAGGTATTTGCAAAAATTGATTTTTTCCGATTTTCGATTTTGGTGGGGAGTTACGAAGGGGCAAATTCGACCCCCCCCCCCTTTTAGCACTAAATTCGTCCGTGGAAATCTATAGGAGCTGAGGTCACAAATTTTAGTGTGTGGCTTATTTACGTGTGTCCAAAACCCATTGTAACGGAATTTTGTGAAAGCCCCCCCCCCTTTACCCCTTTAGGGGCATGGTGGGGAATAAAAGAGTAAAATCACTGATTCACAGATTCAACACAGCCGTGGCAATTCTATGGGAGATAGACTCGCAAATTTTGGTGAGCACGTTGGTTTTAGGACCCTGACGTCCATTAAGGCGGGATTTTGCAAAATACCCCCCCCCCCCCGCTCCCCCTACGGGGGCAGAAGGCAAAACCTCCCTTATAAGCATAATTCGGCTCCAAATAGCTTCACGGTGAAGAAATTGCAAAGAGAGAGACTAGAATTGAGTGAAAAAAAAAAATGCTGCGATTTGAGTTTTGGATTTTTAAGAGGGGGGGGGGGGAGGGAGGAGGTAAAAACTATCTTCGGAGGCAAATTTAGCAAAATACGGGTTTTCGAGTAAAACTGTTCCAATAACAGCACAAAGATATAGAAAATCGCCAAGAGTCTTCTTGAGGATATTTCCAAAACATCATGTTTGGTTTTTTGTGATATTCGATTTTTTTTTTTTTTTTTTTTTTGGGGGGGGGGGAGTTACGATGGGGCAAATTCGAGCCCCTCTTTTAGCGCTAAATTCATCCGGGGAAGTCTGTAGGACCTGAGGTTACAAATTGGTGAGTGGCTTAATTACGTGTGTCTGACACCCACTGTAATGGGGTTTTGCGAAAGTCCCCCCTTTTCCCCTTGGGGGGGGGCAATATAAACCCATTTTCAAGTATAACTTTGTTTCAAATTATCTCAGTAAGATTAATTTGTATATGTGGGTTGTTTATGCTTTTCCAACACGCACAGTAAAGGGATTTTAGAAATTTTCACCCTTCCCCCCTTTAAAGGCGGGGAGAGAGGCAAAAAGTGTTTTTAAGAGTAACTCTGCTCCAAATTATCTCATAATAACGAGTTTTTGATACGTCGATTGGTTATGCGTACTCAAGACACACACTACTAAGGGATTTTGTAAAATTCCACCTTATTCCCCTTGGGGGTGGGGTGGGGCAAAATCATGTTTTCATGCGTAACTCTGCTCCAAACTATCTTGATGATTTTTTATGTGTGAGTTGGTTATGCGTGCCCAACACGCACTATAAGGGGATTTTTGTGAACTTTTCCTTTTCCTACCTTTAAAAGCTGGGGGGGGGGGGGGCAAAAACGCGTTTTAAAGAGTAACTCTGCTCCAAATTATCTCAGGAAAGCGATTTTTTGATAGGTTGATTGGTTATGCGTACTCAATACAAACTACAAAAGGAGTATTTGGAATTCCGTGCTATCACCCCCTTGAGAGTTGGGGGTTATTTAAAACATGTTAACTCTGTTCCAAACTATCTTAGAATGGCAATTTTTGATGCGTGGACTGCTTATGCGTATTCAACACACATTACAACTTGATTTTGTAAAACTCCACCCTACCTCCCCTTAGCGGGGGGGGGGACATGTATTCAGTTAAGAGCGGGCCGGGGGGAGGGGCTAAAAAACAATTTTTAAAACATAACTTTGCTTCAAATAATCTTAGAATCTCAATTTTTTAATATGTGGGCTAGGTATGTATATGCAACATGCACTATAAAGGGATTTTGTGAAGTGCGGCGAGTGGGAAAACTGCTATCGAAGGTATCGAGAACTGTAACTTAGATTTTGACTGATTTCAATGATTTTATTATTATTATTATTATTATTATTATTATTAATGATATGGTATTTTGAGACTTCATTTCAATATAATGACGAGCAAAGCGGGCAAAGCCTGCTAGTTATCTTATAAAACACTTCCGAAGCCTAATTTGAATTGTTTAACATAGGTTTACATGACAGTACTCGTTGTTGCGAAAATCGCTACTTCCACTTCAACTTTTTGTAATCCGATCGTCTGCGCCTGCGCGCACGAGAGGAATTGTGCGTTCGATAGCAAGAAGAAGAATGTTCTAAGTTCACAAAATGTAAATATTGTGTATTGTTAGCGCGCGTTAAGTATTTATGTAATTTTATCAGTATTATATCTTTAATAATTTGTGATTGTGTATTTACCAAATAAAAATGTGTTGATTTAAAGAAAATGACTACTTAATGAGTGAAAGTTTCCACTTATTATTGAATTAAGAACGAATATTTCATCCCCCGAACAATATAGATGAAGGAAGGTAAGTTTTTCTTACCTTTTATTATTGAAATGAAACATAAATGATTCTATTTGATTTTAATACGAAATTTTTGATTAGATGAAGATTTGTAGAATCAATTTTGTTGAATACTAATTTATTTAAAATGCTCCACTTGAAAAACGATCCAAATATGGACGTTTGTTAAAGCCAAAAGTGAAGTTTGAGTTTCTCTAAAAATCCTCGAAACTCAAAGGTGGGAGTGTGTTGCGAAAATCGCTACTTCCACTTCAACTTTTTGTAATCCGATCGTCTGCGCCTGCGCGCACAAGAGGAATTGTGCGTTCGATAGCAAGAAGAAGAATGTTCTAAGTTCACAAAATGTAAATATTGTGTATTGTTAGCGCGCGTTAAGTATTTATGTAATTTTATCAGTATTATGACTTTAATAATTTGTGATTGTGTATTTACCAAATAAAAATGTGTTTATTTAAAGAAAATGACTACTTAATGAGTGAAAGTTTCCACTTATTGAATTAAGAACGAATATTTCATCCCTCGAACAATATAGATGAAGGAAGGTAAGTTTTTCTTACCTTTTATTATTGAAATGAAACATAAATGATTCTATTTGTTTTTAATACGAAATTTTTGATTAGATGAAGATTTGTAGAATCAATTTTGTTGAATACTAATTTATTTAAAATTTAGTATATAGATATCGAATATAGGTATTCTTAAAGTTTGAATTCGATATTTATTGGCATCCCTGCCGGGATCTGTTTACCTAGGATTAAAATGGAAAAATTAGCTAAAGAAAGAACACCTTTAAGAAGTGCGTTTACACGTATCGCTAATTTATTAGAGAATAATTTAATAGAGGAAGATAAGAATATAGAAGAAATTGAAGTTTTATATGCTCAATTAAATGAAAAATGGGCAATGTTATGTCCAAAAGAAAAAGAAATATTAGATGTTCTTGTTAAAGATGATAAGTGTACACAAGATAATTATGATAAAGAGTATGAAGGCTTTAGTTCTTATGAAGAAAAATTTATTAAATTAAGAACAAAAGTTGAAAAACTTTTGAAAAATTCTGAAATTGAAAACAGTTTTCAATCAAATGAAAATATAATGAAACGAAAATTTAAACTTCCTGAAATAGAATTTAAATTGTTCGGGGGTGAAATAAAAGAATGGTTGCCATTCTGGGCACAATTTGAAAAAATACACAACGATGAAGAAATACTAAATGAAGATAAATATCAGTATTTGTTACAAGCCACAATAAAAGGCTCAAGGGCACGGGAAATTGTTGAATCGTATCCCGCCACAAAAGATAGTTACAAAAATGTAATAGAATGTCTTAAAAGTCGTTTTGGGCGTACAGATATATTAATTGAAGTTTATATACGAAAAGTTCTTGCGTTAATGATGAATAATGCTATAAGTAAAGGTCCAAAAATGCCACTTTTTAAATTGTATGATAAAATTGAAACATATTTACGGTCATTGAAAATGCTAGGTGTTTCAAGTGAAAATTATTCATCAATTTTATACCCGTTAATTGAATCTTGCTTACCTGTAGATATTTTTAAAATATGGGAAAGAAATTTGAGTTCGACCTTGAACTACGGAAAACAGGAAAATGATGATGAATTGAAATCGGGTAACAAATTAGATTGCTTGATGAACTTTTTGCGGCATGAAATTGAAAGTGAAGAAAAGGTGAAACTTGCTCGTAGTGGATTTAATTTTGAAAATGTGAATAAAAGTACTTATCCGCCACCCGTTCTACGTGAAAGAATTATTCCTACCGCAAATGAATTATATAATTCTTCTGAAGTGAAAAAAGAAATGTGTATTTTTTGCAATAAATCACATGTAAGCAGTGAATGTAAAAATGCTGATAGTTTATCCTATGAGGATAAAAAGCAAATATTGATGAAAAAAAGTGCTTGTTTTAAATGTTTATCTGCAAAAAAACATTTATCCCGATTTTGCAAAGCGAAGATACCGGCCTGTGATTGCGGAAAATTTCATTTCAAGATAATGTGCCCTGGGAAAAGCGATCAAGAACATCGAATTAAATTTCAGCAATTTGAAAATTTAAATGCTGAAAATAAGAAAGACATGTTTTAGCAAATAAAACCAGTACTCGACAAGTTCTTTTGCAAACTCTGATTGTTCGTCTTAGAAAGGGAAATAAAATGAAACACATCAGGATATTATTTGATTCTGGCAGCAGCAAGTCCTATTTGTCAACTTTTGCATTAAATGAAATAGGATATGAACGCATAGGTAAAGAAGATTTGACGCATAGCTTATTCGGTGGAGTAGAAACTGTGATACCCCATAAGAAATATTTAATAGGTCTGAGTGACTATAATGATAATTATCGTTGCAATCTTGAAGTGTTAAATCAAGACAAAATTTGTTCTGAAATACCAAAAATTCCCTATGGTTCATTTCTAAATGAAATTAAGCATAAAATTCATTTGTCTGACCTGAATTGTCATGTTGATTTATTGTACGAATTTTCCCCGAATGAAATCCATGGCTTAATTGGAGCTGATGTCATTGGAAAACTATACACTGGAAATATAAAACCATTAAAATCTGGTTTAGTCTTAATAGAAACCCGCCTTGGGTGGACGCTAATGGGAAAAATCGGACAGAAAGTTTCAGATAGTACAAGTAGCGTTATGTCATTACATGTAAATAACACGAAAATTTCTGATTTATGGCGACTTGATGTGCTTGGGATTCTGGATCCAGGAGAGAAGAATAGCCGAAATGAACTTGAAATAGCAGCCGAAGAGCATTTTAATAGAAGTATCAAACGTGACGCTGAAGGGAGATATGAAGTGAATCTCCCATGGATCCAAGGCCATCCTCCTTTACCCACTTGTAAAAATATTGCAGAACGAAGATTGAAAGGCTGTATAGATTCACTCAAGAAAAAAGGGACATTAGAAGCTTATGAAACAGTATTAACAGAATGGATTCAAGAAGGTGTGATAGAAGAAGTTAAAATTCTGGGTAATGATGAAAGTGACCATTATTTGCCCCACAGGGCCGTAATAAAAGAAAATTCTACTACCAGAGTTAGGCCTGTTTTTGATGGTTCTGCCAAAGAGAAAAATTCACCTTCAATCAATGATTGTTTAGAGAAAGGACCTAACACCGTCGAACTGATTCCAGCAATCTTGAATAAATTTCGATTGAAGAAAATAGGAGTAATTGCTGATATCCGAAGAGCTTTCTTACAAATTGGACTTAGTAAATGTGATAGGCCATTTCTGAAATTCTTATGGTGGGAGGAAGGTGATCCCACGAAACCTAAAGTTTTTCAACATCGTAGAGTTGTTTTTGGACTTTCTTGTTCGCCATACCTACTCAGTGCTACTCTTCGATATCATCTGAAAAATGTTTCTGCTCATTTTGAAGAAATAGCTACCAAGTTGTTAGAATCATTTTATGTGGACAACTGTATCACCAGCGTTGAAAACTATGAAGACCTCGTGAAATTTGTCGAAGAATCCAAGTTAATTCTCAGTGATGCTAAATTTGAGCTTCGAGGGTGGGAGCACAATTTCCCCAGTCCATCAGAAGAAAGATGTATTCCAGTCCTGGGATTGTCATGGAACTTAAAGAATGATACCTTGTCTGTAGATTTACGAGATACTTTAGAAGATGATACCCCAGCAACGAAAAGGAAAACACTGAGTGCGGTACATAGAATATTTGATCCCCTTGGCTTCACATGTCCGGTTACCTTGGGGCCGAAGATTCTCCTGCAAGAGTGTTGGAAATTGAAAGTATCATGGGATGCAGAATTGCCTGAAAAAATTACCAAGAAGTTTGAGCAGTGGCGAAAAGAAGTTCCTAAATTGAAAGAAGTAAAAATCCCAAGATGCCTCACTCTGAATCATGAGGCACCAGAAAATTTAAGTTTACATATTTTCTGCGATGCAAGCAAGAGTGCATACGCTACCTGCATATTCTTAAGAAGTGAAACTGGAATTTCAGTGTCTTGTCAACTTGTACAGGCTAGAAGCAGAGTTGCTCCTATGAAAACTACTTCTATTCCAAGATTGGAACTCCTTGCCTGCTGCATAGGAGCGAGATTAGCTGAATCTGTGGTGAATGATCTCCGAATAAAGAATATCCCAAAATTTTTCTGGTCCGACTCCGCAAATGCACTATATTGGATAAAGGGAAGTGAAAACTGGGCGCCTTTCGTTTTTAACAGAGTTAAAGAAATTAGATCTCTGACAGAGCCTGAAAATTGGCACCACGTACCAGGGTCTTTCAATGCAGCAGATTTACCATCTCGCGGCTGCAGTGTTCAAACATTGATTAAATCCAAGTGGTGGGAAGGTGTGCAATGGTTGAGGAAGCCAAGACAAGAATGGCCGAGATCTAATGCCCTTCCTGACTTCGATATAGTGTACTCCGAGAAGAAGAAAACAGTAATTAGTGCTACTAATCATGAAGATTCAAGTGAGAAGCTTTATAACCGTATTTCGTCATACAATAAATTGTTAAGAATCATTGCTTTGATTTACAGATTTTTTAATAATTGTAAAGTTGAACCTTCACATCGAATTTTTGGATTCTTAACTTCAGAAGATATAAATGACGCTGAAACTGTTATGTTAAAAAATGTACAAAAAGAATCATTCTCGGGTCCTGAAGATAAACGCCTGAAATCCCTTAACTGTTTTATGGATACGAATGAACTTATAAAAATGAAGACTAGAATCATCATGAGAGAAGATACACAAAGTTTCCGATATCCGATAATATTGCCATCCAATCATCCAGTAGTAGAAAAACTCATCCGAACCAGACATTTAAATTTGAATCATGCTGGTGTCCAGATCCTCATGAATAATTTAAGGGAAGATTTTTGGATTTTAAAGTATCGGAAGACAGTAAGAAAAGTTATCAGAAATTGTGTACGCTGCAAAAGATATGATGCTAGACCAAAGCCCATCATAGAAGCACCTCTCCCAGTTGACAGAATAAAGGAAGCAGCAGTGTTTGAGGTCATAGGAATTGATTATGCCGGTCCTCTAATTCTTCGAGGAGGTCAAAAAGTCTGGATAGTCATCTTCACTTGTGCCGTCTACCGAGCCTTGCATTTAGAGATAGCTACATCCATGACGACTGAAAATTTTCTACAGGCTCTCCGAAGATTCATAGCTCGAAGAGGAAGACCCACAATAATTTACTGTGATAATGGCTCGAATTTCGTTGGTGCGGAAAATTTACTTAAGAAAATCAATTGGGATACCATTTCTCAATACAGTGAAGCTCAGAAGATCATTTGGAAGTTCAACCCTCCATCTGCACCGTGGTGGGGTGAGTGGTGGGAACGTTTGATTGGTATAATCAAGGGAATTCTTCGAAAAGTCTTAGGAAGAAGTTCGTTGAATTTAGAAGAAATGAATACCGTTATTTGTGATACTGAAGGCATTGTTAACCAACGTCCTTTAACTTACCTCTCCGAAGATGTTAATGATCTAACTCCACTTACTCCTGCTATGTTTTTACGGGATATTAAAGAATCAGGCATTCCCGATCTTGATGTCTTAGATTCATCATCTCTCAATAAAAGATATGCCTATAGACAGCGAATAAAAGAAGATTTACGAAAAAGGTTTCGAATTGAATATTTGGGGCATTTAAGGCAATCTTCGAAATTTACTAAAAATCAACGACCAATCCAAATTGGTGATATCGTTATAGTATCCAGTGAAAACATCAAGAAAATTGACTGGCCTCTCGGTAAAGTTATTGAACTCTGTCCATCTAAAGATGGCCATGTTCGACTTGTAAAAGTGAAAATGAAAGGTGGTGAATTTTTCCGTCCAGTGCTTAGATTAATTCCTCTAGAAGTAACTCCTGAAAGTTGTGCTGATTTACCCTATTCATCACGAATTTCTAAGTCGAATATCCAATCTCCTGAAAAGAACTCTGTTCCAGTGACGCCTCCAACTGATTCTGATCCAGTGACTGAACCTACTGAGCCAGTTGACGAAAGTTCTGTAAAGGACATTCCTATAGAGACTGTTCCACTTGAAAAACGATCCAAATATGGACGTTTATTAAAGCAAAAAGTGAAGTTTGAGTTTCTCTAAAAATCCTCGAAACTCAAAGGTGGGAGTGTGTTGCGAAAATCGCTACTTCCACTTTAACTTTTGTAATCCGATCGTCTGCGCCTGCGCGCACGAGAGGAATTGTGCGTTCGATAGCAAGAAGAAAGAATGTTCTAAGTTTAAAAAATGTAAATATTGTGTATTGTTAGCGCGCGTTAAGTATTTATGTAATTTTATCAGTATTATGTCTTTAATAATTTGTGATTGTGTATTTACCAGATAAAATGCGTTTATTTAAAGAAAATGACTACTTAATGAGTGAAAGTTTCCACTTATTATTGAATTAACAACGAATATTTCATCCCTCGAACAATATAGATGAAGGAAGGTAAGTTTTTCTTACCTTTTATTATTGAAATGAAACATAAATGATTCTATTTGTTTTTATTACGAAATTTTTGATTAGATGAAGATTTGTAGAATCAATTTTGTTGAATACTAATTTATTTAAAATTTAGTATATAGATATCGAATAGAGTTATTCTTAAAGTTCGAATTCGATAGTATGGATTGGATGTATGGATGGAATGTTTGGAACGTTTGGAATGGAAGGATGGAATGTTTGTTACTCAATCACGTCACAACGGTTAAACGGATCTGGATAAAATTTGGTACCGAGATAGATAATAATCTGGAATAGGACATATGCTACTATTTAGGATCTGGATAAAATTTGGTACTGAGATAGATAATAATCTGGAATAGGACATATGCTACTATTTGATTAGATTTTTTAAAATTAATTAAAATATGAAATTAAAAGACATTTAAATTTTTAATTGTTGCCAAAAAAGTTTACGAGGTATTTTTATTTTATTATTATTATTTTTTTTTTTTCAACATAAAATGAAATATACTTTCACGCGAAAAATAAAAATTTACTTAATGTTAAATTGGTGAATGAGAAATGACGTCTTTATAAATTTCAAATAAAATAGTAATAATACAAATCTAGCATGTTTCTTCTGAATTTTATTTCATAGCATTTTTTTTTTATATACCTCAACTTTATATGTATATATATATTGCACGGATGAATCACGCTAGGCATAAAAGATAATTCAGCATTATATTAAAGGTATTTACTTATTGATAATACTGGACAAATTTTTAAATTTTGATGCTGAAGTAGATCGGACATATTTCGCCAAGGACAGCCACTTAAAGCCAAGTAGCTCATCAAAAATATAACTAAATTATAAAGTATTGAAAAAGAGAAAGAAATAGGAACAATAATCGCATAAATTATATTTTGGTCTAAAACGGCGACAAAAATTCAAATGTCGTCAAGGGGAGCTATATTAAGTTTGTACCATGATGAGGTTTACATATTAATTAATTAATTTATTTTTCTATATACCAACTACTATTAACTAAGAATGAAGTATATATAACCACAAAATAATAATAATAATAATAATAACAATTGTCTCATGCAATAGACGTAGCTGATCATAGCATATTGTAATATTAAATTTGGCTTGAAATTGGTGTCATTTTATGGTTGATGGATTAAATCGAATAAATATAGGAAATAACTTGAAAGCAAATATTATGTACATCACGCATAATGTTGTTCTTATGTAATTGGTATTCAAATATAAAAAAGCTACTTCAAATTTTTCGATAAAGTCTGTATCGAAACTGTCATATATGATAAGCACCCAAATGGAAGCCCACGGGTAAGATATTGTCGCAGGCAATAGGGACAGGCACCGGAGACTGCGAGGACGAACAATTCCATGCCAAAGGCAGCGGGAACTCAAAGCGAGCTTTTGAGCAATTTCAGTATTTTCTTTTTTTCATAAAGCTAAATAGAAAAGAGTTTCTTTTAAATATAGTGACCAGCGAAGCGGGCAAAGCCTGCTAGTTATTTATATACATTTTTACTTTCTCTTACCCATAAGTTAGAGAAAGTATTGTTTTAGGGTCAAATTTTGAAAGTGAGTTTTTGTTATATTTACATGTTCTGAGGTCCCCTGAATACGAAAATCATGTTTTTAGCGAATGGTCTGTGTGTGAGTGTTATCAGCATAGCTCAAGAGGAAATAGAAGCAGAAATTCCAAACTCGGTATTCTAAATGTGTATCCTATAGGGATGCTACAGTAAGCTTTTCGTTGAGATGAAGCAAATGGTTCGTGTACAGGGACACTCAAAAGTATTCAAATGCATTACGTCTATGGAGGAAATTGCAGGTAAGTAGAATTTCACATCTATAGACTGCACTAAACGAAATGAAACAAATATATATTTTTTGCATTAAAGATAGTGAAATGGGAAAATTTTTTTGTGTATGTAGGAGCCTAGCCTCTCCACCTGGGGGGGGGGGGAAGACCCCCCCTCGAGGGGAATAAATTTTCATGATGGATATCTTTCAAAAGAGCTTGCCAATACCTTTAAAACGAATGGTTGAACCATCGATCTGCAATAACTTAAAATAAAGTTACATTTTTATTTATTACTAGCCGCCTTCGGCGACCAGCTGGTTCGCGATCCCTGAAAAATCCGACTTTACGAAATTCCCGCTCGGTGGCGCCTGCGGCGCCTTTTTCCCGTATCAGGTCTAATAACAGTGTATTGATATATCGTGAAAATAGCTTATCTAAATCCCAGTAAACTCCCGTGCGGTAGCGCCTTCGGCGCTGATATTTCAAATTTCTAACTTTAGCTAAGTCCCGCTCGGTGGCGCCTGCGGCGCCTTATCCCCGTTTTAGAACTTACAACACCTTCCTCGCTCATTGGAATTTGAAATTTTAAAATATAGCAGCGCCATCTGGCGGTAGAAATTTCTGTAATATATTGTTCAATTCCAAATCAACAAAGCTTTCAAATGATGTATTACTTATGAAAATATTTTAATTAGTAGCTGAGATACAAAAGAAAACCTAAAAAGGAAACCTTAAAACGTGTAAATCGGGTAAAATCTCGAATAATACTTTCGATAATATAAAAGAACTTTAAAATATCTTTCGAATGATGTATTAAAAATTATATAATCATAATTAGAATTTGAAATATTGAAATTTTAAAATATTTCAGCGCCATCTGGCGGTAGAAATTTCTGTAATCTACTGTTCAATTCCAAATCAACAAAGCTTTCAAATGATGTATTACTTATGAAATTATTTTAATTAGAAGCTGGGATAAAAAAGAAAACCAAATACCTTGCCTTAAAATCTTAATATGCCAACCAATTTCAAACGCTGCAACTCTTTTTTTTTTTTTTTTTTTTTGCCTTTTTTCCCTGTTCCTCAAGCCCTCTCTAATAATCGTACTCTTTCAAAAATATTCACAATCGAATTATCGGGCATTAAAACTACTTACTACGAAATTTCGACTACTGCAAATACTGCAAAAAAATAAAAGAAGACAATCCTTTTTCCAATAAATATGTCATTTTTTTAATTATTCATATATTTTCATGAAAATTGAACAGTAGCTTTATAATATGCTGTCTAGGCCGAATATTAATTCAAATGTAACGTGAATGAAAATTTGAAAAAAATTTCCCCCCCCAGTATAAAACACATGATATCTTAATTGATTACAACCATTTCCGTTTTCATCACAGACAGTTGTCTCGTATGTGTTTTGTTTCCGATCGAGACCGCTTAGAAAATCGTCTGCCTGTTGAGATCGCTTTTTGATTAAGACATAGGTCTACATATTAATTAATATCTCCGCAACTAATTAAAATTTTTAAATTCTGTTTTGACTATCCCCTCGGGCAGGCTTCTGAGCACCCGTATGTCAAATTTTGTTGTTCTGCGTTCAGTAGGGGCTGAACGTATAGATGCTCAGACAGACAGACAGACAGACAGAGAGACAGACAGACAGACAGACATCTTCTTTTATTATTATAGATTACTTTCTTCTATATGTAATATAGAGAAAGTATTGGATTCGTAAAAATTTTCGACCTCGGGTTTTTGATGGATTTACACGTTTTGAGAGCTGTAGAACACGATTTGACCATTTTTAGAAAATGTCTGTCTGTCTGTCTGTCAGTCTGTCTGTGTGTGTGTGTGTGTGACAAAATTTTGTGGCAACTGTATCTCAGGAACTACTGCACAGAATTTCATACAAATTAGTATGTAGTTGCACCTTGACATAAATGAGTGCCTATCAACTTTTGGTAAAAATTGTCTTACAGGTTGCGTTGCCATCCCGATTTTTCTAAATTTTTAACATGGTGCTATAGGACAAAATTTTGTATAAATGTGCATAAAGAGAATTATTTTTTAGTAATCATTATGAAATTTACAAGAATTATTTATAATAGAGGTAGTCAACTGGGGAAAAAATTTTGTATGCGTAGGAGCCTCGTGAACCCCCCTGGGGGGGAAGTCCCCCCTCGAGGGGAGTAAATTTTCAAGATGGGTATCTTTCGAAAGGTCTCGTCAATACCTTTAAAACGAATGGTTGAACTATAAATCTGTGATAATTTAAAACAAAGTTATCGATTTTTTTTTACTTTTAACAAAAAGTAACTTAATTTTTTTTTTTTTTTTAACGAAATTTAACAAGACTTAGCTGGCCCCTGACATAAACTGGGGCTGATTAGATTTGGGGATCAATCACTCAACAGGTGGTGATGTGATCGTATTTTTTCTAAATTTTTAACATGGCAGTATAGGACAAAATTTCGTATAAATGTACATAATGGGAGTTATTCTTAACCTGTGATTGTGAAATTAATATGAATTATTGATAATAGTAGTAGTTAA
The DNA here is from genome assembly GCA_963930645.1 of Salticus scenicus. Lineage (NCBI taxonomy): Eukaryota > Metazoa > Arthropoda > Arachnida > Araneae > Salticidae > Salticus > Salticus scenicus. The sequence goes on along the minus strand of OZ005649.1, from coordinate 401,522,600 downwards.
TTAGGAAAAAAATCTCGGTCATCGCTTCCCCCCCAGGGGAAAGTACCCCCCCCCCCCCCGGGGGGTAAATTTTCTAGATGGGTATCTTTCGAAAGGTCTCGTCAATATCTTTAAAACGAATGGTTGAACTATAAATATGTGATAATTTAAAACAAAGTTATCAATTTTTTTTTAACGAAAAAAAACTTTGAAAAAAAAAATCGTATTTATTTATTTATTTATTTATTTATTTTAATATTGTTACTGCGTGAATTTGTATAGGAAAATATAGAAGAAAGTCTTGTGGTGGCCACAGCATACTAGTTTTTTTAAATGTAATATTCAGAATAAATTCAACTTTTTTTGGAATTTTTTTTTAAAAATTAAGCCTCTCACCAGAGGTCAGTGCGATCGAATTTGTTGCTTGAAAAACTCCCCATTGGTTAATTATGTGCGTAGATCACGTGATTGAGCAGACGAAACTGGAAAAGTCAATCAGCTCTTCGATTTGAGCAAAAAAAAAAAAAAAAAAAAAAAATGCGATCGCAGCGCCATCTGGGAAGCTTATTTTTTAGCAGTATTTTAAACTAGCGTCTCGCCGCAGCGCCGGCTCCCTAAGAAAAAGTTGAATAAATTGCCTTGGCAGGTTTGGCATGCTGTAATTTAGCGATGCAATGCTACAATTCTGAAGGGTTGTCAGATTGTTTACTTTTTGTGTTAATGCGTGAGATGTGTATGGTAGTTCATATTGAATTGAATTATTTTCGGAAGCTGTTTAATAATTATTGATAATGAATAATCTAATTTCTGATTCATCTTGTGATCAGATTACTCATATTTCTTCTCTTAAAGATTTAACCAGAAATGGGCTACGTCACAGGAGCCTAAAGCAGTTGTCCCTTACGGCCCTGCCTTAGTCAGACCCTTTATCAGAATAAGAACATATGATTTAAAATCTTGATTAATGTAGTACAACATAAATGGGAAAAAAGTTACATATATGTATATTTGTTAGAAATGAATCATCCAATATCAGATTGTAAAAGTCTTGAAATAACTTATTATAATCTTAACACAATTCTTTTTTCACATTTTTGTTCAGTTTTTTTTTTTTTAACCTATGTGACTTGTTTGATCCACCTTCTTTTTTTTATTTGTGAAACTTTTAATATCTCTCTCTACCCCTTATTTTCCTGCAATAATGTTTATGGGGGAGGGGGAGGGGGAGGGAATAATAAATAAAATACTACAGTATTTTTTATATCTTTAACTTATCTCAAATAAATTGAGAACTGCTTTTAAATTTAGAATTGACTGCATTTATTTGTTCTAAATTATATGTATAATAAAGCTACAAATTAAAATCTGCTATATCAAGCTGCATGCCAGAAATAGAAATTTTGTGTTCCAATAATATAAAATGGTAGATAAAGATTAATATATATGTATATACACACACACACAAATGAGCACTTTGTATACTTATTTTTACTGCATATATCAATTCTCTTAATCAAAAACAGCGTAAACACTTTGAGTTTAGATAAATGCAAATTGTCTAAGTATCTATACATTTATTTTTTATTTAATACTAATTCCTGTGAAGATTTAAAAAAAAGAATTATGCGAGTTAAGTTAATTTATTAATATGAAGTAAATAAGAAAACCCCTCAAATTGTAAAAGCATTCATTTCAACTTTAATAAAGCATGACTTAAGTCACCATCAGACAAAAAAAAAAAAAAAAAAAAAAAAAAAACAGGCAAATGTGCAACATGAATGCATCGGCATACTGCAGCAATTTTTCTCCAGAATCTTTAAAAGATTTTTTTCTGAATGTGTGCTTATGCCTGAGGGAGATGTCTCTGAGCAGTCTTTTTAAGGTGCCCTAGCACATTCTAATGCGAGTTTCTGAGAAGACATTGGAAAAGTCGCACAGCCAGGTTAACAAGTGTTACCTGATTCAAACCTAGCGCCTACCATCTATCAGCTTGGACGGCAGAATCTCTTTGCCAGTGCAATAAATTTAGAATAAGAAACTTGTTTGAAATACAGATTTCAAAGTCTAAAAGGACTTTTTTTTTAATTGATATTTTGGAAGTATTTTTATTTATTTAATTTTTTTCAATATAAATAAAAATTTAAAAAAGATTTTAGCAACAAATTTTCGTCTGTAGTGAAAGTCTGATTATAGTACGGGAACCTGGGGTCCCTGCTCTGAGCATCAAGATAAAGTACTAAACTTCCTTAAAAATGCATTCATAAAAGTTTGTTGAGACTAACTTTTTTAATTTTAAAAAGAAGTAATTTAAATAAAATATTTAATAAATTTAAACAGATTTAAATAATATTTAAAATTTGAATAAAGTAATTTTTGTTTACTATTTAAACATAAAATTAAATATTTTACATACTTAAAAATTCTATTTTAAATTTTTATTGTAATCCAAGTTTTTTTTAAGTAAGTAAAATGAAATAAACTGTATAATACATTTAATAATAATTAAAAAAAAAAAGGCAATAACTTTAAATCTGTATTGAAGATATTTCATAGAAAAGGAAGTTTCGTTTTAAAGGAATTTTTTTAACCCCCCCCCCCTCTTTTTTAATTATCTATTAATTTTCCTAAAAAAAAGGGGGGGGGGGTTAATAAAACTTTTTTCCTGGTCTATTTTTAAATTCTCTATGTAGTGTATTAATTCATAAATTGCAGTTATTTTAATAAAATATGGAAAGAAATATTTAGGGGGGGGGGGGTTGTCATTTGAAACATCTTTGCATTAAAGGAATTTTAAAAAGAAATATACTTAACAAATTTAAACAAGTTGAAATAATTAAAATTTAAATGAAATAATTTTTGTCTACTATTTAAACATAAAAATAAATGCCTTACAGATTTAAAAAATCTTTTATAATTTTTTATTGTAATCCGCATTTTTTTTAAGCTAAGTAAAATAAAATAAACTGTTTAATAGATTTAAAAAAGAAAAGAAAAGTAATAAATTTAAATTTGTATTGAAGATATTTTAAGAAAAAGACAGTTTCATTTTTAAAGAATTTTTTTTTTAAATTATCGATTAATTTTCCTAAAAAAAGAAAAAAAAAAGTTATTTTTTAATAAAACATTTTACCTGGTCTGTTTCTTAAATTCTCTTTATATTCTATTAATTCATAAATTGCAGTTATTGTAATAGAATATGTAAAGAAATATTTTGAGGGGGGGGGGACATCTTTGCATTAGAGGAATCTTAAAAAGAAGTAATTTAAATAACATACTTAACATATTTAAACAAGTTTAAATAATAATTAAAATTTAAATAAAATAATTGTCGTTTACTATTTAACATAAAAATAAATGTTTTACAGAATTTAAATTTGTATTGTAATCCAAGTTTTTTTTTTTTTTTTTTTTTTTTTTTTTGTTTAAGCTAAGTAAAAAATAAAAAATAACCTCTATAAGATATTAAAAAAAAAAAAAAAAAAAAAAAAAATGCAATAAATTTAAATATGTATTAAAGTTATTGAAAAGGAAATGGCAGTTTCTTTTTTCTTTTTCTTTCTTTTTTATTTTTTTAAAATTATCTATTAATTTTCCTAAAAATACTGTAAAGAAAAAAAAAAAAAAAATAGGGGTGGGGATGTTTTTGTCATTTGAAACATCTTTGTATTAAAGAAATATACATATATTAGGAAAATGTGCCAAAAGGGTGATGCCTCGCCAAACTCTGTTTAACTTGCTCGAATCCAATAACTTGCAAAAATCAGTCTGTACGCATGCTCAGTTAGCATTTTTGTAGGGAGCCGGCGCTGCGGCGAGACGCTAACTGTATGTTCTAGGCGCTGTAACTGAACTGTCAAGTGTTGGACTTCGCGTCGAGTTTGTTGGGCTTAAAGATTTGAGCATGAATTTCGAACGCAGCGCTATGTTGGAGGCTCGATTTTCCAAGCAGTATTTTAAGCATTACGATTATAAGCGAATGCTCCACTGTACATTCTAGGCGCTGTATCTGGGGGGTGGGGGGTTTACCGAAGATGGAGAGCCCTCCCCACCATGGAGGATAAAAATTGCGTTTTCATGTTTCCGGACCATCCTTATGGGGTGAGTTTTAGACCATCGCTTATTGGCCACGGTGTAGCACTAGCGCGATATAAAATCTACTCACTCCCACTAAATGCTTCTGATTGGTTAAAACCTTTTCTTTCAAATGTGGAAGTTTTATTTCGATTTTCCCAAACGATGGAGTTCTTTATTTATTTTTATATTTTAGAAAAATTTTTAATGTTTTATTATTTTAGATAAACTTTTTTATTCGCTGTTTTGAAGAGACTACTGATGTTCGAGAATAATTTGGTAAGAGAATAAAAATGTCAATACCTTATTTATTTTGATGTTATTATGCATTTTCTTACTTTTAAAAAACTAGTATGTTGTGGCCACCACAAGACTTTCTTCTATATTTTCCTATACATATTCAATCAGTAACAATATTTAAAAAAAAAAAAGATTTTTTTTTCCTTTTTTTTTTTTTTTTTTTTGTGAAAATTAATACATATTCAATCACTAACAATATTTAAAAAAAAAAAAAAAAAAAAAAAAAAAAAAATAGAATTTTTTTTCTTTTTTTTTTTTTTTTTTTTTTGGTTAAAAGTAAAAAAAATCGATAACTTTGTTTTAAATTATCACAGATTTATAGTTCAACCATTCGTTTTAAAGGTATTGACGAGACCTTTCGAATGATACCCATCTTCAAAATTTACCCCCCCGGGGGGTACTTCCCCCCCAGGGGGGGAAGCGATGCCCCCCCATGCACAAAATTTTTTTCCTAGTTACGTACTACTATTATCAATAATTCATATTAATTTTACAAACACAAGTGTAAAATAACTCTTATTATGCACATTTATACGAATTTTTGTCCTATGCTGCCATGTTAAAAATTTAGATAAAATGCTATCACAGCGCCACCTGTTGAGCTATTGATCCCCAAATATAATCAGCAACAGTTTATGTCGGGGACCAACTAAATACCAAGTTTGGTAAAATTTCGTTAAAAAAAAAAAAAAAAAAAAAAAAAAAATACGATTATTTTTCTAAGTTTTTTTTTTTGTTAAAAGTAAAAACAATCGATAACTTTGTTTTAAATTATCACAGATTTATGGTTCAACCATTCGTTTTAAAGGTATTGACGAGATCTTTCGAATGATACCCATCTTCAAAATTTAACCCCTCCGGGGGGGTACTTCCCCCCCAGGGGGGGAACCGATGCCCCCCCATGCACAATTTTTTTTTCCTAGTTAACTACTACTATCATCAATAATTCAAAATCATTTTACAATCACAAGTTTAAAATAACTCTCATTATGCCCATTTATACGGAATTTTGTCCTATGCTGCCATGTTAAAAATTTGCATAAAATGCGATTACAGCGCCACCTGTTGAGCTATTGATCCCCAAATCTAATGGGCACCAGTTCATGTCAGGGTGCAACTAAACACCAAGTTTGGTTAAATTTCATTCATATGTTCGTGAGATACAGCGTCCACAAAAAAATGATACAGACAGACAGACAGACAGACAGACAGACAGACACACAGACAGACACACAGACAGACATTTTCTAAAAACTATCAATTCGTGTTCAGGACATCCCAAAACGTGTAGATCCGTCAAAAAACGGAGGTCGAAAATTTTCGCGAATCCAATACTTTCTCTATATTACATATAGAAGAAAGTAAAAATGTAATGTTTCGATAACTCTTTTCTTATATCTATCTGTCGTCCTTGTTAGGAATTCATGGTCGTTTAACATTCTAGAATGTAAATTTCTGTAACATATATAACCGATGAATCATAAATACAAATAAAATTTACGATTGTCTTTTTTATGCGTCTAAAAGGACTACAGGGGAGAAGGAGGCTATTATGGACATTATATATATTTCTTCAAAAATTTGTGCATTAAAGAACATTTTTAATGCATTATTATTTTTTAAAATAATATTTGTTTCTGTTAAACTATATGGTAATATAGTTTTCAAGGTATGATTAAATAAAAAAAAAAAAAAAAACTTGGACAATTTTTGATTGCTAAACTTTATCCAGTCTAATATGACTCATAAAAAATATATGCAAAACTATGATAAAATCAAATTTAACCTAAATAAAACAATGTTTAGTAAATGTTAATATTGAGGTATACTTAGAAATTACTGAAAGTATATTTCATTTTGTGCTACATGTTTTTCATGAGACTAAATTTAAGTACACAATGGGATGTGTATGTAGTTTATAGACAATATACAGAGCTACCCAAAATTTAGCTAAACGCTCTTTTCTATTGAATGTATTTCACGTAAGTGCCTTGCTATATATTACTATCTCGGCAAACACTGCTCAGAAAGGAAAACTTAATTTCTCATACCTATATTGTAAACATAGTATTTTTTGAAGTTCGATTTCAACTCGTTTTTTTTTTATTTATTTTTTTAACGTTTGGCGTGTTTTGAGGTTCCCTGAATACGAAAGTCCATTTTTAGCTGTTTATCTGTAGATACGTGTTATCAACATAACTTATAAACAAATAACTGTGTGTGAGGGGGGGGGGGTTAAAGGTGCGGTAGCCCCCCCCCCCTCACACAGAATTATATATTAAATAAGTGTTCCCAAACCTATTTTAGATTATTTTTAAAATACACTAAGGGAAAAAAAAAACCGCACAGCAGAAAAATTGACTTGTACCTTTTTGTGTTTCAATCACTAGTTTTTATGTTATTACAAGCAAATAAAACTGTTAACTGTTATATTTGTACAATACGGATGTTATAACAGGATACCTATGTACATTTTTTATTTAATAATCCACTTTATTACACTCTACGAAGTATTTAATAAAAATATACATAAAATTTTCTTTTAAATGTAATATAAACATATACATTGAATTCTATTATGATTTATTATATGAAATAAACACATTATATTTTAATGTATGAAATAAATCTATTTATTTGTTAGATCTAAACAGTTACTTAATAAAAATATGTATTCTACATTGGATAATTCCACCTTCATATGGAATTATTGCTTAATGCGCAATGGCATAGTATTTTACAGTTTAACATGAAATTAAGGAATTTCTCTGTGCCAAATATCATAAATATTTTTTTCTAGTTCTTGTTAAGTTGTAGGCTACAAATTTCGAATTCTCACCCTCTTTTATAGACTAAACATTTTCGAGCGAATTGAGATTAGGTCTATTTTCGGGTGCAGTAAAGAAGAAATTCTACGATATTGCTTGTTTGATTTAACTTCAAGTAAAAGTTATGATAACTTACAAAAGTATGGATGCTCATGAGAATGGGTAGGTAATTTTAACAACTTGAATCAAACGTACCAAAGGCGCCATGTAACAAGGTGCATTATCGTCTTTAAATGGTAATTATTGAAAAGTCTGAAATACTTCCAAAATAGTTGGTCAGGCATTAATTTTTTAATAGCAGAGTTTTATTTCGAGTTAACTGTTCGCTTGCACGTAAAAATTTGCCCGATTCATTGAAAAATTATGCAATTTCGTATCATAATATACGGGGAATATGTTACTGTTTTAAAAGTGCGATTTTGATGAAGTTGGTCCCATTTTCATCACCTGATTTGCTTGTTTCCATCAGGTCGAAATCAGTTAAACTTGACTCATCAGAGAGAACCACTTCAACCTAGAGCCTCTTAAATAAAATATATAGGCCGACGCATCGTCGCCATTTTTTTTTTTTTTTTTTTTTTTGCCTCAGAAGAGGGTAGCATTCCCACTTGGTGTCCTTATCGCTTCTTTGTGATAAGAAATCTTGATCTGAAGCTACGATCGGTCAACAAAAGCAATAAGCAACAATATTTACATTTTTACATTATTAGGATATCCTGTGGATGTATTGGAAATAAATGTGTTATTAGGGCTGTTTCTTATACAAAATTTCGCCAACACTCAAATACACAGTAATAAAAGGTTTTCTTAAATCGATTTATCAATATTAATTTATATAATTAAAATGACATATTTTTCTGTATTTTTACATTAACACATATCAGAAATACAAAGGAAAACATAAGTATATATATAAGTATGTTGTTTTATTCTTCTCAAATTATCTTATGAAAATCTAAAACATTTTATGTTCTTTTCATGAGAGATTATAGCAGTTTATCACTAAACAAATCTCATCTCTCAAAACTATGAAATTTAATAAAAGGAGTATTCTAAAGTTACACAAGACGATAAAAGTAATGACTGCCGTTTATTTATCAATGAAACGCGCCGGGTACATGTGGCAATCCTAAGGAAATAAAATGCCTGATGCGCCAGCTCGTATATATAGGAGCCTTACTTCAGCCCAATAATTAACTGATAATCTTATAAATTTTTTTTAACCCTCTGAGGTCTTCCTTTCCACATTCTTTTTGTTAAGAATGGATTTTTTTCAAATTTTCTGGCGCTTAAACTTGCTTTGTTTAATCGTTGTTGTACTGTATTTAAAGAAATTATGTTACTTAAATACTTCTTCTAAATCCCTTCTATGTTCTAAATGTAATACAAACTGATTTTTTTTTAAGTACTGGCTTTCTAACTTGCGGTCATCTCGATAGGATGAGCATCATCGCCGACTAGAGTCAAATTTCCAGTTTAAACAGCAAAAAATTTTATATCTTGCTAAAAACCTGCTCACCAATATTTCGCTAACATTTAATCCTTTTGACATCCCTCGTATTAAAATATTTTTTGATTATCACTCTGAAATTAATATTTTTTTGTGTATCGTTAATTGGCTTATTCTTGCGATTTTTGAAACTCTTTCTAAAATTACAATTTTACGAACATTTGCATCTTGTTAGTTCCCCCATCGTACTATAGGTATGGCGGAACTTAAGTAATCGTGAAAATTTTCGACCTCGGTTTTTTGACTTTTCTACACGTTTTCAGGTGTGAGGAATCCGAAAATGACAAAATTTCTATGGTGTCTGTCTGTAGGGTGTCTGTTAGTGTGTTAGTCTGTTAGTGGGTCAGTCCGTTAGTTTGTTAGTCTGTGTACACGATATCTCACGAACAAATTGTCGCAGAGAGGTCAGATCAGTTTTAAAATATTACTTTCGACACTGGCAAGAACCCTATTCATTTGCAACATTCGAATTTAAAAACTTCGTAAGTTATTAGAAATTTACGATTTTCTTAACATGGGAGAATAGGACAAAAATTCACTTAAACGTGCATTAAATGAAAACGTTTTACTGTAAAAATGTCAGACCAGTTTTAAAATATCAGTTTTGATGCCGGAATGAACATCAGTAACTATAAATATGCTACTCTGAAAATTTCGCAAGTTACTGGGAATTTACGAATTTCTTAACATGGCAGTATAGGGCAAAATTTCACATAAACGTCAATTTTGAGAGATATTTTCATCGTAAAGATGTCAGACTACTTTTGAAATATCATTTAGGACACTGGCATGAATATTAATGACTATGAATTTTCCAATATAAAGATTTCGTAAGTTATTGGAAATTTACGAATTTCTTAACATGTCAGAATACAGCAAAATTTCACATAAACGTCAATCTTGAGGGATATTTTCATCGTAAAGATGTCAAACCACTTTCGAAATATTATTTAGGATACTGGCTTGAATATCATAGACTATGATTTTTCCAATTTAAAAAAATTCGTAAGTTATTTGGAATTTACGATTTACTTAACATGTCAGAATAAGGCAAAATTGAGCATAAACTTCCATTTTGAGGATCCTAAATACATTAGACAACTTCAAAATTAAGTTTATGATATTTGTTTGAACATGATTGAATACAAATATTCTACTAGGAAATTTTCGTAAATTATTCGTAATTTACGATTTTATCAACATAGCGAAATTGTAAATTTTTCATATAAATATGAATTTTGAGGTTTATTGCATTGGAAATAGTAGCATGAAAACTAAACAACAGAATTGACCCTGATAAAATAAATTAATAAATTAGAATAAGATAATTATATCCAAGTGAACGGTGGATGGCCTATTAGGCGGGGATTTCATTCTGTCACTGTATCAAGCTTTGGTCAAATTCATTTCTTTTAACATGATTATAATATGTCTCGCACTAGAAATTTACGAGAACATAAATATGATGGGGAACTGAGCAGAGTCCATCTATGCCAACTAGTTTGGATATATTGGGGCTATACTTGAAAATGGCTGGAATCGTAATTCATTTTGGGTTAGATGTTTTTCATATAAGAATCAATTTAAGTACACAATGGGATGTGCATGTTGTTTATGAACAATATACAAAGCTACCCAAAATTGAACTGAAGGATCTCATCTATTGAATGGAACTGATGGAAGTGCTTTGCTACATTTTATTATGCCGACGAACACTGGTCAGGAAAGAAAATTAAATTTTCGTACCAGTACTGTAAACAAAGTATTTGTTGAGGCTCTATTTTCAACTCTGGTTTTTTCCTTAATGTCACGTTTTGAGGGGCCTTGATCACGAGTGTCTAATTTTTAACGGCTGATCTGTTATGAGCATAACTTAAAATTAAATTGCAGCAGGAAATTCAAATGGGGTACTCTAAAGTTCGTATTAGGTTGTCCCTTGAAAAGTTTGGTCAAGATTGGCAAATCTGAAGGCAAATTAATAATACCCTTGATTTTTTTTAAATAAATATAGGCATTATAATTGACCGGGGAGGCGGTATCCCTTCCTCACAGAATTATTGTTTTTAAATTACATTGAACTTTATTACCTTAGCTTCAAACTTAATATGCAATCAGTCTTTATAACCTTGAATTGAAATGCAGGGTAAGAGAAGTATGTCTTTTGTAATATTTCTAAAATGAAATAACATTTATTAAAATAAGTGTACCCTATGTCTGTTAGACTAATGATTGTCAAAGATTGTAACCCTACATAAATATTGCTATTATTATTATACAATTAATTATATATATATATAAATAAAATAAAATTAATAACAAAATTTACATACGATAAATTTATCAGGCCGTAGATAGACATAATTTCTAGATTTCATTGCATTAAGTATTATCTTCTATCGTAAGTAAAATTGCACTCATTAGAGTTTTCGAAGCCAAAACTGACCAATATTTTCATATTAGTAAATTTAGACTAAAGAAAGAAAATGAGCTTTTTTATTTGTTTGTGTATTTATTTTTAATTTTTACAAATTCCAAGGATATAATTAAAATTGTGTTTTATTTCTTTTCAGAAATAATGGGGTCGGGTTTTGGTAAATGTATGGTAAGTAGTATTATGTTCCACTTTATGTCTAATGCTTTTACTTTTATGAAATTGTGCAAACTTTTAAATTATGTATTTTTCTTTGGATTGTATTGGCGATTTTCAGAAAAGTAGCCAAGTAGTGGGCTGAAGCACATTTTCACCCTTAAATCTTATTTTTGTTAAATGTGCAGGTCCCTGAAGTAAGTGACATCATTGAAGAGTATCCCAATGAAGAGCCATTTTATAATAAAAGTATTAGAGATAAAAGCTTGATTTTTAGAAGCAGTCATTGTAACGTCTCTTGTAAGTATGAAAATAATTATATGAATATAGATTTAAATGTTTATAAGGATTTATTAATTTTGAATGCATTCTTTTCTTTCCATCCCAAATTTTGTCTTCATTAAATATATTTCTAATTTTCAAAAATTTAAATGAATAAAAATTTATACGAATAGTTTTTGCCCTGTTAATTGCAGTTCAGATTTGTGCATTAAAATTCAAAATTTAGATTAGCAACGCAATATTATTATGCACTAAACAATGTGTGACGATCACACGTACATAATATTGCGTAATATTTTAACGTAAAATGTAATCTGTGCCGGATTACATTTGTTTCTCCCAAACTTTCTCTTAAATTGAAAACTTCAGTATAATATTTATTTTTGGAAAAGCTAGATCATTTTGAATATAGCTAACAAGGGAAGTATGAATCAGTAAAATTCCTATTGAAACCAAACCAAGCTTAAATTAAAGAGCATGGTCGAAAACATAGAGTAAAGTGCAAATTTGCTGTAACGTCCCCCAATGGAGTGAGAAAACGGCCCTAAAAGTTTCAGTTGTTTTCTATAAAAACCAATGGTACAGAATCCATTAGCAAGACGGCGTGATACAGTGCACTGTAAAAAATGTCCTATTTACAGCCAGAAATTATCTGTAATTTGACAAAATACGCATAATTTACGAAAAATTACGTTTTCAGAACGTATTTTCTCAAATTACAGAGAATTTTTGGCGTCAAATAGGACATGTTTTTTACAGTGTGGTTAGTGTTCAATTTGAGTGTCGAAGGTCGTGAAATCGAACCCCGATAACTGCTCGTTTTTTTTTTTTTTTTTTTTTTTTTTTTTTTTTAAATATTAAATTAATAATTTAGGGCAGGATATGTATTAAATTTAATTAAAAAATTATATATTTTAATTATTAAAATATTTTATTTCATATTCTTTTTTTTTTTTTTTAACTTTTCTTTATAATTCAAATAAATGAATTATTTAAGGGAAAATATTTTTCTTTATTGCACGTTTTCTCTTTCCTAAAATTAAATTTTTTTTACTAATATTTTACGGCAAAGCCACTAGAAGGAATCACTGATCGTCTGCTTTTAATTTTGTTAGTTTTTATACATAAAAAAAACATTCTATTAAATTATTAAAACATTTTATTTCAAATAAAGGTTTTCTAATGAATAGTGCAACGGAAAATATTTAAATTGCATTTTTTTCGTCTGTCTTAAATTGCAGTAATTCATGCGTGTAAAAAAAAAAAACCCTGTTGGTCCTTGCGTATGTGTATATCTCCAAAATTTAAAAATCTATGTTTTTTTTTTTTTTTTTTTTTTTTTTTTTGCTTGCTACAAAGCTGGTTATCTAGAAGAAAAAACTAATAATTTAGAAGATGTTCGCGATGAGTGTTTTAATATTGAACAAGATTGTAATGAAATTAATTGTGATAAATTTTGTTTTATACATTGTTCTCATCGTAAAAAATGATTATACTTTTGATCATTTTCTTATTTCTAATCATTGTCATTATCAGCATGAAAATAAGTTCGTAAATTTAAACATGATTTTTTTTTCCTTCATAAAGAGGCAATTTTACCCTACATATTTCTTAATAGTATCTTTTATTTTTTAAATTCTTAATTAAGTTTAATAATTATTTTCTTTTGAGTTATTCATTTATTTTAACGTTTTGTTTTACTTCATTAATATTTGGAGAGGAAAAGAAAAGCAGTCCTTTGGGGTTTGCACTCAAAAAAAAAAAAAAACTTTAGGAAAGAGAAAAATGTGTAATGAAGAAAAATAGTTGAATTAAAATAATTTACTAATTAAAAAAATATCATTATATATTTTTAATTGAATTTAATACGTATCCCCCCTCCCTCCCTTAAACTATTAATTTATTTTAATATTTTGTTCATTTATATCAAACAAGTGCGAGCAATCTTCGTGGTTCGATCTCTCAACCTTCCTCACTCAAACTGAAGACTCTTGCCAAAGGGTTCTAGGTTCTGTTTAGTTGGATTTGGTAGAAACAGCGAAAGCTTTTAGGGTCGTTTTCTCGCTCCATTTTTTTTTTTTTTTTTTTTTTTTTTTTGGGGGGGGGGGGGAGGTGTTGCAGAAAGTTTGCACTCTACCCTATGTTTTCGACCATTCTCTTTAAGATTGGCTTGGTTTCAATAGGAATTTTACTGATTCATACTTCCCCTGTAAGTTAAATGATTTCTGTGATTCGTAAGATTAATTTTAAATTAAAGAATTTTCAAATAAAATAAATAACACTCTGCAATTGTAGAACTACATTATATATATATATATATATATATATATATATATACATACCTGCCAACCTGCAAGAATTCCAAGGAGTAAAACAGCGCACAAACAAAAAAATTTGCAGACCCCCCCCCCCCCCCCAGTTTTTTTTCCGTTAAAAGTAAAAAAATTGATACCTTTGTTTTAAATTATCACAGATTTATACTTCAACCATTCGTTTTAAAGGTATTGATGAGACCTTTCGAAAGATACCCATCTTGAAAATTTACTCCCCCCAACCAATGCCCCCACATGCACAAAATATTTTCCTAGTTAACTACTACTATTATCAATAATTCATATTAATTTTACAATCACAAGTTTAAAATAACTCTCATTATGCACATTTATACGAAATTTTGTCCTATACTGCCATGTTAAAAGTCTGCATAAAATGCGATCACAGCGCCACCTGTTGAGCGATGGATCCCCAAATCTAATCAGCACCAGTTTATGTCAGGGTGCAACTAAATACCAAGTTTGGTTAAATTTCATTCATTGGTTCGTGAGATACAGCGTCCACAAAAAAGTGATACAGACAGACAGACATTTTCTAAAAACTATCAATTCGTGTTCTGGACATCCCAAAACGTGTAAATCCATCAAAAAACGGAGGTCGAAAATTTTCACGAATCCAATACTTTCTCTATATTACATATAGAAGAAAGTAAAAATCGGTAGAAAAATGTTGAAATAGTAGAAAAAGAGTAAAAATAGTGATCTAGGAGTAAAAGTGTAAAAAATGCCAAAAAAGAGTAAATTTTACTCCCGGGGAGTAAAACTTGGCAGCTATGTATATATATAAATAAATAATAGATAACGTAATAAAATTTAATCTTAAAATTTAGCAATTAATAGAACTAAAACAATTACAGCACACTAAAATATAGAACTGAATTTAACATAGAGGAAAGAATGACACAAAAAGTTGCGATATAGATAAGGAACCAATGAGTTACCATATTAACTTAAAATACTTACGCCGACCTGAAGGATAATAAAAAAGGACCATTAAACTTGTGAAAGAGAAAAAAGATAATAAACCACATAATGAATTGGATATAAATGCTTAAAATTAGAAATATACTTATCAAGGGGCTCATACTTCATAAAGCAGAGAAAGCTGCAATGATTTCGTAAAACGATATTGCTAATCATAGCAATTTATATCATCTCACGCCCCGATCAATGCAGCAAAAAAACCATAAAGAATGAGAAAAAAGTGAAAAATTAAATTAAAACAAAAGATAAATAAATATTAAAATCTTAAAGGCAACCAAATTAATAACATGAAATAAGCAGAGTAACCACATGGAAAACAGTTAACACAAACTGGAAAAAAGGGGTGATGCCAAAACCTAAATTAAAGTTAAAATAATAGCTCGACAGATATCGATTAATCGAAAAAACTTCAGAACAATTACATTAAAGATAAAATACACAGAGTAAATATTAAATGATAATGTTAAAATTAATACTAGTAGAGTTAAATTAAATCGTACCAAAAATATTAATAATTAAATCGTTTAAGATAAGGACTGAAGAATGAAGGTTAAAGACTACTAAGTACAAGCGCCATCTTTCGGTTAGCTATAATAACATTAAGTCAGTTATATAAGATGTATTGACTGAAAGATTAAGATAATTTAGAAGTATTAACAGCAAGATTAAGATAATTTTTAAGATTTTTATTTAAGATGTAATCACTGAAAGATTAATATAATTTTTAAGATTTTTATTTTAATATCTATATATATAAAAGAACACTTCCTGAGTGAGTGAGTGAGTGAGGGGGTGATCTATCAACGCCCAGACCAAACCCCTGGACCTAGAAGCATGAAATTTCGTGACAATGTTCTTTCTATGACGTAGGCATCCACTAAGAAGCGATTTTACAAAATTCGCCCCCCAAGGGGGGGAGGGGGGGGCAAAACGTGATTTCACAAAATCCTTCATATCTCAAACAAAAAAACAGATATCCGTAAAATTTTTGCTTTAAAATATAGCCAATACAAATGTCTAAAAACCAATTTCTGGAATTTTCTAAATTCGGTCCCCAAGGGGGGCGGGGGGTCAAAACGTGATTTCACATGCGTAAAACGTGATTTCGCATAATCCTATATATCTGAAACAAAAAAATAGATATACGTGAAATTTTTGCTCTCAAATATAGCTAATGCAAATATCTAAAAAACGATTTCTGGAATTTTAGAAATTCAGCCCCCAGGTGGGGCAGCAGGGGGGGCGGGGGGGGGCTATGGGACAAAAACAAATAGAAATACAGTTAGGGCGTTCAAAATTGATACAGATAGGTTTTAGAGGCCTGTAAGTCAAATGAGGATATTTTCGATTGTGCAAAGTTATTAGGAGGGGAAGGAAGGGGGGGGGGGTAGGAGAGAGGGGGGGGGGGGGCAAAAAATAAAAATAGAGTTAGATCGTTCAAAATTGGTATATAGAGGTTTTCGTTACCTACAAATCGATTGCGGGTATTTTCGAAGTTGTAAAATTATTAGGAGGGGCGGTAAGGGGGATGGGGTGGTAAGGGGGGGCTGTGGGGCAAAAAGAAATAGAAATGCAGTTAGGCCGCTCAAAATTTTTACAGATAGGTTTTCGAGGCCTGTGGGTCGAATGGGGATATTTTCGAAAGTGTAAAGTTATTAGGAGGGCCAGGAAAGTGGGGGGGGGGGGAGGGGTGCAAAAAAATAAAAATAGAGTTAGATCGTTCAAAATTGGTAAATAGAGGTTTTCGATACGTACAAATCGATTGCGGATATTTTCGAAGTTGTAAAATTATTAGGTGGGGCGGTAAGGGGGGGCTATGGGCAAAAACAAATAGAAATACAGTTAGGCCGTTCAAAATTGGTACAGATAGGTTTTAGAGGCCTGCAAGTCGAATGGGGATATTTTCGAAAGTGTAAAGTTATTAGGAGGGCCGGGAAGGTGGGGGGGCGGAGGGGCAATAAAAGTAAAATAGAGTTAGATCATTCAAAATTGGTACATAGATGTTTTCGATACCTACAAAACGATTGCGAATATTTTCGAATTTTTTTAATTATTGGGAAGGGGGGGAACGGAGGGGCCAAAAAATAAAAATAGAGATAGATAGTTCAAAACTGGTGCATAGTGGTTTTTGATACCTACAAATCGATTGCGGATATTTTCGAATTTGTAAAATTATTAGGATAGACGGGAGGGGGGCGAAGGGGGAAAATAAGAGTGAGAGCATTTTGGGAATTTTTCCCGAAGGCAGTGCGACATTTTTCCTAATCAGATTTTGTTTCTCTTTTCTTTTCACGTGATAAAAATGAATGCAATTTTGAGAATTCAGTAATTACAGTGATTCATTTAAAAATAGGGACCAGCGAAGCGGGCGTTGCCTGCTAGTATATATATATATATATATATATATATATATATATATATATATATATTATAAATGCATTTTACAATAGCTAGGTTAGGTGGTCCAGTAATTGACATCTATCCCGAAATCTATATAAATAAAGAGAAGTGTCTGTGTGTGTGTGTGTCTGTGTGTGTGTCTGTGTATCTGCGCTCTGGTGCTCACACTACTAATCGCAGAGCCTCCAAATTTGGCATATAGGTACCTGGGACCCTGAAGGTGTGCACCTCATTGAGATTTTTTCGAATTTCGACTTAGAATTTTTTAAATTAATGTTTTTCCGATTTTAAATATTGGCTTCATTGTTTCATTTTTCATAGATTTATTTTTTTGCTTCAATCGTCTGCGTATCTTAGCAACGGCTATTACGCAACTTATTTTTATTTAATACATTCATTTGAAGGCGAATTTCTTTTTTATTATTATTTTTTCTTTATTATTATTGTGTTTATTGAAAATCAAATGGTAATGCAATAGAAATAAATTGTTACGTTTATGTATAAATTTTATACTATAGCAACCTTTTATTTTTCTTTTCTTTTTTTTTATTAATTCCTTCAAAAGAAAAAAAAAATATTTTTAATTATTATTATTTATAATATTTATTGGGCGAAAAAGAATGGTAGTTTATAGTAGAAAGGATTAAACTGATTAAAATTCGTTTTTCATGTATTTAATTCCTTTTAAAAGAAAATCTACTTTTTTATTTTATTTTATTGCACTGGTCGGAATCAAATCATAATATAGTGTAAATAACGGGAGCTATAAAACACATGGTTCAAAAACTAAAATATATAATAGATGCTGAGATACAGTCATCTTTAAAATCGTAGTTCTTAAATAACAGAAAATCCACAAGTCGTCGATAAATACCCAGATTGAAGTGCCCGGGAAAGACCTTTCTCTAGGGGAACTGTACCCGATGCAGTACGGGTAAAAAAAAGAGCTGCCTTAGGCAACGGGTACCCGAAGAAGCGAGATCTAAAGCGATTTCAGTGTTTATTTTATTTATTTATTTATTTTAAGGTTTTATTTGTAATGTGATGTAAAAAATAAATACTGATCCAATTCTTTTGAAAATTCATTTAAATATAGTGACCAGCGAAGCGGGTAATTAATAAATAAGAAAAATAATGAAAACATATATTTTACATATAAGAATTTTAACGTTGTACGCCAAACACTGGTGCTAATAACTGGGAAAAATGAATAACTAGCAGTGTCAAACACTGGAACATAGGATGCCAATTATTACTGGTAAAATGAAAAACTGGTTGTGTCAATTACTGGAACATCGAGTGGGTGTCAAATAACAATTCATAAAAAAAAAATAATTGCTATCAAATGTATATGTTTTAACATATATGTGGTTCTGAATGTCTTTCAAGCCATATGTATCAACTTAATATTTCCAAAAAATATTTTCTGATGACTAGAACATTAAAAACATTAGATTGCTCTGAAAGTGTCAATCACTGGAGCACTTACCCTAACTAATTGGGAATGATATATTTAAATCGCAATTTATTGAAGGTGCTATGTGTCCCAAAAAGATGATGGAAACGCGGTTTCATTCTTTACCTATTGCAGATAAGTAAATAACGTAAATTGAAAACGGTGTTCAAAATAAGACAGGAAATAAAACTTACAAGGAAACATTCAAAAGGTGTCGTCTTCAAAAAATATTGGAAAAAAAAATATATATGCGTTTCTACTCTTCATAAAACACCAGGAAGTGAAAAAATTATCGGCTGAAATGAATTACAGCGACCACAATTTTTTTTCAAAATTAAGCATATTTGGCGATTTAGCGAGTTCGCTAGCACCGAGATTGCCATGTTTTATTTTTCCGTCAAGTACTCAAAATTAATCGCCTAACAATGTGAAATCGCCAAATACGCTTAATTTTGATAATTTTTTGTGGTCGCTGTAATTCATTTCAGCTGATAGTGTTTTCACTTTCTGGTGTTTTATGAAGAGTAAAATCACATATTTTTTCAATATTTTTTTCAAGACACCTTTTTGAATGTTTCCTTGTTAGATAATAAAGATCTTTCTTCGTTAATTTTCGAAAAGTTATTTAATTTTTTTTTATACAGAACCCATAAACAAATTTAATCACTTAGAAAATGTGTATTTGTAATGCAACATTATTGCAAAAAATTGCGCACCTGTATCTATAAAAGTGAGTAAGTTATACTTAATTGAAAATTTATTTCTGAACATAAGGAGCATATTCTAAAGTTGAAATGTAAGTTTGTCGATTCACGATCCTATCACGTATTTTAAATTGCTCATTATATTAAAAATGTCATTTATTTGAATATATATGTATTATTATGCATGCCAATACATTATTCATATTGAAATTAAAAAAATTTTCAAATCTGTTTTAACAAATTAACTCCATTTTTATTTCTTTCGTTTAACTATAATTTAGCCGTTTAAAATACTTTTTTAAAATTTAATTTAAAAAAAAAAAAACTCCCTCAAAATACTGATTTAAAAGTTTCTAAAACCTTTTTTGCACAAGATTTTAAAATCAACACATTCTAAATGTTGTATAATTGACTAGTTAAATTAATATTTTATCAAATTATAAAAGTAATCGAGCGTCCTTTAAAATACATTTTGTAAATATCTGACTATTTATGGTTTTAATTATGTGCTCCCAACTGTAAAACCTCATAAAATGAAGTGAAGGCTGTATGCGTCCCGCAGCGAGCATAGGAAGATCACTGTTTAATCTGTCTATATAGGATTTAAGGGTCTTTTTTTTTTTTTGTATTTTAAGGCTCATTTTGAATTTTAAGGCTCATTTTTGACCTACAGCTTTAAATCGATTTCGAATAATAGCGAAAATTCATGTCTGAACTGGGATTTGACCTCGGCAACTGAAGTTCAGTGCTGACCCTTCGGCTACCAAGTGAGTTTGTCTATTTATACTTTATTTCTGTGCATTTGGGATTTTCTTGAGTCATAGTGTTTTTGATCTATCAATTTCCATTATCATTTCTTATTAACTTCATTTTCACCGAAGAAGCAGCCTTTTTAAGTGAAAAATGCCTTTCATGGGAAAAAATTGCATAAATCAGCATTTTTGTCTGTATCATAATTAAGTTTGTTTTAAAGATAGTCGTACTTTTTTTCCCTGATGGTCTTGTTGGATGAAAAATGAGCTTTCTAATTGATCAAAATTGTTTAAAAGAGTAATATAAAAATTTAAATAACTTCTTTCTTTTAACCTTATTTAGAACTTTTCTCTGTCTGTATTCAACTCATCTCAAACATATAAGAAATTAAAGTGCGTTTTAAAACATTTTGAGACTAATATAATTCATTAGAGAGGGGAAACCCTATGAAAACTGACAGGCTTTCCAAATATTCATTGCTCAAAGCTGGTAGATGGGAAGTGCCAGGTTCGATCCCAGGTCACATTCATCGACCTAGCCGTTTGGACAGACAATTTAATTTTCGTAGTTTTAAGATTAGGGATTGATATAGAAACTTACGGTTTTGTTGCTCAAATAATTTATTATTAAAAATATTTGTTTCACACATTCATTGTTGAACACATCACGAGTGCCGCTCGTCATGATCAGTTTGCTCTATAAAGTTCATGACGAGCTGGGCTCGTCATTTCAGTTCAAGGGGTTAACATGTTGTCAATTTAAGAAAGAAAAATTATCCTACTGTAGAAAAAACGGGAGTGGCTCAAGTCTCCCCTACTCAAGATGGCTGCTTGAATAGCAGCCAAGGCTACCAAAACATGACTAGAACTCTGTTATTTTGACAGCTTTCAGACCTATAGTTAAACTAACTTTCATGTCGAATGATTCACATTACATAATTTTACAATAATATTTCAGAATTTCTTAGATAATTGTTACGTAATGGCTTCTGCAATTACAATTTTAGCTTCATGTTTTTTCTGGACATGTCATCTCATTCTTATATCGTTCCTTGAAGCACATCTGCTTAAAATAAAACCGGGTTTCATTCTTGCAGCGATATAATATTATAGTTTTAAAGAATTAAAGAACACGCTTTTATAGAAATGTGAACTGAAAAGCACAAAATATCTTAGTATTAAAATGCAGGGTAAGAGAAAATCGTGTGAGTGACACACCATAATATTTACTTGCATTTAAATCTTTAATTAAAATAATTTAGAACTAAACAAAAACCATTTAAAAAAAATTTCCCCTGACTGGGATCGAACGCTAGACCTTTAGGTTCGTAGCGCGGAGCTATACCTCAACGCCACGGCGTTCACGTTGGGAAAGTCTTTTTTTACAATATAGATTTTTTGTTTGCTCCCAGAGCGGTTACAAACATACATACATACATACAGGTGAAGCTAATAAAAGCGTGTTAAAAAGTAGATGAACTGATATATGTATATATATATATATATATAAAACAAATTATCACACTTTGTATTATTTAAAGATTAAAATATTCTGTAATAATTTTATTTTATTACAATTAACCAAGCTTTAAATATTTTCTTATATGCATATGCTATTTTTTATTAAAAAAAAAAAAAAAAAAAAAAAAAAAAAGCCTTAGTAATTTATATTAAATGGGTTTATTTCTTATTTATAACTCTTATTTCTTATGTAGATTCTCTTATTCCACACATTTGTGTTTTTTAATAAATATTAATGGTCCGCTGTATTTTATATTATGAATTTAGTGGTTCGCCAGATTTATTATAAAAATAGAGGTCTTTTAAGTAGAAAGATTAGCGACTGCTGCTTTAAGGGGATAGTGGACGTTTAAAATCGTCGTTTGACATTGATTTAAAGTTAGCATACATAAATATTGAAATGTAACTATATGAAGTCCATGAAAAATATCGAAAATTGTTGAATTAAAAAAAAAATTAAAAATTTTAAGTTTCCTCCCCTTTATTTTACATTATTACTGGCTATCAGTCTAAATATATTTGGGTAAAATATATTTGGTCATTCAAAATATACATAGTCATTCTAAATATATTTGGGTATTAGTTTGTGGATTGATTGATAAGTTAATTTTTTAAAAAGTACTTTTTTTTTCTTTTGAGTCTTAAAATTTCGTGCAAAATATTTTAATGAAGTTTTGGTGATATTAACAAATGGTTAATATGTTTTGAATGAGGGAAATTTATATAAAAAAAATATCTTAAGAATTGTTCACTGTCGAAATTTCGCCTGAAAAGTTGACAATTTGGAATTTTATAGCACTGGTTATTGATATCAAATCAAAATTTCTCTCACTCAGTAGTTGTAAACACCTCACAAGAACAAAAAAAAAAAAAAAAAAAAAAAAAAAGTCCAGTATATTAGTTGAGAAAATGGGTCAAAAACTAACTTTACAGGAGTGCGAAATTGTGGTCACTTTTGGTGCTCAGAAAATTTAGTTTATATCAGTCGATTCGAAAAGGTTCTAATATAATAGAGAAAATTAAAGTTTTTTTGCCTTTGAGTCATCCATAATTTTTTATTTAACTATGTTTAGTACTGATACCAATTCATCATCATCATTATTATTATTTATTTATTTCAGTTAGCTGCGGAGGAACGAAGCATCGTTACGAGGATGTGATAAAAGAAAGAAGTTTTTCAACTTCTGTCCTTGAGCTAGGAGGAAATTCATTCAATGAAATATTGGATTCTGATATACAAGCTCCAAATATGTTACATTCGATGTCCTTTGATTCAGGTATATTATCTTTCATAATAAGACATTCGCGGGATTCTAAGGTTTTTGTTTCTAGAGAATTGGGCGTTGAACTGAGGATTGGGCTTCTTCAACTTAAAACATGAAGATGTTTCTTAGCAACGGTTACTATATTAATTTCGCAAAAGTTCCTTCGGTCATTCTCTCACAATTTCTTCGAATATATATATATATATATCTGTATATATATAAAAATTACGTGTCACGATGTTTGTCCGCGATACTAAATCCTTTTTGGTTTTTATGTGATTTTCCGTTTTGGAGATATTTACGAAAATTATATTCATAATGGACAAATATACAAATGTTTTGGCCATTACATTATATGAAAAACCATCATAGAGATTAGAGGTGAGTTCGGGCTCTATTTTGGCAATCCGAGCCCGCCCGGGCCCGAAACATTTTTTAACTGAGCCCGCCCGAGCCCGAAAAATTTTGTGTGATCAGAGCCCGAGCCCGCCCGAGCCCGATATTGAAAGTGGTACGCTATGCAACGCATACACAATAGTAAAATTAAATACCGTTTCATTTTCAAATAAATTTTCTTATTATCAATCCTCAATTTAAATAACTATAAATGTTATTATAACAATTTTTAATGTCTGTGTCTCTGTATAGATGTATATATTTATATAATAGATATTTATAGTGCAGCCCATTGTTTATAACGCGCCTATCGGGGGGGAAAAAATTTATCCGAATGAGTGATATAATGAGGCCCGATATAACGAAGGAGGAAGGATTACTGTATAACACTATGACATAATATGCATCCCGCTGAAAAAAGAGTTCTGTTTAGAAAAAGGAAAGTCAAAGCTACTAAGGCTTGCAAGATTATTTTGTGATTTATAACCTATCATGACTATTATGACATTACTAAAGGTGCTCTCAAAATGAATAAAATTTCTTTTTTTTTTTTTTTTTTTTTACATTTTCCAGTTAGTGAAGAATGAAATAAACGGAACTTTTAGCTTGAATCCGAGCCCGCCCGGAGCCCGAAGACTTGCGTAAGATTTGAGCCCGATCGGGCTCGGGCCCGGGCTCGGGCTTACGGGCTCGGGCTGAGCCCGTCTCATCTCTAATAGAGATTTCAAAAGGAGCTAATTAATGAATATTCAGCCCTTAAATAGAGCCTGTAATGATAGTTACGAAAATTGCCGATATTTTTGAGTGTAGAAAGTAATTCTTTATAAGCAAGTTCTGGTCAACGAATGCGCTTTATTTTGTTTTAGTCTTGTTTGCCATTTAAAGAATTTTTGAAGAATTTAGTTCAACGCTATAAACCAATGAATTTTTCCGGAAAATTCTAGAATTTTCTTATAGAAGTTAGAGCTTCCAAACTTTGCCAAACTTCAACTAAAAATTTTCGCGAAGTCGTCTAATTCAACATAAATTCACCAAAATCGATGCCAAATCAAAAATCAGCGTTGGCTACAAACGTGACAACTTGGCGAGATTAGCGATTAAATTTGGCGACAAATATTGTTTCAGGATAGCCATAGTTATTAAATTCTTTTTCCTTTCTAACTGAATTGTTTGTCTCGGTAAAATGCCTCGTTTCTCCACCTCTAATTTTTTGCAGCGAGAACAAAAGTAGAATGATTTTCATTAAACTCGAAGCTATTAATTTGTCAATGAGAGATTCTGTAATAAGCCATTCCTGAAAAAAATTGTATATTTGTTTGGCGATATATATAATCCTATTATGATTTTGGTGGTTGGATTCTTCAGTTTTTTTTTCCGTGGTTGTAACCATAAAAAATTATTTACGAATCATTTATCTCACACAAAAATGTCAATGTTTTCATAACAACTTGTATAATTCAATGGGTGTATAAAGAAATCATGTGGTGTCCACATCATATTTTTTTTTCTTTCCTCCCTCCTGCTGACTGTACATTCAACTTTATATTTTTGGTTTTTTGTATGTTTTCCTTGTACGTACGAATCACTTTCTTCACTTTGACTCAATACCAACAGCTTCATGCAATTTAGAATTCTTGTTACGTAGGAAAAATACATTCCAAAGTACCTAGTTTTGTTTTATAAAATAGAATGTTCTTGCAGAACGGAAAAGAATAAATGCTGTGAGTGGTAAAATAAATTTGTATTAAATTTTTAGGCTTTAAAATTTCTTGGATCAACAAGACAGCTGTAGAATTTTTAAATGGATACAAATTTGAAAGTGTTTAGAACAATTTTAGTTTCTTACTACACAAATTTCAGCTGTTTAATATGTGAGATACAGAAACATCCTCTTAACACTAGAAAGAATAAAGGAATAAAAATGACTGCTTTAGTCATTAGATTTACATCGTAAATGCAAAGTCCCGCCGTTTTAGTGTTAAATATTTGACTGGTGTCAATAACGATGTAATCTGTTTTGAGCCACTAACAAAGAAACTTGAATGACAAGCTAATTAGTCATGCTTATCCAAGGTGATGCTTTTAGAATATTCTTATTTGATATATTTACTAAATTTAGACAATAAGTGAATAATGAATTAACAATTCTATCTTACTTGACTTCTCTTTTAAAAATAACATTTCTTAAAATACTTTTCCCTGTATTGTAAAGATTTTATTGAAAGATTTTTAAAAAGTTTAACAAAGGATATGATTTGAACCGAACTGACTCGTACACCATTTAACATGTAGAAGTAACTTAAGTCAGTTTTTTAGACAAGTATTTTTCAATAAAAAGTGTTCTGTTCTTTTAGGCTTTTCCCATAAGTCCCGTTTGCGAAGTGAAGAAATTCAACAAGTTAAAGACGATGCATATTCAATACAGTCACCAAGATTAAAGTAAGATAATATTTTAATTATTTTTTTTACATAACTTAGACTATAATTTTTTTATTCATCAGTACTATTGCTTTAAATATATATTCCCCCATCCGCCCCTTTTCTCTGTCGCACATGCCATTTTTGAGATACTTTGAATTTTTGTTAAATTATAATTTCCCACTCCAAATATTTTGAAGAGTTCTTTTTAACAGCAATTATTCTATAGTCTAGTCTGTATATTTTTAAAAATTTAATTAAAAAATGGTTTCTTGTAATGCTTAAAATTCAAAACAATTTTAGTTTTATAGCAGTTTATGCACACTTAACTGTTTATAATAATTATATTCTTAATTGAAAAAGAGAAGCATTTAAATTAAAAGAACGGTAAAGTAAAATATCAGAGGGTCTTCTGGAAAGTTATTAAAAAGAAACATATATACAGGGTCTGCCAAAAATCCCATACCTCCTATCTCGGAAATGCGCCCGAATTTTGAAACATGTGTTCAATGAATTCGAGAGGGGATCTCTTATGGAGAAAAAATGTGATGCCCGGGGGATCCAATAGGGAGGGGAAACTTTAAAATTTCTAATAGGAAGGTATTTCATGTGATACCTTCCTGGAAACGTCTCTTCAAGACAATGAATTTGATATAGTTTTTCCCTGCGATAATTATTTAAGGAGATACATAAGTTTTTCGAGTTTTGAAAAGTGGTTTTTATATTCATGTAACCCCTTTAATAATAATCACAAGGCAAAACTGTATCAAATTCATTCTAAGACGGAAGGTGGCCGCTCACCACTATGCAGTCTTGACGAGATGTTTCCAGGGATGCATCGCAAGACATATCTATCATTTAAAATTTTGTCATCCCTAGCAGTCTGACGCATTTCTGAAATAAAAGGGGTGTGTGGGACATTTGGCGGTTCCTGAAGAATCGTATGTTTTAAGAAAATCGTCGTTTAATGAAATTCTGTTTCAGAAACCGATTTGATGCAAGCTCTCAGATTATGAGTGACTTAGAAAAAAAAATAATTCCATAATCCTAATATTTAGTTGATCATCTCAAAGATGCTCGTATGTCAAAAGATTAAAATTTTCCTGAACACTAAAGGCAACTTTTTCTAGGTATTGTGTATTGAAGAAAATGTCTTTTTCGGCCTACCCTTGTTGATGAGTAATATTAGAAAAAAAAAATCTGTTTTCGGATCATAAATTTATATGCACATAAATCTGATTATGTGTACATGTAAATCAATTTTTTTTTAATATAATAATCAACAATACCTAATTTTTATTTAACTTTTTGGAAAGTAGCAATTTGATAATTTCTTCCATTAAGACTATAAATGTTTATAAAGTTAATTTATATTTTTTAAAAAGACAATTTTACTTTATCGTAATGTAAATGAGTCTGTAAAAAATTCTGGTAGTATATGATAAAGGGAATATCTCGTCCGTAGCACAAGTAGAGTGTAAAAATCGATACTTAAACCTCAATAGATGTGGACGCAGTCTGTGAAAGTTTTATGGCATTCCGAAAGATAAAGTATCTGCTATTCCACAGATGGATATCTGCAGTATTGAATTTCACTAAGTAACGATATTTTATTTAGCTTGCATGCTAGCACACACACTTAACTGTTGATAAAAAAAGTATAGTTGCGGTATAAAAAGCAGAAACTCATTACTATTTCTGGCAATTAATAGTAGATAAATAAAATCAATGCCAATCAGTTTGCAACAATATCTGTTTTAATTTTTTGAATTTTCCTATAGTAGGGAGAAATCTAAATTTATAGTTAATTTCTTTTTACTATACGCTGTCAATTATTATTATTATTATTTTTTTGTGTGTGTGTGGGGGGGGGGATTATAAAATGTTCCATTAATTTTTAAAGAGAGCTGAATTTTAAGTTCGCTCAAACTTAAAAGTCCATCTGGTAACAGAACTCTGACACCAGGTTCTAGGTTCAAATCCCGGTTTAGCCATAGTAGTTCGAAATCTGCTTTAAGTTGTAGGTCCTGCTTTTAATGGGTCTTAATTTTCTTTAGATATATAAGTAGAATGGGAATCCCAAACTTTAGAAACCGGATTCAGGAAGGGGAATTTGGCGTAGATTTCAAATTTCATACCACTATTTACAGAAAGAATTCTTAGTGAATCTTAAATGGAAAAAAAGAATACTATTTGTTTTTATATACAGCGGTATGAGTTCTACGCTAAATTTCTATCTCTGCGTATTGCATCATTAATCGTATGAAATATTTGTATATCCTGCATATTGTTAACTAAAAAGATAGTCTTTTTGTATTTGTTTTTAAGGAAATATTTTAAATTTAAGAATTTTACCGAAATAGACAATTTTACAACAGTTTAAAAATTTTAATAATGAATGGGGGGGGGGGGGGACCAAGGGTAGGTACTTCAGTGATTGAAATGCTACAGTAATTGACACCTTCTTCTAAATATTAATAAATAGGTTAAAAAAAAAAAAAAAAAAAAAAAAAAGCAAATAATATAACATATAACAATTTTAACATTGCATGCCAAACACTGGAGCACAGGGTGCCTATTTACTGGTAAAATGAAAAACTAGCAGTGTCAAACACTAGAACATAAAGGAGCAATTACTGGTAAATTGAAAAACTGGCAGTGTCAATTGCTGGAACATTGAATGGGTGTAAAATAAAAATTCATTTAAAAAAAATCATAATTATCAAATGTATATATTTTTACATAAGTGTGGCTCTGAAAGTCTTTCATGCCATATATATTAAAAAAATTTCCAAAAATAGTTTCTGAGGACTAAAACATTAAAAACATCAGTAATTGCTCTAAAAGTGTCAATCACTGGAGCCTCTCCTCAGTCTTCTCCTACAATTTTCCACTTATATTTTATAGTATTCTATGAAGTGTATTCTATAACTTGAATGAAAAATTTAATTAGTTCGGGAGAAAAAGAAATATAGATACATATGTAAAAATTTAACGAAATAAATTCAACTTTTTGTATTTATCTATTTTTAAAGAATTTTTTTTTTTTTTTTTTTTTTTTTTTTTTATTATAAGTCCGATCCTTAATTTCATAAAATACAATATAATGAACATCTAGGAAAAAAAAAAAAAAGTTAATTGCGAAGTATATATTTAAGTTTTAGCATTTCGTATACTTGAGAGGAAAAAAAAAAAAAAAAAAAAAAAAACGAACTGAGTAAAGCATTTTTAAGTGTAAGCATTTTAAAGAGGTATTCTGCTCTAGAATTTTGAAAAAAGTATATATTTTTCTTTTTTAATATTCTTAAATTTTAGGCCTTTACCAATCGCTAATTAGCAAAATATTTACAAAATGTAAGTATAACGTACATTTTTAGGACATAAACGTCTGCCTGAAACTTTTGTTCAAAACTTTAAACACGTTTTTTTCAAAATTACTTTTTTCAACATGGTTGACATATTTCAAGTTTAATTTAAAGGATTTACTTTAAATGTTGTACCATCGTTTAGTATATGACAATCTATTGCTTCTATCATTTTTGTATAACTTTTTTCTTTTCTTTTACTATTAAAGAAAAAAAATGAAAAAAAAGGGGGGTCAAAAAATGCCCCCCCCCCCCCCGAAAAAAAAAGGTCGCCATTTTGCGAATTTATTTTTTTTCTTACAAGAAAAGGTCATGGAAAACTCAAATTGGGACAAAATTTCTCAGAATTGTAGTATACTATAAAAGTAACAACATATTAAAGCAGTAGCGCGCACTAGCCAAACAATTTTGAGAAAAAAAACCTTTAAAGTTTCAGTAATTTTTGAGTACAGATTAATTCGCAAAGGAGCCAACGTTCCATAGTGGAGCACTTGGCGTTATTTGGTAAAGTAAGCGGCTGTTACCCCCGACGATCCAGGTTAGATGCTGAATCCTTCTTTTTTTTTTTTTTTCTTTTTTTTAAACATTTTACTTTGTTTTAATTAAATTCAAAGTTTGAAAATTTTAATTAATAATTATTTAATTTTCTTGAATTAAAAGAAAAATATGTAGGTTTTAAATTTTTCTATTTGTAATATTTATAATTTTCTATACTTTTAAAAAATAAATTTTAGCGTTGTTTAACTATAAAAGAAAGTAAAAATAAACTTTTTAAAAATTATTTATCTAAACTTTTTATTTTAAGTATATTTAAAATAATGCTAAACTTTGTTTTTTTAAATTACAGAAAATAAAAGGAAAAAAAAAAAAAATGCAGGAAAATAATGATTTTAATTGCATATATAATTACCGTCCAAACAAACTAAATAATTACTTCTCCAGTCAAATACAGCTTCTTGAAAAATTTATAGTACAGGATTCCAATGGTATTAAATTATTACAGGCAAACAAATGGTTGAAATATACAGCATCTTTAAATGTAGATTTTAAATGTTAAGCAACATACTTTTTCCTTCGACAATTACTTGTATTTTAACCTTCTGTGCACGAAATAAAACTCAGCTGCTCTCTAATATTATCAAAAAAAATCTGGAGTGACTCCACTCGACTTTCCGAACATTGAGTAATTAACAGTTTTGTAGATAAAGTAAAGAAAGAGGAGTTGTTAAACAAACAAAAGAGAGAAAACCATAATAGAGTGTTTGAGTATTTTTCTCCATCTATTACACGATGTTTTATTTAACGCTACTGAACTTTGAGCCCATAGATCATAATGATAAAGAATTTTTCGTTGTGTCCCTGTAAAAATATATAAATGCTAGATTCACCAAAATGCTTATAGTTAGTGCAACAGTGATTTATAATATTCATATAAAGTTTCACTTCAATTCAATAAGGCGTTTAGATGCTATCGTACTTTTAAAAATTTAGTCCCATAGGCCATAATGATAAAGAATTTTTCCTTGTGTCCCTGTAAAAAAACTGTAAGTGCTAGATTCACCAAAATCTATACAGTTAGTTCAACTGTGATCTATAACATGTGTACAAATTTTTTGCTCGGATTAATAAGGTGTTTAGACGCTATCACACTTTTAAAAATTTGACCCCATAGGCATAATGATAAAGAATTTTTCTTTGTGTCCCTGTAAAAAAAACTATAAGTGCTAGATTCTCCAAAATCTATACAGATTGAGTACTTGTGACCTATAATATGTGTATAAATTTTTTGCTCAATTGAATAAGGCGTTTAGATGCTATCGCACTTTTAAGATTTTGCTCCCATAGGCCATAATGATAAAGAATTTTTCTTTGTGTCCCTGTAAAAAAACTATAATCCACCAAAATCTATAGGGTTCGTACTATGGTGACTTATAATATACGTACCAAATTTCAGGTTATTCGAACAAAGCGTTTAGACGCTAGCGTGTTCACCCACAGACATACACACATACACACATACACACACACATACATACATCATCGTAAAAATAGTGAAAACGGACTCAGGGGACCTCAAAACGTATAGAAACATCAAAATCTCGAATTCGGATTTTTGACATGATTACAATACTTTCCTCACTATAGTGTTCGGAAAGTAACAAGCTAAAAGAGGTTACGTAATTTTTACACATTAAAACAAAATCAGGAAACTGAAACAAAGATTTAAGTACACCTGCTAACTATTTGACATTTCGGTTTATTTTTTAAATATTAATTATTTTTTATCTGTTTTTTAATTTTTAGATTTGTTATTCAGGGTTTTGTTTGTAAATTTATTTTATTTCTTTTTCTTTTTATTTGATTATTTTATTGATTTTGTTTGTTAAAGCTGCATTAGAACGATTGTAAGGATGGATGATTGTAAAATAGAACCTTTTTGAATAATTAAACCCAAAATTAAAAAAATTAAACAATAATTATTGAATTTTTGTTATTAAATAATATGTAGGTTATTTCTCTATTGGTAATATTTATAATTTTCTACAATTTACAAAATAAGTGGTAGCTTTTGTTTTAATTGGTAAAATAAAGTAAAAATAAAATGTTTAGATAAAAAAAAAAAAAAAAAAGTCTCCCTATATTTTTCTTTTAAAGTTAAAGCTAAAATTTATTTTTAGAATTATAGAAAATTATAAATATTACAAATGAAAGTTTACGAAACCTACATAATTTTTAATAAATAATAATAAAAAAAAAGTTTAGATTAAATAAAGAGAGAGAGAGAGAAAAAAAGTTCCGTAGATAGCATTGAACCCAGGTCGTCGGAGTGTCAGCCGCTTTAAAATTGTTTGGCTAGTGCGCACTACTGCTTTAATTTGTAGTTACCTTCAAAGTATACTAACATTCTGCGCAATTTCATCCCGATCTGAAATTTCCATGACGTGACTTTTCCCTGTTAGATAAATGCTATAACGACATTCTTACTAATTAAGAATCTTTTTAAATATTGTTTCAGATGACCAGAAGGGGCTGCGCAATTGCGTCAACGGTACAGCCCCCCCCCCCTTTTTTTTGGGGGGGGGAGGGAACCCACTTATCCAGATAATTTTTTTTTTTATTATTATTATTAATAAATATCTTGTTTTCTATCGAGCTCCACAAAACGCCTAGAATTTATGCCTCTAGACGAAAATATTCCCTTAAGACATTAATTCAAATACATTAAGCGTAATATTTTCAATTGAATTAAAATCTTTTGATTTCATTTGATATATGTGTAATTTAAGGTTTTCAAACTAAACGAGTAAATAAGTTTCTAAAATAAATTAACATGTAGTACTGAAATTTTATAAATTTTGCGTATTTATTTTATAGCAATGATGCTGTGTCTACTGGATCAGGCATATCCGCAGTTATAGATGGCAGTAATTCTGGCAACGATGAATGGTTCATAGAACCAAAATCTGTGGTATTAAATCCACATAAAGGAAATAGAGTGCAACTTAGTAACATGTCTACAAAACCTTTAAGGTTAGTATTTTTAATTCGAGGGGCGAGGGTATTTTTAAAATCGGTGTTAAATAATAATTCAAATTTCCTTTTACTTTCAGGTTTAAAACTATATTTGACATAAAGATGATTAACATCTGCCCACTGAGTGGCACAGTTCCTGTAAAGTAAGTAATGATTTTGAAATTGGTGTAACAGTAATCATCCAACAATAAAATATTATTTTCAATCAAGAAAATGTGCACATGCGATGTTCGAAGGAAAGACTTATTATTAGGATTATTTGATAAATAAATATCGTCTATGAATATGATCGTCCAATTTGTCCTATAAAATACCCTTAATGGTAAAAGTAAATGTCTCAGAAAGGCAAGAGGGTGAGCATACTGTAGACATTAAGGGTCCTATGAATTTATGGGTTCAAGTGCCGTTCTGGTGCTCGAACACTGGATCCCTAGGTTTATTGATATACCAGTGCCCAGAGTTCGTCAAGCCATCAATTTCCGGAGTGTCTTATGCTTTCCGAGGTTGATAAGTAGGAATAAACAACCCGCTGTCCTTTAAATAGTAGGAACAGTTTTGTGAGACTGCTATGAAGTAATAGCATGTGTTGAGTGTACATGAGTCACTTGTATTTTATGTCTCATTTGTGTCGAAATTACTTTATACCCCTTGAAAGCTTATGTTTACAATTTAATTCAAAAAATGTTTTGATTGAAAGAGTGTCGTAAGTACATATGCTCTCATTGTATTTTGGACTTAATTTTCCCCATTTCACCGTCATCAAATGGAAATGTATATTATTTAATTCAAAATCTAGTTTCACCCACCCCAAGGTGGCGTTTATCCTCCTACAGGTCATTTTATGAAGGGATATTTTGGTAGCATCCTTTTGTAAAGATTTTCATGAAGCGCATTTGTATAGTTTGTTGCAAAATGCATTATTATGAATGTCATGTTTTCCACTAGATTACATATAATAATTTTAAAGAGACAACGTTTTACATTTCAGATGATTTTTTATTTATAGATTTTCAAGAGGTTAAAAAATGGTATAACATTTTGAGGAATGTAGGAAATGAGAAGGGTTTTTCCAGCTGTCACTTTAGATTTATCGACTGTTATTTAATCTAAATACAGTTTTGGATATTGAATATTTTTACGTAAAGATGTGTTTGGATTAAACACGTATTTTATTTTTGAAAAAAAAAAAAAAAAAACTTGGAGGTTTTGGGGAAGTCAAAGATAAAGGTCGTCTGTTTTTTTTTTTTTTTTTTTTTTTTTTTTTTTGCGAAAAGCATCTTTACGAAAGGCTATGCATTTTGAGCCAGAAGTGAGCCATGGTATTAATAATTATTTTGTATTCTACTACTTCAACACTAACTGACATAACTACTTATGGTTGACTCTTGGTGCAAAAGTCATTAAAAATTCTAAAAAAGGATGGAAAATTCTAAGGCTTAAACTTAATTTTCTGCAGAAAACATAAGTTTAAGCATCTCAGTATTGTACGCTAATTTCATTTTATTGATTGCAAAGTAATGATGTTAAAGTGTGTTTAAACGAAATTCACGTCATATGCCAGAAGAAATTTGGAGTGTTCCTGTATGTACAATCCATAAACAATATAGACATAAAAAAATTAAACAGCTGTTTCTATTCAGAGTCTCAACGTGACTTACCAGGAATTCTGCCCATAGGCTTTAATAAGAAAAAATTTGGTGTCACCCTGTACACGAACTACAAATGGAACATACACTCAAATCTATACTGATAAATCCGTGGGACTCATGAACATGTGTACCAAATTGCAAGTCAATAGCGGGATTTTTTGCGGCCTCTATCGGGAGAGACAACACAAATCTTTTTGGGTCTCCACATGAAGGCTTCCAATGACGTTTCGGCAATAACCAGATTTGACGTTGAATAGAACTATCAAATATTTAAACAAATTGGAAAACGGCAATGTAAAAAATTATTAAATAAGCCCACTGCGGTTTCGCTAACGTTAGGCGTACCGTCATCAGTGCAGAACGACAAGACTTATATTTCTCCTATATATATCTGCAGATGAGAAATCCCAACGTCCCATTTTCATCACGATTATTCAACAGATCATTGATCATTTTTTTATATCATGTTACATATATTAACAATTTTAGCCATTATCAATCCACTGCAGGATGAAAGCCTTTTCTTGGTGATTCCACTCTATCCTGTTTTATGCCATTCTTCGCCATTCTGCTCTTCCAAACTTCACAATTTTATTTCTCCAAGGACACAGTGGTCCTTTTCTCTCGGTGTTTTATTGTTATACCTCGTTATCCAAAATAGGACTTTGGTGGTCCGAGTATTTTCTGGAATAGAAAAAAGAGGAAAAGGCAATAAATAAAACTTTTAATAAAACAACTGAGTAGTTTGAAAAAAATTGACTTTAGATTTCGAAAACAATTTTATGATGATTGAATTTTTAGGGTAACATTTATGAGTTTAGGTTATTTAAACAAAATATAATTCTGATTTTAGTTAATTTTTACTAGTTTATATTGTAGAAAATTTAACAGTAAATTTTTGAAGCACTGAAACTACAATGACACATATACATTACATTTCCATAAATGATCCGACACTGCCGATTTCAGACATTTTTGAAATATCTCAAAGTACTAGATGAATCATCTTGAAACTTCAGGAGTGTGAAGTGCCTACTACTTCAGATATGGCAGTGAAAGTTTTGTCCCGAAAGTAAAAAGGGGTCCAGTAAAAAGTTAAATGAAAAATGTTTCGTATCACCCTGTGGGGGGGGGGGGGGGGGATGTTTGAAATGTAATCTGGCTGTAGCATGTGATTATGAGGCTCGTTTTTATTATCTGTATAAATTTTGAGACTACCACATGTTTTAAAAAAAAATACAATGGTTTCTTTAAAAAAATTGCAAATAAAAAAAAAAGTCACTTCTTAGCTACAACACGCAAGGTATTAAATCTAGGGCAAAGCCATTTTTCACTAAACTTTGCAACATTAGACATAGCATACTGCAATTAGAATGTAAAAATATTAAATATCTAATGAAA
Source organism: Salticus scenicus (assembly GCA_963930645.1). Classification (NCBI taxonomy): domain Eukaryota; kingdom Metazoa; phylum Arthropoda; class Arachnida; order Araneae; family Salticidae; genus Salticus; species Salticus scenicus. Next base: position 401,486,865 of record OZ005649.1, on the reverse strand, counting down.
TATGAGCATTTTTACTAAATTTTTAACTGCGCATGCGCAGTCTTCAGCGAAATTTCATTTGCATAATTTTATAGCGAAATGTGTTGATCGACTTACATGAAAACCCCTAAGAAGTATCATGAAAATTCAAAAAGTTGTACTCGATAAAATGAACTGCTATTCAGTATCTTTCAAAAGCAGGGGGGGGGGAAGCTAAACTATAAGGAGTTTTACTCACTTAGATTCAATGAATGGTAAAACAGTGTTCGTTGATTGTAAGTACCCCTCTCATTCTCTTTATTTTTGTGAAGAACCGAAATTCAGTTCATTCTATCAAGTAGAACTTTTTGAATTGATTCAATACTTGTTTGGGGTTTTCATCTAAGTAGTTAAATACTATTTGCAAATGAAATTTCGTTAAAACTTGGTGGATGCGAAGTTAAAGATTATTGCCGAAACGTCAGTGGAGGCCCTCTGTTGAGACTCAAAACGGTTTTGGGCTGTGTCTGTGTGTCTGTCTGTCTTTCTGTCTGTCGCGCGATAGCGACCGCAAAAATAGCGCTATTGACTTGCAATTTGGTACACATGTTCATGTGCCCCACGAAATCAGCTGTATAGTTTTGGGTGTGTATTCCATTTGTAATTCGTGTACAGGGATACGCCAAAGTTTTTCTTATCATTACGGCCTATGGGAGGAATTTGTATTTACCGCGACAGCGGCCACAATAATCACGCTAATGACTTGCAATTTGGTACACGTGTTCATGAGCCCAACGGAATCTGCTGTATAGTTTTAGGTGTGTATTCCATTTGTAGTTCGTGTACAGGGACACACCAAAGTTTTTTTTTATCTTTACGGCCTATGGGAAGAATTTGTATGTACCGCAATAGCGGCCGCAAAAATCCTTCGATTGACTTGCAAATTGGCGCACACGTTCCAGCTTTGCATATAAGCAGCTGTATAATTTTTATTGCTATATTATTTATAAACTGTGTACAGGGACACGCCAAAATTCTTAACATTACGGCGTAAGGGATGAATTTCTTTTAAACGCATTTTAATATCATTACTTTGCAATGAAGAAAATGAAACTAGCGTACGTGAGTAAGATGCTTAAACTCATGTTGTTTGAAGAATATATGTGCTCTTAAGCTTTCTAATTAATGTACATGATCTTACAAAAGTGTTCTGACAATGTCACGTAGTCATCCAAACGATGTTACATTTGGAACAATTATTAATTTTAAACGCAAAATAAGCTGAATAGTTTTTACTGGTGTATACAATGGTTATGGTTTGTTTACAAAGACACACGAAAGAATTTCGTAACATTAGAGCCTATGGACAAATTTTTAATTTAAGCGCGCACTTTAATGCGTTTATGCTGAATTGAACTTAATAAAGTTAACATACATTATAAAGATGCTTAAAATCATTTTTACTCTTAAAAATATGTATAGACTAAATAATTTATGGGACCACACAAAATAATTCCGAGTATGTACTGTAATCATCCAAATGATGTCAAATTAGTTTGAAAAATTAATTAAGTTTATTCTTATTATTGGCGTTTATAATGACTGTGGCTACTTTTCCGGGATACACAAAATAATTTCGTACTATTACGGTCCATAGTCGATATTTCTTAAAAGTTTATTTTAACATGGTTACACCCCATCAAATATAATGAAATTTTATTAGAATTTTAAAAGCCTGTTTTCCTGTTGAAAATTGTGGGCAGAGAATTGATAATTAGTTTAAAGGTTACGCTAAAATATTTCCGATGTGCTATGTAATTTTTTTTTTTTTTTTTTTTTTTTTTGTATGAAATTTGACAGTTATGAAATTTGGTATTTAGTAATTTCAGGGAAATAATACAAGACCGTCGTTTATTAAGAATACGTATTGTTTCGTACTTGGGGGTTCGTAAGTTGTCCGAGAATGAAAGGCGAAACTTGCAAAAATTCAGTGATTTATTCACAGAAAGTTCCAGAAAAATACAGGTCTATAAACCAAGTATCAGCTCCAATTCAACCAGTAAACATAGCTTAAACAACAGCCGTTAACAGCAAAATAACATTACAAAATGTTTATCAATAACACATAAATCAAGTCTCATTCAAAGCGGCTCAAAGCAAAGCAAGCATTTGACGAAACTGACACAGATCTGAGATTGATCGCCTTGGCTAAAAAAATGCTCCTTTTATACTATTCTATCGAACACAGAGTGTTCTGGAAAATTCTCGTATCTCATCAGCCAATAAGATTGGAGCTTCTATATTTGACATATCCCTAATAAGGATTTTCTCGCCAAGGTCGCCATAAAAATCGCCAAGGAGGGAAACAGTCGCCAAATCCATTTCTTCCCTTATTGGAGCTTTTTAATGCGTTTTTAAAGTAAAATTAGGCTATTTTAACGCTAAAACGACTAGAAATGCACAAAATTAGCATTTTATCGACTTTCTAAGCCTCTTTGAAAGAATTTATACAAAAATAAATGCAATTATTTACAATTCCGTAACACTTTATATGATATACAAATAGGTATAGAAAGAGAGATACAGCAGGGGGTTGAGGGGGGCTGCCACCCCCCTCATGAATGTATTTGATTATGGTAATAAGTCGACCGAATAAATATATACTCTTATATAATAAGGAATAAATAAAAATGACCTATTGAATAATGTCTGATGCAAATAGGACGTTGAGGCTCCTGATCTGCAGATCCACTAGTTTAGTAAATATGCTCATATTTCATTTGATATTTAATATTTTTGCTTTCTGATTGCAGTATGCTGTATCTAATGTAGTATAGTGTGTGTCATAAACATAAAGGCAGGTGATTTTTTTAAAATGACATTAGTGTTTGGAGAATGTGAAAGTACAAACTCTGCTCTTTGCTTTAATTTCTGTATAGTCGAAAACTGAAGACCACTCGTGCAAGTACTCCCCAAAGGTTTTCAAGTTGCATTTAGGTCTGGGCTGATGGCTGTGCATTCTATAACTTGATTCTGCATAAACGGAGCTTTTGTTGAGCAGGTGGTGTGAATCGATGCACCGTCCTGTTGGAATTTCCAGTTTTACCCCCTAAGATGTTTTCAATTAGAGGATGCTTTTAAGGACAATGTGGACCATTACGAAAAGCAATTTAAGCACTGTCATTTTTTCTGTTGAAGCGTCCTACACCAAGATAATCCCCTTCTCCTTGTCGACTAAATAACTCATGAGGTTCTCGTCATAGATCATGAGAATAGTATGCCCAACAATTAGGGCAAACCAAATGGAATATTTTTTTCGTTACTAAAGAACCATTCATCTGTCCAACGACGAGAACCTCATGAGTTCTTTTGTCGACAAAAAAAGGAGGGGTTCTCTCATGGCGTGGGTCGAGTTCTGTTTAAACGGAACAATGGATATTGTTGATCTTTTGTTAATGGTCTACATTGTTCTGAGAATTATTAAGATATCCTCAAAAGCAATCTACTTTTAATGGGGGAAAACTGGAAATTCCAACAGGACGATGCGTCGATTCACACCTCCCACTCAACAAAAGCTTGGTTTATGCAGAATCAAGTTACTTTTATAGACTGGCCAGCCATGAGTTCTGACCTAAATGTAATTGAAAATCGTTGGGAAGTACTTGCACGAGAGATGTATGCCCATGGTCTTCAGTTTTCGATTATTCAGAAATTAAAGCAACAAGTAGAGCAAAGTAGGTGGTTTTTACAGCCACACATTCTCCAAATTTTCAAGATAATACAATGGAATGGATCCAAAATTTAAATTTAAATACAAAATACTCGAAAAGTCTATCTTTTTGCGACAGCATATTTTATTGTTTTTACAGTTTAAAAAAAAAAAAAAAAAATTGTCGCAATACACTTATATGCTTACTTTTTCGCGATTATTGTTTCATTTTGCGAACTGTTATTTAAAAAAAATCACATGTCTCTATATTTGAGACGCACTGTATGTCAAGTTTCTTGAAAAGGGCTTTTTGTTAGGTTTTAATACTTTGCAAAAATAAAATACCTTGCACTTTAACTATAATACGCAATTTTTTAAAGAAACCGTTATTTATAAATGAATGTATATGGTAGCCTCTTAAAAATTTATACAGAACCTCATAATCACATGCTACAGCCAGATCCGTATTTTAATCATTACTTTTTCATTTTTAACTTTTTACTAGTCCTTTCGGGGAAAAACTTTTACAGAAATGTATGAAGTATAACATATTCTTTACATTCCTGCAGTTTCAAGATACGTTCAGTACTTTTTGAGATATTTGATAAAACGCCTAAAATTAAGTGTCTGGGTCATTTATGAAAAAGTAGTGCCGGGAAATTAAACTGAAATATTAGACTTCATTTTGTAAAAATGCAATCACAATATTCTTTTAATATTTCCCCCTTAATACTCGTCACGCATATTTTTTACATAACCATAATGCAAAATCATGCAGATTTTATTTTTTGATGACTCTGCTTGATACAATGGTCTCAGTTATCAGATAATGTATTGTAAAATTTATTTAATAATGTTTTATGGATAAATATTTTTATTAGTATTTACGAAAATTACCCATTTTTGAAGTCTTTAGTTAAGTGGAACCGCGAGGTAAATTTGAGTATAATGTTAAATGAAAACAATAAAATTTTAATATTGATAATTCAAGCTAACTTTGAATATTTGTAAGTTATATATAATTTTAATATCGTGAGGGGGGGGGGGGAATCTTATGTACAGTACAGTAACTGGTGTTTTAATGTTTTCATTACGTTATTTACTTTCCTTAATTGATCACTACGATATGAAATCTTCAAAAGTTTTTCTAAACATTTTCTCTAAAATCTTGTATTTCAAAAGAAATATATTTATCTGTATTAAAACTTTAAAATTTTGTTTATCTGTATATATTTTTACAGGAGCCACATAGGATTAAGAATACTCATTTCGCAATACGCGAAAATTAAAAATGAAAACTTCAATGTTGCCATAAAACTAATTATTGGAAAGAAAGAACAAGTAAGTTTCAAATTGGAGTTTTTATAACCAGTTATTATATTATTCTCAAAGAGATTGATGCTTATCCCTTTTTTTTTTTTTTTTTTTCAGGATATCCATGTACAGTTTCGTAGAAAGGAGAAACTTTCACTTTTTAAATAATAAAATTTTTATTCTTTTTTAAAATTTTATTCAAATTGTCATATGTCAAAAAAAACTTTTAAATGTCTTTGTAAATGTGTGAATAAATCAATGTGATTAATACTTTTAATTTGTTATTAATTATTGTTATTAATTTAATTTATTTCATACAGAAAAATATAATAGTAATTTAAATAAAATTCCACATATGTTTATATGTTAATACGGAATTCAAAGAAATAGGGACGTCCCCTTATGGTAAAATGATTGGGATGTGAATGAAACGCCTATTAGAATATTCCTTGGAAATTATGTTTTCCAAAATTTTGTCTGACACGAACTTGAAACAAGACAAGTAAATTTAAAATATGAAAAATATGGTTACAATAAAAGCAATCTACTCTGATATAAAGCCTCATTCTTGATGATAGTTTTCATTGAAATTTGATATGTACGATATATGGATAACGTGAAAACGATAGAATTAATATTTATCAGGACCAAAATATATTTTTTCCTTAAATATATATTCTAACTTACTTATGACAGATATACTAACATTTCTGATTTATACCGGAGAATTATTAGCACCCCCCTTTTATTCACACTACTTTTTTTTTTTTTTTTTTTTTTGAAGAGTAATTTTCTTATTTAATTTCAATAACATGTTGAAGAAAATTACAATAAAAGTGCTGTTAAAAAGGACGACCAGTACTAACAATGCGCTGTAGAATAAATTAAGAAATGATGGCATATCTGTGATGATCAAAATTATATTGTGAAATTGTTATAATTTGAAACTACAGCAAAAATTGTTTTGCCTTGCGAGTATATCCCCTTTTTCAGATGCTTGCGGAAAGGAGTTGAAAATTTTCCTGATAGATTGAACCAAAATTCGGTACTACAGTAGCTGCAGCGTGCATCTGTAAAATGATGAAAACGGTTTGCCATGATTTGGTTGTTTTTGTTAAAATAACGCGGCATGATTTTGCCATAAACCCGATACACTATTTTTAACAGTGTAATGGCAACGCAACATTTTTTTTTTTAAAATCCTAGATTTCTGTTCTTTTTTACTGTACTTAAATGTATAGGGTAAGGCGGGGTAAGTGGGACCCCTTTTCGGCATAATTCGACTTTAGCTCAATATAGCACCGGATGTAATAGGCCTAACAACTTATTTTTTTTTTTTTTTGTGTGTGGTTCATTCTCTCATATGTTGTTACTGTACCCATGGCAACCTCTAACCAAATTGGCAAATGGTGAATTTAAAAAAAAAGTTATTTTGGGTGGTCATCGGGGTGGCCCACTTGCCCCGCAAGGTGGGGTAAGTGGGACTCCCCTGAATATATTTTTACAGATAACTGCTAGAGATTTGGTGGGACAAGTGGGACAATCTACATGATTTTTTGAATCTTTGAAAAAAAAATCACTGAAGTTAGTTCACCCATAGCAACTTTTTCTGGAACACAAGCCTACTAAAAGGAAAAAATGTCAATTTTTCAACTTTTTACTTTTGCATGTAGTGTAGCTTAAAAGTTAGGCCTGCAAAGTTTAAACTAGCCTATGGCAGTGTTACACGCTAGTGAACATTATATCTTGATAAATCGTTGGTAAACATGTATTTTGAAAGTCTCTTGGAAAGTGTTGGTTCATTTAGTTTCAGCACAACATCTTCTAGGAATACATCACGAATATCGTTAGCTTCAGGGAGAAAAAGTTATTACGCATAGTTGTGTCTTTGTGCATGTATTGCATGACAACTGTATCTTCATCGTTTGGACTGTCATTTAATGCCAAGCCAACATATTTCTTTTTTGTTTTGCCTTCAAACTGGACAAGGGTATAATCACCATTTTTAAGTTCTGTGGTAGTAGGTGATAACTGATAGTTCATCTTCGGAACTTGAATCACTACTGGTGGAGTCATCTAGAGGTAAACCCTATAAATCAGTGCATATGACTAGTTTTTAACTATATTAAAGAGTTGGGGTGGGTGGCCCACTTACCCCAAACGCGGAGCAAGTGGCCCCCCAATTTTTTTTCAACTTTATTAACATCATGAGTACACGATACTACATAAAGATTCTCTGTTTTATATACTTTCAAAATATATAAAGTTTTGGTTTGTATTATGAACGGTTTGGAAGAAAAAAAATAATTAGTACGATGACGCGAATTACGATAGGACTGCAAATTTAAAAATTGCCACAAAAAAGGCTTCTAACTTATCACACACATAAATGAAAACGATGCCATAATGTTTTCTACATCTATTGGGGTAGGTACAGGTACATAAAAATATTATAACAGATTTTTTTTGAGTCAATAATTGGGGAAATGCCAGGGGGTGTGGCCCACTTACCCCAATGGCCCACTTACCCCACCTTAATACCAAATTTCAGAGAAATATATAAGCTGCAGAGATATATCAGATAGGCATCTATGTATACGTCTGTGAAAATTTGTTCAATTTAAAAAATTTCCAATGAATGAATGGCATTAAACATTAATTGAAAATAAAAAAAAATTCAGTTTTTTAGAATAACAAATTCCTTTTTTTTTTTTTTTAATTTATTAAGAGAAGTGTAAAGTTAAATAGTCTTTTTCTAATGATCAGATAATTAATAATAGAAAAAAAAAAAAAAAAAAAAAAAAAAAAACTTGAATAAACTACTACGTCAGAAACGCCAAAGAAAAATATGGGTACTGGAAAATATGGCCAAAGAAATAAACGCCAAAGAAAAATATGGCGTTTCTGACGTAGCAGTTAATTCGGGTTTTAATATTCCAACGCCAAGTCTCCTGTTATTATTAATTAATAATAGACTTGCTTTGCTAAAAGTTTTTATGTTGCACATTTTTTTTTTTTTTTTTTTTTTTTTTTTATAACTTAACCTTTCTTTGATTTAGATTGTGCTGAATTTGAGGTGGCTTTTCTTACATTTTTAAAAATTTCCGAAAACATTCTTAAAGTTATTGTCAGTTATATGTAAATACTTATTCTACATGCCAATATGTAGTACTTTAACACTAAACCTACCACGACGGGTCAAATGACCCATTTTAAACTTTTTGTCAGAATTTCTTGCAAATAACATTATCACATCGTTCATTTTTCATGTACCAAATTGTGCTAAATAATATATTTTTGCTATACATAGTAATATATATAACATTTTAAAGACGGGTCACTTGACCCGCTGTGGTAGGGAATGCCGGTGATGTACATGAGGTATCGGTAGGTTTAGTGTTTAGCATTTATGATTTTTTTTTTTTTTTTTAAATGCTTATTTACTATGCATAAGTAAGGCATTTTTAAGTCGTAAAAATGAAATGAGTAACAGTTGTCTAAATGATATTTAAAAACTTATATATAAATTCAGCATTATAGACTCAATGTAATAAAGCATTAATGCAAATAATTAATGCAATAAAATTCTTCTCCAGTTTTTAAAAAATACTTTCAAAGGAAAAATGTTAATTGAAAAGTTGCGATTGTAATGGGAGTTTAATTAAAGTGCATTTTTAAGCTGGTGTAGACAGGCTTATTTTATTTTTCAATTGTTCAAGATAACTACAGTTAAATTTTGCTATCACAATATTTCTAATACTATACTAAACAATTTTATGAATAAAATTCTTATGAAAGTTGGTATGCATATTTATTGTTATGAAAAAAATATTTTCCCTCCTAATTAAAAGGTTAAAAATTATTGAAATTATTTTAACTAGACTGATATTGCAACAGACTGATGCCATTATTCCAAAAAAAAGAAAAAGAAAAAAAAGTGTAATCCCCCCCCCCCTTTTTTTTTGTATGTGGAATCTTCATGAAATACGTCCTAAATAAAATTTAACTACTATTCTAATCAAACTAAAACACTGATTTCAATGAAGCATGGTTTATTGGAATCAAACTTATTTTATCGATTAAAGCTAGGCTTTTAAAAATTGACTTCAAACTTATTTAGGAGGGAAAAAATGTAATTTTTGTGTTTCAAAATCTACGTGAATTATAAGAAACGTAAATTACAGAGAATATTAGCAAATGTTTGGACTGATAACATAATTCTTCTGAAATTATCTTTCATGAAAAATATTTTCAGAGTTACTTATGGTGCGAATTTAGAATTACTCAACATGAATACATTCGTTGAAGCTATTTATTTATTTATTTATTTTTATTTTTTAAATTATAGGCTATTATTTCGAATGATAGTTATAAATGAAGTTCGAAACATTGTCATGTCGCTAATAAATCCACAATTTTTTTTTTTTTTTTTTCTTCTATTTCAAAATCTAATTTTTTCTGTGCTTTCCAGGTACTCTACAGATATATATATATATATATATATATAAAGATACATAAACACGAAAAATAGTATTGTACTTTTAGTATTAACCCTTTCAGGGGCGGTGGCTAGAGGGTCTATCCACCTACTTTAGAAATTTTTCTCTAAGTGTGCAGTGGCTACTTTTTTTTATCCACTTTTATGAAAAGTTAATGTGTACTTCTAAAATTGAAATAGAGATGGCAGAACTACAGTAACTTTAAGCAGGATGTGCCTGTGACTTTTTTAAATGGACAAGTTGCGGGAAAATTTTTTGAAATTTCTTTTATATATTTTTATGAAAAATAATTTTTTATTCAAAAGTATTTGGTAGTGTAAATATACTGTAATGCACCTTTTAAATACAACAGATTTACATATTATCTTAGATCATTAATTTTAGTTTGATTTTTAGGAGCATCTTTTAGGTGGATAGACACAGTGGCTAGAAAGCCTAGCCACCACCCACAAAAAAATCCCCACATGCTGAATTTTTTTCTTCAACAAATATGACTTGTAGGGGATGTTTACTTTATGATATATATATATTTAAAAGGAAATTCAATCATTTTTACTTAGTGCCCCTGAAAGGGTTAAGACTGATGGCTATTTTATGTTTAACACTATCAGGTCTGGGCTATTTCCACCACATCTCCATCTGGATTTAGTTTTTTCGTACTTTTCATAATAATAACTTGCAAGATATGCATTTTAATATATATATATATATATATTATTGTAAACTTTAAGGAGAACGGCAACCGGAGTAAAGCTCGGGCTTAGACCTCAAAGTACACTCCTGCTCAAAAGTTTAGCAAGATTTGCAAACGATCAGTTTTTTTTTTTTTTTTTTTTTTTCCAATTTAGAAACTTATCTCTCGATGAAATATTTTCAAACATTGGGTATTTAAAGAACTGGATCTTCCTCATGTTTTTAAGTGAAGATAGGTTTAAGACAACATTTAGGAGGCCGGTAACAAATTGAGCAAAGTCAATGATTGTGATCACCCTGTATCGTTAAGTCAACGAAATGAATTGTAACTCTAGAACATGTTAACACAAAACCAGTTTAGTTTGTGGATAATTTTGTGTGACGATAGTGTATTATGTAACGGAGATATAAACATTTATTTTAAAATTTAAAAAAAAAAAAAAAGGGGGGGGGAGCATGTTTTTTATTTATAATACAGTTTTTAAAGAAAATTATTCCCACTTTGAGATAAGTTGAAAAACACTTTTAAAACAATATACTGCAATCGGAATACAAATAACTCAAATATGAACATTTTTATGAAAAACGTTTTGTGCAAAAGATAATTTTTTTTTTTTTTTATTGCATAAATTGAAAACTAGATATACGGGGTAACTTTTGTCAAAAAGGCATTTGAATAGAGTAAAAATTAAGCAAATTATCCGAAAAAGAACAAGCTAGATTTGAAATATTTTACCAAGACTTGTAATTTCTAAAGTGGTTTTTCATATGCCGCGCAATTAAATTAAAGATACAATTATTTTAACCACTTAGCAAAAGTTCTTTTTTGTGAAAAACCCCTTATCGTCTCACAAATCTTAGTAAATAAACAAAAATGTGCTAGAGTTACACACTTTATAAGGGGTTTTTCACAAAAAAGTACATTTGGCGCGTGGTCGAAATAATAGGATCTTCAAATAAATTATGCGGCATATGAAAATCCCCTTACGAAATTTCAGTTCTAGGAAAATATCTAAAATCTAGCTTGTTCTTTTTCGGATAAATTGTTTAATTTTTACTCTCTACAAATGCACTTTTGACAAAAGTTGCCCAACATATCTAGCTCTGAACCTATGCAATAAAACATTTTTTTATCTTCCGAACATGCGCAGTGAAAAGTTTTCTCATAAAAATGTTCATGTTTCATGAGAGATTTTGAGGTATTTGTATTCCGATTGCGGTATATTATTTTAAGTGTTTTTTCAACTTATCTGAAAGTGGGAATAATTTTCGTTATAAACTGTTTATTATAAATAAAAAAAAACATGCTGATTATATATATATATATATATATATACATATATTTTGAGTTTTAAAATAAATCCCTATATCTCCGTTATTTAATATGCTATCATCACGCAAATTCATCCACAAATTGAACTGGGTCAATGTTAACATATCCTAAAGTTACAGTTCATTTCGCTGACTTAACGATACAGGGTGTTCAAGCATTGATTTTGCTCAATTTTTTACCGGCTCCCTAAATGTTGTCTTAAACCAATCTTCACTGAAAAACATGAGGAAGACCCAGTTCTTTTAATCCAACGTTTGAAAGCATTTCACCGAGAGATAAATTTTTAAGTTGAAAAAAAAAAAAAAAAACTGATCGTTTTTTCTTGCTAAACTTTTGAGCAGGAGTGTATTAAGGTTAAACTGACTTTTCGGTGCCTTTTACAAAGTTAAGAAATATTAAAATTAGCCAAATATGGAAAGAAAATTTTCCGAGATTTTCCGATGTTTTAGTGTCTCTCCCTCTTCCCTTCCTTCATTTATTGCTTGAGTGCTATAGTTAATTTACACTTACATTTTACTTTCTGGGTAAGCAGCGAACATTCGCAGCGTTTTTATACAGCCCCCTTAACCCTTTCGTTCCCCGTGATGCCAGTTGGAATCATAACATTTCAGTGTTTCTTTCTTGTCATCTAGCACTCCCGCTGGTTCAAAATGAACAATATTAAAATCTATACACATTTTCCTACCAAAAATATATATATTAGATGATTTTCACAATTCTTGTTGATAATTGAAAATATATTTTACTCTATTCTGATAATAATATCGGAATCAGTTTCCTCTTTTGAGCAAATTAAGTAAATTAACTGTTTGTAATATTTTTTATTTTATTTTTTAATGTTTATATTTTGTATTTTAATTAATTGCAATATGTATTTCTTCCAAAATTTTGATATTTTTATCTATTGAAAAGTTATGGTTTTAAATGGCATCACTGGTTATATTAAACATAAACAAACACCTCTCAGTTGCTCTGTTAGCGATATTAATTCGTACTTTGCTATTACTCCTATTAAAAATGAATATTTATCTATATTACCTTTTTAAAAAAAAAATTGACTAAATATAAGATTTATTGTTTTATGGAGGGAAAATCTTGGGAATGAAAGGGTTAAACAAAGAAAGAAAGAAAAAAAAAAGTCTCTTATTTTTATTTGGCAGGTTTGATTTTTCAATCCTCCATTTAAGAAAAAAAAAGAAAGAAAAGAAAAGAAAGTATGCAAAATTGTAGAAAAACTTTTTTTTTTTTTTTTTTTTTTTTTTTTTTTTTTAAGTTTTTCTACAATTTTGCATACTTCTTTTTTTTTTTTTTCTTTAAATGCTCTTGATTTCGTATTTGAATTTGGAAACGACAATTTTTCACTACGTGGGAAGTGACGCGATAGCTTTCTCTCTCGAGCCAGTGCTGTCAGCTTGGCCTCTTTGGAGCCAAATTCAAGCTTTTAAGATAAAAATATCCCTCCTCGACTAAATTTTGCATTCTCAAATGTTGGCTTTTTTTTGTGTGGACTTTATTGAGTTGGTATTTGTCTTATTCAGCTCTATTTCAGGAAAAGTTTGGCCTCGTTCACCTGGTATCCCTACCTCGAGCTTGTAATTTTTAGTATATACACTAAACGACAAAAAAAAAAAAAGAACGCATAGTGTTATATTTTTCTTGTATTTAGTTATAATTTTCTGTAATATTGTGATGATTAAAGAAAAAAAAGTCTTTATATATCCCATCTTTTCTGAAATAAATTGTCTTCTAGTTATAACGCCTTGACAGAAGCATTATGATATGTAATCTAAACCAAATGATACAAAATTGCATAGTACAGCAATAAAATCAATATTTTTTCTTTCCGATAGAATATACCTAAAAAAAAAAAAAAAAAAAAAAAAAAATTATACAGACACGACATTATTTCATTATTTAAAACATGAAAATCTGACATTGACAGATTTTAATTTAGTGCCAGAGGCCTACTGCTAAACTTGTTAATATCGACAAATTCTTCTTTAGTTAATTCGTGACGATCTAAATTCCATGATAAAGTTTTCATTAAATCAAACCAATGTGTTTCAGCTGCAGATACTGTAACAAATAACGTTGGAAGTCCAAACTGTCTTATAGCCGCAAAACAACGTTTTTTCTCTTTTTCCCAATGACGGGGAGGTGTGCCTTGGGAGGGACTCATGTCAAAGGTGTGCCTTGGGGGGGGGACTCATGTCAAAGTTGTACCTTGGGGGGGGACTCATGTCAAAGTTGGGCCTGGGGGGGGACTCATGTGAAAGTTGTGCCTTGGGGGGACTTCATTCAATAAATCCCCATTCAATAAACCGACTGAAATAGGCCCTTAGCACTAATTAAGAGTGTATTATAAAAATTCGACAACTGTACCGACTGAAATAGGCCTCTAGCACTTAAAAAAAAAGCTGCTCCCGGATATTTTCCATATTTCTTTCTGTAATTGCTAATTTTATTGTTTCAGAAGTAAATTTTTGAACAGATTTTATTACGTTGTGTTCCACGTGCAATTTAGGATTGAGCCAAGTGTTGAAAACAAGATGCAATTGTTCGGAAAATTGTAATTTTAGAAAATATTTCAAACATGTCAAGAATAAAGCAGTTAACGACGCCACAAAAAATATTAATATTAGAGAAAAAAAAAATTAATACGTATTATGTCAAAATAATTAAATGTTAACAAAATATTAGTGATCTGGTTTTTAGCAAGATATATTTTTTGGCTGTTTAAACTGCACATTTTTCCTTACGCGGCCACGTTCCTCATCCAGTCGAGATGACCGAGAGTTAAAAAGCCAGCGCTTAAAAAAACAGTTTGTATTACATTTAGAACATAGCAGGGATTCAGAAAAAGTGTTTAGTAACATAATTTATCTAAATACAATGAAACAACAATTAAACAAAGTAGGTTTAATTGCCAGAAAATCTGAAAAAAAATTCCTTCTTAACGAAAAGAATTAGAAAACCAAGACATTAGAGGGTTAAAAAAATTAAAAAATGTTCAATTAATTATTGGACTGAAGTTGTTCTCTCTGATGAATCAAGTTTAACTTATTTCGAACTGACGGAAACAAGCAGATCTGATCACGAAATGTGAAAATCGCACTTTTAAAACAGTGGCATATTCCCCGTAAATTACGATACGAAAATGCATAATTTTTCCTGGCAAATTTTCATGTTCAAGGGATCCATTAACCCGAAATAAAATTTGGCTATTAGAAAAATTGATACCTGATCGACTACTTTGGCGGGTATTTCAGACTCTTCCATAATCAGCATTTCAAGATAATGCATCTTGTTATATGACGCTTGTGATACATTTATTTGATTCAAGTTGTTAAAATTACTTATACATTGAGCATGAGCATCTATAATTTTGTCAGTTATAACTTTTTTTACTTAAAATTAAATCCCACAAAGAATATCGCAGGATTTCTTCTTTATTAGACCTGAAAGTTGTCCTAATCTCAATCCGCTCGGAAATGTTTAGTCTATAAAAGAGGGTGGGGATTAGAAATTTGTAGCCTACAACTTTGAAAGAACTAGAAAAAAATATTTCATATTTGGCACAGTGAAATTTCTGAGTTTCATGTTAAACTGTAAAATACTATGCCATTGCGCATTAAAGCAGTGATTCCATATGAAGGCGGAATTAGTCAATCCAGAATACATATTTTTATTAAATAATTGTTTAGATCAAACAAATAAATAGTTTTATTTCATATATTAAATCATAATAGGATACAAAGTATATGTTTATTATATTACGTTTAAAAAGAAAATTTTATGTAGATTTTTATTTAATACTCTATAGAGTGTAATAAAACGAATTATTAAATCGCAAATGTACATAGGTATCCTGTTATGACTTCCGTATTATGCAAACATAACAATTTAATTTGTTGCAATCATTAGTTTTTAAATTATTACAAACACAAAAGGTATAAGTCAAATTTTCTGAAGTGCGGCTTTCGTTTTTTTTGTCGCTTAGTGTATGTAATTTTTCACGAAATAAGTTCGTCCATTTTACAGTAGCCTATTTAGTGTCAGAATAGTTAGAAGGTCGGCAGAAAAGTATCCGACACTAGCAAAAATTTTTATGTAAAAAAAGTACACTTAATACTGTTTTGTTAAATAAATCCTTATCGAATCATGTTCTTAGGCAAGGATTTATTTAACAAAACTGTATTAAGTGTACTTTTTGTACATAGGAATTTTTGCTAGTGCTTGGATACTTTCGCTGCCGACTATAAAAGCATATTGTTTTTGCGCAAGAGGAGATATTAGCAAAAATGAAAACAGTGATCCCCCCAACTCCATCTTGGCAGTAGAAAAGTTAGTGAGTTCAACAAGCCCTAAGAATTCTGCAGAAGTTTAAATTATAAGGTTCAGTTGTAGTGAAGTCGAGATAAGATAAAAGCACAAAAGCAAATCTTTAAATTTGAGATTTTGGTTCTAAGTCTTATTACAAGATTTTTAGGGGTGAGGTACTTACAAGTACTTTTTAAGCTCAAAAATGAAGATGGATGTCGGAACGACGAAAAAATATGGGCGTATTAAAATTAATTTAGTAAAACACAGCTTCTTTAACGATATGTTAATAAGTACAAGTACACTTTGTCGTGTGACAGTTTAAAAGAAGATTTTGCAGAGTTTTGATAAGACGATGCTGAACTAACTCAATCAAACACTTAATTTTACAAAATTTTAAATTCTCAACCTAATTAAAAGTTCAAAAATTCGTAAAAGAATAAAAAGCATTTTTTACCCAGACCCGACTTCTGTCTACCACACTACAGCCAGCAGCAAAATTATTCGAGCGCTAGCAATAATTCCTATGTAAAAAAAAAAAAAGTGCACTTAGCTTAACATACAAATGAAACACTTCTGTTTGCAAAGCCGCTTTCAAGCGTTCCAAATCTATGACTACAGTCGGCAGCAGAAGTATCCGAGCACTAGCAAAAATTCCTATGTAAAAAAAGCACACTTAACACTGTTTTGTTAAATAAATCCTTGTCGAATCGTGTGCTTAGACTGACTAAGAACAGGATTCGACAAAGAATTATTTAACAAAACTGTATTCAGTGTACTTTTTTTACATAGGAAATTTGCTAGTGCTCGGATACTTTTGCTGTCGACTGTATTTCCAAAAAACTTGCAGAATTTACGTCATCGAAGTTGCAAGCGTTCCGTTTGTATGTAACCCTTAATAGTGTTTTGTTAAATAAATCGTTATCGAATCATGTTATTGACTAAGAACATGATTCGACAAGGATTTATTTAACAAAACAGTATTAACTGTACTTTTTTTTTTTTTTTTTTTTTTTACAAAGAAATTATTGCTAGGGCTCGAATAATTTTGCTGCCGACTGTATGATAAGTGTTTGCAGATGGCGAAGTAATCGGCCTGAAAAAATGAATTATTTTAAAAGTATTTTTTCCTCAATTGAATTAAAATGATGTATGAACTCACAATCGCTATTTATAGCCGATTTCCAATTTTTGTGAAAATTTGTTCATGATTTAAAAAAAGGAAGGGAAGGGGTCTTTTTTATTCAAGTCTAAAAGCCACATCACTTAAGCATGACTGGATTAAAGTCGGCAGAAAAAGTATCCTAGCACTAGCAAAAATTCCTGTGTGAAAAAGGTACACTTACTACTGTTTTGTTAAATATATTCTTGTCGAATCCTGTTCTTAGACTAAGAACAGGATTCGACAAGGATTTATTTAACAAAACTGTAGTAAGTGTACTTTTT
The DNA here is from genome assembly GCA_963930645.1 of Salticus scenicus. Classification (NCBI taxonomy): domain Eukaryota; kingdom Metazoa; phylum Arthropoda; class Arachnida; order Araneae; family Salticidae; genus Salticus; species Salticus scenicus. The sequence goes on along the minus strand of OZ005649.1, from coordinate 401,469,593 downwards.
TAAATAGGAATTTTTGCTAGTGCTCGGATACTTTTGCAGCCGACTGTACTATTCCCTTGATTTGTGTACGGGGTCTATTCTAATATGCAGTCAATGTGTAAATTGACTACATTGGGCAATCCCAGACTGTTGTTGATTGCCCAAAATGTAATACTAATGCTACGTAAAAACCCATTCTCTCACTCACTTTTAACGCTGAAAATAACAGTAAAATATGACAACAATTTCATTTACAGTAACTAGGAAAATAATTACTTTTAAATATTGTGAATTTTAAGAGGTGTTAATAAAGTTTTAATCTATTAAAAAGTATTTTGGGGAAACATAGCATTTGGGATTGGGGTTTGAGCGGGTTTTACTTTGCACTAGTGCTGCGCTATGGACAATTAGCGACGGTCAGGGACTCACTCTTAAGGTTTGTTCTGAGAAATGTCCTTCTCATCGGGTTGAGTGGATTTTACGTCACACTAGTGCTTGAGTTGCACTTCTGGCGTTTTGACGAATTCGAAAATGTAAACAATGTGCCTGGGACTTCTGTTTTAGGAATATGCCACCTAAAGCAACACCACCTGTAATAATGCCTCCGAGCTGAGCTCTACGTCACGGAAGATCGGCCGATTTCATCCTTTCCCGACGATCCAACATGTATCACAGGAAGTGTTGATTGGATAAAATCGGCCGATCTTGCATAACGTAGAGCTCAGCTCGGAGGCATTATTACAGGAGGTGTTGCCTAAAGTCCCTAGAATATGCTTTTCTCTTAGCGGTCACTGACCGATGTTCTGGTAAAACGGTTAAGACACAGTTTTGACATAGTTAAAAAAAAAATGAAAAAAGTATTAAATAATGTGTATTTCAATGTATTATTAAATATGGGAACTTCTATATAATGTTCCTCTTTTGTCTTGTGGTATACACTAGTAATATTCCTATTCAGTGAAAGGCAAAACTGCGTATAGGCGGGTAAAGTCCTTCACGGATTGAGGAACAAAGCAAGTCGGGGGGGGGGAGGTCTTGGCGATCCCCAAACAATAAACCTTTATTGGGAACTAGCCGGCTTCGGCGACTATCTGGTTCGCGATCCTTGAAAAACCCGACTTTACGAAACTCCCGCTCGGTGGCGCCTGCGGCTCCTTTTTCCCGTTTTAGGTTTTACAACAGCTTATTGACATATAGTGAAAATAGCTTTATTCAAGAATTTAATCGCAGTAAATTCCCACTTGGTAGCGCCTGCGGCGCCCTCTTCCAGTTTCAATATCTGAAACAGCCTGTTCCCTCACCAGGTTATGATCTTTTTAAATTTCTGACTTTAGCGAGGTACCGCTCGGTATCGACTGCGGCGCCTTATCTCCGTTTTAGAACTTACAGCACCTTCCTCGCTCATTAGAATTTAAAATATTGAAATTTTAAAATATTACAGCGCCATCTGGCGGTAGAAATTTCTGTAATCTACTTTTCGATTCTAAATCAACAAAGCTTTCAAATGATGTATTACGTATGAATTATTTTAATTAGTAGCTGAGATACAAAAGAAAACCTAATCAGGATACCTCTAAACGTGTAAATAAAGTGAAATCTCGAATTCCACTTTCGATAATATAAAAGAACTTTAAAATATCTTTTGAATTATGCATTAATTGAAAATAATTAAATCCTAATTAGAATTTTAAATACGCGTATTAAAATAAGATTCAATTTCAATTAAACATGTAAATTTTTTGTTTATTCTCCGAAATCGATGAAATTTGAAGTACAACTTTGTCTTGTGATGAAAAACTTTGTATAGTAAGTTTCGTGTGCGACAAAGGAAAATTGAAGAATTTTAAAATTTTCAATTTTTAATCGCAGTCCAAAAACATGTGACCTCGAATAGAAAAAGATAGATCTTCCTCTTTCGCTCTACTTTCGAAATATCGCTTGCGAACTTAAAAGAGAGTTTCCACTGTTGTTCGAACGCAAACGCGGATTCAGAATGTCATCAAAAACTGCAGGCATGCAGAAAATTTAAAAATTCATAACGGATTCAGTTTTTTAAAAAAAATCTCTCATTCTTTTGAAATATGATTCGTCTAATCGAGGTCTATGTACCACAAAAAAAAAAAAAAAAAAAATTATCTCAAAAGGATTTTGAGTTATAAAATGTTTTGTGAAAAAATCGATGTTTCGTAAAATCTAAAAATATGGATCGCTAATCCATATTTTGTTAAAATGTTTATATGGTTCGGAAGAAGATTAAATGACCTTCTAAAATATACCCCTTGTTAAGAAATGGAACAGTTACTCTGTCGTACAGGGCGATTCAAAAATGACGATCGAGAAAAAGAGAAATTTTGGACGCTTTTCAAAACTTTTTTTTTTTTTTGAAATATAGAAAAATCGTATTTTTCAAAAAAAAAAAAAAAAAAAAAAAAAAAATGTACCGTAAGAATTGGTAATAAATGCTCTTTCTCGTGGTACAGGTGTATTTTCAATATCTGCAACCGCTAAGCTGGGAAGACGTTACAAAAACGCGCGAAAATTTCTCTCTGTGTTTTTTCTTTTGAGGAACCGGCTGAATTCCACTTGGAGGGCGGAAAATACGACCGGCTCTCTTTTTAATTAGACATAGGTTGAAGTTTTAATTAATATCTTCGGAACTAATTAAAATTTTTATATTTTTTTTTTCACTATGCACTCGGGCAGGCTTCTGGGCTCCCGTATGTCAAATTTTTTAGTTCTGCGTTCAGTAGGGGCTGAACGTATAGATGCTCAGACAAAGAGACAGACAGACAGACATCTTTGTTATTATAGATAGATTGAAAATGATGGCGTTATTGAATTGGAAACTTTGAAATATGAAATACATCTAGAATCTGTTTTTTTATTTTGCCATGCACTAACTTCGTATTTTCTCGATGCTTGCGTCTGTATTTTATTTTCAATATGAAATGCAACTTTTTCTTCTAATTTTTGACACGGCGTTCTTTGCAACAATCACCGAAGTTAGGAAAAGTACTTTCTTTTAAAATAATTATACACTAAGAGACAAAGAAAAAAGAAAAAAAAGCTGCATTGCAGAAAATTTGACTTATACTTTTAGAGTTTGTAATAATTTAAAAACTAATGATTGCAGCAAATAAAATTGTTATGTTTCTATAATATGGAAGTCATAACATGATACCTATGTACATTTTAGATTTAATAATTCGTTTTATTCCACTCTATGAAGTATTTAATAAAAATCTACAAAAAATTTTCTTTTTAAACGTAGTATAATAAATATATTTTTTTATTCTATCAGAATTTATTAAAATAAATAAACAAGTACTATTTTAATGTATGAAATAAAACTATTTATTTGTTAGATATAAACAATTATTTAATAAAAATATGTATTCTGGATTGGATAATTCCGCCTTCACATGGAATCACTGCTTTAATGCGCAATGGCATAGTATTTTACAGTTTAACATGAAACTCAGAAATCTCACTGTGCCAAATATCATAAATATTTTTTTCTATTTCTTGCAAAGTTGTAGGTTACAAATTTCTAATCCACACCCTCTTTTATAGACTAAACATTTTCGAGCGGATTTAGATTAGGACAATTTTCAGATCTAACAAATAAGAAAGCCTGCGATATTCTTTGTGGGATTTAATTTTAAGTAAAAAAAGTTATAATAACTTACAAAGTTATAGATGATTATAAAAATGGATAGGTAATTTTAACAACTTGAATCAAATAAACAAACCTCAGGCGGTCATGTAAGAAGTTTCATTATCATCTTAAAATGCTGATAATGGAAGAGTCTGAAATACCTCCAAAGTAGTCAATCAGGTATCAATTTTTTAATGGCCAAGTTTTATTTCGGGTTAATAGAACCCTTGAACATGAAAATTTGCCAGACTGACCGAAAAATTATGCATTTTCTTATCGTAATTTACGGGGAATATGTCATTGTTTTAAAAGTGCGATTTTCATTAAGTCAGTCACATTTTCGTGATCAGATCTGCTTGCTTCTGTTAGTTCGAAATAAGTTAAACTTGACTCATCAGAGAGACCACTTCAGCCCAACAATTAACCCAATCATTTAAAAAAATTTTTAATCATTTAAAGTCTTGGTTTTTCAATTCTTTTCGTTAAGAATTTATTTTTTTCAGATTTTCTGGCAATTAAACTTGCTTTGTTTAATTGTTATTTCTCTGTATTTAGATAAATTACGTTACTAAATACTTTTTCTGAATCCCTTCTATGTTCTAAATGTAATACAAACTGATTTTTTAAGCACTGGTTTTTTAACTTGCGGTCATCTCGACTGGATGAGTAACGTGGCCGCCTAAGGATAGATGTACAGTTTAAACAACTAAAAAATTTTATATGTTGCTAAAAACCAGATCTTTAATATTTTGTTAACATTTAATCATTTGAACATCCCACGTATTAAAATATTTTTTTTTATTTTTGGTCTAAAATTAATATTTTTTGTGGTATCATTAATTGCCATATTCTTGCCCTTTTTTAAATACTTTCTAAAATTACAATTTCCCGAACAATTGCATCTTGTTTTTAACACTTGGCTCAATCCTAAATTGCATGTGGAACACAACGTAATAAAATCTGTTAAAAATTTACTTTTGAAGCAATAAAATTAGGGATTACAGAAAGAAAAATGGAAAATATCCAAGTGCGGCTTTTCTTTTGTCGCTGAGTGTATATATAATATGTCTATCTAAAGGGGTGTCGTGGTTGACTACTCGAGGGCCCTAGCCTTGGGTGGTGTGCTTTCCGTCTAGGGTAAGTTTTTTTTTAAGAAGTCTCATCCTTCTATTCTATTAAATTTTGAAGAAAATCTCAAAAAAAAATCCGGACAGTTTGGTCGACAAGCGCTATTTGGGTTCAAACCCCGTAACTACCTATCTCCCACCTTTTGCGAGCTCATTCTTTCGGTAACTGAAGAGAGGGGGGGGGATAATAGAATGGGTAATTAAAAGAAAAAAAAAAAAAAAAAAAAAAAGCGCGAAAAAGAGATGTTAAATTTTACTACAAATAATGAAAAGAGTGATTGAAAGGATAAAAGGAGTCATAAGATTTTCAGCTTTACTGAGTCAGAATTATTAAAAATGTGATGCTGCAGTTTATTACAGCAAAACCCCGGACAGCTTCGCATGGTGCACAAAAATTTCTCACATTTTCCGCGAGATGTATAATTGCGTGCTTTGTCCGCAACTTGAAAATTATTCTTGCATTTGGACATTGGTGTTCATGTGGCTTGAATTTACCGATAATTTCACTGAAATAACATAATTATTTAAAATAGAACAACCGAATAAATTTACAAATTAATACACGTGCATATTAATAAATCCTTAAGGGAATAGTGCACACTAATTAACAAGATATTAACTGATAAAATTTCAAAAAATATATAAAAAATATGTTGAATTAAATAAATTGAAAAGTTTATGGATCTGGAAGAGTATTCTTTGTCAGATAAGTGTAAAACATCTTTTTAAAAAGACTTCTCAAATCGAGCATTTTTCAGAATTTTGTCTCAAAATGTTTTAAACTTAGCTTTAGACAGTATAAGGAAAAAAAAAACTTTAAAGAAGACTCCTTACTGCAAAGACGTAACTAGGAACTTGGGCCCCCCGAGGCAATAGATGAAAATAGGGCCCCCATCTTTATGAATTTTATCCAAGTTATGTTTCATAATTTCTTCAATAACTAGTCAGCCTGTGCTTGCCTAGTACTCGATTTGTAGACATGTTGTATTTCCCAATTTATTTTTCCTTGCCAGGTCAAACTACTTGGTTTGATACATTGGTTTACATGATATTTAAAAAAATGGTTTCGTCTTTTACATCATGATATTTATATGCTTTGAAGTCCAAACGTTCACAAGAAACTAAGAATGACATTGTAATCCTTTTATTCAAATTTCATAACCACTAGTCTATTTATTTATTCTTTATCACAATGCATTGTTTTAACTATGAACTCATTTTCAGCATTAGTTTAGATTAAAATTGGGCTGTTATTAAGATAAAAGTACATTTATACACTTTAATCCAATAATAATAATAATAATAAAAATCGAAAAATGTCTTGTTGATGTATGTAATTATAGCACAATATTTTTTATTCCTAAGGCGTCAAATAAGTTATGCGATAGTAAATGAAAATGAGCATAATCATCGAACTTAATGTAAAGGATGAAAACATCGGCTTTCTCTGAGTACTCTGCATTAATGAGGACGATGTCGGATTCTAAACTCATGGGTCCTAAGCGCACATGGCGTTGAGGATCCAACAACTCGTGATACTTTCCTGGTAGATAGAAATAAAAATAGAATACAGGGTACCCACTTAAGTCTTATTCCCAACCCTAACTTAAAGATGGAGATAGCTATTACCTTAAACATGGTGTTTAGGTATAGTAAAGTGAGTATGTTACAACTTGATTATTGGATGGGCATTTCGGGCATTTGCTCTGCTCACGATAATTTACACAGTACGATTGATAATTGCTTGATATCTTCTAAATAACACAAACCATATTTAAACTAGTATGTTGTGGCCACCACATGATTTTATTCTATATTTTCTTATACAAATTCACTCAGTAAAAATAATTTATTAAAATTATTATTTAAAAAAATTATCTTCCATGATAAAGCAGACGATTTTCATATTAGAGAAGTAGTATAACAGTAAATATAAAAAGAAAAAAAGAAAAAAAAGTCAATTTTATTCTCAATAGTACAATTTTTTTTTTTTTTTTTGGTTAAAAATGAAAAAAAATGAAAACTTTATTTTAAATTATCGCAGATCGATGGTTCAATCATTCGTTTTAAAGGTATTGACGAGCTCTCTTGAAAGATACCCATCATGAAAATTTATTCCCCTGGATGGGGGACTTCCCCCCAGGGGGGGGGGGGTGAGGGGAGGCTCCTAAATACACATTTTTTTTTTCTCACTTGACTATCTCTATTACAAATAATTCTGTTAAATTTCATAATGATTATTAAAAAATAATTCTCTTTATGCACATTTATACAAAATTTTGTCCTATACTCCCATGTTAAAAATTTAGAAAAAGCAGGATAGCAACGCAAGCTGTTGGACAATTTGTACCAAAAGTTGATAGGCTCTAATTTATGTCAGTGTGTAACTACATACCAGTTTGTATGAAATTCTGTGCAGTAGTACCTGAATGTAATACAAGAATGCATTAAGGAAAATATATATGTATATATGTACTGCAGATTTGAAACAAATAAATTAAGAATAAATGTTAATTTAAAGAATAGATGTTATTCTATATAACTACCAAGAATTGCCGGTTTTCATTTGCGGCCACCGCTATAAACTGTCAAATTATGGTCAAAACATTTTAGTTAAATTAGAAGAAAGTGTAAAATATAGTTAAAATGATTATAATAAATAATTTAATGATATTAAAAATACGAATAATAAATTCAAACCGAAAGAAAAAATATTACTTTCCTGCTCTCAAAATCGCATCCAGGTTGCATTAAGAAAAGTAATAATTTTCGGGTATTTAGGTATTATCCTTTGGGCAAACAAACCAGCGACAATTTTTATGAATTTACACTGAAATTAATTTTCATAAATAATTCAAATTAAATTGCCTTTCATTACTCAAATTCCGTTATTTTGATATAAAACAGAGTTAAAATTTAAATAATTTTTTCTTTCCGAACATACTATGTAAGGAAAGTATTGTATAATGGTAAAAATTCGACTTGAGATTTTGCCGTATCTATACGTTTTGAGGTACCCCGAGTTTATTTTTGATATTTTTATGATGATGTACATATCTGTGTGTATGTGTGTGAGTGAACACGATAGCATCTAAATGCATTGTGGTAAAAATTGGTACATATGTTGTAAGTCATCCTATCACGAACCCTATGGATTTTGGTAAATCTAGCACTTAGTGTTTTTTTTTTTTTTTTTTTTTTTAACGGACTTTTCTAAAAATGGTCAAATCGTGTTCTACACCTTTCAAATTGCGTAAATTCATCGAATATCCGAGATCAAAATTTTTTTACAAAACCTATACTTTCTTCTATTTAATATAGAAGAAAGTAAAAATATATTGTCCAATGTCACGTCAATGAATATGCAAGTGTTTTAACATTTTAACACACTAAAACAGATATTAAATACCCTGATGTTTTTTAAAATCAGCTGAAGTCTGGATAGAATTGCACAAATGTAAAATATCTTTAAAAGTTAAATTAAAATTTTGCGGTTGTGGGACTAAACTATCTAAAATTCACGAAATTCAGAGTTTCCTATGTGTTCAATTGTACACAGATTTAACATGTTACTATTTAAAGAATATTTAACTAGCTAATGGACCGAGAGAACAAAATTAGGCAGTTTTATTAAAAATGTATTTCTCAGACATCAAAACAGCACATGAAAAATATTTTTATATCGTTTGAAATTTCCAATTGGAACTTTGTATGTATTACTTTTTTAGGAATCGGATAATGACCTGCCTGTAAAAGTATACAAAACCACTTAGTATAGTCCTGAAAATTATAGTTATTATATCTGTACTGATAAGTATAAAGGATTTAAGTCCAAAAATGTCAATTTTAAGTTAAGTACATAGTCAGACTCAGAAAAAAATTCTCTATCGATTGGTATAAAGGATTTAAATCCATGTCCTTTGAAAACAGCAGAGGTAAAGTTCCTACCTTGGTCGGTTTGAAGTTGTAGGGGTGTGCCGTACCTTGACAGCCATTGCTGCACTAGGACCTCTGCGACTGTGCATGCCTCTTGATTGGGAATGGGATATGCCTCAGGCCACTTGGTGAAATAGTCCATCACGACGAGGATGTATTTATTTCCACTGGAGGTCCGTGGCAAAGGACCCAAGATGTCGAGTGCAATCCGTTCAAATGGTGCTCCCACGTTATACCGTTGCAGTCTTCCTCGACTTCGTTTCTGCGGGCCTTTACGTGCCACACAATCATCACAGGATTTACACCATTTCTCCATATCCTCCTTTGCCTTGCACCAGTAGAAGCGTTCCCGAAATTTCTGCAGAGTCTTCATTACCCCAAAATGGCCTCCGGTAGAGCTACTATGCAGTTGTTCTAAAACATCTGGCATTTTTGATCTTGGTAATACAATCTGCCATCTGAAGCTTTTCCCATCATCAGATTCCCACTTTCTGTATAATACGCCGTTTCTGATATGAAGAGAGTCCCAAAGTGCCCAATAACTTTTCGTAATGGGACTAAATCTGGAAATGTCCTGCCAGATAGGTCTGTTGCTGGTCGTCTCCTTCAGCTGTAATATTGGCTTTATGTCAGGATCTTCCAACTGGGCTTTTCTAAGTTCTTCGTTACTCCATGGATCGGGATCTTGATCTGATGGTGTTGAGACAGTAACTTGGCTGGCAACCGGATTTATCGGCAGGTATTTCTGTTCGGCTCTAGAGCAGTACTTGCAGCTTTCCGAGCAGGGCTTCCGCGACAAGGCATCTGCATTACCATGTAGAGCCCCTTTACGATGACGTATCTCAAAGTCATATTCCTGGAGGCGTTGTATCCACCTGGCAATCTGTCCTTCCGGGTTCTTGAACTGGAGCAACCCCGTTAAAGATGCATGGTCAGTCCGGAGCAAGAATCTTCTGCCATAGAGGTAATGATGGAAATGTTCTATGGCTTTTACGATGGCGAGTAGCTCTTTCCTGGTGGTACAGTAATTTCGCTCCGGTTTAGACAGGCATTTACTCCAATAGGCAATGACATGTTCTTGACCATCAATTTCCTGCGACAGAACAGCACCGACACTCTCATGGCTGGCATCTGTATCAAGTATGAATGGTCTGTCGGGCTGTGGATACGTCAAGATAGGCGATGATGTTAAGGCCTCTTTAAGTCGCTTGAACGCATTTTCACATTCATCTGTCCACAGGAACTTCTGTTTGGCTTCCGTCAGCTTGTGGAGTGGTCTGGCAATATTTTAGAAACCCTTGACAAACTTCCTGTAGTAAGTGCATAACCCCAGGAAACTTCGTAGTTGGTGTACATTATCAGGGCGACTCCAGTTCTCGACTGCAGAGATCTTCTCAGGATCAGTTCTCACACCTTCGGCAGAGATGATATGGCCGAGATAGCTCACTTCACGACGGAACAAGTTACACTTGCCTGGATTCAATTTGAGGTTAGCCATTCTGAGTTTCTCCAGCACCTTTCGGATGTTTCGTAGATGGTCTTCAAAGGTGCGCCCCACAATGATAATATCATCCAAATACACCAGACAGGCTTCATAGGAAAGGCCTTTTAGCACTGTCTCCATCAGGCGTTCTAAGGTGGCAGGTGCATTACATAATCCGAACGGCATAACATTAAATTGCCACAGTCTTTGTCCCGTGGTGAATGCAGTCTTCTCACGATCATCAGGATGTAATTCTACTTGCCAGTAACCGCTCTTCAGATCCAAAGTCGAGAACCATTTATTGCCAGCAAGTGTGTCTAATGTGTCGTCAATTCTGGGAAGAGTGTAACTGTCTTTCTTCGTGATGTCATTCAAACGAAGATAATCCACAAAAAATCTTGTTGAACCATCCTTTTTTCGCACCAGTACTATGGGAGAGGCCCAAGGACTCGTTGATGGCTCGATGACGTCATTGTGCTGCATTTCATTTAGAAGTTCAGTGACCTCTTCCTGTTTAGCAAATGGAAGTCTTCTTGGATGTTGTTTGATTGGAGGATGATTTACTGTATCAATTCTGTGCTGGGTGATGTTTGTTCTCCTGACGTCTTCAGGTGTTCGAGAAAAAAGATCTTTAAATTCCTGGAGTAGCTTCTCCGCAGCACACCTCTGTTCACTTCTTATATCTGCATTCTTGAGTAGTTCCGTTGTTAATTGCTCAGAAGACTTGGGTTCGGTTGATTGTGTGGGGCGGTTTATGCATGTTACAGGAGTGCAGGCTGCTAACACCTCATCCTTCTTCACTGTTCGGACCTTATCGCTGATGTTTGCGACTCTCACAGGAATAGTACTCTTTGAGAGATCAACTGGAGATGAAGCTACCAGAACTCCTCTTGGGCTATTGTCTGTATTCGGGTATTCAATCAGTCCATAGCGGAAGTATTGCTTTGTGGGAGGTGTTCCTGAAACTATTGTCTCTATGTGTGGAGGGATGGAAATTTCAGACTTGGCTTTTATCTGGCAGATTGGCTGAATGTCTTGATTTTCAGAATTGAACACAGCTATGTCTTCCGAACTCGAATGCAGTTCATTATTCTTGAAATCCAATTTAAAGTTAAATTTTCTCAGGAAATCAATTCCAATGATTACAGGATCGCTTATATCTGCCACATATGCCATATGATGGTAACTGGCATTTCCAAAAGTGATGGTCAAGTTAATTTTTCCATATATTTTGATTTCGTCTCCGGTCACAGTCTGGAGTTTAACACAGGGCGGCGTCCAGATGATCTTCTCCTTTAGTTCTTGAGCCAAATCCGTTCTAATGATAGTCACGTTGGCTCCCGTGTCCAGAATCATCCGGCAGGCGGTGTTGTTAACTTGGCCATAGACGTAAAGTCCATTATCGCCACCACTCATGGATGAAACATGAAATACTGTAAACTGGGGCTCTTTGACTTCAGGCAACCTCCGCCCCGCGAGATGGCCTTCTCCTAGTTTCCCTGCAGTGATGGTGAAGCCGGGTAATTTCCTTTAGTTGGTCGTACAGGGCAGTTCCTCTTTACATGACCATCCCCTCCACAGCCCCAGCACTTTATCTTCCGATCCTTTATTTCCTTATTATTTTACAGGCTGCGCAATCTCTTCAAGATCTCTGCGAGACTTCTCTTCGTTTCATTTTCCTCTGCAGGCGTATCATTTAATGAGACTGCTCTTACGGTATGGCGGTCTTTACGGGAGGCTTGTTGGGTTTCCTCTATCCTAAGTGCATAGCCTAAAGCTGATTCTACGTCTCTGATGTCTCAGCGCTTTTTGAATTTCTGGATCACGAACAGCATTGATAAAGTACTGAAGAGCTAAGTCGTTTCGAGTGTCAGCATGACAGTCTGAGAATGCTAGGTGCGACAGTCTCTGAATGTCCGCTGCCAGCTCTTGCAAACTTTCGCCCGTTTTCTGGTAACGAGATTTTAGCTGGAGGCGACTATAGTCCTTAGAACACTTCTCTCCGAACCGTAGCTCCAGTGCTCTAGTCAGGGCCTCGAAGTCGTTCCTTTCTTCTTTAGAAACATTTCTCAGTATCTCGGCTGCATCTCCCCGTAATGCTGCTGCTAAGTGGACTGACTTGGCGGTAGAGTCCCAGCCGTTAGCTTCAGCTACGGTGGAAAACTGCGTCTTATATACATGCCAGGAGGAACTGCCATCGTAGGTAGATAGCTTAATAATTTCCTGATTCTGTATTCTTCTCTCTTTCTTTTCAGTTTCCTGGGGCATGGATTCTAACTTTTCTTCGAGATTCCGAATCTTGCTCTGCAGTTCATTCCCTATTACTTCTCCGTTCCACTCTTCTTTCATTTTTCTCTCAAGATCTTCCTCCATTATATAAACTTGCTTTCTATCTCTGAAACCCTTCCTTTCAGCTCTTGATCAAAGTTTTCTTTAAATTTCTCCTCAAAATTCTCTTCTATCTTCATAAATCTGTCTTCAAAATTCTTTTCTACTTTTATAACATTTTCCTCTATCTTCATGGCTTTCTCTTCAAAACTCTCTTCTATTTTCAAAACTTTCTCTTCTATTCCATCTATTCTGCTTCCCATATCCGATAATTTACTTTCAATCACTTCTTTTACTGTCGAAAGTTCTCTCTTCATCTCGTCTTGATTAGATTTAATTTCTTTAGTCAACCCGTCTTTCAACTCTCTTTGCCCAGTCTCCATACTTTCGATCAATCCAGTTTCCATCTTTTCCTGTCCTGCTTTCATTTCTTTTTGTCCGGTTTCTATTTTCTCTATCAATCCAGATTTTAACTCATTCATCTGGGCAGTTAGACCTTCCAGAAACTTTTTCATTTCTTGCTCCATAGCTCTAGGTATTACCATTCACAGACATTCCCGCTTCTGACACCAGAAATGTCGCGTACTTGGGGGTTCGTGAGTTGTCCGAGAATGAAAGGCGAAACTTACAAAAATTCAGTAATTTATTCACAGAAGGTTCCAGAAAAATGCAGGTCAATAAATCAAGTATCAGCTTCAATACAGCCAGTAAACACAGCTTAAACAACAGCTGTCAATAGCAAATCCACAGTACAAACTGTATAGCAATAACACATAAAGCAAGTCTCTTTCAAAGAGGCTCAAGACAAAGCAAGCATTAGCGAAGCTGGCTGAGAACTGAATTGACTGACTGCCTTGGCGGGAACCCCTATAGAACAGTGTGGAACATTCCAGAAATCTCCATATCTCATCAGCCAATGGGATTAGAGCTTCCATATTTGGTATATCCCTAATGATTTTCTCGCCAAGGTCGCCAAAAAATCGCCAAGCTGGGAAAAAGTCGCCAAATTTGGCGCCAAATCCAGTACCTGCCTTATTGGGGCTTTTTAATGCGTTTTTAAGGGAAAATAAGGCTATTTCAACGCTAAAACGACTAGAAATGCACAAAATTAGCAGTTTATCAACTGACTAAGCCTCTTTGAAAGAATTTATACAAAAATAAACACAATTATTTACAATTTTGTAACAGTATTATTATAAATTTGAAACATATTTCTAAAACATGTAATAATTTTCGTAATTTCAGATTTTTTCTTCTATAAAATAACTCATTAAATTCTCTGCATTAAATACATCACTAACAGTAAAATCAAGACTTTGACAAAAAATACTATTGTTCTTTGAAACATTTTGCAAGTTAAAATGTCTTTACATAGATGGCGCTAGGTGCTACATTTTCTCTCTCTTAATTGTGTACGCGCTCTCTAGTTTTAAAACACTGTAAATGAAATTATTTTAGAAAATATTAGAGTAAAGGGAGTAATGTATATTTTCTGCATAATTTGCACGTTCCAGGATTTCATTTTAGGTAACTAGACGATAAACTGTTGAAGAAAATAACTGTATATAACATTGATTAAAAAAAAAAATTCTTTTAAAGAAGTTTTAAATATTTAAAAATTATAACTCGAATCTCTTGCATGTTCCACAAGGCACGTTATATTAATTTATCGATCTGTTTGAAGTGCAAGAAAAACATAAAACAGTTATTACTCAAAAATTAATTAGAGTAATACAAGAATGATTCCTAATAATACAATTTATAAATTTTTAATCACACAAAGATAACACAGGTCTATAAAAATGTTGGCAAAATTTGATTTGATAATTTTAGTTGATACATGTGTTCTTTGGTATGCTGAAACCGAATATGAAGACAGATTTTCTCTATCATGTATATATTTTTTGTCAATACAGGGTGTCTACCGACACAACTTAATTTTCTGTAGTTTCTAGTATATTTTCATGATTAACTATCATTAATCATGGAAACAAACTGTAAAAGTTACCATATAATTCGTGAAAGAGTCACGCAAGTGTCGGTAGACATCCTGTATTGACAAAAATCTATGTGTGATAGCAGAAACTGGTTTAAATTTCTGTTTTAGCACACACACACACACACAATAAATGAAAAAAAAAAATAAAGATAATAAAATCGTGAAATCAAAAGTTTAGACAGTTGGTTATTGGGTTTAAGGCCGATTGCCTACGATAGTGTCCTAGGCCTATAATGGTGCTCCGCTAGCCCTCCGTGGGGAAGGGGGGGGGGGGGTCATTTTAAGTAGCGACCCTAGACTGAGATTATCTAGTGTTTCTAATTTTAAGGTGTCGAAGACCGTGTTTACGGGAGTTTCGGAGAAAAGCACAGAAAACTCCGAACGGCTAGGTCGATGAGTGCAACTTGGGATCGAACGCGGGACTTCCAATCTACCAGCTTTGAGCGCAGAACCGCTCGGCCGCTGGTAGGCCAAACTTTTAGCGGTAAACCTGTGTAATTATTCTCCCCCCCCCCCCCCCCCACTTCCCAAGATGTCGCAGTTTTCAATTTAAAAGCTTCCTCATTTAGGTGTAGATTTATTATCATTATTATTTTAAGTAAAATGAACCTTTTCCCATCCTATAGAGTTCAAATTTATATTTCTAAAATGTCGGCTAGACGAGCACATATTTTTTTTTTTTTTTTTAGTGCTAGAGGCCTATTTCAGTCGGTACAGTTGTCGAATTTTTATACGTCACTCTTAATAGTGCTAAGGGCCTATTTCAGTCGGTTTATTGAATGGGGATTTATTGAATGAAGTCCCCCCAAGGCACAACTTTGACATGAGTCCCCCCCAAGGTACCCCTATTTCAGTCGGTACAGCGTTGTCAAATTTTTATACGTCACTCTTAATAGTGCTAAGGGCCTATTTCAGTCGGTTTATTGAATGGGGATTTATTGAATGAAGTCCCACCAAGGCCTAACTTTGACATGAGTCCCCCCAAGGCCCAACATTGACATGAGTCCCCCCCCAAGGCCCAACTTTGACATGAGTCCCCCCCAAGGCCCAACTTTGACATGAGTCCCCCCCAAGGCACACCTTTGACATGAGTCCCCCCCAAGGCACACCTCCCCCTCATTGGGAAAAAGAGAAAAAAACGTTGTTTTGCGGCTATAAGACAGTTTGGACTTCCAACGTTATTTGTTACAGTATCTGCAGCTGAAACACATTGGTTTGATTTAATAAAAACTTTATCATGGAATTTAGATCGTCACGAATTAACTAAAGAAGAATTTGTCGATATTAACAAGTTTAGCAGTAGGCCTCTGGCACTAAATTAAAATCTGTCAATGTCAGATTTTCATGTTTTACTAGCTGGCTTCGCCCGCTAGCGGATCAGTATTTTCAAATGAATCACTAAAATTAATGAATCACTAACAGTAACTTTTAGTGTTAAGAAAAGAAATTAAAAAAAAATCATTTCTGATTGGGTAAAAAGTCGGCCCGGGTCCCCACTGTCTTCGGCAGCGCAGTCCCGTGCGCGCTGCGCGCGCGTATACCTTCCCTGACCTTTCGTGCCCCCTAAAAAAATCATTTCTGATCGGGTAAAAACTCGCACCGGGCCCCCACTGCCTTCGGCAGCGCAGACCCATGTGCGCGCACGTGTGAAGGTATACGTGCGCTGCGCGCACATATTCCTCCTGAAGTCATATTTTTATTCTTAAGAAAAGAAAATTTAAAAAATCATTTCTCATCGGGTACATAGTCGGACCGGGTCCCCACTACCTTCGGCAGCGCAGTCACGTGCGTGCTGCGCACGCACAAGTTCACGGATGCACGCGCTAAGCTCGCGTATTCCTTCCCTGACCCTTCGTGCCCCCTAAAAAAAAAATCATTTCTGATCGGTTAAAAATTCACAGCGGGTCCCCACTGCCTTCGGCAGCGCAAATCCATGCGCACTGCGCGCGCACGTGTGGAGGTATACGCGCGCTGCGCGCATATACTCCTTCTCAAATCAAATTTTTATTCTTAAGAAAAGAAAATGAAAAAAATCATTTCTCATCGGTTAAAATGTCGGACCTGGTCCCCACAGCCTTCGGCGGCGCAGTCCCGTGCGCGCTGCGCGCACAAGTTAGGGGATACGCGCGCGGTGCGCGCCTATCTCTTTCCCACCCTTTTAGCCCCTCCTAATTAACCTACGTATACCAATTTTGAACGGTCTAACTCAATTAGCTGAGATGCAAAGGAAAACCTAATCAGGAGACCTCAAAACGTGTAAGTCTGGTGAAAAATTTCGATAATTTAAAAGAACTTTAAAATATCTTTCAAATGATGTATTAAAAATAATTTAATCATAATTAGAAATTGAAATATTGAAATTTGAAAATATTACAGCGCCATCTGTCGGTAGAAATTTCTGTATTCCACTGTTCCATTCCAATTCAAAAACGCTTTCTAATGATGTATTACTTATGTAATTATTTTAATTAGTAGCTGAGATACAGAGAAAACTAATTCAGGACACCTCAAAACGTGTAAATCTGGTGAAAACTTCCGATAATATAAAAGAACTTTAAAATATCTTTCGAATGATGCATAAAAAAAAATTTAATCATAATTAGAAATTGAAATATTGAAATTTGAAAATAATACAGCACCATAAGAGAAAACTGATTCAGGACACCTCAAAACGTGTAAATCTCGTGAAAACTTTCGATAATTTAAAAGAACTTTAAAATATCTTTCGAGTGATGCATTAAAAATAATTTAATTATAATTAGAAATTGAAATATTGAAATTTGAAAAATTACAGCGCCATCTGGCGGTAGAAATTTCTGTATTCCACTGTTCGATTCCTAATCAGAAAAGCTTTCTAATGATGTATTACTTATGAAATTATTATAATTAGTATCTGAGATACAAAAGAAAACTCATTCGGGAGACCTCAAAACGTGTAAATCTGGTGAAAACTTTCGATAATATAAAAGAACTTTAAAATATCTTTCGAATTAAGTATTAAAAATAATTTAATCATAATTAGAAATTGTAATATTGAAATTTGAAAATATTACAGCGCCATAAAAGAACACTGATTCAGGAGACCTCAAAACGTGTAAATCTGTTGAAAACTTTGAATTATGTAAAAGAACTTTAAAATATCTTTCGTATGATGCATAAAAAATAAATTAATCGTAATTAGAAATTGAAATACGCGTATTAGAATATTGCAAAAATGTCCGGCGTGTAAAGATAAAATTTAATTTGCAATTAAAATGTAAATCTTTTGTTTATTGACCAAAATCAATGAAATTTGAAATGCAAGTTTGTTTTGTGGTGTAAATATTATATACTAAATAAAATGTGTAAAATTTGAAAAATTGAAGAAAATAGAAAATTGCAATTTTTAATCGCAGTACGAAACACATGACATCATTAAATTCCAGATGTGTGTTTCTTTCCGTTGAAGACTGCTGTAGGCTATCGTCTGCAAAGCTGATTCTTGTGATTTGTTGCCAATATTTTTTTTTTATAGTTTAGTTAATTTTAAAAAATCTAATTGTCCGATCGATAAGCCGTTTAAACCATCGGATTGAGAAAAAAAAAAAAGCCCTTTGCAATGGTATCTTGTTTGTAACGATACGACTGATATTTCTAATTTATTTTCTACTTTTTCTGTAAAAATGTCGCTTTTTAAGCATTTAATCATGAATTCTGGGTCATTTTTCGGTAGACATTGGTCAACGTTTTAATTAATATCTCCGCAAATTAGGGTCGCATCGTTTAGCAAATAAGATAACCCAGATCTGCGATAAATTCTCTGTCCGACGGTACCTGTTCGAAGTCCGTGCGACCTTTAGCGGCGGAGCCTTAGCTGCGTCAAGCCGTTTCTCACAGACAGACAGACACACACACACACGCGCGCGCGCGCGTACAGATTTTAATAATATAAGGAGACTAGCTGGCTTCGCCCGCTAGCTGGTCAGTATTTTCAAATGAATCACTAAAATTAAGGAATCACTAACAGTAACTTTTAGTGTTAAAAAAAGAAATTAAAAAAAAAATCATTTCTGATTGGGTAAAAATTCGGCCCGGGTCCCCACTGCCTTCGGCAGCGCAGTCCCGTGCGCGCTGCGCGCGCACAACTTAAGTGATATACGCGCTGCGCGCGCGTATACCTTCCCTGACCTTTCGTGCCCCCTAAAAAAATCATTTCTGATCGGGTAAAAACTCGCACCGGGTCCCCACTGCCTTCGGCAGCGCAGACCCATGCGCGCGCACGTGTGAAGGTATACGTGCGCTGCGCGCACATATTCCTCCTGAAGTCATATTTTTATTCTTAAGAAAAGAAAATTTAAAAAATCATTTCTCGTCGGATACAAAGTCGGACCGGGTCCCCACTGCCTTCGGCAGCGCAGTCACGTGCGCGCTGCGCACGCACAAGTTCACGGATACACGCGCTGCGCTCGCGTATTCCTTCCCTGAAGCTTCGTGCCCCCTAAAAAAAAATCATTTCTGATCGGTTAAAAACTTACACCGGTTCCCCACTGCCTTCGGCAGCGCAAACCCATGCGCGCTGCACGCGCACGTGTGAAGGTATACGCGCGCTGCGCGCATATACTCCTTCTCAGATCAAATTTTTATTCTTAAGAAAAGAAAATGAAAAGAATCATTTCTCATCGGTTAAAAAGTCGGACCTGGTCCCCACTGCCTTCGGCTGCGCAGTTTGAAAATAATACAGCACCATAAGAGAAAACTGATTCAGGACACCTCAAAACGTGTAAATCTCGTGAAAACTTTCGATAATTTAAAAGAACTTAAAAATATCTTTCGAGTGATGCATTAAAAATAATTTAATTATAATTAGAAATTGAAATATTGAAATTTGAAAAATTACAGCGCCATCTGGCGGTAGAAATTTCTGTATTCCACTGTTCGATTCCAAATGGAAAAAGCTTTCTAATGATGTATTACTTATGACATTATTATAATTAGTATCTGAGATACAAAAGAAAACTCATTCGGGACACCTCAAAACGTTTAAATCTGGTGAAAACTTTCGATAATATAAAAGAACTTTAAAATATCTTTCGAATTAAGTGTTAAAAATAATTTAATCATAATTAAAAATTGTAATATTGAAATTTGAAAATATTACAGCGCCATAAAAGAACACTGATTCAGGAGACCTCAAAACGTGTAAATCTGTTGAAAACTTTGAATTATGTAAAAGAACTTTAAAATATCTTTCGTATGATGCATAAAAAATAAATTAATCGTAATTAGAAATTGAAATACGCGTATTAGAACATTGCAAAAATGTCCGGCCTGTAAAGATAAAATTTAATTTGCAATTAAAATGTAAATCTTTTGTTTATTGACCAAAATCGATGAAATTTGAAATGCAAGTTTGTTTTGTGGTGTAAATATTATATACTAAATAAAATGTGTAAAATTTGAAAAATTGAAGAAAATAGAAAATTGCAATTTTTAATCGCAGTACGAAACACGTGACCTCATTAAATTCCAGATGTGTGTTTCTTTCCGTTGAAGACTGCTGTAGGCTATCGTCTGCAAAGCTGATTCTTGTGATTTGATGCCAATATTTTTTTTTTTTATAGTTTAGATAATTTTAAAAAATCTAATTGTCCGATCGATAAGCCGTTTAAACCGTCGGATTGAGAAAAAAAATCCCTTTCCATTGGTATCTTGTTTGTAACGATACGACTGATATTTCTAATTTATTTTCCACTTTTTCCGTAAAAATTTCGCTTTTTAAGCATTTAATCATGAATTCTGGGTCATTTTTCGGTAGACAATGGTCAACGTTTTAATTAATATCTCCGCTAATTAGGGTCACATCGTTTAGCAAATTAGATAACCCAGATCTGCGATAAATTCTCTGTCCGACGGTACCAGTTCGAAGTCCGTGCGACCTTTAGCGGCGAAGCCTTAGCTGCGTCAAGCCGTTTCTCACAGACAGACAGACAGACACACACACACACACACACACACGCGCGCGCGCGCGCGTACAGATTTTAATAATATAAGGAGACTAGCTGGCTTCGCCCGCTAGCTGGTCAGTATTTTCAAATGAATCACTAAAATTAAGGAATCACTAACAGTAACTTTTAGTGTTGAGAAAAGAAATTTAAAAAAAAATCATTTCTGATTGGGTAAAAAGTCGGCCCGGGTCCCCACTGCCTTCGGCAGCGCAGTCCCGTGCGCGCTGCGCGCGCATAACTTAAGTGATATACGCGCTGCGCGCGCGTATACCTTCCCTGACCTTTCGTGCCCCCTAAAAAAATCATTTCTGATCGGGTAAAAACTCGCACCGGGTCCCCACTGCCTTCGGCAGCGCAGACCCATGCGCGCGCACGTGTGAAGGTATACGTGCGCTGCGCGCACATATTCCTCCTGAAGTCATATTTTTATTCTTAAGAAAAGAAAATTTAAAAAATCATTTCTCGTCGGATACAAAGTCGGACCGGGTCCCCACTGCCTTCGGCAGCGCAGTCACGTGCGCGCTGCGCACGCACAAGTTCACGGATACACGCGCTGCGCTCGCGTATTCCTTCCCTGACCCTTCGTGCCCCCTAAAAAAAAAATCATTTCTGATCGGTTAAAAACTCACACCGGTTCCCCACTGCCTTCGGCAGCGCAAACCCATGCGCGCTGCACGCGCACGTGTGAAGGTATACGCGCGCTGCGCGCATATACTCCTTCTCAAATCAAATTTTTATTCTTAAGAAAAGAAAATGAAAAGAATCATTTCTCATCGGTTAAAAAGTCGGACCTGGTCCCCACTGCCTTCGGCCGCGCAGTTTGAAAATAATACAGCACCATAAGAGAAAACTGATTCAGGAGACCTCAAAACGTGTAAATCTCGTGAAAACTTTCGATAATTTAAAAGAACTTAAAAATATCTTTCGAGTGATGCATTAAAAATAATTTAATTATAATTAGAAATTGAAATATTGAAATTTGAAAAATTACAGCGCCATCTGGCGGTAGAAATTTCTGTATTCCACTGTTCGATTCCAAATGGAAAAAGCTTTCTAATGATGTATTACTTATGACATTATTATAATTAGTATCTGAGATACAAAAGAAAACTCATTCGGGACACCTCAAAACGTTTAAATCTGGTGAAAACTTTCGATAATATAAAAGAACTTTAAAATATCTTTCGAATTAAGTGTTAAAAATAATTTAATCATAATTAAAAATTGTAATATTGAAATTTGAAAATATTACAGCGCCATAAAAGAACACTGATTCAGGAGACCTCAAAACGTGTAAATCTGTTGAAAACTTTGAATTATGTAAAAGAACTTTAAAATATCTTTCGTATGATGCATAAAAAATAAATTAATCGTAATTAGAAATTGAAATACGCGTATTAGAACATTGCAAAAATGTCCGGCGTGTAAAGATAAAATTTAATTTGCAATTAAAATGTAAATCTTTTGTTTATTGACCAAAATCGATGAAATTTGAAATGCAAGTTTGTTTTGTGGTGTAAATATTATATACTAAATAAAATGTGTAAAATTTGAAAAATTGAAGAAAATAGAAAATTGCAATTTTTAATCGCAGTACGAAACACGTGACCTCATTAAATTCCAGATGTGTGTTTCTTTCCGTTGAAGACTGCTGTAGACTTATTATCTGCAAAGCTAAGATTCTTGTGATTTGTTGCCAATATTTTTTTTATAGTTTAGTTAATTTCAAAAAATCTAATTGTCCGATCGATAAGCCGTTTAAACCGTCGGATTGAGAAAAAAAATCCCTCTCCATTGGTATCTTGTTTGTAACGATACGACTGATATTTCTAATTTATTTTCCACTTTTTCCGTAAAAATTTCGCTTTTTAAGCATTTAATCATGAATTCTGGGTCATTTTTCGGTAGACAATGGTCAACGTTTTAATTAATATCTCCGCTAATTAGGGTCGCATCGTTTAGCAAATTAGATAACCCAGATCTGCGATAAATTCTCTGTCCGACGGTACCAGTTCGAAGTCCGTGCGACCTTTAGCGGCGAAGCCTTAGCTGCGTCAAGCCGTTTCTCACAGACAGACAGACACACACACACACGCGCGCGTACAGATTTTAATAATATAAGGAGACTAGCTGGCTTCGCCCGCTAGCGGGTCAGTATTTTGAAATGAATCACTAAAAATAATGAGTCACTAACAGAAACTTTTAGTGTTAAGAAAAGAAATTTAAAATAAAATCATTTCTGATTGGGTAAAAAGTCGGGCCGCGTCCCCACGCGCTGCGCGCGCGTATTCCTTCCCTGACCCTACGTGCCCCCTAAAAAAAATCATTTCTGATCGGGTAAAAACTCGCACCGGGTCCCCACTGCCTTCGGCAGCGCAGTACCGTGCGCGCTGTGCGCGCACTACTTAAGGGATACTGTTGTAAAATTTGTACCCTTTCCGTGTTGATTCTCAAATTTAAATTTAAATTCATTCACTACTAAAATATAATTTAAATAATTTACTTTATAATCTTTAAAGTTTAAATTATTAATTAAATGAATTATAGCGTTTAGTGCTATTATCTTTTTGATACTGCCATTGAGTTGAAGATATATTAAAATTAAAAAACTTAATGATAATTACTTTTAGTTAAAAGTTATATTCCTTATTAGTATATTTATGTTTAAGTCATTTGAAATAACTTTAATTTACTTACCTCATATTTAAAAGCATATTTTGTTAAAATTAACTTAAAGAAAATATGTTTAAATCCTTTCACGGATTGCTCAGTGTTTTATCGCTACCTTGCAAGGAGATGTTATACTTTTTCAACTGCAGAGTCTTTTTGCTTAGCCCATAGATGGCGGCAGACTCGCAGCGTCGTGTTGCTATAGTTACGGGAGGCGTTGCCGTCTGTGCAGCATCAAGTAGCTGTTACTTTGAATGCTTTCGCGGCTATAAAAGGAGGTAAGAAATATGAAATAGGGCTCTTAATCTCTGAAGCCCTTAATCTCTTAAGCTTTTATGTTTTTTCAGTTTAGCTCAAAGTCATGAGCTGGTATTTCGATATAATTATAAACTGTTTAGTTTTATTATGATTGTATATTACGTTTTTGTGACTTGATATTTTCAATGATACGTTTAGTGTATCTAGTTATGTCACAATGAAAAGTCGTTTTCTATTTGAACTCTATATGGCAGTATTTTAAGGGTATTTAACCTTTCGTCAGCAAGATATATATTCTACAATTGTTTCAGCTGATTTAATGTTATTCGTCATTTTGTTTCAACTTTAATAAACTGTTTTAATTAAACTTTTGTCTTCAATGAATGCCACGCATATTTATCATTTTTTATAGTTTATTAGAGCTGAGCAACTATCATTTCACTGCTAACTCTGCAAATTTAACATATGTGAAAATTGATTTTTTTTCACAATAGATACACGCGCTGCGCGCGCATATTCTTTCCCTGACCCTTCGTGCCCCCTAAAAAAAAAATCATTTCTGATCGGGTAAAAACTCGCACCGGGTCCCCACTGCCTTCGGCAGCGCAGTCCCGTGCGCACGTATTCCTTCCCTGAGCCTTCGTGCCCCCTAAAAAAAAAATCATTTGTGATCGGGAAAAAACTCGCACCGGGTCCCCACTGCCTTCGGCAGCGCAGTCGCGTGCGCGCTGCGCGCGCACAAGGTAAGGGTTACGCGCGCGGTGCACGCCTATTTCTTCTCCACCCTTTCAGGCCCTCTTAATTAACCTACCTATACCAATTTTGAACGATCTAACTCATTTGGCTGAGATGCAAAAGAAAACGTAATCAGGACACCTCAAAACGTGTAAATCTGGTGAAAACTTTCGATATTTTTTTTTTTTAATATTGTTACTGATTGAATATGTATAGGAAAATATAGAAGAAAGTCTTGTGGTGGCCACAACATACTAGTTAATATAGTACCACGGAAGTTTTCACCTTCTTAAAATTGTGAATACTTTTCTAAAAAAAAAAAAAAAAATCAAGTAAAATGTAATGTTACCTAGCTGTATAAATAGCTGCTAACTTGTATGTATTTTTGCTACCGGAAATTTTTAATGAGTTTATTGGCAGCATTCTGTGATTAAACATAAATTATTCTGCAAAGAAATAGTGGTGCTAAAAAGGCGTACACATTGGCACCTATGTGGTTATCGATTGATCTATAAAACTTCCTAACTCTTATTTTTATGTATGTGTTGAAGTGTATTTATTCAAAATAATTCAGATGCAATGCCGATTGAATGTAGTTTTATACAGCTGATGACGAATAAGAGTTTTGCAAACAAATACTATAAATTTCAAAAGTACGCAACAATTGTTCAAATTCGTAATTACTAAGCACCATTCTTCATCAGGCTACCCCCACCCCCGAAAAAAAAATTATATATTAAAAAGTTACTTTTTTAAAGATGATTTTTTTAAAGAAAAATATTGTTATCTTAAAAGACAGCAAATGTTTTTTGTTTGTCTACAAACTTATGACATTAAAAATTTACTTTACAAAACAATCGACTTGTGTTTAATCGAAAAATATGATGGTTTAAAAATCTTTAGTGTTTGAAAGAAGAAAATAAAAATGATTTTCAATGAATTTAACGAAAAACGTTTCTGGTACGTGGCCTCTGCGATCTGGTAAGCAAAATCAAGGAGTTTAAAAAAAAAAAAAAATAGTGAGCATGAATTTTCAATTTAATTTAGATTGCTTATATATTTGATTTTATTCAATATGTGGCTTTCACAAAAATCCTGTTGCTGTTTATTTTTATCCCCATCTAGACGTGCTGCTAAATTTCTTTATTGTTTTACATTTGTAAACATTTCCCATTCTTTTGTTTTTATCTATTTTTTGTATATATATTTCGCAAAATTATTTACTACCCTAACAACACATTTGTCCACAATACATCCTGAAGATGTCCAGAGGATGTCCATAGGCGTCGTTTTCATCCATAGGACATCCTGATGATGCAGTTTGGAGGAGATGTGCTGTTAGGGTATGGAGTTGAGGATGACTACTCTTACGAAATTTAGTATTTATAAAAATATAAAATGTCTCTCAGCATGCGATAGAGGGTTACGAAATGGAAGAAAAATATTTAATATTTACTTATACAGGGGCAAATCTAAACAGAGAGTTAGTAACCGTAAAGCAACAACTTTTTTTTTTTAAATATAATTTATATACGAGACAAGCAGCGTACTTAGCACAGTATACAAAAAAAAAAAGCTCGACACAATTTTTAGTGCACTTCAAACCATTCATTTTCAAGCATACTTACTAATATATCAGAATTCTTTAATGTGGTTCTATAAAATCGAAAGATAAATATTTTTTATTTTATGGGAAACATACTTTTGTGCATATAAAGAGTGTATATCAGTCTCAATTGTTTAGTAATATCTAAATATGCTAAACTGTACTTATAAAAAATATCACTCATACTCGTAATGTATTTAAATAAATTTGTTTGTGTCTGGCACGAATCATTTTTCCGATTTCGGTAAATTCTTCCAAGTTGTACCCCCCTGTGAAACAGATTTATAATACTGAGTTTAGACTTCCTGCTGATAGTTGTTCTCGAATTATTCTGATAATCGGCTCACAAAGAGAAACACGGTCACATCTCCTGCTAATAACCCGATTTTTGGATTCAGGACACTTCAAAACGTGTAAATATGTTAAAATTGCAATTTCGAAAATTTAACCCAAAAACTCCTCCTTCCCAAAGAATTTACCATTCTTTGGGAAAGAGAAATTAAGTTATTTTGTGTGGAGAAGTTAATAATAATAATAATAATAATAATAATAATAAATGTATGTTAGAGAAAAAAAAGTTTCGTAAATAGTTAAGAGCCATTTTTTTTTTTTTTTAATTGTACAAAGTCTATGGAGGTGTGATAGTTGACATATTCTATTTTCCCGAAACTTTCAGGATATGTTAGTAGTGCTATGATAAGAAAAAGTGAAATTTAATTTTTTCTGAATTTCATTTGTTTGACCTACAGAGGGGGGGTCAAAGTTTGAGGCCGTAAATAAATGGTGCCATTTTAATATCATTTTACTCCAAAAGCCATGAGTGACACATGTCAATTTTTTTAAATACGGATACTACTTGATATTAAGTACATTTTAGCATAAACAGTTTGGTGGGTTACTCATGGCTTTAAAAGCCAAAGTCATTCGAAATTGCAGTTTCCATTGAGTTTTTCCATGTTTTCAGTCTGAATATCTGCTAAGGCCATGAGTGTCCTATAGAAATAATTATGGGGTTAATTACACACCTTAGTATAGAACTTACAAAATACAATTTTTAAATTCTTATGTACTGCTAATAAAGGGAAGTACAGATACATAAAACCTATTTTACAATGTAAAAAAAAAATGTGTATGTAAACATCTGTCGATTTTATGAGAATAAAACTTTTTTCGAGTACTGTTTTTTACTGTGAGTAATAATTCAAATTTTTAAACGATGTCGCATTTTATGTAACATAAATTAGTGAATGTTTCTGATTGATTCAGCGTTTATAGTGTATAGTCGCAGCTTCCTAATCATATAATTTGAAACGCCCACGAGCATAAGTACTGTTAGCGTAACATCTCACAAAGTGAAAATTGTGGGCAGAGGCCAGCTGAAAGAAATATTAGGGGGGCTACTTGAAACACCTGTTTCGATTAGCCCCGTGCACAAGAGAAATGCGAAAGCACTATAAAATTAACAATAGTAATAAAATAGCTTACACTGCAGTGGCTGTATCTTTATTTATGGTTTAAAATAATTTTTTCCACCTTGGTTTTTTAAAATTTTCCAAGGGATAAGTGCATTAGAATTAAAGGGAAGTTGCTAAACAGAATTTTCAGAACAAGTAGATACTGGAGATTGAGTGTTGGTCTCATGTTCTGGGAAAAAGCAAGATAGGTGTTCTATGTGGGACAAATCATACAGATGTTTGAAAGTACAGGTAAATCTGAATTTGAAAGTACAGGCCTGTAAAGCTCGCAAAGATCAAAATTCTAAAGGGACAAATCGAATTTAAAAATGTTTGTTTTGCCTGGCCTATAGAAGATGACATCCGAGATATTAGTTTGGACAATATTTTACAAGTCTTATCACGTCCATTGAATAACAGAGAATTTCTTTACTTTAATTGTGAACTTGAAATTCCCCTCTCTTTTTTGTATTAGATTACTGTAACAACTTTCATAAGCCTTCTGCAACGCCTATTATTATAAACTAATTTATCAACCTCCTTATAATTATTTTTAAATAAATGTTCATTAAGTGCAAAATTCTACTGTAATTATTTACTAAATTTGATACTATTATGACCTTTATTTTAAATATGGTCCATTTAATTATGGTCATTATAATGTAAAAAAATAACCTAAGATACATTTGAAATGTGCATATTGTTATATTATGTAAAACATATATAGGGTGATGAAAACACGACTGTATACAAAAATAAATAAATAAATAAATAAAATAAAAATAAAAATTGCGCATTGGACTAATTGAAACAGGTGTTTCAAGTAGCTTCCCCTATATTTGTTTCAGCTGACCCCTGCCCGTAAATTTCACTTCACGAGATGTTAAGCTACCAGTACTTATGCTCGTGGGCGTTTCAAATCACATGATTAGCAAGCTGCAACTATACACTATAAACGCTGTATCAATCAGAAACATTCACTAATGTATGCTACATAAAATGCGACATCATTTAAAAATATGAATTTTTATTCACAGTAAAAAACAGTATTCGAAAACAGTTATATCCTCATAAAATCAACAGATGTTTACATTACATACATATGCATTTTTTTGCATTGTAAAGTAGGTTTTGTGTATCTGTACTTCCCTTTATTAGCAATAAATAGGAACTTAAAAATTGTATTTTTTATTTCCATGTTTCAACTTACCCCGTACTTCAACTTGTCCCGGTCTCCCCTATGTGAATTTTTAATTTTATATTTATATTGATGCTGGCCTCTGTAATGTAAAATGGGAAGTTTTAAACAAGCATTAATGTATTGCAAAATTAGGTCTCAAGCCTTTTGTACTACATAGAACAGGTACACATTGGCGATATAAAATAGACTGTATTTAAATAAATCTTGCAAGCCCAATAGGTTTGTAACCTGGGTCTAAAACTAGACCATCTAGGGTATAATTAAAACTGTGTCTCATAGTTATTGACTCATGGCTTATAGAGTAACTTACTATCAAATTTGACCTTTTTTTGAAAATTTTCAACTTTGAGACCGTTTAACTACTAAAGCCAAGAGTAACCCATGCTAATTTAAATATTTTAAATTTCTATACTAAGGTGTGTAATTAACCCCATAATTATTTCTATGGGACACTCATGGCCTTAGCAGATATTCAGACTGAAAACATGGAAAAAATCAAAACTGCATTTTCGAATGAACTTGGCCTTTAAAGCCATGAGTGACCCACTAAACTGTTTACGCTAAAATGTACTTTGTATCAAGTAGTATCCGTACTTAAAAAAAAATGACATGGGTCACTTATGGCTTTAGGAGTAAAATTATATTAAAATGGCACCATTTATTTACGGCCTCAAACTTTGACCCCCTCTCTAGGTCAAACAAATGAAATTCGGAAAAAATTAAATTTCACTTTTTCTTATCACAGTACTACTAACATATCCTGAAAGTTTCGGGAAAATTGAAGATGTCAACTGTCAAAAGTGTCCAACTTTTAAAAAAATGACTCTTAAAATTTAGATATCATTTGCATTTATAAATCCAAAGATCATTTCTTCGTATGGAACGAAAGACAAAACTATCGATAAAAATTCAAACAAACGCTTCGGTAGCACTGAGCATACAGTCAACAGTTCAGAAAAGAAAAGAAAGAAAGAAAGAAAAAGAACTGCTCCCATTTATTAGAAGGGAAGCGAATTTTACGGGCGGGCTATTAGCCGACAGATTTAAAGATGATCAGTCCCCAGAATCCGCTTTTCTTCACATAAATGCAGCACAGTCTCCATCTAATATTTTAGGTAAGAGTAATCCTAATAATAAAAAGCCTTGTTTAACAATCTGGACTAGTTCTAGCAATAAAAACAAATGTTCCGTAGAAATACCTTTTGAGGATTACTGAAGCAGAGAAGCTCTCTTCTCCTAGAAGCATCGAAATTGTGATGGCATGTTTTCGAACAACACGTAGAGGTGAGTCTCAAACAGTCTCCTTGCATAGTTCTAGTGCAAAATTAAACCTACTCAAATTCAATATCAACCAAACAATAAAAGTAAAGTTTGTTAAAGTTGACATTTTCAGTATTTTTGTGAATGGAAGCCAAAAATTGGATATATATAAGCCGAAATAAATTTGACGGATAACACACAACAAATATTATTGGGCGAGTGCGAAAGTTTTACCCGTTTTTGAATATGCAAATTTGCAATGGAATTGACGTCACACAGGACATTGTAATGACGCAAATCGTCGACCAATCAAACGTGTGGATGCCTCACATATAAGTGCATCGTGTGTCATAAAGTTAATCATCTAAAAAAAAGAAATATCAGAGAGTGTAACATGGAAAACGAGAAGGAGCATATAAGACATTGTTTGTTATACGAGTTCGATAAAAAGAGTACGGCAGCCGCAGCATGTCACAACTCTATATTGTCAAGTTTATGGGGAAGATGCAATAGACGAAAGCACATGTCGTCGATGGTTTCGTAAATTTAGGGAAGGAGACAGAAGCTGTCAAGATCAGGCTAGGAGTGGACGGCTATCACACGTTGGAGACGTCGATATTGACCAAGCCATAAGGAACAACCTGAACTAAAGCGTGGAAGAATTAGCAAAGACCTTCAACGTACACCGGACGATGGTCGAGAGACGCCTGGTTCAGTTGGGTTTTACGAGAAAGTTGAATCGTTGGGTTCCACATAATCTGACAGCTAATCAACGGGATGACCGAATCTCATCCTGTGTTTCCTTGCTTTCCCGGTACAAAAATGACCCATTCTTGACACGAATTGTGACAGGAGATGAGAAGTTAGTTATGTACCGTAAGGTAAAGCTTTGTAGGACTGCTTGTCGCCCTTCTGATCTGCCTGCATGGACTTCGAAAGCTTAACTTCATCCCAAGAAGGTGTTATTGAGTGTGTGGTGGGATGTGCAGGGAATAATTAACTGGGAGGTCTTACCACTCAACCAAACCATCAATGCTGCCTTCTACTGTCCACAGTTTGACAGGCTGCATTGAAATTTGGTAGCAAAGCGGCCAGGTGTAATCAATCGTCGCGGTGTTATCCTTCATCACGATAACTCTAGGCCACATGTTGCTGTCATCACTCGCCAAAAGCTACTGGGCTTTGGTTGGGAGGTTTTACGCCACCCTCCCTATTCTCCTGACTTAACACCAACTGACTATCACCTGTTTCGTGCGTTGAACAATTCTTTCAGTCAGAAAATATTTGATGATTTTGATGCTGTGAAAACTACCATCTAAGACTTTTTTGTCTCGAAACTGCCGGAATTTTACCGATGTGGGATTCATCTCCTACTAGAAAGATGGCAAGCTATTATAGAGAGCAATGGGGGTTATGCACAATAATAGGTACTGTTCATTTTGCGTTTATTTACGCTTATTTATGGGTAATAAAAACGGGTAGAACTTTTGCACTCACCCAATGTATTATAGAGAAAGCAAGTGCATTAAAGAGGGGAAGGTTGGAATAAAGAAACCTATTTTTTAAAAATTATACATTTTTATTCAAAACTAGTAGAAAGGAGAAAAAATATATAAGCACTTATCAGCATTTTTGAATCGGCCTTTTTTTCTGTATAATTTTCTTATACGTAAACATAGCTACCAACTTTTATGCATTTTGTATACCATTATTTTAAAATAGTTTTCTTTGTCTTATTAAAATGAAGATCCTTAGTCTTCAAGGAATTTCGTGGATTTCGAAGGCCAAACAAAGCATATTCTCTCTCTCTCTCTCTCTCTCATTTGTTTTAATTTTTTTAATATAATAATTTTCAGGTATAAGAGAGCAACATATAAACAATATTTTATAAAATTTTGATTAAAAAAATTTGGAAAATTGAGCCAGGGGCTCCTAGGTTCCACAGAACCTCCAGAGAAGCGGTAGACACAATTTCTCAAAAAACTAACGCACCGATTTTATTGAAATTTTGAACGCTTCTTCAAAATAGAATTGATTAGTGCTTGAATGAAGAATTAAAAAGAAAATAATCTGGTGTGTCACTCACACGACTTTCTCTTACCCTGAAATTTAATACTATAAATACAGGTTGCAGATTAATAGGTAAGATAACGATGTTAAACAATTCAAATTAGGCTTCGGAGGAGTTTTATATGATAATTAGTTCTGTGTGAGCCCGTTTCATTAATGCACCTAGATTTATATAGAATTTAATTCGGTTATTAAAAAATAATTCTGTTTTTAAAAAATAATTTATTAAAATTATTATTGAAAAAAATTATCTTTTATGATAATGCAGACGATTTCCATATTAGAGAAGTAGTATAACACCAAATATCCAAAAAAGTCCATTTTATTCTCAATATTTAAAAAAAAAAAAAAAAAAAAAAAAAAATACGATTTTTTTTTCTAAGTTTTTTTTTTTGTTAAAAGTAAAAAAAAAAAAAAAAAAAAAAAAAAAATCGATAACTTTGTTTTAAATTATCTCAGATCGATGGTTCAACCATTCGTTTTAAAGGTATTGGTCAGCTCTTTTTTGGTCAGCTCTTTTGAAAGATACCCATCATGAAAATCTACTCCCTTCGAGGGGGGACTTCCCCCCGAGGCTCCTACATACACAAAAAATTTTTTTTCCCTGTAGACTATCTCTATTACAAAAAATATAAATTTGTTTCATTTGGTTTAGTGCAGTCTATAGACGTTAAACTCTACTTTCCTGCAATTTCCCCCATAGACGTAATGTATTAGAATTCTCTTGATTGTCCCTGTACACGAACCATTTGCTTGATCTTAATGAAAAGCTTACTGTAGCATCCCTATAGGATACACATTTATAATACCAAGTTTGAACTTTCTGCCATAATTTGTTTTTGAGATATGCTGATAACAGACAGACACACAGACATACACACAGACCATTTGCTAAAAACATGAATTTCGTATTCAAGGAACCTCAAAACGTGTAAATATAACGAAAACTTGCGTTCGAAAATTTGACCCAAAAACAATACTTTCTCTACCTTATGGGTAAGAGAAAGTAAAATAATCTGGTGTGCCACTCACACGACTTTCTCTTACCCTGAAATTTAATACTATAAATACAGTTTGCAGATTAAGAGGTAAGATACCGAGAACTGTCATGTAAACCTATGCTAAACAATTCAAATTAGTCTTCAGAAGAGTTTTAAATATAATTAGTTCTGTGTGAGGGGGGCTACCGCCCCCCTCAACCCCCCGTTTTATTAATGCACCTACATTTATATAGAATTTAATTCGGTTATTAAAAAATAATTCTGTTTTTAAAAAATAATTTATTAAAATTATTATTTAAAAAAATTATTTTTTATGATAATACAGACGATTTCCATATTAGAGAGGCAGTGTAACACTAAATATCCAAAAAAAGTCCATTTTACTCTCAATATATATATATAATATTAAAAAAAAAAAAAATACGATTTTTTTTTCTAAGTTTTTTTTCGTTAAAATTAAAAAAAAAATCTATAACTTTGTTTTAAATTATCACAGATTTACAGTTCAACCATTCGTTTTAAAGGTATTCGCAAGATCTTTTGAATGATACCCATCATGAAAATTTACTCCCCTCGAGGTTGGACTTCCCCCCCCCCCAGGGGGGGGGGGGAGGTGAGGCTCCTACATACACAAAAATATTTTCCCAGTTAACTATCTCTATTACAAAAAAATATATGTTCGTTTCATTTGGTTTAGTGCAGCCTATAGACGTTAAACTCTACTTACCTGCAATTTCTCCCATAGACGTAATGTATTAGAATTCTCTTGATTGTCCCTGTACACGAACCATTTGCTTGATCTTAACGAAAAGCTTACTGTAGCATCCCTATATGATACACATTTAGAATACCAAGTTTGAACTTTCTACCATAATTTGTTTTTGAGATATGCTGATAACAGACAGACACACACACAGACACACACACAGACACACAGACTCACAGACACACAGACCATTTGCTAAAAACATGATTTTCGTATTCAGGGGACCTCAAAACGTGTAAATATAACAAAATCTTGCGTTCGAAAATTTGACCCAAAAACAATACTTTCTCTTCCTTATGGGTAAGAAAAAGTAAAAATTTGACCCCAAAACAATACTTTCTCTACCTTATGGGTTAGAGAAAGTAAAAAAATGGCAGAGCACAATTTTCGGTACATTTTACCCCACGTATAGCCTTGTAAAATTAGTTGTAATCTATAAAAAGAAAAATTCTTTCTTCAGGCAATAGTCACGGAGAGTTTTTTTTTTAATTAAATGACAATTCCATTCCATTTCCCGATGCGAATGTATTAAATATTCCTTTCTTTCCCATAAATGCAACGTTAATAATCCCATTTTTCTGAATTTATTAGCGTGAATGATTGAATCTTTTAATGTTATTTTAATTATTCTTCGTTCGATAATACGTGGAATTATAACATATTATGCAAATTAAGAAATTGCAAGAATTGCCTCTCATAAATTTTGGGAAATAAATCATTCGGAAGATTTCGGAATTTACGACAAAATGTAAACAGAACTATTTTTCGGAAGTGGGCTACTTTCGAAATATTGGCAAATTCGCATACGCACAGCAATTGATTTTACGTAAAATATATCCCTCACCCATTTTCAGAAATATTGTGCATTGGTGTCAAACATTTCTGTCTGCACGGCAAAAATATTCATAGAATTGATTTCTGGAAATATGTCGTGTAGGCGACATTGGCAAACCTATATATCTATAATGCAGATTGAAAAAAGTAAATGGATAGTGTTAAAAAGAATAATGTTAATAATAATCGTTAAATTTACCAAGCTATGTAAATAAAATTATCTTCTTATAATATTTAAAATATGCTTATTTTATTCTGAACCTTCCATTAGTAAGATTCACTGATGATAGTAGCGTTCAATGCAAAGAGATATGATTCACAGGGACACCAAACACATTGTTGAAATGGCTGTTTTCTGCAGATATTTTCATTTGTTTTGAATCGCACTTGCTCTTCAGAACTAAGGAAAAAAATTTCTAATCGAATCATAAAATTTTTATAATCAATTAAGAAGTATCGTAGGATAATACACCTAATACATAAGATTTGTGAGAAATTTAAAAATTTCGTTCGACCATTACACAAGTTAACCAAAGTCAAACAAAAACGAGCAAAGGTCTGCATAAAAGGGGTCTCCTGGCCAAATGGTTCAACTTTGGAATGTCCTGGTTGCTTTGTTATGAAACTAGAATATCTTTTGCAGATTCTGAAAGTGACTGCGCTCGCAAAGCTCTTCTAGTTGCTTTGGAATCGGCGTTTGAAAATGAGAGGGCGTAAAATTCGCCAAAAAAATTTGGCGACGAAATCGAGCACATGCCTTCATAAAAGGGCTCTCCTGGCCAAATGGTTTAACTTTGCCAGGTCCTGGTTGCTCTATCATGAAAGTAGACTATATGGGGCAGATTCTGAAAGTGGTTGCGGTCGCAAAGGTTCCACTTTAATCTAAAGGTTCCACTTTAATCTGCGATTAAAGGTTCCACTTTAATCTCATTAGGATGTGCTAGACGCTCCATGCGGCCGTTTTTATTAAAGAAAGGATTTTCTAAAGTGCTGTTGCTGTTTTTGCTTTGCATTTTTCCCGATGTGTTGCAATTAATTCTTACTAGCTGGCCAGAGACCCATGAAAATTTTTACCAAAAAATATGCTCTCGGGAGCCTGCGGCGCCAATCGTAATTTGTTCTCTGTAAAAATCGCATAATATTAAAATATTAAAAATTCAAATATTTTTAAATAAAATCTAAACGTAGCTCTAGTTCAACGTAAAATACACTCAAATCAATGAAAATCAAATAAACCAATCAAATCTCTCGTAATTTCTCATAACGTAGCTCAATTTCAACGTAAAATACACTCAAATCAATGAAAATCAAATAAATCAATCAAGTCTCTCGTAATTCCTCATAACGTAGCTCTAGTTCAACGTAAAATACACTCAAATCAATGAAAATCAAATAAACTAGTCAGATCTCTTGTAATTCCTCATAACGTAGCTGTAGTTCAATGTAAAATACGCTCAAATCAACGAACATCAAATAAACCAATCCAATCTCTCCTAAGATTCTCCATTCTGCGTCATTATAGAAATGGGGAGTTTTATTTTCATATTTTTATCAATTAAAAGAAAGCTAATCAATTACCGTTTTCGAGAACAGGGAAATATACATATATATAAACAAATATTGCTCACTTAATAGTATAAGAGAAGTATAGTATAACACACTTAATAGTATAAGAGAAACCTTAAAATACACCACCCATCTTAGAAAAATTATAAGGAACATGAAAAATAAATACTATTTTACAGCTTTTTAAGATGCCGGTATCTTTTTTGGCCTCTGTGTACGAATGGTACATTGAGCTACCACCCACTAAATCTTCATTAACCGCTAGAAAGAGGTGATATGCATATGTTACCGTTAAAGCATGAAATCCGTTATTTCATAGAATAACTAGATATATCATGAAATAACTAGACAAGTCAGTTAAATTATATAATATTATTGAATTCTACGATTTAACTAGGTATTCTATAGAATAACGATTACTTGATCGTTAAAGTATGAAATGCATTATCCCCGCTAAATTTTGGGGAATGTGACTAATTATTCATTATTTAGTTTATTCAATATTAGTGCATATTTTTCAGACAAAATTGTGCATACGTTTCAGATTCATGCATCTTGAGATAGGGGTATCCAGTGATGTTATTTTGGAGGGGTTTCATGTACGGAAAGCGTACAGACGTTCGCAATACTGGCTGCTGCAGTACAAAATTGTGCATACTTTTCAGATTCATGCATCTTGAGATAGGGGTATCCAATGATGATTTTTTTTTTCATGTACGCAAAGCGTACAGACGTTCGAAATACTGGCTGCTGCAGTACAAAATTGTGCATAAGTTTCAGATTCATGCATCTTGAGATAGGGGTATCCAGTGATGTTTTTTTTTTGTAGTTTTTATGTACGCAAAGCGTACAGACGTACGAAATACTGGCTGCTGCAGTACAAAATTGTGCATATGTTTCAGATTCATGCATCTTGAGATAGGGGTATCCAGTGATTTTTTTGGGGGTTTTCATGTACGCAAAGCGTACAGACGTTCGAAATAGTGTCTGCTGCAGTACAAAATTGTGCATATATGTTTCAGATTCATGCATTTTGAGATACAAATGTTTACTAAAAATGCATAAAATTAGAAAAATATGCAAAATTTTGTACTGCAGCAGCCAGTATCACGCACGTCTGTACGCTTTGCGTACATGAAAACAAAAAAAAGTCACTGGATACCCCTATCTCAAGATGCATGAATCTGAAAAATATGCACAATTTTGTGCTGCAGCAGCCAGTATTGCGAACGTCTGTACGCTTTGCGTACATGAAAACCAAAAAAAAAGTCACTGGATACCCCTATCTCAAGATGCATGAATCTGAAACATATGCACAATTTTGTACTGCAACAACCAGTATTTCGAACGTCTGTACGCCTTGCGTACATGAAAACCAAAAAAAGATCACTGGATACCCCTATCACAAGATGCATGAATCTGAAACATATGCACAATTTTGTACTGCAACAACCAGTATTTCGAACGTCTGTACGCTTTGCGTACATGAAAACCAAAAAAACCATCACTGGATACCCCTATCTGAAGATGCATGAATCTGAAACGTATGCACAATTTCGTACTGCAGCAGCCAGTATTTCGAACGTCTGTACGCTTTGCGTACATGAAAACAAAAAAAAAAAACATCACCACTGGATACCCCTATCTCAAAATGCATGAATCTGAAAAGTATGCACAATTTTGTATTGCAGCAACCAGTATTTCGATCGTCTGCACGCTTTGCATACATGAAAACCAAAAAAAAAAAACATCACTGGATGCCCCTATCTCAAGATGAATGAATCTGAAACATATGCACAATTTTGTACTGCAACAACCAGTATTTCAAACGTCTGTACGCTTTGCGTACATGAAAACAAAAAAAAATCACTGGATACCCCTATCTCAAGATGCATGGAACTGAAACGTATGCACAATTTTGTACTGCAGCAGCCAGTATTTCGAACATCTGTACGCTTAGCGTACATGAATTTATGATCAATTAATTTATAAAATAATTTTGAAATTGTTTATTTTATACTTTAACGGTCTATCATTAGTTATTTTATAGAATAACTAGTTATTTCATCGAATAACTAGTTAAAGTATGAAATTTTTTATCTATTATATACTTTAACTGACTTGTCTAGTTATTTCATGAAATACCTAGTTATTCTATGAAATAACTGAATTATACACTTTAACGGTAACACATACATCTTTAGAAACATGCTCTTTTAAAATATACCTCAATTTCATATTTTGTCTTTTTCATAATGCAGTAGATAAAGGGTTAAATGCGTTTTTTTTTTTTTTTTTTTTTTAAACAAAGCTATAGCATTGCTTTTTGTGAAATTCATTCCTTTAATAATTAAAAATAAAAATATATATTTGTAGTTTAGCTGTTTTGAGGCAATATGTAGCACTACTACACAAACGCAGTCTATTGCTTTCTTTGAAAGGGAAGTACTAAAGATATTTCTGGAAAATTTTCTTCCCTCATATTAAAGGTGGTATACAGGGTTTATATATTATTTATACGTGGTTCTCAAAAGATACGTCTTTGAAGACTTCCAGATGTGCCCTGTAGCATTCAAGGAAAATGTGTGTCAGATATAAGGATATTTATATAGTGAAATTTTTTGAGCCCTCCAATCTCATATTAGCAACGTATGCGTCTCAGAAGTTTTATCAAATCGATCATACTTGTAATTTTTGAAAAAGTAATTAGTAGAAGGTTAACGCACCAGTAGTGGACCCTGTACCAGTAGTGGACACTTTTAATTTTAAACTCGGAAAATAAGCTAAATAAAAATTCTGAAGATTCGAGCAATGTTCAGGAAGGGGGTTAGAGTCCTTTACTTTGTTAAAAACCCTTTAACAAAAAATAATTCCGACCATTAGTTTTAAAATAATGTTAATTTTACTAAACAAAATTGCACTTTTTGTGATTTTGCCGTTTTCTTCTTATCACTTTGAATAAGGAAATGGAATTTTATTGGCTCCCTCTCTGCTTATTTTTAAATGATTTCTTCTACCTTTTGCTTCCATACGACTAAAATAAGTATGCAGAATTCATTTATTGTGCTATTTTTTAAATCTTGTATTAACACATAGTACTTTTATGGGTGTCCACTACTGGCGCCAAAAAATGCCATCACGACAAATAGTGGACAGCCCTGTCCACTACTGGCTCATGTGACTTATAATGCCAGATCAGGTAGTGGACACAATTCTGTTATCTAGCAATTTTAGAGTTGAATTTTAAAGCAAAAATTCAAATAGGTCCACTACTGGAACAAAAAAGGGTCCACTACTGGGTTTTGAGTGTGTCCACTACTGGCTCATTTTAAGCTCTTCAGATTTTTGTTTTTTTACATATATAAGTGCTACAATTAGCAATTTTCACAATACAGTCGTGTTAAGAAAGAATTAGTAAAGGTCTGAAATATTAATTATTTTTTGGAACTCTAAAATTTAAGAAATTACACAAAAATAGCCGGAAAATGTCCTTAAAGTGTCCACTACTGGTGCGTTTACCTTATATATATATAACTTTTTTTCCACCTTTTTTGCTTCACGTGAATACGTGTTGGGAGCCCTTTTAAAGATTATCGCGTAGGACACTGCACTCAGTCCTGGGTTTCTAGAGTAGTGAAGCTTTATTTCTGCTTTATATTCTGGTTTCAATAACTGGTAGGTGGGGTGACTGATGCCTGGTTCAAACCCAAATCGCACTCATTGGCCTAGGTCTTCGGAGTTTTTTCTGGTTTTCTATGAAAATCACTTGAAAAAAAAAAACAAGGTTGGAGCTCCTTAGAAGATCCTCTGGGGAGGACATCTTACACAGGTCTAGGTCTCAAGTGTAAACAATGGACCTGAATAAACATATCTACTTTTCTGTAATTATAATTTTTTTGAGGGTGTTCCATTTGCAGAGAAACAGTTATAAATTATGCTTATTTTACTGTGGATTTTTATTAAATTTTTCGAATTATTTTTTTATAGGATCGAAGAGTGACCAGGCCAGGATTCAAACACCAGATTTTTTGGCCAACGTTCCAACACCTTACCTAAAAGCTATCTCGATAGGTATTCGTTCTCCTCATAAAAAATTTTCATCTGTCCTCGGAATATTACCTGTGTTATGGGTAAGATCTTTAATTATTTATTTTGACGACATAAATGTCTGTAGGAAAGGAATAATTGGATTAGTAACTTATATCACTTATAGTATCAGATTTTTGATGGACAGAACGAATTAATTTCAACAAGATCGGAAAATGGAAATGCTAGGTTTCGAATCCGAGACTTGTGTCAATATTTAAACGCTTCACCAAAGAGCTATTTCGGTCGATATCATACGAAAATGGAAATTTTTATTTTTATTTTTTTTTATTTTTTTCATCTGTTCTATGAATACATTCCTTGTGCTACGCGAATTAAATAAATAATATTACTTTATTTTGTTTCCATAATTGTTGGATGACAATAAATAATTAACATAATAGCGTCGATCATTTATACTATCAGATTATTTACAGATTGAACGTATTATTTTTACAAGAGCAAAAAGTTACGAGAGTAGAATTCGAACTTGGAACCTTTTAGGTAGTCAGAAAGTGACAGGCATTATTAGAGCGTTGGAACGTTAACTTTAATGTTCGAGATTCGCCTCACTTTTCGCTACTGAAAAAAATTAATTTACTCAATCCATCAAAAATTTATTTAATAAATAATCAAAGGTATTATCCTGATTAATTAATTTTCTGTTATTAGAACCCGAGTCCCGTTTCTTTCAAACAATGTAAGAAATCGTCTGTTACAGAATCTAAGAATGTATAAATACGTAAAAACAAAAGCATCTGGTTCCAAAATAAGTTTCTGGTACTAAATTAAATTCTGTGTAGGATAGAATTGCTTTACATAATCATATTAGAAGCTTTTCATATGAAATTGACTTTGTCACTGTGCCCTCGTGTCACGCTAATAAACAATGTGCCTCCATTTTAAAGTAAATATAAGCAGATCAGTTTGTTGCTCCACGGCTTAGTTGGTTAGAGCGTCATGTTAATATCGCGGTGGTCGAGAGTTCGATCCTCGAAGGTCCGACGTGTTGATATACATATATATTATATGAAATTGGATTTGTCATCGCCTTTTCTGTCACGCCAAAACAGACGCTTCCACTTAAAAAAAAAATAATAATAATAATAAGCAATTCACACTGTATCTCTTAATGGCTCAGTTGGTTAGAGCGTCATGTTGATAACACGAGAGTTTTCGCCGGGCCGAGGTATTAATTTTTGTAAATAATTTATAGAAAAGGTGTCAATTGATAAAAGTAAATATTTCGTTGTGTATCCTAATAACTGTTGAAGAATTTTTTTAAACAGCTTTTTATCTAGTTACTAAAAAGCACAAAATAAAAATTTAAGTAAAAATAAATTAATAAATAAATTTTTTAGAAGATTTTTATTGAAATTGGATTTTGTCATCGCATCTTCGTGTCACGCTAAAAAACAAGGCACTTGCAGTTTAAAGTAAATGTAAACAAGCTTTTACATCGTTCTTTCGCTCAGTCGGTTAGACCGTCATGTTGATAACGCGATGGTGGTGGGTTCGGTCCTCGACGGCTGAGGTGTTGCTTTTTAGCAGATAATTAATACAAAAGATATTATTTGTAAAAAGAAATCCTTTCTTGGTCTACACAATATCCTAAGAAATTTTGATTAGTTTTTTTAAAGAAGCTTTTTTTTTTTAGTTAATAAATAGCACAAAATAAAAATTTAAGTAAAAGATAAATTAAATAAAAAAATAAATGCTAAAAGCTTTTTATTGTGGAGCCCTAAACAGCATAAAGTAAAATTTTATTCTTGCCGAGACACGCTATAAAAAAATAAAAGTTTCTACAATAAGAAAATTTTAAAGAAAAATATAGATATTTTAATTTGTGAGAGATGAAAATTTTTAAATATTCAAAATATTTTAAAAAGCATTCAAGAACGATAGTGTTTTTTTTTTTTTTTTTTTTTTTTTTGGG
The DNA here is from genome assembly GCA_963930645.1 of Salticus scenicus. NCBI lineage: Eukaryota > Metazoa > Arthropoda > Arachnida > Araneae > Salticidae > Salticus > Salticus scenicus. The sequence continues at coordinate 401,427,656 of OZ005649.1, read as the reverse complement.
GGGGGGGATTTTGTAGCATGTTCCATGACTTTCATTTGACTTTTTGTTAGAGCGTCTTGCTGATAACGCGTTGGTTGTGGGTTCAATCCTCGAAGAGCGATTGGCTTTTTTTTTTTTTTTTTTTTTTTGCAGATAATTAAAAGAAAAGATGTTAGTTGATAAAAGAAAATTTTAGTTTTCTACATGATATCCTAAGAAATTTTGATTAGTTTTTTAAGAAGCATTTATGTAAATAAAAAGCACAAAATAAAAATTTAAGTAAAAAAACCTTTTTTTTTATATTAGAATCTTTTTACTGTGAAGCCCTAAAAAGCATAAAACAAAAATTTATCGCGGCAAAGACATTCTATAATGAAATGAAAGTTTTAACACTAAGAAAAATATAGATGTTTCACTTTTGCAAAAGATAAAAATTTTTAAATATTCAAAATATTTAAGAAGCACTCAAGAACAATAGTGGGTGTTATTTTTTTTTTTTTTTTTTTTTTTTTTTTAGTATTTGTTTGAATTTTGTAGTATGTTCCATGACTTTACTTTGACTTTTTGTTAGAGCGTCTTGCTGATAACGCGATGGTTGTGGGTTCAATCCTCGAAGAGCGATGTGCTATATATATATATATATTTTTTTTTTTTTTTTTTTCAGATAATTAAAAGAAAAGGTGTCAGTTGATAAAAGAAAAATTTTAGTTTTCTACATGATATCCAAAGAAATTTTGATTAGTTTTTTAGGAAGGTTTTTTGTAAATAAAAAGCACAAGATAAAAATTTAAGTAAAAAAGGTTTTTTAAAAGTAGAAGCTTTTCATTGTGAAGTCGTAAAAAGCATAAAATAAAAATTTATTGTGGCAAAGACATTCTATGATGAAATGAAAGTTTTACCACTAAGAAAAATATAGATGTTTCACTTTTGCAAAAAATTAAATTTTTTAAATATTCAAAATATTTTAAAAAGTTTTCGAGACCTTTGAAATTTATGGCTTAATGAATAATTAAAAAAAAAAAAAAACTAATAACTAAGAATATTGGTCTCGAATGCTTTTTAAAATATTTTAATAGTGAAACATAGTTTATATAGTGTAATAATAGTTTATATAATGAAACACAGAGAAAAATATAGATGCAAAAGATGAAAATTTTTCACCTTTTACATCTATATTTTCCTCTAAAATTTTCTTAGTGCTAAAACTTTCATTATAGAATGTCTTTGCCACAATAAATTTTTATTTTATGCTTTTTAGGGCTTCACAATAAAAAGCTTCTAATTAAAAAAAAAAAAAAAAACTTAAATTTTTAAAACTGGATTTTGTCATCGTGTCACGCTAATAAACAAGGCGACTCCCCTTTAAAGTAAATGTAAGCAATTTTCTTCGTCGCTCTTTGATTCAGTTGGTTAGAACTAGAACATCATGTTGATAATGCAATGGTCGTGAGTTCGAACCCCGGAGGGAACATGGGTTATTATTTGCAGATAAGTAATAGAAAAGGCGTCAATTGATAAAAGGAAATTTTTCATAGTATATTAAGAATTTTTGAAGAGTTATTAGAAGCTTTTTTTAATTACTAAAAAGTACAAAATAAAAAGCTAAGTGATATATATATATATATATATATATATATATATATATATATATGCATGTTTCAATTTAAGGTTGCTTGATATTCGTAATCTTTTTTTGTATTTTTTCTGTTCCATCTTTTTCAGTGTTTCTTGTTTTCATCTATTTAATGTTTGAAAAGGTTTTCAATACATATATATATATATATATATATTTGAAAATATAATATATGTTTTCAGTCAAGATAGTTGTAAATAAGTAACAAAAATAACTAAAGAAAAACTTACGAGAAAATTAATTAATGTGAAACAATTCATAAGAAAAATTAACAGCAAAAACTTAAAATAAATGAACTAAACTATCAAAAAGGTGTATATATATATATATATATATATATACACACACACACACACATTAGCTCTTTTTTGAAATTGGATTTTTGTCATTGTATCTTTGTGTCACGCTGAAAAACATGGTGTCTCCACTTTAATGTAAATGTAAGTATTTTTTACCGCCACTCGTTTTACCACACAGTTGGTTAGAACATGATGGTCGTGGGTTCGATACGCGTAGGCCGATGTGTTTCTTTTTGGCAGATCAATTTATGTATAAATTTTTTTTTCCATTGTCTGCACATTATCCTAAGAAAATTTGATTAGTTTTTTAAGAAGCTTCTTTTTAGTTACTAAAACGCACAAAAAAAAAAAAAAAAAAAAAAAAAAAAATCAATAATAATAACACTGGAAATTTTGTATTGTGAAGCTCCAAGAAGCATAAAATAAAAATTTATTCAGTGCAGAGACATGCTATAAAAAATAAAAGCTTCAACAACAAGAAAATTTTAAAGAAAAATATAGATATTTCACTTTTGCAAGAGATGAAAAATTTTCAATATTGAAAATATTTTAAAAAGCATCCGAGAACAATATTCGTTTTGTATAAGTATCTGTTAGATATTTCTAACACGTTCTATGATTTCTCTTGACTTCGACTTTTGGTTAGAGCGTTATGCTGATAACGAGATGGTTGTGAGTTCGATCCTCGAAGGTCGATGAGTTACTTTTTTGTAGGTAATTAATAGAAAAGATGTCAATTGATAAAAGAAAAGTTTTCGTTGTCTACACAGTATCCTAAGAAATTTTGATTAGGTTTTTGCAAAAAGCTTTTTCTTTTTTGTAACTAAAAGGCACAAAATAAAGATTTAAGTAAAAAAAAAAACATTTTTTTAAGAAATGAAAGTTTCAACACTAAGAAAATTTTAGAGGAAAAAAATATATATTTCACTTTTGCAAGAGATAAAATTTTTTAAATATGCAAAATATTTTAAAAAGCTTTCGAGACCTTTGAAATTTATGGCTGATGAATACTTATACAAAAACTAATAACTTAAATTATTGGTGTCGAATGCTTTTTAAAATATTTTGAATATTTAAAAATTTTCTTTTCTTGCAAAAGTGAAATATCTATATTTTCCTCTAAAATTTTTTTAGTGTTGAAACTTTCATTTCTTTATAACATGTCTTTGATAGAATAAATTTCTATTTTATGCTTTTTTGGGTTTCACATTAAAAAAAAAAAAAAAAAAAAAAAAAAAAGAAGAAGAAGAAGGGGAAAAAGGAAAGAAAAGAAATGAAGAAATAAAGAAAAAAAATTTTTTTTTTCTTTTTTGTTTATATGTAATTGTATTCCTCAGCTAAGATTATTTTATTAAATTTCGTTATTTTTTTTTATTATTTTTTTTATTTTTCTGAAAATTTGTGCTCATATTTTAAATTATTTTCAATGAAGGTTAGTATTGGTACTTCGAAGCCATAAACTTCCTGTTGAACTTTATAAGGAAGTTAATTTGCGTAGAAGCAGCCAATTTTATGAAAGATGTATCGTGATTTCAAGCATTTGTATAGTAACTGAAACAGATAACTATTTCAAAATCCCGATTTCAGTTTATAGACTTTAAGATCATATACGTGTACTAGATATGTGACAGAGAAATAATTAAGAATTCAAGTCCAGGTAATTTTTTTTCCCTCCTTACTTCTAAAATATAAAAGTTTATGTGTTTCCAAAAAATACTCTGATTACACATGGCGTGGTCGAGTGGTCAGAGTCACTGCCCTTTTGTTAGACGCACTGTAAAAAATATGTCCTATTTGGTGCGAGAAATTCTCTGCAATTTGAGAAAATACGCGCAATTTACGAAAAAATTACGTTGTCAGAACGTATTTTCTCAAATTACAGAGAATTTCTGGCACCAAATAGGACATATTTTTTTCAATGCGGATAGTGAGTTCGAATCTATTCGATTCTTTAAGTCGAAATTTGATTAAAAGAACTCGTATTAATTTCCCATTAAAATTATGCCGCTTCAAAATTCCGCTGAAAATTTTTATATTTTATTTAAGAACATGTAGATGTACTAGAAATGTTAGTTTTCTGTGTGGTGAGTTAAGTATTCAAATCCATTTTTTTTTTTTTTTCTTTGTATAAAGTTTATATGTTTCCGAATCACAAACTCGTAACATGCAGCGTAGCTGAGCGGTCAAAGTCTTTGCTGTTCGTTCAATCGGGTAGGTTATGAGATCGAGTCCACTTGCTTCTCTCTCAAAATAAAATAATTAAAATATTTCACTTTATTACCGCTTCAAATTCTTGCTCTTAATTTATACAGTGTTTATTTAAGAATATATATTAGAAATGTTAGTTTTCTGCGTGATTATTTAAGATTTCAAATCCAATTTTTTTTTTCTTTTTCTTTGTATAGTATAAAGTTTATATGTTTCCATATTACCAACTCCTACCATGCAGCATGGCTGAGAGGTCAAAGTCACTACTTTTCAATCGGGTAGGTTGTGAGATCGAGTCCGCTTGCTTCTCTTCATGTAAAATAATTAAAATTTCACTTTATTACCGCATCAAATTCTTGCTCTTATTTTACATAGTGTATTTAACCGTAAAAGGCTCAATTTTTTTTTTTTTTAGTGCGCGACAAAAATATATAGGTTATAATGAGTGATCAGAAGATAGGGAAAACTTATAAAAATATAAATAAAACCATATTTTACGGTTGGTTGGTTGTAGGATTTAAGGCCGATTGACTCCTGATGTGTCCTAGGCCTACGGGGGAATGCCCTCCGTGGGGGTCTTCCTAAGGGGTCCTAGCCCGTATTTACGCAAGTTTCGGAGGAAACCACGGAAAACTCCGAACGGCTAGGTCGATGAGCGCGACCTGGGATCGAACCCGGCACCTCCCATCTACCAGCTTTGAGCGCAGAACCGCTCGGCCGCTGGTGGGCCCCCATATTTTACGGAAAAACTCAATGTCAGTAGCTTCTATCAAGAGGTCAAGAGATGTCGCTACTAATAGTTTTTATAGCTATAGGAACGATTAAAGTCGGTGTTCCACATATGGAACTGGGTGCCTTGTAGGGTTAAGAACATATACTAGAAATATTAGTTTTCTACACGATGAAATAAGAATTCAAATATATATATATTTTTTTTTTCTTCTTTCTATAATATGAAGTTTATATGTTTCCAAATTATGGACTAGTAACATGTATCGTGGCTGCGCTGTCGAAGTCTACTTTTCAATCGGGTAGGTTGTGAGATCGTGTCCGCTTGCTTCTCTTAGTAATAAGATAATTTAAGTATTTCATTTTATTACCGCTTAAATATTCCTCTTAATTTATATAAAGTTTATTTAAGAACATATAGATGTACTAGAAATGTCAGTTTTCTGAGTGATAAATAAAGAATTCAAATGCAAACAATTTTTTTTTTTTTTTTTTTCGTTCTATAATATAAAGTTTATATGTTTCCAGATTACCAACTGGTAACATGCATCGTGGTTGAGCGGTCAAAGTCATTACTTTTCAATCGGGTAGGTTGTGAGATCGAATCCGCTTGCTTCTCTTAATATAAAATAATTAAAAGATTTCACTTTCTTTAAATTCTTGCTCTAAATTTATATAGAGTTTATTTAAGGACATATACTAGAAATGTTAGTTTTCTGAATGATGAGTTAAGAATTTAAACCAAACAAATTTTAATTTTTTTTTTTTCATTCTTAAATATAAAGTTTATATATATTCAAAATACAACCTAACATCGTGCAGCATGGCCAAGTGGTCGAAGTCATTGCGTTCTTCTTGGGGTTTACTCTCTGAAACGTTGGGTATTCTGTACCCGCTGGGGTGAATGTAAATAAACATATATATTTTTTAATGAAGATTATTACGCAGTTACAGCTGTAAAGTAGCCATAAGTCGTATTAAAGTCAGGCGTTTTGTAATGAGCTGCGCATGATTTTGAATCGATACGAAACATATCGTCCATTTTCTTTAAAATCGCGCTCTAAAATTGTAACGTTTATAAGCTTATAAAGCAAAAGCATAGCGTAGCAGTTGTAGCTGAGCGGTCAAAGTCGTTCGTCTCGTGTCACCTACGTCGTGAGTTCGAATCCAGGCGAGTCCTTTCGTTCATTTTAAAACTGCCTGCTCTACAAATAGTAGAATGTAGAAATAAAAGTTACAATAGCCGAGTCTTCCACCATTAAAATATATAGTGTAAGTTTCAGAGGTTTGATTCTCTCTCCTTCAAATTTCTTTAATGCTATGTTCTGGCTGTTATAAAATTAATAAGACAACTTAAAGTGCTTCAGAACGTAGCCGGGATGGCCGAGTGGTTCTGACCTCGGAGCTTAGCGTTACCGCTCTCCGCTAAGTTGTCACCTACGTTGTGAGTTCGAATCCAAGCCAGGCCTTTCGTTCATTTTAAAACTGCCTTCTCTACAAATAGTAGAATGTAGAAATAAAAGGTACAATAGCCGAGTCGTCCACCATTAAATATATATATAGCGTAAGTTTCAGAGGTTTGATTCTCTCTCCTTCAAATTTCTTTAATGCTATGTTCTGGCTGTTATAAAATTAATAAGACATTTTAAAGTGCTTCAGGACGTAGCCGGGATGGCCGAGTGGTTCTGACCTCGGAGTTTAGCGTTACAGCTCTCCGCTATGTTGGGTGTTCTGTACCCGCTGGAACGAGTGGTGATGGATGAATGTGTGATTAATAATAATAGTATTACCTATTAATAATAACTTTATTAAATCTATGTCTTCTATTAATTAGTCTCCTTTTCAATCACTCGTGCTGTCTCGGATGCTGCGGAGCGGAAGGTGGTAGTCCTGCGTGGGGTGTGGTCCGGGGCCGGTGCCCCTTCTCTGTATCGGGGCGTCGAGTTCCGGTCACACTCTCCAGCGGCTTACCACCCAATGCTTCGCAGCTGTTTTGCCACTTTTTGCACACATTAACGGATCCGGAAATTTTCGTGTCTTTAACTCTCTTTCGTCGCCAGTACATCGGTGTAAATCAGAGCTTTCTATTACCATGACTCGTTTTAAATTTAATTGATGTTGTGTTTTATAGATTAATCGATATATCGATACTGCGATTAGTCGATATATCGATTAATCGTTTTATCGATACTGCGATTAGTCGATATATCGATTAATCATTACATTAATGTTGCGATTAATCGATGTCGTGTTTTATCGATTAATCTTTTTGAAAAAAATTAATCGATACGTCGATTAATCTTTTTTTAAAAACGATTAATTTATTAATCGATGCACCGATTTAACGATTAATCTTTTTTTAAGAAAATTATCGATACATCGATTAATCGAATCATTCATTAATTGATATATTTATTTAACGATTAAATTTGATGGGTTTTTTTTTTTAATCAGCATAACGATCTCAATCAAGTAACTACTATTTATTTTAATCGATACAGGCTGATTAAATCATTTATTACCTTTCTGTCTTGATAGAACCTGCCTTGATAGTTTCTTCACTTTAGTTCCTTATAATAAAATAAAAATTTCTTGTTTTATTTTTCTGAGTTTAGCCTCTTTATCGAATTTACTTCCTGGAGTCACAGATCGAAACTATGTTTCATTCTGCTCGACTCAGAAGCTTTGACTCTAGCTGAACCCTATTTAAACTGAAGAGATATAAAATATTTTCATCAGGTTTCTCAGCTCTTACACTTCGATTCCTTGAGAGAACATTTAATCCTTATGCATGTTTTTTTTTATTATTATTATTTCTTTTATACAGAAAAAGGAATAAAAATAAAATAAAACTATTGCATAAATTATTAATTCACATATTTTTTTATAAATGGAAGAAGAAAATTCATCACAATAAACGTGAAGTGTCTGATGTTTTTTTCATTATAAGACATCGTCTCGACTGCAAACATTTTTATTGGCATATTTGTCATACATTTATCTATATATATATAATACAATAGTAACATTGCAACACTATCTTGTACATAGTAAATATCAAAATTCGAAATTTTTATTTTAAAATAGATTTTTTTCTTGTCTTCTTGTAAATAGCATAGGGTCTTGTCAATAGTAGATTATTGATGACTTGGTGATTTTGAGTGTAAGTGTTCTTTGCATCGGAATCCATTTTAGTTGAAAATTCGGATTTACAGCTCCCATGTGTAAAAATACACAATTACGACGACGTAACAAGTCTATCATTCACTGTAACTCACTTTCATATGGAGATTTTTCTTTCTAAAACCTTCATACACAGTTGAAACTTCGGATCTGAAAACTAAAGAAAAGAAAATTAGCACAGATATTTAAAACAGGAACATCTTATACTATTTATTAAGTGAGCAATATTTGTATATATACATATATATTTCACTGTTCACGAAAACGGTAGCTCGGACAGTCACGTGATTTAACACAAAGGTGCCCTCCGAAGGGTCATTGCGCACATCGAAGTCAGATTTTCGAATGTTTGATTAGTTTTCTTTTAATTAAAAAAAATATAAAATAAAACTTCCCATTTCTATAATGACGCAGAATGGGGAATCTTAGGAGAGATTGGATTGGTTTATTTGATTTTCATTGATTTGAGTGTATTTTACGTTGAACAAGAGCTACGTTTAGATTTTATTTAAAAATATTTGAATTTTTAATATTTTAATATTATACGACTTTTACAGAGAACAAATTACGATTGGCGCCGCAGGCGGCCGAGAGCATGTTTTTTGGTAAAAATTTTATGGGTCTCTGGCCAGCTAGCTGGTGAAGCCAGCTAGTATAAATAAATTAAATTGATATATATATATATATATAGACATACATATTTGGGTGAAAATGAAAGCAAAATAATTATACACTAAGGGACCAACGAAAAAAAAAAAAGCCCAAATTGACTTATTTTATTTGTAATAACTTCAAAACTAATGGTTGAAACGAATAAAACTGTCATGTCTGCATAATATAACAAGAAAGAAAAATCATGCAGTACGCATTGATTAGTAACACTTTCCAACTGTTCGCAATTGTTGTATCGAATAACTATTAATATTCTTTGCCTACGTTATCGTACAACAGACAGAAGGACTGAAAAACATACAGATAGACAAATTGATTTTAAAATTCTTTTAGGCATTTTGGATAGTGTTAAAAAGGCTTAACGCAAAAGAAAATGCAGCCGTTAGATTATAATTACAGCTTTTAAAATCCCTGAATATTTTACTGTAGCCCTGTAAATCTGAAAGTTAATCATATCATATTCTATACAAAAATATATTTTAGAATATTAATAATACATCTCAATGTTTTTAAAATTTTTGTAGTAGAAAGTTTTTTAAATATAACTTTTAAACAATTCTGTCCTAAAACGTAATACATTGGCTTTTTTTTTTATTATTATTGTTGTTGTCCCTATAAACAAACTAGTTGTACAGGACCTATTAATGACATTTTAAATAGGAAACATTCCATTGGGAACTTGAGTGTATCATTTTTAAAAAATTCTCAAAATATTTACGGATGATAGGAGCCGGAGACAAACAGATAGAAAGGTAGACAATCGGACAGACACATGCACAAATTGAAATCATATTGCCACTAAAATTATAAGAAAGTGTTAAAACGCTCATGTAAACAAAAGTACAATTCCAGCAAATTTTTAATAATACCTCTTAAGGTAACTGATTATTTTTGTGTGGCCCTGTAAATTTAATGCCAACCATACTATATTACATAGAAGCCACACTCTTTTGTGCATACGAATAATATATTTCAATTGCATTAAGCTTTGTGGAAAATAAAATTATTAAAATTTATTTTATAAAAATAACTCTCATACAACACAATGCTTTGGAGTACTTTCAAGTGCCCCTGTACACAAACCAGTTAGAAATGTACTCTATTTTGCATAGGAAACATCCGATAGCGAATTGAATAACATATTAAAATTTCATTAAATTTTCTATACATTAAAGGTATTAAAATATGATTTATAAAAACTCCTCTCATAGAACACAATGCTTTCGAATACTTTTGGGTGTACCTGTACACAAACCAGAAGAGGTATTCACTCCATTTTCAATAGGGGACATCCGATAGTGAACTTCAATAAAATATATCGGTTTAAAGAAATTCCATAAATATTTACGGGAATTAGAGCGCCAAAAAACAGACAGACGGACAGAAGAACAGTCAGACAGATACACAAATTGAAATTATATTCAAACTAAAAAAAATGATAGAAAGTGTCAAAAACGCTTAATGTAAACGAAAGTGCAATTCTAACAATTTTTTATTAATAGCTCTTAATATAACAGAATATTTTTGTGTCACCCTGTAAATCTAATGGTAACCATGCTATATTCTATGCAAAGCATTCTTTTGTGCATATAAGTAATATATTTCAATTTCCTAAAACTTCGTGGAAAGTAAAGTTATTAAAATTTGATTTATAGAAATATCTCACAAAGAACGCATGCTTTCGAGTACTTTTGAGTGTCCCTGTACATAAAACAGAGGTGATATGTAATCTATTTTATATGGGAAACATCCAATAGTGAACTTGAATAACATATTTCAATTTCATGAAGATATTGTACAGTAAAGGTATGGAAATATGGTTTACAGAAATACCTCTCATAGAACACAATTCTTTGAAATACTTTCGGGTGACCCTGTACACAAACCATTAGAGGTATAAACTCCATTTTCAATAGGAAACATCCGATAGTGAACTTGAATAACATATATCAGTTTCAAAAAATTCCATAAATATTTACGGGAGTTAGAGCGCGGGCAGACAGACAGACGGACATATACACAAACTGATATCATATTCAAACTTAAACAAATGTTAGGAAGTGTTAAAAACGCTTAATGTACACGAAAGTAGAATTCTAGCAAATTTTTAACAATAGCTCTTAATATAACAGAATATTTTTGAGTCACTCTGTAAATCAAATGCTAATCATGCTATATTCAATGTAAAGCATTCTTTTGTGCATATAAATAACATATTTCAATTTCTTAAAACTTCGTGGAAAGTAAAGTTATTAAAATTTGATTTATAAAAATATGTCTCATAGAACGCAATGCTTTAAAATACTTTTGAGTATCCTTGTATATAAAACAAATTTGGTATTTAATCCATTTTATACAGAAAAATTCCAATCGTGAACTTGAATAACATATTTCCATTTCATTAAGATTTGTGTTCAGCAAGGGTATGGAAATATGGTTTATAGCAATGCCTCTCATAGAACACAATGCTTTGAAATATTTTCGGGGGTCCCTGTACACAAACCAGTAGAGGTATAAACTCCATTTTCAATACGGAACATCCGATAGTGAACTTGTATAACATATTTCAATTTCATTAAGATTTTTGTACATTAAGGGTATGGAAATATGGTTTATAGCAATGCCTCTCATAGAACACAATGCTTTGAAATATTTTCGGGGGTCCCTGTACACAAACCGGTAGAGGTATAAATTCCATTTTCAATAGGGAACATCCGATAGTGAACTTGAATAACATATATCAGTTTCAAGAAATTCCATAAATATTTACGGGAGTTAGAGCGCGGACGGACAGACAGACGGACAGACAGAGAGACAGACAGACAAACCCAAGTCATAAACACTTTTCAACCTTGTTGGAAAGTGTTAAAAAGGATAAAATGATACCTGCGTATATACATTATTGATTTCGTAGTTCGCTTCATTGCACTCTGCGAAGTACTTAATAAAAATCTACAAACAGCTTTCTTTTTAAACGTAGTAATGAACATATAAAGTTACATACTTTGTATTCTGTTATGATTTATTATACGAAACATACAAGGTATATTTTAATATATGAAATAAAACTATTTATTTGTTAGATCTTAACAATTAATGAATAAAAAAGTATTCAGTATTGGGTAATTCCACCTTCATGGAATTACTGCTTTAGTGCATAACGTCATAATTTTATACTTTTTTTAATACACACCTTAGAAATTTCATTGCGCCAAACATCTTAACTATCTTTTTCTAGTTCTTACAAAGTTGTAGGCTACAAATTTCGAATCCCCCCCCCCCTTCATTTATAGGCTAAACATTTTCGATCGAATTGAGATCAGGGCAATTTCCAGGTCGGATACAGTAGAAATTCTGCGATATTCTTGACAGGATTTAACCTAAAGCGACAATCTATATAATATTTTTCCAACGTGAACCAATTTCAATTAATTTTTGTCGAAACGATACAATAGTGGTGAAATTAATAAAATACGCGAGGACAAAAAATAATATTTAAAAAGGAACAATATTTAAGCACGCGGACTCAGCTCAATGGTCTAATGAGGAAACATGACGACATTTGTATGGTGACATTTTTTTATGGAAAATCCATTTTAAAAGTTATTTCTTCAGAATCTTTGCGAGCGTCATTTTAAACCTAGCAATATTTTAAAGATATAAACAGAATATGAATTATTATTATAAATTGACTAAAAAACACAATCATAAAAAAAATATAATCAAAATAGGTTTTTTTTTTAAGCATAAAAATTACGCTAAAATAAATAAAATGTCATTACATTTTTGTCTATAAAAATTTAAAAGACGTCATGAGGGTGCTTTACTAAAACTGTACTGCCTGTGGAAGTATGGAAACTGAGTCGTTAACTATGAATTTTATTTTGAAACTTTTCTTTGAATGATTCTGGTTTCACTACTGCACACTATTTATTTGGTTATGATAATAATTTTGCTTCTGATGAATTAAAATTTTAATTAGGTGGTGAAATTGCTATAATATTCAAATTTTAAAGGTAAATAAGAAAAGAAAAAGTGTCAAAATTTCGCACGGGTTTACTAGTATTAATGTTTACTTACAGAATTATACAGGTGGATGATTACGTAATTTTAACAATTTGAATCAACCACAGACGCGCGCCAAGGGGCATTATCGCAGAGAGGTCGGACCAGTTTTAAAATATTATTTTTGACAAGAATTCTATTTATTTGCAACATTCTAATTAAAAAACTTCAGAAGTTATTTGAAATTTACAATTTTCTTAACGTGGGAGAATAGGGCGAAATTTCACTTATACATGCATGAAAAGAAATATTTTTATCGTAAAGATGTAAGAATCGCTTTTAAAATTTGTTCAGTTTTGATGGCAGGAGGAACATCATTAACTATAAACATCCAACTTTGAAAATTTCGCACATTATTCGAAATTTACGAATTTTTTAACATGGCAAAATATGGAAAAATTTCCCATAAATGTACCTTTTGAGGAATATTTTCAACGTAAAGTTGGCAGACTACTTTTAAAATATTATATAAGATGCTGGTGTAAACATCCTTGACTATGAGTTTTCCAATTTAAAAATTTTCGTTAGTCATTGAGAATTTAAGATTTACATAATATGGCAGAATAGGGCAAAATTTCGCATAAACGTTCATTTTGAGGGATATTTTATCGTAACGATGTCAGAACACTTTTAAAATATCATTTAGGATACTGGCATGACTATTAATTTTTTTATTTAAAAATTTCGTAAGTTATTTGGAATTTTAACTTTTTACAATTTGTTAACGTTACCGTTTAATTAAATGTATTTATTTTTAGGTCGAAAGAAAATAAAATCGTTAATTTTTTTTGACTAACCATTGAATTACAGCTAATGTTTGAATAGTTATTTTAGTTCCCCATCATACTATAGGTGCGGGGAACTTAGGTAATCGTGAAAATTTTCGACCTCGGTTTTTTGACTTTTCTACACGTTTTCAGGTGTGAGGAATCCGAAAATGACAAAATTTGTATGGTGTCTGTCTGTAGGGTGTCTGTTAGTCCGTTAGTCCGTTAGTTTGTTAGTCTGTGTACACGATATCTCAAGAACAAATTGTCGCAGAGAGGTCAGATCAGTTTTAAAATATTACATTCGACACCGGCAAGAACCCTATTCATTTGCAACATTCGATTTTAAAAACTTCGTAAGTTATTAGAAATTTACGATTTTCTTAACATGGGAGAATAGGACAAAAATTCACTTAAACGTGCATTAAATGTAAACTTTTTACTCTAAAAATGTCAGACCAGTTTTAAAATATCCGTTTTGATGCCGGAATGAACATCAGTAACTATAAATATGCTACTTTGAAATTTTCGCAAGTTATTGGAAATTTACGAATTTCTTAACATGGCAGTATAGAGCAAAATTTCACATAAACGTCAATTTTGAGCGATATTTTCATCGTAATGTCAGACTACTTTTGAAATATTATTTAGGACACTGGCATGAATATTAATGACTATGAATTTTCAAATCTAAAAATTTCGTAAGTTATTGGAAATTTACGAATTTCTTAACATGGGAGAATAGGACAAAAATTCACTTAAACGTGCATTAAATGGAAACTTTTTACTCTAAAAATGACAGACCACTTTTAAAATATTCGTTTTGATGCCGGAATGAACATCAGTAACTATAAATCTGCTACTTTGAAAATTTCGCAAGTTATTGTAAATTTACGAATTTCTTAACATGGCGGTATAGGGCAAAATTTCACATAAACGTCAATTTTGATCGAAATTTTCATCGCAAGGATGTCAGACTACTTTTGAAATATTATTTAGGACACTGGCATGAATATTAATGACTATGAGTTTTCAAATATAAAAATTTCGTAAGTTATTGGAAATTTACGAATTTCTTAACATGGCAGAATAGAGCAAATTTTAACATAAACGTCAATTTTGAGGGATATTTTCATCGTAAAGATGTCAAACCACTTTCGAAATATTATTTAGGTTACTGGCATGAATATCATAGACTATGATTTTTCCAGTTTAAAAAATTCGTAAGTTATTTGGAATTTACGATTTACTTAACATGTCAGAATAAGGCAAAATTGAGCATAAACTTCCATTTTGAGGATCATAAATACATTAGACAACTTCAAAATTACATTTATGATATTTTGTTGAACATGATTGAATACAAATATTCTAATAGGAAAATTTCGTAAATTATTCGTAATTTACGATTTTACCAACATAGCGAAATTGTAAATTTTTCATATAAATATGAATTTTGAGGATTATTGCACTGGAAATAGTAGTATGAAAACTAAAGAACGGAATGGACCCTGATAAAATAAATTAATAGATCAGAATAAGATAAATATATCGAAGTTAACGGTGGATAGCTTATTAGGCGGGGATTTCTTTCTGTCCCTGTATCAAGCTTTGGTCAAATTGATTTTTTTAACATGATTATAATATGTCTCGCACTAGAAATTTATGAGACCATAAATACGGTGGGGAACTGAGCAGAGTCCACCTATGCCAACTAGTTTAGTTCCCCATTATACTATAGGTATGGGGAACTTAGGTAATCGTGAAAATTTTCGACCTCGGTTTTTTGACTTTTTTACACGTTTTCAAGTGTGAGGAATCTGAAAATGACAAAAATTTTATGGTGTCTGTCTGTAGGGTGTCTGTTAGTCTGTTAGTGTGTTAGTCTGTTACTGTGTCAGTCCGTTAGTTTGTTAGTCTGTGTACACGATATCTCAAGAACAAATTATCGCAGAGAGGTCAGATCAGTTTTAAAATGTTACTTTCGACACTGGCAAGAACCCTATTCATTTTCAACATTCGATTTTAAAAACTTCGTAAGTTATTAGAAATTTACGATTTTCTTAACATGGGAGAATAGGACAAAAATTCACTTAAACGTGCATTAAATGGAAACTTTTTACTGTAAAATTTTCAGACCAGTTTTAAAATATCACTTTTGATGCCGGAATGAACATCAGTAACTACAAATAGGCTTCTTTGAAAATTTCTTTAGTTATTGGAAATTTACGAATTTCTTAACATGGCAGTATAGGGCAAAATTTCACATAAACGTCAATTTTGAGAGAGATTTTCATCGTAAAGATGTCAGACTACTTTTGAATTATTATTTAGGACACTGGCATGAATATTGATGACTATGAATTTTCCAATATAAAAATGTCGTAAGTTATTGGAAATTTACGAATTTCTTATCACAATAGAATATTGCAAAATTTTACACAAACGTCAAATCTTGAGGGATATTTTCATCGTAAAGATGTCAAACCACTTTTGAAATATTATGTAGGATACTGACATGAATACCATAGAGTATGAATTTTCCAATTTAAAAAATTCGTAAGTTATTTGGAATTTACGATTTACTTAAAATGGCAGAATAAGGCAACGTCCGTTTTGAGGATCATAAATATATCAGACAATTTCAAAATAACATTTATGATACTTGAATGAACATGATTGACTACAAATATTCTAATAGGAAAATTTCGTAAGTTATTCGAAATTTAAGATTTTATCAACATAGCAAAATGTTGCGATATTTCATATAAATATGCATTTTTGGGATTGTTGCATTGGAAATATTAGCATGAAAAATAAATTACGAAATTGATCCAATAAAATAAATTAATAGATTAGAATAAGATAAATATATCGAACTGAATGGTGGGTAGCCTATTAGGTGAGGATTTCGTTCTGTCCCTGTGCCAAGCGTTTGGTCAAATTCATTTCTCTTAACATGAATATAATATGTCCTGTACAAGAAATTTATGAGAACATACATATGATGGGGAACTGAGCAGAGTCCACCTATGCCAACTAGTTTTTAATAGCTATTAGGAGGTTATTATTTTCACATTTTAATTAATTAAAAGAAAACTCATCGAAAATCGGGCTTCGAAGTATTAGTTCCCCATCATACTATAGGTATGGGGAACTTAGGTAATCGTGAAAATTTTCGACCTCTGTTTTTTGACTTTTTTACACGTTTTCAGGTGTGAGGAATACGAAAATGACAAAATTTGTACGGTGTCTGTCTGTAGGGTGTCTGTTAGTGTGTTAGTGGGTTAGTCCGTTAGTTTGTTAGTCTGTGTACACAATATCTCAAGAACAAATTGTCGCAGAGAGATCAAATCAGTTTTAAAATATTACTTTCGACACTGGCAAGAACCCTATTCATTTGCAACATTCGAATTAAAAAACTTCGTAAGTTATTAGAAATTTACGATTTTCTTAACATGGGAGAATAGGACAAAAATTCACTTAAACGAGCATTGAATGGAAACTGTGTACTGTAAAAAATGTCGGACCAGTTTTAAAATATCAGTTTTGATGCCGGAATGAACATCAGTCACTATAAATAGGCTACTTTGAAAATTTCGCAAGTTATTGGATATTTACGAATTTCTTAACCTGGCAGAATAGGACAAAATTTGACATAAACGTCCATTTTGAGAGATATTTTCATCGTAAAGATGTCAGACTATTTTTGAAATATTATTTAGGATACTGGCATGAATATTATTGACTATGAATTTTCCAATATAAAAATTTCGTAAGTTATTAGAATTTTACGAAATTCTTAACATGGCTGAATAGAGCAAAATTTCACATAAACGTCAAACTTGAAGGATATTTTGAACATAAAGATGTCAGACCACTTTTGAAATATTATTTAGGATACTGACATGAACACCATAGAGTATGAATTTTACAATTTAAAAAATTCGTAAGTTATTTGGAATTTACGATTTACTTAAAATGGCAGATTAAGGCAAAATTGAGCATAAACTTCCATTTTGAGGATCCTAAATACATTAGACAACTTCAAAAATACATTTATGATACTTGTATGAACATGATTGACTACAAATATTCTAATAGGAAAATTTCGTAAATTATTCGTAATTTAACGATTTTATCAACATAGCGAAATTGTAAATTTTTCATATAAATATGAATTTTGAGGATTATTGCATTGGAGATAGTAGCATGAAAACTAAACAACGGAATGGACCCTGATAAAATAAATTAATAGATTAGAATAAGATAAATAGATCGAAGTTAACGGTGGATAGCCTATTAGGCGGGGATTTCATTCTGTCACTGTATCGAGCTTTGGTCAAATTCATTTCGTTTAACATGATTACAATATGTTTAGCACTAGAAATTTATGAGAACATAAATAGGATGGGGAACTGAGCAGAGTCCACCTATGCCAACTAGTATTGTGTTGTCAGCGTGTTCTGAAAGTTTCAAATGTCTAGCTAGTAGTTAAAAAGCGATTGCAAGATTCATACCGTACAAACAAACAAGAGACTGACTGAGTGAAAATAATGCCGGGACCGGGAATCGAACCCCGGATCTTTGACTTACAAGGTCAAGGCTCTACCACTGAGCTATCCAGGCCGACATCCCGGTCTGCATTACTCACTCAGACAACCTTGGCATTATTTTCACTCAGTCGGAAAAATAAAATTTCAATAAAATATGATTTTCTTCCACAGTTAATTGTGTGATTTTAACAAAATTGTTAAACAAGCGACTGGTTTATACTTCTACAGCATGGCAGTTATTGGAAACTACGTGCTTACCACTTATCGTTCTTTTAAAAGAAAGCACGATACGGATTTGATACATTACCGTCTAATGTACAAACAGACTAATTTGGGAAGAAATACTCAAGAAATCTATTATCATTTCCTACCGTTTGTTTATTTATAGACATATTTTTTAATTTGAATTTATTTAAATGACTGCTCGTAAAGTCAAATGAAATGACTCTAGATTTTATTATTATTATTAAATAACTAGCAGACTTTGCCCGCTTCGCTGGACATTAAACTTAAATGAGTTGTCAAAATCCCATATCTTTATTAATAACCCAAGTTCTCGCTGTGATTGGTAGAGGGTTTTCTCGCTCGCAAAGTGAGGAGTCTAGGTCTCCACTGTCTTCGGCACAACTTACCCACTTCTTACTTCCCCTTCCTCAGCGGGTGAGTTCGAAGTTTTGCAAAATCACACTAATGTACATAATGCGTACACTTAATCAATATACAGTCTGGGTCCCCACTGCCTTAGGCACAACTTACCCACTTGTTACTTCCCCTTCCTCAGTGGGTGAGTTCGAAGTTTTGCAAAATCCCACTAACGTACATAATGCGTACACTTAATCAATATCCGCACACCAAAATTCGCCATTCTAAGATAATTCAAAGCGAATTCAAACGGAAAAACATGTTTTTACACATGTTTATTGGGAACGACTTCAGTATAAACCCACAACGATATTTGGCGATTTTTTTTGTTGGCGATTATGGCTAAATCATAAATCTAAAAATCATAAATCATATATGATAAATGATAAAAAAAATCATAATCTAAATGATAAATCCAAAATAAACAAAATATTAGGCTGCCATATTATATCGCAAACAGTCCAGAACGACATCGTTATCCTTCAAAACAACGCCAAAGAAAAATCGCCAAATTCAGCTGTGGGGTTATACAGAAGTTATACCGTTTATTGCCCTCCGACTCCGAGAAGGGGGGGGGGAGATTTCGAATTTCGTGAAATCCAGTTACAATAAGTGCCGGATGCAAACAAACAATTTACGCACCAAATTTCGTGACCACAGAAGTCTTTAATAGAAAATATAAATAAATAAGTACAAAATGCACAGCTTTAGTATGGGAACCCTTTGGTGACTTTAAATATTTTAAGCCATTTTTGCGATGAACTGAATTGGCTATCTCAATTGTGCAATCAAAGATCTTGGCGAGAAACGTCCGAGCTACTTCGGTTCCGAATTTCAAATTTTGCCAAAGGGATCCAATACTAAAGCTGTTCCATATCGAATCTAGGTTGAAAACGGAAAAAGGGTAAAATAAATTAGAAATATCAGACCTATATTTATAAATTTGGTACCAAATGAAAGAGGCGATTTTTCTGAATCCAGGGGTGCAAACAGTTTTTCGATGCGACAATTAGATATTAAAAAAATAACTAAAGTATGAAATTTAAGTGGCAACGGAAAAACGGAAAAAGGGGAAAATAAATTAGAAGTATCAGACCTATCGTTACAAATTCAGTACCAAATTAAAGAGATGATTTTTCTGAATCCTGGGGTGTAAACAGTTTTTCGATACGACAATTAGATGTTTTAAAATTAACTAAAGTATGAAACTCAGATGGCAAAACTTCATTTCAATCTTTTCATAATTTGTAGTGCGATTCACGCGAATGAAAAAAGTCTTTATCTTAAAAATTTATTTTTGCATTTTATTTTTCCATTCAAAGCGTTTTAGTGAAAAAATATTTATGGCGCATGCGCAGGCGTTTTTTACCCACAATTTAAACACTAATCAGAATTTTGAAAATTTCTATAGATATAATTTCAAGTTGGGTGAAGACCTAAGTTTCTGCCAAGCGCCGTTGAATTCCGTCCAGCCGTTCTCGAGTGATGCCCGGACAAACGTGTTTTTAACATTTACCCATAGGGGGGAACGGGGGGGAATTTCCGAAAAGTTGATAGATATAATTTTAAGTTGGGTGAATACCTAAATCCCTGCCAAGCGCCGTTGAATTCCGTCCAGCCGTTCTCGAGTGATGCCCGGACAAACGTGTTTTTGTCTTTTACCCCCTAGGGTGGGAACGGGGGGGAATTTCTGAAAAGTTGATAGATATAATTTTAAGTTGGGTGAAGACCTAAATTCCTGCCAAGCGTCGTTGAATTCCGTCCAGCCGTTCCCGAGTGATGCCCGGACAAAATAAGCGACATTCGGACACGATGACATACACACAGACACACACACACACACACACACACAGGCAAAATTTTCTGAAGTCATTTTCGGCTTTCATGGGGTGTGAAACGTGAAGATATCGCAAAATTTTTCGATTCCGACAAATTTACAGACAAAACTCTGATTTTATTAATATAGATAAGAAGATCCTGTATGTTTTTTCTAGCTAAAACTGTCCGAGTTATCGATTTAATTTCGCCTGATATATCTTACTGTAAACGTAAATGTCTTAAATTCAGTTAAAAAAGTGTCTTAAATGGATGGTCATTTTTTAAGCGAAAAAAAAAAAAAAAAATCTTACTTTTTAGGACACCTTTTTGCATCTGAAATTAAGATTGTTGCAAGTGCCTTAAAACGACGCCATGTTTTAGGCTTAAAAACACTACCGTTTTTAAGGCTTTTAAATAAATAAATAAATAAATATGGCGTGTGATTATGCTTTTCTGTTAAAAATAGATTTTAGAATTGTTTAGAGATCATTAATAAAATATTTATAATAATAAATAATAATAATAATAATAAAAAAAAAAAAAAAAAAAAAAAAACATTTTCCGGCGTTGGGATTCGAACTCACACTGTCCGCAAGGAAACCGAAACCGCGAGCCAAACATCGTCGGAGTCAAGACCTTCTTCCATTAATGAAAGCTTGGTCGGAATCAAGCATTTACCAATCACGCCACCGTCGTGTTTTTATGATAGAATATACTGCAGTATTCGCGGAACAAATCGCAGTGTTATGTTTTATTTCTAATTTTTTGTCATAAAACTATTGACAGACTTAAACTTAATAAATATTATTATATTGAATCTCATATCTAGAATTTTTTAATAATGCATAACAAGTATGTGAAGGTTGCATCTCTCGTCGATAACGATTTTTTTTCCTTAAAGTGATATTTAGATAAAAACAAACTATAATCATGAATACAGGAAAATTTGTAGTTTTACATTTAGATGTAGGTGAATTTGTGAAAGAAAAAAGTTTTTAAACAAATAAGAAGAAGAAGAAAGAAAGAAAAAAAATATGCACAAATTATTCATGATTGTTCACTTATAAATTCGCTTTCTTCTCTACAAATCACTTGCTATGTCCGTCTTCACACTTTTTCTTTTAATATAAGAAAGCCTTAAAGACAATTTTTTTTTAAAACAAAATAAGCTTTGTGTCTAAATATGTTGTTTATGAATTGTGATAAAGATAATAGTGCCACAAAGTCAGCTTTCTTTACAGCTGCCGTGGCGTAGAGGTATGTTTCTGGACTGTCACCCAGATGGCCTCAGTTCGATTCCAGCCGGGGGCAAGTAAATTTAAAGACTAAAAATTATTTCTAAATTCTTATAATTATCTTTGTATATTTAATTTCCTATTCTAGCAGTTTCTAGAATATTCTAATTTATGTTAATCTTATATTCTGGAATATTCGATTATTGTATATAAGCGATTTGTTCCTCAGTTTGTGGATGTTCTCAGCCGAGTGTAGCTGTGTTACAAGTTTGTTCTACTAATAAACTACGTTTGTTACTTAACTTCGAGTGTTCCCTTTGACTCTTCACGACATCTATGTGACAATAGGATGCAAATATCATTCACATCCCTAGAGTATTATTCCATAAAAAAAAAAAAAAAAATCAAAGCAGTCTTTGGGGACTGCCGATTGAATTGAAAACTAAGTACCTTGTGAATTGTATCGTTTATGCCTTTCTTTGCCTTTTTGTAACCTTTCTTCCCTTTTATTGTTTTCATCATCAGCCGTGTCATCAATCTTTCTATTTCTGTTTCTTTCATCCTGAGATTCGTCCGTATTTTTTTCCATAATTGAGAAAATTTTTAAATTGAGAGTATTTATCAATTAAAAACTATACATATACTGTTATAACTGAGCCATTTTCAATTTCAGTGTATAAATTTGTTTATTATTTATCCTCTATTTTTTGTAAGCTCACGTGCTGAACAATATGTCAAAGAAAAAAAAAGAGTTAAATGAATTTAATGCTTTAATTTTTATGTAAAATATGATCGCGTGCTATCTTCAAAAATTTGCTAAAATGTAAAGATTATGTGGTGCGTGTGGCATCCATGTTTTTTTTTTTTTTTTTTTTTTTTTTTGTTCAAGAAATAGAATAGAATAAAGTGACCAACGATGTTAGTTGCATTTTTTCATGTAGTTTAAATTTTAGTGAAGTATTATTTACCGTAGGAATAATTTCTTATGTTTAAAACTATAGGGAATTGTTATACGAGCACAAAAGATGCTACTTTATTAATTTTAAAGTGTGAATAACAAGTATTGGCGTCCGCTTTTATACAGTTTATTTCAGTTAGAGAAAAGCTAGGAATTTGCGGTGCTTATTCCGTTGCTTTACATAAAATGTTATATCATGTAACAAGTTATGTATGTAAATATAACAAGTAACAAGTTACAAAAAGTTAACATAAGCAGTATATCTCAATTAACTTCACCGAAAAAAATATGTTTCTTCCCTATCAGATTCTCTGTGACTGGGTTGTCATGGTAACGAACGCCTGCAGAATTTCATTCAAAGCGTTAGCTGACGATGACGGGAGTTTCAAGATTTTTCTTCACCCAAAAGTGCTCAACGCGCCTAAAGAAGTTTTCACTTCAATAATTTCATAAAGCTACCATAGTTTAAGTAGCTTAATTGCATATTATATAAAATATTGGGTTGTTCGGAAAGTCATTTCGTTTTTTTCAGCAGAGGACTTAATTGTACTTTTTTCACACCTTCTTCACATTTAAGTTGCATTGCCATTAGATATTGTGACAGCTGATATAGCAAGGCTTGCTTGTGAAAAAGGTCGTTTTATTCTGCTCAATAGTTTTTGATGGGTGCCCTATCAAATAAAGAAAATCAGAAGCGACATTTTCGGCCTATTTTGTTTTTGCTATCAAAAAGGCGAAAATACTTTTCAAACAAGGAAAAAAAGTATACGATATGTGCACAGAAAATTTATTTAAAGAACGCTATTGTCAAAACTGGTTTACCAAATTTTGTTCTGGCAATTTTGAGTTGAAGATGCATAACGTTCTAGAAAACCAGTTTGTGCTAATGAAGACAAAATAAAGTATTGATTTATAAAAAAACTGCCAAATAACAACTCGTGAGATCGCTAAGAAACCGATCAAAGTGGAGAATATATAATTCATTAAAATATTTATACAATATAAGAAAATCGTCTTTCATTTTCGAAGGAAAAAACGAAATTACTTTCCGAACAACCCAATAATAATATATTTATTGAATGTGGAAAGAAGTAGGATAAGCATATTTTCTTAAAGCAGATTCCATATGAACAATTTTCTAAGTAATGTGCAAGTGTCTAAAGTTTTTGAAAATTCACGTATTTATATGTTTCAGACATTTTTGTGTCTAAATTGATATTTCAGACATATTTCTGTGTTAAATTAAGATATCTATAAGGTCTAATCTATATTTTAAGACATTTACGTGTCTTAAATGCCTTTTCAGTAGATTATCTTACTTTAAGACCCTTTTATTTGCAGTGAAAACGATAACTGTTTGATGACCGCATTTTTCAAACCCTATAAGGAGTATGTAGAAAATATTTGCATAATCTGCTTTCTACCCCATCCTTCAAAAACTGCCCCCTTGTCACGTTTTAAGTGTCAAATAGAAAAGAACGGGTTTTAGCTGTCAAATTATTTCAAAATGATTAAATATTCTGGATCGTAGATCGAAGGATTTAGTAAACGAATGAACGCTGGTGTCATTTAGAAACATAAATTTCAAGTATCACTGTCGACTCTATTCGCCCTGACAATGCTTTTAGAAACACTGTATTAAAATCTTTAAATATTTTAGTGCGATGATAATGAACCGCATTCATTAAATATTTCAAAGAATGTTTTCTATGTTTTAAATATTGTTCGAAATTTTAATGATTCAGTGATACATATAGATACATGATTCATTTATTTCGCTATTGTGTAATGGAACTGTGAAACTTGTTGTGTTGTTTATATATTTATTAATTTACTCGTGCGATTTTTTACTTTCTCTTACCCATTGGTTTAGGGTCAAATTTTCGAACGTGATTTTTTGTTATATTTACATGTTCTGAGGTCCCCCGAATACGAAAATCATGTTTTTAGAGAATGGTCTGTCTGTCTGTGTGTCTCTCTTCAGCATATCTCAAGAACCAATAGTAGCAGATGTTACAAACTCGGTATTCTAAATGTGTATCCTATAGGTATGCAACAGTAAACTTTTCGTTGAGATGAAGCCAATGGTTCGTGTACAGGGACACTCAAAAGTATTCGAATATATTACGTCTATGGGAGAAATTGCAGGTAAGTAGAGTTTAACGTCTATAGACTACACTAAACTAAATTAAACGAATATATATTTTTTGTAATAGAGATAATCAATTGGGAAAATTTTTTTTTTGTGTACGCAGGAGCCTCGCCTTCCCCCCTGGGGGGGAAGTCCCCCCTCGAGGGGAGTAAATTTTCATGGTGGGCATCTTTCAAAAGAGCTCGCCAATACCTTTAAAACGAATGGTATATCCATCGATCTTCCATAATTTAAAATAAAGTTATCGATTTTTTTCATTTTTAACCAAATATATATATATATATATATAAAATTGAGAATAAATTCAACTTTTTATGGATATTTAGTGTTATACTACTTCTCTAATATGGAAATCCTCTGCATTATCATAAAAGATAATTTTTTTAAATAAAAATTTTAATAAATTATTTTTTAAAAACAGAATTATTTTTTAACTAACCGAATTAAATTCTATATAAATGTAGGTGCATTAATGAAACGGGGGGGGGGGGGGGGGAGAGGGGTTCAGGGGGACGGTAGTCCCCCTCACACAGAACTAATTATCGCATAAAACTCTTCCGAAGCTAATTTTTGTTTTAATTATATTAAACGAAAAATGTCTACGACAGAACATCTAGCACTCAACATAGCTGCGTTCTTAATTAGAGAACTATATGGGTCTAAAAAAATAGTTTTTAGCAACTGATCGATTTGTTGTGTATGTATGTATGTATAATGTTGGCTAAATTATTAGGGCTTTTATTTATTATTTTATTTTATTTATTTATTTTGACTTTTTTTATTTTATAATAAAACTCTGAATGAAATGACCTTGAACCTTTGACATGCAATGAACATTTACATACTCATATTTTCCACTATCGATTCAGTCACGAATACAATTAGGGGACCCACCACAAATTGAAGAAAAACACAAATATTTTGGATTTCCCTGTTCATAAAATGCTACAGATGACTTGTAGTTTTAACACATAAGTTCCTAATCAGCCGGCTACAAATACGGCAGAAATAGGGTTTACTCGGAAATGGATGTAATGATTTTAAGGTGTAATGGTTTGGATGAAAGTTTGGGGTTAACGGTTGTTTGAGGTGAAAAATCAAGTAGACTTATCCTTATTTTCAGGAAAATTGGGGTTCGCTGTCAAACTTTATCACTTGGTTAGAAAATATGACGTAAACTAAATTTACTTAAAATGGATGTAAAGATTCCGTTGAACATTTGGAGTTGAAAGTTGTTTGGGATGAAAAATTAATTATCTTCATTTTCAAGAAACCTTGCGTTCGCTGTTAATCTTTTATCTGCCGGTTGCAAAACAGAGCAGAAATTGGGTTTACTCGGAAATAAATATAATAATTTTGATGGGGTTAAAGATTTTATGAGGTGAAAAAATCTATTGGACTTATCCACATCTTCAGGAAAATTCGCATTCGCTGCTAATCCCTCAGCAGCCGGTTGAAAAATATGGCGGAATTCGGGTTCTACCTAGAAATAGATCTAGCGATTTAAAAAAAAAAATTAGGGTTAAATATTTTTGAGAAGACAAACCCATTGGACTTATCCTCATCTTTAGGAAAATTAGGGTTTACTGTTAATCCCCACTCTGCCTTCTTCGAAATAAGACAAAAATCTCGTTTTCTTAAAAATGAATCTAATGATTTTTGTTAAAAACTTAGGGCTAAGGATTTCTGAAGAAGATAAACTCATCTGATTACGACTCATAGTAAAAAAAAAAAAATTATTGTTGATAATTAACCCTCACTCCAAAATCGTTAAAGAATATGGCAGAAATCGAGTTTACTCCGGATTTTCTCGAGAATGGTTCAAATGATTTTTATAAAAACTAGAAATAAGTTTGCTTTGAGACAACAAAACCATCTGATTTATCTTCATCTTATGGAAAATTAGTTTTTTGCTGTTAAAACCTTATTCCTCCCGTTGATAAATATTGTTGAAACCAGGTTGTCTGGGAAATGGTTCTAACGATTTTGATAAAGACCTAGAGAAGGACTGGTTATCAGTCCTGTTTGTATCAACCCTCCAAATTACTTAAATGTGTAGCCAATGCAAATGAAGACAAGTCATATAAAAACTAACTTTCTTTACTTTCAAATTTAGGGGAGGGCAATGTTGAGACTTTTACGCAAGTGTTGAATTTAACTAAATTTCAACAGATCTTAAATCGTAAGAAACTATAAAGTAACGAACTCACCAGACTTGAATTAACTCTAATTTGTAAATGATAAACTCCGAAATAATTCTACCCCCTCCGTGGAGGATCAAAATTGTGATGACATGTCTTCGAACCACTCCTAGGGGTGAGTCCCAGACCGTCACCAATTGCCCATTGGCGCAGCCCTAGTGCGATGTAAAACTCAACCGAAGTTATTCCGAATCACTTTAGTAACATCTCTAAACATCAATATTAGAGCTGTCAAAATACCGTTCAATATTGGAATCGGGGTGAGGGAAGAGAGAAAAGAAAAGCCGCATATAGAGTCTGCAGCAAAAGTATCCGAGCCCTAGCAATAACTTATATCTAAACTAGTTTGTTGTGGCCACCACAAGACTTTCTTCTATATTTTCCTATACAAATTCACTCAGTAACAAATATATATATATATATATGTGGGAAGTTCCTCATACAGACAACAGATGACGCTGCCTCGGATGCTCATCTTTCGACGGGAGTGGGTTGAGAGCTGTCCGCCATGGAAAGATGTTGAGACCGTCAGCGCGAAGGCTGATGTTGTCCTTTTCATCAATTAGAGCTTGTAGTGCTCGTAATAGCTGGGTAGAGCCATGGAGAGCTCTATACCAGAATCTCACTTATTAGAAATAGTACGCGTAGGTACTAATGTGAATTGTAGAGCGAGTCAGTGCTCACATATTACTTTTTGTTAGTCCTAGTAATGAAGAGAGCTTGCTATGTGTATTAGGCCTCGAAACCAACAAATGTTATTGATGGAAACTCTGCTTATATTATCATTTTATCTTTGTGTAAACTGTGTTGTGTACGTAATAAATGTTTTTAGTTATCTTAATCGCACCTCTTCATTGCCCCACCCCTAGACGCCCAGCCAAGATTCTACAAGTGGGGACTCTGCCGCGATATTATGGCAACACCAACAAGTTATAAAAGGTGACTTTTATATATTTATCATTCTGTTTGATAATAAATAATAATGAGTAATGCATAAAATGAAGCATGAAGATTTTAGTAGTACAACTTTGAATTAGAAATTGATGAGAAATATTTTTAAGAACAAGTTCTGGTTTCGATTTGTATGTTTAATATGAAATAAAAATATCACTTGAGAAGAATGAATAGAAGTAATAATATGATTGAAATATATGATTCTGAATAATCTTTTAGTATTTTGCTTATTATTATTTTAACAATATTATAACAATATTATTTTAAAACGAAAGTGATAACAAATTAATAAAGAAAGAAAGAATAATGATAATGGTGATATTATATGAAATATGTGTAATAATTAAGAAATATATAAGCTGTTCTAAATATACTATTGAGTAAAATAAATTGTTCTGAAAGTTCTTATTTACAAATCATGATAATTTTGATTTGAGAACAAAAAGCATAGAATCATTTTTAAGAAAAATGTTATATTGTTTTGTTTCTATTTAAGTATGATAATAATTTCATGGAAATATTGAAATATTTTCTGGTATAAATAATTATTTCGAATTATAATGGCTCAAAACGTGTTACAAGGTATTAGAAAGGCCGATTTAAAAACAATCGCTGAAGAATTGGGCCTAACTGTTCTGTCAGAAGCTAAGGTAGTTGAAATCAAAACTTTGATTGAGAGTTCTGACATTTATAAAAAAGATTTAGAATTTGTTAGAGGTGTTATTAAAATGTTAGTAGAAGAGCAAAAGTTGAAATCTGTAGAAGAACAAACCAAAATTGAGATAGAAAGAATTAAATTATCCCAGTTAGAAAAAGAAATAGAGTTACAGAATTTAAAGTTACAGGCTGCAGCAAATAATTCTAGTAATAATGTTGAGCAATCAAATTCAGAAACTACTTCACAATCATTAGAAAATTTAATTAGAAGTATTCGAACATTAACCATTTCAGTACCTGAGAAACCGGAAGCTTTGCACTTATTTTTTCAATCCCTTGAAAAAGCATTCATTTCTAAAAATGTACCGTCTAAATTTAAATCGGAAATATTGATTAATTTATTGGGAGATAAATGTAATCAGGTTCTTGCGTACGTAACCACCGAAGAAATTAACGACTATGAAAAAGTTAAGGAATTAATTTTAAGACAATTCCAGCCAACGCCGCGTGAATGTTTAAGTAATTTTAAAAATGCACTGCGGAATCCGTCAGAATCCCATGTCCAGTTTGCTTCCCGTCTAAGCGCTTCTTTTGATTACTATTGTAGATTGAGAGGGGTTAACGATGTTAAACAATTGTGTGATCTTATAGTTTTTGATAAATTATATGAAACGTTGGATTCTAGAACTAGGGAACATATTAGTGTTCGAGAAGGTCAAAATTGGTTTAAACCGAACGAATTAGGTCGGGAGTGTGATTTATTCTACTCTTCCAGAGGTAAATCGCTAATTGAAACTAATAATACGCGAAACGAAAGTTCAGAGAATAAGCGGTTTGTAAACAAAACTCCTTTTAGAAAGACACAGTATAATAATAAAGATCCCATAATACGTAATTCGGTATCTAATCAAACTCACGAAAAGCATGAAAGAATGTGTAACATTTGTGGTGCAAAAGGGAAAACATTTCATTTCGCTAGAGTCTGCCCTAAACGTATTGCTGAGAAAAAAGAATTCCGTGAAAATCTTCCAACGAATTCAGTAGTTCAATCCGAAACAAGTCCGATTAACCTAATTGTTAATGAGCTCGAATATGTTGATATTTTAGTGGATGATATTCCACTTAAAGGGTTAAAATCGATTCTAGTAGTGAATAAAAACAGGATTCCACAGAATAAAAATGTTATTTCTTCAACCACTCTAATTAGCTGCTTTAATGAAAAGAAAGATGTAAATCTGACTGAATTTAAAATATCTTTACCTAATCATGATTCAATAAATGTAATCGGTGCTTTTTGCAACAATTTGTCATGTGACGTAATTCTGCCTGGTAATATCTTACATATTTTGAAACAACCAAATAAAGAGGCGACAGGTGTCTCGAGTTCCAGCCACGTAGGTGGGGGAAGATAGTTTTCCGAGTTCGGGGGGAAGTGATTTAGATGAAGCAATTGAGTGTTCTTTTTCTTTATTTGATCGAAGGGAAAATGAAATAGATTCTTTTTTTTCAAATATGTGTAATTTTCCAGAAGAAACAAAAGTCGATGTTAGTCACATTTTAGATAAATCGTTAAAAGAGAGATTAAGCGAGTTAATAAAAAGTTATAAGCCAGTTAAAACAAAAAGTACTGATTTAAAAATGTCCATTATTTTATCTGATGATACACCAGTATGTTTGCGCTCTCGCAGATTATCATTTGTAGAGAAATCAGATGTAGATAAACAAATTGACCAGTGGTTAAAAGATGGTATAATTAGAGAAAGTACATCAAATTACGCTTCGCCAATAGTAGTGTGTAGGAAAAAAGATGGAGGAATAAGGTTATGCTGTGATTATCGTGCTTTAAATAAGAAAATTATTAAAGATAAATACCCGTTGCCAAATATTGAGGATTTATTTAATAGATTAGGGGAGGGTAAAGTTTTTTCGACACTAGATTTAAAGAATGCATTTTTACAAGTTGATGTAGAGGAAAAAAGTAGGAAATACACAGCTTTTGTGACCGATAATGCCCAGTATGAGTTTCTAAAAGTTCCCTATGGATTATGTAATAGTCCCTTAGTATTTCAAAGATATGTAAATTATGTGTTTAAAGACCTATTAAAAGATGGTACCGTAATTATTTATTTAGATGATATAATTATTCCATCTAAAGATGAGAATGAAGGGTTAGATAAATTAAAACGTGTGTTAGAAACGGCATCAAAATTTGGTCTAGAGTTAAATTTAAAGAAATGTCAGTTTTTGAAACGAAAGATCGATTTCTTAGGTCATATAATTGAGAATGGCACGATTAAACCTTCGGCAGAAAAAACTCTTGCAGTCCAAAATTTCCCAGAACCCCGTAATGCTAGGGAAGTGCAGAGTTTCTTAGGTTTAACAGGTTACTTTAGAAAATTTATTCGTTCATATGCCAACATAGCAAGACCACTTAGTGACTTATTACGTGCTTCCACTACATTTAAATTTGAGAAAGAACAGAAATTGGCTTTTCAAAAGCTTAAAGACTTTTTATCTAATACACCTGTGTTACATCTTTTTAAACAAGGTCATAAATTAGAAGTGCATACAGATGCATCTAAATTAGGATTCGGTGCAATCTTATTACAACAAGATGACGATGGACAGTACTATCCAATCCATTATATGAGTAAAAAGACCTCGGTATAAGAAGAAAAATAATGTAGTTATGAGTTAGAAGTGTTAGCGATAGTAGAAGCCCTCAAAAAATTTAGGAACTATTTATTAGGTAGTAAATTTAAAATCTATACTG
Organism: Salticus scenicus; assembly: GCA_963930645.1. Taxonomy (NCBI): domain Eukaryota; kingdom Metazoa; phylum Arthropoda; class Arachnida; order Araneae; family Salticidae; genus Salticus; species Salticus scenicus. Next base: position 401,396,175 of record OZ005649.1, on the reverse strand, counting down.
ACTGTCAAGCGTTCACTAAAACTTTAGATAAACGTGAATTGACACCTAAGGTAGCCAGGTGGTCTTTCTTGCTACAGGAATTCGATTACGAAGTAGAACATCGCCCTGGTAAACAAATGCAGCATGTTGACGCTCTTAGCAGACACCCTGTAATGGCTGTAAATATTGATACTCTCACTCATCGTATTGCTACCGCTCAAGAAAATGACGAGTTTATCAAAACTATGAAATCTCTTTTACAACAGAATCAAAATGACGAATATGTGTTAAAAAATAATGTTTTATATAAAGTGTTAAATGATAGGGATGTACTAATTGTCCCAGAGACCATGCAAATTGAGGTCGTAAAGAAATGTCATGCCTTAGGACATTTTTCGGCTAATAAAACTGAAGAGTTAGTAAAAAGAGACTACTATTTTTCTAATATGAAAAAATGCGTAGATAATGTTGTAAAAAGTTGTGTAGAATGTATACTTGTGAATAAGAAACAGGGAAAAGGAGAAGGTTTTTTGAACCCTATTCCAAAAGGCGACATACCATTGTCTACTTATCACATTGATTTTGTGGGTCCATTACCGACTACAAATAAAAACTATAATCACATTTTCACTGTCATAGACGGATTTAGTATATTTTCGTGGCTATATCCGGTGAAATCAACTTCTTCAGCAGACGCCCTGCAAAAATTAAAACATCAAGCTTCCATTTTTGGTAATCCCGCAAGAATAATATCTGATCGTGGACCTGCGTTCATATCGAAGGAATTTGCAGATTACTGTGAATCAGAGGGAATCGAACATGACACCATCACAACTGGAATCCCAAGAGGAAACGGTCAAATAGAGAGACTCCACCGAACAATCATTCCTGTATTATCCAAATTATGTATAAATGATCCGAACAAGAGGTACAAGTTTGTTGAGGCTGTTCAGAGAACAATTAATTCCACCGTATCAAGAAGTACCAAAAGAACTCCGTTTGAATTACTCACTGGTGTAACAATGAGAAGGAAAGAAGATAAGAGAGTACTAGAACTCCTCGAAGAGGAAAGGATAGATTCCATGCTTGATAATCTTAATACCATTCGTGAAGAAGCAAGAAAAAACATTCTTAAGATTCAAGACGAAAATCGCCGATGTTACAACAAGAAGAGAAAGAAAGCCCATGTATATAAAATTAATGATCTAGTTGCCATCCAGCGAACTCAGTTTGGAACCGGCATGAAACTTAGGCCAAAATTTTTAGGTCCCTATAAAGTTGTGCGTGTGAAGACCATGGACAGATATGAAGTCGAGAAGATAGGTGATCACGAAGGTCCTATTCACACTAGTACTTCTGCAGACAACATGAAATTGTGGGTTACGGACTGGTCAAAAATCCCAGAACTTTGAAAAAAAAAAGACTGATATTTATGCTTTTAATGTACATAATTTTTTTAATGTCTGTTTCTCTTTTTTGTTTTTTTTTTTCTTTTAATTGTATTTTGCAGATATCCTTTAGTATCCCAGACTGGTTCGACGGTGAGGTCACCGTACATCAGAATGGCAGAGCGTTGTGGGAAGTTCCTCATACAGACAACAGATGGCGCTGCCTCGGATGCTCATCTTTCGACGGGAGTGGGTTGAGAGCTGTCCGCCATGGAAAGATGTTGAGACCGTCAGCGCGAAGGCTGATGTTGTCCTTTTCATCAATTAGAGCTTGTAGTGCTCGTAATAGCTGGGTAGAGCCATGGAGAGCTCTATACCAGAATCTCACTTATTAGAAATAGTACGCGTAGGTACTAATGTGAATTGTAGAGCGAGTCAGTGCTCACATATTACTTTCTGTTAGTCCTAGTAATGAAGAGAGCTTGTTATGTGTATTAGGCCTCGAAACCAACAAATGTTATTGATGGAAACTCTGCTTATATTATCATTTTATCTTTGTGTAAACTGTGTTGTGTACGTAATAAATGTTTTTAGTTATCTTAATCGCACCTCTTCATTGCCCCACCCCTAGACGCCCAGCCAAGATTCTACATATATATATATTTGGTTAAAAGTAAAAAAAATCGATAACTTTGTTTTAAATTATCACATGTTTATAGTTCAACCATTCGTTTAAAAGGTATTGATGAGACCTTTTGAAAGATACCCATCTTGAAAATTTACAACCCCCCCGGAGGGGTACTACCCCCTAAGGGGGTAAGCACAGAATTTTTTTCCTGGTTAACTACTACTATTATCAATAATTCATATTAATTTTACAATCACAAGTTAAAAATAATTCTCATTATGTACATTTATACGAAATTTTGTCCTATACTGCCATGTTAAAAATTTACAAAAAATGCGATCACAGCGCCACCTGTTGAGCGATGGATTCCCAAATCTAATCAGCACCATTTTATGTCAGGGTGCAACTCAATACCAAGTTTGGTTAAATTTCATTCATTGGTTCGTGAAATACAGCGTCCACAAAAAAATGATACAGACAGACAGGCAGACAGACATTTTCTAAAAACTATCAATTCGTGTTCAGGACATCCCAAAACGTGTAGATCCGTCAAAAAACGGAGGTCGAAAATTTTCGCGAATCCAATACTTTCTCTATATTACATATAGAAGAAAGTAATAACTCTCATTATGTACATTTATATGAAAATTTGTCCTATACTGCCATGTTAAAAATTTAGAAAACATGCGATCACATCGCCACCTGTTGAGCGATTGATTCCTAAATCTAATCAGCACCAGTTTATGTCAGGGTGCAACTCAATACCAAGTTTGGTTAAATTTCATTCATTGGTTCGTGAGATACAGCGCCCACAAAAAACGTGATGCACACAGACATTTTCTAAAAACTATCCATTCGTGTTCAGGACATCCCAAAACATGTAAATCCATCAAAAAATGGAGGTCCCGAATCCAATACTTTCTCTATATTACATATAGAAGAAAGTAAAAAAGTACACTTAAGAGGACTCCTCTCCATTTATCGTCAACAGAAGCCAAGGCCAGTGTTCATTTGTGAAATTTTGCCCCTTTATAACTCATTAACTAATACATATTTTTACTTTCTTATATAGGGCCGCGGTAGCCTAGTTGGTAAGAGCAGCGAGTTCGTGATCGAGCAGGCGAAGACCGTCGTGTACGCTAATGGCGACTGGTGCACGTTAAATTCCGTCGTGGTCGCAAAGTCCTCCAAGTTCCCATCAAAAATTATACCTCTGGGGGTACCGGAACATGAGTTTAACTCGCTCTGATCCGGATCAAAATTCGAGTTGTTTGGCTGGTGCTGCCATCTTTCACCAGCTTATGGAACTAGAAGTCGTACTTCCTCCCTATGAGGCGTTCCTAATAACGGAAGGCGCACCCCTCATGCCTTAAAATAAGTCCGGTAGTTCCACTACCGGGGCTCGGAATTTCCGAGTTGCACACGACAACAACAACAACTTTCTTCTATATGTAATATAGAGAAAGTATTGGATTCGCGAAAATTATCGAAGTCCATTTTTTGATGGATTTACATGTTTTGAAATGTCTAGATTACGAATTAATTGTTTTTAGAAAATGTCTGTCTGTCTGTATCATTTTTTTGTGGACGCTGTATCTCACGAACCAATGAATGAAATTTAACCAAACTTGGTATTGAGTTGCACCCTGACATGAACTGCTCAACAGGTATAGCTCAACAGGTGGCGCTGTGATAGCATTTTATCTAAATTTTTAACATGGCAGTATAGGACAAAAATTCGTATAAATGTGCATAATAAGAGTTATTTTAAACTTGTGATTGTAAAATTAATATGAATTATTCATAATAGTAGTACGTTACTAGGAAAAACATTTTGTGCATGGGGGGCATCGCTACCCCCCTGGGGGGAAGTACCCCCCCTCCGGGGGGGGGGTATATTTTGAAGATGGGTATCATTCGAAAGATCTCGTCAATACCTTTAAAACGAATGGTTGAACTATAAATCTGTGATAATTTAAAACAAACTTATCGATTTTTTTTACTTTTAACAAAAAAAAAAAAAAAAAAAAAAAAAAAAATCGTAATTATTTTTTTTTTTAAATATTGTTACTGATTAAATATGTATTACTTTTAACAAAAAAAAAAAAAAAATCGTATTTTTTTTTTTTTTTTTATTGTTACTGATTGAATATGTATAGAAAAATATAGAAGAAAGTCTTGTGGTGTTAAAGGGCTAAAGGTACTAGTTAAATACAGTTTTCACATTCAGAAAATGCACAACTATTAAACGGTTTATCGCTTTCTAAAATTTGATTTTTTTTTTTTTTTTTTTTTCTTTTAATATTTTCTTTTGAGGTTGTAAAATACGAATTTTCACGGCGCGAAATTTTGCATATTTGAACTTAAAAATAAAATATTAAAAGTTCAAAAAATCAATTTTTAGAAAGTGATAAATTGTTAAGCAGTTGTGAATTTTCTAAATGTGAAAACGGAATTTAAGAATATGCATTAGTTAATGAGTTACAATGGGCCAATGTTATCCTATGGGGAAATTTTCTTTACAAATAACTTATTAACTAATACATATTTTTAAATTCAGTTTTCACATTCAGAAAATTCCCAACTGTGAAATTGACGCTTCTTTTTTAAAAATGTATTTTTTTTTTTTTTTTTTTTTTACTTTGAAATTGCAAGATGAAAAAAAATCATATATTGAAAATTCGTATTTTGCAGCTTCAAAATAAAATATAAAAAATTAAAAAAAAATTTTTTTTTTTTAAATGTCCATCCATTGAACAGCTGGGAATTTTCAGAATGTGAAAAGAGAATTTAAAAATATGTATTAGTTAATAAGTTATATGTAAAGAAAATTTTCCCATAGAATAACATTAGTTTCGGCTTCCGGTGGCAGTGAGTGAAGAGGGCCCTTAATACTGCTTTGTTAAATAAATCCTTGTCGAGTCAGTCTAAGAACATGATTCGACAAGGATTTATTTAAAAAAACAGTTTTAAATGTACTTTTTTTTATATATCGGAATTATTGGCTAGTGCTCGAATACTTTTGCTGCCGACTGTACTTGAGGAAATTAGGGCACAGTTTGTTTGCCGCTTTTTTTTTTCTTTCATAGGACAAATGTAAGTCTAAAAAGAAATAATTAAAAAAAAAATATATTTTTTATTTTTTAATCGATTCCTGAAATATGAAAAAAGTGCGCGAATTTCTTGCAATATTAAAATTTTTAAGTGAGAAAATTAAAAAAAATATATATATGCGAGATTCTCGTGGTCTCGCGCTCTAACGGGAGTCCGGAGCTCAGTCATTCAGATACTATCCGCGATTGTAATGAAATGCTCGCCCTCTGGTGGGTTAAGGTAAATATATCATACCACGGATAGCTTTCACACTGAAACAACGATAGAACAACAAGAAAGAACAATAAATAAATACACGTGGCTGTTATATTTAGTAACAACTCCAGTTGAGAAAGCTCCATCTATCGATCATTACAAACGCGGATACAGATACTATCAAGTCTGTGTGACTGGTGTGACTTGAAGATCTTCACGTGAATGTTATGCACTAACTCCTGATTTTTAATTTACAGTTAAGATTTTTTTATTGTGAGAAATGAAGTGAAATGAGCAGAAATGACGATAGCAGAATGACTTCAGTGTTTACAAAATTCTGTAGCAGGTTCAAGAAGAGATTTCATTTTAAATTTGACGGCTTCCTACAGGAATTAAGTAGTATAGTATTTCAGGTCTTTACTTCATTAGTCATTTGATACTACATTAAGAAAATGAAGAATATATTAAAGCCCCGATAGAAACCAGATTAATAAATACAGAGAGTGAGTTTGTGAAATATTCTCACAAGAAATTAAACGTGTTTAACGATTGATTTAACAGGTCAAATATGAATTCATGAATAAACCAGTACACGACGCTTGTATAAAATTTCGTCAACTATTAGGTCGTTGCAAAAGTTCGTGCGGACGCGGATCATTTTATTGCCTCCAAAGACGAGAGCTTCTATCGCCGTGGTATACATTTGTTACCTGAAAAATGGGCAAAGGTTGTAGAAAGTAATGGAGGGTATTTTGATTAAAAATTGTCATTTGATTTGATGTATTTTTATGAAATGAAGCAATAAAAACCACACGAATTTATGCAAAGACCTAATATAAATACAGATATTTTGGCGATGGTTTTCTGATAGGACAAAATCTGTTTGCAATTATACTGACATATCATATCAATAAACAGCTCGGAACAACTATAGTATCTCCCCACAGCTGAATTTGGCGATTTATTTTTGGCGATTATGGCTAAATCATAAATCTAAAATTCATAAATCATAAATGATAAATGATAAAATCATAAGCAAAATTATAAAACATAAATCATAAAATCATAAATCCAAAATAGATAGCATGAGGGCTGCCATATTGTATCGCAAACAGTCCAGAACGACATCGTTATCGTTCAGATCAGCGCCAAAGAAAAATCGCCAAATTCAGCTGTGGGGAAATACTATAGTTGTACCAACAACTCTTTTTTTTCTTTGATAGATTCCAATTTTTTTCAATTTTCCCAATAAGAATGAAAAAAAAAAAAAAAAAAAAAAAAAAAAAAGAGCAACAGAAACAACTTTAGTATAGCTTTAGTATTCTTTGCGGAATCTGACATTTGGCACCAAAGTAGCACGGACGTTTATCACCCAGGTCTTTACTTACGTAACTGCAATAGCCATTTTAATTCACCACCAAAACGGGATAAAAATTTAAAAGGTATACTGTACTAAAGCTGTACCTAAAGAAATTGCTATTATTAACAGCTGATGGAATATTTTTTCTGAAAAAAAAAAAAAAAAAAATCTACATATATAGATTACAAGATTACTTGATGAAATCTTGGTTAGACTATAATTGAGGGTGCCCCTTGATTCTCGCCAAGTTGTGATCGCGGTAAATATATTAAGGTTAGCCTATTTATATGTATAGGTTATATGTATATAGTGTTATCGGTTATTAACAAAAATGCGCCAAACAATTTCGCCAAGGGGCCACCCTTAAATATATTTTTACCGAAATCTTATGTCTGGCTTCATTATGGCGATCAAAAGAGAAGCAAAATGGGTACTTTTCTATTTCGCTGGCGCAAATCTCGCCAAGCAGACTTTATTAGGGTATAACTATAGTATCTCCCCACAACTAGATTTGGTGTTTTTTCTTTGGCACCGTTTTGAACGATAACGATGTGGTTCTGGATTCTTTGCAATGTAATATGGCAGCCTGCATGCTATTTATTTTAGATTTATGATTTAGCTCATGATTTTATCATTTATGATTTATGATTTAGCCATAATCGCCAAAAATAATTCGCCAAATCCAGTTGTGGGGAGATACTATAAATGTTCTGTTATTTGTGACAGCACACAGTATATACATAAAAAAAAAAAAAAATTAATAATGCTGTAAATCTCGCCAAGCGGATTTCATTCGCGACAACACGCAGTATACACATTAAAAAAATGTTAATAATGCTGCAAATCTTGTCAAGCAGATTTTATTCACGACAACACACAGTATACGCATAAAAAAAAAAGTTAATAAATGTTAATTATTAACTTTTGTTAGGTGTTTTTGAAAGGTGTTAATTTTGAAAGGTGTTAAAGCAAAACACCTTTCGCTTAAAAGAATCTGACAGATTCTTTCTCTGTTCTGGACAAATCCCTAAATTTTCATAAATATATTTGTGGGTATCACTGAAGCATGGGAGCCATCCTTAGGGGTACGTCCCAGACCGTCGCCAATTACCCATTGTGTGGTACTAGTGCGGCGTTAAAACCAACCCAAATTTTAATTTGATTTTTCATCCATTTTTTGATGTATTACGAAAAAGACGTGTCTTATAAGAAATGACCACGACTTGTTTTGAAAATGTGGGGTAAAAGGTTGCCAGCGAGGATATTCAGTTTGGCGTCGATTGTATCACTTTTGGCTACTTTATTGTCTGCTCCGGCGAAATGAAAAAGCACCTCAAAATGTGAAATACTGTGTTCCATTATTAAAGGCGTCACATTCTTGGCAGTATTTTTCTCATTTGGCGAAGATGATCGATGAGATTTAACACCTGAAATTGCGTCAGACTCGTGTCTAGAGGGAAAAAAAAGTATTCTTATTTTCTCTTACCCACATATAGTAAATAAACAGGAATAGTTTTAGTTTAGGACACTCTTGACGATTTTTGTAATTAGCGATGAAGTAACTCGGCCGTTTTTCTTCAAAGTCTATTTCCGTAATAGCAATTTTAGCCCTATTCGTGTTAAAATTATAAGTATTTAAAATTATAGGCCTCATTTTAAACCAAGCCGTATATTAAAAATATAACGAAATATTGGCATAAATCAAATAAAAAATGCAATACTAAAAAGTTTAATTAAAATAAATACCAGATTTTCTCAAACAAAAAAATTATACCAAAATAATCCATCGCCAAAATGGCGACAAAAAGCTAAAAGCTAAGTCCTACACGAAAGCTGTGATGCGAAGGTATTGTTTTTCGATCAAATTTTCGAAATTGAGACTTTGTTCTACTGACACATTTTGAGGTCCTCCGAATCCAGTCTCGTGAGCGCGTGTCTGTCACACTGCGCAACATAAAAAAAAAAAAATAAATAAATAAATAAATAAAAAATATTAATAATATTTTTCGACCCCTGATACCCTTCTTGCAAATTCTTATGTAAAATGACCTCCTGAATCCGAATAGGACACCTGTCTCGCCCAGTCACCCACCGTTTTCTCGGGACACCACCCTCTCTCCCAATTTTTATCACTATTCGGTCATTTTATGACCATGAATTTGATTTGGAGAATGAAAAAGAATTCATTTAACACTTAAAAACAAAAATATAAAATGTTTAATAAATAACATTAGTAATAGATAAAAAAAATATATATATATAAGACATGTAATACATAATTTCAGTGGCAAATCCTCCCCCCCCCCCCGCCCTAAATTTTCCCCTTGCTCCAAATGTTCATGTTTTAGAATTTTCCAACTCTGTAGCCCCTCAGAATATATTTAACGGTTAAAATAATTACCCACCCCCCGCTAAAAATCAAATTTATAGCCATAAAATGATTGAAAAGTGATAAAATAATTACAAGATAAAAAGATCTTTTTATATACCATGTTTTTAAATTTTCTGTTCAATCATATAAACGCTACCGAAGGCAGCGGGAACCCGGAGCAATTGGATAAATTTTTAAAAAAATTCATTGCTCTCGTGTTTTGAGCTATTATAAAAGTTTCAAATGTCTAGCTAGTTGGGAAGTTAGTGAAAAATCGATTGCAAGCTTTGTACTGGTAACGCTGCCGAAGGCAGCAGGAACCCGAAACATTTGGCTAAAGGTATTAAAAAAATGCATTTTAACCGTATTCTGAACTATTCTGAAAGTTTCAAATGTCTAGCTAGTCAGGAAGTTAGTTAAATAAATTTTCTGTTGAATCATATAAACGCTGCTGAAGGCAGTAGGGACCTGAAACAGTTGACTAAAACTAAAAAAAAAAATATGTATTGTCACTGTATTCTGAGCTATCCTGAAAGTTTCAAATGTCTAGCTAGTCGAGAAGTTACGGAAAAATCGATTGCAATCTTTGTACTGATAACGCTGCCGAAGGCAGCAGGAACCCGAAACATTTGACTAAAGGTATTAAAAAAATGCATTTTAACCGTATTCTGAACTATTCTGAAAGTTTCAAATGTCTAGCTAGTCGGGAAGTTTGTTAAATAAATTTTCGTTCGAATCATATAAACGCTGCCGAAGGCAGTAGGGACCTGAATCAGTTGACTAAAAGTATAAAAAAAATGTATTGTCACTGTATTCTGAGCTATCCTGAAGTTTTCAAATGTCTAGCTAGTCGAGAAGTTAGTGAAAAATCGATTACAAGCTTTGTACTGGTAACGCTGCCGAAGGCAGCAGGAACCCGGAGTAGTTGGTTAAAAATATTTAAAAAATGCATTTTCACCGTGTTCTGAACTATTCTGAAAGTTTCCCATGCCTAGCTAGTCGGGAAGTTAGTTAAATAAATTTTCTGTTGAATCATATAAACGCTGCCGAAGGCAGTGGGGACCTGAAACAGTTGACTAAAAGTAATAAAAAAATGTATTGTCACCGGTTTTTGAGCTATCCTGAAAGTTTCAAGTTTTTAGTCGGAAAGTTAGGGAAAAATCGATTGCAATCTTTGTACTGATAACGCTGCCGAAGGCATCGGGAACCCGAAACAGTTGGCTAAAGGTATTAAAAATATGCATTTTAACCTTATTCTGAACTATTCTGAAAGTTTCAAATGTCTAGCTAGTCGGGAAGTTAGTTAAATAAATTTTCTGCCGAATCATATAAACGCTGCCGAAGGCAGCGGAACTTGAAGCAGTTGACTAAAATTATTAGAAAAATGTATTGTCACCGTGTTGTGAGCTGTCCTGAAAATTTCAAATATCTAGCTAGTCGGGAAGTTAGTTAAAAATCGATTGCAAGATTTGTCCCTGACAAACACACAAACACACAAGAATCGAAGTTAATAAAAACATGGTAAAATAGGGGCCGTCCCTAAACAATGGGGGGTGATAGGACAAAAGGGGCGTCCTATTCGGATTCAGGAGGTCATTTTACATAAGAGTATGCTGAAATGGTCTTGGGGGCCATTTTCATGCAGAGCAATGTTATTAGTGAAATGATTGAAATTGCAATTAAAGTTGTCCAATGATTTTCTTTTTGAGCTTAATTTTAAACACACTTTTTGACGAGTAAGATAAGATAACATACAGAGCTATCGAGAAGAGTCGAATCAGTGTCAAAGAAGGGTGGTCCTAGACCAGGGCCCGAAATTTCAACTCAGATTACACTCGCCGAAAAAAGGTTTACTCGCCCAAAGATACAGTTGTCATTTTTTTCTTTTATTGTTATTTTTCCTATTTGAAATGCTTTTTCAAATATGCTTAAAATTTTATATATTAAAAGTGCGTCATTTATCATCATGTCTCATAATCATCTATGATTAAAAATCATTTTAATGTATTGTATTTGATATTTGAAAAAGATTAAAATGTCTAATAACATAAATGCAAAGAGTCATTAAATAAAAAAATAAGAAAAAAAAAACCTCTTTGTTAAACAATATCCTGTGAAAATCTTTTTATTATGAAAGATTTTGCTTATTTATTCACCTATTTATTTAACATTTTACATAAGAAATGTTCTTTTCGTCCTCTTTATTTTTGTAATTAGACAGAATGTCGATGTATATAACTTGTTCATTATTGTCATTTGATATAGCCATTTCGAAATAACTTTTTCGATAAAATCATTGCTTACATGCCTACAAATAATTACAGGCGCAAATCTTTGAAGTTTCATTAAAAAACAGAAAAATGTCAAAAAATTTTTAACATTATTCAATAAAATAAACATAGACAGTATCTTTAAAGGGGCTCGGGTTCATTTTCATGCATCAATATCGCATAGGCAAAATGTCACATTTCTCTTTTCTCGGATAGTGGGCGACGGACAAAGAGGTTCTCTGCTCGTCTATTCTCATTCTGATTGGAGAAATTACAGTGGGAGAAACGAAACTACCGAAGAGATTAAAACTTTTATGCATGCAGTAAGCACTTTTCCTTTCCCAGGCTGGAATTAAATATGAGGTTATATGATGGCAAGATTTTGCCATATTTAAATCTATATATACATATATAAAAAATTCTTTCTGCCAGTGTATCGTGTAAGAATTCTACCTATAACTAGACCAAATTTTTACTCGCCACAGTAAAAGTTCCACTCGCCAATGGCGAGTTGGCGAGCGGAAATTTCGCGCCCCGTCCTAGACGATTCTCCAAATAATTCGAAATACTTTTTTTTTTTTTTTTTTAATTTAATAAAAACCTTCAATGTTTTATATAAGAGTTGCTACAGTATTTTTAAAGGAGAGCAGTATTGATGAGACCAGTTGTCCCTCTGACACAGAAATGTATTTCGAATACAATACTGTTTCTAAAACAATACTATTTAAAGTACTCTTGTAAATCTTGAATTATAGTACTTCATATCTTAAGCTCTGATAATATAAGTCTATATTGTTACAAAATTGTAAATAATTGTGTTTATTTTTGTATAAATTCTTGCAAAGAGGCTTAGTAAGTTGATAAAAAGCTAATTTTGTGCATTTCTATTCGTTTTAGCGTTAAAATAGCCTTATTTTCCCTTAAAAACGCATTAAAAAGCCCCAATAAGGCAGGTAATGGATTTGGTGCCAAATTTGGCGACCTTTTCCCACCTTGGTGATTTTTTGGCGACCTTGGCGAGAAAATCCTTATTAGGGATATACCAAATATGGAAGCTCTAATCTCACTGGCTGATGAGATAGGGAAATTTCTGGAACTTTCCACACTTTTTACTTCCTTATACAAAGTATAAGAAAGTATAGTAATCCCGATTTGCGAAATGGATTTTGCATTTCACATTGCTCGAAAACGAATCATCGCTGAATGTTGCCAATTTATACGTGTGACTGTCATGATGTCTAGTTGTACACATGCAAGTGTCGTCTTAACACGAGCTCTCGTTTTAGAGATATAAGGGACTTTACACGATTTTTCGTGACGTCTGTATGTATGTGTGTGTGTGTGTGTGTGTGTGTGAGTATGTCGCATAACTCAAAAACGGTTGGACGTAGAAAGTTGTGAATTGGTACATAGGTTTGTTATAACATCTAGTTGTGCACCTCCCTTTTTGGACTTTGTATGATTTTCCGTTTTGGAGATATTTAGGAAAATTAGGTTCATAATGGCCAAAATGTATCAAAAAACGGTAGTAACTCAAAAGCGGTTTGGACAAATCTTGCAATTTAACTGACTTCCCAACTAGCCAGACATTTGAAACTTTCAGAAACTTTCAGAACACGTTGACAATGCATTTTAAAAATATTTTTAGCCAACTGTTTCTAATACCTGCTGCCTTCAGCAGCGTTTATGTGATTCAACAGAAAATTTATTTAACTAACTTTTCGACTAGGTAGACATTTGAAACTTTCAGACTAGATCAGAACACGGTGAAAATGCATTTTTTTAATACTTTTAGCCAACTGTTTAGGGTCCCTGCTGTCTTCGGCAGCGTTACCAGTACAAATCTTGCAATCTGTTTTTAACTAACTTCCCGGCTAGCTAGACATTTAAAACTTCTGGAAAAACTCAGAACACGGTGGCAATGCATTTTTTTTTTTTAATATTTTTACCCAATTGTTTCATGTGACTGCTGCCTTCGACAGCGTTTATATGGTTCAACAGAAAATTTTTTTAACTAACTTCCCGACTAGCTAGACCTTTGAAACTTTCAGAATATTTCAGAACACGGTGAAAATGCATTTTTTAAATACTTTTAGCCAATTTTTTCGGGTCCCTGCTGCCTTCGTCAGCGTTACCAGTACAAATCTTGCATCGGTTTTTAACTAACTTTCAGAAAAGCTCAGAACACGGTGATAATTCATTTTTCTAAATATTTTTAGCCAACTGTTTCGGGTCGAATGACAATGTTTTTTAACATTATGTATATTTCTAAAAGTGTATAAGGAAGTCATGTGGTGCCCACATCAGATTTTTTACAGAGGTATATAAGGGATGTTTTTTTCGCCAAGGTTCAGTTCAGTCTGAGATCAGAGTCGGTCAGTTTCGCTAATGCTTACATTGCTTTGAACCTCTTTGGAAGAGACTTGCTTCAAGTGTTATCGCTATACAGTTTGTACTGTGGATTTGCTGTTGACAGCTGTTGTTTAAGCTGTGTTTACTGGCTGTATTGAAGCTGATACTTGATTTATTGACCTGCATTTTTCTGGAACCTTCTGTGAATAAATTACTGAATTTTTGTAAGTTTCGCCTTTCATTATCGGACAACTCACGAACCCCCAAGTACGCAACATTTTGTAATGCAGAGCATCAGAAAGTAATGCGAGGATCACACCAGATTATTCTAAATATGGAACTAAAAATATTATCAAAATATGCTTTACACAAATTTTAGCTCACACATTAGAGAGAGGGGATTTTCTAGACAGGCTCGAGAAAGAAAACAGAAAGGGAATTAATAAGAGTTAATAGAAATGTACAGATTATTTCTTCATTTTCATGCAGTTGTATGAGTCTATATTTCTATCTTGCAGGCAGTCCTCGATGGCAGCTTATATGAATCACGATCTGTGGAAGGATCGAATGCGGAGGGATGAGAGAATCAAGACCAGAAGGCAAAACCTCTGTAGGTCAGTTCATTATTACGGGGAATGTCGTAAAATTTTAATTATATTATTAAAAAAAATACATCTTGACATTCTGCTCAACTTTCCGAACATTAGTGTAAAATAAAAATTCATAAAAAAAAACAAAAATAATAATAATTATCAAATGCATATATTTTAACATATATGCGGTTCTGAAAGTCTTTCTTTCCATATATATTAACTTAAAATTTCCAAAAATAATTTCTGATGACTAAAACATTAAAAACATCAGAAATTACTCTAAAAGTGTCAAACACTGGAGCACTTATAATCTCAATACATGTGAATAAATTCAGTAAATAAACAAAAGTGAAAAGTACAATAGAGTGTTTGGGTGTTTATCTTACGTTCTTATGCTAGTATAACAGACTAATCCGCAAGAAATTTTTTTGTGTATCCTTGTAAAAGAACTATAAAGTGGTAAATAGGCAATTTCCAGTGACGACCAAGATGTTGCAAAATCTTAAAATATATATCAGTTTCATTCTTTTAAAAAGAAATTAACGCACTTCACATCACTTATAACAAACTCTTAACTTTTTTTTCTGCTTTTGGCCATTAATTGTGTTCTCCCGTTTCCCCATGTCTATAAAATGCAGAAAATGACAATCATGCTGCGAAAATTTGTTTTTAACAGCAGGATAAAGAGTTTTGTATTACACGTAAGTGGGTAACAACTTTTAATTCTTATAAACAGACAACATTTGTGTTCAAAAGTAATGTTTATTTATACTTCAAAACCAAGATGATATTCAGCAATAAATTTATGCGATATACACATATATGTATACAAATTCCACACAAAAAAAGGCCTAGTCACGAAATCAAACTTTGGAAGGTATATAATGGCTATTTTCTGAACTATTTTAGTCATAAGAAAACAAAAAATAAGATTCACTTTCTGAGTACAAAATGTAATAGTGCAATTAGCCTTCCATAGGTCGAAACGTATGTAATCCTAAAATGTTTTCCGTAGGAGAACTATAAATAATAATGCATATAATTTTTCATGATCATTCTTTTAAGTAATGTACTTTACATCCGATTTTTTCTATATTAAAGAATTTAATTTTACTGAAACATATTTCAAATAATTCTATTCTGTATTCATGTAAAAAGATTATTAGTTCTTCACTCAGTTGGCAACCATGCAGTTCTTGCGACAATGACCTATAACATGCATACCCAAATAAGTTTTAATTAAATGCAAATTTTAGGTGCTGAGATGCATATCAAACGATTTTTGTCCCTAAATCGTAACGATAAAGAATTATCCCCTGTGTCCCTGTAAAAAAACCGTAACTACTATGCTTATAAAAATCCAAACCTATACACATCTGCAAATTTTCAGCAAAATCGAATAAACTATTTAAATACTGTCGTGTTCCCTCATACATACATACACATGTAGATATCGCCGTAAAAATAGCAAACATGAATTTAGAAAATCGTAAAATTTATAGTTGCGCATTTTTTTTTTTTTTTTTTTAACGGATTTTTCACCGAAATTTTCGAGTGTTCACTCATACATACACATGTAAATATCACCATAAAAACAGTAAATGTAAATTTGGGAAATCTTGAAATTTATAGATACATCGTAATTTCATCTTTCATAAAATCGGATTTTTCGTGCTTTTCCACATCATTTTTCATGATTACTATATTTCAAGGGTGGAAAATTGGTGCAGAACACATATCGGTATTTATAAAAAAATAATAATAATAATAATAAAAATGAAAAAAATAAAAAAATCTGGAGTGACTCCACTCAACTTTCCGAACATCGAGTAATTAACAGTTTTGTAGATAAAATAAAGTGAGAGGAGTTGTTAAACAAACAAAAGAGAGAAAACCATAATAGAGTGTTTGAGTATTTTTCTCCCTATATTACACGATGTTTTATTGAACGCTACTGAACTTTGAGCCCATAAGATCATAATGATAAAGAATTTTTCGTTGCGTCCCTGTAAAAAACCTATCACTGCTAGATTAACCAAAATGCTTATACTTAGTGCAACGGTGATTTATAATAATCATATCAATTTTCAGTTCAATTGAATAAGGCGTTTAGAGGCTATCGCACTTTTAAAAATTGGGTCCCTTAGGCCATAATGATATAGAATGTTTCTTTGTGTACGTGTAAAAAAACTGTAAGTGCTACATTCACGAAACTCTATATAGTTGGTGCAACTGTGACCTATAACATGTGTACAAATTTTTTGCTCAGATTAATAAAGCGTTTAGACGCTATCGCACTTTTAAAAATTTGGCCCCATAGGCCATAATGATAAAGAATTTTTCCTTGTCTCCCTGTAAAAAAAATCTATAAGTGCTAGAGTCGCCAAAATCAATAGGCTTCGTACTAGGGTGACTTACAATATACGTGGCAACTTTCAGCTTATTCAAACAAAGCGTTTAGATTCTAGCGTGTTCACTCACACACACACACACACACATACATACATCATCGTAAAAATAGTGGAAACGGACCCGGGGGACCTCGAAACGTATAGAAACATCAGAATCTCAAATTCGGATTTTTGACATGATTACAATACTTTCCTCACTTATAGTATTCGGAAAGTAAAAATTTTCTTCTTCTTAAACCAATAATTTTATTGGAAGAGGAAAAATTTCAAACAAATACCGGAATCATCCGAATGATGCCAAATAGGGTTCAAATACTGATGAGTTACAATGAATTAGCTGTTTAATTTTTATGAGTGCATACGATTACTGTGGTTCGTGTACAGGGACATACGAAAGAATTTCGTACCACAATGGCGTAGAGACGGTATTTTAGCATGGCTACTCTTCCCTAAAAACAATTAAATAAGCTTATGCTATTACAATGTTTAAAAGCATGGTTTCTGTGGAAATTGGTATGTCATAGAATCGGTAATTAATTTACAGGGGAACACAGAATAATTCCGATACGCTATTTAGTCGTTTCGCATCAAATTTAATACAAGTATTTATGAGTTACAAGGAATTAACACGAGGCTATAAGTTACAAGGAAATATGTATTACTAGCAGGCTTTTCCCGTTTCGCTGGTCATTATATTGAAATGAATCCCCAAAACAGCATATCATTAATAATAATAAAATATCTTAAAAAAAAAAAAAAAAAAAAAAAAAAAAAATCATTGAAATCCGTCAAAATCTAATTTTAAGTTGCCCAATGCCTTCGGCAGTCCCTTACCTGTTTTTTACTCCCCCTTCCTCGCGGTTACAGTTGAAAGTTTTACAAAATCTCATCAAAGTGCATATTTCGCACACTTAATTAACACCCACACACCAAAATTCGCCATTCTTAGGTAATTTGGACGGATTTAAGCTTCAAAATGTGGTTTTTTGCCCTGCCCGCCCAAGAGGAGGGGGGGGGGAGTAAATTTCCAAAATTATTTTATATTGCATGTTGCATACACATACCTAACCAACACATCAAAAATTTGAGATCATGAAATTATTTAAAGCTGAGCTATGCTTTAAAACTTTTTTTTTTAATCTCTCCCCCCGTTCTTAAAGGAGGGAATTTCGCAAAATCTCTTCATAGTATGAGTTAGATACATATAATCGTCCCTTACATAAAAAATGTCCAACCTTAGATAATTTAGTGCAGCGTTACGCATGAATATATGTTTTTCCCCCCCATTCTCCAAAGGGCGGTAGGGTGGAATTTCATAAAATCCCTTTGTAGTGTGTGTTCAGTTCGATTTCGTCGTGTGTTGAGTACCCTTCTTCCAAAACCTTTTCCCTTGCCTCCCCCCCTTAAAAATCCAAAATTCCAAAATCGCAGAAAATAATTTTTTTGTACTCAAGTCTGGTCTTTCCATCTGCAATTTCTTCACCATTAAGTTATTTGGAGCCGAGTTAAGCCTTCTGTCCCCCAAGGGGGACAGGTGGGGGGGGGGGGGTATTTTGCAAAATTTCGTCTTAGTTGGGGGGTCAGGCTCCGAAAACCAACCTGGTCACTAAAATTTGTGACTCTCTTTCCCACAGAATCGTCATGGCAGTGTTGAGTCAGTGAATCATTGAGTTTACTCTTTTATATGTACAGATTTGTTTATATATTTTATGGACTACTTGGCTTAACACTTTAACACTACTTGGCTTAACACATTGGCTTAAAAACTAAAATAAATTATTTTAAGTTTTATTATAGAAGAAATATTTATATTATATAGAAGATTAATTAAAAATTTAAATTTTTTCCGGTATAAATAGTAGCCTAAGTCTTATTCCAGACTATTATCTATCTGTACAAAATTTCATCCAGATCCGTTTAGCCGTTGTGGCGTGAATGAGTAACAAACATCCATCCAAACTTTCGCATTTATAATATTAGTATAGATTAGTTATCATGTGCATGCGTTAGATTGAGTTATTTTGCTGTCAAATTGACAAAATTTTAATTTTAAATTTCAAAACTCTGTCGTTCTTGGCGCTTATTGTATTTGGTGATCAAAAACGTAATACGAAAATATGCATGCCAGATGTATATTTTCGTAATATGCATTGTACGAAATATTGTTTCATATTATTCATTACTCTCTTAATATAAGTTGTTAAAATAACCATGATTTTTGAAAGGAATTAAATTATGTTCGCCAAATAATTTGTCGATATTTTTTTTTTCTGCTAAGGATGACCGATATCAAATCTATTCCGCTGCAACATATGAGTATCTTATATCAGACACTTTATTTAGACATTTGAAAACAAATTTGACTTCAAATTATGATAGAATATTTATCATTTTCCTTTTAATTAGTATATTAGTTGGATATTTATTGTGTAAATATCATATTTTGAAATGAAATGTTTGTGTTTTCAATCGAATATGGAAATTTGCCATTTTTTTTTCCTAGAGTTTTGAAATTAAAAATTCAAATTTAGTCAATTTTACAACAAAAATAACTTAATCTAACGCATGGACATGATAATTAATACATATCTATACCTAAATATGGGGATTAAAATCGGAAAATAATTTTCCACGATTTTTAATAATTTTTTACAAAAAATCCAATGGACGTTTAACATAGGAAATATTTTTCTTTCATCCACGAACGGCCAGTGACGTCATCACTTCGCTTGCGTATTAGCACTTTATCAATGTGTAAAAGAAATTTTTAATTAAAAATGACGTCAATTTTTGTGAGATGCATAATTTTTTTTTATAATTTTTTATCGTTCACGTTTAGATAAATGTATTTATTTTCCTGTTGAAAAAAATAAATAAATTCGTTTTTTTTTCTTTGGCAACAATTAAATTATGGATAAATTTAAATGGCTAATTTTTTGCTATTATTAGCTTACAAAATTGCTATTTTATGCATAAAAATCGCAAAAACAAATTTTTTTTCGGAATAAAAGGTAGCCAACTTTTTAAGTTAGGGTATAAGCTATCTCCGTAACAAATTTTATCGAAATCCATCGAGCAGTTTTAGCGTGAAACTGACTCAAATAAACGGACATTCACATTTATAATATATATAAGATATGCATATATATATATATATATACACAGACAGATGAAACGGGGGTTTAAGAGGGGTGGTAGTACCCCCCCCTTCCCCTCAGAAACGCGTATGGTTATGTAGCGAGTTATTAATAGTAAAAATAAAATAATAAATATATATATATAATTAGGATTTTAAATTATGCGGAATAAATAAAAAAGATCTGTGTAATAATGTGGGGGATACAAATAGGATGTTGAGGCCCCTGATCTGCAGATCCACAGGTTTTAACTGTTATTTCGAGTTTTAATAAGCAAGAATCTATAAGACAATGTAACTTTTTAGTTGCAGACCTGCTTATGAACACATTTTTCTCTATTTGTAGGTAAAGAAATAGACATCGTGCAGGAAATAGCTAAAAATCTTTAAATGATAGATTTCAATTTTCGTTTCCAATTGTTTTTTCTTCTTCTTTTCTTTTCTCTACCTGTGTGTCACAAGCTATTTATTCTTTTATTAAATTATTTCAGATTACGTCCGATGCCGGAAGTAGTTCATCCGTGCTGCGATCCCAGGTTCCAATCCATTCGAAGGGGAATACCGGAGCCTTGTCGTCCGCCTTATTTTAGGCCGATGAGAAATTTTCAGGTGCCACCACCTCCATCGTATGCCGCTCCCCCGTCTGCCAATATCGTGTTGTCGCCCGTCATCGTCGTCCAGCCCGGTATGGGATCGTACGGTGGCCATAAATCAATGTATTACATGTAGTCTGAAGAAGCAATTTTGTTAAATAAATATCTTAAAACAAGAGTATGACTTATTTCATCATAAAATTTAGATATTACTTTAATATTTTTTTACTCCACACTACATAATGAAATTAACATACATTATTAAAAGTACTAAGAAGTGTTTTCTGTAAAATATGGTATGGTTAGCATTAATTATTGGTTCAAAAGGCCATGCAAAAAATGTTCATGCACATAAGAGGAAATAGCTCGAAGTGTATTTTGAGCTGTGTTGTCATCTTTAAACACTTTTCAAATTAAATAATCTAGTGTGTCACTCACACGACTTTCTCTTACCCTGAAATTTAATACTATAAGTACGGATTGGAGATTAAGGGTTAAGATAACGAGTACTGTTATGTAAACCTATGTTAAAACAATTCAACTTAGGCTTCGGAACAGCTTTACTTGAAAAATAATTCTATGTGAGGGGGGCTACTGCTCCCCTCAACCCCCCGTTTCATTATTGTATCTACAGTTATAGAGAATTCAAATCTGTTATTAAGTTCAAAAGTTCATTTTTAATCATTTAGACAACTTTCCCACGCATCATTCCTTGAAACTTATCAATCATGAACAATCTTTTCTGGTAACAAACATATTCACTTCAAAATACATCATTTGGATCGCCTGAAATTATTTGTTTTTAATTTGATGTTAGATGAAAGTTTTGTAATCGAGTTAAGAATATTTTGTCGTGTTACAAAACTAATTTCTTATGTCTAATGAACATTTTATTTAAAGAGATCAAAATGGCGATCCCAAAACACATACTGTAGCTTTACATTGCTCGTGGATATTAGAAAGCTGTATTGTAATACTGTCTTTTTATTTATTTACTAGCGGACTTCCCTGAATTTAAATGGATCTCTTATAAATATGAATGGGGTGGGGTCCCCTTGATGGCTTTCAATACATTTTTCTATTTTTGCGATGCATTAAAATAGCTATCGCAATTCCGTAACTGAATGATATCCGCGCGAAACAGCGGAGCTATTTGGGTGGCAAATTTCAAATTTATCCTAAGGGATCCTATATTAAAATTAACTTGAATGCATATTTAGTTCATGTTAAATTAATCCTGTTTCTGATCAACATAATGAAACTTAAATATTTAAATGTGATTTACATTTCATTAACGGCTGTAGATCACAGTACCTGGTCATGGTTCTGGTTTGCTGAAAATAGTGGCCAATCGAAATATATTTATTTAAACGCTTCAATTAATCCTATATATATATAAATCACTTAAATGTAGTGACCAAACAAAGTCTCCTATTTTTTTTTTTTTTTTTTTTTTTTTTTTATCCTGTGCAATTTTAGCCTTTCATAGAGTTTTATTGCAGTCTTATTCCACGTATATTAAATATATTTATTTTTATGTCAATAAACAAATTAATAAATGATCGCGTAAAGGTTTTTTAATTGACAACATTTTATAATAAACATTTAAAAATTCTAAAGCTATTATGGAGCTTTTAGTTGATATTTTTTCAACTAATTGGAATAATTTAATTTAGAGGGTCAATTAGGATTCCTTGGATTATTTCCCATCTTTCGGTATATTAAATGATAATTATACGCCTATTTTTACGATTTAAGGACATGAATATTGGTGTTAATGCCTACAGCAAGTATTTTTCAAATGTAGATGGCGCCATGAATCAAATTTTTAAAAAATCTTTTAATTTCTGTTCTATTTCTCAGATCGAAGACTTTAAAATATTTAAGCCTTCCTAGGAATACGCATATCATTTTGAAAAAAAAAAAAATCTGGAGTGACTCCACTCGACTTTCCGAACATTGAGTAATTAACAGTTTTGTAGATAAAGTAAAGAAAGAGGAGTTGTTAAACAAAAAAAAAAGAGAGAAAACCATAATAGAGTGGTTGAGTATTTTTCTCCCTATATTACACGATGTTTTATTTAATGCTACTGAACTTTGAGCCCATAGATCGTAATGATAAAGAATTTTTCGTTGTGTCCCTGTAAAACCCTATAAATGCTAGATTCACCAAAATGCTTATAGTTAGTGCAACAGTGATATATAATACTCATATAAATTTTCAGCTCAATTCAATAAGCCGTTTAGATGCTATCGTACTTTTAAAAATTTAGTCCCATAGGCCATAATGATAAAGAATTTTTCTTTGTGCCCCTGTAAAAAAACTGTAAGTGCTAGATTCACCAAAATCTATACAGTTAGTTCAATTGTGATCTATAACATGTGTACAAATTTTTTGCTCAGATTAATAAGGCGTTTAGACGCTATCACACTTTTAAAAATTTGGCCCCATAGGCATAATGATAAAGAATTTTTCTTTGTGTCCCTGTAAAAAAACTATAAGTGCTAGATTCTCCAAAATCTATACAGATTGAGTATTTGTGACCTATAATATGTGTATAAATTTTTTGCTCAATTGAATAAGGCGTTTAGATGCTATCGCACTTTTAAGATTTTGCTCCCATAGGCCATAATGATAAAGAATTTTTCTTTGTGTCCCTGTAAAAAAAACTATAAGTGCTAGATTCACCAAAATCTATAGGGTTCATACTATGGTGACTTACAATATGCGTACCAACTTTCAGCTTATTCGAACAAAGCGTTTAGACGCTAGCGTGTTCACTCACATACATACACACATACATACACACATACATACACACATACATACACACACACATACATACATCATTGCAAAAATAGTGAAAACGGACTCGTTGGACCTTGAAACGTATAGAAACATCAAAATCTCGAATTCGGATTTTTGACATGATTACAATACTTTCCTCACTATAGTGTTCGGAAAGTAAAAATGCGCTTAAATCGGTTTGGCAGTTTTTCAGTCATAAAGGACACACATACTAAAACACTTCGTTATACATATATAGATTTATTTTTATTGCATACATATGCATCAACAAAATATCACAATGTTAAAAAAAAATTTCAAAGCTGTTTAAATTAAAATTAATTATAAAATTCCAAATTTTAATTTCTTAGGAAATCGTTAAAATGGTCCAACCTCGATCTTTTTAAACTACATATGTTTAAAGTTATAGTAAAAACACCTTACAGGCTTATATATTGGTGTATATATTTTATTTTCCGTCTTGACTGGGATTGTAAAATACAGCTTTAAGTTTTGATAAACCTCATATTAGCAGGAAATTTCACCATAAAATGTTTCTTTTTAATTAATTTGTTAATGGATCCACAATCAGAATATGTACCTATTTGAAAAACTAGTTGGCATAGGTGGACTCTGCTCAGTTCCTCATCATATTTATGTTCTCATAAATTTCTAGTGCGAGACATATTATAATCATGTTAAAAGAAATGAATTTGAACAAAGCTTGATAAAGCGACAGAATGAAATCCCCGCCTAATAGGCTATCCACCGTTCACTTCGATATATTTACCTTAATCTAATCTATTAATATATTTTATCAGGGTCGATTCCGTTGTTTAGTTTTCATGCTACTGTTTCCAATGCAATAATCCTCAAAATTCATATTTATATGAAAAATTTACAATTTCGCTATGTTGATAAAATCGTAAATTACGAATAATTTACGAAATTTTCCTATTAGAATATTTGTATTCAATCGTGTTCAAACAAATATCATAAATGTAATTTTGAAGTTGACTAATGTATTTAGGATCCTCAAAATGGAAGTTTATGCTCAATTTTGCCTTATTCTGACATGTTAAGTCAATCGTAAATTCCAAATAACTTACGAATTTTTTAAATTGGAAAAATCATAGTCTATGATATTCATGCCAGTATCCAAAATAATATTTAAAAAGTGGTCTGACATCTTTTCGATGAAAATATCCCTCAAGATTGACGTTTATGTGAAATTTTGCTCTATTCTGCCATGTAAAGAAATTCGTAAGTTTCCAATAACTTACGAAATTTTTATATTGGAAAATTCATAGTCATAAATATTCATGCCAGAGTTCTAAATAATATTTAAAAAGTAGTCTGACATCTTTACGATGAAAATATCTCTCAAAATTGACGTTTATGTGAAATTTTGCCCTATACTGCCATATTAAGAAATTCGTAAATTTCCAATAACTTGCGAAATTTTCAAAGTAACCTATTTATAGTTACTGATGTTCATTCCGAAATCAAAACTGATATTTTAAAACTGGTCCGACATTTTTACAGTAAAAAGTTTGCATTTAATGCACGTTTAAGTGAATTTTTGTCCTATTCTCCCATGTTAAGAAAATCGTAAATGTCTAATAACTTACGAAGTTTTTTAATTCGAATGTTGCAAATGAATAAGGTTCTTGCCAGTGTCGAAAGTAATATTTTAAAACTGATCTGACCTCTCTGCGATCATGTGTTCGTGAGATATCGTGTAAACAGACTAACACACTAACGGACTAACACACTAACGGACTGACACACTAACAGACACCCTACAGACGGACACCATAGAAATTTTGTCATTTTCGGATTCCTCACACCTGAAAACGTATAAAAAAAGTAAAAAAACCGAGGTCGAAAATTTTCACGATTACCTAAGTTCCCCATACTTATAGTATGATGGGGAACTAAAATAATGTGAAATAGAATAGGAAATTTAAAAGTGATTGGTAATGAATGTTTTAAAAAAATTCTAAAATAGTATTTTTATTAAATATTTTTTTTATTTATTGATTTAAATA
This sequence comes from Salticus scenicus, assembly GCA_963930645.1. Taxonomy (NCBI): domain Eukaryota; kingdom Metazoa; phylum Arthropoda; class Arachnida; order Araneae; family Salticidae; genus Salticus; species Salticus scenicus. Next base: position 401,370,946 of record OZ005649.1, on the reverse strand, counting down.
GTTTTGAAGAAATTTTAATATACTTAATGTCGTAATATTTCAATGCACATGTAAGCAAATATTCTTACATTTTCTTTATAGATATTTATAACGTCTGGCAACCCTTTAATCAACTACTTTCTCTGGAGCGGGTAAGATCGATCAAGAAATACGATAATTATTTTGAACGGGGAAAAAAGTTATAAAATAAAGATTAAGAAAGTTTAAAACGCGCTCCCTAAAACAATATTGAACAAGTTAATGTATGTTAGGGGAAATTCAAAAATGAATAAATACGTTGAATAAATATTAACATAAGCCACTAAACTGCATTGGGGATAAAGAAAGAAAAGAGAAAAATAATCTGTCTTTGAGTCATTTTTTGATATATATATATATATATATATATATATATATATATATATGTTTCTGAAACATTGTTATATAAGATCATTTAGAGCAAATACGAACAAAGTCTAACAGGAAATAGTAATAATAATAGTAACTAGAAGAAGGAGCAGAGGCTACCACGGCTTAAGATGGGTGGATTAGCTGTAAGTCTTTGTTTCTCTGTAAATTTTTGCTAGTTAAGCTTACAGAGTCATAGAAATTACATCTATTTTGAATACAATATTTAATCAAAGCCCTTGATAAAGTATATTATATATTATATATATATATATATATAACGATATTGTATACTTTCATCATTTGTATTCTCATTTTTTTTTTTTTTTTTTTTTTTTTTTTTACTTCTTAGTGCGTTTTTTTATCGTTTCATCCTGAGCATTGTTTGAAAAGGTTTTCTTAATATATATATATATATGTGTGTGTGCTGTGTGTGTGGAAAGACGAGGGGGTAGGGACACAGCGGTAAAAATATCCAATTCATTAGCGAATTTTGCCGAAAATTACACTTATGAGTGACAAGTTTGCTGCCAAACATATTTTTATTGTATTTCCTATTTATAGTTTTTCAAAATATAGAAAGAAATGTGTTTTGATATTTATAAAATGTCTCTAGAAATATTCTTTTAGAAATCAAAATCCGTGTATTTTAAAGAGAATTATAGTTCCAATTCTTGTTGTTTGTCTGGCAAATAGTGTTATTTACTCAAAAATTCATTAAACACATTTACATTTAAATTAGGGATTAAACCGTCAGAACTTTGTTCGAACACATCTCTTGGACTCTATAACACACAATGTTGCAATTTTGTACATGAAACTATTATGATATGAGGCATATTTACTCAGCGAATATATACGTATTGTATGGGATTCGTATAAAAATAAAAATTTTATTATTCTTGAATTTACACTCCCTGAAATTTTTCATAGATTAGATAATATTCAACATTTTTCTTTTACACATTTTTCTAATATGTTATGTAAGTTATCAAATCAAATTTTTTCGAACTCCCTGTAAATAAATACAAAATAACTGCAGATTTAGCGAGTGCATTAGAAAACGGAATCTTCCCAATCATTCAGTGTAGAGTCGATAATCGGTCAGTAAGTTTTCGTAACTATTTATATAATAAATCTCTCCTAGAATTAAATGCTAAAAATTTAAAATTGATATAAAAATATCTGTAGAATGTTACAGAAATTTGCAATGGGGGAAATTGCGGTTTAATTATCGAAGAATGCGGTGGAACCCAAAAAGTGACAGTCAACGAAAGAAATCGGGCCCTGAGGGGGGCAACATACCCTGGGACGGTGCGGCAGAAGGGCCCCTGCCGGTCGAATTCTTCGGGTGCCCCAGTAACCTCGAGGACGGTCAAGGTTATTGACTTCGAGATGAAGCAGGAACCTGTTGGAGAAGAACACTTCAACTCAACCACAACAGAGACAGCCCAGAGCTGGCACAGGTTGAACTCAACTCTTCTCTTTGGATACAAACACGCACAACTTACGGAAAAGGTGAGTCGAATTTTCTTATTTGGTGTTTATATATTTTTACGGGGTGCTTGCAGGGTGAGGAGGAAAGGGGGGGGGGTTACCAACGCAGCTTTCTTATAATGTGCAAAATCTCGCTGAAATTCACAAGTCCGTTTAAAATAATTTAAATTTTCTAAAACAAACAATATTATTTAAGCAGTGATATTGTTTTTTATTTTTATTTTTATATATTTATTTATTTTAATTTGCTTTGTTATTTACTGATTTTACTTCATAGAAGATTTTAACACATAATTAAATTTTTGCTTATTTAAACTTTTTTTTTTTTTTTTTTTTTATGTACAAACTTAAATTTTAATGTATATATTTTTATAAGATTACAGTTTTGATTTTTTTTTTTTTTCTATATTCAATAGAAAAAGTACTGATTTAGTAAAAATTTTCGACCTCGGCTGTTCGATGTATTTCCACATTTTAAGAGGTCTTAGAGACTCGACCCTATTTTTAGAAAATTTCGGGACAGCTGTATCTCGGTAACTACTGCACAGAATTTCATACGAATTGGTGAGTAGTCGCACCTTGACATAAATGAGTGTCCATTAAGTCCATCATCGTCCAACAAGTGGCGTTGCTATCCCGCTTTTTCTAAATTTTTAACATATCGGTATAGGAAAAAATGTGGAAATGTGCATAAAGACAATTATTTTTTTAAGAATCATTATAAAAGTGATTTATTAAAGTGATAATCAAATGCGGAATCTTTTTCTTTTTTTGTTTATGTAGGAGCATCGCTTCTACCCCTGGGGGGGGGGGGGGGATTCCCCACCTCCATGAGTGCGGCAAATTTTACTATGGGTTATCTTTCAAAAGAGCTCGTCAATACCTTTAAAACAAACAGTTAAATCTTTGATCTGTGATAATTTTTTTTTTTTTTTAACAATTTTTTTTTATTTTTTATTTATTTATTTATTTATTTTTTAATAATAGTGTTATATAGAGAATAAAATTGAGTTTCTTTGGATATTTACTGTTATTACTTTTCTAAAATGAAAATTCATCAGGGAAGAAAATAATAATTTTAATAAATTACTTTTATCGAGTGAATTTGTCTAGAAAAATATAGAAGAAAGTCGTGTGGTGGCCATAACATACTAGTTTTGAACTGTCCATTGGCGGGCCTATTTACACACATGAACATAAATATTTAAGATAATACGATATATTTCATAGGATCACTTCTATAATATTCATACATACACATATATGTAATAAAATAACATTTTGTATTACGTTAAGTACCTAATCGATTAACTATATACGTATACATGAAGATTGTTAATAATTAATGTATTGTTTGTTTAAAGAAAGGGGGGGGGGGAGTAAGAAAGAAATAGTAAATTGATTTCTTTAAAATTTTAAAGCTCCACTTTGGATTTAGACCTACTGAATCTAACATAAAATTTCCTTCGAATTATACATAAAACACCTGTACGACTAGGTTATATTTTTCTTAACTCATACTGCATTTAAGGGCCCTCTTCACTCACCGTTGCCGGAAGCCGAAGCTAATGTTATTCTATGGGGAAATTTTTCTTTACAAATAACATATTAACTAATACATATTTTTAAATTCTGTTTTCACATTCAGAAAATTCCCAACTGTTAAATGGACGGACCTTTTTTTAAAAATTATTTTTTAAAGTTTAAATATTTTATTTTGAAGCTGCAAAATACGAATTTTCAATATATGAATGTTTTTTCATTTTGAAATTTCAAAATAAAATATTAAAAATTAAGAAAATGCATTTTTGAGAAAGGTCCGTCCATTGAACAGTTGGGAGTTTTCTGAATGTGAAAACAGAATTTAAAAATATGTATTAGTTAACAAGTTATTTGTTAAGAAACTTTCCCCATAGAATAACATTGGCTCGGGCTTCCGGCGACGGTAAGAAAAGAGGGCCGTTAAGTAAAGATGTATCATTCGTATCTATTTTTAGATAAATATGTGTTATCTATTTTTTTTTTAAATAATTATAAGATAAAAAAAACTTTTTATAGAACATGTTTTAAATTTTCTGATGAATCATAGAACTCTTATCAATGTGCATAAAATTTTTAAAGTGATAATGACGGCAATATTTGTGAGAGACATAATTTAACTTTTTATAATTTTTTAACGCCCACGTTGAATTAAATGTATTTATTTTTAGGTCGAAAGAAAATGAACTCGTAATTTTTTTTTTTTTTTTTTTTTTGGCAACAATTAAATTATAGCCAATATTTTGATGGCTATTTTAACGCTATTAGGAGGTTATTATTTTCATATTTTAATTAGTTATAAGAAAACTATTCGAAAATTCGAAAATCTGACTTCGAAGTAGTGTGTTGTCACCGGGTTCTGAACTACTGTGAAAGTTTCAAATGTCTAGCTAGTAGGGAAGTGAGTTAAAATTCGATTGCAAGATTTGTACCGGACAAACAAACAAACAAGAATCGAAGTTAATAAAAACATGGTAATAAAATAAATTGTAATTCAACTCTTTTCTTAGTCAATAGAAGCCTAAGCCCAAGAATTATGCAAAGAGCTATAATAATAATAATATATATAATTATATAATAATTTTGTAAATGTTAATTATTTATTGACTCTATTCTTCATTCCTTTGAGAACGAATATATCTCTAAAAAAGATTTTATCATTCCTTAATAAGCAAAGAATGTTACAACCATGAGTGATAATATTTTGCAGAATTTTTTTTTAAATAAAATTTATTTTAAAGTTACGTTGCAAGACACTTTAATTTGACACGCAATTTACTTAATTAGTAGTTTGAAAACGGACGTCTCATATAGAGGAAAAATTAATTAAAAACGGAAGAGGTAAATATTTTAGGCCTAAAGGAAGCATTTCATACAAATGTTATAAATTTCTCACCGAATGAGGGAGGAGAAACAAAAATACACGTTGATTTAAGTATTACATATACATATATCTAATAGTTTGTTTTGTTTTTTTGACTTTCCGGATGTAATCTATGTAAGAAAAATATAGTAAATCATGAAAAATTTTACTGTGCGAATTGGGTTTATCAATACGTTTTAGACACTCCTGTAGTTAAATTTTGTTAGATTTAAGGTTGTGTGTGTGTGTGTGTTTGTAAAAACGAAGCGTCTGAACGCTTCATCCGAATGAGAGGGAAGTTAGTAGGTATGTTACAGGTTACCGTTGCACAAACTTTATAAAATTTTGAAATAAATTCTTATATTTATTTATTTTACAGGGACACAAAATAGAATTCTTATACATTGAGGTCTAACGGACTCAAACTATTTAAGGTTTGCCTTGATAACGTTAAATTGATTTAAAAAAAAAAAAAAAAGATAAAGATAAAGATTTGATATTTCTTATGTACCATTTATATTGGTTTGTTCGGAAAATAATTTCATTTTTTCCTTTGAAAATGAAAAACGATTTTCTTATATTGTATAAATATTTTATTGAATTATATATCCTCCGCTTTGATCGGCTTCTTAGCGATTTCACGAATTGTTATTTAGCAGTTTTCATAAATCAATACTTTATTTGTCTTCATTAGCATAAACTGGTTTTACAGAACGTAATGCATCTTCAACGTTAAAATTGCCGGAATAAAATTTGATAAACCAGTTTTGACACTGGAGTTCTTTAAATAAATTTTCTGTATACACATCGTATACTTTTTTCCTTGTTTAAACCGTATTTTCGCCTTTTTGATAGCAAAAACAAAATATGCCGAAAATGTCGCTTCCGATTTTCTTTATTTGATAGGGAACCCATCAAAACCTATTGAGCAGAATAAAACGAACTTTTTCACGAGCAAGCCTTGCTATATCAGCTGTCACAATAATGCAGCTTAATTGTGAAGATGGTGTGGAAAAAACACAATTAAGTCCTCTGCTGAGAAAAATGAAATTACTTTCCGAACTTTAAAGATACGCACAAAAGAATTTAGATACATTGTAGTCCATTCTAGGATATACAACTTACAGAGAAACATCTATTATGATTTTCCCTTTTGTTACTTTACTGATTTCTCTGATTTAAATTCATTTAAATCGTTGATTATTACATGTTTAGAAAGTCGAGTGAGATGAAAAATGTTTGTAAATGTGGCATGTTCTTTATTGAAAATGATATAAATAGTACCACTGGTTTGAGCGCAGGTATATGTTGAAAGAAACATTTTTGATACATTGACATTGTGCAAAACGAAGCCAAATTAACATGCATTATCCAGATGCACAAAAGCGTATTTTCGATGGAATGTAACAGGATTAGCTTTAAAGACTAATTAACAGATCCACTCAAAAGTATTCAGATGCATTATGAGATAAAAGTCAAATGGCTGGAAGGGCATTTTTAGTAATATTATAAAGATTTGTTACTATTATTATAAAAATAAATTAGTAACATTAAACCCAAACAACCAACCTTTATTTAAAAATAAAGAAATGGATGAATAAATAAAGCTATAAATAATTATAAGATAAAAAAAAAACCTTTTTATATATCATGTTTTAAATTTTCTGATGAATCATAGAGCTCTTATCAATGTGCATAAAATTTTTTAATTGATAATGACGGCAATTTTTGTGAGATGCATCATTTAACTTTACATAATTTTTTAACGTTCCCCGTTTCATTAAATGTATTTATTTTTAGGTCGAAAGAAAATAAACTCGTAATTTTTTTTTTTTTTTTTTTTTTTTTTTTTTTGGGGGGGGGGGGGGGCAACAATTAATATATATCTAATATTTTAATGGCTATTTTTATTGCTATTAGGAGCTTATTATTTTCGTATTTTAATTAATTAAAAGAAAACTAATCAAAAATTCGAAAATCGGCTTCGAAGTGTTGTGTTGTCATCGGGTTCTGAGCTATTCTGAAAGTTTCAAATGTCTAGCTAGTCGGGAAGTTAGTTAAAATTCGATTGGAAGATTTGTGCCTGACAAACAAACAAACAAGAATAGAAGTTAATAAAAACATGGTAAAATACATTTTAGGATACTTCTTCCTCTAAAAAATATGAGGCGTGTATCATTAATATAGGGAGCCATCACTCAGATGCTATCATTCAATTATATTGTACTAGAAGTTTAATTGTGCAACAGGTAAAAATGAAATGAATTCAAAGTAATTTATAACATGTGCGAATTACATGATTTTGTTTACTTGTCTTTGTTCTTACAGACTGAAAAAAAATATTATTATTATTATTATTATTATTATTATTTTTTTTTTTTTCACTTGGATATGTTTCACATATGCAATAGAAAAGATAAAAATTATTATAAAATATTATTTTTCTGCTCTTGCATGCGCATGACATAATATTTGAAATTAAAGTTTGAAGACGCGACAGTTGAGCGAATTTTGTTTATTTAAAATCGATTGTAGCACCATTGTGCACCCTTTTCTAAACTCCAGCTCGCAAGTACTTTAGTGCGTTTAATGACTGTACGGCTATAGTGTTTTCGATTATCTGAGTGAAGTTCCGTAATTGAAAATAGGGTAGGTGCTCCAGTGATTGACATCTATTCCGAAATAATTAATAAATAAGAAAAATGATAAAATCATATATTTTACATATAAGAATTTTAACATTTTGTGTCAAACACTGGAGCATAGGGTGCTAATAACTGGTAGAATGAATCACTAGCAGTGTCAAACACTGGAACATAGGGGGCCAATGACTGATTGAAAAACTGGCAGTGTCAATGACTGGAACACTGAGTGGGTGTCCAATAAAAATTCACAAAAAAAAAAAAAAAAAAAAAAAAAAATGTTATCAAATGTATATATTTTAACATATATGTGGTTCTGGATATCTTTCGTACCCTATGTACTAACTTAAGAATTCTAAAAATATTTTCTCAGAACTAGAACACTAAAAAACATCAGAGATTGCTCTAAAAGTGTCAATCACTGGTGCATTTACCTTACTCTACTTCAATAAAATCCCCCCCATATTCTGAATTACAGTCTGCATTAAAGTTCCTCACCAACCTCGTTTTCCGTTTTTCGTCTTCGACCAAGTAACATTTATACAACTGTGCAGACGATAAGATAATATATATATATATATATATACACAATATTTAATTAAAATTAATATCTAAAAAAAAAGAAAAAAAAAATTCGCCGTAAAATATAACTTGCAATATCTATTTTTCTATCTCTCTATATCTATATATAAAGAAATGTTGAAGAGAAAGAAAGGAAGAAATTTAAAACCACTATAAATTTTTTTTCCAAATGTCAATGTTTTATTTCTTAAACAAAAGGTAATTAAAAAAATAAGTAAGAACAAATACAGTGCACTGCTTTTTTTTTTTTTTTTTTTCATTTACAAATTGTTTATTAATATAAAGAAAACCCTTTTAATTAGATCTATTTTGTCTGAAAGAAATAGGCCTTCATCGTAATAAATAAAACACTTTTCTAATACTATCGTGTTTTTTTTTTTTTTTTTTTTTTTTTAATTAAGGGGGAAATAAAAAAACGAAGGAAATAATATTTAATTTTATTGAAAATTCATTTTCGATTATGATTTTCATATCTTGTCGATGCAACTATTTTTTTTTTTTACAAAAATAAACTTCCGTCGAGCCGGAGTCGAACCAGCGACCTATGGATTACTGCAACTTAAACCTCTACAGTCCACCGCTCTGCCAACTGAGCTATCGACGGTTGCTTACGAACTGAACTTTCAAGAAACATTTCTACTTCTTGCGCGTCATTCAGGTCATGTGATTTACAAGATAAGTGAGTAAAACAAATAATCTTCATAAATATTAACAAAGAAAAAGTAGAAATCAAAATGACTCTTCAGGAAAGAAAAGATATCAGTTCGTGAGATAAGGACAAACAATTATTCCTTGCCGTACTATAAATTTGAAGAATTTGAATATTCGTGAACAATTTAGACCTCGTTTTTTTTTTTTTTTTTTTTTTTTTTTGACATTTTTACACGTTTTGGGGTGAAATCACTCAGTTGATGGGATGGTCGTTTCTGGGCCAAAGATCTTTAACTACTCCTACTCTAAGCTCTTTGTCTGGGCTACTTTGTTTGTTTGTCTACACTGTTAAAATTTTCTGTAAATTTAATGTAAATATTTATCCAGAGTCTCTGCGTAAATTTACAGTGATTCTTAGTTAAAAGTGAATAATCGAGATTCTGTATTTTTTATTATTTAATTTTTTTAGTTAAAATTAAAAATGACCGCTTCTACTTTGGAAAAAGCGTTCTAAGTTCGAAATATAATCTCACCAATAATTAATTAAATAAATATTAGTTATTAAAATGAATGTATAAAATAAGATTTTTACATCTTCGTTTATTTTTCTCTGTAATTTTACGTAAGACTTAAAATAATAGATTACGCAGAGTTTTCTGTTGAAATTTTTAACAGTGATATATAGATATACTATTTTAATAAGGAATGGTCGGATTAGTAAGTCAGACCAGTTTTCACGTGCAACTTATGATACTGGCAAGAACTGTGTTGATTTGCCACATTTTAATTTCAAACCTTTGTAAGTTATTCGGTAAAAAACATTGTTCTAACATGAGAGAATGGGCAAAATTTATATGAAGAATATTTTTTTTTAGAATATGGGCTTTTAGTTACTTAATTAAAGTCAAAATGAACTTTATTATTATTATTATCTTAGTCACCACGTCGTACGGGCAGTCCATTTTAGTCGTTATATTTTGTTATCCCAAAAACTTAATTTTAGGTCTTGTAACTATAAAGTTTCCTGATGAGTAAACATTTTTATTTTTCAGCATTTAAAATTTCAATTTTCAGTTCATGAATTCTCTTCCCCCCCCCCCCTTTTATCGGATCTCTTTGGTAATTTTATCCTTTTTCTCTTTCCTATAAAATGTTGAGTGTTTCTATTACTTTAATGGTTTTTGCAAACTATTATCTCATCGTTAGGCTTATGTGTTATGTTTGTGTCATTTCTCTTCTGCGTAAGTACTTTAACTTGTTTTTGTTTTTACTAATCATTGGTACTCAAATTAAATTATCACCGTGACAATAATTTTATTCGAAATAGATCTCATTTAAAATTTAATTATATGTTGGTATTTTCATCTATCTTTTGTTTTCTGAGTGTTAAAAAGGTATTAAATTATTCAAATTACATACGTATCATAATACAAGTATACAATAAATTATAAAATATTGCAGAATAGCCACTTTTAATGATTCTCATTAGAAATCGACATGAATGTAGGAATGACGAATTCAGATTTGCTTGTTTATTTCTAAATAAAATTTCATTTCAATATACAGAATTGGAATGTGTTAGAACAGAAAATGCCGAAAAATCAAATTTCATATAGTACATATATCAAATGAAAATGAAAATTATAATTCTCTGTTATACAACAATCTCGACCTATTTCGAGAATAATGTAATAAATATTTTAATACATTTGACCCTTTTTAAAACACGAATTAATCTCTGATTTTGTTATTAAACAAAAAAAAAATAGGTATTGCGATCATTGGAATTTTAGATATTGAAAAGTTAATTCCCATTTAAATAAAACGATTGTTAAAAAAAAAAAAAAGGGGGGGGGGGGGAGGGAGTCATTTAGATTTGTTATGTTTCCATGTAATCGCAGATTTTTTTTTTTTTTTTTAACTGTGATTCGCGACAATTTAAATGAGAACTTCAGACTTCTTTTTATAAAAAGAAATTGAAATAATTTTGCAGATAATTCAGTACGTATAAAAAATGAAAACGAGTTGAAATTGTTTCAATAAATTAAGAGAGAGAAACTTGAATTCCTTTCGATTTAAATAAATAGATTTTCGTTGGCTGCCTTCTTTTCTGCCTTCTGTATTCATATAATAATAGTAATGATTGGCCATTTTTACTTTCTCTTACCCATAAGGTAGAGAAAGTATTGTTTTTGGGTCAAATTTTCGAACGCGAGATTTTGTTATATTTACACGTTTTGAGGTCCCCTGAATACGAAAATCACGTTTTTAGCAAATGGTCTATGTGTCTGTGTGTGTGTGTCTGTGTGTCTGTCTGTTATCAGCATATCTCAAAAACAAATTATGGCAGAAATTTCAAACTTGGTATTCTAAATGTGTATCATATAGGGATGCTACAGTAAGCTTTTCGTTAAGATCAAGCAAATGGTTCGTGTACAGGGACAATCAAGAGAATTCTAATACATTACGTCTATGGGGGAAATTGCAGGAAAATAGAGTTTAACGTGTATAGACTGCAATAAACCAAATAAAACAAATATATATTTTTTGTATTAGAGACAGTTAACTGGGAAAATTTTTTTGTGTCTGTAGGAGCCTCGCCTCCCCCCCCCCTGGGGGGGAAGTCCCCCCTCGAAGGGAGTAAATTTTCATGATGGGTATCTTTCAAAAGAGCTCGCCAATACTTTTAAAACGAATGGTTGAACCATCGATCTGCGATAATTTAAAACAAAGTTATCGATTTTTTTTTACTTTTAACGAAAAAAAAAACTTTGAAAAAAAATCGTACTTTTTTTTTTTTTTAATATTGAGAATAAAATGGACTTTTTTTGGATATTTGGTGTCATACTACTTTTCTAATATGGAAATCGTCTGCCTTATCATAAATGATAATTTTTTTAAATAATAATTTTAACAAATTATTTTTTAAAAAGAGAAATATCTTTTAATAACCGAATTAAATTCTATATAAATGTAGGTGCATTAATGAAACGGTGGGTTGAGGGGGGGGGGCAGTAGCCCCCCCTCACACAGAACTAATTATCATATAAAACTCTTCAGAAGCCTAATATGAATTGTTTAACATAGGTTTGCATAACAGCACTCGTTATCTTACCTCTTAATCTGCAACCTGTATTTATAGTATTAAATTTCAGGGTAAAAGAAAGTCGTGTGAGTGACACACCAGATTATTATAAAATGTTCTCCGTCTGTGACCCAAATTTTATGAGGCCAAAAATGTGTGGCAGCTCTAGATCGAGAACTAATGCACAAAATTTCATTAATATATATATTTTTTTTAAACTAATCTAACGCTGCTAGTGCTGCGAATTTTCTCCATTTTCGTGAAGTCCCTATAGCAGCTGATGTAGTGTAGAACGGCACAAAACAAGATATGTTAGAGGGCTATTATGAAACTCTATCTTAATTCCATTTGGGGGCACACTGGTCACAAATGGCATTGGTAGGCTGAAATTTTCTTATGTACGAGAAGGCTATATTACAGCTTCTATGACAAATAAATGCACCAAACTTGAAATATAAGAACATCTTAAAAGAACAATCTGGTATGTCCCCCACACGACTTTCTCTTACCCTGAAATTTAATACTATAAATAACAGGTTGGAGATTAAGAGGTAAGATTACGAGTACTGTTATGTAAACCTATGTTAAACAATTCAAATTAGGCTTCGGAAGAGTTTTATAGGATAATTAGTTCTGTGTGAGGGTGGCTACTGCCCCTTCAACCCCCCGTTTCATTACTGCACCTACACTTATATAGAATTTAAATTTGTTATTAAAATTAAAAGTTTACTTAAAATTATACAGACCATTTTCACACGCAACATTCCTTGAAACTTATCAATCTTGATCAAACTTTTCCAGCAACAAACTTATATTAACTACAAAATGCAACATTTGGATCTCCTAAAATGATTCGTTTTTAAGTTATTTTAAGAGTAGTATAACACTAAATATCCAAAAAATGTTGAATTTGTTCTCAATATTACATTAAAAAAATTTTTTTTTGGTTAAAAATGAAAAAAATTTATAACTTTATTTTAAATTATCGCACATCGATGGTTCAACCATTCGTTTTAAAGATATTGGCGAGCTCTTTTGAAAGATACCCATCATGAAAATTGACTCCCCTCGAGGGGAGGGAAGCGAGGCTCTTACATACACACACACACACAAAAAAAAAAAAAAAAAAAAAAAAATCAGTTGACTATCTCTATTGCAAAAAATATATATTCGTTTCATTTGGTTTAGTGCAGTCGATAGATCTTAAACTCTACTTACCTGCAATTTCCTCCATAGACGTAATGTATTTGAATTCTCTTGGGTGTCCCTGTACACGAACCATTTGCTTGATCTCAACGAAAAGCTTAGTGTAGCATCCCTATAGGATACACATTCAGAATACCGAGTTTGGAATTTCTGCTACTATTTGTTCTTGAGATAGGCTGATAACAGACACACAGACCATTCGCTAAAAACATGATTTTCGTATTCAGGGGACCTCAGAGCATGTAAATATTACAAAAACTCACGTTCGAAAATTTGATCCTAAAACAATACTTTCTCCACCCTATGGGTAAGAGAAAGTAAAAAAAATATTGACTTAATTTGGGTGTATGTCAGACGACAGGTGGCGCTTCTGATACTTGTCTTCTGTGAATTTCCACATGGCTACATCTCAGAATCTATTAGTTAAAATTACGCTAAACAGAATCTGTAAAATTTTCATTGTGAAAAGCTATGATTTAATTTTTGTGCATTTTAGCTGGTAGGTGGCACTATTACATAGAATGATAGAGAAAAAAGTTTAATAATAACTTCAATATACTAGTTTTTTTTCCCCCTTTAAAACTTAAATTTACTTTCGAAAAGATACATTATTTCGAAATATGAAACTTTTTTTTTACTTTCTCTTGTCCATAAGGTAGAGAAAGTATTGTTTTTGGGTGAAATTTTCGAACGTGAGTTTTTGTTATATTTACACATTTTGAGGTCCCCTAAATACGAAAATCATGTTTTTAGCAAATGGTCTGTGTGTGTCTGTCTGTTATCAGCATACCTCAAAAACAAATTATGGCAGAAAGTTCAAACTTGGTATTCTCAATGTGTATCATAGAGGGATGCTACAGTAAGCTTTTCGTTAAGATCAAGCAAATGGTTCCTGTACAGGGACAATCAAGAGAATTCTAATACATTACGTCTATGGGGGAAATTGCATGTAAATAGAATTTAACGTCTATAGACTGCACTAAACCAAATGAAACGAATATATATATATATATATTGTAATAGAGATAGTCAACTGGGGAAAAAAAAATTGTGTATGTAGGTGTCTCGCCTCCCCCCATTTTCATGATGGGCATATTTCAAAAGAGCTCGCTAGTACCTTTAAACGAAGGTGTAACCATCGATCTGCGATAATTTAAAACAAAGTTATCGATTTTTTTTTACTTTTAACCAAAAAAAAAAAAAAGGGATGAACCGCTCTTTTTTTGAACATCCTCTTTTTTTTTTTTTTTTTTTGAAATATTGAGAATAAAATGAACTATTTTTGTGTATTTGGTGTTATACTACTTCTCTAATATGGAAATCATCTGCATTATCATAAAAGATAATTTTTTTAAATAATAATTTCAATAAATTATTTTTTTAAAAACAGAATTATTTTTTAATAATCGAATTAAATTCTATATAAATGTAGATGCGTTAAAGAAACGGGGTGTTGAGGGCGGCACACAGAACTAATTATCATATAAAATTCTCCCGATGCCTAATTTGAATTGTTTAACCTAGGTTTACATAACATCGTTATCTTACCTCTTAATCTTCAACCTGTATTTATAGTATTAATTTTCAGGGTAAGAGAAAGTCGTGTGAGTGACACACCAGATTATTTCTCTACATAAAGGTACTGGTGTTGATTGACTAATGAAGAATAGTAATAAAATTTTATTAGACGTATAAGTTGCAAGTACAAACGACAATTGTTTCGGGCTAAAATAATGAAGATGACTTTTTTATCTGGGTTAAGTAATAATAATAATAATGAGTCTAACATGAAAGCAGTCTCCTGTGCATAATCATTTCCACTCGAAACGGTAATTATATGTTTTGACCAGTTTGCGAAGTTTGCCTTCAAACTTTTAATTTGAAATTATTTAAGATAATTAAAATCTATAAATTAAAATAATAAAAATAAATTTACTCAAATTTAAATTAAAAAAAAAAAAAAAAACTAGTTGGCATAGGTAGAATCTGCTCAGTTCCCCCATCATATGTATAATCTCATAAATTTCTTGCACAGAACATATTATATACATGTGAAAAGAAATGAATTTGACCAAAACTTGATACAGTGACAGAATGAAATCCCCGCCTAATAGGCTATCCACCGTTCACATCGATATATTTATCTTATTCTAATCTATTAATTTATTTTATCAGGGTCAATTCCGTTGTTTAGTTTTCATGCTACTATTTCCAATGCCATAATCCTCAAAATTCATATTTATATGAAAAATTTAGATTTCGCTAAGTTGATAAAATCGAATAACTTACGAAATTTTCCTATTAGAATATTTGTATTAAATCATGTTCAAACAAATATCATAAATGTAATTTTGAAGTTGTCTAATGTGTTTATGATCCTCAAAATGGAAGTTTATGCTCAATTTTGCCTTATTCTGGCATGTTAAGTCAATCGTAAATTCCAAATAACTTACGAATATTTTAAATTGGAAAAATCATTGTCTATGATATTCACGTCAGTATCCTAAATAATATTTCGAAAGTGGTTTGACATCTTTACGATGAAAACATCCTCCAAGATTGACGTTTATGTGAAATTTTGCTCTATTCTGCCATGTTAAGAAATTCGTAAATTTCCAATAACTTACGAAATTTTTATATTGAAAAATTCATAGTCATTAATATTCATGCCAGTATATTAGATAATATTTCAAAAGTAGTCTGACATCTTTACGATGAAAATATCTCTCAAAATTGACGTTTATGTGAAATTTTGCCCTATACTGCCATGTTAAGAAATTCGTAAATTTCCAATAACTTGCGAAATTTTCAAAGTAGCTTACTTATAGTTACCGATGTTCATTCCGGCATCAAAACTGATGTTTTAAAACTGATCTGACATTTGTACAGTAAAAAGTTTCCATTTAATGCACGTTGAAGTGAATTTTTGTCCTATTCTCCCATGTTACGGAAATCGTAAATTTCTAATAACTTACGAAGTTTTTTAATTCGAATGTTGCAAATAAATAGGGTTCTTGCCAGTGTCAAAAGTAATATTTTAAAACTGATCTGACCTCTCTGCGACAATTTGTTCGTGAGATATCGTGTACACAGACTAACAAACTAACGGACTAACACACTAACAGACACCCTACAGACAGACATCATACAAATTTTGTCTTTTTCGGATTCCTCACACCTGAAAACGTGTAAAAAAGTTAAAAAACCGAGGTCGAAAATTTTCACGATTACCTAAGTTCCCCATACCTATAGTATGATGGGGAACTAAAAAGGGAAGAAAATCGTTGGCTTGTCTATTTTTTTCAATCATTTCTTCAGTGTTTAATTCAGTTTCGAATTTTGGTGAAAGCTTTTTTACTTTAGTTCTTGAAGCATTATCCATCTTAACAACAGGAAATAAAAGATTAGAAAACCATGCAATACTATCACTTGTTTAAAAGAACGAAATGTCGTTTGATGCAATAAGAAACAATAAGATATATGATGCAACAAGAGTGTTCATTCAAATTTCTAGGCATAAGATAAAAAAATCTGCAATTTATTAACTATTTATTCACTTTGTAGCGAGGTGATAGGCGAAATCCAATACATAAAGGTCTAATTCTGTCATACAAATTAGTGAAAAGTTCCATAGGGAATTTTATACATAGAACTTGTAATTTCCATTTTTAATATGGGAGATAGGTATTTATTTATTGATTTCATTTTATTTTTATTTATTTATTTATTTCAAGTTGTACTTTTTATTTTGTGTAATTTTTATAAATTTCTTGTATTTCGTATACAAGCATGTATTTGTATACACATGTGTGTATCTACTTTTATACATCCTCTATAGTTTATGTTTAATAAATAATTTATACTTTTTTTTACTTAATTAATTTCATTCATATTATTTTTTGTATTAATTTAAATCTACTCAATTTTATATTAAAGCAATCTAAAATATCCGTCTTTTATTCTGGGAAATCTTTATCATTGGTTTCAGTGTGAAACCCAGAAATTTCTCGCAAATAAAAAATATTTTTTAAAACGTATTTACGTTCAGCTATAAGCTTGATAGCCTTTTTTTTCTTTTTTTTTTTTTTTTTTTTTTTAATTAGTTTAGAAATTTTCAAAATAAAATATATAGTAAACGTTAGAGGGCCCTTCGTAGAAGTTTTTCTAAAGATTTCTACTCTCTTTTTACACTAGTTCCGGGAGAAAACTATGGGAAATTACGAACAAGTAAGTCAAGAAGCGCGTTTAGGTTTCGAACCCAGCAACTCCCTTCTTCCATCTTTGGGTGGTGTTAGGATAATGGTCCATTAACTGCACCAGGCCCGAGCGAAAAGGCCCTCAGTGGGGATCTTTCTAAAGGGTTGTAGCCCGTATTTACACCAGTTTAGGAGAAAACCACTGAATACTCTGAACGGCTAGGTGGACGAGTGCAACCGGGGATCGAACCCGGCACCTCACATTGACCAACTTCGAGATAGATTCCCACGGTTCCTGGTCGGGCCTTCCATCTTTGGGTATAGAACCTCTAAGCCACTGATGGATCCATTTAATGGTGAATCGGAGTAAGGTTTTAGTAAAATGTAGTACTTTAAAACACTTATATGAATAATGTAATTACATAAAGAGATTATTTACTTCTTTTTTTTTATGATGAACACATGAACACATAATTGCTTACATAATTCTCTTGATTTCACTCGGTTACTACTGATTTATTAACCCTTCAACGTTCAACACCTATTTGTTTTTTAAAATTGTTAAACGAATTTCAAAAATCGCAGTCATGACTGATGCTGGCCATAAATATCTAAAAAAAAAGAAAAAAAATAGCATTTTTAATATTTAAGATATTTTTGGTTTGAAATATCAGTGTGTATGTTAACCTAGTTCAATTCAAGTAATAACGAATTTAATTAATAAGTAAGGTCAACCCAATAAATTTCAAAAACTCAGAACAGTTGTTTAAGTTCGAAATTCTAGCACAGCTCACCGCCAGGTGAAAAAAGTAGTCACGAGTTCATCGTCTAAACAGCAAGGTGCACATAAGTCTATTAAGAAATTTCAATAACTTTAAAAAGATTTCTCTGAAACATCCTCTGTCCAGTTTCGGAGTAGTGCTGCTATCTATGGAACAGAGAAAGAACCAAACTTCAAAAGTCGATTAAAAAAAGAAAAAACATTTTTTATGTAACAATTTTTTAATATTTTTAAGACCTGTGATATAGAGGTCCTTTACCGATAGACGGAAGTACCCGCGGGTCAGGTTACCCGCGGTTATCCGCGAGTAACCCACTCTGCGGTTCGGGTCGATTCGGGTGCGGGTCTACGAAGAATTTTTTATGCTGTGTTTTTATGAATGTATATTACATAACCTTTTGAATGCAATGATTAGATGACATTATTTTCATTTATAGCAATTTAAAGCAGCATGACACAGGACATGTTTTTAATTTCAATTGCATAAATATTAATAAAACTTTTTAGGCGAAAATTATTTTTTTCCAGTGTGCATTTGTTACCTTATTTTCTTTTTTTATACACTGTCAAAATATTTTGAACAGCGTATTTTTTTTAAAGTAAGTTTTAATACCTTTGAAATTTTGGTATATTAATGCACTGGGAAGTTTTGCTTATAATTAGACTAGCAACTTTTAATATAATTGTAATTATGTACTAATTTTATAAAATAACTATATACTAGTATTTTTGGGTGTAATTTAATTCATTAAAAAAATCTGCTCATTAACATAACTATATTTTGTCTATGAGAATTTTAGTTCTGATTCTAATATTACAAGAAATTTAACAATGCTTTATAGCGGGTTGCGGGTCGAAAGTTATTTTGCAGGCCGGGTACGGGTCAAGTTTACCTAACCCCCGTGAGACTCTATTAATCCCGAACAGCGGCCGTGAGAATCTGTCTCGAAGCTGGTAGACGAAAAGTAAATCTGAAGGCAATTAGTAAATTATTGCATCAGAAATGAATGCCGAATGTTTAGTTTCAGGGCGAAATCACTGAACAATCAAGAGCTAAATGTGATAACTTTAATCGTCAGAGAGCGAAGAATTATTTGGCTCATCTTGATTTGACTAAAAAAAATATTTTAGCACTATGTTGAACCCATTAAGAATTAATTTTGTAAAATATAAATAAAATGAATATTTTGGGCAAAATATTATGTATCCTTTTGCTTTAATTAAAAAGGCATATTAATAAATGGGTTAGGGAAGTTTTTCTTTTTTCAGTCTTTTTCATTTATTTTATTTTTATTTATTTTATTTATATTTATTTATATATTTTATTTTATTTATATTTATTTATTTATATTCATTTATTTATTTTATTTATTTATTTATTTATTTATTTTTATTTTTATTTTTTTTGAGTGGGGGGGAGGGTTGGAAATATTAGGATCTGTTAAGCACCCGACAAAGAGAAAAAGTGTGTCTAATGTAGACAAAGAAGTTCTTTTGATTTTACTTCAATCTAATTATTCTTAAAAACACATGGGTTAATAGTAAGATTAATGGGATTATATATTTTTCTCTCTTAAAAATTATTTATCAATTATATTAGAACAAACTGTATTTCCATTATTTAGAAAATATACATTCTTCATCGGTCTTTGATTTTAATAAAAATAAGCTTCCGTCGAGCCGGAGTCGAACCAGCGACCTATGGATAACTGCAATATCAACCTCTACAGTCCACCGCTCTGCCAACTGAGCTATCGACGGCTGTTTTACGCATGCACATTTTAGAAACAGTTCTAATTCTTCTTGTGCGTCAGTTAGGTCAACATCTGCCGGAATAATACATTTAATATTCATCGTATGAATAATAGAGTAGAATAGGTGTCGGTTCAGTCTTGAGATCTATAAGTGACCGCTTGGATAACTGAATAGAATGAAGGATCTACAGAAACATGCATTGAATAAAACAGAAGACGTAGAAGTCAAAGCGACAGCGAGCGACGCTTTACGATTTGAAAATATATAAAATAAGGAGGTAAGGATAAAGAGTAGCTCCTGAATTATTAGTTTATCAGCGTAACTACGGAACGGGTATGAGGAATTTAAGCATTCGGGAAATGTTTCGACAATTTTTCGGATTTTGAAAATTTTCATACATTTCGTAGTGAGAGGTGAGGAATCCGAAAACCGCAAAAACGAAAGGATAGACGGAAAGGGTGTGAAAGAGCAAAAATATATAAATAAGAGTTAGAGCGCTGAAAATTAGTGTTGTTAGGTTTTGAGGCCCGATAAATCGATAGCAGGGGTGGCGAACCCGCGGCTCACACTCAGAATCAGTGTTGCCAGATTAGGGATTTTGTCCGCATTTTGGGGATTTTTTGGGCTTCTGGGACCCAATGTTTGTGGAGAATTTCAAGGAGAGTTCTGAAATTTTTGAGGAGAAATTCGAATTTTTAATTTTTTTTTTTACTTATTCTACCTATCTTTACTTAGTCTACCTGTTAAGTTTAAAGCATAGCCAATTGCAGAGATTTGTCCTTACGTGTAGGAGCTTTTAACAGCTTTTTTTTTAGCCTGTAGGGGCTTTTAAAGGTACTTTTTCTCCCCAGGACATCCTGAAGATGAAAGTACATCTTGCGTACATCCTCAGCACTGCACTAATGTACTTTACACAGATTTAAAATTTTCCGATAACTAGTGTGTATATAAAAGTTATTTTTATGTATGGGAATTTTTTTTTTTTTTTTTTTTTTCAAAAATGAGCGTCATTTGGGGAAAAATCTGGGCTTAAATCTGTTAAATATTTAAAAAAAAAAAAAAAAAAAAAAAAAAAAAATTGTAAAAAATTTACTTTTTTAGTAACGATTGAGTTGGGGATTTTTTTGGAAAAAAAACCCTGATTTGGGGAAATTTTAAAGCCTGTTTGGGGAAATTTACTGTTGACCATCTGGCAACACCGCATGTGGCCCGCAACGGAATCCAGAAAACTAACTGAACTTTTTTCATTAACACGTTAAAAATTAATGCCTTTGTTCAGAATGCTGGCTATGATAACTAGAGAAACAAATATCGCACTGGTTATTTTTGATAAAATATTATTAGATCGATTGATTCTTTTCTTTCATGATAGTTATTCATGTATAGCAATTAATTTTTAATTACTGTTAATTTCAGTAATCAAAAATGTTTTATTGTTAATTATGAATAAAAATAAATTTAACATTAATGTATTCTTTTATAATTCTTCCCCCCTCAAACACCCATTTTTTATTTACACATATATACAGAATGATGCCCGCCTGAATATATTTCCAATGCGACCAGCCACGATTTTTGGGTTGGACAGGACAGGATTGGCCTACGGGTTAGTTAATTTCTTAGTCTGTGTTGACATTATTTGGAGAGTATAGAATCGTAAAGTAGTCAGACCAATTTTCATATACCCTTTATGATATTGGCAAGGATGCTATCGGTTTTCAATATTCTAATATAAAAACTAAATAAGTTATATGAGGTTTAATGTTTTCATGCCATAACAAAATAAGTCTAAATGTTGCAAAAAATGTGCGCTGCGTTATTCCCATGGTGAACATGGGCGAAAGGGCTGTTCCTGAAACACTTTATTTTATTTCTTTCACTCTACAACTACGACGACTTTATAATTTTGTTTTCCACCAACAGCAAATTAAAATGAATAATTTATAACCGATTTTAAAGATAATATATATATATATATATGTATTTCTCTTTGAAGTCGGTTTTAGAATGCTCTCTACCCAGATTTTCACTTTCTCTAACCAATACATATGGTAAAAGAAATATTGTTCTGGAGTCAAATTTTCAAAATTAAGACTTTGCTCTATTGACACGTTTTTGAGGTCCCCCTAAATCCGAATATCAGGATTTTAGGGGCTGGTCTCTGTGTCTGTCTGTTTGTGGAGGAATCCTACTTGAATCTTTTTACGGAAATCGAACAAAGGGTTCGATTTCACTAAAGAAATTCCAATATATCCTTCTAAACATACTCAATATAGGTTCCTGTACACAGGAACCTAATATAACGTCCAGTTGAACGCAAACAATTTACTGATTCATTAACGGTTCTCTTCACTTAGCGTCGCCGGAAGCCCGAGCCAATGTTATTCTATGGGGAAATTTTCTTTACAAATGGCTTATTCACTAATACATATTTTTAAATTCTGTTTTCACATTCTGAAAATTCCCAACGGTTAAATGAACGGACTTTTTCTATAAATGTATTTTTTTTTTTTTTTTTTTTTTTTTTTTGAAATTGCAAAATGCAAAATGAAAAAAATTCACATATTGAAAATTCGTATTTTGCAGCTGCAAAATAAAATATTAAAAATTAAAAAAATATTTTTTCAAAAAAGGTCCGTCCATTGAACAGCTGGGAATTTTCAGAATGTGAAAACAGAATTTAAAAATATGTATCAGTTAATAAGTTACTCGTAAAGAAAAATTTCCCATAGAATAACATTAGCTTCGACTTCCGGCGGCGGTGAGTGAAGAGGGCACTTAAGCAAAATTGAATCATTCATTTTTAAATCCTCCAGAAAATCACATAGTGTGACTTACAGATATGAAAAATACCGAAAAAGAACAGTTTACAGCGTGCGTTCATTTCAGAAATTGATATCGTTTAAAACTAGAGTTTCGGATGAGAAACAGCCTATTATTAAAAAAAAAAAAAAACACGTAAGGTATGCGGGTAAATTCTCGAGTCGGCCTGGCAGAAGTTTCCAGATCATTATTGCGGCATAATTCTCCTTCAAATCATGAAGAATTGTAAAGCTGTCAGAACGATAGCATTCTTTCGCGAATAATGTTCATTTAGTCCCTTCCTCCTCGTTCATTTGAAGCGGACCTAGAATGATGGGTTCGAGAGTGGGTCTGTGTATGGACGTTGCAGGTATTGGGCTCTTCCCACCGTCGTCTGCTCAATCACGTGATAGAGGAAAACGAATAACCGAATTCTGAGAATCGAATTCAATTAAATATTGTTCTTAAGAACAAAAATTTTAATATTTAATATAAAATAAAATAAAAGCAATATTGTGCATTTGTAAACAGTAGAATAACTGTATTTGTAAATTTAATAATTTTTAAAAAACATTTTATGTGTTTATTTATTTTTACCTATAAGAATCGATTTTTGTATATTGTAGTGTAACTGTAACATTAACTGATCTAGCAATAAATAGTAGCTTCTTGAGGAATGTTTATGGATTATAATTTGAAATTTTAAAATGTTTTCATTTAATTCAATTGCATAAAGGTGTTGCAACAAGTTCATTAACTTAGTGACTGGTCTAAAGGGATTTACGCAGTACGATGTTGCACTGTCACTGATTTAAATACCAAAAATCAGATTATTAAGCATGTTCTTCATGAACATCAATAACAAACATAAACTAAATGATGATTGTAAATGTATACGGCAAACAAAAGAGGATGAATAATGATATAAAATGGATTAAAAATGATGATGTATAAAAAATAACACAGATTAAATACGATGGATCAAAAATGAGAATAGAAAATAGGTTATTTCAGCAATCGCTATAGATAAACAAGACTTTGTCTGCTATTTGTTTTTCCTCTATCATGTGACCTCTGACGTCAGGTGGGAAGAGCCCATTTTGTCGAATATCTCAGAACGAATGTAGCTTTACATTTTCATAATTCTTAACGCACAATTTTATGTGATAGAGTATGGAATGGATGTGTATAACAACATTTTAAATGTTTATTTTAACACAGTCAAACCTCGTTA
Source organism: Salticus scenicus (assembly GCA_963930645.1). Classification (NCBI taxonomy): domain Eukaryota; kingdom Metazoa; phylum Arthropoda; class Arachnida; order Araneae; family Salticidae; genus Salticus; species Salticus scenicus. Next base: position 401,347,226 of record OZ005649.1, on the reverse strand, counting down.
ACGTGAATCTCAAGGGGGATAAAAAATTTGTTCATGTTATCAGTAACTAATCTTCATGTAACTAAACGAATCCTCCTTTTGACGGTGATTGTGGAAACAGTTCAAATTAAAAGTAGTTCATGTTAACAGTGTTCATGTTAACGAGGCTCGACTGTATTAAGGTTCAAGAAATTCTGAAGCAACACTTTTCGACTTTGCGAATATTTATTTAAAAAAAAAAAAAAAAAAAAAAAAAAAACTAAATAAATGAATAAAATACATTCAAAAAATATTTTGAGGACCTGAAAGCATCGAATAAAAAAGGTTTCTGCGTTCATAAATGTATTGAAATAAAGGCTCGAAAGCGGTTAAAAAGCAGTTCCATAACCAAATGGCGCGTCAGTCGAAGGTTTTCGAAATTTTATGTAGTTATTTTGAACACTAGGATAAAAAGACTCCCGAAAATTAGTACCGACTGCATTACCTTCTCAGCATATTTGCCACCTGAAATTTTGTCATTTGTTTTTAATAATTAAATGCTTGTATTTAGAATTCGCAGACACAAATCCTGTTTACTTTCCGAACATTATAGTGAGAAAAGTATTGTACTCATGTCAAAAAAATCCGAATTTGAGATTTTGATGTTTCTATACGTTTCGAGGTCCCCAGAGTCCGTTTTCACTATTTCTACGATGATGTATTTATGTGTGTGTGTGTATGTCTGTGAGTGAACACGCTAGCGTCTAAACGCTTTGTTCGAATAAGCTGAAAGTTGGTACGTATATTGTAAGTCACCCTAGTACGAACCCTATTGATTTTGGTGAATCTAGCACTTATAGTTTTTTTACAGGGACACCAGGAAAAATTCTTTATCATTATGGCCTATGGTGCCAAATTTTTAAAAGTAAGATAGCGTCTAAACGCTTTATTAATCTGAGCAAAAAATGTGTACACATGTTATAGGTCACTGTTGCACGAACTGTATAGATTTTGGTGAATTGAGCCCTTACAGTTTTTTTTACAGGGACACAAAGAAAAATTCTTTATCATTATGGCCTAGGGGACCCAATTCTTAAAAGTGCGACAGCATCTAAACGCCTTATTCAATTGAGCTTAAAATTTATATGAGTATTATAAATTACTGTTGCACTAACAATAAGTATTTTGGTGAATCTAGCATTTATAGTTTTTTTACAGGGACACAACGAAAATTCTTTATCATTATGATCTATGGGCTCAAAGTTCAGCAGCGTTCAATAAAACATCGTGTAACAGATGGAGAAAAATACTCAAACACTCTATTATGGTTTTCTCTCTTTTGTTTGTTTAACAACTCCTCTTTCTTTACTTTATCTAAAAAACTGTTAATGACTCAATGTTCAGAAAGTCGAGTGGAGTCACTCCAGATTTTTTGTTATCAAATCCTTGTTATTAAACATGTTAATCTCATATGGAGTGTAGAATAAAAGTAGAATAAACTGCTTATTCATACTTATACAGATAGTACGTTGAAACCCCTCATTTGCACAAAGCTCGTCTGGTGATCCAACGGTTATGGTCCTCAGATCTAGGTGGCGGATGTAAATCCTTGTTCTGGCTTGGATGTGTAGTAGTCCACACTCCATTTTAAGCTACCCAGTGATCCCTATCACTGGGTAGAAAAAAACAAAAACAAAAAAAACGTCATCTATATGTCGAATAGTACAGAGGTCGTCAAATTTTACAAATTTACAGACTACTCATTTCCCAATATAGAGTCACAACCCTAACTTAGGACTTGAGAAGCACAAATATATTTCTAGAACAATGATCAAAGTTTCATAAAAATACGAAAACCCTATGTAGTACAAAACCATAGCTGTCAACCTATTTTCGCTGTTTCATACCACTTTTTATTTCCTTTTACATATATTTAAGAATAAAGTGCTGGATTCGTGAAGATTTTCACCTTTAGTTTTTCATGGATTCATATATTTTGAGATAGCTTAAACACGATTTAACCCTTTTTAGAAAATGTCATGTCTGTCTATGTGTTAACAACATTTTGTGGACGCTGTATTTCACGAACCAATGAACGGAAATTAACCAAACTTAATATTTCCTTGGATCTTGATTTAAATGGGTTCTGATTACATTTGGGGATTAACTGGTATAGGGTTGACGTTGCCATCCTGTTTTTTTTTTTTTTTTTTTTTTTTTTTTCAAAATTTTTAATACGAGAGTACAGCTTAAAATTTCCAATAAATATGCACAAGCAGAATTATTTTTAACTAATCTTGTAAAATTAAAAAGAATTATATATATAAAAACTGATGAATTTTTTAAAAAGATACTGCCTAGATGTTATACTTTTTTAAAGGAACTCTAAAAACTGGCCATTTTTGTGGGGACACTCTATACGTCAAGTTATTAAGTTTAAAGCTATTACGCTGCAAAGTTTCACAACACGATCTTATTCGATTGCTTTTATCTTAAAATAAGAGTCTAATATTGAACAAAAAACAGTCTAATATTGAAGAATAATGAATAACTTTTTAAAAATTATCAGTTAAAGTTCTATAAGCTGCAATTTTTAAAGTAGAGCGTACTTATTTCCCATACATAGTCCATTAAATTTGTAAACAATTGTTGATTCATTCTTAAGAATCATTCACATAAGACTATAGAGCATTGCTGCAAAACGGAAGAAATATTTAATTTAATTTAATTTGTAATAGGTTATTTTGACTTTTTGACCTTAAAAGGAATTTTTAATTATGATAACAAAGCCCAAAATGTGATATCTATCTATATAAATGGCTAAGAGATTTCTTTGGACTCTGTTTGTCTGTGTGTAGACGCAAGTTGCCATCTAATTTACATACTTTAGTTAATTTTAAAACATCTAATTGCCGTGTTGAAATGCTGTTTGCACTCCTGGATTCAGAAAAATCGTCACTTTCATTTGGTACCTTATTTAGAACGAAATTTTGATTATTTTTTTAAAAATTAATTAAAATATGAAAATAATAACGTAGTAATAACTTTAAAATTAAATGAAAATGGAGTTAAAAAACAGCCTAAACCTTTTTTAATATACTTCAATTTTAGATTTTTTTATTTTATTTTTTAATAGTATATAGTATTTATTTACAATTAAAAACACCTCTAAAAAAGAATTTTAACTATATTTACTAAATTAGTTTAATACCTTACTAATCATCCTTTATAATTTGCCCATATATATATATTTCAGACACAACGTGTCCATCCTCAGAGCAGCGTGACTGTCTTTGTTCTATAGCTTGTTGCCACACAGCGGGAATTACGCTTTGCTCTCGGTCATTAACGGAGTTGGGGATAGTAATAATTTCGATGGCCTCCCGTTTTAAAGCATAATGGTGGTTATTGTAAGGGGCTATTATACTAATATTAATAGAATTTATATTAATCCACCGCCAATTATTTATCCACCTCCCACAATTCTAATCCCATTAATATAAATTCTATTAATATTAGTCTTCCACATCATTTTCACTTTATGAACTCGATAACGGTCTTTTTCTCTTTTGTTCTCTACGGATATTCAAAATATTTTCGTCTTCACATTCTTTACCTGAGGACTCACATTCGTCCGTAGTGTCATCATGTTGTTCTATGCTATCCTCTTCACTTTCAGATAGTTTCTCTTCACTGAATTCCGAACACTCTTCATCTATGTCATTTATAATTTCCAATGATTTCAAATATCTTGTATGCTTCGACGTTTTTGCGATAAGAATTATTAGCAAAATATTTAAATTAGAATTCTTGACACGCAAAATAGCACTTTAACTTCAAATGTTTACTGTAAAGCTCGCTCGGAGTAGAGAGAGAAATTTGCTATTCATTCGTCAGCCAATCACAAATATAACACAATACAGCAAAATATAGGATGCAATAGCAAAAATGTCTAATGCAACGGTTTTGTATCACAACCACACATACAAATCTTTATGATATCACATGAATCTTTGAACGGGTCAAATGACCCGTTGCGGTAGTTAGGGTTTTTACATATATTTCTCGGTAAAAAAAAAAATAAATAAAAATAATAATAATAATAATAAATAAATAACAAGAGAGGAGTAAATATTGAAAAATACATTCGATGTATTTTTTTAAGAAAAGTAGTAAAGGCAAATGACGATGTGCTGATGTTATTTGCAAGAAATTCTGACAAAAACTTTAAAATGGGTCATTTGACCCGTCGTGGTAGGTTTAGTGTTAACTCTGTTTTTACAGTTAGGAAATTGATAAGCGTTAAATGAGTACTCATTTTCGAAAAATTGATTTTTTAAAATTTTTAGATTATAATTTTGAGGTCAAAAATGTGATTTTTCACAAAGTGCATTTTCCTCATTTTTTAGTAGCAAAATGAAATACTAAAAATTAAAAAAAAGTCAATTTTTGGAAAATATGTACTCGTTTAACGCTTATGAGTTTTCTGAATGTGAAAACAGAATTGAGAAACATTTATTAGATAATGAGTCATTATGGAAACAATTTTTCCCATGGAATAACATGGGCCACGGCTTTCGGCGAGATTAGATATTGTCCGCTCTTAAACAAAATTTTAGGTTTTCATTTTCATTTTTACAAAAAAAAAAAAAAAAAAAAAAAAAAAAAAAAATTAGATGTTGGCACAAAATTAATTTTCTTTGGAAATTTTGTGTTATGCACTTCTCTGAGATGAAAATCGTTTCCATTCACTATGGCAAATAGTTTTGATAAATAAGAATGTAAATTAATTATTTTCACTGTGTGAATTGTACAAACTCATAAACTGCAAATGCTTATTTATTATAAGAAAATCGCAAATATTTGTTTAATCATAAAAGAAAAGAAAAAAAAGCTAAAGAATTACTTGTTATAAAATAATTAAAATTAGTTTAATTATTTCAAAATATTTTATACTTGAAATCGCATTCCACTTAACCTTACATATTTAAGCGCATGCGTTTGTCCCTTCTTATGTTTGTAATGAGTTAATCGATTTCGGGCTGCAATGCTATAACTGCGAGACCGGTAGTGAATTTTATTTCAATCCTTGCGAACGTTATTTTGTTTTAAAGACTGTTTAGCACAAGCTAAAATATGCTTTCAAAGAAATATGTTGTTGAAAATTGAATCAAGGTATTCACTGATTTTTTTACTCAGTAATTGATTTTCAATTTTTTAGGGAGCCACAAATGAGGTTTAATATATCCGCTTTGAGATTATCATCAGGTGACAGCTCGATTAAGTTTTCTTTTAAATCGCTATTTCAATTTCTACCTTTCATCTTTAATGAAAATAAATTCATTACACTCATATCATTATGCGTGGGACCCTCGTTCTTCCGTAATGATTACGATCAGTGACTTGAAAGAGGTGCTCTAGTCACTGACTGTAAAAATACAGTTATGTCCGTTAAAGTTATGTTTTTTTTTTTTTAATCGGAGAAAGAAACTGATCGTTTAATAAACGGTCAACACGCTGAATTTTACAGAAATTTGTTATAAATATGGGTTCTGGACTTTTCCCTTGAAGGAGACAGTTGGTTGTATAATTTAACGGCCCTCTTCACTTACCGTCGCCGGAAGCCTCAGCCAATGTTATTCTATGGGGAAATTTTCTTTACAAATAACTTATTAACTAATACATATTTTTAAATTCTGTTTTCACATTCTGAAAATTCCCAACTGTTCAATGGACGCACCTTCTTTAAAAATGTATTTTTTAAATTTTTAATATTTTATTTTGAAATTGCAAAATGAAAAAATGAAAAAATTTCACATATTGAAAATTCGTATTTTACAGCTTCAAAATAAAGTATAAAAAATTTAAAAAGTATTTTTTAAAAAAGGTCCGTCCATTGAACAGCTGGGAATTTTCAGAATGTGGAAACAGAATTTAAAAATATGTAATAGTTAATAAGTTATTTGTAAAGAAAAATTCCCCGTAGAATAACATTAGCTTCGGCTTCCGGCGTCGGTGAGTGAAGAGGGCCCTTAATGATCAACTCTCCAAATTTTACTGGAGTTTCTTGTGGTCCATGAAATACCATTAGACAACCTCTGTATATAGCATAAGTCTGAAGATTCTCTTAAGCAGAAATTTTTTTCCCCAAAAACATACATGTACCATAGCCTCCTTAACTAGATGCCTGTCGCGTGGCTCATAAACTTGGCAACAGTTGAAGCGGTAGGCAGCGTCACCTGGTACAGATTGCGCGACTATTTTATTCAACTGTCACCAATAATTTTAAGAAGTGATATATGATATATGTAATCGACATTTATTAGATTATATTCTCCTTTTATGTATATCATATCCGATTTTTAAAATTTTTTGGTGTCTGTTGAATAAAAAAGTCGCGCAATATGTACCAGGTGGCGCTGTCTACCGCTTCTGTTGCCAAGCTTCCGAGCCGCGCGACAGGCATCTAGTTTAGAAGGCTATGCCTGTACTTTCTAGGTGAAATTTTATCTTTATCCGCTTTTCTCAAAAAAAAAAAAAAAAAAAGAAGAAGAAGAAGAAACTAAAAGGTAAAACGAAAATCAATTGCGGGTCACCGAATTCGTCAAAAGTTGAAGAGTGAACTTTGGAACGATCGTTTATTCTCGACAGCGATTTTCTTCTTTTCATTTCTGATAATCCGTGTCATCTCGAACTAAATGACCTCTCTCTCTCTCTTCAGGGCAGAATGTGAAATAATAACGGTGGCAGCGACGCGGTAGAGCATTTACTCTGCCACACTTTCCAAATCTTTTTTTAGCGTGCTGTGCATTTTCTATTACGAAACGGTTGTGTAATAAATAAATAAAGATCGCCAAAAGGAGCGGTGATTTATTACGTAGGAAAATAAAAAGAAACACATAAACTTATTACAGAAATGCAGCTAAAATGTTGACTCTAGAAGAGACCTCTCCCTACAATTACATAGATAAATTAAAAATGTTTCACTCATGTATTTTTACACTCCCTAAGCCATACAGGGTATAGAAAGTATTGTTTTGAGGTCCTTGGAATCCGTTTGATCTGTGTCTGTGTCTGTCGCTCTAGGCATACGACTATGTCTGTGTGTGAGAATGTGTTATGCACTGTTACTCAAAAAGAAATATTATCAGGAAGTGGAAACTTAATATTTTAAATGAGTACCATCCCTAACAATACACTTCCCATACAGCACACTTACATCTCTGGAAAGTCGCAAGAACATTGCGATGTTGCATAGATGTTATGTTCTGTTACATCTCTGGAACCTCTCAGATGCGTTCTAGGAATGTGGAAATGTCTCGGCTTTGTGACATCGCATACTACATCAGTGATGCCAGATGGTCGAAAATTATTTCCCCAAACAGGTCTTCAAATTTTCCCAAATCAGGGGTTTTTTTTTTTTTTGGAAAAAATCCCCAACTTGATTTCTACTAAAAAGAGAAAATAAAAATTTTTTCAAAAAAAAAAAAGTATCAAGCAGATTTTTTTCCCAAATGAAGGCAATTTTTGAAAAAAATCCCCAATTAACAATAAACCTATTGAAAGTCTCTAGTCGTAGGGATAAATCATTACGTTGCCAACATTGGCAGAAAGTTGAAGAACTCCCCACATTTGTCCCCAAAAATTTTAGAATTCCCCAAAAAAGTCCCCACAAACATTGGGTCCCCAAAATTGTCCCCAGAAGCCTCAAAAATCCCCAAAATGGGGACAAAATCCCCAATCTGGCATCACTGTACTACATCGCCAGTACATCGCATACAATATCTGCGCGTGCGTGAGATTAGCAGTTTGGGGTCTCAAATAGTACATCTCAGAGACCAATCAACCGTGATATCTCAGAGATGTTTGTTTTAAGACGCACTGAGATGGGATGAAAATGAGGCATTGCGATGTACTTGAGACGTCTCTGGAACCTAGTGTGCTGTATGGGTTGTCCCCAATTTATCCTAAAGATATCTACAAGATGTCTATAGACGTATTTTTTATCCTGAGGACGTCATTTTTGGAGAAGATGTGCTGCTAGGGATAAAACTGTGTTACTTGAAACTTATTGTTGATATCACTCAAATGGTTCAATGTACAGGGATATTCAAAAGTATTCAAACACATTACGCCTATAGGCGAAATTTCAGGTAGGTACAGTTTCACATCTCTAGACTGCGCTCAAAAGAAAAAAAGAAAAAAGAAACTGATACACATTTTTTACATGCATAAAGAAAATTTTTATGAAAGTATTTATTATTTGTTTACAGGCTCACACATTTTAGGTTGAGTCTTTTTTTTTTTTTTTTCTTTGATAAATTTAAGTTCATTGTTTGATGCTGTACATAATTTACAAATAATAAACTGTTTTAATCAAAATGAGTGGCTTAAGGGCCCGCTTCACTCACCGTCGCCGGAAGCCGAAGCTAATGTTATTCTATGGGGAATTTTTCTTTACAAATAACTTATTAACTAATACATATTTTTAAATTCTGTTTTCACATTCTGAAAATTCCCAGCTGTTAAATGGACGGACTTTTTAAAAAAAAATTATTTTTTTATTTTATTTTGAAGCTGCAAAATACAAATTTTCAATATGTGAAATTTTTTCATATTGTAATTGCAAAATAAAATATTAAAAATTAAAATAAATACATTTTTAAAAAAGGTCCGTCAAATTGTAAAGGTCCCATTGTTAACAGTTGGGAATTTTCTGAATGTAAAAACAGAATTTAAAAATATGTATTAGTTAATAAGTTATTTGTAAAGAAACTTTCCCCATAGAATAACATTGGCTCGGGCTTCCGGCGACGGTAAGTGAAGAGGGCCGTTAAGCTTCAAAGAGTGGTTTGGCTGGAAGTTCTCCGAATAATTTTATTTTTATCATTATTTTTTAACAGCATTAATTATTTCACGTACAGTCGGTAACAACATGTTCTTACGCTGGCTAAGAACAGGATTCGACAAGGATTTATTTAACAAGATCGTATGAAGTGTACTTTTTTTACATAGGAATTTTTGCTAGTGTTCGGACACTTCTGTTACCGACTGTATGTAGGTAAAATAATAAAAGAAGGGGGCTCAAGAAGACGGGAATCACCCTAAAAAAAAGTTCCTAAAACGTTCTAGTGTTCCTTAAAGTACCCCGTGAATGTTCAAAAATAAAGATCTCTTGCCATTCACCTAAACTGTCGTAATATATGTGGGTAATAATGTATGGTAAGAACAAGTATTGTGAATTTCATATCAGATTACTATTTCTTTGCTTATTTATTTATTAGCAATCTTCCTTTTACTTTTCGAACATACAGAGTGTCCTAAAAGTTCCAGTACTGACGCTGATGTATTTTTTATTTACAAAACAACAAACCTTAAAACGATTACTTTTATGCTAATGATAAAAGGCACATTTAAAATAACGGAGGAAAAAGTACAGAACTTACATTTATAATAAATGCTCAAAATGTCCACCCTTTTCTAGGAGGCAAAGCTGAACTCGTTTGCGCATGTGTTTAGAAACGCGTTTTAACTTGCTGGGAGTGACTTCTTGCAGAGAAACCTGTACACACCTGCACAGAACCTGTATTACGAAATTGTCGAACGAGATGATATAGCATATTTTTACTCTGTATTGCATCATCTGGACATTTATATCGCCAAACATCTTTGCATCTTTCATACGATTTCCATTCAAAATAAGCTTCATACAGCGTAATTCTCTGGATGCGTGATAAACTCATTTCACTATGAAGAACAAAATAACACAAAACTTTATTCTCATACAACTTGAGCGAGAAAAGAAACAAACGATGAAAATTAAAGAATGGATGCAATAATAGGCAGACGATAAAATTTAATATTTAAAAAAAATCATGGACACAATGAGTTCTTTAAGTTGGAGTACTGGAACTTTTAGGACACACTGTATATTTGTCAGATATTGTAATCATGAAAAATTTCCACTTTGAGATTTTGGTGTATATATACGTTTTGAGGTCTCCTGAGTCCAGTTTTGCTATTTTTAAGGTGATGCATGCATGCGTGTGTGTTTGTGTAGGTATATGAGTAAACACGATAGCATCTAAATGCTTCGTTCAAATGAGTTGAGAGTTGATACTGTTACGAAAAACTTGTCGACTTTCTGGCGTAAGAAAGTAGTTCGTAAAGAAACAGGCAGGTTCTAGTCGATGAATGCACTTTATTCTACGTAACACCTCGGATCTGTACAACAAAACTATTATTACAACGAATGTTCTCGAAAAGAGTCCAATAGTTCTGTTAATTCTTCGGATATTCTGGAAGCTGTACAATGAAGCTGTCACTCATGCAGCAAAAGTATTTGATGAATATTCTGGAACAGTTCAATAAAATAATCACTTGTTCCACAGGATTGACAGTCGTAAATATAATTTTGCAGCATTCATACGATCATTCATTTTTGAGTTATGTGAGATACGAAATCAGTTTCGCAAATCTTGTCTGAAATACTTTCCTTACATACAATTTATTGTTATTGAACAATATTAAAGTAAGAGACAATAAGTTTAACCCTTTTACGATCATTGGTTTCGCAGCGAAACCAAACATTTGACATAAATTAACAATTTTTTTTTTTTTTTCAACAGTTTTTTAACATTTCCTCCTTATTTTAATCAGGTTTTAAACTTTTGTCCCTTTTCTGTTCGGTAGATAGCAGCACTGTTCCAAAATTTAACAAATGATGCTTCAAAGGAAGCTAAATGCATAAGTCACTTGAAGTTTCTTAGTGTGCGCGAGTGCGAATTGCTGGTTTGTGATGCACTCACGTCGTTTTTTTTCATTTAATGAAGAGATGGACTATTATTCTCACCCGAAACAACTTTTACGAGTTTTTGTAGTCGATAACATTTACTTACAAAGTGTTTTATTTATTAAATTAAATATTATTTCAATTTAAAAAGATTAACTTACAGATGTTTCAAACAAAAATTTATCGAAAAGGAACAATGCTAATTTTTTATTTTTTAAATATTTATGATCAGCTATGTGTCTAAAAGCCATTTTTACAATTAGTTTAGTAGTTTTTAAAATAAATTAAGTAGTGAACGTTAAAGGGTTAAAATTTTTAAACAATTCACATAGTTGCAAATGAAAAAAATCATCATTTAGATTGATCACCAATAAATATAATTGCAATTTGCAATTAAGTAGCGAAAAATATGAACCTTATATAAATATATGAATTTAAAAAATAAATAAATAAAATAACGATAATAACTAGAAGTGTTCTTCTATAGAATATTTCTGAATGTTTTCCCATTAAAATAATAATAATATATTTCGTTTTATGTTATAAACGTTTGCCCTATTTTGCTTACGATAAACTTAAATTAAAAAAAGGAAATTGTGCGCAAAATGGTTATGTTTATGATTGTTACAACAGTGGAAAATAGGATTAAAGCAGTGATGCCAGATGGTCGAAAATTATTTCCCCAAACAGGTCTTAAAATTTCCCCAAATCGGTTTTTTTTTTTTTTTTTTCGAAAAAATCCCCGACTTGATTTCTACTAAAAAGGGAAAATAAAAAAAAAAAAAATTTCAAAAAAAAAAAAAAAATATCAAGCGGACCTTTTTTATGATTTAAGCTCAGTTTTTTCCCCAAATGAAGGCAATTTTTAAAATCCCCAAATAACAATAAAGCTTTTGAAAGTCTCTAGTCGGTAGGGGTAAATCATTACGTTGCCAACATTGACAGAAAGTTGAACTCTCCAGATTTGTCCCCAAAAGTTATAGAATTCCCCAAAAAAGTCCCCACAAACATTTGGTCCCCAAAATTGCCCCCAGAAGCCTCAAAAATCCTCAAAATGGGGACCAAATCCCCAATCTGGCATTATTGTATTAAAGTCGAAGAAATTATATTATCAAAAAGAAAAGAAAAGACAAAAACAAAATTCAATTGCCTTTCTAAACTTATTTTGTTTCCTCCCGCGTTATTATTTCCTCTTTGGGGAAACAATTCAAAAATTGTTTTCGTTTTACATCATTTTTAAAAGAAAAAACTTATTATTTTAAAGCGTTTTTCAATGAGATGATTTCAATTGCAGGGTGGAAATATATTATTGTGGTAGCTCTAACAGTTCGTTTATTTCTTTTCTTTTTCATTGTCTTTCATAGAAATTGATTTCGCTTCACATTTAATTATTTCTTCTAAATCTTTATTATTATTTCAAGCAACCATTTATTTGGAATTATTAAATTTCTAAAGCTATTCTGTTTCTACTTAAAACAAGTAATATAAAAGAAAAATTTTTAAAGTCAATTCCTACTTACAAACACTATCGGAAAAGTTTTTTTTTTTTAATAATTTTGAATTAGGAAATAAAAAACGCGCGTGCAAACTGAAATAAAAATAATTATAAGATAAAAAAAACTTTTTATATACCATGTTTTAAATTTTCTGATGTATCATAGAGCTCTTATGAATGTGAATAAAATCTTCAAAGTGATAATGACGTCAATTTTTCTGAGATGCATCATTTAACTTTTTATATTTTTTTAATGTTCACGTTTCATTAAATGTACTTATTTTTATATCGAAAGAAAATGAACTCGTCAATTTTATTTATTTATTTATTTATTTATTTTTATTTTTATTTTTTTTTTTATTTATTTTTTTTTTTTGGAGGGGGGGGGGGGACAATTAAATTATAGCTAATATTTTAATGGCTATTTTAATGCTATTAGGATGTTATTATTTTCATATTTTAATTAATTATAAGAAAACTAATAAAAAAAATTCGAAAATCGCACTTCGAAGTATTGTGTTGTCACCGTGTTCTGAGCAATCCTGAAAGTTTCAAATGTCTAGCTAGTCGGGAAGTTAGTTAAAAATCGATTGCAATATTTGTACAAGATATATATAATTTAGGGGGAGTGTGTACTAATAGTAAGAATTAAAGAACGGGGGAAAAACACAAAGTTTAAATTGTTTAATTTGTAATTTGTTATGCATGCGAAGTCAAAGTTTTTAGAACAGTGCAACATGGGAGTGCGCATGCATATATTTATCATGATGAGAGATTATAACAAATTAATTGATTAATAATAATTTATTATTATTTTCAATTTCACCTATAAGCATAATTTTATAATCATATCTTTCCCGAAATTTCTCCTAGGTCGATTCAGTTAGCAATGCTCCGTTACATTATATACGCTTTTTTTGTGTATCATGCATTTGACAGAAATCATCCGACATTAATGATATTAACCTGGTGGTGATATTTAAAAGAGTTTTTGTCATCTTTAGAAGTCACAAAAAGCACCCGTTTGCTTTGTAAATTAGATGCCAATATTTTTGAGTGACATGAATACAAATATTTTTGAGTAACATCTTTTTTAGTATACACGGTGTTTGTGGCTCATATACAGAGATGCACAAAAGAATTTTGATACAGTATGATCTATAGCCTGTAGTGCTCTGGTCATAACTTCGAAGACGCCGGTTTCAAGTCTCCGGTTCAAGCATGGATGTTCGCAGTGGCTTGAAACCAGGGTTGGCTTGATTTTGCCCGACCCGAAAAAACCAGGGTGGGTTTTTTCAATAAAACCCACTCGAAAAAAACCGAGAAAAAACTCAAGTGGGTTTTTACAAATACTTATTTAAAATTGCACCTTTATCTAACTTACAATAAACATATAAATATAAAATAAATATTACATACATTATTACAACATGAACAAAGAATTTTCAGAAAGATTTGAGATGCTCAAATTGTTTTATTACACAGAAGGAAAAAAAACACCTGAAAAATTTCCCATGAAAAAAATTTATAATTAGCTTATTAAAACACAACAATATATATATAAGCAAGAAAAAAGCAGAGTTGTTTGTCAGTGCAAAAAAACTATGTGACTCAAGGAATGTAAAACATAAATGAATAAAAATTAAATTTAAAACAAAATTCTGAAAACTTTAACAATGCAACACATTAAGTAATGTAGAGGGACGATAATTAAAAATATTTTATGAAAATCTATTAAATGTGAAAAATTTAATAAAGCAACATTAAATAGTTATTAAAATCCGGTTTTCTGTTGCAAAGGACATATAAATAGATTTTTCAAACATTTAAAGTACAATTATTTAGTTTATAAATTTTTCTTTTATAGCTTAATCATAAAGACTTATAAAAAAATTTAAATTAAATTTTTTAAATTTTGATTTTGATGTATAATTAACATTTAATTTTTAAATTGACTTATTATGCATGATACACTCAATGTTAAAAGAAAGAAAGAAAGAAAATATTCCTGAATTCTCTGATTAAAACAGAAAATACTCTGAAAAAACCCTGATTAAATCGGCTAAAACCTGAAAAAACCCACTGGGCTGGGTTTTTTTTCTGAAAAAACCCGGGTTTTTTCCAACCTTGCTTGAAACTGACTTTAAGGTCTAATACATCATAAAATAATCAACAAGTACGTGCATGAGCAAGTGTCGACAGGAATCATTGTAAAGGTCACTTGCAGAACAAAAAGAGTGATTTATTTTAGGAAATCAACATTATCGAGGTATTTCTTTACTGGTTTATCTTTTCGCGTCATGTAACTCAGATTTTAGAAAAGGAGAACGGGGCCATAAGTCGTACAAATTTCAGATTTAAAAATCTCCTTATATGTGATTTTCACAAAGATCATTTGAACCAATTTCCAAGGAAACCGGATTTCTGCCAGGTTTTTTAGGCATGGGTGTTCGTAAGCATTACAAAAAAAGAAATTAGTGTGTTGTGACCACCACATGACTTTCTTCTATATTTTCCTATGCAAATATACTCACAAGGAGACGGCAAGGGTGTGGGGTCCTCAAATCGAACGGAGGTTCCGCGTGTAGTTAGCACTCAGTGAGTGTATTCATATACTCAAACCCTAGAGCGCACTACTTAGCCATCGTCAAGAAAAAAATTCCTGAAGTTTGAAAAAAAAAATTTAATTTGTATTAAAATTTAATAAATCGTTATAAACAATTTCTTTTCAACTTTTATACATTGTTAAATCGCGAATTTAATGATTTCTAACTTTTTAACATTAAACATATGGAAATTTATCAAAATTATCTGAACATCGAGAAATATTTATCAATGTGAACGAAGTTTGCTTTTTAGGAGAAATTCTGAAAACACCGTGCTCCTGTAAAAAAGCTGCATTTATTCGTTGTGCAAGTTGTCGACAAAATTTGTGTTTTTCTTGTTTTTATGATAAATATCATCCAGGTTTGTGTATTCGTAAAGATGAATGATTGAAAGAATTGCTAATGCTATAAACGTATAATCATAAATATTCATTGTATTTAATAATATGTTATTTTATAAAAAAGAAATTGTAATGTTTAAAAAAAACTGTGGCTTTTGTATTTATTCTATCTACAGTTCTAAGTTCTAATCGTTAAAAAGTTAGAAATCATTAAATTCGCGATTTAACAATGTATAAAAGTTGAAAAGAAATTGTTTATAACGATTCATTAAATTTTAATACACATTAAAACAAAAATTTTTTCAAACTTCAGGAATTTTTTTCTCGGCGATGGCTAAGTAGTGCGCTCTAGGGTTTGAGTATATGAATACACTCACTGAGTGCTAATTACACGCGGAACCTCCGTTCGATTTGAGGACCCCACACCCTTGCCGTCTCCTTGTCAGTAAAAATAATTCATTATAACTTATATAAAATTATCTTCCTTGATGAATGCAGGCGGTTTTCACTCTAGAGACGCATCACACTAAATATCCAAAGAAAGTACGCTATCTCTATATAACATCTTTAAATAAATAAATTAAAAAAAAAAAAAAAATTCTTTGTTGAAAATGAAAAAAAAAAAAAAAAAAAAGATAACTTTATTTTAAATTATCACATATTGATGGTTCAACCATTCATGTTAAACGCATTGACGAGTGAGATCTTTTGTAAGATACCCATGATGAAAGTTTGTCCCCCTCGGGGTGGGTGGGAGGGGCGATCTTACCTTCAGGCGAAGCGACGCTCCCACATACACAAAAACTTTTTGCCTGCTGACTGTCACTATTATAAATAATTCTTTTTAATTCCATAATGATTCTAAAAATCTTCTCTTTATGCATATTTTCGAAATTTTGTCCAATACCGACATGTTAAAAGTTTAGAAAAAGCGATATGGTAACGCCACCTCTCGGATGATTTTCATCAAAAGTTGATAGGCACTGATTCATATGAAGGTGACCTACATACCAATTTGTATGAAATTCTCTGCATTAGTTCCTGCACTGTAAAAAATAGGTTCTTAAAAATAAGTATATATTGTCTCAAAATAGCCCCGAAACAATATATACTTAAATTTGAAAACCCATGTACTCATTTTTGAGTACACTGACATGTCAAACATGTGGATATTGGGATTTTTACTGGTCAACCCCATTTTTGAGCATGCCAATATACTCAAAAATGAGTACATGGGTTTTCAAATTTAAGTATATATTGTTTCAGAGCTATTTTGAGACAATATACTTATTTTTAAGAACCTATTTTTTACAGTGTGGGATGCAATTACCACAAAATCTTTTCACACACATCATGCAGACAGACATTTTCTAAAAATGGTCAAATCGTATTTTAGACCTCTCAAAATATGTAAATCCATCGAAAACCCGAGGTCGAAAATTTTTACGAAACCAATAACTTCTTCTATTGAATATAGTAGAAAGTTAAAAAAGGAAAAGAAAAGAAAGAAAAAAGATCAAAGAGTGACAAATTTAAACAAAATTACCATCAATTTGATTAAAATAGATAATCGAACCATTCTATTTTTAATAAAGATACAATTTTAAAGAATAGAAAAACAAATTATAAAAAGAATGTAAATTAGCCTTAAGAACAGACAGAATGTTCTCTTGGTTGACAGGGTGTTCTCTTCAAATGTAGATTATTTTCAGAAAAAAGAGTAATTCGTAAAATATTAATTAGAAAAATATTTAACCATTTCCTTATACATGCATACTACACTTCAATCCAAATAAAATGCCCAGCAAATAGTATCGATAGTGTTGACACATTCACATTCAATTGAATTTTGTCAATCATTTATTTTTCTACGGAGAAAATTCCACGATTATTTTCTTTACAGTTTCTTGCTAGAAAAGTGTTTATTTTTATTATGAGCTGTCACCAACTTATTGAAGAGTAGCGAGGCGAAAAAACTAAATTATTTCTGATTTTGAAATAGATGGAATTCGGAAATTAATAGCAAGGGCGAAAAATCGAATTCCAAAACATTTTTAAATGTGTAAATAGCGAAATTTACATTAAAAATAACTTAAAAATTCATTTTGTTCCGAAAGTTGAATTCCTTAACTTTTTTTTTTCTTTTTAAGAACGTTATTTGAATTGTTGTAATTCTGAAATTCAGAGAAATATCAGACCATCTAAAATGCAATCCAAATTCCAAAGATTTTTCTTTTTACATTTCGCATACAGTGAAAACTTATTAGCTAATATCAGAGGGGCATTCTTCTAGTGGTGAGTCAATTTGAAAACTAGAGAGAAAATTCGCATGTTTCGTATGTATTATTAAACACTTTCTAACGGCCTTTATTCGTTATATCTGAAAAAAATCTACTCACCAAGTAGCGACTAAACAAAATTAAGTGTTGATTTAAAAAATTAAACAACTCGCCGTCGAAATAATTCATTTATTTTGGGAATCAACTTTGGGGGGAAAAAGAAAAAGGAAGATTTTGCTGATAAGTTTTTAAATAAACGTATATTTCAACAACTATCACGCTGCATATTTCAACTTTTTTTTTTTTTTTTTATCAATGGCGAGATAGTTTCACATTTAGAATACAGCTTTGTAATAGTCAATAATAATAGTTTGTTTTAATTTAAAAATTAATAATAATAATAATATATATATACATAAGCATCAATTCTGAGTAAATAAGAGGTTTCTATTATTTTTATTTATATTCACTCAAATTTTTTTGCAGGGAATACAAGTTAGCATTTGACTTTTAATCTAAGTTAGGTTTACCACTTTCAGTTTGCCATTTCAAGTTAGCACATTGAAGTTGTTTAAATTGATCAACTAAATTATGTTTTAACAGAATGTACTTTTTCATGCTTGACCTTCACCTCTAATAGGCGCGTTTAGTAATATAAAGTCAAATCCCTCACATCTGGAGATTAATCTCACTTATAAGATGGATCATACGCCAAAGTCAAGGGGAAAAAAAATTATGACATAATTTTATAATATATGACCTCCCCCCCCCCCTTTTTTTTTTCGGGTTTCATAGTATTATAAATTGCGGTTCCTTTCATCAACACTTAGCAACAAAGTTGAAAAAAGTGCATGAATTCAACCAGTTTGCTCTATGTTCCACCAGAGCCTCCTTAAGTAGGCTACTTATGGAGGCTCTGGTTCCACCCACATACTAAGCCGTTGAAGAAGGATTCGTGATATTCAAGTCACAGATTGCCCCCAGTAACAAGCTTCGATCGCCTCGGTTTTCGATTTATAACATAAGCTGACCTTCATTCTTTTTTTCTTTTTAATTTGTTTTTTGAAAATTTATGCATTCAAATTGTAGGTTTTCTGTACAATGATCCTTAAAAAAGAAAAAAAAAAACCCTGAAGAAAAATGACTTTCGTGAAAATGACTTTTTTGAAAGCGCATTAAAAATCTTTCAGCTTTCATTAATTTTTAAACTATTTATGAATATATGGGTTTTTTCATACTTTTTAAATTTGCAATTAATAACGGAATTACTTTCATTGATTGGTGTGACTTCTGTGGTCAAGCTACTGCATGCAATGTACAAAATTTCGTTGCTCCTAAAAGAAAAACGTACCTAATTTTTTCCTCTCTCTAACAGGTGTGTGCGATGAAGTGGTCGTGGGCGGCGCTGGTGCTGGCGGTGTTCTTCTGCCTATGGGTGCTGTGCTTCTCGCAGGAGGAGCCCTCCAAAGAGGAAGGAAAGTTCTTCCCCAAACTCCTCTCGCACATCTTCGACATCCTCAGCTTCAGGAAGGTAAGGTGCTTCATCGACGATTTTGCTTATGGTATTTATACTGTTAAAATGGCGGTGTACCAATTAATGACAAAAGAAAAAAAAAAAGAAAATGCGATTATTGTTCGTCCTCAACTTTGATGAAGAGAATATACAGGGTAAGTCAAAATGAATACAGCTATTACAAACGGCTATAACTATTTAACCCTTTCATGGTCATGAACGTGTATACACGGTCAGAGATTTTTGCTTCTGAATCATTTATTCATTGCTACGAATTTGCTAAATAGAAAACAATCAGTTTCTGAGTATTCCTTATAAATCTGTAATATTATTAGTACTTAATGACTTAAAAATATATAAAACACATCCCACTAAAATGGCTTCGAAACGAAAAATTTAAAAATGGCATGACCATGAATGGGTTAATGGAAAAGACTTTTTCGATAAGATTAACACAGAATGTAGACGGAACTCCAAAATTTTGTATATATACGTCATAGATGTTCTATGTGACTTCCCTTGGTCACACGGACAACATTTAGACGGTTGTCCATTTCACGCCCTACATTCTGAAGCATTTGTTCAGTCACCGACGCAAGCGCATTACAAATGCGTACTTTGAGACCCTGCGATTTTTATCTATGGGTTTATGTGAAAGACAGGGTGTATGTGCTTCCCATGCCCAAAACAATTGAAGAACTCAAAGAACGCATTTCTAATGCGCTTGCGTCGGTGACTGAACAAATGCTTCAGAATGTAGGGCGTGAAATAGACTGCCGCCTAGATGTTATCCGTGTGACCAAGGGAAGTCACATAGAACATCTATGACGTATGTATACAGAATTTTGGAGTTCCGTCTACATTCTGTGTTAATCTTATCGATAAATTCTTTTCCATTAAATAATTATAGCTGTTTGTAATCGCTATATTCATTTTGACTTCCCCTGTATTTTAAACAAAACTATGAGATAACACTTGCCAACATCACCTTCATCTTCACAAAATGCGCTAAAAATCATCTCAAATCCAGCATTTAAGCAAAATTTCTCCTGAAACATTGCCTCTACAAATGTATCATCTGAATTTCCTTCTTTCACTTGTAAACCAATTCAAGATATTGCTCAAACTATTTACTTCCCTTATTTCAACTTTCTAATTTAACAAATCCAGTAAGTATTTCATTCACTTAAAACTTAAAAACTTCAAAGTTCTACACTGCTATGCTAAAAAGTTTGCTAAATCTCATGGAAACAGTTACAGACAAACGTCTGTGACTCAAAATGATCTCATCTAACATATTATACATTATTAACAAGATCTATAATAGCATTTAAAAACACGGAACTATTTCTTTTGTCTTCAGAAACTATAAAAGTAAAAATTCTTACGGAAGCTAAGAAAACAAAAGTTTTTCGAGATAAACGAAAAACTTTTGTCA
Organism: Salticus scenicus; assembly: GCA_963930645.1. Taxonomy (NCBI): domain Eukaryota; kingdom Metazoa; phylum Arthropoda; class Arachnida; order Araneae; family Salticidae; genus Salticus; species Salticus scenicus. The sequence goes on along the minus strand of OZ005649.1, from coordinate 401,326,804 downwards.
CAATAAAATGGCCGCATATTTCTTAACTTAAAAAATATTTTAAAAAATTTTTGAATAAACCATTTTTAAAGAAAAGGAATTTTTTCTTTTTTCTTTTTTAATTTTTTCGAATAATTAAATGGTGGCATCTAATACTATCTCCTCTAAGTAGATTTCCATGGACTTAGAAAGTGATAAACGCCATAAAAATCAAAAACACGCAACAGTTATTTCGGATCGAGATAATTAAGCAATATTCTTCATCAAGTGAGAAAATATGTGCATGTGTACAGCGCGAAAGCAGCCATGCACTCGCCACATATTCTGCGTCCTATACTAGATATAAAGATTTAAATTGAAAACTTTCAATAAAAATCATAAATTAGAAGGGAAAAAAAAACAATAATTGTTTTATTTCGACCTTGCTGCACTCATGCTAACTTTCTTCGCTTATGACGAAGGGTCATGGTTTTGTTTCGACCTGAAAAAAAAAAAAAAATCAAAGCAGTGTTTGGGGACTGCCGATAGAAGTGAAAACTAAGTAACCTGTGAATTGTACCGTCAAGCTATTAGATTATTATTTTCGAATTATTTTCGGTTTGTAAAGAAGTGTTTAGGATCTGTATTATAGGATTTGGCACACTATTTGTAGCTACCCAAATTAAATGAACTAAGCCTTATATTAGATAAAATATTGATTACTTATGAAATTATTTTAATTAGTAGCTGAGATACAAAAGAAAACCGATTCAGGACACCCCAAAACGTGTAAATCAGGTGAAATCTCGAATTCCACTGTCGATAATATAAAAGAACTTTAAAATATCTTTCGAATGATGTATTAAAAATAATTTAATCATAATTAGAATTTGAAATATTGAAATTTTGAAATATTACAGCGCCATCTGGCGGTAGAAATTTCTGTAAGTTACTACTCCATTCCAACTCAACAAAGCTGACTCAACATTGATGTATTACTTATGAAATTATTTTAATTAATAGCTGAGATACAAAAGAAAACCCATTCAGGACACCTCAAAACGTGTAAATCAGCTGAAATTTCGAATTCCACTTTCGATTCTCATGGAAAGCCTTCGCTGATGATGACGCGAGTTTCATGATTTTTGTTCACCCAAAAGTGCTCAACGCGCCTAAAGAAGTTTTCACTTAAAAAAAAAAAAAAAAAAAACTGTTGCAATTTTTGATAAAAAATTCGCAAATAAAAAATTTTGGTATTTATACAAAATATTTTATTTACACTACTTTTCAACATCAATCCTCCGATTCATTTTTTACTGATTACATTCAAAGTGCCTAAAGTTTTAAGCCAGGCGAGGAAGTCTACGCAATTATTTCGATCAGAAAGAAAGGTTGTGTGATTTATAATATTGTTATTACTATTATTATTATTATTATTTTAAGTTTTTATTTTGTATCGTTCATTTGCTTTCACATTTGACAACTTTGAGATCTGGCCTTTATCTCGAATGATCTAAATTACATCCATTTACAATATCTTTGAATACATAGAACACCACAAACATTCATGTCCGCATTGGCCTTCGAACCCGGGACTTGGCGATCCAGAAGGCAGCACCCTACCGACAAGACCTGTATCGTTCAACACACCAGTTATTTTTATTTATACATTTATTTTATTTTTTATTTATAGTTTTGTGCTTTTTATGATAATTTATAGATCTTTTAGGATAACGAATTTCATTTAGGGTCATTATTTAAATCATTTGTGTATCTGGGAAAAAAAAAACCTTCGCAAAAGAATGCCGGTTGGGGAGAGCAAGACCATTCGAGCCACGAACCAGAGCGTCAACCGGTGAAATTCACGGTCTGATTGTACCAGGACAACGGCAGAGAAGAAAAGACGTTTGGGTCTCTACTCCTTTTTTCCGAATGGCTGCGCGACCGAAAGTGATTCGGAGCACTTTCTTCTCAGCTTGACTGTCCACTCGAAAAAACTGTGGAATGCTCTCCAAAAGTGTATTCCACTCTTCTGAAAATTTGAGAAGTCCATTCAAATGTACCGTATTCTAGGAATTCTGCCGAGGTGCAGCCTAGCTCCTCTCAAATCCATTAAACAACAGAGCTGCATTTTTAAAGCGCTTTCTCCGCAAGATGCATTTAATCTTTTGTCATTTTTATGGGTCATAAATTTCAGTAAATCGCAGTATAAAACATTTTGTTTGTGAGAAAGTTCGTTGCTATCGAGAGATTGTATAATATTTATCTATTCTTCCAAGCTAAAATAAAATTTGATTCATTGACTTTCTTTCGATGTTATGTAAAATAAAATTATACTTTTAAAAAATTAAAGAACACGCTTTTATTGAAATGTGAACTAAAAAGCACAAAATATCTATCTTTATAGTATTAAAATGCAGGGTAAGAAAAAATCGTGTGAGGGACACACTCTAATATTTACATCTTTAATAAAAATAATTTAGAATTAAACAAAAACCATTTTTAAAAAATCTCTCCTGACTGGGCTCGAACGTTAGACCTTTAGGTTCGTAGCCCGGAGCTTTACCTCACAACCACAGCGTTCACGTAGTGAAAGTCTTTTTTTACAATATAGATTTTTTGTTTGCTCCCAGAGCGGTTACAAACATACATACATACACGTGGAGCTAATAAAAGCGTGTTAAAAAGCATTGTAATCATCTAATCATAGAACAATTCCAATATGGGATTTTGATGTATCTATATGTTTAGAGGCTTACGGAATGCGTTTTTCATAATTTTACGCCGATGTGTGTGTTAAAGTGAGCACGATAAGGTCTAATCGTTTTGTTCGATTGAACTGAAAGTTGGTAGGAATGTTATAGATCACCGTCGGACGAATTTTATATATTTTGATGAGAGTAGGACATATAGTTGTTTTACAGAGACACGAATTTTTTTTTTCCCATTATGGTCAATGGACTATTTGAAGTGCAATAGCGTCTAGACGCCTCATTCGATTGATTGGTAGGTATGTTATAAGTCACCCCCGTATGATTTTTATAGATTTTGATGAGTGTAGGCCTTATAGTTCTTTTGCAGGGACACAAAGAAAAATTCTTTATCATTACGGAATACTCGAGCTATTTGAAGTGCAGTTGCGTCTAAATTCTATATTTAATTAAGATATAAATTGGTAGGGCATGTTAAAGAATATCCCCGCAAGGAATTATATATTTACCGGGATACGAAGTAGAATTTTTATACATCACGTTCTTTGCGCTTAAACTTTTTAAACTTCGCTTCAATAATGTTAAGTTGTTTAAAACATTAAAGGGAAAAAAAAAAAAAACAGATAAATAAGTGCGTGCTTACTATTTTTAGTTCTTTAACAGAGACCCAAAAGAATTTTAATGCATTCCGATCCATTAAACTACATACGACTCGGAGAAATATACGAAACCCTACTGATTTTTTCCTTTTGTCTATATTCAGCGACTTCTTTCATTTGAATTTATTCAAATAACCGTTAATTACTAAATGACTGGAAAGTAGACCGGAGTCACTCCAAATTTCTTTAAACTAAGAGGTATACATTTACAAACATATACATTTAGAGGTTTTTTAAATACATTTTTTTTTTTAATTTTGTTCTTTTGAATTCCTTCATCTGTATTAAATTTTTTTTATGATATATAAAGAAGTTCGAATTTTTAATTAATAATAATAATAATAATAATAATAATAATAATAACAAAATGTAAAATAATCTATATAATATTTCTCTAATGTGGACCAATTCCGATTACATTTTGTAAAAATGATACGATATTGACAATAAAATATGCAAGGATAAAAAATAATATACAAGTAATATTTAAGTATGCAGGGACCTAGTTCAGTGATATAATAATAATACAACATTTGTCTGATTAGATCATTGTATGGAAAAATTTATTTTTAAAAGTTGCAACTTTACAATCCTTGCAATCGTCCATGTAAACCCAGCAATAGTTTAAAGATATAAACAAAATATGAACTTTTTCATAAATTGACTGAAAAACGCAATAATAAAAAGTATAATCTAAATAAATGCTAAGTGTTTTTAACAAAAACATTATTCCAAAAAAAATAAATAATAAAATAATAAAATAATATCATAGTTTCAAAAAATTAAAGAACACGCTTTTATAGCACAAAATATCTATCTTTATAGTATTAAAATACAAGGTAAGAGAAAATCGTGTGAGTGACACACACCACAATATTTACATACTTTCAAAATCTTTAGTAAATAATTTAGAATTTTACAAAAACCATTTTTAAAAAATCTCCCCCTGACTGGGCTTGAACGTTAGACCTTTAGGTTCGTAGCCCGGAGCTTTACCTCACAGCCACAGCGTTCACGTAGGGAAAGACTTTTTTTACAATATAGATTTTTTGTTTGCTCCCAGAGCTGTTACAAACATACATGCAGGTGAAGCTAATAAAAGAGTGTTAATAAAAGGGATCTCGCCAACATGGCGACAAAAATTTAAAAGTCGCCATAGGGGTCCTTTATTACAGCTGTTTTACCTGAGGAAGTAAGAAAACTGCGTCGTCAAACATGAATTTTATTTCGAAACTTTTTTTTTTAATGATTTGGTTTAATTATCATGAGCGTTTCATCGCACAAATACTAATAATAATTTGGTTTCTGGTAAATTAAAATTTTAATTGGAGGGTGAATTTGATATGACTTAGAAGTTTCAAATTTTGAAGGTAAATAAAAAATTAAACTGCGACAATTTCGCAAGGGTTTGCTAGTAAAAAAATAATGAGCGCTTAAAAATTTTTTAAAAAGCATTTTACACAGAAAAGTATGTTTTTGTATTCGAACTGCTATTATAAGTTTGCGTATATCAGTGTTGGGCATAACTGATTAAAAAGTAATTGAATTACAATTATAATTATTTTACTGTCAAACAGTTAACAAGTAATTGATTACAAATAAATTGAATTACTTATTCAATTTATTTGTAATCAATTACTTGTTTATCGACTGACAAAATAAATAATATATCAATGATTGATTAATAATATATTGCCAATAATAAATCAATTATGCCCAACACGGGTGTATATGATAGTTTAGCACATGATAGTTTAGGAGTTATGTGCTATCAAACTAATTGTTTTGAAAAATTTCTGAAAAATTCGACATATTTCTAACCTCTTAACCCCAGAAAATAAACAAATTTTAAGATACCTTTATAAAAAAAGTAGTTCAAAACCTGGATAATAACACTGCTGCCAAACTATGTATACCAAATTTTATAATAGTTGAAGTAAGAGTGCAGGAGATGTGTTTTGTGGTAAGTCGTATACACAGAAAATTCGAAACAGAGAAAAAGCAAAAAAAAAAAAAAAAAGTATTTTGAAAATCTAAATACGTCAAAATTTTGCTTTACCAGAATTTCAAATCCACCTGCTTTATACGCCATGTAGGCTTTATAAAGATTTGAAGATTATTCGTAGATGAAAATTGAAAAATGTGTTTATTGGCGAAAATCGCGTAACAAAACTGTACGTATTGCGATAAAAATAATTCAATAAATAAATTTGTGTCACTCACACGACTTTCTCTTACCCTGAAATTTATTATAAATACAGGTTGCAGATTAAGAGGTAAGTTAACGAGTACTGTTACGTAAACCTATGTTAAACAATTCAAATTAGGCTTCGGAAGAGTTTTATAGGATAATTAGTTCTGTGTGAGGGGGCTATCGCCCCCCTCAACCCCTCGTTTCATTAATGCAACTACATTTATATAGAATTTAATTCGGTTATTAAAAATATTTCTGTTTTTAAAAAATAATATATTCAAATTATTATTTTAAAAATTATCTTTTATGATAATGCAGACGATTTCCATATTAGAAAAGTAGTATAACATTAAATATAAAAAATAAAGTTGAATTTATTCTCAATATTACATTAAAAAAAAAAAAAAAAAAAAAAAAAATCGATATCGCAGACCGATGGTTCAACCATTCGTTTTAAAGGTATTGGCGAGCTCTTATGAAAGATACCCATCATGAAAATTTACTCCCCGGGGGGGAAGGCGAGGCTCCTATATACACAAAAAAATTTTCCCAGTTGCCTATCTCTATTACAAAAAATATATATTCGTTTCATTTGGTTTAGTGCAGTCTATAGATGTTAAACTCTACTTGCCTGCAATTTCCTTCATAGACGTAATGTATTTGAATACTTTTGAGTGTCCCTGTATACGAACCATTTGCTTCATCTCAACGAAATGCTTAGTTTAGTATCCCTATAGTATAGGATACACATTTAGAATACCGAGTTTGGAATTCCTACTACTATTTGTTCCTGAGCTATGCTGATAACCAGACATACAGACCATTCGCTAAAAACATGATTTTCGTATTCAGGGGACCTCAGAACATATAAATATAACAAAATCTCACATTCGAAAATTTGAAACCTAAAACAATACTTTCTCGACCTTATGGGTAAGAGAAAGTAAAAAAGTATGGTCATTTGCGAATATTTGAAAAATGTGTTCCATTTCGGGATGAGTAGAAACTGATGATAATAAGTTTATTACATCAGAACTCTTTAAACTTATTCAGTTGTTTTTACTATCGTTCGTAGGTGGTTGCCGAACTGAAGGTGGGCAAGACCTCTCCGACCATGTGCTTCGTGTGCAAGTTCGGGGTGGCATTGCTGCAGCACTTCGTGGAGACGGAGAAGCCGAAAGAAGAGATCGCCCAAATCGCTTACACAATTTGCTCCACCCTCAAACTGGATAGCGACAGGGTGTGCGCAGGGATCATAAACCTCTTCCAGGTATTGTTCAATCAGTGATTTATGTTCATTTTTATTACACAGAAAAGGCATAATCAAAATTTTCTTTACAAACAGGATTATTTCAAGGGATAAAAATAATGAAACGCACAAACAATGAATCTTCATATACCTCTTTCATGTTAAATTTTCTTTTATTCTTAACAGTTCTTTCTAGTCTACAGGAATACCTTGAGCGGTGCACAACCTTTTAGGACCGAGGGCATTTGGGCTGATTGTGATGAGGAGAGCCATACCGAAAAAATGTCTTGTTTGTAAAATATGAAATTTATTTTGCTGATTGATTTTTAGATTAATTTTATTCTTTGAGCAATAATTTTGTTCAGTTATTCAAATTAGGTTGCTTCGGTTAAGTAATAGAATATTGCTGAAAGAAGAAGAATTGTCACTAGATAGTTTGATAAGTTACGTCAGAAATCTCTCTGTAAATAACCAATGAGCAGGCGATGAGTTGAATCAACAAAAATGTGTATTTAAATCAACAAAACTGTTTGGTTAAAAGTACAAAATAATTTGTGATCTGGATACGAAATATTTGTTGAGGCTTTATCAATAAAAATTGGGTTGATTTAAGACAATTTTGTTGTTTCAACAAAACATTTTAAATATTTTTTTTTCTATGCCTTCACTTTAAGAAATAGAACTTCGGATATTATGGAATACACTCTATATTTACATTTTATCACATATCTATATTATTTAAAATCCTATTCTGAATCGATTTTCATATTTCAACAGTCTGTGATGAATTATTTGTCGTCAAAAATTAATTTACAAAATTTCAACTCATGTAGACGCATAAAAAATAATAACTCATTTGGCAGGTATTATGAAATAGTCGGTTAATATGGAATAGGACATAAAAAATGAAGAAAAGAAAGCCTTTCATACCACAATAGGCTGTATTTAGACTATGTTAAAACCCCTATACCCTAATCAGCTGTATAAATACTCTTCACTTTTGAATAGTTGTGTACCCCTAGAAATAACTGAAAGAAAAAATCTGGAGTGACTCCACTCGACTTTCCGAACATTGAGTAACTAACAGTTTTGTAGATAAAATAAAGAAAGAGGAATTGCTAAACAAACAAAAGAGAGAAAACCATAATAGAGTGTTTTTTTCTCCATATATCACACGAGGTTTTATTTAACGCTACTGAACTTTGAGCCCTTAGATCATAATGATAAAGAATTTTTCGTTTTGTCCCTGTAAAAATCTATAGATGCTAGATTCACCAAAATGCTTATAGTTAGTGCAACAGTGATTTATAATATTCATACAAATTTTCAGCTCAATTGAATAAGGCGTTTAGATGCTATCGCACTTTTAAAAATTTGGTCTCATAGGCCATAATGATAAAGAATTTTTCTTTGTGTCCCTGTAAAAAAACTGTAGTGCTAGATTCACCAAAATCTATACAGTTGGTGCAAATGCGACCTATAACATGTGTACAATTTTTTTGCTCAGATTAATAAGGCGTTTAGACGCTATCACACTTTTAAAAATTTGGCCCCATTGGCCTTAATGATAAAGAATTTTTCTTTGTGTCCCTGTAAAAAAACTATAAGTGCTAGATTCTCCAAAATCTATACAGATTGAGTATCTGTGACCTATAATATGGGTATAAAATTTTTGCTCAATTGAATAAGGCGTTTAGACGCTATCGCATTTTTAAAATTTTGGTCCCATAGGCCATAATGATAAAGAATTTTTCCTGGTGTCCCTGTAAAAAAACTATAAGTGCTAGATTCACCAAAATCTATAGGGTTCGTACTATGGTGACTTACAATATACGTACCAACTTTCAGGTTAATCGAAAAAAGCCTTTAGACGCTAGCGTGTTCACAAACATACACACATACACACATACACACATACACACACACATACATACATCATCGTAAAAATAGTGAAAACGGACTCAGGGGACCTCAAAACGTATAGAAACATGAAAATCTCGAATTCGGATTTTTGACATGATTACAATACTTTCCTCACTATAGTGTTCGGAAAGTAAAAATAAATAGCCAATAGAAATAAGCTATATTCGTCTACAGTGTTTGCGTAATTGAAAGATTAACTGTAATTCTCTGCAATCCCATTAATGTGAACATTTAATTCAAATGTTTCTCTCAACTCATTCCAATCCCTTCAGCAAATAATCCCTTCTCTGTACAAAAAGGGAAAGGAAAGAAAAAATGGTCATAAATTAAACTTTTGACTTCCAAAGTGAGTAGAGAGGATCTTTAAACATTTATCATTATACAAATAGTAGTAGAATTTTGGGTGAAATGGTACAAGGTTGGAATAATTAAATCTTTTTTTATTTAGCATATGTATATTTTTTATGGCTACTTCGCCATTATCCTGGAATAGTACAAAAAGTAAATAATTTCCCTATTTAATTGAAGCCACTCGACTTGACACTACTGGAGTGATCCAGTTCTCACAGAGCAACAATGTCGGATCCCACAGCAGTACTTGAACGCTATTAAATAAAATTTAAGGAACTGGAGTGGTTGTCGTTGCCAAAGTGAATGAGAAGTGACTCGCTGGAGAAACCCTTACGCCTCAAAGGACGAATTAGAGGACAAAGAAAATAATTAATAACATATTAAAACAAGGAAAACTACAATGTCTAGAACGCCAAAGAGGAAAAACTGCAAAGCAAACAGCTGTTTTCGTAGCATTTAGCGTACCGTCTATGCACTGAAGACGATACGCTAAATGTTACCGAAAAAGCTGTCTGCTTTTCATTTTTTTCTCTTTGGCGTTCTAGACGTTGTAGTTTTCCTTATTTAATAATCTATGCACTGAAGACGGTCTCCTGTCTGCTTTCCAATTTTTTCTCTTTGGCGTTCTAGGCATTGTTGTTATCCTTGTTTTAATAATCCTGCGCCAAGTCTCCTATTAATGTTAATAATCAATAACATATATGATTGCTAAACAAAGTGTCAATATAGGACCAAGGAACAAATTTGCATAAAAGCGACAAGGGGACATTGGAACAGGAAACTGCTTACATAATTATTATACAACAAAAGGCTATTAACAAAATCACAAAACATCAAATACAAGTTAATGGAGAGAATAATTATTGCTTAACGATAGCCGAATACTTTCAACCATAGCCTCCTAAACTAGGTGCCTGTCGCGTGGTTCGAAAACTTGGCAACAGTTGAAGCGGTAGAAAGCGACACCTGATACAGATTGCGCGACTTTTTTATTCAACAGCCACCAAAATTTTTAAAAGTGGGATTTGATATACATAAAAGGCGAATGGAATCGAAGAAACGTCGATTATATATATCATGTATCACTTCTTAAAATAATTGGTGGCAGTTGAATAAAAAAGTCTCGAAATCTGTACCAGGTGGCGCTGTCTATCGCTTCAACTGTTGTCAAGTTTTCGAGCCACACGACAGGCATCTAATTTAGGAGGCTATGTTTCAACAAACAATTTTCTTATATGGCAGAGCTTTGGTTTGTTATACCGGATGGACCTAGGTTCGATTCCTGTACTGGCAACTTTTTGCTCGTTTTATTTATTCAACCATCCATTTTAAATCATCCCGTTCTATTCATTTTGTCAAATCAATTGACCCTGTGTGCAAAAACTTGCCCCTTTGAGATCATTTTAGCGCCCAAAAATCTGAATATTGAAGGATGGATTGCATTTTTCTTATTACAGGACGAAATGATGTACATCTTCCGCCGGACTACCCTCGGTCCGCAAGAAGTGTGTGGCGTCCTCATGGGGAACGAGTGCGCCAAGATCAGCTCACCGCTGCACAACTGGACGGTACCCATGATGCCTTTCTCGAAGCCACCCGTCGAAGTGCCTCGCTCAGTTCACGTGAGTTACCTACCTCTTTTTTTTTTTTTTTTTACGTCCAATATTGTGATTTCTTTTAACGTAGGAATGTTGATAAATTAACCATCATGGCAACTTATCATTTTATAATGCAACCTTTTTCTGGAGGCGTTAGACGTACAGAGTTTTCAAAGAGTGCTGTGGGCGGCATTTTCCGAGAATTTTAAAATAAATTAAAATAATAATAATAACAGCCATAACTGTTTTAGGAATGTAGCTACAATATTCATAAGTAGGGAGCGTTTTTTTTTTTTTTTTTTTGGGGGGGGGGGCGGGGGGGGTAGCCTTTTATACATAAATGCCTGACAATTATCTGGAGCTGTTTAAAATATAATATCTCATACATTATACCTTAAGTCTTAAACTATATTAATATATCCATACTAATGCAGGATGAAAGAAAGTAGTAGTATAACTGGCTACATCAGATTATTATCTATTATTATTATAAAAATTTCGCTCGCAGTTTTTTCGTATGAAGGTCTATTTTAATGAATCGCTCATTCCTATGAATAAGTTCACTTAAATACCTATTAATTTAAACATGGCTTGGTTCAATGAACCGTTCGTGTATTTAACCCTCGATTCAAGTAAAGGATGAATTTAATTATTTTCTGCCCTTGTCTGAGCAGGGATTAAGTGACTTAAAATATGATCTTAGAAAGAAAGATAAATTATTAAAGAGGCAATACACGATTTTTATTAAAAATATGCTGAGGTGAGAATCATAGAAAAGATATTGTTTAATCCGCGTGTAGGGAGGATGGAATAACTAAAACCACATCGTCTAGACCGAGAAATTAATTTATTGCAAAAAATATATCATTTTTATGGTTAAAGAAACTAGAGTTTCTATGGTGTTAATGATTTTTTATAAATATGTCATATGTGCCACTATTTCGCACCGTTGTTTTTTATCGTCATTATTATTACAGTATGCTTTCGTCATCTGGAGCTTCATTATCCATTATTACCTGAATTTTTATAAAAGACACTGTAAAAAATTTGTGTAACGTATTTTACGTAACTCAATAAAATGCCAGTTTTATGGAGTAACGTCACACAATTTTTGTTACAGTGAATGAATCATTTACTGTTTTAATTTTTAATACATGGTGTGAGTAAATATTTCATTGAATTGTTAAGAAAATAAAAAAGAAGAAGTTGTTAAGGGGGTGCATATGTTAGAAAACCCTGCCTATAGTTGAAATAACAACTTTGATAACACCATGGTTTCTTTCTATGAGTATTCGAACGGAAGACCTGTGAAATATCATGTCACAGGGAATTAATCAACATGTAAACATAAAGTCAGATGGTCGAAAATTATTTCCCCAAACAGGTCTTCAAATTTCCCCAAATCAGGCTTTTTTTTTTTTTTTTTTTTTTTTTTCGAAAAACTCCCCAACATGATTTCTACTAAAAAGGGAAAATAAAATTAAAAATAAAATAAAATAAAATAAAAATATCAAGCAGATTTTTCTATGATTTAAGCTCAGTTTTTCCCCAAATGAAGGCAATTTTTGAACAAAATCCCCAAATTACAATAAAGCTATTGTAAGTCTCTAGTCGTAGGGATAAATCATTACGTTGCCAAGATTGACACAAAGTTAAAGAACTCCCCAGATTTGTTCCCAAAAAATTTAAAATTCCCCAAAAAAGTCCCCACAAACATTTGGTTCCCAAAATTGTCCCCAGAAGCCTCAAAAATCCCCGAAATGGGGACAAAATTCCCACTCTGGCATCACTGCCTAGGCTAGACCACGGCTCATTATCAACAGTTTTCTTTCCATCGCGAAACCATACCAGTCATTCGGAAACACATTTCTCAATAATTTCTTATAATGGGAGAGACAAAACATTTCTCGCAACATTTCTCAATTTTGCTCCAGTCGCATGCACTGAACATTCTCTCATTATTTATTATTATTATTACTTTCTTCTATATGTACTTTCTTCTATAGAGAAAGTATTGGATTCGTGAAAATTTTCGAACTCCAGTTTTCGATGGATTTACACGTTTTGGGATGTCCTGAACACGATTCGACTGTTTTTAGAAAATGTCTGTCTGTCTGTCTGTCAGTCTGTCTGTGTGTGTGTGTGTGTGTGTGTGTATCACGAATTTTGTGGACGTTAACCAAACTTAGCATTGAGTTGGACCCCGACATAAACTGGTACTAATTAGATTTGGGGATCATTCGATCAGCAGGTGGCGCTGTGATCGCATTTTTTCTAAATTTTTAACACGGCAGTATAGGACAAAATTTCGCATAAATGTACATAACGAGAGTTATTTTAATCGTGTGATTGTAGAATTAATATGAATTATTGATAATAGTAGTAGTTAACTAGGAAAAAAAATGTTGTGCATGTGAAGGCATCGCTCCCCCCCCCCTGGGGGAAGTAAATTTTCAATATGGGTATCTTTCGAAAGATCTCGTCAATACCTTTAAAACAAATGGTTGAACTAACTACAGATCTGTGATAATTTAAAACAAAGTTATCGATTATTTTTACTTTTAACGAAAAAAAACTTAGAAAAAAAAAATCACATTTCTTCTGATAATTGCAAAAAAATGGCTTTCTTTCGGCATTTAGTGATATAATTCTGACAGATAAAAATCGTCTGCATTTATAATGGGAAATAATTTGATAATTTAATAAACAGTTTGTATTGAATAAATTTTGTGTAAAATTATATAGAAGAAAGTCATGTGGTGGCCACATCGTACTTTTTTTTTTTTTTTTTTTTTTCAATTTCGCAAACTTGATGTTTACAAGATTTTTAAATGCATTGTGACAAGAAATTTCATATGTCTTCCGTTTGATCAGTCTAAGAAAACAATCATGCTTTCAAATCCTGATTTTAATGAAAGGAAACCCCAGCAGCACATTTTCTCCGAAAAGCATTCCCAGGATGTTCTGTGGATAAAAGGGAAATCCTATGGACCTCCTCGGGATGTTCTGTGGACAAGTGTGCTACTAGGGAAGGGCACGCGCAATTGTACCCTCTTAACAACGTATTTATTTATTTTTTATTTTTGTTTTACTTACTTTCTTTCTTTTTACATTATTTACCGAAATTTTTAGTCAAGCCAAGTAAATACAAGTGACAGTTACTCATAAAGTTCAAATACTATTAAGTCATTTTCCAGTGAAAAAACAATCTAGAGATTTTTATAAAGTCTCTTAAATAACTGTAAATACTGTCCTTTTAAATAACTGTATGCACTTTTCCTCAATTTATTGAAATCAATATTTATAAACCAATTAAATCCATTTATATACATACACTCAAATAACAATAAAAAATAAAATAACATTACATTAGAATTAAACTAAAAGGGACGACTTTAGTTGATTAATATCGAAAACCTAAAGGGGGAAGGGGAAAAGAAAGAAGATAAATACCTTAAGTATATATTACATACTTTTTGCCCACTTGTCTCGGCAGTATACATAAATGAATTTAAAAAAAAAAAGAATTACTATTTTTTTATATCACTTTATAAATAAAACATTTTCTTTGAAGTAGCTCAAAACCTCGTTTCGGATACCCGCTGCTGCCCTGTGCAATGTCTTCCCCGCCAGCGCTACCTCGAGTCTGGGTCTTCACTGCCTGCAGCAACGCCTTACCCCCCGCCTTACCACAGCCGTTTGTAAGGAACGCAGACGATTGAAATTAAAGAAGAAATTTAAGAAAGTGGAAAAAAAAAGTTCAATGGATAAAACGAAAAAAAAAAAAAAAAAAAAAAAAAAAATTCAATTAATTCAAATTTGAAAACTGATTATTTTTTTTTCTTATGTGATAAACCCCTGCATAATCCCAACTATCTCTCTGCCAGGTTTTATAGCTCTACGATCAGGGGTCTAAACACCAGAAGGCACACACTTCTCTTTGTTCATATAGATGAATCAATACCTTTTTTTTACTTTCTTCTATATGTAATATAGAGAAAGTATTGGATTCGTAAAAATTTTCGACCTCGGGTTTTTGATGAATTTACACGTTTTAAGAGCTGTAGAACACGATTTGACCATTTTTAGAAAATGTCTGTCTGTCTGTCTGTCTGTCTGTCTCTCTCTCTGTGTGTGTGTGTGTGTGTGACAAAATTTTGTGGCAACTGTATCTCAAGAACTACTGCACAGAATTTCATACAAATTGGTATGTAGTTGTACCTTGACATAAATTAGTGCCTATCAACTTTTGGTAAAAATTGTCTTACAGGTTGCGTTGCCATCCCGCTTTTTCTAAATTTTTAACATGGTGATATAGGACAAAATTTTGTATAAATGTGCATAAAGAGAATTATTTTTTAGTAATCATTATGAAATTTACAAGAAATATTTAAAATAGAGATAGTCAACTGAGAAAAAATTTTTGTATGCGTAGGAGCCTCGCCACCCCCCGTGGGGGGTAAGTCCCCCCTCGAGGGGAGTAAATTGTCAAGATGGGTATCTTTCGAAAGGTCTCGTCAACACCTGTAAAACGAATGGTTGAACTATAAATCTGTGATAATTTAAAACAAAGTTATCGATTTTTTTTACTTTTAACGAAAAAAACCTTAGGAATTTTTTTTTTTTTTTACGAAATTTCACCAAACTTGGTATTTAGTTGGTCCCCGATATAAACTGAAGCTGATTACATTTGGGGATCAATAGCTCAACAGGTGACGCTGTGATTGCATTTTTTCTAAATTTTTAACATGGGAGTATAGGATAAAATTTAGTATAAATGCACATAATGAGAGTTATTCTTAACCTGTGATTGTGAAATTAATATGAATTATTGATAATAGTAGTAGTTAATTAGGGAAAAAAATTGGGGCATCGCTTCCCCCCCCCCCCACCACCACCGGGGGAAGATCGGTATCTTTCGAAAGGTCTCGTCAATACCTTTAAAACGAATGGTTGAACTATAAATATGTGGTAATTTAAAACAAAGTTATCGATTTTTTTTACTTTTAACGAAAAAACTAATGAAAAAAACCGTTTTTTTTTTTTTTTTTTTTAATATTGTTACTGCGTGAATTTGTATAGGAAAATATAGAAGAAAGTCTTGTGGTGGCCACAACATACTAGTTTATACATGTAAGAGTCAATAAGAGAAGGTACGAAAATTCACAGATAATGCGTTTGTAAGAGCAAATATTTATTTACTTAGAGGATTTACACGTAAGAGGAAAATTTTATGAAATGAAATCGATTAGGCCTAAAAATAAAAAATAAAAAATTATAAAATAATAAAAAACTAAAAACTATTTTAATGAACATAAAAGTAGGGTTCAATCTTAATAAAGTTGTAGGAATATCACGTCCATACTTGCCAACATCACGCGGAAGATTGTTAGTGCCGCCCCTTTTCGCCTATTTTTTCACACCAGTCTTTTTTTTTTTTTTTTTAGAGTACTTTTCTTATTATTTAATCGTAAATATATTTGAAGAGAATTACTCTAAAAATTAAGTGGTGTACAAAAAGGGGCGGGAACTAACAATCTTCCGGGTTAGCTTGGCAAGTATGTACGTCGTATACAGCATTAAAATTAATGTTTGCGATTTTTGTTTCAAAAGAATGCATCTACTTATAATCGTTACTATTATTATATTTTCAGCCAGACACACCCATGCTGAGGGTGCTACATTTGTCAGACACGCATTTGGACCCTTACTACCAGGAAGGCTCCAACGCGGATTGCAAAGAACTCATGTGTTGTCGGATGACTGATGGCCCCGCACCGACGCCGCATCAGGCAGCAGGAAAGTGGGGCGATTATAGGAACTGCGACACGCCTCTGCGCACCCTAGAACACATGCTCAGACACATCCGAAAGAAACACAAGGTGACCAAATCAATTTTGTTCAGAATTATTTGCGTATGTTGTAAAATTTTTATTTTCATTCCAGAATAATCTGAAAATAAGTTAAAAATTTCCTCAAATCGGTTCCCATTATAATTCCGAAACCCAAGCATCCCTATTTGCGGTCGATTAATCTGCGGAGGAGCCGGAGTTATGACGGTATCGGTCGTTGTTGATTTGATCTGTTCTGCATACCACCAAGTGTTCGACTTCGCGCGCAGCTCGTGCAACTACCAAAGCCCATACAGCACATTAGGTTCCAGAGACGTCTCAAGTGCATCGCAATGTCTCATTTTCATCACATCTCAGTGTGTCTTAAAACAAACATCTCTGAGATATCACGGTTGATTGTCTCCGAGATGTACTATTTGAGACATTTGAGAGCCCAAACTGCGATGTATGCGATGTCACAAAGCTGAAACATTTCCACATCCCTAGAACATATCTGATATGTTCCAGAACATCTATGCAATATCGCAATGTCACAGTACGATGTTCTTGCGACGTTCCAGAGATGTATGGGAGCAAGTAACCATCCTTTCTGTAGAGTATTAAAACTACGATGGCACATCTCCGAAACACCTTTAACTCATGAACTGTCGGTCATATGAGATGTATAAATAATAAATGTTGTACATCATGAGCTGATGGGTGATCAGCAGTTAAAGATGATTGCAAGACCACCGCTAATAAGTCATAATGTAGATAGAATCTTCCAATGACCAATGCAAGAAAAATAATTTCACTACAGCTCAAACTCATGAATTTAAAACTTAAGACCAATCTTACTATTTTATATATATATATATATATATATATATTTTTACTGTAAATTTCTATATGTACGTTTAAAATTACGAAAAACTTATGGCTTGGTTACGAATTAGACATCTAAAAAAAGTTAGACAAAACAAGTCTAATCATACCAATTACACATTAAATGTATTGAACGTCCTCAAATTGCCTTTCATGGTGCATATAATTTCCATGAATTTTTAAATAATTTTAAGTACGATACTAAAGCTATAATTAAGTGTTTCTAAAGGTGTTATACTGTTTTAAACTCTACAAAACTAATACATGTTATCCAAATACTCAACAATCTGATTCATTTATAATTCCAATATAGTGTAAGTCAGACTTGGACTCCTTTTACTGAGATACGGGATGCCAAATACTACACTACTGTTCAAAATTTAAGCAACAACCTGTTTTCTCGTTTTCTTCTTTTGCGCATAACTTTTAAACAAATGAACATAGGAACATAAAATTTGGGTGGCATGTTCGTTATCATATCATTAACCGAATTTTATGTAAATTTATCATGAGTAATAATTTTTAAGCTAATAAATATTCAATTTTTTTCTCAAAAATAAGCTTTGGAAAAAAATGAAAAATTTCATCAATTTTAGAAAAGAAAACTTGATGAAAAATGGTCATAAGGATGCCTTACAGATAGGTGAAGATGCACTTGCATCCATATGTTAGATTAAAACCGGATCTTTTTACCAGTATTCCCCCTTTTTTTTCTTCTTTTTTTCGCATGTGAATAACTTTTTAAAATATATACATACAAACATGAAAATTGGACAAGATGTTCATTATAAAACTATTTATCGACATTTTTTATTATTCTGCCGATGCTCATAGCTTACAAATTATTAATTATACATTTTTTTTATGTTTATTATAAAAGTAAACGAAAAGTTAATACAGAAAGAAAAATTGAGATTGAGAGTAGCATTTCAAGGCATGTGCGTCTTTATCTATATCTGTAATGCATCCTTAACACCACTTTTCTTTAAGTTTTCTGTTCTAAAATTGTTGAAATTTTTCCTTTTTTCCAAAGCATACTTTTGAAAAAAATAAAAATAAAAAATTATTATTATTAGTTTAAAAATTATTATACTCGTGCTAAAATTATATAAAATTCGATTAATAGTATGATAACGAACATGGCATCTAAATTTTATGTTCCTATGTTTATTTGTTTAAAAATTATGCACAAAAGAAGAAAACGAGAAAACAGGTTGTTGCTTAAATTTTGAACACCAGTGTACTTATGGGTGCTTATAGTTGTGTAATTTATCTACATTGGTAGATAGATAAATATATATATACATACACACCCCAGGTATGTTAATATCGAAATATAAAAGTATGCTGTAATGTAACCTCTCTTTTCTTAATTTTCTGTGTACGGTATTGGTCACCTGATGGTAAAAAGTCAGCTAATTATATAATATTTCAACGAAATTGAATGATTTGCAAAAACTGAATTTGTATATAAAAAAACATCCAATCTAACTATCCACTCTCCATCAAAAATATTCTAGGATTCCTTGTTAGTTATTTTACATATTTCAGTTTTGTTTCCAGATAACCGAAAATGTCAGTTTGTAACCTTCATGAAAATGTATCAATTTTTTAATTTCGTGTAAGTCAAGCTTACATTTTTAATTATTCTTGTAAATATTTTGGGAGGAAAGAAAGGGGGAAGAAAAAACAAAAAAGGGAAATTTTTTTTCTTGTGTGCCAGCTTTGATTTTGCAATGAAAAAAGGAATAGGTCACAGAAAAAGGAATTTTCCTGGTGCGTGTTAGTGCTGACATCTATTTTCTATAAGGAGAATTTAAATAATATCAGAAAAGCTTTCATAATGCCCGGAAGGAGAGAAAACAATCAAATGATATTCTTTATTTTGATTTAGTTATTATTATTTTTTTTTTTTTTTCCCACAAAATGAAAAAAAAAAAAAAAAAAAAAAAAATTAGAAGATTTGCCGTAAGGAATTTAATCAAAAGTGAAATTTTTCGAAACATATATTTTTATTTCAACAAAAGCAATTTAATTTTTTTTTTTTAATTTATAATATAAAAATAAATAAATAACAATATATTTTTTTTCAATGCGTTTATTTGGCGAAGACTGCTTAAATTTTATCAGCTTCACTAGCAGGCGTTGCCCATTTTGCTAGTCACAACATTTAAATCAATTATCAAAATTAAATACTACTTATTAAAATAAAAATATCATAAATTCAAAAAATTACAAAGAAGATCAATTGAAATCTATCAAAAACCTCAGTCTATTCACCCCCCCCCACCTCCCACGCCAAAGTAGTGGCGAATTTACAAAATTCGCTAATAGTGAATGTTGGGTACACATAACGAACCCACATATTTAAAAAAAAAATCACATTCCTGGGATAATTTAGAGCTCAGTTACTATTGGAAACGTGTTTTTTGCTCCCTCCAAAGGGGGAAGGGGCATATTTCGTAAAATCAATTTATAGTGCATGCTGGGTAGATATAGCACACCCACATAACAAAAAATTGCTTTCTTGAGATAATTTTAAATGGAGTTACACTTGGAAACGTGGTTTTTGTTTCTCCCTAAGGAGGGAGAGGGGAAATTTTACAAAATCCATTTATATAGTGTTTTGAACATACTTAATCAATCAATACACCGAAAAATCACTTTTCTGAGATAAATTAGTAGAGAGTTCCAATTGGAAACGCGCTTATCTTTACTCCCCCTCCCCCCCCTCTCCCAACCTTAATGGATGGAGAGATAACACTTTGCAAAATCTCTTTATAATGCGTGTTGGGTATACATGATATACACTGATACCAAAAAATTGCCGTCTTGAGATAATTTGGGACAAAGATACACTTGAAAATCTGTTTTTTGCCCTCCTCCACCCCACTGGGGGAAAAAGAGGGAATTTCGCAAAATCCCGTCACAGTTTACCAACTGTGCAAATAACCACACCACCCACAAAATTACAGCTCCCAAAAATTCCTCAAGACAAATTTAACATAAAAAGGGTTCTCGAATCTGCCCCATCGCAAATTACCCCCCCCCCCCCCCCGTAAAAAAACTGTTTTTGGAAATACACTTCAGAAGACTCATAGCCAATTTCAACTTCTATGGGCCATTTTTGGAAGAGTTCTACAGTAAAATTCGGATTTTTCAAATCCCCCCCCCCCCAAAAAAAAGAAAGAAAAAAAAAAAACCATCTTCCTCCCTTAAAATCAGACGTTGAAAATCGACAAATTTGTTTTTATTTATTTATTTATTTGTACTAGAGTCTAGTCTTCCAATGCGCAATTCCTTCACCGTAAAGCAATTTGCAGCCGAGTTATACTCTCAAACGTGTTTTTGCCGTCCGCCCCTAGGGGAAAGGGGGGGGGGGAATTTGCAAAAAAGTCTTAGTGTGTGTCAGCTTCACACCAAAATTCGTGACCCAGTAACAGACAGAATCGCCACAGCAGAGGTGGACGTACTCTTTTATATGAAAATAGATGAAGGGTAATGGGAAATCACATTTCCCCCCCTCCCTGCTTGGGGCCGAATTTCTAAAATTCCAGAAATTGGTTTTTAGGTGTTTGTGTTTGCTATATTTAAAAAGCAAAAATCATACGGATATCTGTTTCTTTGAGATATGAAGAATATCATTTTTTGGCACACGTGAAAACACGTCTTGTCCACTTTCATAACAATTTTCAAGAAAATCGTTAGAGCCGTTTTTGAGATACGGACTTACGGTCCCACTTCCGGTCTCCGATGTCACACTTCCGGTTTTCCAATTTTCACTAAAATTTGGAAAATTCATCTGTACACCAGACCTGTCTTAATTCTGAAGTTTTGTAGTTCTATCTTTATTAGTTTCGGAGCTATGATAGCCAGAATATTCCACACATACATACACACACACACACTGACCCATTGCCAAAAACCACTTTTTTGGACTCCGGGGACCTTAAAACGTGTAAATCAGATGAAATCTCGATATCGAGTTTTTGGACCAAATACAATACTTCCATTACCTGCGGTAGTAGGGTAATGGAAATAAAAATCAAAGAAATATGATTTAAACAAATTTGTAGTACGATAAATTTCAAATTGAAATGTCAATTTACAATTTGATTATTTTATGTATAGTCCATAAAAGTTTTTTTTTTTTTTTTTTTTTTTTTTTTTTGGTATTTGTGAACTGATAACAAATATGAACTGATTTTGTAATATTTGAAATTGATATTTCCTGTAATTTTTTAATTGATTTTGGCCAATTCTGTACATTTTTCAACGCAACTTTCCAATTTATTATGCATAATTAAAATCAATACTCAAGGAATTAAAGCAGAGGTGAGGTTTTTAAAACATTCTGTACATTAATGACGATGTAATAGAGTGAAAAATTGTAGCTTTTACTTACCTCTTACTCTTTTCTCGTCTTCGGCAAACAAAATCCACGTTATTGTGTGGAGAAATCGGTTTATTACTTATTTTGTTTATTGATTCATTACCTAATGTGCATCTTTTTTTTTTTTTTTTTTTTTTTTTTTTTTTTTTTAATTCCATTTACCCTTCTGAAAATTTACAATTGATAAATCTAATCTTTTTTCCCAGAAATTTATTATTTGTATTTCTTTTTGAAACTACTACGTAAGAAAAATTAACTAAGGTGAATTTTTCAAGAACAAATTGCACAAATTTTCTGAATGTGAAAACGGAATTAAAAAAAAAAAAATACATTAGCTAATCAGTTTTTATTCTCGTAACGCACTTCCCCATAGAATAACATGGGTTTTGGCTGCCAAAGACGATTGGTAAAGAGCCTCCTTAATAAAATTCTTTTCTTTGCAGATAGACTACGTGTTGTGGACGGGTGATATCCCGCCGCACGACGTTTGGAATACGACGAAAGGAGAGCAGGTTCGTCTGCTGCACT
This sequence comes from Salticus scenicus, assembly GCA_963930645.1. Classification (NCBI taxonomy): domain Eukaryota; kingdom Metazoa; phylum Arthropoda; class Arachnida; order Araneae; family Salticidae; genus Salticus; species Salticus scenicus. Next base: position 401,304,524 of record OZ005649.1, on the reverse strand, counting down.
ACGTGTCCAGAATCCTGGAGAAACACCTTCCGGGAGTGCCTATCTATCCGGCACTCGGAAACCACGAGAGTGCCAGAATCAACAGGTATGTTTATTACGACAGAAGTTTTCTACTTTCAACCTACTTCGAATAGAAGGGTTTGTTATTTGTCAGTTTTCCAAGGGGTATTTTGTAAGGAAAAAGTTTTTTGGAACCCCAAAGCTTTTACTGAAAACTAAAATCGACTTGCACATTACAATCAAATAAAATAATAGAATTACATATTTTTACTTTCTGAACACAAACTATGTGAGGAACATAACTCATGCGGGGGAAAAAAAAATTCCATTTTTGATGTATCTATACATTTTGAGATATCTTAATTCATTTTTACTTTTTTTTTTTCTTTTGTGTGTGTGTGTGTGTGTTATATGTACTTGTGTGTATGTGTGGGAGAGTGAACACAGTGTTAAAACGATTTAGCTAAATCAACGGATAAGTCGTGTCGTTTAACTTAACCCTTTGGCCGGAACATGTTTTCATCATGCTTACCAGGAACATCGGTCTCACAGACCGCTTTTTGAAAAAAGGATACTGAATGTATTTGTCGAAATTTTGTGACGATAAATAATGAATTCTTGCAGCCATTATTTACTTTCTCAATCATGACGTATCATAGGGGCGACAGAGTATATTATATGGTTGATTGGATTTAATTAGGGGTGGGAATCGATTAAGAGTTTTAACTGGGTTAATCGTAGTTCATTGATCGATTAATCGGTCGATTAATCGGATTTTTAATCGATTTTCATTTTTCTTTATATAATTTTATTTGAACAATGAATAAAACTCTCCTATGTATATATATATATATATATATATATATATTTTCAGCTAGTTCACAACAAACCATAAAAATGATATAGATGTTAATTTAACTAGTTCCTTAAACAATAAATAATAATAAACATGCAATAAAATAATTAAAAAAGAGAACCTCATAATTTTTTCTAATAAATGAAAAACTATTTTAAATACGAAGATAATGCAACACTTTGAAAACCAACTGCAAATATTCATACTTGATACAGCAACTATAAATCATTTTTTATCTTATTAAATACATTTTCTGGTTAAACTTACATTTAATTGTGAAGATATTTAATTAAAAATATTTTGTTTTATTCCCTCTTAATTATTGATATATAATAATAATAAAACATAATTAAAGAATATCTTATAAATATTAAATTGCAGTCACTCATATACAATGAAAGATAATGAAACTCACCTACATGTTTATTTCCAAATGTTATACAATAGATCATAAAAAAAAAAGTACTATTTTAACCAATCCCTTAAACATACAAGAACATTGACATTTTCGGGGTCTAAGCTCGATCTTATCTTATTCACGATAAATCCCGCACTACTAAACACTCTTTTTACCGGTACAGATGTTGCAGTCATGCATAATAGTCTTTTTGCTAATATTGATAGAGTTGGAAATTTTGCATTTTCTTTTTTCCACCAGTCAATAGGATTAATGAAATCATCATCAAGTTCAGAAATTTCTTTATACGATTGTAATTCATTTTCATACCGGGGCAAAGTTTGAGGAGTGTCTACATACATTTCACTGCACGTTGAGTCAAAACATAATTTTCTTCGTTTGGCTTTTGCATCATTTTGTGCATTTTGAAGCTCTGCAGTATTTTCAAATTCTTTCATCTTCTGCGAAACATTTTCCCAAACAATATTTCTTCGTTCCAAAGACATACAATCAAGTGACTTAAACCGCGGATCGAGAGCTGTAGCAATTTCATATTTTTCAAGATGAGGCCAATTCATCATTCTTTCTTTCATATCATCGATTAAAACAGTTTTAAATCGAGCTATGGAACCTGGATCGTCTTCAGTCGTATGCATTTGGGCTTGCAAATATGCAATGGCTGGGAACACAACACTTGCTGATACATATTTTTCACCTCCTAAAAGTTCAGTGACAGCTAAACATGGTTTCAAGACATTTTTTAATGCTGATAACTTATCCCATTCAGATGAGTTTAACGCTCTAATATTAATTTTCTGTCTATTCATAGTTTCTGAAACAGCTTGTCGATTTTCTAATAAGGAAGAAATCATGTAAAAAATTCAGTTCCACCTTGTTGGCACATCTTGCTGTACAAATTTTAATTTTTGTCCCAATTCATTTTGTTGACTTTCTAACTCAGATTTATTCGCAGAACTGTGTTTAAAATGTCCTACGATTTTTCGGCAGTGACCTAATAAATTTCCAATTGCTGCAACAAAGAGTGCCTTATTTAAACTGAGTTGAAGTGTGTGTGCTGCGCAGAGTAAATTATCAAAATGGGCTTCTATTACACAGTTTGTTATATTCCTTGCATTATCCGTACAAATCGCAACTATTTTATGCGCTATATTCCAGTCATCTGCCACTTTTTTAAATTCATCTGAACATACACTTGATGTGTGTCTCTGGCTTACTTCTTTTACTTGTAGAACAGCACTTTGAAAAGTCCACAAGTCATCAATCCAGTGTGCTGTAATTCCGAGGTAACTATCATTAGCCAATGATGTCCAAAAGTCACCCGTTAAAGAAATAAACTCTGTAATGTCTAATTTTTTCTGTAATTTAGCTTTTTCTATTTCATAAAGATCATTAATTCTTAAAGCAATCGTTTTCCTTGTAGGCATTTTGTAGGATTGGGAACTTAATGCAGTTAGTAAAACTTTTTCAAGTCCTTTATCTTCCAGAATTTTTAATGATCTTCCACTAGAAGCAATTCAAAATGCTAAGCTATTTGTTATTTCTAACTGTTTCTTCGAGCTAACTATATCAGTTTTCAGAAAATCAGTTAACTTAGGCTGTTCTGATATTTTTGCCTCTGCTCCTGAATTTACATTATTTCCTGCCGAGGAAGTTGCGAATGCTTTCACAGGATGTTTGGCTCGTAAATGATATTGTAATGAACTCAAACTTCCTGAATACGAAAATTGTTGTTTGCAATGGAGACAAAACACACACCTTTTATTATCTACACCACCTTCGGAATTTAACAAATATCCAAAATCATTTCGCAACTTTCCTTGCAAAGGTTTGTACTTTTCCATCACGAAACCTTTCACAAAAACAATCCTCTTCTCGCTTTCACTAATACTGATTAACTACTGAAAGAGAACAAGAACAGATGTCACCCTCTTTAAAAACTGGGCAAACCTAAACTCAGGTTTGCCAACTTGGGGACTTAGCCCCTAAACTTAGGGACGATTTCCATATTAATGCAGACGGCGATTTCCATATTAGTGAAGTAGTATAACACTAAATATATAAAAAAAAAAAAAAAAAAAAAAAAAAAAATTATTCTCAATATTACATTTTTTTTTTGTTAAAAATGAAAAAAAAAATCGATAACTTTATTTTAAATCATCGCAGATCGATGGTTCAACCATTCGTTTTAAAGGTATTGGCGAGCTCTTTTGAAAGATACCCATCATGAAAATTTACTTCCCTCGAGTGGGGAAGGCGAAGCTCCTACATACACATTTTTTTCCCAGTTGGCTATCTCAATAAAAAATAATTCTTTTAAATTTCATAACGATTATTAAAAAATAATTCTCTTTATGCACATTTATACAAAATTTTGTCCTATACCACCATGTTAAAAATTTAGAAAAAGCGGAATGGCAACGCAATCTGTTGGACAATTTTTGCCAAAAGTTGATAGGCACTAATTTATGTCAATGTGTAACTACGTACCAATTTGTATGAAATTCTGTGCAGTAGTACCTGAGATACAGTCGCCACAAATTTTTGTCACACACAGAGAGAGACAAACAGACAGACATTTTCTAAAAATGGTCAAATCGTGTTTTACAGCTCTGAAAACGTGCAAATCTATCAAAAACCCGAGGTCGAAAATTTTCACGAATCCAGTATTTTCTTCTGTTGAATATAGAAGAAAGTAAAAATGCGGGCCTGTGTGTGTTTAAACAGCCTTTCTAAATTAAAACATTTATTTCGGATGAACACAACTACAAAAATCGATAAAATTTATAGTTTCAGTCTATCCACGTGTGTCAATTTCATCAAAAAATACTCGAAAAGTAGAGACAGTTTTTTTTTTTTTTTTTTCCCATATTCTTGGCGTCTGTACTTCCACAAAGCAGCTGAAAAAAGTTTTTGTTAGTGTAAATAAAATATAAAGAATATCTCTTGAAAGCTAACATAACTAAAAACATAAAATAAAAAAAAAATAATAATAATAATAAAGCGCTCAGGCGAAATCTTTTATTAAACAGACGTTATTATTATTTTTTTTTTTCTCTTTATTCAAACTTGATGCACTATGAATTTATGAACTATACTTTGCTTAATATAAGTGGAACAACAACAACAACAAAAAAAAAAAAAAAAAAAAAAAAAAAAAAACAGAAGAAGAGGAAATGAAATTGTTTATCAGGATCAGGTCAGGATTGCAATCTTATTTCCCCCCTCACCTTTCGATTCTGATTAGAGAGATAAAAAATTAAATTAGCCAGCACCCAGCGTTTTTCTTTTACCGGGTTTTAAATTTTTACTTTAATCGAGTTACTCGTAGTTTGAAAATTTTAATCGGATTTTCAAAAATTTTAATCGAATTAATCGGGCCGATTAACTCGATTAAAAAAATTGATCGGGACTAAGCATTGATCGATTAACCGAACCGATTAATCGATTAATCGGCACAGCCCTAGATTTAATGTCGCATTAGTACTGCGCAATGAGTAAAAATGATAGCTACTGATAAAAATACCTTTCAAAGGGCAGATAACTCCTCAAGGAAACTCCATGTAATGACTCGCTTGTGAATGATTTGGCTCTGGAAGACTTCCTACAAATAACTCTTCTTTGCTTTGAATGCCTGTTAGCGCTCAAAAATTGAGATTCATAATATTCTAATAACACTTTATAGGTTTCTTTTCAACAGTAAGGGCTCCGCCCCTTGCTCACTGCCAACCCCCAAGGGTAGCTTCCCTAGTTTGAGCGGGTTTTACGTTACACTAGTTCTACGCTGCGAACAATTGGCGACGGTTCGGGACTCACCCCTAAGGGTTGTTCTGAGACATGCCATCCTCTACAGGTTGAGTTAATTTTACGTCGCACTAGTGCTTCAGTTAGACACCATTGACGTTTGGACATTTATCGCCAAACGTGCCGGTACCCTGTTCTAGGAATATGCATCCGTAAGTGCCTACACTAAGCCTAACCCTTAGTAGTCTCTGAGACCGATGTTCCGGTATAAGGGTTAATCAGCCTACACGTGGTAGATACAGTGATGCACCATAATCCGGAATTCTGTAATCCGGCAACACCCATAAAACGGCACTAATGACTTTTTCAGTTTTTCTAGTGCTAGAGGCCTATTTCAGTCGGTACAGTTGTCTAATTTTTATAATACACTCTTAATAGTGCTAAGGGCCTATTTCAGTCGGTTTATTGAATGGGGATTTATTGAATGAAGTCCCCCCAAGGCACAACTTTGACATGAGTCCCCCCCCAAGGCCCAACTTTGACATGAGTCCCTCGCAAGGTACACCTTTGACATGAGTCCCCCCCAAGGCACACCTTTGACATGAGTCCCCCCCCAAGGCACACCTTTGACATGCGTTCCCCCCCCCCAAGGCACACCTCCCCCTCATTGGGAAAAAGAGAAAAAACGTTGTTTTGCGGCTATAAGACAGTTTGGACTTCCAACGTTATTTGTTACAGTATCTGCAGCTGAAACACATTGGTTTGATTTAATGAAAACTTTATCATGGAATTTAGATCGTCACGAATTAACTAAAGAAGAATTTGTCGATATTAACAAGTTTAGCAGTAGGCCTCTGGCACTAAATTAAAATCTGTCAATGTCAGATTTTCATGTTTTAAATAATGAAATAATGTCGTGTCTGTATATATATATATTTTTTCTTTTAAACCTCCTCCCGTAAATCCTAGTAGTACTCAACTTCTTATTCGCAGCATGCTTGCCAACTCTTATGAATCGTTAGTAAAGCTTACGGATTTTCAATTAAATTTTATTGATTTACGGACTAGCGTGAATTTTTTACAGATTAGTCAAGAGGATGTCGAAAATTCGATACCGAAAGTCAAAATAGGAACGAGACACGACCACCCGAAATTTCGGTCAACAGTTTTTAGAAAGACTTGAAAATTAGGATTTTTATCAGCGATAACCAACTAATGAACGTGCATATGTTAATCAGTCAATGACAAGCTGAAAAACAAAAAAGAATTAAACAAATGAAATTGATTGACCTGTTTAATAGAATGCAGCAATGTCAAATTACTGATCTTATTTATTATTAAGCCAGTTTTAATATCAATATTTTTTATTATTACTAGCAAACCCGTGCGAAATATTAGCATTTTATTTCTTTTTTTATTTATCTTTAAAATTTGAAACTCATAAATGTTATACAAATTTCACCCCCTAATTAAAATTCTAACTTACCAGAAGCCAAATTATTGATAAAACCAAATTAATATTGTACAATTAGTGAAACCAAAATCATTCAAAGAAAGGTTTCCAAATAAAATTCATGGTCCACGACCCTATTTTCATACTTCCACAGGCAGTACAGTTTTAATATAGGCCTCCCACGACGCCTTTTAAATTTTTGTCGTCATTTTGGCGATGACTTTTTATTAATTTTGTTATTATTATTTTTTAAATAAATAAAATAAAATAAAATAATCCCTATTTTGATTATATTTTCTATCATTGTGTTTTTTAGTCAATTTATGACACAAAAGTTCCTATTCTGTATATATCTTTAAAATATTGCTAGGTTTAAAAGGACGCTTGCAAAGATTCTAAAGAAACAACTGTTAAAAATACATTTCTTTCGTAAAATAATCTGATCGGACAAATGTCGTCATTTTTTCTTATTAGTCCATTGAGCTAAGTCCGCGTTCTTAAATATTGTTCATGTATAAATATTATTTTTTCGTCCTCGCGTATCGTATCGTTTCGACAAAGAATAATTGAAACGGGTCCACGATAGAGAAATATTATATAGATTATTTGTACAAAAATAAACGATTTGTATTACTGTTTTGTAGTTGTTATTTTAAAAAATTTTAATTTATTTCAAACATATTTTAATTATTTACGTTTTTGATAAGGTTTTGCATACATTTTTTAAAGCTAATTTTTAAAAAATATTCCTTTAGCGGTTGTGACTGATATGATATACATTTTCGGAACACCTATAATCCGGAAAATCCCTGACTTCTACACGGTTGGGCCTGGGTTCGAATCCCGGAGAAGGCATGGATGTATTGTCCCTGTTAGGGGTAGTGATAACCGCCCATTGGGTACCTCTTCACATAGACCTATTATAAGAGAGGACGGGACAATGGCAACCTTTTTTAGTGGCAAAGATAACTCATAAAAAGGTCATGTGAATGTTGATCTACATGGAAGTCAAACTGGCCAGTATTGAAATTGACTCGCCATGCTCTAAACTCTGCTTTTTATTAAGCAGAGGATATTTTCCTTTTTCTTTGAATGTTCTTTTTAAAGTTTTTATTTCACTTTAAAAATTAGATTGTTTTGAATTTAAAAAGAATTTTACTGCAAGAAATAGTAATTAGATGTACTTAAAAAACACTAAAGGATTTTATTTCACTGGTAAGATTCTTTTTAATATTTAACTATTTCGTTCTTTTTAAGTAATTATTTTTATAAAATGCTTATAATCGTTGTAATACTTATTTCTCTAAATTTAATTAGTTTAACTATATTATATCTTATATTGCTTCAAAAATGTTCATAATTATTTATGAGAGTTAAAACGAGTATAGACAAACCAAAGTTATAAAAAATTTTGAACTTTGTTAGATGTTAATAACAAGGAAAAAATAAATTTCAGCAGCTGTAATATTTTACACTAGTTTTGCTTGTTGTATCTTTTAATAATAATAATAATAATAATAATATATATTTATATTTATATTCAAAACGAAAAATTGCCAATAATGTGATAAATGCCAAAAAAGGTAACCTTTTTCAACACTCGCATGGTTTCATCTTTGCACCTTTTCTTATATTCCCTTAATAATGGAATGCTCCGTCCACTCTTATAATAGGTCTATGCCTCTTCACAAATGGTCATCAATTCAGCGACCCTCCAGCAAATGCTTGTGGCAAGTGCCGCGCCATTAGAAAAAAATAATCCGGAAAAATCCTAATCCGGCAATGTCTATTTCCTACCGATGCCGGTTTATCGAAGCTTCACTGTATGTTATAATCCCCGGTGCACGACCGGTATAAATTTTAGCGAGTGTAGGACTTGTGTGTATTACAAACACGAATTATTTAAAATTGTGATTAAATAAATAATCTCTAAAAAATAAAGAGTTAAATTGAACACGTGTCATTTGTATTAAATATATTTAAAACACTTTAAACACACGTAAATATAAATTTATTTAAAAGATGTTTTTTTTTTTTTTTTTAATCCAAAGCTTTTCGCTTTAATAGTAAAGCATCATCAGGGATTTATGATTCGTTTCCATTGCGCAGTTTTAAATATGTTACCTACATTACCCGAGCTATAAATTATACCACTTTTAAATTTAATGAAAAACAACAAATTAACAATAATATTCAAATAGGTACTGCTGCGGGATATAGTAAATCTAGTATTATAAGATTAGTTAATAGAATAAAAAATCGCATGCTAATTAAACCTAATAATCCCACTCTAGATTCAACTCTAAAATTTCGTTACACTAATAGTCTCCCTTTCTGTAAAGAATTCTATAGCTTTAAACATTATACACAACGTAAATTTAATTTCTTTATCCCATTCAGTTCTCCTATAACTATTAAACAATTAACCCTTCATGACCGCGACTTAAATGGACCCACTGGAGGAGTCTATCAAATTCCCATAGAAAGCAATAAAGAACTTTTCTATTATATTGGACAGACCAAGAGGACTTTAAATAAAAGAATACAAGAACATATACGAAATATAAAAGAAGCAAATAGTTCTACTCTAGTCGACTTCATCTATGCCAACACAAACGCCAAAACCCTATATGGGATAAAGCCAAAATTATTACAGCACCCTCTAATATCCAAGAACTTTACATTTCCGAAGCTATTCATATAATTAAATGCAAAAATGCAATAAATTCCAAAGATGCTGCAATTTTACCAATAATTTGGCACAATATTATAAAATAGTTAACAGTTTATTTCTGCTTATTCATGATGTTTTTTCTCCCACAATAACCTCGTATGATATGCAATAGTTCCAGCTTCTCTCATTTTTCTTAACTCCTTGGTCCAACCTCTACCGGAATTCATATTGTTTTTTGCTGATATTTAAAATATATCACGTTATTAAAAGACTTAACTGTTGACTGTAAAAAGAAAACATATTTAAAACTGCGCAATGGAAACGAATCATAAATCCCTGATGATGCTTTACTATTAAAGCGAAAAGCTTTGGATTAAAAAAAAAAAAAAAAAAAAAAATTAACATCTTTTAAATAAATTTATATTTACGTGTGTTTAAAGTGTTTTAAATATATTTAATGTGATTAAATAACTATCTAATAAGCAGTGATGCCAGATTAGAGATTTGTCAACATTTTGGGGATTTTTGAGGCTTATGGGGACAATTTTGGGGATCAAATGTTTGTGGTGACTTTTTGGGGGAATTCTACAATTTTTGGGGACAAATCAGGGGAATTCTTCAACTTTCTGTCAATGTTGGCAACGTAATGATTTATCCCTACGACTAGGGACTTTCAATAGCTTTATTGTTATTTGGGGATTTTTTTCAAAAATTGGCATCATTTGGGGAAAAATCTGAGCTTAAATCTGCTTGATTTTTTTTTTTTTTCCCTTTTTAGTAGAAATCAAGTTGGGGATTTTTTCGAAAAAAAAACCCCCTGATTTGGGGAAAATTGAAGACCTGTTTGGGGAGATAATTTTCGACCATCTGGCATCACTGCTAATAAGCCTTATTCCAGTTAGGATGAAAATTGGTTGTTCTTGTCTGTTACCTCATATACACCACAACCGTACGACCTGTATGGATTTTGATGTCAAAATAGATTTTTTTTTACAAGCGCTTTACAAGCTCAAATTGACTGAAATTCGTTTTAATATATTAAAATTGTTTAAAACATAAAAAAAAGAAAAAGAAAAGAAAAAGAAAAATCATGCGGTATTATGCATTGATTATTAACGCTTTCCAGTTGTACGTAATTGTTGTATTGTGCAGGGTGTCCTAAAAGTTCCAGTACTCCAACTTAAAGAACTCATTGTGTCCATGATTTTTTTTAATATTAAATTTTATCGACTGCTTATTATTGCTTCAGTTCTTTATTTTTTATAGTTTGTCTCTTTTCTCGCTCAAGTTGTGTGAGAATAAAGTTTTATGTTATTTTGTTCTTCATAGTGAAATGAGTTTATCACGCATTCAGAGAATTTCGCTGTTTGAAGCTTATTTTGAATGTAAATCGTATGAAAGATGCAAAGATGTTTGGCGATATAAATATCCAGATGATGCAATACCGAGTAAAAATATGCTATATCAGTTCATTCGACAATTTCATAATACAGGTTTTGTGCAAGTGGGTACAAGTTTCTCTACAAGAAGTCACTCCCAGCATGTTAAAACGCGTTTCTAAACACATGCGCACAGGGCCCGATTAAGCTTTGAAGCTAGGGGAAGCTCAATATCATTTCTGGGCCCCCCTTTCATTTCGGATTTTTTTTTTTTTTTTTTCATTCATATACCTGGGTAGTTTCTACACACAACATTAAAATCGTATAACTTATTAATTAAGAACATTCAGATTTTTTAGGCTAAATAACAGATTTTTCCCAAAATAGTGAGTATTTTACCTTGCTTTAGGCGACCTTTCTCAGAAAAAATTCAATCTGAGGGTGAAAATATGAAACAGAAATTCCAAGAATCTGTTTTTAGTCATTTTAGGGCCCCCTCTTAAATTTTAGAGGGGAAGCTTGTGCTTCCTGAGCCTTTTGGGTAATCAGGCCCTGCATGCGCAAACGAGTTCAGCGTTGCCTCCAAGAAAAAGATGGACATTTTGAACATTTATTATAAATTAGGGGTGGGAATCGATTAAGACATTTAACTGGGTTAATCGTTGTTCATTAATCGATTAATCGGTCGATTAATCGGATTTTTAATCGGTTTTTATTTTTCTTTATAGAATTTTATTTTGGTGAAAAATAAAACTTTCATACTGTGTGTGTGTATATATATATATATATAGTATATATATATATATATATATATATATTATTCATAAGTTTGACTGATTTTTTTTTTTTTTTTTTTAATTTTTGTCTAATCAATTATATCTGTTTCATAGCTGAAATTTAAATCAATTTTCAGAGTAATAATTGATGACTTTAAGTGTTAATTTTATATAAATATTTTCGCTTATTCAATTTATTTTGAATAAATTAGTTTTTCAATTAATTTTGAAAAAAACATTTAATGAATTTACACATATTTTAGTTTTATATTTGCTGGCCTTGTCCATCTCGCTTGTCACTATTTTTAAATGAATTCTCAAAATTTCATATCATTATCATAAAAATCTCAAATTCTTATATTTTAGTTCTTCTTTGTCATTTCGGACTAGAACACAGAATGTCATTTTCTGTTTCTACTTCAATAGCTAGTTACTATCAGCAATTCTGAACAGACAATAAACGCTTGAAAATATTGTGAAACTCTGTTGACATTTCCATTATCAGAGGGATAGTGGGAATCTCAATCCCTCCTTTTTTTTTCTTTATCTTTAGCATTTCCATTTTTTGAAAGCGTCTTGTTTCTGAGAATACTATTAACCTAGCCAGCACTTTCTGTAGAAGGCTACAGACAGGTGGTGTTGCTCCAGCATGCACATGAAGCGCCATTCTGTTTAATAACTGTCCTCCCGCTTTTCTCTATCAAAATGTGCAGCAACTTCTTTTGAGAGGTTTTATTTTTATTTATTTATTTATTTTTATTTATTATTATTATTATTTTTTTTTTTTTTGCTATTTTATTATCTGATGAATGTTTCTTAGAATGTTTGTCAGCAAAATATGTGAAAAAATATTTTGTAGGCAGAATAGCATTTTTACTTTAAATCGTAATTTGAAAATTTTAATCGGATTTTGAAAATTTTTAATCGAATTAATTGATCCGATTAACTCGATTAAAAAAATTGATCGGTACTAAGCATTGATCGATTAACCGAACCGATTAATCGATTAATCGGCACAGCCCTATTATAAATGCAAGATCTGTATTTTTTCCTCAGTTATTTTAAATATGCCTTTTATCATTAGCATAAAAATAATCGTTTTAAGGTTTGTTGTTTTGTAAATAAAAAATACATCAGCGTCAGTACTGGAACTTTTAGGACACTCTGTATAACTCTCAATGTTCTTTGTGTACGTTTTCACACAGCAGACAGACATTAACAGTCCTGAAAGGGATACAGATAGATTTATTGAATTCATAATCATTCTCAAACATTGTTAGTAAGTGTTAAAAATTCTTAACACAAAAGAAAACGTAGCTCTTAAATTCTAACTGCAGCCCTCAATGTATCTGAATATTTTAGTATAGCCCTGTAAATATGAAGGTTAACAATATTATATTCTATACAAAGCATTATTTTATTAGCATATTAACAATAAATGTCAATTTCTTTGAGATTTTTACAGTAGAAAGTTCTTTAAATGTAATTTATAAAAATGTCCTAAAATGCAATGCTTTGGTATTTTTTTTAATGTCCCTGTACACAAACCAGTTGCACAGGACCTATTAATGAGATTGTAAATAGGGAACATTCCGTAGTGAATTTGAATAACAATTTGTATATATTTTAGTATGTAGTGAATTTGTATATATATGTAGGGAATTTGTATATATTATTTTTTAATTCTGAAAATATTTATGGACGACTGGGGTGGGCAAACGGGCAGACGAATAGATAAATACACAAATCGAAATGATATTCACATTTAAAAAGTGTTGAATCGCTTAATATAAACGAAAATGCAATTCCACCAAATTTCCAATAAAAACCCTCAATACTTTCGTGTGACTCTGTAAATCAAATGCTAACTATACTAGATTCTTCTTGTGCATATGAATAACATATTTGAATTTTATTAAGATTTGTGCAAAGTAAAGTTATTAAAATTTGGTTTATAGAAATACCACTCATTGAAAGCAATGCTTTGGAATACTTTCGGGTGTCCCTGTACACAAACCAGTGGTTGTATTTACTCCATTTTCTATAGTAAACTTGAATAACATATTTTATTCCATTAAAAATTTTGTAAAACAAAGGTATTTAAAATATAATTTATAGAAATACCTCTCATAAAACACAATGCTTTGAAATGCTTTCGGGTGTCCCTGTACACAGCCAATAGAGGTATTCACTCCATTTTCAATAGGGAACATCCGATTGTGAACTCGAATGACATATATCAGTTTCAATAAATTCCATGGATATTTACAGGAATTAGAGTGCGGACTGATATGCAGACCGACGGGCGGACAGACAGACAAACCGAAGTCTTTAACACTTTTCAACCTTGTTGGAAAGTGTTAAAAACATTTTTAAAGTTATAAAAACATGTAGTATAAACTAAAATATAATTATACAAATTTGCAATAATACCCCTTACTGTAACTGAATATTTTTGTGTGGCTCTGTAAATCTAATGCTGATCATACTATAATCTGTGGAAAGCATTCTTTTGTGTATGAATAACATATTTTAATTTTATTAATATTTGTATAAAGTAAAGGTATTAGAATATGGTTTATAGAAATACCTCTCATAAAACACAATGCTTACGTTTACGATACGCTTTATGATACGTTTTAAACGTATGTAATTTCTAAATGTTTAAAAATCGAGTGGAAACCCTCCAGATTATATTTAGCTTCATTGAAAAAGAGTCATATAGGCGAAAAATACTTTCCGTGCTTGCAGAAAAATTTATATATCCCACCAGAAAATTTAAAACTATGCCGTGAGAGAATTTGTTATTATCAAATTCATTGGCCCAACAGGTGTTAAATTATAAATCATTTTGTAACCGTAATAAAAAAAACTTCAATTAATAGTTTAATGTTTGTTTCATAGATGGCAGCACCACGAATTTCCTTAAACTTATCATTGCGTAGAAAAACTGTCAAGAATTTTATCACTAATTCTAATTATCAATTTTATCACCAAAGAAATATACAAGGGAGAAAATTTAGTCATTTATAGCAATATTATTAAAAAAAAAAAAAATTTATTTGATAAAACTTTTCTCCGACATACCTTAATACAGAAATAAATGAACAAATCTTTGAGAAAGAATTCAAGTTCAATAAATTGACAAACGCATGCACTGAGAATATAAACTATAACTAAAGTCTAAAAACATGAAAGAGGCGAAAAATTAAAATAAGTATATTTCTTTTTATGCCAAAAAAGAAAAAGAAATCAAAAGTTTATCTTAAGGGCTCTCTTCACTCACCGCCGCCGGAAGCCGAAGCTAATGTTATTCTGTGGGGAATTTTTCTTTACAAATAACTTATTAATTAATATATATTTTTAAATTCTGTTTTCACATTCTGAAAATTCCCAGCTCTTCAATGGACGGACCTTTTTTAAAAAATTATTTTTTAATTTTTTAATATTTTATTTTGAAGCTGCAAAATACGAATTTTCAATATGTGAATTTTTTTCATTTTGCAATTTCAAAATAAAATATTAAAAATTAAAAAAATACATTTTTAAAAAAGGTCCGTCCATTGAACAGTTGGGAATTTTCTGAATGTGAAAACAGAATATAATGTATTAGTTAATAAGTTATTTGTAAAGAAAAATTCCCCATAGGGCTTCCGGCGACGGTAAGTGAAGAGGGCCGTTAAACAAAATTTAATTTAGGACGAGAGCAAATATTACATGTTTCTCAATTGTATTGTATACATATAAAGGCTTGTAGTGCATACTTATCTAAACTCCCATTCGAATACTTTTATTGGAAACATAGTGTCTCACTGTATATAGCGTTTTGCATTACCTTCTAAGTAAAAGTCCTTAATTTATTATGCTTCGATGAGATCTCGCTCGTCTTCTGATTTTAAATCTACATTAAAATCTTTAGTAACACCGTTTTCCGTTCTTTGTCTTCGACCAAAATTCTTATAGAGCAACATTGAGGCAATTTTGCAGACGACAATATTTAATGTATATATATATATATATAATTCAAAAAATCAAAATAAAATACATAGCTCTCAAAACATAAACATACATAAAAAAAGAAAATTATATACAATCGCTACACATTTTTTTCCATTATCAGAATTTTATTTTTGTTTTTTAAGACAATTAAACAAAAGATATATGAATTACAGTGCATTGAATAATTTTTTAACACTTTCCAACAAAGTTGGAAAGGTTTATATCTTCGGTTTGTCTGTCTGTCTGTCCGTCCGTCTGCCTGTCTGTTTGCGCTCTAACTCTAATAAATATTCGTGGAATTTCTTGAAACTAATGTACGTTATTCAAGTTCACTGTCGAATATTCCCTATTGAAATGGAGTGGATACGACTACTGGTTTGTGTATAGGAACACCTGAAAAAAATTCCAAGGCATTGCGTTGTATGAGAGGTATTTCCATAAACCCTATTTTAATACTTTTATTTTGCACAAATCATAATGAAATTAATTATTCATATGCACAAAAGAATGCTTTCTATCGAACATAGTACGATTAGCATTGAGATTTACAGGGTCACACAAAAATATTCAGTTACATTAAGGGCTATCATTGAAAAAATTCTGGAATTGTATTTGGTTTACATTAAGCGTTTCTAACATTTTCTAACGATTTGTATGAGTGAATAGGATTTGAATTAGTTTATCTGTCTATCTGACTGTCCGCCTATCAATCTGTCCGCCTCCTGTGTCCATAAATATTTTCATATATATTTTTTTTTTAATGATATATGTTATTTAAGTTCACTATGAAATGTTCCCCACTTAAAATGACAGTAATGTGAACTGTACAACTGATTTAAGTACAGGAACACCCAAAATAAATGCCGAAGGATTGCGTTTTATAAATAACATTTAAATAACTTTTTACTGCAAAAATCATAATGAAATTGACATTAATTGTTAATATTGTAATATAATGTTTTGCATAGAATATAATATGCTTAGCGTCTAGATTCAAAGGGTTGCACTAAAATATTCAGATGCATTAAATGTTACAGTTGAAAATTGCTGGAATTGCATTTCCGTTTGTATTAAGTATTTTTAACATTTCCCAATAAGGTTTAATAGTAATTATGAATTCAATTAATGTATCTGTCTGCTTTTCAGTCCGTCTGTTGTGTGATAACAACGAGGTAAATAAATTAGAGTGCTGCTTCAATGGATGAAGGATTAGCTTTCCGTGGTTCAAGATGCATCACGTGACATGCTCCAATAGGTTGCTGTGTTTGGCCCTTTATCGCTATTTTGGAATTTAAAATATCGTTATTATTAGGTAACATGACAGTCCTATGACCGAAATAAATTGTTTTAAAATAATTTTACACATATTTCACATTTTAATAAATAATAAAATACCTTTTTTTTTCATCGTTTCCCAACAAAGTTTAAAAGTGTTTATAAAAGAAAATTTAAACTTTTAAAGAGCTAAATTTAACAACAAATAATAATCTTTCAACTATTTTTAAGCATTTTGTCGGTTAAAGTCCAACTACACGAAATAAAAGAGAAGTAAAATCAAAATGATTTAGAACAAAAGAATATTAAACTACGTAAGTAAACAAAAACATTGGCGGTTATGACTTATGCGAAGAACAATCTCCAAAACGTTGCCATAGAAATTTACTGAAAATAAGCTGTTACCGAGGGAACCACCGAATACGCAGGTGCAAGGAGAGCATGTCACATGATTCATTTTGGACCTTCTCAAGGGTTACCATTTATCACTTTACTTTATATATCTCGTTGTGTGATAACGTATTCAAAGATCATTTATGTTTTAAGCGACGTAACGGATAAGTACAGTGTGAAAAAATTAATCTACGCATACCGTATGATTTTTCATTTTTGTTTCTTTTTGTAAACAGTTATAAATTATTTCAACTTGTTACTACCGGAGGGAGGGGGGGGGGGTCGAATTTAACAGTTTATGGTACAATAGGCTTTTTTTTAAATGCATATATTTTTATGAGAATTTTCTTTACTTATTAGTAGACATAGACAGAAAAATAGCGATAACAATACAGTTGTAAGAATCATTGAAGTGAAAATTTCTTTTGGTTCACTGGACACCTATTTTACCTTTCAGAGTTGATTCCTCTAATCCATTTACTAAGATAAATTTGTGATAATTTTGATTGTCATGATATTGTTACAAATTTGTAAATAGTAGTCGTTATTTTTGTATAATTTCCTCTAAAGAGAATTATAAAATATTAATTTTCTACATTTTTAGCTTGTTTTGGCATTAAAATAGTTCATTTTCCTTTAAAAGCCCGTTATAAGCTTTACCAGAACAGACAATAACCTTAGCGACAAATTTGGCGAGTTTACCGCCTCTTGGCGACTTTATAGAGAACTTTGGCAAGAAAAAAAAAATCCTTATTATCGATATATCGATTATCTAAGCTCTAAAGGGAATATTTTGCGAAATACGAGAACATTCTAGAAATATATGAGGCTATATAAATGGATCTCATTCTGGCTGCTGAGTCAGTTTTCAGCCAAGTCACTGCGGTATAATGAGCTCTGCTTGATCAAGCCTTTGCTAGTTGAATACAGCCCGTGCTGTGTGGGTTATGCTTATAATACGGTTAAAGCTGTGATTCTTATGTTGTTAGGCATTATTTAAGCTGTGTTTTCTGCTGAAATTGAAGCTGATACTTGGTTGATAAACTTGTATTCTTCTGGTATATTCTGTAAATAAATTTTTAAGCCTCTGAAAGATCTGTCATTCATTCAGGAACAATTCACGAACCAATATGAATAGTGACCGACAGTTGTCGACCGAGTTAATTTAGTCGGATGAGCAGCGTTCTATTCCTGGCCTGGTACCTGGTTACTTTTTGTTATCCTGAAAATTATTTCGGCGTTTTCATCTTGCTTATGTTATTTGTAAGCTTATTTATTATTATCATCATTATTTAATTTTTTTTTTCTTTCTGTAGCTTTCCCCAGCCCGAGGTAAGAAACGAATTCTCCATTCAGTGGTTGCACGAAGAAGTGACGAAAGCTTGGGGCAGGTGGTTGCCAGCCGACGCCAGACGAACATTGAGAAAGTGAGCACAATCGTTCTTTATTAGTGGCCATTCCATCATTCCTTACTCTTTTAGAACAATATTTGCTTAATTCTTATTGTCATATAAATTGTATGCATGTTCAATAAATAACAGCTTTGATATTCAATAAATAACAGCTTTGGATTCTGTATAAATGCAGGTACAATATTTAAAAGGGATTTTGAGGGGGAGGCGGTAACCTACCTTCCCCTAGAGGTCTGAACGGGCCGGAATTTTGACGGCCCGGCCCGTACGAAAGCTTTGCTTAACCGGCCCGGTATGAAATCGAAAAATTTAGCCCGGGCCGGGCCCGGACAAAAAACGATAAAATCAGGCGCGACCCGGCCTAGCCCGGTTTAAAAAAAATGTAAAATAAAAAAAAAAAAAAATAAATAAATAAGCGCATGAAAAAGATTTTTAGTATGTGTTTTGCAGAGGTTTTATATAGCGAAGCAATAGAATCTTCTGTAACAGAACTGCTGAACATTTACAAGATAATTATATATAAACAAAAATTTATTATTACAGACGTACATATTTTATAATATATATATGGGAGGTTATATTTCTCAGTTATTACCATTACTTCCATTGTGTGACGTCACTGCTATGTAGTTATGACGATATTACTACGTCGCTGTTTTGTATCATCCTTTCATTGTATGCGCACGCACCTTACGCGCGCCAGTTCAGTATAATTATTGAGTTGACGTGGAGCGGTTCTGTAAAACACAGACGGTGTTTGCCGCTCGTAAAATGCATCAATTTAAGTGTTTATGTAATGTCCCCTTTTTGTTTTAAATAAATGTTGTTATGTTACGATGGTCTGTAGCCGTTTCCCTATATTTTGGGGGCTCGACCTATCCCGTTAAATTTTCCCCTAGCACCGAAAGTCGCTACTTCTGTTTTCAAAACAGTAGCGCGAAAATGTTGTTCTTCCTTATCTTATTTTGGAAGCCGTTTCAAATAAACTGTGAACATTTTATTTTTTATTTTTTATTTTTTTAATTCTGTGGACGATATTTTACTTATTTCATTGAAATACATTCGGACGTTTTAAAAAGAATACTTTGTGCTCTTCGTTTCATCCAGTTGACGCTGTTCTTTATTATGACGTAAATTCACGTTTTTCAGTATGAAATATCAGTATTTTCATGACGTTCATTACTTAATCCTTCATTCAATATGATTCAAGTTTTGTTCCTGTTGATGATTTAAAATTTACCTGTGTGCTGTTTTCTTCATGCCCGACGTTCTTAAAGTGATTCATTTCGATTAGAGTTTGTTTTATATGTAGTAAGAGCATCCTACACGGATTCATCATCATCTAATTGTTCCTGCTTAATAATATGTTTTAATCATCACGGCATAAAGGACTGCCCTTAATGTCAGGTAGGAGCATGCATTTTTTTTTTTCTCCTCTTTGTATGATAGTATATAAAAAAAGAAAAAAAAATTTTTTTCATTTGTAGTTTAAATTTGGATTTAAATTAATTCATTGCCGTTTTACGCCCTTTAAAGATGACTTGCTTGTTGATTTTATATAACTAAAGAATTTTTTCCCCCCCATATTCAATTACTTTCCATGAATAAAAAGATATTCTGTTCCCCAATATTTATTTATTGTTCTTAAAATATATATGTTCTGGTTTTAATCCATTTTTTATTCCCCAATATTTACTTAAAAAAAAAAAAAAAAAAAAAAAAAAAAGAACAATTTTTTTTATTATTATTATTTACTTCGGTTTTCTTATTTTATGTTTCTTGCATCCTAAAAATGGCCCTTAAATTAGGCGACCTTCCGCTAGTTGCAAATTCTTTGAAATATTCTAAAACAAATACCATAAAATTGCTAAACACGCTATTAGGATACCCAACATTTGACCATCAATCGCGTAAACGTATGCGAAATTTTAGCGGTTTTACTGCCGATTTCGACATTAATAAACATCAAGAACAAATTTTAAAATCATTTTCTTTGTCCGATTTTATATCAATCGCTAATTCGCTACATTTAGAACCAGTCGGTAGTAGGGAAAATTTATGCAAAGAAATTTTTAAAGCACTTACTAATTTATCTGAATTTCAGAAAACATTAGACATTGGTTTTTTGTCAGACGAAGACGATCTCAGTGTAAATAATAGCGCATGAAAAAGATTTTTAGTATGTGTTTTGCAGAGGTTTTATATAGCGAAGCAATAGAATCTTCTGTAACAGAACTGCTGAACATTTACAAGATAATTATATATAAACAAAAATTTATTATTACAGACGTACATATTTTATAATATATATACAATAATATTTTATCATTTTCCTTTTTCGTTGATTAACGAGGAAACTAGAAAAAGATTCGGGCCGATGCGGCCCGGAAAAAAATTCATCCAGGCCAGGCCCGGCCCGAGTATACACAAAAAAAATTGAGCCAGAGCCCGACCCGACCCGAGCAAAGTGAAAATTTCGTCGGCCCGTAAGCCCGGCCCGTGCAGACCTCTACCTCCCCCCCCCCCCCACACACACACAGAATTATTTGGCAAATAAAGCTATTCCGAAACTTAGTTTGAATTAGTTTTAACGCATATAAAACTATTGTTATTGTATATGACATTATTCGTTATCTCGCCCCTTAATCTCCACTCTGCCTTTAGTGTATTGAAATGCATGGTGAGAGAAAGTCGTGTGAGTGCCACGTCAGGTTATTCCATTCAAATAAATAAATAAAGTAAAAGCGTCAATTTTTTTTCTTTTCCTGTTTCTAGGTATTGCAGACACATATTAAAATGTATGTAGTCAATAAACCCCCTACCTTAACCCCCTTTCTTTCAGGAATTCAGCTATCGTGCTTTGTCCGAAATTATTACTTTTCCAATTTTCCATTTCTTTGTCGTCCTGTCTTCATTCAATATGAAAAGTAATCGATATAAAGACAAGCTGGCGCGATCTAGTGTTGAAATGAAATCAAAAACAATATTTCTATTTGCAAAAAAAAAAAAAAAAAAAAAAAAAAAAAATCACATTGGATTGTCTCTCAAAATGAGTTTCGACTAATGAATTAAGGGGGGAAGGGAAAGGCAGAAATTCCCAAAATTAAAGCTGATAACCAAATTGCTTTTATAAAAAGTATGAGAAAGTAATTTACTTTTTTCATTTGGCTGAAAGATTATTTTTTAAATGCTTAAAAAAAGACTTCTTTTTTTTTTTTATTACATTTATGGCTTTGTAAAGGTACTGTTATAGCAGTTCCTGTTAAGAAATTATTATTATTATTATATTTTTTTTAAGTTTTTAATTATAGTTTAGGTAGGGAGATTTTGTGTATTTAGAAAACTTTTGACCTTGGTTTTTTGATAGTTTTACTTGTTTTGAAGTATAAGAAAGTTGAAAATCACCAAATTGGTTTGGTGTTCGCTGTAGGTTGATAACATTAATAGTTTGAATGTTTGTTAGTCTGTATAGACAATATCTCAAGAATGAATGATCGTAAAGAAGTCGGACTGGTCTTAAAATATTACTTAGGATATTGGACAGAATTCTATAGATGTTCAGTATTCAACTTTAAGTATTTCGTAAGCCAGTCGAAATTTAAGTACATATATATATATATATATATATAATCCTTTTGATAGTAGAAGTAAAGAATGAGAACGAAGAATAGTTAGTCAAACAATTCACCAAAGAGACATACGAGGTTTGTCCGGAAAATACGTATAAAAGTTGAATAATAACTTTATTTTACAGTTTGCAGTCACCGCCAGGTGGCACTACTGCTGTAGCCAATCCCATCAACGCTCAGTTCGAGTCACAGCGCTCAGCGTGTAAGTAGGAGTGTGCGGCTGCTTGTTGAAAGTTACCCTTTTTCACCTGGCGTCGGCATGGAGCTCTCTCTGATTGAGGAAGAGCGCATCAACATCAAGTTTCTTGCAAAGCTAGGCAAGAATGGCCGGATTTGGCACAAGGGGGCAGGTGGATCCTTCATCACGACAATGCGCCCGCACACACGTCGCTCGTTGTGCGTGAGTTTTTGGCCCGAAACTCAATCACCGTGACAGACCACCCGCCTTATTCACCTGATTTAGCCCCTTGTGACTTCTTCTTGTTCCCGAAATGCAAAATGGTGCTTCGGGGGCGGCACTTGGGAGATGTGGAAGCCATCAAGGCAGAAACGACACGGCAACTGAACAGCATCACAACTGAAGACTTTCAGAAATGTTATCAACAGTGGAAACGACGTTGGCAGAAGTGTATCTTGTCTCAGGGAGAGTACTTTGAAGGAGACCATATTGTAATACCTGAATAATTCTAAAATAAAGTTATTATTAAACTTTTATACGTATTTTCCGGACAAACCTCGTACACTCGCCAAACAAAGCAACAAGATTTCCCAAATTGATTCAATTATCAAGTTCAATGTACGCCAATTCACTGTACAACAATACCTGTTGAAAATTGAAATAGGACCGTGCAATTAGATTCTGATGAAAAGGAGGTTGACTCTAGGACAATATTTCAAGGTGAAAAAAGAGAACCCTGTAATGAACAATAATGACCCATTAAGCGCAGTAGAAGCCAAGCAACAGACACAAGATCACCGAAACCACAAAGACCAATAAGAATGAACAATTTCTCTATGTAGGAGAAGCTCAGAAAGGTGAAAAAATATATATATATAACATGGTGAAATAAGGCAATATTTTGCATGAACGTGCTTTATGAAAATTATTTTCATCATAAATATGTCGGACCAGTCTTAAAATATCATTCATGACACTGGCATAAACATTAATGACTATCAACATTAATTTTTGAAGTTCGTAGGTTATTCGAAATCAAAACATTTTAAAACATGGCAGAATATTTGGCAAAATTTTTGAGTATTTATGCTAGCAACATCAAAATTTTATATACTAGACGAATATTTATTACTGTGTAAATATAATTTCAACACAATATTTAATTCTTTTAACTTGCCATTATTTAGCTTTTCATTTTCTTATTACTATCTAGGCTGAATTCTACGATGACATCGATGAAAATTTTGTTTAAAAATTTTTTTCTCCAATAGTTGAAATTTACGAGAACGACTACTGAAGGGAAAACTGAGCAGAGTACATCAATGCCAACAGAATTTTATTTATTTTTAATGCAATTTTGTACTTCTTTCTAGTGAATAAATGAAATTTGTAGTCAGATTTAGCATTTTAACCTGCATAATTCAATTTTTTACCATGTTTTTATTAACTTCTATTCTTGTTTGTTTGTCCGGTACAAATCTTGCAATTTCTTTTTAACTAACTTCCCTACTAGCTAGACATTTGAAACTTTCAGAATAGCTTTGAACCCATTGACAACACAATACTTCCGATTTTCGAATAGTTTTCTTTTAATTAATTAAAATAGGAAAATAATAAGCTCCTAATAGCAATAAAAATAGTCATTAAAATATTATCTATAATTTAATTGTTGCCAAAAAAACATTACGAGTTCATTTTCTTTCGACATAAAAATAAATACATATAATTAAACGTGAGAATTAAAAAAATATAAAATGTTAAATTATGTATCTCACAAAAATTGACGTCATTATCAATTTAAAGATTTCAGCACTGTAGCTCCTTTTATACATCTTTGCCGAACCCAGAGTGTTCGGGAAATTTCCCGTAACTCCTTAACCAATCACATTAGAGCGTCCATCTTTGGTATATCGATATTAAACATTTTCTCGCCGAAAGTCGCCAAATCTATTACCTGCCTAATGGAGCTTTTTAATGCTTTTTAAAGGGAAAATTAAGTTATTTTAACGCGAAAAAAGAGCTGGAAATGCAGAAAATTGACATTTATCAACTTACTAAGCCTCTTTGAAAGAATGTATACAAAAATAAATACAGTTATTTACAATTTCGTAACAATACGCATTGATAAAGTGCTCATGTAGTTAGTTCTATAGCTATGATTCAACAGAAAATTTAAAAACATGGTTTGTAAAAAGTTTTTTTTTTTTTTCTTATAATTTTTTATGTTAATTCTGTTTCTTTTAATAGTTATCATAATATATTTTCTAACTGCTTACTTTTTTCTTTTCTTATTTATTTTGGCGATATTTTACCTTTCACTTTCAGGGGCATGTACTACGCAGTGAAGATAAGACCCGGCCTCCGGCTTCTCTCGCTCAACATGAATTACTGCAACAGCCAAAATTGGTGAGTATCCGAACTCTTTTATTGAATTTTCTGTAATTAAATGTAATAAAATGATATGTTTGCTGACACAGCCTAAAAACTATTTGCTCACACTTCTTTATTAGCAATTTTTGCCTTTGTAAATATATATTTTCAAAATGTGTTAACATATTTACATTCCCCCAACTCTCCCTTGACACAAACTGTTTGAATACTGATACAATTTTCTCATGATTTCCCTATACATGTAGCAGCTATAGCTCATCTAAACTGTTTCTTGTGTCCATTCTATTATACATACTAGCTGGCCAGAGACCCGTGAAAATTTTTACCAAAAAACATGCTCTCGGGCGCCAGTCGTAATTTGTTCTCTGTAAAAGTCGCATAATATTACAATACTAAAAATTCAAATATTTTTAAATGAAATCTAAACGTAGCTCTAGTTCAACGTAAAATACACTCAAATCAATAAAAATCAAATAAACCAATCAAATCTCTCGTAATTCCTCATAACGTAGCTCTAGTTTAATGTAAAATACACCCAAATCACTGAAAATCAAATCTCTCGTAATTCCTCTTAACGTAGCTCTAGTTCAACGTAAAATACGCTCAAACCAATGAAAATCAAATAAACCAATTAAATCTCTCGTAATTCCTCATAACGTAACTCTAGTTCAACGTGAAATACACTCAAATCAATGAAAACCAAATAAACCATTCTAATCTCTTGTAATTCCTCATAACGTAGCTGCAGTTCAATGTAAAATACACTCAAATCAATGAAAACCAATATAAAATAAACCAATCCAATCTCTCCTAAGATTCTCCATTCTGCGTCATTATAGAAATGGGAAGTTTTATTTTCATATTTTTATTAATTAAAAGAAAACTATTCGAAAATCTGACTTCGATGTGCACAAAGACCCTTCGGAGGGCACCTTTGTGTTAAATCACGTGACTGTCCGAGCTACCGTTTTCGAGAACAGTGAAATATATATACAAATATTGCTCACTTAATAGTATAAGATAGATATATGTTTTTTTAACTTTCATTTAAGAAGCATGAAGCTAAATTTCGGAGACCAGTGTGTTAACTGTAGCGTGTGCCCGAGAACTTGCTGCTACTTTACAGATATATGTAAAACGAAGTTCATATTTACAGTTTTTCGTAACCAATAAATATATTTTTGTTCTTATTGTTTGTTTAAAATAACGCATAGTCATGTAAAATAAAAATAAAAATTGCATTTTTAATTTTATTTTACATGAGTATGTGTAAAATAAATTATAATTATGAGTATAAATTATAATATAATATATGTATATAACATGTATATATTATATATATGAATATATAATAAATTATAATATATATGAGTACTAGCAGACCCGGCCACGCGTTGCTGTGACTAAGTTATACGTTGATTTATACGGCTGTAAACTATTTAGTACAGTCAAATTATTATTTACGAACAAAGACGAAAACGTTGTAGCCGATGTAAAAACCCACAGGGTTGAGATTTGAAACTTAGGTCAAAATTTGGAAGCGACTGATAAAAATTTTCGTAGTGTTGATATTAAGCACAAATTAATTTTATTGTAGGTCCTATAAATTTTAATGGAGAAGGGATATATATTATTTCTAATGCTACTTTGAATAAAATTGCTAAAATGACTAATATATAAATTAAATTCTATTAAAATTCTATTAAAATAAAAGTATAAAAGAAACAGGCTATTTTAAAATCAATTTTTATGGAGGAATGAAATATAATATATGCTATAATGGATAATTTTACTATAAAATGACCTCATCATTTTAAATATTTTAAAGAGGGCAACAGCAGAAGTTATAAAAAGGAAAACAATAAGGCTAAACCAGAAAAATAAGTAAATTTGATAAATATTTTAAAACTTTAAAATTGGAAATCTTATGAAATATTGGACATTTAAAGTAAATACATGTATCATTTTAAATAGAAAAAGATTTTGGAAAAGCTTAGTGTATTTTAACGAAGTGATGAGAAGTTTTTGAGTATGTTAAAATTTTAATAGTAAATTCAAGTTAATAAAGATGGGAAACATTGAGGATTAAGATAAAAAAAAAAAAAAAAAAAACTTTTTATATACCATGCTTTTAAATTTTAATATACAAATAATATACTAATTAAAAGGAAAATGATAAATATTCTATCATAGTTTGAAGTCAAATTTGTTTTCAAATGTCTAAATAAAATATCTGATGTAAGATACTAATATTTTGCAGCGGAATAGATTTCATTTCTGTCATCCTTGGCGAAAAAAAAAAAAAGAATATCGCCAAATTATCTGGCGAAAATATTTAATTCCTTTCAAAAAATCATGGTTATTTTAACAACTTATATTAAAAGAGTAATGAATAATATGAAACAATATTTCGTACAATACATATTACATGTCATTCATACGTACAATGAATAATACATATTACATTTCGTACAATGCATACATCTGGCATGTATATTTTCGTGTTACGCTTTTGATCGCCAAATAATAATAATAATAATAATAAAAGCCAAGGGCGACAGAGTTTTGAAATTTAAAATTAAAATTTTGTGAATTTGACAGCAAAATAATTCAATCTAACACCCGCGATAACTAATACATATCTATACCCAAATATAAGGATTAAAATCGGGAAATAAATTTCCTCGATTTTTAATAATTTCTTACAAAAAATCCAGTGGGCAATTAACATAGGAAATCTTTTTCTTGGCTGCACAGACGGTCAGTGAGTCACACTTCGCTTGCGTATAGAACTCATAGATATAGTATAGCATATATAGAATAGAGTAATCATTGGGGAGAAAAAAGTTATTCCTTTTCATTTGGGTAAAGACGACGTTTTTACCAAAATATGGCCGTCTTTCCCCGAGTGAATACACACGGGAATACATACTAATATTTTAGCAAATAAAATTTATGAATAATTTATTTGCTAAAGGAGAATGGAAGACTCCAGATACAGTTTCAAATTCATATTTCTTTCTTTCTTTTCTTTTTCTTTCTTTTTTCTTTTTCTTTTTTTTTTTTTCAAATACCACTTTATGGCTGTTTCTAAAGCTTTTATTTTTTTTTTTTTTCGGCATCAAAAATCTTTGTACGATAACATGGGGATGAGAGATCTATATATATTACTATATCTATGATAGAACTACATTAGCACTTTATCAATGTGTATAAAATCTTTAAATTGATTATGACGTCAATTTCCGTGAGATGCATAATTTAACTTTTTATAATTTTTTAACGTTCACGTTTGATTAAATGTATTTATTTTTATGTCGAAAGAAAATGAACTCGTATTTTTTTTTTTTTTTTTTTTTGCAACAATTAAATTAATGGAACTCACAGATATTTTGGAGCAACTTTAATAAAGGTCTATAATTAACAAATAATTGCAATAAAACAATATTGTGACAATAAATTGAGATAAAAACTATCCTATCTCTCAAGTTGGACCAAACTGCACACAGTGTGCGAAATTTCATTAAAATCGGTTACTTAGTTTAGGAGTTTACCCCGGACAAACATCCTGACACGTAATTTATATATATATACAGATGTGTAAAATAAATAAAATGTTAATTATAATATTTCTCAAAATTTCAATTTTTTAAAAAAGTTCCATTATAACCAACGTAACGTTTCCAATAAGCTGAGGAAATTATTTTACACATCCGCATTAAAACATGTCTACTGGAAGTTCTTTTCTGTCCTAAAATATCATAGCATATAGAGGAATCAGAAAAGTACCTTGGATTTCAAATTGTGAATTAATTTCTAATTGTATTCCCACAAAATAACAATAATGTGAATAGCGTGACATTTTTCCAATCTCAAAAATTACGTACAAAAAGTTAGAAATTAATTTACAATTTAACATCGATAGCACCAGTTATAATTTCTGGACATATTATCAGAAAAGTAGACAGCTTTTAAAGGGATTATGGGTTAAATATTTGGCTAAACTTATTTAAAATGTTATTTCAGTCACCATGAAATGAACTTGAACTTTTTTTTTTACTCCCCACATTGTTTTATTTTTCCTGCACTTTTTTTTTTTTTTTTTCCACAATGATTTTTTTTTTTCCCCTATTGAATTTTCCCCCCATATTGTTTTTTTTTTTTTTTTTTTTTTCCTACATTGCTATTTTTTCCCCCACATAGATTTTTTTTTCTTTCTTTCTTTGTTCTCCACACTAATATTTTTTCCCCCCACATTGATTTTTTTTCACATTACCATCCCCCCCTAAAAAATGATTTATTATTATTATTTTTTTTTTTTTTAACTTCTATTTAGATGACCTAAGCATTCATGAACGATAAGAACAAAAACACATTTGAGAAAAACTTTAAAAATGAACTTTGAAAAGTAAGTCTCCAGAATAGTATGCTTAAAAACCATAAAAAAAAATACCCTGATTTGTGAACTTATTTAACACATTTTTTGACGAAATATAGGTTTATTGTCCTCATGTTCCAGTTTGAGTATAACGTAAGTCACAAACGTTTATTTCAATAAAAACAATTAGATATTAATTCCCAGTTTAAAATCCAAGTTACTTTTTTTTATGATTCCTCGACATATTATCATAAAAAGAGAACTTTCTGTTGGCAGCTGTTAAGAGGGGACAATAGCTAATCTCGCCGGCAGCCTTCGCCCATGTTATTCTATGGGAAAATTTGTTTACATAATTACTCATTACCTAATGAATGTTTTTAAATTCTGTTTTCGCAGTCAGAAATTTCATAACCGTTAAATGAGTACTCATTTTTGAAAAATTCATTTCTTTTTTTAATTTTTAAATTTTAATTTTGAGTTCAAAAATGCGATTTTTCACAAAATGCATTTTTCTCATTTTCTAATCGCAAAATGAAATACTAAAATTTTAAAAAATCAATTTTTGGAAAACAAGTACTAATTTAACGCTTATGAATTTTCTAAATGTGAAAACAGAATTGAAAAATATTCATTAGGTAATGAGTAATTATGTAAACAAATTTTCCCATAGAATAACATGGGCGAAGGCTGCCGGCGAGATTAGCTATTGTCCGCTTCTTAAGGGCCCGCTTCACTAATCGCCGCCGGAAGCCGAAGCTAATGTAATTCTATGGGAAATTTTTCTTTACAAATAACTTATTAACTAATACATATTTTTAAATTCTGTTTTCACATTCTGAGAATTCCCAGCTATTAAATGGACGGACCTTTTTTAAAAAAATATATTTTTTTTTTTTTTAATTTTTAATATTTTATTTTGAAGCTGCAATTTTCAATAAGTAAAATTTTTTCATTTTGCAATTTCAAAATAAAATATTAAAAATTTAAAAAATACATTTTTAAAAAAGGTCCGTCCATTGAACAGTTGGGAATTTTCTGAATGTGAAAACAGAATTTAAAAATAGGTATTAGTTAATAAGTTATTTGTAAAGAAAATTGTCCCATAGGATAACATTGGCTCGGGCATCCGGCGACGGTGAGTGAAGAGGGCCGTTAATGGGATTAAAAGTAAAATAATTGGCTTATATAACAAATAAGTTACTTTTCATTTTTTAATTTCTTCTATATTTAACAGAAGAAAATATAAGTTTTGTAAAAATTTTCGACACGGGTTTTCGATGAAATTACATGTTATGAGAAGTCTAGAACACTATTTGGCCATTTTTATAAAATGTCTGTCTGCCGTTGTGGGACAAAATTTTTGTGACAACTGTATCTCAGAAACTATTGTACAGACTTTCATAGAAATTAATACGTAGCTGCACTGTTGTATAAATTAGTGTCTATCAACTTTTTAGTGAAAATCGTCTAATAGGGGACGTTGCCATTCTGCTTTTTCTAAATTTTAACAAAGCGGTATAGGGCAAAATTTTGTATAAATGTGCATAAAGAGAATTAGTTTTTAAGAATCATTATGAAATTATATATTTATTTATTTATTTATTTATAATAGTGTTAGTAAACTGGAAAGTTTTTTGTATATGTTGGAGTATCTCTAAGGGGGCTAAGGGTTCCATTATGGTTATCTTTCAAAAGAGCTCATCAACACCTTTAAAACGAATGGTTGAATCATCGATCTCTAATAATTTAAAATAAAGTTATGGATTTTTTTCATTTTTTAACCAAAAAAAAAAAAAAAACTTAAGATGTCATATATAGAGAATAAAATTGGCTTTCTTTGGATATTTAGTATTATACTACTTCTGTAGCATGGAAATCTTCTGCATTCATCATTGAAGATAATTTTAATAAATTGTTTTTACTGGGTGAATTTGAATAGAAAAATATAGAAGAAAGTCTTATGGTAATAATCGGAGACTTGGCGTTGGAATATTAAAACCTGAATAAACTACTACGTCAGAAACGCTAAAGAAAAATATATGAGATGCATACAGCTGTTTCGGTAGCCTTAAGCGTACCGTCTTCAGTGCAAAAAGAATTCTGAATCTTTAGAAGTGCTCGTATATATAGGAGAGGGACCGAATTTAGTTCAACCAATAGGATTACGGGAAAGGTGGGGAGAGTGGCCAATAGGAATTTAGGAATGTAAGCTGTGTAAACAGTAGAAAAATTTAAAAAAATGTGGACTGAATGTAAAATTTCCAACAATCAGACAAATAGGGAACAGCGAAATCACAATTTACAAGGTTTTTAAAATTTTTATAAATATGAAAAGCTTCAAAGAAATCGAGTTCATGAATGGATTTAGGTCCTCAAAATATTTTAGCTGAATTAAATTTAAAATTATGATTTTCCTCCCAGCAATGTTTAGAAATAGCCGATTTATTGGTTTCTTGTTTGCGAACGTAATCCATATGTTCTTTTAGACGAAATTTAAGACTGCGTTTAGTTTCTCCAATATATGATAAACCACACTGACAGGAAATACTATAAATGCCCCAAGAATTATGCATATCAATGGGATCTTTTAACTGAGAAAAGGTGAGTTTATTGGAAGGCGAAAATATTATTTTAAAATCATATTGTTTGAGAATTTTAGCTATGGTTTGACTGGATTTAGGAAAATAGGGTAAGACAATACTGATATTAGAAGAGACTGACTTAGTAGACGAAATACGAGGGAGTTGTAATTTTTGGATAGCTTTGTCTATAATGGAAGGGTCATAACCTCTGTCAATTGCAATGGCTTTCAGGTATTTAACTTCAGATTTTAATAAAATAGGATTTGAACAGATATTAAGGGCACGGTTTACAAAAGTATAGAAAGCAGCCATTTTTTGGTTAGGTGGGTGACATGAACGCGCATGGGGAGGAAGGGAGACTGCAAAATTTTTACGATAGACGGTGGTTGAAAATCCATTTACAGTGCGAGAGACGAGGGTATCAAGAAATGGAAGGGAGCCATTATTTTCTATTTCACATGTAAACTGGATATTACTGTCAATTGAATTTAAAGTTTCTAAGACATGGTTAATATTGTGACGAGATATGTCGATAAGCGTCACGCTTATCTCCAAAAAAAAAAAAAAAAAAAAAAATGCATATAATACGTGTAATAGTGGGTAATGGAAGTCGTGTGGTTGTTTCACACCAGATTTTTTTTTTTTTTTTTTTTTTTTTTCCCTATTCAATAATAGCTTTAAAAAATTTCCATTATTAAAGGGAAAAAAACTGTTTACATTTGCTCTTATACTTTTTAAAAATAAAATCTGTATGTTTGAGCTTGTATTCCCTTTTGTATCAAAACGAATCTTCCCATTAGGTGGATGCTTCTGAACTCCACGGATCCTGGTCAGGAACTGTCCTGGTTGGTCCAACAACTGCAAGAAGCCGAACTCATGGGAGAGAAGGTGCTCCCTTTTATTTATTCACAAATGTATAAATTTTAAAGCTCACTTACTTTATTTTTTCTCTAGATCATCCACTGCTCTCAAAGGGCACAAGACGATAATTTGCCCTTCAATTCTTGGGTGCACATGATTTTGTTTTCCCTCACAAACATAAAATAATTTTTCTTTTCAAAGGGAAGAACGTCATTAAAACTGAAAACAATAATTTTTTTTTAAATGTAGTATATAATTTTCAATATAATTTTTTTTTTTTAAATAGAAGTATTTGAACTGAAATAACTATTGTAACAAGAATGAAAAGATTTTGAACAGTTGATGTGTTTTCCCATGAGTACAATTTAATACTTTCATCTAGAAAATTTCATAGATTAAAAAAATTGATATTATTTTCGATTTTTGAACCCTACACTGTAAAAAATATGTCCTATTTGCTTCCAGAAATTTTCTGTAATTACAAAAAATACGTTCTGACAACGTAATTTTTTCGTAAATTACGCGTATTCTCTGAAATTACAGAGAATTTCTGGCAGCAAATAGGGCATATTTTTTAGTGTATGAAACACAAGGTAATTATGGTCATTTCATATCGACTGCCATCAGAAATTACAATCAAAGTTAAAAGTAAAGAAAGAAATGATTTTTTTATTACTTAATTTTAAAAGCAAAATTTTGTTTTAAAAAAATCCGACATAAATCTTATAAAAAAAAAAAAAAAAAATACGTGGTATGTAATACATGCCACCTATTTTTTCATAAAATAGAAGAAAGTGAAATTTTTAGCAAGTGAAATGTATCCGATACACTTTAAAAGACCATGTGCAAAATTGTGGGTATCATAAAAATCTCCAGGATTTGATAAGTCAAAAAAGACTACTCAAACCACGTTTCAATGTGTTGTAAAAAAGAATACTTTCATGCCCAAATCATGGGAGACTGAAAACAATGATAATGTAACTAAATACATTTACATTTTAGTTTGCAATTAATATCTCAACCACTTTGCTTAAACATGTTTCTATAATTTTTTATTAAGAAAAATTCAAATTTTGTACATTCGTATTAAGGCTATGGGCACCCTTCACAATTTAAATGATGAATCATAGATCTATAAAAAAATAAAATAAAATAAATTTTGTAAAGCTCGATATTGAAACCTTGAAATTTTTTATTAGATTTTAGAAAATTTAATGCGTTAATATACGCCTAAGATCAATATTTAAGGAACTATAGTCGAAATTGCGATTTTTTGAACGCCCTGTATCTTTTTTGAATATTAAGTTATATTAATTACTTTTCAAGGAAGCTATTTTGAAAGACACATTTTAACTTTTTTTGTCTTTTTCTAAGGTTCATATCATCGGCCACATCCCTCCTGGTCACAGTGACTGTCTGCCCGTCTGGAGTGCCAACTACTATCGCATCATCAACAGGTGAGACTAGCTGCCAGTCTGAAAGTTCAGATGAACAGCCTTTACTTTAAATCAAACAATACTTTCCTCAGTAGAACAGTAATACCGATAAGTATTGGGATTCGATGGACCGGACGATATACAGTTGATATGTACTGATTTTCAATCTTCTACGGCCAACTTTCTTTCTTTCTTTCTTTCTTTCTTTTTTTTTTTTACTTTCTGAACATACATTATGTAAGGAAACTATCGTAATCATGAAAAAATTCAACTATGAGATTTTGGTGTAGTTTGAGATATCCTAAATTCATTTGTGCTATTTTAAAGATGTATTTATATATATGAAAGGATTGAAAGAATTCAGATTCTAAAATTATTATTATAAATTAATATAAGTGATATATTAATAGTATTATCTCAGAATAAATCTTAATTTTAAGAACAACTTTTTGAGAATTCTATTTTAGAGCACCGGCGAAGTTAGTTTTCCAACAAAACACGTCGTAGTGCGGGAATCGGATTTAAGAATAAGTTTTAGAATCAAAATGATGCAATTGTCGAAATAAGCGGCAAAACATTGCGAAATACTAAATCCCAGATGTCCGGGTCAACCAATGATAAAATATAGGCGAGATTTTAGCTTAATTATCCAATAAGAATTCATATTGGGAGTTTGGCCTCGCCCCAAAATAGCCATATTTAAGCGGGAGCACACGAAAATCGGCGCCTTTTTCATGCAAGCTTTTGCTTCATTAATCCACGTCAATAAAAATTAATTTAACGGCCCCAGGAGGGGAATTGGTTGCGGTTCCGCTGTTAACGGGATGGTTTCGGCCCGACTCGTCTACGGATGTACATGTCAGCGTGCTCAGACTGATTGACTGTTAATAACCGGTAGAATGCCCAAGTATCTTCAATAAAACGACTGCATAAACTATTTTGGAATATTTATTGAGTGAACTATCTTAATATGAAGTGACAGTAACTAATCATCTTCTAAAGAAACAATTCCTTACATAGTATCGGCCCCTTGCTTCCTATAACCGTTGATTCCCGTCCAGTTTCCCTTTGCTGCTGACGGCGAGTGTAGAATCCAGAATCTTAGAGGAATGATGTGGTCGTGACGTCAGACGGATGTCACTTCCGGAGCACACATTTTCATCGATGGGAGCGGAGAGCTTTTGCCGGATGGATGAATGGGTTTTACGTCGCACTAGTGCTGCGCAGATGGGCAATTGGCGACGGTCTGGGACACACCCCTAGAGGTGGTCCGGAGACATGCCATCACAATTTTGATCCTCCACGGAAGGGATGGCTCTCCCGTTTCGGTGACCCCCAGAGGCATAATTTGAGCTCTTGCCGGAAAGAAGAGAGTAGACGGTTGAATTTTGAGACATGTGGACGCACGGATTCTGTTCTGCTGACGACGAAAGTTCGCCGAGAGACGATGTTCTGTTTATTGCCGTGTGCTTTTCCGAAGTAACCGAAAACAAAAGTTATGTGTAATCCTCTTTTGACAAAAACTGTGAACTTTTGACTTTTTAAATATAATTGTTCTAGTCGGCCGTTTAATACTAATTTAAACTATAATCTTGTAAATATTTGTATAAAATACTTTAACTTTCTTTATTAAATTTTAAGTGATTAATAATAAATAAGAATTAGTTTTTTATTGTTTAACGCCCACGAAAAATCGGCCATCCCACATATGTGAGTGAATACGATTATGCTCAAAGTTGGTAAAGTATGTTGTAGGTCCCCCTCGCACAAAGTGTATAAATTTGCATGTCTGTAAGACATGGGATTCTTTTACAGGAACACTCAAATCTTTTAAAGTGTCTAAGCTCTACATTTTGTAATGAACAAACTGGGTTAGCCTATAGCAAGTCATTGAGACAAAAACATATATACAGGTTCGCATGACTGTAGGGTCTTCTAGTTATTTCACTCGGGTTCAAGACAGAATTCTTATATACGGACTTAAATTATCGAAAGCGCGTTTAATAATGTTAATTTTTTTAAAACATTTGAAATCAAATATAGGTTACATTGGTTTGCTAATTAACGAAATGGTGCGCTTATTACTTGCATTTCTTTTCTAGGGATGCATGAAATAATTGAGATCTATCACGTCCTAATGGGGCTAATTATCTGAAGTGCACTAAATTATTTAAAAGAGAATTATATATGTGTTTAGAATTTTGCTTCACTAGAAATGACGCGCTTACTATTTATATTCTTTTACACGGACGCAGAAAAAAAATCCGGATACAGTTCGTTCCATTAAACACGCATACGGACTTGGGACAAAATATTTAAACACTCTGTATTATCATTTTTATTTATTTACTGAAACATTCAGTGACTCAAATTTGTTGATAGGCCTACTACTTAATGTTTGAAAAGTTGAGAGGAGTCACTCCAGATTTTTCATTTATCGGGAATACATTGGGTCACGTACTGACCAAAAATATTGAGTTATCACTGATATGTACACAATGCTTCGCGTTAAAGCCCCTTAAATAAAATAATAGGCCAGCGCATCACCGCCATTTTTTTGCCTCCGAAGAGGACAACATTCCCGCTTGGCGTCCTTATCGCTTCCCTAATGATTTTAAGAAATCTTGATCTGAAGCTAATCCGGTCAAGATAAGAGCAATAAGCAACAATAATATTCCTAAAAACACATTTTTTTTCACAGTACATTCTCAGGATGTCATTTTATTCTGAGGATATCCTATGGGTAAGATGTACTGGTGTAAGATGTGTTGTTAGGGCGGTTTCTGTTTCTTTTACAAAATGTCGCCAAAACTCAAATACACAGTAATAGAAGGTCTGTCAACACTTTATATTCACTTCTTGAATGATTATAGCAGTTTATCGCTAAACAAACTTCCATATCATAGTTTACTTAGCTAAAATTATGAAATATAATAAAACAAATTACTCTAAAGTAACGTAAGATGATAAAAAAAATTTTTGTTTTGTCGTTTGTTTATCAGAGAAACGCGCTGGGTACACGTGGCAACCCTAAGGCAACAAAATGCCTGATGCGCCAGCTCGTACATATAGAGGAGCCTTACTTCGTGTAAGACATGATTGAATGAATCTGGTTGAAAAAGATTACATTTAAATAGATTTGAATACAAATCTTTCGATTTGTAAATCAATT
The DNA here is from genome assembly GCA_963930645.1 of Salticus scenicus. NCBI lineage: Eukaryota > Metazoa > Arthropoda > Arachnida > Araneae > Salticidae > Salticus > Salticus scenicus. The sequence continues at coordinate 401,267,521 of OZ005649.1, read as the reverse complement.
TTTGATTTAATATATTACATCGTACAACTCAATTCTCTATGGACATCTCTGTTTCTGTGGGTCAAAGGGAAATAAATCCTTTTACTCCACGCAGATTTCAATTGGAGAAATTGTTTAAACAACAATCGATCAGATTCCGGAGACTTTCTCGAAGAGTGAATTTCAATTTCCCGTTCTCAATTCGGAAGGCAAATGTTCCCATCCATTATCCTTCGCTTTAATTGTCAAAATGAAGGTGATTGTCCGGACATTGAGGCGTCGCCGACTTAAACTCCCAACTCTTATTTTTCGTGACTCGCGATTTAAAATGGTGATGTTTTAGAAAGAAGATAAAAACAGATTTCGTCTGAAATGGGTTGAGTTGTAGATAAAAGGAATGGGCCAATTAATGGATAAACTTTCTTTCATTCTTTTTTTTTTATTTAATTTTAATTTTTGTTCATAAGAAAGTATTCTATTTGTGTACTTGAAGGATTCATACGCTTTAAAATACCATGTATATAATTATATATAATACACAAAAGTCTAGAAAAATGTATGATACACACAAAAAAAGTTGTTTTGTTGGAACAAAATTAAACAAAATTTTAAATTAAGCAAAATTTTAAATTTAACCAAAATTTAATGAAAATTTAGATTAACCAACTTTTTTGTTGACAAAGCCTTATTATTATTATTATTTTTTTTTTTTTTTAATAAACCATTAATCTAATCAAATTTATTTGATTGTTTAACCAAACAGTTTTGTTGATTCAGCACATTAACTGTTTACAGAGAGATCGATGACGTGGCTCATCGGACTGTCCTGTGACAAGGGGCTCTTCAATTCCATTTTTTTTTTTTTTTTTTTTTTTTTTTTTTGGCTAATCGAAGCAAGTTGGTTTGGTTAAATGTACAAAATTGTTAAAAATAACAAAAAAAAAAAAAAAAAAAAAAAAATTCTTGAAATTAGTCAAAAAAAAATTAATTTGGTTTATCTCAAGAAAAACTGTTTTTTTTTTTTTTTTTTTGGTATAAATATACTCGCGTTGAATGAAAATCAATGATATTTTTTAAGTAAATACCATAAATTACATAGACGCGCAACAGTCCCTTCGGGTTAGTATAACTGGGCACAACTTTTCATCAAGCGAGAAAAGTAAGCAAGAGTGCAGCATGAAACCAGCAACACAAGAACCCGCCAAATAGGTTGTGGACTCTATAGCTCAGAAAGCTTGTGTGCGCCTTTTAATGAAATTATAAATTTCATTGAACCATAACATGAATAAATGCACATTATAATGGGCGCTGCTGTTCCAAACTTTTCACAATTTCCATGTTGTCTATACCTATGTTACTGATATTTGGAATCAAAGATACTATGTAAGATTCTTGCTACTGACTCAAATGAAATATATTTTATGATATAGCTTTACTTCTTTTATTATTTGATTAATAGCTTCATCACAGACTCTATGACATTAAATCACTCTAAAATTGATTTGTAGAATACTTATAATGCAATAATGTACCGTCGGTGCCTATCACTCCATGGGTAGTCCTGCTATGTCACATTTCAGATTTGATAATTATTATGAGAAAACTATAAGCTGACTCAATTTTGATTTGGATCGCACAAATAATGAAAACTGCTGTAGAGCTGTGCCTTTTTTTTTTTTCTTCTTCTTTTTTTTTTTTTAATGAGCATCAGAAAATAGGGTGTTCTAGAAAGTTCAGATGGTTTTAGAGGGGTAAATGGATCAGATTTAGATTCATTATACATGAACTTGGGAATTATATTTCAGTGTTACTGAAATATATCAACATCGACAAAAGTAGATGATAACTACAGCGCTCTTTAATCGAGGAGTAAAAACATTTTATAGTCATTTATTTAGAGTCACGTGAGCCGTCTGTTAAATCAAAGATTTGAAGACAGTAATGCTTTCTCTAGATAGATCTATTCATCAGTGAAGCAGTGTCGCACAATGACATACAAAACAGTTACGATGTGAACAAAATTAAAGTAAGTCATATGATTCACCAAAATGCTTTACAGCAATGGACAATTTTCCTGTGACGTCACAGTAGGTAAAATCGCCGGACACGTGGCCGATATTTTGTAAACAAATTAGATTCAAGACGCCATTTTATTGTTACGCATAACATTTTCCTAAATATTTCTCCAGTGAAACTTAATAATCAGATATCTGTTCAAACAAGAACAAAAGAGAAACGTAAACAAGTGAATCGAATGATAAAGTTAAGACTATTTCATATCGTAAAATTGCAGAACATTTTATGTACACACACACACATATATATAATGAATAAAAGATTAATAAGAACATTTTATACACACACACACATGTATATAGACACCAAAGCTTAAATAATTAGAATTTCAATCACTTTAATAAATGAATTTATTAAATGGAACATCCATTTAAATTTGTTAGCATCGCCACAGTTCACACGGCAACTTTTAATATTACATAGGTTGATTAATATTAAAGTATATTACTAAAACTGGATTCAAAACAAAACAAAGGTATCACTCTTTCTTCAATTTCATATAATCTTTAACTCTTATAAATAATACTGCAAGATAAAAATTTGCAAGCCACAATGCTTTGTTATGGTAGAGTTGAGGATTGTTTGCCTAACCAGCTGATATTCTTGTAGCCTCGAACCCAAAGGGGGAATAGGGTCCATTATAAGAAGTAAGCAAATTTATTGTGACTTTTGAAAGTTGGAGGTGATGTGTATCGTCATCAAAAATAGTGGTTGCGTTTGGAATCCAAAATGAGAACAATATGAAGAATCTGATGTCGGCCCTGCATGACTTCTTTTGAACGCCTATTAAACTACATATATTTTCTAAATAAATAAAATGTAAAACATTATTTTCTGAGTTTGAAATGTGAATTCATAATGATCAAACATTTTGGTGCACAACTTAATGTTCTATATGTCTTAAATTTTAATCATCTACAGTTAACAATTTTTGAGATTTAAAAAAAAAAGCAATTATTTCTCATTTAAAACTCACTTTTGTACATTATTCTGTTTTTTTTCTGCCTGACAGATTATTAAATATCGTTTGAGTAAAGCAGAAAAAAAATTATAGAAACTAGTCCATCCCCGAAAAAAAAGTTGTTTGTGAATATTAGCAGTGTATATTTTTGTCTAGTATTGCAAATCTAATTAAAAATTAAGAATTTCTGCAATGTCTATTCATACTTCTTCCTATCAATGTTATTTACAAAGTCTTTTCTCGGTCATCTTGATTTGGTTACGACGGCCTACTACGGGTTGAATAGGCCAAGATCTCTTTATTTATTTTACTTTTTACTTTCCGAACACTATAGTGAGGATTGAGGAAAGCATTGTAATCATGTCAAATATCCGAATTTAAGATTTTGATGTTTCTATACGTTTCGAGGTTCCCTGAGTCCGTTTCCACTATTTTTACGATGATGTATGTATGTGTGTGTGTATGCATGTGTGTATGTATGTCTGTGAGTGAACACGCTAGCGTCTAAACGCCTTGCTCGAATAAGCTGAAAGTTGGTACGTATATTGTAAGTCACCCTAGTACGAACCCTATTGATTTTGGTGAATCTAGCACTTATAGTTTTTTTTACAGGGACACCAGGAAAAATTCTTTAACATTATGGTCTATGGGGTCAAATGTTTAAGAGTGCGATAGCGTCTAAACGCCTTATTAATCTGAGAAAAGAAAAATTACACATGTTATAGGTCACAGTTGCACGAGCTGTATAAATTTTGGTGAATTTAGCACTTACAGTTTTTTTACAGGGACACAAATAAAAATTCTTTATCATTACGGCCTACGGGACCCAATTTTAAAAAATGCGATAGCGACTAAACGCCTTATTCAATGGAGCTGAAAATTTATATGAACATTACAAATCACTGTTGCACTAACTATAAGCATTTTGGTGAATTTAGCATTTATAGGTTTTTACAGGGACACGACGAAAAATTCTTTATCATTATGATCTCATGGGCTCAAAGTTCAGTAGCGTTCAATAAAACATCGTGTAATATAGGGAGAAAAATACTCAAACACTCTATGATGGTTTTCTCTCTTTTGTTTGTTCAACAACTCCTCTTTCTTTACTTTATCTACAAAACTGTTAATGACTCAATGTTCGGAAAGTCGAGTGGAGTCACACCAGATTATTTCTTTTCCCATGAGATTATAGAAATTGAGATCCATCTTATTAATATTTTACTGTTCTGCAATTTTTTGTTTCCAAAATTTTACAATGAATAAATTTGCTTTGTTTGAAATAATTTCTTTCTTGACAGGTTCGAGAGTACAGTTCGTGGTCAATTCTTTGGACACAGCCATCTGGACGAACTGGAGATCTTTTACGGCGAGAATCAGAGGCCGACCTCTGTAGCTTACGTAGGTCCCTCGGTGACCAGTTACGACGGAGTCAATCCTTCCTATAGAATTTACTACGTAGACGGACATGAACCCAGAAGTTCGATGGTACGTATGTAGAAGCTAAAAGCGAAACTAAGGCTCCTATACGATACGAGCTGACGCAGTGTCCGCCATTTTCTAGCCCATCTGGGAAAACGTTGGCGGTAGAAAAAGCTAGGTTACCTGATTAGCGTTGTTATCGCCTACAACAAGTTTGTTACCGCAAACAAACAAGTTGGCGATTTCAAGAACATCGCCAACATTCTCAAAACTGCAACCCTTCACGTTAAAAGAAATGTAATTTTAAAGTTAATTTTAAAACAATAATTTAAAAAAACAGTACATTCATATTAAATTTGTCAAAGAACTTTAGAAATGAAATGAAATAAGTTGAAAATGAGGGAAATCTTGCGCTACAAGGTTGTGCTCTTGCTCCGGGTATCCACTAGTTACATCTGCAATTCCTAATCCACTTTTTCATTCTTTCTGGATTAGAAGAAAATACAAACAGACTGTGCCCTTTTTTAGAGGAATCACCATTAATAAATTGTCAGCCGGTCTTGTAGGCTACAAAATGGCGGATGCGTCAGCCTATCAATGTAGGAGTTCTAAGCAAAACTTTTGAAATGATGTAATTAATGTTGTAAGCTACAAAATAATAATGTAAAAAGAAAAAGAACAAAGTCCTATTCTAAAATTTTAATTATGCGGTAGAGTGATTAAGATTTAAAAAAAACGTATCAAATAAAAAGAAATTTCTGTCAGTTAAGCTATTTATAAATACATAATAATAATAATAAGACTAGATCATAATACATGTTGTGCGGTAAATAGAAAAAAAAAAATGTTAAGAGGACACGGCTACTCATGCGCAAACAGTGACATATGTCAGCAGGCGCTGACTGTTGTTGAAATCCCATCTTTCAAGCCAGTGATGCCATTTTGGGGATTTTTGAGGCTTCTGAGGACAATTTTGGGGACAAATGTTTGCGGGACGTTTTTGGGGAATTCTAAAATTTTTCTGGACAAATCTGTGACGTTCTTCAACTTTCTGTCAATGTGTTGGCAACGTAATGATTTATCCCTACTAGGCATGAATCCTAGGCATGAATACTATCCCGACTAGAGATTTTCAATAGCTTTATTTTTATTTGGGGATTTTTTTTTTTTAAATTGCCTTCATTTGGGGAAAAATCTGAGCTTAAATCATTGAAAAATCTGCTTGATATTTCTTTTTGAAAAAAATTTCATTTTCCCTTTTTAGTAGAAATGAAGTTGGGGATTTTTTCGAAAAAAATCCCTGATTTGGGAAAATTTGAAGACCTGTTTGGGGAAATAATTTTCGACCATCTAGCATTACTGTTTCAAGCACAGTTTCTTTCTGTGGGTGATCGAACGGAAGACATGTGAAATTTCGTATTACATGCTTACTGCTTTTGTTCCATACCCATGCACTAACACTGCATCTGCATGAGTGAAAATTCCTGTCTTTCATTCGAATAATCACAAAAAGTGTGTTTTAAAATTAGGATTTTAACAAGAGGCAGAGCTTTCTGACATCTCCATTTGCGCGCAGCTGCACCTTTCTGACAATTCTCACCATTTAACGAATTTTTTAGATACATTTTGCATATACACGAACAAAGGCGAATATATTCGGCGAGCAAAGTTCGCGGGACGAAGGGTCGTGTGTTCTTTCGACCCGAAATAATTGTTGCGAGTTTATTGCATTTTATAGTGTTTATTCAAAGTTTTGGACTTATTACTTTAACCCTTTACGGCGCAGGGTAATTCGAATCATTTAAATTACACTGCCCCCGGAATTTACAAACAAAATTAAAAGAAAAGAAATTTTAAATTTTCAGGTTAAAAAAAGGGGGGGCCTTTTCTGCTATGTTGTAAATGTAAATATTTGCTAAAAATTTTCCGGGATGAGTTTTTTCACTTGAGAATTAAAATTAGGTGTTCCATCAGCGGGAACACTGCGACTGAAAGAGTTAAAACCTCAGTTCTGTGGTGCTTTCTTATTATTAACAATTAAAATGTTGCTTAATATATTAAATTTACTCTATGGTAGTATATTTTTACACTTGTGATTATACATTTCATTTTCATGTTATTGGCCATCAATTTTAAGCTACGGTAGTCAAAAAGATTTTTTTTTTTTTAAATCCCGTTAGCTCAGAGGCACACCCAGAAATAAATTTTGGAGGAGGCTCGAGTTGAAGCGTCAATATTAGCCTATATGTGCTCCTATAAGCACGACCTGATTAACCTTTGCATCTAAGGGAAAATTAGTATCTTAGTGCACTCCCTTTCATTTTGGAAAAGTTTTCTAAATTTTACACTTAGAAACTTACTATTGTAACAATTTTTATATTCGGAAGTTTCTTAGCAGAATTCAAATTAAAGTTCCTTTTCTCCCCCTATACATTGTAATACAAACATATAAACTGTATTTACCAGCATCAAAATTTTGTAATTGTTAAATATAGAGTTAAATAAGGTACTAAATTTCTTTTGATCTTACAGCGTATTTAGAAAATCAGTCAAGTATTATAAAAAATCTGTTGTAACTAATTTGTATTTAAATAATTGTATTCAAAATAACGTTCTATTATTAGTGTTTCGTTTAAAGGGGGAAAAAAAATCCTATTTTTCAATCATTTTGGGAGACCCCTTTCATTTCAAAGGGAAGCTTGTATTTCCCAAGCCTTTATAGATAATCAGGCCTTGCGTATAAGTCAATCCCTTGTGGTATATCCCAGTATTTCCGAATAGAAATATTCGTTTCGGTTTAAAAACAGAAAACTACAGTAAAATTTCTACAAAGGTTGTGTTTTGTAATTCTGGTAGAGAACAAGGGCAAGCTTATAAGCGAGCGTATGCGGTATGTATTAGAATAGCATATTTAAAGTGTCAACAAATCCCTATTCCTGTACAAATCTTTCTGAATAGAAATTTTAATTTTAGTTTAAAGTAGAAAACTTTTAAAGGTTTCTTTAGAGGTTACTATTCGGAAGTTATAATACAAAACGTAGATGAACTTGCATGCGATGTTTATTTTGAAGTATTATAGGGTGAAAGAGAATTCTAATCAAAATTATTTTAAAAATAGTTATATAAATTTTATATTCATCTGATTATGCATTTAAAATTTGCTTTTACTTTTAAAAACATCTGAATAAAATTAAGATTAAAAGCTGTAAAAAAATAATTAAATTTTAAGCTATTTTTGAAATAATTTACTCTGACAATAGATTAGTTCTTTGTCCAATATTAGTAGTTATATTTATTAGAACTATGTCAGGATTATTATTATTATTATTTTAGCATATTTGTCCACCCTCCCCCCTCCTCTTTTTTTACCTTTAGCTAAGCATCAAATTAAACACACACACACACACAACAGTACAAATTTTAGCTAATACATTTAGATGTTTCTAAATAGTAATGGTCAATTTAGGTGACAAAATAAAAGTATGAAACGGTTTAAAAATTAATAGCTAAAATTGGTATTTCCTGCCATGAAAGTTTATTTAAATTTCTAGATTAATAGACACTTTTTCTCTATTCTGTAATTATGTTAACTTGAACATCTTTGGATAACAAAATTATTGCTAGAAAGTGTTAAATTCTAACAAACAAATATTAATTATATTAGAAATCTATATAGAGAGGTAATGTAAATTTGAACGATTATAACCATTTAGTTTATAGAATTGTTGTCTGAATTATGACATTTTCTACAAACTCTTTTGAAAGATAACCTCTTTAATGGACCATTTTTCTATGCACCATATGTGGAGTGGCCGTCTTAGGGAGGTTCTACTTTAGTAACAGCAGTCAGGCAAAATAATATGATGGAAGTTATATTAATATTGCTTCACTCAGAGGCGGAAAAGTTTACCCCCCCCCCCCGCAAAAAAATGTAATAAAATAATAATGATGACGATGATAGTATACACAAAAAATACTAAAGTTTAATCCATTTAAATGGTAAAAGATTGAGATAAGATAGCTAGATTTTTAAATATAAAAATCTGTTAGAATTATTTATAACAACGCTGTTTTACGGCTAAAAATAAATAAATAAATGAATTTTTTAACAAAATAATAAATTTTTAATAAATTTTTTGTTGATATTTCAACAAAATTATTGAGTTGCCTCTAGAAATTTTCGTATTAAAAAATTACAATTCCTTTGTGAAAATTGTCGTTTAATAACAAATAAATACAATTGATCAAAAAAAAAAAAAAAAAGAAGGAGAAAATAGTTACAACGTATAATATTTATTATCATTATTAAACAAAGTAGAGCGTGAGTGGAAACGTGATCTGGTTATGATTATTATTTTTTCTATTTATTTGTTTCTTTATTTTATTTTTTCATGGGACAAGATAAAACTGCTTGTAAAACAACAAGTGTTACACGAAATAACATCTGAGGAATTTGACACGGGTAATAGAAAGCTATTATATATATCAACGCCTCCTGCATTTTAACAAAGTTAGAAAAGCATTTGACAAAATTTTTGCAATAAATATGGAACGAACAGCAAAAATATTATAGAAGATGTTTATGTAATAATTTAAAACATAAAATAAAATAAAAATGGCCACTTGAAATTCTTGTTGTGAAAATTCTTTTTTTATTAACTATAGGCCATTGAGTGTAAAACCCCGAAATATAATGCATAAAATGTCTTTAAAATTTCAAAAATATTTGATATTTTAAAATATGTTTCAGTAATTGAAAATGGAATCTGTAGTGTTTATATTTTTTGTTTGGACTTTTAAAAATCTAATTTAAAATAATTACGATTTCTTCTAAAAAAAAATAAATTGTTTCGCATTAAAATATCAATTATAACACAGGATAAAACGCTCCAATAAATATTTTCTGGTCAATTACTTTGCTTTGCGAGTCTTACCTAAAACAGATATTGGACTATTGGAAGAAAAATTTATTTATTTAAAATTTTGGACACAAAAATTAAAATTCTGTAAACAAATATTTATACTTTATTCTATGTACAGAAGAAGAAAGTGTATGAGTCGTAAAAATTTTTGACCTCTGGTTTTTGATAAATTAAAAAAAAAAAAAAAAAAAAATGAAAAAATATTTCAGAAAGTTTTAATTTCATTTTTTTTTCTTTTAAATTGTCTTGTTTTATCATTTGGAGAAAAATCTATTTTATAATTTTAAGGATTTAATAAAGAAACATCAATTAAATAATATTCACTAATTATGGTAAGTTAATAAAATTAATGCACCCTAAGATAGGTTCAGTTGACTGTTGACTTGTAAACATGTGAAGTTGCAGGATTGCGTTTCACCTATATATTTTAAAAAGAAAAACTCTGGATTCCTCTGAATTAAGTATTAAAAAAAACGTCATCAAATATAAGATTATCTTGACGTAAAAGTCCCAATTTACAAAATTTAAATTAAAATACATTATCACATAAAATTCTTTTGATTTTTTTTGCAGATTGATTAAATTAGAGGTCTTTTTGATTAAATTAGAGGTCTTTTTGATTAAATTAGAGGTCTTTTAGTGTAACATGGCGCAACAATCTGTTTTTCGTAATTATCCTTTAATGGCTTTAAAAATCAAGCAATTCCTATTTGAGATCACTTGTATACCTAGACAGTTGATTTCGGAAAAAATAAAAATATGTACATAACTGCAATATGATAAGGGAAACGATTTTAAAATATCACAGTGAAAATTCAAAATGAAAATTTTTTTCTTAACAGCTCCGATTATTTAAATGTGCGCGGTGTAAAAAGAAAAGAAATCAGATTTGGCAATTGAGTAACTGCAAAATAGGTCGCAAAAATGCCAAGGAAAACTAGTATGTTGTGGCCACCACATGACTTTAGTCTCTAATTTCCTATACAAATTCACTCAGTAAAAATTATTTATTAAAATTATTATTTTAAAAAGTTATCTTCCATGATAATGCAGTACGATTTCCATATTAGAGAAGTAGGATAACACTAAATATCCAGAAAAAGTCAAATTTATTCTCAATATTACATAAAAAAAAAAAAAAAATGTTTTTTGTTAAAAATGAAAAAAAGCGGTAACTTTATTTTAAATTATCGCAGATCGATGGTTCAACCATTCGTTTTAAAGGTATTGGCGAGCTCTTTTGAAAGAAGATACCCATCATGAAAATTTACTCCCCTCGGGGGGGGGGGGAGGCGAGGCTCCTACATACACATTTTTTTTTTCCAGTTGACCATCTCTATAACAAATAATTCTTTTAAATTTCATAACGATTATTGAAAAATAATTCTCTTTATGCACATTTATACAAAATTTTGTTCTATACCACCATGTTAAAATTTTAGAAAAACGGGATGGCAACGCAAGCTGTTGGACAATTTTTACCAAAAGTTGATAGCACTAATTTATGCCAATGCGTAACTACATACGAATTTGCATGAAATTCTGTGCAGTAGTACCTGAGATACAGTCCACACACACACACACACACAGAGACATTTTATAAAAAGGGTCAAATTGTGTTCTACAGCTCTCAAAACGTGTAAATCCATCAAAAACCCGAGGTCGAAAATTTTTACGAATCCAATACTTTCTAAAAGAAATTAAAAATGTGAATTACTGAATTACTGTCCGTCATACTTGACGGCTGTCAACGGGTGTTTTCGTAATTTTCAATTTACTATATCTATATCTTACTATATCTATATCTAGGCCGTGGTCGATCACGAAACATACTACCTGAACCTGACAGAAGCAAACCTTTTTGATCGACCGGTATGGAGACGCTCCTACTCTGCCCGGCAGGAATACGGCTTACGATCGCTCGAACCTGACCAATGGAACCACCTGCTTGACAGAATGCAAGAAGACGACGGCCTTTTCCAGAAATTCGTCAAGTAAGAGAAAAAAAACCTCTTATTTCTAAGTAACAAGAATTTTTTTTTTTCAACTGTACAAAACACTTACAAGAAAATTAATTACTATATATCGAAGCCTAAGGTTCTAAGAATATATAGAAATTTCTATACATAGAAACGAGTTGCTCTGCGAGTTTATATTGATACCTAATTACCACATAGGAAAAGACTCTTTATAAAACCATTTATTCTTCCTTTAAGTAGAAAGTGTATTATCTGAAATTACGTCATTTTAGATCCGCGTAATTAGGGAAAACTAGGCCAGAAAAACTGTACAAGCGTACTTGGAAAACCTCTCATTATTTATACAGCAGTAACATGTACAATTATGAATGGCAATTCCCTTTTCATAAAGAAAATAAGAAAAAGTAAGTGGTAAAAAATATGAAATAATCAGAAACAAAAAACCGAAACTGTAGCATTGCCCTCTCAGGACGCAGTTTTTTTTTTTTTTTTTTTTTTTTAATAGCATTTCAATTGTATACAAATCATTGCCGTTTTTTCCTTTTTCGGCTTCATGGAAGTCAAAGATTCATGTCAATAACGTGATATTTCGAAACAGTTTCAAGCTCAAGAGCCCATTCTGTCCAGCGTTATTAGGTCCTTGATGAAAGATGTCTAATCTTTCCAATAGTAGCCTCATGTTAATGCCACAGGGTTCGAGGCGAAGTCCCGCAGGCCAGGGGGGACACACAGGGAGCCGGAAACTATAAAAGAAATAGGAACCACTCGCCTGGCACGATAATATTTTCAGACTTTTACTTTACTAACCAGCACTGAATATGAGTGAACGATCAAGTACAGGGTGATTATAATTAAAGTTACGATTTCAAAACGCTATAATTTTAAAACTACTCTCCGGCCGCGTTAGATTGATCCCCTGTTGGCAAAGTGCCAGGACGATTCTACTCACGTGCTAGGGAAGACAGCAATGGAAAAGAGAGGGGATTTTTTTCTATTACTCTTGTTTCGTTTGCTATGTGTAGAACAGTAAAACCATTGATACTACGGACATTCCTATTTTATAAATGGACCAGCCCTTTTCAGCCATGTGCAGATGACGCCAGGGATCATTCTTCTGCGGTTTATCAGTACCCATCAGAACGATTTGATATTTTACCAGAGCAATCGTGAGGCAATGAAATTTTGTTTGGCAAAAGAAAAAAAAAAATAGTTCCAAAATGTGCCGTTCATTATCCGTAAAGTATTTGTTTCATTTCTTTTTATCACGCTTTTATTAGCTTCACCTGTATGTATGATTGTATGTATGTTTGTAACCGCTCTGGGAGCAAACAAAAAAACTATATTGTGAAAAAAGACTCTTCCTACGTGAACGCTGTGGCTGTGAGGTAAAGCTCCTGGCTACGAAACTAAAGGTCTAACGTTCGAGTCCAGTCAGGGGAGATTTTTTTAAAAATGGTTTTTGTTTAATTCTAAATTATTTTATAATCACCCTGTAATAGGGTGTGTCACTCACACAATTTTTTCTTTCCCTGCATTTTAATAGTATAAAGATAGATATTTTGTGATTTTCAGTTCACATTTCAATAAAAGCGTGTTCTTTAATTTTTTAAAAGTATAATTTTATTCTCTTTTCACTAGGACTGTTTCCGCTGTAAACACGTATTCTTGTCTTTTGCTAAAAAAAATTGTAGCAAACCCTTGATGTCTATAGTTTCCTGCTATTCCATTGTGTTGCTAGCGACATTCCTGTGTTTAATGAGTCCATTTAGGCGTTTCGCCTGACAGCGCCATCTATAGGAACATGTTGGAACGACTTTTTTTCTCCCCCAAATAAAATTTCATTGCCTTATGATTGCTCAAATCACTCTGATGGGTAATTTAATTTTGAAATAAGTTACTAGAAGCAAAACCCTGTCCGACAATTCCAATGACCTACCCGTTCTTCGGTGTCTTTGATTTGTATTAATCATGGATCCAATAGTTTCGTGTTTTTTTTTTTTTTTTTTTTTGACCGGTATCATTTGACTTGTTTTTCATAGTGTGTTTCATAATTTGCGTGTTTTTTCCAAATTCTTATGTACTTACTGTCATTCACTGTTTGTGAATCTCAACCAAATAAAAAATGCGCCTCTCTTTTAAGGTAAATACAAGCTTTTTCATTTGTCTCTCCGTGGCTCAGTTGGTAAGAGCGCTATGTTAGTAATCCGATGGTCCCGCGTTCGATACCCTGAAGGTTCGGAGCGTTAATTTTTGCAGACAATTAGTAGAAAAGATGTCAATTGATAAAAGAAAATTTATCGTTGACTACACAGTATCCTAAGAATTTTTGGAGAGTTTTTTTAAGAAGCCTTTTTCTTGCATCTCTTTTTAGAAGGAAAAAAGAGTTTTTTGTGGACTACAAGCGCCCTCTATTGGGCGGAATATTCACTAAAATGTCAACGAAACAATTAACAATACAAAATAAAAATGATTAGGAAAAACTCATAAACATTAACCAAATCAGTAAAATGTTAAGTTATAATATAAAAAAATAATAATAAACTAAAATAATAATAAAAAGGTGCCTCAAACAAATAATTAAATTGCAGATATTGGCCCTTAATCAGAAAATGAAACCACAAAACTTATAGGCAAACGTGTGGTGCTGCCATCTGTTGTGAATTTTAAGAAATAATTTCTCTTTTCTTAACACAGTTCAAATTTTCCCAATTTTGGTTAATAACAAAAGAGTTACTTTTTTTTTTTTTTTTTTTTTTTTTGGCAAATTAAATTTTATTCTAACTTCGAAAATATTTATATGATACGCTATAATAAGAATTTGGGTTTTAAAGTTTTTTTAAAATAGATTATTACATTATTTTCCATTTTTGGTGTTTCTTTTTTTTTTTTTTTCTTTTTTTTTTTTTTTTTTCATGTAAATGAAGTGACTATTCTATAGGCTACTAGTTTTACCATAGAGGAGCTTAGGAAGCTTTTTCACTGCACACAGACAGGCACAGTTCGGGTTTTTAGTAACGTGAAAGTTAGAAACTGTTACCTATTTTTCTCTGAGGGAACCTAGAAAGCTTCCCCATTACGCATAGATAGGCACACCTCAAGGGGTTTTTATGTACAAGATTTTCGATCTATACGTAATTTTTATATGCAGAGTTACCACTGTAATTGTAAAGATAAAATTGTATTTAATTTAGAAATTTATTCATCAACCTTGAAAGTTCATCTCAGAAAATTTTGGAGTGGAAGGCTGATTTTTTATACGAACTATGTGAAAAATACCAGAACCGGGAATCGAACCCGGGCCTTCCGCTTTACGTGCGGATGCTCAAACTATTGAGCTACCCTGGCTGATTACCAGCTAGGCATTTCTCACATAACATTCGTTGGCGAAGTCACCGAGTCTGTAAACACAGCTATATCAAGTGACACTATTAATCATGGCACAACTCCAATAGACCACGAAATATTTTATTTTATTTAGAAATTTATTCATCAACCTTGAAAGTTCATTTCAGAAAATTTTGGAGTGGAAGGCTGTTTTTTTATACCAACTATGTGAAAAATACCTGAGCCGGGAATTGAGGCCTTCCGCTTTACGTGCGGATGCTCAAACTATTGAGCTACCCTGGCTGATTACCAGCTAGGCATTTCTCACATAACATTCGTTCGTATTTTTCACATAGTTGGTATAAAAAACCAGCCTTCCACTCCAAAATTTTCTGAAATGAACTTTCAAGGTTGATGAATAAATTTCTAAATTAAATAAAATATTTCGTGGTCTATTGGAGTTGTGACATGATTAATAGTGTCACTTGATATAGCTGTGTTTACAGACTCGGTGACTTTGCCAACGAATGTTATGTGAGACAAAATTATATTTTAAAGTACATTAACAATGACTTTTTATTCCACAGGCACCTTTATCACCTGAGTGACTTTCCGAGGGAAGCCTGCGTGGGCGAATGCAAGCAGGAGACACTCTGTAGAATGCGGACCGCCCGGTCACATGATTCTTCCTTCTGCTCATGGTAGACCATTACACGCTGAACATCGACTTTTTTTTTTTTTTTTTCCTCTTTTTATGACAATTATTTATTTTATTTATTCGTTTTCATCTATTCGTTTAATTTATTCATCACATCATTCGCTCACAGAATGTACTTATTTATTTATGAATTTGTGATTGGAACCATGTCCAGTATTACTTCGTTCGAGATCTCAGAGTGAAGAACAGGATCGAAATTTGTACTTTTCCAAGACATATTTCCCCTGAAGAATGACCAGCTGTAAAAGGACTTTATAATAAATGTTGTTGTCATGAAAATGTAACAAAAAATTTAAAAAATAAAAAGTCACCCGCGAGACTGAATGAAAGTACAATTCAATGTTGTATAGCTATCTACAAAGAGAAGAACAAAATAATTTAAGACTTTTACCTAGTCAGAGAAAACAGAAACATTGCTACGCCAAAAAAAAAAAAAAAAAAAAAAAAAAAAACTAAGCAGCATGTTTTGAAGTGATGTCTGATCAATTTAATGTTATATAACATATCACCGCGTGTATCTTTTCCTTATCTCCTATAAATATCACGTGATTTGCAACAAATTTACCTTTGACTGGATATAATATATTCTGGACCATAATTTTTGAGCAAAAGTCTTAAAGCTTGTCTAATTATGTAGAAATTAATTAGTCTTTAAATAGAAAAGTTAAAAAAAAAAAATAACAATTCAACCATTTAATCTTATACATTCAACCTTATATGTATGCATATATATTCAAATTCAACAAAGCTGCATGCCAAAAGTGAGCTACACAGTTCATTTTTACATAATGATATAATAATTTAGGAAGAAAGAAGGTTGATTTTTTTTTTTTTTTTAACTTTTCTTCAAATGGCTTTTGAAATTTCAAGCGTGTGAAAAATATCTTTCTGATAAAAAGAAAAAAAAAAAAAAAGTTCATTAAATTATATTATTTACTTAAATTTTTCTTAGGTAAAAAGAAAAAAAAAAAAGTTTATTAAATATTATTATTTGCTTAAATTATCAAGACATAGAAATGAAAAAAAAAAAAAAAAAAAAAAAATCACATTTTTACTAATATTTTAGTAAATTTACATCCCAAAATTAATTGATTGTTGTAAATTTATTCAGAATCAAACTGTACAAAATATGTAAAAGATTTCAAATTCGATTTTCTAACCACTGAAAGGTGTACTGCCCACCTAATATACCTTTAAAAAGAATAAAGTTTAAGATTATCGCAGCGGAAAGTAATTATATCACATAAAGTTCATTATTTACAAAAATAAATACAATTTGAAACTAAAGCGTCAAACTAATCAATAATATATACGAAACCCTAAATAGAAAAATATATATAAAATTCCACAATTTTCACAAATAATAAAATATTTATTTCTCGCCAGTTAATAATGATAAATGCATTATTTTTTTTACATGTTTTATGTATTTATTTTTTTTAATGCACTGAGTTTTCGTAAAATTTACAAAATTTGAAAAAAGTCGAATATACAAAAATTAAGTTATAAAGATAGTAGAAAATGAACATTCATGAAAGTTAAAACGATAAATAAAATATCTGAATTTTCTTTAAAGTATTAATTGCAATAGTATGCATTAAAATAATTAAAACTAATGACATAGGTTATGGTATGAATATTAATGAAATAATATGTAACGTGAATAATATGCAAAACGATCACTGAAATGCAGGGGTTTTATGAATAAGTAATCTCGACTCCATTTCGTTTTCAACGGCTCGCTGGCGAGCTAGAATCTCTCTTTGTCAGACAATTTCATTTCTAAAAGGATGGTGAGTCCAACGAGTTCTGGTGATGAATTGTAACAGGATGTGTTTACACTCTTTTATCACTTTTTATTTTATTTTATGCATGAGCAAAAACAAATCAAAAAGTTTTTATTGTAAGTTTGTGCTGATTATCAACTGATGTCTGGATCGTATTTTCTCAAAAACGTACGTTCCTTCAAGATTGATTTTTATAATTTGAAATTCTATTTTTTACATTCTGATTTAAAGATTTGTTTGTTAGCTGATTTATAAATAAATATTTTTCACCATTTGTGTCCTTTTTGTTTTAATTATTTGTGAAAAATTATAATAATAATAATAATTCATCGTTATAATGATCAATCACTCGGGATGGAAGACTTGAATTAATCTATAAATAATTAAATATAGAAGTGACGCATTTCACAGAGCCGGAAAAAAAAAAAATACACTTGAGCGGCAAGAGAACTTTACATGTTCAATTGTCGTTCCCGCCATAAAAATGTGCCGAACCCCAATGATGACAGTGTTGATAGGATAGGGAGAAGTCGTCTGTGATCGACAACACCACGTGTCATCACTGGGGTTCGACACATTTTTATGGCGGGAACGGCAATCAACATGTAAAGTTTTTTTGCAGCGCCACTGTAAACTTTTTTTTTTTTTTTTTGCCAGCACTGTACAAAGAAAAAGATATTGAGAAAGTAAATAAATGTAAGAAATAAGTTTGAAATCCCCCCCCCCCCCCAAAAAAAAAAAAAAAAAAAAAAGTTGTTTCTGAGACAGGGGTACATGAAATCCTATAAAATCACTCTCATTGACCAACAACTCATAGATTTCAACGTGGAATTAAGAGACATTTAATATGTGGGGAGAAAAATTTAAACCAAAAATTTACCAAACACTATTCATTTGTATATTCATTTGCATGAAGCAAGAATCAATTAAGAATATTGAATACGATATAATGTTAATGTAAGAGACAATAACATTAAACTCTTTAAACAGTTCACATAGGGATAAATGAAAAAACAATCATTTTGATTGATCATCAGTAAACATAATTACAATTAAGTAACGAAAAATATAAACCTTTATACTATTAAAATAGCTAATTATAAATATTTGATCACACAACAATCCTTTTCGCGTGGATATACCTAATATTGAGAAAAGAAGAGAACGATTTCAGTAATTTTAAAGATAGCAATAATTATGTCAGGTAACATTTCATATAATTTATTGATACTAAAAAGGAAACATTCAAAAGGTGTCATCTTCAAAAAATATTGAAAAATAATAAAAAAAAAAATGCGATTCTATTCTTCCTAAAACACCAGGAAGTGAAAAAATTACCGGCTGAAATGAATTACAGCGACCATGAAAAATTATCAAAATTAAGCCTATTTGGCGATTTAGCGCTGAGGCGTTCAGTTCGCTAGCACCGTGTACGAACAGAACCGTGTTTTGTTTCCCCGCCAAGTACTCAAAATCAATCGTCTAACAATGTGAAATCGCCAAATACGCTTAATTTTGATAATTTTTTGTGGTCGCGGCAATTCATTTCAGCCGATAATTTTTTCACTTTCTGGTGTTTTAGGAAGAGTAGAATCACAAATATATATTTCAATATTTTTTGAAGACAACACCTTTTGAATGTTTCCTTGTAAGTAAAATTAATTTCAATTTGACATAATAAATTAACTGTTGTCTTAAAGACCTTCATAAATAACCTTACTAATTAAAGTAGAATATAAGATTTATTAATCGAATTATCGAATATAATAGAAATCAAAAATTATTTTTAACCATTGTGGTAGCGTCGCAATAAAAACAGCTAAGAACAATTAAATAATTCAAGATTGGGCAGGAATGAAGACCATTTGGACAATTGATCTAATTTAATACAGAAATATTTACAAAAATTTACAATATTTACAATTAACAAAAAATCTAGAATTGATAGGCCTCATGCCTGATTAAATTATTAATCGTCCACATCAGGCTTCCTGTCTCCTTCGAGATCTCCAAGATCTAATCTAACTCTGTTAATTTTCGAGCTCCTGTCCTTGTCTCCCGGGCCTTGAGAGAGGGGACCAACCCCCTGATGCAATCAGGCTCCTCATAGGTGCTTATGGTTCCAAACCACACCTAGAAACATTCGCCGGCCAGTCGCTTGACCGTAAGATGGGCGCCGCTCTGTCGCCTACTCACTTGGGATGTGCTAGAGTCGTCGGAAAAATCAAAGGGAAGCGTGAAATCAGGATTGAATGGTGTCGGAAGAACTCAAAAACCACGCTAGCCACCAACTCCTTTGTAAAGTCCAGACTTCCTGGCGCTGCCGTCAATCAAGTCCATGGGAACTCCAGCAAGATTCCGTCAAGGAAGGGGGGGGGGGGGTCATCACACCATATATTACGTTACAATTATGAAACAACAACAACAACAAAAAAAACTTTTAACAAACTTACACGTAAACAAAAAAAAAAAAAAAAAAGTAGTAGATCAAAAATTACTTAATCTAGAAACAAACAAAACTGGAATTAACCCCTTTACTGCCCCGGGCGTATATATACGTTTTTCTGAAATATGTTCAGTTGTAATGTACTACTACCAGTGAAACTACTGACACGGTTTCACAATGCAATAAAATAACCTAGAAAGTGATCTTGGCAGTATTTTCCCAAAATTCTCATGTACTTACTGTCATTCACAACGGTATGTTTGTGATTCTCAACCAAATAAAAAATGCGCCTCCATTTTAAGGCAAATACAAGCTTTTCCATTTTTCTCCCCGTGGCTCAGTTGGTAAGAGCGCCATGTTGGTAATCCAGTGGACCCGCGTTGGATACCCTGAAGGTCCGGAGTGTTAATTTTTGCAGACAATTAGTAGAAAAGATGTCAATTGATAAATGAAAATTTATGGTTGACTACACTAATATTCTAAGAATTTTTGAAGAGTTTTTTTAAGAAGCCTTTTTCTTACATCTTTTTTAAGAAGCAAAAAAGTTTTTTGTGGACTACAAGCGCCCTCTATTATGCAGAATAGTCACTAAAATATCAACGAAACAAAACAATACAAAATAAAAATGATTAGTAAAAACCCATAAACATTAACCAAATCGGTAAAATGTTAAGTTATAATATAAAAAAATAATAATAAACTAAAATAATAATAAAAAGGTGCCTCAAACGAATAATTAAATTGCAAATATTGGCCCTTAATCAGAAAAGGAAATCACAAAACTTATAGGCAATCGTTCGTGTGGTGCTGCCATCTGTTGTGAATTTTAAGAAATAATTTCTCTTTTCTTAACACAGTTCAAATTTCCCCAATTTTGGTTAATAAACTAAAAAGTTACATTTTCTTTTGCAAAGTAAATTTTATTCTAACTTCGAAAAGATTTATATGATACGCTATAATAAGAATTTGGGTTTTTAAAGTTTTTTTAAATAGATTATTGAAAGATTTATTCAAGTCAGAGTTGAAAGAAAACGATGGCATTTTGAAGCGAATCTCTTAGATTTTTCTTCGGCAGGTAAGGGGTTAAACTGTCAAAAGTGCTTCTATGGCTTGAGTGGAGTTACAGTATGATATTACGAGAACTCAAATATTTCACAATAATGAGTAATAAATTCATGAAGGGAGAAATTTTATAACAATTGACAAAAAGGTGTAAACTTAATAATTTCCGTGATTGTATAGAACAATTACGTATAACAAAACACAATAAGAAGATACAGATTCTGAAAAAGAAAAAACTTACATTGAAGAACATATCTAATGAACAAATGATTCTAAAGAGGTCGGACCAGTCTTAAAATATGAGTTATGGAAAATGACCAATATCCTATAGGTTTTCAACATACTACTTTAAAATTTTCTCATGTTATTCTGTATTAAGCCGTATCATAACACGGCAGAATAGGGTAATATTTCGAAGAAAATTGAATTATCGGAATTGTTGCACAGAGAAATAATGAAATTGCATAAAAACTGAAATACGAAACTGACACCCATAAAATCACGCAACAGATTAGGATAAAATAAAGTTATCGAAATAGGTTTTGGATAACTTCGAGGGAAGAGCATCTGTCCCTGAGACGACTTCAATACTCATATCCTGAAAATGGCATGAGAAGAAAATATCTGATAGGAACTGAGCAGAGTTATATTAATTATATATTAAGCTATATTAATTAGTTTTATTTTAAGGAAAGAATGTTTTCTGTAATTATACAAGAAATGGTTTAATGATACGCATTCATTATGGTATATATATATACATATGTATGTATGTATCCGTAAAAAAATAAATAAAAGAAAACTTTGACTCGTCTTTACTTAATGCTTTTTTTTTTTTTTTTTTTTTTTTGTAGATACTAACAATTTTTATTTACAGAATCTTAACAACGACAACAATCATTGTATTCTCCATGTACAATTTGTTTATTCGTTAATTTCAGGGGAAGGGGGGATAGAAGGGGAGAAAGAGAGAGAATTTTGAATTAAAAAAATGAGATAATAAATTTGAAGGAAGATTTAAAACCATTACATGAAATAAAAGAAATTATTTACTAGGGAAGTTGTGTATCAAAAAAAAAAAAAAAAAAAAATCATCGATTACTACAAGAGGTTATCGTATTAAATTTTAATTCTTATTAAAAACCATCAATATGGACAAATTAATAACTTTCTTCAACATTCAACAATAGCAGTTATTGGATTTGTAAAAAAAATCGACTTCCGATTTCGGTGGATTGACACATTTTCAATGGTCCAAAACACGATTTCTAGAAAATGTACATCTGTGTGTGACAGAATTTTTCTCCCAGTTCTAGCTCAAAAAATGTACAATATTTCATACAAATTTGTATATAGTTTCACAACTTGCCTATCATCTTTTAGTGCAAGTCGCCCAACAGGTGTCGTTACTATTTCGTTTTTTCATAATTTTTTATGCGGAAGTATGGGTCGAAATTTCGTATAAATCTACACAATGAGAGCTATTTTTAACCAAACAATGTGAAATGAAAAAGAATTATTTATGATAGTAATAGTCCACTAGAATTATTATTATTATTTTAATCGCTTCTCTTCCTCTTGGTCGGGAGGGGGGGGGGGGTAGAGGAGAGCAGAGGATGTAAATTTTCAATATTAGTATTTTTCAAAATAACTCGTCAATAACTTTAAAACGAATGATTAAACACTAGATCTGGGGAAAATTTAAAAAAAGTTACCGATTTTTTTCTTTTATTAAAAAAATATAAAAAAAAAATCTTGATAGAAAGCAAAACCGTACACACATAGGGTAAGTGCTCCAATGATTGACACTTTTAGAGCAATTTCTGATGTTTTTAATGTTTTAGTCATCAGAAACTATTTTTAGAAATCTTAAGTTGATATATATGGCTTGAAATACTTTCAGAACCACAAATATGTTAAAATATATACATTTGATAATAATTATTTTTTTTAATGTATTTTTATTTGACATCCACTCAATGTTCCAGTAATTCACACTGCCAGTTTTTCATTTTACAAGTAATTGGCCCCCTATGTTCCAGTGTTTGACACTGCTAGTTTTTCATTTTACTGTAATAGGCACCGTTGCAGTGTTTGACATACAATGTTAAAATTCTTATATGCAAAACATTTGCTTTTATTTTTTTTTTCTTATTTATTAATTATTTCGGGGAAGGTGTCAATTACTGGAGCATGTCAATCACTGGAGCACCCACCCTACACACATATATAAAAAACTTTTTCGGACATTATACACACACACACACACACACACACACATATATATATATATATGTGTGTGTGTGTGTTTGTGTAAGATGGAAATCGTTGACATTCATCATGAAAAATCCTTTTAAATATAGGAGAAAGTTTTGTGATGGCCAAAGCATACCAGTTTTTATTTGTTATTTTTTAAACTTCTCTGTCTAATCACCATCTAGAGTCTAGAGTTATATGTTTTCTCCCAGAGTTCAAAGAGCGACCTCAGTCAGTGAAAGCCGATGGACTGCCCGATTGTTTCCACTTCGACTGTAAAACTACTTTTACTACAACAGCCCACTTAAAGCAGGAAAGAGGTTAAAGAGCAAATTCGCCGCAATAATAGTAAACGCTGTAAAACAAACGTATTTACGATTATTTAATCAAAAGCAAGTGTTAGCAAGGATAATGATTTACAATTTACTAGACAGTACAAGTGCAGAGATGGAAATGATTTTTTTTTTTTTTTTTTTTTTTTTTTTTTTTTTTTAAGTGATGAAAAAAAAAATTAAATTTTTGACACAAAAAAGTGTATATAACAAACATGGGCCTCGAAGAATTTAGCTGTATGCATAACAAACAATTTGGAGCATGGTTTTGTACATACTTATACTCATTACTTATACCCATTTCTACAACGAAGAAATGGAGTAATCTGTCTATCTTGCTAGAAATTTTGCCATTAGTATTGAGAAATTAGGGTTGTCACACGGTAAAGTAACCATTCCCACAGGATAACCATCCCAAACACGATTAAAAAATTGTGTAGAAAGGGTTACTGTATACCGCGCGTTTAAGACTGACAATCTTCCCCATTTCCCATATCGTAAGTCTATTCAAGACTTCAAGATTTATTATAACATCTTGGTTTTAAAATAAAGTAGCCAAAAAGCTTTTTTAATAAGGTAGAGTTGAAAACTAGACGACATGGGCGAACTCAGTTCAGTTATTTTTATACTTGTTCTGATCAATTTCTAACATAGCTCATACTTATGGTATGACCATAATAATCTCGTCTTATGGATAGGGTCTGTCAGAAACCAAAATACCCCGCCCGTATGGCTATCATACACTGTGATTCGATACATTAAGGGCCCTCTTCACTCACCGCCGCCGGAAGCCGAAGCTAATGTTATTCTATGGGTAATTTTTCTTTACAAATAACTTATTAACCTATTTTTAAATTCTGTTTTCACATTCAGAAAATTCCCAAATGTTCAATGGACGAATCTTTTTTAAAAAATTATTTTTTAAATTTTTACATTTTATTTTGAAGCTGCAAAATACGAATTTTCAATATGTGAATTTTTTTCATTTTGCAATTTCAAAATAAAATATTAGAAATTAAAAAAATACATTTTTAAAAAAGGTCTGTCATTTTAACAGTTGGGAATTTTCAGAATGTAAAAACAGAATTTAAAAATATGTACTAGTTAATAAGTTATTTGTACAGAAAAATTCCCCATGAAATAACATTGGCTCGGGCTTCCGGCGACGGTAAGTGAAGACGGCCGTTAAGCTTATGATTTTCGGATTATTTTTACAAGCTTTATATTTTATTTATCATGCAATACGTTGCTATTTACCATGCAATAATTCCATAATACATATTTTAGTATCTTTAATTTCGAATAATTTGCGAAGTTTTTAAAGAAGAATATTGATATTCGTTCATGATCATATCTGCATCATAAATAATATTTTAAAAACAATGCTGAAAATGATCCTAATAGTTCTTGTTTATGTACAATTTTACCTATTCTGTCATGTTAAGAGAATGTTAAATTTCGAATAATTTACAGTAGTAGGGAAATTATTCGATTCAAAGCAGAAATTTTACACCCCCTTACATTACCTTTTACTTTTCGCTATTTCAGTTTCCAAACTTGCGGAGTGTAAAGAACATGTTACACTTCAGATATTTCAGTGAAAATTTTGTCCCGCAGGTCAAAAAAAAAAAAAAAAAAAAAAAAGAAAGAAAGAAAGAAAGAAAGAAAAATATTAACCCTACAAGGCACCCAGTTCCATATGTGGAACACCGACTTTAATCGTTCCTATAGCTATAAAACTATTAGTCGCGACCTCTCTTGACATCTTGATAGGAGCTACTGACATTGAGCAATGTAGTTATACGAATCTTTACCTAAAAAGGTCGTTCGTGTTTTTGTTAGAGTGCACTCAATGTGAAATTTGAATGAAAGCGATACGTTAGTCGTTTGCCTGAATTCAAAAATAAAAAAAGAATAGTTATTGAACAGTTTTGACTTGAAAAAAAAAATACTGTGTGTTATAACGAAGTGTCTATTTTGCAGAGGTAAGTTGTTTTTTTGTTACAATAGTAAACGTATTAGTAAATCCTATTTTTATGTATGTTCCACATACGGTACGTTCAGCTAAAAAGTTGATTTTTCCGTAAAATATGGTTTTATTTTTATTTTTATAAGTTTTCCCTATCTTCTGATCACTAATTACATATATTTTTGTCACGCACTAAAAAAAATTGAGCCTTGTAGGGTTAATAACAAATAAAACAGAAATTGAGATCATCCTGTAAAAGATAATGTTTGAAATGGGTTATCGCTGTAGTAAGTGATTACGTTCCTTTTTTATAATTATCTAAAATTCATTTGTATCTAATGACACAACATATTACAATCAGAATATAAAGATACTACATATTTAATGAAATAGGAACATTTTTGCTTAATAATTTATGTTAATAAACGTCGCATTTCTTTTCCAAAATTTATGTATTGAGTTACTTAAAAGAAAAAAAAAATGCTAATATAAAAACTTAGAAAGATATCGTCGACAGAATAAGATGAATTTCAGTTGCTCACAAAAAGAAACAAATCTGTAAGGAATTCTTATTTTCAACTGATGAAAATAAATTACCAATACTTCATTCAAAATAAAAATATGATAAAATCCTTTATCGTTTTGCTTCTTTTTGTAAGAAACTGGTGTTGGTGAATAAGGCCAATTGACAGCACTAGGGTCCTACGCCTGAGGGGGAGTGCCTTCCATGGAGGTCTTTCTAAGGAGTCCTAGCCCGTATTTACGGAAGTTTCGGAGAAAACAAAGGAAAACTCAAAACGGCTATGCCGACGAGCGCGACCTGGGATCAAACCCGGCACCTCACGTCTACCATCTTTGAACGCAGAACCGCTCGGATACTGGTGGGCCCTATTTGTAAGAAACTGAAAGTTTGCTTTCTGAATTATCACGATGTTTGCATTTTTCTTTTGCTTTCCCCACTAAAAATAATCTCAAGATATTCTGCAGTTATTTTTAGAGAAAATCTACAGAAAATCTTAAGTTATATGGCCCATTCTTAAGAAAGTTTACAAAATTTCTTTATAATGTCTTCAAAATTTCTGAAGATATTTTATAGAAAACTAGCAGGCAACGCCCGCTTCGCTGGTCCCTATTTTTAAATGAATCACTATAATGAATTCTCAAAATTGCATTAATTTTTATCACATGAAAAAAAAGAGAAACAAAATCTGAGTAGGAAAAATGTCGCACCGAGTTCTCACTGCCTTCGGAAAAAATTCCCAAAATGCTCTAACTCTTATTTCTATTATTTTCCCACTTCGCCCCCCCCCTCCTGTCTATCCTAATAATTTTACAAATTTGAAAATATCCGCAATCGATTTGTAAGTATCAAAAACCTCTATGCACCAGTTTTGAACGATATATCTCTATTTTTATTTTTTTACCGCTCTTCTCCCCCCCCCCTTCCCGCCCTCCCAATAATTTTAAAAATTCGAAAATATCCGCAATCGATTTGTAGGTATTGGAAACCTCTATGTACCAATTTTGAATGATCTAACTCTATTTTCTTTTTTTTTTGCCCCTCTGCCCCCCCTTCCCGGCCCTCCTAATAACTTTACACTTTCGAAAATATCCCCATTCGACTTGCAGGCATCTAAAACCTAACTGTACCAATTTTGAACGGCCTAACTGTATTTCTATTTGTTTTTGCCCATAGCCCCCCCCACCTTGCCGCCCCCCCTTCCCGCCCCTCCTAATAATTTTACAAATTCGAAAATATCCGAAATCGATTTGTAGGTATCGAAAACCTCTATATACCAATTTTGAACGATCTAACCCTCTTTTTATTTTTTGCCCCACCCCCTCTCCCCCCCCCCCTGTTGCCCCACCTGGGGGCTGAATTTCTAAAATTCCAGAAATTGGTTTTTAGATATTTGCATTAGCTATATTTTAGAGCAAAAACTTCACTCATATCTATTTTTTTGTTTGAGATATATAGGATTATGCGAAATCACGTTTTTACGCATGTGAAATCACGTTTTGCCCCCCCGCCCCCCTTGGGGACCGAATTTTGAAAATTCCAGAAATTGGTTTTTTGACATTTGTATTAGCTATATTTTAAAGGAAAAATTTTACGGATATCTGTTTTTTTGTTTGAGATATGAAGGATTTTGTGAAATCACGTTTTGCCCCCCCTCCCCCCCTTGGGGGGCGAATTTTGTAAAATCGCTTCTTAGTGGATGCCTACGTCATAGAAAGAACATTGTCACAAAATTTCATGCTTCTAGGTCGAGGGGTTTGGTCTGGGCGTTGATAGATCACCCCCTCACTCACTAACTCACTCAGGAAGTGTTCTTTTATATATATAGAAGATAAATCTTCAAAATATTTTAAAAAATTTGAAGAAAATCTTAAGAAAATACTATTTTCTCAAGAATATCTTCGGATTATTTTTAGTGGGCTTCTTTATTATTATTATTATTATTATTAGTTTATAGTAACTCAATAAATTTGTCTAATAATTATTCAAAAGAGATGTCGTTAATGCTTGCGCATGCGCAGGTAAACAAAATTATTTAGTAAAAGTGCTTCCATACCATTAGATATTTATTTATATATATATATATATTTGTATATATTGTAACTGCAGTATACTGTGCTTTCTGTAGAATGCCATATTTTTTCAAAAATAACGCTCCATTAGTTAGAAAACAACACATGTTACAAAAAAAATGTTGGAAACGTTTCGCTGTTATGAAAGAAACCCTTATATTTACTTAAATATACATGCTGTTTAGATACAAATGAATACAGATAATGAATAAGAAGGAATATAATCACATGCCACAAATGTCTTTTATTTATTTATTTATTTATTTATTTTATTTGTTACTGGCCCCCTTTCTAAATATTGGACGGAACTTTCGCAGGAATATATCATGTATAAAAAGTTTTTTTTTTTTTTTTTTTTTTTTATGTTTCAAAAGGTTTGGAATCCAAAATAGTGAAAGGTAAAGGCATAAGGTGTGAAGGCATGTGTAATCATCTCTCCGTTGGGTGTTTGTACTCCAGCGTACCAAGGTGTCAAAGTATAAAACTAAAATTCAATAATTTTTTTCCAAGAGTTATAAATGTTTTAAATTTGGTTAGGCATCTGTACGATTATTCTTTCTTGAGCGATTAACGAGCTGAGCAACGTACGGATCGAAATCCTATCAATTTTGTGATTTAAAAAGGTATAAAAACGTAAAATGAGGAACCTACTTTAGACTTTTTGGAGGATTATGAATTTATGGATTTGGTCTAATTTTTAGTTCCCCATCATACTATAGGTATGGGGAACTTAGGTAATCGTGAAAATTTTCGACCTCGGTTTTTTCACTTTTTTACACGTTTTCAGGTGTGAGGAATCCGAAAATGACAAAATTTGTATGGTGTCCGTCTGTAGGGTGTATGTTAGGGTCCTCTGTATGTTAGTTTGTTAGTCCGTTAGTATGTTAGTCTGTGTACACGATATCTCAAGAAAAAATAATCGCAGAGAAGTCAGATTAGTTTTAAAATATTACTTTAGACACTGACAAGGACCCTATTCATGTGCAACATCCGAATTGAAAAACTACGTAAGTTATTAGAAATTTACGATTCCCTTAACATGGGAGAATAGAGCAAAATTTAACTTAAACGTGTATTAAATGGAAAATTTTTACTGTAAAAATGTCAGACCAGTTTTAAAATATCCGTTTTGATGCCGCAGTGAACATCATTAACTATAAATATGCTACTTTAAAAATCTTCGCAAGCTATTGGGAATTTACGAATTTCTTAACATGGCAAAATAGGGCAAAATTTCACATAAACGTCAATTTTGACAGATATTTTCATCGTAAAGATGTCAGACCACTTTTGAAATATTATTTAGTATACTGACATGAATATTATTGACTACGAATTTCCCAATATAAAAATTTCGTAAGTTATTGGAAATTTACGAATTTCTTAACATGGCAGAATAGGGCAAAATTTCACACTAACATCAATTTTGAGGGATATTTTCATCGTAAAGATGTCAGACCACTTTTGAAATATTATTTAGGATACTGGTATGAAAATCATAGACTATGAAATTTCCAATTTAAAAAATTCTTAAGTTATTTGGAATTCCCGATTTACTTAACATGGCAGAATAGGGCAAAATTAATCAAATACGCCCATTTTGAGGATCATAAATATATCAGACAACTTCAAAATAACATCCATGACTGTTGTTTGAACATGATTGACTGCAAATATTCTAATAGGAAAATTTCGTAAGCTATTCGTTATTTAAGATTTTATCAACATAGCAAAATGTAAAATTTTTCCATATAAATAGGAATTTTGAGGATTGTTGCACTGGAAATAGTAGCATGAAAACAAAACTACGAGATTGACCCTAATAAAATAAATTAATAGATTAAAATAAGATAAATATATAGAAGTGAACGCTGGACAGCCTATTAGGCGGGGATTTCATTTTGTCACAGTTTCAAGCGTTTGGTCAAATTCATTTCTCTTAACATTATTATAATATGTCTCGCACTAGAAATTTATGAGAACACATGTATGATGGGGAACTGGGGAGAGTCCACTTATGCCATCTAGTTTAGTATAACAGACATCAGAAATAACCACAACGGCACGTAAAATAAATAAATATATATACAAGGGGGGCGGGGGGAGTAAAATTTTTATGAATATCTATGTTTCGCATCGTACCTATAATGATGTAGTACTGAAGCCACTCTGAAAGATGGGCAAAAAAAAAAAAATATATATATATACACCCCGCGACAAAAAGATTGGTACAAAGGGTTTTTTCTTTGATTTTTCATTAAATAACATTATCTAAATTGTGCTTATCACTTATTATTATCATAAAATAACACTATTCCCGGACTCATTTTTGTTTTAAGACTAAATTTTTTCTAATTTAAGACTACACACCGCCACTAAAAGATAGGAACAAAGGTTTTTTTTTTAATATGATTATTTTGAATATGAATATTTTGATTATGATTCAAATATTTAATATGTTTTTGATAGGATAATATTTTGTTATGATAATAAATGATCAGCATAATTTAGATAATGTTATTTTATGAAAAATTTAAAGAAAAAAAAAAAAACCTTTGTTCCTATCTTTTTGTCGCGGAGTGCAGTCTTAAATTAGAAAAATTTGAGTCTTAAAATTTTTCTAAATGAGTCTTAAAAACAAAAATGAGTCGGGAAAAATCAAAGAAAATACTTTTTGTACCTATCTTTTTGCCGCGGGGTATACATATGTGTGTGTGTGTGTGAAACTAGAAGCATCATTGCTTAAAAGATTAAAAGTGGCGATAAAAAACGCAGGAGAGTAGATGAAATATTAAATGTCGCTTTTCATCACTTTCCATTCCAAGAAAGTTTAAAAGTGTTTATCACTTCGGTTCGTCGGCCTGTCCGCGCTTTCGTTTCCGTAAGTATATTTAGAATGTCTTAAAAACTGATGCGGGCTAGTCTAAGGCTCCTATATATACGAGCTGGTGCATCAGGCATTTTGTTGCCTTAGGGTTGCCACATGTACCCAGCGCGTTTCTCTGATAAACAAACGACAAACATTTTTTTGTATCGTCTTACGTTACTTTAGAGTAACTTGTTTTATTATATTTCATAATTTTAGCTATGATATGGAAGTTTGTTGAGCGATAAACTGCTACGATCATTCAAGAAGTGAATATAAAGTGTTCGCAGACCTTCTATTACTGTGTATTTGAGTTTTGGCGACATTTTGTAAAAGAAACAGAAACCGCCCTAACAACACATCTTACCCCAGTACATCCATAGGATATCCTCAGAATAAAATGACATCCTGAGAATGTACTGTGAAAAAAATGTGTTTTTAGGAATATTATTGTTGCTTATTGCTCTTATCTTCACCGGATTAGCTTCAGACCACGATTTCTTAAAATCATTAGGGAAGCGATAAGGACGCCAAGCGGGAATGCCGTCCTCTTCGGAGGCAAAAAAATGGCGGTGATGCGCCGGCCTATTATTTTATTTAGGGGCTCTATGCTAGTCGAATTTGCTTTGCTACCGAATAATCATCATTGAAAAGTATATGAGTAGGATCGTCTGTTTGTATTTGTATACAAGGACTCACATAATAATTTAAGCACATGATGTATTAAGCACATGATAATAATTTAAGCACATTCGAAGTTCGTATTTTAGAGATTTAATTAACACTGTACGGATGTACATATATGGAGGACTTATATTATTATGAATCAAAAAATTAAATAAAAATATAATTTTCTCTCTGTTACACACCCGTCGTTTTTATCTGTGACTGATATTTAATTTTTTTAAAAATATTTGCATGTCGTTACAAAGTTTCCATAACCTTCACTTAACAAATTACATCATTTTAATACAAAGTTGTATTGATAAAACTCTTTCTAACACATTCTACTTAATCTGTGGCTATTCTATTTTCTTTATCAATATAAAATGTATATTTACGCATCTAAAAGTTCCAGAAAAATAAGGATAGACATAAGTGCACCCGACGATGTGTAGTGGACGATTGTTGCTCACAAAACACCCCAAAATTTCCCGTTCCTTGTTTCCTATTTACAACAAAGGATTCCCCCCCTATTTCTAGCCCCTGCTTTAGAACATATGTTTAAAAGCGTTTCTGCACTGAAGATTGCATGAAAGATAAGATATATAAATTTGCTGCGTCATCCAAATTTTTATGAGATCCCCTTTCTGAAGTTTTAATGACAATGATTTCTCTCCATCCATAAAACAGTGAGTCGAGATAACATCAGAATCGCTCTTCTTTCTTCTCTTCTACTTTCTCTGACCGAGAAACAAAGTTTAAAGGATCGAGACAGGGATCCTTATGAATGAGGAAACAGATTATTTCTCTCAAGCATTTTTTTTGTAATTCATTTTTTTAAAGATTACCAATCATCCTTATTCAATGATCTAAAGGTGGTTAACAGATAATCTAATATCTTATCTAATTTTTATTTATTTATTTTTATTCATTTTGCCAATTTTATGAAACTTATTCTTTCCTATTGACGATTATTTCAAAATCTGCATTATAATACCCACCAATAAAAATCGAAGAATATCTCAAAGAATTATATTATTATGAAGATTTTTTTTTTTTTTTTTTTTTTTTTTTAAGATTTAGGGGTGGGAGGTGAGCCATTTTGTTGTGCGTCATGAAAAAGGTGACTTGAGCGGCAATTATCTCCTAGCCATCCACAAGGGTCATCAAAATCATAGATATAGATAAAAATTTGTCGCCTAAGATACTTTTATAAAGCTTTTTTTTTTCTTTTTTTTTTACCATGTTTTTATTAACATCTATTCTTGTT
The DNA here is from genome assembly GCA_963930645.1 of Salticus scenicus. Lineage (NCBI taxonomy): Eukaryota > Metazoa > Arthropoda > Arachnida > Araneae > Salticidae > Salticus > Salticus scenicus. The sequence goes on along the minus strand of OZ005649.1, from coordinate 401,234,897 downwards.
CGTTTGTCCGGTACAAATCTTGCAATCTATTTTTAACTAACTTCCCTACATTTGAAACTTTCACAGTAGCTCACAACCCCGTGACAACACAATACTTTGAAGTCCAATTTTCGAATAGTTTTCTTTTAATTAATTAAAATATGAAAATAATAACCTCCTAATAGCAATAAAATAGCCATGAAAATATTAGCTATAATTTAATGGTTGCCAAAAAAAAAAAATTACGAGTTCATTTTCTTTCGACATAAAAATAAATACATTTAATTCAACGTGAGCGTTAAAAAAATTATAAAAAGTTAAATTAAGCATCTCACAAAAATTAACGTCAATATCACTTTAAAAATTTTGTACACACTGATAAATGCTAATGTAGTTCACGATGCTAATACACGTTGTTCTAAAAGGAGTAACATTTTATTTTTAAAACCAACTTTTTTTTTTTTTTAACTATTTTTATTATTTCACTGAACTGAGTCCGCGTGCTTAAATATTGCTTAAATATTATTTTTTATCCTCGCGTATTTTATTGATGATTCGACAGATAATTTAAAAACATGGTATATAAAAAGTTTTTTTTTTTATCTTATAATTATTTTACTTCCCTTTTCAAAAACTGAAATAAATATATTTTAATATTTAAATGGTTTTATAAATAAATATATCTTTAAATAATAAATATGTCTTTAACATTACTTTAAAGTAAGGTGAATTTAAAATTTAAAAATTAGTCTATTTTAAAATGTTCGAAGAACAAAAGGTTTTAAAATGATATCCAATCACTCTTCCAAAAATAATCATTCCATACATAGAAATAAAAGATACTATATGAAGTTTTATCCTGTTAAAAGCGTAACTTAAAACTGTATAACTGCAGAAAATTTAAATTTGGTATTTTGAAATTCGTTTTAGGTTGTCACTTGTAAAATTCGATCAAGACTGGCAAGTTTGAAGGCACAAACACTGAAGACTGAAATTAATAAACACCCCCCCTTTTTTTTTTTTTTTTTTTTTTTAAGTAAATAAGTAAATGTAGGCGGTAGCAGTAATGCCAGATGGTCGAAAATTATTTCCCTAAACAGATCTTCAAATTTCCCCAAATCACGTTTTTTTTTTTTTTTTTTTTTCGAAAAAATCCCCAACTTGATTTCTACTAAAAAGGGAAAATAAATATTTTTCAAAAAAAAAAAAAAATAAATAAATAAATATATATATATATATATATATATATATCAAGCAGATTTAAGCTCAGATTTTTCCCCAAGTTGAGCCAATTTTTGAAAAAAATCCCCAAATAACAATAAAGCTATTGAAAGCCCCTAGTCGTAGGGATAAATCATTACGTTGCCAACATTGACAGAAAATGGAAGAACTCCCTCCAAAAATTTTAGAATTCCCCAAAAAAGTTCCCACAAACATTTGGCCCCCAAAATTGTCCCCGGGAGCCTCAAAAATCACCAAAATGGGAACAAAATCCCCAATCTGGCATCACTGGACTGTAGCCCTCCCTCACGCAGAGTTATATGCCAATAAGAAAAAAAAAAAAAAAAAACTATTCCTAAACCTATTTTAGATTACTTTTTAAAGTAGATTGAACTGTATTATCTTACGCTGTTGTTCTTGAGATTTAATTTACAATCTATCTTTATAGTATTGAAATGCAGGGAAGGTCGTGTGAGTGACACATAATAAATAAGAGTTTTACTCAAAAATTTGAGCACATAAAAGATCAACATTTAAACAATATTTTAAAAATTTTCAGTAAACAATATGGAAAATTCAGCCAGTCAGACTTGGTTTGTGGAAACCCTTCATAAAAGAAATGGACAGGAAAATCTCATGATAGCTTTATCTAAAAAAAAAAAAAAAAAAAAAAATTCTGTTGACAAGTAAGCTAGTGCTTGAACGAAAGTTTTTTTTTTTTTTTTTTTTTTTTTTTTTTTTTTCCTGATTATAACTAATTTTGCAAGGCTTACGTGGGGTAAAAGGCACAGAAAATTGTATTGTTTTTGCCATAGATATAGTAATAAGACATAGATTGATCATGGAGGGGGGGAAATGATGCCTTTTTCTCGGGAAAAGTTACTCTAGTGGTTGTCTTTTCCCGAATAAATCACACACAGGAATACACACGGATTTAATAGTAAATAAAATTTATGAATAATTTATTTACTAAAGGTGAATGAAAAACTCCCGATACAGTCTAAAATTCATTTTTCTTTTTTTTTCTTTTTTTTCAATACTCTCTAATGGCTGATTTTAGAACTTTTTTTCGGCATAAAAAATTTTTGCTCGATAACATGGGGATGATAGATTTATATATATTACTATATCTAAATGGTTTTTGCATATAATTCTGCCAAAAAACTCCACCCCCCCCCCCCCCCTAAATTTCAGATAAAGCTTTTATGAGTTATCAGGATCACCGCTTTTCTAAAGTGTGTCTGGAAACCAAGTCCCGTCCCAAGTCCTGATTTTTCCAAATTGTTTAAGGAAAACTTTATAATTTTTCTTTTTTTTTAATATGTCGTTCAATATGCTCAAAATTTTTAATAAAAAATTTTTATTACATTAAAAAAAATAGAGAAAATATACCTTTTTTCAGCCTCCAAAACCCCTTAATGAAATAGTAAGACATAGTCAATTTGCGTTTAGAATATCTCAGAATAAAAGCTTTGCGCTGTTTTTGCTTACAATCGATATGTGCAGTAAAACAGTATGCATTTTGCCTATCATTTTATAATTTTCGAAACCCTCATTCATAATCTAGGTAGTCTTTATATACCGCTACGTTTTCATTGCTTTGGCAAATACTATCTATAATTTTGGGTAACAATCGACTGACAATAATGGACTTTTATATCCGAAATTGCATACATTGGATTAAAGTTATAAATAATGATTATTTATTGTCAAAGGAGGAATTCATATTTCTTATTTGACACTCTTAGTTCAGAAAAAATATCTACTTTTTAAGAAAGCGATTATCTTGAAACATCTTTTTTGGAATTACTAGACCATCCTTTCAAAGCACTGAGTTATTGCAAAGCGCTTCAACCTTATTATACACATACTTATATATATATATATATATATATATATTCTTAAAAACTGAAACAGTGAATCACTAAAAGACATTTTAAAATCATTTTTCGAAAATTAAAAAGCATTTTTATGATTTATTTTTTAATTACTTTTTCTACATTTCTAATCAAGATCATTTAGTCTGCTCTAATAATTTAGAAACACCGGCTGGACTTGATATTGTTATTTGAAAGCTGCTCTACAAGCAATACTATTAAAACAAATAATTCCTGGTGATACCTAACTAAATGTAATTAATTAAATGGCACACAAAAAACTTTTTTTTTTTTTTTTTTTTTTTTTTTTTAAGAAAAATATTGAAAGAGATAAAAGAAAAGAAAAAAGATGCAAAATCATCTGGGGAAACTTCAATTTTTTCTCCCCGCTATAACGATCTTTTATCGGCACCATCACCCGATCCGGAGAAACCGTAGATTCGAAATGATCCGGCGGATAAATGGGTGATCCTGGAAAATATCCCTTCCCCACTACCACCTTCCCTGCGACCAAAGGATGAGACTTCCGCGACCAGCCCTGTGGGGACCGTTGCCATAGCAACAGATCCCCTTTCCTCCTCCGACTCTTCGCTTCGTGACGTCAGAGAGCTCCTTCAGCAGCGCCCCCGCATGTTTTGTCGCAAACGATCCCCGGGATGAGCGAGAGCCGGACGTAGCCCAAGGCGCATGTCCTGTCGTCTTTTCCGTGGGCGCCCGTTAGCCCTAAACGCTTCCACTTTTTTCCTTTCTTCGGTACCTTTGCTTTGAAAGACGATGTGTCTCGATTCCACCTGTATGGCAGGTGATCCGCTAGCAAGCGTCGATATGAAATCGCCTAGAAAACTGGACGTTTCTGCATCAGCGGTGTCCGGCTCGAGTCGTACTGCCGCACCGTTATGGCTCTAGGCGATGTTCTGATGTAGCTACCGACTTTTTTGCCTAATTTATAGCTCAATTTTTTCTGTTTTGGCCCCCGTAGAAATCCACGGAGTAGACATTTTGTCTAAATTACCCCGTTTTATAGACGCACATTTCTCTTAAAGAAAAGGAGAAAATATAGCAATTTTTTTTTTTTTTTTTTAGAAAGGAGCTGACTTTTTCAAAGTCGAATCCTCTTTGCAACGGAAGCTACGGTACTATGTTTTTTTTTTCGTATAGAAAACTGTTACCGATAATAATCTTGTCGTAGCATAAAAACGGGACGATGCCAATATAGAAAAAAAAATATATATATAAATCCACTCGAACCTGCGTCTCTTAGGGAATCTGTAGCGTTGCCACCGAGGAGAAATACCTCGCTAAAATTCCGCGTTAACGATCCCCCCTTTTTTTTGTGACTGCAGATGATATTAGCGCGGTCCGAAAGTAGAACGAACGAAAGGTTTCTTTCTTTTTATACTGTCCACGCGAGGAAGAAGATAGTAACACGACTGTAGAGTTAGCTAGACAAAAGTGAGTCAATTTCGACCAGTGGACCAAGCAGTGCTATGCAACTATTTTTCTCGGCTTCCTTTTTTACGAGTTTTTAACTCAGTGCCTGGAGTTTGAAAAGAAAAGTGATTTGCAAAACAAGGGAACATTCATCTTTTCATCCAAAACTTTTTCTGGACATCTTCATCCTGACTGAGTGTTAAACTGGATATCACCGGCGAAACGCTGTTTGACGACCCACATGCTGCTGATGCTGCTCTTTTTCGAACCTCGAAAGGTGAGTTGACCCTGACCCTTGACCCTTACCCTTTAACAGTCTAAAGCTGTTTTCAAATCTTGCATCATCTCCGTTAGATGGTGAAGTTTTTAAAAAAAATTTCTACTATAAAGTTTTATTTAGTGTTTTCTTATTTCTTCCTCCCCCCAAATTATACAGGGTAGTTTCAAAAGGTATTATTCCTTTTAATAAATAAATGACAAATGCAATTTAAAAAGAAGATTTTCTATCTGACGTTGAATTCCTCTGTGAATTCATTATTGATTTTTCTCATATACTATTTTCACTATATACTATATCTCTTAGATGCATGTAATTTTCAAGTATTCTCACTCAAGATTCATAAAGACAAAAAAATTTTAACGTTTTCTTTTAAGTATGCAACATTTTAATTATAATCTATTTATATGTTAATCTCTGAGATTTTTCAAATCCTGAAAATCAATAAATACAATCAGAAATAAACACAATTGCACGCATTTATGTTTGTTGCAAAGAGCATCTCTGTTTAAACAACATTAAAGACAAAAATATTTTCGTAAAAATTAAAGACGTTAAAACATACAATGGATTGTTTAAATAAGCATTATTAAAATGCGATGGTTTATAATGTATTTAATATCGAATTTATATTAAAATTTACTTTCATAAAAGTTATTTTAAATTAATTGTTCTCATTTAATAATTGTATTAAACACTAGCAATAATCAAAACAGGGACTAGTTTGTGCACAGGAACTCACAAAAGAATTCAGATACAATACGGTCTATGGCATGTTTTTCATTAAAACATATTTAATATAGACACAAAACTTATTAGAATTAACATACATTATTTAGATGTAAAAAATATTCAGATACATTTATCGATATAAATGGAAATCACATAAAAGACATTTTCAGTTGTTTTTTATATAGGGTAAGCGCACCAGTGATTGGCACTTTTAGAGCAGTTTCTGATGTTTTTAATGTTTTAGTCATCAGAAACTATTTTTGGAAATCTTAAGTTAATATATATGGTATAAAAGACTTTCAGAACCACATATATGTGTTAAAACATATACATTTGATAATAATTATTATTATCAAATTATTTTATTTTTTATGAAATTTTATTTTACACCCACTCAATGTTCCAGTAAGTTCCACTGCCAGTTTTTCACTTTACCAGTAATTAGAATCCTATGCTCCAGTGTTTGACACTGCTATTTTTTCATTTTACCAGTTATTGGCACCCTATGCTCCAGTGTTTGACATACAATGTCAAAATTCTTATATGTAAAATATGTGCTTTTATTTATTTTTTTTTCTTATTTATTAATTATTTCGGGAAAGATGTCAATTACTGGAGCATGTCAATCACTGGAGCACATACCCTATAAAACATAGCATTTACTGACACATTTATTTGTTAACATAATTATATCTATAATTTTTAAAAGTATCGCAATATCTATGATGATTATGATTTATTTGCAATATTTATGATGCAAAATTTTCTGTTTTCTTGTTATCTATAAAACTGATATATATATATATATATATATATATTAAAGTGCTCTAGCCGAAATTGCATCACATGATTCATTTAATGGTATTGAGAGTGAGAACTTCGGAAGACTAATATGTACTTGTATATATATATACGTATATATACACTTAAAGGAAAATCAAATATTTTTTCTTTTCTTCCCTGCTGAATAAAAGAAAAATTTATAAAACTAGAGCTTATGATATTTCTTTCTTTTTAAAAATAGAGAAAGTAAAAAATAAGGGAGAGAACATAGAATTCGTAAAACGTGTTTGATTTTAGAGTGTTTTATATATTTTAAAGGATCTTGAACGTTTGCATTATTTAAGAAATGATGTGTGTGGGTTTCTAATGAACATTTTGTGGTAGCTCTAGATCAAGGACTAATGCACAGAATTTAATAAAATTTAGTTGTATCATAAAACAAATTGGTTTCTATCAACTTTTGTTGTATATTGTTCTATAGATGGCGCTGTGGTCTCGTTTCGTTTTTCATATTTTTTAATAAGGTAGTGTAAGACAATTTGCAAGGAGTGATTATAAAATTTATAATCGTAAAATTTTTCAATATGTAGAAGCTTCTCCCTTCGAAAGTGTCAATTTTTAATCTGAGCATTTTTCAAAAGAAATCGTTAATACCTTTAAAACCAGTGATTCAATCAAATATCTTGGATAATTCGAAACAAAGTGGTCTTTATTTTTATTTTATTTTTTCCTTTTAGCGAAAAAAAAAAAAAGAAAAAAAAAAAGCTATATTAAAAAATTGCATTTCTTAAGACGCCGTCTGTAAAGCAGAAAATTAAAAATTTTTCGATAGAAAATAATACTGAGACATCGCATTAGGCTATTTGCTTTAAAATATTTGGCTAGTAATTAATAACACATGAATGCAAATGTATTGTGATGGGAAACTAAGCAAAAATCACCTAGGTCAGTTAGTTCGATTATTACGAAACTTTAGTTTAAAGTATCTGCCCTAATTTAGGGCAACTTTTGTGCTCAATGTAATATTTGTAAATTTGCACAATACTTATTACGAGTATTTACTTAGGAAAATATAGAAGAAAGTTTTGGAAAGTTCATAACAAGCTAGTTTCTAAAGTTAATTTTTATTTTGTAACTGCTGCAATTTTTGTTTGCTGATCATAATACATGAAATAAAAAAGTCTATTTTAACTTTCTGAACATAATGTAAGGAAAGTATTGTAATCATGTCAAAAATCCGAATTAGAGATTTTGATGTTTCTATACGTTTTGAAGTCCCCCGAGTCTGTTTTCACTACTTTTATGATGATATGTGTATGTATGTGTGTGAGTGAACACGCTAGCGTCTAAATGCGTTGCTAGAATGAGTTGAAAGTTGGTACGTATGTTGTAAGTCACTGTAGCACGAACCCTATTGATTTTGGTGAATCTAGCACTTATAGTTCTTTTACAGGAACACCAAGAAAAATTCTTTATCATTATGGCCTATGGGGCCAAATTTTTAAAAGTGCGACAGCGTCTAAACGCCTTATTAAATTGTGCAAAAAATTTATACATATGTTATAGGTCATAGTTGCACGAACTATATAGATTTTGATGAATCTAGTTTTTTCTTTTTCCCTTAAAATTACGATTTTTTTTTCTTTCTTTCATGTTTTTTGCATATAACAAGAATAGTTTTCGATATTATTCTGAAACATATAATGGACACATTTAATTTTCGATTAAATATGCAGAGCTGCCAACCTAATCCGGCAAATTGTTAGTACCGCCCCTTTTTCTACACCACTTAATTTTTAGAGTATTTGTTTTCTTAATTCATCGGAACTATATTTGAAGAGAATTACTCTAAAAATTAAGTGGTGTAGGAAAAGGGGCGGTACTAACAAATTGCCGGATTAGGTTGGCAGCTCTGAATATGAATATTTGTATAAAATAATTTTTCACTGCCCATGCATGAAAGACAGCATTTTTTTATTACATAGATTGAAAACTAAATATATACGGCAACTTATGTCAAAAGTTTATTTGAATCGAATAAAAATCAAGAAACTTATCAGTATAAAAGAATGAGCTGGATTTTATGTGTTTCTAAGCGTTGCGATCTCATAAGAGTTTTTTCATAAAAAAGATTTTTTATAAAGTGCGTATAAAATAACTGGATTTGTAAATTCGATACGTGATGTATGGAAAGCCTTTTATGGGCTTGTAACAAAATTTTATCTGTTTATTTTACATAAGAGGTTTTTCATAAAAGTTATTTTCGAAATGAGGCTGAAGTAAGATCTTGTGACATGTGGAAAACCCCTAATGAAATTGTAACTCTGGAAAACATCTAAAATCCAGCTTATTCCTTTCACGATAACTTACTAAATTTTTTACTAATTCAAATGAAGCTTTACATTAGTTGCAACATATATCTACCTTTTATATTTTATAATTTTATTTTTTTTCACGCATGCGCAGTAACAAGTTATTTACTACAAATACCCATGTCTCATCAAAAATTAAATGTATGTACTAGAATAATGTTTTTCTAATTTTTTTTTTTTTTAATTCTTATGCAAGTTTGATAAAAAATTATTCAAATTTATTTTTCTTATATGAAGAAAACTTGCTTAAAAATTTATAATTAAAAAAAAAAAAAAAAAAAAAGCTCTTTAAATATTCCAGCTATTTTTACAAAAATGGAAAAAAATTGCTGCAAATAGTAAGTGAAAATATGTGCAGGTTTTTATGATACAAGGTAAGTATTTCGTAAAGTATTTTTGTTTTTCTTCAAGTTCTGATTAATTCCTTAATTACACTCGAGACTAAATCGTTACTAAAAAGTGTTATTCTTATTTTCTCCAGCATTTATTTTACTTATTTATTCATTTTTTAGAAAATAGAAAAAAAAAAAAATGGTTTAATAATAATAATAATAACAAAAAGAAAAAAAATCTAATGACATTATCACTCATGTTACATTGTATAATAATGCACGATTGTCATGGAAAAGTAATGTGCAGTATTACCTATAACTCTTTTACTGGGAAGTATGAAATAATTTACATATATTTTATCATACCGGGACTAATTATAGGATGCTCATTCAATTTTTTTAAAAGAGAATAAAATTGATAGGTGATTTAAAATTTTTCTGCAGAAAATGTAAACTCTTTTACGAGGAAACACAGAAGAATTTAGATACATTAAAATTCATTGAAGAAGCATTTTAACTTACAGAGAAATATCCAAACACCCTTTTTGATTATTTACTGAATCAATCACCAATTCCAATTTGTTTAAACGTTTGATAACTATTAAATGTTAAGAAAATCGAGTGGAATCATTTAAGATTTATTTATTTGTTTATTGATATATTTACTTTCTTCTATATTCAAGGTAAAAAAAAAAAAAAAAGTATCGGATTCAAAACTTTCCTACTTCCGGTTTTCGATGGATTTCCACGTTATTAGAGATCCAGACCACTACATGAACATTTTTAGAAAATGTCTCTGTGAGTGTGACAAAAATTTTGTAGCTGCTCTAATTCAAGAACTACTAAACAGAATTTCATGCTTATATATGTAGTTGCGTCTAGACAAATATAATACTCAACAACTTCTGATGCACATTGCTAATAGGTGGCGTTGCCATTGCTTTTTCAAGTCTTTTAACACTGCAGTATAAGGCAAAATGTCGGATAAATAATTTTAACGAGAATTATTTATAACCAATACTTCTGAAATTAAGAGTAGTAGTAGTAGTAGTATTTAGAATAATAAAATTTAAATGGAAAAATATACATATATATATATATATATATATATATTATATTTAGGGCTGTGCCGATCAATCGATTAACCGGTTCGGTTAATCGATCAGTGCTTAGTCCCGATCAATTTTTTTAATCGATTTAATCGGATCGATTAATTCAATTAAAAATTTTCAAAACCCGATTAAAATTTTCAAATTTCGAATTAAAATAAAAATGCTGTTCTGCCTACAAAATATTTTTTCAGATATTTTCCTAACAAACATTCTAAGAAACATCCATCAAATAATGAAAGAGAAAATAATAATAATAATAATAATAAATAAATAAAAATAAAACCTCACAAAAGAAGATGTTGCACTTTTGTTGATAGAGAAAAGGGGGAAGACAGTTATTAAACAAAATGTCGCTTCATGTGCATGCTGGAACACCACCACCTGTCTGTAGCCTTCTACAGAAATTGTTGGCTACGGCAATAGTATTCTCAGAAACAAGACGCTTTCAAAAAATGGAAATACTAAAGATAAACAAGAAGGGATTGAGATTTCCACTATCCCTCTGATGGGGAAAATGTCAACAGAGTTTCACAATATCTTCAAGCGTTTATTGTCTGTTCAAAATTGCTGATAGTAACTATCGAAGTAGAAACAGAAAATAACATTCTGTGTTCTAGTCCGAAGTGATAAAGAAGAACTAACTTGTTAAATAAATCCTTGTCGAATCATGTTCTTAGACTGACTAAGAACATGATTCGACGAGGATTTATTTAACAAAACAGTATGAACTCTACTTTTTTTATATAGGAATTTTTGATAGTATTCGGATACTTTTGTTACCGACTGTACAGAATATGAGAGTTTTATTCATCATTAAAATAAAATTATATATATAAAAAAAAATTAAAACCGATTAAAAATACGATTAATCAATTAATAAACTACGATTAACCCAGTTAAAACTCTTAATCGATTCCCACCCCTAATAATATTATAGGTGAGTATCGCTCTCCTGGAAGGTATAAATATTCAAATTTATACGAAAGGGGGCAATTCCACGAAAAATGTAACGTCAGTCACACATAGAGATATTTCTCTTTCCACCAGTATTTTTTAACAAGAATCACTATCCTATTTAATCACAATTACACCAGTAAATATGTCATTAATGTTTTTATATAGTGGTAGTGATAGCAAAAAAAACTAGTATGTTGTGGCCACCACAAGACTTTCTTCTATATTTACCTATACATATTCAATCAGTAACAATATTTAAAAAAAAAAAAAAAGTACGATTTTTTTTCTAAGTTTTTTTTTTTTTTTTTTTGTTAAAAGTAAAAAAAATCGATAACTTTGTTTTAAATTATCACAGATTTATAGTTCAACCATTCTTTTTAAAGGTATTGACGAGACCTTTCGAAAGATAACCATATTGAAAATTTATCCCCCCCCCCATACTACTATTATCAATAATCACCACCAGTTTATATCGGGGACCAACTAAATACCAAGTTTGGTTAAATTTCGTTAAAAAAAAAAAAATGCGATTTTTTTCAGTTTTTTTTTTGTTAAAAGTAAAAAAAATCGATAACTTTGTTTTAAATTATCACAGATTTATGGTTCAACCATTCGTTTTAAAGGTATTGACGAGACCTTTCGAAAGATACCCATCTTGAAACTTTGCCCCCCCGGGTGGGTACTTCCCCCCCCCCGGTGGGGGGGGGAACCGATGCCCCCACATGCACAAAAATTTTTTCCCAGTTAACTATTACTATTATCAACGAGACCTTTCGAAAGATACCCATCTTGAAAATTTACTTCCCCGGGGGGGTACTTCCCCCCCAGGGGGGGGAACCGATGCCCCCACATGCACAAAATTTTTTTCCTAGCTAACTACTACTATTATCAATAATTCCTATTAATTTTACAATCACAAGTGTAAAATAACTCTCTTTATGCCCATTTATACGGAATTTTGTCTTATGCTGCCATGTTAAAAATTTGCATAAAATGCGATCACAACGCCACCTATTGAGCGATTGATCCCAAAATCTAATCAGCACCAGTTTATGTCAGGGTTCAACTAAATACCAAGTTTGGTTAAATTTCATTCATTGGTTCGTGAGATACAGCGTCCACAAAAAAATGATACAGACAGACAGACAGACATTTTCTAAAAACTATTAATTCGTGTTCTCCACATCCGAAAACATGTAAATCCATCAAAAAGTGGACTTCGAAAATTTTCGCGAATCCAATACTTTCTCTATATTACATATAGAAGAAAGTAAAAAGAGGAAATTTCCTTCCCTGATGTTAGTTTCTTCCATGGAATCATCCAAGGGTGATATATATACATAATAATTTAAAAGAAAGTTTCATACTTTTCTTTTTAAAAAAATAATAATAAATAATTAAATAATTAAAATAAAATAAAATAAATAGTGTAAAAATGCGTTTCCGAAGATGTCTGCGGAGCACAAAACTGACTTTCTTTCCACATTGAGTGTATAATACATCAATACAAAAAACCCTTAACGGGTTAAAAGTTTGTGACGCCGCTACTTTATGGCTAGAAGAATTTGAAATATGAGTCTTAAAAATAATGATATGAAATTTTAAGTGACGCTTTGCAATTAGTTAAAATATACATAGATTTTCTTATTTGATCATTTACTTTCTACTTTTATTTATATTTATAATGCAAAAGTAATATTTTTAACTTCAAGATCAGACAGATATTTAAAATACACTCACTGATGCTTTTTAATTCACATTTCAAATTCAAAATAACAGTTTTAAAAGGAATGATATAAAAATTCCAGTGGCGCCTCGGTGTTATTTTAAAAGATTTGTTTTTAGATTCCATTAAAATTACTTTTGTTTTGTCTAATAAAGTATATTTACATAGTGAAACAGTGCTTTTAATTTTCAAATATACTGTCAAATAATTATACTTTCACTGAGTTTGCATTATAAATTAAAATTATTTATTTCAATAAATTGATTTATCTTTTGCATCACGCTATCCAAAAGATAGTATCATTATCATAGTATCCAGCTGAGTGAAAATTTGCGCAAAGAGGTAGTGTGACGTAAGGAAAATATTTACACAGATTTTACTTGCAGTTTTGGATAGCGTGACGCAAAAGATAAATCAATTTATTGAAATAAATAATTTTAATTTATAATGCAAACTCAGTGAAAGTATAATTATTTGACAGTATATTTGAAAATTAAAAGCACTGTTTCACTATGTAAATATACTTTATTAGACAAAACAAAAGTAATTTTAATGGAATCTAAAAACAAATCTTTTAAAATAACACCGAGGCGCCACTGGAATTTTTATATCATTCCTTTTAAAACTGTTATTTTGAATTTGAAATGTGAATTAAAAAGCATCAGTGAGTGTATTTTAAATATCTGTCTGATCTTGAAGTTAAAAATATTACTTTTGCATTATAAATATAAATAAAAGTAGAAAGTAAATGATCAAATAAGAAAATCTATGTATATTTTAACTAATTGCAAAGCGTCACTTAAAATTTCATATCATTATTTTTAAGACTCATATTTCAAATTCTTCTAGCCATAAAGTAGCGGCGTCACAAACTTTTAACCCGTTAAGGGTTTTTTGTATTGATATCATTACTTTTTAGGGGTTATTGATCAAAAAATTAAAACAAGTCCTTCTGGCTCCTAGGAAGGGTAAACTGATTTATCTTTTATAATGAAGTTGCCACCATTTTTTTTTTTTTTTTTTTTTTTTTTTTTCAAAATTCTACAATTCTACAATTTTTCAATTCTACAATTTATTAATGGACTTGATGGATTTATTAATGAAGTCTTGTATATATGGAGTTTTAACATAGAACCTTTCTAATGTAAATTTGAAATTTTCAGTGGGCTGGCACAGGGAAACAAGAGGGTAGATTAAGTTGGCAAATGAACATAACAAATACATTTCTGAGATAAATCCACACTACAAATTTAGTTTGAATTAATTCAGTATTTCAAACGTTATCATGCCGACAAATTTTCAAGTAGCCTGCCACTTGGAAACAAAATGGAGAAGCTTCGCACTAGAAAAAAATATTGAGTGGGATTCTCAAACTCTTTAAAATAATAATAATAATAATAATAAGTGGGAAATTTCAAATTTAAGTTAGAATTACGTAATTTACATTTTGCAAGTTTCTTTTTAGAGAATTACAAATGCAAATTAAACAATTAAAAATAAAATCAAGTTAATGTTAAAAATGGAAATTTATTTATTTTCTTTTCCCTTTTGAGGCTAAGCTCCAATATTCACAATTTAAATTTTCATCAAAAGTGCAGGTAAAAATTATTTCATAAAAATATTTGGTGGAAAAAAATAGACAAAATATAAATTAAGCTCTATATTTCTATAATTTAAAAAATAAGATAAAATCATTTGGAGAAAAAATTATGGAAAATACAAGTTAAGCTAAAGTTAATACAAGTTAATAAGTAAAATACAAGTTAAGCTTAAGTTTTGTGGAAAATACAAGTTATATATATATTTCTTTTTAAAAATTAAAAATATCTTTTTAAAATACAGTTAGAGTTTATTCATATATTTACTTTTCAGACTTTAAAATGATACATATTTTAAATATTAACATAATCAAACTAATTTTTTTATTATTATTTAAAGCAACAATGGATAGGGGATGAACGATCGGATAAATGCGCTATATATATATATATGAAATTAGAATTAAAATTGATGAAAAATGTGTCAAATAGCAATTATTGAAAAACACGTCAAAATAAATAAATAACATCTTAACTTTGAAACACATAATAATTTATTAAAAAAGTATAATTCTCTCTTTCTTTTTTTTTTAATTAATTAATTTATGCATGAAAAATTCCATTTCATAAATATATTTACAACTAAAATAAGCAAAAAATACCCCTCCTTTAATTTTAAATAATTATTTCTACATGTTTCTAAGCAATAAAGAGTGTTTTTTTTTTTTTTTTTAAGAAAAATAAATTAAATATAGGAATGTATATGGTTTTAATACAAACTACAAGATGGCGCCACTAGATGGCCAAATTATTACCTTCATGATAAAACCATACATTCCCATATTTAAGCTATTTTTCTTTAAAAAAAAAAATAAATAAATAAATAAATAAAACACTTTTAATTGCTTAGAAACATGTAGAAATAAATATTTAAAATTAAAGGAGGGTTTTTTATTTATTGTAGTTTTAAATATAGTTATGAAATGGAATTTTTCATGCAGAAATTAATTAATTAAAAAAAAAAAAAAGAAAGAAAGAAAGAAAGAGAGAATTATATTTTTAAAATAAATCATGGGTTTCAAAGTAAAGATGTTATTTATTTATTTTGACGTGTTTTTCAATAATTGCTATTTGACACACTTTTCATGAATTTTAATTCTATTTTCATGTTTTTTTTTTTTTTTCTTTCATTCCCTAGTCATTATAGCTTTAAATAATAATAAAAAAATTAGTTTGATTATGCTAATATTTAAAATAGGTATCATTTTAAAGTCTGAAAAGTAAATATATGAATAAACTAACTGTATTTCAAAAAGAGATTTTTAATTTTTAAAAAGAAATATATATATATATATATGTATGTATTTACGAAAGAGTATGTTTTAAATAAAAACGATAGATGGCGCCAAAACTCTATTTGCTGTTTTTTTTTTTTTTCATTCCCGGCGCGTAAGGATACATGAATAGGAATCGCAAATCATTGAGTTATTATAAAATCGATGTTCATGAATGATTAAAAAATTTTTTCAATTAAAAAAATTGTAAATTCATCATTAATATGATAAAATGGAATATCTAAAATTACAAAATACTTCCTTATTTAAAATATTATCTAAATAATTTTTTGACTAAATATGAAATTTTGAAATCAAAAATATCTTTTTCATAGCAGAAGAGAAAATATATTTAAGTGAATTTGACTTAGCATATATACAATAAATATATAAAAAATGCAATAAAGTATTTTTGCGTTAAAAAAAGGAAAGTTTAAATAATTCATTGACTGCATTCACGTTGGTCAACCAACCAACATGGCCTTCTCAAGCCTTGCTAGTAAAAACCACATCACGACGTTTTCGCCGAAGGAAAGCATGCAATTGGCGGAGTAATATAGTTCCATTTTTAAAACAACTTTTATAAAAAACAAGAGTTTTCCTGAAAAAAACGAAGACGTTACTAGATTCAGAAAGATCCTATTAACAATATATATTAATTATATGAAAATCCTTCGAGCCGTTTTAGAGATATTTTTCAGAATTTCAGTCCATTACTCCAACCGTTTTCCCATTTTGGCTTTAAATTGAGATTCAGATCTCAAAACATACTGCATGTAGAAATGTAAAAATTTCAGGATAGATTAAGACCGAAGATAAAAGACTATTTTGAAAAGATCAGAACAAAATATGGTATATTTGCTGAGATATTAAGTGTCGGCTTTTACAAATCTCTTTGAAGTCAAACTAGCCGTATATATGAGTTCGCAGCGTCAGTTTGGGCTTCCGCTTGCGTCACTCGAAAAACTGCCGTTTTTCATGATCTCTGAGATGAAAATCGTCTGTATCAACATAGAAAATAATTATGTCAAATAAGGATTTTAATAAAACTAGTGTGTTGTGGCCACCACAAGACTTTCTTCTATATTTTCCTATACAAATTCACTCAGTAACAATATTTAAAAAAAAAATAAAAAATAAATAAAAAATCTAAGTTTTTTTTTCCGTTGAAAGTAAAAAAAATCGATAACTTTGTTTTAAATTATCACAGATTTATAGTTCAACCATTCGTTTTAAAGGTATTGACGCGACCTTTCGAAAGATACCTATCTTGAAAATATACCCCCCCCCTCCGGGGGGGGATACCTCACCCCCGCATGCACAGAATTTTTTTCCTAGTTAACTACTACTATTATCAATAATTCATATTAATTTTACAATCACGAGTTAAAAATAATAAAATTTCGTATAAATGTACATACATTTATACGAAATTTTGTCCTATACTGCCATGTTAAAAATTTAGAAAAAATGCGATCACAGCGCCACCTATTGAGCGATTGATCCCCAAATGTAATCAGCACCAGTTTATGTCGGGGGCCAACTCAATACCAAGTTTGGTTAAATTTCATTCACTGGTTCGTAAGATACAGCGACCACAAAAATCGTGATACAGACAGACATTTTGTAAAAACTATCGATTCGTGTTCAGGACACCCCAAAACGTGCAAATCCATCAAAAAACAGAGGTCGAAAATTTTCACGAATCCAATACTTTCTCTATATTACATATAGAAGAAAGTAAAAAACTTGTACTGCATGAATTTGTATTGGAAAATATAGAAGAAAGTTTTGTGCTAGCCATTTTCCGCCCCTTAAATTTGTCTTCTTGCCTTTTCGTTGGAGGATAGAGAATGATTTGGAAACAGTCTGGCAGAGTGCGATATTCCACTGTTTTCTTTCAAAATAATCAGAAAAAAAAAATAACTTTGCTTATTCTTGCTGATCACCTGTTTTCGAAATCCCCATAATTAGTTTGCAAAATATGCGAGTAAATATAAAAACAAAGAATGAAGCTAATTTTAGAAGTCTTTTTCTGTATAATTTGTTTAAAATGCAACTTTAAGGAACAAAATAGATGATACTGAAAAGCTGATTCTTCAAAAGAAATGTGTCTTATAAGCAAAGAGAAAAGGGGTGTAGCAACTTTTTGCTTAAGCATACTCAAGATATGAAACAAAATCTTTCTAGAATTGAATAATGTTTTTCACTAACCTAGCCTTCAAAAATTTTCTTCCGGGGACTCTCAGAATGTAACTCTATTGTACCTTAAATAAATAAATAAGTAAAAAACACCGTAATAACTTGAATATGCTTGAAATTGTCTCTGTTGAATTGAATCTGTTTAAAGCTTTTCAAACATTGCAGCAGATTATATATACAGGGTGGCCATAATTAAACTGCAAGTGTTCAAGGGGTGCTGGAGAGAAAACTACTGGGAATATTCCAGTGAAATTTGGTATCTACACGTTTCAGAACATGCGCAAATCAAATATGCAAAAAAAAAAAAAAAAAAAAAAATCGCCATTTTCACCCGATAGATGGCGCTGTACCGTATTTCAACGCTCACCGGTGGCATATACAACATCCAAAACCGGTAGACAGAGCATACATCACTCACAGTTTATCAAAATTTATGGATTGTTTGTTTAGTTTGTGATCTTTATTTACGTTAATTTTTGATTACATGATACTGTAAAAACTTAATTACTGAAGCGAATTGTATGGAATTTTGATAAACTGTAAGTGATGTTTTATATTGTTTATATGCCTCTTAGAATGTCATTATGCTCTGTCTATCGGTTTTGGAAGTTGCATATGCCAACGGTGAGCGTTGAAATACGGTACAGCGCCATCTATCGGGTGAAAATGGCGATTTTTTTTTTTTTTTTTTTTTTTTTTTCATATTTGTTTTGCGCATGTTCTGAAACGTGTAGATACCAAATTTCACTGGAATATTCCCATTAGTTTTCTCTCCAGCACCCCTAGAACACTTGCAGTTTAATTATGGCCACCCTGTATAATCAATATATCTGTACTGATAAGTATGAAGGATTTAAGTCCAAAAATGTCGATTTTGAGTTAAGTACATAGTCAGACCCAGAAAAAAAATTCTCTATCGATTGGTGCAAACGATTTAAATCCATGTCATTGAGTCTTTGAGAAAATTTATTGGTAAAAAAAGATTCAAGTCAGAAATTTAGCATTAATCTTTGTATAAAATATTTAATTCAGTTTTTTCCCTTTATTAAATGAAGATTGACAATCACTGAACGGTATAAAGGGTATAAACCAACATAATCCCTTTTTCCTAATCGATTCTTCGGATTAGTTTTTAGTTAGTTTAACTTTATTTTTCGTCTCCTGAAAAATCAAGAATATGGACTTAAATCCTTTATACTTATCAGTACAGATATATGACATTTAACAAAAAAAGCTTTTTTTTTTTTTTCAACAGATATATTTAAAGTTATTATTTTAATGGCTAATTTTACAATTAATATGGGGTTATTAATTTCATACCTTAATTTATTAAAAGAAAACTAATCAAAAATTCGAAAGCACACTAAGCTTCGAGGTGCACTAGGATAACTGTCCAAGCTACCGTCTTTGTCCTCAGACACACACACACAAGCATTGCCTTATATATAAAGATTGCCATACAACGACCCTTTTCACGTGTATACATCAGTTACTCAGAAAAGAACAGACAGGTTGAGTCATTTTAAAGATATCAATGATTATGTTACAAAATATTTCATATTATTTAAAGATACCAATTAAAATTAATTTCAGTTTGATATAATAAATCAACTGTTATCGTAAATTCCTTCATAAATAGCCTTATTTTTTAAAGTAATTACCGTGATGTTATTTTTAATTTATGTTATTTATCAACTACTTTTATAACCTCCATTTTAAAGACAGAAATATTTGAATTCTTAAATGTTACCTAGTAGTGGTATATTATTAATAATAAAAGTGTTATAATATACTTCAAATCAAATAAGAGTGCAGAATGAAATACATAGGATAAAAAATTAATAGATACTTGAAATGCAGTTATTTCTTTTTCTTTATTATTATTAAATTCAACAACCCACCCAACCATGCAAGCCAAACAACAGCACCCTATCTCCGTAATAAAAGAAATTCTGCCCATCCTCCACATTTTTCTTTTCTTTTCTTTGTTATTTTATTATTACTGTTATTTTAATTAAACAAAGACTATAAATCCTAGGGATAAATAAGTGAATAAAAAATATATATATTGGATAGCCAGAATGTATTGTATCATAAGCAATTTCATTGGCATTTTAATTTCTTTAAACGCCTGATAATTATTAACTAATTGTTTTGGATGTCAATTGGAGCTACTCAAAATATTTTGTTTTGTGGTGTAGGAAATTATTGTTGAATAAAATTTTAAATTGGGGGAAAAAATAATAAGTATAAGAATAATATTAATCCTCTGTGCAACTTTATACAACTACAACGCAATTTTTTAAAAACTTTTTTTGTTTTATGAAAACATTTTTAGCAGGTATTTGCAGATTGCACTTATTATTACTTTGGTTAAAACCATAAAGAACCATAGATATAGTAATAAGACATAGATTGATCATTGAAAGGGAAAAAGTGATGCCTTTTCATTTGTAAAAAAGTCGGCCATTTTATTCTCTTGTCTTTTCCCGAGTGAATATACACGGGAATACACACAGATAAGCAAATAAAATTTAGGAAAAATTTATGTACGAAAAGAGAAGGAAAACTCCAGATACAGCATTTTTCTTTCTTTCTTTCTTTTTCTCTTTTTTTTTTTTTTTTTTTTTTTTACTATACTCTAGTATGCTCATGTCTGCACAAAACTGACTTTCTTTCGGCGTTTATTATTATACTTCTTTGAGATAAAAATCGTCTGCATTCATCGTGGAAATAAATAATTTTAATAAATTAAAATTCAATAAATAATTTATATTGCGTAAATTTGTATACGATTATATATAGAAGAAAGTTTTGTGGTGAGCATAACATACTAGGATATATTAAAACTTCCGCGGCTGCTAACTACATTTAAAACTATTTTGGAAAATTCCATATTACTAATATAAAATATTAAAAAATATTAAAATTAAAAAAAGTATTCCATGAAATATGAAGGCAATAATTATTTCATCATAATAACAAAGCAACTGATTATAAAAATTATATTTTTCATAAATTACTTGAATATAACTTACTCATGAAAACTTATCCCATTTCTTTTCATATATTTATTAGAACACTTAAAAGCCGGGCAATATTTCGGCATTTTCAAAATTCATCAACATTCTGTTCTATCCGCGATTGTAACGAAATGCTCGCCCTCTGGTGGGCTAAGGTGAAATTACAATAAACATGCTTTAATTCGGCATTCCATCCAGCCGCCATTGCTGGCCGATGTTTAGTTTCACATATATTTATTGAATAAAAATGAATAAATACGGTAAAAAAGATAACACATACTGTTGTGTGCTACTGTGTAATTCCAAAGGATCAAGAAATCCAAAATTAAGCTTCCATTTATTTCCAAATGACAAATTTAAAATTTCAGTTGCTTCGGCTAATGGAAGTAAAGAATTAATCAGATGATTTGAAACTAATATTTGTTCAACTTCAGTTAAAAATCTACTTCCGATCGAACTTTGAATAAACTGAAATATTTTTTTCCAAAAGCAATCAATTTTCCATGAAGTAATGGCGGAGAAATTATAGTACGAATATTAAGTAGAATAACAAAAAGAACAATAATAAATACACGTGGCTATTATATTTACTAACAACAAGAACTGAAAAACGTCACCTATCGATCATTACAAACGTGGATTACTATTTCAGAGTTTCATACTCCCTTATGGCTGATGCCAAAACTTTTTTTTCGGCATCAAAAATCTTTGCACGATAACATGGGGATGATAGATCTACATAAATTACTATATCTAAGTAAAGAACTAAAGAACTATGAAAAATAAAAATTAAATATTTAAACGTAACCATTGTTACCATAACAACTATATTTTATCGAATTATACCTCTGAAGTGAAATAGAATTGCCTCTGAAAAATAAATATTTGTGGAGATGCGCGATTCCTTTGAGCTGGTCAAAAACACTCCTCAACTTTTGATGGGTATTATTCATCTGAAATGCAGTTGCCATGACTACGATCTTAAGAATCGGAAAGAAGTTGTAGAATTAAGAAAAGTGTGAGACAGATAAATTTGTAAGGATAAAAATAAACATTATGTAAGAATGTGTTGCGAAAAATAAAATGTAAAGAAACAAAATAACAGATTTTGTTTCAAATAATATACATTTTGACAATTTATTTGTGAAGCAAGTTCAACCTAATCTGTGCTTTTTCAAATCCGGATCGTCCTTCCTTTCTTAATTCCTTTTAAAACATAGGACATAAAATACTGAAAAACTTTATATGTAATAAGATGATACTTTTAAAAAATTAAAGAACGCGCTTTTATAGAAATGTGAACTAAAAAACACAAAATATCTATCTTAGCATTAAAATGCAGGGTAAGAGAAAATCGTGTGAGTGACACACCATAATATTTACATACACTTAAATCTTTAATTAAATAATTTAGAATTAAGCAAAAAACATTTTTAAAAAATCTCCCCCGACTGGGCTCGAACGTTAGACCTTTAGGTTCGCAGCCCGGAACTTTACCTCACAGACACAGCGTTCACGTAGGGAAAGTCTTTTTTTACAATATAGATTTTTTGCTTGCTCCCAGAGCGGTTACAACCATACATACAAACATGCATACAGGTGAAGCTAATAAAAGCGTGTTAAAAAAATAAATATTATTGTATAATAGTGCATCATAAAAAAAAAAAAAAAATTACATGCGCATATGTATTAATATATAATAAAATAAATTTCCAAAACTTTTTATTTTTCTCTGAAGATTGCTGGGCATGTGCATCTTATAAAAAAAAAAATAATAATAATAATAATAATAAAAAAAAAAAAAAAAAAAAAAAAAACAGTTGCAATTAACTGCAATTTATGTTTAGGCCTAGTATGAAAATAATGCAATTTCCTTATGGCTCACATTTGAACCACTGAGAATTTTTTTCTGAATAGTTTCATCTCTTCATTCTTTAGTAGTTTTTAAAAATAAGAATATTACGAAAGAATGATCTTATTTTTTGTAGTAAAAATGATACACTCCAGACGGAGTTTCGAAACTGCTTTTGCGTTGCCATCGTCTTTGTTAAGAGAAGAAAAAAACAGTTTTGTCGATTTTCTTTCTTTTTTCTTTTTTTCTCCTGAACATAATTTACTGCAGACTAACTGGTTGCCATGGTATGTAGTTAACTATTTGCACTGTAGTCTCGGGCAGGGATCTTTTCTTTGTGCATGTGATTCGAAAATGCAAATCTTTTTCAGAATTGTTTCACTATGCATTAAAACTTGATGTTTCATAAGTTATAGTTTTTAATTTGTCTTGCGTAATTAAATGGCTGGTCAAACATTGTGTTTACATTGAACATAAAATTATATGTGACACTAAAATCAACAACCATATAAAAAACAAGTATGTCGTTGCCGCCACAAGACTTTCTTTTATATTTTCCTATATTAATCCACTAAGTGCAAATAATTTATTAAAACTATTATTTATTGAAATTATCTAACAGGATGAATTCAAACGATTTGCATCTTAGAGAAAACTGACACTAAATATCGAAAGAAAGATAGTTTTATTGTCTATAAATAGAATCTTAAGAAATGCTTTTTTATAATGGCTATCTTACATATTAGGTTCCATACAGTTATATGCCATAAAAGTTGACATACAGCCTTCCCATTATCGAGGAAAATTGCAGTGAGTAGCAGAGTCACTTGTTGGGCGGCTAACATCAAAAGTTGACATGGATTAATTTATGTCAAGGTTCATCTACATATAAATTTATATGCAATTCTGTGCAGTAGTTTCTGAGTTATAGCCTTTCCTTAAATTACGGAAATCGCTGTATAGCCTATTGGGCGATAAGCATTCAAATTGAATTAGCATAATATCTCATAATGACCTTCTCACTTATCAAGTTTTGTTTGATTATGCCCAATAGAACCTGAGATATAGACTCCCCTTAAATTGCGGAAATCGCTGTATAACAGCGTCACCTGTTGAATGGTTGACACCAAAAGTTGACATGGATTAATTTATGTCAAGGTGCATCTACATATAAATTTATATGCAATTCTGTGCAGTAGTTTCTGAGTTATAGCCTTTCCTTAAATTACGGAAATCGCTGTATAGCCTGTTGGGCGATAAGCATTCAAATTGAATTAGCATAATATCTCATAATGACCTTCTCACTTATCAAGTTTTGTTTGATTATGCTCAATAGAACCTGAGATATAGACTCCCCTTAAATTGCGGAAATCGCTGTATAACAGCGTCACCTGTTGAATGGTTGACACCAAAAGCTGACAGGCACTAAGTTAGGTCAAGGTGCATCTACATATAAATTTGTATACAATTCTGTGCAGTAGTTTCTGAGATATAGCCTGAGTAGTAGTTCCGGAGATACAGTCGCCACAAAAATTTTTGTCGCACACACAGACGGACGGACGGACGAACAGACAGACCTTTTCTAAAAAGGGTCGAATCGTGTTCTAGACCTCTCAAAACATGTAAATTCGTCGAAAACTGGAAATTTTTACGAATCCAATGCTTTCTTCTATTGAATATAGAAGAAAATATAAAATAAATCTATATACATAAATATTTTTTTTAAGTCTGCCTAGCACTGTAAAGATACATAATGTGTAATAATTAATTAATATTGCATTATACATAAACTTGCATACGCAAAAAAAAAAAAAAAAAAAAAAAAAAATCTCACACGAAAAATGCTGAAATTAGATTTATTTTAGAAATCTAAGTAATAGAAAAACCTAAATTATCATCACTCTTCTCTAACTAATAATTTTGTATGGCGCACAGTTGTGATTATCAATGCAGCTGAAAAGCTAATATGTTTTCTATTCTTAATTACAAAACATGCAAAACCTAAAAATACTGAATGTTCAATATCATTCCACTTGCATCTTATAATCCTAAACAAAGTTAAAATCTCATTTAACCAACAGAACTTCCCAATAAACTGAAATATTAAGAAACTGATTACATAATTAGAACTAGAATGCTGTGGCCACCACAAGACTTTCTTCTATATTTTCCTATACAAATTCACTCAGTAACAAAAAAAAAGAAAACACAATTTTTTATTTCCTAAGTTTTCTTTCGTTAAAAGTAAAAAAAAAAATCGATAACTTTGTTTTAAATTATTACAGATTTATAGTTCAACCATTCGTTTTAAAGGTATTGACGAGACCTTTCGAAAGATACCCATCTTGAAAATTTACCCCACCCCCCCCCCCCAGGGGGGAAGCGATGCCCCCACTTGCACAAAAATTTTTTCTTAGTTAACTACTACTATTATCAATGATTCATATTAATTTTACAATCACAAGTTTAAAATAATGCTCATTATGTACATTTATACGAAATTTTGTCCTATACTGCCATGTTAAAAGTTTACAAAAAATGCGATCACAGCGCCATCTGCAGAGCGATTGATCCCCAAATCCAATCAGCTCCATTCTATGTCAGGGTCCTACTATATACCCAGTTTGGTTAAATTTCATTCGTTGGTTCGTGAGCTACAGCGTCCACAAAAAACGTGATACATACAGACAGACAGACATTTTCTAAAAACTATCAATTCGTGTTCAGAACATCCCAAAACGTGTAGATCCGTCAAAAAACGGAGGTCGAAAATTTTCGCGAATCCAATACTTTCTTCTATATTACATATAGAAGAAAGTAAAAATTCAAAGCCCAGCAGCAAACATTCCAGGCAAAGCTTGTAAAAAAACATTTGAATCATAAATGATGTATCCCCAGTAAAGTTTACGTTGTGACAAACGTACAACTTTGAATTAAATTAGGAAAATGATATCTCTTTTATATAAATATCAATTGCTATTTGTATGAATGTATAAATAAATTCTCTCAACCAATAAAAATACAATTATATTTTCAGTTTCAAATGTGAAGTGAATGTTATCTCGTCACGGAAATTTTAACACTTTACATTTGAAGGAATTTGACCGTAAAAAAAATGCCACTATTCCAAAATTATATTTTCATAACATCAATTTACGGGCTATGACCGTTTAGCTAGCAAAACGGTCATTTCCTGTAAAATTATACAGCCAAACCCTGCAATTTTACTTTTTTTTAAAAACAGTGTAGAGAAATGACATATACTTTGCCTTAAAAATTAACAAACATTTGAAACTAATTAGCTACCCCCAGTATAACTAGAGGTCAATTTAAGAACGAATTGAAGCCTCTTCAAAAAATTCCAGTTACATTTTATGAAGTGTCTCAACCTATAGCGACTGAGTATCTACTCAACCGCTGTACTAGAGCAGCGCCATAGATTATTGACAGGAATATGATAGGACCGGCTCACTCTTCTAAAAGTAGTAGTCGGACATGCCATCGTAATTTTTATCTTCCATGAATCTCTCTCCCGCTTTGACAGCCGAACGGAAAAATAAATTCTTAATAATGCAGAAGAGATTAATGTGAACAAGGCTTTACCATACAAAATAATACCCTACAAATAAAACAAAACCCTAAAATAAATAATACCCTAAAATGCCACAAATAATACCCTAAAATACCCTGCAAACAAAATTTACATGGGCCAACAATGAAATAACTGTTGTTTTCGTTGGCTCACAGTTATAAATGGCCGTTGGCTGGTCCGATCATTTGCTAACCGATGGCACATGTGCAGAATTTTACATTTGCATTTTGATATTTATTATTGGCTATTTTTATACTTTCGCATGAAAAAATATCGCCCTCGAAGTTATTTTAATGAGTTGAATAAAATTATACATTTTCTTCGAAGTTTCCCAAAAGTTTGAAATGAGACATTGGGTCTAATGCCCCAGCCCTACCCACTCGCTCCTTGATGTCTTTTTCTAGTCAATTTTGTCCTTTTATTACTTCCGGTGTTAGCCGTTTTTTTTTTTTTTTTTTTTTTAACACACTTGACTTTGTGAGTTTTTTTTTTGGTTTTCGTCCCATGCTATTTCTATGGAGTTTTTAGCTTTTTTGCCCCTCGTTTTCTACATTCTAAAGGTGCGGTTATTAATACATCAATTGTGAGGTTAGACTCGTAATGTTATTTTTTAGGGCGATTAGCTTCTTATCAAATAAAATGCAAACGAAGAGGAGAAAAATGCGTCGTTGACCTAACCAATATTATTTCAACTAACCAAGTGAAACCAACTGTTTATTGATGGGTCAACGGCACATGTTTGTAGAATTAGTCCTTTGCAGACTAGTTTTCCACAAAATACAGACTTCGGTCAGTAGTCAGTGCTGCTTGACTCGGTGTTGTAATGGAAACACAATATTGATCTGCATCGACGCAGGGTATTTTGGTACCTGGACTATTCTGGATCATACCGTATGTGTGTCCGGCTGATCTCTGTCAAAACGTATCGCAAATGGCAATAGATTTCAAAAGGGCATAAATGTTCACTTCAGTACAAAACTATCAATAAAATCTCAAATTTCTGTGGAGAAAAGAAAAAAAAAGGGGGGGGGGTATCAAAATAAAATAGAAAGTCAATTTTGTTAACTCTGTCAAAATTATTTATTAGTTTTATTATTACTCTGTATTAGAATTTCTGCTATTAACAAAACTTCTTCATGATCTACAGAATTTTTTTTTTTTTTCATGTTCCATAAATTTGCCCTATATCGATGGTATCGTGGTCACAGATCTACATTACAATTAGATTATCGAAAAATAGTTTGCACTTTTTCTATTAATTAATATTTTCAAAATAAATTTCACAAAAACAAAACTTTATTATGTTTCAAAGTAACAGCCATTTGATTCTTCTATAGAAAGCCATCGATCAGTGAGTTGCTGGATTCCACGTTGGTATCATTCCTTTGTATTTAAAAACGAAAACTTTCAACACCTGTTTTCGACATCGCCCAAATTGATGAAGCCAGAAGTGTGTAATTATTCCAAAAAATGTCAGATGATTCTAGATTCGAGCTAATGCCATTAAAATCTTCACTGACGGTAGTAAAATCGACAACCTAGCAGGTAGTGGCATATATATTGAAACCCCTCACCCCAACTTAACTCTTTCTCATCGTAATCCTAATTACTGCTCTGTCTTCAGAAGTGAATTGATTGCTATAGACCTGGGACTAGAAGCTATTTTCTCTGAAGAGGATTATGGTGACCTATGGATCTTGACTGATAATCATAGTTCTCTTCACCATCTTAGTAATTGGATTATTGTGGGTGACAAGATCAGCACCTCTATACTGCTTAAATTAAAGCTCATTTCACTTAATCATGACGTTCATTTGCAATGGATACCTGGATACCTTTACACGAGAATCTCCACGGGATTGAAATGGTTGATAATCTTGCTAAGGAGGGTTGCAGGATTTCGTCAACTCCCTCCTCCGCCCTTCCTTTCTGGGGTTATACTCCCGAGAAAATTCAAATATCTCGGAGGAGTGGAAAACTCCCCCAACCCATAATTGGTACATGGGCTCAAACCCTGGTTTGTCCCTTGACCTCCCGTGTGACAGACGTACCTGAACTGTACTCTCAAGACTCGCCCGTGGTTACATCAAGTGCCTCACTTTCAACGAGGGCAGGAAAACCTTCGCCACCTGCACCAAGTGCCAAAATCATCAGGCTTCTCCTAAGCACCTTTTGGAATGCATGGGACTCACTAAGGAGGATCTCTTTACTAATCCTCTTCTGGTCTTTGACTTCGTAACAGTCAACGAACTCGTGGATCTTGTCTGACTCCGTCAGAGAAGGAGGATGAGCAACAACAACAACAACAACAGATTCGAACTGTAAGTTAGATGTGAATAAAACTGCGTCGGGTTCAATTCTTTGATTTTTTTTTTTTTTTCCATGTGTCATTTCACTTTGTCTTACTACAGAAAAATTCACTTTCAAATAACGAGTGCTGGATATTTTCGACCCAGCTCGGCTGAGTTGAGCCCAGTGGAGATCTGCTTCAAATCTACAACCATTTTTGAACGAGCTCAAAGTGGATTAGGCACTCGAAATTTCATCAAGCATACAATAAAGCTTTCCTTGAGAACCGATGTCTTGAAAGATTTTGTTGCCTCACTGATTCTGTTTTCCTGGATTTCCACTTTTCATCACAAGTTCAGCGAGGTTTTTCTTGACTTTACCAATAATCTTAAGATATCAGAAAACGGATGTTTGTGCAACATCGCGTTTCACCGACAATCTGCGACAGAGAATCGAAATTGTGATGGCATGTCTGCGAATCAATCTTAAGAGCGAGCCCCAGACCATCGCCAATTGCTAACAGTGCAGCAGTAATGCGATGTAAAACCCCTCAGCCAACCAACCGACAATTTGCGAGTATTTGTTGATGGATTGCCCCGTATGGCTTCAGTATGCATCGGCAAAAACGATTCGAACGTTAGGTTAGTGTGTCCTTCACTGAAAATTTTAAATCATTTTTGCAGTACTTGAATTGCGACAACTCGTCACCTTCCAGTTCGCGTACTTTCTTTGCCGTTTTGGCAACTTTAAACTCTTTCTTCCATTATTGACGTAAAAGTACTCAATTTTAGAAAGTTTCTGCGATTTTACTAACACAAAATCAGTATATTAATAAATAAAAAATCTGGAGTGACTCCACTCGACTTTCCGAACATTGAGTAATTAACAGAATTGTAGATAAAGTAAAGAAAGAGGAGTTGTTAAACAAACAAAAAAGATAAAACCATAATAGAGTGTTTGAGTATTTTTCTCCCTATATTACACGATGTTTTATTGAATGCTACTGAACTTTGAGCCCATAGATCATAATGACAAAGAATTTTTCGCTGTGTCCCTGTAAAAACCTATAAATGCTAGATTCACCAAAATGCTTATAGTTAGTGCAACAGAGATTTATAATACTCATATAAATTTTCAGCTCAATTGAATAAGGCGTTTACATGCTATCGTACTTTTAAAAATTTGGTCCCATAGGCCATAATAATAAAGAATTTTTCTTTGTGTCCCTGTAAAAAAAACTTAAGTGCTAGATTCACCAAAATCTATACAGTTGGTGCAACTGTGACCTATAATACGTGTACAAAATTTTTACTCAGATTAATAAGGCGTTTAGACGCTATCACACTTATAAAAATTTGACCCCATAGGCATAATGATAAAGAATTTTTCTTTGTGTCCCTGTAAAAAAACTATTAGTGATAGATTCTCCAAAATCTATACAGATTGAGTATTTGTGACTTATAATATGCGTATAAATTTTTTACTCAATTGAATAAGGCGTTTAGATGCTATCGCACTTTTAAGATTTTGCTCCCATAGGCCATAATGATAAAGAATTTTTCTTTGTGTCCCTGTAAAAAAACTATAAGTGCTAGATTCACCAAAATCTATAGGGTTCGTACTATGGTGACTTACAATATACGTACCAAATTTCAGGTTATTCAAACAAAGCGTTTAGACGCTAGCGTGTTCACTCACAGACATACACACATACACACATACATACACACATACACACACACATGCATATATCATTGCAAAAATAGTGAAAACGGACTCATTGGACCTCGAAACGTATAGAAACATCAAAATCTCGAATTCGGATTTTTGACATGATTACAATACTTTCCTCACTATAGTGTTCGGAAAGTAAAAATAACTGAAACTAAATGTGCGAATATTAAATAAATTTTCAAAAGCTGTAGTTGTATATAAAATATCTTTATTAATTTAAAATATATATAAATTGAAATATTAACACCAAAAAAAAAAAAAAAAAAAAAAAAAAATGTACGTATTTTTGGTTCACCTCGATATGTTGTTTCATTCTAAAAACCATCTATTGTGTTACAAGTTTGTTCCATCCCTAGCGAAAAAAAAAAAACTTAAAAAAAAAA
Organism: Salticus scenicus; assembly: GCA_963930645.1. Classification (NCBI taxonomy): domain Eukaryota; kingdom Metazoa; phylum Arthropoda; class Arachnida; order Araneae; family Salticidae; genus Salticus; species Salticus scenicus. The sequence continues at coordinate 401,204,151 of OZ005649.1, read as the reverse complement.
AAAAAGTACGTATTTTTGGTTCACCTCAATATGTTGTTTCATTCTAAAAACCATCTATTGTGTTAACAAGTTTGTTCCATCCCCAGCGAAAAAAAAAAAAAAAAAAAAAAAAAAAAAAAATGAAGAAAAAGTGCAGATAATCTGAAGGTATTTAGAACAATCCCAGCTAAAAAAAAAAAAAAACTATAAAAAATGAAGAAAAAGTGCAGATAATCTGAAGGTACTTAGAACAATCCCAGCTAAAAAAAATCTTCAAAAAAACTAAAAAAATGAAGAAAACTGCAGATAAACTGAAGGTATTTGGAACAGCAAAAAATTTTCAGGTAACTTCCCCCCCCCCCCCCAAACAAGGGGAAACACCCTTAAACTTATTATTGTTTCAAATACCTTCAGTTTATCTGCAGTTTTTTATAGTTTTTTTTTTTTTTTTTTTTTTTTTGAAGACTTTTTTAAGTTGGGATTGTCCCAAATACATTCAGATTATCTGCACTTTTTCTTCATTTTTTTTATAGTTTTTTTGAAGATTTTTTTTTTTTTTTTAGCTGGAACTTCTTTTTTATCGTATTTATTTCTCGAGCCATTAATCTTATTAATAGGTCTGGATGTGTTCAAAACATCCACCAAACGATTTCTTTTCATTCGCGGTATCCACATTTAACCTAATTAAAAATCAAAGCGCCGTGCAAAAGCAACCTAATTTATTCCTGAAGTGTGTTTCAAATAAGTGAAATAGCCAATCAATCTGTTGTGTTTGGTTACCAGCATTTTTTTTTTTTTTTCCTTTTAACTTCGCTGATTAAAAAAAAAAAAGTTTCTATATTTCTAATTTCCGCAAAAGCGCAGCTTTCCGTTTTCTCCGAACACTTAAGTATTATTTTTGATTTTCTTTTCGCTTTCTAACGCGTCGAGCCGGTCGGCATTCGAAATGCACGTGATGACGAAACGAGCCCATGGAAAAAACGGCAGGGGCTCCGATTGTCCTTATCGTGTAAGGGAATGAGAGGTATGACGTCATATGTCGACGATCGATCGGGGATGCGGGAAGAGCCCAATCCCGAGAGCATTTCAGCGAGACCCCCAGTCAGTCAATTTGCGAAAAATGAAGTGGCATGTCACCTTTTTCAAGATTATTAATATCTTTTTTATTGCCGTTTGTTATTCTTTTCACTCTTTCGAAGCATCATCGAAAGGTGTTAAAGATTTCACTTTTTCTGTTTGACTGAAATTCTTCGAAGTAGAACGGAAATTTATAGGTTATCGCGAAATTTTGTTATATGTATTAATAGAGTAATGGCGTTTTGAACGATAAAACAAAGTTTCAATCGTTATCCCGAAATAGAAAAGAGAAAAGTTAAATGTTTAAAATTAAAAAGCGTAAGACTAGAATTAGAAATAATAGCTTGAAAAATTTTAGCCATTAAACTGTGGGAGAAAAAAGTTTTGGGTTGAGGAATTGCAAACAAAACTTCATTATTTTTGCTAAAATCCGTAGAAGAAAAAGAGTTTTTTCTAACTTCATCGTTTCTGAATTCAAGAAAATTTAGAAAACACATACGCGTTAAATACTCGTCTAACTATATAATACCTCGATATATAATTTCTAAAAATATTTTACTTACTTAGTATTATGCTATTATAGTCCAGTATACTATTTTCGTCTTCAGTTAGGAATCTTTAATTTATAAATGAAAATTTATCTTGTTTTCTCCAACATTTTGCTAGGTTTTTTTTTTTTTTTTTTTTTTTTTTTTTTTTCCGAAGAAAATGTTCACCGTGACTTATTTGGTTCAACTTTGTTTTCATTAGAACCATAGATATAGTAATATATATATCCCTTTCAGCGTTAGCTGTTTTTCAGTATATCTGTTTAATGATTCATAAAATTAAAACTATGCACAGTATAAATATGAGAATTTAATACTGTATACTACACATGTTTATTAATCTTATTTTCTTGAAAAAAGCGGCATATATTTCAAAATTTAGCTTCACCAGCCTTTTATTTTGACTATGCATACCGGAAAAAGACGGGCTTAACGCTTATAGGGATATAGATCTATCATCCCCATGTTATCGATCAAAAAATTCTGAGGCCGAAAAAAAGTTCTAAAATCAGCCATTAGAGAGTATTGAAAAAAAAGAATAAAAGGAAAAATGAATTTGAAACTGTATCTGGAGTTTTTCATTCACCTTTAGTAAATAAATTATTCATAAATTTTATTTACTAAATTATCCGTGTGTATTCCTGTGTGTGATTTACTCGGGGAAAGGCAGCCATTAGAGTGACTTTTCCCGAAAAAAAAGGCCTCACATTTCCCTCTCGCTGATCAATCTATGTCTTATTACTATATCTATGATTAAAACACACACAAAAAAAAAAAAAAAAAAAAAAAAAACGGTGCCTAAGTAAATTATTGTTATTTTTTGTGGAAAAACGCCTCACCAAAGTGATTGAATTTATTTTCTAAGATTTGTGTGTAAATCCATTATGAATTCACAAATTTTATGAAGCAAATACAATTATTTTAAAGTTACAAGTCCATAAAAGATTTTTCACAAAAAAAAAAAAAAAAAAAAACTTTCTTATTTACTGATTGAAATGAATGCTCTTTGACTTATGGTGTTTTAATGGAAACAAAGCTGAAAGGGATTTTTCATTAAAAAAAAAGGTTTTTTGCGATGTGACTGAAAGAATTGAATCTACAAATTAAATACGCGGCATGTGGAAAACCCCTTTTGAAAATTCAACTCTGAAAGAATCTAAATTGTATCTTATTCTTTTGCTGATAATTTACTTAATTTATACTGCATTCAAAAGGACTTTTGATATAAGTTGCCCAATACATGTAGCTTTCAATTAATGAAATAATAATAATAATAAAATATTTTTGTGAATCTGGATAATGTACGTTTATTACCATGCTTTTATTAACTTCTATTCTTGTTTGTTTGTTTGTCCGGTATAAATCTCGCAATCTATTTTTAACTAACTTCCCCACTAGCTAGACATTTGAAACTTTCACAGTAGCTCAGAACCCGGTGACAACACAATACTTCAAAGTCAGATTTTCTAATATTTGATGAGTTTTCTTATAATTAATTAAAATATGAAAATAATAACATCCTAATAGCGTTAAAATAGTCATTAAAATACTAGCTATAATTTAATTGTTGCCAAAAAAAAAAAAAAAAAAAAAAAAAAAAAAATACGAGTTCATTTTCTTTCGACATAAAAATAAATACATTTAATTCAACGTGGACGTTTAAAAATTATAAAAAGTTAAATTATGTATCTCCCAAAAATTGCCGTCATTATCACTTTAATAATTTTATGCACATTGATAAGAGAGCTCTATGATTCATCAGAAAATTTAAGACACGGTATATAAAAAGTTTTTTTTTTATCTTATAATTATTTAAATTATATTTCGTGATGTATATCGATATTAAAGTATGTTTTAAAGAGATGGTAAAAAATTATAAATATTTTTTTTTGTAAATTATTGCGTTAGAGTTATGAGAATCTGCTTATATATGCAATGAAACAGAACAAAACTAAGTAGATTAAAAATTTTCGAAAACCATAAGTAAATTTGTTTTAAATGCGCCTTGCTAACTAATTAACAATGCTATTATTCCATACAGACACTGATATCCATTAGATATCTAAATTACGTCCAATGATACACAAAAGGTACAAAATATCTAAAAGATGTCCATTAAAAGTCCTGAATATCCAGTACTAATTATAGATGTTTAAATATAGATGAAAATTAGATGTGCCTTTTTCAATGTGTGATAGATGTAACATGGTAGATCTAAGGCTCCTATATATACGAGCTGGCGCATCAAGCATTTTGTTGCCTTAGGGTTGCCACATGTACCCAGCACGTTTCTCTAATAAACAAACGACAAACATTTTTTTTAATCGTCTTACGTTACTTTAGAGTAACTTGTTTTATTATATTTCATAATTTTAGCTAAGTAAACTATGATATGGAAGTTTGTTTAGCGATAAACTGCTATCATCATTCAAGAAGTGAATATAAAGTGTTCACAGACCTTCTATTACTGTGTATTTGAGTTTTGGCGACATTTTGTAGCAGAAACTGCCCTAACAACACATCTTACAGTACATCCATGGGATATCCTCAGAATAAAATGACATCCTGAGAATGTACTGTAAAAAAAAATGTGTTTTTAGGAATATTATTGTTGCTCTTATCTTGACCGGATTAGCTTCAGATCAAGATTTCTTAAAATCATTAGGGAAGCGATAAGGACGCCAAGCGGGAATGCTGTCCTCTTCGGAGGCAAAAAAATGGCGGTGATGCGCCGGCCTATTATTTTATTTAGGGGCTCTAGGTAGATCAAAACAAGATTTAGTTTTTTTTTCGATATCTACTAGACTGTCCGATTGTGCATATCATATCTCACCCATTTGACAATGTATTTCTATAATTTTATATGCCCCTGTGCACGAATCATTTGTCTAATTCCTACAAATAATTACAAATAACGTATCCATATCGCCTTCTGGCAAGAAAAGTGACACAACTTAAAAATGCAGTGTTCGAGAAAAATCAACTGAAAGATTGGTTAATCAACTGAAAGCATTGGTTAGCATTATAATAAAGTTAACACAAATTTCTCTCAGGTAGATCAGTTGCGAGACAGAGATAGGACGCTTTTTGTGTACGTGGAGGCACATACACATTTACCAATGACAAAAACTCGAAATTGTCATGTTTGGATTTGTGCCACTTTTCTTGCCAGGGTGCGATAGGTTTTCATAGAAGTTGTTGTTGTCGTGTGCCACTCGGAAATTCCGAGCCTCGGTAGGGAACTACCGGATTTATTTTAAGGCATGAATGGTGCGCCTTCCGTTATTTTGGAGCGCCTCATAGGGAGGAAGTACGACTTCTAGCTCCAGAAGCTGGTGAAAGATGGCAGCACCAGCCAAACAACAGAAACTGGAATTTTGATCCGGATCAGAGCGAGTTAAACCCATGTTCCAGTACCCCCAGAGGTATAATTTTTTATGGGAACTTGGAGGACTTTGCGACCACGACGGAATTTAACGTGCACCAGTCGCCATTAGCGTACACGGCGGTCTTCGGCCGGCTCGAGGACCGAACCCGCAATCTTTCGATCACGAACTCGCTGCTCTTACCGACCAGGCTACCGCGGCCGAAGTAAGTCATATAAGTTGCTCAATACCTTTGGCTATTAAATTATGCAAACGAAAATTTTTATAAAGCTTGCGCATGCGTAGCTAAAATTTATTTAGTAAAAGGACTCGTATTTCGTAAGATATTTAACATTTTTTCGTTCTGATTGCTATAGGCTGTGTCTAATTTAGTATGCCATATTTCCTGAAAATGGCTTTGCACTGAGTCTAATATCCTACGTGTTATAATTAAAAAAGTGGAAATTGTTTTTGCAGTTTTTTAAAGAAACCGTTATATCTCCATGAATACATGTGGGAGCCTCATAAAATTTTATACAGATAGTGAGAAAGGTCCTCATCATCACATGCTATAGCCAAAACACATTTCGAGCATTACCTTTTACAGGGTGATCCGAAACATTTTGAGTTTTGTTTATTTTTTTCACTCATCTCCTTTTTCTTTTCATGACATAACTTTTACTGAAAAATATGAGGTGTAACATGTTCTTTACACTACCAAAGTTTCAAGATGGTTCCTAAAGAGCTTTTCAAGATATTTAACAAAACGTAAAAAAGCGAAAGTGTTCACATTATTTTGTCAGACATCTGTACATGTTTTACATGCCTCCAAAAAAGATTTTCTGGAAATTGGTCATCATGTGTGTATGTGTGGGTAGGGGGAGGGGGAGGGGGAGGGGGAGATTTTCTGACTATCATACCTCCAAAACGAAAAAAAAAAAAAAAAAAAAAAAAACGAAATTCTATAATTAGTATAGATCTAGTGTACGAAAAAGTTTACCAACTTTTGGTGAAAATTGAAAAACCGGAAATAAGACGAAGAAACCTGGAAGATAGACCGTATTTTAATTTAAAAACATATCTCAAAAATGTCTCTAAAAATTTCCTCCAAATTTTATTTTTAGATGTCCTTTGATATGTATTGATTGGTTGCATGTGTACAAAGTTGAATGCAGTTGTTCAGTTTTGGTAGTGAGGGACAGAAAGTCTATATCTCAAAAAACAGCTCTAACGGGTTCCTTAAAATTTTTTACATAAACCTCCTTTGAGATGTGTTTTAGATTTTATCAGCTTGTTAGCACTGGGAAATGGATAAACGTTCTGATTAAGTAGGTCAGTTTTAAATCTCGTAAATAGTTATTTCAAAAAACGGTTCTAACAATTATCTTTAAATTCGCTATATAAACTCTCTTTGAGATAATTTACAATGAATGTATTAGTCGGTTCCTGCAGGATAAATGTTAGACGTCCATATTAGTGAAGTCAATTCTATATTTCCCAAGAAGAGTTTATAATACAGTCGGTAACAAAAGTGTCCGAACACTAGCAAAAATTCCTATGTAAAAAAAGTGCACTTCATACGGTTTTGTTAAATAAATCCTTGTCGAATTCTGTCCTTAGTCAGTGTAAGAACATGATTTGATAAGGATTTATTTAACAAAACCGTATGAAGTGTACTTTTTTTAGATAGGAATTTTTGCTAGTGTTCGGACACTTTTGTTACCGACTGTATGTATAAAAGTGGGTAACGGAAGTTGTATGGACGTTACATACCAGATTTTTTTTATAAATTAATTTATTTCCAGTGTTAAAAGCTTATTTTTCTTAATCTGCAGTTAATTGTGGTCATCATATTTGTAGACCTTATGATATACATTTGGATGTTCACCAACACTTTTTTTTTTTTTAATGAGGTTTTGAGAGTATTTTGAAGAAATCTTATGATTAATTATTTTGCCACTCAATTGCTGAAAAAGATGGTTCCATTTTTTATATAATAGTTTATTATTGCTACAATTTTTTAACAGCATCAGGGCACCCTCCTATCCCACCTTGCCGGTGGCATGAACGTCGCTTGAATTTCAAAGAAAAAAACATGGAAATAGCTCTAGCATACAATTTGCGTAACTAAACAACATATAAAATAATTACGTCGAATATTACAATAAATACATCCAGAAGCGGTAAGGGTGGTCTTTGGGTGTTTAAATCTGTAGCTGGAAGTAGACATCAGGCGAGGTTGATGTGGAGTGGGTTTTACGTCGCACTAGAGTTACGTAATTGGCAATTAGCGACAGTCAGGGCCGGCCCGAGCAAATTTGGCACCCTAGGCGAAACATTTTCGTGGCGCCCCATTAAAACAAATTTTTAAAAAATGTGAGACATGCAGACAATTATACACATACAAATACTGTAATAAATAATCAACTAATTATTTTTATTACATATTGCATATAGTTTTACCGGCGCTACTTTTAGCGGTAGTAGAAACAATATCCTTCAAATGAATTGTTTTAGCTTCATCTTGAGCTGTTGATAATGGTGATAATCCTACAAATCATTCTCACGTCACTATAGAACACTAGTACGTTTTTATTAATTTCAATTATATGAAGCTGAGTTCTCCACTGGCCACAGACACAGGAAGTGTTAGCAACAATTTTATTGCTGTTGCTAAATTCAATACACAATGTACTAGTTCGTTTTCACAAAAATTATTCAAAACTTCCTGTAGTGTACTTTCATCAACATCCTTAGAGTCTCCTTGAGTCAGATAATCTCCTAATATTCTACATAATTTCAAAATCACTTTGAAAGTTTTTTTTTACGACTCACAATCGTTAGAAAGGCATCAGAAAATACGATTTATCTTTTTGGTCTGTTTGAACTTCTCATCATTCGAATTTCTTGCTGAATCAAGAAAAGAAATATAGAAATTAATCTTAAAATGATGTTTAGCCTCACTTGTTGATTTATCAGCTGACTGCATAATTAAACTTCCTTTTCATTTTTCGTAATCGGGCTGGCTCTGACTCCGATGGGAATGATACCGCAATATTAATTTCTTCTGAAAATGCCTCCTGATTATCAAATCCGAAATCACTTTTACAGTTTCCAAGAAAAAAAATTTGTTTTTAGTAGTGCATTTAGTAGTGGAGTTTGGGTCACATTTTTACCATTGGTGCGTCGTCTTTTGTTATGTACTGACGAAAACTTTCTTCACTTATTTTCTAATAGGAAATTAACATTTTTTATACATGATCTGGCTTGTGTTCGTCGAGAATGGACAACTAGAACAAGGCGGAGCTTTCAATGTTTGTGGGAAAAAGCTGTGCTTGCTATGATAGGCTACATTCCACTGTTTGTGGGTTAAAAGAAGACTCCTACAGGTTAAATAAAAGAAAATTGTCAGGACTTTGAATGACGTCAGAGAGTCATGTCGTCTATTCGCTGCAGATTACCCATTGAATTTTCTCACATTGCAAGGATACATAAACTCAAAGTGAAACCGGAAGCATTTTCCATGTTCTGTTTATCAAAGCCTCAATCTTTATTTCTTTCATATCAAACTATTGTTTATTTACTAATTATTTTGGAAGATGAAGCAAGATTTTTGCTTATTCAGATTCAGGTGGGAAAATCTGTTGTTTTTTCAAATTATTATCCTGATAGGATTTCCCTTTATCCCTTTAGGATTCGGACTAAAATAACTTTTCAAATGAGCCTAATTTGCTTTGCTAATGATATTTTTTCTCTAATTTTCTCTTACAAAATTGTACACCAAAATTTTTTTTTTCTGTTAACAGCTAGTCTCAAGTATCAACTGTACTGAAAACGAAATTTCACATTTTATTACTAAGTTGAGCTACTAGAAAAAGAAACTATAACAGAATCACTTTGTAAAATTCCAAAAAGCCCCCTCGCACAGCCCCTACAAAGTCACCTAGTCTAAAGAGCTAAAACTTCTTTCTAGTTAGAGCTAGCTTCCTTCAAATATTATTATTATTATTATTATTATTTTATGTCAGTTCAAAATTGTAAAAAACATGATGTACAATTTGGACCCTTGAATGGAAAGTAAAAACTTTATAGTTCCAATAACGTACAGCCCCATTAAATAATGACTCGGTGACTTTTAGATATAATGTAAAGATGTTAACAATTAGATGGAGAGATTTAATGACGGACTGTTTTCAAAACTCAATTCGACGTTGTAAGTTTTTGAAATAAATAGATCGTTATTATGGTAAAATCAAGCCAGTAGTTTGTGACTCTTTCTCTAGCGCTTCTCATTAGATAAATTAGATTGACTTTGATGCCTTGAAAAGTCAATTCGAGGATTATCCATTTACTTCATTTTTACACGTCCAATTGAAAGCACACCAAGAAAAACTCAGTAAATGTTTCCAAGTCATAGCAGCAGACTTGTACCTTTTAGTCCTTTCTAGACAAATATTGTAATTGTTTAAAATTTTCATACAACATGAGTGCTGTGTTTCCAAGACTACATTTTATCTATTCTAAAGTACCGTTAGATAGTAATAAATAAAATAGATCTTGTTGTCTGAATTATGCCGCCCTCTAGATTTGAGCGCCCTAGGCCATCGCCTAGTTTGCCTATATGGTCGAGCCGGCCCTGGCGACAGTTTGTGACTCATCCTTAGGGGTGGTCTGGAGACATTTTACAATTTTGATTCTCCGCAAACGGAATGACTTCACAACTTCAGTGACCCTCTAAGGTATTATTTGGCAACATAAAGGACATTGCGGTCACGAGTCACGACGATTTTTTTACGTACACTAACTTCCATTAATGTGTATGGCGGTCATCATCACCTGGCACGAATATCGATTCCGCAATCTTCCAATTACGAGTTCAGCACTCTACCAGCTATAGTCGGCAGCAAAAGTATCCGAGCACTAGCAAAAATCCCTATATAAAAAAAAGTACACTTAATACAGTTTTGTTAAATAAATCCTTGTCGAATCCTGTTCTTAGTCAGTGTAAGAACAGGATTCGACAAGGATTTATTTAACAAACTGTACTGAGTGTACATTTTTTATATAGGAATTTTTGCTAGTGCTCGGATACTTTTTCTGCCGACTGCGTAGATTACCGCGGTCCCAGGAGATTAGCCGAATATAGATAGATATTATACATATTTATTATACGAAAATATATAATAATGCATACACGGTACACACAATTTAATGTTATTACACACATAAACATTTTGTCAGTCACGATTTTTTTTTTTAATTATTATTTAATGAAACTAATCTATGTTTTTATCTTTTTCTTTTTTTTTTTAACAGCAGCAGGACGCCGGCTGATCGCGTCCTGCCGGCGGCATGAACCTGGACGCCGAGAACCGCGTGGTCCTAAACGTCGGCGGCATCCGACACGAGACGTACAAGGCCACTCTCAAGAAGATACCGGCCACACGACTGTCCAGGCTGACAGAGGCCCTTGCCAACTACGACCCCGTGCTCAACGAGTACTTCTTCGACAGGCACCCGGGGGTCTTTGGACAGATTCTCAACTACTACCGCACGGGAAAGCTGCACTATCCCACAGACGTCTGCGGTCCCCTCTTCGAAGAAGAGCTCGAATTCTGGGGACTCGACTCAAATCAGGTACCGACAATTTTACATCTCAACTCTTTAAGACTTCCGAGAGCAATACATCATGATTGTTTGTTGTACAACGATTAGTTTCCTTGCATTTTTCAACTTATCAACAAAGTTGAAAAGTTTAAAATCGCAAGTTTTCTACGTAGACTCTCAACTTCAACAAATAAAAGTTACTGGGGTTTATTGAAGCAACCTATTTAGAATTAAAGATGCATACAATTAACTTTTTGTATAGATTGCACTTGTATTCTTTGGGTATTCCATCATCGGGAACACTGCCCGCCACTAAGGCTCTGTAGTGAAATGTGGAAATGAATATAAACTTTTACATCTGAATTTAAAAACACTATATTATTATGCCTATGAACAAGGCTCCAGGAATTTGGAGAAAAAAAAAAAAAAAAAAAAAACTGGTCGCCAGCAAAAATTTCTGGTAGTCAGTAAAAAAAAAAAAAAAAAAAAAAAAAAAAAAATCCTTCCCACATTTTTTTTTTTTTTTTTTTTTTTTTTTCAATTTTGAAATTTACTTGAATATATAAAATAAAATTCTATGCATAAAAATCAAATATTTACTAGTGCACAATGATACATCAGGAAACACCTGTTTAAATTTAACATCGTGAAAATGGTTTTATTATTTTCACTAAACTGATACATCATCCGCATCGATACATCATTACACCGGCACAATAAATTAGCACCAGGTCACAAAGCACACACAAAAAGGAGCAGTGTAAACCAATTCCCTAAAACGGTGCACTAATTTAACCCGAGTTGTGAAACATGGTAGGTGAAAAGTGAGGTATATCGTTGGATGCTCTATGCAAAAGAACACTAAACAACAAAAAGTTAAGCGTCCCATTTAGATGCACCTTGAATTTCAGACACTTTTACATAAATAATTACAAACCACTGGGAATATCCCTAAAAGGGTTGAACTTCAGTTACACAGGGTGTCCACTAAAATATCTGTTCTTACCTAAGACGGCTGCAGCTATTGCCATAAATGTAATGTCTAGGTATAAGTAAATGTAAAGTAGCTATTCGCTGTTAGATTCGACCGATTACAGCGCCACATTGTGTAAAACAATGGAGTTGGTGTTTCTATCTCTAAAACGGTACGAAGGGGGGGGGGAGTGGTGGATTACAAAGTTGTACAGCATCACCAATTTAGTAAGAAAAGACGACGCCTGGAAGAATTGAATGCTAAAAGCAGAAAGCTTAAAATATGCATTTGTTTGTCCGCGTTTTCTTACACTGTGAAGTGATAAAACGATCTTAGAAAAGAAAAAACAGTTATCACAAGATACCTTTATTTCGATGTTGAAACTTCTGTCCGTCAACTGCAATACACATCTAGATCCTTGTTTGCATTTTACGTATCATATGTTTCACCCGTTACGCAATGACGTTTGTAACGTAAGTTGAAACGAGGGTCCAACTCTGCCTTGAAGCCAGTGATGCCAGATTGGGGATTTTGTCCCCATTTTGGGGACTTTTGAGGCTTCTGCGGACAATTTTGGGGACCAAATGTTTGAGGGGATTTTTATGGGGGAATTCTAAAATATTTGGGGACAAATCTGGGGAGTTCAACTTTCTGTCAATGTTGGCAACGTAATGATTTATCCCTACGACCAGGGATTTTCAATAGCTTTATTGTTATTTGGAGATTTTTTTCGAAAATTTCCTTCCTTTGGAGAAAAATCTAAGCTTAAATCCACTTAAATCTGCTTGATATATATATATATATATATTTTTTTTTTAATTTCTCTTTTTAGTAGAAATCAAGTTGGGTATTTTTTCGAAAAAAAAAACCCTCTGATTTGGGGGAATTTGAAGACCTGTTTGGGGAAATAATTTTCGACCATTTGGCATCACTGCTTGAAGCTGACGGACAGAAGTTTGAACATCGAAAATGAAGATAATTGTCGATGAATAGTTGTATTTTTCTTTCTAAGATTGTTTCGACACGTCAACGTGTAAGAAATTATGATCAAACAACGGCACGTTATATTTTTAGTATTAAAGTCTACGAGGTGTTTTTTCCTACTCAATCGATGTTGCTCTACTTTCACTTTCTAATTCATTTTTGCCTCAATGTTGTACCCTTATCAAGATAGGAATAGGAATGTTAACTCCATCGTTATCTATAAAGTGGCGCTGTAAGTGGCCACATTTAACAGCACATCGTCACTTTACTGTACCTAGACATTACTTTTATGACAATAGTTGCAGTCGTTTAGCAGTTAAATGAATCGAAATGGACTTTATTGAGCACCCTGTATATAGAATATATTTCACCTCGTGTTACAAAAAATGTGTGTAAGATCAGACCTTTTAAGTATTTTTTAAGAAAAATAAATAAAAAATAAAAAAGATAAAAGATTTCTAAAAGCCACATCTATAGATCAATTTACAAAATTTTTCCATTTAAACAGTGATTTGACTTAAGTATTTTCGCCTTACAAATCGTTAAATATCAGACGATCTAAATCTTCGTTTATAATTTTCTTCTTTTCATTTTATTATTGCTTAAATTAAAATATTATAAATTTAATTTTAATGAGTTGGATAGAAATTTTTCTTTTATTTGAAAAAGAAAATGTTTATATTTTAATTACACACAAAATTTTATCCTCGTGTATTCTTTCCTTAACGAAGTAAGGCCATTCTATGCTGACTAACAAGCCATTTACAATAAAATAAGCCAATTATTTTACTTTTAATCCCATTAACAGCTGCCCATTAACTTCTTTTCTTTCTGATAATATTATCAGAAAAAAAAAAAAAAAACCTTCGTATATTAAATTGTGAATTAATTTCTTATTATTTTAGGAAAAATAAATATTTTTTTCGAAAGTAGTTTAATTTTCAAAGCTATTTCTCTGAAACTTGCAGATCTACAATCTTACATTTAAGTATTTTCAAACTTAAGAAGAGTGTGGGTATAAGTTTTTAATGGGTCATAAATGCTCATTACGTACCAAATAGAAACTAGTTGAAAGTAATAATAAAAATTCATGTGGCATAACATAACAAAAAGTAATACTTCAGTAATGGGTAATTTATTTTTATTCTTTTTAATATGTCTGTAGTTACTTCAACTTTTTTTATTCGTACTTTCAAATCGTTGTTATGCATTATAACATCGTGAACATGGATTATAATTTCATAATTATTCAATAGAACATTATCATGAAAAACATCTTTATAATATATCATATTCAGTCAGAAACTTCAATGAAAATTGAGGAAGACGACATCGTGGTGGTGTGAGGGTGAGAGTCGGTTAAAAGAATTCACCATGCAAGGAGCCTAATCCTCAGTAAAAGGCCTTCTGTGGAGGAATCGTAGAAAACATTTCCGTGAATTTCCGAAAAAACCACTGGAAACTTCGAAATACTAGGCTGAAGAACGCGACATGGATTCGAATCTGACAACACCCGTCTATTAGCGTTGAGAATAGAACTTCTTACCACCAGGACAGAATTCCGCAGAACTGGTGGAAATTCCCTACTTTCATGTGAGAGATGGCCAGTCAAAAGTCGATCAAGTTCTTAACTGGGAAAGGATTGGTACATTGGAATAAAAGATCCAGATTCGAATACTACCCTGTTCACTTTTTGCTCTTGTGAAAATCTATTTAACCGTTCGATAAAAAATAGTTAATAGGGTATATGTTAGAATCCGAAGGCATAACTTAGGTTCACTTTTTATAAATTGACATTTCATTAATCCATTTGCATCATTAGCGGAAATATATGCTCAGTTTTCCTGGTCGCTGTCAACCGGAGCACATAGAAACACTCAAAAATCAGCAGTGTCGTATGCATACGCCCTATTTTGTTGATCAGTATTCATTAACAAAAGAAAACAGAAATGGGCGTGTTGCTCCTTTTTGTATTTACTTATGATGCAAATAGGTTATTTTATAATGTACAGGCAACAATTGAAAATGACATCGAACGAGGTATAATTATAATCTCCGAAAATCCATGCAAATTCTTTCAAAATTTCAACTCATTCTTTAAAAAATCATTGTCCATATAGCTTTTAACAAATTAAAGATGAACAGAGTGAAACAGCTTGTTTTCTCTGCATTTAATTTTACTCTTTAATAAGCCAGCATTACGTCATGAAACTTTTATTCCAAATGAAAGGCTACGCTTTTGTGGACGTGCCGGCAGTCACTCTGTCGAAATGACTAAATAGAATATACAGTAACACGCCGCTATTTACTTTCCGCGTGAAGACGTGATTTTCGGAATAGTGTACCTCGCATAAATTAATTATTAGGTTAGATATATTTCTGTAATGCGAAATGCAATCTGAATGAAGTTTAATTTTAATAATGTTTAGTAATAAGAGGCCTTTTAATTTTGGTTGGATGCATGAAATTGTTCTTTTGTAGAAATTATTTGCATGTTAGGGCGCATTGTTGATTTATAAATAGGCAAGAAGTAATTAATGCTTTCGGGTTTTGAAAATGTTTGTCAGAGCAGTATGTTTGATCGATGTATTTTTTACAAGCCTGGAAATTAACTGAAACCTTAAGGTCCTGAGTTAACCACAATGTGAGTTTTGCTACATTCGGGTAAAAATTATTAGAGGATTGGATTTGGGAATAAGGCTGATTGACTGCTGTAGGTCATAGGCCTGAGAGGGAGTGGCCTTCGCGGGGGTCTTTCTAAAGGATCCTATCCCGTATTTATGCAAGTTTCGCAGAAAACCACGGAAAATTCCGAACAGCTAGGCCGACGAGCGTGACCTGGGATCGAACCCAGCACCTCACGTCTAGCAGCTTTGAGTGCAGAACCGCTCGGCCACAAAAAAAAAAAAAAAAAAAAAATTCCAAAAAATTATTAGAGAAATTTTGAATTATTTCACTTTTGATGAACCACATAAAGGCAAAGGTGCTTGGTTGCGTAATACAGTTTAGAGTGAAAGTCTGATCTTACAGAAAAAATAATTTTTGAAAACTTTTTAGAAAGTAAAAGGACGCCTTTGTGCACCTAATGAAAAAAAAAGTATTATTTTTCGAAACGCATCCCCGAATAGCATTTTAAGATTTCTGAAAACTTTTTTTTTTTTTTTTTAACTTTATGGATGTTAAGTTTAAAAGGTTTTCCAAAAGCTTCTCGGAACTAGGCCTTAAAGCTTGCAATACAAGGCTGATAAAAAGCTTCCTAATTCACAAAATTAAAGGCAATTTTTAAGAATTTTATGTGTAGCACACTAAAAGGTGAAAATTCTAAGATAGTTTTTAAAGATGTTTTATATAGCTTATCAAAAGAGAGAAATACAAAAAGTGTTTACAAAATTGATTTGTCAAATAGGTCTTAAAAGTTGCGATAAACATATTTAAAATATTCTTTATTTTAAACTTTTACTGCCGACGGTCAATTTTGCATACTGCGACTCATTAAACGGTGCCATACTGCAAAAAGTGGATTTCGAAATATAACGAACACCCTCGCCTGAAATGAGGTTTGAACCAGGCACGCGATAATTGAAGTCCAGTGTTGTGACCATTCAGCCACTAGATGCACTACAACTTTTATAAAATTTATCCAGATGCCACTTCCTAAATAGAAATTTAAGATTTTTTTTTTACTTTATTTAAGCCAGGAGACTTTTAGCAAAAGACTTAAAAACCTTCTAACAGGGGTTGAAAAAAGGATTCTAGTTGACAAAATCAAAGGTGGTTATCAACCCTATCACTATGACCTGGGGCCTAGGTGGACCCTAGACACTTTTTAACTTGCTGAAAATAAGAATACCTATCGCATTTTAAGAAGTTATAGGCTAAGTTAAGAAGTTAAGAAGGCTGCGACATCTCACTTCCTGATATGTTATTCGACAGTAAAAATGCAATTGCACAAATATCAGAAGTGGTATAATTTTTTTCATTCTAATTATAAATGTCCCATTTCTAGGACGCAGTTATAGAGTTAAGGATTTTATGTGTAGGTTTTCAAAAAGTAAAAACCGAACCGGGAAACGTAAAACATTGAACAGGGCGCAGCCCCCGCTCACCGCTCGAAGAGCGGTGTTGAGCGCTTCCAGAACTAAGTTCACGTGGGCTGCGCGTAAAACATTGTAATTGTAAATCATCCATGAGGTCAATTTAAAAAATATTTTCGGAATAATCCTGAAATCGATAATTTTTGTAATCTTGCTTAGTGCCGGAAGATTTTTTTTTTTTTTAAATGCCCTATAATAAACTATATAACTCTTCTTCGAATGTTAGGATTTCGGAGTATGTGGATCGAGTGATTCTTTGTACTTCTCTCAAACTATGAGCGTGTTCTGAAGCTTGTCGTTTCCATTTAGTCTTGCATTAGTGGCTAGAGAGAGAAGACTATGGTAACAGGAGCTATTTTATTCTGATCGCCGCGCATCATAATTGCGTTGGATAAACGTTCGAAACACACCCCAGCACTCGTTTGTGATAGAGAAATAGCTCGAAAAACAAGTAAAACAGTTCACACCAATACTGTTACACACAAATTTAGCATAACACGATTGCTGAGTGCCGCACACATAAGAAATGTGGAGTAAATAGAGTTCGAAACACTCCGGTAAAATGAAGATGACCTTCAAAGATCCATCTACTTGCTTCACAAAATCGGTCTAAACTATAATATGAAAATTTCAATCTCAAAAACGAAGTCTATGGCATTCAAAGGCAAAGAACCAGTTAAAACAAAATTAGTTATAGATAATAAACTTATTGAGCAAACCCAACATTTCACCTATCTAGGTTGTGACATAACCTATGATTATGATCATGACATCCAACAGAAATTACATAAATTCCAATATCCTTGTGGAACCCTAATCCGAACTTTGAAAAGAAAAACTAGACCTAAAACTCAACTAAAATTTTACAAAGTCATGGCAGTCCCCACTCTCCTATATGGTTCTAAGGCATGGACTCTGAGCTCCCAGGATTTAAGCAGAATACAAGCTGCCGAGATGAGGTTCTTGAGATCTGTTAAAGGTCTAATTCTGTTAATCTGTCTAATTCAATCCCCGATAGAATTAGAAACGAAGATATACGTAAAGAATTAAACATATTTTGCCTAGAAGATAAAATTAGGGGATACAGACAAGATTGGTTAAGCCATATCCGACGTATGCCACGCGGAAGACTACCTAGAGCCGCGTTTTATTACAACCCACAAGGCAGGCGAGACCGAGGTAGGCCTAGAAAGCGGTGGTTTGACCAAGAAGCCGGAACAGGACTTCGGCTAAATCGTTGAAGAAGAAGAAGAACACTCCGGTATGCGATTGCTATGAAGAAAAGCACAGGGTAAATAGGCAAGTAAACTCGCACCGATAATATCACATGGAAATTTCATATAAGATAAAATATCAAAGTTAGAAAAGGATATATACAATTTTATTTTTAACATCACTAATTTTGTAACGTATCAGTCTATTAGTTTAATGGCAACCTTTTTTTGATTTGTTTTTTTATAAAAGAAGTTTTTTATAAAAAATAGTATATGGTGTATAAAAATAAAATTGTAGTAAATTATCTGGTAACCCTCGAGGACGGATCCCCTCAATCTCCATGGCATTGCTTCAATATCTTGCTCTTATTTCATTTTAAGAACATCCTGCTGCTATTATGGTGAGCACAACTTTCTCTATTCATAGCTTATTTTAATTCATCAGCAAATAACGTCTTAAACAGCGAGATATATAAATTAGAGTGCTGATTCAATGGATGAAGGATTACTTTCCGTGGTTCAAGATGAGTCACGTGACATGCTCCAATAGGTTGCTGTATTTGGCCCTTTATCGCTATTTTGGCATTTAAAATATCAGTTCGACAAATTATCATTATTATTAAGTTATATGACACTCCTATGACCGAAATAAATTGTTTTTAAAATAATTTTACACATATTTCACATTTTAATAAATAATAAAATACCTTTTTATTTCATCGTTTCCCAACAAAGTTTAAAAGTGTTTATAAAAGAAAATTTAAACTTTTAAAGAGCTAAATTTAACAACAAATAATAATTTTTCAACTATTTTTAAGCATTTTGTCGGTTAAAGTTCAACTACACGAAATAAAAAAGAAGTAAAATGAAAATCAAAATGATTTAGAACAAAATAATATTAAACTACGTAAGTAAACAAAAACATTGGCGGTTATGACTTATGCGAAGAACAATCTCCAAAACGTTGCCATAGAAATTTACTGAAAATAAGCTGTTACCAAGGGAACCACCGAATACGCAGGTGCAAGGAGAGCCTGTCACATGACTCATCTTGGACCTTCTCAAGGGTTACCATTTATCACTCTACTTTATATATCTCGTTGGTTGTTATTCGCTTTTCTATAAGAAAGTTACTTGCAGAACGCATCTCACGAAGAATTTTTCCTTCCCGGTAGGTGGAGCCTTGCTGTTGGATGACGTACACACAACACCGGGACACTCAAGAGACACTGGCGGTGCTAGATCGTTTGGACTTGGACACTGATAAGCCCAGCGACGAGGAAATCGCTCGAAAATTTTGCATGGAGGACGACTACCTCAACGGAACCCTATCCTGTTGGCAGAAGGTGAAGCCTAAGATCTGGTCACTCTTCGATGAACCCTACTCGTCCCTATGGGCCAAAGTTTGTATTTTTGTTTTGATTTTTGAAGTTTTTATCTGGTACATTTGATTTTTTGCTATAATGGGTGACAGAACGAGGATATTTCGATGAACTTTCCTCCCTTTCTTATTTCTTCCCAACCCTTCAGCAAGATTACATGTAACTACATATTACGTTTTTGATTTATCCATTGACTGGCGTTCGCTTTAATCCTGTACCTTTGTTATCAAACACTTTGCAGATTTGCAGTTACACTCTTGACCATTACAGCTGGTCTTTAATAAGTTGGATTCACATATTCAACAGGGATATATTTAAATTAATTTAGAAAATGCAGCTAACCTGTCAAGCTAATAACACACTTATCCAGAATTCATCCTGAAGATGTCCATAAGGTATCCATAGGCGTCCATTTCGTCCACAGGACATCCTGAGGATGTCATCTGGAGAAGATGTGCTGTTAGGGGAGTCCTCGCATCAGAAACTTTCTCTCTCTGTTGGCTAAAAGATTGAAAAGAAATCTTGTTGGTTAAACTGAAATTGTAAATTTGCTGTCTATATGCTAGGTTAAGTATCTGCACTTTTTTTTTTTTTCAACTATTATATATGCAAACTAAGACCTTACATCATTAAATGCCATTAATATTAAACAAACAATTTAAAAAAAAAAGCGCTCAGTTTAAGCATTTTAATCCCTTTTTTCCTTTTAAAAACTTCCTTTGTTTTTTAACGATATTTTCCCCCCTTGAATTTCCCTATTTATAAAAAAAAAAAAAAAATGTAGGGTTGTTATTCATATTAATAACGTGTTTTCTATAAAATCTAAACATTTTATATTGAAAAAAACTAATGAGTGATGGAAAATTTATAAAATGCCTAAAAATATACAAAAATTCAGAAAAAAAAATCCAAAACTTCTTTTAAAAAACGTATATTCTAAATCTTAATAACGAAAAAATAATAAAAATAATAATAAATGATTTCTAAACAGTTTGCATCGTTTTAACACTGATTACCCTTTCTCGCTATAATCCTCAGCTGTCCATTGCAGATCATTGGCGTCATGTCTGTCTTCTTCATCTGCGTGTCCATTCTGTCTTTCTGCCTGAAGACGCACCCCAACATGCGAGTGCCCTTCATCCGAAACGTGACTGTTCTCGACACCACCACAGACACCTATGCCTGGACGCTGGACAAGGCGCAGACCAACCCTCACGACGCCTTCTTCTTCATCGAGTGTGCCTGCAACGCCTGGTTCACTTTCGAAATTTCAATCCGCTTCGTGGCCTGCCCCCGGAAGTTGGAGTTCGCTAAGGGAGCAGTTAACATCATTGACTTCACGGCCACGCTCTCCTTCTACATAGACCTCGCCCTCCAGAGGTTCGCCTCACACCTCGAGAATGCAGACATACTGGAATTCTTCAGCATCATACGAATTATGAGGTGAAGTAATATATTTTTAATTCTTCACTGCGTCACACTCACACGCCATCTCTGTAACCTTCACCACATCACAGAAAACAATATCAAACACTTATTAACACGCTTATATTAGCTTCACCTGTATGTATGTATGTTTGTAACTTCTCTGGGAGCAAAACGTGATTGCACAAAATCCTTCATATCTCAAACAAAAAACCATTGTGTATGGTTTCCAGAGCTTTTTAAGAAAACGGCTGATGGCTGAGCTACAAAAATTTGCATGGTGGTTCGTAATGACCTCTCCTGATGCACCTCGAAGCCCGATTTTCGAATTTTGTTTTAGTTTTCTTTTAATTAATTAAAATGTTAAAATAAAAACCTTCTAATTACTGATAAATTGGCCATTTAATTTTAATCCTTAATTTAATTGTTGCCAAAAAAAATTATCATTATTTTTTGGACAGAAAAAAAAAAAAAAAAAATGTGAACAATAAAAATTACATTTATTTAAAATATTTAATATTATTCCTTAATTTAATTGTTGCCAAAAAAATTATCATTATTTTTTCGACAGAAAAAAAAAAAAAAAAAAAAACGTGAACAATAAAAATTACATTTATTTAAAATAAGGAAAGTAAATTAAAGCGTGTTCTTTAATTTTTTAAAACTATAATATTATTAAAAGCAAATTAAAAAGTTTAATCCAACCTTATTTCAAAAAACTGCATTATTTTTCATCAAGTGAATTAAAAAACATGTTCTACATCTGAAAATATAGAAGACAGACTCAAACAGGAGATATAAGTGAAAATTGAAGGATAGACATAACCAACGAGGAGGAGAAAAAACTAGTAGGAAGCATTTTCTCTTCTCCTATTGGTTAGGTGTAATGTCCTCCTTTTCTCACTCTCATACTTCCCTTTGACTGTTATTATTGCTGCTATTTAAAAGGTATTACTACACATTGTGCTGAGTGTGGGGAGAGAGCACATTTTAACAAGAAATAAATATCACTAATGACCTGTATATGTAATTTTTGGTCGATCTGATAATCTTCTATTGCCGTTGTAAATGCTGTGTATATAAGTATACACTAGCAGGCTTCGCCGCTTCGCTGGGCACTATATTTAAAGGATTTCCTTTTAACTGAATAAATGAAACGTTTAAATAAATATATTTCGATTGGCGACTATTTTCTTCACAGTTTTAGTATGGGATCTCCTTGACAATAGCAAACATTTTTTGAACTTCTCGAATCTGTGCAAAAAAACTATTATTAAAACGAATATTCTCGAAAACAGTCAAATATAAATGTTAATTCTTCGAATATTCTGGAAACAGTCGAAGCTGTTCCTCGTACAGTAAAAGTCACTATTCGATGAATGGTCGAATCAGAGAACGCACGTAAGTCGTTTTTGCAGCAATCACAATAACGCACGTATGTAAGCTTCACGCACATGAAAACAAAAAAAAAAGATCACTGGACGTGGACACCCCTACTTCGCTGTGCATGAATTTGAAAACACACGTAAGTCGGTTCCGCGGCAATCACTATCACGCATGTTTAAACTAAATAAAACATCACTGGACACTCCTACCTCGCTGTGCATGAATCTGTGAGCACCCGTAACTCGGTTCCGCAGCAATCACTACCACATACGTAAAAACCAAACAAAACATCACTGGACACCCCTACTAATCAAAAATTCAAAAATCTGACTTCGATGTGCACAATGACCCTTCGGAGGGCACCTTTGTGTTAAATCACGTGACTGTCCGAGCCACCGTTTTCGAGAACAGTGAAATATATATATACAAATATTGCTCACTTAATAGTACAAGATACAAGCATAAAACTTACTAAAATATAACTTCCTTTTTTCTTTCGCAGGTTATTCAAGTTGACCCGCCATTCGGCTGGCCTTAAGATCCTTATCCAAACATTCAAGGCAAGCGCCGGAGAACTGATTTTGCTCGTTTTCTTTCTCGTCCTCGGAATCGTCATCTTCGCCTCGCTCGTCTACTACGCAGAGCGAATACAGGCCAACCCCCACAACGATTTTACTAGCATCCCGCTGGGACTGTGGTGGGCCCTGGTCACCATGACCACTGTGGGCTACGGAGACATGGTCCCAAAAACCTATGCGGGAATGTTTGTCGGTGCTTTGTGTGCTCTGGCCGGTGTGCTGACCATTGCGTTGCCAGTTCCGGTCATAGTCTCCAACTTTGCTATGTTCTACTCGCACACTCAAGCGCGAGCCAAGTTGCCTAAAAAGAGGCGACGGGTCCTGCCCGTGGAACAGCCCAGAATCTTGAGGGGACGTACCACACCAGGGGGTCCCAACGCTCTCAAACAGAACCACCCTAGGGATATGCCCACGCCTAAATTAGGTGAGTTTTAATATCAATTTGGAGTTATTAAAAACTAACACACATGAAGTTTAAAATCGCTCCGAACCGCTGTATAATGGTGAGTAGCCCCCTTCCGCCTTTTAAACTTTTAAACCAACACATTGCAGAGAAACGAAGCTAAATGCTAGTGCAGAATGAAGACGGATGAAGCTTTGTAAGCCAATAAAATAAATTGCAAAAAACACTCAAATTTTTTTCGGATCGAAATAATGAAGTACAAATCTTCATCAGGAGAAAAACAGGTAAACAAGAGGGCAGCATGAAAGCAGCAATGCAGTCGCTTTCCTTTAATCCTACAAGGCACCCAGTTCCATATGTGGAACACCAACTTTAATCGTTCCTATAGCTATAAAACTATTAGTAGCGACCTCTCTTGAAGCTACTGACATTTAGCAATGTAGTCATACGAATCTTTACCTAAAGAGGTCGTTCGTGTTTTTGTTAGAGTGCACTCAGTGTGAAATTTGAATGAAAGTGATGCGTTAGTCGTTTGTCTGAATTCAAAAATGAAAAAAGAATAGTTATTGAACAGTTTTGACTCGAAAAAAAAAATATTGTGCTATAACGAAGTGTATATATTGCAGAGGCAAGTTTTTTTTTTTTTTTTTTTTTTTTTAAATTACAATAGTAAACGTATTAGTAAATCCGATTTTTATGTATGTTCCACATATGGTACGTTGATCTAAAAAGTTGATTTTTCCTTAAAATATGGTTTTATTTTTATTTTTATAAGTTTTCCCTATCTTCTGATCACTCATTACAACCTATATATTTTTGTCGCGCACTAAAAAAAAATTGAGCCTTGTAGGGTTAATGCTTTCTCTACTCGTGATAATGAAAGTCATACTCTATTATTTCTCCTCGAAAGAATGATTGAGCGATTCTTGCAATTTATGCAGGGTGATCAGACGTCGTCGAATCCCGAGGACAGTTTTCGAAACTACCTTCGTCCCCCCCCCCCCAAAAAAAAAAAAAAAAAAAAGGGAACACATTTGAGGACGCTGGTTATAAAGTAATTAAGGATAATTGTAACTATTAACGTATCGATAACTGTAACGTATCTGTATAATAAATTAGCTGAAATAAGTTATTTCAGGTACTTTATGTACATAAAATGTACTAAAATTTTACAATTTAAGGTAACTTATTAGGTGTAAGGGAAAGTTCTGTCGTTTTTGAACACGTGACTTTTATGCGTTGTCGATTATAGATTGAAACCGGTTTAAATAGTTAGGTATTAGAGTATGATGGATGATTTATTCACATTTCTTCGTATTTTAGTCGGTTTTTTCAAACTTGTAGAACTGTCACCATGGGGCGAAGAAAAAGTGCACTTAAGACATTCTATGTTGTACGAATTCCAAAAAGGGAATAACGCGATGGAGGCAACAAAAAACTTGTGTGACGTGTTTGGCGAAGACGCAGTAACAGCTCGAACAGGCCAAAGAGGGTTTGCAACATTTCGTTTGGGTGATTTTTCTTTGAAAGATAAACCCAGATCAGGAAGGCCATCCGGTGTCAATGACGAAGTGCTACAGTGGGATCAGGACAATGGACGACTAGAACGAGGCGGAGTTTCCCTTTGTTTGTGAGGAAAAGCTCCGCTATGATTGGCTATAGTCCTTTATTTGTGGGGTAAATTAATGCTCCTATAGGTTAAATTTCGTTATGACGTCGAATGACGACAGAAGGTCAAGTCGTCAATTTCCACGTTAACTTCCACAGAAGTGGTCTTCGAGCTTGGAATTCATCAGACTACTGCTTTGGATCCCCTTAAAGGGTTTGGTTTCGTGTCCGAACACTCTGTTTGGGTGCCACACAATGACAGAACTTTCCCTTACACCTAATATTTATTTTGTCCTCGAGATTCGGGGCTACACCACCAGATTTATCCTCAAAATCAGCCAAGTCTGGCCGCCCTAAATGTATGGCATTTTATTACAAATAGTTTCCATTCACCTTCAACCATTTTCTGAATACATTTTACGAATCTACCTCTTTGTTGTGCTATCTAGAGTTCTTATAATTAATATTTTGTACGTTTTTGAGTAAGAATGAAACTATACATAAGCTACATTCTTATTATCATAAATGTATCACATTAATGACATATTATATGGTTCTAATCACTTCGCCGTTTATTTAATGAGGAATTTGTACACATAGGGGATTTGAAAAAAGTCCTATTTTTCTAGTAGTTTTAGGCCCATAAATTACAAAAATTTTATTAAAAATGCAAAAAAAAAGTTCTCATTAACTTTAAAAATAACTTTAAAATGAACCAAAAATCACGTGACTTCAAAACGCTGTCTGACGTCACACTTTATGATGCTTGAATGTTTACATTTTGTTAGCCTAATTAGCAAGCAGGAATTCGTTTTAACTTTCATAACTATTAATCGTTTATGTGATTTGTGAACATTTCTTTTTCATCTTTTAATCATTTAATATCATTATCTTCATTATCATTATCTTCAATTGTTTTCTTTTCATGGCAGTTGTCCAATGTTTTCGTTTAACAGAATCCTGTGGAACGCTAAAGAATAGCTTTTGAGAAGCATTTGCCGTTGTATTAGTGCAGAGTGGTACAATACGATATTTATACTAGGATTTTTTTAATATCCTTCATTATTATAAAATACAAAACCTATTTCACTGATTCAAGAAGCAAAGCATGAAATCGAATGAAAACAACGATGACTCCCGTTTGTTGTCATAAAGAATGACGTCACGATATATTATACTGCGTTTTCTCGATAGAGTAAAGAGTACGATGTTAAAATTGTTATAAATCAGTCATTAGATTTCAAATAAAGAAAATGTATGTATTTATTTTCTTACCTTCTCATTTTCTATTATATAAGAATAAAATCAGAAAATGTGCAAATTCCTCATTGTTCTTATTCACTGTATCAGTATCCATCGAAAAATTTGCTTGTGGGTATAAAAATAATAAAAAGTTCTATCTATTTCAAGTTACTGTAAAATAAAATATTACTAGATTCGTTAGTGATTTCTTGCTGCTTTTTTAATTTCGTATTTATTTCTTTTTTTTTTTTTTAATGTATGTGTTCATATCAAGCAGAAACGGTCGTTTTGCCAAGCCAAGCTCAGAAAAAAGCAAAACAAACAAACTACCACTAACACAAAGCAGAACGCGCCAATAATAAAATCGACAGAAATAACCCAAGATCGTTAAATGCTTATTATACAGAAACCAACTTTCCCATGTTAAATCGGCAAATTTTTTTTCCGTAAAGTTTTAAATATTGGACGAACCAAATATCGCAGTAAAATGAAACAAAAAGTAAAATATTCGTATCAACGAGATCTTTAATTTGAGATAAAAACGAACTTTCTAAGTTAATAAGTAAAAAAATGGGAGCATTTTCAATTTAGCGTAAAATTAGATGTTTTGACAACTTTTTGAAAAAATTTCTTCTTCAAGAAATTTTTTTTAAAACAAGCTAGAGAATTCATAAATGTGCAGAATTCTTTGAAAACTGGTTTTTCAGATAGACAATTACTTAATCTAGGAACTTTTATAAAATTTAGCTTTTAAAAATCAAA
Organism: Salticus scenicus; assembly: GCA_963930645.1. Classification (NCBI taxonomy): domain Eukaryota; kingdom Metazoa; phylum Arthropoda; class Arachnida; order Araneae; family Salticidae; genus Salticus; species Salticus scenicus. The sequence continues at coordinate 401,177,524 of OZ005649.1, read as the reverse complement.
ATTTCCTATCTTATTTGCTGAAAAACTGTTAAATATCGCCAAAGAGACATAAATCGCCAAATATGAAATTGCTTCATCTCAGTTTACCCGAAAAATATTAATTTCAAATTGAGCTGCTTTTTCTTTTTATAAGTTATTTTTTTAACCAAAGAATCTTTGCTTTTATTATTTTGTACAATTTTAAATTTTATATCCCTGAAAACAGAAATGAATACATTTTTGAATAACATTTGTTTCAAATCTATAGCTTGAATTGCTGATTTTTTAATATTTTTCATACCTTAGAATAAGAAAGGCAGTACACGATATAGTATCCAATTTTAATATCCTTCAATTCAATCTGGCAATGATAATTATGATGCATAAAAATTTCTACTTCCTTCTAATAGTATACTAGCAGGCTTTGCCCGCTTCGCTTGTCATTTTATTGAAATGAATTTCGACTTTCGGTTTTTAATGGATTTACACGTTGTAAGAGCTCCTGAAAACAATTTGACTATTTTTAGAAAATTTCTATTTGCGTGTGTGTGTTCTATGTGTGTGGCGAAAGTTTTGTTCCAACTAGATATCAGGAGCTACTGCTCAGAATTACATATAAATTTACATGCAATTGAACCTTGATAGCGTTTATCAATATTTGGTGTCAATTGCTCAACATGGTGCTGCTATACAGTTGATTGCCGCAATTTCAGAGAAGGCTATATCTGAGTAACTAATACATGGAATTGCATAAATTTACAAATAAATTTACATTGTTACAAATTATAGTGCTTATCAACTTTTGTACCAATATCTCAACATGTGGCGCTGCTATACAGCGATTTTCGCAATTTAAGGAAAGGTTCTGTTGTATATAATGAAACAAAACTTAATATGTGAAAAGGCCATTATGAGACATTATGCTGATTCAATCTCGATGCCTATCGGCCGATAAGTGAAGCTCATATACTACAATTTTTTTTTTTAGAACTGAAAGGATGCCATCTGCATGGTGAAAATTTACTTCCGTTGGATATTTTGGGCAACAATACCTTGTTGATAATATTCAGCATTCATAATGAAAAAAATAATAAATAATTTGTGCTGCGTTAATATGTATTGGAAAATGTAGAAAAAAGTTTTGTGATGGACACGACATACTAGTCTGCATAGAAAACCCATGGATAATGTCTAGCAACCAGAATTATGGAAAGTTTAACGCAAAGAAAACTTTGTAATACAGTTTAACGCAAAGAACAACATCGCACGAAAGCTGAGTTGAAATCCAGGACATATCTGATGTAAAGTATCAGGTTAATTCCAGTAAATATAAAAACTATTTAAAAAAAAAAATGATATCTACAAAAAAGACACTTAAAATGTACAAAAAAGCCAAGCTCAAAGAAAGAGAATTGATTAAAGTTGTGTCTAAAAAGGTTGTGATATCAAATTCCCAAGCTTACATTCAAATACTTATTTAATATTCCCTTTTAACTAAATTTTCACACGTGAATCAAGTGCCTTATGATATGTTGATAGAAATCCTTCTTTCCTGTACTAAATACATCATAGCGTGTTTCTGAAAAATATTATTATTTTTATTTATGTATGATGGGCTTGGCGGCCATCTTTCAAGTAATGAATAAACATTCACACAATTTGAAAGAAGTTTCTTAAAATATATCTCATATAAAATTAATTTTGCTATTCCATTCAGCAGAGACGGAAATATTTCGATAACATGATTTCTTATAATTATTTAGTATTAAGTGCACTTCCATCCTATAAATGCCGGAAATAAAGAATATAAAAATTTAAATTAACGTAAAAACATGAAGGAGAGGGGGGGGGAAGCATAGAAGCTTCTACCCCCCGTTATATTTACCCAATTTGAATTTAGCTTCTTGGAATAAATATCTCGTAAAAATAATATGGTTATTCCATTCAACAGGGGTTGAAATATTCAGATTAAAAAAGAAAAAAAAAAATGCATTAAAAACATCGCAAAAGCCCCGTTAAGCACACAAGTTGAATCAATTTAAGTTTTAACAGTGTTAAGTTTGGCGCACTCCCATCCTCCCATCCTATAATTATTTCTCATTGCGCAGCACTAGTGCGATATAAAACTCAATTAACCAACCAATCAACCAACTCATCCTATAATTGATGAGATTTATAGAATTCAAACTAACGTAAAACTTTGAAAGATGGCCGCCAAGCCCATCATACATAAATAAAAATAATAATATTTTTCAGAAACACGCTATGATGTATTTAGTACAGGAAAGAAGGATTTCTATCAACATATCATAAGGCACTTGATTCACATGTGAAAATTTAGTTAAAAGGGAATATTAAATAAGTATTTGAATGTAAGCTTGGGAATTTGATATCACACCCTTTTTAGACACAACTTTAATCAATTCTCTTTCTTTGAGCTTGGCTTTTTTGTACATTTTAAGTGTCTTTTTTGTAGATAACAGTTACAAAAAATATATATTTATAAATTAACTTTATAATTATAAGGCATGACGCCTTTATTTTTTATTTTAAATCCAAAACAATTCGTCATTGTAAGCCATTTTCGGCATAAATGTTAAAAAAAAAAAAAAAAAAAAAAAAATCCGGTTTCTTGAAAAACATTGTACAGTCTCCTTCTTTTAAACTAATTTCATAATAAAATAAAAAATATTATTCGATTGGACATGACCATTATTGACTGACCCATAACTATAAAATATTTGATATCCCAAATAGTATTGTTAATTTGAGAAACTGAAAGCGAACCAGCTAGCCCGAATTTAACGTTCGATTCGTTTCAGGTTAAGAGATTCTCACAATTTCATTGCATAACTATTTTTTTACACGTAATATATTTTTGATCCAATTAATTTACTGTATATGTATTTGTGTATTGTATCAGCTTTTTTTTTTTTTTTTTTTTTTATTCTGCTGATATATAATTGCTTCTATCACGCTAAATCTATATTACGGGAAAAAAAAAAAAAAAATTCTCAGAGAAAATTTTGTTTATGTCTTGAGCCAGTTTATTATTATTTTTCCCTAATGATATAAATGCTAATATCATGATAGTTTAAACTTCACTATATTATGAGAAGCAATGAAAGGAACATTTCTGAATTGCTTTAATAACAAAAGTTATAACTGTTCTTTGGAGTAATATATATATATGAAATTTCCATTCTCTACGATGAATGTAATTGTAAATCTCAATCTAGAGCTGAAATTGGTTTGGTGGCTGGCTGACATAAAATTTTCTGATAAGCTGTTGAGCTATGAAGTTTGAGCTATGAAGTTCCCCCGGACCTACAATACAGTTCGGTCATTTTACTTCTTAAACTCGTATTTCTATACGTGAGTAGCAATTAAATTGGTGGGCCATTTTTATAGCTGAATGGGGGAAGTTTTTATAAGAAGCTGATATGGCCATGAAATCTGACGTCGAAATCCAGGGTTTGATCTAGATCCCCTGCTCATCATGAAAAAAAAAAAAGGGAAAAAGAAAAAAAGAAATATCTCTTTCAACCCTCGCTATTATATCGACTAAGAAATAAAAACTGCATTAATTTATTGCAATCACAGAAACGACATTGCACTTTGAGACAAAAGAATTATTCTTCTTTAGTAAAAGTATTTAATATTTCTTTCCAAGCTAAGGTTTTTTTTTTTTTATCAAGGATAAATGTTTAAATTAACATGATGCTACAAGATATCCTTAACCTTTTCAGTGGTGATTTACTTTTATCAAGTCATTATATTCTTCCCCCTCCAGGGCAGGTTTTTCAAATGGCGTGGTTATCAAACGGCTGGTTCTTTTAAATTCGTTTTAAAAAGAAAAACATATGCCTTCACACTCTCAGAAATAATATACTCAATTTTCACGATTCAGACATCCTCGGGCTTAATTTCGTTGTTTTTGACAACCATTTCGTCATGTGATCACGTGATTTTTGAGGAAACGTGAACTCTCAAATATTTGACGAAACTGTTTACTCACAATAGCATGTGCTAGCTTTCATTACCTCCATTTTGGGGTTTTTTTCCTGTGTTGTTTCGACTTTACGTTACAAGGGTCAAGGACTTTTATTTGCCGGCCTGGTGGTTCGGTCGGTAGGACTGCTGCCTTCTGGATTCCCAGGTCTCGGTTTCGAATCCCGGTAAAGACATGGATGTTTGTGATGTCCTATGTCTACAAAATATTGTGTGCGCTTGTTTCTGTCAATTTCTGTAAGAAATATGGATCAATTGAGACATAAGTCATTGTAACTATAGGTCTCAAAAGCTGTCAAATAAATGACTTTTATTTGTTTACTCTGTTTTATTTATATTTTCATTAAATATAATTAGGATTTAATGTCTAAAGCAACGAACTTGCAGATAATTTTATAATTCTATAATATATATTTTATTCTGTATCACGAAACTAGGATGAAAAAATATATCTTTACTTTTGACGAAATTCCTATGTTCAAACAAGTGACGAAAGTAATTTTCTCAATTTGACGAAATATTCGCTCGGAGTATTCCCCTGGAAACGGTTTCGTGAAAATTAAAGAAAATTTCGTGAAATTTGAGTATCCATTTTTGAGAGTGCAGGGTGGTGTATTTTAGGCCTTCGCCCAGAACTCGGAACTTTTCCGGACATTCATCAACTACGCTTCTATATAACTACGCAGTACGCATACCTAGCAACTACGCAGCTCTCCCGTCTGTAATTATTGTAGTGCATCAATTATGTACGTAATTAACTTTAATTTTGCTTTCACAGGTCTCAAGGAAGAGGGCCTTCCTATGATGAACCACAATAGAGACGAAGCTCCGCCTCCCGTGCGCAACCGACGCCAGAGTGCCATAGATCGAGCTGCAAGATTGGTGGACATACACCACGCTGTGCTACACGTTCCCAATGAGCTCGTCAGTACTACAAGTAAGTGAGTCTTTAAAACAGACTTCTATCTGTATTCCGAAATTTTCGCCGAAATAGTTGTGGTGGTGGAGTGTTAAATGTCTACAATCACCTACACTAGGGACCTACGCGTGGAGAACGTTTTCCAAGGGGGAGGGGTCTTCAGAAATTTTTGTGTTCAATGGTTACACTCGATGCACTATGATGCAACACTTTGACAAAAGGAACACAAGACTCAGTAAGAACAATCATACCAGACCCTTAGCGAAAGAATCTACGTTAAGTTCAATAATACTTCATACACATGCAGTGAAAAACGTTTAACACGAAATAGAGGGGACCGAAATATTTTCTCGTGTTAAAAGAATTTCGTGTAAAAAGATTCGCAAAAAAAGTACAAAACTGGCCAATGTTTTCCATGTCGTCAATTATTATTTCCATTTCCTGTAAAACTACTACTAACTTGTATCCATTAGGATAAAAATCAAGTACAAATAGTATTGTTTTTGGAAGGAAAAAAATCACATATGTTTTACTTCTTTTTCAGCACCCTATTGTTCAAAAACGGATCGAGATCATACATTGTTTTATTCATCGCTGAATTTGAATGCGCATCTAAATAACTGCGGATACTCATTATTTTCTTCATTTCTGAAGCAGAAGGGACAGGAACTGCATCGTTGATTCAGTTGTCAGATTCGTCATTAAAATTTACATAAGTGGAATTATTTTAATGATGAACGATGTCAAATATCCCATTGTTGGTGCTGTAAACACATGATCATTGACGGCAACATGTAGTAGCATAGTTACCAACGTTTTAACTTATTCCAGAGCATTTTTAGCCCCGCCTTCAATCCGTACCACTTTATTTATAGACTATTTTCCTTGATAAAATAAGAAAAAATTATTCTTAAGAAAAAAATGGTATGGAAATAAAGGCGGGTCTAAAAATGCTTCGGAATAAACTAAAATGTTGGCATCTGTGTTGTAGCAAAGCAAACATGCCACTGAAGGTCGAAAGCGAATTGTTTTGGTATTAAACGATTTTTGTTTCGTGTTAAAAGAAAAAAAAATGTATCAAATAGCATAGTATACTCTCCGGACCGCTGTACTATTTCGTGTTAACCGATTTTTCATGTTAAGTGTTTTCGTGTTAAACGTATTTCACTGCATTTTGAGACATGCAAGGAAGAAAACAGCCTCGACTTTTGTTAACGGGCGTTTTGCAATACATAAGATGTTAAAGTTAAAAATATATAGAGAGAAGGAGAAAATTATGTTAATGACAATTAATAATTTTTTTTTATCTAAATAAGTTATTGAATGTGACTTCCAATACTTTTTACAGAAGACAAGCGTGAAAATTCAGTCATTATTATTATGATTTTGAAAGTTATTGCCTACAAAATGATAGAAATACTATATTGCATAGAAGCTGATACAGAGAGGTTATTATGGATGTTACAGCTCATCAGGATAAGGACATGGAAATAGAAACTTGATAAATTGTATACCAATAACATACATCCAACCAAATACATTTAAAATTGTATGTACAAATTCGTGGTAGCATTCATTCAAAGATTATGTATATTGTTTTCATATTAAGGCGTTCCTTTCGCTGTCTTATCAAAAATTACCAAATTTCAAACTATTTAAACATTTCCATTACTTTCACACGAAACAAGTTGAGAAACATGCAAAAAATAGGGTTCCTATTTACATATCTCAGTGCGTATTAAAAACAGAGCGTGAAATCATAACTTAACATCATGAAAAAGCATTAAAGGATTATGTTAATAAGAAAAACTAGTATGTTGTGGCCACCACAAGACTTTCTTCTATATTTTCCTATACATATTCAATCAGTAACAATATTTAGAAAAAAAAAAAAAAAAATACGATTTTTTTTTCTAAGTTTTTTTTTGTTAAAAGTAAAAAAAATCGATAACTTTGTTTTAAATTATCACAGATTTATGGTTCAACCATTCGTTTTAAAGGTATTGACGAGATCTTTCGAATGATACCCATCTTCAAAATTCAACCCCCCTGGGGGGGTACTTCCCTCCCAGGGGGGGAACCGATGCCCCCCCATGCCCAAATTTTTTTTCCTAGTTAACTACTACTATTATCAATAATTCATATTAATTTTACAATCACAAGTTTAAAATAACTCTCATTATGCCCATTTATACGGAATTTTGTCCTATAAAATGCGATCACAGCGCCACCTGTTGAGCTATTGATCCCCAAATCTAATGGGCACCAGTTCATGTCAGGGTGCAACTAAATACCAAGTTTGGTTAAATTTCATTCATTGGTTCGTGAGATACAGCGTCCACAAAAAAATGATACAGACACACAGACAGACAGACAGACAGACACACAGACAGACAGACAGACAGACAGACAGACACACAGACAGACATTTTTTAAAAACTATCAATTCGTGTTCAGGACATCCCAAAACGTGTAGATCCGTCAAAAAACGGAGGTCGAAAATTTTCGCGAATCCAATACTTTCTCTATATTACATATAGAAGAAAGTAAAAAATTGAAAAGTGGGGCGATGGTGTGTGAATTAAAGTTGATATTGACTACTCTCAGGTCCTATACCTGAGTGAAATTCACTTCATATAGATCTCTCTAAGGTATCCGAGCCCTGAAAACATCCGAATGGCTATGTCGACGAGAGTGACCTGGGTTTGAACATTGTGCCTCTTTTCTACCAGCTTTGAGAGCAGAGTTTATTGGCTACCTGGTGAGGCAATAATTAAAACGAAATATATATATATATATATATATATATATATTATCTTAACGAAAAATTGACTCATCCTCAGTTAAAGTTGGTTGAAGACAAACATTCATCAAGCTGACGCTCTTAACCCTTTGCGGCGCAAGACAATTCGGATCATTTAAATTATACTGCCACCGGAATTCATAAACTAAATTAAACTAAAAGAAATTTTAAATTTTAAGGTTAAAAAAACCTGCCTTTTCTGGTATGTTACAAACGTAAATTTTTGCTAAAAAATTTCCAGGATGAATTTTTGCAGCTGGATCTAAAATTTTGCGTCCTCGCAGCGAGGACGCCGCGTGTTAAGGGGTTAATGTAGAAACCGTTCATTATTTTCGATAATACTCGTATATGCTTACTCAATGATCAGCGATAGCAAAAATCGCGTATTATCAATTTAAACGTATTCAGTAGTTTAATAAGTCTTTATCGACGCTCATTTAACCCTTATCGCTCACATGTCCCTTCTGAGGGGACATTAAAAAATCGAGCCACGCCTTAAGGTGTTCCTCTGCAAATGAAATGTTATTTTTCTAAAACGTGTAACTATAGGCTACCTTTCGGCTACTGAAAATTTTTAACAGAAAGATTTATTTTATTTAATGATGAAGTAAAATAAAACAAATTATTACAATTTTTCGGTAGCCAAAAGTTAGTAAGTTGGAAACTATACGTGTGACGTTTTAAAGGAACGCCAAAAGGCGTGTCTTACTGTTCAAAATAAGAAAATATGCTGAGCGCAAAGGGGTAATTATTAAAATATTTATTGAGACGCAACTATTTAATAAGAAATTAATGTTATCCCATGAAAAAAATGAAAACTCAAAAGAAGTCACTCGTATTACTATTTGTATATATAATATTTTTTATGATCCATTTTTACATGAATCGGACCCACCAATGACCCAGAGGTTTGGCTCCTGGATATAGTACATGAGATATTTCGGGTTCGATCCCAAGTCGCTGTCGGCGGCATAACTTTTTTTTAGAAGGGGGGGGGTCTGTGGATATGTCTGAAACTCGCATAAATACAGCTAATACACCCTTCAGTACACTCAATGAAGAACATTCCAGGTTTAGGATCCAAGTGCAGTCAACCTCCTGTCTAACACCCTGAAAAACTATCACACACCTCCCAAGTTTTGGAACTGATTCAACCTATTTTTATGATAAATCAATTACACAAAATGTATTACACACTTGTATGTATTAAGCAAAATTACCTCCCAAGTCTTTGAACTGATTCAACCAACTTTTATGATAAATTATTAATGCAAAATGTATTACACACTTGTACGTATTAAGCAAAATTACTCCCCAAGTCTTTGAACTGATTCAACCTATTTTTATGATAAATTAATTACGCAAATTGTATTACACACTTGTATGTATTAAGCAAAATTACCTCCCAAGTCTTTGAACTGATTCAACCTGTTTCTATGATAAATTAATTACGCAAAATGCGTACATGTGCATGAGCGCAATACATGTGCGTAATACATACTCACATGTATGTATTACGCACATGTATGTGCATACACACATGCATGTATTACGCAAATGTATTACACACATTAAACGTTTAATATTGTATAAAACTGTCATCAAAACAGAAATTCTGTTCAAAATTATAAAATATAATTTTTTGTTCATGTATTTATAATTATTGAAATGAATATTTGTAGGACTAGATGTCACCCGACCATAGACTTTCTCACATACTTTACAGCTCAACCCAACGACTCACTTTATAGACTTCCAATACATGTTTGATCACTCGTTTTAAAATTCTTTCACCTGCACTCTCTACATATCTTAAAGACACATTTTTGAATTTCAGGTATGAGCTTATCATTTCTTGATTTGTATTATAAAAGAAATATTTTTTTTTCCCAAGATACTTTATCGTTTCTCCCTCACTGTTGCAAAGCTAGAGCAACTGGAATAGTTCCTTCCCCAAGGCCAGCAATAACTGTAGAACAACTAAACTCCGCTCCAGTTGAAACGGGTGAAACCGGAATGCAGTGATGCCAGATTGGAGATTTTGTCCCCATTTTGGAGATTTTTGAGGCTTCTGGGGACAATTTTGGGGACCAAATGTTTGTGGGGACTTTTTGGGGGAATTCTAAAATTTGTGAGGACAAATCTGGGGAGTTCTTCAACTTTCTGTCAATGTTGGTAACGTAATGATTTATCCCCACGACCAGGGATTTCCAATAGCTTTATTGTTATTTGGGGATTTTTTTCAAAAATTGCTTTCATTTGGGGAAAAATCTGAGCGTAAATCCACTTAAATCTGCTTGATATTCTTTTTTTTTTTTTTTTTTTTTTTTTTTTTCTTTTTTTGAAAATTTTTTTATTTTCCCTTTTTAGTAGAAATCAAGTTGGGGATTTTTTCGAAAAACCCCCCTGATTTGGGGAAATTTGAAGACCTGTTTGGGGAAATAATTTTCGACCATCTGGCATCACTGCCGGAATGGTTGTCTGTTTACCGTTACCGGCAGAAGAAAGTTCTGATCGTTATGTCTCTACTTTGCGAGTATTTTTCGAATTTACTTTAATTTTTGGGCCCTCTGTATATAATATAACCCTATAGGTGTAAATACAAATATTTATGTTCAGTAATATCTGTTGATCGTAATTTGTGAAGTGTGTGTGTGCAGTTTGATTAAAAATATTGAAATTATTTTATCGTTCTGAATGTTTCGTTTTCAAGACTCCAGACGGACTTATTTATTGAAATATGATTAGAAAATCAACACTCACTTATAAACGAAGTTAAAATTAAAGAGGTATCTTTTCTAAATTTATCGTGCATTGTTACCTTCAGTATTTAAGGAAACAAACACTTGACATTTGCATTATTATTTCAATTTTTAAAAAAATATCCCATGCTAAGTTAAAAATTCTGGTAATTAAATTAGATTATTGTTATATTAAAAATGAATTATTCCCTAAAATTTGATGGAATTAAATTACCATATCACCATACATAACAGAAATTCCATAGTTAATAAATGTATCTTCAAAATAAAGAAATCAATAAAAAGAAATAACGTTCATTCTATTTGATAATGAAGGAGAAATATAAAAAATATAATAGATGGCACCACTGAATTCCTGCCGAATAGCCACCATTAAATGCAAGACCTAACCGGTTTTAAATTCTTTCAAATATACTTTTAAATATGAGATTTTGAACATATGACACAACACAAAAAGTTAATAAGTTTTCAATCTCTTTAAGAAAATGTCCATTTAAAGTGTATTAGATTAAATTTTTGTAGCCGAAATTGTTTGTAATATAATCCAAAACGTTTGTAATATCAGCCGAATTTATGCTTTGAGTCTAGATTGACCAATCAGATAACACCTTACACGTCACTATATTGTTTCGACAAAATTTAATCGTAACTGGGTTACGTTAAAAAAATATTACACAGCTTTTTTTTTTTTTTTTTTTTTTTTTCAAAAATTATCTTTATAAAAGTTTGAATCCATAAAAGGAATATTTCACAGACTTGGAAAAGTTCTCCAACAGATGCAAAAAATATCTTTTAAACGGCTTTTTCTCAAAATGAGTATTTTTCAGAATTCCGTCTCTGTTGATAACAGTCCTCCTTGCGTTTTAATTTTAGCCGCAATCCTATAAAAAATTATAGCTAAATTTCCTGATTGATATTCAGTTAAATCTGTATATCCGGTTTATTTTTCGTCTTCATTTAGATTTTGCAACACAATTTAAGTTTTATTTGTTATTTATAAGAAATTTCAGAATTCAAACATAAAATATTTCTTCAAAATTAACCTTTTAATAAATAAACTGAGTAATGTACAAATATATTCAAAGTATATTCTAAAACTATAATGTGAAATCAAGGGGGGGGGGGGGAATGGTCAGCATGGAATATTTTAAAAAAATTTAAATTTAAATAATTTTCAAAAATCAAATCGCTGTGTTTCGAAGAACTTACATTATGGTAGTGGTGGTGTAGGAATTAACTGCATGTGGGTCCTAGACCTTTGTGGGATGCCTTAGCCCTAGTCGAAGAAACGGAAAACTCTGAACAGCAAGCTCAACGAGCATGACCGAGAATCGAAAGTGGCACTTCCCGTGTACCAGCTTCAAGAGCAAAATCACTCATCCACTGGTTGGGGCTCACTTGTTTGTGTACACATGCAAAACATAACTATACATATATTATCTTATTAATAGTAAAGTTGGGTATTATCAAATTATTTAATTTCTTACTTTAATTGAAGTAATTTGTCATTTTTTAAATTGATTTTCTCATTTTCAGGCGAAATGGTCCTGACGTCACCCGAACGAACGGGAAACGGAAGTCCGGGAGCTATCCTGACAGCCAAACCGGAAAGTCGGACACCCAATTCACCCGGATCAAGAAGCAATGACGTGGAAGCTTGAATACGACAACATATCTTCTCTTTTTCTTACTGTAGAAAGAAAAAAATATATATATCATAACAAGAAGAGACCGAAATTTCCAATGAAATGCAAACATGAATACACAAATCAACTATTTTTTTACGAATAAGAGGAAAAGTAGTAAAGAGAAGTTTAGTTTTAATTGCAACCTGCCACAGTAGGATCTGTGTTGAAATGAAGAAGAGGGTAACGCCTCATCTCATCACCTAATAGTACTACTACTTCGAAAAAAAGGGAAAATAAAATTCCAACCAAGCGAAAGTTATACGAAATTCTGCTTTTTTTTTTTAATGGGCAATTCTCAAAATGTGGGGTCATTAGACCTTTATTTGACAAATAGTGAAAAGTTGTCTCGGAGATCTGCACCAATGAGATATATAAAGTAGAGTGATAAATGGTAACCCTTGAGAAGGTCCAAGATGAGTCATGTGACATGCTCTCCTTACACCTGCGTATTCGGTGGTTTCCTTGGTAACAGCTTATTTTCAGTAAATTTCTATGGCAACGGTTTGGAGATTGTTCTTCGCATAAGTCATAACCGCCAATGTTTTTGTTTACTTACGTAGTTTAATATTATTTTGTTCTAAATCATTTTGATTTTGATATTACTTCTTTTTTATTTCATGTAGTTGAACTTTAACCGACAAAATGCTTAAAAATAGTTGAAAAATTATTATTTGTTGTTAAATTTAGCCCTTTAAAAGTTTAAATTTTCTTTTATAAACACTTTTAAACTTTGTTGGGAAACGATGAAAAAAAAAGGTATTTTATTAGTTATTATAATGTGAATTATGTGTAAAATTATTTAAAAAACAATTTATTTCGGTCATAGGAGTGTCATGTTACCTAATAATAATGATAATTTGTCGAACTGATATTTTAAATGGCAAAATAGCGATAAAGGGCCAAACACAGCAACCTATTGGAGCATGTCACGTGATTCATCTTGAACCACGGAAAGCTAATCCTTCATTCGTTGAATCAGCACTCTAATTTATATATCTCGTTGGTCTGCACATGTATTGTCATTTAAAGTTGTAGTTATCCCATAAGAGCCAATGAAAGCGCATTGTTGCTTCTGAGTAACTGTGCCAAATAAAAGGGGGCTACAGGCAGTTTTTAAATATATCAAACTTGAAACTTTTTTTTTTTTTTTTTTTTTTTTAACAGGATATTATAGAGTGATCACGAAGTCCCGTTAATCCCTATCGCGTGTTTACATATTCATAGACGGTCGCTTTGTATTAATGTGGGATCATGGCAGGGGACGACTTTGAGGTAGTGTGTCTGTTCTTTACTATTTATTCTCGAATGTCTGTGTGTACAGCATCGCTTTCATAACACACTCTTCAACACTGCTGGCGTGATGGCAGTAATGGCGTCTCATAGCATCTTTAACTTCGTCAAATGCCTCCTAACGTGTGACTGCAACATTAAGTAATGCACAGTAATCATTAACATTTATGTAATATATAGAAGGTAGCGGGAGTTTGGGATCACTCTGTAGATAAGCCTAGAAAAGAATACACAATCATTAAACGGTGATAAACAATTCGCGGTTCAGTGGTATTCGAAATCTGAGAAAAAAAAGAACAAAATCAAAATGCCGGATTGCTTTAAGCAAGAGAATGAAAAAAAGAGAACGATGCACTCTTTTTCTTGAAATTTAATAATCATGATGAAATTAGAAATTCTATATGCATTTTATACATTATTTACAGAAAAAAAAAAAAAAATACTTAAAGGAACATAATTCCAAATCTAATAAACTTTCATAGTGAGAGATCGAAAAATTCAATCTTCGAACGCAGTCGAAGAATCAAAATCTAAAATCTAAACTAAAACTTTTATTGGCTGTTGCCAAAATCTAAAACAAATATATAAGTTCTTCTGTTTTCTTTCAGAGGCGACGCAGCGCCGTCTAAAGGGAATTGATTTTACTACAACGGTTAAATAGCAGCAATTATTCTGGAAAAATAATCATGGAACGCATTTAAATTCTGTAGGTTACAGATTTCAAAAGAAAACATAGGAGTAGGAGTCAATATATTTTTATAGGCTTTAAAACATCAGATAATCTTTAACAATAAATTTTCTAAAAAAAATTATCGGCTTTTCAGTGGTTAAAATTGGACATCGACGATTCACAAGAGCAATACTTTTATTAAAAAGAAAAATTAAAAATAAATAAATAAATAGAAACGTTCAAAAATTAATTTTAAAGATAGATAAAAGCGTTCTTGATGCATTTTGTGTCCAATAGTGATGTTTAGTTCGTTACTTTTGGTATGACACATGAGTATTTCTTTTCTAGAAGAGTCCCATAAAAAAATATTAACCCTTTCATTCCCAATTTCTTCCCACCATAAAACAATAAATCTTATATTTAGTCATAAATTTATTTCAAAGGTAATATACATAAATATATATATATATATATATATTTAAATAGGAGTAATAACAGAGTACGAATTAATATAGCTAACAAAGCAACTGAGAAGTGTTTATTTATGTTTAATATAACCACTGATGCCATTAAAAATCATAACTTTTCAATAAATTAAAATATCAAAATTTTGGAAGAAATACATGTTGTAATGAATTAAAATACAAATTATAAACATTAAAAAATAAATAAAAAATACTTCAAACAGTTAATTTACTTAACCCTTTATATCCCAAATTACCTTATTTTCGGAAAAATAGTTTAAAACTTTTTTATTATATTTCTTTGCTGCATGAGAAACATTTCATATTAAATTTAGCTTAAACTATAGCTTAACTGCAGATAAAACTTAAATTATAGGGACTTTGAAGTTCCAGTTAAATCCTGTAGTAAATTTAGGCTATATTGAGGAATTTTTTTTATGGGACTTTAAAGCCCCGGTAGGATACAAAGGGTTAAACCAGTACTATATTTATTGAGGGAATTATCAACCATCCCTTTCCAATATCCATTCAAAATACATGAAAACAAGTTATAACTTATTTTTTCCCGTAGTCCATTGAATTAGTTAACGCTTTGGATGTCCGAGATAAATCGATTTAACCCAAAATAATAAGATTTTAAGATATTTATGCAGTGATTTTGCAATAAACTATATCAATTCTGGTGTTTGAACACAATTAAAAACTCAGTGGGATGAGTTGTTGTGTGGCTTAAGACCGACTGACTACACTAGGGCCCTAGGCCTATAAGTGGAATGCCCTCCATGGGGGATCTTCATGAGCAGTCCTAGCCCATATTTACGCTACTTTCGGAGAAAACCACGAAAAAAATGAACGGCTAGGTTGATGAACGCGACCTAGGATCGAACCCGGCATTCCCCATCTACCTGCTTTGAAAACAGAACCACTCAGCCACTGGTGGGGCCAAATTTTAATGGGGAAAAAATCTCAAATCAATGAAAATTAAAGTTTATTTGTTGTTGAGTCATAAACTTATGATGTGTGTTCATTGCCCACCTTTTGAGAACTGTCCATATAAACATCTTTCGTGTGGTAGATTTTTAAAAAGTATTTTGAAAAAAAAAAAAAAAAAAATCAACTTGGTAACGTAAAATTTTAGCATATTTTAACACTCCATTGCTGTAAATGTTTCTATTTCATGTTAAGGTGCTTATGGGAAAGAAAAAAGTGATAAGGTAAAATTTTAATTGTCAAACTTATTTAACAAGTTAATGAAAAAAAAAATGGAATTTCGAAAAGTACTTTTCTAAGTATACATGATTAAAAAAAAAAATCTGAGGATATTTGTTAGGCTTTGTCACAATGCAATTTTTTAAACGAAAAAAAAAAAAGAAAATATATATATATATATATATATATATATATATATATATATATATACGTAACTCATGCAGAAAGTGCAACAAAATTTTTATGAATTGAAACAATAAAAAATAAATTTAAAAAAAAATCATGAAAATAGGTATTAAATTGTATATATGTAAAAGAAAAGAAAAAAGAAAAACTTAACTGAAAATTACATTTTTTTTTTTTTTTTTTTTTTTTTTTTCACTGCCCCGAATGTTTAAAGTTTTTCTTAAATAGTGTAAACAGTGAATATTAGCCTTTCAGAATTAGTTTTAGGAAAAAGTGCCAAAACTATATTTTAATTGTTTATAATAAACTGGAAAATCCCCTAATATTTCCCCATTACTTGCTTTTGTTTCAAATGTAGTAACAGTGCAACGTGCAAAATAATCTACTACTTTTTAGTTTTTCAATCTCAAATAGAATCGTATAGTAAAATTATGTTTATTTATTTTTAATCGGTTTCATTTACACGAAGAACGCATATCAAATAAAATTATCGTACATTTCTAGGTAACAATATTTAAAATAAAAAACATTTCTTTCCTCTTTTTTTTTTTTTTTTTTTTCCTTCTTAAAAAAAAAAAAAAAAAAAAAAAAAAAAAAAAAATGAGATTTTTGCGTTTGTTTTATATTATCTACTCTCCTTTTTTTCCTTAATACAGAAATGAAAAATAAAAATTGTCGTTTAAATTATCTCTTTAAAATAATGATAATTGTAAAGGGAAAGGGGAGAAACGGTCCCAACTATGCAATGCATTCGAGCAAAAACTCATATTATCATCAATGACCAAACACAACCTTAGCAAACTTTTGCTATCTCTTTGTATAATTCACTCATCTGTGGTCATCTAAGATGATCAGCCCGTTTCACATGTTAATCAATGATAAAGTCCCTAGCAGTCCCCTTTTAACTTCTGAATTTTAGGGAAAAATTAGAGTCGACCATCCCCCCCCCCCTCCCTCTCTCTCTATAACATTTCGAACTTCCATCTTCATTTTCATCGCGTAAAACTTTGCATGTAATGACCTATAGTCATAGATCGATTAACCATTGAATGACCTCTAATGACCCTCGTGTAGGCACCAGATTCGGTAATTTTTATATAGCAATGACTAGCATGAATTGTCATGCATCGACCAAGAGAAATAATAGTATAAATGACAATGGGTGAGATGCGTAAAATATGAACGTTGTTCTTAAATAATGAGTTGGAATTAGACGGAAATGAGATTGGGTAGGGTATATATAGATTTACTTTAGAGAAAAAGTAAGTAATTGAATAACTTATTGAAAAATATTTTATGCAAATTTTTAAGTGCAAAACGCGTCCATTTCCTACAGTCGTTGAGAATTAATGAACTATAAAATACTAAAGATAAATAGTGTCAAATAAAATAACTGAAAGACATATAATAAGCTAATTTAAAGAAAACTATATTTCATAATTATTTACGTCGAATTAGTTTCATTAAGGCCTTATACAAATCGCTACAAAAGTTCAGCAACACCTATTTGAAAATAGAGTCCCGTCTAATTTCAAATAGCATATCAATAATAATAATAAATCAGTTGTCAAAATTGTTGAATGTTTTTAAATAATGGCATTTTTCGAAAATTTATTTAGAAAGAGAGAGAGAGAAGAATACTGGCGGAGGAAAGAAAAAAAAAATTGGATATAAACTACTTTACACACACCCCTACAATGCACAACATTCTTTCTTTCTTTTTAATTATCGCATACCTGTTAACTAGAGCTTAGTTTATCTTTTTATTTATTTATTTATTGTTTTTTTTTTTTTAAGTATGGCAAGCCACATATTCTTCAGAATTGTTATTCATAGATGTATACTTTTTCAGGAGTTTTTCGTCGAATTATCAAAAATTTGACTGTTTTTAAGATCATACATTAAATCATTCTCACAAAAAAAAACATCGAAGCTTAGTCTCATGTTTTATCCGATATTTCCTATAAAACTGATAGTTTTCTTCTCCAAAAACGATATACTTCTCAGCTTTTATTTTCGATTTAATTTGATACTTATAAATAGAACAGCATTATTGTTGAAACTGAATGCTCAGTAAAAATCAAAATACAAACGCCATACAATTTGGGTTACATTTATTAAGAGCTTGGGATGTTCTTCGTAAGGTCCTTTCACTGTAAGCAAAGAATGGCAATGTATTGTAGGCAATATGATACATTCAGTAACAGGTTCAGAAGGCATCACTTAAATTGCAACTTTTGTTATAATTCGAACTTATTACTGTAGTGAAACTAAAAAATAAATACTCTAGTGAAATAGCATAACAAAGTTTTAATAATTAGACGAAATAGTACATAACCATTCTATTTAACCTCCTGTTCATACAGGACAGTCATAAAAGCATGCATCACATATATATGTGATACCTAGCATGTGTAAAAATTACAGAGAAAATTAAGAGAACGACTTCTCTCTACACAGTTCATAATCCAACTTCCCAGGGTTAGTTCTGATTTTTCAGTCCTTCAAAATTTTGATGAGATGCAAAAGGGGGGAAAAACTATTTTCTCACAAGATGACAACAAATCGGAAAGTTTTTGGTCACGTGAGATACATAAGTTCACACCTAGTGTAATAGTTCATTGGTGTTTGCTAGGCGTCAAAATGTCTGGGTACCACCTTCGCCTGGGAGCGCAAGACGGCATTATCAAAGTCGAGCGTGAAATTGCGGCGACTTTGCATCTGAGAGTGTGAAAGGCTGCACGGAATGTCCGTTTTCATGATTTCGCAGACAGAGAGGCACCTCGGACCTCACACTGGAGTACAAAAGAAGAAAACCTTGACGATGTCACAGCAAGCAAAATGACGAGACACGGACATTTAAGTTAGAAAAAAGTGCACTAGTGGGCCCCGATACTTAATATAGCATTTTATCTATAATGTATAAAAATTCATCAAAAAATAAAAGATAAAATAGAAAACCGCGTGTGAGAGAATAACTTTTTTTAAAGTCTATTGTAACTTAACCATATAACCTACTTATCTAAAGTATTTTTACGACTGGTAGTGCCTATAGGGGCGATAATAGACAGAAAATGTGCAATTCTAAACATACTTTTAGAAGAACTTACTTTTAAAAAGAATTCTTTTACAAAAAAGAAAAAAATAAAGTTAAATAATCTATGAAAAACATTATTTCAAAACTTACATAAAAGGGATATAATCGTATTACATACGTATTTTTATTGGGGACCCGATTAAAGAGAAAAACAGATTCTATGGTATTAAATTAAATAAATCAATAAAATTTCGTGATTTTATTTTCATTTAAAATGTCTGCTACATTTTTCAATTTCATATTTTTTCTTTCAAATTTAAAAAGTTTGAAAAATTAATCTTAAATTTTAAAAGGTTTTTTTTTTTTTTTCTCATTTTTTAAATTATTATTACTATTATTATTTTTTTACTATTATGTATTGCTAATTCTATAATTTATCTATTCTGGTTCTATAATTAAAATAAATTGTTAAAAATGATATTAAATGAACAAAATCAGTGTGTTGCTGAACTTTTGCTAGTCATCGTATACTTCTTGAAGCCATAGGAAGCAAATTAATAAGTCTACGTACTCTTCACTGACAATCAGGGATTCTTTCGATTTGTAATGTAAACTAACATTATCAGAAATTAAAAAAAAAAAAAAAAAAAAGAAGTTATATTGGAGGAAATTAGCCTATGAAATCATAATGACTTTTGTAAGCTACCGTCATATGTGATTTTAGTCTATAAACCAAAAAATATAAATATTTCCTCGTGTAAGAGAAAAATCTATAGAAGGCCAGTAAAAAAAGATCAAGTTTTTTTATTTATTTTAATTAATAGTACATGCTAAAAAACTGTCGAGAAAACGTAAGAAGAAATCAATAGATTTTTTGAAAAATTGTAAATATATAAGAAGTTTATAGGAATAATAATAATAATATTTTTAATGAAAGGGGCATGCAAACAATGAAGCTCCGAATCATTCCTGTTTTATCTTTAAAACAGTGATGCCAGGTGGTCGAAAATTATTTCCCCAAATCAGGGTTTTTTTTTTTTTTTTTTTTTTTTTTTCAAAAAAATCCCCAACTTGATTTCTACTAAAAAGGGAAAATAAGAAATTTTTCAGAACAAAATATCAAGCAGATTTAAGGGGATTTAAGCTCAGATTTTTCCCCAAATGAAGGCAATTTTTGAAAAAAATCCCCAAATAACAATAAAGCTATTGAAAATCCCTGGTCGTAGGGATAAATCATTACGTTGCCAACATTTACAGAAAGTTCAAGAACTCCCCAGATTTGTCCCCAAAATTTTTAGAATTCCCCAAAAAAGTCCCCACAAACATTGGGTCCCCAAAATTGTCCCCAGAAGCCTCAAAAGTCCCCAAAATGGGAACAAAATCCCTAATCTGGCATCACTGCTTTAAAACTACTTAATGAAATATTAAATAAGTCAAAGAGGTTCTACAATATCATGTGCTGAGGGGGAAGAAAGAGAGACGCTGTAATTATTAGTAACACGAAGATAGAAATAGTCCAGTAAAAACGCCTGTATGACTCGTTCAAGACAACCAACCACCAACGTAGTTATTCAATATTAAAATAACATACATTTTCGTATGAGAATAAAAGAGGACTTTTCTAAAAAATGTAGCTTTTTCTTTCTTTTCTTTTTTTTTTTTTTTTTTAATTCTCTAATCTAAATAAGAAAAGATTCAGAAAACTACTCAGTATTTTCTCCTTTAAGATGATAACATTTATTGATAAATAAACATTTTGCAAGCCTATACCACAAGCAGCAAAAAACAGCTGTTTCGGATCAAAATTAAGTAGGACCCTTCAAACGAAAGACGATTGCAGATTGATAATGAGTACATTATTCCTTTCTTCGTACTTCTTTTTTTTTTTTTTTTTTTGCGCTTGATGAAGGTCTTTATTTAATTCTTTCGATCTAAAACAACTCTTTGCGTGTTTTTACGATACAGAATGTTTCCTCATAAATTTTTTTATTGATCATCACTGAAAACTAATATTTTGGTGCGTTTTGTTACACTATACGGTGCTGGCTTGGAAAAGAAAACTAAACATTGTTTATTTAAAAAAAAAAAAAAAAGTTTTTCTTTTCCAGTATTTTATTTGTTTTAAGCATTAAAAGTATAAATAAATATGTACGTAGGAATACTATAAAACTAACATAGGATTACAAGAATGGGAACAAGTTGTGCTGAGCTTCAACCAGGACCTGGTTATGTTTCTGGCTGCCTTAATACGTATTTGAAATATAAGTGAAATTAACACCAAATCGAAACAAATTAGTCTCGATTAGAGCAACTTGGAATTTTAATATCAAGTTTAAAATAAAACACACTTGATCTCCGAAAAAGAAGAAGTAGTGCCTCTAAGATATTACTGAATTAGAATTTTTAGCATTAGAAGAGGAAGTATTTGATAATAGGAAAAAATACACGAAAGAAACTTTATATTTTAAACTTGTATAAATACAGGTTTGAATTCTGAACTGATAAGTATAAAGGATTTAAGTCCATATTCTTGATTTTTCAGGTGACGAAAAATAAAGTTAAACTAACTAAAAACTAATCAGCAGAATCGATTAGGAAAAGGGGTTTATGTTGGTTTATACGCTTTATACCATTCAGTGATTGTCAATCTTCATTTAATAAAGGGAAAAAATTGAATTAAATATTTTATACCAAAGATTAATGCTAAATTTCTGACTTGAATCTTTTTTTACCAATGGATTTTCTCAAAGACTCAATGACATGGATTTAAATCCTTTATACCAATCGATAGAGATTTTTTTTCTGAATCTGACTATGTACTTAACTCAAAATCGACATTTTTGGACTTAAATCCTTTATACTTATCAGTACATAATTATGGTCCTTTGTGAGATAATTATAATAATATTCGTACTCATTAAACTACTGGTAAAAAAGAAAAAAAAATCAAAATTATATTTTTAGAAATTTATATATTTTTATCTGAATAATCACTTTGTATCGACTTTTCAAAATGAACCCCAAACTTTTTATGGAATTGAAATTTTGTTTCCTTAGAATAAATATTATGCTTAGTAAAATCTAACTATAGAAGTGAAAAATTATTACTTTAAAATATAATTTTAAAATAATAATTTTTCATGCTTATAAAATCAATTAAGATAACTTCAGATTTGAAAAACGAATTTTAAATTAATGTTTAAAAAGAGCATTAGTTTGAAAAAAAAAAAAAATATTTTTAAGAGGATAGGTTTTCGTATTCACAAAAATATGTAACTTAAATATCTCGAAAAAATAAATTAAAATGTGATGTTTTTGCAAAAATAACTTTAAATAAATAATTTTAAATATACATCTTTTATATCTTAATTTATATATACCGGAGGAAGCTAGTGTAAAAAAAAAAAAAAAAATATTTTTCAAACAAGAAATTTTAGTTGTTTTTCATATTACGTTCCAACCAAACATAATAAAAACACATACGTACTAAATGAAGTTGATATCTTCAATATTAAAAATTCTCACTGTTTTAAAAATATATTTTCCAAAAGCTTTCAAATTTTTTAAATGAATTAATTATAGAAGCCAAGTGAAAAGTTACTAGAGAAATTAAGTGATTTTGTAAAAAATAAACAAATATTAAAAAGTTATTTTTTGAAAATTTTTCTTCCGGAAAATGATATAGCGTGTGTAACAAAAATATCTAAGTTATAATAGGAAAAAATTAAAACAGAATATGGCAAATAGTGTTTATGAATATTGTAATACTCTCCACAAAGTTCATTAAAACAAAATTTTCCACTTAAGTATCTGAAAACTATAGGTAGAGTGTGTCAAGTCCGGGCGAAAATACAAATATCTAAATTTATACATTTATTTCTTCCTCTCTCTTTGTATTTTAAAAATGGATCCTTTAAGTTTCCGGTTGAATATTTTTCAAATAAACAAGCATTCTTTGAGCAGTCACTTCAAGCTAAAGTTCATAAATAAAGAAGCTCTATTGTAACTGAACTGTGGTCCAAATCAAGATTCGAAAAATCAGAAACAAACAAAGAAGATCAAGTGTAATTTATATCGTCTGTTAATAAAATGGAGCCTTCAAAAAATACAAAACATAGCTTAACGAGCTGTTCTTTATAAACTCAACGCAAGAAAAATAAAATAAGGGAAGCAAAGAAGCTGTGTAGGATGAGACTTTGTTAGATTTCAACTTGGACCTTTCCATTTTCAGCTCTCTAGGCTGTGGACTCTTTCTCTATCGACACATCATCAATGTGTGTTCATTCTCAAAACATCACTTTGGTGCTTATAAACACAAAAAATAAAAATGTACAAATATGTGATCCTTATTAAAGATTCAAATAAATGAGCCGTGTGTGTTTGTGACATTTATTCAAAATCACCCAACAAAACATCGATTTTAGAAACAAATTCGAATGAAAGACATTTACATATAGAAAGTTATCTTGTAACAAAAGAATCGCATCCTCTTTCTGCCCATAGAATGTTTTTTTCTCTTTGTTTTATTTATGAAAAACTGTTTAAAATTTCTTAATATTTTTAATTTGATTTCTTATAACGATAATTAGGATGACTCCAAAGCAATTAGAAATTGCTAGATAGCTTGATTTAATGGGAAATGTTAATTAAAATTCTAAGTTATTATTTTATTGAAATATACTAAAAGTGTTTTTGGACGAATCTTTTTTTTTTTTTTTTTTTTTTTTTTTTTTTACGTGTACAGCAATTATGTAATCTTGGGTTTTAACTACATTAAAACTCAGAGTCAAGCGTGTCTAATTTGCTTGAATTGTACATCATTTAAATCACATTTTGTTTTATGAATATAAATGAAGTTCCTGGTTTTACAATTTTGCGGTACATAATAGCTAAATGTAGTTTTTATGGGGTTCTAATTTAAAAAAAAACTCGTATATAATATATATATATATATATATGTACTGTTCAGAACATTTTGACTCTTCATCTATACTTGTAAGCATTTTTGTTCAAAAGTTAAGAGCAAAGTTGCAACTAATTTTAAGATTGAACTTTATTGTTATTGAATTATGGAATCCCCAAACTTAAACTCTAATTTTCTCAAAAGTGCTTGACACTATGCATAAGATTTTCAAGAGACATTTAGGATATTTCAAAATTTACTTAAAGAAAATATATATATATATATATATATATATATTTAATATTCAAACATTTTTGTAAAAAATCTGTTACTAAATAAAATAAGTTTCACCAATTATTAATTCATTTTGTAAATATCATC
This sequence comes from Salticus scenicus, assembly GCA_963930645.1. Classification (NCBI taxonomy): domain Eukaryota; kingdom Metazoa; phylum Arthropoda; class Arachnida; order Araneae; family Salticidae; genus Salticus; species Salticus scenicus. The sequence goes on along the minus strand of OZ005649.1, from coordinate 401,153,222 downwards.
TATATAAATGTGTGTGCAAAGTTTTAAAGCAAAAGGTGGAGCAGATTTTCCAAAATCTTGCAGAAAGTAACAAAAAAGCACTTTTAAGGAAATTAATATTTGGAAATGCAATACAGTTCAATATTACTTGGAATTTTGTGTCAAAATATATTTCAGACTATAATAAATGCTGCATATATACATGTAGCTTTAAAAATTCAACACAGATACATAATATTTCTTCCTTATAATCATCAAACACCAGGAAGGAAGACTTGAATTAATAAATAAACAATTTCATATCGAAGTGATGCTTTATATAAAGTAAAATATATTGAAAAATTTAATGAATGGAGAAAAATAACTTTGGAATTTCTCAAAAAATGTAGGGGTTTTATAGCAGCCGGGTATTAAAAACTAGTATGTTGTGGCCACCACAAGACTTTCTTCTATATTTTCCTATACAAATTCATTCAGAAACAAAAAAAAAAAAAAAAAAAAAAAAAAAAGAAAAGATTATTATTTTTTTTTTTTTTCGTTAAAAGTAAACAAAATCGATAACTTTATTTTAAATTATCACATATTTATAGTTCAACCATTCGTTTTAAAAGTATTGACGAGACCTTTCGAAATATACCCATCTTGAAAATTTACCCCTCCCCGGGGGTGGTACTTCCCCCCAGGGGGGGAAGCGATGCCCCCACATGCACAGAATTTTTTTCCTAGTTAACTACTACTATTATCAATAATTCATATTAATTTTACAATCAAAAGTTTAAAATAACTCTCATTATGCACATTTATACGAAATTTTGTCCTATACTGCCATGTTAAAAGTTTACAAAAAAAGCGATCACAGCGCCACCTGTAAAGTGATTGATCCCCAAATCTAATCAGCCCCAGTTTATGTCAGGGTGCAACTCAATACCAAGTTTGTTTAAATTTCATTCTTTGGTTCGTGAGATACAGCGTCCACAAAAAACGTGATACACACAGAGAGACAGACATTTTCAAAAACTATCAATTCGTGTTCAGGACATCCCAAAACGTGTAAATCCATCCAAAAACGGAGGTCGAAAATTTTCACGAATCCAATACTTTCTCCATATTACATATAGAAGCAAATAAAAATGAGTTGTTCCTGAGACGGATCATATAAAACTACTCTCATTGCCCATCAAAACTCAAAGATTTCAACAATGAAGTAAAAGACATTTAAGATAAGAAAGAAAGAAAACAGAAAAGAAATTAAAAAATTTCTAAACATCGTCCATTTGAATATTAATTTACATGAAGCAAAAACAGTTTAAGAATATTGAACAGGATACGATATTAATGTAAGAGACAATAACATTGAACTTTTTAATCAGGTCACTTAGTGTCTAATAAAAAAATAATCATTAAGAATGATTGCCTTGCAATTAAGTAGAGAAAAATATAAAATTTTATGCTACATACATGTAACTAATTATAAATAAATTGCCATACAATAATCCTTTTCACGTGGATATACCCAATATTCAGAAAAGAAAAGACGTGTTGAGTCATTTTACATTTATCAATAATTATGTTAGGTAATATTTTATTTAAAAATATCCATTAAAATCAGTTTGATATAATAAATTAACTGTTATATTAAACATCTGCATGAATAAACTTACTTTTTAAAGTATACAATTACGATGATGTTAATTTAAACTTTTGTTATTTATAAACTACTTTTTAGAATCCCCATTTTAAAGCTGAAATAGCTACTTCAACTTGTAAATGTCACCTAGTAGTCATAATTATTGATATAATAGGATTCAAATCAAATAATGAAATACATAAGGATCTTAAATTAATATGCATATAACCAGTAAAGCTTCTGCTGTAATATTATTTCACCTCCACTCTTCTAAAAGAAATTTAAGGCTGGACAAGCTCTAACATCGATTATTCCTTTTGTCAATTCTGTACTAATAAGTATAAAGGATTTAAGCCCATATTCTTGATTTTTCAGGGGACGAAAAATTAAGTTAAACTAACTAAAAACTAATCAGAAGAATCGATTAGGAAAAAGGGATTTCGTTGATTTATACCCTTTATACCGTTCAGTGATTGTCAACCTTCATTTAATAAAGGGAAAAAATTGAATTAAATATTTTATACTAAAGATGAATGCTAAATTTCTGACTTGAATCTTTTTTTTACCAATGGATTTCCTCAAAGACTAAATGACATGGATTTAAATTCTTTATACCAATCGATAGAGAATTTTTTTGGGGATCTGACTATGTACTTAACTCAAAATGGACATTTCTGAACTTAAATCCTTTATACTTATCAGTACAGAATTGTTAGCCAGTCTTAGTAAACGAGTATAGTAATAAATATTAAGTTACGTTATAGGTAGAACTGTATATCAAAATGGGGAAAAAAAAAACTTAACTGAAGAGAAAATTTCCTTACCATTTTCAGGTTTTCTTTACGTTATACAACCGGAGACTGACAAGTACGTTGGTGATATAAAATAAGATCGACTTTATGACAATCCTAGATTTCATTAACCAAAATATTTAACAAACATTTTATACATCTCAAGTTCGAAAAGTTTTTCACATCATAATACAAGGAATTGTTTTTAAAGACGAAAACGCATTTCTATTCTGCAAATCCAAAGGTCTAAAAAAAGAACCATTCAAATAGCACAGCATATGTTTAAAGCACTAAAGACAAATATGAATATTATTGATAAAATTAAAACCAAACTGAATCTTAGTAGCACTGTTTTTGATCACTGTAAATTGTTTACATTATTTGTTGATGGATTGGATGGTTCAATGGATGAATAATCTTTGCAAATTTGGATCTCACAGTTACTCAAATCTTTCAGGTTGGTTGGATGGGTTTTATGTCACACTAGTGCTACGCAATGGGTATTTGGCGACGGTCTGGGACTAACCCTTGGAGGTGGTCCGGAGACATGCCATCACAATTTTGATCCTCCACTAGGCTGACCAGATCAAAGTACCTTTATAATAGAGAAGCGTTAAAAATTGCTACAATTATCCGATTATGGATGTATTTTTTCATTCCTAATAAATAAGGACTAAAAATAAAGTATTATTGATTAATAATTTACTTTCTACAATTTTTTAAAACTTAGTAAAGTGGCTTCAAAAAAAAAGGAAGTCCCCATTTGTCCCCAGAAAATGGGGACGTTTGGTCAGTATATCCTCCACGGACGGGATGACTCTACCGCTTCGGTGATCCCCCTGAGGCATAATTTTTGATGGAAATATGGAGGATATTCCCAAATCTTTCAGACCGTCATTAATTGCCCATAGTGTAGCAACTAGTGCGATGTAAAACCCACTTAACCTTAACCCAGAGCCACGGTAGCTCAAATGGCGGAGTATCACAGCTCGCAATCGGAGAATTATAGGGTTCAGTACTCGAGCCGAAAAAAATGACTGTTCTCATTAATGGCGGCTGTTGCACATAAAATAAATAGTGAGCACTGAGCTGCAGTCGACAGAAAAAGTACCCGAGCACTAGCAAAAATTCCTATGTAAAAAAAAGTACACTTAAGACTATTTTGTTAAATAAAAGCCTAATCACGTGATTCGACAAGGATTTATTCAACAAAACAGTTTTAAGTGTACTTTTTTGATATCGGAATTATTGGCTAGTGCTCGGATACTTTTGCTGCCGTCTGTAGAATACTAAGAGAAAGGATTACTGAGTGATTTGACCTCTACTTCAAAATTTAGAAGCCAGCAAGTAAAAAATTTGCGCATTCTGCAAGAATAGGTTAATGCACAACTTTTTGACCTGCTCGAAATGGAATTAATTAATTTCGCGAAAACCGCTACCTTTCTATATTATTTAATAGACAATCATCACTCCTCACATTCTAGCTCAGTGGCCGTAGATGGAATGCCCTCCACGTTCCGTAAAAATTATACCAGTGGGGTTACATTATTGGAGGAGTCATACCATCCGTGAAGGATGAAAATTTTGATCGTATGTGTCCAGGCAAAGCTGACCAAATGTCCTATTTTCTGGAGCTGCGGTAGCCCAGTAGGTACAGTCGGTAACAAAAGTCTCCGAACACTAGCAAAAATTCCTATATATAAAAAAAGTACACTTAATACAGTTTTGTTAAATGAATCCTGTTTTTAGACTGACTGAGAACAGGATTCGACAAGGATTTATTTAACAAAACTGTATTAAGTGCACTTTTTTGATATAGGAATTTTTGCTAGTGTTCGGACACCTTTGTTACCGACTGTAGAGCGCCCTGCTCGTAATTGGAAGATTGCGGGTTCGGTACTCGAGTCGGCCAAAGGCCGTCGTGATATAAGATAAATCGTCGTAATAAGATAAGCCGTAGGATGATATAAGATAAAAAATTTTCTTTTTCCCTGCCCTCTATCCACCTCCCTGCCGGTATATGTAACCCTCTGTGTGATTCTTCATTAAGAGTAAGTTATATTTATTTAAAATTTCAAAATATCATCAAAATCTGTGACAAGGTGATGTAGAAGCGATCATTTTCTTTCTGTCTACCTCCTATCTCCCCATGTACCCTACTGCATATTTCTCTTAAACGATAAGAGAAAGATGTATCGATTTATATGAAAATAGTAAATAATAATAATAATTATAAAATATACCATATACTTCTCTATTTCCCCTTATCACAACAAGTGTTTTCTTTAATTCATTGTTTGACGTTTTAAGTGTTTTGTGATCATTAAATCAAAAAAGTCCCGTTCTCAGATGCCTTTTTTACCATGCCCGTTTTCCTGGATTCATGAAATATTGCCCTATTTTCTATCATGTTATGAAAATCCTTAATTCCAAACAACTTAAGAAATTTTCAAAGTAAAGTCATTCATGTACATGCCAGTATCCTGCATAATATTTTAAAACTTGTCCGTGTCCCCGAAATCGGTATAATAAAAATAATCGGCACAACTTCGATATACACCCACAACGATATTTGGCGATTTTTCTTTGGCGCTGCTTTGAACGATAACGATGTCGTTCTGGACTGTTTGCGATATAATATGGCAACCTATATGTTGTTTATTTTAGCTTTCTGATTTTATGTTTCATCATTTAGATTATGATTTTATCATTTATCATTTTTAGATTTATGATTTAGCCATAATCGCCAACAAAAAATCGCCGAATATCGTTGTGGGTGTATATCGAAGTTGTTCCAAATAATCCTCATAATACACATAACACATTTATACGAAATTGGGCTCTATTTCTCCATGTTCAGAAAATCTTAAATTTCAAATAACTTACGAAGTTTTTCAAAGTAGAATATTGAAAATATATACGATTTTTGTCCGTATCATAAAAGATATTTTAAAACTGCTCCGATCACTTTACGATCATCCGCTCATGCGATATTGAGTAACAAACTAACAATCTGACTAACATACAGACAGACACCTTATCTATAATGTGATTTTCAAATTCCTACACCTCAAAACATGAAAAAAAGTCAGAAAACCAAAATGGAATGTTTTCACGAATAACTGGCCACCAGTAATATGATTGGAACTAAAAATTAATGAAAACATCTTAATATGAAATATTCATATTTTACCACTCCCTGACAATTTTAATGTAATTGCTAATACAATTTTTTTATTGCTAATAAAATCTCATTAAGACCGATTTGAAAAAAGCAATAATATTGCTAAAAATTGTTTAGTGCTGCCATCTATCACCAACAAAGATAAAAATCATTATAAATATTGTATAGTTCTTACATTTATCAATAGATGACAGCACTATACGATACGACACGCGACGATTAAAAGTTGATACTGGTTAGCAGCATTTCTTAATCTTAAATTATAATTCAAATATGTATTAAAATTTACGGTAAAAAGTTAAAATATTATATCAGCGTGAAATCTTTTTCCTTTCACAATTTAATAATGTTATATATTCCGTTTTTAAAGGTCGAAAACATCATTAAATATTCTAAAGATTTTTGATCGCCGATTCATTAGATAAAACCTTTTGTTTAACTGGAATGATAACTTAAAAATTCTAAGTGAATTTCATAAATAATTTCGTTTGCAAATAGTTAGCAGTGAAATGGCATTGTATACATTATAAATAGATAATTCTGAAATTATTGTAACTATTAATATTATTATTATCACTACTATTACTTATATATAATAGTATTGAAAATATCGAGAAAGATAACAAATGACTTTGCATTGATTATCGAATAACAAATTCAATGATAATTAAATATCTTTATACAGAAAAAAAAAATATCTTTCACACTACATTCATATTATTCTAGTTTAAATTGTAAGACACGAGGACGAGATACTGTATTTCTTTTCCTATGCACTATGAAAACAGTAATTCTAGAAACGTTTTTTACTTGACGTGCATTTTTGTATAAGAAAAACTACACTCTCTTATTCCCCTTTCCCAGTTTGAATATTGTAGCCGTATTCATAAATATATATGGCTTTTATTTAACCCTACAAGGCTCAATTTTTTTTTTTTTTTTTTTTTTTTTTTAGTGCGCGACAAAAATATATAGGTTGTAATGAGTGATCAGAAGATAGGGAAAACTTATAAAAATAAAACCATATTTTACGGAAAAATCAACTTTTTAGCTCAACGTACCGTATGTGGAACTTATATAAAAATAGGATTTACTAATACGTTTACTATTGTAATATAAAAAAACAACTTACCTCTGCAAAATAGACACTTCGTTGACTCACAGTATTTTATTTTATTTTTTTCGAGTCAAAACTGTTCAATAACTATTCTTTTATTTTTGAATTCAGACAAACGACTAACGTATCACTTTCATTCAAATTTCACACTGAGTGCACTCTAACAAAAACACGAACGACCTCTTTAGGTAAAGATTCGTATGACTACATTGCTAAATGTCAGTAGCTTCTATCAAGATGTCAAGAAATGTCGCTACTAATAGTTTGATAGCTAGGAACGATTAAAATCGGTGTTCCACATATGGAACTGGGTGCCTTGTAGAATTATTAAAAAAAAAAAAAAAAAAAAAATCCAATTTTTTAGAAATTCTTTAGTGGTTTACAGCACCACTCTGAAACTTATTTGACCAATATTAGGTGGCTCAAAGCACGGATTGACTGTCAGACTGAAGCAATGAGGATTCTAACCAAATTATAATTCACAAAGAGAGGGATATCTACTCACATTTTAATAACAAGGGTACAGTTCAAACTAATATTTATGATTTTAATTTGAATGCAAACTAAATGGAAAAAATAATTTTTTAGCAGTTTACTTTCTTTTTATCAATCAATGGTACATAAAGCATTGTTTTTGCGTCAATTTTTCGAAATCGATTTATGCTATAAGTTTTGAGTTCTCCTGACTTCAAAAATCCGGTTTTTAGCAGTCGGGTCTGTATGTGCGTTTGCCTGAGTCTGTTATTAACATCAATCAAAAACAAATACACGAAACTCCCGATTATCCGTGGGCGCAGGAAAAGAAATTCATATCTTGAGTATATATCTTGAATACTATGAATATATCTTGAGTATTAGTTATATATATTGCGTTTCTTTAATCATAAATATTATACGATTTACGTCTGTGCAGATAGTTATTTAATTACATTAAAAAATATTTAATAATCGAATGATGTGCTGATTGTCTGTGAGTACCTAAATTGAATGATTAAGTTCATCAACGTTTTCTCCCAAATTCTCATGCACTTACTGTCATTCACTACGGTATTTTAAGGTAAATACAAACTTTTTCATTTGTCTCTCCGTTGCTCAGGTGGTTAGAGTGCCATGTTAGTAACCCGGTGGTCGCGCGTTCGATACCCTGAGGGTCCGGAGTGTTAATTTTTGTAGAAAAGATGTCAATTGATAAAAGAAAATTTATCGGTGACTACACAGTGTCCTAAGAGTTTTTGAAGAGATTTTTTAAGAAGCCTTTTTCTTACATCTCTTTTTAGAAGCAAAAAAAAAAAAAGTTTTTTGTGGACTACAAGCGCCCTCTATTGGGCGGAATATTCACTAAAATATCAATGAAGCAATTAACAATACAAAATAAAAATGAATAGGAAAAACACATAAACATTAACCAAATCAGTAAAATGTTAAGTTATAACATAAAAAAATAATAAACTAAAATAATAATAGAAAGGTGCTTCAAACGAATCATTAAATTGCAGATATTGACCCTTAATCAGAAAATGAAATCACAAAACTTATAGACAATCGTGTGGTGCTGCCATCTGTTGTGAATTTTAAGAAATAATTTCACAGTTCAAATTTCCGCAATTTTGGTTAATCAACAAAAAAGTTACTTTTTTTTTTTTCAAATTAAATTTTATTTTAACTTCGAAAAGATTTATATGATACGCTATAATAAGAATTTGGGTTTTAAAAGTTTTTTTTAATAGATTATATCACTTGTGTTTTGACAAACAAAATAAATTCGAAGTTCTTCAATGCAGTCCATTGCGTCTTTAAGGGAAGGTGGAATAACTTCTTCACATTCTACATTCTCATCGCTTAAATTAGCATCAGACAATTTGTTTTCAATTAGTTAATCGAGTGTGAATAATTCCGAAGTCATGCTATCGGTACCACAGTTCCCACACTCGTCAAAATTGATATTTAGAACGTACAAGAAATTTTACAAATTTTATAAAAAGGGAAAAGACCTATAACCGATATTGAGTGGCGTATAAAAAAAGAAATTTCGCATTACAACGGAATAGAAATGAATCGGGCCTTCACATAAAGGACGTGTAAATGCAAAAGACGTATAAAGGAGAGATAAATAGACAGTGTTTTGCTGTATATTTGAATAATTTTAAATGTCCTTGTACACTAACCCTTTGGCCAATCACAATAAAAATTTTTAAATATTATCCAAATAGGATGTAGATTTGCCAACAGCTTTATTTTCGAGTTATGCTGATAACAGGCTCACACGCATACAAACCAACCGCAAAACGGTTGGTCAAAAATATTTGGATTCAAGTCACCTTAAAATATGTAATTGCGCAAAACCTCAATTTCAAAAATTTTGACCCAGAACTAATACTTTCTCTACCATATAGAAATAAGTTTAAAAAAAAACTAAAAGAAGTCTTTAAGGACTGTCGATAGAAACAAAAACTAAGTAACTTGTGAATTGTATCGTCGAGCTATTAGATTGTTATTTTCGAATTATTTCTGGTCTGTAAAGAAGTGTTTATGATCTGTATTATAGGATTCGGCACAATATTCGTAGCTACCCGCAAATTAAATGAACTAAGCCTTATATTACGTAAAAATATTGTAATAGGACTAAAATACATTTTTTTTTAAATTTATTTATTTGAAAATTTATATTGAAAGCAAAAAGAAGAATATAGCAGTCTGCGTGAAAACACGTGCTTGTACTTTGTGAACTATGTATAGACTGTGGAAAAAGTACATACATACATAGAGTATAGAACTAGAAAGAGACAGATGCCAGTAGCCAGTATACTACTCGTATTAGTATACATTATATATATTTATTTATATGTATATGAGGCATGCCGTGCCGTGCGCTACATATATGGATGTATATGTAGAGAGATATACTCTTTGTATATATATAATGTATACTAACAACGCACGAAGGTATATCTATGTACATATATTCACAGTATACATATAGCTCATGGAAAGCGTTCGGTGACGATGACGCGAGTTGCATGATTTTTGTTCACCCAAAAAGTGCTCAACGCGCCTAAAGAGGTTTTCACTTCAAAAAAAAAAAAAAAAAAAAAATGCCTATCAAAAATTTAGAATTGTCTTTTAAAGTAATGCAGGTTTTTATGCAGGTCTCTGTATCCGCGGACATTCGCAAGGAAAAAAGATCCGTATTCGTATCCGGATCAGTATGAACGGGGAAAAATATCCGTATTCGTATCCGTTTTTTTCCTTCAACGGATCTAATACGGATCTTTGGTAGAAATTTCGAAAAAATCAAAAAGAAACTATTGTAACTCATTATCAACAAACTTTATCTTTAATGTATAAATAAAAGAAATACAGTATAGCCTCGCTTTTACATTATCGAAATTTACGTTTTCCTGCAATTTGCAATTTCTTTTTTAAATCCATTCATTTTTTTCCATGTATGCAATGAATTTCCGCCTTCACTTTTGCATTGATAAAATTTTGAATTTCCCGCAGTTGACTTCATATATATAGTGTAAATAAAGGAAATACACGCTGTGACTTAATTTAAAAAATAATATAAAATAAAAACATCTACGAGATGCATTCAATAAGGCAGAGGATATTATTCTTTAACAAATAAACTATGGAATCAAAGACCGCAAAGAGGATTCGTTTTATACTAAAAGCGACAGTTTAAAACAAGAGCTTAATTGGGAATTATTAGAATCGAAAGCCTCATTTTTATAAGACTGATCATGCAAAAGCAATGCTTAAAAAAAAGGGGGGTGGGTGGGCGGGGGGATGTATAAATAATGAATATTTACGTAAAACTGTAAATATCTAAAAAAAAAAAAAAAAAAAAAATCCCATATTTGTCTTCAAAAAAATTCACATAGAATAATAGATGAGTTTTATTTTTTAAAAATGTTATTATTTCATTGGAAAATGTGTTTAAATGAAATGAACTTTTTCTTACCCATAGCGTAGGTGCTCCAGTGATTGGCATGCTCCAGTAATTGACATCTATCCCGAAATAATTAATAAATAAGAAAAATAAGAAAATCATATATTTTACATATAAGAATTTTAACATTTTATGTCAAACACTGGAGCTAAATATTTGGATGTCTTGAGGCTATACAGGGAAATTGTAGATGCATTTATTTGATTCAGGTTGTTAAAATTACCTATCCATTCCCATGAGTACTTATAATTCTGTACCTAAAATTGATACTTTTTATAATATCGTTAATTGTCTTAACCTTGTCATTTTTGAAATAGTTTCTAAAATTACAATTTTCCTAACAATTGCAGTTTGTTTTTAACTCTGGGCTCAATCCTAAACTGTACGTGGAGGACGACGTAAAAAAAATCTGCTCAAATATTTGCTTTATAAACGATAAAATTGGCGGTTGCAGAAAGATAAAAGGAAAATGTGCAGCTCTTTTTTTTTTTTTTTTTTTTTGTCCCTTAGGGTAGAATTTCTTCTTTACCAGAGTTGGAAACAGCCCTAATCTCTATTCGCTCGAAAATGTTTCGTCTATAAAAGATGAGAGCAGATTCAAATTTTGCAGCCTACAAATCTGCAAGAACTAGAAGGAATTATTTTTTATATTTGGCACAGTGAAATTTCAGAGGTTTATGTTAAAAAACTGTATAATACTATGCCATTGAGCATTAAAGCAGTAATTCCGTATAAAGGCGGGATTACCCACTGCAGAATACATACCTTTATTAAGTAATTATTTAGATATGACAAATAAATAGTTTTGTTTCATGTATTAAATTATAATGCGTTTATTCCATATATTAAATCATAATAGAATACAAGTATATGTTTATTACATTACGTTTAAAAAGAAAAATATTTGTTACATTTTTTATTAAGTACTTCGTAGAGTTTAATAAACTGAATTACTAAATCCAATTTTTTTTTTTTTTTTTTATTTTTTTTTTAAGCATCAGTTTCTTTCATTTTGTAAATCATTAAAAAAAAAAAAAAAAAGAGAGAGAGAGAGAGAAATCCTTTTTCGTGAATCTTTGGTATGTCTGCCTCTTAATCAATAGTTTCTTCTTTTTGTACATAACAGGAAGTAAGCGGCATCGAGGAAAAACCTTCCTCGTCAATTTATAACAAACATAATTCTTTGATAAAAGTTTTAACAATAATATCTTTTTCCTGTATATTATCTGGATAAAACAATATAGAGGGAAATCCTTCCTCGTCAATTTATAACAAACATAATTCTTTGATAAAAGTTTTAACAATAATATCTTTTTCCTGTATATTATCTGGATAAAACAATATAGAGGGAAATCCTTCCTCGTCAATTTATAACAAACATAATTCTTTGATAAAAGTTTTAACAATAATATCTTTTTCCTGTATATTATCTGGATAAAACAATATAGAGGGAAATCCTTCCTCGTCAATTTATAACAAACATAATTCTTTGATAAAAGTTTTAACAATAATATCTTTTTCCTGTATATTATCTGGATAAAACAATATAGAGGGAAATCCTTCCTCATCAATTTATAACAAACATAATTCTTTGATAAAAGTTTTAACAATAATATCTTTTTCTTGTATATTATCTGGATAAAACAATATAGAGGGAAATCCTTCCTCGTCAATTTATAACAAACATAATTCTTTGATAAAAGTTTTAACAATAATATCTTTTTCCTGTATATTATCTGGATAAAACAATATAGAGGGAAATCCTTCCTCGTCAATTTATAACAAACATAATTCTTTGATAAAAGTTTTAACAATAATATCTTTTTCCTGTATATTATCTGGATAAAACAATATAGAGGGAAATCCTTCCTCGTCAATTTATAACAAACATAATTCTTTGATAAAAGTTTTAACAATAATATCTTTTTCCTGTATATTATCTGGATAAAACAATATAGAGGGAAATCCTTCCTCGTCAATTTATAACAAACATAATTCTTTGATAAAAGTTTTAACAATAATATATTTTTCCTGTATATTATCTGGATAAAACAATATAGAGGAAAATCCTTCCTCGTCAATTTATAACAAACATAATTCTTTGATAAAAGTTTTAACAATAATATATTTTTCCTGTATATTATCTGGATAAAACAATATAGAGGGAAATCCTTCCTCGTCAATTTATAACAAACATAATTCTTTGATAAAAGTTTTAACAATAATATCTTTTTCCTGTATATTATCTGGATAAAACAATATAGAGGGAAATCCTTCCTCGTCAATTTATAACAAACATAATTCTTTGATAAAAGTTTTAACAATAATATCTTTTTCCTGTATATTATCTGGATAAAACAATATAGAGGGAAATCCTTCCTCGTCAGTTCTTGATAGATCCATATCTATAACAGTAGTTTCTATTTGCAAATGATCTGAATATTGCAATACCGAGGGAAATCCTTCCTCGTGGATCTTTGATAGGTTAAAATTTTCAGGAATAACTTTTTTTTTTGTGTATTATTTGAATAGAATACAATAACGAGGGAAATCCATCCTCGTTAACTTTTGATAGGTAAATATTTTCAACTATGGTTTATTCGTTTTGGTATTAATTGAAGAAAGTAACAGTAACGAGGGAAATCCATCCTCGTGAATTTTTGACACATTGATGTTTTTAGCAATATATACATATATGTTTAAGGAATAACTTTTTCTTTTTGTGTATTATTTGAAGAGAATATCAGTAACGAGGGAAATCCATCCTCGTTAACTTTTGATAGGTTAATATTTTCAACTATGGTTTATTCGTTTTGGTATTATTTGAAGAAAGTAACAGTGACGAGGGAAATCCATCCTCGTGAATTTTTGACACATTGATGTTTTTAGCAATATATACATATATGTTTAAGGAATAACTTTTTCTTTTTGTATATTATTTGAAGAGAATATCAGTAACGAGGGAATTCCATCCTCGTTAACTTTTGAAAGGTTAATATTTTCAGCAGTGGTTTCTTCGTTTTAAATATTATTTGAAGAGGATACCAGTAACGAGGGAAATCCATCCTCGTACATTTTTGATATTTTAATATTTTTATGAAATACCTTGGAAGAGGTTATGAAGTATCTATTGTAGATGAGGTATCTATTATGAAGTAGCTATTGTAGGATCTATTGTAGAAATTTTCTAAGGAGATTTTCTAAGGCAACTGAACATTCTGGAGAAGAATTTTTTCACTGAAGTAAATTTCTTTTTGGGCTTTTCCTCGGGAAAAATCAACAAAAACTCATCGTCGTCAACTAACAATAAATATTTCTCCTCACCAACAAGTTCTACAATTCTAAAAGGTAAAACAAACATATTATAAACAAACATATTTATTTTACATTCATAGCACTATAATCATCTTCAAATTTTAGTCCTTTTTATTAATCATAAAAAGTGTTTAATATAGCTTAATAACAATTTTAGTTTCTTAGTCATGGCGTTACTTAAGAGACTAACCAAGAAAGAGGGGGGGGGACCAAGGGGGCTCGAGCCCATAGACCGATTATAAGAGTGGACGAGACAATAGCAACCTTTTGCAGTGGCAAAGATCCCTCATAAAAAGTCACGTGACTGCTTAAACTAAAGGAAGCCAAAATGGCCAACATTAAAAGTTTCTCGCCAAGCTCTAAACTCTGCTTTCTCTTGACGCAGACGATATCTTTCCTTTTTTCTTAAAAATCTTTTTTAAATTTTTATTTCCCTTTAAAAGTTAGATTATTTTGAATCTAAAAGAAATTTTATCGCAAGCAATAGTGATTAGATGTTCTCTAATCTAAAAAGCCCTAAAAGTTATGTAAAATGAGGATTAGATTTCATAGGTAAGATTTTTTATATTGTATTATTTCGTACTTTTTAAGTAATTATTTTTGTAAAATGTTTATGACTTTAAAATTTAGTTCCTTAAATTAAATTAGTTAATATATTATACCATACATTAATTTCAAGAAATTCCATGGGAGTTAAAGCGGGTGTAAACAGAAAGGAAACTGAACTCTAAACACTTTTGAACTTTGTTGGAAAGTGTTAATGACAAGGTAAAAATAAATTTCGGCAGCTGTAGTATTTTACACAAGTTTTGATTGCTGTATCTTTTAATTAAAAAAAATATATATATTCAAAACAAAATCTCGCCAATAACGCGATAAATGCCAAAAAATGTAACCTTTTTCCAGTGGTCAGGTATTTCATCTTTGCAACCTTTACTTATATTCCCTTAATAATGGAATGCTCCGACCACTCTTATAATAGACCTATGCTTGAGCTTCCCCATATAATTTTAACCTTTTACAGGCCGAATTTAGATCCAGGTATATTTTTCATTAGTTATTTGCATATTTTACTTTATAATACTTTAGTTAAGGGATCTTAATCATTTAAATGGGAAAAAAATACATACATAAATATTAATTGCCATTAATAATAATTATTAATATTCTTAAATTATTAAGAATAATATTATAGATTATTAATATAATCTGATTAATATTATCAAGTTTGATGTCCTTTTTGATAATAAGAGCTGTTTAAAATAAACCAACTGATATTCAGAGTCATCGGATACTTTCAAATTTTTATGCATTTTTTTATTTGTACTCTGTGGGAAAAAATATGAAAATGATCATTTTGGGGATTTTTTGTACAGTTACCAACTAATGATAGGAATGTTGCTTCTGTTTTAAAAAATCAAGTCATCTTTTAAGTATGTCCGATAATTTTTTCAAGTCAATATTAGTGCAATTTAATTTTTTAAATAAGTTTTAATTTGATGTTCCCAATTGGGAACATTGGCCTGTAAAAGGTTAAATTGAATAAATTTTCATTTTTGACAATTGAAACAAAATAATAAATTGGTCTCATCCCACTACAATCCATCTTATTCCCTTGCAGGTAATGTGTGGTCACGCACTTGCGATTAGACATTTAATTAGTAAGAAAGATGCATAAAGAAACATGCTGAATTCTATAAAATCAATCAAAATATTTTGGAAGATTCAATTTTATGAATTAGAAAATTTAAATTTTCATATGCGTGAAAACCACTACTGCCCCTTCCCCTCATCAAGACAAAATGGATTCATTTTTTAAGCGCGTATCAGACACGACTCATGCTTGTATGTACCGCATGCTTGTACACGACTCATGCTTGTACCTAGCTCATGCTTGTACCGCAATGACACAAGCACGAGATGTGGCAGCAGCATCGCTGTCTCATGGGCGTACATTTCACAGTCCAAATCGACCACAAAACAGGAGTTGTAAAAATAACCCTAAACGGTATCCCAGGGACTTACTTTTCAAAACTCAACGGGACGGTACGTGATTAAGACTGTACGATGTGCTTGAACCTAAAGTGTTCTGTATGGCTATGTATTGGGCGATTGCAAAAAATTTTGGCCGACTTAAACTGTGATTTTATTCGGAATTTTGGTCTTTATAATTTATGGGTTACCACTTAAGGGATTACTGAAAATAATGATATTTCTGTTGTGTTTAGCCATTTAAAAATTCTAATGCCCTTTAGAAACATAATATGATGTTTTCGCATGTTTTTATAGAACGGAAAAAACCCAACCGTATTTTTAGTGTTTCTCTCCTTGTTGGACAATAAAATGAATCCTTTTTTAAGGGGACTGAGACGTCTGCGCCAACCGTGAAGTGGGAAATTTAGGTTGTTGCTTTTAATAGCTATATATTCTTTAATTATGCATGTATCAATATAATTTTTCTTTTTTTTTAGATATTAACAAGAAGTTCAAGAAATATTTGATGCGAATTATTTACTCTTACGTGTTACAGTTTTTTTTTTTTTTTTATAATAGCTCTGTAAACATACGTATTTTACTCTTAAGGATTTTTTCACTTTGGTACACTTTGTGAAAAATCTGTTGAAAGTAGTTCCTTGAAATTTTAGAGGGAAATAAAATAAGTGTCTCTGCATATAGTGAACCTATTTTTTTTTATGTATATTCATTGTGATTTTTTTTTTTTTTTTTTTTAAGCGAAAAAATGTGTTCATAAATGCCTATTTCTAATAAGTAAAAATTGCCATTTTTTTTTTTTTTAATACTTTTAAAAATAGAACAACAAAACATAAAATAGGTTCAGTACATAATTAAAAGTATTTTCTATCATCATGCATGATTTCAAGGTAAGATTTTCATTATTTTTTTAGAAAAGTGTACCAAAGTGAAAAAATCCTTAAGAGTAAAAATACATATGTTTACAGTGCTATTATAAAAAAAAACTGTAACACGTAAGAGTAAATAATTTGCATCAAATATTTCTTGAACTTCTTGTTAATATCTCAAAAAAAAAAAAAAAAAAAAATATATATATATATATATATATATTTATACATGCATAATTAAAGAATATATGGCTATTAAAAGCAGCAACTTAAATTTCCCACTTCACGGTTGTCGCAGACTCAAGTAGTATCTGCGGAGATGACATATGGGTTTGTATAACAACGAAAGATTAAAAATAATTAGAAGAACAAAATTTATGGCAAAGGATGAGTTGTATCCAATAAAAGTGTGTCTAGTGGAATTGCATAGAAATTTCTATAAACATCCAAGTGTTTTAAGGGGACGAATGACAATTTTTTTTGTGAAAATCCATGCAATTAATATTTTCCAGACCGTTATTATAAAATGAATGAAACTAAATAATACTTTTAAAGTATTATCATTCGGCAGTTCCACAAACAAACGTTATTTAAAATATCTCACAAAATTGTAAATTTTAAATTTATTTTTCAAAGGTTGCAAATTTCGGAATATGACCAGTTACTTATAATGGAAATTTATTTTTATCCAATCCATTTAAAAATTTGTTTGAAGGTTAGACAATGTATTTATTAGAAAACTGTGGATTCATTTGAAATCAAGAAATAATTACCTTTATTACGAACGCTCAAATTTAACTGCAAAACAAAACAAAAAGAAAAAGAAGAAGATTTCCCCATTCCGGTAACCGCCAAAAGTTGAACCCACGCAGGATCGAAAACTGAATAATAAATGTTTAGAATTAAATATGAACTCCATACTGCTCATTTCTTTTGTTAAATTTTCCAATTTTCCATGTAGAGCGCCATCTAGTAAACGTTCTTTTAAGGTAAATCATTTTATTTTAAGCGATTGCTGTACACTAAATGTTTAAATATGCGTTAATATATATTATATATGTATGCATATATTATATTATATATATTGAAGTCGATCAAAAATTTCAAGAATTATAAATTATAAATCTTTATGGTTTTCATGTCATTAAAATATTGCCATTTCTTAAAAATATTTCATACTCTAACAAAATAATGTACAAAATTTCAGTATTTCCGTTATAAAGTAAAATCTTAGAAACATGTTTATATAAAGTTCATGGCGGATTCTTCCTAAATGTAAATGTGAATGAGTGTATTTATTTACGGTATTGTTGTTTTCATTTGAACTATGTATGACTTCTAAAACACAATGTACCTGTATGCTCTTTCCATCGGAACACTAAAGTGAAGACATTGGAATATGACCAAATTGAAAAAAAATTTTGACTTCTCCTATATCCGAGACATTTTATGATACAATGAAAAATATTTTTATATCACTTTATTAATGCGTATTTTTCCTTTTTCAATGAACATTTTTTTTCTTTCTTTCTTCCTTTTACCCGACTACCACAGGTAATGGAAGTAATATATTCGGTCAAAATTTTAGATACTGAGTTTTCATCTCATTTATATGTTATATGACCAAAAAATTGATTTTTGACAAATAGTCAGAATGTATACGTGTGGGGAATTTTCTGACTATCATATCTCTAAAACAAATAAAGATAGAACAACGAAATTTCAGAATTACGATAAGTCTAGTATATATGTTTGGAAAACCAGAAGTGGGAGCATAAATCCGTATCGCAAATGAAACAAAAAATAAATAAAATGCTCTAACGATTTTATTTTTTTTTTAAAGCTGCGATCTAAATATTTTTTTTTAGATGCAGTTTCGTTAGTTTTCCGCGAATAGATCAATTTGCCAAGTTTTGGTAAAAATTGAAAGTGGAACCGAAAAACCAGTATCTCGAAAAAAGCTCTAATGATTTTCTTCAAAATTGCTACATAAATTCTTTTTTTTAAATGTCTTTTTAGCATGTATTACTTGGCTACTAAAGGAAAACTGAAATCTGTGTCGATTATGCAGGTCAGTTTTAAACCTTCTTTAAACAAGTTGCTACTCAAACTTTTGGTGTGGTGTTAAGGTTAAGAGCAAGTGATTACACGAGGGTCCTAGTTCTAGGTGATGTGCTCTTCATAAAGGACTTTCTAAGGAGACTTCCCATATTTACGTGAGCTTATAAAAATCACGGACCTCCACCCCCAACGAGCTTGACTTGGGATCGAATACGGCACTTCCCGTTGGCTAGCTTTGAGCGCAGAACTTTGAAAATCATTAGTGAAATATGAATGTGTAAATGATCCCTTATACGATTGAGCTTTTTTCTTGAAAAGCAGACAAATTTTCACGAGAGCCATTTGCAAATAAGTTACTTGAACATTTGTCTATTAAAATGTACAAACAGATTTCTTTTTAAGCGTTATGGCATGCGCATCATTTCGAATGAATGCTTATATTTCTTGAATGGTTAAATATATTTACTTTCTAATTACAAATTATTGTTTCTAATGTTTTTCAACTGTGAATGACAATTTGGTTGAAAATCCCACAAATTATAAACAAAAGTATGCTTTTTTTTTTTTTTTTTTTTTTTTTTTAAACAAACCCTACGAATATGTATAACAAGAATATGAGAATACTAGCAGGCTTTGCCCGCTTCGCTGGTCACTATATTTAAAGGAAACTCTTTTCTATATAGCTTTATGAAAAAAAGAAAAAGAAAAATACTGAAATCGCTCAAAAGCTCGCTTTGGGTTCCCTTCCCGCTGCCTTCAGCAGCAGCTTGTTCGTCCTCGCAGTCTCCGGTGTCTGTCCCTATTGCTTGCGACAATGTCTTACCCGTGGGCTTCCATTTGGGTGCTTATCATATATGACAGTTTCGATACGAACAGTATCGAAAAATTTGAAGTAGGCCTTTTATATCTGAATCCCAGTTACATATGAACAACATTATACGTGATGTACATGTACATAATATTTGCTCTCAAGTTATTTCCTATATTTATTTGATTTACTCGATCAACCATAGAATGACAGCAATTTCAAGCCACATATAGTATTACAGTATGCTATGATCGGCTACTTCTATCGCATGAGACAATTATTATTATTATTTTTATTATTATTATTTTGTGGTTATATATACTTCATGCTTAGTTAATAGTAGTTGGTATATAGAAAAATAAATAAATTAATTAATATGTAAACTTGATCGGTTACGTGCCGATTCCGACGTGCCAATTAGGACATAGTCAAAGTCCCTCTTTGTAAGGGATTAAAGTGTTGAAGGAATTTGTCTTAAAAGGATTATTTTATACTTGGCTCACTCCCTAAAGTCTATTGATCGGAAATGTAGCCAAGGTGAATTTTCGCGATAAATTTACTAGTTTTTCACACACGGTCAGTGTGACTAAAGTAATTTTTCGTGCTTTCTAACATAACCTAAAATTAATGTTGAATGTTTTAATCGTTATATTATGGAGTATGTGAAAAGAACTATTCCCACTTGCGCGACGGGGTGAAAAATTCCCATTTGCGCGACCAGAAATTGCAGGACCGGGCGTGCAGGTGATTTCTTCCTTTTTGACTTGATAATCTGAGAACGTCTGTAACTCGGTTCCGCAGCAATCCCTACCACGGACGTAAAAACCAAAAAAATATCACTGGACACCCCTACCGCGCTGTGCTTGAATCATGAACCTATAAAGATAAACCTAATTATGTAACTTCATGGCATGAATCAGAGAACGCCCGTAACTCGATTCCGCAGCAATCCCTACTACGCACGTAAAAAACAATCTAAAAACGCACGTAACGCATTTTCTTTTCTGATGGAACATTTAAAAGTTGTCCAAAGCAATTTATGCAAATTTGCACAATCCATGTTGATTATGGAAGTAGATCATCAGAAACAAGCGTTTTTCCTGTTTTGTTTGCTTTTCTTCCTGATAAAAAAAGAAATTACTTAAAACTAGTAAATTTATCGCCAAAATTCACCTTGGCTACACTTCCGGTCAATAGACTTTGGGCGGAGGGGGCCAAGTATAAAATAATCCTTTTAAGACAAATTCCTTCAACACTTTAATCCCTTACAAAGAGGGACTTTGACTATGTCCGGAATTGGCACGCCACCACTTGATCATGGTAAAGCCTTAATGCCCTTGGCGACTTTTGAATTTTTGTTGCCGTTTTAGACCAAAATATAATTTATGCGATTATTGTTCCTATACACAACCGAAGTGTGACGTCACTGACCGTCCGTGGATGCAAGAAAATTATTTCCTATGTTAATCGCCCATTGGATTTTTTGTAAAAAAAAATATTAAAAATCGAGGGAAATTATTTCCCGATTTTAATCCCCATATTTGGGTATAGATACGTATTATTTATACGTATTGTGATTGGGTTATTTTTCTGTCAAATTGACAAAATTTTAATTTTAAATTTCAAAACTGTGTCATCCTTGGCGTTTTTTGTATTTGGTGATCAAAAACGTAATACGAAAATATACATGCCAGATGTATATTTTGGTAATATGTATTGTACGAAATATTGTGTCGTATTATTCGTTATCCTCTTAATATAAGTTGTTAAAATAACCATGATTTTTGAAAGGAATTAAATAGGTTCGCCAGATAATTTGGCGATATTTTTTTCTGCCAAGGATTACAGATATGAAATCTATTCCGCTGCAACATATGAGTACCTTATATCAGACACTTTATTTAGACAATTATATTTTTGTAGACCTGTGCTATCAAAACATTTTATGCTGAAATATGCAAAAATATACACATATAACTTTGAGGAAGGATTTCATACTAAAAGTTAATGCATTAAACATGAAAGTTACTTTAATGAAATAGTTGCAAAAACAAATACGCAATGTATACCACCATCCTCCACTCCACCTCCCCTAAAAAAAAGAAAAATTTAGGCTTTAATTCTTTGTTGTTATAAATTATATATATATATATACACTAAGCAACAAAAAACAAAGCCGCACTGCAGAAAAAATGACCTTTTTTATTTGTAATAACTTTAAAATTAATGATTGAAACAAGTAAAACTGTCATGTTTGCATAAGACCAAAGGGATTAAATGATATCTATGTGCATTTTCGATTTAATAATTTGCTTTATTACACTCTACGAAGTACTTTATAAAAATCTACAGAAAACTTTCTTTTTGAACATAATTCAATAACCATACACTTTGTATTCTATTATGATTTATTATGTGAAATAAACAAGTTATATTTTAATATATGAAACAAAACTATTTATTTGTTAGATCTAAGCAATTTTTTAATAAAAATATGTATTCGGCATTGGGTTAATTCCACCTTTATATGGAATGACTGCTTTAATGCACAGTGGCATGGTATTATACCGTTTTTTGATATAAATCTCAAAAATTTCACTGTGCTAAATATTGTAAATACTTTTTCTAATTCTTGCAAAATTGTAGGCTGCAAATTTCGAATTCTCCTCTCTCTCCTCGCACCTTTTTAAGACTAAACCTTTTCGAGCGAATTGAGATTAAGACTGTTTCCAAATCTAATAAAGAAGAATATCTTTGATATTCTTTGTGGGATTTAACTTAGAGTGAAAAAAGATATTATTACTTACAAAATTATAATTGATCATGGGAATGGATAGGTAATTTTAACAATTTGATTCAAATTGACGTACCACAGACGCCGTACAACAAGGTACATTATCATCTTGAAATGTTTTTTGAAGAAAAGTCTGAAATACCTCCAAAAAACTCGGTCAGGAGCCACTTTTATAATCACTGTGTTTTATTTTGAGTTAATTGATCCCTTGAGCATGAAAATTTGTCTGATTCATTAAGTAAATTTACACAGTTTCCTTACATAATGTCCTTATTTTTTTTACGCATAAAAGAAATAAGGACATTATGTAAGGAAACTGTGTAAATTTATTTAATGAATTTATTGTCCTTCAAGTAAAATTAAGTGATTAATATTTGTCTGATTCTTTGAAAAAGTATGCACCTCTGTACCATAATGTACGGAGAATGTGTCACTATTTCAATAGAGGTAAATAAATTAAACTTGACTCATCAGAGAAACTCAGTTCAGCCCAATAATTAACTACTAATTTTTTTTAATTTTTGGTCAACTGATGCCTTGATTTTTTTAATATTTGTCCTTGATAATGGCTTTTTTGTAGATCTTCTGGTTTTTAACCTGCCTTGTTTAATTTGCTTCCGGACTATTTTTGAAGAAAGTATTTTGCTATACACTTTTTTTTTTAAAATCTTTTTTAAACTCTGAACATGATACAAATCGATTTTTTAAACATTTACTTTTTAATTGCGGTTATCTTGCTTGGATGAGCAACGTGGCCACCTAAAGCCAAATTTCCAGTTTAAACGGCCAAAAATTTTTATATTTTGCAAAAAACCATTTTAGCAATATTTCATTAACATTTAATTATTTTGCCATCTCATGTATTAAAATATTTTTTGATTTTCATTCAAAAATTAATACTTTTTGTGGCATTGTTAACTTCCTTATTCTTACCATTTTTGAAATAATTTCTAAAGTTAGTTTTTCTGACAATTGAATTTTGTTTTTAACACTGGACTCAATGTTAAAGTGTATGTGGAGGACAACATAATAAAATCTGTTCGAAAATTTGCTTTTTAAGTGATAAAATTGGCAGATGTAGAAGGGAAAAGGAAAAATATCCAAGTGCGGCTTTTTTTTTGGTCGCTTAGTGTATATATATATATAATTTTGTAAAAGTTTATAAATTGCAAATTTTAGTATAAAAAAATAACTTTTTTTTTCTTTCTTTTTTAACACACTAGTAATTTTAGAGCATTCAGTTTTCAAAGTTACAGGAAGTAAATTTTTATTCTTTACCATAATAATACGAATAATATAATAATAATAGTAAACAAGTAAATAAATAAATAAAAACCTAAGCCTATTTTTGTTTTCTAAGTAACAGATATAAAATTCTGTGCAAACCAGAATTTAATTCAGTAAGACAGAAGCTTTAATCAATTTTCCCATATAAAAGCATGCAGCAACTGTACTTCATTCCTTAGCATCGGTTACTATATCCCTTTCTTAAAATTTCTTTGGTATAGCTTAACTTAGGAGATTTTTGGCGGATTTTAAATTTTTAATGTCATTTCGGCAAGGAATTAAAATGTGGCTATGGCAATTGCATCAGTAAAGACCTTAGCAAGAAACGTTGCAAATAAATTATGATTTGCTACAGTTACATACAATTTCACTTTTAATATATACAGGGTGATTTCAAACACTTTTTTTTACATAATTTGATGTCAGCCCCTAATAAGTGTGGTATCCTAATCCTCACAGAAAAAGGATGCAGAAGATTGTTTTTTTTAATATCTTCAAAGTTTAAGATGATTTTATCAAGTGGGCAATTATTAAAAAAATATTTAAAAAAAATATGCAGTGACTCCACTCAAGTTTTCAAACATTTTAATGGTTAATTCAGAAATTTAATTCAACAACCTGGAAATTAATTTATGATAGAATGGAGTAGAAGACTGATTTTTACCAACTACGTGAAAAACCAACTATTTTTCACATAGTTGGTAAAAATCAGCCTTTTACTCCATTCTATCATAAATTAATTTCCAGGGTGTTGAATTAAATTTCTGAATTAAAATTTCGTGGCCGTTTGGAGTTATGTCCTATTTAAATTTGTCACTTGATATAGCTGCTTTAATGCAGACTCGGTGACCTTGCCAACGTAAATTATGTGAGAAGTGCCGAGCTGGTTATCAGCCGGGGTAGCTCACTGGCTAGAGCATCTGCGCGTTAAGCGGAAGGCCCGGGGTTCGATTCCCGGCTCTGGTATTTTTCACATAGTTGGTAAAAATCAGCCTTCTACTCCATTCTATCATAAATTTTAATGGTTGTTTAAGTTAATTTAAACGAGAGAAGTGTTTGACTAAACACAAGGGAAAATCCTAATAGGGTATTTGAGTATTTCTTCCCAAAGTGCATAATGTATCCCAATTAGTTTGTGCATCTCTGTAAAAGAACTATAAATGGTAAGCTCACAATGTGAAACATTTATCTGATATTTTAATGCTTTAAGCATTTAAAAAAAAAGAAAAAAAAAAAAAAAGTCAGAAATCAGATAATTTAAAATTACTAAAGCGAATTTTATGTAGTTCAAACCTGTAGACCACAATGTATAGAAATTCTACTTTGAGTCCTAGCAAAAAAAAAAAAAATTAGGTCCTACACTCATGTAAACCTGTACAGTTCTTGTGATGATAACCTATAACATGCCTACCAATTTATATTTTAATCCAATGTGGAATTTAGACGTAAGAGCACTTCAAGTATTTAAAGTCTAGTGGCTTTAATTATAAAAGAATTTTTCTTTGTGTGCTGCTAAAAGAACTATAAGTCATACACTTATCAGATTCTATACAAATCATGCAAACAGTGATCTACAGCATACGAACATACCTATGAACTTCTAGTTCAATCAGATAAGGTGTTTAGACGGAGACGCTATTGCATTTAAAATAATTTGAGTCCACTGGCCAAAATGATAAAATATTTTTATTTGTGTCCTTGTAAAAAAGAAAAAAAAAACTATATGTTGTGCACTTATCAAAATCTATAAAATTCATGTGATTGTGACCCATAAAAGACCTACCAACTTTCACCTCAATCAAAAAAAGAATTTACACATATTTACTCAAGCCAGTTTTACAATGACTGCCTATAGATGCCAGATAAAGAAGCTTAAATAAAGTTAGTCGTTTTTTAACTTTTAAAAAATCTTAAAAAGTCTAGTGAGTGAGTATTAAAGAACTTTTTGTGTGATTATAAATCACAGCATGATTCAGCATCAAGTAATACAAATCAATGCTACAGTAAAGTAATAGGAAAAGCAAAATTGTAACAATGCAGGCATTGTAATTTGTCTAAAATGTTTTTCACCCTTATTGTGCTTTCAAGCACAATGTTGTTACAGTGCCTCCTATAGACAATCAAAAGAGGCCGGGTGTTCATCACTATCATTTTATAATGTTTACTTACATAGATTTAAGAATTTCTTGGATAAATGAATTGAACTATCTGAATGCCACTGACACATATATCCGGTCACTGAGCTGTTCTTTTTTCCATAATGCAATTTTAATTCAAAATTATATAACAATAAGTTTATGGATTTTTTCTTTTACAAGTTTTAGGATACTGATTAATAACTATAAGGATTATCATCATGTGCATAATTATATTTTTTAAATCTCTAATTGAAATAAGCATTATTTTAGTATAGTGAAAAACCTATTAAGTAAAAATAACATTAAATATTTTCCCTTTAAAAAGGCAGTCAGTGGGTTAAAAAAAGATCATCTGTATACCTACTATATCTCTATACCTACACTTGGGAGAGTTTAGCATTTAATTATTTTAGCATCTTTAAGAGTATGGATATAAACCATAATTCCTCTCTAAATTTCGCAGAATTTTCTGCAAATATATTAATTTTCTAGCAACTCTAGTTTTCATACTGTTTAAAATTTCTAATAATTTTCTTTTTCTTATCATTTAAAATTTACAAAGGGAAATAAATTATACAATATATATGCTTTGAATAAATAAATAAAAATAAACTTTTGGGAAACAAAAACTGATTTAATGATCATAACGCATGTAATACCGGAATTTAAAAATATGTATTAGTTAATGATTTATAATGGGAATTATTTCCCCATTATAACATTAGCTTTGGCTTCCGGTGAAAATAAGTAGACAGTCCCCTTAATGGCTTGCTTGCCTTACTGTTGCCGGAAGACCAAGCCAATGTTATTCTATGGGAAATTTTGTTTATTTATAACTCATTAACTAATACATATTTTTAAATTCTGTTTTCATATTCAGAAAATTCAGAACTGTTAAATTGACGGACGTTTTTTAAAAACGGATTTTTAAGCTATTGCATAGCTTCTATCGCGGGCTTTGAGCACGGCGACCGAATCAAGAAATTCCATAACGAAAAAAAACCTAATTTCACAAAATCCTTCATTTTTCAAACAAAAAAACAGATATCCGTAAAATTTTTGCTTTAAAATATAACTAATAGAAATGTCTAAAAATCGGTTTCTGGAATTTTTGAAATTCGGTCCCCAAGGGGGGCCGGGGCGCAAAACGTGATTTCGCATAATCCTATATATCTCAAACAAAAAAAAATAGATAAACGTGAAATTTTTGCTCTAAAATATAGCTAATGCAACTATCTAAAAACCAGTTTCTTGAATTTTAACAATTCAGCCCCCAGGTGGGGCAGGAAGTGGCTATGGAGCAGAAACAAATAGAAATACAGTTAGGCTGTTCAAAATTGGTACAGATAGGTTTTAAAGGCCTGCAAGTCGAATGGGGATATTTTCGATTGCGTAAAGTTATTAGGAGGGGCAAGAAGGGGGGAGGGGGGGGGGCAAAAAAATAAAAATAGCGTCAGATCGTTCAAAATTGGTACATAGAGGTTTTCGATACTTTCAAATCGATTGCGGATATTTTTGAATTTGTGAAATTATTAGGAGGGGCGGGTAGGGGGTGGGGCGGTACAGCGGGCTATGGGGCAAAAACAAATAGAAATACAGTTAGGCCGTCCAAAATTGGTACAGATAGGTTTAAGAGGCCTGCAAGTCGAATGGGGATATTTTCGATTGTGTAAAGTTATTAGGAGGAGCGAGAAGGGGGAGGGGAGAGGGGCAAAAAATAAAAATACAGTTGGATCGTTCAAAATTGGTATATAGAGGTTTTCGATACTTACAAATCGATTGCGGATATTTTCGAATTTGTAAAATTATTAGGAGGGGCGGTAAGGGGGGGCTATAGGCAAAAAAAAAATAGAAATACAGTTAGGCCATTGAAAATTGGTACAGGTAGGTTTTAGAGGCCTGCAAATCGAATGGGGATATTTTTGAAAGTGTAAAGTTATTAGAAGGGCCGGGGAGGGGCAGAGGAAATAGAGTTAGATCATTCAAATTTGGTACATCGAGGTTTTCGATACATACAAATCGATTGCGGATATTTTTGAATTTTTAAAATTATTGGGAGGGGCGGGAAAGGGGGGAGGGAGTGGAAGGGTAAAAAATAAAATAAATAAATAATTATTATTGCATAAGTTGATAAAAAATGCTATGCAATAGCTTTACTGCGGCAGTCCCCGAGTGACACACGTATTTTTTTTTTATATATTTTTTTTTGAAACTGTAAAAATGAAAAAAATCACAAACTGAAAATTTGTATTTTACAACTTTAAAATAAAAATTTAAAAAATCCATTTTTTTAAAATATCCATCAATTTAACAGTTGTGAATTTTCTGAATGCAAAAAACAGAATTTAAAAATATGTATTAGTTAATGAATTACAAGTAAACAAAATTTCCCATACAATAACACTGGCATGGGCTGTTGGTGATGGTAAGTGATTCACACCCTTAAAAGAATTTGTATTTGGTACTTATTATAAGTGATTATTTCTCGAATTTCGTTTTTAATTATAGAAAACATTTTTTACGTGAATGTAGTTTATACAGGTGTATATCAGCTTAGGATAAAAGTAACTCTTGATTACGTTAACGTTACTTTTATTTGAAGCCATAAATATTTTAAAATAAATACAAAAATGCAATTAATCACAAAAACTCCACAATTTTACAGAAAATCTAGCATTTCATTTGTGAATCCACTTATGTATTTTTTCAGTATACTTTTAGATAACAAGAAACCTTCTATAGTTATTTTGAATCCTGTCTACCTACTACAACCTTACTCAAACCAAACCATAACTGCAAACCTAAGGAAAATCCTTTAGATTCAACATCCCTTTTCTCTAATGTTTAACAAGATTCTGGCTACAAGTGATATTTCAAGTGAATTCTTTTAGATTTAATTTCTCTTTTCTCCAATTCTTTTAAGTAAAGTTACGAAGTATTAATAAGATTCCGATATAAGTGATATTTCAAGTGAATTCCTAATAATATATGTACTTGTTTATCATATATTGGCCAAACTAAACGCAGTCTTAAATTTCGTCTAAAAGAACATATGAATTACATCCGCAAACAAGAAACTAATAAATCGGCTATTTTTAAACATTGCTGGGAGGAAAATCATAATTTTAAATTTAATTCAGCTAAAATAATTTGCAGACCTAAATCCATTCATGAACTCGATTTCTTTGAAACTTTTCATATTTATAAAAATTTTAAAAACCTTGTAAATTGTGATTTCGCTGTTCCCTATTTGTTTGATTGTTGGAAATTTTACATTCAGTCCCCATTTTCTTAATTTTTCTACTGTTTACACAGCTGACATTCCTAATTTCCTGTTGGCCACACTCCCCACCTTTCCCGTAATCCTATTGGTTGAACTAAATTCGGTCCCTCTCCTATATATACCAGCACTTCTCCAGATTCAGAATTCTTTTTGCACTGAAGACGGTATGCTTAATGCTACCGAAACAGCTGTATGCATCGCAAATATGGCGTTTCTGACGTAGTAGTTTATTCAGGTTTTAATATTCCAAGGCCAAGTCTCCTGTTATTACTTGTATTCTGTCAAGCTTCTTATATCTGTAATCATCACCAGGAGTCATACTCGTCAGCATAGCCATTCGGAATTTCCGTTTTCTCTGAAACTAGTGTAAATACAGGCTAGGTCACCTTAGAAAGATGGAGGGCACTCTCCTTTCAGGCCTAGGACCCTAGTGCAGTTAATCAATCTTACTCCCAAACACCAACACGCACCAGGAGTCATAATATCTGTTCTCTTCATTCTCGGCTAAAATGCTCTGTTTGATCTGAAGATGCCATGTAACTTATGGTGAAAAGCTTTGTTCATTAACGGTCCTCTTCACTTACTGTCACCGGAAGCCCGAGCCAATGTTATTCTATGGGGAAATTTTCTTTACAAATAACTTATTAACTAATCCATATTTTTTAATTCTGTTTTCACATTCAGAAAATTCCCAACTGTTCAATGGACGGACCTTTTTCAAAAATGTATTTTTTTAATTTTTAATATTTTATTTTGAAATTGCAGAATGAAAAAAAATCGCATATTGAAAATTCGTATTTTGCAGCTTCAAAATAAAATATAAAAAATTTAAAAAATATTTTTTTAAAAAAGGTCCGTCCATTGAACAGCTGGGAATTTTCAGAATGTGAAAACAGAATTTAAAAATATGTATTAGTTAATAAGTTATTTGTAAAGAAAATTTCCCATAGGATAACACTAGCTTCGGCTTCCGACAGTGGTGAGTGAAGCAGGCCCTTAAATATTGTAAATTTGATTTTAATAAATGAATGATGTATTTTAAAGTGTATTTTCAGCTTTTAAGGCTTTTTAATAATGAGAATGTACACGTGTTTTTTTAAAATCTCAATTTAAGAGGTTATGTTGTTTTGCATAGTGAAGTGTTTCATCATCTAGCCATTATTGTTTTAAATAAATTATGAATTTTTGTCATTATTAGGTTATAATATTAATTTCATAAAAGTAAAGAAAATTTTTTGTTGCTGTCCCTTTCAAACTTTTTAAAAAATGAAAATAATTTTAAATTTATAAAAGTAAGTCTTATATGAATAGCTAATAGATGGTGCCAAAACTTTAATAATGAGACTGAAATGAAATATCATCGATGCTCGATATAATATGGATTATTTGAGAAGTGAACTCCGTACGCATGCTCAGTTTATGTTATACAATTTGCAGATATCAAAGCAGGGGTGCTTTAGTCGTGAAAAGATTTCAGTTGTGCATTTAGAATACAATGTTTCAAAACGTTTAGAATACAATGAATCAATGTTTCGGATTAAATCCAAATAGTTTTTCAAAGAATGAAAAATCTGAATCAAAGTTTAAATACTTTCATTAAAGAAAATAAAATATGATTTTAAAATACACTTATTAGTATCTTGGCAAATTAGAATTAAAGATATATTTTGTAACTGAAATAAAAACTTTATCTTTCATGCTTTTATTCAAAAATTGATAGTAGGTTAATATAATTATAATCTGGTAGCAAATCTTTGTATTCTTTCATTTTGCATGAAAACTAACAAACAAAACAAATTGCACATTAAACTCATTATATCATAATTTGGTGAGGTAGGGGAAGGAATTCCATAGTTTGAATAATTTACATGCATGATGCTTTAATAAGTATTATCCCTAAAATAGATACTATCTCAATTAGAAATATTGGCTTTTTCCATAACTTATATAAATTCAGTCTTTAATTACTATTAACACTATTTTGGTCATTTTTAGAATAAAAAACCTGAGATTTTATTTTTATTCTGTGGAGTATAAGTTTACCCCCCCCCTCGGAAAAAAAAAAAAAAAAAAAAAAGATAATTGATTGAATTAGGGGGTTTTAGACTGGTTAAGAGTAATGGAAGATATCAAAGCAGGGGTGCTTTAGTCGTGAAAAGATTTGAGTTATACATTTATTTATCATTGGTATGCCAAGTTTTGAAGGGTATTAACTAATAACTAATTATAAAATAAACATTTTTGCATGCATAAATAGGTTTCTTTTTTCTTTCTTTCCTTTATACACACAATAAAACATTAAAAATAATCAAGCATCATTAAATAATTAAAAAATATTTAAATTAATGATCAAAATCAAAACTACATGTTAAAACTAGAAGTAAACGAATTGAAATCCAAATTATTGTAAAATGAAAGATAAACTTTCATAAATTCAAATCTAAAGTAGAACAATTTGAATTCCAAACCAGAATCAATTGAAATATCAACTTCTTTACCATTTCCAGCATCAAAGAATAAATTCAGGCATCCTCATCATCCCCAGCAAACATTTATGCATGCAGAAATGTTTATTTTATAGTTAGTTATTCTGAAATTAAAACTTTATTTCTAAACATCTAATATATTATTAATCTTTCCTTAACCCTTTCATTCCCAACTTTTTCCCTCCATAAAACAATAAATCTTATATTTAGTCATAAATTTATTTTAAACGCAATGTATATAAATATTTTTTTTTAATAGGAGTTATAGCAGATTACGAATTAATATAGCTAACAAAGCAACTGATAGATGTTTTTTTATGTTTAATATAACCACTGATGCCATTAAAAATCATAACTTTTCGATAAATAAAAATATCAAAATTTTAGAGAAATACATATTGAAATTAATTATTGGGAGTACAAATTAATTCGGTCCGTTTTTTTTCGTTAAAAAAACATTTTATTTATTATCAAAATGAAAAAACATGTTATTCAAAGTATTGTCCATCGGTAGCCACAACTTTTGTCCACCTTTCTGGCAATTTTCGGATTCCATCTCTGAAAAATGAGTCCTCTCTGGACGCAAACCATGAATCGAGCCATTCTTGAATTTCTTCGAAAGAAGTGAAGCGGTGTCCAGCCAAATCGTGATGCATCCGTCGGAACAACCAATAATCAGAAGGAGCAAGGTCTGGCGAATACGGCGGGTGGGGTAGGACCTCCCATTTCAACGTTTCCAAGTAATTTTTAACGACTGATGAAAAATCGCTTTTCAACGTCGCGCGGTTTCAACTCGTATGGGACCCAATTTCCTTGCTTTTGAACCATTCCCATTTTTTTTAAGCGCACGGAAATTGCTTGCTGAGTGACTCCCAACGATCCTGCAAGCTCTTGTTGCGTTTGGCACGGATCTTGATCGAGCAATTCCTCCAATTCGGCGTCTTCGAACTTTTTCGGCTGGCCCGGGCGCTCATTGTCTTCGACACTAAAATCACCATTTTTGAAGCGTCGAAACCACTCTCTACATGATTTATCAGATGGCGCAGATTCACCATAAACTTCCACAAGCGATCGATGCGCTTCAGCGGCACTTTTCTTCCAATTAAAAAAGAAAATCAAAACTTCCCTCAAATGTTGTTTCTTTAGCACAAAACTCGACATATTGAATGCTCAAAAAACCAATGTTGTTGTATAAAACTCGAAGCTTCGTTGACTGAATATGGTTGACAAAGGTCAAACCTTTCTAACAATGCCAAAAACATCTATCATTATTCAGTAAACAAATCAGCCAGAGCCATCTATTGAAAACGGACCGAATTAATTTGTACTCCCAATAATATACATATTATAAACATTAAAGAATAAAATAAAAAATATTTCAAACAGTTAATTTACTTAAATTGCCCAAAACAGGAAACTGATTCCGATATTATTATCAGAACAGCGTAAAAAATAATTCCAATTATCAACAAAGATAGTGAAGTCATCCAAAATAGGTATTTTTCGGTGGGAAAGTGTATATAGATTTTAATGTTGTTCATTTTAAATCAGCGGGAGTGGTAGATGGTAAGAAAGAAAATCTGAAATGTTATGATTCCAACTGGAATCACGGGGAAGGAAAGGGTTAAAAATTCAAAGCACTTATATAATGGTACTTATATAGTGCAGAGCAATAGTCAACTAAACTCCAAGTTCCACTAATTAATACAGAAACGCAAGAGAAAGTTTTTGGCTTTCTAGCAGTGATTTCAGGAATTAATGGTATAAACTGAATGAGTGCATTCCAAAAAGATACAAACATGTCTTGATTGTTAGCCTAAGTCCCATACCTGCCAACCAATTTTAACAAAAAAAGGGAAGATTGTCGTTGAAAAACCAGAAGATTACATAAAAAAAGGGAAGATTTTTTTTTTTCTCTCTTTGACGTATTAAACAATACAGTTTTACAATTTTAATATTTAGAAGCAATCTATAGAAACGTTTTACTTATAGATTGATTATACTAAATATATAAAAATTTTAAATGAAGTTATTCCTCTTCAACATATAAATATCTACTAAACAGAATCTGTAAGAAATTTATTTAACAATAGATCAATAGACAAAAAAACTTAGTTAAGTTAAAGTATAACTAATTTTTTAAATAAATTTAGAATATGATTTTTATGTATGTACATTAATCATTCATATAAAAAAAAGTAGCAGTAGCTAATTATCAGTTTCAAACGTGCATAAAACCAACTGAGTATTAATTTTCTTAAATTGATTTGGGAAAAATTTTCCTACCTGAAAAAATTATTCTTCATTTTTTCCCCCATGTTTACACATTTGGTATAAATATGACAAACAAATATTTAATTTAATTGAGGAAAAATGAACAGATTCGTTAAATTCAGCAATAAAGATCTAAAAATAATTTACATATGTGAGAAATATTGAGCACTTCCATTGCTTTATTGTTTCTAGAATTGATCATTGATCACAATCCGGGGAGGGGGGGGGGGATACAAAAATAATTACAGAGTAAGAAATATTAAACTCTTTCAACTCTACTTGCAGATGGATAAAGATTAGGAAACAAAAGACTTCTGCAGAACATTAGATTGCTGATCACTAGTTGGAGATAAATAAACGGGGGGGGGGGGCAAAAAATATTTACATCAGCGAGAAATATTTAACAATTCTATTTCTTTAAATGTTCTAGAATCTCATAAAGCAAATTCGAAATGAATATTGACATTTATGTTATGGATGGAAAAAGATTGTGAATCGGGAGTTTTCGTAGAACATTTGGGTTTCTTTTTAAAAACGAACGATATCCGCGACTTTTTTAAAAACGGAAGATTTCATCATCTGTCCGGAAGACCGGAAGATATGTTAAAAAACCGGAAGTCTTCCGGGAAAACCGGAAAAGTTGGCAAGTATGGTTAGCCTAAGTCCTGTGGGTAAGTTCAACATATAACTGTAAAAACTGTCAGTGTGCCCTAATAGCTATAAATGTCTTGTGTAAGATGGCTTATGCTGAAGATTTTAAACTGTGATAGTGTCGTCATTATTTCTTGTGCTTCTTCACATGATTACTTGACTGCAATCTACTGATGAAACTTCAGACATAATTCTGAGTAAAACGAAATATTCTGAAATATTATTGCACCAATAAATTGCATGTTGATCGTACAGATGAATTTTGTAACAATAAGCAAAATCTTTTTAAAAACAAATATATTTTAAACATTTAATAAGTAAAAATTTACTTTACTCCTCGAATACGTATTAGTACTTGCGGGAGCCCCCCCCCTTCAGCAGAGGCAGCGTCATGGCGGCTTGCTTGTTCCTTTGTGATGTTCTGTTTCCGTGCGGTTCTCAACACTCTACACCAGTTACGGTTGATATCTTGCGCTGGCTTGTTGCTATTACATGAAAAAGGATTAAATAATATTTCTACAGTTTCGCGATTAGCACCGTAAGTTGCGTTATTGTAATCGGCGAGTTTGCGAACTTCATTAAATTCTATGTTGATTGGTTCATTAGTATTAACTTTTGTAAGTACAGTGGTTATTTTTACGTATTTTATGTCAGCGGTGTATACGGTTGGTAACTTTTCGTTTCGTCATGCTTATGTAATAGCCAGTACTTTTATTTTCTTTTGTAAATGGGATACTATAGATACCAGAAGTTTCTAGAGGGTTAATTTTATATTTTATCTATTACTATTACATAGGCATGATGAAACGAAAAATTACCAACCGTATAAAAGAACACACCGCTGACATAAAATTCGGAAAAAACTACTGCACTTACAAAAGTTAACGCTAATGAACCAATCAACATAGAATTTAATGAAGTTCACAAACTCGCTGATTACAATAAAGCAACTTACAGAACTGTAGAAATATTATTTAATCATTTTTCATGTAATGGCAACGACCCGGCGCAAGATATCAACCGTAACTGGCGTACAGTGTGGAGAAACGCAAAGAAACAGAACATCACAAAGGAACAAGCAAGCCGCCACGACACTGCCTCTGATGAAGGGGGGAGGGGGGGCCCTCCAGCAAGTACTAAGGCATATTCGAGGAGTAAAGTAAGGTTTTACTTATTAAATGTGTTGACAACTAAGCCCCAAACTTAAGATTAAAAGTAATTGTTCTTATCACTTACTTATATACACTCACCTAGAGTTATGAAAGTCTAATTCTACTTATTGTAATGTCTGTGATACGAATTTATAACGATTAAAACATTACTTGTAGTTATCTAAATTGAAGTCGCTACGTTAATTGTTACTTTCTTCAACAATCTTTCTTTCACCTTCACGCTTTGCATGTCGGTGACGTCAGTGATACGACATATCTATCACAGTAAGTTGAAAGGCGGTTCTTCTTGGCAGCAAGCCAAGCCGCCGGTAGGTATTTAAAGTCGAGTCAATAGCTACTCTCGCTCTGTTGTTTTATCCCAGTATCAGTATGTTTCTTCCGTAGCTGATAGCGAGAAAGTTCTCGTTTTAGCGATGCAGTATTGCTGTCGCTAAGCATAATGAATTTAAATGTATTGTATTCTTGTTAAAATGATTACCAGGCGGTAATGTTTAAGTTTTTAATCTTCCGTAAATGTAACTTTGTCAATTATTCCAGCGGAAAAAGTAAATGGTTATTATGTGGCTTAAATTCCATTTCAAGTATATTTTAGTTGTTTAAATTCAAATCATTAATTTTATTTGAAGACTAATTTTAATAAAAATAATTTCGTTTAAAAACTTTGACTCTTCAGTGACTCTTATATACACATTACTTAAAATAATTACGTTCATTAAATAGTTATGGCATTTTTCAGCAATAAATGCTTCTGCTGTTGCAACGCTCTATTTTAATTAAGCCTATAGCTTTGCTATAGGCCATCAAATTGTTTGAATATTCTGCTTCTCGTTGTTATAATATTTTAAATAAATATATTTTAGTTAAACTTTTATTTACTTACTTTTTTATTCATTTATTTTTTTAAGGAACAAAAATAAAGACACTTAAAAAAGAAGAAGAAGAAAAACAATAAATAAAACATATCAATAAAAATCTTTTATTCTAAAAATAATTCAATCAGATCAAACGATTTCTTTCGTGAGCACAAGAGGAAACTTTTAAAAAAGGCACAAAAAAATCACATGAGAGATAACAATGGTAATTTCTTTCATAGTTTAAAAAATATAAAACTTTTTTTTTTTAGGCTAAAACTCTTTCATGTTTAATATTTCAAAGAATTTGTGGACGTCCTGAAGATGTCATCCTCATCATCATCTGACAGGTCTTGCACTGTTCTTCGATTCATAACCTCATAAGATTTCTGAAATAAAATAATATATGGTTTCACAGAACTAAACTGGAAATTTTATGCAGCAATTATTTTTAAAAAATAAGAAGCTAAATTTCAAAGTTTCAAATTTAATCAAATTGTGTACTCATCTGTACAGTCAACTCTCAAAAATCCGCAACCCTAAAATCCACAATTCTCTAAAATCCGCATATCATTTACAATGTAAACAAACATTGTCACAACTGATTTGTTCATTATTGGATTGCAAAAATTCAGCTGTATTGGGAGATAAATCAGTTATTAACTGGTGCTGATGAATCACCAATCACTCAACATATTACAGAGGAGGAAATGATGAATGTAATTATATACAATTATAAAAAAAAAAAAAAAAAATGATATTAATTTAGAGGAAAAGGAGAAAGACAGTTTTCATGAAAGATTTTCTCTCATGAAGATAAATATTCACATTTTCTCATAGCACAAACTTATGTGATTGACTAAGAATTACTGACTTTTTTGCAGGTTATAGGAAAATAAATATGTATGAATATTCTTACTTAAACTACTATTGATCAGACTTTTCAAAAATCTAGATAATTTGCAACTCTAATAGAATGTATAAAAATTGTTCATTAAATTAAAATTTCATGAAATATTTGTACTTTTAATAGGCACACTTTTTCAGCATTGTATGTATAACATATAAATTGTTTCTTAAAGATTTTCTAATCAAATGAGGTTTTAACCCCTTAGCGCGCGGTGTCCTCGCTGCGAGGACGCTAAATTTAAGATCCAGCTGCAAAAATTCATCCCGGAAATTTTTTAGCAAAAATTTACGTTTATAACATATCAGAAAAGGCCGGTTTTTTTAACCATAAAATTTAAAATTTCTTTTAGTTTAATTTAGTTCATGAATTCCGGTGGCAGTATAATTTAAATGAAACGAATTGTCTTGCGCCGCAAAGGGTTATGATGTAAATAAAAGAAATTACTCTAAAATCTGCAAAATTCAGAAATCTGCAAAACACTTCGTTTTAAGCTGTGCGGATTTTTGAGAGTGTACTGTATATATAAGCGGCTAAGAGATTTCCTTGGACTCTGTCTGTGTGTTGACGCAAGTTGCCACCAAATTTTCATAGTTTAGTTAATTAAAAAAATCTAATTGTCCGAACGATAAGCTAATTAATCCGCTTAAGCTAATTAATCCACTATACTGTATAACTATGAACCATTTTCTATCTCATAAAACTATCACAGTGTACCGATTAATTAACTATTTCCCAGTAGCCATCACACAAAAATTGCTTTAAAACTTCTTACTACACTCAATATTATTAAAATGAAAATACAATCTATATCAGGTAAGTAATTTAATTATTAAAAGTAAATTTAAACCAAAATTTCATATAAATTAACAGATAATAAATATTAAATACAACAACAACAAAGAAAAATAGATCATAAGAGATGTTTTCTTTGTAGTTGATCTC
The DNA here is from genome assembly GCA_963930645.1 of Salticus scenicus. Classification (NCBI taxonomy): domain Eukaryota; kingdom Metazoa; phylum Arthropoda; class Arachnida; order Araneae; family Salticidae; genus Salticus; species Salticus scenicus. The sequence goes on along the minus strand of OZ005649.1, from coordinate 401,114,739 downwards.
ACTTAAATTTTAATCTGGTACATATTTAGTTCATCTAATTTGTTTGCATGACATTCTTGTAAGATTGATGGTTAAATATTGCACAAATTTAGCAAGATTTTTCACCATTGTGAAAAACACAATTAACTAATTACTTGCACTTTTGCTAAACTTCAGCTCATTGCTAAAATAGATGTTTTTGTCCTAATTACAAATAATTTACCTGACTCATTTTATAACAGGTGGAAGGAGGGAGAGAAATCAACACTAGTGTAACTCTTAACTGTGTGTTTTACTGTTTACATTAAAAAGTTTATTGCAAATTTAACAGAGTCAACCCAATAATATTATTCAAGAAAGAAAAAATTACCTGAAGATTATTTTTAGCCTTTTGTTGTCCTTCCCTGAGTCTTCTTCTTATTTCAGCTAAGCTGCTGAATGTGTTTTCAGGTTTAACAACTGAAAAAGACAAAAACAAAAAAATTCTTTCAATCTGAAATGTAACTACAACTATCAACTTAAAATGAATTATCATAAAAGGGAGGGGAGAAAAATCAATAACAAAAATGAATCTTATAAGTACTTATAAGATAAATATTAAACTAAGAAAACATTTGAATAATTGTAAAATATAAAATTTTGATATTAAAGTCATTTTTTTTAAGCCTTGAATCAAAATAAATTATCTGAAGACAGTTTGTGGTTCAAATAACAAAAGATATTGAACAAATTAACAATGTTAACCCGCTACTAAGTCTCCTAATAATAAATTTACAACAAGACTCTTTCCCTCAAAAAAAAAATTAACTGACATTATATAGATTTAACCATAAATAGTATTCTCCACAAATATTAAATGCTGAGTTACACTAAAATTTTCATATCTTCAAATGAGGATCCTACTCAATGGCGGATTTAAGGGGGGGGCTAGGGGGCTGAAGCCCCCCCCCCCCCCAAAACACTGACATTCACAATTGAATATTGCAATTCTAAATTTTTTATTTGTCTAGAATAACATTTTGTAAAATCTTAGCCCCCCCCAAAAGTCAAGTTCTGGATCCGCCACTGATCCTACTTGTCAAAAATAATTATAATTTGAATGTTAGGGCCATTCAAATTTTTTCTTATATATTTTCCCATATAAATTCACACAAAGCAAGTTATTTATTAAAATTTCTTTGTCTGATGAATGCACACTACTTTAATATCCCAGAAGTATAACACTTGATGTCTAAAAAAAAAAATCAATTATGGGCCTAAAAATGACATCTGAAAAAATGTTTTTTTAACAAAAAATAAATAAATAAATAAAGTACAATATAAATTACAGAGGTCGGCATGCAAAATTTTGATTTTATAATTTTTGGCTGATCTTTATGTTTTTTGGTGTGTTGAAACCAAAAATCAAGCCAGTTTTTCTCTATCACGTATAGATTTTTGTCAATACAGGGTGCCTGCCTATACAATTTCTTCCATTACTCTTCCAGCAATATAATTACATGGTAAGTTTTATAGTATGTTTCCATGATTAATTAATAATAGATGCCTATTGTTGTAAGTGTGAAGCACGAGTGCAACTTAAAATCATACCAACCAACCAATCTATTGTTTTGATAGTATATGTAAGAAATCGTGTCGGTAAACACCCTGTATTGACAAAAATCTATACGTGATAAAGAAAAATGGGCTGCATTTTCGGTTTCAGCATATCAAAAAACATAAAGATCAGATGAAATCATCCAATCAAATTTTATCAACTTCATTTTTGTCGGTCTGTGTTATTATTATTATTATTTCAATTTTTTAAAGTTAATTGGAAATTTGCACTTGAGAATTTACAAGTTGAAAATGTATGTTAAAATTTGAATGTAAACTAATGTTTTTTAAAAAGATTCTTAATACAAAAATATTTTTACTGATAGATAATTTATTAATTTTCAGCTTATTTATTTTATTTATTACATGAATGTATGCAGAAAATAAAGCTTTTGAGGAAGCCTTATTGCACCAACACTGCAACCTAACCGTATTACCAACTGAAAGCCTGAGTCTAATTGGAGATTGAAATGGCCACCCTTTTCCTGATTCGTTACATTTACCTAATCCTAATTTGCTGAGTAATTTTATAAATGTCAGTTTATTTTCTTTTATTTTTTCACAATTATGATGGTGCTTTTCATTCCTCACTATGCTATTTCTTCTGCAATTCTAAGTTGTGATAGTGGCCACTCGTAGGCCAGAGTTACATGAAATAATGTCTGGAAAAAGATGCAATAAATAAATAAATTCAATCACAAGTACGGAAAGAAAAGGAAGAAAACTGACACCAACAAAATTACTTAGTAAATTAGGATAAAGCCCAGTGGCAGAAAGTTTTGTAGCTGTCTACAACAGGCTTTTAAAATTCATAATCTGTCTGCAAAATTTGCGTGTAATCAGGGGTGAAAATGGCTTACACTCAAAAGTAATGAAAGCTGATTGGGGGGGGGGGGGGCTTAACATCAGTGGTGATCTTGTGCAACAATACACGAATACAATTTTACTACAGAACAATATAGTATAAACAATTATATTCATTCAATTCATCTCATTCAATTAAATATTTTATAGCAATGTTTGACACAACACAATATAAATAATTATAAATAAGAAAAGTATTAGTTTTAGTTTTCATACAGAAATTTTTATAAGTGAATTGTTATCAAAACGTTGTGGACAATTTTTTTTCTCAGTGCAGGTAAAAACTGTCCACAAGCCGTTTTTCTGTGTCCGGGACTATGCTGCCGTGTCGCGGTGTTTCTGCCACTGGGGGATAAAGTAAATGTATTATTGTCAGTATGGGAAAATAACCATGTTGTCAAGCATTTCAATTGCCATTTGGGCCTGACCATTAGAGAAAATCATTGCTCTCATATATTTCTATTAAATAATAATAATAGTCTGAATGCTCATAATGAATTGTTACCTCGTGGGACAGCTTCTGCAGCCTTTTCAAGTAAGGCTTTGGTCCTGACAGCAGGAATCGGAGGTGAAGTACTTCTCTCTTGGACAACAGGTGGCTACATGAATTTTATAATTCATAAATTTATGAGCATAGTTAAACAGTAAATACAAAATATAAAAACATTATACAATACAGTGAACTCCCGTTTAAGATGGATTTCTCGTTATTACGTACAAAAACAGAATCCCCGGCTAAGGCCTATAGGAATTGCTGTAATAAACATTGCTTTATACGTACAATTCATTCGTTAAGATGGACATTTTTTCCCCTCAACGCTTACTTTCTTCGAAAAAGAGTCAGTTCTCAAAATCTTTTCAAATTCAATATATATATATTTTTTTAAACATGAAAAGGTTCAATAATAAGAGGGTTAATCTTTTTTACTCTGTGGGAGGTAAATAATATTGATTGACAGTGACAGTTGAGGTCGACAATTTGCACCTGTCTCCACTTCTATTGTGGAGACATAGCAAAGGATTTTGTTATCAAGTTGTACTATATGAAGAAAAGAAGTTTTGAAAGTACGTATCGGTTTTCAAGCTTTTATATTTTTAGTGAACAAAAGGGTTTGAGGAAACAAATTTTTATTCGTGTTATACTGTGTATGTGTACCTAATAGTGATTTTAGAGTTCATAGAGAGCTTCAGTTTATGACCTCCTGTTATAATGGACTCTCGTTAATATGGACAAAAACTGCTGGCCCTTGATTGTCCGTTTTAACGAGAGTTTTTTGTATAGAAAAATTCTTTAAAGGAAACTTTGATTGTAATTGAATAGAGGAAAATAATAAAGCAAGGAAAGGTGAAACAATCTACAAAAGTACGAACAGAAAAATCAATGAGATGAAAGTATCTTTTATTCTGTTAAAAATAATAATAATAATAATAATAATTTCTTTGATTTTGAAATAGATTCTAAATAAACAAAAATAAGAAGCGAACTAGAAATGAGTTAATATGAAACTTAGACCTATTTATATTTATGGAAAATTCTACTTTAAAAACTCGATAAATAATTTTGTGAAACATAGTGATAAAGGGAAACTTTTAATAAAAAACCTGATGTAAAAAATTTTGGCAATTGATTCTGATACAAAGAAAATGTTCACACTTTTCCTAGTTTTACAGTTGATTAGCATTAGTGTGTTCACTTTTATTTTTCATTATTATTATTATTATTATTATTATTTTTTTTTTTTTTTTTTTTAAGGGCAGGGTGGATTTATTGAAAAGGGCACATATTGATAGAAGAAAGGGCACTTTCTTCAGCATTTGCAAAATGGTTTATAAAATGTGCATTCCACAAAATAAATAAATGAAAATAAAAAGAGAACATCCCATTTATCTCATCACCTAATTAATAAAAAAAAAAAACACAGCAAGTTCCATCTTTCTTAGATTCATGTCTATTTTAATTTGATTATCAATGAAAAATGTAAACTTAGAGGCCATTTACACAGGTAAACATGCAATGATATTACATTTCCACTTTCAACAAATATACAATTTTGACTTTATACAGAAAATTTTACAATTGGACACTAAATAAATTTGAATTCATTAGGTCAATAAGCTTAGCAATTGAGGAGCAAACATTCAAACCATGTTTTCTCCCCCCTCTCCCCCATTCCCCCCAAAAAAATAAATAAATAAAGTTAGTGATTTTTTCTATGTATTCAACATAAAAATAGTATGGCTACATATCTTCCTAGTAACTAGTAATACATTTAAACAAACAATAATTAGGGTTTAAAGTTTAGTTATTTTTTATTTTATAAGTTTTTTGTATTTTCTGAAAAATGTTATCCGATGGAGAAAACATGGTTTGGGTTAGAGTCCTGCGTCGGGTAACCCGATTTTACCCGACCCGCGGTTTGGGTTTGGGTCGGGTCGACTACATTTTTTTTCTCTTGCGGGTCGGGTTGACTGGACTTTTTTACTGCAGGTCAGGTTTAGTTTTCAATGAATCGGGTTGACTTGAGAACACCTTTCAAAAAAATTTTATCTTAATAAAGCAGAAATTTGTTTGCTCTATACACCCAAGATGAATGTACACTTACCCAAATTATCATAGTAAAATAAACATCCATATCCGACTAAAGCAATAAACAAAAATATATATATTGTTGCGTACTTGGGGGTTCGTGAGTTGTCCGAGAATGAAAGGCCAAATGTACAAAAATTCAGTAATTTATTCACAGAAAGTTCCAGAAAAATACAGGTCCATAAACCAAGTATCAGCTTCCATTCAAACAGTAAACACAGCTTAAACAACAGCTGTCAATAGCAAATCCACAGTACAAACTGTATAGCAATAACACATAAAGCAAGTCTCTTCCAAAGAGGCTCAAGAGCAATGCAAGCACTAGCGAAGCTGGCTGAGATCTGAACTGAACTGACTCACTTGGCGGGAAAGCGCTTCCTTATATACTGTTCCATGGAACCCAGATTTTTCGAGAAAACTCTAGAAAGTGGTCAACCAATCAACTTACAGCTTCCATATTTGGTATATCCCATATAAGGATTTTCTCGCCAAGGTCGCCAAAAAAATCGCCAAGGTGGGAAAAAGTCGCCAAATCCATTACCTGCATTACTGGGGCTTTTTAATGCGTTTTTAAGGGAAAATAAGGCTATTTCAACGCTAAAACGACTAGAAATGCACAAAATTAGCACTTTATCAACTTACTAAGCCTCTTTAAAAGAAGTTATACAGAAATAAACACAATTATTTACAATTTTGTAACAATATATATATATAGAATATAAGCTGTTGAAAACAGGCTACTTCTCCCACAGTAACCAGGTGTAGGTTTCATCTATCTTGATTACTCACATCTTTCTAAAATAGATCATGAATTTAAACTGATAATAATTATTTTTTCTCTTGCAGATGTTTTTAAGAAGTTATAGGAATGCAGATTTAGATGAGTTTAATGGACCTTTAGTCTGCGTTTAGTGGACGTTTAGTCTGTAACATTGTACTATTTTAATATTATTCTGTGTGTGATAAGCATTAAACAATAAAGCTACAAACACTAAGCTTGAAACCCATTTTTGTACACTGGAAGTTCACAACACACATAAATAATTAAAAATTATTATTAATGCATTTTTCAGATTTTTTAATTTTTAATTTAGTAATAACTTAGTATTAGTAATTACATTTTTAATTTTTTTTTTTTTTTTTTTTTTTTAATGATTTACCACACACATTCACAGCAGTGTGACACTTAAAATTTACTTTATTTTATAAATAAAAAATGTTTTCCATGATTTTTAGATGAATTATTAATTTTCATTTAGATTCAAGTTTCGGGTCGGGTTCAGGTAAAAGAAATCGGATTTCGGGTCGAGTTCAGGTATAAAGAAATCAGGTTCAGGTCGGGTGCAGGTTGCCAAAAATTTTTTAATGCACGTTCGGGTCAAATAAAATTTCTTTGTTGGGTTTGGGTTGGGTTTCGGGTTGATTCAAAATTCACTTGTCGGGTTCGGGTCAGGTTCCAACTATACTTATTGGGACTTTTGACTTTTTTAATGTTAAATTCATTTTTCAATCTTAAATCAGTTTTCCTGGTGGAAATAGTTTTTTTTAGCTGTAACTCAAAATGTACTTGACCAAAAGACTGAAATTTCACAAAAATTAATTAAAATAATTAGGAGCTGATTTGTATTATAATATTTGTAATTTACAATTTAAGAATTTTTACTTAAATAATTTCAAAATATTTATTTTTTACATATACTTTATTTATTTATTTATTTTTTATTATTATAATCTACAAATAATTTAAAGTTATTGCAGGCTTCAATATGTAGATGCCCTGAGCATTTTTTTTCATTAGTAATTAAATTACACACAATTCTATAAGGAACGGAAGGTATCTACTGTGTCTCTCTCCAATACTTAGGCTATGAGATAGATAAGGGTGTTATCCTTTTTCTTTTTTTGGTCTATACATTATATATATATGTATACATATATATATATATAAAGCACCCCCTTCTTTTTTTAATTTTGGAAAAAAAAAGTACACAACATATGCAAAATGAATACAAATTAATAAAGTTTATATTTATAGTCACAACGAATTATTAAATATGCTATAATTTCGCAAATAATCGATAAAATTCCCGTCTTTTTTTCAAAGCTGATTTCCGAAATTCGTGATATTTTTAGGATTGATGTCGAAATATATAATTTTTTTCATCGTCAATCAATGAAATTTCTGTTTTTTTCCAAGCTGAATACCTAAACATGCAATAATATTGTTATCGATTTCGAAAATACGGGATTATTTTCCCCACTAACCATCAATTTTTATAGTCAAAATTTACATTTAATCATAACTAATTCTTAAATTCAACTATTAGTTTGCCGCTAATCAATGAATTAAAAAAAAAATTCCCTTCTTCTTTTCCTGAAATTCACAATATTTTTCCTGCCGATTGTTGAAACTTCTTATCATTTCACAAATAATCAATGAAATTTGTATTCTTTACAAATTTAAATCTAAAAATACTCCATTATTTCTTCGTTAATCGAAGAAATTTGCGCTTTTTTCAAAGCTAAATCCCAAATTAAACAATAATTTTGAGGTCTAATTCAAAAATACGGGATCATCTCACTGATAATTGTCAAAAAGTTAAGGTTAAACGCAACTAATTGTTAAAATATATTATCATTTCGGGGTTAATCAATAAAATCTGCTTTTTTTCCAAAGGTGATTTTCGAAATTCACGATGTTTCGGGGCTGATTATTGAAACACGCAATCATTTTGACACTGATTAATAAAGTTATTTTAATCCCAATTATTTGTTGAAATAGACTTTTTCCTATATTAATCAGTGAAATCCACGCTTTTTTTCAAGGATGATTCCTGATGTTATGTACATAATAAATCTGCCGAAATATGAAATCAAACCTTTTACCATTAATTTTTTAAATTTAAGTAATAGTAACTAATTGCTAATATAGGCTATTATTGTATAGGCTAAAAATGAATACCGAAATATGGGATTATTTCACAAAAAAATAATAGAATTGCTTTTTTTATGTGCGATTATTCAAATACACAATACGAAAGTCTATTGAAATATGAGATTGTTTTGCCGATAAAATTTACATTTAATCGATTAAAATATATATGCTGAAATAAGCTATTGATTCATTATAAAGCAACATAATATTCTTGTGGTGGAAAGTCGAAATATATTGTTTATTAATAAAATTTACCTTTATCACACCTAGCTGCTCAAATAAGAGATTGTTTCTCCACTTTACTAAATAAAAATAGGCAACTATTTTCGCTGCTATAATTGATAAAATTTGTGTTATTTCTGGAAATTAATACCACAAATGTTAAATGCATATTATATTTAGCCCAAAATCAAAGAGATTCCTGCTTTTTTTGTGTATGTTTGTTGAAATATGCATAATTTTTGCGTCTGATTACCAAAATATTAGTGAATTTCTTGTCCAAATATTTTGAAAAATCTTTGTCAAAGGTCTGTTTTATATTCACTGATTTCTTTTTAAGCCTGTTAGTTTTAGTGCAAATTTGTGGGGGAAACAAAAAAAAATTATTATAAAATGCCGTTTTCATGCAAAAACTATTAAGCTTCACCACAAAATAGGAAATATGCAGAATATTCAAAATCCTGCCAGTACTTTCCTATAATTTCTGTGGTTTTCTGCTTCATTATATTATTTCTGTAACGAGCATTTCTACTCTTCAATATGCAGAAAAAATCCCCAATACGCAGGTTTTGAGCAACGCCACAAACAAAAAACATTGAAAACACGGCTAATGATCTTTTTTTTTTTTTGTGTCGGCTATGCAAAGAAACAGACCGACGATACATAGATCACGCCCAGAAGTGACTGATGGAATTTCAAGATTGTGTTTGCATAAAGGTATGCAAAGTTCGATTTCGCATCAGATAAAACTCATTAGACATGTATGTTCTTCAGTAAAAACTGCAAAATATCTTTAAAAAATAACAATGTACAGATGGGAAAATACAGGGCACATTTTCACTAGAAAAAAAAAAGGGGGGCAAGGCTTATTTTTCACTTAAAAAAAACAAAAACAAAAAAAAACAGGGTGCATTGGCACTAAAACAAAATAGGGCAGGGTGCAGCACCCTTTGAAAAACACATAACATGAACACTGACGAGCACCTCTGATGTTATTTGATATGAATAATTTAATAAACAAACTGGTTAGGAAATTTTAATAGTAAAAAAAATCTAGTGTGAAACCACCACACGACTTCCATTACCCACTATTACACGTATTATATGCATTTTTGAGAGATAATGTGATCAGAAAACATAAAAGTGGCTTAAAGAGAAAATCATTAGAGCCGTTTTTGAGATACCAACTTTTACAAAAAATCAATTATTGACCGGAAAACAATAATTACATACAAAAGGATATTTAAAAGTTAGTTAATATGGCGAGTTTGAAAAAAATCCGTACAGCCGTTTTTAAAAGAACGCGCTTGAAAGACCTGAAATTGAGCTATTTATATAGAACGCCTATCCATTTTCCTGAACTAACCAACTATATCATTCAAAAGGACATCTAATAAAGTGTTTATATAGCAAATTTGAAGAAAATCGTTAGAGCCGTTTTTGAGATACGGACTTACGGTCCCACTTCCAGTCTCGGATGTCCTACTTCCGTTTTTTCAATTTTCACCAAAATATGGAAAATTCATCTGTACACCAGACCTGTCTTAATTCTGAAGTTTTGTAGTTCTATCTTTATTAGTTTCGGAGATATGAAAGCCAGAAGATTCCACACATACATACACACATACACACTGACCAATTGCCAAAAACCACTTTTTTCGACTCAGGGGACCTTAAAACGTGTAAATCAGGTGACATCTCGATATTGAATTTTTGGACTAAATACAATATTTCCATTATCTGCGATAGTAGGGTAAAGGAAGTAATAATAGAAAACAAAATCAATCCTAAATGTAGCTAGAAATTAATAACTAAAGAGACTAACAATAGTTTTATTTCCAAGATATCAGCTCTGCAACAAGTCTTCTTTTATTATTTATAATGTCTTCAGAAAGTTACACTTTTAAATTCTTTAAATTGTTATCTGTCTTTAAATATGAATCATCAAGACTTACAACAAATTTCTACTTTTTCTCCAAGATATAATACTATTTAAAACACTAATGAGAAATCTGAATAATCAGAATTAAAGACTAGAACATTTTTTTTGGTTTAATTTACTTTTTTTGCTATTATTGTTATGCATTTCATCACAGCTAACTGCAATGGTATTGGCAAGCTAGATATAATAATTATGGAATAGGAGAGAAAAAAAAAAAGTTTTGAAAGTGTACATGTTTTAGTTTCAATCCTTTTCGTTGACTAACTGGCTTCATGGAAAGACTAACCCTGATTTCCTTCTATGATATTAGGATAAATAATTTATATGCAAAGTCTATTACATTTGGAAATAACATTATTAAAAAAAAAAAAAAAAAAAAAAAAAACAGAGGGAAGAGAAGGTAAATAATAAAGATTTGGACATGGAGGGAGCTCAACCCTAACAGTAAAAATTTTTAGTCAATAGGTTTTTTAAATATGAGGGGAACGGGAGATAATTTTGTTGATTCAGAGTTTAATCCAGCTTTTTGAAAGTGGTAGCGCATTTGTGAATTTATAAAATAATTTGTGAAAAAAATCAAGTAAGTTTGTGAAAATTAATAAAGCTCCAGAACAAATAACCAAAATGCGCAAAGCAGTACCTTAAAAAAAAAAAAAAAAAAAAAAAAATACATTTAAGAAATAAAATAGAACAGTTGTAAAATAAATATGCATTAGGTGAGTTATTTCTTATGTGTAAGATAAGAAAGTGTTATCATTGTCTCTAGTAAATATTCAAACTGAGGGTATTAATGTGTTCGATGCAGCAAAGCTTATAAAAATTTTTAGTGTTTCACTATATTGCTGAGAATTAATTTTGTGAAGGTGCTTCTTTGCTGAAAGTTGACTTTGTGAAAGTACCTCATTGCCAAAAGTTGATTTTGCGAAGGTACTTCATTGTCAAAAGTTGACTTTGTGAAAGTGCCTCAATGCGGCACTATATTTTGTTCTGGATTAACCTCTGTGATTTGTAACTAATTATTATGCAATTTGACAATCAAGTTTGAGGGAAGGGGGGGGGGAGAAGTTAAAGCTTTGTTATTTAGCAGTAAAATGATAGCCTAAGTAGTGAAAGAATGACATATTCAAGCAAATTAATTGCAATTTTATTAATTAGCGATAGAATTAGTTTTATTTTCATTTATAAGATTTATGAATTGGGAAAAGAAAAGGGGTTGAGTAAAATAGTAAAAGAAAAGATTTTTTTAATACTGAAATGAAAAAAAAAAAAAAAAAAAAAAAAAAAACAGATTCTTAGGTATAAAAAAGAAATCATTTGTAAACACCTGAATCTTATGTGAAAGAAAAACTTTTTTTTTATGAAAATACTGAAAAAAAAAAAAGCTGAACAAGAAACGATTTTAACCATTAATTTAATATTCAAGAAGAAAGTTTGATAAAACAAAAGAGAAAAATATTAACTAATATTAACAATATATATATTTTTTTAATTTTAGTAATAACAATAATAATAATAATAGAAAAAAACTGATATTTCACAATTTCAAGGTTTAAAAATTAATCAAAAAGAATTTACAGGTTGTAATTTTTCAGGCACTGGAGATGGAGCCTTTACTTCAGGTACTTTTCTACGCCGTGCTTCAGCATCTCTTCTTTGAAATTCCTCTAATTGTCTAATTCTTTCTTGCTGGCGTTGAAACTACATATATGAAAAAAAAATATATATTGAAGAATAAAGGAAAAAAATAATAACATGACATTAACTTAGATTATTGAAGATAACACTGGTCTACAGTGTCGGTAACAACAGTCAAATTATAATGTATCTTATTAATTCCAATTTTTATTTAAATATTTGCAAGTAAAAAAGTCCCACCATGACACATTTTTCTGTTATAGTATCAGATAACGGCAATTTTCACGATATTTTATCATTTTCACAGTGTCACAGGTGGTAACCCTTCCTGCTAGCAACCCAGAGTCCTGGCAACTCAGAGTCCTTTCAACCATGTTTGTTCCATTTTTTTGTTAAATTATCAGAAATGGCAAATTTCACAATTATTTTTTTTTATGATTTTTACAATACAGTCGACAGCAAAAATATCCGAGCACTAGCCAATAATCCCGATATCAAAAAAGCACACTTAAAACTGTTTTGTTAAATAAATCCTTGTCGAATTATGTTCTTAGACTGACTAAAAACATGACTCGACAAGGATTTATTTAACAAAGGAGTATTAAGTGTAATTTTTTTTAGACAGGGATTATTGCTAGTGCTCAGATACTTTTGCTGCCAACTGTATCACACATGGTAACCTTTTGTGCTATCAACCCTGCCTCCTGGCCATCCTCTCTGCTGGCAACCCCTGTTTGGCAACTCTGTATTCGTACCTTATCTGTTTTTTTTTTTTTTCTTTTTTCTAGTATTCTAGTTAACAGATATTCTTTGTTAAGTACGATTGTGTTGTTTTATAGTTAAAGTTTCCTGTTCAAAATGGCAAGTTTTCAGTGTAGAACTTGTAAAACCGTACCCGATAAGTTTTGCTGTATTCGTGAACTATTCATAATAAAATCACAAAGTAGACATTTAACACAAGACGTAAAAAAGCTTATTTTTTGTATTTTGGTTTTAAAATAACAAATAATAACAATTCAATCATTTAGTGTATTTTCTATGTTTTTATGTTCTACTTAGTCTACAATATGTATATTATCTCCATATTAACAGAATTCCATGCTAAATTAATAATATTGATAGTAATAATGCATGTCTTCTAAAAACTTTTGTACATTGCTTCCAGTACAGATTAAATGATCATAACAAAAAAACTGTACGTGTTACAGATTTTTCACTATTAATTTTTAATTCTGCACTACAAAATTAGTTAAAAATAGTTAATTTCATTTCTGTTACCCCAACCAAAAAAATTTTTTGTCGACTAGTGTAATCATTATATTGAACATGTTGCATAACACTAATAAGTCTATATATGTGTACTAAAGATTAAAGTAAACAAAATGCAGAATTATTTTATACATTAAAATGCAGGGTTAGATTTTTAAGACCAAAAAACAATCATTTGTGTAAACAGGAAAATCTTTGTACGAAATAAACTCTAGTTAATTTTGAAATCTGAAATTAATAGAACACTATGGTCTACACAATGTTCATACAAATCGCATTACAAGTGAAAAAAAACAAAGATTTCTAACTTACAAAAACTATACAACAACATATGTTTATAAAAAATAAATAAACAAATAAAAACTTACTAAATTAGGTCATTCTTCAAGATATTTAAATGGTCTTTTAAGACTAATTAAAACAATATTTTAAAATAATTTATTTACAGAAAAATCTCGCATTTAAAAAGCATATTATTTTAGTTGTGTGCAAAAATATTATTTTTAGAATTCTTATAAAATCTTTGCCAAATTACAGTAGTAGAGATGCCAACTTCTAATGACAAAAAAGCCGGATATTTTTTAACAGAAATCAGGAGACTTTTTCCAACAAGAAAGTTTGTAAGAAAAATGAGTAAAATAATGCAAATTTAATTTTAAGTAAAGCTTTATAAGCTTAGGGGGTATTTACAAAGCATCAGTATTCAAATTAAATGGATAATATGTTTCTTGCAGTAAAACAAACTATAAAAAAAAAAAAAAAAAAAAAAAAAACCTTAGACATACAATTGTTTAAAATTTAAGTCAGATTTGATCATTCTGCTTCTAATATAAAACAATAAGGATCTTAATTATCTTTGTAAAAGAAAAGGTAATAAAGAAATAAAAATATCAGCTACATTGTAATGAAATTCGAGTTCTTTAAGTTTTCAATAGTTATAGTATTTAAAAAAAAAAAAAAAAAAATCTTTTAATAATAAGACATTTTTCATTATGTAAAAATGAAAGTTAAAAATTTATTCTTAGCAAAAATTAGTTTCAAAGCATTGTATAGTAATTCACATTCAGACTGAACTTGATAAATTGCAGGGCAAGATAAATTTCAATTTTCTTTCAAATGTTTTTACCCAATCCCACAAATTTTAAGCATAAATTATGCTAAGAGGGATAGATAAAAATGACATCAGAAAAGCAGGAGAAATGAGTGGAAAATCAGGAGCATGGAAAAACAAGCAAAAATCAGGAGACTCCTGCCAAGAGCAGGAGACTTGGCATGTCTATAGTAGATACAAACAGTTACTACAATAAATATAGAATTAAAATTTATCTGCTTTGCAGCATGAAATCGAAAAATTTTTGTAATATTGCATGTGTGTACCAAAAATATTGCAGTACATTAAAAATTATAAACAAATAAAATAAACAAATATTTCATACTTTAAAACTACGGCTCCTTTCATATTCATATTTAACTTGAAATACTCAATGATTTTGAAGCATTAAAACTGCATTTAGATTATATCCAACTTTCCCTCAATTTAAAGATAAAATTAAAAGATGTCTTTATATAGCAGTCGAAAAAGTATATTGATGATTTTGATGCATATACAATCAGATTTCATACAAATTACAAATATTGGTCTCACTCCAATTAAAATCCCCCCCCCCCCCCAGAATAAAAAAGCAATTTACTGATACAAATATTAAATAATTTCACAGTTATAAATTGTCTATTTGATACGAACACAGTAAAACATCTTGTTATAAAAAATTCAGTTTGAAACTAAAAAGTCAGTATTCTGGTGAAAAAGATCACAACAAAGCATTCATTCAAAGATAGATGCATTTTAATGCATAAGGGGGCGTCCATTAATTACGTGAGGTGGTTTTGACCCCCCCCCCCCCCCTTTTCCCCTTGGTGAAATTTCATGAGATTTGGCTCGACCCCCCCTCCCCTAATCTTACATGAGATTTTTCAAAATTCATACTTTTACTGTAAATGTGTTGGATTTATTTCAAAAAACACAATTTGTGTTCCACAACTTTATCCCTTTTTCCTGGCAGCATTTTTTTATCTTGTATCTTATCTTTCTTATCTTCTTTTGACTAATGCATTATAATAATCTTGATAACTCACTCAGTGAAACTGCTACCTGAGAATCGTTGTGTAACGAAATATTTACGGGTGTAAACAAAGCAGGTTGGAACTTGTCCGTGCATCTCTGTTACTCGGCTCGTATGCTGCAACATTCGTCGAGTCGCGCTGGTGGCGTCTAAAACAATTGAAAGGCTATTGTGCTGCTTTGCGGTGTTCGGATGACCACAATAAATTATCCATCGTGTCAGATTTTGCTATATCAAAGTCAAGAAACATGTTTTACTTGAATTTAACTCAATTTTCTTGCAATTTTACACTGTTTTTTGCGGGAAAAAATTACGTGATATTTGCCGAGACCCCCCATCTCCCCCACGTGAGATTGGGTGAGATTTGGCTCGACCCCCTCCCCACTAAACACCTCACGTAATTAATGGACGCCCCCTAATCTTCAGGTGTTTTGGCATTAGGATTAGGAAGCCACTTCACTTATCGATGCCCGTAGTCCAAGCCAATGTTATTCTATGGGAAATTTTGTTTACTTATAACTCATTAACTGATACATATTTTTAAATTCCGTTTTCCCATTCAGAAAATTAACAAATGTTAAAACAATGGACGTTTTTTCAAAATGGATTTTTTTTAATTTTTAATATTTTATTTTGAAACTGTAAAATGAAAAATTTTACATTTTTAGTTTCAAAATAAAATATTAAAAATTAAAAAAATCCGTTTTAAAAAACGTCCATTAATTTAACAGTTGTGAATTTTCTGAATGGGAAAATAGAATTTAAAATATGTATTAGTAAGAGTTATAAGTAAACAAAATTTTGCATAAAATAACATTGGCTTGGGCTTCCGGCAACGATAACTGAAGTGGGCCCTTTAGGCCAATTTGAGTGTTTTACTCTCCCGAGAGGGATTTTCTAAGGGATCCTTATCCATGCGAGATTCAGAGAAAACCATGGACTACAAAGGGCTAGGGTGGGTGTACGGGTCTATTAGTATAACCTGGATTCAAACCTCGTACCTCGCACATACTTTCTTAGAGAACAGAACTTCTTGGCCACTGGTAGGGCACAAAATTTTCTGAGTTGGAGAATTTTGGTTTGAATCAATTTAGTATTACAAGGCTTATTGTGATGGCACTATATTTAAAAAACTACGAAGAAAATTCTTTATGTCTAACTTTCCAAAAAAAAAAAAAAAAAAAAAAAAACTTAAAAACTTTATTGATAGCAAATAAATTAAATATTGTTTCATAATAAAGTGAAATACCACTGGCAATAAAAAATAAGAATTTTTAAAGAACCATTATTTTTCAAATTACTAAATCTCCTGGTCCAAGATACAGTGGCAGATTAGCCTCATAAGGACATCGTAAGTGTAATAATAAGGTGTGTGCATGGGGCCTCAGCAAAGAAGGTGGCCTCATCCTTAAAATCAAAATTAATTTGTTATTGTCTGTTAATACAATAATAACCTTAAAATATAATTTAGGCAATTTTTTAAATCTTCTAAAACTTATTTTCATTGTTGATATTGAGTAATAGTCATTGATGTTGATTAAAATATAAATGTATATATAAATTAAACAAAAAATAGCCAATTTGGCACAAATCAACAAAATGTGCAATCCTAGTTGTATCTTATTATAGTGTACTACAAAGTACAAGTTGATGTACTCTTCATCTCCAGTCATGCTCTCTTGATATCAAGGTTTCAAAAGGTTTGTGATACCACCATACCAGTGCAACCTTAGAGAGAGATGGGAGGAAGGAGAGAAAATTCGTCACTTCTGTTTAAATATCATCTGGATTGTACTAGCAACGTTATACAAGTTACTTACAACAGGAGTTTGTTAAGTGCACCTGGTGTTTGTTTTTAAATTATAATAATAAAAAAAATTTAATCTTCTACATGTAGTTAGAACTTTTAATTAACCAAAAACAAGTAATTATAATTTTGAAAACCTTTGAGCAGTTTATCTTTCCCTGAAAAAAAAAAAAAATGTGAATTTTATGTGTTGATTGCAATTTGAATTTTTCATAGTACGAATCAATTTATTTTTTCCCTAATGATTTGAGATATAGAAACAAATTTGACTATTTCTGATAAAAACTTACCATTGTGTCCCTGATTTTCAATCATAGCAATATATATACAGTCGACACCGGTTATAACGTACTGTCAGGGGACCAGAAAATATGGTACGTTATATAACCGAAGTACGTTATAAGCAATATTTCCAGTATAATTTAGTGCCTAACGAAAGAAAAAGGTGCATAATAGCACTCTCAATAATAGAGATTTTAAATAGAAAGTTTATGAGTTTCTCAAAATAAAATAAGAAAAAAGGAAAAAAAAAAACATTTTACTACTTACATGTTTATTTGGAAAAATAATCTGTTATTTTTCGTTGTTTTCTTTGATTAGATGACACAGAAAAAATTACATTTTCAATATTTATAATGGAACTTTTCAGAGTCTCTGAATAGTCAGTATGGAATTCAACGAACCGCTATAAAGTTTTAAAGGTATAAAGGAGATATAAGGCGATAAAGAAGACATCGAAAGACAGTATCCAAGAAAATATACCGATTTCCAAACCAGAAATACAAGGTTGACATCCAATTTTGGCTTTTCGTTCCAGTCTAAAAAGTACGTTATAACCAGATTAAGGCTTTTGCATTGTCCGTTATAGCCGAAGATGTAAACCATTACATTATATAGGGTTTCATTCGGGACCAAGCATCTGAGTACGTTATAAGCGAAAGTACGCTATATCCCAGGTACGTTATAACCGGTGTCGACTGTATATATATATGTTAAATTTAATTTTTCATGTGAGAAAAAATAAAAAGTTCTTTTTATTCAAACTACTAATACACTACTGATACATTAGTACGTATCCAATATACTGAATTTATAGAAAAAATCAATAGTAGCAAATGTATTTTTTCTATACATATATATTTAAAAGAGAAATAAAGTAAACCTGACATGTTTCAAATATTACATAAATATATTAATAATTCATATGCAAATATATGCAAAAGGTTGATTTCTTTTTTAACATAAAAATATAATTAATTGAAGCCACTAACCAAAATTGGATTATTATGACAAATTTGAATACAAACATTGGCTTTTGTTCAGCTTTCAACTTATTTAAATGAAAATCTAATTTCAAACCTTTTTTTATTATCATTATTATTATTTTTCTTTCTTTCTTTCATTTTTTTTCCCTTTTTTTACACCATAATAAAAATACATATAAATAAATGAAAAGTGCATCTGATAATAAAAACATCTACTAAAAACATTCAAGAATCAACTTTAAGGAATTAAACATTTAAAATTAACAAAAACAATTCATTTTTTAAAACTTTTACATTTGATGGCTTAACAACATATACAATAGAAACTTTACTTCTTCTTTGATTTTATTATTCTTTTTCAATTCATTTTCATATTCTTGTTGCATCTTTAACCTTTGTTCTTCAATACGCTGGGCAACTTTTTCTTCCAACTCACGTGCCTTGGCTTTTTCTAGAGCTTCTAATCGCTTCTTTTCTTCAATCTGCAAAATAAATTTATAAGAAAATAGTATAAGTAAACAAGGAAACCAGTTAAGAAACTGAAATAGAATTACATAAAAAAAGAAAAAATAAGCATACAAAAATTTTAATTTATACAATTTTTTAACCTCATTAAAAACAAAAAATAATTCAAATTTGATTGAAAAACATAATCTGCCTCATTAAAAATCTCCAAATTCCTTTAAAGGAATAATAAATGTTTTAACTAGGTCACTCTCTGCCCTTAACATATACCTCAATAAATAAATAAAAAGAATAAGAAAACCAAATATATATATATTTCTTGCTTTCTATTTATTTATGTTTTTAGAGAGCACAAAAATGTTCTAAATATTAAAGCCAAAACATTTAATTATTTAACCTTTTAGGGGTGATGATGGCTAGATGACTTATAAATCCAATTTAAATATTTCTCTCGATAAACTGAATCCACTTATATCAATTTCATAATTATTGGCTATCTTCTATTGTTTATTCAATACATAATTACTACACACCTTAAAAAAAAAAAAAAAAAAAAAAATCTGAAGCTAGTGGCTAGATCTTCTAGCCACCGCCCCTTAAAGGGTTAACAATTTTTCTTAAATTCAAAGGATTTTTATTCATTTCAGCCAAATTTCCCAATGATGTAAAGAAAATAGGCAAATGGCAATTTAACAGTGGCATTTGAACTTATTTATCTATGCTAACTTTTCCAAATATATTTTCAAGTCATTTTCTTTCCTTTTGATGCGCAACACACTTCAGTTCAATCAAAGTTTTAAAAATTAATCAAAATTATGTAACTTTTACAGGTTCCAATTAAAATTCCCTAACTTTCAGGTTTCCCAAATGGCTAGCTACCCAGAAATACTACTGAATACTATTAATTGTGAAAAAAAGAAAGAAAAAACTAAATATTATATATACAGTCGAACCTCGTTAACATGAACGCACTTAAATGTGAATTACTTTTAACATGAACTGTTTCCACAATCTCTGTCAAAATGAATATTAGTTTTAGAATTACTGATAACGTCAGACTTGCCAACCAATTTTAATAAAAAAGGGAAGATTTTTGTTGAAAAACCAGAAGATTTCATAAAAAAGGAAAGATTTTTTTTTCTTTGGCGTGTTAAACAATACAATTTTACAGTTTAGTATACAATTTTTTAGTTTAGTTTTTAGTTTAATATTTTGAAGCAATCTATAAATACGTTTTACTATAGATTGATTATACTAAAAATATAAGAGTTTTAAATGAAGTTATTCCTCTTCAACATGTAAATATCTACAAAACAGAATCTGTAAGAAATTTATTTAACAATAGACAAAGAAACTTAGTTAAGTTAAAGTATAACTAATTTTTTAAACAAATATAGAATATGATTTTTGTGTATGTACATTAATCATACATAAAAAAGTAGCAGTAGCTAATTATCAGTTTCAAACGTGCATAAAACCAACTGAGTATTAATTTTCTTAAATTGATTTGGAAAAAATTTTCCTACCTGAAAAAATTATTCTTCATTTTTTCCCCCCTGTTTACACATTTTGTATAAATATGACAAAAATATTTAGTTTAGGAAAAATAAACAAATTCATTAAATTCAGCAATAAAGATCTAAAAATAATTACATACGTGAGAAATATTGAGCACTTCCATTGCTTTATTGTTTCTAGAATTGATCATTGATCACAATCCGGGAAGTTGGGGGGGAAGGAATACTAAAATAATTACAGAGTAAGAAATATTAAACTCTTTCAACTCTACTTCTAGAATCTGATGAAAGAAGTTTAAAATTAATATTATCATTTATGTTGCAGATGGATAAAGATTAGGAAACAAAAAACTTCTGCAGAACATTTGATTGCTGATCACTAGTTGGAGATAAATAAAGGGGGGGAGGGGGAGGGCAAAAAATAATTACATCAGCAGGAAATATTTAACAATTCTATTTCATTACATGTTCTAGAATATCATAAAGCAAGTTTGAAATTAATACTGACATTTATGTTATAGATGGAGAAAGACTGGGAATTAGGAGTTTTCGTAGAATGTTTTTTTTTTTTTTTTTTTTTTTTTTTAAACGAACGATATCCTTGACTTTTTTAAAATGGAAGATTTCATCATCTGTCCGGAAGACACGTTAAAAAACCGGAAGTCTTCTTGGAAAACCAGAAAAGTTTTCAAGTATGAGTAACATGAACAAATTTTTTATTCTTCTTGAGATTTACATTAACGAGGTTCGACTGTAATATGTAACGGGATATTATTGAATAATTGTATCCATAGCAATATCTCTGAATTAAAGAGTTCAGTGGATTAATAGTCATTTACTGTGTGCTCTTAAAACAAGTTACAGTTTATTCCAGACAATGTAAGTCCTTCTGATGCAGACCGAGTAGCATCTGTATAATTTATGACCTTAATGTTGGTTCCTCACTTCCTGTCTCAAACCCGTTACCAGGACGAAATTTAGCTTGAGTTTATTTAGGCAAGAGTTACACACAAAATGAACTGTTTTTTGCATGCAGTCGCTTAAATAGTCCTCATTTTGGCATGAATCTAATCTTCACCTAGTGTCTTTTTTATTCGTTTTTACCTTATGATTGACAGTTTAGCTCAGACCCAGAAATTCAGGGTTATTTAATATCCATTATTTTATCACAATGAAAGAAAAAATGTATAAAGTCAACAACTTTTATTCTAAAAGTTGTTCGGTATTTTTTTTAAATTTGCATTATGAAGTGTCTTACTATCAAACACACTTTATAAGGGAAACTTCATACTTAATTTCAAGTTATGAATTTTTAATGGGATTTTCTTTTGATTATCATACAATGATAAAAAAAAAAAAAAAAAAAAAAAAATGAAAGAGGGAGTTTTGGAGCGTCTAATATCTCAATCTCCATAATAATTTGTTATATAATTAATAGTTTATTATTATTATGGTTACTTCTAAAAGCTTTTTTTATTTTTTATAAAGAACATTTTGCTTATTACAGTATAGGATCCGTTATCCAGAAAGCTTGGGACCTGGGATATTCTGGATAAGGGGGTTTTCCATAATTCGGAACACTTTATTATATGTATAAAAATGGTGCAAAATAATTTCATAAATAGCAGCGATAAACAGCGATACATAAACACTTACTTATATATTTGTTCATTTAATAAATTATTTCCACAAAATAAAAAAAACATTCTCAATTAAAATTTTAAGCTATAAATAATAATAGTAATAATCAATGAAAAATAAATAAACATATATAAAATTTAATTTTGGACCTGAGAGCAAAATCCTTTCATTTGGATTTTGCAAACATTTCTATGATTTTTTTTTTTTGCTTATAGTGTCTCTAATATTAATTGTTCATAAATGTTTCCAATATTTTTAGCACATAATGTTAAATATTTTATGAAATGCATTCTAAAAATAATGAAAATTAATAAAAACTATTTAAAATTTTTATAACAATTGAGACTTTATGCATGCGACCTGAGTTCAATGATAAAATTCGTCTGCTATTGGGCACTTTAAGAAGTATGTGTTATTAATGTTTATATATTAAAAAATACTAAAAAAAAAACCATTTTCTAACCTAAATTTGCAACATTTTCAGTAATTATTTGGACAATTTTGTGCTTACCATATTTCCCCAGAATAACACTGTAGCATTAATGAAAACAGGTTGTAAAACTATAATTCTGACCACTGCTATTGTATAACTTTAATTATTAAATTTTACGATAATTAAAAATTTTGGTAGTTGGCATTTTGCATTCTGGTTTTCGGAACATTCTGGGTAACAGGTTTCTGGATAACGGATCCTATACTGTATTTGTAAAAGGAAAAATATTTAAAAAAAAAAAAAATACCTGCTTTTGCAATTCTTCCCTGTATGTTACCATTTTATCTTTTACAGACTGTTGCTGCATGGAAGGGAAAGACATAACACTGCCATAATCAGCACTACCTGGTCTTCTCTGACCTCTTCTCTGACCTAGGAGAAAATGGTAATGAAAAACATTAATGGAAACAAACTAAAAATTATTTTTCAATGTAACATTTTACTAAAACAATTTTTTTCGTCAAAAAAAAAAAAAAAAAAAAAAAAAGTTAATTATTTTTAAGTGTCTTCTTGCTCCCCTCTTTTTCAACTGCTAATATTATTATATATTGTCATTTTTTCCCCCTAAGTATAAGTCGTTGAAATTTATTTATATCCCGATACATTTACGATAAAATGTCTAATGCACAGGAACAACATATGAAGTTTAAAGATAATGAACTTTGAAAAGTTAACCATAATATAAGAATAAATAAATAAATAATTATTAATAAATAAATCATGCTTAATTAACATACTTAATAAATTTCCGTAAGAGTCCCTCACAGGTTCACCACCTCCACCAGTTATTCCAAAATTGGGCAAATCTTCACTTTTAGCAGTTTTTCTGAATAACAAAATTTTAAATATATAAATAAGAAATTATAAAATTAATCATTCAGAAGCAATTAAGAGGAAATAAACATTGTACAATAAAGTACATATAATTATATTCTTTAACAGAAGAGAAGGATATGCTGAACTTAAAAAAAAAAAAAAAAAAAAAAAAACACTTTTTTTAAAGGGAAGACCTATATGTATATAAATCCTATATGTATATAAATATATGTACAAGTGATTATCATCAGTTAAATATTATCATAGTACTAGCTGTTGTACCTGTAGACTCTACTCTGTAGTACTTCTGCTTCATGAGTAAAAGGAAAGATTGTAAGAAAATGCAAAAATGAAAAGAATTATTTCTGTTTGTCATTTATTTACCAGATGTGCCAGTAATAGTTTTTTATTTATATTATTTTCTTCATATTTATTTTTTAAACATATGGTGATGGAAGCAAGGTTTGGTTTGTTCATAGTATGACCTCTTATGCCTTTTGACAGTACCCTACAAATTTCATCAATTTTTAAACAATTTTGAGTTAATATATTAATGTATGGTAAACATGTTTGGATTCAAACAAAATAAAGAGCATCTGTCACACATACTGCCTTTCTTTTTCAATAAATAGAAAAACTGTGGAAATGTATAGTAGGGTCATTCTCTGAAAAGTGGGCTTTTTTTCAAAAAAAAGTTAGCCGAAATAAAATTGCTCCAAATTTTTTTATATTTTTGTGCATGTACACATATGTTACAGTTAATAAAAAATAATATAAACCAAACTGTATCTGATAATTTTTGAAATAGTAATTATTTTTATTAATTAGAAAAATGAGGGAATGATTGTGAGGGAATGACAAATTTCTTCTAGAAACTACTTTATAAAATATGATTAGTTTAGTTATATTTTCAAACACTAAATATTTATTAAAATATATTTTTATTAATATAATAACATAAAAAAGCAAATTTGATTTCTTTTAGTTAACTTTATAATGAATGAAGGAATGACATATAATAAAAATACTGTATTTCAATCTGACGTTTGAGAGCCATATGCTACTCATTGTAAAATGTTTTCAACAGAACACAGAATGGCTTCTTTACCTTGCTGCTATACAAATAAAATTTGACTTATATAAAGCATGTGCTGCCATTAATGGAGTAAGTAGGGGTGAAATTGTAGTTTGGTGAGGGAATGATATCTATTACCAGGGACAACAATAAAAATTGTTCTAATTTTTTTCGTGCCATAATATATAAATATAATATAACAGATACATATTTATTAAAGTATGTTTAATAAATTTTCAATTCAAATAATCTAAATATACACGCTTTAATACCATAGAAACCATTTTATTTAATTACATGTGGGAATGGGGACACAGTGAGGGAATGATATTTTGCATTCAAAAATTTTTTAAAAATTATATTTGAATTCCAATAACCAAAAAATAACAGTTTATATGCAAAACCAATTAATATTGATAGTTTGGACCACTTTTTGTTTTTGTGCTTTTAAAAATAGGCCCTCAAGACTATTGGGACATGAAACGACCACTTTTCAGATAATTACTCAGTAATGATGTCTCAACACAAGGCATTTGTGTGCATTATATATTGGCTTATAAAATTCAATAGTGGCAGTTTTGAGTTGAAATAGAAAACAAATCCTCCCAGGTTAGTCAGAAAAGTAGGTTGATTCCTTTTTTTCCCATAAAATGAACACCATTTTGCAATAATATGGCAGTTCATGTTGATTAATGAACATAGTTGAGACCTTAATAGGGTCTATGTACAAATTAAATTTCATGCAAATCAGTTCATAAATATGCTTCGTATGTGAGTTTGAAATTTCCAAGTGGGTTGCTATTTTTTAAACCAAAAGGCAGATATAGCCGAAAGCTAAATTTGGTTGACCTTGATATGAGCTTTGTACATGCAAAGTTTCCAGAAAACCAATTCACAATTACTGTATTTCTCAGAATTAAAAATTTTCAAATAGCCGCCAATTTTTAGTGAAATAAAATCAAATTGGCCAACCAACTTATCAAAGGTATTTCTAAGTCCAAATTTTTTTCGAATTATTTCAGAATTTCAAATCTTATCATAATGACAAATTTTCAATTTTCTGTATTATTTCAAGTGGCTGCTATTTTAAATAAAATGATGGATGAAGTTAATAAATTTGATTGATACCCCCATACAAGATTTGTATACATCAAACTTTCAGGAAATCCCTTTTTAAAACCATTTTCTAAGATGTAATTTTGAAATTTCTAAATAGCTGCCACTTGGAAACAAAATAACACATCAAGTTCCTCAGGAAACTCATCCAACATATCTGTACTGATAAGTATAAAGGATTTAAGTCCATATTCTTGATTTTTCAGGAGACGAAAAATAAAGTTAAACTAACTAAAAACTAATCAGCAGAATCGATTAGGAAAAAGGGATTATGTTGGTTTATACACTTTATACCATTCAGCGATTGTCAATCTTCATTTAATAAAGGGAAAAAATTGAATTAAATATTTTATACCAAAGATTAATGCTAAATTTCTGGCTTGAAAATTTTTTTTCCAATGGATTTTCTCAAAGACTAAATGACATGGATTTAAATCCTTTATACCAGTCGACAGAGAATTTTTTTCTGAGTCTGACTATGTACTTAACTCAAAATCGACATTTTTGGACTTAAATCCTTTATACTTATGATCAGTACAGATATGTCCAGTGTATAATTTTGGTTCAAAATTATTAATTATTTTGGAAGTTATCATAATAACAAGTTTTCAGGTGGCCGCTATATTGAAGCAAGATGGCAGATCAAGCTGATTAATAAGCTTGGTTGCAACCTTGATATGGACTATGTACATACACATATGGAGTGTTAAGCAATCTATTTAAGTGGCTGTCACTTGGAAATGAAATGGCAGATCAAGTTGGCCAGCAAACTTATTCAAGATATTTCTAAAATAGTTACACCGTCCAACTTCAATTCAAATTGTGCATTCCAAAAATTATCACAGTGACAAATTTTAAAGTGACTGTCATTTTAAAACAAGACTAGTTAATACTCGTCAAAATTCGACGGATGATGGCAGACCAAGTTGCTTAATAAATTAGTTGAAACCCTGACATATGTCGTATGTGTAGGCTATATCTGAACTGATAAGTATAAAGGATTTAAGTCCATAAATGTTGATTTTGAGTTAAGTACATAGTCAGACTCAGAAAAAAGTTATCTATTGATTGGTATAAAGGATTTAAGGCCACGTCATTTAGTCTTTGAGAAAATCCATTGGTAAAAAAAGATTCCAGTCAGAAATTTAGCATTCATGTTTGGTATAAAATATTTAATTCAATTTTTTCCCTTTATTAAATGCAGATTGACAATCACTGAATGGTATAAAGGGTATAAACCAACATAATCCCTTTTTCCTAATCGATTCTTCTGATTAGTTTTTAGTTAGTTTAAATTTATTTTTCGTCTCTTGAAAAATCAAGAATATGCACTTAAATCCTTTATACTTATAAGTACAGATATGTAAATTAAATTTTAAGCAAATCCATTCTTGAGCTTGGTTTTAATGTGAATTTGAAATTTTCAAGTGGCTACTACTTGGAAATAAAATAGCAGATCAACTTGGATAACAAACTCAAAGATAATCATGAGATAAATCTACTATCTAACTATAGTTCAAATTAGTTCTGTTTTGGAAACTATTGTAGTGACTAATTTACAAGTTACTGCAAACTCAAGTTACAGTTCAAGCAGTGGCGTCGCCAGAAAAAATTTCAGGAGGGGGGGGGGGGCACAACCTGAAAAAAAATATATATTTTTTAAATAAAATTCTGATAGCATAGTTTTAAATTTAAAGAAAAAATGCTTAGTAGAATTTTCCAGGGGGGGGGGCTTTGCCCCATTCTGCCGACGCCCATGAATTCAAGTGATTTTAAGTGGTTGCTATTTTCAAACAAGATGGTAGACCTAGACTAACTTCATTAATAAAGTTTGGTGAGACATTGCTATGGGTATCTACATATGGAGTTTTAAATGAGTTGGAATCATGAATACAGTTTTAATAGGAATTTGAAATTTTCAAGTGGCTGTCACTTGAAAGCAAAATGACAGATCAATTTAGTTAACAAATTCATCCGAGATATTTACAAAATAAATCTGTCCAACTTTCATTTGAACTAAGTATTTCAGAAGTTATCACAATGAGAATTTTCAAGTAGCAACAAGATTTCAAGCAGCTGCCATTTTGAAACAACACATTGCAGATCAAGTTACTTAATGTATTTCTTTAAAATATTTCTAGGATAAAACCTCTGTCTAACTTCGGTTTGAATTGATTATATATTTCTTAAGTTATTGCAATGACAAATTTTCAAGTGGACGCATAATTGTAAATGGCCCCATGATTTCAAATTACAGTCGTCCCCACTTAGTCGGGTAACGGATAATCGAATACCCCGCTTATAAGAATATAATGTTATAGAACCAATTTTTTCCCCATAAAAGTAATGTTAAATTTCTTCGCTTAAAGAAATATTTTTTACAACGCCACCCCACTTAATCGCATAAACACTCAAAGTTTCTTAAATAAAATTTCTCTATTTCTGAGCAGATTTTCTCTCTCATTCTCAAAAATTCCGTTCTTCTTTTAAAAACCCTACATGACTAAAGCCCTTTAAACAGGAGATGGTATTTCTGCCGAGGTGATAAAACAAATTTATAAAATCAGCAACTGATGATGAAATTAGAAATTAATGATCTCCAGGAATTAGAAATCACAAATTTTGAAAGTTTTCAGATGGTTGAAATAGAATTTTATGAACTCACAGATGTGGATAAAGATGGAGAAACAGAAAGAGATAAGAATCAATCATAACTGATTTTTTTTTTTTTTTTTTTTTTTTGGGGGGGGGGGGGGTTAAAAATAAAATTGTATGTATACTTTATTTATTTTGTCTTTATTCCAGCATTAATTGCATTTATAACTTACTATAATATTTTAACTTAGTAAAATTTTAGTTAAATGTTTAAATAAGAAAGAGGTATCGATTATTTATCTTTTCATGTAACATAAAATCACTATAGTTAAACATGTAATTGCGTTTCCAGTCTTCCCCTCATAATCGAATACCCCGCTTAATCGAATTAATATAATTGGAACGGTAGATATTCGTTTAAGCGGGGTCGACTGTACCACCATTTTGAAACAAAATGGCAGTATCAAGTTGAATAATAAATTTGGTTGAAACCTTGATATGGACTATGTTATTTACGAATTTTATTGCAAATCCCTTTTATTTATGTTTATTATGATGTGAGTTTAAAAGTTATCAAATCAAGTGATAAAAAGTATCATTTAAAGTTCTCAAGTGACTGCCACTTGGAAACAAAGAGGTGGAGCAACTTGTTGTCAAACGCATCCAAGATATTTGTAAGATAGGTCCAATATCATACTTTTGTTGGAATCAGTTCAGTATATAGGAAATTACCACAATGGCAAATTTTCCAATATAAATAGATATATGGATAAATGAAGTGAATGCAATAGGTCAATTTCTAAAGAAATCAATTAAAATACCCTGGCAAGCTGAAAAAAAACTGCGAGATGCTGAGTTGCAAGCATTGTTAGGAGCTGATCTAGGTTTTAATTTTTTTTTAAGGATAAGTATTTATGCGAAAAAACAAAATATTTCTGTGAAGTTTATTTTCTTGGAGAAAACAATTATTGTGTAAAACTTTCCCTGTAGTCATTCTATATTATAATGTTTAATACTATGCTAATAATGCTTCATTGAACCAAGTATTAGCACTGACTGGAAATGGAACTGAAAACATGGAGAAATTTAATAGAAGAATCACTTATATACAGCAAAAATATGTGAAAGGGTTATCTTTATAAATCTGGCTTCTGTAAAAGGGTCCATTTTATGGATTTGGATTTTTTGAAGGAATCTTTTTTGTGAAGTGAAATTTTAAGACATTAAGAGGTGTAACACCACTGTAATGGCCTTTAAAAATATATAAATATATAAAATAAGCAATTTTTTTTTTTTTTTTTTTGGGGGGGGGGGGGAGGTTTAAAAGGAAAGGCGATAGGGAAATAATACTTGGGGTAGTCATTGAGCATATACTTTTATATATTACAGAAAATTTTTGTTGGAAAATATTATAAAATGGTGACATTACACCAATTCTCCCAAAGCATGTTCAATTTCAGGCAATCCATAGCATGCAGTATAACTAGTGTCAATTTGAAGAGTGTAGCTAGTGAAGCATTTAGGGAATTTTAGAAAGATCAATTTTTGTGTAATTGGTGATTGTTTAAATAAAGTTGTTCAATTTTCACTAAAAAAAGGACAGTCATTTGTTAATAAATATTGTTTAAATTAACAAATTAAAACATTATTCCCGGACTAACTTTTGTTTTAAGACTCATTTAGAAAAATTTTAAGACTAAAATTTTTCTAATTTAAGGCTACACACCGTGACAAAAAGACAGGAACAAAGTTTATTTTTTATTTTTTAATATGATTATTTTGAATATGATTCAAATATTTAATATGTTTTTGATATGATAATAAATGATCAGCACAATTTAGATAATGTTATTTTATGAAAAATTAAAAAAAAAAAACCTTTGTTCCTATCATTTTGTTACGGAGTGTCGTCTTAAATTAAAAAAACTTTAGTCTTAAAACCTTTAAAAATTAGTCCAGAAATAGTGTTATTTTATGATAATAATAAATGATAAGCACAATTTAGATAATGTTACTTTATGAAAAATCAAAGAGACCCTTTGTACCTATCTTTTCGTTGCGGGGTGCATTTTAAAAAATGTACAGTGGTGTTATCCCTTAAGTAATGTGACATAAAGTAATAATTAAAGATAATGAAATTAAGCTAATAAGAAAATTAGAAAGATCAGTTCAACAGATACATGTGGCATGAAGAAAAATGTTAAAATTTTCTTAACACTATTTACAAAAAACAAAATTAATAGAGAAGAAACTTTAATTTTTTTACTTTTGTGGCGAACTTTTCACAGAGCTAGATGACTTCATACTTTGTATTTCCTGCAACAGCAAAAATCAGGATAGTACAGGTGTATTTAAAAATACTTAAAACACACATTTAAAAAAATAACAAATATGTTTACCTTTTACTTATAAAAATATATACCTAAATATACTATCCTTTTAAAAAATATGCACTTACAGCTTTAGAACAAATATATTTCGGATACATTATATCCATCATCAGTGCATCATTGTGACACCTCCTTCTGTTCTGGTTTGTTTCTTTCCTCTTGATCCTCCATTCTCTTCACTTCGTACGGTTTTTTCTTAATTAGGTGTTGCCATGCAGATGGTATTACGCTATGCTCACGATCGTTGACGGACAGACTGTTAGTTATTATTTCAATGGCTTCTCTTTTGAGAGCATAATGGTGGTTGTTAGAGGGGGCTATTTTTCGGGTATTTACAGTATTAAGATTAATTGGGTTAGTTTTATGGGTGGTACACAGAGCAGTAGAAGACCTATGCAGAAGAAGGAGGTATCACAATGATGCACTGATGATGGATACGATGTATCCGAAATATATTTGTTCTAAAGCTGTAAGTGCATATTTTTTAAAAGGATAGTATATTTAGGTATATATTTTTATAAGTAAAATGTAATTTAATCCTTTTTAAAATAAATTAATATATGTTTACCTCCTTTAGAGTGTTGTTTTTTCGAATTTCATTTTCAAACTCTAGAAGCATCTGTCGATTTTGTTCTGCTAAATGCTTAGCAATCCTTTCTTCTAGAACATTGAAATTTTCTTTATTTACAGCTTCAATGCTTCTTTTTTCTTCAAACTGTAAAAGAAAATAACAGTAGGATTTGTAAGTCTTTAAATTATGCAAAATTTTTCACTCACACACACACAGATACACTTAAAAAAAAAAAAAAAAAAAAAAAAAAAACCTTCAATGTTATATGCAAAAATTTTCAGATATTTTCATTCAGAAATTAAACTAGATTTCTAAAGATAATATAAAATTTAACCTTTCTTTCTCTGGCTCTATGAAAATTACAAAATCAAGAAAAGCGAAATGAAGAAAAAAAGTAAAAGATAAATAAATAAATAAAATAGTCACTGAGAAAATAAAATGAAATGACATAATATTCAACCAAGAAATGATAAGTATTATAAGAAAAATAACATTGAAATAGAAAAAAGTGATAAGAAAACTAAAAAGAAACATAATAGTAATTTATATAGATCTATCATCCCCATGTTATCGTGCAAACATTTTTGATGCCGAAAAAAGTTTTGGCATCAGCCATTAGAGAGTTAAAACTCGGAAATAATAATAGAATAGAATGTTAATGAGTTTTGAAAATGCCGAAATATTGTGCGGCTTTAAGTGTTTTAATAAATATATGAAAGGAAATGAAATAAGTTTCCATAAGTAAATTATATTTAACTAGCTTATGAAAAATACAATTTTTATAATACATCGCTTTGTTATTATTATGAGATAATTATTGTCTTGATATTTAATGGAACACTTTTTTTAAATTTTAATGTTTCTTAAGATTTTGTATTAGTAAGTATTATAGATTTTTCAAAATTCTTTTAAATGTAGTTAGCAGCGGCGTAGGTAAAGCCCGCTAGTTTTAAACTATAACTAGTATATTGTGGCCACCTCAAGACTTTCTTCTATACATAATCCT
Source organism: Salticus scenicus (assembly GCA_963930645.1). Lineage (NCBI taxonomy): Eukaryota > Metazoa > Arthropoda > Arachnida > Araneae > Salticidae > Salticus > Salticus scenicus. The sequence continues at coordinate 401,082,833 of OZ005649.1, read as the reverse complement.
ATACAAATTTACACAACACAAATTATTTATTAAATTATAACTTAATAAAATTATTTTCCATAATTAATGCAGACGATTTTTATCCCAAAGTAGTATAATAATAAATGCCGAAAATCAGTTTTGTGCAGAAATGTGTATACTGTAGTGTAGTAAAAAAAAAGAAAGAAAAAGAAAAATGGGTATCTGGCAAACTGTATCTGGAGTTTTTCATTCACTTTTAGTACATAAATTATTTGTATATTTTATTTGTTAAATTTTCCGTGTGTGTTCTAGTCAGGAAAAGACATCCACTAAAGAGTAAAATGGCCGTCTTTCCCCGAAAAAAAAGATATCACTTTTTCACTCTCGATGATCAATCTATGTCTTATTACTATATCTATGGGGGGGGGGGGGAGAGAAAGATAGAGAAAAAAAAGAAGTGAAGTAATTTAATACCAGTCAATATAATTTATTTCTTATCAAGTTAAGTGATAGGGTCCAATTAAAGCTTTTCTGTTAGATTGATTGAGCTTTATTAAAACTCGAATAAACGACTACGTTAGAAACGCCAAAGAAAAATATTGGAAATGCATACAGCTGTTTCGGCAGCTTTAAGCGTGCCGTCTTCAGTGCAAAAAGGTCCTTTTTGCACTGAAGACGGCACGCTTAAAGCTGCCGAAACAGCTGTATGCATTTCCAATATTTTTCTTTGGCGTTTCTAACGTAGTCATTTATTCAAGTTTTAATATTCCAACGCCAAGTCTCCTGTTATTAATTGAGCTTTATTTCGAATCTGCTGAAACAACATAATGAAATCCACTTTTTGATTTACAATAATATAACAATATTGTTAATTTTTCAATTTTTAGGCTGCGTTTAACTGATCTTTATGATAATTCTGTTTTGTGCAAGAGTCATTATGCATTTGATTTGCTGTGGTTTCTATTCAGGTTTCATTCCATACTCAGGAGACCTTTTTATATATTTTTTTCCTTCGTTCATTTTAATAGAAAAATAATATATATATACATTCTTAAGTTGGTATATTTAAAGAAAATTTTTAAAAAAAATTATTTTTTTTTATAAAAAAATCATTATGTTATCAATATTAATATACTATTTTTGTTTTACAAAAAATATTTTAAAAAGCACATTATGCTTATAATAATAACAGAGTTTAATCCAGATTTTTTTAAAAATAGTTCCCCAATTGTGAATTTATAAAATAATTTGTGAAATATCAAGTAAGTTTTGTGAAAATCAATTATGCTTCCAAACAATTGACAAGAAATGCACAAAACAATTTATTTAATTTTAAAATACATTTAAAAAGTAAATTGGAACAGTTGTAAAATAAATGTATATGTGGAGCAAGTAATTTCTTATGTGTAAGGTAAGATGGTGTTCTTCACTTAGATATTTACCATTGTTTACAGTAAATAAATATCCAAATTGAGGGTATTATTTTGTGTTCGATGCAGCGAAGCTTTTAGAAATTTTTAGTATGGAGCTATATTGCTGAGAATAGATTTTGTGAAGGTGCCTCTTTGTTTTAAGTTGATTTTGTGAAAGCGCCTCTTTGCCAAAAGTTAACTTTGAGAAAGTGCCTCAATTAAGATTTTGTTGAGTTAGTCTATTGTTCTGTTTGTTTTGCAGGCTGATAATTATTAAATTTGGTTTATTTAAATATGTGTATTTCATCCCCTGATAATTTTTTTTCACCTTTCTGAGCTTCTCCTACATAAAATTTTTTTTCATTCTTATTGGTCTTTGTGGTTTCAGTGATTTTGTATCTATTGCTTGGCTTTTACTACGCTTAATAAATCATTATTATATATATATATATATATAAATATAAAGAAAGAATGAAAAAGAATTCATCAACAAATTTAATAAATTCAAATAACAAATACTATGATCCTTTTTTTATTACAATGTAACTACATTAATAATAATAAATCTTAAAATTAAAAATAAAATAGATATAATGCAAATACTGTATTTATTTTCTTATCTATTTTTTTTTTTTTCTTATTATTTTTTTTTTTTAGGGTAAATCACAAGGAGTGGGAACTACTGTAAAGTTATTTAGAAACTATTAAAGAGTAAAATTTTATAAAACATTTCTCTCCAAGATAAATCTGATTTTAACACGTTCACGCCGGCGTGACCCACTGGTGGGTCACAGCTACAGTCGGCAGCAAATGTATCCAAGCACTAGCAATAATCCCTGTCCAAAAAAAGTACACTTAATACTGCTTTGTTCAATAAATTCTTGTCAAGTCATGTTCTCAGTCAGTCTAAGAACATGATTCAACAAGGATTTATTGAACAAAACAGTTTTAAGTGTACTTTTTTTATATCGGAATTAAGGGCTAGTGCTCGGATACTTTTGAGAACACTATGTAAACAAAATGCGCTGGCGTCAACGAGTTAATCAACTGTTTCCACAGACCATCAAGAAGGGATGAGGACAAAATAGTTAATAGGAATATCATAACATATTATTATAAATAACATAATACAGAGTATTATTAGGAATAATAATTAATAGACACATTAACATTGATCGTTACATGATTATTCAGGCTGCTTAGAATTGATAGATAGCTATGCCAATATTGAGTGAGCACAGATAGACCAAAAGTTTTTTCTTTCTTTTTTTAATTCATGAAGGAACTGTAATTAAATGCATGTTATACTTAGCATATAATATCAATTTTGAAACTTGACCATTACTTTAGTTTTTGCATTATAAGGTGATATATGGGAAAAGCTAGAATCAGGGTTGCCACTCAAATAGGAGAATGAAATTCCCTGACTTTTCCAGGTATGTTCTAAGAAAATTCCAGTCTAACCGTATATTGAGCATTGGCTATATTGAGAATAATTATGGTACCATTTTAAAACACAAAAGTTACATATTACTTTTACCTAAGGAAAGATTGCCCTTCACAGGGTCTTTCTAAGAGGTCATGCAAAAAAAAAAAAAAAAAAAAAAAAAAAAAATGGCAGAGCGTCAGAAAAGAACAGAAAAAATGACTCTACGTTGGTAGAAAAATTGTTGTGTTTTGGCAATCATCGTAGGAAATTCCCTGACTTTTATGGCCAATTTTCAATTTCCCTGATTATTCCAGATTCTCCAGGTAGCGTGGCAACCCTGTAGAATACAGGGCCAATATGAAATTTAATGTTGATCCATTAGGGAAATCATAAAATTTATTTTATGAAAAAAAAAAAAAGCAACAATATGATACTATAATAATAATATTTAAAAACATAAAATAAAAATAATCTTAATAATGGTGAAAAAGAAAATAATTTTTAATAAACAAAACATACCTCAGGATTTTTTGTGTTGGCATCACCAGAAACTGAAGCAGCTTTAGAAACATGACCAGTAAACCCAGATATACTGTTACTCCTAAATAATAATAAAATCTCTCATAAATCTGCAAAAGTTTGATTTACTTGAGTTACCTTTTAAACTTTCTACATAATGTCGTTATCTCTAGAACAGGGTTTGAAATTGGTAGTTGTTAGGTGTATTTTGCACCTAGAAATTTGAGTTTGGCGATTGTAAAATCACTTTTTTTTGTGTCTAACTTTTGACAATATTAAAAAAAAAAAAAATCAATTTTGTTATAAATTTTTTGTTTATAATTTAAAAAATGCTTGTTTTTTATTATCTACATAAAATTCTTATATTGTCAGTTTAAAACACATATACATAAGTTCAATGAAAGACAGCAAGTGCAAAAATTCATAATTAGAAATTTTATTAAAAAAAAAAACAGTTTAAATGATTATTTTGTCCTCATTTTTTGCTTGAAGATGTCATACTTGGTATTCAACTGAATTTAAAAATAAGTTGACCAGCAGATAATTAAAAGTTCATTTTTTTTTTCAACTGTTTGTTCTGTTTTAAGTAAGTCTTAAATGTATTCATGTTTTAATTTTTCTACTTGTATTTATTATTTAAATAAATAAAAATTTATTTTTATCCTGTTATGATCCTAATAAAAAAATTTTAAATTATGCCTGAGATGGACAACTGAGAAAAAACAATTAGGCGCCATTGATGCCTGACTTTCACAAACTAATTTCTAACTCTGCCGTTGACATCTTCAACATCTTCTGATGTTATGAAGGGGGAGAAGCCATTCAAAGCACAGAACGTAATCTTGAAGATGTACATGTATGGACAAAGAAAAACCTCAAATACAATGTTTAAAAGGTAACTCTGTCAAATTTTAGAGAACATGTTAGAATTTTTTTTTTAAATTAAAGAAAATTTTAACAGTTAATTTTAATAAAAGATGAAACAGTCTCATGAAAATATTTACAAATTCATGTGATGAGAACCTCAATTGAACGATGTGTTCAGATACTATTGTGTTCACCCACATACATATACACTTTAGCATAAAAATATCAAAAATGAATAGGGAATTTGCACGTTTTCTGATTTTATTCTTATGTAATAGAAAATGAAAAGGTAAGAAAATAAATACATACATTTTCTGTATTTGAAATCTAATGACTGATTTATAACAATTTTAACACCGCACTATTTACTCTATCGAGAAAACACAGCATAATATATCGTGACGTCACTCTTTATGACAACAAACAACAAACGGGAATAATCGTTGTTTACATTTTCGTGCTTTGCTTCTTGAATCAGTGAAATAGGTTTTGTATTTTATGTCGAATATTAAAAAATCGTAGTATAAATATTGTATTTTATTACTCTGCACTAGCTATTCTTAAACGTTCCACAGGATCTTATTAAGCAAAAACATTGGACAATCGCCATGAAAAGAAAACAATTGAAAATAGCGATAATGATATTAAATGATTATAAAATGAAAAAGAAATGCTCAGAAATCACATAAACGATTGATAAAATAAATTGCTGCTTGCTAACTAGGCTAACAAATTGTAAACATTGAAGCATCCTAAAGTGTGACGTCAGGCAGCGTTTCGAAGTCACATGATTTTTGGTTAATATTAAAGTTATTTTAAAAATTAACTTTTTTTGCATTTTTAATAAACTTTTTGACATTTATGAGCCTAAAACTACCGGAAAAATAAGATTTTGTGCAAATTCCCCATTCAGGAGACCTCAAAATGTATAGATACATCAAAATCTCATGATAGATTTTTTTCATGATTATGATACTTTTGTTATTTAGTATATGCTCAGGGAGGTAAAAAAAAAAAAAAGAAGTCCGATACCTCTTTACATCTGTATAGCTGTTATTAAATTTAGTATTAACAGTAAAAAAAAAAAATAATAATAACCAACCCAGTGGCAGAAAGTTTTGTAGCTGTCTGCAACAGGCTTTTAAAGTTTCATAATTTGTCTGCAAAACTTGCGTGTAATCAAGGGTGAAAATGGCTTACACTCAAAAAGCCTGAAAGCTGATTGGAAGGGGGAGGGGGGCTTAACATCAGAGGTGATCTCGTGCAACAATACACGAATACAATTTTACTGCAGAACAATATAGTATAAACAATTCTGTGTTCACCTCATTCAATTAAATATTTTATAGCAATGTTTGACACAACACAATATAAATAATTATAAATGATAAAAGTATAAGTTTTAGTTTTGATCAGAAATTTTTTTTAAGTGAATTGTTATTCGAAAGTTGCAGACAAATATTTTTATCAGTGCAGACAAAAACTGTCCGCAAGCCGTTTTTCTGTGTCCGCGACTATGTCGCCGTGTCGCGATGTTTCTGCCGATGGGATCACCAATATTTATAAAATTAGATTTATAGATTAATCAGGGTTGCCACTCAAATAGCAGAATGAAATTCCCCGACTTTTCCAGGTTTTCCAGACATGTTCTAAGAAAAATTCCAGTCTAGCCATATATTGTGCATTGGTTGTATTGTGGGCAAAATAATTATGGCACAACTTGAAACCACAAAAGTTACATATTGCTTTGACCTAAGGACAGGTTGCCCTTCATGCGGGGGGTCTTTCTAAGAGGTCTTGTTTTTTAAAAATGGCAGCATACTTGCCAACCAATTTTAATAAAAAAAAGGGAAAATTTTTGTTGAAACACCAGAAGATTTCATAAAAAAAGGTAAGATTTTTTTTTTTTTTTTTTTCTCTTTGACGTAATAAATAATACAGTTTTACAATTTTAATATTTAGAAGCAATCTATAAAAGTTTTAAATGAAGTTATTCCTCTTCAACATATAAATATCTACAAAACAGATCCTATAAGAAATTTATTTAACAATAGACAAAAAACTTAGTTAAGTTAAAGTATAACTAATTTTTTAAATAAATAGAATATGATTTTTGTGTATGTACATTAATCATACATATAAAAAAAAGTAGCAGTAGCTAATTATCAGTTTCAAACATGCATAAAACCAACTGAGTATTAATTTTCTTAAATGGATTTGGAAAAAAATTTTCTACCTGAAAAAATTATTCTTCATTTTTTCCCCATGTTTACACATTTGGTATAAATATGATATACAAATATTTAATTTAATTGAGGAAAAATAAACAGATTCATTTAATTCAGCAATAAAGATCTAAAAATAATTACATACGTGAGAAATATTGAGCACTTCCATTGCTTTATTGCTTCTAGAATTGATCATTGATCACAATCCGGGGAAGGGGGGGGGGGGGATACAAAAATAATTACAGAGTAAGAAATATTAAACTCTTTCAACTCTACTTCTAGAATCTAATGAAAGAAGTTTAAAATTAATATTATCATTTATGTTGCAGATGGATAAAGATTAGGAAACAAAAGACTTCTGCAGAACATTTGATTGCTGATCACTAGTTGGAGACAGGGCTTGCGCTGACCTTTTAAAAAGTGGGGTCCCAAGACCCCGTCACTGTGAAAAATGTGGGTCAAGTTTTAGAAAAATGGGGACACCTTTTTTCCTCCCTCGAATTTTTTTTTTCCGGGGGGGGGGAAAGACTTGTAACTACTAATATTTTTCACAAACACAAAAAGATTTTCACAATTCCTTTTTACATTTTGAAACATTACATTTAAAAATAAAATAAAATAAAATAAATAAAAAATTTCTAACTTATATTTTATCATATGAAATCAGCATTTACCTTTCTTAAACTTGCATTTGGTTATGTAGTTAAAACAGCACATTACTAAATTAAATTAATAAAAAGTGCAAAGAAAATTGTTTAATGCAATTGAAAGAGGTTTTAAAGAAGTAAAAATTATGATTATTTTGACAACAGCAATAGACTTCAAACCAGATTAATAAAAATAATATTTAAAAAAAAAAAAAAAATTAAAGAAACTTACATTTAGCAGGTTAAAAGAAAAAAAAAAGTATAGAGCCCATTATCTAGGACCAGCAGAATTGGAAATATTCAGAATTTTGGAATTTTCCAGATTTTTGGTTTTTTATTTTCATTTTTATTATTATTAATTTTCCTTGAATTATAAAGCACAACTCACTAACAACAGAATATATTATAAAGAAAAACTTAAACTAAAAATTCTTTTCCTCCTTTTTTTTTTATTTTTTTTTATTTATTTTTAATAATAATAAAAGTTAATACTTTAGATGCATTATTTATTAAGCATTTCAACTCTATCATTAAATAAGAGTAATTTGTATTTTAAATTAATATCGTTCAGGATATTTCATACATAAGCTCTCTCTCTCTTTTTTTTTTTTCTCTCTTTAAGTAGTAGTGGTGGTTTTGTTTCTCAAAAAGTTCCTGAATCCAATACTTGATTACGGGTCCTCAGGACCCACAATTTCAAAAAATCTGCGTCCCTTTCATTAAAATTCAAGACAATGGTGCGCTATAGCGCACCAACGCGAGCCCTGTGGAGATAAATGAAAAGGGGGGGGGGGGGGTGTGATGTAAATACATCACCTCTTGTTTAATTCCTATGCCAAAATACATCGTTTTGCAGGCATCTCATCGCAACCGTTCGTTCCTGGCTCAACGCACCCTGTAAAGTTTGCTTCCCGCGACACTTGTCAACGGGAGAATCGGCGATTGTTTCTCTTGCGTGCACGTACTGTTTAATTGGTTACTTTTGAAGTCCGATTAACGAATCAAAATCGCGTATCCGTGATTTTAGGTGTGCGGACCTGTTTTTCCTTTAAGGAGAAATTGAAAGAAAAAAGAAAAGAAATTTTTTTTTTTTTTCTCACGTGAGTGTTTTCAAATAACAAGCTCATGTGTTCAGTGATTTTTTTTTTGTTGATATTATGATTATATTATTTCTTCTTATAACAAGTTCGTATGTGTAATAACGATAAGTTTCTTTTAGTTGTAAAGTAATTGATATATATGTTATATTTAGTAATGTTTCTGAATTTTTTTTTTATATTATTCTTTTATACAATTTATTCACAAAAAATTTTATGTCTTTTGTCAACAAAAACCGTCTCTGGCTCTGTTCACAATTTCACCATATACGGTTCATGTTTCCAGTGCCCTAAAATTTTTTGTAATTGGTCATGTGGGGATATGTGATGTAAATACATCACCTCTTGTTTAATTCCTATGCCAAAATACATCGTTTTGCAGGCATCTCATCGCAACCGTTCGTTCCTGGCTCAACGCACCCTGTAAAGTTTGCTTCCCGCGACACTTGTCAACGGGAGAATCGGCGATTGTTTCTCTTGCGTGCGCGTACTGTTTAATTGGTTACTTTTGAAGTCCGATTAACGAATCAAAATCGCGTATCCGTGATTTTAGGTGTGCGGACCTGTTTTTTCTTTAGGAGCGATTTTTGAAATTTAAAAATCAGTGAGTTGGTGTTCCACCTTGGGGTAGAGAAGAATGGCCGGGCACCTACGTCCCTACATTATATTTTACCGTTATTTTTATATATGTGGTCCCACACGGTTGTTATGACTTGAAACTAAATTGTGACAGTGACCGGAGATGATTTTTTTATATAAATATTTTGTGAAGTATCTTGAATTTATTTTAAACAGGCATGGCTATGTATTAGAGATTTGAGATTTATAACAGTTGTCCGGATTCTGCATTCTTGAAGTGGGAAAGCAAATTAATCTTAATAAATACTATTAAATTAGAATTGAAGACTGCCTTTCCTTTTTTTTGTATGTTTTATTCTAAACTTTAAAATATCTAAAAAAAAGTAAAAATTGAATTTATCTTATACTTGGTATGTACCCATGTATGATCAGATCGAAGCCTAGGGTAATTCATCATTATTTCATACGATCACAATTTGTTAACATATTTTGTTTTAAATTAAAGGCAACCTCTATCCATTATTAAATAAAAAAAAAAGTACCACCACAGGGGGGGGAGGGCAAAAAATAATTACATCAGCTAGAAATAATTAACAATTCTATTTCTTTACATGTTCTAGAATCTCATAAAGCAAGTTTGAAATGAATATTGACATTTATGTTATGGATGGAGAAAGATTGGGAATCAGGAGTTTTTGTAGAACATTTGGGTTTTCTTTTTAAAACTAACAATATACGCGAGTTTTTTAAAAACGGAAGATTTCATCATCTGTCCGGAAGACCGGAAGATACGTTAATAAACCAGAAGTCTTCCGGGAAAACCGGAAAAGTTGCCAAGTATGTGGCAGAAGCTAAGAAAAAAACAAGAAAAATGACTCTACGTTGGAGGAAAAATTCTTTTTTTTTTGGCAATCATTGTATAAAATTCCCTGAGTTTTCCAGATTCTGCTAAAATATTCAAATTCCCTGACTACTCCAGGTTTTCCAGGTAGCGTGGCAACCCTGATTAATATTAAATAAAATCAATTGAGTAATTGCAATCAGAAAAATTGTTCAAATTAACATTTATAACACTTTTCAGAGAATGATCTATATTTAACCCATGAACCACCGATTGTGTACTTTTATCTTAAAACCTAAATTTAGCTTTAAGTGAGCTTCACTCTGGAGAAAATTTATTCTCCAAACTGAAATATGAATGAATTTGTGCTAATTTAGTATTTCTGATGACATGTAAAAAAAACAGCGATAGAGTATTTTGAGATCAAGCCCTCTAATCGCTTTTGAGAGTTATCTATTAAAAATAAGTAAAACTAGTATGTTGTGGCCACCACAAGACTTTCTTCTATATTTTCCTATACAAATTCACTCAGTAACAATATTAAAAAAAAAAAAAAAAAAATCGATAACTTTGTTTTAAATTATCACATATTTATAGTTCAACCATTAGATTTAAAGGTATTGACGAGACCTTTCGAAAGAGACCCATCTTGAAAATTTACCTCCCCCCAGGGGGAAGCGATGCCCCCACATGCACAATTTTTTTTTTCCTAGTTAACTACTACTATTATCAATAATTCATATTAATTTTACAATCACAAGTTAAGATTAACTCTTATTATGTACATTTACACGAAATTTTGTCCTATACTACCATGTTAAAAATTTAGAAAAAATACTACCACAGCGCCACTGTTGAGAGACTGAACCCCAAATCTAATCAGCACCAGTTTATGTCAGGGTGCAACTAAATACCAAGTTGGGTTAAATTTCATTCATTGGTTTGTGAGATACAGTGGACACAAAATTCGTGATACACACACACACACACACACAGACAGACATTTTCTAAAAACTATCAATTCGTGATCAGGACTCTCAAAATGTGTAAATCCATCAAAAAACAGAGGTCGAAAATTTTCACGAATCCAATACTTTCTCTATATCACATACAGAAGAAAGTAATAATAATTAATAAAAACTAAAATTTGCTCAATTTTTCTAGAAGCATATTGAACTAAAATGTTTTGAATCTTATGTACATAATATTTAAAAACTTTTCAACACTATTACCATAAATCGAATGCAGAAATTTCATAACAAAACTTTCATTTTTCACACAAGTAAGTAAATAAATCTTATGCTGTGAGAAATAATTATGGGTTAGATGATGATTTTTTGCATTTAGCTACTCTTACCTAATTCTAGGAGAAACATATGAACTGGTAGGTGTATTTACATAAGACCTGGGTGTATCCTTAAAAAAAAGAAAAAAAAAGTGAGAAAAATTAGAAACACAAGAACTTAATAAGTAAAATTGTTTCATTAAAATATTTTTAATTTAAATACTTATTGAAAAAAGATAAAGTTATTTAAATTTTAAAGTAAACTCCATCTAAACTCAGGCATGAGAGAGCAGAATATTGAAAAAAGAGGAAACACGCATGTTCATAAAATTTTTTTCAAATGAAAAATAACGCGCGCGGATGAAAACTATACAAATAATGTGTTCATAAAATTTATTTTAAATGAAAAATAATGCTCACAGGAAAAAACTATGAAAATATTTTTAAAGTGACAAATTAAACTAAAAGAATAATGCACATCAACACAATAAAACATGTGTTTAGAAAAAAAAAAAAAAAACATTAGTTAGCAATCAACATTTAATAAATAACATTGACTGGTGGTGGAAAATGGGAAAGGGGGAGGGGGGAGGGGAAGCAGTTCATGAGTGAGAAATATTAAACACAATTTCTACTTCTTTATAGGTTCTAGAATATCATAAAGTAAGTTTAAAATTAATATTGACATTTTTGTTGTGGATGGATAAATATTCAAAAATAAAAGGCTTCCCACAGAATGTTTGATTGGCAATGGTTAGGAGATGAAAAGGGGGGGGGGGGGGAGGACAAAAAAAATTACATGAGTGAGAAATATTGAATAATTCTGTTCTTTTATATGTTATAGAATCTGATAAACATGTTTAAAATGAATATTGACACTTATATTTTGGATGGAGAAAGATTGAGAGCCTAAAGTTTTTCGTGGAGCGTTTGAACACTGATCATTATTGGAGTTTGATTTTAACAAAACAAAAAACCGCGAAATAAACAAAACTCACAAAAAAGCGGAAAATCGCGGATAATTCTCATGCCTGTAAACTAAAAAAATTTCATTTAAAGGTTGTGTGGATTATAGATCGTTGTTTTTGCTGACACGTTTCTTCTTACATCTTTCTTTTGCTTACATTTTCATTAGGAGATCCTGAGATCGAGTCCCCGCAAGAGCGTTTTGCATTTAAATTTTTTATTACAACTGAAATATTTATTTTTTTACATTTTTAATTAAATTATTATTTTAAGAGAAAATATTAATTTTATTAAAAAAAGTATTGCAAACAAGTTAATATTTTTTAAATTTTTAATCTATTTATTTATTAAATTAAAATAAATTAATAATTTAACGGGAAATACTTTTATATTACATTTAGATAAAATTTTGTTAATGATTTGTGCTAGTGTTTTATGTAAATTTTTAATTACTATTTTTTATCAACGTCATTAATAGCAAAAGTTAATCGTCTGCTCTCAATTGTATTATTATTCATGCAACTTTTACAGGAAAAATCTTGAATGAACAACCGCATTTAACTTTCATTTCAAATATTTCATTAAACAACTGTCAAATTTGGTAGTGTCGGAAGAACTGACAATAAAATTGAACACAATGACAAATTTTCTTAAAATGATTTTACTAATTTATAATTAGTTTACATCTCAAAAATTTCAAAATCTGGGTAAATATGAATTTTACAAATCTAGTATCTCGACGAAAAGACAAATATTTAACAAAATGCTCGTGATGAACAAAAATTGAGGTGAACAAAATTGTAAATTAAATAATTGTGATCAATCTTCTTATATTTCTTGTTCTCATTGTGAAAAATACTTATGCTTTCATCAATTTTCTATTTTTAATCATAATCGTTATAAATTAGAAACTATATTCGTATCTTTACACATGATTTTCTTTTTATAAATAAATAAATATATATATTTTTTAATTCCTAGTTACTACTATATTAATTAGTATACTCAAAAAAAAAAAAAAAAAAAAAAAAACCTTAATATAATAAATATTTTCTCTTAAATTAATCATTTAATTTTATCAAAAACATTTACAAAACTATTTCAACTGAAATAAAAAATTTAAATGCAAAACGATCGCACAGAGACTTGATCTTAGGATCTTCATTTTACAAGTTAAGCACGCTATCGCTGCATCACTCATTCTTACTACAGGAAGAGTTTTGTTATATAAACAGCTAAAACTTCTAGGGTCATTTCTTGATCCATGGGTGGTTTTTGTGCAAATTTTGCACTTTGCCCTATGTTTTTGACTTTGCTCTCTAACTTAAGCTTGGTTTGGTTTCAACAGGAATGTTACTGATTCATACTTCCCTTGTTAGTGGGAGAGTTATTGAATTTGGTGGATTATAAATTGTTTAATCTGCATATATTTCCTTTAAGTTTGGTACTAAACTACAACTACTAATACTAGATAACTAAATTTAAATCAGCGTTACTCTGTCTTATCATTCGACTCCTAGACTACGAATTAAAAACAAGTACATATTTATATTCCCTTCTTTTTATTTCAAATAAATATCTTAAAACAGAAGTACTATAATTCAAACTCATTCTAAATATTTATGAAGGTACTATGAGGGAGGTGTGGCAACCATGGGAACCTCTCAAACTCATAAAATTGGCAGGGGAGGGTATATATAAAATGAATGTTCAATTCTAAAGTTAACATGAAAGGTAGAATATATGAAATAATTAAACATAACAACAACAACTAATTTAAAATAAAACTACATATACATTCAACTTTTATAGCTTGTTATTTAATATTTACCGTATATTTCCGTGTATAAGCCGAGAATTTTTGGAAATTTTTTCGGAAGCTGAATTATAAGGGTCGGCTTATATACGGATCTACATTTCTAGCAAAAAACGTACTTCAGAAACAATGATTGAATACATATATTTTAAGTTTAAAAAGTATATATAAAGTAAAATAGTGATATTAAACCTTATTTTTAAATAATTATCACACATAAAACTCTTAAATTAGCAATTTTAAATTTATTTCACGAAACGCTCGATGTAGTCACGTGTGTTTACATTTCTTTTTGACCTGCCGGTAACAGAAGTCATCGGCAGAGTGCACGAAGGGAGTAAATTCTCTGTCTGATTCAGAAATAGTATAAGAGAAACTTTAAAAACAGGACTCCCGATCATATTTTTAATTTATACAATTAAATTTAAATCATCTCTGTTTAAAATGTTTCTAGGCTTACACTAGCAAAATCGGCAAAGCTTCGTTTTTTTTATAGAAGTATTTTTATTTTGTTAAAGATTGCCTTGAAGTACTGATAAAAATACTGAAAAGTAGAAATATACAAAATAATTTAGATACGTCATTAAAAAAAAATCGATGCTATCGGTCTTTACACGACTTATTTATGTAAACATCCAGCGGCGGCATTGCTTCATCGATGTTAGGGTTAGGTCTCCTGGCCCGGTATTACGGTAACCATCGTTTTCAGCTGCCGGGACTTGCGTTCGCGTCTGTGTTTGCCTCCCTTCTGATAGGGTTGCCAGAGTTAAAACTATCGCCGTTGCCGAACACACTGCAAACGTTTTACATTATGGCTAAGCAAGGTAAGGAATTCTATTGGATAAGCACGCATTTCGCGCAATTTCATTGGACAGATTATCCTGAAGGTTGTATAGATTGGCAATATTTTCTCCATTTTGCCGATATACTCGAACTTTAAAAAGAGTATTTTTTCAATTCGGCTTATACACGGGTTTGCAATTTTGGGCAAATTTCTGCAAGGAAAAATGTACTCTCGGCTTATATTCGGAAATATACGGTACTTACAAGATGTAAATAAAATATTTAATAAATTTGTTTCAAAATATCAGAGACACAGGGTACAATAGTCATTTTAATGAATACTCTTATTAAACATTTGCACCTCCAGAGTGAGAGGCAGTGATCTTACATATACAAAAGTTTTATCTTAATCGACTATAATTATCTATATATATATATTTTTTTATCTTACAACGATTGGTTAAAAAAAATTTTAATTTTGTATGTTTTACAAAATTTTGTCTTATGCTGCCATATGGAAATTTATTTTAAAAAAGGAGGGGGGTGAAGACAGCACCATATGTCGAGTGATATGCACCAAAATATGATGGAAGCCAATTTATGTCAGTGTGTAACTAAATATATCATTCATACAGACTTTGCTTTAAAATAATAATAATAGTAGGAACTTTCTGAAGTTTGTGAAAATAACATATGTGGAACTTACACTAATGCTGAAACATCATGGTAACCATTTTATAACATAAAGTAATAACTCTCTCTATTTAGATTTCTTACCAAAAAAAAAAAATTGAAGTTTAAAATTACATTACAGAATGGGAAAAAAAAATAGTTGTTTAATTAACTTTTTATTAATTTAGAAATTTATTCATCAATAATGAAAGTTCATTTCAGATAATTTGGAGTGGAAGGCTGATTTTTTATACCAACTATGTAAAAAATACCAGAGCCAGGAATCGAACCCGAGCCTTCTGCTTTACATGCGATGCTCAAACCATTGAGCTACCCTGGCTGATTATCAGCTAGGTATTTCTCACATAACATTCATTGGTAGACCACAATTTTTCTTTTATTATTATTATTATTTAGAAATTTCTAAATAAAAAAAACTTCGTGGTCTATTGGAGTTGTGCCATGATTAATAATGTCACTTCATATAGCTGTGTTTGCAGTCTCGGTGACTTTGCCAACGAATGTTATGTGAGAAATGCCTAGCTGATAATCAGCCAGGGTAGCTCAATGGTTTGAGCTACGTAAAGCGGAAGGTCCGAGTTCGATTCCTGGCTCTGGTATTTTTCACATAGTTGGTATAAAAAATCAGCCTTCCACTCCAAATTATCTGAAATTAACTTTGTTAAATCAAATTTATCAGAGAGAGAAAATATCCTCGCTATCTCCTTTTTTTTTTTTTTCTTTTTACAATTATTGAACTTAAAGAACAATTGATATTTTTTCTTGTGTCAGCTCATTCTGCCAAACCTGTGAGTCTTAGTGATACCCTTCCCGAGTTTCAACGTCTTTTTCTAGTCAGTTGTGACCTTTTATTCCTTCCAGTGTTAGGCGTATTTTTATTATTATTTTTTTTTTTTTTCCCACACGCTTGACAATGTGAGTTATTTTTTGTTTTCCTCCCATGCTTCTTCTATGGATGTTTGACTCTTTTCCCCCCGCTTTCCTATGAATTTTTAGCCTTCTTTCCTTGTTTGCTACATTCTAAAGTGCAGTGGCTGTGATACCTCTATGTTCAACATATCATATTTTATGTTCTATGAAATTTATATCATATCCAATTTCCTTTAATTATTCTTTTTATTGCTGTTATTCATTTTCATCGATGAAATACTTAGCTCCAATATTCAATCAGAAAGAGGAACATTACAACAAAGACGACTCAAAAAATGAAGCTACCACATTTGTTTGTATAAA
Source organism: Salticus scenicus (assembly GCA_963930645.1). NCBI lineage: Eukaryota > Metazoa > Arthropoda > Arachnida > Araneae > Salticidae > Salticus > Salticus scenicus. The sequence goes on along the minus strand of OZ005649.1, from coordinate 401,066,477 downwards.
CGTTTGACTCTTTTTTTTTGTTTTTTAACATGTATTTATTTTTAACTAACCTTAAAAATCAAGGGTTTTAACATCCTTATTAAGGAGTATTAGATAATAAGGAGATTTGTAAAGTATTTAAAGGTGTGGTATGTACCCTGCATTTGATTTAGAATTGCACAAAATGTTTGTCACAGACACACACAGATTATTTAAAAATAGCCAAATCACATTATGGATATCTGAAAATATGCAAAAACCATCGAGAAATAGGAGTTGAAAATTTTTGTTTTTCTCATGTAAATAGAGGTAAAAAATAACAAATGAATAAATAATAAATAAAAACTAAAAGAAGAAGAAAGTACTTAATATTTAAAATTAAAAAAACAATACAAAACTTTTTTTTTTTTTTTTTTTTTTTTTTAAGTTATTTAAAAAAAAAAAAAAAAAAAAAAATCAAGGGTGAAACTACGTAGCTTGCAAAAACCCTGAAAACTGTTCCTTGGGGGGAGATTTATTAATGATTTATCACAGGGGTGGCCAACCCGCGGCCCACCGCGTAGTTTATTGCGGCCCGCGAGGAGACTAACGATATTTAAAGTTTGAAAACTTTGGAAAACAGATCATAAATTAATTAATACGTTTTGACTTTTCAAAGTGAAAATACCTTTCAACGATTATGGTAGTTAAAGAACTGGTGTAATGAAATATTATTAGATCCATTATTCATTCTTTTTATTATAGTTTTAATATAGAGTCATAAATTTTTCACGATTCTATTGTTAATTTATGAATGAAAATAATTTAAATTAATGTATTCTGTTCCGAATTTTCCTCCTGCCCTTCCCCGAAAAAAGTACATACATACGTGAATCATATACCCACAGACATATATGCACATATGCATATGTACAGTCATAAAATAGTAATAATAATAGTAATAGTAATAATTTCCTTCCCCGACTAGTTTCACCGTAAATTATCGTAGAAATCAGCAGCTGATGCCTAACGATTGGTAATAACATCTAGTTTTTAATTCAATTGCTAAATTTTGTTTAGGGTGTCATCTACATATTAAAACTTACACAACCCCCCCCCCGAATAGTAACACCCAATTTTGACGACATATTTGAATTTCGGAAGTCAAGGCTGTTCAGAAAAATGTATAGTTTATATTTCTTATATCAAGTTTTCATAGAGTTACAGGCAAAAACTAATCAGAGGTAAACCTCTATATTTAAAAAAAAAATAAATTAAGATATCACAGAGAAAAGTATTATATCTATTCAAATAATAATGGGAAAAGAAGTATAATAATTTTAAATATAAACTAAAGTGATGCTAATTAAGAAATGATGTGTACGTCTAAACTTACTTGAATAATTATCTTAAATTATGTGCAAACAAAGTAATATATGGCACAAATGATAACAAGTGGCAGCCCCCTAAGAGCAATAGAAACTGAAATAATCCGAAAAATAATGATAAGAATGAACAGTAAATTAAGAAACCCATATTTTTGATGACGCCCGTTCTATTCGTGCAAAAACTAATGTAGCTCATAACTCATAATTTTTTGAAATATGAAATTACTATTAATTTTCATACTTCAAAAAAATGTTTTTTTTATCAAAAATATGCATGGAATATATTTGGGTTACTTCATTCTAACGTTAAAAAAAAAAAAAAAAAAAAAAAAAAAAAAAAAAAGAAAAGAAATTTTAATAAAGTAAGTTTTGGGGAAGACATGAATTGATGTTTATTACATTCATTTAACATTAACATCTTCTTATTTTAACAAATTATGTGAAAAATTGAGAGAAACGTATATAAACTATACCATTTTCTGGGCTGATTTCATCCAAATAATCCAAAAAGCTTGTCGAAATTAGGGGCTGACTTTGAAAAAAAGGAAGTTGATGCCAGTTTTAATATGTAGACACCACCTTAAGCTAAATCTTTCTTAACCGTTCTAAATTTGGCATATTACTAATCGATCGGCAACAGCAACATGCCTCTACACTAATTTACAGAGAAATTAGTCGGGAAAGAAGGGGGGGGGGGAAGCTTTTTTTTTTTTACTGTACATACGGTGCGGCCCGAATGAATAAAATAGATTTCCAATGCGGCCCACAAAGTCTTTTGGGTTGGACAGGCCTGATTTATCATATGGCTACCTATATTAAGTGATATTTGCAAACTTCATAATGCATTATAAGGCAAATTAAACATTCAAAGTAAAATTATACTTTTAAAAAATTAAAGAACATGCTTTTACTGAAATATGAACTAAAAAGCACAAAATATCTATGTAGTATTAAAATGGAGGGTATTAGGAAGTCGTGTGAGTGGCACACCCTAATATTTGCATGCTTTTAAATTTTTAATATAAAAAATAATAATTGATTAAATGTTGCCACTCGACGTTATACAAATACGGCCAAATCCTATGCCACATACAATACAGTTTTTATATAGAGATTTTTTTGTTTTCCCCTAGAACCTGCCCCTGAGGGAATAGGAGCCTGGAAACACCTGTATACAGTATTGTCATCGATGATGAAGTCGTGTGCAAAATTTCAGGTCAGTCGAACGACCAGAAGTGGCCGAAAATTAATTTCCAAGATTCCGTTACATACATTAATAGTTACATCATATCAAGTTAATAAAAGCATGTTAATAGTAAAAAAGTCTAGAAATTACGTAATATTAACTGAATAAATAACATAATGAAGGAATGAGAAATAAATAATTTAGAATTAAACAAAAACCTTTTTTAAAAAATCTCCCCTGACTGGGCTCGAACGTTAGACCTTTAGGTTCGTAGCCCAGAGCTTCACCTCACAGCCACAGCGTTCACGTAGGGAAAGTCTTTTTTTTACAATATAGATTTTTTGTTTGCTCCCAGAGCGGTTACAAACGTACATACAGGTGAAGCTAATAAAAGCGTGTTAATAAGAAATTTTTATTGAAAAAAAAAAGTATTTTAACATGAAATTCAAAGACAGTAAAGATTTCAAAATCCTGAATTCAGGGGCAGCCCCTAAAAAGTTTCCCCCCTGAAAAATTCTGTTTTTGAAGTCATTGTTTAATGAAAACAAAGAGAAAAAAAAAAAAAGAACACGGAAAAACATGAAAAAGTGAGAATTTACATACTTTAGCTTCATTTAAGATGGGTTGAGTATTATGCAAGATATCAGCAATATTCATGTTCCTGCAATTAAAAAAACCCTTTTTTTTTATTCTTAAATTTTTCTTTAGTAAGCATTCTGTTACTCAGAAAAGAAGACAGAAATAAAGAATGGATATAAAAATAAGTGGAATCAATAAAATACAACACATTAAAAATAAAAGGCGCTAAAAATAATTCTTTTCACAAAAAAATCAGTTTTCTTCTTGTAATACAACTATAAACTTTTAAATTAATAAAACACTACATTAATTACTATTTCAGGGTTCATACTTAAATATGGGAAAAAAATTCCCTGAGTTCCTAGACAATTTTCAAGAAAATATTAGCGACATATTACAAGAAACTCTCCTCTAGACAGGACAAAATACAGCTACTTTCACTGTATGATGTCATATTACTGCCGATCATGATAGAAATCATTATTTACATGCATATTTTCACAATACTTAATCATTTAAATTTTGATACGAAGCTAAACAAGAAAAAGATAACTTGACAGAAAAAAAAAATGTTTTTCCAGGTTTTATAACCGATTTTCCCTGATTTTTAATGAAAATTTTTATTTTCCCTGAGTTTTCCCTGATTTTTTAAAACAAATTTCAAATTCCCTGAGTATTCCCTGTTTTCCAGGTTTTCCCTGAGGAGTATGAACCCTGTATTCAGTTATAAAAATTAAATCATATAAATCATAAAATTAAACTTTAATCTGGCAAGGGAGAGTCATCAATGGGCTCTTCCCACCTGACGTCAGAGGTCACATGATAGAGGAAAAACAAGTAGCAGACGAAGTCCTGTTTATCTACAGCGATTGCTGAAATAACATATTTTCTATTGTTATTTTTGATCCATCGTATTTAATCTGAGTTATTTTTTTATACATCATCATTTTTAATCCATTTTACATCATTATTCGTCATCTTTTGTTTGCTGTATACATTTACAATCATCATTTAGTTTATATTTGTCATTGATGTTCATGAAGAACATGTTAAATACTCTGATTTTTGACACTTAAATCAGTGACAGTGCATTATCGTAGTGCGTAAATCCATTTAGACCAGTAACTAAGTTAATTGACCTGTTGTAACACCTTTATGCAATTAAATTAAATAAAAACATTTTAAAATTCAAATTATAATCCATAAACATTCCACAAGAACAAGTTATTAAAAAATCCTAAAGGAAAAAAAATAAATAAAAATGTATGGCCCCCTTTTTTTTTAATTGCGGGACTCCGAGCAATTTCCTGTGCCCCTTGGGGCGCCCTGCTCAGCTCTTTATGCCTTTTCGCCGTCCAGACTGTCTTCGTCAACGCACGCAGCTGTTTTCTGCTGCACTTATATTTACAAGGAGATTTTAAAACCTTTCTTTTTTTTTTTTTTTTTTTTTTTTTTATTTATTTTTCTTTTTTTTTTTTTTTTTTTTTTTAATCTCCTGCTGCTTCACTCAGTTTAATTTCTCTGACTTCAGGGGAGTTACTGAGACTAAAATTCTAAATTTAGTTTTTAATTAAAAAGCCTTCGGCTTTTTAATTTTTTCTTTTCTGTAAAATTATTTTTATGTTTTTTGGCATTTTCGATGGAGGTAAGCAACGGTTGCGACCAATTGCAGGTACTCCGAATCAACTACGTTGACGTTGTAATGGAGATAGCTTATACCCTAACTTAAAAGGTTGGGCTACCTTTTATTCAAAAAAAAAAAAAAATTTGTTTTTGCGATTTTTATGCATAAAATAGCAATTTTGTAAGCTAATAATAGCAAAAAATTAGCCATTTAAATTTATCCATAATTTAATTGTTGCCAAAAAAAAAAAAAGAATTTTTTTTTTTTTTTCAACAGGAAAATAAATACATTTATCTAAAAGTGAACGATAAAAAATTATGCATCTCACAAAAATTGACGTCATTTTTAATTAAAAATTTCTTTTACACATTGATAAAGTGCTAATACGCAAGCGGAGTGATGACGTCACTGGCCGTTTGTGGATTCAAGAAAAATATGTCCTATGTTAAACGCCCATTGGATTTTTTGTAAAAAATTATTAAAAATCGAGGAAAATTATTTCCCGATTTTATTCCCCATATTTAGGTATAGATATGTATTAGTTATCATGTCCATGCGTTAGATTAAGTTATTTTTGTTGTAAAATTAACAAAATTTGAATTTTTAATATCAAAACTCTAGGGAAAAAAAATGGCAAACTTCTATATTCGATTGAAAACACAAACATTTCATTTCAAAGGATGATATTTACACAATAAATATCCAACTAATACACTAATTAAAAGGAAAATGATAAATATTCTATCATAATTTGAAGTCAAATTTCTTTCCAAATGTCTAAATAAAGTATCTGATATAAGATACAATATTGCAGCGAAATAGATTTGATATCGGTCATCCTTAGCAGAAAAAAAAAAAAATATCGACAAATTATTTGGCGAACATAATTTAATTCCTTTCAAAAATCATGGTTATTTTAACAACTTATATTAAGAGAGTAATGAATAATATGAAACAATATTTCGTACAATGCATATTACGAAAGTATACATCTGGCATACATATTTTCGTTTTAAGTTTTTGATTGCCAAATACAATAAGCGCCAAGAACGACAGAGTTTTGAAATTTAAAATTAAAATTTTGTCAATTTGATAGCAAAATAACTCAATCTAACACATGCACATGATAACTATAATCTATACTAATATTATAAATGCGAAAGTTTGGATGGATGTTTGTTACTCAATCACACCACAACGGCTAAACGGATCTGGATGAAATTTTGTATAGAGATAGGTAATAGTCTGGAATAAGACATAGGCTACTATTTATACCGGAAAAAATGTAAATTTTTAATTAATCTTCTGTATAATATAAATATTTCTTCTATAATAAAATATTAAAATAATTTATTTTAATTTTTAATTGTTGCCAAAGAATATTTCACGCGAATAATAATAAAAAAAATAATACATATTAAATTTGCTTAGGCACATGACAACATAACGTCATTATCAAAATTAAATAATAAGAAAATGAAAACTAATTCAGATCTGTATTAAAGAGCTTTATTAGTTGATAATCCTGGGTATATTTTTAATTTTAATACTGAAGTAGATAGGACATTTTTCGCCATGGACTCTATTTTTGTGACAACAACCTTAAGCCAAGTAGTCCATAAAAAATATAAACAAATCTGTACATATAAAAGAGTAAACTCAATGATTCACTGACTCAACACTGCCATGACGATTCTGTGGGAAAGAGGGTCACAAATTATAGTGACTAGGTTGGATTTCGGAGCCTGACCCCCAACTAAGACGTAATTTTGCAAACCCCCCCCTCCCTGTCTCCTTGGGGGGCAGAAGGCTTAACTCGGCTCCAAATTACTTAACGGTGAAGAAATTGCAGATGGAAAGACCAGACTTCAGTACAAAAAAATTATTTTCTGCGATTTTGGAATTTTGAATTTTTAAGGGGGGAGGGAAGGGAAAAGATTTTGGAAGAAGGGTACTCAACACACGAGGAAATCGAACTGAACACACACTACAAAGGGATTTTATGAAATTCCACCCTACCGCCCTTTGGAGAATGGGGGGCAAAAACATGTATTCATGCGTAACGCTGCACTAAATTATCTAAGGTTGGACATTTTTTATGTAAGGGACGATTATATGTATCTAACTCATAGTATGAAGAGATTTTGCAAAATTCACTCCTCCTTCCCTCCTTTAAGAACGGGAGGAGAGATTAAAAAAAAAAAAGTTTTAAAGCATAGCTCAGCTTTAAATAATTTCATGATCTCAATTTTTTGATGCGTCGGTCAGGTATGTGTATGCAACATGAAATATAAAGTAATTTTGGAAATTTACACACCCCCCTCCTTCCTCTTGGGGCGGGCGGGGCAAAAACCACATTTTGAAGCTTAAATCCGTCCAAATTACCTAAGAATGGCGAATTTTGGTGTGTGGATGTTAATTAAGTGCGCGAAATATGCACTTTGATGAGATTTTGTAAAACTTTCAACTGTAACCGCGACGGAGGGGGAGTAAAAAGCAGGTAAGGGACTGCCGAAGGCATTGGGCAACTTAAAATTAGATTTTGACAGATTTCAATGATTTTTTTTTTTTTTTTTTTTTTTTTTAAGATATTTTATTATTATCAATGATATGCTGTTTTGGGGATTCATTTCAATATAATGACCAGCGAAGCGGGCAAAGCCTGCTAGTAATAATAATAAATAAATATATTAAATGCTCGTAAAAAAAGTTAGTAGAAAATTCTCCGAATCTCAATAGCTAGGCAGCAATAGTAATGTCGAAAATTTGTATATTTATCTGTAAGATATTCCTTAATTAAAGATATTCAAAGAGCATTTCAATTTTCCCGTATCAATAAATATGTTATCATATTAAAAATCTGATATATATTTAAAAAATTGCAAAAAAGTGACGGGACCAAAATGTCTCGGGACCAAAATTTCCTCGGGACCAAAACGGCAGGACCAAAGTGTCCTGCTTCGACTCTGCTCAGTTCCCCACCATGTTTATGGTCTCATAAATTTCTAGTGCGAGGCATATTATAATCATGTTAAAAAAAATGAATTTAACCAACGCTTGATACAGTGACAGAAAGAAATCCCCGCCTAATAGGCTATCCATCGTTCACTTCGATATATTTATCTTATTCTAATCTATTAATTTATTTTATCAGGGTCAATTCCGTTGTTTATGTTTCATGTTACTATTTCCAATGCAATAATCCTCAAAATTCATATTTATATGAAAAAATTACAATTTCGCTACGTTGATAAAATTGTAAATTACGAATAATTTACGAAATTTTCCTATTAGAATATTTGTATTCAATCATGTTCAAACAAATATCATAAATGTAATTTTGAAGTTGTCTAATGTATTTAGGATCCTCAAAATGGAAGTTTATGCTCAATTTTGTCTTATTCTGACATGTTAAGTAAATCGTAAATTCCAAATAACTTACGAATTTTTTAAATTGGAAAAATCATAGTCTATGATATTCATGCCAGTAACCTAAATAATATTTCGAAAGTGGTTTGACATCTTTACAATGAAAATATCCCTCAAAATTTACGTTTATGTGAAATTTTGCTCTATTCTGCCATGTTAAGAAATTCGTAAATTTCCAATAACTTACGAAATTTTTATATTGGAAAATTCATAGTCATTCATATTCATGCCAGTGTCCTAAATAATATTTCTAAAGTAGTCTGACATTTTAATGATGAAAATATCGCTCAAAATTGACGTTTATGTGAATTTTTGTCCTATTTTCCCATGTTAAGAAAATCGTAAATTTCTAATAACTTACGAAGTTTTTAAAATAGAATGTTGCAAATGAATAGGGTTCTTGCCAGTGTCGAAAGTAATATTTTAAAACTGATCTGACCTCTCTGCGACAATTTTTTCTTGAGATATCGTGTACACAGACTAACAAACTAATGGACTAACACACTAACAGACACCCTACAGACAGACACCATACACATTTTGTCATTTTCGGATTCCTCACACCTGAAAACGTGTAAAAAAGTAAAAAAAACATGGTCGAAAATTTTCACGATTACCTAAGTTCCCCATACCTATAGTATGATGGGGAACTAAAAGAAACATACAAATAAGAAGCATTCCATTTATGACAAGTTGGATAATATTGTGTCATTTCAATTGTGACACCATAAACAATTAAAATAAAAGTAAGCCATTCAATAATTGTTCATAAACCAAACAATCAAGCATGGTTCATTCAATATTAGTGTTTTGCAAGTTCTGAACTACTGTTCCAATGAAATTTAAACACAAAGTCAAAAGATGTAAAATTTTAAAGCTCTGTAACACGCATATGGCTTTGTATTATGAAAGGAAGCACTGGTTTTCATAAATTTCTCTACATATAGGAAGAGACTGATGTGTAAATTGGTGTATTTTATCACCTGATATGTTAATATACTCAAATTTTCCATAGTTTGAGACATAGCAGTGTTAAATATCAACAGCAGTGTTAAATAAGTTTGGCTGCCATCGAATGAGCATGCAACGCTGCAGCGTGTCTTAACTACGCAATTGGCAGAATCTTAAAAATTTGAAATTTTGATTTCAGGTCATAAATTCTTCGAGAGTTTTAGTCTGTCTACTCACAAAGACAGTAACTATGTCTCGCATACAGTTGCACAAACAACATGCGCAGATGTCAGCATTTGAGTGTGGTGTGTAGTTGGTCTCAATGAAGCCGGTTGGTCTAATCTGCGATTTGTTTTACAATTGGATAGGAACGGTGCCACTATTAAATGACATTGACAGGAATGGGTGAACCATGGCCGAACACAGCGTCAGGGAGGAAGCGGTCGGCCTAAAGAGAAGACAGAAAGTGAGAATCAGTCAATCGCAAAGCAGTACTCAAAGCTCCAATTCATCATTGTCATCGATACTACGCGCAAGTGGTACTTCAGTGACTTCAAAGACCCTTAATAGGCAGCTCAGTCACCGAATCTCTCTTCCACTGAGGACGTTTGGAGGATCATAAAAAGAGTCCTACAACCAGCTCGGGATTTTGCCATTCTAACGCACCAATTGGACAGAATTTGGCACGATACTTCACAGGAGCACATCTGCCAACTCTATCAATTAATACCTAGCCGAATAACTGCATACATAAGAGCCAGAAGTGGACCAACGCGTTATTGGCTTGTTATTTGTGAAGCCCTTTCTCTTGATTAAATCATTCAAATTTTCTGAAACTGTAATCAATTGTTTTTCTCTACATGTACATCACATCTACCAATTTTTGTCCCATTCAGATAACTTCTTGGTGCATCTTTTTTTTTTTTTTTTTTTTTGTTATAGAGTGTATATAAATTTCTTCTATAAAAATTCAAGATTCTTTTTTAGTAAAATAGAGCATTGTTTTAACTATTGTTTATGTACTATTATATATCCAGTGCACAAATATATATATTCACAAGGCCATTGTGTCTGCATCTGCAGATGTAACAGATAAGTATATTATTCGTAAATGATAAAAAAGTAGATTATTAATAATTAATAAAAAAGAATACAACTGCGGTTGTAGACACAGTGACTTTGCCAATAAATATTATGTGAAAAATGTCGAGTGGGTAATCAGCGAAGGTGACTCGCTGAGCATCAGTATGATAAGCGGAGTGTTTGGGTTCAATTCCTGGCTCTGGCATTTTTTCGCAAAGATCTTACACTACAATATCTTTAGTAAATATGCATGATTGATAAATGACATTTCTAGAGAAAGTTGCTTCTGAGATTATCAGTGTATGAGATCAAACAAAATTACTATCACCCTCTAACAACTCAGATTTATGAAAAATGATTTTAAACACAATTAAGAACTGAAAAATGAAACCAATAATTTTTAGAAAAGCACCAAATTATTAATAAATTACCAAACATTATCCATTTGCATGCAAATGTACACAAAACATGAAGAATGTAAGAGATGAGTAGATCAATAATTTAAAAAGTAATTATAGTATTGATTGATAAAAGAATTATTAGATTTATAAGCATACCCATTAAATTTATATTCTGCTTGAATAACAAGATCTGTAAAATCAGGGTTGGCAAGGTTTCGGACATTATGGTAAAAACCACAGTATAAACCATGGTTTTTACCATCCTGTCCAAAACCACGGTGTCTTAAACTGTCCAAAACTATGCCTTTTAATGGAATTATATTTTATTAAAATGATGCAAATATTCAAAGAATTTACAAAATAATTATTATAATTATGTGTGCATATAGTACATATATAATTAATAATTGTTGTTTTATAACTTTTTCAAGTATTTGCCATTGCTTTAGTTTTGATACAGTGACAGAACAATTATAATATACAAAAGAAGAAAAAAAAAATGTTGAAGCTTAATGAAAAAAGTGGATAATTGTGTCTCAAATATTGTTATTTGTAATACTTGCTTATACACACACACATAAGCAACGTGAATAAACATTGTGTTTGCTTTAAAATATCTTTAATTATATTAAAGATCTTTCTATGAAATATGTTAAAAAAAAAAAATCACCTTGAATTAAGTTTTATTATTATTATTATTATTATATAAATACATTTTTTTTTTCCCTCAATGAAGAAGGAAATATATATGCAGAATTTTTTAATTTCTTAAATACATATTTTATTATTATTTTTTAATATGTCTGCCCTCATTAAAATGCATAGACTTCACTGCCTAATTATAACTTTATATTTTAATGTACGTTTTTTATTTTCGATTTCTTTTAATTTATATTCCTCTTAAGGAAGAATTTTTAATAAAACACATGTCCAAAACCAGTTTCAGACGTCCTAAACCCCAACCCTGTTTAAAATTAATAAAAAAATTATTATTACCTAAATCTTGCTTCTTCCTCTTTTCTTTTTGCCAAGATCCTTTCATAATCAACCGAATCAAGAATCGATTTAGGACTAACATTATTTTTCTCTCTACTAGCTTTCAGCTTTAACAGACGTTCAGCCTCTTTCTAAAAGAAATATCAATCAAGTGACATTCATTTTTAAATACAAATTCCTAAAACAAACAAACAAACAAAAAAATATTTAAGAAGAAATATATGCAGAAATTTATTATCATAAAAATAAGCATAGGTAATTTAGAATTAGGAATACAGCGTATGTTTAACATTTAACATATCCAGTAGCATTTAAGAACAATTAAGTACACAAATCATCAGTTGTAGGGTTGTTCACTAATTATAAAAACTATATGTTTATACAAATAAAAAATCCAAGCACAATTTAAATCATTGTTATTTCTTTCACTGTGATCAGAATTTAGGTATATTTAAAGACTTTTTACATAAAGAAATTAATGTGAAAATTTTCTATATTAAGAAAAAAAAAATTGTTAGAAGAAGCTGCTTAGATTAAATGATAACACAAAATGCTTAAAAACCAAGCATAAAAATAGCCTAATGCATGAAGGCAATAGTATCAAATATAGTTAAATACTATCCAATGAAGTACCAATGATCTACCTTGAATTTAATTAAATAGTTTTCTTAAAAAAATAATAATAAATAAATAAATTACCCATTTTCAACTAAATTAAGATATTTTTTACCCTTAAAAAAAAAAAAAAAATCCAGAATTGAGACTTTTTTATGTAAAATTTTGAAATCAAGAGGAAAAAGATTGTTTTTCAAAACAAAGTTTGAGCATTTTCCAATATTTTTTTATAGTTCAAATTCAGCATATCTTGCATTTGGATTCAACATACAGATATATTAGGGGATATAACTGCCATATTATCAACCCTATGTTGAGTACCTCAGAGGGGGTGGAAAAAAGATGCTGGGCTATCTTCACACTGAATTGTATGCCACTGTAGCCAATTACATTTCTATCTTGACAAACCATACATCAAAGACAATTGGATTGCTAGATTCACTCTAAACAAATGGATGTTATATTTCTTCTCAAACTTCATCTTTCAGCTTTAAACATAATAAATAAAAACGAAGTATTAACTTTAATATATAGGAAAAACCTTTGACGCTACTTCGAGCATTACAACCAATAGAGAGGCATGCAACGACAGCGGCGCAGTGGCACCCGACCGTGTGTGGAGCCACCTTATGGCGAAAGAAGATCATGAACATCAGTCAAGCTCAAGTCCTCCACACAGAAGATGTCGTTCTGAAGAGAGCCGGGTGCCCGGCCGAAAAATTTAAATGACGATGCACAAAGTAACGTCAAAAGTTTTTTCTATATATTCATCTTTGAGCTTTTAAAAATTTAATTTAAAAAGTTTCCTTAAACTTTTAGAGAAGGCTTTGTTCTCATTACTGCCTCTGCTTGTTGTATTCCACATTTCATTGATATAACTTCCTCTCTCCCTCTTTGTAATTTATTTTGTTTTTGTAAGTTTATTGTTTTTGCAGAATGGTTAAATTTTATAACAATTTTTCTAGTCACTGAAGGTCTGAAGAAAACTTAGTCAGACAATACAAGGAGATATCTAACAAATTGATTATGAAAAACTCTGAATATTGAAAAAATTCTCTTTCTATTGTTTTTAAAGCTTTAGGTTACAGCATGAAACAACTTTTTTTTTTAAATATTCAATGTGATAATATAATAATATTATTCAACGACAGATTTACTTCGTTACATTTGCAAACTATATATAGCAATGTAATTTGCATTATTTTTGAAATTTTTTTTTAATTGATCATGATTAAAATTAAATTACACTTTTGTTTATCAAATTATTAATCTTTAATAAAATATTTCTATCATTAAATTTTTAATGCAAAGTTTAAAATATAATTTATTGCTTTAATTAAATAATTTTATGTATCAAACATATACAATTTAATAGAATATATTTTGTTCAATTGTGTCTTCCCCCCCCCCCCCCTAGTCTTGTATGTTCTGTTTTTGTCCAGTGTACTTACATTTTACAAAATAGTAAACGAAATAACAACCCTGAAAAACAGCTTCTTTAAGTGTACAATTTTCCCTCTATATCTTGTATAGTACAATACTGAATAAGATTTCTTATTTTTCATTTATTTATTTATTTTTAAGAATACACATTTCTTTTATCTTACTTTTTTTTTCTTCTTTCAATTCTCAAATATTAATTTTCATTATAATTACACAATTATATTTTAATAAGACTGCGACTAATGCAGGGGTGATTGTAACTCAAAGGTAAAAACCCTGAAAATTAGAGCCTCAAATTAGAAAAAACCCAAAATATCAAATAATACTCAACTATTTAGGCCAGAAGCCCTTAATCTTTTTACATTTCATTCACACATCACCTGAATAGAATGACAAATGAACAATCAATGAAAACAAAAAATAACTTTATAGGAAATAAAAAATACACATGGGTTAGAGTAAAAACCCTGAAATCAGGGGTAAACCCTAAACACAAACACCCCTACTAATGCAAGATTACTTCTGAAAAAAGTAAAGCTATTGCGTTAAAAGTGGGGGTTATTTACATTACATAATTTAGAAATTTCAATTATAAAAATTGGAGAGGATAGATACTTTTATTTTAATTAAAAAAGAGAGAGAGAGAGAGAGAAAGAAAATGCTTTAAGTCACACCAATCATGATAAACACAGTTAAGCTTTTAGCTATTTAAAATGCAATCTTTTATGTAATTAGGCTGCCAGAATTCCATAAAAGTATTTCTTTATTTTTTTTAACTTCTTAAAATTTGAAGCCAACAGTACAGATAAATCAAGATCTTATAAAATAATGTCTGAATGGTACCAAATTTTTAAATGTATCATTAGCACATGCTTTAAACTTATTTTAAAGTTTCAAAATTACCTTTTCCAAATATGCATTGTATTCAGCTCTTCTTTGTTCGGCAAGCTGCTTTCTTTTTTCTACATAGTTGCTAAAAACAAAACCTTCAGGCTCATCTTTAAAAAGAGAATTTATAACACTATTGGAAGGCGCCTAGAAACAAACATATTTTTGTAAATTGTAATTACAATGAACACTCAGAGATCTTAAATGGTAAATGAAATAATTATTGTTAAAAGCATCATCAAAATAAGCTTATAAAAAGCAGGTATAATGTAATACAGTAGAAGATCTTTATAATGCAATTCTCTATATAACACACAACTTCTCAGACATAAACAATGAATTTTGCAGCTAAGAAATACTTTGTAAAAAGCTGTTACTTTGTAGAGAACTTTAGTGTGATACATTTGTTTTTTTATCTAATTAATTCAAACCTTTTTAATGAAAAAAATTGCTTCCATTACATTTTTTTTTTTTTTCTTTTTGAAAATGAGTCGTAATGAACGATTTAGTACAGGCACATATGGACTATTTTTATAAACTAAATTTAACTATAAAACTTATCATACATCCAACTACTGTTCTAAGGAATGTAATAACTTAAAAATACCCTACTCTGTTTTGATATGTTTCAACATATTTGGCCATGCTTACAACGTAAACTTAATTATGTGTAAAACGTGATCTATATAATGCAAAACCTTGTGTTTTTAGGTTTGCATTATAAAGATCTTCTACTGTATTTGACAAAATAATAAGGTTTCTTAAAAGTTGAGATCCATTTTTCATCGCTCACTTTAAAAAAGTGCTTAAATATTTGTGTGTATATTATATATATATGTCATTAAAATGGACAGCCACACGTTAAATAATTAACGAAGTGCAGTCAGTGAACCAAGTGATGGTTTTATTAACTTGAGATGTTACAGCATGCATGCACGTGAAGGTGAACCATCTTTGTAGACTTACATCTTAAAAATCTAACTTCAGTCGAACAACCTAACAACTAGCAGTAGCCACTTGAAAGACACTAACTCAATATTCCTTTTTACGCGAGCGATCACGTGATGCTGAGAGTGCTCTAATTGGCTTAGGGAAGTCATACGATACCAAGGAGGGGTCAGAATATTCTGGATTACATTTACATTGCGCAATATAATAAATAACAGTTTTGTTTCATCAGAAAATAAAATAAAAATACCATTAAGAATTGAAAACAAGTTAAAGAATTTGAAATTAATGGAATATCTAGAAAATTAATTAATAGAGAATTACGGCGCTAATTAATTACGGCGCTATCAGAGGATTAGTGGGAGGTAAAGGCATTTAAGTTTGAGAAATAAAGCTATAATTTTAAGGGGGGGGGGTTAATTATATTTCATATACACACATACACAACAATAATCTTATTTATTAATTATTATTATAAGTATTTACCGCATAACATAGGTAAATCATAAATGTTCATCTGTGTACTTTAAAAGAATTCTATTTTTAAAAACAACCAAATTACACATTAAACATTAAACAACAAATAAATGATTTTAAATAATGTAGGAGCAACACCAAACTTATGAAATAATAAATATTTGAACAAAATATATATGGAATGTGAAGAAATCAGCCTATCCATCTAGACACATTTTAATAAATAACTATACTACTTCATATGATAGTTGTATATAGTATAATTAATTAATATATATCAGTTAAAAAAAAAAAAAAGATAAACTTACTGGGTAGAGCATGAAAGCTAAAGTTCCTTAAAATAAATTAAATAATGGTAACAAATACTTTTATGCATTTTTTTATTAGATGTCTAGAACACTCTATATAATTATAACTGATCTCGCAGCACATGTAAATCTGTTCAATAATGCATTTGAATATCAAATCCTAATTCATCCTAATGTGGTGTCACTTAGGTAGCAAACACAAACAAAAGCAATGATACCAGATTTGATCAATAAAAAATTACCATAGCAACAAAGCACCCTGTTGTGTGACCAGTGAGCATTAAGGGGGTAGGGGGGGGGGCTAAACAAATGAAGTTACTGCTAATAGGTTGAAACGCTGTGTATGTTACAAAAGTTGAGTGTACTTTGTCCAAAAAAAAAAAAAAACCTGAAGTAAACATGCATCACAAAAGTCAGAAATAAAAGTTCATGATATAAAAAAAAAAGAAAAATCTGAAACTTAATTCAATACCAAGACTTCCTTTCAACATAAATTATATTGAAAAATACGAATTAGAAATAAATTTTATAATAATTATAATGTATCATAGCTTTCAAACCATATTCTTTATTAATACAAAGTTTATAATTAAAAGTATTAAATATTGCTGGAAATAATAATAATAAATCAAATTAAATCTACCATATATAATTTCCTTTAAAAAAAAAAAAAAAAAAAAAAACTACTTTTTTTTTTTCCCTTTTAAAATTTTAGCAAATGATCAAATCTCATCTATATATTGGTATTTAGTATGAAAAGGAAAATATAATGTATGAAAAACATTAGTTTTCTTTCTTAAAATAATAATAAACATTTCCTTGAAGATAAAAAGGAGGAACTGTTAGTAATGAATATTTTTCTTTTTTTCTCTCTCTCTGAAGATTCTTGAAAAGCTTTTGATTGATATATCTTTTTTGTGAGTAAAACTTATCAATGTGAATTTAAAAATATATTGATAAGTAACAGTCACTATGAATTTTTTTTTTTTTTTTTTTTTTTTTTTTTAATATCTAGGGGGTCTTAGTTCCCCCTTCAGAGGAAAGTACGCTTTGGGGGTTGTAAATTTTTTGTGTGAGTATCTCTCAAAAGAACTCGTCAGTACCTTTAAAATGAATGTTTAAATCATAGATCTGTGAAAATTTTAAACATATTTTCAATTTTGAGAAAAAAAAAAACATTTAGAAAAAAAATATATACTAAATAAATAAAAATAGCATTTCCTGAAATCTCACAATATTTTTTAGTTTTAAAGGGAAAAAAAAAAAAAAAATATATATATATATATATATATATATATATATATAGAATTTCATCTCAGCACAAAATTGACTCTTTTTCAGCATTTAGTGCTACATTTCTTTGAAATGTAACTTGCTTGCATTTATTATAGAATATAATTTAAACAAATAATTTTTATTGTATGAATTTTTTATAGGAATATAGAAGAAAATGAATTGTTATGACCAAAATAAACTAGTTTTCAAAAGAATCAGGGGTCTGTCCAGACTTTTCAGACAAGGTCCTGTTTCAGTGAAATTGTGAAAAATCTTCATGTAATTTTGTGAATCTAAATTTGGTGTGAAAATCAAGTTCTTCTGAGAATTGTGAAAAATGTAATTTTGCAAAATAAAATTACAACTAAGGTTTCATTTAGACAATGATGGTTCTTTATTATAGAGCTAAGCTCACACATATACATGGAAACTAGGGGTGGGAATCGATTTACAGTTTTAACTGGGTTAATCGATTAATCGGATTTTTAATTGGTTTTAATTTTTCTTTATATAATTTTATTTGAATGATGAATGAAACTCTCATATATATATATATATATGCAAAATAACTAAACCCAGATGAAAAATTAATCCCAAAACACATGGGGGCCTTCATCAGGGGAGCTCAGGGAAAGGAATATGAGAAGTTTCTGACGAAACGTTGGTAATTTAACCAAAAAACACATTTCTAGCCCCCAACTTCTCACAGATGGAAGCAAGACCATACAGCAAATGAATTTAATTAATACAAAGCATGAAAAGAAATTAAATTCAGAAATCAAGCACAAAATATAATACATCAATATAAAATACAAGAATATAAATAATAAAAGAATATAGAATACTCTGTTCTAGTTCTACATATTTAATAATTCAAGTTTTACTCCATCTTATATTTAAATTTTATCTTGTATATATATATATATTTAGTTAGATAGATAGATCACAACAAACCATAAAAATGATAATTTAACTAGTTCCTTAAACAATAAGTACCAATAATAAACATGCAAATAAATAATGAAAAAATATATTCTTAAATAAAATTTTTATTCGGAAATACAGCTGAGAAATAACTTATATTTATTATTACTTTTATATTCTAAAAACTAAATTCTCTATAATATTATTTTATTCATAAGTTTGACTGATTTTTTTTTTTTTTTTTTTTTTTTGTCTAATAGATTATATTTGTTTTATAAATGAAATTTAAATCAATTTTCAGAGTAATAATTGGTGACTTTAAGTGTTAATTTTATATGAATATTTTTGCTTATATAATTTTTATTTTAATTAATTAATTTTCAATTCATTTTTAAAGAAAAATTAAATGAAGTTACACATATTTTAGTTTTATATTTGCAGGCCTTGTCCACTTTGCTTGTCACTATTTTTAAATGAATTCTCAAAATTCCATATCATTATTATAAAAATCTCAAATTCTTCATGTTTTTATATTTCAGTTCTTCTTCGTCACTGCAGACTAGAAAACAGAATGTTATTTTCTGTTCTGCATATAGTTATTATCAGCAATTCTAAACAGACAATAAATGCTTGAAGATATTGTTGAAAAACTCTGTTGACATTTCCCCCCAACAAAAGGATAGCGGAAATAATCACTTTATTATTATTATTTTCTTTACCTTGAGCATTTCCAATTTTTGGAAGCTTCTTGCTTCTGGGAAAACTATTGCCCTAGCTAACACTCCCTGTAGAAGACTACAGGTGGTGTTATCCCAGCATGGACATAAAATGGCATTTTGTTTAACTGTCCTCCTCCTTTTCTCTATCAACAAAAGTGCAACAACTTCTTTTGAGTGATTTTATTTTTATTTATTTATTTTATTTTATTTTTTGCTTTTTCATTTTTCATGGAAGTTTCTTAGAATGTTTGTTAGCCAAATATGTGAAAAATATTTCGTAGACAGAACAGCACTTTTATCTAGTTCGTAGTTTGAAAATTTTAATCAGATTTTAGAAATTTTTAATTGAATTAATCGATCCGATTAACTCAATTAAAAAAATTGGTCGGAATTAAGCATTGATCGATTAATCGAACCAATTAATCGGCACAGCCCTAATGGGAACCTTTTACAAATTAGAAATTGAATATCAGCTTTTCGGGGGAAATACATCAGAGCACATCACATTATTCCAGCGGTCTGTTCATACAATTAGTTGTAAAAATAAAACAGATTTATGAAAGGTCTGTTTAGAAGAAAAATTTTGTGAAAAGTCCTTTCTTGGGATAAACAATTTTGTGAAGGGTCCTTTTAAAGGATAAATAATTTTGTGAAAGTTCCTTTAACAGACGCAGGTTTTTCTCTGAACAGATCCCTGAGAATGTTCTAAGATATAATAATCAAAATAATAAATGATGATAAATTAATCTGTTAAAGCTTAAATATTCTAAAACAATAAACTCTCCCCCCCCCCCCCCCACACACACACACTTTTTCTTAATGAAATTCAGCAGTACTTTTAAAGATTATTTCTTTTTATTTTTAATATTACAATTAAATTAAATGGATAGAAAATATTAAAAAAATTAAATAAATATTAAATACAGTTTAACACATTAAAAAAAGAAAAATGACAAATTAATTTCTTACTTTTTGAGAAAAGCCATTTAGTAAATTCAGGAACTTTTTTTGGCTTTCCACTATTTCTTTCTTTTCCTCTTCAAGTTTCAGCTTATAATTGGCAACAAAACGATCAATTTCCTCAAAATAATCTGCAGCTACAAGAGTTACATCAATAAAATAACTACATCAAATTATTATAACATACATTTAAATTTTAAATATGTATGTACGTAAAAAACAGAGCATATTGTGATTTTGCATGTTACACTGTTGTATGTGTACCATAACATATGAACACTAACTTAAATTTCTGCTGTAACACATTAACAAAAAAAAAAAAAAAAAAAAAAAACTCTGATTTATTTGCAGAGTACACTACACTATTAACAATAATGCAATTAGCATCACAAAAAAAATAAAATGGTATAGTTTACAGTATGGAAAACAGCAACCAAAATTTTGACAGGGTTGCCACTCAAACAGGAGAATGAAATTCCCTGATTTTTCCAGGTGTGTTTTAAGAAAATTCCAGTCTAACCACATTGTCTATGCTGAGGGCAAAATAATTATGCTACTACTTGAAAGCACAAAAGTTATATATATAGCGATAGCATCTGTCACTTATAAGCAAGATAAGGAATTTCTTTTGTGAGTGGAAAGGAAGACTGGGACAAATGGCAAAAGCTAAAAAAAAAAAAAAAAGAAAGAAAAATAAACTTAAATTGACAGAGTTTTCTTTTTCTTTTTTTTTTGTGGCAGGGTGCAACTATCGTACAAAATTCATTTACTTTTTTCCAGATTCTGGCTAAAATATTCTAATTTCCTGACTTTTAAGGCCAATTTTCGAATTCCCTGATTTTTCCAGATAGCATAGCAACCCTGTTTTAATCCTACTAAGAGGCAGAGCTTGAAGTTATGAGTACAGTCAGTAACCAAAGTGTCCGAACACTAGCAAAAATTCCTATGTAAAAAAAAGTACACTTCAGACGGTTCTGTTAAATAAATCCTTATCGAATCATGTTCTTAGACTGACTAAGAAGAGGATTCGACAAGGATTTATTTTACAAAACCATATGAAGTGTACTTTTTTACATAGGAATTTTTGCTAGTGTTTAGACACTTTTGTTACCGACTGTACTTTCTGAAGTTTTAAACAAGAATACTCTTAAATCTTCCAAAAGCCAGACTTGATTTTTGTTTTTGATATTTCTGTTTGAATTTCTAAAAAGTTCAGTTCACAGAAATACACACTGAGAACAAAATAAGTATATATTTAACTTATTTCATAGAATCAATACAGGCAGGGTTCCTGGTACACTCCTAGAGCCTCTAAGAAAACATTAGGTACACCATGACAGTCCAGTAGCAAAATTTTCTGTATTTATATGCATCGAAACAAAATTTTTCTGTGAATTAAAGAATGCTCAACCGTTTGGTGGATCTACAACTCTCGAGACCTGGTACAGAAGTCTCACTGAACGGGGGTAATTGGAGACCCCACCTTCTATCCCTTGTACTTCTTCATTTAAACTTTTAAAATTGATTCGAAATGCCAACCAAACACAAGGACCAGGGACATTGGCCCTGTTTAAGCCAGGCCATACATAATTTTTTTTTTTTTTTTTTGTATTGTTGCTTTCAGCTACTTTTTGTACATAACAGCTTCTCATAATCAGAACGCAGGGTAGCCTGTCCCTAGCAGGAAATTTCCTTCCGTGACATCCATTTTAAAACATAAATAAAATATAGAGTGCTGTAAAAAAAATAATGACACAAAAGCAATAATCACATAAATTATCTATTTACATTGTCAGTATATCTGACTTGATATTACAGTAAAATTTATTTTTTAAAAGTGCAACTTTACTTCCTGCAAGTATTATTTTAACCAAACTGTAGATTAAAAACATAAAGTATTGCCAAAAATTAACGAAAAAATACAATCAAAACAGGTATTCATACTCAAAAAAAAAAAAAAAAAAATTCTCAATTCCAAGTAATTTAAATAATAATAATAATAAAAATTCTCCAAGAGGATCCTATATTAAAACTGTGTCTATTTCATTGTTATTTATTACTTCAACAGTCTGTCTCATGAAACCATGTCTGCTAATGTGTTCCTAAGGATAAGGATCAACTTTAAAGGCATGATTATTTCGGACCGACAATTAAAAGCTAAAGAAAGAGGATAAAGTATTTCGACGATACTGAATAGTACTTTTAGAATTTATCACAAACAGGAGTGCAAAAACAAACTCGTTTGGATCATCACACATATCAAGGCTGGCTCAAGTAAAATATGACCATAGCGCTTAAAACAAGACATTATGCCATTGAAATAAAATGTATTGTTAAAAAAATAACCAAATGATAATTAAAATAACAATCTTTAAACTTTGCGGACATACAAATTCTCTTGGGAATAAAAATCATTGCCCTTTATTTTCTAAATAAACTTGACAAATTAAAAAATTCCCTACAAATAGAAAAACTAACTTTATAAGTCACTTACCATCCATAATTATCAATTAGGATAAAAAGATAATTAATTGCTAAAATGTTGTGCTTAAAAAGACTCGTTGAATTGAAAAAGGAGGATACAAAATTAAAAGCTTTTTTGAAAAATTAACTATATGTTTCAGAGCATTTAACAATATTTTATGAATATGGCCCATCTAGAGCAATTATCTATGAATAATGCTAAGATTGAATCACTACAAAAGGTAAATTACTTAAATATTAGGTATACTATGATACTGTCTCTGAAAAAACTTCATATTCAGAATGAGTAATTTGAAACATTCTGCATAAAAATACTATAAACGATTATCTTATTTTAAATAGGCATTATTTCTAAACATAATATATCTTTTAAGAGAAAAAATATCTAAGTATATCCTAAAAGTTTGAAAATTAACACAAATTAGGCGCTTTATTTTGTTTGTTTACATTGTTACATACAAGTTTAGTAATTTTGATCCTTCTTTAAGCTCTTATCATTATTGACATGCAAGGAAAAGAAGGATTTCACAATTTTATGAAAAATGTAAAAATCGGCGACACCCTGGCTTCCTTATTAGAGCAAACATTTTTAACTGTAAGACGAATCAACCAACCAATGAATCAGTGTTGCCAGATTGCAAATTTTATCTCCATTTTGGGGGGATTTTTCGGGCTCACGGGGACAATTTTGCGGACCAAATGTTCGTAGGGAATTTTTGAAATTTTTGGGGAGAAATCTGGGGAATTTTTCAACATTTCAAGTCTACCTGTTAAATTACAGCACGGATTAATCCGTGATTTACAGTATTGCCAACTGTATGTATTTGTCCCTACCCGTGGTCCCTACCCACAACGGACTTTCAACAGTTTTCTTTTGCATGTAGGTACAGTCGGTAACAAAAATGTCCGAACACTAGCAAAAATTCCTATGTAAAAAAAGTACACTTCATACGGTTTTGTTAAATAAATCCTTGTCGAATCCTCTTCTTAGTCAGTCTAAGAACATGATTCGATAAGGATTTATTTAACAGAACCATATGAAGTGCACTTTTTGACATAGGAATTTTTGCTAGTGTTCGGACACTTTTGTTACCGAATGTAGGAGCTAGTGTGTATATAAA
This sequence comes from Salticus scenicus, assembly GCA_963930645.1. Classification (NCBI taxonomy): domain Eukaryota; kingdom Metazoa; phylum Arthropoda; class Arachnida; order Araneae; family Salticidae; genus Salticus; species Salticus scenicus. The sequence continues at coordinate 401,042,720 of OZ005649.1, read as the reverse complement.
AGTTTTTTTATTTTTGGAATTTTTTTTCAAAAATGAGCTTTATTTGGGGGGGGGTGGAATTTGATTTAAATCTGTTAAATACTTTAATTTTTGCTTTTTAAAAATGTTTTTAGTAGAGTTGGGAAAAACCCTGATTTGGGGAAATTGACTGTCAACCATATGGCAACACTGCAATGAATGCGCACATGTTTTTGTTTATATATTTCTGTCATCCGTCGTCTTGTTTCTTATCGAAGATCAAAGATCATAGCTTATCGCGAATTGGGAAAGTATAGATTCACTAAAAATTAAATTTTAAAATATATTAATGTGTTCTAAAAAAATATTATTAATCGAACCGTTTTATGGAGGTTCTCATCGTCAATTAATCGACTTAGTAAATCAGCTATTTCCAAATGAAACTGAATTGCACACAATGTCGGCTAAAAAATGGCATTGGAGATCTATAACGTCATCTTTACATTTTTCAGAAATTGTACCAAAGGAGCAAGATTTCAGGTGAACAAAACATTTTTAACTTCTATCATATGTATTAATAGATTTTTGCAGAAAAGCAAAATTTATCGTAGCAAGAGTGAAAAGTGAGCAGCTGTCGAACATGTGACCTTTAGTTTAATATGCCAGTGCACTACCAGCTGAGCTACTCCTTTTATATCTGACCGGCAGAGCGATTTATTACAATTAAAGTTATAATATTTATTCATATTTTTAATCATTTGATTTTTAATTATTCGAGTTTTAATTATTCGATTCACCAATTTATTCAGAATAAAATTATTAAAAATAACTTTTGTTTAATGTCTAATAATAATTGAGTCTCACATTCTCTCTTATTATTTTTTCCCACTGTTATTTGTTAAAGGAGCGAAAATTATCAATTAAACAAAGCCGTAGCCAAAAGAGAGTTTTAGAAGTTTAACACCCCCCCATTTTACCATCACCAAAATTTTACTAATTTAGGTAGAATTTTCGAGTTATATATCACTTTTAACACTCAGTAGTACTATATACTAAAGCTTGAACCCCTAAGAAATTTTTTTCTGCCTACAGCCTTGTGCTCTATTCTTTTCTTACTGAATTCTTCTGCCTGATACCCTCTTATTTTCGAAGCTAGCTTCACCAGTAAGTATTAGTTTTATGGCAAAATTTGAAATTTGCTATTTGAGATATTTCACGCCAAGTTCTTTACTTATGGAACCTGCTGTAGATAATTTATTTCATCGCCAAAATAGAACAAAACTTTGAAAGTCACCAATGGGTCCTGTACTAAAGCTGTACCAATAATTATGTGGTTAGTGGTATTCATAATTACGTCTGAGCATGGTAGCAGGATATGTATGGCTCATAAACCACATTCTATTGGTATTATAGACAGGGTATTATAGACACTTGGTATTATAGACAGGGGTGGCACCAGCTAGGGGCTGGGGGGGCACAGGCCCCCCCATGAGGGAGTCTGTGACCCCCCATTGGGGCATACTCCTAAAATCTCTCTGGGAAACAAATACAAAATTTTCAGTTTTTCTACTTTTAGCAGCATTTTTCTTTCCTTTCACAAGTTTGGAGCATTCCAGTTTTTCCATTCTATATTCAATAGAAGAAAGTATTGGAAAAAAAGGAATAAATAACTTTCAGCATATCAATCTTATAAACTTTAATAAATTTTAAATCCAACGTTTCGGCTAAATTCCTTCATTAGCCTTCCTCAGGGAAGAATGATGTTAAAAAACACATAAACATAGAAAATTTAAGTACATGATACCACAATTACAACTTCAAAACATTTAACAGATGATTACACAAATTGTAAAAATATACTATATACATTTTTAAAAATATGCTAAAACACTCAAAGGAACATGAAACATGATCACCACAAGACAAGGATAAAGAGCTACTAAAGCAAAGGTTAAAAATATCAAAATTGCGGGGTTGCCAGAACTAACTTAAAGCAGGGTAACCATAAATTAATTTAAGCCCAAGAAATGAAGCCAAATTGAGGGGGGGGGGGGGGGGGTTTACGGATAAGGAATCGTTACAAATTTCTGATTTTCTTTTAATAATTTCGAATGATTCATAAAGAAGTGCTTGGTTTCTATTGTCAGTATTGTAAATTATTTTGGCATTTTCAAAATCGGGGTCAATGGGATTAGTATTATAATTTCGTGAAAAAGCTGTGTTGGGTCTATTATATTTTAAATCTGCAATATGCTCCTTCATTCTATCACAAAAAGGTCTATTAGTCATACCTATATAGTAGTTAGTTTTATTATCAACTTTATATGGGATTTCATAAACACCAGATTTTAATTTGGGGGGAGGAGGATCAAGTTTTTTAGAAATTAATGAATTTAATTTTAAAGGAGCTTTAGCAACCAAATTAACTTTTTTATGTTTAAATAATTTAGATATTCCTTCATGAAGAGATGGCAAATATTGAATTTTCTTAAACTTACTATTAGAAGATTTATTATCATTAGAAGATGAAGAAGGGGGAGGAGGGGACATAATTTTATAAATTAATTTATTTATAGTCTTGATTTTATAACCATAATTATTAGCCAAATTATAAATAAAATCGATTTCATGGTCTAAGGCCTCAAGGGTAGAACTATGACTAAAAGCACGTTTAATCAGAAATCTAAAATTAGCTATTTTATAGGACCAGGGTAAAGGATAATTGCTATGAAAAGTATATGGAATAATATTGGGCTTCCTATAAACAGAAGTTTCAACATATTGATTAAATCGTTTAATTTTAATATCCAAAAAGGTTAAAATATTATCGTTATTTTCAGTTTCTAAAGTATATTGAAGGTTAGGTTTTACGTTATTGATTATATCTAAAAAATCCTTAGGGGAACTAGATGGATCTTGCCAAATTATAAAAACATCATCTACAAATCTTTTCCACAATTTAATACAATGCATATTTTTGTGAACAAAATTATTCTCAAAATCTCTTAATTCAAACTCAGCTAAAAGTCCAGATATAGCTGAGCCCATAGGTGCTCCGTTAAGTTGTTTATAGATTTTATCGTTAAATTTAAAATAATTATTATATATTACCAATTTCAAGGCTTCTTTAATAGCAGTTTTTTCAGATTGAGAATATTCAGTAGATAAATTGAGTCTATTACTTATTATATGAAAAACACAGTCCAAATCTATTGAGGGAAACAAGTTCACAATATCTAAACTAGCAAGGGAATCATGCAGCTGTATATTCTGTTCAAATAGATCATCTAAAAATTTAGCCGGATCTGAAATTGAATAAGTAGATTCAGGAAGTAAGCTCTTTAGTACAGGAACTAAAGCTTTCTCAATAAAATATGTAGGGCTGGTTCCAGCCCTACATATTTTATTGAGAAAGCTTTAGTTCCTGTACTAAAGAGCTTACTTCCTGAATCTACTTATTCAATTTCAGATCCGGCTAAATTTTTAGATGATCTATTTGAACAGAATATACAGCTGCATGATTCCCTTGCTAGTTTAGATATTGTGAACTTGTTTCCCTCAATAGATTTGGACTGTGTTTTTCATATAATAAGTAATAGACTCAATTTATCTACTGAATATTCTCAATCTGAAAAAACTGCTATTAAAGAAGCCTTGAAATTGGTAATATATAATAATTATTTTAAATTTAACGATAAAATCTATAAACAACTTAACGGAGCACCTATGGGCTCAGCTATATCTGGACTTTTAGCTGAGTTTGAATTAAGAGATTTTGAGAATAATTTTGTTCACAAAAATATGCATTGTATTAAATTGTGGAAAAGATTTGTAGATGATGTTTTTATAATTTGGCAAGATCCATCTAGTTCCCCTAAGGATTTTTTAGATATAATCAATAACGTAAAACCTAACCTTCAATATACTTTAGAAACTGAAAATAACGATAATATTTTAACCTTTTTGGATATTAAAATTAAACGATTTAATCAATATGTTGAAACTTCTGTTTATAGGAAGCCCAATATTATTCCATATACTTTTCATAGCAATTATCCTTTACCCTGGTCCTATAAAATAGCTAATTTTAGATTTCTGATTAAACGTGCTTTTAGTCATAGTTCTACCCTTGAGGCCTTAGACCATGAAATCGATTTTATTTATAATTTGGCTAATAATTATGGTTATAAAATCAAGACTATAAATAAATTAATTTATAAAATTATGTCCCCTCCTCCCCCTTCTTCATCTTCTAATGATAATAAATCTTCTAATAGTAAGTTTAAGAAAATTCAATATTTGCCATCTCTTCATGAAGGAATATCTAAATTATTTAAACATAAAAAAGTTAATTTGGTTGCTAAAGCTCCTTTAAAATTAAATTCATTAATTTCTAAAAAACTTGATCCTCCTCCCCCCAAATTAAAATCTGGTGTTTATGAAATCCCATATAAAGTTGATAATAAAACTAACTACTATATAGGTATGACTAATAGACCTTTTTGTGATAGAATGAAGGAGCATATTGCAGATTTAAAATATAATAGACCCAACACAGCTTTTTCACGAAATTATAATACTAATCCCATTGACCCCGATTTTGAAAATGCCAAAATAATTTACAATACTGACAATAGAAACCAAGCACTTCTTTATGAATCATTCGAAATTATTAAAAGAAAATCAGAAATTTGTAACGATTCCTTATCCGTAAACCCCCCCTCAATTTGGCTTCATTTCTTGGGCTTAAATTAATTTATGGTTACCCTGCTTTAAGTTAGTTCTGGCAACCCCGCAATTTTGATATTTTTAACCTTTGCTTTAGTAGCTCTTTATCCTTGTCTTGTGGTGATCATGTTTCATGTTCCTTTGAGTGTTTTAGCATATTTTTAAAAATGTATATAGTATATTTTTACAATTTGTGTAATCATCTGTTAAATGTTTTGAAGTTGTAATTGTGGTATCATGTACTTAAATTTTCTATGTTTATGTGTTTTTTAACATCATTCTTCCCTGAGGAAGGCTAATGAAGGAATTTAGCCGAAACGTTGGATTTAAAATTTATTAAAGTTTATAAGATTGATATGCTGAAAGTTATTTATTCCTTTTTTATAATTATAAAAGCAGCATATATAAAAAAGTGGAATAAATATATCTGAAAGTATTGGATTCGTAAAAATTTTCAGCTTCCAGTTTCCTATGAATATACACGTTTTGACCACGATATTTTTAGAAAATGTCTGTCTGTGACATGATGATCTCCAAAACCATGAGGAGTACTAACAAATGGAATGGTACAAATATTAACAGTAACATTATCATACTTGCCAACTTTTCCGGTTTTCCCGGAAGACTTCCGTTTTTTTAACGTATTTTCCGGTCTTCCGGACAGATGATGAAATCTTCCGTTTTTAAAAAAGTCGCGGATATTGTTCGTTTTAAAAAGAAAACCCAAATGTTCTACGAAAACTTCCGATTCCCAATCTTTTTCCATCCATAACATAAATGTCAATATTCATTTCAAACTTGCTTTATGAGATTCTAGAACATGTAAAGAAATAGAATTGTTAAATATTTCTTGCTTATGTAATCATTTTTTACCCCCCCCCCTTTCATTTATTTCCAATTAGTGATCAGCAATCAAATGTCCTGCAGATGTCTTTTGTTTCCTAATCTTTATCCATCTGCAACATAAATGATAGTAGTATTAATTTTAAACTTCTTTCATTAGATTCTAGAAATAGAGGTGAAAGAGTTTAATATTTCTTACTCTGTAATTATTTTTGTATCCCCCCCCCCCCCCCCAATTGTGATCAATGATAGATTCTAGAATCAAAGCAATGGAAGTGCTCAATATTTCTCACATATGTAGTTATTTTTAGATCTTTATTGCTGAATTTAATGAATCTGTTTATTTTTCCTCAATTAAATTAAATATTTGTATGTCATATTTATACCAAATGTGTAAACATGGGGAAAAAAATTAAGAATATTTTTTCCAAATCAATTTAAGAAAATTAATACTTAGTTAGTTTTATGCATGTTTGAAACTGATAATTAGCTACTGCTACTTTTTTTTTTTTTTTATGTGTATGATTAATGTACATACACAAAAATCATATTCTATTTATTTAAAAAATTAGTTTTACTTTAACTTAACTAAGTTTTTTGTCTATTGTTAAATAAATTTCTTACAGATTCCATAGGCGTAGCCAGCTTTCCGAGCGGGGGGGTGCCCAAATTTTAAACTAAAAGTTACAATATGAATACGTTATGAACATAGTGCGCATATGTATGCATGTGTGCGTTTTAACACATGTATAAAAGTTACACAAGTTAACACATGCATGTTTTAACATATAAATTAAGTAACTTTCTGTTAGAATAAATAACTAGACTTGACGCAGAACAGAAATATCAATATTTACACAACATAAAAAATGCCAATGTAAAATAATGTTAAATGCAGACTGCAGTTTCGGTAGCATAAATCGGTGCATTTGGCTTCCTTTGAAATATCATTTGATAAAATTTGGACTTTCAGAGTAGTGCCGCTGTCCGTCTAACAGAAAAGGAGCAGAAGTTTGAAAATTGATTAAAACAAAGAAAGAATGTTGCATAAAAATATTAAATGGTGTCGAATATTTGGTTTCAGTACGAAACCAATGAACGTTGAAAGGTTAAATAAAAACCTTAAACCTTAAGTTATAAACGAAAACCTAAAAACTAAACGACTGAAAAACTTATACTATGGAACTTAAATTGCGCACACAAAGTAATAAAGTAGGATTATAATGATATGTTACTTTATTTATAATCTCATTTCATTTCTTTTATTTTACCAGTTTCAAATTATGAACCTATATATATATATATATATATATATATATATATATTAAATTAATACAATCTTGTAGCTACTTTTTTAAAATTATTATTTTATTCGTTCCCATATTCATGAATAACATTTATTTTCTATATTTTAAAACATTTTTGTATTGTTGTAGTTGGGATGTTAGTTTCAAACAGAATAGTACAAACGGGTACTGTGATCGCTATAAAATTAAAGTGATACTTATTAATAAGATTGTAATAAACTGTTGTGTGTACCATAATATAAAAATTTGATGTGTGTAAAAGTCTCAAAAAATAAAATCAGTATTAAATAAATGTATCGAATCAGGGAAAGTGTAGAAACACGCCACAGACCGGACCAAGCGCTGACCACTACCCAAATAAATTTACGAATTACCACTGTACATAAAAATTCCATGAAAAATTGCATAAAGTAAAATGAAAACATTAAAAGGGACATATACCAATAAAATTGCACTGAAAATCCCCGCAAAGTAAATGTATCAAAATGGAAGGCAGATAAAAAGCTAGTGGGGTGTCTCCTTATCCGACCGTGCACTGGCCATCAGCCGAAAATATTGTCTAGCAACCGACACAATTCAAAATTGCATACATAATCGAATCCAGAAACATTCACTAATAAAATAGCACGAAAAATCATCATGACATAATGTCGGAAATTTTCTACCCACACAAATAAACGCCTTTGCTATTTAAAAAATTAAAAGACTAAATAATGGAGCATATTTTGCGCATACCTTTCTTTGATGTTTGTATTTTCTGTGTTGTCTTGAGCTTCCTCTTCAAACTCTCTCTTTTTCTTTGGTTGGAATAATTATCAACTCCTTCACATTTTTGCACATGATTTCAGAACAGTTTTTCGTTTCTTTAATCATTCAATACAGCTTTAATAGAATTATACACCACCTTCTCCAGATCCAGGATTTTCAGAAAGAGGAAATTGTTTTATAAAATCGCATGAGAAGAAGGAATCGGAGTAAATATTTACACTGTAGCCTAATTTTTAATAATTTTCTTTATTTATTTATTACAAATACAAAATCGTCTGTTCATAAATACATAATTTATTTTCTGCAATAAATCGTTTGTCAAAGTTCAAAAGTGAAAAGTAATGCAAACGATTATAAAATGTTTTATTATTATTAAATTTGAGTGACAGTTTTTAAATAAGGTAAAAAAATTAAATAAATAAATAAAATGTGGCAGTTTAGTCACAAAAATAAGATATTGTATACTTCACCAACCCTTTTTGAGGTGCTTTAAAAAAGTTGAAAATTGTCTTAGAAACAATTTTGTTTTGCATGTATTTTTGTGAAGGGGAAGCATGTCTATTACATCCTTCAAAACCCTCTGTTTGATTACTCTACCTGCATTCTTAAAACATTTAAGGCTTCAATTAAAAATATTTTTAAAATGATTCAAAGAACTTTCACCCACAGTAAATTTTTCAAGAAAAGTCTGCTAATGATATGATTTACAATACTAATTTGAACTTTGCAGTGTTGACTTTTTTTTTTTTTTTTTTTTTTTTTTTAAATAGCAAATAAGACAGGCCGACGAGGAAAATTTTTTCTTCGGGTTGATATGTTTTTCTGATATATTTTGGATGCTGTTTAAGGAAAACCTATTTAAAAATTTCGCTCATGTACAGTTTTGAAAAAAAAAAAAAATTGTTTGATCTTAAAGCTCCATTTTTTCGATTAAATTATTTCCCTGAAAATTTTGGGGATGTGAGTGAGTTTCATCAATACACCAAAGAAATGGAAAGCAGGTATCAGAGACGATACATTTTTAACATGTTAGCAGAATATTGTTACATATTGCATAGAGAATTCCCAACCCCCACACACAAGACCCTCAAGCCTTGCACAAGGTAAAATGCTCTAAAGGGAGATTCGATGTGAAGAAATACATTTAAAAGTTAATGTGTAAATAATAGCCTATTTCAATGAATTTTTTATATAAATTGTTTCGAATTTGTTATAACTTCTATACGAACTCTTCCGATTTTCATCCTTACTTTGTAAAAATTTCTTACGTGATAGAAAAAAATATAATCATTTCTGAATTCAAATTATCAAAACAAATTAGAGACACCCAATGCAGTACATAAAAAGTTTGAAAAGTACGATTTCGCAGACCAGTGTAATCGGAAAAAAATTACCTGTTAAGTTACCAGACATGCATTCAAATCAACAATTACTAAAAAAATTATTTTTGTATTCAAAGAACTTCAAAACCTGAAATTATTGCAAATATTTAGTTTCGAAAATTTGACCCCGTAAATAATACTTTCTGTAACTCGTGGTAAGTGACAGTAATTATCATTTTTAAACGTTTTTACTGGACGCAATATAATTTGGTATGAATGCTTTAATCGAACCATTATGTTTAGTTCACTTTAAAAATGTTGTTGATATGTACCAACTAGAAATTTTGTACTTAAACAATAATGTATTTGAACTCTTTGCATGTCATAGTAGACGAATTATTATGATATAAATTGAATACGATTTTTAGACTTCCTGCCAATACCTGCTTTTGAGTTATGCCCATGCAGACTAACCATAAGAGCCTGGTTATACAATTTAGCGGACCTCAAGACATACTATTGTAAAAGCTATTTCATATTCAAAAATTGGACCGCAAAACATTACATTCTCCAACATGTATGGGTAAGAGAAATCGCTAATTTTCCTGCTTTTCCTTGAAGAAAAAACAAACTACTAATTCCATTTTATTTTTTTGTTTACCAAGAAAAATTACATTGCAAATTTTTGTAAGAAATGTGCAAGTAAATTTGAATTTATGAACAATTTAGATTATTCTTTTAAATATATTTTACCACCATGTTTAAGAAAGTGTCTTTCTATTGCATAGAATCGTTGGTACTAGTAATAACAATTTTTTTTTAAACCGTTAAATCTTATTTTTTTTTCTGTTTTCAATATGTTTTTGTTAAATATACTGAATGTGTGTGCGTGAGCGGGAGGGTGCCCGGGCACCCCCCCTGGCTACGCGCATGGATTCTGTTTTGTAGATATTTATATGTTGAAGAGGAATAACTTAATTTAAAACTTTTATATATTTAGTATAATCAATCTATAGTAAAACGTTTTTATAAGATTGCTTCTAAATATTAAAATTGTAAAACTTTATTTTTTTTTTTTTCCCTATTTGATGTAATAATGAACAAAAAAAAAAAAAAAAAAATCTTCCCTTTTTTTATGAAATCTTCTGGTTTTTCAACAAAAATCTTCCCTTTTTTTATTAAAATTGGTTGGCAAGTATGCATTATTAACAGTATTGCAGTTTTTGATAAATACTCATATAATAAACTATCTTTATGTAGTGCCCCCCCCCCTGTCGGGGAGGTGGTGTCCCCCCGTCAGGGAGTTTCTGGTGCCACTACTGATTATAGAGTGTCTGCTAAAATTGAAAGCAATATTTTTTTACCCCACAAAAACAAATAAAAATTTCAAAATTGTTTTTCACAAAAATTAAAACCTGGACTGACATCTGCTGCTACATTATCTGTACCCTTATGGAGTCAGACCTTTCTTCTCTTCAGGTAATAAAGAGTAGGTAGGCAATGGCAATGTAATAATAGTAGGAATGTATCTATTTGTTCTTGAGGATCTACAAATGAAGTCTCATTCACATTATATATAACTGAACAGTTCTTTTTTTTTTAAATTGTTATTGATAATGTGTGTATATATAATTAATACATTTTATAATATGATGCATTTTTGTATAAGGGCAGCTGCCTTCCACTCTCCGTTGAAAATTTGCATTTTTAGTAAAAGAGTTCTATTTCTTTCAGACAGAAAAAAATGTATACTATTTGCAATACACCACTTTTCCTAGCTGCCAATTCTTCAGATTTTCTAAAACCATTTTTTAAAGTTTCAGGGGTAAAATACCCCTGACAAAACAGTCCCATCAAATTAACTTCAGGACAAAATAGCCTCAACGCAATTGCTGGCAAGACTAAATAGCCTTTATGAAACAAAAATTATATTTTGAATGAAAAATTAAATATTTCTTAAAATTTTATAAATAACATGATATAGTCTATTATGAAATCTAAAAGTTTACAAGTAATATGTAAAAAGGAAAAGCACATGTCAGAAAAAGAATTCACATCTTAAATTAAATTCTGTCCAGAAATAATTTTTTTATTTCATTTATTCAACCCAGAATGAGTATGGTTAATTTATTTTGTTGAATGCGCTAATAATGATTTAAAAAAAAAAAAAAAATGCATGCTCAAAAAATGCTGTTTCTAGACTGAAATTCTTTTGTGGGGTTCTATGCACAACAAGCAATAAACATTTTATACCTGCAGAAAAATTATGTAGATAATTCCATAAAACTCTTAAATATTTGCATCTAATGTACAATCAGTCAAGAGATTACATAACATATTGTTGCGTACTTGGAGGGTTCGTGAGTTGTCTGAGAATGAAAGGCGAAACTTACAAAAATTCAATAATTTATTTCACAGAAAGTTCCAGAAAAATACAGGTCTATAAACCAAGTATCAGCTACAATTCAGCCAGTAAACACAGTTTAAACAACAGCTGTCAATAGCAAATCCACAGTGCAAACTGTATAGCAATAACACATAAAGCAAGTCTCTTTCAAAGAGGCTCAAAGCAATGCAAGCATTAGCGGAAGCTGGCTGAGAACTGAACTGAACTAGCCTTGGCGAAGAAACGTCCCTTATATACTCCTGTAGAAAAGTGTGGAAAATTTCAGAAATTTCTGTATCTCATCAGCCAATGAAATTAGAGCTTCCATATTTGGTATATCTCTAATAAGGATTTTATCACAAAGGTCGCCAAAAACATCGTCAAGAAGGGAAAAAGTCACCAAATTTGGCACCAAATCAATTACCTGCCTTATTGGAGCTTTTTAATGCGTTTTTAAGGGAAAATAAGGCTATTTTAACGCTAAAACGACTAGAAATGCACAAAATTAGCACTTTATCAACTTACTAAGCCTCTTTGAAAGAATTTATACAAAAATAAACAAAATTATTTACAATTTTGTAACAATATCAATATTCTTGTAATGGTATAAGATGATACTATCCAAATCTATCTGAAAATTTTTTAGAACAACAGGCCTTTTAAAATATTTTTCGTGCATTTTTAAAAATAAAAATTAATTAACTTTGCTTTATAAATTCTAATCTATTTTTTTTTTTTCTTTTTCTTTCCAGTGTGCTGTTTACCAGTTCAGTTCTCCCTCTAGCAGAATTCATAGCTCTCCGACCTGATTTGTCAAAGACTTATAAAATAGTATATTTTCATGAAAATCAGTTGATATATCCTGTTCAGGAGAAAAAGCAACGATATTTTCAACATGGATACAATGATATTTTAACATGGTATATATATGCTTTTTATATTTCAAGAAATTCTTTTAATTATTATAGATAATCATTTAAAAGAAATGTCATAGTTTAATATCTATAATATTTGAACTAGCCATAGTTGTCTAAAACTTCTGTAAATACAAAACTGTTTCTACAAAAAAAATTCTGAAAAGAGTGTACATAATCATATTCATACATGAGAACAAGTTAAGCTTATTCGAGGAAAAAAGAAAAAGAAGCATGGTGCATGCATGTATGTGCAAGAGACCTTTTAAAAAAAAGTGCAAATTCATGTAATCTTCAAAGTGGAAGATCGTTTGTCCTTGAATAGATTTTCATGTCTGTCAATGTGAATTTGTAAAATTTTTGCATAACATTTAAAAATAATTTTACTGATTTCAACCTATTTTAACAAGAAGTAAGAATTGTAGTAATTATAAGTAAATAGAGATTAATAGTAATGTAAATAGTGATTATGAGTGCAATGTCCAAATATCTCTGAATTTAATTGAGAATTACAGATTTCATCGAAAAATAATATGTAATATAATTTAAAGTCAGCCATGCTTCAACATTTTATAAATTTGCAAGCTGTAAATTATCCAATTTCAGATATACATTAAATGATAAATCGCATGGTTTCTAGGTTGAAATATATATATATATGTATAATAATAAAAATGGGTCTATAATGAAAAATGGGATAGATTACAGTGAGAAATGTCTTTAAGAAGTGTTTTGTCATAAAACTAAACTTGCAGGGGAAATTTATGCTTTATTAATGATAAAATTTAATCAGTTATTATTATTTTTTTTCTCAACGTTAACAATAACAAAGGGAACAGCATAATAGCAAAAATTTCACATCTGGAGTATCGTCTAACTCCAAGTGAGTTCTCACAGCATCACAGGCAAGTCTCTGGGATCTCGCTTGGGAGGTAAGAATATGAATGGATAAAATATGGTTAAATTTATTTTAAGGAAACCCTTATTAAAAAATTATAAATATCTCGTCAAAATTATGTATCCTTCATAAATCGTAAATTTCTCCTGTTAGCTTATTTTTAGGGCAGATCACTTCATAAGGCAAAAATTAGAAAAGGATAAAACTCCAAGTTAGATTCTGCAAACACCAGTGTGATTTTTAAGTTAACTGCAGTCAGATCTTGCATATTAAGTAATCCTTGGATATCTGGAATGTAGGCTAAAGTGACAGTCAGCAGATTATTAACCAATTAGAATAGAAATTTGGTGAACAAAGAACGAAAACACAAACAAACCAGAGCACCTTTTATGTAACCCTTGCTAAATAACTCGTGGCCTGGTAAGGCCTAGTTCTGTGGCAAATTGCCAGTGATCAGCTTGGTGGCCATCACATGGCATTTTCCAGAAATTCAGAGCAAAATCCCTGCTCAAGTTGTCTACTGTTTTATTTTATTATTTTGTAAATTTAGGCACATTTTAACTAGAATCAATAACTGGCTATAAATAGTGATTATCAGTACATAGTCCAAAAATCTTTAAATTGAAAACAATAGAGTTTATTAAAAAGAAAACGTAAATCAAGTTAGGGTTTTTTATAAAGCTTTACACTTATTATAATTATAATAATTTTTTTCCCCCTGCATTTTCCTCTTTCTATTTGGCTTTTCTTTATTAAACATTTTCTTCTTCTTCTTTTCTTTTCTTTTTTTTTTTTTTTTTTTTGTGTGCACAGTTTATTGTTTTAATTGATAAAAAAAATTTCAATGTATTTTCCATTTTTTTTTTATATTTATGTATTATCTTTGCATGTAAGAATAAAATGCTTAAGATTGTAACTTTGCTTGATTGTTTGCAACTTTTCTTTCTAACAGTGGCAGCTATAGTTCTCTTAGTAGTAGATACATAATAAAAAAAAAAAAATAAATAAATAAAAATAAAATAAAATAAAAAACTGATCTAATAATGTAAAATTGGAAAGTATTGTTTTATTTATCAATGAAAAATTGGAATATATTCACAGAAGATTCTTTTCATTGCTTTCTTTTTACATGTGAAATGAAGTTTGTATTGAAAATTCACTTTCATTATGTTCTTACCCACTCATAAATATAGTAATTGATGTATTTACTTAATAGTTAAATGACCATAATTAATTAAATATAATTTGAATACATTGCATTAATTATCTTTATTTATTAATTTTCCCTTGTAGCCTGGTTGCAGACAAAATTGTATTCAACTCCAACTTCAATAAGGAATCCTTTTTAAAAAATATTTCTAGATACTTAAATATAATGCCAGACTACAAACCAAAGAATTTAGAAGAAAAAATCCATCCAAAGTGTGAGGTTTTGAGCTTTCCAATAGACATTCCTGAAATATATGTAAATAATGAAACACACTTTCTAGAAAAAAGTACTCAAAGTACAGAGCCTCAACTGACATCTAAAATTAAGAAATTAAAAAATATGGATCAAAAACTACACATTGTGTGGCCTCACCGTTGGTTTGTATGCTTTCCTTCATAAGGTATTTACTATAAAACTTTTTCTTTGTCTGTTTACATATTTTATTTTTTAACTGATGATCTAAAAAGTGGCATATATAAAGGGGGGGGGTATTTATTTTCTACTATTTATTACTTCAAACTCAAACAAAGAAAAATTTTTTTTGCAATATAAACTGTGTATTTCTGACAGATTGGAGTGGAAGGCTGATTTTTTGTACCATGTGAAAAATACCAGATCCGGGAATCAAACCCAGGCCTTCCGCTAAACGCTAGCTCTAACCACTGAGCTACCCTGGTTGATAACCAGCTTGGCATTTCTCACATAAATCTATCAGAAATGAATTTTCTAGATTGATGAATAAAATTTCCAAAATAACTGTGTAGCTTACTACTGCAAATCCTAATAGAATTTTTCAATGAAGCATATGTACTTCAGTCATTGTGATGTTTAATAAGTTCCAGCCTGAGGGTACTTCTCCATTATATTGAAATCTGGTAATATCTGAATATTACTTTTAGAAAAATATATGTAAATACTGGTACTGAGTATGAATGAAGATTTTTAAGCAGATGCCGTAAATTTAAAAAAAACATACCACAATTGTTTCAGTACGTAATAATAAGGAACAATCCCTCATCAGGCAAAGAAAAGTAAGCATCAGTGCAGTCTGGAAACAGAAATGTACCTTAAATTAAGGTGCCCAAAAAAGGTAGATGATTGTCCTTTTCAACTTAAGTGAAATGAATATGCAATCGATGGAATTCACTAAACAAAGTAAAATGGTAAGAATAATATTTCAAAGGACAATAATGTAGGCATTTTCAACATACCATTAGACTGTTCCTGCACTTAGGCCTACTTTTATTTTTTGACGTAGGGTTGTGCTTTATTATTCCTATTCATAACAATAGTTGCATGTTTTTTTTTATTTATTTATGGCATGTTAGTGAAGTTGATGTCCTAGTCATTTTTGCCAGAGTGATCAGTGACGTGACAGGAAGGAACCTTCCAGTGTGTTAGAAATTCTATGTGACCCTTATGGAAATCCTCTTTGATTGTTTGGGGTTGAAATTTCAAACAGCTTCTGTAAAATGTTACTTTTAGCCAATGGAAAAATTTTCATTAAAATGCTTTATGTTACATTAACATGTTGCTGTTTTTGTCCATATCATTTTTGCTTCTGTTGTTCCTAATTTATGCATTTACTTGCTAATCTGTACAGTTTTTGATCCTAATTTGTAGTCTGCATCTTTGTGTCCTGTACCCAAAGCCGTAGCCGTAGCCGTAGCAAGAAAAAAATTTCAGGCAGTTTTCAAGCTTTAGTACTTAATGTCAAGTGTTGAAAATTACTCTAAATTTTTCCATAAATCTGCAAAATTTTGGAAGGTTAATCAGCTCAATGTGTGTTGTGATTAACCTCCAAGAAGTCCCAATTTAACAGCTGTCGACTTTTTTCTGGAGTAATGTCAAGAACATTCTTTATAGCATAAAGGTACAGGACTTTACACATTTACAAAAGCAAATGGTTGATGCAATTGTCACAGTGATGCCCGACATACTCCATAACACGTAGGGTTAGAAATTAATTATTGACTTTACCTGTGCAAAGTAACCAACAGTGTTCATTTTGAAACTTATTAATGTAAAATTCTATTAAATTCTGTTCATTATAAATGAAAGAATTGTTTGTTTGTGTTAAATAATTCTTATGATTATACAAAATGTGTTTATCTATATATATATATATATATTTTTTAGGGAACATGATAAAGATCCTGAAACCTTTTTTTCTGTGATGTATCGATTGAAGAATGAAAAGGAAGAATTTTTTTTATCAGTCGTTGGTGAAACATTTTCTGAAAAGCCAGGTGAGTCTGTTGCAAATTATTGTTGAGCTCTCATTATTATACTATAAGTATAGAGAACTTAGATAATGGGCTCTTCCCACCTGACGCCAGAGGTAATACAATAGAAGAAAAACAAATAGCAGATGAAGTCTTGTTTATCTAGAGCGATTGCTGAAATAACATATCTTCTATTCTTATTTTTGATCCATCGTATTTAACCTGTGTTTTTTTTTTTTATACATCGTCATTTTTAATCCATTTTATAGCATTATTCATCCTCTTTTGTTTGCTGTATACATTTACAGTCATCATTTAGTTTATATTTGTTATTGATGTTCATGAAGAACATGTTAAATACTCTGATTTTTGGTACTTAAATCAGTGACAGTGCAATATCGTACAGCATAAATCCCTTTAGACCAGTAACTAAGTTAATTAACTTGTTGTAACAACTTTATGCAATTAAATTAAATGAAAACATATTAAAAATTCAAATTATAATCCATAAACATTCCACAAGAACAAGCTATTATTTACTGCTAGATCAGTTAATGTAACAGTTACATTAAAACATACAAAAATCGATTCTTGCATTTGAAAGTAAATAAACACATAAAGTGTTCTTAAATTTACAAATACAACTATTGTACTGTTTATAAATGCACAATATTACTTTTATTTTATTTTATATTAAATATTAACATTTTTGTTCTTAAGAACAATATTTAATTGAATTCGATAATTCGTTTTCCTCTATCATGTGATTGAGCAGACGATGGTGGGAAGAGCCCATTGTAGAAAAAAATTTACTTCATTTATTTTTTATGATTTAACATGTTTTGAGGTGTTAGGAATTCAAAAAAATTAGTATAGTGTCTGCCTGTAGGATGCCAGTCTGTGTACATGGTATCTGAAGAACAAATGATCACAGAAATTGAATCAGTTTTGAAATATCACTTATGACACTGACAAGACTTTTATTTGTTTTCATCATTTCTAATATGAAAACTTCATAAGTTATGTACATTGCTGCCAACCTACTAAAAACAAAAAAAGAAATACTTTGTGAGAAGGAGGAATTCACAATTTTGTTACCACATTAACACAGTATTATATATATATAATAATGATGATCTATTAAGCATAGTAGAAGCCAAGCAACAGATACAAGATCACTGAAACACCAATGACCAATAAGATTAAAAATTTCTTTGAGAAGTTCAGAAAAATGAAAAAAAATTTTTTTTTTCAGGAATGAAATACACAAATTTAAAGAATCCAGATTTATTTATTAACAGCCAGCAAAAGAAACGAATCAATAAAGTAACACAACAAATCTCAACTTAAAACCATAAACTATATTGAAATTTAAGAAAAAATAATTTAAGAATCCCAAGATAGGAAGGAAGGAGGCAGGCGGCAAGACTTGTGACTTGCCTGTGGGGTTAAACTAGTTTCACGCTGGCAACACTCACCCAGCCTGCCAAGACAAGACTAGGAGTCATATGGATTTAAAAAAGCAAAATTTCAAAGCAGATGAATAACAATGAATCCACGAAGCAACAATGAAAATCACTGATTGATTACAATGTGTTTAATAGTATGATTAGAATTTTAAGAATAGTTGACAACTCAAAAAAGAATAAACAGAAATTTTAATAGAAAAAGAAAGTTTGCATAGTAATACAAAGTAAATGCTCAAGTTTCTCAACACTTAAAATGATTAGATACATAGATTAGTTACAGTAGAATCATTTTTAATTATTATTCATTATAATTTTATTTCAGCCATAAAAAAAATTTCATTAAACAGTTTTTTAAACACTCATTAAATGGGAAAAGGGAAGGGGTATAAAAAATTACATAAGTGCAAGATAATCAACAATTCTAGCTCTTTATCAGATCTAGAATTTAATAAAGCGAGTTTAAAATTCTCATTGACATTCATGTTGTGGATAAAGTAAAATTGGAAATCACAAGGATTTCACGAGGTGTTTGATCACTGATCATCAGCAGGTGGTGGCAGGATAAAAATTTAAATAAGTGAGCAGTATTGAACAATACTACTTCTTCCTACTTTTTTACTAAGCTCTGGAGTGTAATAAACTAAATTTAAAAAGAACATTTATGTTGGAGAAAAGATGGATTGAGAAAGATTGAAAATCACAAGGATTCTGTGAGATATTTGATTTCTGATCATTAGCAGATGGGGAGGGCTGGGGAGAAAAAATTACACCTTGCAACAAAATGATAGGTACAAAGAGTTTTTTCTTTGATTTTTCATAAAATAACATTATCTAAATTGTGCTTATCATTTATTATTATCATAAAATAACACTATTCCCAGACTAATTTAGAAAAATTTTAAGACAAAAATTTTTCTAATTTAAGACTACACACCGCAATAAAAAGATAGAAACAAAGGTTTTTTTTTTTTTTTTTTTTTAATTTTTGAATATGATTCAAATATTTAATATGTTTTTGATATGATAATAAATGATCAGCACAATTTAGATAATGTTATTTTATGAAAAATTAAAAAAAACCTTTGTTCCTATTTTTTTGTCGCGGAGTGTAGTCTTAAATTAGAAAAATTTTAGTCTTAAAACTTTTCTAAATAAGTCTTAAAACAAAAATGAGTCCAGGAATAGTGTTATTGTGTGATAATAATAAATGATAAGCACAATTTAGATAATGTTATTATAGGAAAAATCAAAGAAAAAACTGTTTGCACCTATTTTTTTGTCGCGGGGTGTACATCAGTGAGAAATACTAAACAATTCTACCTCTTTATAGATTCTAGATTATAATAAAGCAAGTTTAAAATGAATATTAATATTTATGCTGTGGATGGAAAAATATTGAAAATCTCAAAGCATCTGTGAGGTGTTTGATCGCCAATCAAGTGTTATGAAGCTGAAAAAAGCAGACTATTTTTTGGGTAAAATTGGATTTCCAGAACAAAGCTAAAAAAACGGAACAAATACAGGAAAATTAGAACATTTGGCAGCTATGGTTATATAGGAAAGTTATGATTTTCCTAACATTGAAAAATAGGGAAAATTTTCGCATAAATGTATATTCCGAGGACTTGTATTCTTATTTTCATCATAAAGATATTGGACCAATTTTAAAATATCATTTTTGATGCTGGTATAAACATCATCGACTATGAACATTCTACTTTGAAAACTTTGAGTAATTCAAAATTTACAATTTTCTTAACATGGGAGGACAGAGCAAAATTTCACAAAAATGTGTATTATGAGGATTATTTTCATCATAAATATGTCCGTTTTAAAATATCATATCATATAATGGCAGGAACATCATTAACTGTGGGTATTCTTCTTTGTAAACTATTTGAAATTTGTGATTACATGGCAGAAGCTATATATTTCTCTGATGTGGACTAGTTATAATTAAACTTTGTAGAAACAATACAATAGTCACTTAATAAAATACACGAAGATAAAAAATAATACATAAGCAATATTTAAGCACAGGGACTCAGTTCAGTGATCTAATTAAAAAAATGACACGTCATTTTATAAGATCATGAGATCATTTTATAGAAAGATCTGTTCTTAAAAGTTGCATCTTTACAGTCTTTACAAGCATCATTTTAATCATAGCAATTCTTTAAAAGTATAAACAAAATATGAACTTTTGTCATAAATTGACTAAAAACCACAATAATAAAAAGTATAATCAAAAGAGGTATTTTAGTTTTTTTTAACAAAAAAATTATGCCAAAATAAATAAATTAATTAATTAGTTAAAAGGCATCGCCAACATGGTGGCAAAAATTTAAAAGTCGCCATAGGGGCCCTTTATTAAAGCTTTCTTCCCTGTAGAAATAAGTAAACTGGGTTGTCAAACATAAATTTAATTATGAAACTTTTCTTTGAATGATTTGTTTTAACTATCATTAGCGTTTCATTCCATGAAAACTAATAATAATTTGAATTAAAATTTAAATTAGGAGGTGGAATTGGTACAATTATAAGTTTCAAATTTTAGAGATAAATAAATAAGAAGGAAATTGCCAAAATTTCGCACTGGTTTGCTAGTAGGGTAATATTTCACACACACTTGCATTTTAAGGATTATTGGATTGAAATACTATGAAATTGCTTGAAAACTAAAATATAAAACTGACCCTTATAAAATAAAATTAAATAGCAAATTTGGGGAAGGTAAATGTATTGAAGTGGAGTTAGGGAAGCCTAATAGGTAGTGCATATCATTCTGTGACTATGCCGAGTGATTGGTAAACTTAATTTCTCTTAAAACAAATGTATAGTATGTTCTGTAGTAGAAATTTATGATGATAAATATATGATGTGAAACTGAGCAGAGCTCACCTATGGTAACTAGTTTAAATGCATAGTATCTCTAATACTTGATTAGTAGCATTGTGTTAAAAACTGTTGCTTTGAAATTATTATTTATGCTTTAATATTTATGATAAACATTTTTAATGACAAATAAATGCATCTTTGAAATGTTATTTGAAAGTGCTAATTTTTTTTTTTTTTTACAGAAATTTTTGAAAAAGCCCAGGAACACCTAAAAGAAAATATTTTAAACTGGGGCTACCAACAATCTAAAGAAGACTATTACAAAATATTGATGTCAGCAGATGTGGCAGTATCTACAGCAACTCATGAGTTTTTCGGTGTATCAATGTAAATTAATTTACTTTTATTATTATTATTATTTTTTTTTTTTTTTTAAATATAGATCTTTCTGCTGAATAAACATAAGCATAGTTTTGAAATTTTTTTTTTTTTTTTTTTTTTTAAGGTTAAAAAAAATTCCCGTGGCCATGCATATTTCAGAAATGGTTCTGCATGTAGTATATTGTTTTTTTTTTTTTTTTTTTCCTTAAGTAAAATTATTTATTTATGAAAATTCAATAGCAGAGTTTATTTCTCTTAACCATGAATATGGTATTCCTTATTATAAAAAAAAAATATGAGAAATAAATATTGTGAACGGGGAAAAGAGTAGTCCATCTATGCCAACTAATTTTCTGTTGTTGTTTCTTAAGACATATTAATAAGTAATTTGATACAAAGATTTTTCTGTTATAGGTTAGAAGCTTCTATGCTTAACTGCTATCCACTATGTCCAAAAAGATTGGTTTATCCAGAAATTTATCCAGGTTTGTGTATTTTTAAAATCTTAATTTTAATGTTGATCACATTCTTGTGTAATGTTTCTTGTCAAAGCTTTCTGTTTAGTGAACAGCTCCCTAAAACTTGAGATATTCCAGACTATTCCAAAGCGACATATGACTAGACTTAGTTATTTTATATTAGTTTCTTGTTAATATAGAGATTCCACTCTACTTCAAAAATAAAATTCGTTGATTTTTCCAGATCCATTTTTATAAAATTCTCAGTCATAACATTTGACTTATGATGTAAAAGATGACAAGTGTACTTCTTATAAATATAATTAAATTTTGTGTCTAATTAACCCTTAAATGCCTGATTATTTTTAAATCAAATTTAAAAATGTTTTACTTTTTTTTCTTTTCTTAAATAAATCACTGGAAAAATACTTCAAGAAATCCTACTTTAACTATGGTTCACAGCTGAAAAGCAAATTGTTGCTAATCAATAATAAGTGCTGCAAAATAAACCAAAATTGTTTTTAAAATGCAATGCAATATTTGCTTTTTACTTAAAAAAGGGTAAAGACACATAGGATCATAGAGTTCATTACAGAAATAGTTTGTGAAAGTAAATGAAATTTTTCGTCAATTAAATTCAAATGCAACCTTTTTCCAAGTAGTGTAAAAAAAAGAAAGAGAAAACAAAAAAAACAGGAAAGCAGGAGGAATGAGTTATTTCCATTTTAGTACTATAAGAATTTCTATGGGTATACTTTTTTTTCCAAAATCATATATATGAAAGAATAAAAAGAATTAAGAATTTAAATTATTATTTTAAACTAATATTGTACGTTAATCTAAAAATAAAAAAAATCCCATTCAAAAGTCATAACTTGAAATTAATTCCAGAGATTTCCTCTGTAAAGTTAGTTTCACAGTACAAGTACAGCACTTTCATAAACACAAAACTCAGAAAACTGAACTACTTCTAGAATAAAAGTTGCTAAATCATACTCAGTTCTCCTTTTCTTGTGGTGAAATAATGCATATTAATTAACCCTGGATTTTTGTGTCTTAGCGAAACTTTTAATCATAAAATTAAGAACCAATAAAAAAGTGTAAGAGGAGATTAGATTTGTGTCAAAATGAGGACTATTTAAGTGATTGCATTCCTTTTTGCATGTTGTTCTTGCCTAAATAAACTCAAGTCAACAGGGATGAGAATTTTCAGACTTTCGTAGGAATTTCAGACTTTTCTTAATTTTTTAAAAACAATTTTCAGGTTTTTGCTTCTAAATATTCTTATTTTTGTTCAATTTTCTTTCTTTTGACTGTTTCTAAACAATTTATTTTCATATATTCTCCAATTTTGCTTATAGAAAGTATGATTTTGTGTACCTGTTTCTTCTTTTATTACTAAAATTAAATTATTTTTGAGTTTTGCTGATACTTTCAGACTTTTTGTCTATTTCCCACTCTCATCTCTGAGTCAAATATGATCCTGGGACCGGACTCCAGATCAGAGTCAGCGTTAAGATAGTAAATTATACCAATGCTACTCAGCCTGCATTCGAATGCCCAGAGTGCTTTATCTGGCTGATGATATAAAATAAAATAGAATGCCTGTTTTCAAAGAACACTCAATAAATGTCTTCATTAATCAACTTGACAAGACTAAATTTGTTTTATCAAGACTAAATTCATTGGTGCATATGTCATGAACGACAGTCACAAATATAAATTTACAGCATTCTACGACCAACCGTTTTTTGAGCTATATGTGATATAGAATCAGTTTTATAATACTTCTTTATATCTCAAGTGTTTCTAATCAATTTTTGGAAAGTAAGGGAAAGACGAATTTGCAAGAGTCAAGAAATTTCACTAATTTTTGAAAGAAAATTGTAAATGAAACTAAAGAAATTCTAAACAAAAAATGTCTGTTTATAAAATGTGCTGAAATAGAAGAAAATGATATGAAAAATGAGGGAAAATCAAAAAGATTAAATGCTAGCTATACTGGTGGCACTTCAATGCAATTTTCTAGTTTATATTTTTGGTTTGTCTTTTTTTTTTTTTTTTTTTTGTGATGAATTTCCTCATGCTATTATTTTCAACTGTGATAGCTGCAGCAGAAACATAATTTTTATTTTACTATAAAATGATACAAAGAGTTCTCTTAATAAATTATAGACTAATTTATTGAATTACAAAAGCCTTTCTGTTAACAATAGACTTTTTTTTTTTTTTTTTATCCTGAGAAAATGGTAATTTAAGATATAAAAGCTCTTAAAATACTTTACATAAAATCCTTTTAGTTGAAGCATGATATATTTCGACTGGCTATACTTTCGCAGTCATCTCCAGGTGTCAAGGTTGCTGCAATGGCCATCATCACTGAACTTCCATTTATATTCTTCTTTACGTACGTCATCCTTTCACGAAAGAATGGCATGCGTAAAGAAGAATTTAAATAGAAGTCCAGTGATGATGGTCATTGCAGCAACCTTGACACCTGAAGATGACCGCGAAAGTATAGCCAGTCGAAATATATCATATCATGCTGCAACAAAAAGGATTTTATGTAAAGTATTTTAAGAGCTTTTATATTGTATTGATAGCCCTTTTTTTAAATTTAATTTTAATATGGTAATTTAATTTTTGGCATATTTTTTACGTTTAGTTATTAATACAGTCAAACCTCATTAACGTGAATTACTTTTGATATGAACTGGTTTCCACAATCCCCGTCAAAATGAAGATTAGTTACTGATAACATGAATGTTTTTTTTTATCCCCCTTGAAATTCACATTAATGAGGTTCGACTGTATTTGGTTTTGTGGAAAAATGAAAATATCTGCAAATGTATTAAGGAGTAGAAGTTGTCAAATAAACATTTTGCTTATTGTTAAAGGAATGTTTATATTACTGCATTCACATCAACTTATTTTTTCCTTCTAGATAAATACCTTTATAACACACCTAATCAGTTATTTAAAAAATTGAGAAGTTTATGTAGATGTCCAAATGCTGCAAGAAACCACAAAATTGAAGTAATTTACATTTTTGTACTCAAATCTTAACTATTTTTTGTTGTTGTTCTAGTTTATCTAGCTTCTGAAATACATCCTGTATAATCCACAAGAGCATGCTGGTGTATTTGAAAAGAAAGAAAGAAAAAAAAGAGAACAGAGATTTTAATATTCTACTATATGATTTCTAAAAAGCAGTCATTCCCACCTTTTCGATAGCTTATTAATTCCCCATCATATTACAGGTATCGGGAACTTAGGTAGGCCTAAAATGATCCTTTAAAGGGCATAACTGTTTAAATAAAACTTTGGTCCTTTGCTAGTATGTTTTACACTATATTTTGCATTGTAAACATACTTTAAATTTAAACTAAGCAACGAAAAAAATAATTTTTGCAAAAGGGTCCAAAAAATCATTTTACCGTCACCAAGGAGCAAAATGGTACTCCATATAAAAATAATTGTAAATTGCTTTTTTATTGGCAAAATAAAGGACATAAAAGAAATTATGACAGTACATAATGAAATAAAATAAGTTTTACAATCAAATAGCATACATAATTTATGAATTTTTTTTTTTTAAGCGTCGCAAATAAATTTTGGAAAAAAAAAAAATGGAATATTCGAAAATTTTTGTCCAAAAATAAAAGATATAATAACAGACCACCATAAAGTCTGAAATTAATTAAATAATGTTTATTTCTGCCAAATTTAATCCACATAATGGATCATTTTACCCAATATCATACCGTCCCTTTTATGTCATATTATTGGATGACAAAGAGAAACATAAAAAAAAAAAAATTAGCAAATGTAATATGTACTTCTAAAAACATTAAGTAAACCAAGTCCTATTTCTGTACATGAAAGACTATATCTAAATAAATAAGAAAGTTAGTGCTTAACTTATAATAGATGTTATAAATCCCACTTTTTCAAAGAATTCTATTCAGACACATACCGTACTTTCTGGCGTATAAGTCGAGGATAAAAAGCAAAAAAAATCCTTTAAAAATCGCGAGGAAGAAAAGAGAAAGCGTATCGCGCTAGCTGGTTAGATGATTCACAAGTTTCGATGTGGGCCTTGAATTTACTGATTCAAGTTTGTGCGTGAAAATCGGATAGACTTTAACTCCAAAAAACCACTTCGACTTATATGCCGGAAAATACGGTAATACTGCAATCGCTTGAGTACTGCCATTGCTTCTTCTCGACTTGGTACAACTAGTTTATGTGTTACCCGGTAGATAGCTGCTTTCAAGAAAACATATGTGGATCGTTTTGTCTGCTAGGATCATTTTAGGCCATCTTCTCCTAATCTATTTTTTTTTTTTTTTTTTTTTTTTAAGAAAAACAAGGTAATAGCAACATGTTAATGTAAGTTTCTTTATAATAAAATGATTTCCCACAATATTGAAGAAGAGCTTGTGATTTATGAATTTAGGACTGTTTGTGACACATTTTCATAATTGGATAACATAAATTAGTTTTTGTATATACAGGGTGATTATAATTAAAGTTACAATTTCAAAATGCTATCATTTTAAATCTACCGGTCAGAATGACTTTATATTTTACCAGAACAATCATGAGGCGATGGAATTTTGTTTGGCAAAAAAAAAAAAAAAAAAAAAAAAAAGATTGTTCCAAAATGTGCCATTAACCACCTCTTTATCTATTGTCACTGTAACATGTTCTTATCTTTTTGCTGAAAAAGTTGTTATAAATCTTCAAATCATTCTATTGTTTCCTTCTGTTTTATTCTATTGCTAACAACATTCCTGTGCATAATGAATCCATTTAGGCATTTCCTCTGACATTACCTTGATAACGCCATCTATAGGCACATTTTGGAACTACTTTTTTCTTCTGTCAAACAAAATTCTATTGCTTCATGTTTGTTCTGGTTAAATATCAAATTGTTCTGACCAGAAAAATTATAGCATTTTGAAATCATAACTTTAATTATAATCACCCTGTATATATAAAATTTAATTGAACAAAACATTGTGTATTTCCAATCCTGAAAATCTAATATTCACGTTACATTTAACAAACATTCTGGTTTGTTGCGAGACCGGTCCAATCCAAAATTAAAACTTAAGTAACGCCCTCTCTTCATGCGGCCCTGCCATATTCTTATTTAGAGTTTTCAAATATATTGCCGTAATGACAAACTAAAGTTTTTTTATTTCAGTCTTAATCTGGCTAAGTGTGGCAAAAAATTAGCTTTCCCCCAAAATTTTATTTTTTGGAGATGGCAGATTCTGTGACTAGATGATATACATAGTACTGCAGGTAAAATTAATATGCAGAAGTGATTCTGAGAAAAAGCAAAATTTTCTCACATTACTTTTTAAATACGTACACATATATAATATGTGAATGTTTCATCTCCATTTTGAATATTAGCTTATTATTATAAATTAACATGTTTTTATCAGACATTAGAAGCAAGCTATTTTTCAATAAAATATAAAAAAGAATTTTTCTTAGAAATTTTATTCATAAATTTATTTTTGATAATTTGGAGTGTATAAGGTTGATTTTTTATACTAAAGTATGAAATGCCAGAGCTGGAAATGGCTTTTTCACATAGATGGTATAAAAAAATCAACCTTATATACTCCAAATTATCTAAAAAGAATCCCCTTTTTTTTTCTGAACAGACCCCTGATAAGAAATCAGGGGTCTGTCCAGAGTTTTCCAGACAAGGGTCCTGTTTTTGGGAAATTGTGAAAAATCAATCACGTAATTTTGTGAATCAAATAATAGTATGAAAATCAAGTCCCACAAACTTTTTGGCTAGGGTGCTGTTTTTTTTATTTTAACTTTGCAAAATAAAATTACAGTTTAAAGACAGTTCAGGTAAGGTTTCATTTTAGACAATGAAGGTTTACTTTTATAGAGTTAAACTCATACATGGCCACAGAAACCTTTTATAAATTAGAAATTGAATTGCAGGTTTTGTGGGTAAATACAACAAAGCACATCCAATTAATCAGACAGCCTTTCGCTCCATAGGAAAATTAGTTTTCAAAATACAAGAAATTTATCAAAGGTTTTTTTTTTTTTTTTTTTTTAAGAGGAAAAAATTTTTAAGGGTCTCTTGTGAAGGGTCTTGTTTAAGGATAAAAAAAAATCTGGAGCGACTCTACTCGACTTTCCGAACATTGAGTCATTAACAGTTTTGTAGATAAAGTAAAGAAAGAGGAGTTGTTAAACAAACAAGAGAGAAAACCATAATAGAGTGTTTGAGTATTTTTCTCCCTATATTACACGATGTTTTATTGAACGCTACTGAACTTTGAGCCCATCATAATGATGAAGAATTTTTCGTTGTGTCCCTGTAAAAACCTATAAATGCTAGATTCACCAAAATGCTTATAGTGAGTGCAACAGTGATTTATAACATTCATATAAATTTTCAGCTCAATTGAATAAGGCGTTTAGATGCCATCGCATTTTTAAAAATTGGGTCCCAAAGGCCATAATCAAAGAATTTTTCTTTGTGTCCCTGTAAAAACACTATAAGGGCTAGATTCATCAAAATCAATAGGGTTCGTGTTACGGTGACTTGTAACATGCGTACCAACTTACACCTCATTCGAGCAAAACGTTTAGACGCTAGCGTATTCACTCACACATATACACATACATACTTCATCGTAAAAATAATGGAAATGGACTCAGGGGACCTCGAAACGTATAGAAACATCAAAATCTCAAAGACATGATTACAATACTTTCCTCACTATAGTGTTCGGAAAGTAAAAATTGTGAAGGGCCCTTTAACGAACCCATCCCTGGAAATCATTCATGTTTCATTTTAATGTGTGTCATTTTGTAATATATATATTTTTTTTAAATTGGAGCATGTTTCCAAGATTAACCACTAAATTAAATGTATACAATATTTAACAATATTTGTTCCTTTTATAGGTTAATTTTTCTAAGTATTCTTGGAAGACAATGAAAGGACACTATATGAAGATCTTAACAGAAGCAATGCATTAAATTACCTTTATTGCTAAGGAGTTTACAATTTTCTACTGATATGTATCATTGTTTTGGGCTTTGTTACAATAAATGTAACCAATAAAACTTTTACAAAAAAATAAATGAGTACTGTGAAAAAACAAACTTTTTAAGACAAAAGAATTAAAAAAAAAAATTCTCAAAAATCTTATATTAAACCAATATGATCTGAAAAATGTTTCAACAAAAATGCTATAAATAAAAAGTGGAATGTGCAGATCTTGACATAACATATTGTCAAATGAACTTCATAAACTAATAAAAACACAACAACAGACAGATTGCTTTGTAAAATACAAAAGTCCTTTATAATAATTTGACTCACAACATGAGTTTTTTAAAAATACTATATATATATTTTTTTTTATTTACTTTGTATTTTTATTAAGCTGAATTCAGTTGATCTCAAAAACGAAAAAGTAATCAGAATGGCATATATACACATATTATGAAAGGCTTTTTTTTTTTTTAAACAGCTTTATACAGTTTATATATATTTTTTAGAAAACGTTTTTAGCAACAGCTATTTTACAAAAATAAATACGCTAACAGGATTTACTAAAGCAGAATAAATACACCGGTCATTATACAATTTGTGCTCCCCACCACTCTAGAAAAAGGTAAGACTTTTAAACAGCACAATTCATTCAAGAGGTTTCCTCCATCATAGCCTCTGGTAGAATGTATGAAATATCATCCCAAGGATGACGATATAAACCTTGTTTCAAACGTCTTTGATCTAGGTAATGACCTGCAAGGAAAAAAAAAAAATGGAATCAATACACATAAAAGCATGGAAAAAAAAGAATGATTTGCTTAAATTTTATTCACCATCTTGCAATAAAATGTGTTAAAAAAGAAAAAAAAAATTTTTAAAAATGGTAAATACAGTGAACCTCCCTAAAAGGACCACCATTGTGCTACAAGAAAAAAAAATGCCTTAGAAAAGTGGCTTCTTAATAGATTTTTCAGAAAATCTTTATTCAAGCAATAAATTCTGTAAATTAAATGGGTTTTAACTGGGTTCCCAGCGGCGACTAAAAACCAACTATTTGCTACTAAAATCAACTCCAGGCTACTATGGCAACCATTTTGGGGTAAAAGTGGCTTAAAAGCTACTATTTTCGGGAAAAGGGAGACTATTTTGAACACAAAGTTGTTCCCTGCTATTTTCTTTTTTGCACCTTCATTGCATTTTTACTTCCATTACACGACTACCATAGGTAATGGGAATATTTATTATATTTGGTCAAAAAAGGGTCTAGCAGGATAAGGTAGGGTCAGCGGCCCCAGAAAGATATTTTGAAAATGACTCGTGTGGTAACATCTGCGAGATATAAAACTACCATTGACACAAATTCAGCCTCTCACCTCGCTGCGTTCTGGAAATAATGGATCAAATAGACGCTAGAGGGGGTAATTTTTAAAATTGATTTTTATGAAAACTATTACAGCTACACTAGCGAAACAAAAACTGTTCGTTAGACAAAATATTAGTCTACATTATATATTTTTTGTAGAGTTTTTCTATCGTATTTACTATTAATAAAAAATAAGATTTTATTCCTAATTCACGCAGAGGTACAATCACAGAAAAAATATATAATGTAGCTTACTATGTCTAGTAATACTACCAAAAAGTGTGCAAATATAAAATGGGTGCAACACTTCCAAAAAAAATTAAAACTTCTTATTACCATCTTAGGTACTAATGTTTTTACATTTGTCTTTTGATTGAAATTTTTATTACTGTATTAAAAAGTAGTAACATGTTTATTTCCAAAAAATATATTAGTTAGTAATTAAAAATATAAGTAAGACTTTGATTTTGACAGAGAGTTGAAAATTGTTTGTGGAACTACGTTTTTAAAGAACAAGACGCAACTTGTCGCTTTCTAGCTAGTTGCGTGTGCATAATTTGTAGCATTTTGTTTATTCCTCAGTCTATGGAAGCCTCTGCGCAAGTGCTAATTCAACGAGTTTACTGTTAAAATAGGGGTGACAGTCATCTGGCTCAGAGAAAACAAATGATAACAGAGTGCGAATTATTGGATGTTTTTTCAAATCACAAGCTGGCACACATCCAACATTTTGGACGCGTCGTCGCTTGGTAGTTTTAAGGAACGTGGGTGCAATATACCTATTATTCTTCTACCCCCACCAGTATATTAGCTCAACTTAAATAATCTTCTACGTATTGTTTCAGAGCATTACAACTTTTAATTTTTCTGTAGAAAACTATTTTATTGTGTTTTAGTGAGTAATTGTACACAAAATATGTCTGGTAAATGTAAAAACTGTCGTAGATTTTTGCATAAAGATAACAAGTATAGAAAAAGTTATCAAAACTGAAAATGAAGCTAAAACATACAGTGATTGTTTCAATAAGAATATCTCGGTAAGTGACGTAATATGCAACAAATGTTGTCTAAGTTTTTATAAAAAGGCAGGCTCAACTTCAAAGACTACCGTGAGTGATTCCGAGACTGACAGTGATTCTACGATAGTCGAACTTGTAGATACAAATGATGATGATTTTGTGTGTCACATAAGGATGATACTTTCCCAAACATCTAATCTAACATTGTTCGATCGAATAGAAAATGGATTATCAGAAAATCAACTTAAATCCCTGACAGGCTTTACTTTAGAAAACATTATAGAGCTCTAACATATGCTACCTTCAATGAGAAATATAAAAATGCGGACTGTGACGCAAGTCTTAATCATTTTTCTTTTCAAATTAAGGACAGGAAATTCAAATAAGACCATTGCTGCTGTTTTGGGTTTGCAATATGAACAATACGTATCAGAATTTTTTGACGAAATCATGAAAGGTTTTGAGAGAGATATTTTACCAAAATATTTTAGTTATGGTGCTATTACTCGTCAAGATCTTACTTTTAACACCTCCAGTACAGGCAAGAAGTTATTAAATTTATCTGATAATCAACTAACAACGGAAGAGGCAAGAATCAGGAAGAGTTACAAAATTGAGATGGGTTTGTAGAAGCAGTTCATGGTGCAATAGGTCAAAAATATCGCCTTCTACACAATTCTTCGGATAACAAACTTATACCGAAGTTGAAAGTGCTTTGTAAAATCGTTGGATTTCTACAAAACAAGTATGGTTAAAGATTAAATTCTGAAGGCGATAAAAATGATGAGCTGCTTGAATACATGGAGAGCAGAATGAGTGTTGCAAATACTCTTAGTGAAGAAGGAATTTAAAAAAAATTGAAATCATCGAAATTCGGCTTTTCAGCAACTTAAAGCGTCTGAAATCCTAGATTTCCCTCAGTTAAATAAAGACCAGCTAACTATGTTTTTCACTGGCTCCTACCAACTCTCACAGGTTGTGTCTTATTTAGCGGAGATAATGGATGAAGAATGCAACCTCAGTTTGTTAAAACCACACCCAGATATATTAAAACTGGAAGTTAGATCAAGGCATGTGAACCGTAAAAATCATGTTTATATTGAATATCTACCAAACAGAACGACAATCGAAAGCATATGCCGATATTGTTGCAACTGTCCTAATGGTCTAAGAACAGTAGAATGTTGTTCTCACATATGGCCGCAGTTGTTTGTTACTTGTCTTATGCCCAATATCTTTCCTGTATCTTATGTCCAGCACAAGTTTTATCCGATATATTTACATCAGAAGACATTCACGCAGTTATTAATGAGGACAGTGATGAAGATCAATTATACTTTAATAATATATTTTGTATTCCAATAAATATTTTCTTTGACTTAATTTTTAAATATTCAGCATATTTCTTTTTTAACGTGAATAATAACTGTAATTTAGAGCTTTCACAAACTTGTACGTTCTTAATAAACATGTTACTGCTTTTTAATACATTAATAAAAAGTTCAATCAAAAGACAAATATAAAGTCATTAGTACCTAAGACAGTCATAAGAAGTTTTAATTTTTTTTGGAAATGTTGCACCCATGGTGTTGTAAGGTTGGATGGTTGGGTGGGTTTGTGAAATTAAATTTAAAAAAAAAAAAAAAAAGTAGAAGGCTTGTTGCATTTGCTTTGTATTACTATGCAAACTTTCATTTTCCACTAAAATTTCAGATTTTTCCTTTTTGAGTTGTCAACTATATTTAATGTTCTAATTATACTGTTAAACACAATGTGATCAATTGGTGAATTTCATTGTGGCTTCGTGGTTTCATTGTTGTTCATCTGCTTTGAAATTTTGCATTTTTAAATCCATATGGTTCCTGTTCTGGTTGTGGCAGGCTGGGGGAGTGTTGCCGGCGTAAAACTAGTGTAACCCCACAGGCAAGTCACAAGTCTTGCCGCCTGCCTCCTTCTTCCTATCTTGTGTTTCTTGGGTTGTTTTTTCATTAATTTTGATAAGTTTATGGTTTTAAGTTAAGATTTGTTGTTTTACTTTATTGATTCGTTTGTTTTGCAGACTGTTAACTAATAGATCTGGTTTCTTTAC
Organism: Salticus scenicus; assembly: GCA_963930645.1. Classification (NCBI taxonomy): domain Eukaryota; kingdom Metazoa; phylum Arthropoda; class Arachnida; order Araneae; family Salticidae; genus Salticus; species Salticus scenicus. The sequence goes on along the minus strand of OZ005649.1, from coordinate 401,009,493 downwards.
ATTAGTGTATTTCATCCACTGATTTTTTTTTATCTTATTGGTCATTGGTGTTTCAGTGATCTTGTGTCTGTTGCTTGGCTTCTACTATGCTTAATAGATCATCTTTATTATATATATATATATATATATATATATATACATACTTTTTGGAAGCATTACTAGACATAGTAAGCTACAATATATATTTTTTCTGTGATTGTACCTCTGCGTGAACTAGGAATAAAATCTTAAAAGAAAATATTTTCATTTTTTATTAATAGTAAATACGATATACAAAACAGACAAAATATTAATCTACATTATATATAACGAACAGCTTTTGTTTCATTAGTGTAGCTGTAATAGTTTTCATAAAAATCAATTTTAAAAATTACCCCCTCTAGCGTCTATTTGATCCATTATCACCAGAACACAGCGAGATGAGGGGCTGAATTTGTGTCAATGGTAGTTTTATATCTCGCAGATGTTACCACACGAGTCATTTTGAAAATACCTTTTTGGGGCCGCTGACCCTACCTTATCCTGCTAGACCCTTTAATTTAGAGTTTTAATCTGATTTACAAGTTCTAAAGTCTCCTGTGGTAAAAAAAAGTTATTTCAGTTGGGGGGGGGGGGGGGCAGAGAAAGATCTTCTGACTTCCATATCTCAAAAACTAATATATATTGAATGATGAAATTTCAGAATTGAAGCAGGTCTGGTACAGAGATGATTTTTCTAACTTTTGGTGAAAATTGGAAAACCAGAATTTCGACATTGGAAACCAAAAGTGGGACCATAAGACTGTATATAAAAAACACTCAAAGATTTTTTATTAGTTGGTTAGTTCACAAAAATTGATTGGCTTTTTTTATATGTATGTCAATTTGAAGTTTTTGCAAAGTGGCTGTAGAAATTTTTTTCAAACTCATTATATTAACTCTCTTTTAATATTTTTTTTTGTCTGTAATGTGGAAGCATCTCAAAAATGGCTCTAATGATTTTTTTTTTTTTTGAAAATTGCTATATAAATCCCTTTTCAGATATTCTTTTGCATCAAATTGTTAATTTTCTATGACTTTACACATGTATCATTTTTTTTTTTTTTTTACAAGAAAGGTATCTAATTTCTTAGTTCAATTATATATCTTCTGATCACAGTTTCGTTTCCAATTTCTTTCAGCTTCACTGATGGTTTTAAGCAAGCATCCATACTTGTGATTTAAAAACATGAATCACTGAAACTTTGTTTAGAGTTTATCAATAGAAAAAAAAAGACAGCCATGTCATGTGTGCAAAATGAAAAAGTGATTTAACCCTTTACCTAGCAATGGTATTTTAAAGTACCAGTAATTTAAAAAGCACATAAAATTTAATTTATGGAAGAAATATCAAAAGATATTTATAAGAATAGAATATGTATACCTCACTTTAATATCATTACAAGGTACCAGACACTACCACAGTAGCCGTTTTTGTTTCAGAAAGAATTTTATATAGAGCCTCTATTACTGGCATTTCTCATGATCTTCAATTGTATTATAACGCTGTTTGACATGAAAATTGCATCCAACACAACACCATTTTGTCAAATTCTTACGTAAAATGACCTCCTCAATCCGAATAGAATGTCCATTTTGCCCTATTATTTTTATCACTTTTCGGTAATCTTATGGCTATAAGTTTTTTTTTTTTTTTTTTTTTTTTTTGGAGGGGGGGTGGGGTATTTTAACTGTTAAGTATCTTCTGAGGGACTACAGAGTTGGAAAATTCTAAATCATCAACATTTGCGGCAAGGGGAAAATTTTGTGGGAGGAGGGGGGGGGGGGGATTTGCCACTGAAATTATGTATTACATTTCCTATATTTTTTTAATCTATTATTAATGTCAGGGCCCGAAATTTCAACTCCGATTACACTCGCCGAAAAATTTTTTTACTTGCCAGAAAATATAGTTGTCACTTTTTCCCCCCCCCCCCCTAACTATTTAAAATGCTTTTACAAATATGCTTAAAATGATATATATTAAAAGTGTGTCGTTAAACATCATGTCTCATAATCATCTATGATTAAAAATCATTATAATGTATTGTATTTGGGATTTGAAAAAGATTAAAATGTCTAATAACATAAATGAAAAGAGTCATTAAAGAAAAAAAAAAAAAAAAAAAAAAAAAACCTCTTTGTTAAACAATATCCTCTGAAAAACTGGAAAGATTAAGCTTCCTTATTTACCTATTTATTTAACTTTTTACATCAGAAATGTCTTTTTTGTCCATTTTATTTTTGTAATCTGACGGAATATCGATGTGTAGTATAACTTGTTCATTGTTGTTATTTGAAATAGCCATTTCGGGATAACGTTTGATAAAATCGTTGCTTACATGCCTAATCCATGCCATTACAAGCGCAAATCCTTGGAGTTTCAGTAAAAAACTGGAAAATGTGAACTTTTTTTTTTTTTTTTAATTATTATTATTTTTTTTCAACAGAATAAACATAAACAGTATTTTAAAAAAGGGCTCGGGTTCATTTTCATGCGCCAATATCGCATAGGCAAACTTTCACATTTCTCTTTTCTGGTACAGTGGGAGACGGGCAGAGAGATCCTCTGCTTGGAGAAATCACAGTCGGAGAAACGAAACTGCCGAAGAGATTAAAACTTTTATGCATGCACTAAGCATTTTTTCTTTCCCTGGCTAGAATTAAATATGAGGTTATAAGATGACAAATTTTTGCCATATTTAAATCTATAAAAAGATTGTTTTCTGTCACCATAACGTGTAAGAATTCTATCTATAACTAGACCAAATTTTTACTCGCCACAGTAAAAATTCCACTCGCCAATGGCGAGCGGAAATTTCGTGCCTTGATTAATGTTATTTATTAAACATTATATATTTTTGTTTTTAAAAAGTTAAATTAATTGTTTCATTCTCTAAAATCAAATTCATGGCCATAAAATGACCGGACAGTGATAGAAATCGGAGGAGGGGGTAGTGTCCTGAAGAAACGGTGGGTGAATGGACAAAATGTAAGTCCTATTCGGATTTAAGAGATCATTTTACATAAGAATCAGCAAGAATGGTATCAAGGATCGATTTTTTTTTTTTCTTTTTGGCAGCGCAGTGTAATTAATTTCTATGTTACTTCAAGAATCTCCCATCATTAATAGAAAAATTATAAGGAACAACAATTTTTACACTTTAAAATCTAAATACCTTTTTCGACTTCTATGCAACAATAAATGACTATGTACACTAAAAAAAAAAAAAAAAAACTCACAAAAATCCTCATTAATGACTAGGATGAGAAGATTCGCATAATTTTCATCGCAGACATTTTTAAGAAATAATCTTAACTAAAAAAAAAAAAAAAAAAAGTGTTTCAAATACATTTTTTGTCTGTTTCATACTGTCATAGAGATAAAGGGTTGTTTAAAGTGAAGAAGCAGGTAGGGTAAATATACAATTTCCTTACATGTATGCCGTTTAAAAAAAAAAAAAGAAAAATTGTGCAATAATTAGCACTGAGAACATTTCTATAAAGAAAACTCTACTTTATGATATTTTGAGTGGTTTTGTAATTTTTGCCTGCAAATATTTGAATAAAAATTACAGATTACTTTTTGGATTTTTTTTTTTTTTTTTTTTGGTGTGTGTGTAAGTAAAAAATTAATGGCAGTTTAAACCCTCCAATTACTGTAACTTATTCTATTTACTCCACTTTTTTTTTTTAAACAATATAACCCAGCTTAACTGAAAAATAAGTAATCTGTAAAAAAAAAAAAAAAAAACATACATTGTAAAAATACAATAGTTTTTAACTGGAATCCCCTGCCCAAAAAAAAGAAAAAAAAAAAGGGTATTTTTGCTTTATTAGAGTTTTGTTGTCTTTTATGCTTATATAAAATCTCAAAATAGTGAAAGTTTCCCCCCTCCTTCCCAAATCAGAGTCATTTTAAATTCCAATGCATTTAATAAAAGAGAAGAGTTCAAATTGTATTAATGCCAGAACTAAACTAATATGATGTGGCCACCACAAGACTTTCTTCTATATAATTTTACACAAAATTCACGCAATACAAATTGTTTATTAAATTATTTTCTATCATAAATGCAGACTATTTTTATCTGACAGAATTATATCACTAAATGTCGAAAGTAAGTCAATATTTTGCCAATATCAAAAGAATTTTTTTGAAAAAAATCGATAACTTTGTTTTAAATTATCACAAATCTACAGTTCAACCATTTGTTTTAAAGGTATTGATGAGATCTTTAAAAAGATACCCTACCAATATTGAAAATTTACACCCCCCTGTGGAGGGAAGCGATGCTTCCACATGCACAAACTGTTTTTCCTAGTTTACTACTACTGTTATTGATAATTCATATTCATTTTAAAATCACACATTAAAAATAACTCTCATTATGTACATTTATACGAAAATTTGTCCTATACTGTCATGTTAAAAATATTTAAAAAATGGGATCACAGTGCCACCTGTTGAGCGAATGATCTACAAATGTAATCAGTACCAATTTATGTCAAAGTCCAACTAAATACCAAGTTTGCTTAAATTTCGTTCATTGGTTCGTGAGATACAGCGTCCACAAAATTTGTGATACACACACACACACATTTTCTAAAAACAGTCGAATCATGTTCAGGGCATCCCAAAACAAATCCATCGAAAACTGCAGTTAGAAAATTTTCACGAATCCAATACTTTCTCTATATATACATGTAGAAGAAAGTAAAAATTATTAAATGATGAGAAGGGATGGGGGTACAATATTTCACAAGTATCAAGGCTTTATGTTACTTGCTGAGTTAATAAAATTAAATATACAATTTCCTTACATGCTGCTGTTAAATATATATATATATATATATATATTTTTTAACAGTAAATCACTGAAAATATAAAGCATGTAACCAGCTCTTTGATTCAGAAATTAAGCTAGTAATGTGCAAACAATCTTACCAATGAATCCAACTGTGCGACCTAAAACAAATAAGCCATTCAAAGCTCCAATTTCTATATATTCTTGGGCTTCCTCTGAAGTGAAACAACCACTGTAGCGTAACAGATCAACAACTGCAGCTCCAATGAGTCCATCCACATTCAGGATTAGATTAGGTTTCTAAAAATAAGAAAAAGGAGTTTCATAATTTATAAGCAGTGCATGTGGATACACAAACAATGTGCACAAAATGTCTATGTGTGTGTAAGATAAATCAATGTCTCCTGCAGATTTTAGTAGTTTTATCCATATAATTTCTTCTTTTCTTATATAAATATAAGAAAGCTCATAATTCGTAAGTGATTTGCAATTTTAGTTTGTTTTTACTTTCTGAACATACACTATATTGGAAGGAAAGTATTGCAGTTATGAAAAAAACTTGACTATGAGGTTTTGGCGTTTCTATATGTTTTGAGGTCTCCTAAATTCATTTTTGCTATTTTTATGGATATGTATGCATGTGTGTGCAAACACAAATGTCTACACCCTTTGTTCAATTGAGCTGAAAGTTGGAATGTTACAGTTCACTCAGGGTTTCACAAGAGGAAAAAAGATTGAGTCTGATTTTCCAACAAAAAAAGAAAAAAAAAATTACATTTTTCAAATTTAAGTGAGAAATTACATAGTTTATATTTTGCAGGTTTCTTTTTCAAGAATTACAAATATGCAAATCAAACAATTGTAAAAAAAAAGTCTCATAAATGGAAATTAACTTTTTCTTTCTTTATTTCACCTCCCTCCTTCTCTATTTTGTGATTAACCCTACAGTGCATACTGTAGCCAATTGGCTACAAACTCTTTTATCCTCTCTAACCTATTCAATTCATGTAGCATCTCTGCAACACTGTGCTTTCCGGCTTCAAAATACTGCAATTAGCGATTTTCGTTCATGAAACAGATCATAAATGGCCGTACCAACCCGATGGTTGAAATCAAAGTACGACTTTTGCAATCAAAAATTTTTTCTGGCAAAGGCTGACTTCGATCTTCTAAAATTTTATTAAACATGCAAAAATATATTTAAAATTTATATATATTGTTGAGAGAATACTTTTTTATTAATTTTAACTTGTTTTTAATAACAAAATTTATAATAATAACTTTTTACGTTCGTTTTTACAAATGTTGCCATTTGGCAACACTATGAAGAAAGTTTGATTTTTCTTTTGATTATTTACGGTCTGAGTTCGATGCAGTAAAAGCTTTTCCTTGTAATTTCGTTTAGTTCTTTTAAGTTTTTCATGAGTATTTTTATTCTGTGTTCTTATTTCAATGTTTTAACTGGTGTGTTTGGTTTCGCATACAATTTCGACATTTATACCGGGGCAGAAAAAAATGCCATTAGTCTGCCGAACGAACCAGGTGACTTAGGGGTCACTGGTTCCGTGGTAGCTAGGCTCACCCGCCCGGCTCCTGAACACAGAAATCATAAATTATACTTTGACAACTTTTACACATCTGTGCCTTTATTACATCCTTGAAGTCAAAAGGAATTCTATCGCTTGGTACTGTAAGAAGAGATAGAGTACCATCTTGCAAAATACCACTTGATAAGGAATTGAAAAAATGTAAACGTGGAAGTATTTTCGAGTATGTTACAAATGTGAATGGATGCGAAATATCAAATCTCGCTGGCATGATAATAAAACTGTTTTGGTGCTTTCACCATTTGCTGTGACAAGTCCCGTGAAAGATGTCATACGCTATGACAGAAAAGAAAAATGTAGAAAAAGTGTTCCTTGTCCGCATGTAATTCACGTGTATAACAAACATATGGGTGGAATAGACCTTCATGATAGTTTACTTGGGAGATATAAAATTACCATGCGAACTACAAAATGGTACTTTAGACTATTTTGTCATCTTATCGATCTTGCTATAATAGACGCCTGGTTATTGTACAAGAGAGCACGCCCTAATAGACATTTTAAATTGATAGAGTTTCGGCTTGAGGTTGCAGAAACCCTGTGTTCTATTGGGGAGATGAAAACTTTAAAACGAGGTCGATCATCGAATGAAGTTGAGACTGACTTAAAACGACTAAAGAAGCCTAACTGCAAGCAACCTCCCAAAGACGTTACGTACAACAGAATCGATCACTGGCCCGAACATTTTGATTCCAAGCAACGTTGTAAATTTCTGAACTGTAAAGGTTTTACTAAAATTAAATGTATGAAATGCTTAGTTCCTCTAAGTTCCTCTAAATAATAACTGTTTTGTATCATACCGTACAAAACCATAATGTTTAATAATAAAAGCTAACTGGTAAGTACTATTGCTAAATATCTTATGCTTTTTTATTTATGTGTAATTATTATTTCAATAAAAACATTGTAGATTAGCCTAATTAAAAAAAAAATTCCTATGTATTGAAAAGTATATGCTTAATTCGCAGTGTTGCCATATGGCAACAATTAAAAAAAATTAAATTAATTAAAAATGGGAAACACTGGAATTTTTTTAATATTTTTCCCTTACTATCTGGCTATCACAGAAGCAAATATATTTTTCCTGGGAAAATAGAAAAAATCATGCACTGCAGGGTTAAGGAGCAATGCTGCTTCAATATTTAAAATCTAAATTTTTATCAGAAATGTAGAAAGAATTACTCAAGTTTTTATCTCTTAATAGTTTCAAAATTTATTTTTTATTTGGTTTTGAGTACCCAAAGAGTGTTTGGTAAACATGCAATACCTAAAAATAACCAAAATGTTTTCATATACAAACACACTAGCTGCCACACACGGTAGATGTTTGTTAATAAAATATACACTTAACTTCGTAAATTCTCTTTACAAAAATTTGTTTAAAAACAATTCTTAATTCTAATCACTCAGTGTTTTTCACTTAAAAAAAAAAAAAAAAAAAAAAAAAAAAAACCAAAAAATTGAGGCTCACAGACTTTAAAACAATTAGTGTATTAACGCTTGAAATACAACCAATTCTATATAAACTAGGAAGTGTGTTGCTCGACTCTTTTTGGTTCTTTTGATACTTTTGTCCCTTTTAAAAGGTACATATGAAAGATGTTCAAGATTGGCAGGTATGTACTTTGATTCTTGCAATCCCACTCTCTAATGTCAACTTTGTGGTTACTGTTGCATGATTGTACTGATTTTGATGAGTGTCAAACTTAGGGACCAAAAAAAAAAAAAAAAAATCCCCCTACACATATAGACTATAGACTTTAATTATTTGAAATGTGCTAGCATCTTAACTCAACATTCGATTAATTTATAAATTTGTAGGCATGTAATAGGTTATCATCACAATAATCATACAGATTTACATGAGTATAGAAAATAAAATATTTTGCTGGAATATAAAGTATAAATTTTTATACATTACAGTCTATCGGCTCAAATTATTTAAAGTTCACTTTAATAATGTTAAACAGTTTAAAATGTAAAAATACTGATAAAATGTCTGATATTCTGAGCTCACCATTTATAATTATTTCATGGGGATGATTTAAAAAAAAAAAAAAAAAAAAAAAAATGTGGATACATTACAATCTATTAAACAAGATACACCTGGGGAGAAATACTTAAACATCTATTACAATTTTACCTTTTTGTTTAGTTAATGACTTCTCTCGTTTAAATTTATTTAATGATTAACGTGTTAATTTAGTTACTAAATTTAGTTAATGACTAAATGTTTGGAAAGTTGAAGACAGTCACTCTAGATTTTTTACATTAATATGGATGCGTTAAAATTGTAATGAATTTTGTGACAAGTTTTGAAATATACAAAAACATTCAACCTACTTTGGATGTTGTGATTTTTTCAACAGCAAGTGCATAATCTAATACTGGTGTTGCTGGAAAATTCTCTTTCACATAGTTCTTCAAGATCTGCACTCTCATATCAGGATTGTTGATCTGAAAAACAAATCATAAATAAATAAAACGAAAGTTGTGAGAAATGAATATATATCTGACTTTGAAACTGGTAAAAACCCATCAAAACATCTTATGACTGACTCATTGATATTTGTTTCACCACTTTCCGCACTATTTGCTTAAATATTTTGATCAAAGTAATAAAAATTTTAAGCAACTGTGCTAAGCAGTTACAAATACTTTCATTGCATATTACAGGCTGGTTATTAAATTTATATAAATAAATGACAAAAAGAAAAATATATGAATATTTGCAAAATATTTTCTATAAACAGTAATATTCTTTAAATAAAGCACCCATCTTTCAAATGGAAACAAATAAAATATTGAGATTATTAAAGAATTAATTTCAAATCACGAAAATTCGGAAAGAAAAATGTTGCCAACACTGTAAAAAAAAACCTATTACCAGCTGCAATCTGTGATTTATTTTATCCAATCACAGAGAATTTCTTGCAAGAAATTCTCTGTGATTGGATAAAATAAATCACAGATTGCAGCTGGTAATAGTTTTTTTTTTTTTTTTTTTTAACATTTGTAGCAGATTTTGCTTTATTAGGAAAAGAACAATTAAATTGTTGTTCATAGCAATTTTAAATTAAATCCATTGCATTTAGAAATTAAAATGTCCTCCAGATTTTTATCAAATTATGAGGATCAAAATTCAGTTTTTAATTATCTTATCTGACTGAGAATACACTCACAATGACTATGTAAATACATTTAATTAAAAAACCCAAAAATTTAAGATTATTTTATGATAATTAAAATCAATTACTGCAATCTTATTGCAGTTTTTACACATGCATTTAAATAAGACTCCTTCTGTTAGTATATTTATTATCTGCATATTTTCCTTTATACATTTTACAGAAAAATTGCTCAGCTCTATGGTTTTTCTTATAAGTTCCAGAAAAACAGTAGATTTTTAACAAAAAACCAGTAGATCAGTAGAAATAGCCAAATAACAGTAAACTTGGCAGGTATGTAATTATTTAAAACATTTTTAAAAACATATACAATATAAATTAATAAATACAATTAAATAAGAAAACAGAATTAGAAAAAATACAGATTCTTCAGCAATTAAACATGAAAATTGACTATAATACAAACTATTAATTTACTGATTTAGTTTTTTGAACATTGAGTCAACAGTTTTGACAACTGCTCAGTGATCTTGACTAAGGCTAACTAAATCCGATGGTCACACCACTGTGCAGAATCAGTGCGAGTGAGCATCAGATCTAGCATAGCCTTGCAATGACAGTTTCCTGTTACAATGAATATTCATTCTCTTTGCAGTTGACCTCACTTGAAAGCGTTTTGGAAACATTCTAACGGAATGTGTATACACCGTTTTAAATTCTATTAATTTTCTAACGGGGAATACATTTTCATGTGCTTGAATTTATTTAATAAACAATTATGAAATTACAAACTTTAAAAGACAGATATCCAGTGTTTTTTTTTTTTTTTTTTTTCACAATTCTAAAAAATGTAATCAAAAATGCATATTAAGTAATTTTTTTTTTTTTTTTTTTTTTTTTTTTTATAAAAATAGATTTTTTTTTTTTTTTTTTTTTTTTTTAAATAAAAATAGATTTTTTTTTTTTTTTTATATAAAAATAGATTTTTTTTTTTTTTTTTATATAAAAATAGATTTTTTTTTTTTTTTTTTTTTTTTTAATATAAAAATAGATTTTTTTTTTTTTTTTTTAATATAAAAATAGATATTTTTTTTTTTTTTTTTTTTTTTTAATATAAAAATAGATTTTTTTTTTTTTTTTTTTTTTTTTTTTAAATAAAAATAGATTTTTTTTTTTTTATAAAAATAGATTTTTTTTTTTTTTTTTTTTTTTTTTTTTAAACACAATTTTTTTTAAATTCCTGCCAAAAACTATTAACAATTATAATTATTATTGAGAAAAAAAAATTTAAATTTAGTTAACTGTGAATTTTCATTCAGGAAGGAGCTGTGGATTATAGATCTGCGGATTTCAGAAAGTCCACTGTATTTTATTTATATATATATTTTTTGGAAAAAATTCTAAATTCCCCAAATTTTCTCAGTTTTTTGCAGTAATTTTAGAAAGTTCCAAAGTTTTCCTTCTTTTTAAAGAGATTTTTCAAATTCCTTGAATTTTCACGGGTTTTCCCTGGATTACAGATACCGCAGCAACCCTAACTGATATTTTTTAACTGATAATCATCCAAAATATTGAGACAAAAAATTAATGAAGCCATAAAAAGATATATAATGAAAGTATCAGCTAACAGTCTACAGGGCCATCCTGTACATAAAATTATATATATATTATAGGTACTGAAATTAATGTAATTCTTCAAGTGATCTTTCTGAATTTAAATAATTATAAATTAAAAATAATACAATAAAATTAGATAAAAATTATAAAATGAAAAAACTTTAAATGCACCCAAAACAAAATTAATACTTACCGATTTGACTCTGTGACCAATTCCCATGATAAGTTGCCCTTTCTTCCTCATGGAATTTACAAACTCCATTGGAATCATTCCACTGTCATAAGCTTCGCTGAACAGTTTGGCAGCAGCATCCAATGCTCCACCAAATCTGTCTCCCTACAAAAGATTTTAAAAGTCTTTCCTTCAAAACAATATAAATCTAACAAAGAAAACATGTACTGAAATCAATTTTTAATGTATTAGGTCATTGCAAAAGTTCGTGCGGACATGGATCAGTTTATTGCCTCCAAAGATGACAGCTTCTATCGCCGTGGTATACATTTGTTACCCGAAAAATGGGCAAAGGTTGTAGTAAGTAATGGAGAGTATTTTGATTAAAAATTGTCATTTGATCTGATGTATTCTTATGAAATGAAGCAATAAAAAACCGCATGAATTTATGCAAAGACCTAATACTACAAAAAAATTTTCTAAATCCTCATAATATATTTGAAAGTACAGTATAGAATTAATTACCAAAACCTTCTACAGGGGTGATTGTGACTCAAAGGTAAAAACCCTGAAAATTAGACCCTCAAATTAGAGAAAACCCAAAATATCAAATAATACTCAAACTATTTAGGCCAGGAGCCCTCAATTCTTTTACATTTCATTTACATATCACTTGGATAACAAATGAACAACCAATGGAAGCAAAAACTAACTTTATACGAAATATGAAAATACAGATTGTTAGAGTAAAAACTCTGAACACAAATACCCCTGCTTTTAGAATTTAGAAATTTTCTTGATTTTCAATCTTTTATCCGTAGTGATTTCTCTGAATTATAAAATTATAAAAACAGATCCCATATGAATAAAAACACACCTGTTGCATGAATTGCTTCTAAGCTAATAAAATTTTTTAAAATTAATGTTTACTGTCTACAAATTTTTATCTTACAAGAATAATTTTTATTGAACGAATTTAGATTAAAATATTCCCTACATTACTTTTTTCAAATAATGCAGTTAATTTCGTCTTAATTTCTATTGTTTTTTGTAAGTCAGGGCTCGAAATTAACAGTGGTCCATTGGTCTGGGACCATAAAAATATTCGACAGACCAGCAAAGTATAAATTCGAGTGGTCCATTGGCCCAGTGAAGCATTTCAATTTTTTTGTATTTTTCACTCTTCTCAAAAATTGTTCGTAAATCTGTCACAGAATAGTACACAGTGAAATTTGAATAATTCGAACTTGTTTAATTCGAAATTCTGGATAATTCGAATTTTTTACTTGGTCCCTTGAATTTTGTATTAAAATAATGTTAAAAAATCATGGATAATTCGAATTCTATTTTGGATAATTCGAATTTTTCATACGATTACCTTTAAAATATTACAGTAAAATTTGTTTCTGGAATTTTTCTCAGCCAAAGTGAATAATTTTTTTTAACAGTCTTTCAAAAGGATAACGAAATACAAGAGAAGCCCCTTCCTAGAGCATCAGAAGATATGATTCATACATATGAACTTCGAGGTTTCTTTTAATTGAAAGTCATGTCTAATGTAGAAGATTCTATTTTTGTATTAATTGATAGGTTATAATAATTGATAGGCAGTATTCTTAGATATAAAGTTTATGCACAAAATCTTTGATCATAGAGCTCCAATTTTTAAATTTATCTCTTCTTTTTGACAAAATAGTATATGTAATTCGAATATTTGGAAACTTCGAATTATCCAAGTTCTAGTGTATTATAACAATAGTAAGTGTACTTAGTGATAACTGTCAATAGCATCTATTCTCTGTAATTTTTCATTTAATTTCGTTTACACAACCTTTTTAAAATATTTTTAATTCTTAATAGTAAATACATACTTGCCAAACTTACTTGGAAGATTGTTATGGTGTGTGAGTGTTCACACAAAAAATCTTTTTAAAATTTATGTAATTTAATTAATAAAGTATACAGATTTTCCCGTTTTATTTTCAAATCAAAAATGTTTCATTTTATAGTGTTTCTTTGTCTTTCAATAGTTACAAGCACATTGTTCTCTGAATAATATAAAGCAATTTTTATATCGGGGGTTTTGAAAAGTAATTTTGTTTATACTTCTTCCCCGAAAGAATTAAATCAATTTATAAATTATTTAAAATTAAGGACTACTTATATTTAGCAATAAAAATACCTTAAAAATATCCTTAAAAATGGAGACAGCATATTAATTTCAGCCACCATCGTGGCCATCATCAGTGCTGAAACACAACCTAGACGTTTTCTTCTAGTTTCCCGGCGTTTTGTTGTCGATGCGATTCCTTCGCTTCTCTTCATTTTCTTTCATGAGGTGTTGCCATTCCGGCGGAACTAAATAGTGTTCTCGGTCATTAACAGTTAATGGGTTATTGATAATTTCAATGGCCTCCCTTTTTAAGGCGTAATTGTAGGAGTTATAAGGAGCTATTTTTTTAATGTTTATGGTATTAGTATTAATTGGGTTATTGTTATGGGTAGTGGAAAAGGCGGTGGAGGATTTACCATATTTTAAATCGGCACGGTGCTCTTTTTTGCGTTCATTAATCCTTCTTTTGGTCATTCCAATGTAGTTCGCTTTGTTGCCGTTAATATGTTCGAATTCAATTTTATAAATACCTGCGGTGGAGTTTTGGGGGATAATATCTTTTTCGTTGCGTATGTGCTGGAAAATATTTTTGTTGGGTTTAATTGGGATATTAATATTAATGTTTTTAGCTTCATTTCGGATTTTTAGGCTGGCGCCATTACAGAAGGGTATGGAAGTGGTGAAATTGGATTTTGTTTTTTGTGCATTATTAATTTTGTTTAATGTTTTTATGCGTTTTTTATAGAGGGTGTTAACAAGGTTTTTGGGGTAGTTAGCTTTGCTAGCAATGTTTTTGATAAGTTTAAGTTCTTTATTGAGCAGGTTTTTGTTAGAGCAAACGGTAATTGCACGATTAATGTATGATTGGAGAGCAGCGTATTTATATGAAAGTGGGGTATTACAATTTTTGTTTATTATTTCGGAGCTAGCGGTAGGTTTGCGGTAAACGGTGGTATCTATGGAGTTATTTGGGGTTTTTATGATTTTAACGTCAAGAAAATTTAGGGTGTTATTTGTTTCTGTTTCCATGGTAAAGTTAATATTATTATCTAGGCTATTAAGTTCAGTAAGGATATTGTCGGGATTAATTGTGTTAGGTATAATAGCAAAGATGTCGTCAACATAACGCGTCCATAGTTTACACTTATTAATTATATTGAAGGCGGAGTTTTCTAGAAGGCGTAGTTTTAGTTCTGCAATGACCCCTGAGATAGGGGACCCCATTGGCACCCCTTGTGTTTGACGGTAAGTTTCTTGATTAAATGCGAAAAAAGATTCATTTAAAAGGAGATTGTTGGTTCGGATTAATGTTTCACTGGTTTTATTAGTTCCGTAGGTTTCTATTAGTTTGTTGTTAATGATTTGTGTGATTTCTGGTATATTGATTGAGGGATAGAGGTCTTTGATATCGAAACTTACCAGTTTATCATTAAAATTTACATTAGTATTACGGAGTTTTTCGAGAAAATTTTCGTTTGAGTTTATTGAGAAATCGGATGGGGGGAGGATGGACTGATAGATAGGTTTCATGTATTTTTCGAGACAGTATGTGGGACCTTCGGATCGATTAACAATTGGACGGAGTGCGGGGGGTTTTTTATGGTCTTTGTATTTTGCAAAAATTCGGGGAATGACAGAGGCATGGTTGTTGAATATTGGTTGTTTATTATCTGGCCATTGTCCGGTTTTTATGATATCCTTTGTTTTTCTTATAATTTTTTCCAGTGGTGATTGGTTAATTTTATTGGCCTTTAGTTTATCAATAGTATCTTTCATCATATTGTTGTAATCGGTTCTATTCATAATAGTAATAAGATTAGTTTTGTCGGTCATTAAGAAAGTTAGATCGCGGTTATTTTTAAGGGTTTTGAGGCATTGAATATCTTTTGAGTTTGTGTAGTTTTTATGAGTGTTGGAAAGTGATTTGACGGCCGTATTTCGGATAATTTGTTTCTTTAGAGGGGGGATATGGTCAATAGCGGTTTCTATTTGTGCGATTGAATCTTTTAAGTTAATTTTATCGTTTAGGATGTATTTCGTGCCGAGTTTTAACAGTGAGTCTTGATGCGATGTAGGTTTAAAATCCGAAATATTTTTATATGGATAGGTAGAAGGGGGGAGAGTATTGAGAATTGTTGGGTTTTCTTTTAGAATCCAGTTTTTCAGTTTTTTGTTGTGCCTTTTATGTATTAAGTTTCCCTCGATTTCAATGAAATGCTTTAATTTATTACTTAGGTGATTGAATTCATTGTCGGAGGTATTTTGTTTTAGTTCAGAATTTAGTTTGTTGTAATGATTTTTAAGTTTGAATATCCATATAGATTTTTGCTTAATTATTTTCTTTAGTATGGAAATTTCGAATTTTTTAGCAAGATTTTTATAGTTTTTATTTATGAACTGTGATTTAGTTTTGAGAAAATTGGGTGTAACTTTGAAATGTAAACAGTCTTCAAGAAAAGTTTTATGATTAGTTTCCCGGGTAAGTTTTTTGGCGGTGTTTCGTAGGTTTTTGAAGAGGATGGAAAGTGACATAATAAGTTAAGAGGGAGGCCAAGACCGGAAAGCGAGAGAAAAATTGATTAAGCAGTTATACAAGAAAAACATCAACTAGAACGGAGCAGCGAAAATGCTCCGAAAACTCTTAAGAAAGCACGCACACAATTACCAAGACGATGTTAAGGCAGAAAAATTATTAGTATTATATGAAAGTGGGATATTACAATTTTTGTTTATTATTTCGGAGCTAGCGGTAGGTTTGCGGTAAACGGTGGTATCTATGGAGTTATTTGGGGTTTTTGTGATTTTAACGTCAAGAAAATTTAGGGTGTTATTTGTTTCTGTTTCCATGGTAAAGTTAATATTATCTAGGCTATTAAGTTCAGTAAGGATATTGTCGGGATTAATTGTGTTAGGTATAATAGCAAAGATGTCGTCAACATAACGCGTCCATAGTTTACACTTAATTATATTGAAGGCGGAGTTTTCTAGAAGGCGTAGTTTTAGTTCTGCAATGACCCCTGAGATAGGGGACCCCATTGGCACCCCTTGTGTTTGACGATAAGTTTCTTGATTATATGCGAAAAAAGATTCATTTAAAAGGAGATTGTTGGTTCGGATTAATGTTTCACTGGTTTTATTAGTTCCGTAGGTTTCTATTAATTTGTTGTTAATGATTTGTGTGATTTCTGGTATATTGATTGAGGGATAGAGGTCTTTGATATCGAAACTTACCAGTTTATCATTAAAATTTACATTAGTATTACGGAGTTTTTCAAGAAAATTTTCGTTTGAGTTTATTGAGAAATCGGATGGGGGGAGGATGGACTGATAGATAGGTTTCATGTATTTTTCGAGACAGTATGTGGGACCTTCGGATCGATTAACAATTGGACGGAGTGCGGGGGGGTTTTTATGGTCTTTGTATTAGAAGGATTAATGAACGCGAAAAAGAGCACCGTGCCGATTTAAAATATGGTAAATCCTCCACCGCCTTTTCCACTACCCATAACAATAACCCAATTAATACTAATACCATAAACATAAAAAAAATAGCTCCTTATAACTCCTACAATTACGCCTTAAAAAGGGAGGCCATTGAAATTATCAATAACCCATTAACTGTTAATGACCGAGAACACTATTTAGTTCCGCCGGAATGGCAACACCTCATGAAAGAAAATGAAGAGAAGCGAAGGAATCGCAGCGACAACAAAACTGTTGCCCTAAAAATCTTTTTCATATCATTTTTCAAAGTTTAAAAACGTTTATATTGCCTATTAATTATGAGGAGAGCTTATTTTTTTGTTTTAAATGAATAGCGTTTAGTGCTATGTATAAGTTAAGTTTAATTTGAAAATATAAACAATACAATGTATTGGTTTAGTGTAATATTTAAAGATAAGTTTTATTAAAATAACTTTACTTAAAGATATAACTTACCTTTATCCTTTATTCAAGCAAATAACTTATTTTTTTCTATTTTTAAATACATTTGATATTATACTTCTTCATTTAATTCATATAGGATAAAATTGTAATCTTTGTTTACATTCTTTGAACACATCGTTCAGGCCAGTTGAATTCCAATATGGCGATACTTACTTTTGCGGCCCATAGATGGCGTACGTATTCAGCGTCGTCCGTTGTCATGGTAACGGATTACGTACGATGGGCGTGTTTTTGGATCGCCTGGAAGGGAGAAATGTGTAGCCTGGTGATTGGCTGTTCTGGAATCCGGTGATAAATGTATATAAGGATGTCTTACATAGTTTTACTCTCTCTTGCTTATAATTTTCGTTTGTAATTACGATGATTTGAAAAAATTTAAATACGTTTTAAGTATTTTTAGTTTGCCTCAAAGTATGAGGGCATTTTTATTTTTGTTTAATTAAGTTGCAGTATATATATATTAATGTTATTTGAAGGCCAGCATCCTTTTTTGTGCTAATGCTGAGCAATGAAAGCATTAATTCTACTTATAAGCAGTTAGTTTTGGTAAATAGTTTTTCCCTCATGGCAAGTTTTCTAACTATCACTAGCAAAGTCTATATTTTCTGTTAAGTTTGAAATTTCTTGTTAAGTTTTAATAAATATTGTTATGGATGTTAAACTCTGTTTTTATTCAAAAACTGCACACTATGCCTTGTTACATAAAAGTATGAGCCAAATATTTCACTGCAATCTCTGGATACATTTTTAACATGTTAAGACAGTTAATTTAGTCTTCATGATAACATTGGTTATGGGCATGTCATTTTGGCCTTACATTGTTTATAGTTTAGATGTGCAGCATATTTTTACAATGGCTATGAGTTTAACTCCTTCTATTGAAAAATTAAATGCTAGTAATTATATTACTTGGCAGAAAGATATTCGTTTTATTCTTATAAGAGATAACTGCTGGGAATTGGTTGCTAAAAGAGAAACTTTGCCAGAGGATGATGGAAAACCGGAAACTACTAAGCTTATTACAGATTTTAAGCATAGGTCAAGACTTGCACTGTCTACTATATATTTGCATATATCTCCTGAAGTTCGATGTATTATAGAAAATTGTAATGACCCGGTTGAAGCATGGGAGGCTTTAAAGAAAAATTTCTTGTCAGACTCACGTGCAAGACATATTCAATTATTTACGGAATTTGTAAAATGTGACATGCTACAAAATGAGTCTGTAACAGCCTATGTGAATAGATTGAGTCGTACAATTGAATTGTTGAGAGAAATGTGTCGTCCAATGGAAGATATTTACTGTTGCTATCAGCTTCTACGACATCTCCCGAAGAAGTTTAATTCTGTGGTTCAAGATATGATGCGATGGAAGTCAGATGAGTTCAAGTTCACTACTTTGGTGTCCGAATTAACGTCTGAGGAAATCCGTTTGCAGTTACAGAAAGATGATGAGCAGCTGGTAGAAGTTCAAAATATTCAATATAAAGGTAAACAAAAGTTTTATAAACCTTTATTATGTTTCAATTGTAATAAACCAGGTCACTTTAAGAAAGACTGTTTAAATAAGAACTTTAATGCAAATTTTAATAGAAATTCTAATGTTAAATCAAATGTAAATCCTAAGTTTAAATCTAAAAATGTTAAATCCCAAAGGAAGATTGCTTGCTCTGTCAATTCAGTCAATGAACCTTCATATTATATTGCACAGGTTAATTTTAATGATGTTGGTGGCGATAATCTTTGGATTTTTGATACAGCCGCGAGTCATCACTGTTGTCGCAATAAAAACCTGTTTTCTGAATATTGTCCTGTTGAAGGTGAAAATTTGAAGGTGGCCATTGATGGAGTAAGTTTTCCGATTGTTGGGAAAGGTGTAGTTAAATTGAAATTTGGTAATAATGATGTATATCTTAAAGATGTTTTGTTTTCCCCTGAATTGAGGAAAAATTTGATTTCTGGTGCAAAATTGGACTTTAATGGTGCCAAGTTCACTGGAGGTGGTGGTAGAGTAAATGTTTTCGACAAGTTTGATAAACCTCTTTTTTATGCCAAACTTAAAAATGGTCTTTACTATGCCTATGCCAAGTGTTTAAAAGCGAATGGGGGGCTATCTGATGAACCTGTTGTAGCTAATTTAACTGACTTAGAGAACTGGCATTCTCGTTTCGCTCATATTAGTCCGGAACTTATAGTCAAAACTAGTAAGCACAATGGTGTGAAAGGGCTTCCTAAGCTTAAATTTAAAAAGTTTTTGTGTGAACCTTGTCGGGTAAGTAAACAAAATCGTGTTTCTTTTAAGTCGGTTGATTCTGTTCATGGCATTAAATCACCCTTGGAGAAAGTGTACATGGACGTTTGGGGTCCAATTCCAATTTTGGGAAAAAGGGGGGAAAAATTTTTTCTTTCAATAATTGACGGTTTTTCACGTAAAGTGACTTTATACCCAATGAAGGATAAGTCACAGGTGTTTAGTATTTTTGAAAGGCACATTGCCAGAGCTGAGCTTAGTCTTGGAAAGAAGTTGAAAACTATTAGGACAGATAATGGTTCTGAGTTTGAGAACGAGAGCTTCCGTGACTTTTGTAATAAAAGGGGGGTTGCTCACGAGCTAACAAACACCTATACACCAGAAGAAAATGGTGTTTGTGAAAGGCTCAATCAAACAGTTCTAAATTGTACTCGTGCTATTCTGTCCGATAGTGGACTTCCTTTTTCTTTTTGGCCAGAGGCTGTGCTTTATTTTAGTTACACTTGGAATCGTGTGATTCATAAAAACCAGGAAAAAACTCCTCTTGAACTTTATACTGGAAGAAAACCTTCGGTTAGACACCTGAAGCCTTTTGGTTTAGTAGTGTATGTCGGAGTCCCTAAACAGAGACGCGACCACAAACTTATGTCAAAGGCAAAAAAGGGAGTAATCGTCGGTTACGCTCTTCGTACAAAAGGATATAGAGTCTGGATAGAAAATGAGGATAGGGTCGTAGAGACTGTAAATTTAACTTTCTCCGATCGTATTTTTAATCAGCGCAGTGGGGCGGTGATGGGCCCTTCGTTGGAAGAGTTGGGTCAGTCTCCAAATAGTCCGGTTGATTGTGGTGGTTCCGATCCCGTAGACATTGTGTTTGGAGGGGGGCCTGATGATTCCGACAGGGAGTCTATCACTGAACTACCTGATACTAATGACTCTTGTTCTAAAATTGTTTGGAGGAGAAAGCCAGTACCGAGACCTCATGGTGATAGGACAGATATATATTATTACCCTAACGATAAAACTACTAGATTGAGATCTTTAAATGAGGTTAAGAGTTATTGTGAATGTAATAATATTGTTTTCGAACCTTCCTTGTTTGATTTCTCTGGTAGTAATAAATTTGAAGGGGTGGTTAATTCAAATGATCCTGTTTCTAACCATGTTAAAAAGGAAACCTGACTAGAACTTTCTGTACCTAGAACTTATAAACAAGCTATGAAGTCACCTCAAAATTCTGAATGGATTAAAGCTATGGATGAGGAAATTTCAAATATGAATCAGCGTAAAGTATAGCATTTAGTCCCTTTACCTGATGGGAAATCTTTACTAGGTAACAGATGGGTTTATACCATTAAAAAGGATGAGAGTGGGAATATAGCTAGGTTTAAAGCTAGGCTCGTCGCTCAGGGGTACTACCAAATTCGGGGGGATACCTATGACGAAACATTCTCTCCAGTGGTAAATTTTTCTGTTATTCGTTTTTTCTTTTCCCTTTTAGTTTCCTGTCTTAAGTGGCAAAACATTCAGTGTGACATTAAATGTGCATATTTATACGCTCCTCTTAAAGAAGAGATTTATATGTCACAACCGCTTGGTTATATTGTTCCTGGTGAGGAAAATTTGGTTTGCAAATTAGACCGTGCTCTGTATGGTTTACATCAGAGTGGTCGTTTGTGGTTTTTCGAATTAAATAAGGTTCTTTTAAGTTTAGGTTTTCTTAAGTTTAACTGGTGTAATTGTTCATATTATTTTGAGGACTTTATAGTTTTATTAGTCTATGTCGACGACATAGTTATTTTTGGAAAAACTCGGGCTCAAATTGATTCCATAATTGAACTTTTGGGGGGAAAATTTGATCTTAAAATTTTGGGTAAAACGAAGAAATTATTGGGTGTTGAGTTTAGCTATGATAACGATGCTGTTCAAATTTATCAGGCATTGTACATAGATGAAGTTTATAAAAGGTTTAACTCATTTAAAATACCATATACTTCTTTACCTATTATAAAAGGGTTAAAATATTCAAAAAGGGATTGTCCAAGCAATAAGGCTGAAATGGAAGAAGTCGCAAGATTACCATATAGGAATATCTTGGGTTGCCTTTCATTTTTAGCTAGTAGGACTAGACCAGATATAGCCTATGCTGTGAATATTTTTAGCCAGTTTCAAAATTCTCCAGGTTTAACCCATTGGAATGGTTTGCTTAAATTACTTGGTTACGTTTCGGGTACCAAGAATTTAAAATTAAATTTAAATTGTAAAAATTCTAGTTTAGTCGCTTTCTCTGATGCTGATTTTGCTATGAACAGAGACGACTTTATTTCAATGGGGGGTCAAATAATATTTTTAGATAATAGTCCAATTTCATGGCGAACTTTTAAGGAAAAAGGGGTAAGTCTTTCCACAATGGAAAGTGAATTTATTTCAATGTGTGAATGTGTGAAAGAACTTATGTGGTTCAATCGTATTTTGGAGGATTGTATTGAATTTAATTTAATCTCCGAAAAATACTCTTTACCAACCCTTTTTGCCGATAATATGTCAGCTATTGAATTTACAAAATCACCTATAGAGAACAATAGGTCCAAGTACATAAATGTAAAATTATTTTTTATTCGCGAGTGGCTTTTTGAGGATAAATTTGAATTAAAATATGTTAAATCTAAATCTAACTTGGCGGATCCCTTTACAAAGTCACTTACTAAAAGTGACTTGCTTAATTTTGTAAATAAAATATTTGTATAGTAAATTTGTAAGAAAAAAATATCTGTAAGTTTCATATATATATAGTAAAAATTGTAATTTATAAAGTATAAATTTTGGATATGTATCCTTATTTGAAGTTTTTGAGGTGCAGAATATTTTGGATGTTTTCTTCTGATCTTCATTGCTTTGTCATTGTAAAGAAAGTTTTTTTTTTACTTGGATGAGTGTAAACGTGGCCACGAATGTTTGAGTTATGTGATTGTTATAATTGTTTAACTAATCTTTTATTGTTTTCAGTAATGAGGTGATGAAGATAACAATAAAATTTCTTAATGCATCATTTTTGATATATTATTAATATATATATTTTTTTTTCTATCTTTATAGTAGATTTGTTGAGTGTTTTTAGATGAACTGATCTGTTATGGTGGACTTTAGCAGGAATTGATGGATTGCCTCTGTATAAGAAGATTAATGTGATATTGTTATACTGTTTTTTATATTTTTTTTTTACTTTTGTTAATGCTAGTGATGGTTAATGTTTCAAAATGATATGATGGGGGGCATTGTTGTCCTAAAAATCTTTTCCATATCATTTTTCAAAGTTTAAAAACGTTTATATTGCCTATTAATTATGAGGAGAGCTTATTTTTTTGTTTTAAATGAATAGCGTTTAGTGCTATGTATAAGTTAAGTTTAATTTGAAAATATAAACAATACAATGTATTGGTTTAGTGTAATATTTAAAGATAAGTTTTATTAAAATAACTTTACTTAAAGATATAACTTACCTTTATCCTTTATTCAAGCAAATAACTTATTTTTTTCTATTTTTAAATACATTTGATATTATACTTCTTCATTTAATTCATATAGGATAAAATTGTAATCTTTGTTTACATTCTTTGAACACATCGTTCAGGCCAGTTGAATTCCAATATGGCGATACTTACTTTTGCGGCCCATAGATGGCGTACGTATTCAGCGTCGTCTGTTGTCACGGTAACGGATTACGTACGATGGGCGTGTTTTGGGATCGCCTGGAAGGGAGAAATGTGTAGCCTGGTGATTGGCTGTTCTGGAATCCGGTGATAAATGTATATAAGGATGTCTTACATAGTTTTACTCTCTCTTGCTTATAATTTTCGTTTGTAATTACGATGATTTGAAAAAATTTAAATACGTTTTAAGTATTTTTAGTTTGCCTCAAAGTATGAGGGCATTTTTATTTTTGTTTAATTAAGTTGCAGTATATATATATTAATGTTATTTGAAGGCCAGCATCCTTTTTTGTGCTAATGCTGAGCAATGAAAGCATTAATTCTACTTATAAGCAGTTAGTTTTGGTAAATAGTTTTTCCCTCATGGCAAGTTTTCTAACTATCACTAGCAAAGTCTATATTTTCTGTTAAGTTTGAAATTTCTTGTTAAGTTTTAATAAATATTGTTATGGATGTTAAACTCTGTTTTTATTCAAAAACTGCACACTATGCCTTGTTACATAAAAGTATGAGCCAAATATTTCACTGCAATCTCTGGATACATTTTTAACATGTTAAGACAGTTAATTTAGTCTTCATGATAACAAAAACAACGCCAGGAAACTAGAAGAAAACGTCTAGGTTGTGTTTCAGCACTGATGATGGCCACGATGGTGGCTGAAATTAATATGCTGTCTCCATTTTTAAGGATATTTTTAAGGTATTTTTATTGCTAAATAGAATTAAATCATTTTAGCTATAATTATTTATTTTGAGAATGTAATTCAAAAGCTGTTACCAGCTTATTTCTAGCATATATATGTAGTAATAAAACAAAAAATAGTCATTTCAGTTAATATTTATAATAATTGTGTTTACATTAATAGCTATTATTACTTTTCGAGCAGATCATTAATGTTCTAAAAATAGATCTTTAATGGATTTTGTCCCGACTAACTGGCGCGCATCTGCATCCGTTGCTTTGATTGACACCTGGCGCATTTTTTTAATGCCAAGTCGATCTGATTTTAGTAACAACATTTTATTTTCAAAATGTTTGTATTAAAATATATTAAAGATAAAGAAATAGCTTGGCATTCTTTTGGCTGAGTTTTTACGATGCCAACTTTTCGGTTAGCTCTTTTTGGACTCTGAGACTGGCAGATCTCATTAAGATTTTCGCCTTTGGCTCCGTTTGTAAAAGACGTGATTTTATTGGTTTCCTCCTCCCTCTCTGTCTAAATAACTGCAGTGGAACTTTGTTGTATCTTTGCATATACAGATTGATGGAAATCAAAATTTTTTTGTGCTAATGGATATAATTAGTCGAACTATATATCAATAAATACTTATTAAAGATGGATTATGTACTGTTTATTCAGACGTAAGGTCTTCTACATTATTTTCTTCATTATTTTCTTCCGGCCTTTTTGAAAACAGAACCTGGCTCTACGAATCACCGTTATATATGGCCATATCACACGGGAGCATATATACTTAACACAACATTATATGCAACATGTTGACTATGCTGAATGAACGAGAAACCGGTCAGCTGTCCGTAGGGTGCCCCCGAATTGATAGTGTGATGTATTCCCTCCTCTAAAGGTATTCCAGGAAAAAATCCTGTTTATTCCTCCTATTGGTCAATTTTGATCAGCACGCTCAACATATTCAGCTTTTTCTAAACGGTTTCGTAAAAGTTGATCATCCGAAAACTTGCTGTCCTTGAACAAAATCAGGCTGAGTATGTTGGGTATAATGCTGTGTTTAGTAAAATGCTGAACGAAAGTCTTATGTGAAATGGCCATTAGTTCCCACCCCTTTTTGTACACCACTTAATTTTTAGAGTAATTCTCTTCAAATATATTTATGATTAAATAAGAAGAAAAGTACTCTAAAAAAAGACTGGTGTCAAAAAATAGGTAGAAAGGGGCGGACTAACAATCTTCCAGGTTAGGTTGGCAAGTATAAAAATACAAACATTAAGCTCGTTTATTGAAGCATAAATTTTTGATTTATATAAGACTTCATTTGGATTTTTTAATTAATATACTAAAATTTCGCATATTTGACTTGTAAATTTATAAACAATGTCTTAGTAAAACAAACAGTTTACAATTTTTTTTTTTTAATATAATAGAATGGAGGGACAGACCAGTGAAATCTAAAAATAACTGGTCCTGCAGACCAGTAACTTTATATTCTTAATTTCTACCCTTGAAAGTAACATCACAGGCACAGAAATATATTGAAATAACAAAAATTTTTATATTTGGTTTGGAGAAATAAAATTAATGGATGGATGATTTAGCAGAAAAAAAAAAAAAGGGTCTCACAATTGCAAAAATGTATTATGAAAAATTAATTTTATCATGATTTGGAAGAAATAAAATAAGTCTAAAAAATTATTTAAAAGAATAGATGTTATATTATGTAAAAACCAATTATTGATCAATTGACAGTTTTCTTTCTCAGCTCCCACTATTGACCGCCAAATTATAGTTAAAGATTTAGATAAATTAGAAGAAAACCTTAGCAAATATTTGAAATAAATATATATATATTAAAAATATAAATAATAAATTCAAAACGAAAAATATTATGGTACTTATATAGTAGTAAAAATAATAGTAAATTTGGGGTATTTATTATTCCATCAACAAATAAACTAGTGACAATTTTGATGAATTTGCACTGAAGTTAATGTCCATAAATCATTAACTGGTGAAATCTCAATGAAAGCTCCATGTGGAAACTCAAAACATTTTTGAGTTCTGTGTGTATGTCTCACAATAGCCACTGCAAAAATCCTCCTATCAGAGGTTAATTCAGAACAAATTTAGTGCCGCACTGAGGCACTTTCACAAAGTCAACTTTTGACAAATGAGGTATCCTCACGAAATATTTCAGCAATATAGTGGCACATTAAAATTTTTTATAAGCTTTGGCTGCATTGAACACATAAAAATACCCTCAGTTTGAATATTTACTGGAGAGGGAGGCAATGGTAAATTAATATCTAAGTAAACACTTTCTTATCTTACACATAAGAAATAACTCGCCTAATATATATTTTACAATTGTTCCATTTTATTATTAAATGTAATTAAAAAAAAAAAAAAAAAAAAAAAAAAACCTGCTTTGCACATTTTGGTTATTTGTCCTGAAGCATTATTAATTTTCACAAACTTACTTGATTTTTTCACAAATTATTTTATAAATTCACGAATGGGGCACTATTTTTAAAAAGCTGGATTAAACCCTGCCTATTGATTTGCAAACTGGTACACACATACATGAACCATACAAAATTAACTATATAGTTTTGGGTGTATATACTGCTTATGGTTCGTGCATAGGGACATGAAGATTTTCTTATCTTTACACCCTATGGACAGAATTTCTCTGTACAGTGAAAGTGACCACAAAAACTACACAATTGACTTACAAATTGGTACACATGTTCAGACACTATACAGAAATAACTGTATAGTTTTTGGCGTATGTATTGTTTATGGTTTGTATACAGGGCCAAACGAAGGTATTTCTTAATATTACGGCCTATGGGCAGATTTTCATTTAAACGCATTTGAAGAAGGCTACACTGCATTCAACGAAATTAAATAAATATACATTATTGAGATACTTAAAAGCATGTTTCCTATAGAAAATAGGTGCTTAGACTAAACAATGGGCTCTTCCCACCTGACGTCAGATGTCGCACGATAGAGGAAAAACAAATAGCAGACGAAGTCTTGTTTATCTAGAGCGATTGCTGAAATAACATATTTTCTATTCTTATTTTTGATCAATCGTATTTAATCTGTGTTATTTTTTCATACATCATTTTTAATCCATTTTATATCATTATTCATCATCTTTTGTTTGCTGTATACATTTACAATCATCATATTTGTTATTGATGTTCATGAAGAACATGCTAAATACAGTGGAGCACCGTTTATACGTTTTTCAAGGGATCGTTCCTAAAAAACTTATAACTAAAAATTAGTTTTAACATTAATACACAATAAAGTGTCATATTAATAATAAAAGTCTAATCAATTTTCATGATTTCCTTTACATTTATTCGAATAAGAGATATTTTAATTAAATTTAAATTTTTTTTAAAAGATAGAATAAAAATTAAATAAAAATTAAAAAATATAGAAATTCAGAAATTTTTTTTTCAAAATTTCGATTTTAACCTTTAAAGACAAAGCATTTCGTTTTCTAAACGAAGATGACATTTTTGCAAACGATTAAAAGGAAGGAAAGGGAAAAAAAAAACTTATTTCTCCAACCGTAATGTCAAATAAACACAATAAGAAAATTTTCCAAGTCACCCAACGGAAGTGCGTAATAAATCTTCAAGTTTACAAAATACCTGTGGGTTTTTTTTTCCTTTCATACCCTATCCCTGGAATCAATTAAAAGAGAAAGTGGGAGGTCTTCCAGAGGTCACTGGCTCCTTGTATACCTACCATTCAACCCAGTCGCCAACTGCTGAACAACTCTGAAAATTTCTCTAACACCCCCCCTTCCCCCAGGCTATTGATGCAGGTCGCACTTTGTTAGCTTAGTTCTGAAAAAATAATCGAAAAGGTAAGAATAAAACATAAAGAGCATTTCTCTTTTTTTTTTTTTTTTTTTTGTTTAATTGTGGAAGGAAACTCAAACTTGGGATTCTAAAAGGAGAAAAAAAAAAAAAGTATAAGTGAAATTAAGAATTTACTCGTGTCGTATAAACTGAATATTTTAACATTAGAATTCAATGCAATGATTTGGGACTGAAGTCGAAAAACTTATAAATGATAAACGTATAAAAGGTGCTCCACTGTACTCTGATTTTGGGTACTTAAATCAGTGACAGTGCAATATCGTACTGCGTAAATCCATTTAGACCAGTAACTAAGTTAATTAGCTTGTAACACCTTTATGCAATTAAATTAAATGAAAATATTTTAAAATTTCAAATTATAATCCATAAACATTCCACAAGAACAAGCTATTATTTATTGCTAGATCAGTTAAATGTAACAGTTACACTAGAACATACAAAAATTGATTCTTACAGTTGAAAATAAATAACACAAAGTGTTTTTTAAAAATGATTAAATTTACAAATACAACTATTCTACTGTTTACAAATGCACAATATTACTTTTATTTTATTTTATATTAAATATTAACATTTTTGTTCTTAAGAACAATATTTAATTGAATTCGATTCTCAGAATTCGATTATTCGTTTTCCTCTATCACATGATTGAGCAGACGAAACTGGGAAGAGTCCATTAATATATAGGATCTTTTCAAAAGTGTTCTTTCAATTTATCTAAAAGTGGCAAGAAATTTTGTTGAAAACTGCATATAAAAAGACAAGCATTTTATTTTAAAAAATTATTTACCACGCTATTGTTACACAAATGCATCAGAAAATTATACAGGGTCTATATTCACATATCATTTTGTTCTCCGAAATATACAGGGTGACTGCTCAATTTATTGCCACCCTTACTAATTATTACTGTAACCTAACTTTTATTAAGAAACATTAAGGCCCTGTTCTTTATTTATATACTAGCTGCCTTCGGCGACCAGCTGGTTCGCGATCCTTGAAAAATCCGACTTTACGAAACTCCCGCTCGGTGGCGCCTGCGGCACCTTTTTCTCCCGTTTCAGGTCTTACAACAGCTTAGTGACATATAGTGAAAACAGCTTAATTGAAAATTTTAATCTTAGTAAATTCCCACTCGGTAGTGCCTGTGGTGCCCTCTTCCAGTTTGAATATCTGAAACAACCTGTTCGTTCACCATGTTATGATCTTTCATATTTCTGACTTCAGCAAAGTCCCGCTCGATGGCGCCTTATCCCGGTTTTAGAACTGTTTAATTCCAAATCAACAAACCTTTCAAATGATGTATTACTTGTGAATTTATTTTAATTAGTAGCTGAGATACCAAAGAAAACCTAATCAGGAAACCTCAAAACGTGTAAATCGGGTGAAATCTCGAATTCCACTTTCGATAATATAAATGTACTTCAAAATATCTTTCGAATGATTTATTAAAAATAATTTAATCGTAATTAGAATTTGAAATATGCATATTAGAATAACATTTAATTTGCAATTAAAATGTAAATTTTTGTTTATTCTCCAAAATCAAGGAAATTTGAACGGCAACAATGTGTTGTGATGTTAAAGGTGTATAGTAAATTTTGTGCACAGTAGAGGAAAATTTAAGAATTTTGAAATTTGAAATTTTTTATTGCAATCCAAAAACATGTGACAGTAAAAGATATTTCTCTTTCGTTCTACTTTCAAAATATCGTCTGTGAAGTTGCCATGGTAACAAAAAAAACCCACTGTTGTTTGAACGACAAACGCAAGAGTTTCAGAAACGTCGATTCAGAATTTCATCGAAAACTGCAGGGATACTGAAAATTAAAAAAATTATAACTGATTTAGTTTTTGAAAAAAATCTCTCAATCTTTTGAAATCTGGTTTGTGTAATAGAGATCTATATACCCAAAAAAAAAAAAAAAAAATGATTTATCTTTAAAAGATTTTGAGTTATAAAATGTTTTGTGAAAAAATCGATGTTTCGTAAAATCTAAAAATATGGATCGCTAATCCGTATTTTGTTAAAATGTTTATATGGTTCGAAAGAGGATTAAATGACCTTTCCAAATATACCACTTGTTAAGAAATGGAACATTTTCGCTTTCGTACAGGGCGTTACAAAAAGGACGATCGAGAAAAATAGAAATTTTGGACCCTTTTTAAAACTTTTTTTTTTAAATATAAAAAACCCATATTTTTCAAAAAAAAATTGTACCGTAAGAATCGGTAATAAATGCTCTTTCTCGTGGTGTAGGTGTATTTTCAATCTCTCCAAAAGTTCTGCAGCGATCGCTTTAGAAAAACCCGCGAAATTTTTTTCTCTCTGCTTCCTCTTTTGAGAAACATGCTGAATTCTACTTGAAGGGCGGAAATTACGATCCGCTTGCTTTTTAATTAGACATTAGTCGACGTTTTAATTAATATTTCTGGAACTAATTAAAAAATTTAAATTATTTTTTCACTATGCACTCGGGCAGGCTTCTGAGCACCCGTATGTCAAATTTTGTAGTTCTGCGTTCAGTAGGGGCTGAACGTATAGATGCTCAGACAGACAGACATCTTTTATTATTATAGATCAACAAGAGAAATTTTTAAAGTGAGAAATACTTTGTAAATCTTGCAAAACTTTTAGCCAGTAGTGTAAACAGTCATTAACAAACTAAGTTTTTCCTTTATCCTTAAGATCCTGCACCAGCACTATATTGAAACTATACTGTTGCTTTCGCACTATACTTATGGCTATTTTTATTTTATTTTAGTTATTTATTTGGGTGGTGTTGGAGATTAGTGCTTAACTATTTACTCGATACAAGTGTTTATTGTCAATATTAATTTTTGAGTGTATTTAACTACAAGTTATTTTAAAATTGCTAAAATTATCCTTTGCAAAAATTAATATTTATAAAACAAAGCATACACAATTTGTGTTTGGCATAGCTTCATATAAAAGTCTCTGGTTTTATCTCTATAGTAAAGCAATATATGCAGTAAAAATATCTATAAAATTATTAATATCGACCATTTTATAATTTTGAATTACTAAATTAAACTTGGTGGTACTTAAAACCACATATTTATTGATAATTTTATATTTTTAAACACTCAATCAAAACTGGTGGTACTTATAAACCACCGGATTTTTCAATGCTGCTGTGAATTTTACTTATAAGCCTCCGCTTATATCCCAGAAATTATAAAGCTTCTAGTGGGTTAGAATAGAACAGGCAAAGAGTAGGAAAAACAATATCCTAAGCAGGTTTTTTTTTTTTTTTTTTTAAAGAAATAAAGTATTGTTTTTATATTTTTAATTAAATAAAAAATAAAATCTGGATTTTGGGGTTTGAGATCACTAATGTTTCCAGAACAAAACTTATTTTCTCTAATCATTTTAATTTTATCCCTTTCATACTTAATTATAATTTAAATAATGAAATAATCACAAAATCTGTTTACTTACAATAGTCAACAAACCAGAAACTAAAGATGAAACTAGATCTTTTCCAGCCCTGGCACAAACAATAGTATTGTGAGCTCCAGATACAGCGGGTCCATGATCCGCTGTTACCATTAACACCATTTCTAAAAATTTGCCGGCATAGACGGGCAGTCGTCTCTGGAACCATAAGAGACCAAGAACACCACCTATGCCAAGATCTTCTTTAATGACTGTGGTGATGGGTGTACCAGCATACAAAAGTTCTTGACCTCTTTCGTCGCATATACTTGTCATAAAAGAAGCTGGCTTGCGTATTAAACCAAGTTCCTTAAAAGTGAAAGAAAGACAATTCAAATTAAATAATTATACAAAAGTAAAGTACCATGTTATAAAAAATGGAGCTAGAAATAAGATTATATATAATAGGAAAAATGAAAGTGTCAAAATACTAAAAAAAGTAAAAGAGAAATCAAATTTATTGTGTATAGTTTCTAGTTACTATTCTTCAGGGGGGAAATATTAAAATATGGAGGGGGGGGGGAGGAAAAGGTTTTAAATAAACATTGAATTTATTAGCAACTTTACTTCAGGGAGTGACAAGATTGGTTATAAAATAGTTTTCATATTTTCTCAATTCCTAAAAATCCTTTTGTCTTAATTAACTGAAGTTGAATTACTTAAAATTATATAACTGCAAGAGATTTCAAAAATGATTATCAACAGCTTTAATTGAAAATGAGACAAAAAGAATTGTGGAATCTTAAATATATTAAAAATGAAAAGTAAACTATCTGATCTTCAGGAATTGTACACAACTATATTTTTTGCAGGAGCTTGTTTTGATTCTTATAGTAATTAGGTTTTACCTTAAAAAAAAAAAAAGAAAAAAAAGAAAGAAAGAAAAGAAAATATTTCCTTTAAAATAATTAATTTTTTCATGCTTTTATATTATTTGTAGTTTCATAAAATTTCCCCATTATGGCACAGAGTTGTTTAACATTTGAATTGTTAAAATAAATTATTGTTATTTCTGCACTCTAGTGAAACTATAAATAACTACAAATGTACAGTGATTATATAAAAAGCCTAGCTTTTTACAATACTAGACAAAAATTGAAATTAATTCCTTTTTGATCTAACAGTATGAAGGAGAGGTTTCATACAAAGCCTGACAGATATTTACAACTTATAGGGGATGTAATCAAGGATTAATGAAATTACATTTCAATTAAATTATTCAGATTTGTTGAACAGGAGTAATCTTGACATGATCCCATAACCAGGGGGTCTGTATTCTGGTGTGATCAAATAGATAAAAAAAGAATAGCTCCCTTCCCCTCCCCCGGGTTAGATATTCAAAGCTAGTCTAGCACAGAACAAGTTGTTTTTACCTGCTGAAATTATCACATTTAAAGATTGGGATAAAAAAAACATCTTTAAAATAAAAAGGGGGAGGATTATTCCCCCACCCACCCCCGTATTTTTTTTTTTCTTTTGGTAAAAGGAAGGAAAAAATGAATAGAAGCTTTGAAGTAACTTTAGATTTTATTATTATAGTGACAGCATTGGAAAAACACTTGGCAGATTTTTGAATTTTTTTTTTTTTTTTTGTGTGTGTGTGTGTGTGTGTGTGTGTGTGTTTGCAGTTTTTGACAGTCCAGAAAAAATTGTTTTCTAGAATTGTTTTATGACAAATGTCAAAAAATAGAGTTGCACCGAATATTCGATTGCTATTTGGTATTAGATGACACAGAGTGTTCAGTTTGGTTGAATACCTTGATATTCGGCAACCGAATAGTAGAGTTAAATTAAAATTAAAATATTGAATTTGGTAAAAATATTTTCAAATCATATTAAATTAAAATTAATTTGATTTGTTTTAAATTATCAATAATTTTTATGAATAATATATTCAAATTAGTAAAATTATACATAAAGAATAATTTATGAACTTGCACATTTAAAAATTATTTCTGTGTTTTGGAATAAGAACAAATATATTTTATTCATTCATCAAAATTTGAAAAAATATTCCATACAGGACTTGTTCTCTTAGATTATTTAAGTAGAAAAAGAAATTATATTTAAAAATTATTTTTGAGTTTTCAAATTACATAGTGCACTTAAAGTGTGTATGTGTTTGAACTGCTTATATCTATTAGACTTAACAAAAAAAAAAAAAGAGAAGAGAAAAAAGAAAAGAAAAGTAAAGAAATTTTGTTTTGACTATAAAATGTACCTACATTTTTAGATTTTATGATGATACTTTTTAAATGCAATAAATGCTAAAAATAATTTAGTTATTCTGGGTGTAAAAGAATATTTACATTGAAATTTACATATTTGGTCAAATACTGAATATTCAGTCAAATTTTCGACCAAATATTCAGTATTCAGCAAAAGTCACTGTTCGGTGCAACTCTGTAAATAACTAATTTTGTCCAAGCACTGTTTTAGAATTTATATTAATTATCAAACAGGGTGACTAACATTAGAACTTTTCCAAATTCCTTGACTTTTCTGTGACTATTTTTTACCATTTTTCCCTGAATTATGCTATTTATTTCCCCAAAAATTTCACAAAATTGTTGAACAATTTAGCTATTTACGATAATGAGCTTTCAAATATAGCTTATTACTACAAAATTTGTTAAATTTCCCTGACTTTACATGAAATTCCCTAATCATTCCATGACTTTTTTTTAGACTCATTTAAATTCCCTGACTCTTCCATGATTCTCTGACTTTCCCTGACTAGTGCATAGTTGCCAACTTTTACAATTTTAAAATAAGGATAATTACTATATTTTTAGGGAAGCTTCTTGTATTAATTTTCAGAGATTTAAGATCTCTAACTTCACTATCAATAAATTCTGGTGTAAAGTCTTCCCGATAAATGGGAAAACTTGGCAGCTATGCTAGTGGCCACCCTATCAGTGATTCTTATATTCAGATAAAAATAGACATAAAAAAAACAATAATTTTATATAAAAATTTAAGCACTATTAACTGAGAGCTCAAACACATATTGTTATAAATGATCCCAGGAAGTTTTTGTTCATTTATATACACAGTAAACCAAAAGCCACAGAAAAAAAAAAAATATTCAAAAGTACTGATTGTAGCTCTATGCAGTTTTCACTGAAATGTACAGAAAAACATGGGGATTTTATATATATGTGACATATCCTCTTACTCTGGGTCACATAATAGCTATAAAGAAGAGAGGCTTTCACTCAGTAATAAATCCAAAGATGAGAGACAGGCATTTATTGGGCCATCTGGAACATCTTACAGGGCACGGTCATGATTGAAGGATGAGCATGTGAAATGCAGTGCAGCGGAGCCGAGAACTACGGTAGCCCGCGATCACACATCGCACTATCTCCCGTGACCTCTCAGGGCTCTTATTTTGACGGGGTTTTACTAAGCAAGAGCACACAAGAAGAGAGGCCTCATCTATGTGCGTTTTCTCTTAAATACCGGCATTTTTAGCGGGAAATCACACCACTTTTTTGTCTAATTATTGGCTATTAATTTAATGATTGACAACTTAGCTGAGGTCCAGATATCCGGGATTAATTATTATGCATCATCTAACCACAAAAAACTGCAAGTTGAGTTTATTCAGCACTTTATTATCCTAAAATTTGTTCACTTTTATGATTTTTGCATTATGCTCGCGCATTGTACTAAAACTTACTTTACAGGGGAAACTTTAGAATTAATTTTAAGTTAAGACTTTCTAATGGGATTTTCTTTAAGTTATTACTCACTATTAATTTAAAATAATAATTTAAAAACTTACCTCTCTTTAAGCTTTCATATATATATAAGAAAAAATATTAGTTACATTTTTCACTAACATATCGCACTGTATTCATATTATCCTCTCACATTTTAAACAGATCAGGGGTCTGTCCAGAGGCAAACCTGGGTCTGTTAAAGGACCTAATTTTATATCTTAGAAAAGGACCCTTCACAAAATTATTTATCCTAAAACAGGATCCTTCACAAAATTTTTATCCCAAAAAAGGACCTTTCACAAAATTTTTCTTCTTAGGCCTTTGATAAAGCTCTTATTTTCAAAATTAATCTTCAGTGGAAGGAGCAGACTACCTGAAAAATCAATCATTTTTGTTGTATTTTCTCTCGAAAAGCTGTTATTAAATTTCTAATCTATAAAGGACTTCTATGCATATGTTTGAGTTTAGTTCTATAAAACTGAACTGTCATTGTCAAAAATGAAACCTTAATTGTAATTTTATTTTTCAAAATTGCATTTTACACAATTTCATAAAAAGAGGACCCTAGTCGAAAAATCTTTACTTTCACACCTAAATTTAGATTCCCAAAATTACGTGTAGAAATTTTCCCAATTTCACAAAAATAG
Source organism: Salticus scenicus (assembly GCA_963930645.1). Classification (NCBI taxonomy): domain Eukaryota; kingdom Metazoa; phylum Arthropoda; class Arachnida; order Araneae; family Salticidae; genus Salticus; species Salticus scenicus. Next base: position 400,973,683 of record OZ005649.1, on the reverse strand, counting down.
GACTGTGTGAAAAGTCTGGGCAGATCCCTGCAGATATGCCTGATCAAATGATGCCATATCACGAATTTTGAAACTTTTTTTTTTTGCAGAATTTCCAATTGCGTAACGTCCAATGGTCATTCTAATGAATGACGGACGTCACATTGAACATTTATAGTCCTATCTACGTTGTTGAAGGTACTACACTAATGTAAAAAAGCAATTTTGCAATTAAAGCATCACCTAGTGAAGGATATTTAAACAGATTTTTTTTAATAAATCTTTTGTTACCAAAACAAATCCTGTTTTTCCTGTACATTTCGGTGAAAACCGCATAGTGCTATGGCTAATACTTTTCGAATAATATTTTTTTCTTTTTTTTGTGGGACTTATGGCTATCCCTGTATATTGCTGAAGAATCTAGCTTTAAATCAATTAGACTGAAAGATCTACCAATACATAAGTATTTTGGCAAAATAGAAGACAAGAGAAAAAAGAAATATTTCATAATTCTGTGCATTTTTTACAATAAAAAGGTTTTTACAATCTAGCCTAAATGGGTGATACAGTGAACTCTCGTTAAGACAGCCCCGTTTAAGATGGATTTCTCATTATTACATACAAAAACAGAATCCCCGGCTAAGGCCTATAGGAATTGCATGTAATAAACATTGATTTATACGTACAATTCATTCGTTAAGATGGACATTTTTTTTTCTCCCAAAGCTTACTTTCTTTGAAAAAGAGTAGAATCTTTTCAAATTCAATTTTCTTTTTTTTTTACATGAAAAGGTGCAATAATAAAAGGGTTAATCTCTGTCACTCTGCGCTATTACACCGTGGGAGGTAAACAGTATTGATTGACAGTGACAGTTCAGGTCACCCTGTCTCCACTTATATTGTGGAGACACAGCAAAGCATTTCGTTATCAAGTTGTACTATATGAATAAAAGAAGTTTAGTAAGTAAGTATCGGTTTTCATGCTTTTATATTTTTAGTGAATAAAAGGGTTTGAGGAAACAAATTTTCATTTGTGTTATACTGTGTATGTGTACATAATAGTAATTTTAGACTTCATAGAGAACTTCAGTTTATGAACTCCTGTTATAATGGACAAAAACTGCCGGCCCTTGACTGTCCGTTTTAAAGAGAGTTCACTGTAATTCCATTGGGAAACCATGAAATATTTCTGAAAAATTTCAGCAAATACAGATTTTTTTTTTTTTCTCTCCTGCTTCTCAAAATAAAAATTTATCCTCTTACCCTAGCCCAACTGTAATCCATAGGTACAGCTGGGGGCGGAACTTCTGGCTGAGGTATTATTTCACCTTGTTCAACAAGATCATCATACACCCCCCTAGAAATACAAATTCATGTTTTAGAAACAGGTATTTATAAAATTAAGCTAATGAAGAGACAGATATATAAAATTCTAAAAATTATGATAAAGGACTGAGGAACTTATAGGGTCATTCCATATCAAATCAACCAAAAAATTGGGGTTTTCAACCTGACCCCTTCAGAATTCAATGAATTTTGGTACATTTGTTGCATTTATCAGTGGCGCACCCACGGAGGGGGCTTAGGGGGCTGAAGCCCCCTCCAGAACGAGCTGACATAGTAAAAAATTTCAGATGTGCATGAAAAAAAAAATACTACTCAAACACAGATATTGTAAGCAGAAATAGTTTATAAATTATACATTAAATATTAGGAATTTTTGAAATACTTACTGGCAAAAACAAAAACAATGAACTAGTTCTTTGATTTTTAGTTGAAAGAAGTTCCAATTTTTAGGGATGGGCTTCTAAGGTCCTAAACTAGAGAATATACTGTTATCACGAAATCGAGTAAGTATCTAAAAAGTCAGACAGAAGAAGCAATCAGACGTGGAAATAAGCTGGGATGTATTTTTCAGGAAAAGGGGATACCAAGCTCATGCAGTTATTGTATCTTAATTTATGAGTATTTATAGCATCTTTGTGGAAGTGTGTTTTGTCCCTGGGCAAAATTAACACATTCCCATCGGCAAATGAAAATTCTCGTTTGATATGAAATAAAAATTAGCTTTGCTCTTATAGTCGTTCCTCTAAAACTAAATTTTAAATTAAAAATGGACTTTGCATATTCGTGTTAAACCCTTTAAATGCATCTAGTACAAATACATGCTAGTGAAATTTCGCATCAATTGCTGAAGATAAAATTTAATTGATCTGATCACAAATGAGTAAAATATTTTTCTAAAAATATACCGATTTAGAGAAATGCCACAAAGCGTAGTTTACTGTTCAAAATAGGAAAATACCCTGATAATAATATTTTGAGATATTTTACAGATGCTTGGGAGAATGGGGTTAATTATTATTATTATTATTATTTTTTTTTTTTTTTTTTTTTTTATAACAGTATGTAGAAAATACAGTAGGGTCCAAGCACAATTTTCATTTTTGCTTCTGATGTCACTGAGATTTAAGCTCCGTTCTTGGATAATAAAACTTTTGCCTGTTATAAAAATTCAAATTTCATAAATATATATTATATTATTGGAATACAATATCCTGTAATGATATTACTCAGAAAGGTAACGCTTGAAATATTTACCAACTGAACAAACTATTCTAAGTAATATATGTTTTAGGATATTAAGAGGTTCTGCCCCCTGCTTGCTGTGTTGGCTTACCCCCACGAAGACTACACGTCCGATTTGTTTCTGTTAATCGAACCTTGAAAGAGCATCGCCCCACACTCCAGATAATTAAATAAAAATAGCCATGTAAAAATTTACACTGAAATTCTGTTCTAATTCATACTTATAACAACTGCAGCTTTTATTTGGCTATAATTATTAAGATTTCTTAATTACTTAAGTGTTACTGCATATACAAATAAAGCATCACAAAAGGGTATTAAAATTGATCAAATTTTATTTTCAATGGAAATATTTGGGTGGGGGCATTTCATTTCGAGTAAATTTTATGTTCACCAGCTTGTCATATTCTTTTGATCGTAGATGGACCTAGAAGATTTTGATCGTAGACAGTTTTTGATCATAGTTGAATCTACAACTTTATGTTCGAAAGTTCAATTTCAACCCCAACTGACCGAATTACTTGCACATTATATACGGAGATAAATTCCACAATTGTGCTATTCAATTTAAATTCAGTTTCATTCATTCATTCATTTATTTCAAAAGAAACATTTAAAACAGATTCTTTACTATGCATATGTCTGCGTACCAGTGGCGGCTCATGGATCGAAAATAGGTGAAGAGCCATTTCACCTAATATTTTACACTTTATTCATTTATAGAGTATAAATTTACATTTAAATAAAATGATTATTTTTAATTAAAATTATGCATTAAAACTACTTAAATGTTATTTCTCAGCTCTTCATCTATTTTCGGTTCATGAGCCGCCGTTGCTGCGTATATGGACATAAACCTATTACTATACTGTAGGACCCAATTACTCTTCAGCCCCCTCCAGACAGAAATTCTGGGTGCGCCACTGGCATTTATATAGAAATGAATAAATATGCAATTTTTAGCCCTTATCATGATTATTTTTTGAAATATTTAACTTTACAGTTAGTAAAATTCATTAAATTTTAGAAATTCTTGCATTGTAAAATCAGCTCTCATTTCTATTCTAATTATAGTAGAGACTTCATTTGAGTATCTATGGAAAGTATATAAGTTGCCCTTTCATATGATATGCTGCATGAATGAATTTTTAAAAAATTTAATTCCAAGGTCATCAAATTTGACCTTGAATTTTTTTTATTTTAAAATCGGCACCTTCAAAACTTTTTTAAAAAATATATGTTATTCTTCTAGTTATTACTGACAATATCTAAAAGTTTCACTCTGGGATCACCATGGGTTTCTGAGCAAAAAATTCAAGAAAATTGCTAACATCTCAATATAACTATAATGTTGAAAGAAAATGTCTGTATTTTTAAGGAAAATTTCACTTTTAGCTTCCAAAATAGAGTTTTGAAAGTGAATAAAGAATCTTGATAATTGTCTACAACATTATTTTATTCTTTTTTTGCACTTTCTGCAAATTTTTATATGTTACATAAATTGGGGGAGGGGGGGAGTGCATAAACATGATTGAATTTAAAATTGACTTTTTACTTTTATATTGGTTTATTTATTTTTTTTAATCACTTTTTCCTACACAGACAATCGTTTTCAACTAAGGGTACTTTAAAAGGTGAAAGGGGAGGGAGGGGGGTGGAAATTATTTGCACCTTCATAAAAATTAGAATTTTTTTAACAAAACAATTTTCAGTTTTTAAAATTTTGAGACTTTTGGAACAAAATTTGTTTTCGTTCTTTAGAAAAGCATTTTGCACTATAAAAATGTTCTTAATTGTAATCATGTCAAAAATCCGAATTTGAGAATTTGATGTTTCTATACGTTTCAAGGTCCCCTGAGTCTGTTTTCACTATTTTTATGATGATGTATGTCTGTGAGTGAACACGCTAGCGTCTAAACGCTTTGTTCGAATAAGCTGAAAGCTCGTACGTATATTGTAGGTCACCATAGTACGAACCCTATTGATTTTGGTGAATCTAGCACTTCTAGTTTTTTTACAGGGACACCAGGAAAAATTCTCTATCATTATGGCCTATGGGGCCAAATTTTTAAAAGTGCGATAGCGTCTAAACGCTTTATTAATATCAGCAAAAAATTTGTACACTTGTTATAGGTCACAGTTGCACCAACTGTATAGATTTTGGTGAATTTAGCACTTATAGTTTTTTTACAGGGACACAAAGAAAAATTCTTTATCATTATGGCCTATGGGACCCAATTTTTAAAAGAGCGATAGCATCTAAACGCCTTATTCAACTGAGCTAAAAATTTATAGGAATATTATAAATCACTGTTGCACTAACTATAAGCATTTTGGTGAATCTAGCATTTATAGGTTTTTACTGGGACACAACGAAATTCTTTATCATTATGATCTATGGGCTCAAAGTTCAGTAGCGTTCAATAAAACATCGTGTAATATATGGAGAAAAATATTCAAACACTCTATTATGTTTTTCTCTCTTTTGTTTGTTTAACAACTCCTCTTTCTTTACTTTATCTACAAAACTGTTAATGACTCAATGTTCGGAAAGTCGAGTGGATTTTTTTTTTTTACTCCAGATTTTTTTTACTTTTACTGAACAATACCAGGCACACAAAAATTTCATGCCTTTATACCACAGCAAAATAGCATCCTTTTATGCAAAATTTATTCCAATGCTGAAATTGGTGAAACAACAAGGGTAACTGAAGTAGAGGTGCCAATTTTCAATAAGACCTATCAGTAATCAGAGTTGTATACTTATGCAACGTGGAGAAGTGAATCGTGTCACGGAATAATTTTTATGCAAAAGCCCACATATAATAATGAATTGCACTGTTTTTGTAAGCAAATAAATAATATATTAATTAAAAAATTAGAAAAATTTCTGAACCAAAAGTAAATAAATATGTATTTCTTTATCTTCTTACAAAATGAAAGTTTTTTTTTTAACCTGCTTTGATGGGGGAAAAAACATTTGGATCTCTCCCTCTCATTTTTTTTTTTGCTTTATGTATCTTGCATAAAACCTAACATATCTTTTGTTTGATAGTATAGTATGTATTTTAAATTTATTAAGGAAAAACAAATAGATTCATCAACTTCAGTAATAAAGCCTAAAAATAATTACATATGTGAAAAATATTGAGCACTTCTATCACTTTTTTGGTTCTAGAAGTAATCCCTGATCACTAGCTGCATACTTGCCAACCAATTTTAAGAAAAAAAGGGAAGATTTCTCTTGAAAAACCAGAAGATTTCATAAAAAAAGGGAAGATTTTTTTTTTTTTTCTCTGACGTATTAAACAATATACAGTTTTACAATTTTAATATTTTGAAGCAATCTATAAAAATGTTTTACTATAGATTGATTATACTAAATATATAAAAGTTTTAAATAAAGTAAGTTATACCTCTTCAACATATAAATATCTACAAAACCGAATTTGTACGAAATTTATTCAACAATAGGCAAAAAAACTTAGTTAAGTTAAAGTATATAATAAAAAAGTAAATAAAATAAGAAAGAGAATAATAGTTATAGTGTAGAAAAAAATGCGCTCACTAAGAAGCTGTCAAATATTTTCTATTAAACATTTTTAGTTTTCATTAGCTGTTTCAACAGGGGTCGCATTCAGATATGGAAAAAAAAATTCTCTGGTCAATTTTCAAAAAAATGTTAGTGACTATTAAAAGGTTCCTCTAGAGAGAAGAAAATACATCTACTTCCACAGTATGAGGTCATGTTACTGCCAATCATGATAGAAATTCAGGTAGAAATAATTGTTTACATGCATATTTTCACGATCCTTAATCATTTGACAGAAAGGAAATATTTGTTTTCCCAGGTTTTATAATTGATTTTCCCTGACTTTTGATGAAAATTTTTATTTTCCCTGATATTTTTTTTAAACAAAATCCTACATCCCTGAGTATTCCAGGTTTTCCCTGATGAGTATGAACCCTGTTAAAGCTTTCCCCCTTCCCCACCAAATCATACATGTGGTTTTTAAAATTAGATGTTAGCTGAATATTTTTCGCTAACATTGTTGGTTGGTTGATTGATTAGTTAAACATTGATAATGTCACTTTCAACAAATTGGCGAAATAAATATTTATATGTAAAATTTCTAACTGTGTTAAGCAATTTCAGAATTTTTTCCTTAACATAAAAAAATAATAATAATAATATAACTGCAATAACTTTTATATCCACATAAAACCTTAATGAAATTCCATGCCAACAAAAAAACAAATTTTTTAAACAAATATAGAATATGATTTTTGTGTATGTACATTAATCATACATATAAAAAAAAGTAGTGGTAGCTAATTATCAGTTTCAAACGTGGATAAAACCAACTGAGTATTAATTTTCTTAAATTGATTTGGGAAAAATTTTCCTAATTGAAAAAATTATTCTTAATTTTTTCCCCATATTTACACGTTTGGTATAAATATGACATGAAAATATTTAGTTTAACTGAGGATAAATAAGCAGATTCATTAAATTCAGCAATAAAGGTCTAAAAATAATTACATACATCAGAAATATTGAGCATTTCCACTGCTTTATTGTTTCTAGAATTGATCATTGATCACAATCCGGGGAAGAGGGGGGGGGGGGGGAATACAAAAATAATTACAGAGTAAGAAATATTAATAAACTCTTTCAACTCTACTTCTAGAATCTAATGAAAGAAGTTTAAAATTAATATTATCATTTATGTTGCAGATGGATAAAGAGGAAACAAAAGACTTCTGCAGAACATTTGATTGCTGACAACGGGTTGGAGATAGAGGGGGGGGGGGCAAAAAATAATTACATCAGCTAGAAATATTTAACAATTCTATTTCTTTACATGTTCTAGAATCTCATAAAGCAAGTTTGAAATGAATATTTACATTTATGTTATGGATGGAGAAAGATTGTGAATCTGGATTTTTCGTTGAACATTTGGGGTTTCCTTTTAAAACGAACGATATCCGCGACTTTTTTAAAAACGGAAGATTTCGTCATCTTTCCGGAAGACCGGAAGATACGTTAAAAAACCGGAATTCTTCCGGGAAAACCGGAAAAGTTGGCAAGTATGCTAGCTGGGAAACGGCGAGTGGTGGTCAAAATATAAATAATTAGATAAATGAGAAATGAAACAATTCTACTTCTTTATAGGTTCTAGAATCTAATAAAGCAATTTTAAAATGAATATTGACATTTATGTTGCTGATGGAGAAAAACTGGGGAAGTGAAGGCTTTCGCAGAGCTTTTAATCAACGATGGCTGGTTGGAAATAAGAAAAGAGGGGGGGGGTAAAAATAATTACATCAGCAAGAAATATTGTGTAATTCTATTTCTTTATAGTTTCTAGAATCTTATAAAGCAAGTTTAAAATGAATATTGACATTTATGGTGTGGATGGAGAAAGATTATGAATTGGAATGCTTCCGTTGTACGTTTGATCGTCGATTGTTAATGGAGTTTCTTTTTTTTTTTTTTTTAACGAACGATATCCGTGACTTTTTAAAAAGCATATAATCCGTAATTTTTAGATGTTGTCCGTAATGCCGTAATTATTGGAGTAAATCCGTAATAATTACGGACAAATCGTAATAATTGGCACCTCTACTGAAGGAGAACTAGACCTCAATGATATAAATGGTTATATAACTTGCAATTATGATGCAGAAGGGTGGCTAGGATGTGTTCTGGATATGTTAATCAAGATACAGATGAAATTAAAAGTAAATTTTCTCCATCCACACGGTCTTTCGCCATCATTTATTACCCAGAACATCCTGACATATTACAAGTGGCTATAAATTCGATACTTACAAATGTTGACCCTAGAACTGCTACTGGGAGAACATACAAATTATCTGATGCTGAAATGCTTTCTGCATCCCATAAATTGAAGACAAAAAAAGATTAACTTTTATCTGCTCACTTTTTGTGAAATCTGAAAGTTATAAGTTTCCTTAAAAGGTAATCTTTTTTTCTTGTAGAAAAAATATAGAGAGAAATAATTCAAATTACGTAAATTAAAACCATTTGTTTATGAAATAAAATATTATTCTTAAGAAAAAAAGGAAGAAAAATATTGGCTTCAGATGTTCTTAAAATTTTAAAAATTGAGAAATTTTAAGTGAAAAATTCTAAAAAAAATTTCTAGTTTCTAAAGAGCCAACCCCTTTTCAGCAACCTTTTTGTTGCTGATGGTGGCTGGGAGTGGATGAGAGATGTGTCGATTTAAGTGGCTCGCGTGAACGCTCTAGTATATTTGTATGTATTTCATGTGGTGTGGTGTGGCATGGCTCGTGTGAAAGAGGCATTATAGTTAAATTGAGATGTTAGCAATTTTCTTGAATATTTTGCTCAGAAACGCATGGTGATCCCAGAATGAAACTTTTAAATATCGTCAATAATAAATAGAAGAATAACATTTTTTTAAAAAGTTTTGAAGGTGCCAATTTTAAAATTTTAAAAATTCAAGGTCAAATTTGATGACCTTGGAATTAAATTTTTTAAAAATTCATCCATGCAGCATATCATATGAAAGGGCAACTTATATACTTTCCATAGATACTCAAATGAAGTCTCTACTACAATTGGAACAGAAATGAGAGCTGATTTTATAATGCAAGAATTTCTAAAATTTAATGAATTTTACAAACTTTAAAGTTAAATATTTCAAAAAATAATTATGATAAGGACAAAAAATTTCATATTTATCCATTTCTATATAGATGCAACAAATGTACCAAATTTCATTGAATTCTGAGGTGGTCGGGTTGTGGGCTTGGTTGATTTGACATGGAATGACCCTATAAGAACATGTGAAAAATAAGAAGCACTTATCTTTAGAGAAGTTAAAATATTTTTACCTTTTTACAGACATTAAAAACAAAATTATTTTTGCAAAATCTTATATACAGTATAAGAAAAAATTAAGAATATAAAATTGTTCAGATATACACTCATGTCCAAATTTATCTTTACGTAAATTCGTAAGGCTTCGTTATTTTTTCTGTGTTATTCCTTTTCTTCTGAACTTTCTTTGTCACATACTATTAGCATTTTTATTGTGTTATATGCTCCAATTATATGTCATATGTAACCCTTAAATGCCTGATTATTTTTAAAACAATTTAAAAATAAAAAATTATTTGATAACTTAAACATCACTCCGTGCTTGGCAGAAAAGCTTTTTTAACGTATTAAATAATTTTTAATATTTTATATCAACTTCGTTAAAGTATTAAATCACAATTTAAAAATGTTTTATTGTTACCTCTATTAAATAAATCACAAGAAATATATATATTTTTTTAAATCATTCTTTATTTAAACTATGGTTTATTGCTAAAAAGCATTTTTTTTTCAGTCAGCAAACATGGGGCATTAGAGCTTTAATATTATTCTAATAATAGTCTAGAAGACAAAATTGGGTATGTTGTTGAAAGACAACACACGACATTTAAGGTTAATATTTTACTTTGTGTTTATGTCAAAAAATTATATTTTCAAATTTTTGAGAAATCCACAATTTCATGCATGTAAAGATAATTTTGGACATGAGTGTATTTAAAATCTATTGAGTGTTCATAATTTTAATAGCCAATGTATTTTTAAGTATTGCTTAAACTCTGAATGTCATTATATGAGATATAACTAAAAACTTCAACAGAAGTTTATAAATTTGAAATATAAAAACATCAAATAACATACTTACAGAATTTCATTCTTTGTAAATAAATTCATTGTTCAAATTAATTACTTACTGAATAGTTTTTCCTAAGTTATCAAATGTATCTGGTACGTAAGCTCCAGCTTCTGATAATGCTTTATTTTTAGCTGTGGCTGTTTCTCTGTCACTATTGGCACAAGCACCAGCATGGCCAAATTGTACTTCCGAAGTAAACATGCGAGCACAGGTTCCTATGCACCAAGCAACTAAGGGCTTTGTGATGCGACCATCTTTTAATGCTTGACAAACTTCATATTCCTCGACTCCACCAACCTGAAAATATAATTAAAATTAAATATATTGATAATGTCAGAAATAAATATAGGGGGGGGGGGGGGAAATAGGATTAATAATTTCCTTACCTCCCCCAGTAAAACCATCATTTTTACTTCAGGTTCTTGCTGATACCGTAATAAGTGATCCATGAATGTTGTACCTGGATACCTAAAAATTTTAAATTTGGTTCATTAAAATTATAGATTTAAATACATCTAATAGAAAGCAAATCTGCAATTCAGTTTTTCACATGCTATTCTAGACAATGGCCAGTCCATCTAAGTTTGAATTTTGCTGAACACAATAACAGGCTTTTGAAGCCATTTGATCCAAATGCACATTTTTTTTTAAATACAAGGAATGCCTTTCAACCCCCCCCCCCCCTCTCCTCATGCTAGTCAAAGCTGCCGTGTTATAATTTTACAATTTATAAAAACACACATAAAGGAAGATTAGGTATTAAGAGAAAGATCACTGCTGACTTTTACAATATTTGTAAAGGTAAACCCCCTATAATTACTTTATGAATATTGTAACCGAGTTTTAGCTATAAGCATAGATCACAATGTTTATTTTTACAATATTTATGCTGAAAAGGATTCCTATATATATGTGTGTGTGTGTGCAACGATATTATACTGTGTATCTATCAAGTTCTGTCTCACAAGTAAAGAATCCAATTTAGAACTTTATTTTGAGCTTTTTCAATCATAGTACAGTTTATTCAAACAGAGAGCAGCGCAGCCAGAGAAGCATGCTGGACATTAGAATAACAGGCACAAGATCCAAAATCGATCCCAATACTGAACTTATTTCGATTTTAATATAGATCCCATTTTTAAAAGCAGTTGCTTTTCATGGCACAATTGCAGTCTCGTGTGGGCTTCAGGTTCATTTTGGCTCTTGCAGACCCTCATGGTCTACAGCTTAAATTTGCCAAACTCCTACATGTGTACATTCATTAAACAATAACCATTCGCAAAAGAGCACCGATTTTTGTGAGTGGCCATTTTTAAAGTCTTAATATTGGTACTAACTGCCACAGGGCTTAAACTCTGCCTACAATTTTCTTTTTTTTTTTTTTTTTTTTTTTTATATATATATAATTATATTAATTATGATATAGATGGCTAACTTTTTCACAGCACCTTGTAGACCTTTGGACTCGCTAAATAATTAGGAGAAACATTTATGAGCTCTCAGTTTAGACACAAGTAGTTAAAAATAAATTTTGCATTAGCTATTTTCTGTTTGATGTCGTTAATCATTTATTAATGTAAGCATCGTTCACTTAAGAGGGGACAATACCTAATCCCATGAACAGCCGTGGACAATGTTATTCTATGGGAAAATTTGTTGCTACAATTACACATTACCTAATGAATATTTTTAAACTCTGTTTTCGCAGTCAGAAAATTTATAACCGTTAAATGAGTACTCATTTTTGAAAAATTCATTTTTTTTAATTTGTACATTTTAATTTTGAGTTCAAAAATGCGATTTTTCACAAAATGCATTTTTCTCATTTTCTAGTTGCAAAATGAAATACTAAAATTTTAAAAACTCAATTTTTGGAAAACAAGTACTAATTGAACACTTATGAATTTTCTAAATGTGAAAACAGAATTGAAAAATATTCATTAGGTAATGAGTAATTATGTAAACAAATTTTCCCATAGAATAACATGGGCCAAGGGTGCCAGCGAGATTAGGTATTGTCCGCTCTTAACTGTTCTGCCTTTTCTGTACTGAATACTTTAATCCTTTATTTAACTGCATTATTACTAGGGATGTGGGTTTTCCGGAAAATTTTGAAACGGAAAATTTTCTGGAAAATTTACCGAAAATTTTTCAATCTCTAATTTACGAAGGTTTTGTAAAATAAAACTAAATACATTAAAAGCTACAAGTAAATAAAACTATTCAAAGAAAAGTATGAATAATTATTCAGTTCAAAAAGAAATTAATAAACAAAATACAGAAATTATGATTTAATTGTTTATTAAACATGTATAAAGCTAGAAAGTTATAATTTTTAATGAGTGCCCTGCATGTATAATGGTCGAATCTTATATATTAAAAAAATTTATGAAAACTAAAGGCAGTCCGTCTGGCCGTTCTATCCGGCCGATTTCCTTCATTTTTTTTTTAAATGAAAGGTATTTAGGCACAGATATGTCATCAATCATTGAAATTTACTCAACTTCCACCTTACTCAAGTTATACTCAAACTCGATTCTTCCCTGTACATTTCTTATGGGACACTTTTCACTCAAACAATTCGAATTCTCATAGCTCTTCTTCTAATGAATGGATCTTGATCGTTTCACTCTCAGAACACTCAGTGGATCAAGTTCTTTCTTTTGAGCTATTAACTGCTTAAATTCGTTGAGATTGAGGAAAGTTATGCTTGCACAATCAACTTTACATTCAATTTTTTCAAGATTTTCCTTCACTCAAACCTCTATAACTAGAGTTCTAATTAACGTAGGCTGTTGACACAAGTCTAAGAACACTCAGTGGATCACGTTCTTTCTTTTGAGCTATTAACTGTTTAAATTCGTCGAGTTTGAGGAAAGTTATGCGTGCAGAACGAACTTTACATTCAATTTTTTCAAGAATTTTTCAAGATTCTCCTTCACTCAAACCTCTATAACTAGAGTTCTAATTAACGTAGGCTGTTGACACAAGTCTAAGAACACTCAGTGGATCAAGCTCTTTCTTTTGAGCTATTAACTGCTTAAATTCGTTGAGTTTGAGGAAAGTTATGCGTGCAGAATGAACTTTACATTCAATTTTTTCAAGAATTTTTCAAGATTTTCCTGCGTTTGGTTAAGAAAATTAATATGAAGAAAATTTAATTTTTAATTACACGAGTTCTAGAATTAATTATCTTTCAACATACATTATTTTTCAACGTATTGAGGTTTTCTCTATATATTAAAAAAAAGTTTCTGTAGCTGGCGTCAAATTTTTTTTGTCTGCGACAGCATCTTCTTGCGGAGGGCAAAAGGCTCTGCATCATGGGAGGTATCAATGTGTTCCGAATATTTCAAGGAAGGCATTTCAGGAAGTTAGAAATCTGTATCATTTTAATTAACGAGGTTATTAAATAAAAACCTCGTGTTTATAAAGGTAGTCTATTTGCCATTAAAGAAATAATTTCTCTTATTACATCATTTTCCACAATGACGTCATTCTCCACAGAGAAATAAAAATGTTATCACTGGTGTAAAAATATAAAATAAATTCCGCAAACACCCTTTTTTTTTCTACTTTTAGAAAATTAATGTTATTACTGGCAATATTTATGTTTATTTTATTTATTTGTTCTTTTTTTTGTGAATAACGAAATAATGTCGTGTATGTATAACTAACTGCATTTCTCTTTACCATTAAAGTGCATTTATTATTTTTATTTGAAAACGTATTTTAAAATACTTTGATAGATTTTGGTATACAAAAGTATTTACATTTAAATTCAAACTCAATTATAAACAAAAAATCTTATTTAGCATTGATAATTTTTTTTACACTACAGAATTAGACATTTGCATGATATATTTCCTGGTACAACTATAATATCTTCCCACAGCTGAATTTGGCGATTTTTCTTTGGCGCCGATTTGAACGATAACGATGTCGTTCTGGACTGTTTGCAATATAATATGGCAGCCTGCATGCTGTTTATTTTAGATTTATGATTTTATGATTTACGATTTGTAATCTTATATATTAAAAAAATTTATGAAAACTAAAGTCAGTCCGTCTGGCCGTTCTATCCGGCTGATTTCCTTCATTTTTTTTTTTAAATGAAAGGTATTTAGGCACAGATATGTCATCAATCATTGAAATTTACTCAACTTCCACCTTACTCAAGTTATACTCAAACGCGATTCTTCCCTGTACATTTCTTATGGGACACATTCACTCAAACAATTCGAATTCTCATAGCTCCTCTTCTAATGAATGGATCTTGATCGTTTCACTCTCAGAACACTCAGTGGATCAAGTTCTTTCTTTTGAGCTATTAACTGCTTAAATTCGTTGAGTCTGAGAAAAGTTATGCGTGCACAATCAACTTTACATTCAATTTTTTCAAGATTTTCCTTCACTCAAACCTTCATAACTAGAGTTCTAATTAATGTAGGCTGTTGACACAAGTCTAAGAACACTCAGTGGATCAAGCTCCTTCTTTTGAGCTATTAACTTCTTAAATTCGTTGAGTTTGAGGAAAGTTATGCGTGCAGAATCAACTTTACATTCAAATTTTTCAAGATTTTTTCAAGATTTTCCTTCACTCAAACCTCTATAACTAGAGTTCTAATTAACGTATGCTGTTGACACAAGTCTAAGAACACTCAGTGGATCAAGCTCTTTCTTTTGAGCTATTAACTGCTTAAATTCGTTGAGTTTGAGGAAAGTTACGCGTGCACAATCAACTTCACATTCAATTTTTTCAAGAATTTTTCAAGATTTTCTTGCGTTTGGTGTAAATCAATTATTTGAAGAAAAAATCTATATATTAATTTGAAACATGTTTTTGTCTGTCTCCACTATATTGAGAGAACTACTTGGTGTAAAAATTTGGTTGAGGTGTCTAAAAAAAGGTCTTGGTCTGTAGTTGTGCAATGAAAAGAGAAAATAAAAAAAAAAGTCGAACAGTTTCCCCCCCCCCGGGGGGGAACGGGTTAAAGCTCCAAATTACTTCACGGTGTGGAAAGTGTACATATGGGGACTAGAGTCGAATACTAAAAAATCACTTTCTGCGAATTTGGAATTTTCGATTTTAAAGGGGGGGTGGAAAGGGGGAAAGTAGATTTGGAGGGGGGGGGGGAAGGGGGGAAATTAGTTTGAGAGGTAAATCCGTTCTAGACCCACACATGTAGCACCTCATTTCAAAGGTCTTGAAATTTCATGTCGATTGGGGATGTTCGTATACAATACGAACGATGTTGATTATGGATGTTTGTATACAATATAGTGCGACCCCTGGTGGTGAAAAATGGAACTAGGTGATTTTGCTGTAGACCCTATTATGTTACATCTTATTTTAAAGGTCTTGGTATTTCCTGATCGTTGGTGATGTTCGTACAGAACACACTGCGCCCCTGGTGGTGGAAAGTGCAACTAAAGCATTTTGCAGTTGACACCACCATGTGACACCTTATTTAAAAGGTCTTGGAAATCCAAGGCGATCAGTGATATGGGTCTTGAAATTTCATTTCGATTATGGATGTTTCTATACAATATAGTGCGCCCCCTGGTGGTGAAAAATGGAACTAGGTGATTTTGTAGTAGACCCTATCATGTTATATCTTATTTTAAAGGTCTTGGTATTTCCTGACCGTTGGTGATGTTCGTACAGAACACACTGTGCCCCCTGGCGGGAGAAAGTGCAACTAAAGGATTTTGCAGTTGACACCTCCATGTAACACCTTATTTGAAAGGTCTTGGAAATTCAAGATGATTGGTGATGTTCGTATGCAACATACTGCGCTCCCTGGTGGAGGAAAGTGAATTTTGCAGCGCGTGCGTAGCATGCCTGCTATACGGTGCCGCAGCCACAGGCGGCGGAAACACGATTCAGAGGTTCGTGCGGTTCAAGATTAATTTTTAAGAATTTTTTCATGGTATTAGCGACCCGCATGTACGCTGCCACAGGCACCGGGGTCACGAGCCCGAGTTCCGTTCTGTTTGAGGCAATTTTTTTTGTTATATATGATTATTATTTGTTTCGCGATGCTTTCATTTAAAAATAGAAATTCAAACAAAATAGAGTTAAAGATATTAAATCATACAAATTTAAAGTTCATTTAAGGTAATTATCATGGGCCCGGGCAACTCCGGTCGGGTTCGTTTGGTTCCAGGTTAATTTTTGGGAATTTTTTCATGTTATCGATCCGTGTATGCGCTGCCGCAGGCACCGGGGTCACAAGGCAGAGTTTCATTCGGTTCGAGGTAATTTTTTTGTTACAGCTGATTTTTTATTTTTTTATTTTTTGCGATGCTATGCTTTTATTAAAAAATAGAAATTCAAACATAATCGAGTTAAAGATATAAAATCATACAAATTTAAGGTTCATTTAAGGTTATTATCATGGGCCCGGGCAACGCCGGTCGGGTTCGTTTGGTTCCAGATTAATTTTTGGGAATTTTTTTATGTTATTAGCGGCCAGCGTATGCGCTGCCGCAGGCACCGTGGTCACAAGGCAGAGTTTCGTTTGGTTCAAGGTAATTTTTTTGTTACATCTGATTATTTTTTCGCGATGCTTTATTTAAAAATAGAAATTCAAACAAAATCGAGTTTAGGATTTAAAATCATGCAAATTTAAGGTTTATTTAAAGTTATTATCATAGGCTCGGACAACGCCGGGCGGGTCAGCTAACATGTAGTCATAGTATTAAACGAAATAGAAAATAAAAGATAGCAACTATTTATTTGGAGTCAGTTTGACGTCACAAATGACAATACTTTGTAGAAAGTGGTGTCGTATTTCTATTTATAAGCATTTTTCCGAATTTCTTTTTTTTAAGTGAAATGTCGTAAATTATATTAGATGTTTTAACTTGAAATACATTTAAATAATGATGCGACGGTTTTTGAAACATTACGGTCAATAAAGTGACCGTCGCATTCGACGGGTTCCAGCTAGTAATCTATATAAAAAAGGTGTCGTGAACGTACTGTAGCTGTCAGAGACCCTCACATATCGCTGCCAACACCTGAACCCCATTTTATTATATAGGGATTTTTTTTTTTTTTTTTAAATTCTGTTTTCATTATCAAAAAAAAAAAAAAAAAAAAAAATCTAGAAAAATTAAATTTGCCTTTGCTTTTCCCAAAATGTATTTAATTTTTAATACTTCATACTGAAGTTACAAAAAGGAAAAAAAATGATCAAAATTCTTTTTTGCACTTCATAATTAAAAAAAATAAATAAAAAATATTTTTGAAAAACAAGAACAAATTTAACAATTGTGAATATTCTGAAACTAAACTGAATTTTTTTTTTTAAAAAAAAAAAAGGTAATTATCATAATGAATTTCTTGTTTAGAATAATATGGGGTTTGGCTGCTAGTGGCAGCAAAATTATTGAAACACACATCCGTATTTTTCTTTTTCTTTCTTTAGTTTGATCGCTCATTTTTATCATGAACTTGTTTTTTTATAAACAGTATAAGACTAAGATCATAAAAATAAATATATTTATATATATGACTCAATAAATATTTACTTAACAAAATAGTATTAGATGCACATCTTTTAAATAGAAATTATTGCTATCACATCAATAATTTTTTTGTCGACTGTACAAGGTAATTAGTAAGGTATGGCTCGGACCCTGAAAGGGTTCATTTCATCAAAACTCTTTTGCTTTTTAATTTTTTCGACTTGTTCTATTTTTAAGCATAGTTTGCGAACACAAAATCATATTTTTAAATAGTTGGTGGTACTGGATAATGGATGTAATCCTCTATTAAAAAAAAAAAAATCTGAAAGTTTGAGATTTTATTATTATTATTATTATTTAACTTTAAATGTAACACCTTTATGAGATTTTTCAATTGCAATTCAATTTCGGATATTTTAAGCAAATAAAGAAATATTCAGTTCTATCAACTTAACCTCCAGTTACGAGATATGATGTGATTCATTTTATCTATTTGATTCCCTTAAATTTTAATCAAAATCTTGCTGTTTATTTATTTAGGTAATTAATTGTATTTCCTGCTGCTTGCATAAAAAAAAATAATTTCCCCACATTAGAAATTAGTTTTAAAAAGTGATTTTAAAAAATATAATTATGTTTTTATATAAGATTTTTCTCTAAAATTTTCAACAATGCCAATTTTGTAATTAAAGCATTTTTTTATTATTATTATTTATTTATTGAACATTTAACGAAGATTATGACTGAGTTCTGAGTCACTCTCAGAACCAGAGACCAAAAGGTGACCTAAGTCAGAATTGCTGCCTGAGTTTGAAAAACATCAACGTATCATCATTTATCAAATGAATATTTTGTAAAATAGATACACATGCTCAGCAGTATAGTATTGCATTAATTTATCAATATACTCTTTTTTTTTTTATGTTGCCAAATGCTTTATAATTATGTTCTTTAAACTTATTGAATGGACATTTAAAATTCCGATTAGCAACCATAGATCTCTTGTATTATAATAAATAACCTCTTTCTCGAGCAAGTTGCTCAAAACATATATCTGGTAACTTTCTAAATGATGACTTTAATCAGAAACTTTTGTTTTTCACACTATATATAGCATTACTATGACTAATAAAAGAAAATTTAAATATATCATGCAAAAGATTTACTAAAAAAATCGTTTTTTTTTTATTGGAAAATTTTCCGGAAAAACATAGTAGAAAATTTTCTGGAAAATTTTCCAAAAAAGAAAATTTTCCGTGGAAAATTTTCCACCCCACATCACTAATTATTACCTAAAATTATATTTGAGTGTGTTTTTAAAATCCTCTTTTAAGATAAATTGACTAGATAATTATTAAAACTGATTTATTGACATGTTTATTCTATAAACCTCATTTATGGCTTGCTTATTTAGTTTTGTATTATGACTTAACTTCCCCGTGTTTATTTTAAGAACTTTTTATCCATTTATTACTTTCAATTTTTCTATTACAGAGTAATTTATTGACTTGTTCATGCGAATAACATCATCTATGGTATGAAATAGGAAATCTAACTTTGCTTTTTGTATCATTAAAAAAGCAATTTGTTGACTAATACTTTCAGCATTAATTTGAATATCTTTAGAGTTAATAATTTTACATAAGATTATTTTTATCCTTTCATATATGCACTAAATTTATACTGAATAAAAAATACAAATTCTCAGACTCACCTATCCCCTCCAATAGCAACACCTTCATACACTCCATTGGTAGCTCGGGAAATAATATTATTGAGTTCATTAGACATGCCTCCAGAACGAGATACATATGCAACACTTTAAAAAAAAAAAAAAAAAAAAAAAAAAAAAAAGATTTATATATTATAAACTGTAAACATTATGGATGCATATTTTAATTAAAAGTACTATAATATATATACATACAGTCGAACCTTGTTAACATGAATTACTTCTAACATGAACTGTTTTCACAATCCCTGTCACAAAATGAAGATTACTTTAGTCATATGAAGATTAGTTACTGATAGCATGAACTACTGATAATATAAACAAATTTTATATAACTCTTGAGATTCACATTAACAAAGGTTCAACTGTATATAATTTTGTTCCTTGATTTAGTTTTATGCCAGAGAGAAAGAGGGGATGCAATAAAGTGTTCCAGCATAAATTACTAAAGTTCTGCAAAAGAAGAAAAAAAAATATATTACTACTTTTTTAAGTTGTAAAACATTCTGGGATGATTTAGACATTTAAGGGTATAAGGGACGTTTAAATTCAATATACAGTAAAACCTCCAAAATTGACCACCTATCTATGTTGATCGAAATTTATTAGTCTGAACAATCACAATGCATTTTCAATGGATATTTACCTCTCTATGTTAACCACCTCCGTAAGTTGTATGTTAACCACTTTTTAGTAGGTTTTACTCTCTGTAACTTGACCACTGATGTTTTCTCGAATTTGCTTTTTCCTCCGTTTTGTTCTCAATCTGGTTTCCAGGAATTTCTTTATCAGTCATTTGGGTTATCTGAACAACAGTCGCCCCCCTTGTTGTGCTCTACTCATTGTTCACTTCCATTGCGATACAGTGGGAGGGAAATGCCAGAGACTACCCAGCCTTTTGTTAAGGAGAAATAATATTCTAGCACTTTTAATGCTTCCATTTCTTGGATTGCATATATTGTCTGTCATTGCTGGAATCTGTCGAAAAAGATCAGGGGAGTGGGGATGTGCGTAGCGGTGTAGCATTGAGTTATACGCAGAATTGGAAAACAACATGTATCGCTCACATGTGAAACACATTCCGTTCTTTATTTTTCTGGACGTTGTGTTGCGACGGGACCGGTCGTTTATTTGCGAATTTTCATTAAAAATGGCACAAAAAAAAGCTCTAAAAGAACTTGAATTAGAGGAGAAAGTGGATCTTCTTAATTTTCTGGAAAGCAGCAGCCAAAGAGAGACAGCAGAAAAATTTGGTGTGAGCTAGACAACTGTGAGCAACAACGGAAGGAAGAATATCTGGAAAGATATTCTTCCGAAAACGGGAGACTCCAAAGAAAACGCAGAAAAACATGTCTCGACGCTGTGAACGAAGCCACATTTCGTTGTTTTAAAGAGATGAGATCAATCAATGCAAGAACAACAGGACCTATGTTTCAGGAAGTAGCAAAAAAATTTGCAAAAGAATTCGAAATAGAGGACTTCCAAGCATCAGCAGGTTGGCTTGAAAAATTCAAACTATGATACAAGATTTCTCAAAAAGTTGTGTGGGGAATCGAATGAGGTTTCAGCTGAAGTGGTGGAAAAGTTTATTGAAAAATTCCCATAGTTTGCTAAAGGTTTTAAAGATGAGGACATCTTTAATGCTGATGAGTGGGGTCTCTTCTTTAAAGCAATGCCTGATAGAAGTCTAGTAATGAAGGGTGACACTTGTAAAAGAGAAAAACTTTCAAAACAGCGTTTTACTGTTCTTCTATGTGCTAGTATGACCGGAGAAAAATTGAAGCCTATGGTGATCGGCAAATCTGCAAAACCTCGTGCATTTAAAAATGTAAAACCTGGAGACCTTCCTGTTTTTTGGAGAGTGAATAAATCTGCTTGGATGACCAGTGCTTTGTTCAAAGAGTGGGTTAGAGGAATTGACGCAGAAATGAGGAAAAAGAAGTGGTCTATTCTACTTACCGTGGACAACTGCCCCAGCCACCGCAAAGTGAAAAATCTCACAAGTGTGAAGCTAAAATTTTTGCCTCCAAACACAACTTTGAAAACCCAACCTTTAGATCAAAGTGTTATGCAGTCCTTTAAAGTGCACTACAGAGCTCAAATTCTGGAATGGGTGATTATGAAAGCACAAACCTGTGGTCCTTCTGCGTTAGCATCGTCAACAGCTGCATCAGTAAATGCTTTGAATGCTGTTCACTGGATTAATTCTGCATGGAATAAAGTTACACCAGCCATGAATAAGAACTGCTTCAAGAAAGCTGGATTTGTTATGGCTACAGCATCGGTGCAAGAGGATGAGCTTCCTCTATCTCCATTGCCAGTTTTTGATAGAGTTGATTTTGAAGATTATGTTACCATGGACGATGAGTTAGTAACATGTGTTGACTCAGACTCAATCTTCAATGAGTTACTCTCAGCAACTTAGCACAACGAGGACTCTAAGGTACAAGAAATGAACAGCTAAGAGGATGATGATCCAAGTGACGACGAAACTGAAAAGTACCCAACTCTGACGGAAGATGATGTAAAGCGTATGATGGAGCAACTTGAATATTTTGCTGCAGAAAAGTGCCCAAGCATGCTTAATGGACTTGTAAACTGTGAAAGTGCTTTTTGCAGTTACCTAATGAACAAAAAGGACTCAAAGAAAAATTTAATCATTCTTTCAAAAATTGTAAAAATGTGCTGTACCTTCAGTAAAAATAAAAATGAGTAAGTGCTAATTTTTTTCTAAAATTTTCCGTAAAAAATACTAAAAAAAAGTTTACGAAATTTTTTATAATATTGTACTAAATATTTCATAAGTTGACCACCTCCGTATGTTGACCACTTAGTTACAGTCCCTTAGCTGATCAACTTATGGATGTTCTACTGTATATATATATATTTTACATTCAATCGTTTCTTAAATCAAATATTGCTCTGAAACCTATCATTTTTCTGTATATAGCGTGTTTTAAAGGATAAAAATTAATTTTAGAGATGAAAAAGGTCTCTTTTATAGAAAAAATACAAAATAATGCCCAACTTCAAAATAGTCCAGGCTAAATATAAAATTTTTTCTACCAAGTGTTTTTTTAAATGCAACTATCTATGCATTCAATTTTTCATACCTCAATTACAGCATTAATTACAAACAAAGAAAGTGTAAAATTTGAAATCTTCATGAATATTTGTCAAATGACTGAACTTGAGAGTTCTTAAGAAAGAAAATAATCTCTTCATTTCAAAGTGAAATCTCATTTTTGTTACAATCGCATTAATTTACACTTATATACAAATTTATAAATAAACTAGAGGGCTCTCTGCCCCTGCTCGCTCTGCTCACCAACCCCCAACTCACTTTTTTTATTAACTTTAGCAGGGCTTCACCCCCCCCCCTATTTGTTGCTTTGCATTTCACTGAATAGGTATATTAACCCCTTAACTGCACCAGGTGTATAATATACATTTTTTCAAAATACGATCCTTTGTTTTATATAGCTACCCATGAAACTTCTGACAGGAAGTGAGTCTCATAATTTTTCCTTGGCAGCTAAGGGTTTAATAGTGCATGATACACAAGACAAAAGTAGAACAATATTATAGAAATCATATACAATATCAAACTGAAATAACTCTTTTTTTTTTTTTTTTTAATGAAATATTATACTAAAAAAATCAATAATTTTTTTATAGATGAAAATTCATAATATCTAGACCATTTTGCATTACAGTTACAGCTTTAGTATATGCCCTCTTGGTGACTTCTAAATTTTTGCATCTATTTGACCATGAATTTTTTGGTTTAATTGCTTGTTCGAAAAAATTTTAGAACAGATTATTTACTTAATTTAAGACATAATGTAATACTCCCTATATATTTCTAATATACAGCTAGATTTTAAATGGTGCCTGCAACAGCAGTAAACATGCAATTTTTAAAAGTGCTTTTTTTTTTTTTAAATATAGTCTAATGGAGACACATTGAAAATAAATAATTTATGTGACTAATGTAAATATTTCATTATTATTATTATCATCATTTGCAGTATTTTATAATTTAGCTATATTTTTAATGCAGGTCTGGAGTTAAAAATGGCTAATGTGGTCGTGGAAATGAAAACTTTGGCTACTGCACCATTAACTCTTAAAATTTGCCAAATGGATCCTAAATATAAGCTAATATTCATATCATCCGCATTAATTTTTTTAAAATTCCACTCGCCATTGGTGAGCTGATGAGTGGAAATTTCGCACCCTGCACTAGATGCTGCTTTTGTTCTAAAAAAGGTTTTATAGAGCACTCTAGTTTTTTTTGCTTGGTATTTTTCACGATTTTCATGTGTGTGTTATAATTAATTCAGATATTTACTGAAGAATCTACTATCAATCTTAATCTTAAAAAATACATAATTTGCACTTTTTTTTTTTTTTTTTTTTTTTTTTGGGGGGGGGGGGGGCATTTTTTAGGGCCTTAATGTGGTTTTTCAACCTTTCTGTCTCCTCATTAAATGCTCATTAATTTCTATTATGAAGTGATATGCATAATTTTTATTGCATACTACATCTTTTAAAAATACTCTTAAGTAACTAAAAAAATATTTTTCAAATACATTTGTTGTGTTTCATAATTTGGCATATAAAAGGTTAAGAGCTAAATGAAATGAGTTTGAAAATAATTTTTATTATTATTATTAAATGAGATAATTACTATTACACTATTATAAAAAGATAACTACGTACCATCCAGGCCTGTGAAGTTTTGATGCTAAGATATTGTCCATCATGCCACCAGTATTTCCTATTTTAAAACACCCAGGTTTGATGCCACCAACCTATGAGATTTTGAAATATTTATGATGCAATTGTGACTTTACGAATATTAATTTAAATCATTCTGTAAAGGTACATCATAAAAGTACCTTACAAAAAATAATCTAACGGGTGTTACTAAAATTTTAGGTTAATTTTATAATTTTACAAAGATATTTGAAATAAGAATCAAATTTATATTATTTATAGCGAAAATTTATATGTCAGTGCAAAGGTGCATTTATCAAAATCTTAAAATAATCTTTAGAGAATTATTGTCCAATTGCCAGATTTAAAATAATTTGCAACATATTAGTGAAAATTGTAATTAGCAAAAAAGAAAAAAATTGTAAACACGTTAAATGTTGACACATTCAAAGAATCAAATAATTTACCGTAGCAGGTCCAATGATTTTAACACCTTTTGAGTCGGCAACTTTTATCATTTTACGAGTCATGTTTTCTGGAATTCCTTCAGCAATAATAGCAATCACTTTAATCTGTAAGGGAAAAAAATTATATTACAACAATTCACAGAATATGGAAAATGATTTTACAGATTGCATTAACATTTCATTAATTATTACATTTATTTAATATTAGTAAACTACTACTTAAAAAAAAAACAAAAAAAAAAAAAAAAAAAAAAAAAAACATACTTATATTTTTATAAAGCATAAAAATAAAGCATATTTGTGGCCCAGTGACAGAAAATTTTGTAGCTGTCTGAGACAGGTTTTTAAAATTTCATAATCTGTCTGCGAAATTTGCATGTAGTCAGGGGTGAAAATGGCTTACACTCAAAAAGCCTGAAAGCTGATACCGGCAATCTGGAAGGGGAGGGGGGGGGGGGTTATTAACAACAGTGGTGATCTCATGCAACAATACAGAAATACAATTTTACAATATAGTATAAACAATTATAAAATAATAAGTTGAATTCATTCAATTAAATATTTTATAGCAATGTTTGACAAAACACATTATAAATAATAAAAGTATTAGTTTTAGTTTTGATACAGAAATTTTCATAAGTGAATTTTGAAGTAGAGGAGAAGTTTTGGAGCAGTTTTAAATGAAATTAGCACTTTTCTACATTCCTGTAGAATCTCAGTAACAGGTAACAGGAGAAAAGAATACATGCATAACGCTGCCTATCAAGGGAGATCTAGGCTCCCTAGGTCGCCGTTGTTAAGCACTATTTTTTTGTGTGTTCCTACCAAGGCACCTATATGGTGGCTCTAGAGTTCCTACCAGAGAGGGCTTAAGACATCATACATCGGTAGCATTGATGTGGGCGAAAAATGTCTGTAAATTGCAGACAATTTTTTATGACTGCAGACAAAGACTGTCTGAAAGTTGCGGGCAATTTGTTTTATTAGTACAGACAAAGAGTGCCCAGAAGTTGCAGATTAATATTTTTATTAGTGAGACAAAAACTGTCTGCAAGCATTTTTTCTGTGTCCACGACTATGTCGCCGTGTTTCTGCCACTGGGTTAATGAGAAATATGAAATTGTCACTTAGCCAATACTTTAAAAAGATATAATACTAAAAACAATCCGAGTAACTTAAAAAAAAAAAAAAAAAAAAAAAAATTACTATTTATAAGATCAATATTAAATCCTTAACCGCCACAAAAATTAATAAAAATTTATCAATTACATCATGAGTTAATGCATGTCAATATTTTACGTGTGATTAAACTCCTATATAAGTGTTGGGGAAACCAATATTACCATAACCCGCCCTTACCTACAGATCAGGTTTGGTCGATTATAATTTTTTTTTTTCTTTGGTTAGTCAGGATTGAATTTTTTTTTTTTTTTTTTTTTTTTTGTATGTGCAAGTCAGGTTTACTTTTCATTGAGTTTTGTCAACTTGAGAACATCTTTCAAAAATATTTTAACATAATAAAAAGAAATTTGTTTGATATTACTGTATAATTGATGTAAACATACCTATATACCCATGATTAAATATATGCATAACCAAATAATTATAGTAAAGCAAACATCCATGTTGAACAAAAGCAATAAACAATATTTATTTTTAAGAATATAAGCATTAAACAATAAACTACAACACTATACTTGAAACCCATTTTTATACACTTGAAGAACACAACACACATAAATGGCTTTAAATTATTATTAATCCATTTTTCAGGTTTTTAAATTTTTTAACTTAGTATGTAGTGAGTATTTTATTTAGATACATCAGCAGAAGTGTAATGCAGAAGAAGAGTGACTGAGAAAAAACCATACTAGAAGAATTGTTTTGTTTAATAGCTACTTGAAAGAAGGTAAGTCTCATATGATACTAAATCTCTTTTATTTCTTTAATATAGAGACATTCAATCACTTTCAGCATTTCCACTAAAAGCAGTTAATTCATACAACTTTAAATCATTAATAAAACTTAATAAATATATTTAGAAACTTAACAATTAAAAAATAAACTCAACAAATTATCAATTTGATCCGGACCAGCCGGTCAAACTTTACATTACTATATCAGATAACAAGATCCATGCCAATTACCAACACCATACACCTCAGAACTAAACAGATCTGATATTTATATACAAGAAATAAGGACGTTTAGATCGTCATCGATCAAACGGACGAATCAAAAACGAACATCTGGCAGATGTAAAAAGAAACAATTAAGATTTACATAACGACGATCGATCTTTAGCTACGATGTCGCCATCTAGTGGGAAAAACATCGTTAGAAAAATTGAAACAGTCCAGAATTGATAAAGAAAGGTGTTGCATGGAAAAGATCGTTTTTAATGTAAACAAAACGGTAATTGATAATTAACAGTATAAAATAAAGTTTAAACTACTGAAAAATAAGTAACTGAAGTAAGTATGTTTTAATTTACATTCTATTAATTAAATAAGTTATTTAATAAAAAATGATAAAATGACTAAACATAGCATGAACTTTCAAAAACAGGTGATGTAATATGTTTAAATAACTATGTCTATAAGCATGAGGGAAAGTTAGGAGGCGATGAGAATAAAATAAACTAAGGATTTTCTCATCAAATGCCCCCCCTCTCATTGCCTCATAAAAACAAAATGCATGACTCCTTAAGAAGGAAAAATCAGCATGGACCCATTACCAAACATCTTAAACAAGATAAAAAAAAAATTTTAATTAAATTTCAAACCAATGCAGTCAAGCATCCCAATAACACAAAAGTTAATAGCTAAATTTAACACGAAGACAACAATTAAGTTGTAACAAATCCAACTTCAAAAAAATCTTAAAGCATCTTTCTCCAAAGAAAATTTCAATTTTTTTCATCTTAAGTCTTAAAACTCCATCAATTTCAAAAAAAAATTTAACTACTCCAATCTAGAACAGAGTAGAATATCCTAGATAAGAGGCTAAAAAAAAAACACAATTCCTTCCATTTCAGAAAACAAGACCAAGAAAAATTTGTTTCATTTTAAAATTTCATTAACAAACATGAAAAAAAAAATATTTACCAAAAAAAATTACTTATTAATTTCAAATCCAGCATTAAACTCCAAATCAAATATTTAAACCTATATCAAAAGCAAATTACAAATACAAAATAATCTTTATTTAACAAAAAAAAATTTCAATTTCTAGCCATCCAGAACTTGGTAAAGAGGACAAAACATCGGCCTTTCGCATTCACTTATTCGTCTTTCAAACATATTCAAGAATGAATATAGGCACAACTATTCACTTCTTTTAAAACAAATTCCGGCTAGCACGGAAAGCATACGTTCCACATGAAATGAGGTTTCTAGATGCCTAGAAAAGAAAAGAAATTATAATACACATAAAAGATATAAACAGAACAAATTTTAATTATGGTAGACGGGACCTAGTGACATTGCCAAAATTCAAAAATTGGAACTTACAAAAATAAAAGTAACATGCCCGCGCAAGGGCCTACATATGGTGGTAACTCCCAGAAAAACTATTCCTAAATGATTCTCTGACAATTTACCGGTCAAGGGTCACCTATCCGAAACGGTACTATAGGCTGTTCGAATCATTGTAAATAGCCACCAAAAGCACCATTTCCATACATAGACGGGAATTAAATTGTCTACCAAATTAATTTTTTTAAAAGAATACTAAATGAAGTAAAATAAATTTAAAGTACTAAAAAAAAACTTGCTTAAATCAAAAGTACTAAAATAATTACATAAGTAAAAAAAAAATGCTGGGACAAACTGTTATAATAAATATGTACAAATCAGCAATTTTAACTAATCAAAAAGTCCATGAAGTTGAAACACTAGATTAGAACAATGTGCAATCCAAATTTTAAAACAATGTAAATATTTAAACAATTTCTATTTTAAAACAATATACTGGGAAAAAAAAATATATATATTTCAATGTACTCAAATTATCTATAAGAAAAATATGACATACAAAATTCATATATGTACAAGAGAAAAATTATGTTATAAATATTAAATTTACAAAATTCAAAAGTTCATTTTTTGTCAAAGGTTTGGTGAAAATATCCGCAAGGTTTGATTTACTACGTACATAAGAAACAGAAAATTCACCATTATTTAAAAGATCTCTAATAAAAAATAATTTAACGTCAATATGCTTAGTTTTATAATTTTCCACTGGTGATTTTATGAAATCTATAGCAGCTTGATTATCAACTCTCATTACAGCATCATTATCTAAATTAGAAAAAATACATTCCTCAGCACATTCACGACGTATCCGATCAAACCAAACCAAATTCTTTACAGCCTCAGTCATTGCAATAAATTCAGATTCCATGGTCGACAAACTAACACATTTTTCTTTAAAAGTACGCCAGTCGACCGGAGACTTATCAAGCAAAACTATCTGACCGCCAATTGAGGTCCGATCGTCACGGTTAGCTGCGAAATCTGCATCGGAGAAAATTACTAAATCATTAGATTTACAAGAAAGTTTAAGTTTGTAATGAGAAGTTGATTTTACATAGCCCAATAATCTCAACAAACCATCCCAATGGAACAAACCAGGATTTGATTGAAATTGACTCAGGACATTAACAGAGTAGGCTATATCAGGACGAGTACGACCAGCTAAAAAAGAAAGACATCCCAAAACACTACGATACGGTAAATGAGACATTTCAGTTATATCTTGACTAGATGTAGGACAATGAGATTTGGAAAACACAGTACCTTTACTGATAGGTAAAGAAGAATGAGGAATTTTAAACTTAGAAAATCTTTCACAAACATCATTAATGTAATTGGATTGGTGAATTACTACTCCAGATGGAGTATCCTCAAACTCAACCCCTAATAATTTTCTCGTTCTCCCCAATTCTTTTATATCAAAATTTGACTTTAATAAAACTAAAACTTTATCAATAAATTTCTTATGTTTTCCAAAAATTACGATATCATCAACATAAAGAAGAAGTACAACATCTGTCCCATAAAGATAAACACAATTACAAGATGATAACTTTCTAAATCCAATCTTAATTAAAACATGATGTATTTCATAAAACCATTCTCTCCCACTTTGATGTAATCCATACAGAGCCCGGTCCAGTTTGCAGTACAAAGTCTCTTTACCAGGTTCAACAAATCCAGGAGGTTGTAGCATATACACGTCCTCACTTAGTGGTGCATACAGGTAAGCACAGGTGACGTCACACTGAATATGCGACCACCCACAACATGAAACAAGAAGGGAGAAAAAGAACCGGATAACACCAAAATTTACAACAGGACTAAATGTTTCTTCATAGGATTCACCTTTAACCTGTTTAAATCCCTGGGCCACAAGGCGAGCCTTATGTCTAACTATCTGTCCAAACTCATCCCTTTTTATTGTGTAAACCCACCGGCAACCAACAGGAGTGACGTGATTAGGTAGTTCAGACAAATGCCAAACTCCACGTTCTTGCATAACCTTCATTTCCTGTTTCATTGCACTCCACCAAACCTGACTCTGCCTGGAATTACATGCCTGTTTAAAAGTCCTGGGAGTCTCTTCCCGATCTAGTCATGCTGAAGGGTGAACTAAACTCGAAACAACTGAATCACTCTCACTGTCACTATTGTCACTATCTGAAAAATCTGATGAATTACTTGGAATCGGAATAATGCCAGAATACGGATTTGAACCACTAAAATCAAATAAATCAGGATTAAACATCAATTTATTTTCTCTACAATAATTTTCAACATCATGAAGTGATCTAAGACGTTTGGTTTTGCCTAATTCATAAAAATAAATGTCAGTACGATTACCAGTACGACGAACAACAGGCTTCCTAGTCCAACTAACTTCCTTAAGATGGGTAATAGTAGACTGATTATTGCTAGACACTGAATCTTTACTCCCCACTCCACTAGGTTGAGAATCCGGGGTACTGTTGGAAGGACCTGGGATGGCCACAGGTACAACTTCAACAACGTCCTCCAGACTTTGCTCAACACTAGGAGAGAAAAGGGCATAATCATCGGTGCCCAGTGCATCTCCACTGCGACCTAAACCACAACACGATTCATCAAAATTGACATTACCAGATTCAATAATTTCATTAGTCTCTGGAATCCAAATTCTATACCCCTTTGTTTTGAAAGCGTAACCTACTAAATAACCTTTACGGGCTTTTGCTTCAAGTTTAAATCGCCTTTGCTTTGGCACACCAACATAAGTAACCGTACCAAAAGGCCTTAAGTGTCGAACAGAAGGTTTTCTTCCACCATATAACTCAAAAGGGGTTTTCTTCAAAAGTTTGGGACAAACACGATTCCAAGTATAAACAAAATATTTAAGAGCTTCAGGCCAAAAACTAGGATCCAAGTTACTTTCAATTAACAATGTACGAATACCATCAGCTGCGGTAGACATGAACCGTTCTGCAACGCCGTTTTGTTGGGGAGTATAGACGTTTGTAAACTCATGACGAATACCTTTCTCACTAAAAAAATTATCAAAAGATTGATTAACAAATTCTCCACCATTGTCTGACCTAAAGGATTTAACCTTTCTTCCCAAGAAAGTCTCAGCCTTAATAATATGGTTTTTCACCACATCAAAAACTTCAGGCTTCATACTTAAAGGATATACAGAAACCCGGCGAGAGAAATCATCAATGATTGAGAGAAAGTATTTTTCGCCATTTCGTCCCTCATTTCTACACGGTCCCCAAACATCAGCATACAGGAGCTCTAGTGGATGATTTGACCTGATATTTTTACTAGGTTTATGAGATACACTTCTAAACTTTCTTAACTTACAAAATTCACAAATGAAATCAGATTCCCTTAAGCCTGGTAATCCCCGTACACCTTGTCTGCGACTAGTATGAGCAACTAAAGATTGACTAATATGGCCAAATCTGCGATGCCAATGCATCATTCGACTTCTAGCATTAGCGGACAATACTTCAAATTTAACAGACTTTTTACGGGAATCAGGGATTTTAGGATAAAGTTTATAGGTTCTATCTTTAAGATAAGCACTAAACAGGTACTCATCCCCCCGGTATATTTTCACCTCGCCTTGACTACCACAAAAAGATAAACCCTTCAAATCTAATTGTGGTCCAGACACAAGATTTCTACTTAATTGATCTGAATACATTACATTACATAAAGTAAAGACTCTTTGACCAAATCTTAGCTTGACTTCTCCCTTACCCTGAATAGGGAATAAAACATCCTTCACAGCCACGGACATTTCGTCATTTAAAGTCTCAAATTTAGAAAATAAAGTCCTATTGTTGCAAAAATGATGGCTCGCCCCACTGTCAAATAGCCAATCGCTTGATTTTACAACATTGCTTACACTTGAATGGGAAACAAATAAATTCAACTTACGTGAACTATCCGACGGTGATCTGGCAGCCTTTTTGGAACTCGAGAAATGTCCTCGACCATGGGGATTCCTTCCAACTGATCTGGACTCTCTATAAGATGGCAAAGGAGAAGCATCTGAACTAGAAGAAGTGGCACCAGTACTACATTCACTTGAAGCTGAAGATGGACTATTAAACCTAGAGCGACGATCATTTCTTCGTGAGGGAGAAAAACGTTGAGGAGACACAGAGTTCTTCTTAGAATAACATCTCGACCTCAAGTGACCCAGTTTTCCACATGACCAACATCTTCTATCCTTGAATCTGTTTTTAGTAGGCTGTCTTATATTAGATTTAGAAAAACTTGATACATTTACACTTTTAACACTGTCCTTATCCCGAAGCCTCATTCTAGTTTCTTCAGCAATAACACTATCCACAATTTTTTCAAATTGAAAATCTTCATCAGATTTACTCAACAACAACTGGACAATATTATCATAAACTGATGGCAAGTATCTCAAAAACTGATAGCATAAATAATTCTGTGAAAAATTGTCATCAATTTGTTTTAAATCAAGGTAAATTTTCTTAAGTCGGGAGGCAAATAAATTTATAGACTCTCCATGTCTAATCCTGGCTTCCATTAATTCTGTAAATAAAGTTAAATGGTGAGCTCTAGTATCAGGATGAAAATTTTTCCGAAGTCTGTTCCAAGCATCTGTAGGTTCCTTACAGTCATCAATGATTCTTTTAAATTCTGGCTCCACATTGAGATAAATCAGAGAAAGTACTTGATTAGCACGTAAAGTGAATAATTTAACATTCTCAGCTGTAACAGTTGAAGACACCTCTGGAATTTTCTGATCTTCATCAATTATCTCCCATAGACCCTTTTCCATTAACAAGTAACGCATATCAGAGATCCATGTTGAAAAGTTTCTTGAATTGAGCTTCTCAATCTGGTTGGTAGCCATGTTGGAAAATAAAACACTTTGAACTGACAAAGAAACACCTTGAAAGCTATTTTTTAATTCCTTTTCTGTTTGCCCCCCCGACTCTTCTAAATTTTCATCCGTTTCAACCTCTTTACTCATTTAAATTAACAAGTATCTTTCATGAAAAAAAAACTTGATCCCATCAGTTATTGCTGTAATTTACTTTAGAAGATTAAATATTGCCATACTTCAAGTCTATTTTAACAAAAAAAAACAGTTGGAAAAATCAATTCTGTAAATCAATTGAGTTCAATTGCAGAAAAAAATTATGAAGAATTTAACTGAGTACATATTATAATTCAGTTCAATTGTAAAAATTCAAATTTAAATGAAGAAAACTTGTTAAAACAATAAAGTTCAACTGCATAAACTAAAATTTAAATGAAGAAAACTTGACAAATCAATGAAACTTGACAAAATAAATCTTAATTTCAATAAAGTAGATGCATAACTGCACATTTTCAACTGTAAACAAACTCTTACTAAAGCTGTAAATTAATCTCTTGAAATAAAAGTTCTGTAACTTGAAATTATATATAGTTTACTTCATAAATACATACTGAAAATCATCTTCTAGTTATGGAAAATATAGCCCATAACCTCTTGTAGTGAGTATTTTATTTAGATACATCAGCAGAAGTGTAATGCAGAAGAAGAGTGACTGAGAAAAAACCATACTAGAAGAATTGTTTTGTTTAATAGCTACTTGAAAGAAGGTAAGTCTCATATGATACTAAATCTCTTTTATTTCTTTAATATAGAGACGTTCAATCACTTTCAGCATTTCCACTAAAAGCAGTTAATTCATACAACTTTAAATCATTAATAAAACTTAATAAATATATTTAGAAACTTAACAATTAAAAAATAAACTCAACAAATTATCAATTTGATCCGGACCAGCCGGTCAAACTTTACATTACTATATCAGATAACAAGATCCATGCCAATTACCAACACCATACACCTCAGAACTAAACAGATCTGATATTTATATACAAGAAATAAGGACGTTTAGATCGTCATCGATCAAACGGACGAATCAAAAACGAACATCTGGCAGATGTAAAAAGAAACAATTAAGATTTACATAACGACGATCGATCTTTAGCTACGATGTCGCCATCTAGTGGGAAAAACATCGTTAGAAAAATTGAAACAGTCCAGAATTGATAAAGAAAGGTGTTGCATGGAAAAGATCGTTTTTAATGTAAACAAAACGGTAATTGATAATTAACAGTATAAAATAAAGTTTAAACTACTGAAAAATAAGTAACTGAAGTAAGTATGTTTTAATTTACATTCTATTAATTAAATAAGTTATTTAATAAAAATGATAAAATGACTAAACATAGCATGAACTTTCAAAAACAGGTGATGTAATATGTTTAAATAACTATGTCTATAAGCATGAGGGAAAGTTAGGAGGCGATGAGAATAAAATAAACTAAGGATTTTCTCATCATAGTATATTAGTAATATTTCATATTTTTTTTTCTTAATGTTTTTCATAGCCTCCTAAACTACATGCCTGGCAACAGTTGCAGCGGTAAACAGTGCCATCTGGTGCAGATAGCGCCATTTTTTTTATTCAATTGTCACCAATAATTCTAAGCGATGATATATGATATATATAATCGACGTTTCTTTGATTCTATTCGCATTTTATATATATCATATCTCACTTTTAAAAACTTCTGGTGGCTGTTGAATAAAAAAGTCTCGCAATCTGTACCAGGTGGCGCTGTCTACAGCTTCAACTGTTGCTAAGTTTCCGAGCCACACGCCAGGCATCTAGTTTAGGGGACTATGGTTTTATCAACTGTGTGACAATGAAAATTTATTTATTAATAACTTAAGTTTTTGCATGATTTTTAGATGAATTATTAATTTCCATTTAGCTTTCAAGTTTCAGATTGATTTTCAGGTTCGAGTTTTGTAAAACCCAACCTATACTTTTCATGTGATTACAAATAATGATTGGTATTGAATGTGAACATTGTATGAATGAATGTATAAACAGTGCATAAGAATAGCAACAGGTATTTAAAAAAAAATATATATATATATATATATACCAGTTCTTAAAAAAACTAGTTGGCATAGGTGCACTCTGCTCAGTTCCCCATCATATTTATGTTCTCAGAAATTTCTAGTGCGAGACATATTATAATCATGTTAAAAGAAATGAATTTGACCAAAGCTTGATACAGTGACAGAATGAAATCCCCGCCTAATAGGCTATCCACCGTTCACTTCGATATAATTATCTTATTCTAATCTATTAATTTATTGTATCAGGGTCATTTCCGTTGTTTAGTTTTCATGCTACTATTTCCAATGCAATAAACCTCAAAATTCATATTTATATGAAAAATTTACAATTTCGCTATGTTGATAAAATCGTAAATTACGAATAATTTACGAAAATTTCCTAGTAGAATATTTGTATTCAATCATGTTCAAACAAATATCATAAACTTAATTTTGAAGTTGTCTAATGTATTTAGGATCCTCAAAATGGAAGTTTATGCTCAATTTTGCCTTATTCTGACATGTTAAGGAAATCGTAAATTCCAAATAACTTACGAATTTTTTAAATTGGAAAAATCATAGTCTATGATATCCATGCCAGTATCCTAAATAATATTTCGAAAGTGGTTTGACATCTTTACGATGAAAGTATCCCTCAAGATTGACGTTTATGTGAAATTTTGCTCTATTCTGACGTGTTAAGAAATTCGTAAATTTCCAATAACTTACGAAATCTTTATATTGGAAAATTCATAGTCATTAATATTCATGCCAGTGTCCTAAATAATATTTCAAAAGTAGTTTGACATCTTTACGATGAAAATGTCTCTAAAAATTGGCGTTTATGTGAAATTTTGCCTTATACTGCCATGTTAAAAAATTCGTAAATTTCCAATAACTTGCGAAATTTTCAAAGTAGCCTATTTATAGTTACTGATGTTCATTCCGGCATCAAAACAGATATTTTAAAACTGGTCTGACAGTTTTACAGTAAAAAGTTTCCATTTAATGCACTTTTAAGTGAATTTTTGTCCTATTCTCCCATGTTAAGAAAACCGTAAATTTCTAATAACTTACGAAGATTTTAAATTCGAATGTTGCAAATGAATAGGGTTCTTGCCAGTGTTGAAAGTAATATTTTAAAACTGATCTGACCTCTCTGCGACAATTTGTTCTTGAGATATCGTGTACACAGACTAACAAACTAACGGACTGACCCACTAACAGACTAACAGACTAACACACTAACAGACACCCTACAGACAGACACCATAGAAATTTTGTCATTTTCGGATTCCTCACACCTGAAAACATGTAAAAAAGTCAAAAAAACGAGGTCGAAAATTTTCACGATTACCTAAGTTCCCCATACCTATAGTATGATGGGGAACTAAAAAAAAAAAAAAAAAAAAAAAAAGGTAAATAATCTTAGCTCAGTGACAAAATATTTTGTTCAACATTATAAGAACAAATTAATATATACAAGTTTATATAGAGTAACAAGGTTCATACTCAAATATGGGAAAAAAAATTCCCTGAGATTTCTCCGAGTTCGACAATTTTCAAGAAAACATTAGTGATGACATATTACAAGAAACGCTCTTCTAGACAGGACAAAATACAGCTTCTTCCACTGTATGATGTCGTATTACTGCCGATCATGATAGAAATTCAGGTAGAAATCATTATTTACATGCATATTTTCACAATACTTAATCATTTAAATTTTGATACAAAACTAAACAAGAAAAACAAACTGAGAGAAAAAAAAACATTTGTTTTTCCAGGTTTTATAACTGATTTTCCCTGACTTTTAATGAAAATTTTTATTTTCCCTGACTTTTTTTTAACAAATTCCAAATTCCCTGAGTATTCCCTGTTTTCCAGGTTTTCCCTGAGGAGTATGAACCCTGAGTAAATAAAACATATATTCAAGTGTTCAAAAGATATTAAAAATATTTCATACTTGAGGATATTCCATAGTTTCCATTGTACTTTCATAGGCTGAACGTAAAGATGCAAAACTGATCAAGACACTCGCATCTTTATGCTTCTTCATAGCATCCGACATATTTTTGTACACTGGAAAAAGAACGCACATCCATTCAGAATGCAGATATAAAATTCCACTCAATTTAATATTGTTATAATACATTCTGAAATCGTAAACTTGCTTTTAAAATACCTTACAAAAACTAATTTTTTAATCTGCAATGTTATATCTGTACTGATAAGTATAAAGGATTTAAGTCCATATTCTTGATTTTTCAGGAGATGAAAAATAAAGTTAAACTAACTAAACACTAATCAGAAGATTCGATTAGGAAAAAGGTATATTGATTTTTGCACTTTATACCATTCAGTGATTGTCAACCTTCATTTAATTAAGGGAAAGAAATTGAATTAAATATTTTATACCAAAGATTAAAGCTAAATATTTGACTTGAATCGTTTTTTACCAATGGATTTTCTCAAAGATTAAATGACATGGATTTTAATCCTTTATACCAATCGATAGAGAATTTTTTTTCGAGTCTGACTATGTACTTAACTCAACATTTTTGGACTTAAATCCTTTATACTTATCAGTACAGATATATGTGCAGGTTATTCAGAAAATATGTTCAATTACTGTTTAAAAAAAAAAAAAAAAAAAAAAAAAGTGAAAGTTAAATCAGAATAATGGTGTATATTCGTTAATGTTTTAACTTTTTTTTTTTAACCTTACTGATACACTGGTTACAAATGCAAACACCTCATAAAAAGAATATCTCATCTCATCTCATCTGTGATACAACAATTTTTCTCTCCAAAGTATCGGGTTAGATAATTTAGTGCTTTGATGATGGTTTGATTAGAAATGCAAAATGTACATTGTTTAAAAAATAAAAAAGTAAAAATCAGCCCACAAGAAGTTCTAAGAACTATTAACATTTTATTAGTCCCTATTCAAGAATCTCACCAATAAAGCAGTAAGGTCACAGAAATGGTTGGTTTTCTAGAGCATTCATCAAGAAACCTGTCATAAGAAAAAGGGGAAAAGCATTCGGAGGATGTACTATACATGATTAGTTTATTGTCTAAAGATTTTATAAGACCAATAATGATTATATTAATTAACTAAATTACTTGAAAAAGAATGCTTTGTATTTTAGTTTAAATAATTTGCACCTCCTCTATATGTGTTATGTGTATGATATAGAATATAAACAATTTCTCCCCAAAAATTCTCCAGCATATTAAAATGATTTAACATACACTTTCTGCTTTAAAATTATTTAACGGCCGTATTCACTTACCGTCACCGGAAGCCTGAACCAATGTTATTCTATGGGGAAATTTTCTTTACAAATAACTTATTAACTTATACATATTCTTAAATTCTGTTTTCACATTCAGAAAATTCCCAACTGTTAAACTTTTTTTTTAAATGTATTTTTTTAATTTTTAATATTTTATTTTGAAACTGCAAAATGAAAAAAATTAACATATTGAAAATTCGTATTTTGCAGCTTTAAAATAAAATCTAAAAAATTAAAAAAATAATTTTTTTAAAAAGGTCCGTCCATTTAACAGCTGGGAATTTCCAGAATGTGAAAACAGAATTTAAAAATATGTATTAGTTAATAAGTTATTTGTAAAGAAAAATTTCCCATAGAATAACATTAGCTTCGGCTTCCGACGACTGTGAGTGAAGCGGGCCCTTAAGGCCTTTTTTACAGTAATCATACAGAGAGATAGATCTTAACTACTTAGAAATTTAAAAAAACACTTTGTACTTATTTATTAACACCTTGAACTGCAATTTATTTTCAGTCAGCACTGCTCATGCAGACAATTTAATTTTCTTAGTTTTAAGAGGAGGGATTGATATAGAAACTTACGGTTTTGTTGCTCAAATAATGTGTTATTAAAAATTATATTTGTTTCACACATCACGAGTGCAGCTCGTCATGATCAGTTTGCTCAAGAAAGTTCATGACGAGCTGGACTCGTCATTTCAGTTCAAAGGGTTAACGGAAAATGTTTCATTATCAAAGCAGCACATATGATTTTTCATTCTTATACTCATGACTATGCATGTTACAGGATTAGTGAGTTATAAATTTAAAAAAAATTCTATATAACTCATTTTATTACAGCTTCATTGGAAAGATAGCTTTCAATAATTTTCCAATTCCTTCTTTTTAAAGATTAAATTCTGTCTTAATAAAATAAAGACTATTTTTCATGAAACTAAAATTTTTAATTATGTACTATATCAGACCATAGCCTCCTAAACTAGATGCCTGTCGCGTGACTCGGACGCTTGGCAACAGTTGAAGCGGCAGACAGTGCCACCTGGTACAGATTGCGTGCTTTTTTATTCAACAGCCACCAAAATTTTTTTAAAGTGGGATATGATATACATAAAAGGCCAATAAAATCGAAGAAATGTCGATTATATATATCATATATAACTTCTTAAAATTATTGGTGACAGTTGAATAAAAAAGTCTCACAATCTGTACCAGGTGGCGCTGTCTATCGCTTCAACTGTTGCCAAGTTTATGAGCCATACGACAGGCATCTAGTTAAGGAGGCTATGATCAGACAATTAAAAAAAAAAATAGCACAAAGCTTTAATTTTGATGCACTGAAGAATTAACATATCAAAATTGAATCTTTGTTTTTCTGCCTATTCAAACTTATGAAAAGAAAAAAACAGAAATCTGTTAGGGGATTTTAGAAAAGTTCAATTATAACAAAAACATTGAAATAAAAAATATATATCTAGAATTATACATTTTAAATCTGCATTAGGAGTTTAAATGCAAAGTTCAACAACAAAAATAGTAATTACCAGGAATAAGGATTTCTTTGTGACCCCAATAAAACTTCTGTTTATGATCTCCAGTAAATGGATACACTATTGCACTAACAGAACATTCTTTCCTTGAACACACATAATCAAAGTCCAACATACCTTGGACGGCTCGATTTTGCATACCCCAAACAATGGATCTTGTACTCTTCAAAAATGGAAATTGAACACATTAGAAACTACATTTACAGTGTCTCACAAACAGACAGGTGAATTTTGAAATAACAGTTCAAGATATAATGCAATAATGACGGAAAAAAATTGTAAGCATATGGAATCAAAATATAAATATTGTTGCAAAATTGTAAATAATTGTGTTTATTTTTGTGTAAATTCTTTCAGAGAAGCTTAGTTGATAAAATGCTAATTTTGTGCGTTTCTAGTCATTTTAGCATTAAAATAGCCTAATTTTCCCTTAAAAACACATTAAAAAGCTCCAATAATGCAGGTAATGGATTTGGGACCATATTTGGTGACTTTTTCCCTCCTTGGCGATTTTTTTTTTTGCGACCTTGGCGCGAAAATCATTATTAGGGATATACCAAATATGGAAGCTGTAAGTTGATTGGTTGATCCCTTTCCAGAGTTTTCTCGAAAAGTCTGGGTTTGATGGAACAGTATATAAGGAGTGCTTTCTCACCAAGGCAAGTCAGTTCAGTTCTGTTCAGTTCTCAGCCAGCTTCCGCTAATGCTTGCATTGTTTTGAGCCTCTTTGAAAGAGACTTGCTTCAAGTGTTATTACTATACAGTTTGTACTGTGGTTTTGCTGTTAACGGCTGTTGTTTAAGCTGCGTTTACTGGTTGAATTGAAGCTGATACTTGGTTTATACACCTGTATTTTTCTGGAACTTTCTGTGAATAAATTACTGAATTTTTGTAAGTTTCGCCTTTCATTCTTGGACAACTCACGAACACCCAAGTATGCAACAGTATACATTTTCTAACAATAACTTGATTCTGCATAAACCAAGTGACTTTTCATTCTTTTGTTGAGTAGGAGGTGCAAATCAATGCATCAACCTGTTGGAATTTCCTGTTTTATCCCCTTAAGTTGTTTTCAGTTAGAAAGAGATTGCTTTTGAGAACATTTTAACAGTCCCTAGAACAATATTGACCATTAAAGAAAGTAATTTCAGCAATATCCGTTGGTCCATTGAAACATAACGCACACTACATTGAGAGAATCCCCTCTTTTTTGTTGACCAAAGAACTCATGACGTTCTCTTCATAGATCATGAAAATAGTACACCCAACCATTAGGGTCAACCAAATGGAATATTTTTTTGTCACTGAAGAATCATTTATCTATCTAACGAAGAGAACCTCATGAGTTTTTTTGTTGAAAATAATGAGGTTCTCTCATGGTATGGGTTGTGTTCAGTTTTAACATAGCAACGAATATTGCTGATATTGCTTTTCTTAATACAGGGTTCATACTCATATGGGATAAAAATTCCCCGAGTTTTCCTTGAGTTCCCAGACAATTTTCAACATAATATTAGCAACATATTACAAGAAACGCTCCTCTAGACAGGACAAAATACACAGCTACTTCCACTGTATGGCGTCATATTACTGTTGACCATGATAGAAATTCAGGTAGAAATCATTGTTTACATGCGTATTTTCACAATACTTAATTGAATTCTGATATGAAGCTAAACAAGAAAAATATAACTTGAGAGAAAGAAAATATTTGTTTTTCCAGGTTTTATAACTGATTTTCCCTGACTTTAACCCTTTATCTACTGACGGTACTTATAAGTACCACCCACTTCAAAATTACACAGAATAACCATTTTTCCGAATATTCTGACGATACTTAGCAGGAACACTCTTTTAATTCCATTCTTCCAGGATACATGGCAGCACGGGTTCTATGACGAGTATTTTAGCTAGGAAGGCGAATAGTTTTGAAACTGAAGTTGCGTTTGCAGCTGACATTATAATCGGATTGCCATGTTTGTCATTTTTCTTCCGCAAAAGTAGTTAAAGTCAAAAGTTAAGTTCCTTATTTTTTTTATATGTTAGTTAAGACCTCAGAAAACGATTTGACTGTTTATTTTAAGTGCACAGTGTATATAATTGATTTTACAGTTGATTAACTTTGTGGTACTTATAATTACCGTCAGTACACTGGATGTTAGAGAAAGCACTTCGTGTTTACTTTTCGTCCAGGTAGTTTGTTATTGTATTTCATTTTTTTGTAGTGTCATTACTAAACTGTAATAGAGTTATGCTTTTTTGGCATTTCTTTTTAGTTTTACTTATATAT
The DNA here is from genome assembly GCA_963930645.1 of Salticus scenicus. NCBI lineage: Eukaryota > Metazoa > Arthropoda > Arachnida > Araneae > Salticidae > Salticus > Salticus scenicus. The sequence continues at coordinate 400,931,385 of OZ005649.1, read as the reverse complement.
TTCACTTTTTTTTTTTACTTTTTTTAACGTTCTCGAAAAGTTTTAAAATTTGGATCTGAGCTTGCTTTTTTTTGCCACACAATTAAATGAAATATCTATTCTTTATTCAAAAATTACCAACATTTTAATTCCTTTGTGTGTAACTGAGATTTAACAGTAATAGAAGGTTTTCAAGATACTATTATTTTTTTTTTCCTCTTCTTATAATTTCTGGAAAAATGAAGCTCAGACTTCAAGAGGCTTTGTATTTATTACAGAGCCTACCATGTGCAAGCAGTTGTGCACTAACAGATGATTCTTCAGATGAAGTAGTCCCAGCAAATAATCTGCTAGAATTTTCGTCAGATTCTGAAGAAGACGATCAAGAGACTGAACAAGACCCAGGGTGCAGTAGTTCATGTTCAGAAAATAAAGTTCTTCCTACCCCAGGATGCAGTAAATCAAGAGTGAATAGGCAATGGAAAAAAAAGGTGTCCAGACCGAAGTTCCCATTTTACCCATAAAAATCCGAGTTTATGGATACCACATTTGAACATTTAGCTGCATATATAACATATAAAGGGTAGTAAGAAAGCATATCTTCCTTGGAATATAGGAGTTGCACAACCAAAGGACTGCTAACAAAATCAAAATCACAACCTAAACGAAAAGGAAGACCCAAATCTAATGGCAATGAGCAAGTTTTCTGTGCAAACAAGAGGAAGAATGGGAACATGTCTGTTTGTAAAGATATCCGCTTAGAAAATCGTGTATGCCATTGGCCAACTTTTGTTTCGAATCGAGGTTTTTGTGAATTTTGTGCTTTAAAAAACATTCAATCGAAACCTCACTCAAAATGCACAATGTGTAATGTATTTTTGCGTATTAATGAAAAGAAAAATTGTTTCTTTGAATATCATAAAATTTAAGTTTATGTGTAAAACCTGTTTTTATGTGTAAAAAAAGTAAGTAAATTTTAAAAAATTTGTAATTTTCAAAATTAAATTTTTTTGTGCTGCAACATATTAGTGTTCGCTCGTTATTAACATTTTACAGAGTTAAAACTGCGTTAAAAAAAGTCATACGGGCTTTTTGTATTATGAGAATGTTTTAGTCCTCCGTGTACTGGCGGTACTTTAAAGTACCAATTTAATTAATTAGCTCTAACGGATTAAATTTCCCAAAGATGAGTATTTTTTTTTTATGTATATCCCTTAATTTTCGATGTAGTGACTCAAAAAAAAAAAATATTGCACGAAAAGAATTGCAGTACATCATAATGCAGTAGATAAAGGGTTAAATGAAAATTTTAATTTTCCCTGACTTTTTTCAACAAATTTCAAATTCCCTGAGTATTCCCTGTTTTCCAGGTTTTCCCTGATGAGTATGAACCCTGTAATAGCCTACATTGCTCTGAGGATTGTTAAAACCTGCTCAAAAGCAATCTACTTCCAATTGCAAAATTTCTTTTGGGGGTAGAGGAGACTGGAAATTATAATAGGACAATGTTTTTACTCACACCTCCTACTCAACAAAAGCTTGGTTACGCAAAATCAAGTTACTGTTGCACACTGACCAGCCATCAATCCAGAACAAAATGAATGAAGTTGAAAACTTTTGGGGAGTATTTGCACTAGGTGTATGCCCATGGTCTTCAGTTTCCAATTATTCGGAAATTAAAGCAACAAATTAAGCAGAATCCGTACTTTTTTTTAGAGTCAAACATTCTCCAAACTGTAGTTCTAAGCATATCTGATAGGATTTTCCAGATAATTCAAATGAATGAATCCAAAATTTGAATTTAAATACCAAATACTCAAAAATTCTTTATATTTCTGAGATAGCATATTTTCTACATATTTAAAACATACAACCTTTAATTCTTCATGTTGCTTTTACTACCGAACTAGTTTCGCATGGGGCAATCCAGCTTTTTCACCGGCAGGTACTGTGCACGAAGTTTGACGAGACTGTTCTTTCTGCTGGTCTTCACCACCTTTAAACACTCGGTGCCACTGACGATCAAGTAGTGCCCCATCGTTGCCATTATAAGAATTATGATGAGATAAAATTTCTATTGATTCTCTGAACACTACCGGAAAAATAACTACTGCTTTAACGCAAGTAAATAAAAATGACAATATAGATATAAAGTTCGAGTATGTAAGAAAAATCGCAAATTATCAAAGTCATAGTTATGCTGCCTTCAGAAAATCAATAGAAATTTTATCTCATCATAATTCTTGTAATGGCAACGGTGGGACACTACTCAATCGTCAGTGGCACCGAGTGTTTAAAGGTGGTGAAGACCAGCAGAAAGAACAGTCTCGCCAAACTTCATGCACCGTATCTGCCGGTGAAAAAGCTGGGGCGCCCCATGTGAAACTAGTTCAGCAGTAAAAGCAGCATGCAGAATTAAAGGTTGTATGTTTTAAATATGTATATAATTATGCTTCATGGTTAATTTTTATAAAGTAGAATATTTTCCTTTTAATTTTTTTAACAAAAATTCTGCAAAACCTAAACTATATTTCTTTGTTGTTATACACTTAAATTCTGATTCCATAGGCTTATTTTTTCGTGATTATTGCTTCATTTTTTCAACTGTTATTTCAAAAAAATCACCTGTCTATATTTATGAGATGCACTATATACTACATGAAAACAAGCTTGCAAAATAAATTTTTGCAAATATAGTTACCTCAAAGTTTTATGAAAATTAGTTTGATATTAAACAATCTAGACTAATATGCTAGTATTACAAATACACTAAAGTACAAACATTGATAATATGACACTGTACAAATCATAAGTATATTGGAAAAATTATTCTAAGTAAGCAAATCTAGTTCAAAATGATTGCTTCAAAACATCTACTTTTTCATACAAGTGATCAAAAACATTTAAAATTGTTTTATAAAAATTATGTTTTTTCCTTTATATTTATCAATAAGAAAGAAAACATTTCTAGTATGAAACAATTTATGCCTTACATAAATACTCATTAGGAAAATCCTTAATTTTATTTCAGAATTAAATTGGAATGTACAAAATAATTTTATGAAATTTAAATTTTATAGATTTTTAAATAACATTTAATAATTTTTAATAAAAAAAAAATTTAAATGCTGTTAATACAATTTGGAAAACACAGGCATACATATTGTATTCAAATAAAGCTCTGATTTTACATTAAAAAAATAAAAAATAGTGTCCATGAAAGAAAGGAAATAAAATTTCTCAGTTTCTCTATTAAAAGTATTCTATGTTACAAAAATGATCCAATGACAACTTTCACATTAAAAATATTCTTAATAAAAGAAATTTAAGCAAAATTTTGCCATATTCTGTCATGTTAAGAAAATTGTAAATTTCAAATAATTTATCAAGTTTTCAAAGTATAATATTACAACAATCAATGATATTCATACCTGTATTAAATTACTTTTTAACACATTCGCTGTCGATCCTGTGGTAGCGCGTCATGTGAAATACTATTTATAATGGCAGTCACGTGACATTGGCAACAAATGTGTTAGTGGTCTGACACCTTTACAATGGAAATATTCCTCATTATGGACATTTATAAAAAATGTTGCTCAATTCTGCCATATTAAGAAAATCTTAAATTTCAAATAATGTACAAAATTTTCAAAGTATATTGTGAATAAACAGGCTCTTCCCAGTATTTTAAGTGATATTCTAAAACTGGTCTGACCTCTTTTCTTTAAGATATAGACTAAATAATTGGCTAAAATACAGACACCATATTAATTTTGTGATTCTCGGATTCATTATATTCACCCTGTTAAAAAAAAATTGTAAAATTAAAAAAAACTTATGAAAATGTTTATAGTCAACGATTTTCATGCCGTATCATAAATAATATTTAAAAGCTGGTCTAGCATTTTTATGATGAAACATTTCACATAACATACGTTTATACGAAATTTTATCCTATTTTACCATTTTAACAAAAATCTTAAATATTGTATAATTCATGAAATTTTCAAATTAGAATGTTGCATATTAATAGAGTTCTTGCCAGTATCATAATTGATATTTTAAAACTAGTCCGACCTCTACATGATCATTTGTTTTTGAGACAAACTAAAGTGCTAAAAAAAAAAAAAAGATTACTTTACAGATGTACACCACATCAGTTTTGTGATTTTCAGATTTCTCATACATACCTTAAAATGTGCAAAATTATCAAAAAACTGAAGTAGAATTTCTTTTATGAATACCTAAGATTATGATGAAGAACTTAATCTGAAGAACTTAATCTTAATAAAAAAAAAAAAAACCTTTATAATAATGACTATCCCCCCCCCCCTCCTTTATGCATACAGAGGAGATAAGTTAATTATACTGAAGTTTTGACAAATTTCAGTAATCTGAATGTGATCACTTCCTAGGCTGTCAAACGTTCAGAAACATATGAACTTTAAAAAAAAAAAATTTAAACATAAAATATGAATTCCCTACAATATATAAAATAATGTTTATAATTTCATCAAAATTTAAAGTATTTTATTAAAAAAAATAAATTTGTATGTGCTGTAAAATAATTGTAACACCGAAATTCACTTGGCAATCTTGAAATGTATAAATATGTTAATTTTCCAGAAAAAATAATTATACTATACATTACTTAGCATTTTAACAATATTTTAATTACTTATGGAAAAAAATAAATAATTTAACATCAAGAGAATTTAAAATGGCATCTTAAAATAATACATTAATTTAAAATCATGGGAAAATGTTGCAAAAATAAAGCCAAATGCATAATAATCTCTGAAGAAAAATTATAGAAATTCAGATGAACAGAAAAAACAAACCTGCTGTGTAACAACCACAATACTTCCATTACCCACTACTAAACAATTTTTTTTTTTTTTTTTTTTTTTTTTTAAGATAGCTCAGTTTTATAAGTTGGCAAAATTATGTGTACAATGGAACTGTCATGATTCTGAAGTTTTGTCTTTTTTTTTTTTTCTTTTTGGACATGTGATCGAAGATTTCCCCACAAAATGACTCTCTGGCTCACTAATCAAAACCACCTTATTGGACTAACCTTAATAACTTTTAAATCAGATGAAAACTCAATGGGCTCTTCCCACCTGACGTCAGAGATCACATGATAGAGGAAAAACAAATAGCAGACGAACTCTTTTATATCTATAGCGATTGCTGAAATAACATTTTCTATTCTTATTTTTGATCAATCATATTTAATCTGTGTTATTTTTTTATACAGCATCATTTTTAATCATTATTCATCACCTTTTGTTTGCTGTATACATTTGCAATCATTTAGTTTATATTTATTATTGATGTTCATGGAGAACATGTTAAATACTCTGATTTTTGGTACTAAAATCATTGACAGTGCAACATCGTACAGCATAAATCCATTTAGGCCAGTAACTAAGTTAATTAGCTAGTTGTAACACCTTTATGCAATTAAATTAAATGAAAACATATTAAAAATTCAAATTATAATCCATAAACATTCCACAAGAACAACCTTTTGTTTATTGCTAGATCAGTTAATGTAACAGTTATAGTAGAACATACAAAAATAGATTCTTACAGATGAAAATAAACACAAAGTGTTTTTAAAAAATTATTAAATTTACAAACACAGCTATTCTACTGTTTACAAATGCACAATATTACTTTTATTTTATTTTATATTAAATATTAACATTTTTGTTCGTAAGAACAATATTTAATTGAATTCGATTCTCAGAATTCGATTATTCGTTTTCCTCTATCACATGATTGAGTAAACGAAACTGGGAAGAGTCCATACTGAAATGTTTGACTGAAAACAATACTTTCATTACCTACAGTAGTCCAATAATAGAAGTAAAAATTAAGTGAAAAATTGCAGTTGCATCTTACTTGAGTAAACAGAGGTTTAACGGAAGTTCCATTCACAGAGGATAGGGAATTTGAGCGAGAATGACAATCCATGGAGGTCGATAGGCCATTACCCGAGTCAGTTCTTGGTAATTTACTTGGAGGTGCAGAGTTCTAGGGAAGAAAAAATGAATGAAAATTAGGTACCATTGTTTCAAATAAGTTCACAAAACAAATTTGAACAAGATAGAACTTTCAGAATACAAATATGCAGCGTTAATACAGCCAAAATACAGCGTTAGCCAAGACTTTCTACCGGGAAAATATAGATATAAATTTTGAAAAAACCACTAAAATAGCTAATTATGAAGAATACAACTACGCCATGTTCCGCGAGGTGATCGAAATAACCACCAATGAAAACACTTGTAATGACAGCAGCGCAGTAGCTCCAGATAGAAGGTGGCGCCATATTTTGAAAAGGCAGAAACCAGCAGAACAACCCAAATCACTCACAGAAGCCGTCTGATGAGAATCGGGATCCCGATCGAAAGATTTAACGGCAAACAACGAGGTAGTAAAGGTTTTTAAATTTATTTAATGTATGCAGTACTGCATTTTTTTCAGACTGAAATGAAGATTAAAATTCTTATGAATAAAGAGAATCCTAATATATTTTTTAATGATCAAAGTTCAATTTAAAAAAAATATATATATATATTACTTTTCAATTATTTGAATGTCAGCTCTAAATTTTGTGCCAATGTGTTAAATATCATTAAATACCAAATTTGGCAAATGCAATCTGAAGTATACATATAATACAGTATATTCAAATAGGCATTTGTATTTTACATCCAAAAACACAAATTTGTAACTGATATACATTTTTTCCCCTTATGTAAGTACTTAATTTAATATACAATATATTTCATCCAAAAGTTCCAATAAAATATATATGTTACCGTTAAAATGCGAAATCCGTTAATCTGCAGATTAACTAAAATGACCCGTTAAAGTGCGGAATAAAGAGTTTTCCGCATTTTAACTATGTAATCTGCAGATTAACGGTTTCAGTATCGTTAAAGTTCAAATGTTTGTTTCGAGCGTTAGTTTTTTTTACATTCACCATGACGTCAAACAGCCATGTGATACAGATACGCGAATGACCTTCAAACATAACTAAAACTTTTACCCCTTCCCTTCCGCACTTCCGCTACACTATGATGATAAACCGACAAACGGTAAACGCAAAATGTGGAGGATGGAAGCCATGATTAGGTTTATTATTATGACTAACACAAAATTTAATGTAACAAGTTATAATTGTTTTAATTTTGATTTTATTTCTATCTTTTAAAATTCTGTCAATATAAGTTTGATAAGGGTCTGCATTTTATTAATGAAATGTAATCTTAATTAAAAGCTGTCTCTCGTGAAACTCCATTTTGAATTATGAATATTAGATTTCCATTACAGTAATTATTTCCTTCCGAACTAAAACTATTAAACCATAACTTTTTAAAACTAATTTATTTTAAAATTGATTTACATTACTATTACTTACTGGGGAAAAAAAAAAAAAGATATATTAATTATTAACTTTGAAAAATATTATGGCATTTAATAAATACTTAATATGAAATTTTTGTACATTTTTTAGCATTTCATTACATTTTTTTTTTTCTTTCAGTTTCAAGTTTCCTGTACATATTTTATATATCATGATTATATTTTATTTATTTTTATTTATTTTATTTTTTTTATTTTGTTCGCTTGTCAAATAATTTCGTTATAGTTTACCACATAAAAAGTGTTTAAAAAAAAAAAACTTTATTAATTAATATATTTCCTAAACTTGTGCAGATATATGTATGCTGCAAAATATAGTTTAAGAAAGCATTGAGAACTATCATTTTAATTTTCATGCATTCTAAAAAATGTTAAAGCAGTTTTAATTATTTGAAGTACTTTTTAAATAATGCTTCTGATTTGTCTAATTTAATATTTCTAGTAATATTTTATATAATTTAATACTTCTAGTATTTCAATAGTAATAGCAATATAAGTTGTTAATAAAAGTTTTTTTTTTTTTTTTTTTTTAAATATTTTTATTTTGAAAAGAAATCGTTACTGTATTACAATTCTAACATTCATTTATAAAATAGAATTTATTGAAAGCTATTAAAGCTATTATATTTCATATTAAAAATGCATAACATCTTCAAACTTATATTGACAGAATAAAAAAGATGAAATAAATAAAAAATAAAACAAATATAACTTTAAAAGATATAAAAATGAAAACACATACAGATTAAAATAAGTAAAGAAAGAAATAAAAAAGAAAAGAAAACTATTTTTTTCCCGAATGAAAAAACAAATACAACACAGCGTGCTGTAAAATTACAACACCAGATATCTCATTTTCACTTTAACTAGTGCCTAGTAGGTAATGTGCAGATTATCTAGGTAATTCGCAGATTACCTAGGTAATTAGAGAAATAAAACAATTTTCCTCACTTTAACGGATCACCCTAGTTAATGTGCAGATTACCTAGCTAATCTGCAGATTAACTGATTTCTGCACTTTAGCGGTAACATATATACTGTATTTACATGTCTATAATGCACACTATTTTTTCAAAAATTTAAAGCAAAAACTGCAGGTATGTGTTTATACATGGTATATTTCTTTTTCTGCTGCATGTAAACATGACATATGTATGAATCAAGACATGTAAAAAAAATAAAACTGAAAAAAACCTTACTTAATAAAAGTATTGCATTTTTATTTCACTCCTTGCAGTATTTTTATACAAAAAATCTAGTAACATTATTTATTGACATTTATTAGCAATTCTTATTGCCACTACTACTGTTATCGTCATAAGCTCCATTTTCAATGGCACAGTTAATGTCCTTGTAAATCATACGAATTTTCATTTTTATTTCAAGTATCGTGAGTTCACGGAAGCTGTTGACGACAAACATCGTTGGCTGACAGAAAGCACCTGGCCAACACTCCCATACAACGTTAATCCAATCTTTCATAAGTTTCATCGTCATCCACTACTTTGCCTGTGCTCTTACAATTATCCCGACTAGAAAAGATTCTTTTGGGATAGTTTTCTATTTAAAAATCACGTATGGTGTCAACTTGCTGCTGTCAGCCGAAACCCCGAAACGGCCAGCATAACTGTGTATCGTTGTTTGTCTGCTCCTATTGTAAAGTTGAATTGTAGTTGAATGCCTCCATCTCCAACTGGATGAACTGTTGTGGCTTCAGGCACATAGAACCCCAATGGAGTTGATCTGCATTGCTGATTAGCAACATCCCTTTTGTTTTCGTAGCCTTATAATTGAAAAGCCTGGAAAAATTGTGTTAGGTGTTTTTAGTTCATAAGATTAAGCATTATAGAATAGAACTAAAAGATATTGTTTGAATAATGACATTGAAAGATCAAATATTGGGGGTTGATTCATTTGGTCCCCACTTCAGTTGGTTCTCAAACTGGAAAATCACCTGCATGTCAAATTTATGGTGTACATTATATACAAGCAGTGTTGCCAACACAAACATTTTTTTTCCACTAAAAATACACATGAAAATCCACTAAAATTTCAATTGCCCATAGTGTAGCAGCACTAGTGCAATGTAAAATCCAATCAGCTAAACCTTTATATTTTCACATTGATCGTGTCAAAAATCCACTAAAATTAGCAGAAATTCCGCTAAATTGGCAACACTGTATACGAGATTTTAAAAAAAATAGCCATTTTTTTCTTGTAAAATATAGGGTGCACATTATACACGCATAAATACGGTATATATCTGCAATTTTAGAATAAGAACTCCACAATAAAAATTCAGTTTTATACTTACCATCATACCTCCAGGTAAAAGAAAATTTGCTGTGGTCATTGTAGGCTCTGGCATTTCTGGGAGTGAGGTTCTCCCCATAGCCATTGCAACAATAGCTGTCATGTGAGTCTCAGGCCCAAAAACATGAATGGGGACGCCTAAAGTACCACCTAAACACACACAAAAATAAAATAGTCTTATTTCAAGTATTCACATTTAAAAGTTTTTCTGAAAACTTGTCCCGCAATTAAAGATTGGGGATTGTAGAATAAATATTTGAGAGCAAACAGATATAATCAGATTTGTAGAAAACTCTTGCAAAATCCAATATAAGCAAAAATATACAAACAAAAATACAGATACTACAATGTGGAATATCTTAGGGATGAGAATAATACAAGTAAAGAAAAAAGAAAACGAATATTGGTAAGTCAAATGCTTGTAATACATATATATTCAAGAGCTAAAACATTATGACCACCCCCTACATTTTGCAATGAACTTGCCTGGATGACGTGAAAGGTACATGAAAGATCAGGTGGGAGTTGTATTTAACTGCTGCTGGTGAGTCTGAAGTATCATTCTTTCGCTGTGATGGGAAAGGCTGCGGATCTAAGCGACTCTGATAGAGGGCAGATTGTAAAGGCTCGAAGGCTCGGAACAAGCATTTCCGAAACTGCATGACTCGTGGGTTGTTCGCGATCTACAGTTGTTAGTACTTATGCAAAGTGAATAATTGACAGTGAAACTAGCAGTAGACAACATGGTGTTGGACGTCTACCAGTTATCAAAGAAAAAGGTTGTCGGATATTGTCCCACTTGGTGAAGCAAAACCAGAGCTAGGCAGTGGCTCAGCAGACAACCCAATACAATGCAGGGCCAAGTAGAATTGAGCACACTGTTCAGCGGACACTGTTGGATATGGTGCTACGCAGCAGATGTCCCACTCATGTGCCTCTGTTGACCAAGCGTCATTGCCAAGTACACCTACACTGGGCCCGGGAACATCATGACTGGACCATGGATCAGTTGAAGAGTTGCCTGGTCAGATGAATAATGGTTTGTCATTCATCACGTTGATGGCCGTGTCAGGATACACCGTCTTCTAGGCAAACGGTTGCTCCCTCAATGGACAGCAGGTCATACACAGGCCGGTGCTGGCGGTATTATGCTTTAGGGGACGTTCTTTTTGGTGTCTCTGGGACTCGTGGTTGTGGTAGAGCAGACCATGAATGCTACGGAGTATCTGAACATCATTGCGTACCAGTTGCTCCTTTACATGGCGTCTGTCTTCCCAACTGGAAATAGAACGTTCCAACAGGGCAACATTCTGTGTCACAAGGTTCGAATTGTGTTGGAGTGGTTCCAGGAACATGATGCTGAACTTCAGTTAATGTCCTGGCCACCTAACTCGCCGGATCTCAATCCGATAGCACACATTAGGGATGTCGTGGAACGGCAGCTCAGAGTTCAAATACCACCAAGTCGCAATATTTGGGATTTACGTGACCGTTGCTTAAACATCTGGTACAATCTGTCTCTGGCCATCTACCAAATACTTGTCCATGCCAAGGCGAGTTGCAGCTGTGCTGCGGGCCAATTCATTGTTGACAGGTGGTCATAATGTTTTGGCTCAAGTGTATATTCAAAAAAAAATAATTTTTAATCTATTCTTAGCAAACTGAATCTATCATTTTGTAACTGCAACATAAATTATAATAAAAGCAGTTGATATACTCTAACATTCAAAAATATCTTTAACACCAACCTTAAAATAAATAGTACTTAGGACTGCAAAATAATATGGGTATGTCTGCCATTGATAGTTTTTTCAAAGAACTTTCTATTAAAAGCAATAAGAGAAAACTATTGTAAACTTTAATACACTGGAGTTAAAGCCCAATGAACACTGTGTGATTTTAATAAAGAATGCATTACAAATTTAAAGAGAAAAATTCACTAAAACAATTTCTCTTATTCCCAGAATTGGAGGATTAGAGATTTTCTATTCAAATGTTTTACATTGAAAAGGTAATGCTAGCATGATTTGGAGCAGAAACTTACCTACATCACGCATAACTCTCAAACCTTCCTGATAATTAGGACCAGCCCTTCGCACAAAAATGGAAACTTGATGATCAATCAGTTTTATTTGAAATTCAAGAAGTGCTTTCACTATTCCCTACAACAAAAAGAAGAATATAAAGATATATTAGGGCAGAATGAAGAGTACAGAAAAAAAAAAAATACTTTTGGCGTAAAGTGGGATTTATTCTATTTTATTATTATTTTTTAACCCATTCATATATTCCAGTGCCCAAAAAATATTAAAAATTCACTATTTTTTTTATAGGAAAGCTTGGGGCAACAGAAGATAAAAATGGATTTCAATTAAAAATATGCAGATTACAATATCTATGACAAATTTCCAATCATGTGCTATAAGTAACTTCAATTTTTATTTTTTATTTTTTTCTGTAATTTTCATAAAAATGTCAATATTTTAACTATTTTTAGAGCACTTGGAGCAACAGAAGATATGGATTTCAAAATAAACATTTACGTAGTTTTATACAAATTTTTCTCTTTCGGCCAAAAGTAATTTAGGGGAAAAAAAATCTTTATATGTGTAAATGCACAAAATTTCAGCTAAGTTTTTATTTCTTTTGAATTGTTAATAACTATACACCTCAGTACATAGATTTTATCTCAACTTTATCAATAGTCAGAAAATGACAAATGCAAGTTTTCTAATAAATGCAGTACACAGACAGATGACCACCAGTTTTATATTATTATTTATTTTTATTATTTATTTTGTATATATGTGTGGATATTTTTAGCATGAACTGACTAGCAGCCACTGCTAATCTCCCCTATATTTCAAAACTTATCTAAGATCCAAATCCAAAGTAATGTCAGCAATTTTTGTAACAAGCTAATTTTTTACACTTGCTTAAGATTAAATCATTGTTTTTTTACTTGTATTTTAAATCATTCCAAAATGTTATTAAATATATTTTAAATAACTATAGAATGAAATAAGGATTTGAATAATTTTAAATTTTATTAAAATGTTCCTCAAATTTTATCTTTGAAAACGAAATCGCAACTAATTTTCTCGCTGACATGTAAAATTACAAAGAACATGGGCATCAACACTTTTGCTTTTAAGACCATTCATATTAAAAAGTGCTATGTTGAAGAAGTTAAGGGGAAGTTCTGGATTTATTATTTATTTTTTAGTTAGAAATTTTGAGTAAGGTTTTTATTTAGTTATTATAAAATATTACTTTTTTTTCCCCCTCATCCTTTTATATGTACTATTTAAAAAGTAATAAACCTCAGTTTCTACAGCTTTGTCAAACTTTAAAGTCTTCACACGTTGTCATATCCTAAGTAGATGATGTGAAAATAACTAGTGAATGAAAATAACTAGTTTTCTGGATCTGTGATGTATTCTATTTTATTATTTTATTTATTTTCTGAGGAGGGTTGTGTTAGGCAACAGCAAGTGTACCATTATAATTTCTTTTCTGTTCATTAATTGAATTATTTTAGAACTTCATAAAATTACGAACATTTTTTTTTTTTTCAGTTCTATAATTTTCTTTTAGAAGCAGCAAAAAAAGAAAAAGAAAGAAAGAAATACCTTAAAAGTAGCAGCAACATTGGTAAAATTGGCAATTCCACCTCCAATTAACAATATCTTTCCTGAAAATATACAGCAAAAGAATTAGAAATTTTAATTCAGGCTGAAGTCCTCAATAATAATTCATAAAAAATCTTTTGATACATTGAAAAACAGACTTTCAATATTATCTTTTGTCAAAGGCCTGGGCTTCCTCAGTGAAATACTATCATTTGGTGAAACACTTTACATAATTATCAATTATACCACATTTTTTTAAGTGCAATTTTGAATAAGTAATTTACAAAAAACAATACTAAAGGGAAAGATGTAAACGTTTAAAACTTAAGCAGAGAAAAATAGATTATAAAGTTATAAAGTGTTTTTTTTTTTTTTTTTTTTTTTTTTTTTAATATAACTTTACATAACATTTTCTGACTTTAAATTTTTATGACCTCTTTCGAATATCTGGTCCCAATAGCAGTGTTAGATATAAGAATTTTTAAACTAGGCGTCAAAATGACGCCTGGATTAAATTTTTTGGGCAGCAAAATGAAAAAATCTAGGTGCCATCTATAATTAAATGTGTGTATAAAAATAATAATAATAAAGCATCAACTTGTAAATAATATATGCAAGATTATATAAAAAATATTTATGTAATGAATGTAATTACATTGACAATATTAAACGTAAATGTTTAAAATCGCAAATTCATTCTTCGCCCAGATACATCATTCCACCACAATTTAATAGCATTTTCTGGGTGGAAATCTTCGAATTTAGGGCTGTTTAATTTAATCATTAACAAATTGTCAACTGCTTTCATAGAGATATGATTTTTTAAATCAGTTTTTATGAGTTTCAGTTCACCGAAATAGACTTGTTTACAGTCTGATGGGATTGGGAAAATATTAGGTATGATGAGGAAAAAATCCAGGCGTCAAATATGGCACCTATGATTGGAATTCTAGGCGTCAAAATGAAAAAACGGGTCGCAAAATGCGACTAACAACTGCTTATTTCTAACCCTGCCCAATACTACAACTGGCCATACAGAATTTAAGAAAACATAACAATCATTTTCTTTAATATAAACTTCTAACACACCTTCAGGATGCTTTTCTTGAGTCATCAGTCCTAATATTGTTTTAGCATATTCATACGTCTGCATCTCAGTAGGAGCTCCAGAATATTCACCGTAGTTTGCCAATTCAGAGGCTCCACCCAATTCACAAATAGTATCGCTGAAAAAAGGACAATTATAACATTCTAAAAAAATACACGTAAGTTTCATCTCAAAATTGAAACTAAGTCACTTGACAATGTCCAGTAAATAACTTACTCACCACTTTTTTCACAAATATTTTGGCTAATTACAGAAATAATTTTCTCATTTGTTAACACTATCTAAAGAATAATTATTCAATTTTTGTGAAAACTTAAGTTTAGTGAATTTTTTTTAAAGGCCCATTTTCAGATCATTGATGTTTGTGAAGGGTCCATTTTTTAACCCAAATTTTTTTTAGACAACTGAAAATTCATTTTTCCCATAGTCATTTCCAAAGAAATGTATAATCTTGTTATCGAATAACTAATAAAAACATTTTTTTCAAACAATAGTTGAAATGAAGAACTATTTTATTAATTATTACTTTTTTTTTTTTTTTTTTTTAATAGTATAATTTCAATTATTGAAAATTATTTTACTGCTAATCAACAAAATTAAGTCCGATTGCTAAAATAAGCAATATTTTTGGCCTTTTTTTTTTTAAACCCTAGAAAAGTGGATTATTTTGATGCTGTTTGAATTAAATTATGTTGAAATCACAGCTAATTATAAAAATACAATTTTCCCTCGAGGCTTATTTGCAGTAATACATAGTGAAACACAGAAATAATAAACAAAATAAAAGAATACTGCATCTCATTCATTAAGCATACTTGTAGAAAATGCCAAGAGTGGTACATAAAAACTCTAAATCCTGTATGAATGACTAATGAAAACTGATTATTTAATGAAAATATAATGGTCTTTCAAGATTTTTATTTATTTATTTATTTTATTTTACATTCTAATAACATTTTGTTAAACTTAATAGAGTACAACCATGTTAAAATACAATTTTAATGAATACCATCTATAACTGTAATGATACGAAATCCTTTTTCGTGTCCCTGAAAAGGAGCACAGTTTTTATATACACCAACAAAAAGAATACACTTAATTATAACACATTAATATTTCAACTTAATTTCACATCATTTGGGTGATTACAGAATGTCAACAGGAAATAAATGTTGGCTATACATATATAGAGAAAAAACCTGCTTTTAAGCATCTTTATAATGTATGTTAATTCATTTTGTTGAATGTAGCATAAACGAGTTAAAATGTACTAAGATAAAAATTCGTCCATAGGCTCTAACATCAGGAAATGCTTTTGTGTGTTTCTAAACGTATCAAAAATTGTACACACAAGTAAAAACTTATTCTTTGTTTTTCTTGAATAATTGTTCGAAATTTCACAAAATTTGGATGATTATGTGACATTGTCGGAACACTTTTGTAAGGTCCTGTACATTAAATTATGAAGCTTAGGCACACATTTTCCATAGAAAACATGAGTTTAAGTATCTTAGTAATGTACACTAATTTCATTTTGTTAAATGCAGAATAATGACGTTAAAGTTGGTTTAAACAAAATTCCCCCATAGGCTGAAAAGTAAAACTTTGGTTTGTCCCTGTACATAATCCATAAACAATATCTCGACACAAAAAATTATGCTGCTATTTCTATACAGAGCCTGAACATGTGTACCAGTTTACAAGTCAATCAAGGGATTTTTGTGGCCGCTACTGTGGTACAAACAAATTCTGTCCATAGGCCATAATAATAAGAAAAAATTTGGTGTGTCCCTGTACACGAACTATAAATAGAATACACAACCAAAACTATACAGCTACTTCCATGTGTATCATCAACATGTGTACCAAATTGGAAGTCAATAGCATGCTTTTTGCGGAATGGGACGTTTTGGCGCGGCCGTTTTGGCGCCGCCGTTCCGGCGCGAAACCTATTTCGGCGCGGCCGTTTTGGCGCGAGATCCATTTCGGAGAGGCTGTTTTCGCGCAGCCTGTCCTTCACGAAATGGCCGCGGCTTTCGTCTCAGCCTTTTCAGTTAAAATTTATTTAATGATAGATATGATTTCTTATTTATTTATTTATTATGCGTGAAGAAAAAACTATTTTAAAATATTTATTAAATATATTACTGATGAATAGAATTTTGCTTAATTTAAAGGAGCCAATGATAAGATTAGAAACTTGTTTTTTATTAAACTTAGTCATCAGATGGCAACACATACGCAGCAATTCTAAAGATTCTAACGAATTTGGTGATGGAAGTTCTTTGGGGAATAAAATAAACAATGTAATTTCTGATTTTTTTTTTTTTTTTTTTTTTTTTAATGCTTGAACCAAAAAATATTTTTAATTTTTTATTAATGACATTAATGATGAATAGGATTTTTCGTAATTTAAAGAAGTCAGTGGTAATCTGAGAAAAGAACTCGATTTTTGTAGTTAAAACTTATTAAACCTATTGCTGTGCGGTTCTTTGGGTAATAAAATAAACAATGTAATTTCTGACTTTATATATATATATATTATGCGTAAACAAAAAATTATTTTAAATTATTTGCTAAAGATATTAATGATGAATAGAATTTTGCGTGATTTAAAAGAGCCAATGATAAGGTGAGAAACTAGATTTTTGTTTAATTAACTTAATTTATGTAACTTAAATTATGTAACTTAATTTATGTTATTACCAAACTAAATACTTTTTATTAAAGCCATATTTTTGGGTTTCATTTCTTAGTATGGAACAATATCTATTGCAAGTATTTTAAAAACATTAGTTCATTAATCCTTTAGCTGTGTAGTATTTTATCTGTTTAATAACTGATAAAAACAATAGTAGGTGAAGGTAGGAATTAAAAAATGATTAAATTTAATAAAATAATAATAATAAAATAACATAAACTAAGTAATAAAAAATAAATTAAATATATATATATATGTATATATTTTAACTCTATGGTTATTCAGTAATCTTATTTTCCAATTTTTTTTTTTTTTTTTTTTAAGATTCTCACATTAGCCTTTTATTTCAACTATTGAGTGACAGAAAAAAATGTTTGTAACTGATAAAGGGTTAAACTGATCATGTAATTTAAAACAAATTTCATGTCATCAACATTGCTTTATTTATTTATTTATTTTTATTTTCAAAATATTGTTGTTAGAAATGGATGAAAGAATGGAAATTTCATAGTAAATAATATTGGGAAAATGAGAACTAAAAAATTTAAAATATGTCCCGAAGGTTTTTGGGGTAAATTAAAAAACAAAAATAAATAAAAAAATAGGAATTTTATTTTTTCTGAAGGTGGTAAAAACCATGGGAAAAACATGTTTTGGCCAAGATAGTAAAAACCGGCAAAAACCATTACACGGTAAATACACACCTGCTTTAATTTTTTTTTTTTTTTTTTAATAACTTACTTAAAGCTCGCATTGCTCTAAATTTCTGAAACTTATTACACATAGTAGAATAGTTCCATACAACTTATTAATTTTTAATACCATCCCCCCCCCCCTCAGCTTACTATTTATTTATTGTAACTTAGTAACACCCCACAGTTAAAATATAGACTTAGGTTCATTAATTACTAAATCAGTAAAAATCAACTGTACAAAAAGAAAAATGAGCAATTTACGTTTAGAAGTGCCAGATGAAAATATCCTGTACTTTTAAATCTCCACCAGTTATTAAAAAAAAAAAAATAAAATAAAAAATGATAAAAATAAAAAATAACTTTCTATAAAGTTATCATTATCTTAAAGTTATCACTGCTATTCTTCTTCTTTTTTTTTTTTTTTTTTTTGTTGTTACACAAAATTTAATTATTAAAGACTTCTGTTTATTTTTATTTACAGTTTGCGTATTAAAATTTCCTATATAATAAAGCTTGCTGAGATAAAATAAAAGTTAACTTTAGCAAGAAACAGGATAAAGAAAAGGTATGCATTTTTAACCAATTCTTAAACTGCCTTCATTTAAACAAAGTCAATAATGATTAACTCGCGGGTTTATTTTAATCCATCTAATAATAAACAGTTATAAAATTCTTGAATATTCCCGACTATTTATTATGTTTTCAGAAAAAAAAAAAAAAAAAAAAAAATACACTCAAAAAGTTCGGAATGTAAACATCTGGCGCCGAAACGGCCGGCGCCGAAACGGCCGCGCCAAAACAGCCGCACCGAAAAGTAACAAACCGTGCTTTTTGCGGTCGCTATTGCGAGACAGACAGACCGTAACATCTTTTTGAATCTCCACACTTAGGCCACCACTGACGTTTCGGCAAAAATAACTGCAAAATTATAAAATAGTGGATGAGTGATATGATTGTATGTTTTCTGATCCTATTGAAATGAATGTAATAATCTACCTGTAAATGACAGATGCTCCACCACCAGCAACCATCGTCCAAATTCTGCCTTTCTTGTTTAAGATGGTCAGTTTGAGAGAAGCTCCACTTTTAGCATCTAGATCGGCAATATAGGCTTCCTGTGGAGAAAAAAAAAAGGATGTATTAGTATATTTGAGAAGAAAATCTAAACTATACTTTCCAAAGAGAATTCTATAATCAATTTCTTAAAATATTTTTTTTTTCTTTTTTCCTTTTTTAATACATATTTTTTAAATTATTTATGTTTCGATTAAAAACAAGTTTTAAAGCATGGGTTTAATATTTTGGAAAATTAATTACTTCAGATAGAAAACATTAACAAAAAATTAAACTATTTAAAATAAACCAATATATAGAATTCTGTTTAGGTCAAGGAAAATGGGAGGGGGGGTGCCAAAAATAAAGCAAAATAAAGAAATACTAGAATTACATTCATATTAAAATCAACAGTATATGTAATGGTGCCAAAGCTAGGAGATGTAGAACAATTCCTTGAGTAAAATTGACTTTCGGTCAATTAGACTCTGAATAAGGAATATAAAAAAAATAAAAAAACATGTTTAAATACATAAAAACTGTTGTAAATGTTGAAAAGTTCAACATACAAACATAAAGAAAAATTAAAGAAGAGTTATATGATACACAGTGGAAAACGTTACCTGATCCTAACAATGTGTGTGTGAGTGGCACAGGAAAGACACAAGTTTTAAAACTAAATTTCAATTTTATTTATAACTTTAAATATATATATATATAAACAGAAAAAATTATTAAATATATATATAGGAATGAATCTATTTAAATGCAAATTATTGGAAAAATTCATACAAAAAAAAACACACAAGTCAAAAACATATTAACAATATTTGCTGCTTCAAGAAAATAGATTAGTGTTTTGACAGATGAGTACTCCATGACACAAGTGTTATTTGAATTCAATGTAGTGTTTAAAGTTGCAGCTTATTAAAGATTCAAAAACAGTACTCACAACACTTGAAGATTTACCAACCATATTAGGATGCAGCAGACACTAGGCACAGATCACATTTCATATACTTGGAAGAAAATTTCATTCATTAATATCATTTCAAAAAAAAACTATCGATCTTTTAGCTTTAAACATTTTAAACTATTCATTAACTCGTTCAAGAAAAACTTTATTTGAAATTCATTAAAAAAAACATTTTTAAACTTTTTAAACTATTAATACAACTATTAATTTATGCAAAATTACTATTATACTAAAAATGAACGAACTGTTTCTTTAACAGTTTAAATTAAAGAAGAACTTAACGAAACGAAATTATAATTCAACAAAAACGGCAAGACGACCTGCGTCTGCAACAAAAACATCGCGACTAGCTTTTCAGCCACACCAGCAGCATATACCGACGTTCCTCCCTATTTATAGGTTTCATTTTTATGAAGATTTGCATATTCGCGGTGAATCGGCATGCGCCGTTGAACGATTACACGATGCAACAACGTTACCTGCAACTGTTAACTGAGGCCGTTGCAAAAATAGCGGCATGTTGCCGGAAACGTGAATGAATCAAATGATTCATTCATGGAACACGCCGAAAACAAAACAAACAAACGCTGTTAAACAGGTAAGTGTTTTTAAAGTGAATAAAAGAGGTATTAACTATTTCATTTATATTATTCATAAAGATAAACCTTTTAATAAGTAATGAATAAACTTTTTAACAATCAAGTTGATCAATATTTTTAATAAAACTTAAGCAATTAAGTATGACTCCAAAGTTATCTACCAAAGTAATGGAGTTGAAAAATTTGGGAGATGGAATACTTCCAACATTGCCCCCCACAACGACATTACTATAGCCGTAAAAAAAATTATATGAAACAATTAAAATTTTTTTTTTTTTTTTTAAATAGACCAATTCAAGCTCATTAAATATATATAAATATGCAATAGTAAATTTCTAAATTCTAAATCAAATTTCAATCCTCTTATAATAATCAAAAAAAAAATTATTCAAACATTTAAATGTATATTAAAGTTCATTATATTATTCAATTCATTTATATTTCTATATTCAACAGTTATGCAATGCAGTAAACAAATTTAAAGAAAAGTATTAATTTGATACTGGGAACGTTTATACATTATGCAAATTCAAAAAAAAATTTTTACTATAACAATTAGACAAACACAAATTTAATGAGTGATAGATGATTACACACTTTTACTAGGCCTAGTATCACTCATACCGATGAAAGATGCATGACTTGAACAACACTACAAATGCAATTACTATAATATTAATACCACAATAATATAATATAATTTACTACAAATATTCTACTATAAATATACTACACATTTAATATATACAATACAAATTTAATACCAATATTACTTATTTATACATTTACACATTATAATTTATTTATATTCCCAGTTCCTTAAAAAAACTTTTAAACATTTGAAAAAAAATTTAATTTGAAAAAAAACTATACATATGTATTTTTTTTTTTTAACCAAAGATTAATGTCTTAATTTAATCTGATTGCTCATCCTCAACAAAAATTTGTGAGGTAAATTTATATAAATCACATTTTGTCAAACCTTTAGTGAATGGATCTGCTAAATTAAGTTTAGAAGGAATATGCTTTAAGTCAAATTTTCCCTCGTAGAACCATTCACGTATAAAAAACAACTTTACATTTATATGCTTGCTGCGGCTGTTCTCAATTGGAGATTTAGAAAAATCAATTGCTGACTGATTGTCAGCATAAAGAATAGGTAAAGAAGGCTTTTTATAAATTATATTGGATTCAAAACAATCATCAATGACATTGCTGAACCACATCAGCTCTTTAACACATTCTGTCATGGCGATGAACTCACTTTCCATCGTAGATAGAGAAACTCCACGTTGTTTAAAAGTTCGCCATGAAATTGGGCTCTGGCCTAACAAAACAATCTGTCCACCTACAGACACAAAATCATCCCTGTTGGATGCGAAATCTGCATCCGAAAAAGCAACAAGTTCAATTTTATTACATTTCAAACTTAATTTTAAATTTTCTGTATATTTAATGTATCCTAATAATTTCAATAAACCCGTCCAATGCGTCAATCCAGGATTTGCTTGGAACTGACTGAAAATGTTCACAGCATATGTTATATCAGGTCGACTTCTGCTGGCAATAAAAGACAGACAACCAAGAATGTTACGATAGGGAAACTTAGCCATTTCTAATTGAGCTGTATTATTTGATGGACAATCCAATTTTGAAAATTTAACACCTTTAACTATTGGTAATGAAGTAATTGGGGGATGAAACTGTTTAAATCTTTCAAAAACTTCTTTAATGTAGTTAGTTTGATTAATTTCTACACTGTTTTGTTTATAATTAAATTCTACTCCTAAAAGATTCTTTGTTTGTCCCAACATTTTTAAATCAAATTTAGACTCTAAAACATTAATAATTTTATCTATTTTTTCTTTACTTCTTCCAAAAACCACTATGTCGTCCACATAGACTAGTAAAATAATATAATTTTCATATTTATAGGCACAATTGCACCACTGAAACTTAGAAAAACCTATCTCAAGAAGCACACCATTCAATTCGTAAAACCACAGCCTGCCACTCTGGTGTAGTCCATAGAGGGCACGGTCTAGTTTACATATGAATTCTTCCTTCCCTTTTACAATGTATCCAGGAGGTTGCTTCATGTAAATTTCTTCAGTAAGGGGTGCATATAAATATGCTGCCTTCACATCACACTGGATGTTATACCAGCCTAAATTTGAAACCAACAAACTGAAAAAAAATCTGATGATAGAAAAATTGACGACTGGGGAGAAGGTTTCATCATATGACTCGCCTTTCACTTGCTTGAAGCCCTGGGCAACCAGACGCGATTTATAGCGTGCAATTCTTCCACTTTCATCACGTTTTATAGTATAGACCCACCGGTTACCAATTATGGTTTTACCAGGCGGTGGTTTAACTAGGTGCCAGACATTTCTTTCAGACATAACCCCAATTTCTTCATCCATAGATTTCTTCCATTCATGGTATTGGGCAGATTTTAGAGCTTGGTTGAAGGTTCTTGGAATGTTGACATCTAGTCATAAAATAGCAGAACTTGAAGGTTGAGGTGAATTCGACTCTGAATGTTCTGAAGATTCCGAGGAAGATTCTGAAGTCTGTTTTGGTATAACCCCTTCATAAGTATCACTGGGTGAAAAATTAAATAAATTTGCATCAAAAAGGATATTATGACTTTTACAATATTTTTCTATTTCTTTTATAGACTTTAATCTAGAATTAGTTCCTTCAGGATAGTAGTACACATCAGTGCGTGTGCCAGTCCTTCTCTTCACTAGACACCTGTTCCAACTGGTTACCTTTGGCGGAACTTGTGGACGCACCTCCTCTGCCTCACTTTCCGGCATTATCGTAATCGTGGGTGGTGGGTCGGAGCTCTCACAATTTCTTTCCTTTCTAGATACTTCAAGGTCAGGTGAAGGGCCCAGCACTGCTCCACTTCTGTACACACGATCCTCTGGATCAAAAGTAACATTTAAGGTTTCATAAATTTTGTCTTCTTCCTCTACCCATATACGGAATCCTTTAGTTTTTAATGAATATCCAATTAAATATCCCTTTTTTGATTTTTGCTGTAATTTATGACTTCTTAGTTGTTTTGGTATACCAACATATGCCACTGAACCAAAAGCTCTCAAATGTTTAACTGAAGGTTTAGTGCTCTGATATAGTTCAAATGGTGTCTTTGATTGACCCCGGTGACAGACTCTGTTCCAAGTGTAGCCAAAATAAATGACGGCATCAGGCCAAAACTTAAAAGGCATGCCGCTTTCAATTAGTATGGCACGTACACAGTTTAAAATAGTTTGGTTAGCCCTCTCGCTAATACCATTCTGCTCAGGCGTGTACACGTTTGTTAATTCGTGTTTCACACCCCTTTTTTCACAAAAGTCCTGAAAGTTGGCATTGCAGAATTCTGTACCGTTGTCACTACGAATGGCTTTAAGTCTTTTATTGAGGAACAGTTCAGCTCTAGTTACATGTTTCAAAAATATGTCAAAAACCTGACTTTTCTCTACCATTGGGTAGATAGCAATTTTCCTGGAAAACTCATCTGTAATTGTCAAAAAAAATCTCTCACCGTTTCGCCCTAAAATACTAATTGGTCCCCAAACATCTAAATGCAGTCTTTCAAGTGGTTCTCTAGATTGCCACCTTGAATAGGTTTAAATGACCTGCGTCTCTGTTTTCCAAGACGGCAAGGCTCACAAAAATTTTTAGTATATTTTAATCTTGGCAATCCATGAACACAATTCTGCTTACTGGTATGGACCACAAGATCTTTACCAACATGGGCGAAACGAGAGTGCCAAGTATCTACCGAATTGAGATCAACCACAGCAGCAACAGGCATGTGAGAAAAAACATTTAAATCTTTATTTCCTAGCCCCCCATTAATTTCAAATTCAGGATTCTTTAAAATTCTAGGAAAAACATAATATATACCTTCTTTAAGTTTAGCATTGAAAACAAAATTACCATCTCTATTAAACACTGAAATTTTTCCCCCTTCTCCAATATAACTTCCTCCCATACTATCTATACATGGTCCCGACATGAGGTTCTTCCTTAATTTACTAGAATACAATACATTATTAAACTGATACACAACATTATTAAACAGCATTTTTACCATGCCTCTACCTTCGATCGGGAAGCTGACCCCGTCCACAGCAACAGACATGCTTTCATTATCAACCTTTTGAAAATTCCAAAAATATTCTTTGACCTTGCAAAAATGGTGCGAAGCAGCCGAATCTAAGACCCAGCTGTTTCTGCCATCCAAATTAAAATTTAGCAATGATTCAGCCACAAAGAAATTTTGAGGAAAAACTGAATTAGTGAAACTGACTTGTGGACGAGTTTCTGCTCCCCTTCCGAAAGGTTTTCTTTTACCAACATTAAAATTTCTTGAAGCTACATTTTTAGGTTTAGGAAAAGTTCTAGTAGGTAATGCAGCAAAACAATTTGAACTATAGTGACCATTTCGGCCACATCTAAAACATTTAACATTTTTCTTAAAAAATTTATTACCAGAATTAACAGAATTAGAGGAACAAGTTACATTTTGGACTTCAATACCAGGTTTAGAGTTATTAAATTCAAGATCACGCAATTCTAGGCGGGTCTCTTCAGCGATTAAATGAGAAACAACTTCCTTATATGAAAAATTTTTATGATCTAGCCTAAGCAAAAATTGTATAATTGGCTGAAATTTATCTGGTAAGCGACGAAGAATTTGATAACAGGCATAAATGTCTGCTACCGGCTTACCCATATTTCGGAGTTGTTCAATAATCTCTGAGAGCCTCGCCGAGTAAGTACGTATAGATTCATTATTTTTAATAAAACAGTCCAAAAATTTATGAAATAATGAAAAATGTTCAACCCGACTGTCAGGGACCAAGTTAGATTTCAAAACCTGCCAAGCATCGCTTGGACTGTCACAATTTTCAATTAAGCATTTTAACTCTGAATCTAAATTTAAATAAATTGTGGTCAAAGCCACACGTGACCGATTTTCAAAACTTTCTTTTAATTTTAAATCTTCATCACTAGGAGGTTTTTCAGTACCCGTAACTATTTCCCATGCATTTTTTTCTTTAAGTAAAAATTTAATATCACGAGACCAACTTGAGTAATTTTTATAAGTAAGTTTTTCAATTGAAGGACTCAAGGTCAAGGCCATGTTTAGCAAGGAAAAAAACCCCCCTCAAAAAAATTTAGATATTAAAGCTGCTAGAAAATCTGTGCCAAAATTAAAGACCACTCACACATGGTATGGACCGGTTTCTGAAGCCCATAACCCTAAGTATGTTGTAAATGTTGAAAAGTTCAACATACAAACATAAAGAAAAATTAAAGAAGAGTTATATGATACACAGTGGAAAACGTTACCTGATCCTAACAATGTGTGTGTGAGTGGCACAGGAAAGACACAAGTTTTAAAACTAAATTTCAATTTTATTTATAACTTTAAATATATATATATATAAACAGAAAAAATTATTAAATATATATATAGGAATGAATCTATTTAAATGCAAATTATTGGAAAAATTCATACAAAAAAAAACACACAAGTCAAAAACATATTAACAATATTTGCTGCTTCAAGAAAATAGATTAGTGTTTTGACAGATGAGTACTCCATGACACAAGTGTTATTTGAATTCAATGTAGTGTTTAAAGTTGCAGCTTATTAAAGATTCAAAAACAGTACTCACAACACTTGAAGATTTACCAACCATATTAGGATGCAGCAGACACTAGGCACAGATCACATTTCATATACTTGGAAGAAAATTTCATTCATTAATATCATTTCAAAAAAAAACTATCGATCTTTTAGCTTTAAACATTTTAAACTATTCATTAACTCGTTCAAGAAAAACTTTATTTGAAATTCATTAAAAAAAACATTTTTAAACTTTTTAAACTATTAATACAACTATTAATTTATGCAAAATTACTATTATACTAAAAATGAACGAACTGTTTCTTTAACAGTTTAAATTAAAGAAGAACTTAACGAAACGAAATTATAATTCAACAAAAACGGCAAGACGACCTGCGTCTGCAACAAAAACATCGCGACTAGCTTGTCAGCCACACCAGCAGCATATACTGACGTTCCTCCCTATTTATAGGTTTCATTTTTATGAAGATTTGCATATTCGCGGTGAATCGGCATGCGCCGTTGAACGATTACACGATGCAACAACGTTACCTGCAACTGTTAACTGAGGCCGTTGCAAAAATAGCGGCATGTTGCCGGAAACGTGAATGAATCAAATGATTCATTCACGGAACACGCCGAAAACAAAACAAACAAACGCTGTTAAACAGGTAAGTGTTTTTAAAGTGAATAAAAGAGGTATTAACTATTTCATTTATATTATTCATAAAGATAAACCTTTTAATAAGTAATGAATAAACTTTTTAACAATCAAGTTGATCAATATTTTTAATAAAACTTAAGCAATTAAGTATGACTCCAAAGTTATCTACCAAAGTAATGGAGTTGAAAAATTTGGGAGATGGAATACTTCCAACAAAAACTAAAGAAGAATGCAACAAATATATAAACTTTTCCCCATATTCTGATTATTTCTCTTCCTTAAAGCATTCAATGGACCAACAAAACAAATTATAATGGTCCAGCAGAGGAGTAAGGCTTTTCAGTTCATTTTTTTCAAAAATTGACCTTGAATCTTTTTACATAATATAATATGATATAACATTAGTGAGTGTACTTCATTACAATTATCAATATTACATATTCTATGTGATTTTTTATTTAATTTCACTTTAATAACATTTTTTACTTAATATATTTAATTTAATATTTTAATACTTAATAGATAGTACTTTATATATGGTAAATGTGACATTTAACAGACTTAATAAAACAAACATTTTTGTTTTATACAAGACTTCATTTGTATTTTTAAATTAATTACAAATATATTTATAATGTAAATTTATTTTGTCTTACAAATTACTTACAATTTATCTTACAATGGGCTATATACCACTAAAAAATCCTTAATATGAAATGTGAGCCAAAATAAAAATTCGAAACTCCTTAAAATATAAAAGAATGAAAACATTCTGGGTTTTCTGTAGTTTTCTCCGAAAGTTTCGTAGACAATTTGAACGGCTTGTATCACTTTAATAGTCCACAATAAAAGTACTTTAAAATAGCTTTCGAATGATGTATTATGTGTAATATTAATACCTTTGATATATTTTAGACTCAAAATGGCTAATCTATCAAGGGCAATTAGTGATTTCTGTTGAAATCTGTCTAAAATTTAAGAAATTACAAAACTGATTTTACAGACGAGTT
This sequence comes from Salticus scenicus, assembly GCA_963930645.1. Taxonomy (NCBI): domain Eukaryota; kingdom Metazoa; phylum Arthropoda; class Arachnida; order Araneae; family Salticidae; genus Salticus; species Salticus scenicus. The sequence goes on along the minus strand of OZ005649.1, from coordinate 400,903,556 downwards.
CAGAAAAGAAAAATAGAGAGAAAAAAAAAAAAAGCATTATTATTCTGTTAAAAGTAACTTTTGTCTCTTTACATTAACAGATGAAATAACAATGAATTTAAATAAATATAATGTCAATTTTTTTTTTTTTTTTTTAAAGCTGTACCTTAGATTTTTTAACTGCAGACAGGTGAATAGTAATGACGGGTGATTATCAATTTCTGCTTAAATTGATTTAAAATTTAAAAAATTCAAAAACTGCTTTTTTTATTTCTCGTACCTTGTCACGTGATCGAAAAGTAATTATTCCTGACTGGAAGAATAGTCAGCCAATGTGTCTGGCACTGAAGAATGATAAATGAAATGAAGTGTTGCCACCTAAATTTCAAACTTTAGTTGCATTTAAATGCTGTTTGCACCCCTGCATACCAGCAAAAATTCCAAGGAGTAAAACAGTGTGTGAACAAAAAAATTTGCATATTTTCCCACAAATAATACTTTTTATAGAAAAAAAAAAATTCCCATCTACAAAAATAATTTTCAACATACTCAGAGACTGACTTATAGAAGTGGGGGCCTGTGGCAAAATTATAAATTAGGGGCCCATTCTATCATAATGTGCACAGAATTAATTTTGTATATATGTAAACCGCTTTTAATATCAAAAGGCAAATGTTTGGGGGGCCCTCTTATAAATGGGGGTCTGAACACTTGCTCTCTTTTGCCCCATAGGAAATCAGACCCTGAATACACTAGTTTTTGGAAAATTTTAAATCTAACTTTCTGAGACTAGCATCCAAGTGTAAACTTGTCCGACTTACTGATTATTTACTTGATTATTCAAGCTAAGCGGCAATTAATTCGTATCAAGCAATGACTATAGTTGCTACAACACACATGAAGTAAATAATTCTTGAAACCAGGGAATGCAAGAGGAAAAAAATATAATAAATTTTATAATCAGAAGTTGAAAATGTTACTTTTCTACTTCTGAAATAGCATCCAGAATCAAAGTATAAATTTGACTTTTTTTTTTGTGGGATTTTAGGAAAAAGTAATATTTTACCAATTTTAGAGAAAACCCTTAGTCCAAGCAGCAGCTGCAAAAAATTGACTTGATAAGGTGTGAAAATTTTTTTTCTATAGATAGAATTCATTGTTACAATGAAAATCTGATAGGGTTGCCTGGTCAAAGCCGTCAAGTTTAAGAGAAACAACCTCACTTCCGGTCACAATTTAAACAATTTTCGAACCCCACAAGTGTAAAGATGAAACCGGTGCTAAAATGTAGAGATTAATATGCTCTTTAAAATGGCATAGGGTTGCCTGGTCAAAGCCGTCAAGAAACAGAGGTTGCCACGAAAATAGGGGACGTATTTTATGATTTATTTACTCAAGTAAAAAGTAATTAACCCAAGTGTAAAGATGAAACCGGTGCTAAAATGTAGAGAATAATATGGTCTTTAAAATGGCATAGGGTTGCCTGGTCAAAAACCGTCAAGAAAAGAGGTTGCCACGAAAAGTGTGTGTGTAGGGGGGGGGACAAATTTTAGCGGTTTTCTTACCCTAACATTTAAAAATGAAATTGTTTATAAAATATAGAGAATAATATTCTCTTTAGAGTATCATAGGGTAAAATCTCGAGAAATAGTGGTTGCCTCGAACAAAAATAAAAAAAAAGCTTATTTTGAAGGTTTTTTTATACAATGTGAAAAAATATATAAAAAGTATTTAAAAAAGAAAAAATAAATAAACTATGAAACTGTTCTAATATTTCCCATAAAAACAACAAATTATTAGTAAAAATTAAAAATGTAGCATGCGGATACCGATAAGAAAATACGCCCGCAAAAGTTAACAGAAATGAAGATAATAATGCCCAAGAAATTCATAATAAAAAATTCTATTAGTATACAAAATAATTAAATAAAATGAAAAAAAAATTCTTATTTTAGATTTGCAGCAAGATTTAAATATTTCAGTTTCATAAATTAATTCATGGTTATTAAGAAACGCGAAAAATTTATCAATTTTTTAAAAATGTTTTTCGCTTTATTTGTACTCATAATTAATTTGCAGAAGGTATTATTGATCATTTTTAATTAGATATAAAAAATTAATTGAGACAATTTTCTAAAATTGACAAATTTTTAATATAACAAAATCGGCACAACCCAAAATTTTCGTATAAAATTCTACAAAGCAGCCGCATACATTTTCTTCAGGGAATTTATATTCTCAATACTTTGACACAACTTGAATATTTTAAGTATTGAAAAATGAGGAAAAAACGAGCTTGTGACCTGAAATTAGTTTTATACCGATTAGAAAAAGAATGGTCATGCATAATATTTTAATTTTCTTTATGCTTTAAAGTCTCTTACATCATTAAACAAATAAAATAAACGAATATTGAAATTCGCTTCCTTTTCTAATCTGACCGCTATAGCTTGACAGGCTTGAAGCACCAATCGTAAGCAAATTGAAAAGTGTTGTATGTTCTACATTTAACTCGCAATTTCATCTTTATATATAAATCATTTCGTGTTTAACCTTTTTAAAGTAGTCTTCATGTGTGTTTCACTTTGTGTTAAACATCTTTAATATTCGTTAGCTTTTTGGAGACTGACCGCTATTTCTTTACGAATTTTACCAGATAAACATATGCCATTTTAAAATAACTTCTATGCTGTACATTCTGGAACCAGCCACACCTTTCAAAAATTCATATAATTTCATCCTTTTTCATTTTCTTTGTTAATGCTATTCATATTTTTTTTTTTACACTTCGTTAAGAAATCTTCAAAACTCGCCTATTTTTTTGTGGTTGACTGCTTTACATGACAGATTTGACCAGGTAACCTTATGCCATTTTAAAGAGCATATTAATCTCTATATTTTAGCACCAGTTTCATCTTTACACTTGGGTAAATCCCTTTTTACTTGGGTAAATAAATCGTAAAATACGTCAACTATTTTCGTGGCAACCTCTGTTTCTTGACGGCTTTGACCAGGCAACCCTATGCCATTTTAAAGAGCATATTAATCTCTATATTTTAGCACCAGTTTCATCTTTGCACTTGGGTAAATCCCTTTTTACTTGGGTAAATAAATCTTAAAATACGTCAACTATTTTCGAGGCAACCTCCGAATCTTGACTGTTTTGACCAGGCAACCCTATGCCATTTTAAAGAGCATATCAATCTCTATATTTTAGCACCAGTTTCATCTTCACACTTGTGGTTGTGGGGTTCGAAAATCGTTTAAATTTGACCCCTATTTTCGAGGCATCCTCCGGGTCTTGACGGTTCTGACCAGGCAACCTTATGCCATTTTAAAGAGCATATTAATCTCTACATTTTAGCACCGGTTTCATCTTTATACTTGGGTAAATAAATCTTAAAATACGTCCCCTATTATCGAGGCAACCTCTGAAACTTGACGGTTTTGACCAGGCAACCCTATGCCATTTTAAAGAGCATATTAATCTACATTTTAGCACCGGTTTCATCTTCACACCTGTGGAGTTCGAAAATCGTTTAAATTGTGACCGGAAGTGAGGTTGTTTCTCTTAAACTTGACGGTTTTGACCAGGCAACCCTACGCCATTTTAAAGAGCATATCAATCTATATTTTAGCACCAGTTTCATCTTCACACTTGTGGTTGTGGGGTTCGAAAATCGTTTAAATTTGACCCCTATTTTTGAGGCATCCTCCGGGTCTTGATGGTTTTGACCAGGCAACCTTATGCCATTTTAAAGAGCATATTAATCTCTACATTTTAGCACCGGTTTCATCTTTATACTTGGGTAAATCACTTTTTACTTGGGTAAATAAATCTTAAAATACGTCCCCTATTATCGAGGCAACCTCTGAAACTTGACGGTTTTGACCAGGCAACCCTATGCCATTTTAAAGAGCATATTAATCTACATTTTAGCACCGGTTTCATCTTCACACCTGTGGAGTTCGAAAATCGTTTAAATTGTGACCGGAAGTGAGGTTGTTTCTCTTAAACTTGACGGCTTTGACCAGGCAACCCTATCAGATTTTCATTGTAACAATGAATTCTATCTATAGAAAAAAAACCAGCTTCACACCTTATCAAGTCAATTTTTTGCAGCCGCCGCTTGGACTACCTGCATTTTCCTCAAAACTGCTTCACGTTAAAGTATTCCCTGAAGCTTCAAAAATCCCCAAAATAGGGAAAAATCCCCAAGTCTGGCAACACTGACCCACATTTCCTGTGCTTCTGTCCCTACAAGATGAGCAAGGGTTGAGGTGAACTGAGCATGTCCAGTGAGGAGGAAAAAAACATGCCATGCCTCTGAAGCGATGATGTTGAAACAGAGCGTGTTTCAAACAATAAATGGGGACCAACAAAAGTTGTAGAAGCATCAACTCAGAATCAATCAATTGATTAAATACATTGCGATCTTGGTTTACTAAACATTCACAGCAAAAATTGTAATTTTTAGACATATATATATATATATATATATATATATATATATATATTTAACTTTTTTATCAAATACATAAACTGGGGGAAAAAAATTGGTAGAAAAGTGTTAAATTGTAGGAAAAGAGTAAAAATAGCGATTTAGGCATAAAAGCATAAAAAATGTCAAAAAAGTATAAATTTTATGCTCAGGGCGTAAAACTTGGCAGCTATGGCCTAGATTCAGAAAAAATCGCCCGTTTCATTTGGTATTGAATTTTTAAAGATTAAACCGATACTTTTAATCTATTTGGGCATTTAACGCTCCTTAAGCTCAGAAATGACTCATTTTATTAATTGGCATAGGTTAACATTTTAATTAAATCTTTGTAACTAATTAAAATTTTTAAATTCTGTTTTCACTATTCAGCAAGGCTCCTGAGCATCTGTATGCCACTTTTTGTACTTCTACGTTCAGTGGGGGCTGAACGTATAGATGCTCAGACAGACATCTTTTATTATTATAGATTAAAATTAAAAAAAAAAAATCAGCAGGGCAGTCATTGGGGACTGCCGATAGAAGTGAAAACTAAGTAACTTGTGAATTGTATCGTCGAGCTATTAGATTATTATTTTTTTATTATTTTTGGTTTGTAAAGAAGTGTTAATATTGTAATATGACTAAAATAATTTTCTTTTTTTTATTACTTATTTGAAAATTTATATTGAAAGCAAAAAGAAGAATATAACAGTCTGTATAAAAACACGTGCTTGTACTTTGTGAACTATGTATATACTGTGGAAAAAGTACATACATACATAGAGTATAGAACTAGAAAGAGACAGATGCCCGTAGCCAGTATACTACTCGTATTAGTATACATTTTTATACATGTATGTATATGAGGCATGCCTCGCCGTGCGCTACATATATTGATATATATGTAGAGAGATATACTCTTTGTATATATATAATGTATACTAATAACGCACGGAGGTATATCTATGTACCTATATACACAGTATACATATAGCTCATGGAAAGCATTCGGTGACGATGATTCGAGTTCCACGATTTTTGTTCATCCAAAAAGTGCTCAACGCGCCTAAAGAAGTTTTCACTTCAATAAAAAATAAAAAAAAAAAAAAAAAAGGAAAAAATTAAATATTGAACATTAAATTTTTAGTTCAGTGAATTAATATCTTTGACAAAATTTATGAAAATAATAAATAAACTATGTGGGAAATTACATACTTCTGGATAGGCATCTCTTCCAAAAGCAGGTGGAAATTCAAATTCTCCCCACTTCTGCTTGCAAACAAAATCAGCTGTTGCATCCAATTTGGCAGCAAGATCAAGTATATATGCCTTGCCATTTGAGAGAACTGGAATTTTTAATGATACCAAAATTAATCACTTACTTTAAGAAATTAATACCAGACATTTACTATGAATTTATGCATTAATGTATTAAACTAACAAGATTAAGGGAGAAAAGTATATATACTAACCTAGAGGATTTATCTCTAAATATGTAAAATACAAGTCTACATAGACATCGTATAAGGTGCAAATGAAAGCTGCAACATAACTGAAAAAGAAAATATTTAAAATATATCTGCATTACAAGAATATGTTTTCAACTAATTCATGTCTTTTTCTCCCACTGCTAGTTTTCAATAAAATGACTACATTTAAAACCTTAGATGGCAAAAAGTAAAAACGATTACATGTGAAAATATAATTAAAGATATCTTAAAAAAAAAAAAAAAAAAAAGGTGTCAGGAACAGCAGTTTATTTAATTACTAATTTTTATTTACAAAAGTCTGTACATTGCATTTAACACTAAACCTATCGATGCTTCATGTATACCTATTCTTACCACAGTGGGTCGAGTGACTCATCTTTAAAATGTTATATTACTATGTATAATAAAAATATATTTAACACAATTTGGTACATGAATAAAACATTTTTTTTTTTTTTTTTTTTAAATTCAAAATTGTTTATTTATTAAATTTAAAATGTGTCATTTGACCCGTCGTGGTAGGTTTAGTGTTAATTTCATAAGATTGTTTAAACATTCTATGAAAAAAATATTGCATGGCCCATCTAAAATTTGAGTAAATAAAATTTGGTTTGGCAGAAATTAATTAAAAATGAATTTTTAGATTTGACACAAATAGGCAGATTTCTGCTTCTGGAACCTGCCCCTGGTAAGGTAGATTCTAAACATGCTTGCATGTTAGATTTTCAATAACAATGAACTTGGAGTGCAAACTTTGAGTAAAATCTGTTCAGCAGAAGTGGATTAATAAAAACTGTCTGCAAGATTTGACCTAGACAGAACAATCAAGTTAAATAAAAACAAAGATAAAGTGGAGGAGGGAAGAGTAAGGTCTGCTTTAGACATTTTCTGCACCATTTTTAAAGCTATACGAAAAAGTACAGTTTCATCAAAGGGTAATGTATATAATTTAACAAACACATTTAAATTATTTAATAATCCAATTAAAACAAATTACTTTTTAATAGCTAATTTGTAATTTTACATAGTAATAGTGGGACCTCTATATACTGTCCAAGTCACTGTAAGAAAATTCAGTTTATAAAAACTGCCTTCTGTATAGGCATATTCCAATAATTACTCCAATAACACTTCCTTATTAAACCTTATTGATAGAATTGGTAGTTTTAAAAATTTCAAACACAGGTATAAAAAAATGGTTAAGAGTTTTTTCCTGTAAGTCCGTGGCTGGGTGCAAGTTGATTGGCTAAGAGAGGTTTTCTTCTGCTTGTCTGTGTGTTGTTGCCACCAGCTTTTCATACTTTAGTTAATTAAAAAAAAATCTAATTGTCCGATCGATAAATTAATTAAACTGACAGATTCAGAAAAAATGCCCCTTCATTTGGTACCTTTGTAACAAAATTTTGATTAGATTTTTTAAAATTAATTAAAATGTGAAAATAATAACCTGGTAAAAGCTTTAAATGTAGACATTTAAAATTTTAATTGTTGCTAAAAAGAAAACTTTTTTTTCCCCCGAACATAAAATGAAATATGCTTTCACGTAAAAAATAAAAAATTATAAAATATTTTACTCATGCGCATGAAAAAATGAAAATTGAAAATGGAGTAAAAAAATAATTTAGATAAAGTTGCATGAGATTTCCAAAAATGAATGGAAATATAAATGAACGTTAAATAAAATAGTCGTCTGCTCAAACACGTGATATTGAAAAACAAAGAATTGAATTCAGTAAATATGGAAAGAAAAGGAAAACAAAAATAAAGAAACAAACAACAAAAAAAAAATAATAACAAACCAACGGGAAACCAAAGCAGGCTTTAAAGCAATTTCACGATTTCTTTAAATTTTATTTTTGTTTGTAAAGCGATATAGAAAAGAGTTTCCTTTAAACATAGTGACCAGCGAAGCAAGAAAAGCCTTCGTTGATTCACTACCTTCATTGATTTCATGAATTAAAAAATGGTTTCGTTAACAAATTTTGATCTATTGGCACGCAGGCAGCATCAGGCCGAGTTTTGTACATTTTGAGTATGATTTTGAAATTTTTCCCACATTTGGAATTTGGTTAGTTCCTGAACTGGGGCTTTGCTACTTCATAAATAATACAATAAATATTTATTTATTTTTTTAATGAACATATTTGCTACTTAAGCACCAAATTAGAAAGTTTGAACAATTCTAATTAAAAAAAACTCACTCTTGTTTTTCTGCAGGTAAATTCTTGACTAATTTTTGTTTCACATCTTCAAATGATGGTTTTGTATCAACTGGCACATCTAATTTCAAAGCCTAAAAGAAATTATAGTAATATAAGACTTTTTTTTTTTTTTAAATATTTTTATAATTGGTTGAATATTTTTTTTAATTTGTATGACAAGATACGACAGATTATATTTAAAATATAGGAAATTAATTGCAGCATAATTTTTTTTACGTGAAACGAAGTATTTTAATATGGTTCTTACAAATTTTCAACTACAAAAACAAGATTTTTAAAAACAGAACCAGATACCTAAATGTTGTGGAATATATATAAGAATCATTTCATCATGACAGAGTGAAGAAACCAAGGAATAGATCATGATAAAAATTAAGAATTTAAAAAACAACCCTAACAATTGAAAATTACACATTGAATAATGAATAATTTAACATGGCAAAAGAATGAAAATTCGTGAAATAACTATACATAATGTATTAGGTGTTATATATATCTATAAATCTTTGATGGTTACAGACTTTTTTTTTTTTTTTTTAACAGTATGTTAATAAAAAAAAAAAAGTAACCACAAAGGACCAAAAGCTAAAAAAAAAAATGTTACTTTTACAATCCTTATATACATACATATAATTAAATTCTATACAGTAAATCTATTACGTGAAATAAAATAAAAACTGAATTATATATTTAATATAGATATATACACTGGTTCTCATAATTATAAGGACACCCGTTTTTCTGTATTAACTAAACACTATTATTTAAACAAATATATTTTTTATTAATTTGAATTTCATTAATAGACGATATTTAAAAAGTTTTATCGTTTTAAAAACTTTAAATGCGGTCAAAACAATTATTTTTCAGGTGTTCACAATTATAAGGACAGCTCGAATCTTGGTAATTTTTTTTCAGTTAATTCTTTAAATTAATATTTTATGGGGTCTATTTTTAGGGTAAAACAGTTAGACATTCTCTCTGGTATATATACATATATTAATATTCAGTTTCAATACCATTTCATACAGCATAGATGATATTCTGAACATATTTAAACTATTTAAAATTGCTTTCCACTTGCATGCACTTTTCTAATATGATAAGTTAAGGTTTTTCAACTTTTAGGCCACGGGGAAGGCTCAGGTTTTTTCTTTCTTTCTACAGAAGTTTCTTTCTTCAAACTATTTTCTATTGCTCTAGAAGTAGAGCAAAAATGTAAGTCTTGCTGAAAAAAAAAATATTATTACCCCCCCCTCCTCTCTAAAATCTAACAAAAAACTGGGAATACCACTTTTAAAATTTGTGGATATTCGCTTGATGTTCATAATAGAAAAAATTACTAAATTCATTCTGCCTTCAGTAGAAACAGCTCCCCAGAGCACCATAGATCCACCTTTAAAATGCCCGACTCATATCTGCCTTTAAAAAATCTTCTCTGTCTTTTTCTATCTTCAGATTGTGCCAGTAACTGTTAAAACCATTTGGTTAATCAACAATAAAATGTTTTTCATCCAAAAATGCAACATTTTACCATTTCATATTGTCTTTATTCAACTTTAACGCAGACGTTCTTTCCTCCATTAAATGCTTATTGATTATTACAGGTTTTTTATTCATTTTAACATATTAATTATTTTAAACATGCATAAATGTGGACCCCAAACTTTCGTTAAAAATTATGAGCAAATTCAGCAGCAGTCATTATGAGTAGAACAGTAAGAGGAATTATGAGTCTTCGATCTCTGTAAAACAACTCTGATTTTGCATCAGATCTTTCTCCTATCGAACCAACAGTTCAACATTTGATCACATTTCCTTCTGCAATTTTAGTTCTTCGAATTTCATTAGAAATACAACGGATTGAAATTATCCCTCCACTTAAAAAACACATTTATCATACTTCACTACATGAATGTTTTTTTTTTTTTTTTTTTTCGAGGAATTATCAGTAATGTCCGTCCAGGAGAAATTGAATGCTTATATATGAATTAATCTAGCCCAGTAGTAAAAATATTTGCATGTCAACTGTAATTTTTCCGCTAGTAAGTTAAATAAAACGAAAAAAATCTTGATTGTCCCTACAATTATGAACATTTAAAAACGTGGAGAAAAAATATTTTGCACTATTTTTATTAATTTTGTTTCCTATTAAAAAAATAACAATTTTGGTTTTTAGAATGCTAGATATATTTGCACTTTGTATAATCTTGTTCACAATTATTTTTACATTAGTCATTTCAAAACATAAAGTGTCCTTATAAGTATGAGAAGGAGTGTAGATATGAATGATTTATATGCAAGATGATATTCATGATTTCTTTAAATTTTATTTTTGTTTGTAAAGCGATATAGAAAAGAATTTCCTTTAAATATAGTGACCATCGAAGCGAGAAAAGCCTTCATTGATTCCCTGAATTAAAAAATGGTTTTGTTAACAAACTTTGATCTATTGGCATGCAGGTAGCATCATGCCGAGTTTTGTACATTTAGAGTTTGATTTTTGAAATTTTTTTCGCATTTAGAATTTGGTTCGTTCCCAAACCGGGATTTGCTAGTGAATAGATAATGTACAAACATAAAGCTTTTTACTTTGTAATTTTAATAGGCCATTAATCTAAGAATTTCCTGAACTTAAAAGTTTTACTTTTTAAAAAAGTAAAAAAGGACCTGAATAAGTTTAGTCAGAAATATATATATATTAAAAAAAAAAAAAAAAAAAAAAAAAAATGAACCCAATTGCAATCAATGAATACATCTTTCGTTTTAGGTGTTTACAAAAAAATATATAGATACTAGAACATATATAATCCATAATGCAGATATTTCAATTTTTTTTTTTTTTTTTTTTTTTGTTTAGGTTTTTAATAAATTATATTAAAAAAATAATTTAAAAAGAAAAGCAAAAATGCTATTTATAGAGTGTCTATAAAGTCTCTTGACAAATTCAAATATTTATTACAAAGCAGGATGATGCACTACAGTCTTGATGCACTTTGAGCAACACCTGATATAAAAGTACATTTTTAATAATAGGGGAAAAACAATGCTTTGAATATATGCAATCTCATGCTGTAATCACTTAATTTTCATTTCTGAAAACTTTAATTGCAAAGATAATTTAAAGACACTCTTTATGGTAATTAAGAAACTATAATTCATGAGTTTTTACTTTTGCATCCACGTCTCCAATATCTACACCTCCCTGATGATGGAAAAGAATGGTATCAGCGTAACGATGAGAATAAATACATACATAGGCCTCTTCTTCCTAACAGAGAAGAGAAATAAGACATTTAGCAGGCATAAAAGTAAAACAACTTCAGAATTGTAAAAAATGGGATAGGGTAAGTGCACCAGTGATTGACACTTTTAGAGCAATCTGATGTTTTTAATGTTCTAGTCATCAGAAAATATTTTCAGAAATCTTAAGTTAGTACATATGGCACAAAAGACATTCATATATGTTAAAATATATACATTTGATAATTTTTTTTTTCATGATTTTTTATTTGACACCCACTCAATGTTCCAGTCATTGACACTGCCAGTTTTTCATTTTATCTGTCATTGGCACCCTATGTTTCAGTGTTTGACACTGCTAGTGATTCATTTACCAGTTATTAGCACCCTATGCTCCAGTGTTTGACATAAAATGTTAAAATTCTTATATGTAAAATATATGATTATTTTTCTTATTTATTAAATATTTCGGGATAGGTGTCAATTACTGGAGCATGTGAATCACTGGAGCACCTACCCTACATGGGTATTATCAACAAAACGTTTCAAAGTTTGGTGACTTTATTAAAAAGGTTTTTGTTATTAAAAAATTGTATTGCAGCAAAAAATATAAAATAAAAATTAGATACATAATAATAAAAAAACTTTTCTTTTTATATTTTGCATGGATTCCACTTATAATATTGGATGCTTCATATTTAAACAGTAGATAAATCTAATAGCTAGAATGTAAAAGACAGATCATTATTTTCCAACTAATTTTTAATTTATAAGTTTAAATATAATCGTACAACATATTTGAAAAAATACATCCTATTTTATTCATTTATTTTATTTTTAAATCATAGATCATAATTAATAAAAACAATTTCACTACTGTGAACGCAAAATGAATGATTGACTATAAGAATAAACTATATTCTTATACTGTAAATTAAGTTTTATAATTTAAGAGTATAAATTAACAACTGAACAAATTCCAAACAATTTGAACAAGGTAAATAGAAGTTTGGATAAGACTTGTCAGATTTTAAAATCAATCATTCAAATGACAATCATACATGCGGTTATGTTAAAGATAACACACATAGGACTCTTTAAAAATATTCATTGATTGAACAAAGATAGATGATTTTTGAAGTGCAATAATGGACCTTATGCACGAGTGGCAACGGCTGCGGGTATTTACCGATTTAAGCGGTTGGTATTGGCTGATAGAGAAGTAAACAAAAGATTCGAGCTCAGCGATTGGCGAAGAAACTTTTATACACCCGCAATGACGCGCCGTGCATAAAGTCCATTCAATTTTTGTAGTTTTTTTTTTTTTTTTACAAATATGATACTGATAAGAAGGAGAGTGAGAAGAGTCGGAACAACTATAGTATTTCCCCTCAACTAGATTTGGCGATTTTTCGTTGGCGATTATGGCTAAATCATAAATCTAAAAATCATATAGCATAAATGATAAAATCGTAGGCTAAATTATAAATCATAAAATTATAAATCCAAAATAAATAGCATGCAGGCTGCCATATTATATCGCAAACAATCCAGAACGACATCGTTCAAATCGACGCCAAAGAAAAATCGCCAAATTAAGCTGAGGGGAAATACTATAGTTGTACCGAAGAGTCTTATTAACAGATTTATTGCAATTAAAAACTAACTCATTCAACATTACAAAAAAATAAGATATATTTTTACTAATAACACTGGTCTACAGCGGTTCGGTAAAAATGGTCAAATTATTTTTATTATTAATTCCAATTTTTATTTAAATATCTGCAAGTAAAAATGTCCCACCATGTCACATTTTTCTGCTAGAGTATCAGAAAATGGCAATTTTCACGATTTTTTTATCATTTCCACAGTATAACAGGTGGTAATCCTTCCTGCTGGCAACCCAGAGTCCCGGTAACTATCTTTGTTCCATTTTTTCGTTAAAGTATCAGAAAATGGCAAATTTCTTCAATATTTTTTTATGATTTTTACAATACAGTCGACAGCAAAAGTATCCGAGCACTAGCCAATAATTCTGATATCAAAAAAGTACATTTAATACCATTTTGTTAAATAAATCCTTGTCGAATCATATTCTTAGACTAAGAACATGACTCGACAAGAATTTGTTTAACAAAGCAGTATTAAGTGTACCTTTTTTTTTAGACAGAGATTATTGCTAGTGTTCAGATACTTTTGCTGCTGACTGTATCACACATGGTAACCTTTCCTGCTATCAACCCTGCCTCCTGGCCATCCTCTCTGCTGGCAACCCCGGTTTGAACACCCTGTAGTACACCTTATCTTTTTTTTCTGGTATTCAGGTAAGATGCAGGATTTTTATAGGGAGATTTTTTATTAAAAGACCTTTAATGTAATAGCAAATGTTAAATATTCTTAGATAGTGTGATATTAAAAATCATATTCTAAATTATATATTAGATATCAAAATGTAATTCTTTTCCAATTCATTTTCTATCTTTATAAAAAGCGAGCTAATATCTGCGGTTTCTGTTCTTGCAAAGGATCAAAGTCATTCTCTCTCTGTTCCTTTCAATAAACAAAAATAAAAGTAAGAGATGTGGTTTCGCTCGCATAATGTTCTGTGAAGGGCAAATCTTTTCATCTCAGTAAGTAAAATATAATAAAACATTTCCTGATGTGTCACTTTTTCTAACATGGAACAGATGCATCCACTAGAAATTACGTACTTTGTACTGGCTAAAGACTGAGGATAAGGCTTTAAACATACATTTTTGTGGTTGAGTTTTTAACGTACTTTTCCCAATCTTCTCACGAATTGGTAACTGATATTGAATTGGTTTTTTGGCTAAGAAAAGAATCACCAATATAATTTTTTTTAACTTATACTGATTTATGCGCAACTGAAAAAAGTGGGTGTTGTTCTTTTTGTCTGTCAGAATGAAGTTGGCGATATATCTTGTGGTTTTGATGTGAAGTTAATGAGCCAAACTTTTATCACTTTTTGCCGCTGCTTTTGGATAACTAACAAGCTGTGCGTTCTCTCAAAAACTCCCCGTGTCCATCCATCTGTCCATAAATCACATATTCTAAATTATATATTAGATTTCAAAATTTAATATATAATTTAGAATATGCGATTTTCGATATCACAGATAGTGTTGTGAACAATGCTCCAAACATATTCTCTCTACCCTCCTCTCTCTCCCAGAGTCACCTTTTCAATTCATCAATGCTAACAAAATAGCAGTCAAATTTATAAATAAAATCGATTTTTTTTAAAAAGAGAAACTTCAGATGTAGTCTAGTGATCATACAGAAGAAATAAAAAACAATGTCAGTTTTTAAAATTCTCAAGAAGAAAAAAAAAAGGGGGGGGGATGAAATAAAGTATTGCAATTTAAATTAAGAAAAATAAAAATTACAGTTTAGAACCAAAATTTAAATTATATACTTGTGCATGAGGAACAAATGGTTCAATGATAAAATTATGAAGTCTTCCAGATGACCTGTCAACCTGTAAATAGAGAAGAGAATAAATAAAAAATAAATAAAAAATTTTCTAATAATATATTAATCTGAAAAATCTAATCAAAATTTACCTAGTAATTACACAAAAATAAATGCAATTTTCACTCTAAAATTAATTTTACACTAGCTGTTTTAATGAAAGTATAGTTATACATATAATAAAAATTCTTTAAATGCTAAAATTGCAAAATGTGTCCATTTAGAATAATTATTATTTTTTAATTATCCATTAAAAATTATAATGTTTCATATTTTCTTTTGAAAAAGAGGAAAAAATAAATAAGAATTTAAATTCAAATAAGGAAGTAAAACTTAACTCACCTTCCTACCCCTTTTAATTTGCATGATTAAATTTTAAACAATATTTTATTCATTTATTTTATATATATATATATATATAATTAAATTATATAAAAGTTATTATGTTGTATCTTTATTCATGATACAAGTTTAATAAATAAGATAAAAGTTAATGTTCTTTTACATAAAAATACTTTATTATCAACCGAACTAGCAAAATATCAACAATCTATACCTTTTTTTAATTTGAAATTTCATAAGAATTCATGTAAAATATGGTTTGTGTTAAATTAAATTTACATCTATGGCAGTGATTCTCAACCTTTTTTTTTTTTTGGTCGCGGCACACTTAACAATTTCAAAATATGGCGGCACACAAAGAAAAAGATAAGTTTAAAAGTTGTTTATTTAGCTATAATACAGTGTAAAATAGTTTATGATAATTTTGAATGTAAAATAAATATGATATGTACTACAAAAACAATAGTACATTTATTAAGGGATTAATTACATCGTAACAAGAATATTTTTAATGAGAAATTTGAGCTTGATGTTTTTTGATAATTTCATTTATATTTGGTCGTAAAAATGACAATGCTACTCTCATATCGTCTTCTACATTTAACAGTCTATCTTTTTTTTGTTTTATGTTGGTTAATACTGAAAATCCGAATTCACACAAATAAGATGTGGAAAACTGTAGTATTTTTAAAGTTTTTTTTTTTGGCTATCATGGGATAATCGCATGTAATGTTAATCCAAAATGAATAAATTGATTATTCCGAATATTTTAAAATTAAATCTCGATTATTAGAAAGCGAAATTAGTTCTTCCTCTTCATTCAAAGTTAATTCAAATACAAAAATATTCAACGCAAATGGATCACAAACTCAATCAATTTTTTTTTTTTTATATCTAAATTTGGGAAACAATGAATAATTGTGTCCTCTAATGTTGTCAAATGGTCAATAACAATTTTATGAATAGTTTTATTAAAATCTTTTGGAACTGACTCAAACTTTTCCAAATTGCCTTCCTGAGCTTTATTCTTCCATAAAGTTATTTGTTTTTGGAATCCCACCAGTTTATCTGTTGAGTTTAATATATTTTCTTTCGGCCCTTGCATACTTGAATTTATGTTATTAAAAATAACAAAAATGTCTGATAAGTAAGCTAGTTTAGCACACCCTATTTCAGCTTCCAACAAATGAACCAAAATCATAATTTTTATCTTGTTCAAAAAACATTTTCATTTCGTCTTAATTCCAGCACATGAGATAAAAGATTTCCTCTGGACAACCACCTTACTTCCTTATGCACTTCTGTATGCAGTAACAAGGCTTCGTACTTAGCATCCATAGCTTAGCATAAATTACTACATAAGTGACTTTTTAATGGTCTTGATTTTATATAGTTAACCATTTTAGCACATTGTTCCAGAACTATTTTCAATTCTGATGGCAAATATTTTGTAGCAAAAGTGCTTCTTGATGCAAAAAACAATGGGTAAATAATATATCCTCATCCAGTTCTTTAACATGTGCTAAGAATCCTTTTAAATGTCCAGTCATATCTAGAGCACTATCCAATACATGAATTCCACGAAACTTTAATTTCTTCTAAATATGAACTAATTACATCAAAAATATGTTTACCAGTTGTAAAATTAGGTAACTCATGACAACATAAAAATTTATTAATTATACCATTTTTGTAAATAAACCAAACAATTGCAATTGAGCTTTTACCGTAATATCGGTTTAATCGATTTGTAGAGCAAATTTTGAATTTGCAAGAGTTTTTGCAGTATTTTGCGACAAATCTGAATCCACGATGGATTGTGTCATTCAAAAGTGGTATTTTACAAATATCAATATCTGCTGATTCCCCAATCATTATTTTTACAATTTTGCGACAAGCTGGTAATATAATTCCTTCAGCTAAATTGTGAGGTTTTAATTTAACTGAAATCAATTCAGCTATTTCATAAGAAGCTATTTGAGCTTTTTCAGACACACCGAATTGTTTTTAAAAAAATCTTTGCTTGCTTGGATTTTACAGATAAATACTTTTGAAAGTAGCTTTTATCTTTTGTTGAAAGCGAAGGATAGTTAGTCAGCAAGTGACGTTTGAGCTGACTCGGAACCGTAGCACTATTTGATAATTTACAACAACATACCACAAACTCAGGAACAACCATGTCATTTTCCATTGTAGATGTCAATCCAAATTTCAAAACATAGTCATTTTATTTTCGATGAACAACATGTTTTTTGGAACAAGAAATATCTTTACTTGGGCTCATTAGCCTGATTTCTAACGTTATCATTATTATCATTGTTAAGCTTTCTTCTTTTTAACCATTTATCCATTTTCGGAAGGTCCTGTTAAATGTCTAATATCCACATATAATTGCTGAGAACAAAGAATCCCGAGAACCTTCAACGACTGATGAAAAATCCGATTGATAGCAGGCACACTAGCATCTCTATAATGCTGCATACAATCTGCTTGCGCCATCTGTTAGTAAAAAGAGAAAAAACTATTCTCATACTTCTTTTCCACTTCCTTTATACATTATTTGATTGAGGGGTGGAGGTTGGGATACGTGGAATACTTGAAATGACTTGAGACAAATATTTCACTTTATGAAAGGTCACAGTTATCAAAGATAAAAACAGTTAAAAATATGGTATTTAACTGTAAAAACAAAAGTTTTCTTTTACAGTGTATTTTTCTTTAAGTTAAACTTTACTCGTAATAAATAAAAGCATAATTTTTACTATATACATTTCTAAAATTTGGTGGTACACAAAAGTGCCGCGGCACAGTGGTTGAGAATCACTGATCTATGGAATATATTTTACTGAATTACATGAATTATAAATGCATACACACAAAACAAGAAAAATATATCAAACATTATACCAATAAACTAAAATGTCAGCAACTGCCGTCATTAGATTTAAAATTTCTATTTAAACCAAATTTTTTTATTTAACCCTCTACCTACTCACACTGATGGTACTTTAAAAAGTGCAGAGAATAAAACTTATGGAAGAAATATGAAAAATATTTGAGAAAAGAATGTATATATCTAAACTTTAATCTCATGACAAGACAGAAAGAATTTTTTATAGAATACTATTGCAGATTTTGCTTCGCATTTTTCCCCGATCTTCACATGTATTATAAATAAGGGTGGGAATCGATTAAGAGTTTTAAATGGGTTAATCGTAGTTCATTAATTGATTAATCGGATTTTTAATCGGTTTTCATTTTTCTTTATATAATTTTAATTCAATGATGAATAAAACTCTCATATTGCGTATATATATATATATATATATTATTCATAAGTTTGACTGAGAATTTTATTTTTTTCAAAAATTTTCGTCTAATCAATTACATCTGTTTCATAGCTGAAATTTAAATCAATTTTCACAGTAATAATTGGTGAATTTAAGTGTTAATTTTATATAAATATTTTCACTTATTCATTTTTTTTTTTTTTTAACAAATTATATTTTCAATTCATTTTGAAAGATACATTAAATGAATTTACACATATTTTAGTTTTATATTTGCAGGCCTTGTCCATCTCGCTTGTCACTATTTTTAAATGAATTCACAAAATTCCATATCATTATCATAAAAATCTCAAATTCTTATATTTTAGTACTTCTTTGTCACTTCGGACTAGAACACAGAATGTTATTTTCTGTTTCTACTTCAATAGTTACTATCAGCAATTCTGAACAGACAATAAACGCTTGAAGATATTGTGAAACTCTGTTGACATTTCCCCTATCAGAGGGATTGTCGAAATCTGATTTTTTTTTTTTTTTTTTTTTTACTTTTAGCATTTCTATTTTTTGAAAGCTTCTTGTTTCTGAGAATACTATTACCCTAGACAACACTTTCTGTAGAAGGCTACAGACAGGTGGTGTTGCTCCAGCATGCACATGGAGCAGCATTTTGTTTAATAACTGTTCCCTTTTCTCTATCATCAAGAGTGCAACAACTTCTTTTGGGAGGTTTTATTTATTTATTTATTTTTTTTTATTTTTTTTTTTTTTTTTTTGCTTTTTCATTATTTGATGGATATTTCTTAGAATGCTTGTTAGCAAAATATGCGAAAAAATATTTTGTAGGCAGAACAGCTTTTTTACTTTAATTCGTAGTTTGAAAATTTTAATCGGATTTTGAAAATTTTTAATCGAATTAGTCGATCCGATTAACTCTATTAAAAAAATGATCGGGACTAAGCATTGATCGATTAACCGAACCGATTAATCGGCACAGCCCTAATTATAATGAATTCCTATATTGCCTAAAGAATCTGTTATTAATCTTTAAAAAAATATAAGGAACATAAAAGGTAAAAACTTTTTTTACATTCCCTTTAAGGTCTAACTACCTTTCTTGACCTCTATGTACCAGTAGTACACTAAAGTACCCCCTCACAAAGCCCCCATTAATTACTATGATGAATGATAAGCAAAATTTCCATTGCATATACTCAAGTAACTAAAAATATATTTTTTGTTTGTTTTATAATGCAGTGGGTAAAGGGTTATTAAAATAACCACACATCATTCATGAATAAAAAAAAATTTTAAGTGAACACCATAAATCACAAAAATCATGAGTATGCTGTGTACCACGAAGAAATAGAAAGAATTAATTTTCCGAATTCTTGTAATGGCAATGATGCGTCCAGGCTCGATAAACAACGGTGTCACATGCTATTAAGCAGAGGAGCCAGAAAGAAACAGCACAGACTTCAAACCCTCCAGCACCAAGAATTGCCGTCGAAAAAGCCAGGTAACCCTGGTGAAAGTACTCTGGTGATGTCGTGGAGTTGATAAAAAAGGTTGTTTTTTAAATTTTTAAGTTTAATTTTGGAAATATTTTGAAATTGGCATAGGAAAGAAAATTTCATAGAGCAATTTGTATTTTAACAAAATTTGAATTTCTTTTAAAGTAACGCTTAGAAGTAAATTTTAAATAATTACTCAAAAGTATGTAATTTTTAAAATTTTATATTGTATTTTAGACTGTCAATCACTAGCAACTGTTACAGTCTGAATGGAAAGTTCAGTGTGAGTCACCGGTGCAACTTATGTAATCTGGCCATGACTTTTTTTGCATTTGACAATTCAATGAATAAAATTTAAAACTTTTTTGGTCATTTTTCTGTTGCAAACCAACTCTTAAATTTTAATTTTACTGATGAAGTAAAGTACAATTGTTGTACTTATAAAGGTATTTTCACTTGAAAAAAATAGAAATATTACTCTAGTTCCTTTTTTTTTTTTTTTTTTTTTTTTAACGTACACCACAGTAAAACTTGACACATTTCACAAAAAAATTTACATAGATAACACACATTTCTGTATTGAACTGTATTAAAAAACTTAAAATCATTAAAAAACACAGCTTATTTAACTATATAGAATGCCAATTATAATGGGCAAAATAAACTCTTAAATTATGATAGAATTTCTAAACTTCTTCCATAAATGCCGCCAAATAAAGGGTGAAATATGGTAAACTTTGTTCTTCTCTAAAAAGTAACGAACTCTGAATACTAAAAAATTCCAAACTAAAAACAAAAGTGTTGCCACTTTGCAATTCAAAATATCAAACTTAAGTAGAAAACTGAAGTATTAGTAGGAACTTATAGGTTGTGTATAGTTACATAAATAAGACTCCAAATTATAAAACTAATATTATTTACATACTATTTACAATCTAAATGATACAAAAGGTGGATTAATTATTGCAGTAGCATGTATAGAAATATAGGCAAGTGTTATTACAAATATTCTAGCACAGAGACAAAGTAAACATTGTCCCACGGAAGTTTTGGTTTTTTATCGCTACCTAGGAAACCAAACCTTTTTTGTTGCCAGATGCATAGTCTTTTTTACTATCGGCAGTGTTGCCAGATGGCTACAAACTAAGCCTATTACTTAATGAAACATTGAAAAAAAAAAACTAAAATAAATAACTATTTAAATAATCAAATAACACTGAACAACACTTTAATTCCCTAGTGAATGCTACTTTCTAATAAACAAGCTAGATACAGAGGTTGACCTGAGACCACAAAAATAACTTACCTTAACAATTTTATTCATACGCTCATCAATCCATGCTCTAACACCTGACAAATCAGTATTAACTTTTATTAAACCTAACTTTCCCCTTCGCTTGATTAGTTGATCAGGCTTCACGACCAATTTCTAAATGAGAAAAAAAAAATTAAATGCACATTCATATAAGAATAGTTAAATCTTAAATAATAATAATATTTTAATTACATAACAATGTACAATCTAAACTTAAAGGAAACAATTCATTTTTTACTCCAACTATTATATAACTACAATGTAATGTAAGCTTGGTGGGAAATCTATCAAATCAACCATTATTCAAATAGAAAGAACCATTTCACAGTCACTGCGATAAAAGCTTCCAGTATTAATTCGAATGAAACAGTGAATGTTTAGCACAAGCCTCACAAGATACTGATACATTGTTTTTTGGCAGAAGAAAAATTCCAAATTCACAACTGAATTATTTTTCTCAATCCTACTTAACAAATACACAGTAAGATGACGTCTTTCAAGATGCTTGAACAGTTGTTATAAAATTTAAAATTTGTTCACAAAGATCACATAATCCGATTTTCCTAATCGGATCTTGAACAATCATATACAACTATAAATAATTAATCATTTTCTCATCATAAAAAAGTCTTTGTTAAAAAAAAAAAACAGATAAACAAATTAACTGATTAAAATAAATAAGAAAATGAAAAGCTAAATACAAATACATATCCTCTTATTGAATTTATCACCACATACAAACACAATGAAGTAAAATATTCCCAAGCACATTTGTGTGTGTCACACGCTATTATGAAATTTGAATCCCTGCTGCTATCATCAATTTCAAATTAAACATTCTACCAGCCACCAGCGAGATCTTGTTCGACATTAATTAAAAAGTGTCTCAAAACAGAAACAACGCACACCCTTCCCCTCTCATATGCATTTCTGTCAAAGAGAATCTCTATAACTATTACCCAAACAATTTTATTATCCCACGAAAAATAATCAGCACCAAACAATCATTTCTAAGATAATATCTAGAGTGCTTTATAATTAGAACAATATTATTTGTCCTTGACATTAAAATTATCTTGCCTATTAAAATTATTTAATAGGCAAGATTAATTTTAATAGGCAATTATCTTGCCTATTAAAATTATTTAATATATTTCACAAGGAATATTCTGTAATACATTCAAGAAAATATTATAGACCTCAGCTGTATTATTTTTTTAATGTATTGAATGAACATGGAAAGAGATTACTGACTGATAATATCACCGAATAGCAGAGCGGTAGCGAACCGTATGCATTTCCTTACTGAGATACAGGTAATCTTTCAGACTCAAAGTAACGAATCGGTACGGTACTTTAAAATTTGTCTCATTACTTTTGTATATCATTACTGCATAGATTACTACATCCTGTGCCGCATGGATCTTATCGTTCACATGCCGCAGAGCTAGAATATTTGTGCAGGAAGTCTGATGCGAGTCTTATTTGTCACTCATTACCCGTATGTGTATGATGCGACAATGTCAGTGTGTTGTCTGAATTCGGTCACAGGATCTGCAAATAATGACTAATTTGATTAATTTTAATTTTATCTTTTGGTAGGACAAGACTTTAAAAACATGTGGGGATTGTTAGATGCAAAAAGATGGGCGTTTTATTTCGTTACTCGGTACTTTTCCGTTACCCGTATGATGTGATTCGGACTATTAGTTTTTGTATGATTTGGATTTCGATAGTAGCCGGCGTTCATAATATTTTTGTATTTTGTAAATTCATTATATAAAAGAAATAATTCAAGCTTTTTATTCATATGATGGTGTATCACATCAGTTTTGTCGCCAGAAATTCCTCGTCTATTTTGCATGCAGAGATGAAGTTGATAATGTTATTTTTTTTAATATATTACTAATAATAGGCTATAATGCGATAATATTACTTATTAAATTATGTGAAATAATGCCCATCTCTACTAGAGACGTCTTTAGTCCATAAAATATTTCATTTTCCAACAGGTATGATGAATGAATGTTTATTGCATAAGTGGATACTGTATGTATGCACTTAGTAATCCATATAAATTTTCAATTGAAAAACACAAATATTTAACTATCATAAAAATCTTGTAGTTAAATACTACTATTACTATTAGAATGCTTTCATTCCTAGAATGTAAATGAAACAAAACTTTCTTATTTAGATTTTCAATCAAACACTACAAAACCCTGTCGCAGAATATTCTTTTACTTTCTGCAACAAGCCTCGTTCATGCAAACTTTATCTAAATACAATGTTATTTTTATAACATATTTTTTAATTTACACATATGTACATTCAATTATAAAGTTATACTGTTTAATTGTTAACATAAAGTTACTGTTAATAAAAAGTTAAACTGTATATTATTAATATACAGTTGGAGAATTTTTTTTTTTATTTAAGATACGAGTTTCTGCTTTCTAACTGAAATTTAGGAGTAGTATCTTTAATTTTTATGAGCAAATCTTTCTACAAATGACAATTTCTTTTCTGCGACAATGACAGTGTGTTGCTTGAATTCAGTCACAGGATCTGCAAATAATGACTAATTTGATAAATTTTAATTTTTACTTTTGGTAGGACAAGACTTTAAAAACATTAACATTTTTAGATGATTAGTTAAAAAGTGCAGAAAGACAACTACAGAAATGCTTAAGAGCTCACTTCACTTACTGTAGCCTGAAGCCCAAGCCATGGGAAATTTTGTTTACTTATAACTCATTAAACTAATACATATTTTTAAATTCTGCTTTCGCCTTCAGAAAATTCACAACTGTGAAATTGATAGATGTTTTTTAAAAACTGTTTTTTTTTTTCAAAAAATTTATTTTCAAAATGTAAAAATTCACATATTGAAAATTCTTATTTTACAGCTTCAATATACAACTTATGAAATTAAAAAAAATCTATTTTTAAAGAATGTCTGTCAATTTAACAGTTGTGAATTTCTGAATGTGAAAACAGAACTTAAAAATATGTATTAGTTATAAGTAAACAAAATTTCCCATAGAATAACACTGGCTTGCCTAGTTAAAATTTAAGTTTGTACTTTATTTTCCTATTTCAGTTTATTACACATTATGAGATGCAATACAATACTTGCATTTATTATGAGTAGTTGAGTGGCTTTTTATGTTTCACTAGTGTTACACTACGGGCAATCATTTACTATGAATTACTTTCGCAAATGATTTTCCTAAAACTGATAGGGTTTTACTTAAAGGTCCAAAATTAGCAGTAATCATTGATTACAGACCACTAAAAGAAAAAGTGGCAATTTAGTACTATCACTTAATGGCTACCTTTTGCATTAAAAAAGGCTTAAAGATTATCTCCCCTTCTTATCAAATTCACTTTGAAAGTAAGATATTTTATATCATATCAGGTTTATATCATTAACATTACTTTGAGTACTTAATTTTACATTAATAATATTAAAACAAAAATTAAAGTTGTTTAGTATTTTTAACTGAAGTAAGGAAGAGAAGTGACCAACAGTTTTAGAAAATGCCACTCATAAAATGATTATTACACTCACGATTGGTTACTAATAAAATTCCCAGTTTTGCCTTTCAGCTTTATTCTGTAAATTAATAGTGATTCTGAAATTCCTGAAAATTTTTTTTTCTTATTTCAAATAGTCGGTGTAAAGTAGAATTTTTTATTGTTTCTACATATTGACATGCCTCTATAACCAATGGCCTCTATAATCAATAAGTAAAAAAAAAAAAATAAATAAATACTACTTCATTAGAAATATTCAATTAAAAAATTCCAAGAGAAGAAAAAAAGAAGTTAAACAGAAAAATACATGGCACGACTGCCAAAAACATACGTTATTTTAATTTTTTACCATGTTTTTATTAACTTCTATTCTTGTTTGTTTGTCCAGTACAAATCTTGCAATTTATTTTAGACATTTGAAACTTTCACAGTAGCTCAGAACCCGGTGACAACACAATACTTCGAAGTCAGATTTTCGAATAGTTTTCTTATAATTAATTAAAATATGAAAATGATAAGCTCCTAATAGCAATAAAAATAGTCATTAAAATATTAGCTATAATTTAATTGTTGCCAAAAAAAATTTACGAGTTCATTTTCTTTCGACATAAAAATGAATACATTTAATTAAATGTGAGCGTTAAAAAATTGTAAAAAGTTAAATTATGCATCTGGCAAAAATGGACGTCATTATCACTTTAAAGATTTTCTACACATTGATAAAGTGCTAATGTAGTTCATGATGCAAATATATGTTGTTCTGAAAGGATAAATATTTTATTTTTAAAACCAACTTTTTTTTTTTTAATTCAAATTTCCCATAACTCTTTAACCAATCACATTACAACGTCCACCTTTGGAATATCGATAATAAGGATTTTCTCGCCAAAAAAAAAAAATTGCCAAGGGCAAAAAGTCGCCAAATTTGGCACCAAATGCATTACCTGCCTATTGGAGCTTTTCAATGTGTTTTAAAGGGAAAATTAAGCTATTTTAACGCAAAAAGAGCTGGAAATGCAGAAAATGGACATTTTATCAATTTAATAAGCCTCTTTGGAAGAATTCATACAAAAATAAATACAATTATTTACAATTTCGTAACAATATGCATTGATAAAGTGCTATGTAGTCAGCTCTATAGCTATGATTCAACAGAAAATTTAAAAACATTGTTTATAAAAAGTTTTTTATCTTATAATTATTGCAGTTTAAAATTACTATAAACTTAAAAAAAAAAAAAAAAAAAAAAAAAAAAAAATCAATGTAAAAAAAAAAAGTTTACAAAAAACAAAACAAAAAAATTACCTCTCTTAAAAGCCAAGGATTTTCATCAACAACTTTTTGCCAATCACTATTTTCATTTATAACAGCAAATTGACTTTTGACAACCGCACCAGAACACAGAAATCTATTCAAAAGATCTTTTCCAGTTGCTTCATAAATTGCTTTAGCAGACATAGTGAACGGCTATTACAACTGAAAATACACAAACAATATTTCACAAATTGATTAAATATGTTTTTTTGTGTACTTTTCCATTAGCTGGGCACAACCAAAAAATTGCCAAACATAGCACAAATATTGCCAGCACAGTAGAATATAGCAAACTTAAAACGTCAAAACTTTTATTTATTTATTTGTTTTTATTTTTTTTTTTTGGGGGGGGGAGAATATAGCAAACTAAGATATATATATTTAGATATAGCAAACATAAACTAGATAATAAACTATAATATATACATAAAAATACTAACAGTCACCAACAAATTGTTTATGCCCAGCTAATGAAAAAAGTACAACTTTTGTTAAATAAAAATGCACAATTTCATATAACATACTTTGTTTTTTCTAGTGTAATCTACTAAAAGTACAAAAAAAAAAAAAAAAAAAATCATGTGCCTTTTTTTACCAGTCATAATTACAGATCTTTAGATCTTTATTCCTATTGCAACCAATAATCACAAATAATTCTTTAAAACTTTTTACAGTAATTAATAACAGCTAAAATTATGAAATAGCCTTTCTACTATACAGTAAGGCACAAAAGTGCTTACCAGACTTTTCTGTATGACAATATTATAGAAGATTATGATAGTAGTATAGACTAGGGTGCCTAGAATGGAGAGTGACAACAATTTGTCACAGCCTCCTATTAGTCAAGGTGTCGTGCCCTTAGCGGAATGGATGAAAGGGAAGAAGGAGGAATAGAAGAAGCCGTGCCCTTAGCGGAAATAAGAAGGTGTGCATGTGGAAGATAGAAATATGTTATTCAAATGCACAAAATAATACTTTCTATAGAATGTAGTATGATTAGCATTAGATTTACAGAGCCAGACAAAATTATTCAGTTACACTGAGGGTTATTATTGGAAATTTTCTGAAATGCATTTTCTTTTACATTAATCGTTTATTCGACCATTTTTTAAAATGTGAATATGATTCGAATTAGTGTGTCTATTCTACTGTCCGTTTGTCCGCCTCCAGCGCCCGTAAATATTTTAAGATTTTTTTATTTTTCTTCTATATTCAATAGAAGAAAGTACTGGATTCGTAAAAATTTTAGATTTCCGGTTTTCGACGGATTTACACGTTTTGAGAGGTCTAGAATACGATTTGACTATTTTTTAAAAATGTCTGTCTGTGTGTGTGACAAAAATTTTGTGGCAACTGAATCTCCGGAACTACTGCTCAGAACTGCATATAAATTTACATGTAGATGCACCTTGAGCTACATTAGTGCTATCAACTTTTGATGCCAAGCTCTCAACAGGTGGCATTGCTATACAACGATTTCTACAATTTAAGTGGAAGCTATATATTAGGTTCTGTTGCGTATAATCAATCAAAACTTGGTATGAGAGAAGGCCACCATGAGACATTATGCTGATTCAATTTGAATGCTTATGGACTGACAAGTGGTGCTGCTATACAGCGATTTCTACAATGTAAGGGAAAGCTATATCTCAGGAATTACAGCACAGAGTTCCATGTAAATTTATATGTTGATGCACCTTAACCTAAATGACTACCTGTCAACTTTTGGTGTCAACCGCTCCACAGGTGGCGCTGCTACACAGCGGTTTCCCCAATTGAAGGGAAGGCTATATCTCAGGCTCTATTGCGTATAATCAAACAAAACATGATGTAGGTGAAGGCCATTGTGAGATATTATGCTGCTTCAATTTGGGTGCTTATCGGCTAATAGGTGGCATTGTCACACTGCAAATTTCCTCGACAGTGTGAAAGCTATATCTCAACTTCTATAGCTCATAACTTTATGAAACTTGATATGTGACATAACTATTATAAAAATGCATTTTTTAAGATGTCATTTATAGACAATAAAACAACTGTCTTTCTTTCGATATTTAGTGTTAGTTTCCTCTAAGATAAAAATTATTTATTTGCACTTAGTGAATTTGTATAGGAAAATATAAAAGAAAGTCTTGTGGTGGGCACAACTTACTAATTTTTACTTTCATTTTATTTTATTTTTTTTAATAATATGTATTATTCAAATTCATTATTGAATATTCCCTACTTAAAATGGCTCTAGCAGAACATATGCCACTGGTTTGTGTACATGAACATCCAAAAAATACCAATGCATTGCGCTTTATGGGAGACATTTTTCTAAATCACATTTAAATAATTTCATCAAAAAATCATAAAGAAATTCACATTTATTGTTATGTTACGAAAATGTTTTCTAAAAATTATAATATGCTTAACCTCCAGATTTACAGAGCTACCCAAAAATTTTACAATACATTAAGGGATGCAAATAGGAAATTAAGAGCAACATTTATGTTTGTGTTAAGCATTTTTAACACTTTCCAACAATGTTTCAGTGTGATTATGAATTCAGTTATTCTATATGTCTGTCTGTCTATTGTGTGATAATACAGACAGAGAACATAGGATGTTATACGATACAATGAGTAAGCACAATTGGAAAATGCTGATAATCAATGTGTACCTCCTGATTTTTCATTTTTGTTTTAGTTTTAAAAGATCTAATGCTTAATTATATTTTCAAAAACATAATAAAATCATAAAATGGCAGTAATGTACGTTTTCGTATGGAGTACAGTCGGTAACAAAAGTGTCCGAACACTAGCGAAAATTCCTATGTAAAAAAAAGTACACTTCATACGGTTTTGTTAAATAAATCCTTGTCGAATCCTGTTCTTAGTCAGTGTAACAACAGGATTCGATAAGGATTTATTTAACAAAACCGTATGAAGTGTACGTTTTTCATATAGGAATTTTTGCCAGTATTCGGACACTTTTGTTACCGACTGTACTGTGATTCATTAAACTTTATATGGTTACAGATCACCGTTCCCTCAAATAACGGATATTCTACAGTACGTATACTTGTTTTTGCGACAGTTTACTTCTGAAGCAAAATACAGCCAGTGCTAAATATGAATAAAGTGTGGAGGAAAACTGAAGAGTTCTTTTATTTATTTATTAATTTATTTTGAAATGTATTATACATTTCCGCTAAAGGCACGTATGCTAAAAGCACGCCACCGAGGGGGGATAACATTGCCGCTAAGGGCACGGGTTTATAGATTTCCGCAAAGGGCACGGCCCCATTAGTCAAGAGGGAGAGACATCCCCCCGCACCAATTTTGGATTTTCTTCTCAGAGTTTACATTGTGGTATTTGCTCTCTTTGAATAAAAGTGTATTTATCGCTAGATAAAAAATAATTATAACTTTATTTTTCCTTAAACTCATTAAGGAAGGTTAATTGTATACCCTGAAAGCATATTTAGCAGAATAAAATTAATTATTTCACTATTATATTCGTTTTAATGATAATCTTCATAGGCAAATTCTATGTGGATCCTGTTTCACATCCCTAAAAGTGATATAAGAAATATAGAATGAAACCTAAATTCTGTTATAGCTAGATTGGGTTAATCTAGACATTTAAAAACATTGTTTATAATTTGAAACTTTTTGGTTTTTAATGAACAAAAAAAATTTTTAACGAAATGAAGGTAGAAGCGTTTGGCGATATTCTCCGTAGTACTTGGCGGGAGATTTTTTATCTGCAAGTTTAAAGGTAAAATTGGAAGGCTTTAAAATGGATATCTGTATAAAGATTTCTTTCTGTTTTTTTATTCATTATTTATTATTATTGCTATTACTTTTACACAACTACAAATTGTAATATACACTGTATTAAAAGTACTATATATATGATCAGGGGTGATTGTGACTCAAAGGTAAAAAACCTGAAAATTAGAAAAAAACAAAATATCAAATACTCAAACTATTTAGGCCAGAAGCTCTCAATCCTTTAACATTTCATTCACATATCACCTGGATAACAAATGAACCATAGGCGTAAACTACGGGTTGGCAGGGGGGGCTGCCCCCCCCCCCCACTTTTAAGCCTCCCCGGGAAGTAAATCTTCAAGATGGGTATCTTTCGAAAGGTCTTGTTGATAATTGTAATAGTTAACTAGGAAAAAAATTTTGTGCATGTGGGAGCATCGGTTCCCCCCCCCCCCAACTGGGGGCTATGGTCGAACCATAAATCTGTGATAATTTAAAACAAAGTTCTCGATTTTTTTTACTTTTAATAAAAAAAAAAACTTAGAAAAAAAATCATTTTTTTTTTTTTTTAAACGAAATTTAACCAAAATTTGTATTTAGTTTGTCCCTGACATAAACTGGTGCTGATTACATTTGGGGATCAATCGCTCAACAGGTGGTGCTGTGATCTCATGTTTTCTAAATTTTTAACATGGCAGTATAGGACAAAATTTCGTATAAATGTACATAATGAGAGTTATTTTTAACTTGTGATTGTAAAATTAATATGAGTTATTGATAATAGTAATAGTTAACTAGGAAAAAATTTCTGTGCATGTGGGGGCATCGCTTCCACCCCTGGGGGGGAAGTACCGCCACGTGGGGGGGGGGGTAAATTTTGAAGATGGGTATCTTTCGAAAGATCTCAGCAATACCTTTAAAATGAATGGTTAAACTATAAATCTGTGATAATTTAAAACAAAGTTATCGATTTTTTTTACTTTTAGCCAAAAAAAAATTTTTTTTTTTTTTAAATATTGTTACTGATTGAATATGTATTACTTTTAACAAAAAAAAAAAAAAAAAAACTTAGAAAAAAATCGTAATTTTTTTTTTTTTTTTTCTATATTGTTACTGATTGAATATGTATATAGGAAAATATAGAAGAAAGTCTTGTGGTGGCCACAACATACTAGTTTCATATGTATGTATGAAAAGAAATTAGTCTCTATTTTCATTAATGAACTTATTAGTTCAGTAGCCAGGTTCAATCCAGTCATTTATCACCTTTAGAATTTTTTTAATTTAAAGTTAGGAAAATTGTATTTCTCCTTATTACTTTTTGATAAGATTGATATCAGTTCGGATTAAATTTTTCTTTTTCTTGCCTACAGATTTGTTTCATTATTTTGTTAATTACTTCACAATTAGATCAGTTTTCCTTTTTCTTGCCTACTGATTTGTTTCATTATTTTGTTCATTGCTTCACAATTAAATCAGTTGTGTTTTTCCCTTAATAGAAAGTTAGAATTTTTACAAAGAATGCATTTTAATAGCCGTATTGTTGGTATCACATGCGAGGGGCCCACATGAGGGGTATCACATGCGATATATATAAATTCTAAAGTTTTTTAAATCTTATTTGAACATAGCTCCACTGAAACTCGCCCCCCCAGATTTTTTAAAAAGTTGACACCTATGAAATGAACAACCAATGAAAGAAAAAATAACTTTATAGGAAATATGAAAACACAGATGGGTTAGAGTAAAAACTCTAAACACAAACACCCCTGTATGATGCACATAAAATTAATAAGTTTTTGACTTAATCGAATATGAAAACAACTCTAACAATATAAATCTCAGCACTGAATAATTTTATAGACATTTTACATGCTATGTATGTTTTTTTTTTTTAACGTTAGCCTCCAAAATACTAATTTTAAAATATTTATATTTATTTGTCTAAAATTTTAAGTCATTGCATATTTTGAATGAAAGAATAGATTAGCTTAGTAATGAATATATTTTTTGTCAAAATATATGTTAAAACAGGTACAAATATTTCTTTAAAATATATATACATGATATATATAAATGTGTAATATCATTAATTATGAAAAATAGGATTTGAAGCTCGGATGATACAATTTCATATTTTACCCTTAAATGCATTATTTTAATTTCTTCCAAAGATTGTATTCAAATGTAAGATTAGTTTATTGCACAGAAAATTCAACAAAAAAAAGATATTAGGTTTCTTTTTTTGTGTAATATGCTAATTTGTATGTTATATATTGATTAGTTAATGGAAACTTCATCAGAAATTACAAAAACCCATTTTTTTATATGATGCAAATATGCATCACTATGCATTAAAGTGTTAAGATGTCAGAAAAATTAACAGAATAATTTATATTTAAAACAGTTTGTTTAAAAGACAAATTAAATAAAAGAACAAGAGCAAAATGCAAACAAACAGAACAGAAGGAGCAGAGGCCACCATGGCTTAAGACTAGTGTAGCGGATTAAACCAATTTCGGGAGTATCCAACTTTCCCCAAATTCTTCCCAAGATCATATAATTCTTTCCAGGCGAAAACGTACGATTGTATGGGTTAGACATTCACTCAACATTTTTGCATCTGGAACAGTCGTATGCAATAAAATCAGAGAAAAAATGATCGAGCAAATTAGCAGAAAGTGTAAAAAACAATTTTCAATCAACAAACGTTGGTTATAGTCCATATTATTCTTTCGTTTCAGTTTGCAAAAACAGAAGAATGTAATGCTTTAAGGTAAAAATGTTGCCAGTCGGAAAGGGTTAAAAAAAAAAAAAAAAACTAAAATGAAGATAATTACAATAAATAAATTACAAATTAAATTTTAAAAATAATGCTTATCAAAATTATATAATAATATTTAGGATATTAGACTATATCAATTAGGTGAAAATAAATTGTATTTTATATTACTGAAATTTATAAACCAAATTTATATAAACTAAATCAAACATATGTGTTATATTTTTGGTTCTTGCAGATTATAAGGGCAATTCATCAATGTATTACTTTTATATAATGTATGCTTTCATTTTTGGATTATTTTTTTTTAATTAATGTTCCTTTTTTTTTTTTTTTTCTTCTTATGATTACTTGTAAAGATTTTTAATATATGTATATGAAATTTTGTTATGGTGAAAAAAAGTCAATCTCTCTGGAAACCTGTAAATTATACAATAATTGGATATTTTAAAATTATTTATTTTTTATCAAATCGATGCTATCACTAATTATCAAAGCCATTTTAAAAGAAATAATAAAAAGACAATTTTTCACTAACATGGGGAGGGGAAATGAAAATTAATTCAAATTTGTAGTAATTTTTTTTATTTTTTACTATTATTTCTGCCTTAAACACAATTTAATTTAGGAAGAGAGCTATTTAAAAAATATGTGTATTTAATATATATTGTAAACACACTGTCATTCTCTATGCGCTTGTTTATTTCTTAATTTCTCTGTTATTCTAATCCTTTCTTTATTATTCGTCATATTTCTTTTATTATTATTTGTATTTTGTCCTGATGTATTTAAATTTAGCCTATTTCTTTTACTTTTACGGGGGTAGTCCCCAGTGGCAGAAAGTTTTGAAGCTGTCTGCTACAGGTTTTTAAAATTTCATAATCTATCTGCAAAATTTGAATTTGTGTGTAATCAGGGGTGAAAATGGCTTCTGGGGTGGGGGGGGGGGTATCACCACTTAACATCAGTGGTGATCTTGTGCAAAAATACACGAATACAATTTTACTACAAAATAATATAGTATAAACAATTGTATTCATTCAATTAAATATTTTATGGCAATGTTTCACACAACACAATATAAATAAAAGTATTAGTTTTAGTTTTGATACAGAAATTTTTATAAGTGAATTGTTATCCGAAAGTTGCGGATTTTTTTTTTTCCTCAGTGCAGACAAAAATTGTCCGCAAGCCGTTTTTCTATGTCCGCAACTATGTTGCCGTGTTTCTGCCACTGGTGAAAGTCTATAAAAAAAAATGGTGACAATGCTTTTTTTTTTTTTTTTTTTTTTTTTTTTGGGGGGGGGGGGGGGGGGGGTTGTTCGAAAGAAACCCTCCTCTTTGTAATAATTAAATATTTTTAATTAAATAGTGCAAAATCAATTTGAAAAATAATAAGTTTATTTATATATTAAAAACTTCATATTGCATCCAATAATGTCTAGAGAAATCCTTTTACATCTCCAAATGTGATTTTATAGTAAGAATAAATAATTTACTATGTTTCAATGAATCGAAGTACCAGTCATTAAATAACTCGATGAAAAATAAATATTTGTAAAATGTCAATAAATTGACAAATTTTCGTGGATTACGTCGCCCTAAAAGACCCTGACTAAAGCAACCGTGGGTAGGTTCGAGGACATCCACAGAGCGTGTATCGTAAGTATTGTCATCACTCTCATGGGCGTCGGCACATAGGGGCAAGGGGGGCACTTGCCCCCTCCTAGAAAATTCTAATAAATAAATAATTATTTTAAAACATTGCAATTAAAGCTTTAAAGCTGGTGTTATTAGAATTCAAATAACCAAATAAAATTTATGTCACAGAGCCAATTAGAGTCAAACCCACTTGCCTTGCACTTATAGGTTGTCTCTAACCTTTCGCTGCAAACAGATTTTAAATCACTCGACAGTACGTTTTCTGGATTAGTGTTAGTTTAGAATAAGTTGTATGATTTCTATATGTAAAATGTTGTAGCTTAAATTGCATGTATAAAAAATTGTTGTAGTAAATGCTTACACACTGACTTACTTAATCACCTCAATCAACTAACTAATCATTTGAATCTAATTGAATTTGTAAAAACATGCTGAAATTTTGCAATTTGAAGTTTGCCCCCTCCTGAAAATTTTTCTGGCGACGCCACTGATCACTCTTACACTTTAGGCACCCTAGTATAAACGCACCCTAGTATAAACTGCATTAAGAAAATCAGATTTATGAGAGCTAGATTATTTTTAAAATATTGATGAAATAGTGCAGGGATAATTTATAGTGCTGCACCAAGTAGCACTTTGGCCGAGTAACCGAGTAGTTGTAAGAATGAATAATTGATGTAGATATGAAGAATCTTTTCTTACAGTTTTAAAAGTGTCTTATTTTTATTTGCACAAATATGTAACTGAAGTTTTATCTAGTATTATATAAGGGTTCTTTTTTCTAAAATATTTTATTTTTGTTTGTTTTATAAATACAATTTTATGTAGTACTAAGTTTTTATTTAAAAAAAATAATTTCATATTACACACATACAAGATGGTTATACTTAAATTCTTGTAACTAAATGGATAAGCTCATATCATGTTTAATGACTCTACAACATATATTTTCATAATTTTTTAGTTTAGTTATTAATAAACAACTGTTATGAATGCATTCCTTTCAATAATACATAAAAATAATGAAATTCTTACAACTACTTGGTATTGGCACAATACTTAGTCCAAATTTGGCTGGGTACCAAGTATATACCGAGTACTCTGTACAGCTCTAATAATTAAATGGGTATAAATGGATAGTTAAAAATTACATTATAAAGTTTTGAGAGGAAATTGACATACATTATAATTAAAAAAGAATCAGAAATGGATTTAGGCTTAGGATCCATCACAAACACACAATGGTACAGGCATTCCCTAATAAATAGTATTTATGTGTAACTTGGCATAAAATAATTATATAAAAAGAGATTAATTTTATTTCAAAATAAAAATAAACCGTGTTTGGCATAACATACATTACAACAAGAAAGAAAAACATACGTTGCATAAATACTGAAATCTTAAAAGAAAGAAAGAAAGAAGAAAAGCTAAGAAAAAGAAATCTTAAGCATTTTCACTGAAAGAAATAAAGAAAACATTTATTTTAAATTTAAGTCTATTCTCCTAAAAAGCACAAAAAAAAAAAAAAAAAAAATACAGCCAGTTAGAAATAAATATCTTATCTTCATCCACTCTTATTTTGATAAAATCGAAACAGCCATGACGTATTGGTAATAGCACTTACTCTGGGAAAATTTAGTTTGATGTTTACTTAAGAGATTTTTTCCAAAAACACGAAAATGACACCATTATATGAACAGTGTTTGCAATTATAACCCTTCACCGATGTAACACGAAAACAA
This sequence comes from Salticus scenicus, assembly GCA_963930645.1. NCBI lineage: Eukaryota > Metazoa > Arthropoda > Arachnida > Araneae > Salticidae > Salticus > Salticus scenicus. The sequence continues at coordinate 400,867,387 of OZ005649.1, read as the reverse complement.
GCATTTTGGCAATCTAACAAAACACATCTGGGGGGGAGGAAGCAATATGATCAGTAACAAAAAACAAGAAAAATCAAAATACAAAAATTTTACTAAAAAATTACTAAATTATAACTAAATACAACGAAAAAATAAAATAAAACTTTGAACATACAATCGCATAATATAAATGCATGAAATTCCTAATCTAAGAAAATCATTAATACACATGCATATAAGCTTTGTGTGCATGAAAACTAAAGAAACCATCACTGGATACCCTTAATGTATGAATCTAAAAAATGCATAACATTCTGTAATGCAGAATCATTAATATGCACATATGTATACTTTGCATATATTTAAAAAAAAAATCAACTACCTGGAATAACGCAGGAACCTCAGAAATGTACAAAATTCCATAATGCAGCAATCAGTAACATGCACTTATGTATAAAGAAAACAAGAAAAAAAAAATCACTGTCTGTCACCTAGTAGCAGAAAGAGTGCAGCATGGCTGTGAGTGCTGCAGATTGTTTAAAGCTCTGCAGATTAATTTATCAGGTCAAAAGGAAATGTTATGCTTAAAAATACTTAAATACAATTTCTATTATGTCTCTAGATTACTGTACTTATTGCATATTTTTAATTTTTCTTTTTTAGGTAAAACTTTTACCTACATAATTTATTAATTACTATACTTTTTTATCTGATATCTGGCTTGATAAAGCATTTCTGGATCACAGATAAAATTTGTTTTGTTGCAGATAGATGCAGAGATTTCTGCTAACTGAGGTCTACCCCTACTTTGCTATGCATGAATCTCAAAACATTCAAATTTAATAAGGCAAAATCATTTTTAGACATTTTCTTTAAAAGGAATACTTTCTTTGACATCAATATACTTTCTGGAAAGTCCCCATTACTTGAAGAATCAAATAGTACAAATTTTTTTTTCAGAACTTTCTGAAACAGACACTTTTATTTTTATTAGGCATTTTTTGATAACTTTTTCCTCTTATTTTAATATTAGACACTTCTTTTTCAGGTGTTATTATCAAAATTTAAAGAAATCATACTTATCACTAATAATAAGTGCTTATGCTTCATAAATGCAGCTGTCCCATTAATCCTCATATATTGATATTTTATATTTTTCTAGTCTGCATACATAGCACATGTTTATCCAAAGAGAATTTCACTAAGTTTAATCTTAAGTAGAATATTTCTGTTAATTATTAGTCTCATTAACAATCAGTCAATAATGAATTGTAAATGTCATTGAAAGTAAAAAAAATCAAATTTACTTCATAGTTGGAAACAAACTTTCTTTATTCACTCTTACAAACAATTGCAAATCGTGACTACTTCTTATTGAAGATAGCAGCTTTAGTACTGCCAATTAGATGTAACAAATGCTTTCTAAAAAATATTTTAAATAAAATTTGGTTACTGTCCCATTACCCCCCCCCCCCCCCCTCCCAATTCATCATTATTTTGAAAAAGGTTTTTTAGTCTGCTAAGAACTTTTAAAAAGATTATCTTTATTATTTACTACACTGTCTTCATTTAAAAATTAAATTATCACAGCTACATTTATATAAAGACCTATTAAAGATTCAGTTAATTAGTTAATATATATTATAACATAGATTACAAAATAATTGCTCTCTTAAGGAAGATTTACATAACTTTGACAGATGTCTATTTCCTAATTTAAATCATTGGCTTGAATTTATCTTAAATTACTACAAGATTTTAGTTATAAAAGATACAATGTGAGTGTATTGGAAAAAAAAAAAAAAAAAAAAATCACATTTAATAAAGTAAATACCGTTTTAGCGAATGAAATTGTTAAAAGTAACTTTTTTTATAATGAAATTTTTTTATTGTACAATAAAAAGGTACAAGCAGTTTTTCTTACTCGAAAGAAAAAAAAACATCAAAATATTAAAAGAGGCTCTTTCAAAATACGTAAGAAAAAGAGAAAATTAATTATTCCTGCTGCAAAAATAATGAAAAATGATAAAGATGAATACATCACTAAAGAAAAAATTTAAAATAACTCATGTCCAGAAATGATTTGGGAAATAAAACTTAACATTGTTTTACATAGAGAAGCTCAGTATACATTGATAAACAAATAGAAAGCATACAGATATATTCGAAAAAGTAAATAGTTTGATCATCCTTAAAACATGGATTCCTGCAAATTACATACCTTTAAAACGAAACTAAACATTGTCAGCTAAGGATAAAGTTGGAAATAAATTTAAAGGGAAAATAATCGATAAAAGACAAAACATGAAAGCGTATCAGGTCAAAATGTTTCATGTAGGACAAGTTAGACTACATGAGGAAGTAAAAGAGATTATTTTTAAAGGGATACCAAAACTTGTGGGGCACAACATGGGATAACCCGCTTGCAGACGACAGTGGTTGCCAAGGTAAAATATTTGCGTAACTTCATCACACCATCATCTGACCACAGTGTATTTTCCAAATTTAGCACAGTTATGGCGGGCTTTTCATTCATGGAGATTCGCATAATTCAAATCTTACCTGAGATGTATGATCAGAAAATATCCTTTAAATTTATCCGTACACGGGTCAAGAAACAAATACACTTGTTACAAAGACATCTTTCTACTCCACGTGTACAACTTAAAGGTAATGCTGGTGCTCGAAGAACTGAGAAGAGTAGCAATTCACGTTCACACCGGCGAAAAGACCTCGGGCTGGCTGCGTAGCATTGGCATGCTACCAAAAAAACAGCTCAATCACCATGTTTAGCTAGCGCCATCTAACGGCCATAAAGATTAGTCATCTGATATTATATTATTAAAATCTAGTAATAAGGAAGTTAAATTTTTCGTTTATCTTTATTTACGTCTGATTTATTATTTTGGCTATTGTTTTCTTTTATTGATAAAAGCATTTTATCATTTACAAAATAACTATAGACCAAAAAATTTGATCAATGAAGGTAGTACTAATGAGAAATTTGTAAAAATTTTTAGTTTCTTGTAGGAATTTTCAGCAGCAAAATAATTTTCTCGAACAATAATTATGAATGAAGCATTAAATCAAATATTTTATTATAATGTAATTGAATTGAAATGACTAAGACAGAGATTGAAAATAAATATTGAACAATTAAAATATGAATATTTTATTAAAGGGGCGGAGTAAGGTAAATAGAAGAAGGAAAACAAAGATGAAGAAAAAATCATATAATTTCTTTCTTTGAATTTGCAGAAATTCTTTTTGCAGTAAAATACTCTAAAAATCAGGACTTGAAAAATGAAGAAAAAAAAAATAGTAAGCTACTTCCATAAATAATACAATCAGGCAACAGTTGTTTCGGGTCGAATTAATTGAGCATGACCCTTCATCAGGTGTAAAGAAGTCGGCCGCGTGAATTTTACAGAAGAATGGCAAACCATTTATTGAAATAAGATATGGAAATATCCACTTACCACATACCGACTAACCAAACTAAAGTGCCGATTTAAACAACTGGCTATTTTTCCCCCTTTCATCAATATTAAGTGTATTTTTTTTTCTATAGGAATTACTGTAATCTCTGGAACTACTGAACTGATGAAAAAAAAAAAAACGTTTCATTAATAAAAAGTTACACTATCCCTGACTAATATACACTATAATTTTGATAAACAATTATTTTAGTTTGGAAATTCAATACTTTTATTAAAACCTCATAGTAGCTACAGTCGGCAGCAAAAGTATCCGAGCACTAGCCAATAATTCCGATATCAAAAAAGTAAACTTAAAACTGTTTTGTTAAAGAAATCCTTGTCGAATCATGTTCTTAGACTGACTAAGAACCTGACTCGACAAGTATTTATTTAACAAAGCAGTATTAAGTGTACTTTTTTTTAGACAGGGATTGTTGCTAGTGCTCGGATACTTTTGCTGCCGACTGTATGGAATAATTAAATATGAAACACCAAGATTATGCCCATAAATAAAACGAAATTTTACATATTCATTTTTACTTTCCGAACACTATAGTGAGGAAAGTATTGTAATCATGTCAAAAATCCGAATTCAAGATTTTGATGTTTCTATACGTTTTGAGGTCCCCTGAGTCCGTTTTCACTATTTTTACGGTGATGTATGTATGTGTGTGTGTATGTGTGTATGTATGTGTGTATGTCTGTGAGTGAACACGCTAGCGTCTAAACGCTTTGTTCGAATAACCTGAAAGTTGGTACGTATATTGTAAGTCACCATAGTACGAACCCTATAGATTTTGGTGAATCTAGCACTTATAGTTTTTTTACAGGCACACAAAGAGAAATTTTTTATCATTATGGCTTATGGGAGCAAAATCTTAAAAGTGCGATAGCATCTAAACGCCTTATTCAATTGAGCAAAAAATTTATGCACATATTATAGGTCACAAATACTCAATCTATATAGATTTTGGAGAATCTAGCACTTATAGTTTTTTTTACAGGGACACAAAGAAAAATTCTTTATCATTATGCCTATGGGGCCAAATTTTTAAAAGTGTGATAGCATCTAAACGCCTTATTAATCTGAGCAAAAAATTTGTATCTCATAGATTTTGGTGAATCTAGCACTTACAGTTGCACCAACTGTATAGATTTTGGTGAATCTAGCACTTACAGTTTTTTTACAGAGACACAAAGAAAAATTCTTTATCATTATGGCCTATGGGACCAAATTTTTAAAAGTACGATAGCATCTAAACGCCTTATTCAATTGAGCTGAAATTTATATGAGTATTATAAATCACTGTTGCACTCACTATAAGCATTTTGGTGAATCTAGCATTTATAGGTTTTTACAGGGACACAACGAAAAATTCTTTATCATTATGATCTATGGGCACAAAGTTCAGTAGCGTTCAATAAAACATCATGTTATATATGGAGAAAAATACTCAAACGCTCTATTGTGGTTTTCTCTCTTTTGTTTGTTTAACAACTCCTCTTTCTTTACTTTATTTACAAAACTGTTAATTACTCAATGTTCGGAAAGTCGAGTGGAGTCACTCCAGATTTTTTATTTTCTGATACGAAAATAAATATATTTATACATAAATAATAAAATTGATATAAAGTTTTACCAAAAATTTAAATAATTACACGGAGAAAGTGCTGTCGTTATAGCTTTAAAGTAATTAAATATTCCGTGCTAAAGCCAAAAATAAATGGTTTATGCAATCTTTTTTTTTTTTTTTTTCCCTCATAAAATAAATAGATTTATTTATATGTGAATAATAAAATTAGAATAAACTCTCAAAACTTAAACTGGCCATTTGAAAATAGTTAAATTGCCCATTTGATGATAATGATTATAATAACAAATTAGTGCCTATTGAAGTATAAAAATTGAAATTGTTTGAAAAGTCTTGAATAAAAAATAGGACTCTGGTATTAAATTAAATTTCGTTCCAGACTGTTACAGAAAAAGTAGATTTACAGTCAAAGTGAAAATACTGCGATGCAATAAATCTATTTTCAACCCCAATTGGACTGTTGCACGAAAAGTATATTTACAGTTAAAATGGAAATGTTGTAAAGGATTAAACCTCTTCCCTATTTTAATTCCTTAGCATATCTAGGCGCATATTATAGTGGAGGGGGGGGGGGGTGATAACCAGTCTTGTCTATGTCACTAGAACACCTAGACTAGAGTAAAATTTATTTATTTATTTTCCTTACTTTCTTTTTACCCCTGTATGGTAGAAAAAGTATTGCATTTGAGTCAAGTTTTTGAAATTGGGTTTTTGTTAAATTAACCTCTTATTTTTATAAAAGACATAGACATTCCAAGCGAAACTGGTAAAAGTCTGTAGGAGAAAGATTTCAATTTTGGCTTCCAATTGCTTTAATTTTATGTCGAATGGGGCCAGGCCTAGACTGCTACCATAAGGCCGGATTTTTATTTTGATGTCAGGTTCAGCCAGGTCAAGATTGCTACCATGTGGGGACCGGGTCTGAAAATTTAGGCTCTTGTAGACCTCCAAAACTGGGATCCTTCCCAGTTTGGGTAGGGGAGGAGGTAATTACCCCCCTTACCCCCCCCCCCCCCCCTTCGTGGATACGCCAGCGCCCAATTGGACTGTTACAGTAAAAATGGATTTATAGTTAAAGTGAAAATGTTGCAATGGACTAAATCTCTTTCTTACCTCAATTAGACAAATTGTAGTAAAAGTAGATTTCCAATTAAAATGGAAATGTTGCAACTTATTAAATCTCTTTCCTGCCTCAATTGGACTCTTGCAAGAAAAGTAGATTAGCAGAAGATACCTAATCTCGCCGACAGCCGTGGTTCATGTTATTCTGTGGGAAAATTTGTTTCCATAAATACTCATTACTTAATGTACTTTTTTTTAATCCGTTTTCACATTCAAAAAATTCAGAATCATTGAATTAATACTTATTTTTCAAAAATTGATTTTTTTTAATTTTTTAGTATTTCATTTTGCGGCTAAACAATGGGAAAAATGCACTTTGGGAAAATTCGTATTTTTTATCACAAGTTTAAAATTAAAAAAAAAAAAAAAAATTAATTTTCGGAAAATGAGTCTTAATTTAACGAGTGTGAAAACAAAATTAAAAAAATAAATTAGTATGTTGTGGCCACCACAAGACTTTCTTCTATATTTTCCTATACAAATCCACTCAGTAACAATATTTAAATATAAAAAGTAAAAAAAAAATCGATAACTTTATTTTAAATTATCAAATATTTATAGTTCAACCATTCATTCGTTTTAAAGGTATTGACGAGACCTTTCGAAAGATACCCATCTTGAAAAATTACCCCCTCCGGGGGGTACTTCCCCCCAGGGGGGAAAGCGATGCCCCCACATGCACAAAATGTTTTTCCTAATTAACTACTACTATTATCAATAATTCATATTAATTTTACAATCACAGGTTAAGAATACTCTCATTATGTACATTTATACGAAATTTTGTCCTATACTGCCATGTTAAAAATTTAGAAAAAATACGATCACAGCGCCACCTGTTGAGCGATTGATCCATTTTCTAAAAATGGTCAAATCGTGTTCTACAGCTCTCAAAACGTGTAAATCCATCAAAAACCCTAGGTCGAAAATTTTTACGAATCCAATACTTTCTTCTATTGAATACAGAAGAAAGTAAAAAAAAAAAAAAAAAAATACATTATACAATGAGTAATTATAAAAACATATTTTCTCATAAAATAACATTGGCTACGGCTGTCGGCGAGATTAGGTATTACCCGCTGGAAATGTTGCGACGAATTAAATCTCTTTCCTGCCCCAATTGGACTGTTGCAGTAAAAGCAGATTTACAGTCATAGTGGAAATGTTACAACGGATCCTGCTTCAATTGGACTGCTGGAATAAAAGTAGATTTACAGCAATAGTGCAAGCGTTTCCGTCTCAAGACGGAATACTGACACCAGTACTTCTTATCAATAATTTCTATGATATGCTATCGCAATAAATTATTCCACAAATACGATAGAAATTATTGATAAAAATAATCTGGTGTGTCACTCACACTACTTTCTCTTACCATGAAATTTAATACTATAAGTACAGGTTGGAGATTAAGAGGTAAGATAACGAGTACTGTTATGTAAACCTAAGTTAAACAATACAAATTAGGCTTAGGAAGAGTTTTATAGGATAATTAGTTCTGTGTGCCCCCCTCAACCCCCCGTTTCATTAATGTACAAAAAACAAGCGATGAATATTTAGCTTAAAACATACATTATTTACCATATCTTTATGAGGAATTTATTTCAATTCCCGAGCAGCTTTCCTGAAAATGGAAAAATATTATTAGTAAAACACATCCACTAACAATAAATAACTAGTGTGTTGTGGCCACCACACGACTTTCTTCTATATTTTCCCTATACAAATTCAATCAGTAAAAATAATTTATTAAAATTATTATTTAAAAAATTTATCTTCTTGATAATGCACACGGTTTCCATATTAGAGAAGTTGTATAACACTAAATATCCAAAAAAAAACTTTAATTTATTCTCAATATTACATTTAAAAAAAAAATGTTAAAAATGAAAATAATCGATAACTTTATTTTAAATTATCGCAGATCGATGATTCAACCATTCGTTTTAAAGGTATTGGCGAGCTCTTTTGAAAGATACCCATCATGAAAATTGACTCCCCTCGAGGGGGGGACTTCACCCCAGGGGGGGAGGCGAGGCTCCTACATGTACAAAAAAAAATTTCCCAGTTGACTATCTCTATTACAAAAATTATATATTCGTTTCATTTGGTTTAGTGCAATCTATAGATGTTAAACTCTACTTACCTGCAATTTCTCTCATAGACGTAATGTATTTGAATACTTTTGAGTGTCCCTGTCCACGAACCATTGGCTTCATCTCAACGAAAAGCTTAGTGTAGCATCCCTATATGATGCACATTTAGAATACCGAGTTTGGAATTTCTGCTACTATTTGTTCTTGAGATATGCTGATGACAGACAGACAGACACACAGACCATTGGCTAAAAACATGATTTTCGTATTCAGGGGACCTCAGAACATGTAAATATAACAAAAACTCCCGTTCGAAAATTTGACCCTAAAACAATACTTTCTCGACCCTATGGGTAAGAGAAAGTAAATACTGGTGTAAGAGTTCCGTCTTGAGGCGGAAACTCTTGCGCCCTTGATTTACAGTCAAAATGGGAATGTTGCAATGGATTAAATCTCTTTCCTGCCTCGATTGGATTGTTTCAATAAAACTAGTATGTTGCGGCCACCACAAAACTTTCTTCTATATTTTCCTATACGAATTCACTCAGTAACAAAAAAAAAAAAAAAAAAAAAAAAAACGATATTTTTTTTTTTTTTTTTTTTTTCAGTTTTTTTTTTTTTTTTTCTTTGTAAAAAGTAAAAAAATCGATAACTGTTTTAAATTATCACAGATTTACAGTTCAATCATTCGTTTTAAAGGTATTGACGAGACCTTTCGAAAAATACCCATCTTGAAAATTTAACCCTTCCCTCCCCCCCCCCCTAATTCATATTAATTTCACAATCACGAGTTTAAAATAACTCTCATTATGCATATTTATACGAAATTTTGTCCTATACTCCCATGTTAAATGTTTACAAAAAATGCGATCACAGCGCCACCTCTTGCGCGATTGATTCCCAAATCTAATCAGCACCAGTTTATGTCAGGGTGCAACTCAATACCAAGTTCGGTTAAATTTCATTCATTGGTTCGTGAGATACAGCGTCCACAAAAAACGTGATACACACACACAGACAGACAGACATTTTCTAAAAAATATCAATTCGTGTTCAGGACATCCCAAAACATGTAAATCCATCAAAATACGGAGATCGAAAATTTTCACGAATCCAATACTTTCTCTATATTGCATATAGAAGAAAGTAATAATTTACAGTCAAAGTGGAAATGTTGCAACGGATTAAATTTCTTTCCTGCCTCATTTGAAACGTTGCAGGAAAAGTTGATTTACAGTCAAAGTAAAAATAAATGGTATTTCATTCATTTCCGTTAAAGTCGAACTGGAGAAAAATTTTGCGACTTGGCAAACAAATTTGGCGAAAAATTGTAGTTTAGGGTCCTTTAAGCTTCGAAGCTTTTTGTTGAATAAAAGCCAAGTTGTGGAACTTTTCATTGGATTCTAGCACAGAACCACCACCAAACTCCACTGCTTAAAGTATGAATAAAAAAGAATCAACTAGACAATTACCAAGGTAATGAATTGTGTTCAGAAAGCTATTCTGAGAACTGCGTTTGACCTTTGTTCGTGAACCAGCGAAATTCTTTGCTGTGTAGAATATTTCATGCTGTTTACTTTACTTTTGTGAAACAAGTGATTGTTTTCTGGTTTGTTTCTGAAACATTCGTCTATTAGTAACTTTTGATATAGGAGCGTCAGCTTTATTGTACTGCTTGGACGCTTGGAGAATACTCGTTGAATTGGCAATTCTATTGGATTGTTTCCAGAATATTCGATGAAATCGCAGTTTTGTTAAACTGTTTTAAGAAGTTACGCTGAAGAAAGTGCATACATCAACTAGAACCTGTCTGCTTTTTTTTTACGAACTACATTCTTGATTCTTCACATACGAAAGTTGATATCTTCTATACCATTTGGTGCCCAACGTGGGGCAGTTCCAGTGAATGCTATTAACTAGAAGTATGTCTGCAGCAATGAAGAAATTTCTCGAGTCTTCGGCTATACAATTAAACGAGTTTAAAGATGAGACAAAAGTCGGACCAGTCAAGATAGAAGCTAGACAAAATCTGTGGAGAAACGATAAAAATATTGTTCGACTCATTTTGCGTATCTCTGTATATTGATTATAACATATTACAAAATGTGCTTAAATATAGCACAGTAAGAACGCAGCATAACTTAGTTGAAAATGCACTTTAAACCCTTTCCAACTATAGCCATAACATTCTTTTCTCATTTTCATTCATCTCTGCTTTAAATATCATATTCTATAAGAAAACATGCTTTTGTGCCTTGTGCGTCTAAAAAAATATAGATTTATTCCTTTTTGCCTGGTGCAGTCTAAACGGTGTTAAGATGCATCAACAAGCAATCCATATAGGTACATCATTCTTTTGTATGTCCCTGTACACGAATTGTCCAATCTCAATGAAAATTTTCAAGTAATATCTTTAGTTTAGAGGATAACGAATCTAGAACAGAATGCCAAATTCGAACTTCATGCTTATTTCTGATAAGGAGTTATGATGTTAACATACACACATATTGATGCACATACACAGAGAGAGAGAGACCGATCGTTAAAAGCCAAATTTTCGATACACGGGACTTCAAAAGTATAATGAGAGCAAAAACACAATTGTCTAAAATTTGATCCTAAAACAGTACTCTCTCTGCAATATATGGGTAAGAGAAAGTATAAAATTCTTGTTTCCTATAAATAACACTGAGCTGCATTAAAAAAAAAATAAAAAATCGAGCTCTGATACCCTTCTTGCTGATTCTTATGTAAAAAGACCACCTGAATCCGAATAGGACTCGCATTTTGCCCATTCACCCACCGTTTTCTCGGGACACCACCCCCTTCCCCCCAATTTTTATCACTGTTCGGTCATTTTATGGCCATGAATTTGATTTGGAGAATGGAAAAGAATTAATTAAACACTTAAAAACAAAAATATATAATGTTTAATAAATAGCATCAATAATAGATTAAAAAAATATAAGAAATGTAATACATAATTTCAGTGGCAAATCCCCCCCCCACCTTAAATTTTCCCCTTGCGGCAAATGTTCATGTTTTAGAATTTTCGAACTCTGTAGCCCCTCAGAAGATATTTAACAGTTAAAATAATCCTCCCCTCCCCCTAAAAATCAAATTTATAGCCGTAAAATCACCGAAATGGGACAAAAATTGGGGGCCGTACCTAAAAAAGGGTGGGTGATAGGGCAAAATGGGGGTCCTATTCAGATTCAGGAGGTCATTTTACATAAGAATTTGCAAAAATGGCGATAGGGGGCAATTTTCATGAAGAGCAACGATAATTACTGTCAGAATAAAAATCTTTAAACTTTCGCAGTTAAAAAAAAAAAAAAAAAAGATTCGTCTTTCTAAATTGCTTCATAGAGAATTTTATCTGTTTCTCTGTTGAGTAATTTGTAATGGCTTTATTTTTAGTTTCTTATCCTCGTAATCTGATGTATATACGTGCTTATCATTCTCAGTTTCGCTACTGTAAAAATAAATTTATTATTGGTTAGATTAAATTGATTTCGCTTATTTCCATTTCAGATCAGTTTTAGAATATTACTTTCGATACTGGCAAGATCCCTATTCATTTGCAACATTCGAAATTTAAGATTTTCTTAACATGGGAGAATAGGACAAAAATTCACTTAAACGTGCATTAAAAGGAAACTTTTTACTGTAAAAATGTCAGACCAGTTTTAAAATATCAGTTTTGATGCCGGAATGAACATCAGTAACTATAAACATGCTACTTGATGATGTTGTACAACTAATTCATTAGAAATATCTTTTTTTTTTTTTTTTTTTTTTTTTTTTTTAAGTTAAATAATTTTTTCTAATCGTTTCAGTTAATCATTCAGTTAATCTTTTCAGTTAATCATTCCTATGTATATAAATTTTTATAATTAAAAGTATTTAAAAAAGATTATTTTATTAAAACCCCTTAACAATAGTATTAAGAAATATCAACTAATTTATTAGAAATATATTTTTTATTAGTTAAATTAGTCTTCCAAATTTTTTAATGAGAATGATTACACAGTCCCACTTAATCGCTTTTCTTACAGACAGCTTTCAACAAAAGCAGTTAATCTCCTTGATCGATTAGGGAATGATTACCGTGCTCTCTGGCACGATACCCCCTTATCTTGAAAGGGGAAGGGAATAAGCTGCCTGGGAAAAGATGTGTTCGCAAATCGCACAGTTCGGAAAACACATGTTCGGAAGTAGCACGTAACCACAAAAATACAAGTAATTACATTAAATGCTATAATTGGAAATTGCTGTAATTCCCTTTTCTTTTTTACTAAGCTTTTTCAACACTTTCTAACAATGTTTAAAAATGATTATGGTTTGAATTCATCTATTTGTCTTCTTCCTGACCCTCTGCCTATATCGACGCGTGTGTTCGCATCAAGCGTTTTTAAAAATATTCAGCAAAATGATATAGGTTATTCAGGTTCACTATCCGATGTTCTCCATTGCAAATTGGGTATACCTAATTTGTGTACAGGGACATACAAATGAATTCTAAAGCATCGCGTAGTACGAGAAGTATTTCTATAAACTATATTTTAATACCTTTATTTTTCATAAAACATAATGAGTCTGGTATTTCTAATTCATACACACACAAAAAAAAGGTTTATTTAGTGTTGAATATGTTTAGCGGTATTATTTACAGGGCTGCACTAAAATATTCAGATACGTTAAGGACTACAATTGAAAATTGCTGAAATAGCATTTCGTTATGTATGAAGCATTTTTAACACTTTTCAATAATGTTTTAAGAGTAATTATGAATTCCTTTAGTCTGTCGGTCAGTCTCTCTGTCCTTATGTCTGTTCCTAGAATGATCATGTAGGCAAAGTACATAGAATGTTGTACGATGTAGCGTACAGTTGGAAAGTGTTGATAATCTATGCGAACGCATAATTTTTCGTTCTTGTTCCTAATTAAATTAGTTGGGGTTAAGCTCCTCTAAATTAGAAGTGGCGAATTTCTTGATTTTCTAATTAAAATGTCTAAAAATATATTTAGCTTATTGTTATTCTTTCGCTAATGAATTTGAGAAGCTACAACTTCCCAAATGTCCATTTTTTTTTTTTTTTTTAATGATTTTACTTTCTTCTATATTCAATAACAGAGAGTATTGGATTCGTAAAAATTTTCGACCTCGGGTTTTTGATGGATTTACACGTTTTGAGAGCTGTAGAATACGATTTGACCATTTTTAGAAAATGTCTGTCTGTCTGTCTATCTCTGGTGTGTGTGTGTGTGACAAAATTTTGTGGGAACTATCTCAGGAACTACTGCACAGAACTACATACAAATTGGAATTTAGTACCAATGTAGGTGTAAATGTATATACACCTGTACAATGTAGCCTGTACCTGTAAATGTATGTACGCCAGTGTTATGTAGGCGTACATGTATAATGTATATATTACACCTTGACATAAATTTGTGGCTATGAACTTTTTGTAAAAATTGTCTTACAGGTTGCGTTGCCATCCCGCTTTTTCTAAATATTTAACATGGTGGTACAGGACAAAATTTTGTATAATTGTGCATAGAAAGAATTATTTTTTAATCATTTCGAAATTTTTGTAATGCAGATAGTCAACTTGGAAAAAAAGAAAAAAGGACAAAAGGTTTTTTTTTTGACATTCATTTCTCTGACATAAAATTCGTCTGCACTCACCATGAAAAATTATTTTGATAAATAATAGTTTAATAAATAATTTGTACCGCGTGAATTTGTATAGAAAAATATAGAAGAAAAATTTGTGACGTTTACAACATATTACTTATTTTATTTTATTTATTTATTTAATTATTTAAGGAGAATTAAAAACCATCCTATTTAAGTGCAAATGACAGATGTCCGAATCTCAGACGCGCGAAATTCCCTATCTCAAGTTAATCAATAAAAAGCGCGATCGTGGTGTGATTGCTCATTTCAAAATCAGGCCACCGATCATCCCTTATCCGCGTGAAATTTTAAAGATTTCTGTGCACACTGATTAAGTGAGAAATAAATAATACGGTGAGTGATGGGAACAGTTCTCTAATTCCCCCAAGGACGAAGAAAATTTTTAAAAATTAATTTTCCATCATTCATTTTTCGGATTAATTGTTTTATACATGCACTCATCGAATGATCAGTTTTGAAAAAGCTCATCTAGACTAAGATAATATTAATTCTCAATCCTATGGGGTACCATTTTATTCTCGAATTTTTTTTTCACTGTTTTTTTTTTTTTCTTTTTATCTATTTATTTAATTTTTCGGTTTCACATTCGCTTTGGGGCATAAGGAATATGAAATACAGTCGAACCTCGTTAACGTGAACACTGTTAACATGAATTACTTTTAACATGAACTGTTTCTACAATCACCGTAAAAATGAAGATTAGTTATAGGAAGATTAGATACTGATAGCATGAACTACTGATAACATGAACAAATTTTTTATCCCCCTTGAGATTCACGTTAACGAGGTTCGACTGTATATATATATTAACTAGCAGGCTTTGCCCACTTCGCTGGTCACTATATTTAAAGGAAGCGCTTTTCTATATAGCTTTATGAAAAAAAAGAAAAAAAAGAATACTGAAATTGCTCAAAAGCTCGCTTTGGGTTCCCGCTGCCTTTGGCAGCGGCTTGTTCGGCCTCGCAGTCTCCGGTGCCTGTCCCTATTACCTGCGACAATAACTTACCCGTGAGCTTCCATTTGAGTGCTTATCAAGTTATCATATATGACAGTTTCGATACGGAGAGTATAGAAAAAATTGAAGTAGCCCTTTTATATTTGAATCCCTGTTACATATGAACAACATTATGCGTGATGTACATAATATTTGCTTTCACATTATTTCCTATGTTTATTTGATTTAATCGATCAACCATAAAATGACAGCAATTTCAAGCCAAATATGATATTACAATATGCTATGGATCGGCTACGTCTATCGCATGAGACAATTATTATTTATTTATTTATTTATTCTATTTATTTATTTATTTATTTTATTTATTTATTTATGTTTTTTTTTTTTTGATATATATGCTTCATGCTTAGTTAATAGTAGTTGGTATATAGAAAAATAATTAATTAATATGTAAACCTGATCATGGTACAACCTTAATATAGCTCCCCTTGGCGACTTTTGAATTTTTGTCGCCATTTTAGACCAAAATATAATTTATACGATTATTGTTCCTATTTTTTCTATCTCTTTCTTTTCTTTCTTTATTTCAATATTTTATAATTTAGTTATGTTTTTGATGCGCTACTTGGCTTTAAGTGGCTGTCCTTGGAGAAAAATGCCCGATCTACTTCAGCATCAAAATTAAAACAATTGTCCAGAATTATCAATAAGTAAATACTTTTAATATAATGCTGAATTAGCTTTTATGCCAAGCGTAATTCACCTGTGCTCAAAAAAAAAAAAAAATCTAAAGTTGAGGTATATAAAAAAATGCTATGAAATAAAATTCAGAAGAAACATGCTAGATTTGTATCATTACTATTTCATTTTAAAGTTATAAAGACGTCATTTTTCTCATTCACCAATTTAACATTTAGTATTTTTTTAATTTTTCGCGTGAAAGCATATTTCATTTTATGTTGAAATAAATAAATAAATAAAAATACCTCGTAAATTTTTTTGGCAACAATGAAAAATTTAAATGGCTTATATTAAGGCAATTTACCAGTTTATTATTTTCATATTTTAATAAATTTTTAAAAAAAATCTAATCAAATTTCCGGTATAAATAATAGCCTATATCCTATTCCAGACTATTATCTATCTCTCAAATTATCAAAATTTTAAGCTCTGGAGAAAAGAAATATGTTTGGCTGTTATAACTGATTAAAACAAAAGATAAATTCGAAAACTGCAAAAATAAAATCAGAAAATGTGAAAGAAATTATTTTGTACAAAAATTGCATTTCTGTTTAACGTTAAAATTTAAATTGATGGAATCAAATATATAAAACAATTGCTTAAGGAAAACTAGTTGGCATAGGTGGACTCTGCTCAGTTCCCCATCATATACACTGGTGGAAAAAAAAATCCCAACACCAAGAAAAAATTATTGTACAGTAATGAAATTTCAGCAATACATTTGTCTAGGTAACATATTTAATTGATTAAAGTTTCAAGATCACAGGTAGAGCCACTGGCGAGAAGAGCCATTTCAAATGTGAAATGTTGGTACATTAGTAACCGGTGTAACTGCCAGAATTTTGAATGCAAGCATGCAAACGTCCATGCATTGTGTCGTACAGGTGTCGAATATCAGTTTGTGGGATGGAGTTCCATGCCTGTTGCACTTGGACGGTCAATGCAGGGACGGTTAATGCTGGTTGTGGATGACGCTGGAGTTATCGTCCAATGATGTCCCATACGTGCTCGATTGGATTAAGATCTGGTGATCTAGCAGTCCAAGGCAACATGTCGACACTCTGTAGAGCATGTTGGGTTACAACAGCGGTATGAGGGCGAGCGTTGGAAAACACCCCTTGAATGCTGTTCATGAATGGCAGCACAACAGGTTGTATCACTATACTGACGTACAAATTTGCAGTCAGGGTGCGTGGGATAACCACGAGACGAGAGTGCTCCTGCTGTCATACGAAATTGCTCCTCAAACCATAACTCCAGGAGTAGGCCCTGTGTGTCGAGGCCGCAGACAGGTCGCTAGCAGGCGTTCACCTGGCCTCCTTCTAACCAACACACGGCTATCACTGCGACCAAGGCAGAACCGGCTTTCATCAGAAAACACAACAGATCTCCACTCCGTCCTCCAATGAGCTCTAGCTTGACACCACTCACGTCGCAAACGGCAGTGGTTTGGAGTCAGTGGAATGCACGCTACAGGGCGTCTGGCTCGGAGCTGACCTTGAAGTAACCGATTTGTAACATTTCGTTGTGTCACTGTGGTGCCAAATGCAGCTCGAATTTCAGCTGCAGACGCAGTACGATTAGCCACAGCCATACGCCGAACACGGCGGTCTTCCCTCTCAGTAGTGCCACGTGGCGGCCCGGAACCCGGTCTTCTTGAGGCAGTACCTTCCCTTGACCACTGCTGCCAACACTCATGCACAGTGGATACATTCCTGCCAAGTCTTTTTGCAATATCGCGGAAAGAAAACCCACCTTCTCGTAGCCCTACTACACGACCTCGTTCAAACTCAGTAAGCTGTTGATAATGGCTTCTTTGTCTTCTTAGAGGCATCCTTGACTAACATTAACCCACTACGTCAAATCTCAACTGTAAATAACGATCACTAACCTTACAGCGCTTATTTAAAGCAAACCTCATTTGCATGTTCATAGTGTCGCTACTAGCGCCACACTTATGCTTTCAGATGTATAAACACGCCTACCAAATTTCGTTTATCTAGCACAGCTCCTTCCTGGTGTTGGGATTTTTTTTTTCCATCAGTGTATATATATTCAAAAATTTCTAGAACAGGACATTCTCTTAACATAGTTATCATGTTTAGAGAAATGAATTTGAAAAAACGCTTGACACAGTGACAGAAGGAAATCCCCGCCTAATAGGCTATCCACCGTTCACTTCGATATATTTATCTTATTCTAATCTATTAATTTATTTTATTAGGGTCAATTTCGTAGTTTAGTTTTCATGCTACTATTTCCAATGCAACAATCCTCAAAATGCATATTTATATGGAAAATTTTCAATTTTGTTATGTTGATAAAATCTTAAATAACGAATAGCTTACGAAATTTTCCTATTAGAATATTTGTAATCAGTCATGTTCATACAAGCATTATAAATGTTATTTTGAAGTTGTCTGATATATATGATCCTGAAAATGGCCATTTATGCTCATTTTTGTATTGTTCTGCCATTTTAAGAGGATCGTAAATTCCAAATAACTTACGAATTTCTTAAATTAGAAAATTCATACTCTATGGTATTCATGTCAGTATCCTAAATATTATTTCAAAAGTAGTTTGACACCTTTACGATGAAAATATCCCTCAAGATTGACGCTTGTGTGAAATTTTGACTTATTCTGCCATGTTAAGAAATTCGTAAATTTCTTACAACTTACGAAATTTTTATATTGGAAAATTCATAGTGATATTCATGCCAGTATCCTAAAGAATATTTCAAAAGTAGTCTGACATCTTTACGATGAAAATATCTCTCAAAATGGACGTTTATGTGAAATTTTTCCAATAACTTGCGAAATTTTCAAAGTAGCATATTTATATAGTTACTGATGTTCATTCCGGCATCAAAAGTGATATTTTAAAACTGATCTGACATTTTACAGTAAAAAGTTTCCATTTAATGCACGTTTAAGTGAATTTTTGTCCTATTCTCCCATGTTAAGAAAATCGTAAATTTCTAATAACTTACGAAGTTTTTTAATTCGAATGTTGTAAATGGATAGGTTTCTTGCCAGTATCGAAAGTAATATTTTAAAACTGTTCTGACCTCTCTGCGATCATTTGTTCGTGAGATATCGTCTAAACAGACTAACGAACTACACACTAACGGACTAACAGACACCCTACAGACAGACATACAAATACAAACAATACACCATACAAATTTTGTCATTTTCGGATTCCTCACACCTGAAAACGTGTAAAAAAATCATAAAACCGAGCTCGAAAATTCTCACGAGTACCTAAGTTCCCCATACCTATAGTATGATGGGGAACTAACTAAATATAGATATGCCATTGAAAATGAATTTCTACAGATAACATATTTAAAATTAATACACTCATGTGTGAATTTTTAAAGCATACAATAAGAAAAAGAGGACAAATGTAATTTAAAATTATTAAGAAAAATTTGAAAATTTTATCATCCTAAATCAGATAACTACAAAATCATAAATTTAAATCTAGATAAAATTGTATAAAGTATGCATATAACTAGTATGTTATAGCTATCAGAAAATTTTCTTCCATATCATTGCATATAAGAACGCCATCTAACGGTTAACATGCGCAAAAATTTAATCCATAGCTTTTAACAATAAAGATTTTACCTATGCAGTTTCTGCAATTTTAACCAACGGAAAGTCTTCTTAAAGCGCATGCTCAAAATCTTGTAAAAAAATTCTACCGACACTACTTACTTTCGTAATGTAAGATCAGTTAAATTTATTGGAGTAATCACAGTAGATAACCCGTAAAAAAAAAAAAAAATACTTTCGAGTATTTAGCGCGAAAAAGCTTGTTAAACAAATGACTACTGAATTGCGTAATATTGCATAACTTAGTGATTTACTTTTTACTTTCTTCTATATATAATAGAAGAAAGTATTGGAGTTGTAAAAATCTTCGACTTCCGGTTTCCGACGAATTTACACGATTTGACCATTTTTAGAAAATGTCTGTCTGTCTGTGTGTGTGACAAAAATTTTGTGGCTACTGTATCACCAAAACTACTGCTCAGAATTGTTTATAATTTTATATGTAGATGCATCTTGACCAAAATTAGAGTTAACCGCTCAATAGGTGGTGCTGATATACAGCGATTTTCGCAATTTAAGGGGAGGCTATATCTCAAGTTCTACTGCGTATAATCAAACAAAACTTCATGTGTGAGAAGGTCATTGTGAGATATTATGCTGATTCAATTTGAATGCTTATCGGCCAACAGATGGTGCTGCTATACAGCGATTCCTGCAATTTAATGGAAGGCTATATCTCAGGAACTACTGCACAGAATTTCATATAAATTTATATATAGATACACCTTGACATAAATTAGTGCCTACCAACTTTTGGTCTAACAGGTGGAGCTGGTACACAGCGATTTCTGCACTTTTAGGGAAGAATATATCTCAGGTTCTATTGCGTATGATCAAACAAAACTTAATATGTGAGAAGGCTATTATATGAGACATTATGCTGATTTCAATTTGGATGGTTATAGGCCAATAGGTGGCGCTGCTATACTGCAAATTTTCTCTATAAAGGGAAGGCTATATCTCAACGTCTATGGCATATAACTGCACGAAACTTGATATGTGAGATAACCATTATTAAAATGCATTTTTTAAGATGTTATTTATAGGCAATAAAACTGTCTGTCTTTGGATATTTTGTGTTAGTTTTCTGTAAGATGAAAATCATTTGCATTCATCATGTTAGATAATTTTAATAAATAATAGTTTTAATAAATCATTTGCATTCAGGGAATTTGTATAGGAAAATATTGAAGAAAGTCTTGTGGTGGCCACAACATACTAGTTCTATTAGCTTCTTGTGATACACCGAAGTGACTTGTGATGAAAGTATTTAATTTCTCTTCTTAAAAATGTTTTTTTTTTTTTTTTTTAATCGTATAATTAACAAATGTTTCCGTCACATACGCTTGAGATTTATGTATATTTAGTACTTTATTTTATTTGAAAAATCTTTTGAATTTTGCATTTTGCAATTATTAATTTATCATTTTAGTTAACTTTTAAGATCTCATTTTAAAATCTGAAAAAGTTAATTTTATTTTCATTTTCAATTGAAAATGTGGACAGTTATGATTATTTAAACGGAACTTTCATTCTTATTTTGGGTGTAAATTATGTTATTGTTTATAGTTCCTTTTAATGATTCCCATTTATAAAATTATTATACTTACGAATTATTATTATACTTACGAAAATTATGATAATTTTCGTAAAATATACCATTAATGAATGAAGACGCCTACAGAAGCAGGAACATATATATATATATAAACAAAAATAACGTTTCCCTTTTAAAAAAGATGATTATGATTAAACATTTATCTAAACAGTCTCTTAAAAATCTCCTTCATCTTTACAATAGAATCTGGACTGATAATATATTCCCTGTTGCTTGGCATGATGCTATTGTTATTCCTTTTCCTAAGCCAGGCAAAGATGCTACTGACCCAAAGAATTACAGGCCCATTGCTCTTACAAGCTGTCTATGTAAACTACTTGAAAAAATGGTAAATACTACACCGTGACCAATAAGTTCTCATACACTTTCAAATTTTTATTACAATAACACAAAATAAATCATACAAAAACTTTTTGCATCAAATTAAAGTAGCAATCATTGACAATCTTTACAATAAATCCTTTGGAATAATTCCGACTTTTAGTTTCTTAACGAGCTTAAGTATCTTTTCAAATCCATCACATGCGGCACGCACGGCTTCCATTGACATTTCTTACCATATCTTTTGAATTACATTTTTGAATTAGCTCAAATCAGTGATTTTATAGTTATTCAGTTGGGAGAGCATATATGGCCACACAAAATAATGAAGCAGTCTCATATCGGGGGAGTTGGGGAGCCATTCGTTCTTTGGCAAAAGTCAGCTAAATTTTGACTTCACCACTCCTGAACCACACGTGCGGTATGAGAAGGGGTACCATCTTGTTGGACGCAGAAATATTCCGCTCCATACATACTCTGGACTTTTGGGAGTAAAACGTTTTCCAAAACCTCAGTTTTATAATATTAGGCATTAACCCCTTATCAATGAAGACAAACGGGAGTTTTCCTCTTTTGGAAAAAGCGGTCCAAACCATCAGAGGCGAAGCATTTTGATAACGCGGAACGTGATGTTGGCTCTCAGGGATGTTATCAATAGAAACTAATCATACTCTGTCATTTTTGGAGTTGAGACTTTGCTGTAAAATGAATAGTTTCTCGTCTTAAAAGACAAATTCATCCCCAGCGTGCCAAGCAAGAATTTCTTCCACCCTTTGCTTCCTTTTCATCTTAGCAGACTCTAAAACTCCGGGAATTTTACGTTTTCTATAAGCTTTGAACCCAAGGTCCTTCTTCGGAATGTTTAACATTAACCCCTTCGATATTTTGAGCTCTCGTGCTAGTTTTTTTTAGCAGATTTTTGTCCGTTTCGTCGTATCCTTTCCCTGACCCTTTACACAGCCTCTTTTGTCCAAACGGACCTCGGTCTGCCAGATCTTTTTCTGTCATCGACAGAGAACGTCTTATTATACCTTCTGATAGTTCTGTAAATGAAATCTCTCTTCACCCCCAGGACTTTCAAGTTTCTGAAAATTTCCCCCGTCTGCTCTCCTTTGACGAATTTATTTATAGCAATTTCTCTCAATTTCTTCATTCTACGTAATTAAAGAAAAATTATAATTAGTACAACATTTACACTTGCAATAGCTTTATACCTTACACTAAATTGCATGCAAAATAATTGGGACTACAGTAACACATATGTACAATTTTTTAACGTGCTTCAAAAGTTGTATGAGAACTTATTGGTCACGGTGTAGATTAGTTTTTATTCTCGAAAGAAATAATTTGATTTCTGAATGGCAAAGTGGTTGTCGACGGGGCCGTTCTACGGTTGACAATATTTTATTATTAGAGACAAATATTCGCAAAGCTAATGTGAGACGTAACCATTTGGTGTCAATTTTTTTTGATATAGAAAAAGCTTACGACAAAACATGGCGCTATGGTGTTTTAAAAGATCTTTTTAATCTGGACTTTCGAGGAAATCTCCCCATTTTCATACAAAACTTCTTAAGAGTCAGACGCTTTAGGGTTCGAATAGGATCAGTTTATTCAGATTTCTATTTCCAGGAGGAGGGTGTGCCTCAAGGCAGTGTTCTGAGCGTCACACTTTTTTCTTTGAAAATAAATGATATTCTAAAACAATTACCACAATCTGTAAATGGAAGTTTATATGTTGACGACCTGCAAATTTCTTGCCAGGGGAATGACATGCGTTTCATTGAACGCCAATTGCAACTTGCCATCAAGAATATCATCAACTGGACAAATAGAAATGGTTTTACATTTTCTACTGACAAAACACAGTGTATGCATTTTTGCCGCAAACGAGGGCTTCATCCTGACCCAGAAATTCTTATGAACAACAGGCCAATTTCGGTTGTTGACACTGCTCGCTTTTTGGGTGTTATTTTTGACAGTAGATTGAATTTTGAACCACATATTTTACACTTAAGAATTAAATGTGACAAAGCTCTAAATGTTCTAAAAGTCCTTTCTAATACTTCTTGGGGTGCCGATCGTCCATCTCTCCTGAAAATATATAGAGCTGCTATTCGGTCTAAAATTGATTATGCCTGCCATGTTTATGGATCAGCACCCAATTCTTACCTGAAGAGACTTGACACAAAACATCATAGTGCTCTAAGAATTTGTTCAGGAGCCTTCCGTACTACTCCCGTCTTTAGTTTATATGCTGACTGTGTGGAGCCTTCTCTCACTGATATAAGACAAAGACTTTCATGTGAATTGTACTTTCGCATCCTCTCACATCCTAACCATCCACTTCATTCACTTTTAAATAGTAACGATCATAATCTTTATGTGAATCGCCCATCTTGCATCCCACATTTCGCTATTAGAATTAAGAACTTTCTTGCTGGCACCTCTCATATTCATACCAAAATTCGTCCTCGGTCTCTTTTAAACATGACACCTTGGAATTTCCAGGTTATTTCTTGTCTTCATCTGTTCAATGGATTTGACAAATCTAACACAGATGCTTCTATTTTTCAGTCCCTTTACTTATCTCATCGCTCCCATTATAAGGACTACGTCGAGATTTTTACCGACGAATCAAAGACCACTAATAAAGTCGGCTGTGGTGTTGTCATTGGTAACACCACTTTTAGCTATCAGTTGCCCAACTCCTTTTCCATTTTCTCTGCAGAGTTTTTAGCTATTGAGGTTGCACTTAATTTTATTTCATCTCATCCAAATCGTAAATTCATTATCTATACGGACTCAAAGAGTGTTCTTGATTCTCTTTCATCTACCTCGTGTAATTCATCTTTCACTTCAATTTTAAAAACTTACAACGACCTTCAAAAAAAGGGATTTGACATCTTGTTTTGCTGGGTTCCTGGTCATGTTGGCATCAAAGGCAATGAAGCAGCTGACAAAGCCGCAAGGCAGGCTTCTCTACTTTTAAACTGCCCTGTACCTTACGATGACATGAAGCACACACTTAAATGCTATTTTAAAAATATTTGGCAAAGGGAGTGGAATAACCAAAACAATAACAAATTGCAAGAAATAAAACCTGAAATTTCAATCTGGCCAACACTCACCCCTAGAAAATATGATGTCGTTATTACTAGACTAAGAATTGGGCATTCAAGACTCACACATAAATACTTATTGCTTGGAGAACAACAACCTGATTATCCAAAATGTCATTTTAGTGCACTAACAATTCGCCATATTCTCACCGACTGCCCTTGCCTTCGTCATTTGTACCAACATTATTTTAATTCATCTTCACCCAATTTGACAAGCCTTTTAGGTGCAAATTCTCATCATCACGTGACAAATTTTTTGAAAGAGGCTGGTTTTTATTTCGACATTTGATTTTATTCTTTACAATGTTCATCCCATTTTACATCTGTTTTTACTTTGAGATCTGATTTTATTGTTTACAAATTCATCCTATTTTACATCTGTTTTTTATTGTATACACTGTTTTTATTATATTTAATTTTATCTTGTATCTTGTCTTGTTTCTTTTTTGTCCTGTGACTTTTTAATGCTATCCAGAGGCTCTTTTTATTCTTTTACCTGTTTGTTTGGCGCAGCATGTCCTACTTTGGACCTTGCGCCAGAAAAAGTCATTCAACCAACCAACCAACCCTTTTAAAAAAGAACATCAACCATGAAATACAATTTCAATATCGATCAGTATTGTAATATAAATAAATTCGACTTTTGGTTAATCAAAGAATCTTCGATATCTCTCCCTCATACTATAAATTGAATTCAATGAGTGCTTAAAACATTTAATTCTTCATAATTTCCCATTAAAGTTGATTTAAAATTTGAATAAACATTGCATATATACATAATTCACAAAATTATTTACATACAAATGTATTTATTTAAGTTAAATTTATTTAAACTAATTTAGCACGTAGAATCGAAAAGGTTTTTTGTTTTTTTTTTTTCCCGATAAATTTTATCTAACCCGTGGAAATAAAATTAAATGACCAGAAAATTGTAAATTTTCAATATTAATGTGTATGTTATTCTAAAAATTGGGCTTTAATGTTGGGTTAAAAACCATTTTAATTTATTTTAATTAATTAATTTATTTATTTATGTATTTTCTAAACCAGAGGATCGTAACCGGTTTTCCACGAACATTCAAAAAACGTTCCGATAATTGATTGGTATTTCTTCATATATAAACTGTTATGTTCTTTTTAACGTATTATTCAAAAATCTGTTGTGGACACCACAGGACTTCCTTATAAACTCATTGAAATATACATAGTGTTACGCAAACATTGACATTTTTATGTGAGATTCTAGCTAGATTCGTAAATAATCAGGCAGGTTACACTCCATAAACATTCCTGAAAACAAGCCAATAAAACTGTTACTTCAACCAGAAAAGTCACGAACGAATATCGCTTATTCTAGAATAGTATTACAGAATTCCTCATTGGCAAATGCACGGCTTAGAGTTCAACTGAATTTACTTGAGTACAGATAGTTTGCTTTTGTTCTTTTTGGCAAGAATTAATGACGAAAAACGATATATTATACCAAATTAATTAATTCCGTTAAAATTGACAAAGGGCTTACTAATACACTGAAATATTTTTCGCCAAATTTCGTCGCTAATCTCGCCAAGTTTTTCGCAGTTTTTGATCTTGACGATATGGCGCTCAAATTTGTAGTTTAGGGTTGCCAAAGCTTAGAAGTTCTAACCTCAATAAGAACAAAGTTATGAAATTTTCCTGAAAGATTCATTGGTTTCTAGAGCACAACTAACTTCTTCGAAAATTCTATGATTAACAAAACTATACAAAAAGAAGAGTCATTGTTGATGATTGTAGACTAAAATTTGCCAATTTCTTTACGTACTAATTTCTACACGGTATTACAGTAAAAGTGGAAGCAGATGGCAGTTTTTTTCATTTCCACGCAGATGGACGTTGACTTAGGGTCAAATTAGGTATTTTGGCATCGAAATTCGGCAAAAAATGGTAGTTTATGATTTTCAAATTTCAAAATCAGTAACTTCAATAGGAGCCGAGTTCTGGAATCTACCGGAGTAATTCATTAGTTTCTAACGAAGAGATACCTTGAAAATTCTATAAATGACTGGCAAGACTCTCGATGAGTTCAAATTCCATTGATGTCGAACTGTGTGGTTGATCACTATTCCTGAATTAAAGAAATTCCCTCTCTGCAGTGTATTTAACCCTGTTTATTTGACTTCTGTAGTACGAATAACTATTTTATTGGATTGTTTCGAGAATATTCGTTAAATAAAAGGCATTCGTCGACTAGAGCCAGCTTATGTCTTTACATTTTTGGTTATTATGAATATAAATTTCGTAAATATCTCCAAAACGGAAAGTCAGAGAAAGGCCGAAAAGGAAGTTGCACAACTAGATGTTACAGAACTAGTTGCATGTTGGTCCAAAAGTGTATTTGGCGATTTTTCGTTGGTGATTATGGCGAAATGCCATTTTCGAAAATGGCTGCCATGGATTCCAAGCGTAAACAAAAGCAAAATGCGTTTTTCAAAATGGCGTCATTATTAATGCACAAAAATTAATTAAGCTTATTTTTAATAATAATAAAAGAATTATTTAAAATTGACTTACTTCACTATTCATGATAAAAGATCTTCATAAATTTCGATACT
Organism: Salticus scenicus; assembly: GCA_963930645.1. NCBI lineage: Eukaryota > Metazoa > Arthropoda > Arachnida > Araneae > Salticidae > Salticus > Salticus scenicus. Next base: position 400,840,432 of record OZ005649.1, on the reverse strand, counting down.
TCAGAGGTTACGAATATGTATAAATATATGCTTCCCGAACATTTATGAAGTTTAAATGCTCTACACTTACCGGTAAAATACGATTTTATAAATTAGAATTCCGTTTACCATTTCTTTTAATGATTTTTAGAACGCATTTTGAATAATATAAATACTTTTTTTTTTGTCTTTATTTATTTATTTATTTTTTATGCCTATATATATATATATAGTAAAAATACGATAAAACAATTTACGAACTTACAAACAAATGGAAAAATTAATTCACATTATTTCAAAAATTCCAAAAACTTTTTTCTCTCTCTAAATAATTCACTCAAATAACTTTCTTTGCCCAACAGTTTTCGAGTTATGCGAGATACATATACACGCACATACATACAGTCGTAAGGAAAAATCATGTAAAATCGTAGATATCTCAAAAAAAAAGAAGATTGTGTCCAGACGAAAGTTGGAGATGTACAACTAGACATCATGAGAGTCACAAATATAAATTTGTAACATTATAGGATGATTCGTTTTTGAGCTATGCAAGATACAAAATCCATTTCGTAAATCGCGATTACAATACTTCCATATACTTTGTATATAATATATACATTAAAAAAAAAAAAAAAAAAAAAAAAAAAAGTATATAATGTTTTATTTTAATGTATAATACGCAAATCTTTAAGTTAACATAAGTGTTCAGCAGTTAACAAAACGACATTTACTTTTCAATTTACACATTTTTACTTTCTTCTATGTGTAATATAGAGAAAGTATTGGATTCGTGATAAGTTTCGAACTCCGGTTTTCGATGGATTGACACGTTTTGGGATGTCCTGAACACGATTTGATAGTTTTTAGAAAATGTCTGTCTGTCTGTATCACTTTTTTGTGGGCACTGTAGCTCACGAACCAATGAATGAAATTTAACTAAACTTGGTATTTAGTTGCACCCTGACATAAACTCGTGCTGATTTGATTTGTTGATCAATCGCACAACAGGTGGCGCTGTGATCGCATTTTTTGTAAACTTTTAACATGGCAGTATAGGACAAAATTTCGTATAAATGTTCATAATGAGAGTTATTTTAAACTTGTGATTGTAAAATTAATATGAATTATTGATAATAGTAGTAATTAACAAGGAAAAAATTTTTGTGCATGTGGGGGCATCGGTCCCCCCCCCCTTCCCGGGGTAAATTTTCAAGATGGGTGTCTTTCGAAAGGTCTCGTCAATACCTTTAAAACGAATGGTTGAACTATAAATCTGTGATAATTTAAAACAAAGTTATCGATTTTTTTACTTTTAACAAAAAAAAAAAAAAAAAAAAAAAGTTTTTTTTTTTTTTTTTTTTTTTTTTTAATATTGTTACTGGGTGAATTTGTATAGGAAAATATAGAAGAAAGTCCTGTGGTGGTCACAACATACTAGTTAAATAAATATATATGATAAAATTGTAGTTATAAAAAAGTTTATCTGATGTAATCTTCCTTACTAGTCCAGTCAATAGGTATGTAAAAAAGGGCTTACCTAGCAAAAGGTGGGGTAGAAGATTTTATTTTTTTAATTTGTAAATATTAGTACTAATATGCAAAAAACGAGTTATCCAACATGGGCGGCCCCGGGAGAACTTTTGTCGGCTGAAAAACCTCGAAAATTTACTAGTTTTTTGGCATTTTTCGAAATATCTCAGAAATGGCTGAATTTAGCGATATTTTTCTATTATAAAGTTTAAAGAAGATTAAATTTCCTACAATTTTCTTCATTACAACTTTTTTGTAGCACTAATAGCAAGCGTGTTACAGCCTCTTGAATGTCGGCATTTTTTCTCAAGCTAATAAAATACAACTCAAAGAAATGGGTCGGCGCATGAACGTTTATTAGAAAACGGAAAGAAAGTAAAGGACATATTCAGCTGTCTGACCTTAGGAAATGACATCTGCTTCGTAGCAAAGAAGGTATTTAAAAAAAAAAAAACCTTCCTTCACCCCCCCCCCCTTTCAATTAAAAAGCTCTCCCTTTCCTCCCGCCTCTTCTCATCCTGTAGCTGCCTCGGCTGAACATCTACCTATGTTATTCAATTCAGTTCAAACGTGCGAACGTACTGTTTCAACCCGTGAGCTTTTTCTATTACATTAACCAGAGTGTTTGTTTCATTTTCAAAATCAGTTTGAATAAAGGTGAAGTAAAGATTCTGAAGGAGAAAGTTATACAAAAATTCTGTAAAAGTGCAAAGCAAAACGTCAAAATGAAGAACATTTGTGTTTTTTGAAGAACCTAAAACAAGTAAGAATTAACAATGCCTGTCACAAACGATACATCAATGAGCGAATGATTGCAGCATATGTACGGCGTCATACAACTGGTGATGGAGCTGGTCCAAACAGTGCGGCTCCATGTCTTCCATCAAGAACTGAAGGTTTTAGTTTTAAAGATCAGTGTTTCTTGTGTGGAGAGGGGATACTTGAAGATTTTTTTAAAAAACAGGAACGACTTCCTGAGCATGAAAGAAATTTTATCCACCATGCTATGAAACTGGGTGTGAAAGAAGCAATTGTAAATGGTGCCGAAAATCGTGGGGATGAGAGAAGAAAAACAGTACTTGAATGCATTGGAAATGTAAAATGTTTAGTTTCTATAAATGCTGGGTATCACAGATTTTGTCATCAAAAACTGCACTAGAGGCCTAAATAAAGTGAGATGAAACGAGGATACTACCCTGCAAGTAACACTGATGAGGCAATGGAATCAATTTACTCCTAGCCTGAAAACGACTCGGAGGAGTGCCAGTCTCATAAAGTATTTGATGAATAAAATAGAGGGTGATTTTCGTCCTGGCACCAGAACGGTTACATCATGCCTTTGCAAAAAATATGGTGAAGATATTTTAATAGCCGAAACTGCCAACAAGAAAGCAGTTTGCTTCCAAAATGTTGGCTATAAAATAATCAGTGAAACTGGTATAGTAACAAGGACTCTGATCCTCAACAGGAAAATGTCGTACTAATTTCATCATTGGACGAGGCTGAAGAAGATGATAAGCTATTCTAAGAGCTTATATAATTACTGCAAGACGGAGAGGAACAATTTGAGGACGACACACCTTCCTTCTACTTGTGATCACTATTGAAATTTAAGAACCCGGGCTTTCAAAACAACCACGAAGAAAATGAATATATATATTATACATTAATGTACGTTTCTTTATTTGTTTCAAGGCTAAATGAATCACCCTATAATTTATATATAAAGTTAAATTTCTACAATTTACTTTTGTAATTATTTGCTATTGTTCTTCAAACAAGTTTGCCTATTTAGGAAGTTCATTTAAAATTAAGATTGTATTTTGTTATTATCATCAACATTAATATAGCAGTAATTAATGTTTATTACAACATTATGTATTGTATCTAAATATCATTAATGTTTTATAATTTAATAAATAGTTGAATTAAAATATTTATGTATCAATGCATTGAGTTTTTGCTTATTAGCATCCTAGTATTTATTTATTTACATTTATGTACAAATATTTTTTATTTTTCTTTGTATGTGTTTGAGTGTGTATTATGTGTTGCAGTGATAGAATACTATACATCGGCAGTTATTGGAGTCTGATGATGACTACTGTTGTTAGGCCATAATTGTCAGTGCGTGGCCATAGGGGGAGGGTTGTAAAAAGAGGAAGGTAAAAATTAAAAGGGAGCAGATTTGTTATCTGTCGTCCTTAGTGGAAAAAAAAAAAAGAAATGATCGCCAATTTATCTGGCGAACATATTTAATTCCTTTCAAAAATCACGATTATTTTAACAGGCTATATGTTAAGAGAACAATCAAGAATATAAAACAGCATTTCTTACAATATATATATATTGTAAAAAAATACATCTGATTTCCGTATTACGTTTTTTATCACCAAATCCAAAAATCCCAAGGACGACAGATATCAGATCTATACCATTAAAAGTTGTTAAGCTTTCTGTAAATAAAGCTTCTAATTCTAATTATTATTACATATTATTTAGAAGGAGTAATGCGCTTCTTCTACGAAGTTGAGAAAACTGTTTATTTTCAAGAAGCTGTTACGCGCTTGCTATTAGTACTACAAAAAAGGTGTAATGAAGGAAATTGTAGGAAATTTAATCCTCTTTAAACATTACAATAGAAAAATATCGCTAAATTCAGCCATTTCTGAGATATTTCGAAAATTGCCAAAAAACTAGTAAATTTTCGAGGTTTTTCAGCCGACAAAAGTTCTCCCGGGGCCGCCCATGTTGGATAACTCGTTTTTTGCATATTAGTACTAATATGTACAAATTAAAAAAATAAAATCTTCTACCCCACCTTTTGCAAGGTACAATGTATTTATTGACTGGACTATACAATAACACCAAAGTTATTATTTTAAGTTTAAAGTTATTAATTATAATATAATTAATTTATACACGTTTGTGTGCATAAATGTGGGATGCTGAGACTTACGATCGATAGTTTAATAAATCTTGCATATGATAATTCTGAATCATCATTATTTTATTTGTCACAGTTTCCAATATTCATTTCATCGATCTTGCTTCCAGGATGACTACAATGCAATTCAAGATTCAGTGGTGAGATAAATCAAGTTATAGTGTTGACGCAGCTTTAAGCTATTAAATATATCTTAGTTATCTGTCACTCGATTGATTATTATCAAATCTAAACGTAATAATAAGCTTAAAAACCTTTAAATAATTAACTGCCTGTTGTAAATGTATTCTTAAACTTTCCAGTGTTTGAATCATCCACTTACATACGAAAATTAATAAACCAAGTCATTTGAATCAACCATTTATATGAATTACCTGCGAAAATTGATTTAATATATATATATATATATATATATATATATATATATATAATAAAAATAATAATAAAACTAGTATGTTGTGTCCATCACATAACTTTCTTCTATATTTTCTTATACAAATTCACCCAGTAAAAATAATTTATAAAAATCATTATTTAAAAAAAATTATCTTCCATGATAATGCAGACGACTTCCATATTAGAGAAGTAGTATAACGCTAAATATATATATATATATATAAGTCAATTTTATTCTCAATATTACATTAAAAAAATAATATTTTTTTCGTTTTAAAGGTGTTAGCGAGCTTTTTTGAAAGATACTCAGCATGAAAATTTACTCCCCTTGAGGGAGGACTTTCCCCACAGGGCGGGAAACAGGCTCCTACATATACAATTTTTTTTTTTTTTTTTTTTCCAGTTGACTGTCTCTATTATAAATAATTCTCTTTATGCACATTTATACAAATTTTGTCCTATACCCCCATGTTAAAAATTTAGAAAAGCGGGATGGCAACGCAAGCTGTTGGACAACTTTTAACAAAAGTTGATAGGTACTAATTTATATCAATGTGTAACTACATACAAATTTATACGAAATTCTGTGCAGTAGTCACTGAGATACAGTTGCCGCAAAATTTTGTCACACACACACACAGACAGACATTTTCTTAAAATGGTCAAATCCTGTTCTACAGCTCTCAAAACGTGTAAATCGAAAACTTTTACGAATCCAATACTTTCTTTTATTGAATATAGAAGAAAGTAAAAACAGTAATAAATGCATACTGTTAATTTTAATAAAGAATTTTATTTACGCGTTAAAATGTGCTAAGGTAAAAGAAAAAAAAATAGTATGTTGTTCCCATCACAAAATCTTCATTTAGATATTTCTATACAATATAACAGTATAGAATGCCAGTTAACAGGAACAAATATTTAAACCTAGTTTTAAAAGTTTTACGTAGGCACATTGGTACAATTTTAAACAACAAACGTTGAGATACAGCCACATGGGAAAATCGCATAATGGCCCTCTCACATGTCAAGTTTTGTGAAATTTTGCGCAAAAGAAGTTGAGATATATAGCCTTTACGCAAATGGAAAAATCGCAAATTAGTAGCGTCACCTTTCGGAAAATTTACATAAAAAAATTGATAGGTACTTATTTTTGTCAAGGTGCCACTAAATACAAACAATTACAAAATTCTTTAAATTAGTTCTTGAGGTAGAGTTGTAAAAAAATTTTTGTCATACTCACACAGACGCACAATACCTTAAAAGGGATCAAATCGCGTTCAAGACATTTGAAAATGTGTCAGTCCGTCGAAAACCGGTAATCAAAAGCTTTATGTATCCAGTACTTTATATAGAATGAATATTAGAAGAAAGTAATAATAATCTGGTATAGCAATTGCATTTTTTTAAAATCTTATTATACAATAAAATACAAAAAAAAAAAAAAAAAAAAAAAAATTAACAACCTTACATTGCCATTTTAAACCTTTGCTGTGCAAATGAGAGCTTCTACTGTATTAATAGTTTTCCTGAAAATGGCATAATTTAGTAAAACACTTCCTATCGTATAGAAAATAATCCATTCCATATTTTTGAGCAACCCTGCATTTTGTCTATAGATAATATAGGCACTCTAAAGTGTATCTAAGTTTAGCGTAGTAAAAATAAAACAAAAATGTCATACAACAACTTGCAATGCACTTCAATCTATTTCCGAATTTTTCCATGATCCTGTAAACGACTCAGGGCCCGTGCTCAGGATTACTTTCAATTTCCGTGTTCTATAGAATGGTTAAAATTGTAAAAACTATCAGAGGCATAGCGAGAAAATGGACTCGAAAAGGGGCAGAAGGTTCGCTCCTCCCATGGTATACGCTAAATTATTTTGTTAATTTTTATTTTTTTAAATGATAATGTTGGCACAATTAAAAATAATAATAATAATAATAATAATAAATACAGGAAGTATTTCTAGGGTGCCCTAGACCAGTATTAGGGTTAAGGTCAATTGGTTGCCCGGGGGGTCCTAGCCCAGGGTGGTGCGCCTTTCATGGAGTCTAAGAGATCCTAGCTCGTATTTACGCCAGTTTCGGAGAATACTAAGGAAAATTCTGAATGGTTAGGCCGAAGAGCGTGACCTAGTATTGAACCTGACACCTTCCGTCTCTCAGCTTCGAGATCAGAACGTCTAAGCCGCTGATGGAACCCAAATGCCTAAGAAATTTTATTACAAATGAGGATAAAAGCGTTCACTGCAATAGTAAAAAACTGCTTGTGCCAGTTAATTTAAGTCTTAAAAAAAAAAAAAAAGCTAAACTATAAGGGGTTTTACTCACAATTTTATTTTGATCCAATTCCCAATCAATGATTTTAATTGTCCAATGGCAGTGCAGTGTTCGCTGATGTAAACAAATATTGATTTAAAAAAAAAAAAAAAAAAAAAAAAATTAAAAAAGGGGACTAATGTGCAAGTTGTACCTGACGGGACTAAAGTGAAAGTTGTATTTCAAGGGACTAATGTGAAAGTTGTACCTCACGGGACTCATGTGCAAGTTGCACCAAATGAACAAACTATTTCTTTCGACGAAAATGCCTACTAACCCTGGACGATAGGTCTAATATATCGTATCATATTATATATCGTATTGATCGTAATATAACTCAATACTTATTTCGCTTCCTTCTTCGACTCGTTTTAATACACATTTTTTTATACGCATGAGCAGCCCCCGAAAAACAAAAACATTAAATCATTAAATTCATTTTTTTACATATTTTTATTTCATATTATTTCACGCGCACTTTTTATTTCCTAATTCAAAATTATTAAAAAAAAACTTTTTCGATATCGCTTGTAACGATACTGATCATTATTAATTTTCTTTTCTTTTTCTTTCAATAATAATAAAAAATGAAAATAAAAATAAAAGATTTTGATGAAATTCTGCCAAAAGCAGAATTTAGTTTAGGGCGGAGGACTATTAGTTTTTTTTTTTCTTTTTCAAATTATAACATCGCTTTCAAATTATTCAATTATATTTTCGATAAATTTTAGATTTCGACAAATGTCCAACTATCGAAATCGACAACGCAAAAATCCCAGATTGAGACTAATAGGTCCTCAGTCCTAATAATAATAATAATAATAATGTTCTCTTTTTTTTGTTTTTTCTTATGGGGGGAAATTGTGGGAAATTTTGCGTCCAGGGCACGGTCCCTGATGTGTACATACATTTCATATACACTGTGTTGTTCTGTTGAAACGTGCTTTTGTGCATAGGTTCATTTCGTTATGTTTGGTGCAGCTAAAAGATATTAAAATGTATCAACTATACGCTCCGTCCATAAAGATTAACCCTTTGCCGGTCCAATTTAACTTCACTTTTTTGACCAATGTTGCCAAATTTAGGTATTTTTTTATTCAATACCCATCACTAAATTTTAACTGTAACAGTGATCTAATCACTTCAAAGGTTATTCATCCATTATATATATCAAATATCACTTCTCAAAATTTTTGGTGACCGTTGAAATAACAGCCTCTAAATTTGGTAACACAGTTTAGAACGTTAGGTCCGGCAAAGGTTTGGTTAAGCTATTCTTTTTACTTTCCGAACACTATAGTGAGGAAAGTATTGTAATCATGTCAAAAATCCGAATTGGAGATTTTCATGTTGCTATACGTTTCGAGGTCCCACGAGCCCGTTTTCACTATTTTTACGATGATGTATGTATGTGTGTATGTCTGTGAGTGAACACGCTAGCCTCAAAACGCTTTGCTCGAATGAGCTGTAAGTTGGTACGCATGTTGCAAGTCACCCTAGTACGAACTCTATAGATTTTGGTGAACCTAGCACTTTTAGTTTTTTTACAGGGACACAAAGAAAAATTCTTTATCATTATGTCCTATAGGACCAAAATCTTAAAAGTACGATAGCATCTAAATGCCTTATTCAATTGATCAAAAAATTTATACACATGTTAAAGGTCATAGATACGCGATCTGTATAGATTTTGGAGAATCTAGCACTTACAGTTTTTTTTACAGGGACATAAAGAAAAATCCTTTATCATTATGGCCTATGGGACCCATTTTTTAAAAGTGCGATAGCATCTAAACGCCTTTTTCAATTGAGCTGAAAATTTATATGAATATTACAAATCACTGTTGCACTAATTATAAGCATTTTAGTGAATCTAGCATTTATAGGTTTTTACAGGGACGCAACGAAAAATTCTTTATCATTATGATCATGTTCTCAAAGTTCAGTAGCGTTCAATAAAACATCGTGTAATATAGGGAGAAAAATACTCACTCTGTTATGGTTTTCTCTCTTTTGTTTGTTTAACAACTCCTCTTTCTTTACTTCATCTACAAAACTGTTAATTTCTCAATGTTCGGAAAGTCGAGGGGAGTCACTCCAGATTTTTTAAATTGTGGAACATTTTTCAAAAGCTCCTAGTTTTCTTCTGCAGATTTTCAATTTCGCCTCGAGCGATAAATCCATCAACTTACGAATAGATAATATTTGTAGAAGAAAAATTCATCTCTATCTGATCTGCACGATATAGATGGACGATAAAAAGACATATTTAAATTCGAATTCTTTTAAAAAAGAGGAAGGGATTTTTTAAATGGTTCGATAAGCAAATGTGAAAATCAGCCTGTTTCCATTTGAAATTAATACAACCCGTTTCTATCTGGAATCTATTTCTTTTTCTTTCAAATATATATATATATCAATATCACTATCCTAATATTTCGATTCCAAGCTGTTTAAACAGGTTTTATGGTAATGAAATGCAGCGTTAAGAAAGTCTCTTCTTTTTTCTGAATGATTTTGATTACGTCAGCAATTGAAAGAGTTTTACTTTCTTGTTACAAAATCTCTCTTTTGTTAATAATATATATTGTGAGCAGTGATGCCAGATGGTCGGAAATTATTTCCCCAAACAGGTCTTCAAATTTCCCCAAATGAGGTTTTTTTTTTTTTTTTTTTTTTTCGAAAAAATCCCCAACTTTTTTCTACTAAAAGGGAAAATAAAATTAAAAAAAAAATATATATATATATATATATCAAGAAGATTTAAGCTCAGATTTTCCGCCAAATGAAGGCAATTAAAAAAAAAAAAAAAAAAAAAAAAAAATTCCCAAATAACAATAAACCTATTGAAAGTCCCTAGTCGTAGGGACAAATCATTACGTTGCCAACATTGACAGAAAGTTGAAGAACTCCCCAGATTTGTCCCCAAAAATTTTAGAATTCCCCAAAAAAGTCCCCACAAACAAAACATTTGGTCCTCAAAATTGTCCCCAGAAGCCCAAAAAATCCCCAAAACGGGGACAAAATCCCCAATCTGATTGTGAGGTACCTTCAATTGTTCTAGATTAAAAACGATTTACATTTTTTCTTTGCTGACAGTACTTTATTGCCCTATTAGATTAAAAAGCGTATAAAATAAAATTGATCAAATGAATGTCAAACATTCCTTTGGTTCATTAAATATTGATTTTAGACATAGGGTAAATCTAGGAGAGATGGCCAGTCTAAATATTTCCTAAACTTGATCATCATAGATGGCAACAGAAACTTCGTTCGTAGGAAATAGTCCAATGACTTCATTCATTGCAACATGCAACTGTGTTTTTTTTATCATAAATGTAAGTGAAATTTTAGATCCCTTCCTGGCCGAGTGGTTATGTCACCACACTGCTAATCGCCTTCGAGCGTAGGATAGCGGGTTCGATTCCCGCACTGGCCATGGGTGTTCTTCCATTTCTTCGTACTGTAATTCTGTCATGTGCTATCTGTAATTACCTGACAGAGATTTACAAGCGGACTACAAGTCCAGCATACAGATCTGATGTATATGTTATCAATAAACAAACCAGCAAAGTGAAATTTCAATGTTTATATTTAATTCAGAAGTTGAATATTTTTGTTTTCAGATCTATGCATGCTTTGCAATGCGTACGTTGCATTTTTTTTTTTTTTTTTTTTTTTTTAACTATATGGACTTTTAAGGCAATCTTTGCTCTGAAGTCTAAAACAAAGACGTAGAATGTCAGAGTGCAATTCAAATTAAGGGGATAGTTGTCCTTCAGTTTCAAGAGAGATGACCAGACCTGTGGATTGATGGATGGATGATTGGGTTTTAACGTCGCACTAGTGCTGCGCAGATGGACAATTGGCGACGGTCTGGGGCACACCCTTAGAGGTGGTCCGGAGACATGCCATCACAATTTTGATCCTCCACGGAAGGGATGGCTCTCCCGCTTCGGTGATCCCCAGAGGTATAATTTTTGATGGGGACATGGAAGACATTGCGGCCACGACAGATTTTACGTGCACCAGCCACCATTAGTGTACGCGACGGTCTTTGACCGGCCGAACCCGCAATCTTCCAATTACGAGGCCGGTGCTCTACCGACTGGGCTACCGCGGCCCCCAGACCTGTGGTTTTAAGGCGAATCAGATGAGTTGTGGAGGTTAAAATAACACCAATAAACCAACTAAACTTTTATATATAAAAATATCACAGGATTATAATTTAATACAAAACAACCAGCTAAATCGGCGGTAAAGCAATACTAAAACTAAAGTGTTTAGAGCGAGTCTTGATGGATATGACCATGGGCTAATAGGCTACAGCCACAGACCACATCAAATCAAGGAGAGATGCCTACCTTTAAAACATCCAAAAACGTATAATGTACCATCACCAACAAAAATATTTTATTATATTGCACCAGTTCCTGATGTAACTCAATGACAAAAGAAAAAGTATTAAAACAATAAGAAAACGTACCAATGGTATTTATCGCACGTTTAATGACAAACACGTAGCTATGGTTTGACTACCAGAAAATACTGTAAAACACATGAAATTTTCATCAAAAAACAGACAAAGTAGGTAAAAAAAGCTAAAAAGTCTAAAATAAACGGAAGAAAAAACAAAAAACGACTCAAAACAGCGAGAAAGATGAAATGCATCTGAAATTATCTGATTTTACAGCAGAGTTACCAAGATGGTCGACAGTCAATTTTCCCAACAGGCGTTCAAATTTCCACAAATCAGGGGTATTTTGCAAAAAAAAAACCCAACTCAGTTTCTACTAAAAAAGTAATTTTTTTTTTTTAATATTTAACAAATTTACGCCCAAATTTTACCCAAACGAAGCTCATTTTTTAAAAAAAAAGTCCCCATATTAAAAAAAAAAAAAAAAACTTTTTTTACAGTTATAAAAATTTTTTAAACCTGCATAAAGTACATTAGTGCTGAGGATGTACGTAGGATTTACTTTCATCCTCAGGATATCCTGAGAAGAAGGGATACCTTCAAAAAACCTTACATGCTAAAGAAAACTATTAAAAGTCCCTATACGTGCAGAGATTGTGAGCTTATCAGGTACAGTCGGTAACAAAAGTGTCCGAACACTAGCAAAAATTCCTATGTAAAAAAAGTACACTTCATACGGTTTTGTTAAATAAATCCTTATCGAATCCTGTTCTTACACTGACTAAGAACAGGATTCAACAAGGATTTATTTAACAAAACCGTATGAAGTGTACTTTTTTTGCATAGGAATTTTTGCTAGTGTTCGGACACTTTTGTTACCGACTGTAGACAAATTCAAGACAAAATAGTTGAAAAAATTCCCCAGATTTCTCCCCAAAAATTTCAGAAATCCCCTCGAAGTTCCCCACAAACATTCGATCCCCAAAAATGTCCCCTGATGCTCATAAAGTCCCCAGAATGGGGACAAAATCCTCAATCTGACAACACTGTTCTACAGATTCCGAGGGAATATAATTTGATGAAGATCACTGTGTTGGTTGCGTAGAAGAATACAATACCACAACAAAATCGGATGGCTGGATAAAATGAATAAGGTGCCTGAAATGGTTCCATGAAACGTGTACAAACTAAAGATCTTTGCCAAAAGTATCATAAAATTTTATAAGTGAAGGGTTGAAATTATACTTCAAATTCTATACTTATTCGAATTTTATTCACTCATTTTCAGCGGTATAGTTGCATCTTTAGAAATTGCTGTACGTTTTTCATGATTCATTATATAAAATGAGTTATTTTTTGCTATTTTAATTTCGCTTTTCCTTTCTTGAATTGGATGCATCTGCCATTTTAATTTCAAACTGTGTTTACCACTTTTTGTTCTCAATATTTAATTATTTTTTGCCAAACTATGATGAGCATATCCATAAATATTTTAAATAGGCGTAAATACTTCTTATATTTGCATTCTAAGAATTTATTTCAATCTTTGAAAACTATGGCCATCTATCTTAGACTCAGTGGCGGATCCAGAACTTGACTTTTTTTTTTTTTTTTTTTTTTTTGGGGGGGGGGGGGGGGGGCTAAGATTTCTCAAAGTGTTATTCCAGACCAATAAAAAATTTACAATTACAATATTCAATTGTGAATGTCAGTGTATTTGGGGGGGGGGGGGGCTTCAGCCCCCTAAATCCGCCACTGCTTAGACTTACCCTATAAGGCGAACTACAAAGTTGCTTGGAAACAAGTGTGCTGTGGCCATTACAAAGCTTCCTTGTATATCTATAACATCCTAATATATTAAAGAATCAGAGAACTATCTATAATCTAAAAATTGTGTATAACAGCGTCATCTATCGGTTGGTATGCCCTTGCATTGAATCAGCTTACTTAAAAGGGATCGAACGTTACTTTACTTTACTTTCATCTCACTCTATGCAACTAGACGCTATAGAAAGCCGTTTTTGTGTCAAGAAACGGTTTTATTGCGTGTTTTCGCATTCGTTGTTTTTGGCTGCCATTTTCTAAATCTTCACTTGTGTTATATAATTAATGTATATATCAATTCAAGAATTTACCATAAAGCTTCGACAAAATATAAAGACAATAAAAATTAAATATATATGTATACAGTGGCGGTTCTACATTGAGGGCCAACGGGCACGGCCCCACCTGAATTTTTTCTCGATTAAAATAGTAATAATAATAATAATTTTGTTTTTTTATAACTGTTCAAAAACATATATACAAAATAACTACGAATATCTAATTTTCTTAATCTTCTTTCATTATCATTTATTTGTCAATGTATTTTTTCAGCTGTCAAAATCACTAATGACTAACCGACTTCTATTTCCCTTCCTTATCTAAGAGACACTTCCGTGCTAAGAGAATAGGGCCATTTTCAGTTCGCCCGAAATTGGCGTGTTTATTTGTACAGTTTATTCTACTAGACAATCGGGTTGACATATTTGGCGAATAACTGCTTTATCAGTTCAAGCACGCTGTAATTTTCTCGTCAACGGGCCCAGCAGAGTCTGGCCCTTTGGAACAAAACTATACGAAAAAAAAAAAAAAAAAAACTGTCTGTTAACCATGTAATTCACGGATAATATTTGGCGACTTCTGCATTACGTTTTTTTCCCCTCATTGATTTTTCGGTGAATTTTTTAGAGTTATATATGACAGTGTAAAATTTTAGTGTTTAAAAAAAGAAATCTGGTAATAGTCAAAAATATTTTCTAGACTAGCCTTGAGATAAAAGTTTGTATAAGAATTTAAGACAGACCTCTTTAACTAAAGTGTTTTGAATTTAAATGAAGGAGGGGGGGGGGGGGGAGAAATAAAAATAATATGCGATTTTTTTTTTCCCTTCAGAATAGTGTATTAAAACTTTTATGTAAATAAATTGTAAAATATTTAGATAAATAATTAATGGATTTACATGGATAAATGGATTAAATAGCTGCATAAAATTGTGATTTATTATTATTATTAAAGGATATTTCTTTTAAATGCGATTTAATAGAAACATCCGCAATGTTTCTTTTTTCTTTATTAGTATGTTGTGGCTACCACATGACTTTCCTCTATATTTTCCTATACAAATTCACACAGTAAAAAAAATCAATAACTTTATTTTAAATTATCGCAGATTGGTGGTTCAGCCATTCGTTTTAAAGGTATTGCCGAGCCCTTATGAAAGATACCCATCATGAAAATTTACTCCCCTCGAGGAGGGAGGCGAGGCTCCTACATGCACAATTTTTTTTCCCCAGTTGATTATCTCTATCACAAATAATTCTTTTAAATTTCATAATGATTATTAAACAATAATTCTCTTTATGCACATTTATACAAAATTTTGTCCTCTACCACAATGTTTAAATTTTAGAAAAAGTGGGATGGCAACGCAAGCTGTTGGACAGTTTTTACCAAAAGTTGATAGGCACTAATTTAGTTCAATGTGTAACTACATACCAATTTGTAGGAAAGTTTCAACATGGTACGGCTATGGGATACTAAGTTATAAATTGAAATGCAACTCTACCAGTATTTCCATATTAACATAACGTACGTTTTACAAACAAATAGCCGTCCCGTGTTGAAACTTACAATAATTATTGATAATAAACGCAATAATAACATATAATTTTTAAATGAAAATTAAATTTATACTTTTTGAGATATTGAAGTTTAAAAGTCAAAATGTTGAAAATTTTAAAAAATATATTCATGTGATATATCATTTAAACGCCTGTATTATAAGCTTTATAATGATACCAATCTTTTATCTCTAAGTTAATTAGGAAAGAAAATATGGGTACATGTGTATTAGAAGAATTTCAGAAATTTGCATTTTTTACCCATTTTTGCAGCCCTGTATATCGAAAACTAAACGTGATAGAGACTTATTAATTGTTTTACATTCATTTCTCAATAGAACAAATAAATGAGCCCAGTTTGATAAAAATCCGTGTGTGTGTGTGTGTGGGGGGGGGGGGGGTCAGGTTAAAAATGCTGTTTTTTTGTGTGTTGATTTGACATGGAATGACTGTTACTGACTAAATTCTCCAAACTTTGACTGAAATTTGTTTCATTGCCTTCTGACTATTAAATATTTAAAAAATCAAATAGAGTCATTTCAGATTTTTTTTTTTTTTTTTTTTTTTTTTTTCCCCTTTAAAGAACATTCAATATGTATGTATACTTTGGTTAAATCTTTATTCCGTTAAAAGATGAGCGAGTACTCAAAATTTCTATTAATAGATCCAATATTATGGATTATCGATTCTCCTCCATAAAAAAAAAAAGTGGATCTGACAGCGAATTATTATCGTAAGGAATTGAAGATCGAATTTGGAATGTTGGATGAAGCGTTAGTTGGAAAATATTTTTCCAGCTAAGCTTTCATTCTCATTATTATATATCCTTCAAAGGGGTAGAAAGAGAAGAGAAAAGAAAGAAGAATATTTTTATTTGATTAATATTTTCCCTTTTTTATATCTGGAACTAAATATAGAAAGCAAATTAAAAATGAGAGAAAGAAATTGACTGACAGGATTAATTCAATATTTCAGGATGTTATTGAAATGGGGATTTTTTTTTTTTTTCCCTTTCGTAAGGTAAGAAAAATATGAGGAAGAATTTTGTCTTCGGGGAAAAGGTCAGCCACATTGGGATGAAAAAAACAGGCCTTTCTAGCAATTGCCACAGCTTGAACTGAAAGAGATGACGTCACGTGACCTTCAATCGAATAAACAGTAGGTATCGTGATAAAATTTCCCATTTCTTTTTTTTTTTTTTAATTATTAAGTCTGTTTTCAAAATGAATTACCTGAAGCACCCGAAGAAAAACGAACTATTTAACTGTAACAACTTTAGAATTTTGAACACAAATATTTACGAAGGAACATGATATTATTCCTATGTAAATATATTTAAAAAATACATATAATAATAATGATGATGATGACGATGAAAAAATCTCGGTCGCCTTTTATGTCGTAAGATGAAAATCCCAAATCCGTGGAATGCAGTATTAGAGAAGTTGTTTTTACATTGCTATGCCCGTTTATAAGAACTCTCATAGTTACTTTGCTTTCGTGTTTTCAAATAATTTTCATTTGCTTTTGTAAAATTCGTAATTGCTTTTTTATGTTTCCTTGAAAGATATTTATATAATAATAATAATAATAATAAATGTATAAAAAAAAAGTTGCGGAGATGAAAAAAATAATAATAATTATTATAAGATAAAAAAAAAATAAAAAAACTTTGTATGAACCATGTTTTTAAATTTTCTGTTGAAATACAGCTGTAGAACTACATTAGCAGTTTATCAATGCGTATAAAATTTTTTAAGTGATCATGACGTCCATTTTTGTGAGATGCATCATTTAACTTTTTACAATTTTTTATTGTTCACCTTTCATTAAATGTATTTATTTTTATGTCGAAAGAAAATGAACTCTTTTTTTTTTTTTTTTGCAACAAATAAATTATAGCTAATATTTTAATGGCTATTTTTATAGCTATTAGGTTGGTTGGTTGGTTGTAGGATTTAAGGCCGATTGACTCCTGATGTGTCCTAGGCCTAGAGGGGGAATGCCCTCCGTGGGGGTCTTTTCTAAGGGGTCCTAGCCCGTATTTACGCGAGTTTCGGAGGAAACCACGGAAAACTCCGAACGGCTAGGTCGATGAGCGCGACCAGGGATCGAACCCGGCACCTCCCATCTACCAGCTTTGAGCGCAGAACCGCTCGGCCGCTGGTGGGCCCCTATAGCTATTAGGATGTTATTATTTTCATATTTTCATTAATAGAAAACTAATCAAAATTTCGAAAATCGAGCTTCGAAGTATTGTGTTGTCACCGGGTTCTGAGATATTCTGAAAATTTCAAATGTTTTTTCTAGTAGTGAAGTTAGTTAAAAATCGATTGCAAGATTTGTACCGGACAAACAAACACACAAACAAGAATCGAAGTTAATAAAAACATGGTAAAATAAATAAACTCGAGCCAAATATTATTATTACTTTAAGAAAAAAAAAAATATTTAATTTTAAAGAAGTTTTTTTTTTTTTTTTCAAAGAAGGGTTTAAAAAAATAAATAAAAAGATGAATTTTTTTTTATTTATATATTGTACAACTGACATGCAGTGCTTTTCAATGTGTGTGATATAAAATAACTACACTGAATGAGGAAAATAACGAGATCCCTGTAAGACTGTCTTAATTAGAAAAATCATGCGGCAATTGTTTCGGGTCGAATTAATTAAGCAATACCTTTCATCAGGAAAGAAAGAAAAGAGAAGAAGAAAAAGAGAAAAGACACGGATACAGTGTGAAAACAGCAATAGGTAGGTAAAATTTATCGCTGTTTTTACACTGCACTCGGTTTTGAGACGTTTAAAAAACTTTTAAACCTTTTGAAAAATTAAAAACATTCAGGATTTTAAAGATTCAATTTCAGATTTTTAAAGTTTGACTCAAAAATGCATAAAGTTTAGAGTATGAAATAAAATGCGGAATGTGTTACCTTATTTAATTTTATAAAAATTTTAAAAATTCAGATTTAGTAAAAAAAGAAAAATCTAGTAAAAATTTAAGTCTATAACAACGTTTTCTCAAAATTATTTTTCTAAAAAATTCAGTTTTACGTAATGTATTTCTAAAATTACACTGCTTTGCCAAAAAAAAAAAATATATATATATATATCGAGTTCTGTTACCATTCTTGCTTATTCTTATGTAAAATGACCTTTTGAATCCGAATATGACTCCCATTTTGCTCAGTCACCCGCCGTTTTCGAGAAACACCACACCCTCTCTCAATTTTTTTCCCTGTTCAATAATTTTATGACCATAAATTTGATTTGAAGAATGAAAAAAGAATTGATTTAACACCTAAAAAGAAAAATATATAAAGTTTAAAAAATAACATTAATAACAGATTAAAAAAGATTTTAGTTTTCAGATTTTTCAGATTTTTCCAACTTTGTAGCCTCTCCGAAGATATTTAACGGTTAAAATAATCATCTCCCCCTCCCTCCTAAAAATCAAATTTATAGCCATAAAATCACTGAAAAATGATAAAAATAGGGGGCCGTTCCTAAAAAACGGTGGGTGATATGGCAAAATGGGCGTCCTATTTGGATTCAGGAGGTCATTTATTCCAGATTAATTCTTGCTAACGGTTGTAAAAGAACTAATTTTCTTTCCACTTTATCCAGACTTAGAACTGGCAGCAAGTTTGCCGAAACTAACACTGAAAACAATATTATAGTTAAAGCAATTTTCTGAAAAAAATGAAAAATAATAAGTTTTCTGTAACGAACGCTGAAAATGACGTCATAGCTAAGGCAATATATTGGAATAAAGAAAGTAATGTATTATCCATGGTTTCCATTCTTGCATTTCAACTGAATAAAATGATGAAAAAGGATGATTTAACAGAATAACTTACATCACAAAAGCAACAATTTATTGAGATAAATAAAATAAAACGTTATCCATGGTTTGCATGGTTTTGGAAGGTTCGTTCATTGGTTCTCAATAAATAAAACAAAACAATTTTTATTTTTAAAATAAACTAATTTTGTTACTATGCGTAATTTTAGTACGTTAGGGTAGAAAATAATAATAAATTAAATATGTAGACTTCAACTTCCCCACAAATTAATAATGTAAATAAACGAATACACATATGGCTATAAAATTTAAGTTAAAGGATTAAAATGCTATTTATACTTTCTTGGAGATGTTTGGGCTTCAAAACATGTACCAAATATCATGATGTCAATTATTTGTTTCAAATATCATGTAAATCAAAGTTTAATAATTTAAACGGGCAAGAAGAAATAAATTTGGGAATACATGTGTAAAAATCCAACGCTTGGCGGACACAAATCAACTTGTAGATATAGATGATGAGAAACTAATTTTACTTATTTTACCATGTTTTTATTCACTTCTATTCTTGTTTGTTTGTCTGTGTGTTTGTTTGTGTGTTTGTTTGTTTGTCCGGTACAAATCTTGCAATCTAATTTTAACTAACTTCCCTAACAGCTAGACATTTGAAACTTTCACAGTAGCTCAGAATCCGGTGACAACACAATAGTTCAAAGTCAGATTTTCGAATAGTTTTCTTTTAATTAATTAAAATAGGAAAATAATAAGCTCCTAATAGCAATAAAAATAGTCATTAAAATGTTAGCTATAATTTAATGGTTGCCAAAACAAATTGACGAGTTCATTTTCTTTCGACCTAAAAATAAATACATTTAATGAAACGTGAGCGTTAAAAAATTGTAAAAAGTTAAATGATGCATCTGGCAAAAATGGACGTCATTATCACTTTAAAGATTTTCTACACATTGATAAAGTGTTAATGTAGTTCATGATGTAAATATATATTGTTCTGAAAGGATTAATATTTTATTTTTAAAACCAACTTTTTTTTAAAAATTCAAATTTCCCGTAACACTTTAACCAATCACATCAGAACGTCCATCTTTGGAATATCGATAATAAGGTTTTCTCGCCAAAAGTCGCCAAAAAAAGTCGCCAAGGGCAAAAAGTCGCCAAATCCATTACCTGCCTATTGGAGCTTTTTAATGCGTTTTAAAAGGAAATTAAGCTATTTTAAAGCGAAAAAGAGCTGGAAATGCAGAAAATTGACATTTTATCAACTTACTAAGCCTCTTTGAAAGAATATGATTTGAAGATACAACACTTCCATTATCCTACTACCGTAGGTAATGGAAGTGTTGTATTCGGTCTGAAAATTCGATATCGGGTTTTCACCTGATTTACACGCTTTAAGGTCCCCTGAGTCCAAAAAAGTGGTTTTTGGCAATTGGTCAGTGTGTATGTATGGGTGTATGTGTGTGTGTATGTATGTGGAGAATCTTCTGGCTATTATAGCTCAGAAACTAATAAAGATAGAGCTACGAAACTTTAGAATTCAAATACGTGTGGCGTACAGATGAAATTTCCAAATTTTGGTGAAAATTGAAAAACCGGAAGTGGGACATCGGAAACCGGAAGTTGGACCGTAAGTCCGCATCTCAAAAACGGCTCTAACGATTTTCTTCAAACTTGCTATATAAACACTCTATTAGATGTCCTTTCGAATGATATAGTTGGTTAGTTCAAGAAAATTGATAGGCGTCCTGTATAAATAGCTCAATTTCAGGCCTCCCAAGGGCGTTCCTTTAAAAACGGTTGTACGGATTTTTTTCAAAGTCGCCATTTTAACTCAATTTTAAATATGCTTTTGTATGTAATTATTGTTTTCCTGTCAATAATTGAGTTTAACCGGAAATGGGACATCGGAAACCGGAAGTGGGAACGTAAGTCCGTATCTCAAAAACGGCTCTAACGATTTTCTTCAAACTTGCTATATAAACACTCTATCAGATATCCTTTCGAATGATATAGTTGGTTAGTTCATGAAAATTGATAGGCGTCCTGTATAAATAGCTCAATTTCAGGCCTCGCAAAGGCGTTCCTTTAAAAACGGTTGTGCGGATTTTTTTCAAACTTGCCATTTTAACTCACGTTTAAATATGCTTTTGTATGTAATTATTTTTTTTCCGGTCAATAATTGATTTTTTGTAAAAGTTGGTACCTCAAAAACGGCTCTAACGATTTTCTCTTTAGGTCACTTTTATGTTTTCTGATCACATTATCTCTCAAAAATGCATATAATACATGTAATAGCGGGTAATGGAAGTCGTGTGGTTGTTTCACACCAATTTTTTTTTTTTTTTTTTTTTTTTTATATATTTGAAACACACATATCTTCAGTGTTATAGATAGCTGTATGGTGACAAAAGAAAAACGTATATTATGTACACTTATCTGCAAAGCAACTTTTATATTCCTTGACTATGATCAAAAATTTATTACGATTTATCTAAACATTCCAATCATTACTTTTTGTAAAAAGTAGAATTGAAAACTTTTGAAAATTAATTTGAGCCTTTTGAAATTTCAAACTGTAGATCCGGCTTCACAGACTATGGAGAAAACTTGGTTGTCAGAGTTAATTATAACCTAATATATTTTCAAAATTTCATTTGAAACCTGCTTGAACATTGTAGTGTGATATTTATATATTGCCTGAATAATGAAGGACAAACATGCATCAGAGTTTTATATGTCTCCATGTATCTCATTATTATTTATTACTGTTGAATAAAAAATTAACAGTAAAATACGAAAATTTAAGGTTTTATTTATACATTAATATTTTTACATTCTTCTATATGTAATATAGAGAAAGTATTGGATTCGCGAAAATTTTTTACCTCCGTTTTTTGATGGATTTACACGTTTTGGGATGTCCTGAACACGAATTGATTGTTTTTAGAAAATGTCTGTCTGTCTGTATCACTTTTTTGTGGACGCTGTATCTCACGAACCAATGAATGGAATTTGATTAAACTTGGTACTCAGTTGCACCCTGACATAAACTGGTGCTAATTAGATTTGGGGATCAATCGCTCAACAGGTGGCTCTGTGATCGCATTTTTTCTAAATTTTTAACATGGCGATGGCAGTATAGGACAAAATTTAGAGTTTCAAGATGGGTATCTTGAGGGGGGGGGGGTAAATTTTCAAGATGGGTACCTTCGAAAGGTCGTCAATACCTTTAAAACGAATGGTTGAACTATATATCTGTGATAATTTAAAACAAAGTTATCGATTTTTTTTTATTTTAACCAAAAAAAAAAAGAGTCGTAACCCCTTTTTTTTTTCTTTTTTTTTTTTTTAAATATTGTTACTGAGTGAATTTTTATAGGAAAATATAGAAGAAAGTCTTGTGGTGGCCACAACACAACATACTAGTTGTAAATGTTATCGGAACAATTTAAACTAATTGTTGCATTAATTGTTGTTTGAATTTTGCGATATTTAAGATTCAACTGCTACACAGAAATTAGAAATAAATTTATTAACAGCAAAATATATTATTACAATAAAATATATGAATAAAAATAATAATAAAGAAGAATAAAATTAAATGCATGTTTATGCGGTGCATTTATTTTTTCTTCATATTTTGGTTACAACCTACTTTATTATTACCATATTTTTATTAACTTCGATTCTTGTTTGTTTGTTTTTATGTTTGTTTGTTTTTTGTTTGTTTGTTTGTCCGGTACAAATCTTGCAATCTATTTTTAACTAATTTCCCTTCTAGCTAGACATTTGAAACTTCCACACTAGCTCAGAACCCGGTGACAACACAATACTTCGAAGTCAGATTTTCGAATTTTTGATTAGTTTTCTTTTAATTAATTAAAATATGAAAATAATAACTCCTAATAGCATATAAATAGCCATTAAAATATTAGCTATAATTTAATGGTTGCCAAAAAAATTTGACGAGTTCATTTTCTTTCGACATAAAAATAAATACATTTAATGAAAAGTGAACGCTAAAAAATTATAAAAAGTTAAATTATGCATCTCACAAAACTGGACGTCATTATCACTTTAAAAAATTTATTTGCTGTAATATTGATAAAATTTTAATTTTAAGTTTCAAAAAAAAAAAAAATCTCTAACTTCTATTTTCGAATGTAAACATAAACATTTCATTTCAAAGGGTTATATTTACACAATAAATATCCAACTAATTTACTAATTAAAAGGAAAATAATAAATATTCTAATGTAATTTGAAGTCAAATTTGTTTTCAAATGTCTCAATAAAGTGTCTGATATAAGATATTAATATATTGCAGCGGAATATTTGATATCAGTCGTCCTTGGCAGAAAAAAAGAAAAAAAAAAAAAAAAATCACCAAATTATTTGGCGAACATATTTAGTTCCTTTCAAAAATCATGGTTATTTCAACAACGTATATCAATAGAGCAATCAAAAATATGAAACAATATATCGTACAATGCATATTACGAAAATATACATCTGGTATGTATATTTTCGTACTACGTTTTTGATCGCCAAATACAAAAATCGCCAAGGACGACACAATTTTGAAATTTAAAATTAAAAGCTTATCAATTTTACAGCAAAAGTAACTCAGTCTAACACATGTAGACAATAACTTATATATAACTATATCCAATTATGGGAATTAAAATAAGGAAAGAATTTTTATTAATTTTTAATAATTTTTACAAAAAATCCAATGGATAATTAACATAGGAAATCTTTTTTTTTTTTTTTTTTTGGCCCCACTGACGGTTAGTGACGTCACATTTCGCTTGCGTATAGGGCAGTTCCTTGTTTGTAAACAAACATCTCAACTTTTATGAGTGGTTGGCAAAAAGGCTTGGGAAAAGCATAGCGATGGAGGATCACCAATATAGTAAATTGCGCGGGAAAGTCGAGCGCGCTTTTTTGCCAACCACCAGACGTCACGAGGAAATGCTCTATAGCTATGATTCAAAGATTCAACAGAAAATTTAAAAACATGGTATATAATTTTTTTTTTTTTTTTTTTTATCTTATAATTATTTTTAGTTAACTTTCTAAAGGTAGGAGGAGGGATGCATTTTAACCAATTTTAACGCACGATGTACTATGTCAACTTATCCGAAAATGAAGTTAAATTTTGTTGGAATATCTATATGTATAATTGAATACTGACTGACACATCAAAGCATAACAAAATACACTGGAGCCACTGACTGAAAATTTTGATCGCCTAGCGCTGTCCTGCATTAAACGCAGTTCTTCGGAAGTTTGCAAGGAGGCTTCTAACAAAAAAGTAGTTTCTACAATTTTCGAAATTCGAATTTCAACGTGTGAAAATTCAAATAAATCGATTTTCAGGTATGACATCACTAGTCACGTGGTTTAAATATGTTTATGTATGACCCCGATTTTAATATGGACGAATCGCTTCGATTTTGTCAGTACCTGTGCGTTTCAATTAACAAATTATTTTCTGAATCTGCTGATATATTTTGCTAAGCGACGCAATCGTCATTGTTTTTGTGGAGGGATAAATATTCGTTTGAAATTGAAAAAAGACGCTGCCGAAGGTAGCGAAATTCTAATCGATTTCTTTCTTTCTTTCCTTCTTTTTATTATTTATTTATTTATTTATTTTTATTTTTATACATTTTTTGAGGTTTTATATGTATAGGTAATATGGAATTTCTAGAATTTATTTAAATGTAGTGAGCAGCGATGTGTATAAAGCTCACAAGGAAACATTCAAAAAGTGTCGTCTTCAAAAATATTGAAAAAAAATATATGTGATTCTACTCTTCCTAAAACACCAGAAAGTGAAAAAATTATCGGCTGAAATGAATTACAGCGACCACAAAAAATTATCAAAATTAAGCATTTTTGGCGATTGATTTTGAGTACTTGGCGGAGAAGCAAAACACGGTTCTGTTCGTACACGGCAATCTTGGTGCTAGCGAATTTATCGTCTAACAGCGCTAAATCGCCAAAAATGCTTAATTTTGATAATTTTTTGTGGTCGCTGTAATTCATTTCAGCCGATAATTTTATCACTTTTTGGTGTTTTATAAAGAGTAGAATCACATTTTTTTTTTTTTTTCGAATATTTTTTGAAGACGACACCTTTTGAATGTTTCCTTGTCATGTATGTTATCCAATATGTTAGCATCACAAAAAAGCCTTAATTCCTTAAGGGCCCGCTTCACTCACCGGCGCTGAAAGCCGAAGCTAATGTTATTCTATGGGAAATTTTTCTTTACAAATAACTTATTAACTAATACATATTTTTAAATTCTGTTTTCACATTCTGAAAATTCCCAACTGTTAAATGGACGGACCTTTTTAAAAAAAAAATTTTTTTTTAATTCTTTATATTTTGAAGCTGCAAAATACGAATTTTGAATATGTAATTTTTTTTCATTTTGCAGCTTCAAAATAAAATATTAAAAATTAAAAAACTACATTTTTAAAAAAAGATCCGTCCATTTAACAGTTGGGAATTTTCTGAATATGAAAACAGAATTTAAAAATTTGTATTAGATAATAAGTTTTTTGTAAAGAAAATTTCCCCACAGAATAACATTGGCTCGGGCTTCCGGCGACGTTAAGTGAAGAGGGCCGTTAAAAGCAAATAATTAGAAGTAGATGTAGTGTTCATTGCATCATTGTAGAAT
The DNA here is from genome assembly GCA_963930645.1 of Salticus scenicus. NCBI lineage: Eukaryota > Metazoa > Arthropoda > Arachnida > Araneae > Salticidae > Salticus > Salticus scenicus. The sequence goes on along the minus strand of OZ005649.1, from coordinate 400,814,655 downwards.
GATGTTCATTGCAAGGTGTCTAACATGATTTAGATTTTTTTTTCTTTGTTTGTTTAAGTTTCAAATCTAGTTTTTCTATTTTCTTTTTCCTCTTGACCGCCATTATACAATTCTTTGTCTTTTTATATGCATTACAAGGAAACTTACTACTTACCCACACTGTAAAAAAAAACTTGTCGAAAAAACGGAAAAAAATTGTCAGCCAGGACGCCAATCATAACCCGTTTTCTTCACAGAAAAAAAGCGTTTCAAAAAAAAATTGGGAAAATCTGTTTAATATTTCCGTAAATACTTCTGTTAAAGCAACGTAATTCTTCTATTAAAACAATGTAATTCTTCTGCGAATTCAACGAAATTTGACTGTTTAAAAAACAGAAAACTCACTTTTTTTAAAGACTTTTTTTCTGTGAAGTAAACAGATCTCTTTTGTCTTTCATACAGTGACATTGTGTTATATTTGTAGAAAAAAAAATGTTACTTTAACAGAATTATTTTAAATTCTTTACAGAAAAGACATGTATTTTTTACAGAAAAAAGAGAGATTTTTTTCATAAACTTACAGAGTATTTCTGCTAAAATAACATCTCTTTCCTACAAACATAACAGAATTTCACTATTTAAAAAAAAATAAAAATCTGTTTGCATCATAGAAAAAATTGTTTGTAAAAATGAATTTTCTGTTTTTTAAACAGTCATTTATTCTGTAATTTTACAGAGAAATCATGTATTTTTTACATAAATAAATATAGATTTTTCCGTACATTTACAGAATATATTCATTAGTTGAACTGTTGTTATCTGTAAACATAACGTATAACGACGATTGTTTAAAAGCAGAAAAACCAGTTTTAAAAATAGTTTTTATCTGTGAAGAATACAATTTTTTACTGGCATCCTGGCTGACTGTTTTTTTTTGTGTGTGTGTGCGGGAGCAAAGGTTGCAATCTTTTTAGGTCAACAAGCTGGCCTAAGTGGTATTTTTCAATAAAACCCACTTGAAAAAACTCAAGTACTTTTTTCAAAATCCTTATTTTAAATTCCACTTTTATCTAACTTAAGCTGCTATCACACGTACTCTCATACGATCAGCAGTATCGGATACTTTCTCCCGAAACAGGTTTTTCGAGAGACAAACGGTCGAAAACGCATCGTGTGATAAGTTTCCCTGTCCTATCTTTGTCAATGATGAACTTATGACTGATTCGTCGGACTACGCAACTTTCATCCATTGTTCTAATGTCCAATTCCGATGTTTCTTGGCCCATTGCAGACGCAGCTGGCGATGACATTCCATCAGTGCAGGGACATGAGTAGGCCCATACACAGCAATGTACGCTGCACAATGTGTTGAGAAACACTGTCTGGGTTGCCACTGTTGTAGCTCTTCGGTCACAGCGAACAATACGTAGCAATCTCAGCTCTCCTTTGGAATCAATGCACCATGTCGTTTCACCATCCATACACCACTTTCGATATGTGTTGACAACAACCGAACATGAGCAGCCCACTAAACGTGCCGTTTCCAATTTTGATGTTCCCAGTCGCCGAGCCATAACGATTTGACCTTTATCGAAGTCATTTAAATCAACTGCTTTTCTCATTATGTCGCTAATCGCACTATATTTGGAAGACAATGCATAGCTGCTTTATATACTCCATCATCAGCTACACACGCGCAGTAGTTCTGTTCCTGGGCGAGCCCATTGTTACATATGGAAGGTGGTCATAATGTAATTGCTCTTCGGTGTATAACAAATATTATATACACTATTAGAACACGAACAAAGAATTTTGAGAAATATTGGAGGTTCTCAAACTACTCTGTAGAAAAAAAATCCTGAAACATCCCCCATGGCAAAAAATTATAATTATCTTATTAAAACAGAGTAAAAAATTATATATATAAAAGCAAAAGAAGAGTTGTTTGTTTATATAATAAAAACACTGTGGGACTCAAGGAATGTAAAATATAAATAAAAATCAAATTTAAAAAATAATTCTGTAAACTTTAACAGGGACAATAATTAAAACTATTTTATGAGAATCTATTGACTACGAAAAATTTAATAAAGCAACACTAAATAATTATTAAAATCCAGATTTTTGTTGTAAAAGGCATATAAACAGAATTTTAGTATATTTAAAGAACAGTTATTAATTATAAAAAGACTTTATATTTGGACTCTGTATTTGGATACATATTAGTAATGAACATATATTATATCATACATTAACATAGTATGTATGTTAGTATAATAAATTATACAACATTATATTTTTTATTGTTTATGTTAAAGAAGTTTGGTGCATAGTAGTAAATTATACATTATATTTTTATCATTTATGTTAAAGAAGTTTGGTGCATTAACATGCACAGGATTTAAAATGGAAAAATATTTAAAGAAAGAAAAATGTGGAAAAAAAAATAGTGAAATTTTTACCTAGGAGTCATGCAATTACTATTGTGTTCTTTAAGCAATAGGCACTACATTTAAAATTTCTTCCACATATTTTATTTATTTATTTATTTTTTAATATATATTCTTTAACTTTATGTGACAGGGAAAAAAATGGGAGTACCCTTTTTTTAATTGGGTTAATTATACATGCACTCCTTATCAGTGATTTTTTTTTTTTTTTTTTTTTTAAATCTTTCAGTGGCATACTGTTAGAAATGTAAAAAGCCCATAAGCTCATACTTTTTAAAAATTAATTAGCTGTAGTTTATGCCTAAAAAGTTTCACAATTAAGTATGCAACTAAGCAAAATAAAGTCAAACTCAAAATACAGTGCATCTCAAAATCCCATAGGCAGGTGATTTTTTTCAAATAACAGTGAAAAAAATGAAGAGAAAGGAGACCCTAAAGAAAATAAATAATAAGCATATGGAATTAGAATATTAGTGTATTATAGCAAAGAAATTTAGTATAGTTTCATAGAATTTTTTTAAAACAATTAAAAATACAAATTCTGTCTCAAAAATACAGATTTTTTGAGTATTTGGTATTTAAATTCAAATTTTGGATCTATTCCTTTGAATTATCTTGAAAATCCTATTAGGCAAGCTTAGAATTAGAGTTTAAAGAATGCATGGCTGAATTAGCACCAACACTCTGCTCTACTTATTGTTTTAATTTCTGACAAAAACTTTATCTATTATTTAAAAAAATAGACAAAAACTTTTTTCTTACAGCCACACATTCTCCAACTTCTTGTCCTGAACATGTCTGATAAGAATTTTAAGATAATTAAAAGAAACTGATCCAAAATTTGAATTTAAATACCAAATACTCGAAAAGTTTTCATATTTTTGAGACAACTTTTTTTTTTTTTTTTTTTTTTTTTTAAATTCTGTAAAACTTATACTATATTTCTTTGTTATAATACACTTATATACCGATTCCATATACTTTTTTTTTTTTTTTTCCCATGATTATTACTTCCAAGTTTTTTTTAACTGGTACTATTAAAAAATCACCTGTCTCGATAATTTTCAGATGCATTGTATGCCAAAACTTATTTACACTTAAACCCCAGAAGCAGAACTTCCTGTATTTATCTGCAGCAAAACAAAATTTGTCTGCAATCCAACATGCCAATATATATATATATATATACATTTTAACTACATTTTATCAGCAATATATTGAGAATTTGAAGGCAAAAAAAAAAAAAAAAAAAAAAAAAAACCAAGCAATTAAAATTAAGATGTTTATTTAAATTTGTAAATACAACATTTTTATTCAAATAAAATATATTGATTAACATATGAATACATCAATTCAGATCGAAAAAAAAAAAAACAATTAGCATATAAGTTTACATCAACATAGTACATCAAGTAACAGAAAATTCAAATTATCAACGCAATCAATTATCCATTCTGACACAGATTTCATCAAATTCAAAATTTAAGAGTTTATACATTCTTTCTTTTTTAGTTCTGGATTTACTTTCGACCCTTGATTTGGGTTTATTCCTAGAAAACACCTGTAAAGAAATATTATTTACTTTAGCAAGTTAAAATAAATAAGAATAACATATTAAATTTTTCCTATGTGAGTAAATAAATCTTTTTAAAACTATAAATAACTGTATACACCACTACACTGAAATAACATTCTCAAATTTGATGTCTCATGCCATGATGTCTTGAATGATTTAAAAAAAAACTACACTAAAATGACTACACTTATTGCAATGCTACTCTCATACTAACTTAAATTACTCACACTCAGTTTGGTAGTATATTTAATGATAAAGGGTAAAATTGGGGAAAATCATTAGTAGCCAGTGGCCAGTACTATCAATTTCATTAGGAATCACTTTATAGCTATTTTATATATAATGAGACCAGCAATTTTATTATAAAACACTTTTTTAAAATAATTTTATTTCAATAGAATTAAAAGATTTCCTCTTTAAAAGTGTAGATACGAAGACTTTAGATGACCTATATTACATAACTGCCAACTTTGCAACTTTAAAAATAGAAAGACTTCTACCCCAAAGAAAGCAAATAGGATTTTTTGACTGTTAATTTCATCCTTTATTTAATCATTATCATATACACTGCTCGACATTGAAAATGCAACACCAAGAAGGAATGATAATAACGGAATGAAATTTGTTGGACAATTTCAGGAAATTTGGAGTAATATGTACTGAGAAAACAGTACATAAAGCAGCGACCTCTGTGAGCAATAACAGCACATATCTGCCTAGGCATTGAATCGAACAGCAATTGGATGAGATGTACGGGTAGAGCGCTTCATGAAGCTTCAACACGATGCCACAATTCATCGATCGAAGTTACTGGTGAGTGGTGGGGGGCCAGTCGCTTTTGAACGATTAAACAGTCATTTTCATAAGTGCGAGATCAGCAGAACACGCTGGCCAGAGCCACAGTCGAACACATTCGACATCAATAAAGGTCCACACAATATGGACAACTTGCGGTTGTGCATTGTCCTGCTTAAATGTTGCGCTTCGGAGGCCTTGAACATAGGGCAGAGCTATGTGCCTGAACTCATCAGAAATGTAATGGCTGGTATTCAGAGTGGCGGGAATGAAAACAAGAAGTGACTGGGACGTGTATCCAATGGTACAACATACCATCAATCCAGGTGGTGACTCAGTATGCGGCTACCAAAATTCTGATTACCCTCAAAACTGCATCACTGATATGGGCGCCATTAATGTGTGATCAATAATGAACCTGAACGCAGGAGGGGCGTGAAGTCACTTTTCAGACAAATCACAATCCTGTTTACAGCATCAAGATTGCCTTATCCATATTTAATGGCATTATGAATAATGCACATTGCTAGCTGGGATTCAACATCATCATACTGTCCATCATTTGCAACGATGTTATGGGTTCCCATTGGATACACATCTCGATTACTTCATGTTCATATTCCTGGCACTCTGAACAGTGCCCATTAAATTTCTGATGAGTTAAGGCCCGCCCCTCTGCCCTGTATTCGAGGCCTCCGTAGCACAAAAATTAAGCAAGATAATGCATGACCGCAAGTTGTATTGTCCGGACCTTTGATATAGAATGTGTTCGACGATTGCTCTGGCCAGCATGTTCTCCTGATCTCGCACCAACGAAAATGACTGTTTAATCATTGAAAAGCGACGGGCCTCCTCATCACTCACCAGTAACTTCGATCGATGAACTAAGGCATCGTGTTGAAGCTTCGTGAAATGCTCTACCTGCACATGTCATCCAATCGCTGTTCGATTCAATGCCTAGACAGATATGTGCTGTTATTGCTCACAGAGGTTGCTGCTTTATGTACTGTTTCTCAGTACATATTACTCCAAATTTCCTGAAATTTTAATCAATAGTTCTTGCTACTATAATGTATGTGTTCAACAAATTTCATTCCGTTATTATCATTCCTTCTTGGTGTTGCATTTTCAATGTCGAGCACTGTATTTCATTACAATATCTATATGAGACTTTAGAGTACTAAATGTATTTTATTTTAAATAAATAACTAATAAAATAATAATGCAGATAATTTGATTTCAAAACGTACATAAACTAGTTATATAATAAAATATAAATTTTTTATACAACATAGGGTCATAATTTTTTATATGCAATTGGAATAATTTGCATTTTGCAGTATCCTTTGCGAAAAACAAATAAATAATGTTTATTTGAATCACAAATTTACTCTTTTAATAATATAAAATATTCATTGTGTAACATGATTCATTAAAATTTGTGCCATTTTTTGTACTTGAATTATTTATTTACATATACTTGTGTATAGGAATCATTTCTTATAATTTAGCATACATCAGGATATTTCTGTTTTTCATATTATTAAATAATTTAAACATAACTTGTTAAAGAGCCCTATCATCCCAAATCAACCTGTGTACTTCAGATTTCAAAGAAATGTTCAAGACGGATCCCACCCCTCCAAATTATCATTTTATGAATTTCTTAGATTTTGAAACATTGGCATTTCGGTTTTTTAGTTCACATCAACAATTTTAATCACAAACTTTAATTATTTTTATTTATTTTTTTATTTAATTAAATTATTTATGCATCAACATCAAAGCCGTAGGCAAGCCCCCCGAAATAAATGATGGAAGACTTTTTGTAGGGTCTCATGTATCAGGCTGTCTGGGAAAAAAAAAAAAAAAAAAGGTTAATTTTATAAAACATATTAATTCAATTAGACTTCCCATTATGTTCTTTCTTCTCTATATTTAAGCTCTTGAGCACCATAAAACCCATTCAACCTTAATCTCGCTATATTTATTTACTTAAATTCACCCAACTTTCTTGCTATAGCTATAATAAACTATCCTACGTCATGAATTCAATCTTTTTACTTTCTTCTGTATTCAATAGAAGAAAGTATTGGATTCGAAAAAAAATTTTGATTTCCGGTTTTGGATGAATTTACATGTTTTGAGGGTTTCAGAACATGATTTGATCATTTTTAGAAAATGTCTATCTGTGTGTGACAAATTTTTTGTTCCAGTTGTATCTCAATAACTACTGTACCGTACAGAATTACATATGAATTTCTATGCAGCTGCACCATGGCATAATTTAGTGCCTATCAGTGGCGGATCCAGAACTTTTTTTTAAGGGGGGGAGGGGGAAGCTAAGAGTTTTCAAGATGTTATTCGAGATCAATGAAAAATTTACAATTGTAATATTCAATTGTGAATGTCAATGCCTTTTTTTTTTTTTTTTTTTTTGAGGGGGGGAGGAAGGGGGGGGGCTTAGATCCACCACTGGTGTTAATCGTCCAACAGGTGGCATTGCAGTCCAGATTTTTTTAAGTTTTTAAATTGGTGGTATAGGACAAAATTTCTTATAAGTGAATTATTTTTAACGAGAATTATTTTAATTAAAATTATTTTATTATTTTAATGAGAATTATTTTTAATGAATCGTTATAAAATTAAAAAGAATTAATTATTATAGTAATAATCAAATAGGCAAAAAATTTGGGACACATAGGAGCAATGCTTCTTCCCTGGGGGAAAAGTCCCCCCCCCTGAGGGAGACAAATATTCGATATGAGTATCTTTTAAAAGAACCTGTCAATATCTTTTAAAATGAATAGTTAAACTATTGATCTATGATAATTTGAATCTAAGTTTTTTTTTTTTCATTTTTAACGAAACAAAAGGAGGAAAAAAAGTTTTTTAAAGATATCTTTAGTGAACATAAAATTGACTTTCTTTGGACATTAAGTGTTAAACTTCTATTAGGAACAAATAAACTGCATCTGGTTTCATCATGGAAATTAATTTTAATAAATAAAAGTTTTAATAAAATGATTGGTATTGAGTGAAATTGTAGGGGAGAGTGGGGGCAAATGGGACAGTGGCCAAATTTTATTGAAAATTCTATTTTTAAGAAAACATTATGCTACACCTGAATGGCAACACCAAAGCTGCTATCTTCAACAACAAGAAGTCAGCCATTTGCAATTGTATGAAAGAGTACATGAAGAAAGTTTGTTTTCAACTATAAAAAGTAAGTTTTTTTTTTTTTTTTTTTTTTTTTTTTTAATTGAATGACATTTAAAATTCATTATTGCCTGAAATTGCTCATGAGGCTACTAATTTATATAACACAAATATTCCATTTTACTTTAAACTTAGTTAAATTGTCTTTGGATAAACATGTGCTATGTAGATTATCAAAATATAGAATATCAGCATATGGGGACTAATGGGACAAACAAAATGGGGTCTAATGGGACAGCTAGTTTGATGATGCATAGGTACCTACACATCATTCTGTGGCAGTTGTTATTAAAATAGACCGAGGAATTGAAGAACTTTTTCTGAGTTACCTCAAAAAAAGATGCGATTCACAAAAATTTGTCTATCCTGAGAAAGAAAAAAAATACTGGACTGAAATTAAAGACATTGTACACAAATTGCCTCAGCCTACAATCGATCAGAAAACTGTTCGTTCATCAACTTTAATGTCTTTTGATTTCAATTTTTCAAATTTTAATATGAAATAATTAATATAATATTGTTTATGTACATTGCATTTTGAATTAAAATGTGTTGCCTTTAAATATGTATACTGAAACTCTGTTTTTTGCGTTGATTTTGATATGTCCCATTTGACCCACAGGGTGTCCCAATAGACCCCAACCTAGGGGACTAATGGGACAAATACAATAGTGTATAAAGGTCATTATATCTATTTTTTTTAAAAATGCAATGCTAAATATTTTTTTTTTTTTTATAAAGCCAATATTTCTCTTATTATACATAAATTTTTTTTTTACAAAAACTTGCTAATTTAATTTTATAATAAATAAAATTTCAAAATTGTCCCATTAGCCCCCACTCTCCCCTATAGGAAAATATAGAAGAAAATTTGTGTGCAAGGCCTGATTAAAGCAGGGGCATGTAAGACATGTGGCCTGAATAGCAGCTATATAATTCGCCCTGAAAATGCCATTTAGCCTTTTAAGCCCTAAAAATGGTATCATATAATGCAAATTCTGCCATATTACTCCCATAACCAGGTACCTGTGTTTATTGGTGCACAGAGCAAGGAGGCAGGCTCACAAAACTATGTGTGTCCCAGGCCTCGCACGAACTTAATTAGGGTCTGTTCGTGTAGAGCCTGATTAACTTCGTGTGAGGCCCGGGTTAAGAATACTTTTGTGGTTCCACCCCACCACCACCACCATTCGTAATGTGCATGAATTTGCAAAAGTACATATATATACCTATACATGAAACTAAAATGACAGAATTTTGCATTTTATGATACCACTTCTGTCATTTTTAGAGGCAAAAGGGCATTTTCAGGACCAGTTTTAGGGCCTTTTGCTACTCAGGGACCGGGGCACCATGTGCCCCTGTGTTAATCAGACCCTTGTTTGTGTGTGCGTATGTTCTTTACTTTGGGTATGCATGTGTACATTATTATATCATATTCGATGACCTTGTATTAGAAATGTGATCCCCCCCCCCCCCCCCGGGAAAAAATCCTGGCTACGGCCTTGATTAACATCATCATTGATAATCTTGTTTCATATAAAATTTGCTTTATTTTTAATTAGACGTTAGTATTAATGCTGAATGTATAAACTTGAAAAATTAGGTTTTTTAATGTGTGAGCTGAATATGATTATTATATCAGGGGTCGATCCAGGCAAAATTTGGGTCCATTTCACAAAATTTAAATTTATAAAATGAGCCCTTTCATAAGATTTTGTTTTATAAAAACGATCCTTTTATAAATTTTTTTTATGCTTTCAGTATTGTTTTTAATTAATGCCTTAATTTGGCTCAATGAAACTATATTAACTTGATATTAAACATTATACACAGTGATTGTAAAAATGGAAGATTTTACACAGCAATTTATTTTGTCACAAAAATAAATAAAAATCTTAACAATTTTTTTTGTTTTTCACAAAAAAGGGATCCAAAAATTCAAACCAGGATTGACCCTTGCGTAGAGATGTAAAATTTCCGGAAATTTTGAGGCAGTGGGAAAAAAAAAACAGTTTTTTCTGGAAAAATTGGAAAAAATTTAATTTTTACAGATAAAAATAGAGTTTCTTAATACATGGAATCCATATTATTTTTTCTTAACAGAAGCATACAAAAAGCTTTTACTATTAGAAAATGAGCCTTTCTGTTTCATAACTGAAAGTACCTTTCCTAGTTCAAAACACCAAAAACTAGTCAAATCATCATTCAACCATTAATTTTGCATAGGGTGGGCATTCCTATGGAATGCCTATCTCCCAGCAGCATTAATAAAATGAATTTAGATTAGAATCAAACCAGCAAAAATTTTTTTCCACTGACCCAAATCTGATTTTTTTCATATCAATGATTCATCTGAAAATCATACATAACTTTTTAAAGTTATATAGTAAAGTAAATTTTTATTGTTACAGAGTTAGTAAATCATTTAATTTTTTTCTTTTTAATGGAATTACTGATACACTAAATTGTAAATTTAAAAATCTGAAAAATGGATTGATAATTTTTAACTATTTATGTGTGTTATGTACTTCAAGAGTACAAAAAGATGCTTTAAGTTTAGTATATATATATATAACTTTTCTTTGTTTATTGCCTTTCTGCAATATGTATGCAATAATTTGTGTGTACGTATATTTAATCATAGGAATATGTAGTATGTTTATAATTATATCAAACAAATTTCTGTTTATTATGATAAAGTTTTTTGAAAGATGTTCTTATGTTGACCTGACTCATTGGAAACTTAAACCTAACCCGCAGGAAAAAAATTCAGTCAACCTAATCCGAACCCAACCCACAAGAAAAATAAATCAGACAACCCAGCTCCCAGAAAAAAAAAAAAAAAAAAATCAGTCAATCTGACCCATAAGAAAAATAAATCAGTCAACCTGAACCAAACTTAATACACAAGAGAAAAAAATTTAGTCAACTAGACCTAAACCTGACTGCATGTCAGGCTTACCGGTTTACTGGACCTGATGCTGGACTCTTAATTCAGATTTTCACTTAAAATGAAATTAATCACAAAGATAAATAAAAGTTTAATTTAAAGTTAATTGAACTTCAGAAATTTAAAACAACATTTTATTATTGATTTATTATTATTTTTTTAATATATATAACATAAAACTTATTAACTAAAGATGTAAAGGACATAAATCAAGTAGGTTTTTGCACAATTTTTATAAATTGTGAAAGAAATTTTTTGATAGAAAGTGCTTAGGTTTTTTTTTTTTTTTTTTTTTTTTTTTAACTGTTACATGCATTTATCGGACATGGTACAAGCTTACAGAAAAAAAGGCTGAACTTTTCACGACCCCCCCCCCTCTCCCCTCTCAAAAGTGGTATCAGGCAACCGACAGAATATAAATTTTTCAATAATAAAAATTATGTTAAATCTGATTGCATACATGTACACACAATAAACAAAATCAGAAATATAAATCTTACATTAAATATCATATTAATTATAATTAAAACAGTTGTAAGTGCTTAAAAAACAGATAAAATTATTACATATACTTGAAAACAAGTTTATTCTATAGAAGCATTGTTTGCTTGGGCAATTGATTAGCAAAAGTAGTTCAAGTTCATTAGGAAAATGCAGTTGATTGAAGTGCTATTTATTTTCATTTTCTCCAAGTTTGAATTTAACATTTCTTGAATGCCAATCACATAGAAATTGTTAATAATATAATGCACAAATTCTGGCTGACCCTCCCCCCCCCATGTCCAAAAAGTTTTAATGCAGATTAGCATTGATCCCAAGAATAATAATTTTCAAGCTTAAAAAGGCTGAATTCAGCCTTAAGGCTGAAAAGTAACATGTCTGATTTATATGTATGTGTGTATAATACATATATCCACACACATTAAAATAACGCAGACAAGTCTAAGGATATATATTAAAAAAAAAAAAAAAAGATGAAAGTATAAAGTATAAAGGAACTTGAAAAGAATAAGTAATTTCAAATGAATGTGATGTGAGGGAGGTCATTGTAATACTTAAATATTTTCAGGATTACCATTTGATTACATGGTTAGAACTTTATTTTTGAAATATGAACATTATCAGAGTCAGTGTTTTCATGTGAGATAATATGAACATGAAAAAATATTTCACGAAAAAAGCATCAGAATGTAAATATTATAAATTTTTAAACATGTTATTTTATGCTAAAAATTTCAAAATTTTCCGGGCAGAAATAAACCTCTTCGGGGGAAAAAAACGGGAATTTTTTTTTTTTTTTTTTTTTTTCCAGACTATTCCCATCTCTACCCTTGAATATACATTTTTACATGTACAGTAACTTAATTTTTGTTATAACTCCTGATCTCCCTAAGATGACTCTAAAAAGTTCAGGTTTTTTAATATTTTATAAAAACTTTTAATTATATGTAACATATTCAAATTGTATATCAAATAAAACTTTACAAAATTCTCTTTTAAATGAATGGTCAGAAACTTCTCCATCCTATATAAAACTTGAGAAATTTGAAATTGAAAGTATTTATATAAGCGAAAAAATGCTGGTAACCAAAAATTTAAAACATTAATAAAATGAAAATTCAATTAAATAAAAAATTTCCAAAAGTATATTCTCATTCAGAGCATCTACTGACTTGACAGAAAAAAAGTTCATGACCTATCGATATATCCAACCTTTCTTTTTTGTTGTACATTCTTTTTTTTAACTGATGTAACACCTTATTAACAGCAAAAAAAAAATAAATAAAAATTCTTCCATTCAGGTCAGGAGCATATGTATCATTTTCTTTTCAAATCTATTTATATTAAACTACAAGTAAATGACAAAATTTAATTTGCATAAAACAGACACTTAAAGCAGCACTGAATTTATATATAAAAAGATAAATTAACAAATTTAAATTATGATAAGTGAAAAAATGAAAGTGGAATGTATAAAAACAATCAAAACAAATAATTTTACTGTGTGAATAAACAAGAAAAGAGGTTAAATTTAACACTATTAAACCTAAAATTTCAATAATGCTGTATTTTCTTCATCAGCAGGTGGGAACATTGCCATTAAAAAGCTATGTAATACTAGGTTTCTCAAGATATGCCAAGCTAGCACACTCAAAATTATATTTCAAATAGTGAAGCAAACTTGATGTTATAACAACTGAAATATGATTTAGTTATAAAACTTTATTAAAATTTTAATTTGAATAACTGATAAAGATTTTATACTGAGAGTTTATATTTAAAAAAAAAAAAAAATATTTAAGAAATTGTCTATATAAATTGAAATGCTTGGCATCTATGGACAAGGAAGAAGAATTAAAGTTTTCAATTTTCATAAAGTTTTTAAACTGCAACTCCAATTTTGCCAATGTTGACTGTAGCAGGTGATGAGATTTTCTATTTTTCTAGATGGTTCAGGTGGGGGTATGACCTTGCTAGCATTTCAATTCATAAAACATTTCAATTTAAAAAAAAAAAAAAAAAATGTTTAATATAAACTCTTTTTTATCAGTTATTGAAATTTTAATAAAGTTTTTTAAATAAATAATATTTCAGTTGTTATATAACTTCAAGTTTGCTTTTGTATTCTGTTTGAAATATAATTTGGAGTGTGCTAGCTTGGCATATCTCCAGAAACCTGTTAATATTACATAGTTTTTTAATAGCTGTGTTCCCACCTGCAGATGAAGAAAACACGGCATTGACATTTTAGCTTGAATAGTATTGAGTTTAACCTCTTTTCTTGTTTATTAACACTGTTAAATAATTTGTTTTGGTTGTTTATACATTCCACTTTCATTTTTTCACAGATCATGATATAAATTTATTAATATATATATATATATTTCCTCACGAAAAGACTAACAACAGAAATATAAAACTAAAAGTAAATGAGAAAAAAAAAAAAGAAATTTTGAGGGGGAAAACCTCTCTCCCCCCCCCCTCCTCCAAAGGGGTTTATTTCCATCCAGAAAAATTGAAAATTCATAATATTTACATTCCGATGCTTTTTTTCTTGAAATATTTTTTCATGTTCAGTATCTTACATGAAAACAGTGATTCTGATAATGTTCATATTTCAAAAATAAAGTTTTATCCATGTAATCAAATAGTAATACTGAAATATTTAAGTATTATAATGACCTTCCTCCCATTACATTCATTTGAAATTACTTATTCTTTTCAAGTTTCTTTATACTTCAGTCTTTTTTCTTGAATATATACCCTTAGACTTGTCTAACTGTATTATTTTAATGTGTGTGGATATATATTATACACACACATACATATATATGCATGCATGTAACAGTAAAAAAAAAACTAAGCAACTACTTTCTGCGAAAAAAATTTATTTCACAATTTATAAAAATTATATGTGCAAAAACTTACTTGATTTATGTCCTTTACATCTGAGTTAATAAGTTTTATATTATAACAAGATGGCTAACTAGTCAGTGAAAGTCTGAGAAATTAAGTGAGTCTGCGAAAGTCATGGAATTTTGACATATTTTGTGGAAATAAGCCATATTTGAAAGCACATTATTCTAAATTGCTAAACTGTTTGTTAATTTTGTGAAATTGTTTGGGAAATAAACAGCTAAAGTCAAGAAAAGGCTGAAAAATATTCATGGAAAAGTTCAAATGTTAGCCACCATGTATAAAAAAATAATACATCAATAGTAAAATGCTTTAAATTTCTGAAGTTCGATTAACGTTAAACTTATATTTTATCTTTGTGATTAATTTCATTTTAAGTGAAAATCTGAGAGTCTAGCATGAGGTCCAGTAAACAGATTTTACCCGAGCCTGACCTGCAGTTAGGTTTGTGTCTATTTGACTAATTTTCTTCTCTTGCGTGTTAGGTTTGGTTCAGGTTGACTGATTTATTTTTCTTATGAGTCAGGTTGACTGAATTTTTTTCCTGGGGCTGGGTTGACTGATTTATTTTTCTCCTGCAAGTTAGGTTAAGTTTTCAACAAGTCGGGTTGACTTCAGATCACCTTTCAAAAATTTTTATCATAATAAGTAGAAATTTGTTTGATATAATTATAAACATACTACATATTCCATGATGAAATATACGTATACACAAATTATTACATACATATCACAGAAAAACAATAAACAAACAGAAATCATATAAATACATATATACTACACTTAAAGCATATTTTTGTACTCTTGAAATACACAACACACATAAATGGTAAAAATTACTAATCCATTTTTTCAGATTTTACAATGATTTACTAACTCCGTGACAATGAAATTTTTTTTTATTTTATAACTTAGTTTTGCATGATTTTCTGATGAATTATTAAATTTTATTTAGCTTTCGGGTTTTAGCAATAAAGAAATCAGGTTCAGGTCGATGAATTTTTTTTTTTTTTTTTTTGTGTGGGTTTGATTCTAATTTAAATTTATTGTATCAACGCTGCTGGGAGATGAACATTTCATAGAAATGCACTAAGCAAAATTAATGGTTGAATGATAATGTGAGTAGCTTTTGATGTGTTTTGTACAAGGAAAGGTACTGGCAGTTATGAAACAGAAAGCCTCACTTTTTAACAGTAAATGCTTTTTGTTATATTTCTGTTAAGAAAAAAATAAATAAAAATCATGAAAACCATATTAAACACTTCATATTTTCCAAGATACTATAACTATTAAACAACCCTATTTTTATCTGAAAAAAATTTCCATTTTTTTCCTTTTCTCCAGAAAAAAAAAAAAAAAAAAAAAAAAAAAAACTTTAGATAAAAGTTAGGAAAAAAAAAAAAAAAAGTTAGATAAAAGTGTGATTTTAAATAAGGATTTTGAATGAGTTTTTCAAGTGGGTTTTATTGAAAAAGAACCCACTCAGGGTTTTTTGGGTCAGGCGAAATCAAGCTAACCCTGTGTCCTTTGGTCAGGGACCATGAAAATATTCAATGGACCAACGAAACATAATAAATTCATGATTAATCAGACTACAGTACTGCGCAGGTCGAGGAAACTTCATCTGCATTCGATCCACAAGGTGACTTTCTGCTCAAACTTGCAGGCTTTTTATCTGTGACCAATATTAAAGAATTATTAAAATTTATGTTATAAAAAACTGAATTATAATTCTATTACACAAAATACAGTCATATTATTGAATAGATCTTTCAGAAAATTACACACTACATAAAAGGTTGCGAGTATAAACATGTAATTAACTGACTTCATGAAGGAAGAAATTCTCAATTCAAAACATTTAAATAGCTTATAACTTCTTAACAGATGCTCTATTTTTCATAAACAAAACTTCAGGGAATAACGTAATTTCAAATGCATAAACCTTACTTTTAAATTCCAAATATTTTGATTGTATTAGAAATAAGTAAAACAAGCAAGCAAATATACATTGAAGACAAATAATTATCACAAATAGTTTTAAGTGTTAAGTAATAACATTTATGTGATTGTAATTAAACTCATGTAAAAAGTCATATTGCTTTAAATTACAGTGAAGGGAGTGAATATTATCCACTCTCTACATTTAAAAGGTTAGATTCCTAAATTAAAAAAAAAAAAAAAAAGCGTAAAAAATTTCTTAGAAGGAATAGAATTTTTGCAGGTAACCAGCGAGTTCACCTGGTGTTCAAAGATTGATGAAAATCTAAATCGCACTCTACCCACAGCAGGTAGCCCTCGAGTGTCCAACCCAATGCAGGACTATATGCAAGATGAGAGAAACTTTTTAATATTTTTGTTTTTACTTTTCTTTAAAATTGTTAATATTGCCTATCCTTTGCAATTTTTCATTTAATTTCACTTTAATAACTTCTTTTTAAACTTTTGATATTTAATAATGCAATACTTTATGGTAAATATGTGTCATTTAATTTAGTTGGTTTATTAAAGCATAAATTTTTTATTCATATGACTTGATTTGCATTGTATTTTCTAATCAATTCACAAAAAAGAAAAATTATCATATTGGCCAGTTTTATTTTACATTGCAATTATTAAAATGTAATAATATTTTAAAGATTTTTAAAAATATAACAAAATGAATAAACAGACCAATGAAATTATGTTCAGTAAAATCTTAAAATTACTGGTCTTGCGGACCAGAGTCTTAATTTTCTTAATTTCTACGTGCCTGTATAGCTGACGTGGGGAATCGACATTTGGGGAACATTATAAAAAATCATAGAAAGCCAAAAGTGGATTTTTGGAAATATCTTAAAAGAAGACTGTTTTTAACAACTTTGACAATTTTTGATAGAATTCTTTTTAAAAATCCAGAATTTGCAAAATATTCCCCGAAAGTCGATTCCCCATGTCAGTTACACATGCACGTAGAAGTTAAGAAAATTAAGTCACTGGTCCGCTAGACCAGTAATTTTAAGATTTTACTGAACATAATTTCATTGCTCTGTTTATCCATTCTGTTATATTTTTAAAAATCTTTAAAATATTATTACATTTTAATAATTGCAATATAAAATAAAACTGGCCAATATGATAATTTTTCTTTTTTGTGAATTGATTAGAAAATACAATACAAATCGAGTCTCATATGAATAAAAAAATTATGCTTTAATAAACCAACTGAATGAAATGACACATATTTACCATAATGTATAGCATTATTGAATATCAAAAGTTTAAAAAAAGTTATGAAAGTGAAATTAAATGAAAAATTGCAAAGGATAGGCAATATTAACAATTTTAAAGAAAAGTAAAAAACAAAAATATTAAAAAGTTTCACTTGTCCTGCATATAGTCCTGCTGCGGGTTGAGTGTGATTTTCATCAATCTTTGAACACCAGGTGAACTCGCAGGTTACCTGCAAAAATTCTATTCCTTCTAAGAAATTTTTTTACACTTTTTTTTATTTTTTTTTAAATTTAGGAATCTAACCTTTTAAATGTAGAGAGTGGATAATATTCACTCCCTTCACTGTAATTTAAAGCAATATGACTTATAACATGAGTTTAATTACAATCACATGAATATTATTACTTAACATTTAAAATTATTTGTCTTCAATGCATATTTGCTTGCTTGTTTTACTTATTTCTAATACAATCAAAATATTTGGAATTTAAAAGTAGGGCTTATGCATTTGAAATTATGTTTCCCTGAAGTTTTGTTTATAAAAAATGGAGCATCTGTTAAGAAGTTATAAGCTATTTAAATGTTTTGAATATTGAGAATTTCTTCCTTCATGAAGTCAATTAATTACACATTTATACTTGCAACCTTTTATGTAGTGTGTAATTTTCTGAAAGATCTATTCAATAATATGACTGTATTTTGTATAATAGAATTGTAATTCAGTTTTTTATAACATAAATTTTAACAATACTTTAATATTGGTCGCAGGTAAAAAGCCTGCAAGTTTGAGCAGAAAATCACCTTGTGTGTCGCATGCAGATGAAGTTTCCCCGACCTGCGCAGGATTCTAGTATGGTGAATCATGAATTTATTATATTTTGCTGGTCCATTGAATATTTTCATGGTCCCTGACCAACGGACCTAGGGTTAGCTTGATTTTGCCCGACCCAAAAAACCCTGAGTGTGTTATTTTTCAATTAAACCCACTTGAAAAACCCATTCAAAATCCTTATTTACAATTGCAATTTTTTCTAATTTGTAATGAATAAAAAAATATAAAATAAATATATTAATTATAAATAAAGGATCATTTAAACAGTTAATATTTAAAATACCTTTTTAGCAGCATATTTCAATAACTAATCGTGGTCATCTTCAGATGTTTCTGTTGTCACTTGTTGACCGCTACCGCTACTCTCATGTGTCCAGACAAGGCAGGGCTAAAGATACTCCAGAACAAACTAAAATTTTAGCAACTATATATATGACACAAATAAAAAATGCAGCATTTGAGATAAATCAACTTAAAAATAACAGTAAGTATAGTCAAGCACATCAGGGGTTGATCTATGTAAAACTTGGGACCCCATTTTGCTGATCCTTCACAAAATTCAAATCCTTAAAATGGGTCCCTTCACAAAATTCAGATTCATAAAAACAGCCCTTTCACAAAATTTTATTTTATAAAAATAACTTTTGTAAAATTTTTCCATGTTTACAGTATTATTTTAAATGATAATGTATACTTGTTTAATAAAATGCTATTAACTTGATATTAAACATCAGATAGAGTAACTAACTGCTAAAATTAAAGGTTTCTAGCGACAATTCTTCTTCTTTTTTTTTTTTTTTTTTTTTTTTCACAAAAATAACTCAAAATTTCACAAAAAATAATTTGTTTTTCACAAAAATGGGTCCCAAAAATTAAAACCTGAATCAATGCCTGCACATACTTTTTAGGTTAAAAAAATTAAAAAACAAACAAACATGAATTCAAAATTATTTCTTAATGTGTCAAGTTTTGGTGCATTTTATTTAAAATTACACTAACACTTTTATTTAACTTACAATAAACATATAAATATAAATCAAATACTATATACATTATTAGAACATGAACAAAGAATTTTCTGAAATATTTAAGTGCTCAAACTGCTTTATTAAAAAAAAAAAAACTGAAAAATTCTACACGAAAAAAAAAAAAAAAAAAATATATATATATAAATAAAATTTTATCTTATTAAAATACAATGTGAAATTATACATAAAAAATATAAGAGCAAGAAAAAAAGAGTTGTTTGTCAATATAAAGAAAATTAGGGGACTTGAGGAATGTAAAACATAAATAAATAAAAATCAAATTTTAAAAAAATTCTGAAAACTTTAACAGTGCAACACTGTTAAGTAATGTATAAGGAACAAAAAAAAAAAAAAAAATATTTTATGGAAATAAATACTCTTTCTAAATTCAGATTTTAAATTATAGTAAACTTTAACAACTTAGCACCCACAACCCCCCCCCCCCCCCCAAAAAAAAAAAAAAAAAAAAAAAAACAGAGCTGTCAACCTAATCCGGCAAATTGTTAGTACCGCCCCTTTTTCTACACCACTTAATTTTTAGAGCATTTGTTTTCTTCATTCATCGTAAATTTATTTGAAGAGAATTACTCTAAAAATTAAGTGGTGTAGAAAAAGGGGTGGTACTAACAATTTGCCGGATTTGGTTGGCAGCTCTGAAAAAAAAAAAAAACGCTCGGGTTTTTTCTGGGTTTACCCACTTAAAAAACCCAATAAAACCCACACTCAAGTGGGTTTTATTGGTTTTTTTTTAATCTAATAAAATTTTTCACTTTTAAAGCATAATTTATTATTTTTTCTTATATTTTCTTACTTGACATTATTATATATATATGTAGGATAATAACTATATGTATAATTATTATTATATCTACATATCATATCACACAGCAGCGCCGACTTTGAAAAATTTCTGGGGGGGGGGCTCGAACCAAGGCCGTAGCCAGGATTATTTTTTGATGGGGGGGGCATCACATTTCTAATACAAGGTCATCAAATATGGTATAATAATGTACACACACTTACCCAAGGAAAAGAACATATACACACACAAATAACGGTCTGATTAACACAGGGGCACGTGCCAGGGGCCCTGAGTAGCAAAGGGCCCCAAAACTGGTCCTGAAAATGCCGTCATATTCTTTGCCATTTAGTTTATAAAATTATGTGAATCGAATTTATAAAACAAAATTAAGAGTAGCAGGGAGGTCACTGGGATAATACGGCAATCGGCCACTTCAATTTGAAATCAATATTGTGATTATGGTTAAGTTAAAATTGGAGGGGTAAGGCAGAATCTCGAAATAATGCTATATCTTCTCTTTAAGTTTTAAAAACAATATTTGTTCTTACTTTTCATTTTTACTTAAAATGTTAAAATTTCATAAACTGTCTTTAATTAAATTTTAATAGAATGGAGTAGAGAAGGCTGATTTTTTACCAACTATGTAAAAAATACCAGAGCTGGGAATCGAACCTGGGCCATTCCGAACGTGCGGATGATCTAACCACTGAGCTACCCTGGCTGATAACCTGCTCGGCACTTCTCACATAATTTACGTTGGCAAGGTCACCGATTAGAGCAGCTATGTCAAGTGACGAATTTGAACATGGCACAACTCCAATAGTCTATAAAATTTTTCCTTAATTATATTTTTTTAACAGCTGTTAAAAAAAAAGTTCTAAATATATTTAATTAAAAGCGGAAGGCCCGGGTTCGATAACCGGCTCTGGTATTTTTCACATAGTTGGTATAAAAAATCAACCTTCCACTCCAAAATTTTCTGAAATGAACTTTCAGGGTTGATGAATAAATTTCTAAATTAAATTAAAATTTCGCGGTCTATTGGAGTTGTGCCATAACTATTAATGTCACTTGATATAGCTATGTGTACAGACTCTGTGACTTTGCCAACGAATGTTATGTGAGAAATGCCTAGTTGGTAATCAGCCAGGGTAGCTCAATGGTTTGAGCATCCGTACGTAAAGCGGAAAGCCCGGGTTTGATACCCAACTCTGGTATTTTTCACATAGTTGGTATAAAAAATCAGCCTTACACTCCAAAAATTTCCGCACTGACCTTTAATTATTTAATGCAATAGGACAAATGAAGTTAATATCACTACGTTCATATTTTTCGAACTAAATCTATTTATTACCTTTTTCTTACCCATAAGATATAGGGGTCAAATTTTCTAAACTGAGTTTTTGTTATACTTACACGTTTTGAGGTCCCTTGAATCCAAAAATCATGTTTTTAGAAATGTTGGTGTGAAAGTTGCCTGTATAATTTTAAATGAACTTTTGAATTTAATAACAGATTTGAATTCTACAAAAATGTAGGTAAAGTAATGAAACAGGGGTTGAGGGGTGGTAGCCCCCCTTAACCCCTGTGTGAGGGGCCTGCCCCCCTCACACAGAATTGCTTGTCAAATAAAGCTGTTCCGAAGTCTAATTTGAATTGTTTTAACATAGGTTTGCATAACAGTCCTGGCTATCTTACCCCTTAATCTCCAATCTGCATTTATAGTATTAAATTTCAGGGTAGTCGTGTGAGTGACTCACCAGATTATCAAGTTTTATTTTCCTAAAATAAAGGGGGGCAATATTGTATACCTTTTATTGTTTATAAATTCATGACTTACATCCAAAAAAGTTCATTTTTATTTAAAAATGCCAAGGAAAAAAAGAAGCAACCAAATAAATAAAATGCAAATATAAAATTAATAAAATAAAAAATGTAATAACAATATGACAGGAACTTTTGTGAAAATAGTTATATTACTTTGCATCGATGTTTCTGAAAACTTTTGCTCCTCATGCACAAACCGTAAGTGATTGAGGTTTCCATAGCAAAGCAAAGGGAATCATCTTCCTCTGAACTCCCCCCTGCGCCCCATACAGAGACTTTCAGCCTTTCTTGTTTTTTTTTTTTTTTTCTTTTTCTTAGTCGATTTATGTCCATTTTGAATTGCAACAACCTTACTTTACAGCTATGATTTTGGTAAAAACTAAATGAGAAATAAAGGAAAGAATTTCTTGTTTAATAGGGAATCAGCACTGACCTTTAATTATTAAAATATTAAAATTTCTGGGGGGGGGCTGAGCCCCTACAGAAAAATTTCTGGAGGGGCTCGAGCCCTCGAGCCCCCACATAGTCGGCGCCACTGATATCACATTAGTGATATAATGTATGCCAGTTTGAAATTATGTAATTATTTTTCAACTTTGTTAGAAAAATTCCTTTCATTTCAACCATCTATCTACAATATCTCTTTTGAACAGAACAATAAAAAAAAAAAAAATGAAAGATGAGAAAAAATAAACAATATTGCAAGCAATTTTTGTATATTTGTAAGCCATGGTGAAAAAATAAAAATAAAAGTAATACTTTGCCTAAAATTCTAAGGATTTAACAACAAATATTAAACATAATTAACAAATATAATATATTGACCCTTAAGGTTCGATACAAGCAAAAAATAGGGTTCTTTTTTTGCCCCTCGAAAACTTCAAATTCATCAAAACTACCTTTTTAAAAGATTTAGTTTTATAAAAATGACCTTTCTATAAAAAATTTTCGTGTTCCAGAATTATTTTTAATGTTTACCTCTTAGTTCAATGAAACGCTATTGACTTGATAATAAACATTTATATAGAATGACTAATAAAATGGTAGGTGTTACACAATTTTTTTTCTTGCAGAAAATTTTTTCGTTTTTTACAAAAATGAGCTTTAAAAATTAAAAGCTGGAGGCACTCCTGACATGTAAGTGTAAAAAGTAGGCAGTGATAATTTTGTTTTGTATTCCTTTATTAAGTTTTCAAATATGAATCAAATGTCAGTTATCAATATTAACAAAAATTTAAAAAAATATTTGCAGATTATTTTACTTTAACCATATAAAAATACATAATTATTTGTAATATAAAAATCGTATGTGGTAGGTTTAAAATATTTTGCTTTTGTTACTAGTTTTAATTTTACACAAAATAACTTAATAAAAAATTAAATTCAAAATTGTGATAAAATACTGAATAGAATAAAATAAGAATTCATTTTACAGTTTAGGCCAAATCAATATTAAGAATATGAAGGTCGTTTAATTTTTAATTAATTACTATTATTTTGTAGTAATAAGTAGAGCTGTACCGAGTACTCGTTATATACTCGGTACTCGGCCTACTCGGCCAGTTTGCCGAGTACTCGGTACTCGGCCAAATATGGACTAAGTATTCGGCCAATACCGAGTAGTTGTAAGAATTTCATTATTTTTATGTATTATTGAAAGAAATGTATTCATAAGAGTTGTTTATTAATAACTAAACTAAAAAATATGAAAATATAAACATAGTCATTAAACTTTTGCTGCAAACAGCTTTCTGCAGTTAAAACGAGCAAGTAGATTGCCACCAAACTCTGTATAGAGACGATTCATGGTAGGAGCTTATCCATTTTAGTTACAAGAATTTGAGTATAACCATCTTGTATGCGTGTAATATACATTTTTTTTTAATATATAAAAACTTATTGTATCTATAAAACAGACAAAATAAAATATTTTAGAAAAAAGAACCCTTATATAATACTAATATAGTAAATAAAACTTTAGTTACATATTTGTGCAAATAAAAGTAAGTCACTTATAAACTGTAAAAAAAAGATTGATTTTTAATTTAAAAAATAATAATTATGACAAAGGTAAATACACTAAAATGTTATTAAAAATATAGTATCAAATTTGTTGTTCTGCAAATTATGGCCCGAAACCACCTACCTTTTAACTCTTCTAGAATTTGAAGATTAATGAAGTCTATCATGTTTGAAATGATGATAAAATATTTATTTTAATGTTCTCATTTCATATGTAAATTTCATGCATCTTAAATTAAGCCTGAGTGTATAAAGAACTTTTATATTCTCTAAGAATTATCTGAGAATGATTCGCATCTGAGAAAGACTATATAATAAAGATTGAAGTTATCAGTTATTATGGTTTTAATAATCCACTAAGCTGGAGGTATCAAATATAGCAATGAACCTAATTGTGTATATACACTACAAAAGTTCTGAAACATTTCATGTAAACATGCTGTTTGCCATTTAACTTAATTTTGTGTTCAAAAAGCCTATTTAAAGTTCAAGATGTGCAAAATTCTTCATATATACGTCAATTTCAATTATTCTTTCTTACAACTACTCGGTACTCGGCTACTCGGTACTCGGCCGAGTAGTAAAAGGCCGAGTACTCGGTACTCGGCTACTCGGCCAAAGTGCTACTCGGTGCAGCACTAGTAATAAGTTTTCTTTTAGTCTAAAACTCTTTTGAAATAAAACTTAAAATTCAAACCCAACAGCGTTATTCTACGTTTAATATAAAAAATGCAATTAAATCCAAAAAAGCCCATTAAAACCCAAAAAAGACCCACCCGGGCTGCGCTTTAAAAAAAAAAAAAAAACGGGTTTTTTAAAACCCTTCTTGTCTTAGCACCAGCAAGGACGTACCCAGGATTTTATTTCGGGAGGGGTCCAGAGTTAGGGTTTCATTAAATCACGTGGGGTGCAAGACTGTGACGCTTTCAGGGCCCCTTAACTATACTATTATAAATACATTTTAAACTGAGTATCCTTTTAACTATAGTTGAAAACATTACTTATTAAGTAATTACCATTATTTATGCAAAATTTAAGCTTTTCCTAGAATTTCAGTTTAAGCTTAATTTTTTAAATACCAAAATTTAAAATTCCAGTTCATACTGAAGTCATACATACTGAATCCACACGAAAAAAAAAAGAACATTGTTTTAAGTATTTTTCGCATATTTAACATGTTGATCGCCACGCGAATTCTTAAGGAAATCCCATTCAGGCCACGTGCGCTGCTTAGAAACGTGTTATGTTTACTGCGTTATGTTTACCGTGTTTCAATAAAATACATTAAAATGCCTTAATGATATAATCCTATAATAGATAAAAATTAAGTAAATTTGAAACAAATCTTCAGTTATTACTTAAACCAATGTTGTTTTTTTTTTTTTTTTAAAGTTTTATATCACATTTCACACTGTCAGCCACCGGTGGCTGGCGTGGCCTAAACGGAAAGTTCAGTGTCAGCCACCGATGGCTGACATGGCGCTGAACGTGTTAAAACATAATTCGATTCCTTAACACCTGAATACTAACTTCAGGGAATTTTGTGTATTTTTCTATACAAATGTCTCTGGAAGTATCAGAAGATTTCTCTTTGCCGGGAAAAGGGTTAGTTATAATATTTGGGTTAAAGACAATTGATTACGCTAGTGTCCTAGGCCTATGGGTAGAATTTCTATCATGGGGGAGGGGGATCTTTCTAAGAGGTCGTAGACCATATTTACGCATGTTTCAGAGAAAACCACGGAAAGCTCCGAATGACTGGGTCAATGAGCGCGACATGGGATCGAACCTGCACTTCCTGTCTACCAGTTTTGAGCGCAGAAACACTCAGCCACTGGTAACATTTTGAAAAAGTAACCAAAGAGTTGCTCATGTATCAGAAATATCTATAAGAAATCATCTACTCCCTCCACAAGAAAACTAATTCGATCAAATGATAAGTGTAAAGAACTGATTAAAGAACATGTTTCTTTTTAAAGTTATACATGATATAAAACAATTTATAGCTTCAAAAGAACATATTTATTAAATTAACTTTTATTACATTTTATTTTGGGAGGGGTCCGGACCCCATGGACCCCCTCCCTGGGTACGTCCTTGAGCACCAGTGTGCATTTAAAATTCTAACTGAAAGTGACGTAGCAATGTTGTAAAAAGATTTTAAAGAACATTTTTTTCATAAATTCATTTATGTTATTTTTGTTGAACGGTTGAAAGTAACAGTAAATAACAAAAAAGGAATTAAATTTATTGAAGTTAATGAATACTAATTAGTGTCATTATACATGTTAAAAGTAAGTTGTTACTCTTTCTTGTATGCTGGCTGTATTTATTTTACTATAAAAAAATCTCTGAAACAATCCCCAGAAATCTGTACATAGGGAAAAAAACATATTTAAGGGCATCAAAACATAGCATTGGAAAGGGTTGCCAGAAGCTAAAATAAGTTTAAAAAGGGCCACTGGATGCTGTGCCCTGCCAAATTAGTCCAGAGTCAGCACTAAAAACTTTTTCAATATTTAATGAAATCTTGTTTTATAAAAATAATGATCCTTTCACAAATTTTTTTTACATATTTTAGAAAAGCATTTTAATACACTGCCTGTACTTGGTTCTATCAAACATTATTACCTTAATATTAAGCATTATACAGAGAAACTGCTAAGTTAAACGGCATTACAAGATTTTTTTTCCTGCATATTTTTTTTTTTTTTTTTTTTAAGTTCTAATAAATTGCTGTTCCAGCATGCTTGCCAACCATCTCATTATGAAGCGTAGTACTTTTAGTCACCGCCTTTTTTTGTACACCAGTAATTTTTTAGAGTAATTTCATTCTTATTTAATCGTAACACTATTTGGAGAGAATTGCTCTAAATATAAAGTGGTGTGGGAAAAGGGGCGTATTTTCAAGGGGCGTTAACAAGTCTACGCTTATTAATGAGATGGTTGGCAGTCCTGTTCCAGTTATCCTGTACTTTGTTCTGAGAACTTTTAAGTTTCATTGTTCAGGGGTGAAACTGAGTCACAGGTCTAAAAATACTGATCTTACTGACCAAAATTGGAAAAATACTGACCAACTTAAAAGAGAATAAAAATTAAAAGTTATACAATGAAAAATTTTTCTGTTAATTCAGTAATGCAAGTATATTTTGAAAAAAACTTTAAAATTTATTAGCTAATAAACTATGTGAAAAATATAATAAACTGTTCAGTAAGTTAAAAACTGAGATTTTTAATGAGAATAAGTAATAAAATTTTAAGTTAATGTTTAGATTAATACCAAATACTTAGGACTCAACTACTTTACATACAAAAAACTTGATAGATATTAACAATTTTATATCAGCAAAATTTTGAATTTATGAGTTTCCTTAACTGGCTGAAGCACATTTTAATATTCAAAAATTTATAGTGAACTAGCAGGCCTTACCTGCTTCGCTGGTCATTATATTGAAATGAATTCTCAAAATACCATATCATTAGTAAAAATAAACAAAAAATTGAAATCAGTCAAAATCTAAGTTAAAGTTCTCGGTTCTCGCTACCTTTCCCCAAGTAATTTGGAGCCGAGTTATGCTTATAAAGGTGGTTTACCAGGGGGGGGGGGGGCAGAAGGCAAAAACCACCTTAAGTTTTTATGCATAATTCTGCAACTGGCAATAAAAACATAATTCTGCTATTATCTATGATTAAACTTTGATTATATCAAATAGTGCCAAAATGTTTCCAGCACAGACCACAATAGTATTGTGTATTTTAATAATTGAGCATAAAGAAAAGCAAGAGTTTTGCTAATTTGTGATGAAATACTTATGAATAGGTTTTGAAAAATAAATAATGTTGTCAATTAGCATTTTAAAATACTTCCTTATGCTAGCAATTTTTGGTTAAAAAATAATTTTCAAAAAATCCCAAATTTTAGCAATTAGTCGCGATTAAATACAATTTTGTCTTAATAAGTGCTGGAATATTTCTTTTTTTTTTTTTTGCATCAGTACAGTGTACAAAAAAATTGCATTTTTTTTTTCTTTTTATCAATAAGACACAAAATAGCACAATTTCCATCAAATGGCTAAAGAGAAATAATATTGTTAGGATCTCAAATAAATTTGAATTGAAAAAGGGACTCTCCACAACAATCGGATAACTTTAGTCTCTTTAAAAAGTTAGAGATAAAATTATTTTGTTAATTCAAAAAGTTTAAAAAAAAAAAAATTATGGTGTTTTTTAATTTTTTAAATAATTAATATGTAGTAAACATCACATAGCTTTCTTTTCTTATAAAATATGCCACCAATTAATATGCACAAAAATTTAATAAACACACACATATACGTAGCTTCTCCTAATAAAGGTTTTACATAAGCTGTTTGATGCAATTGTAACCAACAGATGTTGAGATATAGCCGTCAAAAACCGTATGTGAAAAATGGAAACTATAATGTTAAATGATTTTATGTACCTATATATAGAGAGTCATTAAACTTTTGCTGCAAACAGCTTTTAGCAGTTAAAACAGGCGAGTAGATTGCCACCAAACTCAGTATAGAGACGGTTCATGATATGAGCTTATCCACTTAGTTACAAGAATTTAAATATAACCATCTTGTATGTGTGTAATATACAATTTTTTTTTTTATAAAAACTTAGTACATAAAATTGTGTCGATAAAACAGACAAAAATAAAATATTTTAGAAAAAAGAACCTTTATATAATAATAGATAAAACTTTAGTTACATATTTGTGAAAATAAAAATAAGGCACTTTTAAAACTTGATTTTTAATTTAAAAAATAATAATTATGAAAAAGGTAAACACTAAAATGTTATTAAAAATATATTTTAATAATCAAATTTGTTGTTTTGCAAATTATGGCCCAAAACCACCTATCTTTTTTACTCTTCTAGAATTTGATGATTAATGAAATCTATCATGTTTGAAATGATAAAATATTTATTTTAATGTTCTCATTTCATATGTAAATGTCATGCATCTTAAATTAGCCTGAGTGTATAGGAACTTTTATATTCTCTAAGAATTATCTGAGAATGATTCGCATCTGAGAAAGACTATATAATAAAGAATGAAGTAATGAGTTATTATGGTTTTAATAATGCACTAAGCTGGAAGTATCAAATGTAACAATGAACCTAATTGCGTTGATATATACTCTACAAAAGTTCTGAAACATTTCATGAAAACATGCTGTTTGACATTTAACTTAATTTTGTGTTCAAAAGGCCTTTTTTTAATATCAAGATGCACAGAATTCTTCATATGTACATCAATTATTCATTCTGACAACTACTCTGCCAAAGTGCTACTCGGTGAAGCACTAATTATTATTGCTTAAAAAATATTTAATCATTTAATGTATTAGGTTATTACTTTGTGAATTAAATGATAGGTCAATTTTTAAAATTATGTTGAAATTTCAATGAAAATTTTTAGCGATCAAACATCATAAAAATATTAAAAAAGAAATCTGGAGTGACTCTACTTGAAATTTCAATGTGTTTAATATTTGGCAATAGCTATAACCAGGACCTGATTAAGCTTTTAAATTAGGGAAACTCAGTATCATTTCGAGGCTCCCTTTCATTAAAAAAATATCTTGTTTCCCTGTTACATATTATACAATACAACACAAGTTACCGCGGGACTTCCCCTTAAATCAGGGATATAGATTAGCAAAAATACAAAAAAGCTAACAGTGTTGTACACGTTGAAATGAATTTTGATGACAAAATCTATTATATTAGAGTAATAAATATTTATTTTAATCTTCAATGTAAAAAAAGAAAAAATGTACTTCAGAAACACAAGAAAAGCTAGCCTACCTTGATAATTATGTGATTAATTATACGTCATGCAATCGGTAAAGCGGGAAATGGGAATCCATCTTGTGATGTGATCATGTGACCTTGTTTATAAATCAAACAGCTAAGGGTTGCCATAACTGTTTTTCAAAATACTGCGATCTGCTAAAAGAAAAAAAGATTTGCTCTTTGAGGTTGAGATTGAGTGGGTTTTACATCGTAATTCGTAAGAAAATCAGATAAACAATCCGCGATTGTAATGAAATGCTCGCCCTCTGGTGGGCTAAGGTGAAATTACAATAAACGTGGTTTAATTCGAATTCCATACATCCGCCATTGCTTGCCGATATTTAGTTTCACATATATTTATTGAATAAAAATGAATAAATACGGTAAAAAAGATAACACATACTGTTGTGTGCTACAATCTAACTCCAAAGGATCAAGAAATCCAGAATTGAGCTTCCATTTATTTCCAAATGACAAATTTAAAATTTCAGTTGCTTCGGCTAATGGAAGTAAAGAATTAATCAGATGATTTGAAACTAATATTTGTACAACTTCAGTTAAAAATCTACTTCCGATCGAACTTTGAATAAACTGAAGTATTTTTTCCAAAAGCAATCAATTTTCCATGATGTAATGGCGGAGAAATTATAGTACGAATATTAAGTAGAATAACAAAGAACACTAATGGAACACACGTGTCTATAATGTTTACTAACAACTGCAGTGTTGAGAAAGCGCCATCTATCGATCATTACAATCGCGGATTGCTTGATAAACCAATTAATATTTGTATGAGGGTATACTTAAATAAAGTAATAGGTATTTATTAAATTCAAGGTCATTGCGCTTAAGCTCTATGAGGTAGATATTTTTGAGTCATTTCATTCATGGAGAACCGAATGTCCCCAATTTCGAAAGAAAATAATTTCAATAAGTAATACTTTTATAATTTGTACTGAAATATACAAAAGACAGTTTTGTAATTACCATAACAAACTAATTTTTTAATGTTTCAAAAGACTTTTTATTTATTTATTTTTTATTTTTGTTACTTTCTTCTGCGTTTAAAAGAAGATTAGTAAAAAATTTCAATTCTTGGTTTTTAATGGATTCACATGTTTTGATAAGTCTCGAGCACGATTTAACTATTTATACTTTCTTCTGTATATCTAAGAAAATGATGAATTGGTGAAAGTTTTCGAACTCTAGTTTTGAATGGATTTTCATGTTTTGTGAGATCCTTAACACGATTTGACCATTTTTAGAAAATGCCTGTGTGTCTGACTATGTGCTAGGCATGGGTGTCGGCACAATGGGGCAAGGGGAGCACTCCCCCCCCCCGGAAAATTCTAATAAGCATTTTTTTTTTTCTTTAACTTTAAAACTGTGCTATCAGAATTTTATTAAAAAGCAACTTTTTTTTTTTTTTTTTTTCTTTTCAGGTTGTGCCCCACCTTGAATTTTTTTCTGGCGACGCCACTGGTGCTAGGGTGTAGCATAGGACAAAATTTCGTATAAATATGTATATAATGAGAATTATTTTTATGAAATGATTGTGAAATTAATAGGAATTATTGATAATCGTAGGAGTAAACTAGGAAAATAAACTGTGCGCACACGGTAGAACATCCCCCTGAGGGAAATAGCCCCCAGTTGCAGTGGCGGATCCAGAACTTGATTTTTTTTTTTTTTTTTTTTTTTTGGGGGGGGGGGGGGGCTAAGATTTTTCAAAGTGTTATTCTACACCAATAAAAAATTTACAATTGCAAAATTCAATTATGAATGACAGTGATTTGGGGGGGGGGGCTTCAGCCCCCTAGCACCCCCCTTAAATCCGCCACTGCCCAGTTGGTGTAAATATTCAGTATGGATATCTCTCAAAAGAACTCCTCAATACCTTTAATTTTAAAACGAATGATTGAACCACAGATCTGTGTTATTTTTAAAACAAGTTATCCATTTTTGTCGAGTTGGAGTTGAATATTTGTCGAGGCATGATCTTAACCTTTTGCTGTTTATATGCTTCAAGCTGATAATACAAATTAGCAACCAAACTAAAAATACATATGTGAGAAAAGTAAGTGTGTGCTTCAATAATTTTTCTACCGACTGTAAATTTTGAGTTACTGGTGTCATATCCCCCTCCAAGTGATGATAGGAAATATCATCTGGGGGGGGGGGGGTAGGGGATAAAAGAAATATATTTTTTGGAGGAATGCTTCACAACCTTTAAAAGGATGTTTAGCATGGCATTCTGTATGAAACGGAAGATACAAATTTTTAAGTATTTCAACCATTTTCTTTTTTAGATTTGGAAAAAATTAATCAATTTTGCAAACCTAATGCATTTGCCCCAAAGCCAATTTTCTTTGAATTTCCTTGAAATTTTTTAATTGTGTTTTTATATTAAAATGTCAATAAAAAAATGGAATATTTTAAGATTTCGATGAAAACTTCGCATTTTATTCGAACATTTCAATTTCGTTAACGTTATACAGGAACAGCGAACAGGCTGTCTCAGATATTGAAACGAGAAGAGGGCGCCGTAGGCGCTACCAAGCGAAAATTTCCTGCAATTAAATTTTTCAATAAAGTTATTTTCACTATATGTCAATGAGCTGTTGTAGGACTTGAAACGGGAAAAAGGCGCCACAGTGCGGAGTTTCGTAAAGTCGGACTTTTCAAGGATCGCGAACCAGCTGGTCGCCGAAGGCGGCTAGTTAAAAATAATTTAATCATATTTAGAATTAGAAATATTGAAATTTTAAAATATTGCAACGCCATCTGGCGGTAGAAAATTCTGTAACCTACTGTTCTATTCCAAATTAACAAAGCTTTAAAATGATGTATTACTTATGAAATTATTTTAATTAGTAGCTGAGATACAAAAGAAAACCTAACCAGGAGACCTTAAAACGTGTAAATCACGGGAAATCTCGAATTCCATTATTTACGGTAGTCGGTTAAAGGAAAGTGACAGAAATTTGTGGCGTCTACTCTTGAAATTCAATTTAAATAAGTTTCAAAATGATATATTACTTTTGAGATTATGCTAATTAGAAGCTGAGATACAAAAATAATATAAAGACTATTATAAAACGATTTATGTCTGACTTTTTCGTGGTTTTCTCCGAAACTTGCGTAATTCCGGGCTAAATACTGTTAAAAATCCATAGTATGAAATGTTAAAGGAGTATCAGGATTCGAAACTCTGCAATATATAAAAGAATAAAGGCGTTCTGGGTTTTCTGTAGTTTTCTCCG
This sequence comes from Salticus scenicus, assembly GCA_963930645.1. NCBI lineage: Eukaryota > Metazoa > Arthropoda > Arachnida > Araneae > Salticidae > Salticus > Salticus scenicus. Next base: position 400,781,450 of record OZ005649.1, on the reverse strand, counting down.
AAACAACCGTTTTTTTTCTACGTTTTTGCCCCTCTCCCCTCTTTACGTCCCTTCTAATAATTTTACACTTGAAAATATCCGCAATCGATTTATCTTTCCTTAAAACCTAATAATACCAATTTCAAACGCTGTAACTATTTTTTTTTTTCTTTGCCCCTTCGCCCTTCCTAATAATTCAACACTTTCAAAAATATTCAGAATCGAATTTCGGGCGTTAAAACCAAATATTACGAAATTTCAACGGCATATCTCAATTTAAAATACTGCAAAATATAAAACAAAATTTAATCTAATTTTTTGTTTATCCACATATTTTCATGAAAATTGAACAGTAGCTTTATATGCTGTCTAGGCCGAATATTAATTCAAATGTAACGGGAATGAAAATTTGAAAGAATTTGAAAATTGCAATTTCTGCCCCACTATAAAACACGTGACATCTTGATCGGTTACAATCATTTCCTTTTTCATGGCAGGCAGTCGTCTGGCATTTGAAATGATGTTGCCACAAAAAATTCATACTTTAGTTAATTTTAAAAAATCTAATTGTTGTACCGATACGCCACTTGCACACTTAGATTCAGAAAAAATGCCCCTTTCATTTGGGGATCGAAATCGTAACGATCGGACGAATATTTCTAATTTATTTTCCACTTTTTCTGCTTTTAACTCCGTTAAAATATCTTTTTTTATGCAATGGCGGTGGATTCTCAGTCATTGAGATCGCTTTTAGATTAGACATGAGTGGACATTTTAATTAATAACTCCACAACTAATTAAAATTTTTAAATTCTGTTTTCAGGAGCCCCTCGGGAAGGCCCCTGAGCATCCGTATGTCAATTTTTGTACTTCTGCGTTCGATAGGGGCTAAAAGTATAAAAGAACAGGCAGACAGACAACCCTTTTCTTTTATTATTATAGATAGATAGATAGATATTTTTTTTTTGTTGTTGTTGTTGTTGTTAAAAATGAAAAAAATCGATAACTTTATTTTAAATTATCGCAGATCAATGGTTCAACCATTCGTTTTAAAGGTATTAGCGAGCTCTTTTGAAATATACCCATCATGGAAATTTACTCCCCTCGAGGGGGGACTTCACCCCCGGGAGGGGAGGCGAGGCTCCTACATGCACAATTTTTTTCCCAGTTGACTATCTCTATTACAAATAATTCTTTTAAATTTCGTAATGATTATTGAAAAATAATTCTTTTTATGCACATTTATACAAAATTTTGTCCTATACCACCATGTTAAAAATTTAGAAAAAGCGGGATGGCAACGCAAGCTGTTGCTCAATTTTTACCAAAAGTTGATAGACATTAATTTATGTCAATGTGTAACGACATACCAATTTGTATGAAATTCTGCATAGAAATACCTGAGATACAGTTGTCCCAAAATTTTGTCACACACACAGACATTTTCTAAAAATGGTCAAATCGTGTTCTACAGCTCTCAAAACGTGTAAATCTATCAAAAACCCAGGTCGAAAATTTTTACGAATCCAATACTTTCTTCTATTGAATACTAGCCACCTTCGGCGACCAGCTGGTTCGCGATCCTTGAAAAATCCGACCGTTTGAAACCCCCGCTCGGTGGAGCCTGCGGCGCCTTTTTCCCGTTTTGGGACCTACAACAGCTTATTGACATATAGTACAAATAGCTTTATTGAAAATTGTAACTGCAATAAATACCCGCTCGTTAGCGCCCTCTTCTTGTTTCAGTGTCTGAAACAACCTGTTCGCTCACCATGTTAAGATATTTAGAAATTCTAACCTTAGCTGGGTGGCGCCCCCGTTTTAGAACTTACAACAGCTTGCTCGCTCATAGTGCAAATAGCTTTGAAAATTTTAAATGCAGCAAATTTCAGCTCTGTGGTGACTACGGCGCCCCTTTACGTATCATGATTTGAAACAGCCTGTTAGCTCACTGTGTAAAGGAACATTGAAAATTCTGATCGCGGCAAATCCCCAATCCGGTGTGGCTTACGGACTCCTAATCGACTCCCAAATAATTTATACTTAATTGGAGATATTAAATTATTAAAATATCAAAAATCTGTCTGGCGACAGAGAATTGTGACACATACTCTTCAATTCCAATTCAAAAAACATTTAAAATGATACATTACTTATGAAATTATGTTAATTAGAAGCTGAGATACAAATGTAATATTTATATTGTTATAAAAAGATTTGTGGCTGAGGTTTCCGTGGTTTTCTTCGAAACTTGCGTAATTGAGGGCTAAATAATGCTAAAAATCCTTAAAAAGAAATGTGAACGGAGTATTGGAATTCGAAAGTCCGCAAAATAAAAAAACGATAAAGGTGTTCCGGGTTTTCTGTGATTTTCTCTGAAACTCCCGTACTGAATTTAATGGTTTATATCAGTTTAAAAGTTTGCAATAAAATTACTGTAAAATAAATTTCGAATGGTATAAGTAATTTAATCATAATCAAAAATGGATATATTGGAATAAAGGTGTTCTGGATTTTCCGTGGTTTTTGCTGAAACTTCCTCACAGAATTTAACGGCTTATATCAGTTTAAAAGTCATCTATAAAATATATTGCAAATGGTGTATTATAAGTAACTTAATCATAATTATAATTGGAGATATTAAAATTTTAACATATTAAAGTGCCATCTGGCGGCAGAGATTTGCGATCCCTACTTTTTATATTAAAATTCAAATAAGTTTTTAAATAACATATTATTTATGAAATTGTACTAATCAGAAGCTGAGATACAAAAGTAATGCAAACATTTTTATAAAAAGATTTGTGTCTGACTTATCTGTGGTTTTCTCCAAAACTTACATAATTTCGGGCTATATACCGTTAACAATTATTAGTAAGAAATGTGAGCGGAAATCTGAATTCGAAACTCTGTAAAATATGAAAGAATAAAAACGTTCTGGTTTTTCCATAGTTTTCTCCGAAAGTTTCGTACAGAGGTACAGAATTTGAACGGGTTATATCACTTCAATAATCTGTAATAAAAATACTTTAAAATATCTTTTGAATGATGTATTATGTATTAATATTTTAGACTCAAAAGGGCTAATCTATCAAGGGCGATTAACGATTTCTGTTGAAATCCGTCTAAAATTTAAGAATTCCAAAACTGCTTTTTTACAGCCGAATTCAGAAAAGAAAAAAAAAATCATTATTATTTCTTCAAAAGTAACTTTAGGTTTCATTAACAGATTAAATAAAAATGAATTTAAATAAATGTAATATGTCTATTTATTTTAATTTTAAAGCTATACTTTAGATTTTTTAACTGCAGACAGGTGAGCCATATGACGGGCGATTTCGAATTTCTGCTTAAATCGATTTAAAATTGAAAAAATTCAAAAACTGCTTTTTTATTTCCAGTACTTGTCATGTGGACGAAAAGCAATTTCTCCCGACCGGAAGAATAGTCAGCCAGCATGTCTGGCACCTGGCACTCGAAAATCTTTGATAAATGAAATAATTAAGTGTTGTCATCTAAATTTCATGCTTTAGTTAATTTTAAAAAATCTAATTGTCGTGTTGAAATGCTGCTTACACCCCTGGATTAAAAAAAATCGCCCCTTTCATTTGGTACCATATTCGTAACAATTGGACAGTCATTTCTAATTTATTTAGCCATTTAACTCTCCTTAAACCCATTTTAAGCTCAAAATTGAGTCGTTTATTAATTGACATAGGTTGACGTTTTAATTAATATCCCCGCAACTAATTAAAATTTTTAAATTCTGTTTTCAGTATCCCCTCCGGAAGGCTTCTGAGCACTCGTATGCCAAATTTTATACTTCTATGTTCAGACAGACAAAGATCTTCTTTTATATTAGTTTTTTAAGTATTGGATTCGTAAAAATTTTCGACTTTCGGTTTTAGATGGATTTACATGTTTTGAGAGGTCCAGAACACGATTTGACCACGTTTAGAAAATATCAGTCTGCCTGCATGTGTGACAAAAATTTTGTGGCGACTGTATCTCAGTAACTAGTGCAAAGAATTGCATATACATTTACATGCAGATGCATCTTGACATAAACTAGTACTTATCAACTTTTGGTGCTAATCGCTCAACAAATGGCGCTGCTATATATCCTGAAGCTTCGACTTCCGCAGCTTCAGGGAAGGCTATATCTCAGGAACTACAGAACATAATTGCATATATGTAGATGCCCCTTGACATATCAACTTTTGGTGCCAATCGGGCATTGGGTGGCGTTGTTATACAGCGATTTCCGCAATTTTAGGGAAGCTATATCTTCAGTTCTATAACGTATAGTCGAACGAAATTCGATAAATGAAAAGGCCATTATGAGGCATATGCTGATTAAATTAAGTGCATATCCGCCGATAAATGGGGCTGCAATATTGTATTTATTATTATTATTTGAGAACGAGAATGATGTCATCTGCATGGTAAAAATTCACTTCCGTTGGACATTTAGTGTACTACCACTATCTGAGATGAAAATCGTCTCATTATGGATTTAAAAAAAAAAACAACAATAATAATAATAAATGATTTGTTTAAGAAAACATACAAAAAAGTTCTGTGATGACCACATCATTACAGTTTATTTCTATTATTGTAACAAGTATTGGTATTATCAAGATAATGGAAATAAAATATTATTTTACTAACAAAAATGTATTTAATGTCATCTCTTTCAAGGAATTTTCCATTTTCAATACCTAACATATCAAAACAGCGGAAGACAGTAAAGTGATAGACAAACTGGCGGCTTTTAAAATAGATTATTTGTTATTCTGATCTGATCATTCCCAGAGATAATTACATTTTATTTAAATGACGTGGTAGTGGAATTTTAAAAACAGTTTTCCAATTTTTCTAATTTTTGTTCAGTTTTTAATAGAAATTGATAATAAGCCATGATTAACGATTTAGAGTCTAGAGTTTGAAGATCTTCTCACTCTGTTAAGAAATAAGAGTTTCAGACAAAAAAGGATTTATTTAAAGATTAATATTTTCAGTAAAACCTCTCTAAGTTGGACACCTACGGTTCCAAGAAAAAGTGTCCAACTTAGAGAGGTGTCCAACTTATAAGGGGTTAGACATAATGTTAATGGATACATTCCGTTCCGAGAAAAAGCGTCCAACTTAGAGGGGTGTCCAACTTATAGGGGTGTCCAACTTGAGAGGTTTCACTGTATATTTCTATATATATACATATACATACTATAGAAATATTTTGGTTGTATTGTTCTGAGATGAACTAAAAACGAAAAGGTCTACACTGAGTCTGATTTTATTAAAGTTTATAGTTTGAATCAAAAAATCTTTATATATATCCATAAATATAAGTTCTATTCTCATACATATGAATATTACACATTAAAAGTAGTATGTTCTTTATTATGGTATTCGTATGCTAGCTATATTGTTATTCTGACACCGCATCTCCGATCTCCGCCTTGTCCCGTCTCCCGTGGTGGTCAATGTTAGTAAAATGGACACACCGCGGGGTATCTCTCCCTAGTTGTTTCTCGACTTATTTGCTTGTTATTTGGGGTACAGTCCTGCATCGAGTCGGGTCGACTAAATATTTTTCTTGCGGGTCCGGTTCGGGTCGGGTTGACTGATTTATTTTTACATCGGGTTCGGGTTTAGTTTTCAGTAGTCGGGTCTACTTGAGAACATCTTTCAAAGAACTTTTACTTTAATAAGTAGAAACGTGTTTGCGATATATGCCATACCATTGTGAATACAGGCTTACCCAAATTATTATAGTAAAATAAACATCCATATCGCACTAGACTGAAACAATTAACAAAATACATCAAATATATCATTATTATCTTTTAGAATAGAAGCTGTGAAAAACAGGCTCGCTCTTGGAGGATAATCAGGTGTGTGATTCATCTATTTTGATTACTCACATCCTTTTGAAAGAGACTGTGAATGTAAACTAATAATTATTTTTTTTTCTCTTGCAGATGTTTTTGAGAAGGTATTAAAATATAATGTATGAGAACTGTTGTTTAGTAGGCGTCGCAGAGCTGTATTATTTTATCATGAATAAAATTTCTTTCTTTTTTTTTTTTGAGAGCACTTTTAGTAATGCCATAATAGTCATGATGGGTTATAAATCACAAAATAATCTTGCAAACCTTAGTAGCTTTGACTTTCTTTTTTTTAAATAGAACTTTTTTTTTCAACGGGATGCATATTATGTTATATTGTTTACAGTAATCCTTCCGTTATATTGGGCCTCATTACATCACTCATTCGGATAAATTTTTTATCCCCCGACAGGCGCGTTATAAATAATGGGCTGCACTATAAATATATATTATATAAATATATACATGTATACAGAGACACGGACATTATAAATTGTTATAATTACATTTATAGTTATTTAAATTGAGGATTGATAATAAGAAAATTAATTTGAAAATGAAAACGGTATTTAATTTTACTATTGTGTATGCGTTGCATAGCGTACCACTTCAATATCGGGCTCGGGCTTTGATCACACAAAATTTTTCGGGCTCGGGCGAGCTCAGTTCAAAAATGTCTCGGGCCCGGGCGGGCTCGAATTGCCAAAATAGAGCCCGAACTCACCTCTAGTACCTGTCCGAAGTCCGTGCAACCATTAGCGGTTGAGCTTTAGCTGCTTCAAGCCGTTTCTCACAGACAGACACACACACGCGCACAGATTTTAATAATATAAGAGACTAGTTGGTTCGCGATCCTAGAAAAGTCTGACCGTGTTAAACTCCCGCTAGGTGGCGCCTACGGAGTCCTCTATCCATTTCAGAACCTACAGCATCCTGTCAGTATTTTAAAAATAAAGCGCTATTTTACCATGTTTTTATTAACTTCGATTCTTGTGTGTTTGTGTGTTTGTCAGGGACAAATCTTGCAATCGATTTTTAACTAACTTCCCGACTAGCTAGATATTTGAAATTTTCAGGACAGCTCACAACACGGTGACAATACATTTTTCTAATAATTTTAGTCAACTGCTTCAAGTTCCGCTGCCTTCGGCAGCGTTTATATGATTCGACAGAAAATTTATTTAACTAACTTCCCGACTAGCTAGACATTTGAAACTTTCAGAATAGTTCAGAATAAGGTTAAAATGCATATTTTTAATACCTTTAGCCAACTGTTTCGGGTTCCCGCTGCCTTCGGCAGCGTTATCAGTACAAAGATTGCAATCGATTTTTTCCTAACTTTCCGACTAGCTAGACATTTGAAACTTTCAGGATAGCTCAAAAACCGGTGACAATACATTTTTTTATTACTTTTAGTCAACTGTTTCAGGTCCCCACAGCCTTCGGCAGCGTTTATATGATTCAACAGAAAATTTATTTAACTAACTTCCCGACTAGCTAGACATGGGAAACTTTCAGAATAGTTCAGAACACGGTGAAAATGCATTTTTTAAATATTTTTCACCAACTACTCCGGGTTCCTGCTGCCTTCGGCAGCGTTACCAGTACAAAGCTTGTAATCGATTTTTCACTAACTTCTCGACTAGCTAGACATTTGAAAACTTCAGGATAGCTCAGAATACAGTGAAAATACATTTTTTTTAATACTTTTAGTCAACTGATTCAGGTCCCTACTGCCTTCGGCAGCGTTTATATGATTCGAACGAAAATTTATTTAACAAACTTCCCGACTAGCTAGACATTTGAAACTTTCAGAATAGTTCAGAATACGGTTAAAAGGCATTTTTTTAATACCTTTAGTCAAATGTTTCGGGTTCCTGCTGCCTTCGGCAGTGTTATCAGTACAAAGATTGCAATCGATTTTTCCGTAACTTCTCGACTAGCTAGACATTTGAAACTTTCAGGATAGCTCAGAATACAGTGACAATACATATTTTTTTTTATAGTTTTAGTCAACTGTTTCAGGTCCCTACTGCCTTCAGCAGCGTTTATATGATTCAACAGAAAATTTATTTAACTAACTTCCCGACTAGCTAGACATTTGAAACTTTCAGGACAGCTCACAATACGGTGACAATGCATTTTCTTAATACCTTTAGCCAAATGTTTCGGGTTCCTGCTGCCTTCGGCAGCGTTACCAGTACAAAGCTTGCAATCGATTTTTCACTAACTTCCCAACTAGCTAGACATTTGAAACTTTTATAATAGCTCAAAACACGAGAGCAATGAATTTTTTTAAAAATTTATCCAATTGCTCCGGGTTCCCGCTGCCTTCGGTAGCGTTTATATGATTGAACAGAAAATTTAAAAACATGGTATATAAAAAGATCTTTTTATCTTGTAATTATTTATCAGTCAGAAAAGATTAAAATTTTATTTTTAAAATATCTTTAATGATCGGGCAAAAATTTGCTCCTGTCCCCACTACCTTCGGCAGTGCAGCCACATGCATGCTAAGTTCGATTCTTAAGATATTTTCATAAATAAAAAAGCATACGGGAAAACGAAAAAAATCTTTTGTACTTGCTGAAATCATCCGTTCGGACACCAATTGCCCGTGATAGCGGATATTCCTGCGAGCTACACGCGCCCGACACCATGCATGTTATAATTTTACACTTTCGAAAGTATTCTCAATCGATTTCTCACCTCAGGACCTAATACGAATTTTCAAAGCTCTATCTCTATTTCAACATTTTTTACCCCCCCCCCCTTCTTCCTCCAATAATTTGACACATTTAGGTATATCTGTAATCGATTCATACATCCCAAAAACAGAATAATGGCAATTTTGAACACACTAACATTATTTCTACAGTTTTCGCCCCGTATCTCTCTTACTCCCCCCCCCCCGCACACACGCACACAAAGACACTTTAGAAAGTGTCCGCAATCGATACCTCTCACTCAAAAAATATAATAATGCCATTTTTCAAGAAACTCTTTGTTTTAAAATTTTTACCCTTACAAGTAATGCTCTTCCTGGAATAATTTTACATATTCGAAAATATCTTTAATCGATTCCTTACACCCAAACACCTAGAAATACCAATCTTTGAGGTTTTATCTCTATTACAAAAAATTTGCCCCCCCCCCTCTCTCTCCCTATTAATTTTACACTTTCGAAAGTATTTACAATCGATTCTTGACATCCAAAAACCTAATTATACGAATTTTCAAGTCACTTTCTATATTTTAAAAATTTGGAACTCCCAATGTCCCCCCACTACTACCGTAGGTAATGGAAGTATTGTATTCGGTCCAAAAATTTGATATCGAGTTTTCACCTGATTTACACGTTTTAAGGGCTCCTGATTGCAAAAAAGTAGTTTTAGCAATTGGTCAGTGTGCGTGGGCGTGGGCGCGCGCCCGCGGAATCTTTTGGCTATCATATCTCCGAAACCAATAAAGATAGAACTATGAAACTTCAGAATTGATACAGGTCTGGTGTACAGGTGAATTTTCCAAATTTTGGCGAAAACTGGAAAACCGGAAGTGGATTATCGGAAACCGGAAGAGGGACCGTAAGTGCGTATCTCAAAAACGACTCTAACGATTTTCTTCAGAGTTGCTGTATAAACCCTCTTTTTGATGTCCTTTCGAATGATATAGTTTATTAGTTCAGGATAATTGATAGGCTCACTGTATGAAAGCTCAATTTCAGGTTTCGCAAGTGCGTTCCTTTAAAAACGGTTGTACGGATTTTTTATTTTTATTTTATTTTTTTTTAATTCACCATATTAACTCCTTTTTAAATATCCTTTTGTCTGCGGTTCTTGTTTACCGGTCAATAATTGAGTATGCTAAGTTTTGGTAAAGGTTGTATCTCAAAAGCGGCTCTAATGATTTTCTTGGAAGTTGTTACAGAAATCCATTTTAGATACTCTTTTTCATATATTACGTGATTATTACAGTAAAATTAACGATTATCCTGATTAGGTGTTCAGCTTTAGATCTCGAAAATTCGTGTTTTAAAAAAATAACTCTATCATTTTTTCTTTTTTTTATGTTTAACTCGCTATGTTAATATATATAAGACAATAATATATAATATATAATCCTTTATACGCACGTGCATGTATATCTATATACTCAATACTCTTTACTGGAAAATTCCAAAAAATTACATATAATACGTGTAATAGTGGGTAATAAAAGTCGTGTGGTTGTTTCACACCAGATTTTGTGTGTGTGTGTGCTCAAAAACAGAAAAGGGGGGGGGGAGCAGGAAAGAGGGTTAAAAAAAAAAAAAAAAAAAAAAAAAAAAAAAAAAAATCTGTTTTTTCTTTTGAACAACTCTTTTCTAATTTTTTTCTCCAGCATGCTGAAAAACAGGAAAAGGGGAAAAAAACAGAAAAAAAAGGGGGGGGGGGAGAAACAGAAAAGGGGATAAAAAACAAAAAAAAAAAAATCTGTTTTTTCTTTAAAACAACTCTTTTCTATAAAAAATACAGATTTTTCCTATAAAAATTACAGACTTTTTTCCCCCAGCATGCTGAAAAACAGAAAAGGGGAAAATACAGAAAAAAGGGGGGGAGGAAAACAGAAAACAATATAAAAAACAGAACAAATCTGTTTTTCCATTAAAACAGCTCTATTCTGTAAAAAATACAGATTTTTTCTCTAAAAAGTACAGAAATTTTTTACAGTGCACAATGGGCACTCGAAAACACAACTATAATGGCAGGAAAGTTCTGATCAAGATAATGAATTGCAGCTAAAACAGTTAACTGTCAGAATGACTTATGTTTCTTTCACATCTGCATGAAATGCTTTCCTAAACACCAAAATCTGTTTGTGACATTTCACACACACAAACCGAAAAGAAATGAATTAAGATTTAGTTTTTTTCTTCTTTTTCCTCACTTTCTCTTATCCATATAAAGTATATGATGGTGTTTCAGAATAAGGCCGATTGACTGCTCTAGGGTCCCAAGCCTGAGTGAGGGGAGTACCTTCCTCGAAGTAGAGGTCTGCACAGGCCGGGCTTACGGCCCGATCCCGATCCCGGCCGGGCCCGGGCTTAAACTTTTTTTTGCAAGCTCGGGCTCAATTTTTTTTTGTATACTCGGGCCGGGCCGGACCTGAATGAAATTTTTTCCGGGCCGTGTCGGCCCGAATCTTTTTCTGGTTTTCTCGTTAATCAACAAAAAGGAAAATGATAAAATATTTCTTCAGTCATTTATTTCACATAATTTTACAGGCTGGTATATCACGCAAAATTTTATTTTGTTAAAAAATGTCTGTAACTTCAATTTAATTGCTTATCAGTCTGTCTGTTCGCGATCTAATTTTCCGCAAATATTTTTAGCATGTCTCGAAATTATTGTATTTTATTTCAAGTAATATTCAATGGTTTCCTATTCAAAATAGCATGCATGTCACTACTAGTTTACGCACATGTACAAACAAAAGAAATTAGATACGTTACTGTGTACATAAGGCTTTGTGCCCTATGATCTGTAGAGTTTAGGTGGTATGAAGGCTATAAAAATCCTGCCACTGTAACTTTTTCTTCAAACTCCTTTTTCTTTTCTCCAGTGCACTGAATGAAAGTAGCATCATTTTTAGCATGTACAAAAGCCTCTTTCCTATTGAATATGGTTGGATTACCATTAGAATTTTGTTTACCGGATCACATGAAAGATTCGGATACATTACGGTATATAAGAGGAAATGGTTGAACATGCATTTTTACTTTCCGAACACTATAGTGAGGAAAGTATTGTAATCATGTCAAAAATCCGAATTGGAGATTTTGATGTTTCTATACGTTTCGAGGTCCCCCGAGTCCGTTTCCACTATTTTTGAGATGATGTATGTATGTGTGTGTGTATGTGTGTATGTGTGTATGTATGTGTGTATGTCTGTGAGTGAACACGCTAGCGTCTAAACACTTTGTTCGAATAAGCTGAAAGTTGGTATGTATATTGTAAGTCACCATAGTACGAACCCTATAGATTTTGGTGAATCTAGCACTTATAGTTTTTTTACAGGGACACAAAGAAAAATTCTTTATCATTATGGCCTATGGGACCAAAATATTAAAATTGCGATAGCATCTAAACGCCTTATTCAATTGAGCAAAAACTTTATACACATATTATAGGTCACAGATACTCAATCGGTATAGATTTTGGAGAATCTAGCACTTATAGTTTTTTTACAGGGACACAAAGAAAAAATCTTTATCATTATGGCCTATGGGGCCAAATTTTTAAAAGTGTGATAGCGTCTAAACGCCATATTAATCTGAGCAAAAAATTTGTACGCATGTTATAGGTTGCATTTGCACTAACTGTATAGATTTTGGTGAATCTAGCACTTATAGTTTTTTTTACAGGGACACAAAGAAAAATTCTTTATCATTATGGCCTATGAGACCAAATTTTTAAAAGTGCGATAGCATCTAAACGCCTTGTTCAATTGAGCTGAAAATTTGAATGAATATTATAAATCACTGTTGCACTAACTATAAGCATTTTGGTGAATCTAGCATTTATAGATTTTTACAGGGACACAACGAAAAATTCTTTATCATTATGATCTATGGGCTCAAAGTTCAGTAGCGTTAAATAAAACCTCGTGTGATATATGGAGAAAAATACTCAAACACTCTATTATGGTTTTCTCTCCTCTTTCTTTATTTTATCTACAAAACTGTTAGTTACTCAATGTTCGGAAAGTCGAGTGGAGTCACTCCAGATTTTTCGTAGTAATAATCATTTTAAATACCGTCCTATATTGTTTGATGAGTGCTAATATTTTCGATTTGACTTTCTGCCTGTCTTTGTGCTTCCTGCACGTCTGTAATAATAGATTTTGTTTATATATAATCATCTTGTAAATGTTCAGCAGTTCTGTTACAGAAGATTCTATTGCTTCGCTATATAAAACCTCTGCCAAACACATACTAAAAATCTTTATTATAGAAAGGCATGCATTTTTTTTTTTCTATTTTTAAATCGGGCAGGGCCGGGCTCGGGTCGAATTTTTCAATTTTATACCGGGCCGGGCCGGGTAAGCATACCTTTCGTACGAGCCGGGCCTCAAAATTCCGGCCTGTGCAGATCTCTACCTCGGAGGTCTTTCTAAGGGGGTCCCAGCCTGTATTTACACAAGTTTCGGAGAAAACCACGGAAAATTCTGGATGGCTAGGCCGACGAGCGCAACCTGGGACCTAACACGGCACTTTCCGTCTACCAGCTTTGAGCGCAGAACCACTCGGCCGCTGGTGAGGCTTTCCCATATAAAGAGAGATTAAAAAAAAAAAAAAAAAAAAAAACAGGATATTTTTAAGGCAATATTCTGACCATTCTGAAAACCATTTAGTTTATTTTATTTAGTTTTATAGATAACGGCAGTACTTTAACCTTTAAAGCATGTATTACTTTTTTACGTAATTTTTAAAATAATTAGATATTAATAACTCTATAATTAAAATTTGTTTTGTTATTAAAATATTTAGTTACGAAATTAATATTTTTTAGTCTTTTTTTTTTTTTTTTTTTTTTAAGTCTACATTAATTGTGTAACATATTGTTAATATGTAAATTCTTTCTGTATTTTTCAAATTTGCAAGCAAACGAAATCATGTTTTATTTTATTTTATTTCCTTTTATTTTATTTATTTTATTTTATTTATTTAATGATTATGCTGAAATTTTTCATAGCTGTAGCTTTTTAGAGCGTAAAGTTTTATTTCATCTTCCTATATATTTTTATCCTTTTAAGTTTTATTTCATCTTCCTTTCAATTTTAACCCTTTTATTACTAATATTTTTTCCTGATAAAATAGAAAAGTAAATAAATAATATAAAATAAAATAAAATAAATACCTTATTATATCTACTACAATACAGTAATCTCAATTTTATGCTGAAAATAAATCACTTGTCAATGTCACTATGAAATACTAGTAAAATATGTGCTGAGTATTAATACAAAACATATTTATCTCACAGTCCTTTGAAACTGCCTGCAGGACATATAAGTCTGCTAGTAGCGAAAGGGTTAAATCTTGCTCCTGTTTTTATTTGTCACGTTCGTTTTGATGTAAGTAGGGCTTTGGACTCTGTAAATGTTGGCTATCTATATATAAGCTTACAGAGTAACAGAAATGTAGCACACCTATTCTGCAAACAATAACACTGTGCTTGAAAAAAAAAAAAAAAAAAAAAAAAAAATCGAGCCCTGATCCGCGTTTGTAATGATCGATAGATGGCGCTTTTTCAGCTTTTGTTGTTAGTAAATATAATAGCCACGTGTATTTATTATTGTTCTATTTGTTATTCTACTTAATATTCGTGCTATAATTTCTCCGCCATTACATCATGGAAAATGGATTGCTTTTGGAAAAAAATATTTCAGTTTATTCAAAGTTCGAACGGAAGTAGATGTTTAACTGAAGCTGAACCAATATTAGTTTCAAATCATCTGATTAATTCTTTACTTCCATTAGCCGAAGCAACTGAAACTTTAAATTTGTCATTTGGAAATAAATGGAAGCTTATTTCTGGATTTCTTAATTTCTTGGAGTTACACTGTGGCATACAACAGTAACTGTTATCTTTTTTACCGGATTTATTCATTTTTATTCAATAAATATATGTGAAACTAAACATCGAATACACAGCAAGCAATGGCGTCTCGACGAAAGCCAAAGCTATTCATGTTAATTGTAATTTCACATTAGCCCACCAGAGGGCGAGCATTTCATTACAATCGCGGATACCATTCTTGCTGATTCTTACGTAAAATTTTCCAACTCTGTAGCCCCTCAGAAGATATTTAACAGTTAAAATAATCCTTTCCCTTCTTACAAATCAAATTTATAGCCATAAAATAACCGAAAAGGGATAGAAATAGGAGGGCATACTTAAAAGGGGCGTACCGACACCAATTTCCGAGATCTAAAACTGACCTACCTAAGCAGGATGACTGTTAATTTTCCTCTAATAACCACGTAATACATGAGAAAGGAAGGGATTTATATAATACAATTTTCAAGAAAATCGTTAGAACCGTTTTTGAGATACCAACTTTTACCAAAACTCAGTTATTGACCAGAAAACAATAATTACATACAAAAGGGTATTTAAAGGAAAAGTGGGTTAATTTGGCGAGTTAGAAAAAAATCCGTACAGCCGTTTTCAAAGGAACGTGCTTGCGAGATCTGAAATTCAGCTATTTATACAGGACACCTATCCATTTTCCTGAACTAACCAACTACATCATTCGAAAGGACATCTAATAGAGTGTTTATATAGCAAATTTGAAAAAAATCTTTAGAGTCTTTTTTGAGATACGGACTTACGGTCCCACTTCCACTTTTTCAATTTTCACCAAAATTTGGAAAATTCATCTGTGCACCAGATCTGTTTCAATTCTGAATTTTTGTAGTTCTATCTTTATTAGCTTCGGAGATATGATAGCCAGACGATTCCACACATTCACACACACTGACCAATTGCCAAAAACCACTTTTTTGGACTCAGGGGATATTAAAACGTGTAAATCAAATGAAATCTCGATATCGAATTTTTGGACCGAATACAATACTTTCATTACGTAGTAGGGTAGTGGAAGTAAAAATAATTAATTCCATTGTCATTTGTCCCCATCTTCTTTGTCTTTTTCTTCTTTATTAATTCTTAGCATATTTTTATTTTCCGAACGAGGAAAGTATTGTAATCATGTCAAAAATCCGAATTTGAGATTTTGATGTTTCTATACGTTTCGAGGTCCCCTGAGTCCGTTTTCACTATTTTTACGATGATGTATGTATGTGTGTCTATGTATGTGTGTATGTCTGTGAGTGGACACGCTAGCGTCTAAACGCTTTGTTCGAATAAGCTGAAAGTTGGTACGTATATTGTAAGTCACCCTAGTACGAACCCTATAGATTTTGGTGAATCTAGCACTTATAGTTTTTTTTTTACAGGGACACCAGGAAAAATTCTTTATCATTATGGCCTATGGGGCCAAATTTTTAAAAGTGCGGTAGCGTCTAAACGCTTTATTAATCTGAGCAAAAAATTTGTACACATGTTATAGGTCACAGTTGCACCAACTGTATAGATTTTGGTGAATTTAGCACTTACAGTTTTTTTTACAGGGACACAAAGAGAAATTCTTTATCATTATGGCCCATGGGACCCAATTTTTAAAAGTGCGATAGCATCTAAAAGCCTTATTCAATTGAGCTGAAAATTTATATGGATATTATAAATCACTGTTGCACTCACTATAAGCATTTTAATGAATCTATCATTTATAGGTTTTTACAGGGACACACCGAAAAATTCTTTATCATTATGATCTTATGGGCTCAAAGTTCAGTAGCGTTCAATAAAACCCTAACAGCACATCTCATCCACAAGACATCCTCAGGATATCCTATGGATAAAAAATGTCTAAGGGACATCCTCAGGATGTACTGTGGATGGATGTGCTGTTAGGGAACATCGTGGAAGAAAATACTCAAACACTCTATTATGGTTTTCTCTCTTTTGTTTGTTTAACAACTCCTCTTTCTTTACTTTATCTATATAAAACTGTTGATTACTCAATGTTCGGAAAGTCGAGTGGAGTCACTTCAGACTTTTAATAGAGCGTCCCTAAGGTTTCTTTTAAATAGAAATTATTTTAATCATAGTAGGTGGAAGAAAAACAGGTATTATTCGGAGTCGATTTTTACTTTCCGAATATACATGTAAGGAAGGTATTGTAATCCTAACAGAAATTCGACATTGAGATTTTGATGTATCTATATGTGTTGAGGTCCCTTGATTTCAGTGTGCTCAAAGCTGGTAGACGTGAGGTGCCAGGTTCGATCCTAAGTCGTTCTCATCGGTCTAGCCGTTCAGAGTTTTCCGTGTTTTTTCCGAAACCTGCGTAAGTACGTGCTAGGTTCCCTTAGAAAGACTCCTCGAAGGGCACTCCCCCTCAAGCCTAGGACCCTAGGGCAGTCAATCAGTCTTACTCCCAAAACAAACAAACACAAACACAACTTGGATTCATTTTTTTAAGGACATTTTTTCAGTTCACTTTTGGTGTCATAAACCTTCTACCGAATCCAGGTTAAAAACAGAAAAAGGGAAAAATAAATTAGAAATATCAAACCTGTCGTTACAAATTTGGTACCAAATGAAAGGGGTGGTTTTTCTGAATCCAAGGGTGCGAACAGCTTTTCGACACGGCAATTAGATTTTTAAAAATAACTAAAGTATGAAAATTAGGTGGCAAAAACTTTTGTGTAACACATAAAATAAATTAGAAATATCAGTCCCATTGTTTCAAATTCGGTACCAAATGACAGGGGCAATTTTTCTGAATCCAGGGATGCAAACAGTTTTTCGACGCGACAATTAGTTTTTTTTTTTTTTTTTTTTTTTTTTTTTTAATTATTAACTAAAGTATGAAATTTAGGTGGAAACAAAAAGGTTAGATTTTTATTGGGAATTTCTGACACACGTGACCAATAGACAATGTAAGATTAATTTTTAGCTTACATTCTTTGTCATAAATCTTCTGCCGAATACGGGTTAAAAACAGAAAAAGGGGAAAATAAATTAGAAATATCAGTCATATCGTTACAAATTCGGTACCCAATGAAAGGGACGATTTTTCTGAATTCTGGGGTGCAAACAGTTTTTTGACACGACCATTAGATTTTTTTTTTAATTAACTAAAGTATCAAATTTTGGTGGCAACACTTCATTTTAATCTTTTCATACTTTTTAGTACGAATTAAGCTAATAGAAAAAGTTCTTAATTTGAATTTTTTTAAATTTTATTTTATTACTATTTTTACGGTGATGTATATATGTTTGTGTGGGAGGAAACTCGATAGCGTCAAAACGATTTGTTCGAACGAGCTGAAAGTTAGTACGAGTGTTATAGGTCACCGTATCACGAATTGTATGAAATTTAATGAATTTAGTACTTATAGTTTATTTACGGAAACTCAAAAAAAAAAAAAAAAAAAAAAAACGATCATATGGGTTGAAATTATTTAAAGTGCGGTAGTGTATAAATACCTTATTTGGTAGAACTATTTAAATACAGGTCACCGTCGCACGAACTGTATAGATTTTTCTGAATCTACAGATTTTACAGAACTTACAGATTTTTTACAAGGACACAACGAAATTTGTTTATCATTATGACCTATGAGTTCAAATTACTTATGGGCCCGCTTCATTCACCGTTGCCAGAAGCCGAAGCTAACGTTATTCTATGGGAAATTTTCTTTACTTATAACTCATTAAGTAATACATATTTTTTAACTCTGTTTTCACATTCTGAAAATTTTCAACTGTTAAATTGACGCAATTTTTTTTAAAATGTAATTTTTTATATTTTATTTTGAAGCTGTAAAATACGAATTTTCAATATGTGGAATTTTCCATTTTGATATTTCGAAATAAAATATTTAAAAAAATATACGTTTTTTTAAAAGATGCGTGCATTTAACAATTGCGAATTTTCTGAATGTGAAAGCAGAATTTATTAATTTTTTAACATTGGCTCGGACTTCCGGCGACGCACAGTGGATCGAACAATGTTAAAATACGAACATAGGCCCAAAAATCAGTCTCTAAATAACTGATATTTTGCAGTGAAATAATTTAAAAGAGTGTCTAAAAAATACAAATATATGGTTATTTCTTCAATTACACGAAGTTTTATCATATATAAATAAGTTCAAAACGAAAACTTTCAGAAATAAGATTTTTCGATGAATTTCAGTGACTTTATTTGAATAGCCATCAAGTGGCACTTAAGATAACTATGAAAAAACTAGTATGTTGTGGCCACCACATGACTTTCTTCTATCTTTTCCTATACAAATTCACTCAGTAACAATAATTTAAAAAAAAAAAAAGGTGGACTTTGACAAAATTTTGGGTAAAATGTGAAAATTATTCTAAGTTTGTCAGAACACGGAAACTGTAGGACTTTGACAAAATTAGGGGAAAAAAGCAAAAATTAGTTTAAGTTTGTCAGAACACGGAAACCGTGGGAGTTTGATAGAATTAAGGGGAGAGGGGAAAAAAAGTGGGACTTCAACAAATTTTCACATTTTACCCAAAATTTTGTCAAAGTCCCACTTTTTTTTTTCCTCTCCCCTTAATTCTATCAAACTCCCACGGTTTCCGTGTTCTGACAAACTTAGAATAATTTTCACATTTTACCCAAAATTTTGTCAAAGTTTGTCAAAACACGGAAACCGTGAGACATTGACAAAATTAGGGGAAAAATGCAAAAATATGTTAAAGTTTGTCAAGACACGGAAACCGTAGGACTCTGACAAAATTACGGGAAAAAAAGCAAAAACTAGTTTAAGTTTGTCAGAACACGGAAACCGTGGGAGTTTGATAAAATTAAGGGGAGAAAAAAAAAAAAAAAAAAAAAGATTTTTTTTTCTAAGTTTGTTTTTCGTAAAAAGTAAAAAAAATCTATAACTTTGTTTTAAATTATCACAGATTTATAGTTCAACCATTCGTTTTAAAGGTACTGACGTGACCTTTCGAAAGATACCCATCTTGAAAATTTTTGCCCTATATCACCCTGTTAAAATTTAGAAAAAGCGGGATGGCAACGCAACCTGTAAGACGATTTTTACCAAAAGTTGGTAGGCACTAATTTATGTCAAGGTGCAACTACAGTCGGCAGCATAATTTTTCGAGCACTAGCCAATAATTCCTATATTAAAAAAGTACACTTAAGACTGTTTTGTTAAATAAATCCTTGTCGAATCATGTTCTTAGACTGACTAAGAAGATGACTCGATAAGGATTTATTTAACAAAGCAGTATTAAGTGTACTTTTTTTAGACAGGGATTATTGCTAGTGCTCGAATAATTTTGCAGCCGACTGTACATACCAATTTGTATGAAATTCTGTGCAGTGGTTCCAGAGATACAGTTGCCACAAAATTTTGTCACACACACACAGACAGACAGACAGACATTTTCTAAAAATGGTAAAATCGTGTTCTACATCTCTCAAAACGTGTAAATCCATCAAAAACCCGAAATCGAAAATTTTTACGAATCCAATAGTTTCTTCTATTGAAGATAGAAGAAAGTAATACGAAATAAAAATACTTTTAATAATGTCCTAATAAAAGTTTAAGGTACTTCTGACAACATTTTGTTGGTTTTATATGTTGTGATTCACGCATGAAATGTGAATATAAAATTAACAACAAAATTAAATTTATAAGTTGTATAACTTTTTTTGTCCAAAATTGTCCAAAATTTCAAACACATTTTACTACTCCTAAAAGTATACATTTTAATCTGTGAAAAGGGTTTTCGCCACAAATCGCCACTTTTAGAGAAAAATGAATTTTTATTCTGTTTACCCCCAAATTATCAATCGAGAAATTTATCTGAATAACTGTATTCATTAATGACAGAAAATATATTAAAATTTTTACAGTGAAAATATTATAGAATTAAATGATTAAAATAAATTTAATAAATCAGAAATTACTTCTTCTTATTTTTTTAAAAATATTTAATAAAATAATTAATTTTACTTTAATGGTACTGAAAAGTACCGTTGGACTCAAAAAAGGGGGGAAATGTAAATGGTTGCCGTGATATGTCATAAAATGTTAAAATTAAGTAAATGTTTAACGTTAAATAATTAAATGTTAAAACTAAATAGTGTATGTGTAATTACATATTACGATTTAAAGTAAAAGTCCCTGTGTTTCTGAAAAATGTTCCTTCATTTGCACATTTCGTTTTTCGTTCTCATGCTTGAAATCAGGGGGTAAGATGTTAATAACAAGTGATGTAGCAAATCTTCGTTACACGCTCTTCGATTTATTTTTCTCGTGTGGTATTCTCTGTATTTACGAAACTCTTTATTTCGGGCTTCGCTAGCTTCTTCTGACAGTTTTCCAATTGGAATAGAAAAATTTTCTATTATGCCTTTTCCATGAATCAATAGTTTGTGAACTGAAGCTGGCATATAGTACCACACATATTTTGAGACACATTGTTTCGCTGTTTCCAGTGCAAGTTTTTCAAATTTGTCTCCTAAGTTTGCCTTCCAAAATTGTCCTCCTAAAAATAACAGAACCTAGAAACAACGTTTTTTAAAATTTCTTTGATAAGAATTCACTTTATTTGCTTATTTGTTTAAAAAATATTTCAGATAGCAAAATACAACAACTACAAAATTCAGTTCAATAAAAAAATTTATTAATTTACTGATCGCCTGCCTTCCATAAATCTATAGTAAAACAAAGACAAAGGTGATTTTTTTTTCATAGAGTTTGTTAGTAAATGCCTGCATGAGTTTTCTATATAAAAACTACATAAAAAAAAAGAAAGAACCAAGAAGCAGTAATCTAATGATATATTTATCATTGTGTGCTAAATTAACTGTGTTACAAATATAGATTTTCTTCACGAAATTTTTATTTATTTTCTTTTACTCTCTTCTTTTATACAACATTTGTTTCTTTACCAGGTATATTTCTAAATACCTATTTGCATCAGAAAAGTATGATACCGCTTAATCCCTTTATTAAGCCATTTTTTCCTCAAATGGCACATTAAACTATTTTCACGAATAAAAATTGATGTAAAGTAAAAAATTCATTTAGCCTATTAGAAATAATTAATTTTACTTTTGGCACCTTATTCTCTTAGACAATCGCACACTTCTCACAACCCATTGTATTAGCATAAGCAGGATTTTCACAAACAACTACTTTTTAATTTTTTCCCACTAGAATTATTAAAATAATATTCATACTGATGTTTTTCCAGAAAAAATGATACACAGGAATCATTATTTAAAAAAAATGGTGTCAGGTGAATAAAACGATAACGAATTTGGTGGGGAAAATATTCCCTCGGCCTATAAAGGGTTAAAAAAAACATGAAATCGCTTTAACTATCATACATATATACATATTTAAATCGAAATGTGACAAAAAACATCATACATAGATAATAATAATACCATAACGTTCCTATGTTCGCCTCTGCCTATACTTCGATCCACTGTGTGACGGGGCGGTAAGTGAAGAGGGCCGTTAAAGTGTGATAGCGTTAATTTATCAACATACTGTTTGGGAAAAATTAATCAAACATCCTAGTACTTATAAGTTTTCTTTTATTTGTTTAATGACTTCAATTTATTTAAGCAATTGTTGATTGCTTAATGTTCGCAAAGTCGAGTGGAGTTACATACAAATTATTTTGTATTTTACAATTTCTTTTGAATTCTTTGGATGGACGATCAGTAATTTTGTTTCAAAGGGTTTTATTTTAAGACAATAATGATCTGTTGGCCAACAGTGATTGTTTGGTTCACTCACTTTGTTATGCTCTATTGCCATTTTCTCTTCTACGGTACAGTAATCAGTTACAATTCTATAACCTCTCAGTTTACATAATCAGTTGCCTGATTTCTTAAAGGTAACTCTTCACTTTCACATAAACTTCGCTAAATGCGAAAATAAGCAAACGAAGTTGAAATTAAGTGAAACGTTGCTATCTCGTATTTTTACTTCGTACAATATTTCTTTAGGTTTGGTTTGGTTTGGTTTGATGAGTACTGAGATTTATTGCTTGCCTCTAAGGCCGCTTATATCTCGAAAAATCCACACCACAAGGGTTTACAAGTTTTTATTATACAAGTACACAATATTTTGAAGACATAAGACAACACAAACATCCATGCCCGCACCAGGATTCGAACCTGGGACCAGTAGATTCGGAAGGCAGCTATTTCTTTAAATTCAAGATCAGCTCTGCAATGATATTTTATTTATTTTCGAACTGGCTTCTTCCGACTGAAAATGACAAATTTTTAAAAAATTAATATTTAATTAAATTATTATTATTATTATTAAATTAGCTTTATATATACTACATCTTGAAGTCAATTTTGTGGTTTCTGCGACATGCATATGAAGTCCTCATTCTGGTGTCTGGCGTGGTGTGGTTAGGGTAAGGCCAATTAACTGCTCTAGGGTCCTATGCCTGAGGAAAGTCCTCGATAGATCTTTTTAAGTGGTTCTGTCCTAGCTCTTAGCCTGTGTTTAAACAAGTTTCGGAGAAAAACACTCCTGACTCTGGAAATCCGCAACTGAATTCAATCCGCAGGTGAAATTGACTGAACAATTTTCTTTTTGTGGGTCGGGTGCTTGTTCTTCAAGTTCTTTTTTTGAGGGTCAGGCTTGGGCTTGGGCCATGCTTTAGTATTTAACAAGTCAGGTCTAGCTTAGCTGAAAGCGTGTTTAAAAGATATTTTACAATATTACGATAGAATTTGTTTGCGATAAGTACAGTTGTTTTACTGATATACGAAATAGGCTCATGATTAAATGGGCACAAATCGAAATTATTGTGAATAGTAAACTTCTATAGAACATCCTAACTCCAAACAGTACCTGTTTAACGAATTCCCTCCCCCCCCCCCTCCCATCAAATCTCCAATAACACTACGCTGAAAAAAAAAAAAAAAAAAAAAAGAGCTCTAGTACCATTTTTGCTGATTTTTATGGATTTTTATGTAAAATGACCTCCTGAATCCTAATAGGACTCCCATTTTACCCAGCCACCCACCGTTTTCTCGGGATACCACCCCCTCCTACAATTTTTATTACTGTTCGGAGTTTTATGGTCATGAATTTGATATGGAGAATGAAAAAGAATTAAATTAACACTTAAAAACAAAAATATATATAATATTTAATAAATAACATTAATAATAGATTAAAAAATGTGAAATGTAATACATAATTTCAGTGGCAAATCCTCCCCTAAATTTTCCCCTTGCCAAAAAAGGTTGATGCTTTAGAATTTCCCAACTCTGTAGCCCCTCAGAAGATATTTAACAGTTAAAATACACCCCCCCCCCCTTTAAAAATCAAATTTATAGCCATAAAATGACCGAAAAGTGATAAAAATAGGGGGCCGTCCCTAAAAAACGGTGGGTGATAGGGCAAAATGACCGTCTTATTCGGATTCAGGGGGTCATTTTACATAAGAATTTGCAAAAATGGTGTTGGGAGTAATTTTCATGCCGGGCAGTGTAATCATTTTGATTCTTCAACTCTTTCGAACTGTAGATATACATCCAAATAGAGATAAAGTTCACCACCACTACTAAAGATTCCGTAGTGTTATCGCATTAGAATTAGTATAGACATAATATTTGTTGAAATTTTTTAATTTTTCCGACTGAGTGAAAATAATGCCTGGACCGGGACTCGAACCCGGATCTTTGACTTACAAGGTCAAGGCTCTACCAATTGAGCTATCCCGGTCAGCATTACTCACTCAGACAACCTTTTAGGCAGAAACAATCTGGTCTATCATTCAGATAGCTCAACAGAAATAAGCCGCAGGAAATGGAAAACACCATTAAACAATGGGAGAAAGAAATACAATTTTTTAATAAAATCACACAATCACTGTGGAAGGAAATCATATTTATTGAAATTTTTTAATTTTTCCGACTGAGTGAAAATAATGCCTGGACCGGGACTCGAACCCCGGATCTTTGACTTACAAGGTCAAGGCTCTACCAATTGAGCTATCCAGGCCGACATCCCGGTCAGCATTACTCACTCAGACAACCTTTTAGGCAGAAACTCACTATTTTCACTCAGTCGGAAAAATTAAAAAATTTCAATAAATGTGATTTCCTTCCACAGTGATTGTGTGATTTTATTAAAAAATTGTATTTCTTTCTCCCATTGTTTAATGGTGTTTTCCATTTCCTGCGGCTTATTTCTGTTGAGCTATCTGAATGATAGACCAGATTGTTTCTGCCTAAAAGGTTGTCTGAGTGAGTAATGCTGACCGGGATGTCGGCCTGGATAGCTCAATTGGTAGAGCCTTGACCTTGTAAGTCAAAGATCCGGGGTTCGAGTCCCGGTCCAGGCATTATTTTCACTCTGTCGGAAAAATTAAAAAGTTTCAATAAATATGATTTCCTTCCACAGTGATTGTGTGATTTTAGTAAAAAAAAAAAATCATAATATTTGTGTAACGAAAGAATTATGTGATCTATCGTTCGTGTAACATTGTTAATATATTTTATAAATTTGCCGGTTTGAGCGACCAGCTGGTTCACGACCTCTGAAAAATCTGAGTGTAGCAATCTCCCAACCAGTGATTATTCAGCCCTATAATGATAATTTTGTAAGATATTACAACAATTCCTGTGTTATTTAAAACTGAATATATATATATATATATAGGATATTAACCTCTGTCGTTTAAAGAAGCAAGAAGATAAAATAAATAAAATAACAAAATAAAAATTAATCCCCTACCTTGAAAACAGCACAAGAACTGCATTAAAATTCTTTTTCCTTTCATGGTAAATAAAATATATTAAAAAAAAAAAAAAAAAAAAAACATATATAAAATTTTCCTTTCGCCAATCTTCTTCATGCATATTTTTAGTTCCCCATCATACTATAGGTATGGGGAACTTAGGTAATCGTGAAAAATTTCGACCTCGGTTTTTTGACTTTTTTATACGTTTTCAGGGATGAGGAATCCGAAAATGTCAAAATTTGTATGGTGTCTGTCTGTAGGGTGTCTGTTAGTGTGTCAGTCCGTTAGTGTGTCAGTCTGTTAGTGTGTTAGTCCGTTAGTTTGTTAGTCTGTTAACACGATATCTCACGAACAAATGATCGCAGAGAGGTCAGATCAGTTTTTAAATATTACTTTCGATACTGGCAAGAATCCTATTCATTTGCAACATTCGAATTAAAAAACTTCGTAAGTTATGGGAAATTTACGATTTTCTTAACATGGGAGAATAGGACAAAATTTCACTTAAACGTGCATTAAATGGAAACTTTTTACATTAAAAATGTTGGACCAGTTTTAAAATATCAGTTTTGATGCTGGAATGAACATCAGTAACTATAAATATGCTACTTTGAAAATTTCGCAAGTTACTAGAAATTTACGAATTTCTTAACATGGCAGTATAAAGCAAAATTTCACATAAACGTCAATTTTTAGAGATATTTTCATCGTAAAGATGTCAGACGTCAGACTACTTTTGAAATATTATTTAGAACACTGGCATGAATATTAATGACTACGAATTTTCCAATATAAAAATATCGTAAGTTATTGGAAACATGGAAACTTACGGATTTCTTAACATGGCAAAATAGAGCAAAATTTCACATAAACGTCAATCTTGAGGGATGTTTTCATCGTAAAGATGTCAAACAACTTTTTAAATATTATTTTGGATACTTGCATGAATATCATAGACTATGATTTTTCCAATTTAAAAAATTCGTAAGTTATTTGGAATTTACGATTTACTTAACATGGCAGAATAAGGCAAAATTGAGCATAAACTTCCATTTTGAGGATCGTAAATACATTAGACAACTTCAAAATTACATTTATGATACTGGTTTGAACATGATTGAATACAAATATTCTAATAGGAAAATTTCGTAAATTATTCGTAATTTACGATTTTATCAACATAGCGAAATTGTAAATTTTTCATATAAACATGAATTTTGAGTATTATTGCATTGGAAATAGTAGCATGAAAACTAAACAACGGAATTGACCCTGATAAAATAAATTAATAGATTAGAATAAGATAAATGTATCGAAGTGAACGGTGGATAGCCTATTAGGCGGGGATTTCATTCTGTCACTGTATCAAGCTTTGGTCAAATTCATTTCTTTTAACATGATTATAATATGTCTCCCACTAGAAATTTATGAGAACATAAATATGATGGGGAACTGAGCAGAGTCCACCTATGCCAACTAGTTTCAAAAAGAATGCTTTAACATAAATAAATTATATCTTTTTTTTTTTTTTTTTTTTTTTTTTTTAAGTTTATTAAACGCTTCCCCTTGTTTTAACAGTTGGTGGCAGTTCACCAACTTCTCGACTTTTACATCATTCAGTCTATCCTGGATCTTAATTTGAATCAATCCAAATGTTGAGAAAAAGCGCTCAACTGACACACATATAGGACGGGCAGTGACTTTATCCAGGCCATTTCTTTGCATTTATCTACAAAATTCTAGGTTCAGAATTTTGTTTTTCCAGTTGTTTCAGTCATTATTTTCCCAATATAATAGCAGATGGCGCCACCAAACAAATAGAAATTAATCTAAAAAAGGAAAAAAAAAATGTAATTTTCTTTTAAATTGTTCAGTTTAAAATACTTTTATAGTTAGAATTTTATAAAATATAAATAAAAATTTTTAAAAAAATTGTAAAAATCATAAAAAAATATAATTAGAATTCAAGTTTTTTTTTTTTTTTTTTTAAATAAAATATAATTACAATTATATATACGATATATATACATTATGTATATATATAAGATGAAATTGTTTTTAAGGGCCTTCTTCACTCACCGCCGCCGGAAGCCGAAACTAATGTTATTCTTTGGGAAATTTTTCTTTACAAATAACTTATTAACTAATACAAATTTGTAAATTCTGTTTTCACATTTTGAAAATTCCCTGCTGTTAAATGGACGGACCTTTTTTAAAAAATTATTATTTTTTAATTTTTTATATTTTATTTTAAAGCTGCAAAATGCGAATTTTCAATATGTGAATTTTTTTTTTTCATTTTGCAATTTCAAAATAAAATATTAAAAATAAAAAAAAATACATTTTTAAAAAAGATCCGTCCATTTAACAGTTGGGAATTTTCTGAATGTGAAAACAGAATTTAAAAATATGCATTAGTCAATAAGTTGTTTGTAAAGAAAATTCTCCATGGAATAACATTGGCTCGGGCTTCCGGCGACGGTAAGTGAAGAGGGCCGTTAATCTAAAATTTAAATTCAGTCTTTTCAATTAATTAAGAATTTTATAGATTATTCATATAATCTCTTCTCTTTTATAAATTTTTGCACACGTACTGTATTTCTTTTCTTTTTTCTTTTCTTTTCTTTTTTTTTTTTTTTATGAGAAATAACTTTTTTATTTTTTATTTTTTTTATGTAATAATGGCTCATTTAAATTTCTTTACTATCTATACATACATTTTTTAATCTCATCTTTAGCTTACATTACTATTCATTTAGAAAAATAAAGTGTGGTATTTTTTATATGTAAATTTTTACTATTTAAAATTGAGATTTTTATTAAACATACTTTTACTTTCCGAACACATACCGAAAAACTCAACCATGAGATTTTGATGCATTTATACGCTTTGAGGTTTCCTGAATTCATTTTTCATATTTTTGAGGTGATATTGGGGATGTGTGTACGTGTGTGAGTGAACGCAATTGCGTCTAGGTCTAAACTAAACAAAAAGCCTTGGGCTAAAAGACGCGCACAGACCAACCGCTAACAGCATTATTTTTCGATTCAGGAGACCTCAAAACATGTAAATATAACACAACTTTATTTCGAAAATGTCTATCGGTTTCGAGAGCATATCCTCTCGGAACTGGTGGAGCTAATAAAATCTTGAATAAAATTAAGAAAAAGGAAAACCGCCGCACTTTAGAATGTAAAAAACGAGGAAAATAAAGCTACAAATCTATAGAAAAAGCATGGAATGAAAACGAAAAAAAACTAACGACATTATGTGTGTAAAAAAAAAAAAAGAAAAAGAAAGAAAGAAAGAAAGAAAAAATCTGGCGTGACTCCACTCGACTTTCCGAACATTGAGTCATTAACAGTTTTGTAGATAAAGTGAAGAAATGGGAGTTGTTAAACAAACAAAAGAGAGAAAACCATAATAGAGTGTTTGAGTATTTTTCTCCATATAGTACACGGTGTTTTATTGAACGTTACTGAACTTTGAGCATAGATCATAATGATAAAGAATTTTTCGTCGTGTCCCTGTAAACGGTTTGTTACTTTTCGGCGCGGCCGTTTTGGCGCGGCCGTTTTGGCGCCGGCCGTTTTGGCGCCAGCCTCGTTTACATTCCGATGTTTACATACAGCCCAGATGTTTACATTCCGAACTTTTTGAGTGTAAGAATTTTTTTTTTTTTTTTTTTTTCCGAAAACATAATAAATAGTCGGGAATATTCAAGAATTTTATAACTGTTTATTATTATATGGATTAAAATAAACCCTCGAGTTAATCATTATTGACTTTGTTTAAGTGAAGGCAGTTTAAGAATTGGTTAAGAATGCATAACTTTTCTTTATCCTGTTTCTTGCATGATCAGTTTAACCCTTTATCAGTTACAAACATATTTTCTGTCACTCAATAGTTGAAATAAAAGGCTTAAAAAAAAAAAAAAAATGGAAAATAAGATTACTGAATAACCATAGAGTTAAAATATATACATATATATATATATATATATTTAATTTATTATTATATTACTTAGTTTATATTATTTTATTATTATTATTTTATTAAATTTAATTATTTTTTAATTCCTACCTTCACCTACTATTGTTTTTATCAGTTATTAAACAGATAAAATACTACACAGCTAAAGGATTAATGAACTAATGTTTTTAAAATATTTGCAATAGATATTGTTTCATACTAAGAAATGAAACACAAAAATATGGCTTCAATAAAAAGTATTTAGTTTGGTTTTGCTGTCGAGGTTTTAAGAAAACCTCGACAGCTTTTTCAAAAGAAAATATAGGTGCTTTCTTCTTCAGGAGTCATATTTAAGCAACCTCACTAAAAACAAGGTCAACTTTTCTTTCGTTGATAAAATTAGATAAATATTTTTCTCATCAAGAAATAAATTAACTGTTAAATTGAGATTTTTTTTTTTTTTTTTTTTCAACGAGCATACAACTTCTATAACTGACTGATATGTTATTAAATAAATTAACTTACTTCTTGTTACTAATATCAATTTTTATATCACCCTAACTATTGTGTACTTTTTTCTTTATGTTGCTATTAAAATTTGAGGCAAAATTCAAATTCATCTTCTAAACAAAAAGAAATATGTTTTGAATGTCTTTGTGAAAATACAAAATAGATAAAAATAACTTAATTGTATTTTTTTTTTTTTTTAATGCATAATTTTTTGCATTGTTATGTAAACCTATTTTAAACAATTCAAAGGGAGACTTTTATATGAGAATTAGTTCTGTGTGTGTGGGGGGGGGGGGGGGCTACCGCCCCCTCAACCCCCCGTTTCATTAATGCACCTACATTTATATAGAATTTAATTCGGTTATTAAAAAATAATTCTGTTTTTAAAAAATAATTTATTAAAATCATTATTTTAAAAAATTATCTTTTATGAAAATGAAGACGATTTCCATAATACACAAGTAGTATAACACCAAATATCTAAAAAAAGTCCACTTTATTCTCTCTCTCTCTCTCTCTCTATATATATATATATATATATTTTTTTTTTTTTTAAGATTTTTTTTTTCATTAAAAGTTTAAAAAATCGATAACTTTGTTTTAAATTATCGCAGATCGATGGTTCAACTATTCGTTTTAAAGGTATTGGCGTGCTCTTTTGAAAGATACCCATCATGAAAATTTACTCCCCCCACTTACCCCCCATAGGGCGAGGCGGGGCTCCTACATACACAAATGACTAATTTTAATCATTTTTAATTGTAAAAATCTAGTTTCTCACCTTATCATTGGCTCTTTTAAATCACGCAAAATTCTATTCATCATTAATATCTTTAGCAAATAATTTAAAATAATTTATATAATTTAATATAATTTATATAATTTAATATAATTTAATTTATATAATTTAATAATATTTTAATAATTTATATAATAATAATATATATATATAAAGTCAGAAATTACATTGTTTATTTTATTACCCAAAGAACCGCACGGCAATAGGTTTAATAAATTTTAACTACAAAAATCGAGTTCTTTTCTCAGATTACCACTGACTTCTTTAAATTACGAAAAATCCTATACATCATTAATGTCATTAATAAAAAAAATTAAAATATTTTTTGGTTCAAGCATTTAAAAAAAAAAAAAAAAAAAAAAAAATCTGAAATTACATTGTTTATTTTATTCCTCAAAGAACCTCCATCACCAAATCGGTTAGAATCTTTAGAATTGCTGCGTATGTGTTGCCATCTGATGACTAAGTTTAATAAAAAACAAGTTTCTAATCTTATCATTGGCTCCTTTAAATTAAGCAAAATTCTATTCATCATTAATATATTTAGTAAATAATTTAAAATAGTTTTTTCTTCACGCATAATAAATAAATAAATAAATAAATAAGAAATCATATCTATCATTAAATAAATTTTAACTGAAAAGTCTGAGACGAAAGCCGCGGCCATTTCGTGAAGGACAGGCTGCGCGAAAACGGCCTCTCCGAAATGGATCTCGCGCCAAAACGGCCGCGCCAAAACAGCCGCGCCGAAACGTCCCATTCCGCCCTGTAAAAACCTATAAATGCTAGATTCACCAAAATGTTTATAGTTAGTGCAACAGTGATTTATAATATTCATATAAATTTTCAGCTCAATTGAATAAGGCGTTTAGATGCTATCGCACTTTTTAAAATTTGGCCCCATAGACCATAATGATAAAGAATTTTTCTTTGTGTCCCTGTAAAAAAACTGTAAGTGCTACATTCACCAAAATCTATACAGTTCGTGCAATTGTGATCTATAACATCTGTACAATTTTTTTGCTCAGATTAATAAAGCGTTTAGACGCTATCGCACTTTTAAAAATTTAGCCCCATAGGCCATAATGATAAAGAATTTTTCCCGGTGTCCCTGTAAAAAAATTATCAGTGCTAGATTCACCAAAATCAATAGAGTTCGTACTATGGTGATTTATAATATGCGTACCAACTTTCAGCTTATTCGAAAAAAGCGTTTAGACGCTAGCGTGTTCAGTCACAGACACACACACACATACATACAGTGGCGTATGCAAGGGGGGGGGGGGGTTAACCCCCCCCCTGACAAAATGTATGATAAGAAAAATTAGGCTGTTCCTTACATTTTTTTTTACATTTCAGGCGGAAAAAATCTATGGCAAGCGTAGAATTTTTTTTACTACGAAGTGGTTTAAAATTATGACTAACTTTTTTTTTTTTCATTTCTCTGCGATAAACACTCCTGAAAATAACTAAACCACTTCATTTGCGCGGCGCGAAACATGTTTCCCCTGAAAATAATTCTCTGAAAGGACTTCACCTTTACGAATTCATACTCAAGGTCAAGAGGGGTCGACCATATGGGGAAGGGGTGACCATTGAAGTAGTGACCTTGAAGGAGTGACCCAACCAGTACCCCAACAGTAGAAGACATTTTAAATGAACTAGCGAAAACTTCCCGTCGATCAGACTTCGCTCTTTAAATAAAAAAATTCAATGAAATATTTTGCGTAACTATGTATTGAATTTTATGTTTTGTGTAGCAGTTTGTACAGGCTCTACGTTATTCGTCGCTAATTAAAGATTTTTTAATTTGATCTTCTAATTGGTGAGTTTGTTTTACTATTTTTCATTTTCTTACTCTTATTTTCGGCAAGTAATTATGATATTTTAAAAGATTGTTAAACTTAATTAAAAATAAACTTAATTAAAGTTAATTAAAAATTCGGAAGGACGAAACCCCCCCCCCTTGGGAAAATCCTGGATACGCCACTGCATACATACACACATACATAAGCACACACATACATGCATCATCGTAAAAATAGTGAAAAAGAACTCATGGGACCTCAAAACGTATAGAAACATCAAAATCTCAAATTCGGATTTTTGATATGATTACAATACTTTCCTCACTATAGTGTTCGGAAAGTAAAAAAAAAAAAAGGCTAACACCGGAAGAAACAAAAGGACAAAATTGACTAGAAAAAGTCATCGAAGAGCGGGAGGAGACTAGGGTTGGGTGCTAAAGCTATCGTCGAGGGTTTAGTAAGCTTACTCGCTTATAGCTATATGATAAGCATACATTTCAAGACACGGTATGTAAACTATATAAATAATTAGTACAGAATTACTAACCCTGCGGATTTTTGAAAACCAATATTTTTTTACAGAAATGTTCTTTTTATTTATTATCGTAAATTCTGTGTTTAAGACGAAGATAAATTTAAAGAAATGGTGATATAAAAATTCGGAGGGTTGACAACTCTGTTAGTAAGTTCGATTTCACAAATAAAATAGTTATGTTCATTAAAAAAATGAAATGTTTATTTATTTTTACTGATATGGAAAAGCGGAGAAATTAACTAGTTCTTAGTTACTTTGAAGGTTTAGTAATGAGTTAACTTATAAACTTTAGTAACTTATGAATAAAACTGTAAAATACTCCAATACAGGAACAAGATTAATTTACAAATTTTTAATATCACTTTTTTTTTAAAGACTTGTGTAAATGCGTATAAAAATTTGATTATCTCACTGAAATCGAAACAAAAATGTTGCGCAAATTTAGAACAAAAAATAGATAACATAAATTTCTACTTTTATTCTTTCTTAAAAAATAAGATTTAAGATTCAAACATTTCTTTTATTAATACATGATGAAATGTTTATATGTGTTAAAATCCTGTTTTATAAAAGTATTTAATATTTTCTTGACCAACCTCTATTTTAAGATGCAATTTTCCTTTTGTTAAACCGAAGGCGGGACGCAAAATAATAATAATAACAATAATAATGTGACGAGTCCCACGGGACATGGAATATTCATTCATTATATATATATATATATATATATATATATAATATACATTATTTCTTCTAATTCAAGATTTGCGGATAAACGTTATGTAAAATCGTTCAAATGCATTTAAAGACGGCTTTTGATCATTTATACTTATAAATCATTTATATTTATTGCATATTATTCGAATTATATACATATATGATTAACTCGCTACATAACCATATACTTTTCTAAGGGGGGGGGGGGCTACTGGCCCCCTCAACCTCCCCGTTGTATATATCTTTCCATATCTATCTGTATATATATTTCCTTGTTACTCATAAATATTTATATCAAATTTATTGCTATTTGACGGCATAACACATCGGAATTATTTTCTGCGACCCTGTAACTAGTTACCCAATTTTCGGCGTATAATCCGCAGGTCAGATTCAATTTTCACCAGAGTTTTTAATTGAGGAATAACATTATATATGTTGGAGCTGTTTATTATTATTATTATTATTATTTTCCCCTGTTAAAGAAAATTTTTGGTGGCAGAATGACATATCTTACCTGCGCATTATACGCCGAAAAATACGATACCAGTTCTATGACTACTATTTTCTACAGACAGAACCCATGCTTTTAAAGATGCCAGTAACTTTTGTTTATTTCTCTATGTTTAATGAAGTGTAACCATGTTAAGTTACACGTATACAAAATACCGTCCATAAACCGTAATGGTAAGAAATGCTTTGTGTGTCCTGCATACAATCTACAAATATATACACCAATAAACACTGTATAACAAATTTCTTGTAACTTATTAATATTTGAATTATATTTAACATCTTTACAAAATGTTATCGGAATTCTTTTGTGTGGTCCTGTAAATAAATTATTTAGTCTATACATGCCTTTTTACTTTCCGAACACTATAGTGAGGAAAGTATTGTAATCATGTCAAAACTCCGAATTTGAGATTTTGACGTTTCTATACGTTTCGAGGTCCCCTGAGTCCGTTTTCACTATTTTTGCGATGATGTATGTATGTGTGTGTGTATGTCTGTAAGTGAACACGCTAGCGTCTAAACGCTTTGTTCGAATAAGCTGAAAGTTGGTACTGTGGCATACAGCCCCCCTTCCAATTAATTAAAGTTGGCCAGACCTTAATCTCTACACAGAGCAGGTGTGCTGATGCTTACAATAGTTTGGCTCCAGACTGTCTCGAACTGTGACACTAAAGTACAAAGAAACTGCCCTGCTAGCACGCCCTGATGGTCGTGAGAACAGCGGAGTTTCCGAGGGATTTCTTCGGCCAGACGGGAAGGCGCCCGCCCGCTCAGCGAATGAGGGAGGAGCGCGGGTTGCCATCGAGAGAAAGAGTTTCCCCAGGAGCAGCGCTGGAAGCAGAGAGTCGGGGATTCGTATCTTGTCTTCGGCCAGTGAAGGTCGGTGGGTTTTTTCTTGTCCCGTTTACCAGGAGAGGTAGCGAGACACTTAGTGATTTTTTGTGTTCCTCTAGGAGCAGAGAACACAGGTCAGCTTATTTTCTGTCACCGGCGAAGGTGTGCAGGTCAGCTCGTAAGAGACTTTTTACTTTAAATTATCCTAGGACTGGATTATATCTTTCTGTACCTGGAACGGTGCAAGTATTGTTTCAGTAAATCGAATTTAGGATCACGGAGATCCACTGAAACTGTTTGTTAAGATCATCAACTCAACTATCGATCCATGCTGTAGCTACTAGCCATTGTATATAATCCTCCAACATCAATATTGTAACTAACGGTTGTACATAGAATCTTGTTTAAATTTTAATTAAATTAATTTTCTTATCAATTTCTGCTGTGACGGGATTTTCTTATTCGCTACCAGAACCCTCGCCCGAAAGTCCGAAACGCCACAGCTATACTAACTTGGTGGCAGCGTTGGGATGTTGTTGGAGAAATACTACACTGCCTGAAGAAGTACGGACGATAGAAACGTGATAGACTCAACGGAAGGATAGACGCAGCGGAGTACGTCGAACCATCAAATCAACGAAGGATACATCTACGTCGCATCGACTAGAATCTCTAAGACAGAGAGGAGAGCCCTCAGCCTGAATTATCCGGAGCCCATCCCGAATTCCATACGGAGTGCCGATCCGAGAGCCCATCATAAGTGCCAGAAGGAAGGACGGAACTCGAGCAACGACAACAAAACAGGGGGGAGTCAAACTTTTCTAGTGAGGCTGTAAAATTTTTGTTATTTAAGGTATTAGATGATAAATGTATAAAGTTAAAAGTTATTTAGAAATTTATTAAGGGAGAGTAAACCTTAAATTAACATTGTTTTTGGAAAAATTAAAAATGTGGCATATCACAAATATTAGAAACTCTAAGTAAAAACAGGGAGGAATTTAAATCATAGGTAAATTTAATTTAAATATAACTCATATTTGTTTAGTTTGGAAAAACATTAATTGATTTGCACATATTTGATTATCTTGTTTTAAATGAGAAAGATTATATTTGAAAACAGATATTATTTGAGAAAACAAAAAGGGTGTTAAAATATCTTGAGAAAGATAACACAGTAATTTCATATTGTTTTGTGTAATTTATGAAAATTAAAAGTGAATCAAATAAGTTACGGAAAGAGGTTTCTTTCCTGGAAAGGGTTGTGATTTCAAATATTTCAAATTTAATGTGTAGAATTGAATATTAAGTTTTAATTATTGGAATCGTGTTGTATTGGAATTTTATATACCCCAAAAATTTGCAAAATTGAATTATAGGTTTTATTAGTGTAATTTTGTATATGTATTTTTTGGAATTGGGTAAAATTGTAAGAATTGTGTAAAATTGTTAGGAATTGTGTAAAAGTGTTAGGTATTGTGTAGAAATTTTTTTTGGGAATTGTGTAAGATTAAATTGTGAATTTAGAATTAGGTAAACATGTCAGAATTAGGGCAGTATAGGAAGGCGGAACTGCAAGAGCTCGCAGTCGAATTCGGAGTGATTGTTGAAACTTCGGATAGGATAAGTGATATCATAGGGAAAATTCAAAAGTCTCCAGATTATGATAAAGACCTAGCCCTATCTCAAATTAAGTTAATACGGGAGGATATCTTAGAAAGAAAGGCGGAAGAGAAAAGGAATGCGGAAAAGATTGCGGTAAGGGAGGCTGAAGAGAAAAAAATCGCTGAAAGAGAAGCGGAAAGGAAACATGAATTAGAGTTAGAAAAACTTAAAATTGCCCAACATTCAGAAACAGTAAGTCTAGCTTCGACTCGTAGCGAACGCCCTAGCCGACAATCACTAAAATCGGTTATGCAAAAATTTGAACCGGAGAAATCGGACATGGCATTATTTCTTGCGTTATTCCAAAGACAAGCTAGGAAGTTAGAAATAGATGACGAGGATCTAGTGACTAATCTATTAGCTTTATTGCCCGTAGAAATCGCGGAATTAATCTTAAAAGAACCCCAAGAAATTAGTGACGATTTTGAGAAAGTCAAACAAATGCTATTAGATCGATTTAAATTAAGTCCGGAAAATTTTAGAATTAAATTTATGCAACACCAAAAACAACCGGGAACTCTTTGGCATGATCTAGCTTATGATTTAGATACATATTTAAATGGGTGGTTAGAGGGAGTAGAAGTAACAAATTTTGAGGATCTAAAGAAATTAATGGTGGCCGACCAGTTAAAGAAACGGGCTAATTTCGAAATGAAAGATCATTTCATAGATTCGTGGAGCTCTCTCAATGAACCGCGAGAGTTAGCTAAGAAGTTTGACGCGTACGAGTCAGTTCGCAGAAATAATAAGAAAAGTTGGACCCCGAAACCACCACTAGAAAAGAAATTAGATAAACCTCGCAACTTTGATAAAAATAGGGTTGAGAAAAATGCCCCAGAACAAAAAAATTGGAGGGATAAGTCTGATCTGACGGAAAGATCTAAATTATTTGAGGCCCGAAAACCTATTGTTTGCTATGTGTGCTCTTCCCCCGATTACATTAAGCCAAATTGCCCAGTCTGGAAAAGCAGACAAGAGAAGGCTGAAAAAGTAAATCACGTAGGAGACGCTGAGAATTTAAACCCGGCTTTTGAACCTTATTTAAGTGAAGCCAAGATAAATGGGGAAAAGTTTACCATTTTACGTGATTCTGGGACGTGCCTCGATATTGCCCTCATAAAATAATTTCTAATGAGCAATTAAACGGGGAAACCGTGTGGGTTAAGGCAGCTTTAGCCAACGAAGTGAGATGTCTACCCATAGCCAATATTGAATTAGAAATTGAGGGAATAGGGTTAATTAATACGAAAGCCGCGGTAGCGGATAAGGAAGTTCTCATGGATTATTATTTACTGGGAAATGAGACGCAGAAATTAATCGAGAGAAAAAAACAAAAACCCGAATAATTCCATGCGGTCGAAACGCGAGCGAAAAGGCGTAAAAACGAAACTGCGCCAAAAACCAGTCTGGCGAGTGAAAGCGCTGGGAATGATCAGGGAGAGGCAGAAATGTCGCCAGAGAGCGAGCCTACGGAAAATCAGGGTACGGAAGAATCAATTTTCCTCCCCGAGTTAGAGGAGGATAGGATCACCGCTCTGGCGCACGTTGGGAAAAACGAGTTTCGCCAAGAGCAGGAAAAAGATGAAAGCCTGACGGAGTTGTGGGCGCGCGCGAAAGAGGAGAAATCGAATTTAACAATAGATCAAGGTTTGCTGTACAGAATTGCTACAGATTACAGAGGAGAAAAAAGACGTCAGCTAATTATTCCGCGAAAATATAGGAATGAAATTTTGAATCTTTGTCACAGTTTAATACCCGGTCATGTGGCCATGACTAAAACTAAGGATAAATTGTTGCGATATTTTTTCTGGCCAAATATCATTAAAGAGGCTGAAGCCTATGTAAAATCGTGTGATCCTTGTCAGAAAATTGGGAAGGCAGGAGAGCAAAAAAAGGCCCCTCTTAAACTTGTTCCCATTATTACTGCAATTTTTACGCATATAAACTGTGATATTGTGGGACCACTCCCACCTTCGGAAAATCAAAATAAATATATGCTCACGGCTATGTGCTTAGCATCGAGGTATCCAGAGGCGATCCCGATACCCGATTCAAGGTCGGAAACAGTGATCGACGCGTTAATGATAGTATTTAGTAGAATGGGATTTCCGAAAGTAATCCAAACAGACTTAGGGGCTTGTTTTATGAGTAACTTAACCTCAACTTTCTTAGAAAAATTTGGAATTTAAATAACTCACAGTAGTGTGCACCACCCACAGACAAATTGCATTGAGCGTTGGCATCGTTCAGTTAAACGGTTATTGAAGGTAATCTGTTTAGAAAGTGGAGAAAGTTGGGAGAGGAGTTTACCCTATGCTTTGTTAGCTTTGAGGACGGTAACACATGAATCAACGGGATTCAGCCCAGCCGAGTTAGTTCATGGGAGAAATCTGCGAACCCCGGAAACCCTGCTATTTGAGAAATGGACAGAGCAGGAAGAGGAGCAAAACCCAGTGACGGAGTATGTTTTCGAATTGATAAACAGACTACAAAGGTGTCAAGAGCTCGCAGGGGAGCAGATGGAGGAAAAAAGGGACAAACGCAAAATCTGGTATGACAGAAATGCGGTAAATCGGAAATTTAATCCCGGGGACGAAGTGCTGGTTTTAGCCACAAGTAAACTCAATAAATTATCCGTATCATGGATAAGGCCAGGCACTATTGAGAGTCAACTGTCAGAGACTAATTATATTGTAAATGTACCGGACAGGCGCGAAAAGTCGCAAATTTATCATGTCAATTTACTAAAAACTTACGTGCAGAGAGCAGAAATCGTAAATGTATTAATAGAGGAAAATTGGGATAATAAAACGACGGAGGCAGACTTAGAAATACCTTATCCTATAACTGACCCGGAAGAATTTGACCTCAATATGGTAATTAGGGACAGTAATTTAAGAAGTCGTTGCACAAAAGCCCAACAGGAGCAATTAGGAGCATTACTAATTAAACACAAGAAAGTGTTTTCCAATATTCCAGGCCGAACGAATTTAATTGAGCATGATATTGAATTGACTAGTGATAAACCCGTTAGAATGAAGCCATATAGGACGTCACCTCGACAAACCGACATCCTGAAATCCGAAATCCAG
Source organism: Salticus scenicus (assembly GCA_963930645.1). Lineage (NCBI taxonomy): Eukaryota > Metazoa > Arthropoda > Arachnida > Araneae > Salticidae > Salticus > Salticus scenicus. The sequence continues at coordinate 400,741,746 of OZ005649.1, read as the reverse complement.
CGTATGTTAGAATTGGGCATAATTAAGGAAGGGGAGTCAGATTATACCTCGCCTATGATATTAGTAGAGGCCCTTGGCAGAGAACCCCGCCCATGCGTTGATTATCGCAAGTTAAATGAGATAACTCGTGCCGAATTTTTCCCTTTGCCTAACATAGAAGAGAGGGTAGAGCAAGTGGCAGCATCAAAATTTATTACCGTGATTGACTTAACTAAAGGCTATTGGCAAATACCTTTAACCCCTAACGCACAACGTTTAGCGACATTTGTAACTAGTTTCGGTTCATATCGACCTTTGGTAATGCCATTTGGACTTGTCTCCGCCCCGTATAGGTTTTCAAAATTCATGAGTATTCTATTAAAGGGACTAGAAAGTTTCTGTTTGCCTTACCTTGACGATATGGCTATCTTTTCTAATTCATGGGAAGAGCATTTAGAACATTTAGATATAGTTCTAAAGCGGGTAACCAAGGCAAAATTAACCATTAAATTAGCCAAGTGTAAATTTGCCCAGGAGACGGTCAAATATTTAGGGCATGTGGTAGGGAAAGGACGTAGGAAACCGTCCGAGATCAAAATTAAGGCCATTATTGATTTCCCAGCTCCAAAATCAAAAACGGAAATTAGAAGGTTTTTAGGGATGTGCGGGTATTACTCCCGATACACAAAGAACTATGCAATAATAGTAGAACCGCTGACCCAAGCTTTAAGAGGGAAAACGAAAAAGGAAAAAGTAGACTGGAGTCCCGAAATGGAGAAGGCTTTTAGGGAGTTAAAAGAGAAACTCACCCGTGACCCAGTACTGTACGCTCCTGATTATACTAAGGAGTTTATTATTCAAAGTGACGCCTCAGATAAGGGGATAGGTATTATCATGGCTCAAAGGCAAGGGGATGAAGAACATCCAATTCTGTACTTAAGTCGAAAATTTACTAAGGCAGAGAAAAACTATAGCACAACCGAAAAGGAATGTGCTGGGATCATTTTCGCAGTGAAAAAGTTAAAACATTACCTGGATGGTCAAAAATTTACCATAGAAACTGATCACAACCCATTAATATGGTTAAAGAGAAATGCGGGAAACAATCCCAGATTAATGCGGTGGGCGTTAACCTTGCAGCCCTTTAACTATGAAATCCGACACAGACCAGGAAAAGACATTCCTCATGTGGACTGTTTGAGTCGGGTGGATTAAAAGTTACCTGTAAGAAATTTTGTATATAGTTTATTATTAGTAGTATTGTTTTTATTATGTTAATTAATTTATAATTTGAAACTTTTAACTTTAGTGTAAATTTAAGTATTGTTTAGTCAGGCAGATTAGCCTCTCTAGAATTGCTTTGATGCACCCTAACCTAATTTGATTGCAGAGATTTTCTGGAGTTTCTCAACCCCAGAAAAACATCTTAAGGGGGGGGAAGTTGTGGCATACAGCCCCCCTTCCAATTAATTAAAGTTGGCCAGACCTTAATCTCTACACAGAGCAGGTGTGCTGATACTTACAATAGTTTGGCTCCAGACTGTCTCGAACTGTGACACTAAAGTACAAAGAAACTGCCCTGCTAGCACGCCCTGATGGTCGTGAGAACAGCGGAGTTTCCGAGGGATTTCTTCGGCCAGACGGGAAGGCGCCCGCCCGCTCAGCGAATGAGGGAGGAGCGCGGGTTGCCATCGAGAGAAAGAGTTTCCCCAGGAGCAGCGCTGGAAGCAGAGAGTCGGGGATTCGTATCTTGTCTTCGGCCAGTGAAGGTCGGAGGGTTTTTTCTTGTCCCGTTTACCAGGAGAGGTAGCGAGACACTTAGTGATTTTTTGTGTTCCTCTAGGAGCAGAGAACACAGGTCAGCTTATTTTCTGTCACCGGCGAAGGTGTGCAGGTCAGCTTGTAAGAGACTTTTTACTTTAAATTATCCTAGGACTGGATTATATCTTTCTGTACCTGGAACGGTGCAAGTATTGTTTCAGTAAATCGAATTTAGGATCACGGAGATCCACTAAAACTGTTTGTTAAGATCATCAACTCAACTATCGATCCATGCTGTAGCTACTAGCCATTGTATATAATCCTCCAACATCAATATTGTAACTAACGGTTGTACATAGAATCTTGTTTAAATTTTAATTAAATTAATTTTCTTATCAACTTCTGCTGTGACGGGATTTTCTTATTCGCTACCAGAACCCTCGCCCGAAAGTCCGAAACGCCACAGTACGTATATTGGAAGTCACCCTAGTACGAACCCTATTGATTTTGGTGAATCTAGTACTTATAGTTTTTTTACAGGGACAGCAGGAAAAATTCTTTATCATTATGGCCTATGGGGCCAAATTTTTAAAAGTGCAACAGCGTCTAAACGCCTTATTCAATTGAGCTGAAAATTTATATGAATATTATAAATCACTTCTGCACTAACTATAAGCATTTTGGTGAATCTAGCATTTATAGGTTTTTACAGGGACACGACGAAAATTCTTTATCATTATGATCTACGGGCTCTGAGTTCAGTAGCGTTAAATAAAACGTCGTGTAATAATAGGGAGGAAAATACTCAAACACTCTATTATGGTTTTCTCTCTTTTGTTTGTTTAACAACTGCTCTTTCTTTACTTTATCTACAAAACTGTTAATGACTCAATGTTCGGAAAGTCGAGTGGAGTCACTCCAGATTTTTTTTAGTGAAAACATGTCTTTAAGCATCTTAATAATGTGAGATAATTCCACCATGTTGAATGCAGCATAAACGCGTTAAAATGTATTTAAATAAAAATTTGGCTACAGGCTTTAATTTAACGATTTTTTTTTTGTGTGTGTGCGTGTTCCTGTAAATGAGCCGCATGTATTATATGCATTAGTAAAAATTATTCAATTTATTCTAAGTGTTTCATGAATAATTGTTCGAAATTTGACATCGGAACACATTTTTATAAGATCCCGTTCTTGTACATCATTAAGTCTAAGCAGGCATTTTTCTACAGAAAACATGTTTTTGAGCATGTCAATGATATATGTTAATTTTATTTTGTTAAATGCATTGTAGCCATGTTACAATGTGTTTAAACGAAATTCTGCCCACATTTATTAAAAATAAAATAAAATTTAAGTAAAAAATCGTCTTTTAACGTTAGAAGCTTTTTATTGGGAAGCCCTAAAAAGTATAAAATAAAAATTTATTCTGGGAAAGACATGCTACAAAGAAATGAAAGTTTCAACACTGAGAAAATTTTAGAGAAAAATATAGGTATATTTCCCTTTTGCAAGAGATGAAAAATTTTTAATGTTCAAAATATTTTAAAAAGATTTCGAGACCAATATTCTTAGTTATTAGTTTTTGTATAATCATTCGTTAGGCCACGAATTTCAAATGTCTCGAAAGCTTTTTAAAATATTTTGAACATTAAAATTTTTTCATCTCTTGCAAAAGGGAAATACCTATATTTTTCTCTAAAATTTTCTTAGTGCTGAAACTTTCATTCCTTTGTAGCATGTCTTTGCCAGAATAAATTTTTATTTTATGCTTTTTTTTTTTTTTTTTGTTTTTTTTAGGGCTTTACAATAAAAAGCTTCTAACGTTAAAAAATGACTTTTTACTTAAATTTATTTTGTGCATTTCAGTTACAAAACTAGTATGTTGTGGCCACCACGAGACTTTCTTCTATATTTTCCTATACAAATTCACTCAGTAACAATAATAATAATAATAAAAAAAAAAAAAAAAAAAAAAAAAAAAAAAGAGTTTTTTTCGTTAAAAGTAAAAAAAAAAAATCGATAACTTTGTTTTAAATTATCACATACTTATAGTTCAACCATTCATTTTAAAGATATTGACGAGACCTTTCGAAAGATACCCATCTTGAAAATTTACCCCCCTCACGGGGGTACTTCCCACCAGGGGGGGGGAGGGAAGCGATGCCCCCACATGCACAATTTTTTTTCCTAATTAACTACTACTATTATCAATAATTCAACTTTGACAAAATTTTGGGTAAAATGTGAAAATTTGTTAAAGTTTGTCAAAACACGGAAACCGTGGGACATTGACAAAATTAGGGGGAAAATGCAAAAATTAGTTTAAGTTTGTTAGAACACGGAAACCGTGGGAGTTTGATAAAATTAAGGGGAGGAAAAAAAAAAAAAAAGATTTTTTTTCTGTTTTTTTTTTTTTCGTAAAAAGTAAAAAAAATCGATAACTTTGTTTTAAATTATCACAGATTTATAGTTCAACCATTCGTTTTAAAGGTACTGACGAGACCTTTCGAAAGATACCCATCTTGAAAATTTTTGCCCTATATCACCCTGTTAAAAATTTAGAAAAAGCGGGATGGCAACGCAACCTGTAAGACGATTTTTACCAAAAGTTGGTGGTAGGCACTAATTTATGTCAAGGTGCAACTACATACCAATTTGTATGAAATTCTGTGCAGTAGTTCCAGAGATACAGTTGCCACAAAATTTTGTCACACACACACACAGACAGACAGATATTTTCTAAAAATGGTAAAATCGTGTTCTACAGCTCTCAAAACGTGTAAATCTATCATAAACCCGAAATCGAAATTTTTTACGAATCCAATACTTTCTTCTATTGAAGATAGAAGAAAGTAAAAAGAAAAAGCTTAATCAATAGTAATTGCTTCCTCTAGGGCGAGAATCCTTCTAGGGCGGAGTTTGAGGGGAAAATGCCAAATTTTTAGCAAAAATTCATACTTTGCCCCTTTGTTATTAATACGCATTTAAAATTAAACTTTTTTCTTAGGAATTAATAGTAAGCCTGATTATTTAGAAGATTTTTCCGCTTTTCAGCCTTTCGATATCATAATTTGTTAATTTCTTAGGAGCTATGAAAACAATCAAGGCAAATTTCGCATTTTTTAGCTTAAAAATGAAATATTAAAATTTAAAAAAAAATAATTTTTTCAAAGCGAAAAATTTTTTACTAGTTGTGCATTTTCTGAATGTAAAAACAAAATATAAAAATATGTAATAGTTAATGAGTTATAAAGGGGCAAATTTTCCTATAGAAATATACGGGCTTTGGTTTCCGGCCACAGTAAGTGGAGAGTCCTCTTAAAAAAACTAATCAAACTTTTTGAGGATATTGTGTAGACAACGGAAGATTTTCTTTTATGAGTTGACATTTTTTCTATTAATTATCTTCAAAAAAGTACCATATCGTCTTTCGAGGACCGAATCCGGGACCATCGCGTTATCAGCATGACGCTCTAACCAAAAGTCTAAGAACAGTCAACAAAAGTTATAGAACATTCTAGAAAAATCTAACAAATACTTATATAACTAGTATGTTGTGGCCACCCCAAGACTTTCTTCTATATTTTCGTTGCACAATGAGTCTCTGTGGTAGGTAGACATGCAGTATTTCTTTCTCACCTTTCTCCTTTTTAATGTATGCATATTAAATTTGTATTACTTATCTATCATAGCCTTTTTTAACACTTTCCAACAAGGTTGAAAAGTGTTTATGACTTCGGTTTGTCTGTCTGTCTGTCTGTCCGTCTGTCTGTGTGCGCTCTAATTCCCGTAAATATTTATGGAATTTCTTGAAACTGATATATGTTATTCAAGTCACTATCGGATGTTCCCTATTGAAAATGGAGTTTATACCTCCACTGGTTTGTGTACAGGGACCTCCGAAAATATTTCAAAGCATTGTGTTCTATGAGAGGCATTTCTATAAACCATATTCTCATACCCTTACTGTACAAAAATCTTAATGAAATGGAAATATGTTATACAAGTTCACTATCGGATGTTCCCTGTTGAAAACGGAGTTTATACCTCTAATGGTTTGTGTACAGGGACCCCCGAAAATACTTCTAAGCATTGTGTTCTATGCGAGGCATTTGTATTAACCATATTTTCATACCCTTCACAAATCTTAATGAAATTAAAATATGTTATTCAAGTGCACTTTCGGCTGTTTCCTGTGTAAAATGGAGTAAATACCACCACTGATTGGTGTACAGGGACACACAAAAGTATTTCAAAGCATTGCGTTTTATGAGAGATATTTCTATAAACTAAATTTTAATAACTTTACTTTGCACGAAGATTTATGAAATTGAAATGTGTTATTTATAAGCACAAAAGAAAATACTTTGCATAGAATATAGCATGATTAGCATTAGATTTTTTACAGGGTGACACAAAATATTCAGTTATATAAAGAGCTATTAATAAATATTTGCTAAAAGTGTACTTTCGTTTACATTAAGCGTTTTTAACACTTCCCAACAAGGTTGAAAAGTGTTAATGACTTCGGTTTGTCTGTCGGTTTGTCTGTCTGTCTGTCTGTGTGTCCGCGCTCTAATTCTCGTAAATATTTGTGGAATTTCTTGAAACTGATATATGTTATTTAAGTTCGCTATCGGATGTTCCCTGTTGAAAATGGAGCTTATACCTTTACTAATTTGTGTACAGGGGCACCCGAAAGTATTTCAAAGCATTGTGTTCTATGAGAAGTATTTCTATAAATCATATTTTCATTCCTTTACTGTACACATATCTTAATAAAATTTAAATATATTATTCAAGTTCACTATTGGATGTTTCCTGTATAAAATAGATTAAATACCAATACTGTTTTATATACAAGGACACTCAAAAGTATTCTAAAGCATTGCGTTCTATGAGAGATATTTCTATAAATCAAATTTTAATAACTTTACTTTCCACGAACTTTTAGGAAATTGAAATATGTTATTATTATGCTCAAAAGAATGCTTTACATAGAATAGAGAATAATTAGCATTAGATTTACAGGGTGACACAAAAATATTCAATTATATTAAGAGCTATTAATAAAGCGTTTCTGAAACTTTCTATCATTTTTTTAGTGTGGATATAATTTCAATTTGTGTATCTGTCTAACTGTTTTGCTGTCCGTTTGTCTGTCTCTCTGTCTATTTTTCTGCGCTCGAATTCCCGTAAATATTTATGGAATTTCTTTAAACCGATATATTTTATTCAAGTTCACTATCGGATGTTCCCTACTGAAAATGTAGTGAATACCTCTTCTGCTTTGTGTACAGGGACACCCAAAAGTATTTGAAATCATTGTGTTCTATGAGAGGAGTTTCTATGAGCCATTTTTTAATACCTTTAATGTATAGATACTTTAATGAAATTTTAATATGTTATTCAATTCCCTGTCGGATGTTTCCTATGTAAAATAGAGGAAATTTCTAACTGGTTTGTGTACAGGGGCACTTGAAATTATTCCAAAGCATTGTGTTGTATGAGAGTTTTTTTTATAAACCAAATTTTTATAATTTTATTTTTCACAAAGCTTAATGCAATTGAAATATATTATTCGTATGCATAAAAGGGTGCCTTCTATGTAATATAGTATAGTATGGTTAGCAATAGATTTACAGGGTCACAGAAAAATAATCAGTGACATTAAGAGCTATTAATAAAAAATTGCTGGAATTGCACTTTTGTTTACATGAGCATTTTAACACTTTCTTATAATTTTAGTGGGAATATGATTTCAATTTCTGCATCTGTCTGTCCGATTGTCTACCTTTCTATTTGTTTGTCTCCGGCTCCTACCATCCGTGAATATTTTGAGAATTTTTAAAAAATGATACACTCAAGTTCCCTATGGAATGTTCCCTATGTAAAATGTCATTAATAGGTCCTGTGCAACTAGTTTGTTTACAAGGACAACAACAACGACAATAAAAAAAGGCAATGTATTACGTTTTAGGACAGAATTTTTTAAAAGTTATATTTAAAAAACTTTTTACTGTAAAAATCATAAAAACATTGACATGTATTATTAATATTCTAAAATATTGTTTGATATAGAATATGATATGATTAACTTTCAGATTTACAGGGCTACAGTAAAATATTCAGAGAGATTAAAAGCTGTCATTATAATCTAACGGCTGCATTTTCTTTTGCGTTCAGCTTTTTTAACACTTTCCAAAATGCCTAAGAGTAATTTTAAAACCAATTAGTCTCTCTGCATGTTTTTCAGTCTTTCTGTCTGTTGTGTGATAACCTAGGCAAAGAATATTAAAAGTTATTCGATACAACAATTGTGTACAGTTGGAAAGTGTTACTAATCAACCCAAATTTGTGTGTTACCAAATTTTTGAAACCCAATTTGAGGACAAATTATCGAAGCGTCCTCAAATTGAAGGGACGTTCGAGGACAGACTAAATTATGCTTTAATTTGAGGACAGATTTCTAAATTCGAGGACATTTGTCCTCAAATGATTTTCAAATTGCTGAGGACATAGGACGAAATTCCAGGACTGCCCTCATCCTTCGAAGACGTTTGGTCACCTTACTTTAGCAGAGTACTGGGAGCAGAAAAAATTAATTAATACTTTGTATTGAACTAGAATTTGATGCAAAATCTTGTTGAAGTTTATTAACTTGCATAATTTATTGTTTTTGAAAAATAAGTGAGGTTCATTTCGCAGTTAACAAGCTTTTTGTTAACAGCTTTTACCAATTTTCTTGAAATGCAAAAGATACGTTTACGATACGTTTACGAAAGAAAGTTTACGATTTCATAGTTTACTGATATTTATTTTTTTAAATTATTATATTTACTTTTTTTTCTTGAATTTTTCCTGATTCATCACATTTAAAAGTTTTGTTATGTGCTGCCACCTAGAAGCCGGTTATGAAAAATATGGAAACCGCCAAATAGCGCCCTCTCTCACGTGTGAACGCTGTAAAGCTTCGTTTACTTGTTCGTTTCTTTTGTGTTTAAGGTGTAAGTTGTCAGCATTTCTTAAAGTACTGAAGACACTAAATATATTTTATTGTGCAAGATACTAATTAAAAAACTGTTTTAGGAACTAAATTCTTATAATTTTGTGACAGTAAATTATGGCTGACCAACAGGTAAATAAAGCTAAGCCTACTTTGTGGTATACATTTTTCAAAGTTTGTCGCAAGTATTCTATTTATTGCATATTTCTTTTGCTTACGTGAGGTTATATATTTTCTGATTAAAATTGAACTTCAAAGTGTACTTGTCAGTTTTTTTATTTGTATATTTGCACTAAAGTTTTTGTATATGACTGTATTAAATGATTGCTCTTTATTGGAAGCTCTTTGTTTTCTTCAGTTGTTATACCATTTTCTGCAATGATTTATTGTGAAAAATTTGTTGACATGACTTCAAAAATTAAGCGTTTTATTTTAATTTGTGTTAATTTAGATTAAATTATTTATTGAACGCGATAAGTATATGTTTTGGCGGTTTTTATGTTTGTAAAATCTGTTTTTACCGGCTTATCGCAGGGTATGAAAAGGCCGGCTTATCGTAAGTGATTATTACTACTTTCTGAAATTCTGTAAAATTGCTTAATTTTTACCTAATTCTTTTTGAATATATTCATTTTTTTTTTTTTTTTTTTTTTTACTTTAAATCCAGTTCTTTAAATGAGATGTTTATAGCAACACTTCTGACCTCTTGAACTATCCCATTGTTAAACCGCTTCAATCAAAGAATCATGGTAAAATCTTAAAAAGCGTTCTTATCGGGGAAATTCCAGATTTTTCTTTTCTTTGTAAAAATTAAATATTCTTAGTAGTTTCAAATTTGATTTAGTTGAAAGGTAATCCACTGTGTTGAATTCTGGAATTAAAATCTCGTCAATTATGATTCAGGAAGGTTAAAAAAGTTAAGAAAATTTATTGCATGGCTGATTGCTGAGATAAAAAATTGTTTATTAATAAGTTAAAATTAATAAGTTAAATTAATTAGATAAAAAATTAGTTTATATAATTTGTACTGTGTTTTAAAACTGGTTCCGGGAATAAGCGATTTATTAGATTTTTTTTTCTTCTCCAATACTATTGCTGTAATGTCAATTTTTTGTGACTTATTATAAAAATGCATGATTTTCTTGTCTAAATACGTTTAAAAAAATTTCTTAAAATGTCCGATTTCTGTGGACTTTATTTTAAATTTCTTGACTTTTCTACAAGATGAAGCTTCTCGATTTTTGTAAACGGTTCATTTACAGATTAAGATTTTTCTTCATTTACCCCCTGTTCTCTATTATTTATATTGCTTTTTAAAGCCTGTGATTGATCCCTAAATATTTACCCATAATTTCTAAATTCTGTAATTGTTCTGTTGTAAAGCTGTTCGTTCTGTGATGCTGGTCTCAATTTTCAGAGCATCTCCTGCTTTAGAGCTAGCAAATAGGCTGTTATCAATCAAACATATTATTGGGTTACCTAGAAAGTTTGTGTTGATTTGTTAGGTGGCATAGGGACAGGTCTGAATATATCAGAATGATTGAAAACAAATGATATGCACACATATTCTGAAAGTCGGTACTTCAGGCGTAATTAGAAAAAATTGTTATACGTTAATTGTCTTTTATATGCCTTTGAATATGGAAGCAAGCAAAGTGAATTATGCTTCCTATTGGTTGTGTTGCTCCCTCCCCCTTTAAATTTTGCCCTGCTTTCAGTCTTGCTTTTGCCTCCAAGGCAGTAGCACATGTTCTTTTGCGCCTGATAAAGAAAGGCTATGTCCTTTCAAAACCAGTTGTGTTGGCTTAAAATTTATGGTTTGTAAAGAAGTTTTAAAATCTAATAAAGTGAATTATAGTCAATGCTTTAAAAAAAATAAAAAAAACGGCAAAAATGCTACACAAATGGCAAACAAAATATGCACTGTTTATGGAGAAAGTGCTGTAGCTGAAAGAACTGTGTGGAAGTGGTTTGCTAGGTTTGAAGTTGGTTATTTCAACCTTCAAGATCGAGAATGCCGAGGTAGGCTCTCCACCACAGATGATCAGATTAAAACACTGATTAAAAATAACCCACACTATACGACATGTGAATTAGCAGAAATGTTAAAAATATCAAAATCCAATATCCTCAAGCATTTCAATTTTTCATCAAAATCAGCACGAACTTTCCGGACAACCCAATAATTTATTCTAGAGCCCAGTAGCAGAATATTCTGTATAAATTTGCAGAAAAAGAAAATTTGTCTGCGATCTAATGCTAGACCAAGTCTGGTAGCATAAGAAAAAGTATTAGCAATTCATAAAATATGATAAAATTTGTCTCTTCAATGAAAATAAATTGAAAATATACAACAAGTACAATAATGTAAAGTGTAAAGACGTAAATTATATTTTTTTGATCTGACATTTCATACTGAAATGTTAAATTAATCAGTACTCAGAGCTTTAATAATCTGGAGCACTCGCTGCCATGCTGTATTGTTTCTGCTACTAGGTTCTAGAGTAATGTTAGCTTCTCCTTTTTTCACACCACTTTTCTTAAATTTATTTCTATTTAATCATAATTACTTGATACAAATTTTCAGTAAATATAAAGTGATGTGAAAAAAGCAGGGTTGAGTTTTTTACGTCAAAGTGTTTTTTGACATGACAAGGGTTTAAACTGTCAAAAACCTGTATTGTCAAAACTCAAAATCTATAAATGAGCTAGAATCTGGTTAGAAATAGGTTTTAGTAATATTTGCCATATACAAGCGAATATCTAAATATTATGCTGTTTATAAATTAACAAATTTTAAAACATTTTGTAGATAATTTATAAAAATTTAGGTAAATAAACTGGTTAAGAAATATATACAAAGTATGCAGACATATTTTGTATGATTATGTTTACTATTTATTATTGTTGTGCCGATTAATGGGCTCTTCCCACCTGACGTCAGAGGTCACATGATAAAGGAAAAACAAATAGCAGACAAAGTTTTGTTTATCTATAGCTATTGCTGAAATAACATATTTTCTATTCTTATTCTTGATCAATCGTATTTAATCTGTGTTATTTTTTATAAATCATCATTTTTAATCCATTTTATATCATCTTTCAACATCTTTTGTTTGCTGTATACATTTAGAATCATCATTTAGTTTGTTTGTTATTGATGTTCATGAAGAACATTTTTAATACTCTGATTTTTGGTACTTAAATCAGTGTCAGTGCAATATCGTACTGCGTAAATCCATTTAGACCAGTAACTAAGTTAATTAACTTGTTGTAACACCTTTATGCAATTAAATTAAATGAAAACATTTTAAAATTTCAAACTATAATCCATAAACATTCCACAAGAACAAGCTATTATTTATTGCTAGATCAGTTAATGTTACAGTTACACTACACTATACAAAAATTGATTCTTATAGGTAAAAATAATTAAATGAACACATAAAATGTTTTTTAAAAATTATTAAATTTACAAATACAATTATTCAACTGTTTGCAAATGCACAATATTGTTTTTATTTTATTTTATATTAAATATTAACATTTTTGTTCTTAAGAACAATATTTAATTGAATTCGATTCTCAGAACTCGATTATTCGTTTTCCTCTATCACGTGATTGAGCAGACGACGGTGGGAAGACCCCATTGATTAATCGCTTTGGTTAATCGATCAATGCTTAACCCTGATCATTTTTTTTAATAAAGTTAATTGGCTTGATTAATTAAATTAAAAATTTTTCTAAATTTGATTAAAATTTTCAAACTACGAATTAAAGTAAAATGCTGTTCTGCCTACAAAATATTTTTTCACATATTTTGCTAAGAAACATCCATCAAATAATAAAAAATAAAACCTCTACAAAGAAGTTGTTGCAATTTTGTTGATAGAGAAAAGCAGACCCGCATAATATACACGAGCACACAAACGGTGTTTGCGAAAAATTTTCTGAACTTGCGCAAAAATTTCCATGGACGGCAATCGCAGAAAATGTTTTGACTTACAGAAAATTTTTTGCAAACAGCGGTCATGGGAAAAATCGGTACAGCTATTATTCATTTCTGGTTTCTATTTGTGCAATACATTATTAGTGAATGCCGATCGTCTGCACTACTAAAAACAGGAAGAGAACGCCACTGATAAGGGCAGTGGTTCTGTTTTCTTCCCGCTCATTCCAAATTCCGAAGTGTGGGCTTTCGCGGCTGTGGCAGGCAGTGGCTTCTTTAGGACAGGAGGAGGAGGAAAAAGAAGCGATCAGCTTTCTCTTCTTTAATCACGGGAGGTTTTTAATTGGCGCTTGGTATTTGTTGTGCATCGTGCCGTGCTATGGTGCTTGGAGGCGAGGGGAGCCTTTTGAATGGAAAATCCAGAGTGAGGAGAGGGTGAATCATTAGCAGAGATCATCATACTGCATCCTAAAGTCCGGTTTCCATTTGCGCTCATTCCGCGGCTTCTATTCAGAATCCTTTGATCTGATGAGCCGAGCTCACAGGAGCTCAAAGCCTTCGGACGGGCTGTTTCTAACCCCCTGCTGAGATAATTGAGGGGCCGGGAGGCAGATATCTTTGTCAATTTTGCATGCTTTCCTTTGAGTTAACTGCGCGATCTGATAAGAAAGGGCTACAACTGATGACAAGACATTTGGCTCTTTGTGTCGGAAGCGTGATTAATGACGTTTTGAGCGTTGATCTTGAGCCCAAGTCGAAACTGGCCTTAACCGGCTTGGGACCCAGGAGAGGAGGCGATGCTATGCTGTTTGTTTAGTTTAGTTAGGCTGCGAGTTACACTTGCGTGTCGAGATTTTTGTCGATTTTTTTTTTTTTTTTTTCTTTTTAAATGTAGTGTTTTTTTAAATGTTTTATTTATTATCTCGTTTACTTTTAAACTTAATTTTGTTAGAAAGGCGAACATAATTTCTGATTATGCTAGATTCCACGATATTGATAAAAGACAAAAAATAAATTTCTATGCGATTGGCTTTCATGAAATGTCTAATTATTAGTAAACTGATAAATTTTAATTCTTATTTTTATAAAACATTTTTCTTTTTCTGAGTAAAAATCCTTTTTATTATTCAATATTCTGATTTTTTTCTTTTTTTAAATGTTCTGATTTTTCCAATGTTTTTCCTAAAATGTTCTAATTTTTGCCAGTTTAAATTGGCAAGTATAAAATAGGAGCAATTATTTTTCCACAAAATTTTTGCTTTAGATTTTGTGTTTGCCGAAAGTTTTTCATTTTATCTGAGTCTGGAGAAAAGGGGGAGGACAGTTATTAGACAAAATAACGCTTCATGTGCATGCCGGAACACCACCATAGAATAATAATAGAGGAAGGAGCACGTGAATACCCTAATGTTTACAAACCCCTTCTAGTGAATTGCCAGTGAAAGTTGCTCCTGCTGTTTATTTACCTTGAAGTAGGGCACCCATCCTCGGCGCATTTATCGCTATTTGTTGTGGGTGCTGCCTCGCTGACTCATTGATAGAGGAGACAATTCAAAAATCTCGCCAACCAATCTGATTGAAGCATAGTTACAACCCTATACCTGGTATTCCTGGATTTTACAAACCGAAACCAAAACATATATGCTCCTTCCTTTATTATTCTATGAGCAACACTTACTGTAGCCTTCTACAGAATGTGTCTGCTAGGGTAATAGTATTCTCAGAAACAAGCTTTCAAAAAATGGAAATGCTTAATATAAAAAAAAAAAAAGAAAATGAAATTTCCACTATCCCTCGGATGGGGAAAAATGTCAACAGTTTCATATTACTTCAAGCATTTATTGTCTGTTCAGAATTACTTATAGTAACTATTGAAGTAGAAGCAAAATAACATTCTATGTTCTAGTCCGAAGTGACACAGAAGAACTGAAATATAAAAACAATGAAGAATTTCAGATTCTTATAATAATATGGAATTTCAAGGATTCATTTTAAAATAGTGACAAACGAGAGGGACAAGGCATGCAAATATAAAACTAAAATATGTCTAAATTCATTTAATTTCTTTCAAAATGAATTGAAAAATTGTTTCATAAAAAAGAACAAAAAAATCTGGTAAAAATCTTTATATAAAATTAACACTTAGTCACCAATTATTATTCGGAAAATTGATTTAAATTTCAGCTATCAGATATTATGGATTAGACCAAAAATTTTTGAAAAGAAAAAAAAAAAATCAAACTTATGAATAAAATATTACAGAGAATTTAGTTTTTAGAATATAAAAGCAATAATAAATATAATTTATTTCTCAGCTGTATTTCCGAATAGAAATTTTATTTAAAAATATATTAGGAATATATTTTTTCATTATTTGCAGGTTTATTATTATTTATTGTTTAAGGAACTAGTTAAATTAACATCTATATCATTTTTATGGTTTGTTGTGTACTATCTATCTACATACATAAAAATATATATACACACACAATATGAGTTTTATTCATCATTCAAATAAAATTGTATAAAGAAAAATTAAAACCAGTTAAAAATCCAATTAGTGAACTATGATTAATACAGTTAAAACTGTTAATAGATTCCCACCACTATTTTTTATATTAACATTTATGAAATTCTAAAATCCTAAAGTTATTTATGAATTTTAACTAGGGTCTTAGGTCTAAGGGGAAGTGCCCACCTTGGGGGATCTTTCTAAAGGGTCCTAGCCTGCATTTATGCAAGTTTCGTGGAAAAAAAAAAAAAAAAAACCCTGAATGGCTAGGCTGACGAGCGCACCCTGCGATGAAACCCGGCACTTCACATCTACCAGCTTTGAGCGTAGAAACGCTTGGCTGCTGGTGGGTTCTACAGCTTAGAATAATGAATGTTTAAAAAATCTGCAAGAGTAAATATTATATTTATTACAATTTATACATGTCCAGAAAGCATTCATATTTCTCTTGTCTCATGGTGATTATAAGAATTTCAGACACCATTCAAGCTTGTTTAACATTCAGAATTATTGCATTTTCTTAAAAACTTGCAATATCAGCAGTCATTAAAAAAAAAAAAAATTATATATATATATTTAAGTACAAAGTATTAGGCTATGCATTTTTATTTTACTGGTTAAATACTTAATACTAAAAGCACAATACTAAAAATAAATAAATAAATAAATAAATGTACAATGTTGTATTGCAAATAAAATGATTTATCAATCAAAATGATCTGTCAAAGATTTATAAATCATGAATTTTTAGAAGCCTAAATTTTTGTTTTTGTATTAATCAAAATGTTATGTTTCTTCAAAAACATTAATGTTTACCTTTTAAAACATACTCATAAACAATATCTTATTAAAAAAATTGTAATTTTAAAGTATCACGTAACTAAGTTTAACATATACAGAGATGCCAGGTATTACGATTTGTCCATAATTATTACGGATTTATGGCAATAATTACGGCATTACGGACAATATATGAAAATTACGGATTATATGCTTTTAAAAAAGTCGCGGATATCGTTAGTTAAAAAAAAAGAAACCACACTGACGATCAAACGCACAACAGAAGCATTCCTATTCTTAATCTTTTTCCATCCACAACATAAATATCAATATTAATTTTAAACTTGCTTTATAAGATTCTAGAAACTATAAAAAAATAGAATTATACAATATTTCTTGCTGATGTAATTTTTTTACTCCCCCCCCCCTTTCTTATCTCCAACTCCAACCAGCCATCGTCTATTAAAAGCTCTGCAGAAGTCTTTAGTTTCCCAATTTTTCTCCATCAGCAACATAAATGTCAATATTCATTTTAAACTTGCTTTATTAAATTCTAGAACCTATAAAGAAGTAGAATTGTTTCATTTCTCATTTATCTAATTATTTATATTTTGACTGCTCCTCCCACTTTCCAGCTAGTGATCAAAGATTGCTTCTAGAACCAAAAAAGTGATAGAAGTGCTCAATATTTCTCATATATGTAATTATTTGTAGGCTTTATTACTGAGCTTGATGAGTCTATTTGTTTTTCCTTAATAAATTTAAAATACATATTGTACCATCAAACAAAAGATGTTAGATTTTATGCAAAGTACTAAAGAAAAAAAAAAATAATGTTTTATAAAAAGAACAATGTTTTAGTATTTAATGCCATAAAAACAGTTGTCTATAAAAAAGTGACTTATAAAATAATAATAATAATAAATAAAATAATATAAAATAGCAATAATAAATAAATTTTTGTAACCCCCTCTCCCCCCCTCCCTCCAAAGCAGGTTAAAAAAAAATCTTTCATTTTGTAAGAAAATAAAGAAATACATATCTATTTACTTTTGTTTTAGAAATTTTTTAATTAATATATATTTGCGTTTGTTTACAAAAACAGTGCAATTCATTATTATATGTGGGCTTGTGTATAAAAATTATTCCTTGACGCAGTTAGCGTCTCCACACTGCATAAGTGTATAACTCTGATTACTGATAGCTCTTATTGAAACTTGGCATCTCTGCATATAACTATATTAAGCATAGTTATAAATTTTGTAGTAATATATAAAAGTATCACAGCATATTTTGAATGAACATAAAAATAATTCCAAAACTAAATTCAAAACTGGTGTACAATCGATAAATAGATTAT
This sequence comes from Salticus scenicus, assembly GCA_963930645.1. NCBI lineage: Eukaryota > Metazoa > Arthropoda > Arachnida > Araneae > Salticidae > Salticus > Salticus scenicus. Next base: position 400,724,396 of record OZ005649.1, on the reverse strand, counting down.
AAGACTTCTTCACACACCATAAATTTAAAGCCAGCACAACCGGTTTCGAAAGGATGTAGCCTTTCTTCATCAGGTGCAAAAAAACATGTGCTACTGCCTTAGAGGCAAAAGCAAGACTGAAAGCAGGGCAAAATCCAGAGGGGGGAGGAGCAACACAAACAACCAATAGGAAATATCATTCAGGACCAATCAGAGGAACACACAAAAAACAAAAGGAGGGAAGGAAGGAATAGTTCTTAAAATTTTTTTTTTTTTTTAATAAATTTTTTTAAATTTTATTAGTATAATATTAAATAAAAATAAAAAAAATTGATTATTCCTTCCCTCCCTCCTTTTGTTTTTGTGTGTTTGTGTGTTCCTCTCTGATTGGTCCTGCATGATGCTTCCTATTGGTTGTTTGTGTTGCTCCTCCCCCTCTGGATTTTGCCCTGCTTTCAGTCTTGCTTTTGCTTCCAAGGCAGTAGCACGTGTTTTTTTGCAACTGATGAAGAAAGGCTACGTCCTTTTGAAACCGGTTGTGCTGGCTTTAAATTTATGGTGTGTGAAGAAGTCTTATAATCTATTTATAAAAATAATTCATAATTAAATTTTAAAAGCCTAAAGTTTTTTTTTTTTACTTTCTCTTACCCATAAGGTAGAGAAAGTATTGTTTTGGAGTCAAATTTTCGAATGAGAGATTTTGTTATGTTTACATGTTTTGAGGTCCCCTGAATACGAAAATCATGTTTTTAGCAAATGGTCTGTGTGTCTGTCTGTTATCAGCATATCTCAAAAACAAATTAGGGCAGAAAGTTCAAACTTGGTATTCTAAATGTGTATCATATACGGATGCTACAGTAAGCTTTTCGTTAAGATCAAGCAAATGGTTCGTGTACAGTGTCAATCAAGAGAATTCCAATACATTACGTCTATGGGAGAAATTGCAGGTAAGTAGAGTTTGCAGTCTATAGACTGCACTAAACCAAATGAAACAAATATATATATATTTTGTAATAGTTAGTTAACTGGGAAAAAAAAAATTATACATGCAGGAGCCTCACCTCCCCCCCTGGGGGGGGGAAGTCCACCCTCGAGGGGAGTAAATTTTCATGATGGGTATCTTTCAAAAGAGCTCGCCAATACCTTTAAAACGAATGGTTGAACCATCGATCTGCGATAATTTAAAACAAAGTTATGGATTTTTTTTACTTTTAACAAAAAAAAAATCTTTTTTTTTTTTTTTTTTTAAATATTGAGAATAAAATGGACTTTTTTTGGATATTTGCTGTTATACTACTTCTCTAATATGGAAATCGTCTGCATTATCATAAAAGATAATTTTTTTAAATAATAATTTATTTAAATTATTTTTTAAAAACAGAATTATTTTTTAATAACTGAATTAAATTCTATATAAATGTAGGTGCATTAATGAAACGGGGGGGTTGAGGGGGGCGGTAGACCCCCTCACATAGAACTAATTATCATATAAAACTCTTCCGAAGCCTCATTTGAATTGTTTAATATAGGTTTGCATTGCAGTACTCGTTATCTTACCTATTAAACTCCAACCTGCATTTATAGTATTAATTTTCAGGGTAAGAGAATGTCGTGTGAGTGACACACCAGATTATTATTTTTTTTTTTTACATTAATCAAAATGTTGTAACAATGTGTTTTTCAAAGAACATCAATCTATTTACTTTTCAAAAATTATTTATAAACTACATTTTGTTAAACTAAGATTTATATGACAGTTAAATTGTAAATATAAGTTTTTGACATGACGGTTTTAACCATGGTTTAAACCATCAAAAACTGTCACATGTCAAAAACCTGCCAACCCTGGAAAAAAAGTTGGAAACTGAGTGCTGTAGAATAAGTTAAAATGTTGGAATGTCTATGCCATTATTTACTTTCGAGATTTCTTTTAAATAGCTGTATCATCTGTTGGTGTGTTCATTTCGCTGAAAACAAATTTTTTTCCTCCAAAGGTCTGCACTCATTTCACCATGAACCAGTTGACTTTTAAATATATAAGTGAAAATGAAGTATTAAACTCTAATTATAAACATAGAAAAACCTTAAAACATTACTTCGTGTGTCGTTGTTTAGTTTGTAGCATAGTGAGGCATGCAATGACAGCAGCACAGTAGCCCCAGACAGTGTATGGTGCCCAGACAGTGTATGGTGTCGTCAGGGCCCGACTTAGACTACCTGCAGCCCCGGGGCAAGCCTATTCTGGGGGGCCCCCTTGCAGTGGCATAAGAGGTCTTTAGATTGCAGAATTTCTGTATTCGCCTGTAGGGGGCCCCTTCCAGAAGGGGGGCCCAGGGCATTTGCCCCGTATGCCCTGCCGTAAGTCGGGGGCCTGCTTATGGTGAAAGAAGATCAACAACAGTCAAGCTCAAGTCTTTCACAGAGGATGTCGTTCTGATGAGGGCGGGGTACCCAACTGAAAAATTTAAACGACACACAAAGTAATGTTTTAAGGTTTTTCTGTGTTTATAATTACAGTTGACTTTTGTTTGCATTCGTAGGAGAAAAAGGGGCTAGTGTGGACATGGGCTAACAACTTAAATAATTCTGTTACTTTTTGATTAGTGTTTCTCCAAGTTTTTGCAGATCGGCAGCACTCATGCACTTCCATGTGCAGTTGCATGCAATTGCAAATACATTTCATAGTAAATTAGCAACTTGTAAATGAAGTTTTTTATGGTGAAAAAGTAAGTTCATGATTTGTTTTTGATTAGTAAGTTACACTATTTTAATTATAAATTTAAACTAGTTAAAAACAAAGCATTAATCTCAATTATTAAAGTAAAGACTTTACTTATTTGCTTCATTATTGGCATAAGCTGCTTTTCGCTGGAGGGCCCTCTGCTTCCATCAGTCATTGCTTGAGTGGAAAGTGGCTGGACTTTCAAAACTTAGTTTTCACCTGTAATCAGGCAACACCACTGCATGCCTATTCCTTTTTTTGATTCGGGGTCATTCACGGCTTTGCGGTCATGAATTATCTCAACAGTTACGCGGAAAAATGTGTAGGTGGGGTTATTATAATTAGCAATTTTAGTTACGTCATTAAATTGAATGTTGATGTTATTTTCCTGATATGTTTTAGCAAGGCATTCAATTTTGTGTTTTTAGCATATTTAATGTCATTTTGATGTTCTTTTAATCTTGTTTTTGTTTTTCTTTTAGTGACGCCTAATGTAGCAACCTGTTTTATTATTTTGATACTTAAATGGGATTTTGTAAATGCGGGCAGTTTCTAGGGAGGGGGGGGGGATATTCTTTGTCGCTTCTTATAACTTGAAATATATTTGGGTTGGGTTTAATTGGTATGTTTATATTAAAATTTTTAGCAGCATTAATTTTATTAGAAGTGCCTTGATTATAAGGGATTGAGTATGTGAAATTCATTGGTAATTTTTGTCGATTCGGTATTTGATTTAATTGTTGGATTCTTTTTCTACACAATTTCTCTACTAGACTTTTTGGATATCCTGCGTCTATAGTTAACTTTTTAATATATTTAAGTTCCTTATATAGTGTAGAAAAAGAATCCAACAGGCAACAATTAAATCAAATACCGAATAAATAAAAACAAAAATTACCGATGAATTGTAAATGTAATCAGTTTTTTAAAATAAAGTGTCAAATGTAGGGAGGAGACGAAAGTGGAAGCAAAGTTGTACACCTAATAGTCATAGCAGTGCTGCCAACTCTCCCGTTTTTATGTTTTAATGTGTATTTCTCCCGTTTTTCTAATATTTTTGAAAAATCGAACTAAAAACGCTAATTTTTGACAATTCGTAGGTGCCATCTTTTCAGATTTACGAAGGTCTTCCAATTCACAATCTTTCTTCATCCACAAAATAAATGTCAATATTCATTTAAAACTTACTTTATGAGATTTTAGAATCTCTAAAGAAACAGAATCCTTCAATATTTCTCGCTTACTTAATTATTTTTAACCCTCCCCCCATATTTTCTTATCTCCAACTGGTGATCAGTGATCAAATGCTCAGACCTGCCAACTGCTACGAATAATTCGTAGTTACTACGAATTTGGGCCATAAACTACGATGCTACGAAAATCGGCTCAAAATTACGAATTTTTATGTAGCACCAAAACTGCAACATTTTTGACTAACAATCATTTGACTTTTCAATCTTTTTCCATCCACTCCATAAATGTCAATTTTCATTTTAAACTTGCTTTATTAGATTCTAGAATGTGTAAAGAGATAGGATTGTTAAATATTTCTCATTCGTGTATTTTTTTTTTGTCCCCCCTCGTGCCCCACCCCACCCCACCCCCTAATGATCGGCAAACAAACGCCTTGTGGCACATTGGGATTCCTAATCTTTTCCCATCCGCAATATAAATGTCAATGCTCTTTTTAAATTTACTTTATTAGATGCTAGAACCTATAAAGAAGTAGAATTGTTCAATATTTCTCACTGTTTTTTTTTTTTTTTTTTAATAATCTCCCCCCCCCCCCCTCCCCTAACAATCAATGATCAAATGCCTGCAAAAGCCTTTGAATGTGCTTAATATTTATATTTTAACATTTTAAAAATAATTATCCCAATGCTAAGATTATAATTTTTTGCAATAATTATAATTTATATTTAAAATTACACACATAATTAAACACACAACAAAAATATTTATTAATTGGCTAGCATTTTTGCTGAATTTTAATAACTGGTTGAATATAGTGTAAAAAAGAGTAATTCTGAATTTAGACTAAAATTATTTTACACCTGATTTCACAAATTGTGTTTGTTTCATAAACAGTACAGTCTTTCATTATATATGAACACCAATGCAAATTATTTTGATAAAAATAATAACTTTAAAAATATTTAATCTGAGGAAGAGGGGTGGGGGGGAAACATTTAACATAATGTGCCCAGATTGCTGTGGCAAATAAAAGCCGGATGTCTGGCATCTGGCAGTGCGTATTTATGGAAAAATTTTCATCAGGGCTGAAAATAGTACCCCGTTGATTATACGCAAGAAAATATGGTGATATACATTTATTTGTTTAGGATTCGTGTGTTTCATGATAAAAATGAACCAACCAACCATCCAATCCATTTTTAAAGTTGGTGTGCTACTAATTGTCATTTTCAAATGTTGGCAGGTATGCAAATGCTCTTTGGAACTCTTTTGTTTCTCATTCTTTCTCCATCTACAAGCCGCAACAAAAATGTCAATATTCATTTTAAACTTGCTTTATTAAATTCTAGAGCCTATAAAGAAATAGAAATGCTTAACAGTTTACACTCATGTAATTATCGTTTGACTCCCCCCCCCCCCCCCCAAAGAAAAAAAAAATTCCCTTTCTCCAATCAATTTTTACAATTAACTTTCTCATTCTACAACAAAAGAATCAAAAATTTCCCCCAGGTTTTAAAAAATGTAGGGTACTGCTAGTAAAAAAAAAGAAAAAGCACTTTTTAGATTTTTGAGGGCAGCTTTGAATTTTTAAGGACACATATGACATTTAAAATCCAAACACTTAATTTAAAAATTTAGTTATAAATATGCATATAAAAAGAGAAAAGTCTGTATTTAAACCTTTCTTTACTTTTACTTGTTGTTAATGTGCTGATTGTCACACACAATAGTTTTATTTATATTTACAACATTTATCTTCAGTTTATAGGTTATTTTCTACAGAGGCAGTAATGGGGGGAAAAATAGATTGGGGCATGTTTTTTTTTTTTTTTTTTTTGTTTGTTTCTTTCTTTTCCAAACAAAGATCAGGCGAGGTGCAGCACCCTCCTTAAATTATCTGGGGAAAACTCTGGATCAATGTTCATAAAAACTTGTTTTATTAGATTTTAGAACCAACTGAAGTGATACATGGATTCAAAATTCTTTACATATGTAGTTATTTTTAGACTTTGTTAATGAACTTGTTAACTATTTGTTTTTCCCTAATAAGTTTAAAATATAAATCATCAAACAAAAGTTATATTAGGTCTTTTTAGTTAAAAAAAAATATGTATTGAATAAAATAATTTTGTTTTGTTTTTCTCCACGAAACCGTAAATCTCCCTTTTTCTCCCTTGAAATTATGTAAAATCTCCTGTTTTTTTTCCCACCAAGGTTGGCAGCTCTGTCATAGTTATTCTGAGAAATTAGTTTCTCTAATTTAAAAAAAACTCTGTTATAGCTTTGAACTATTACTTTTGCACTAGATTATTAAATTTTCTTTTTTCTTTTGATAGAAACCTGAAGGTGATCAAGGTTCAGAATATATCAAGCTTAAAGTTGTCGGACAGGTATGTAATTTTTCCTGAATAAAAGTGATAACTTATAACTAAATTAGAGATGCAACGGATCTAAATTTGGCCGGATACCGGATATCCGGCCAGACTTTGAGCCGGATATCCGGTATCCGGCTTGCAGTACTTTTTCTTCTTTCTTTCTTCTTAGTATTAAACATTTAATCTGACTAATCTAAACTCTAAACCACCATTATTTTCTTTTTTACATGTGTTATGTATTTCTTTTAAATGAAATTCCAATGGAAACAATTTCATAACTATTAAATGAAACCCATCTGTAACTATCCTAGAATAAAACCACTGAATTTACCTATTTTGAAAAACATTAAAAGTTCTTAAAATTTTAGTACATTTCATTTCATAATTGGAAAACAAATTTAATAATGTATTCATTCAACTATTTATTGCACATTTAGTATTAGACAATAATGACGTTTTTTTTTTTTTTTTTTTTGAATAATTGTATGCAAGATTTGTAACAAAGATGGAAAAATTAAAAGTAATTTTAACTTTTTCATCAGTAATCTGTTGATATTGCTAAAACAATTTCTCCGAGACCATTACATTACTTCAATATTTTTAGAAGAAAACATATATATAATTGTACACCCTGTTTTTAAGTACCACAATTTGTTTCTTTTTTATGTTATATAAATTTTAAAATAACATACTTTGAAAATATTTATATTGGTGGTTAATTTCATAGCAGTTGTAGAAATGCGAAAGATTCAACAAAGTGTATTTTTTAAGTATGATTTCTTTATTTCAAAAATATCATTTATTTTAATTCCTTAAAAAGTAAGTAAATATTAATTTAAAAAAATTAAAATACATTCTCTAATGTTATTTCTACCCATTTCTCAATTCATAAATTTTGGGCTGGATGTTACTGCCGGATAAAAGTAATATCTGGCCATTGCCGGATATCCGGTTGACTAGCCGGATCGGCCGGATAGTTACTGCTTACCAGATATCCGTTGCATCCCTAAGCTAAATAACCAAATTTGTTTTTGAGGGACTGACAAGCCTTCTATGCAGGAGTTGAAATTAGAATGTTGGGTGCCAAATGGCAACTAACATTGTGGACAAATATTAAAAACCTTACATTTCAGCTTCAGTGAAGTACTTACTTGATTAGGGGGATCCTCCTCATCATCAACACCAAACTTGATGGGGGTCCTTTGTCAAACGCTTGTGTGTAGATTAAAACCAACATTCTGTATGATTCTTTTGCTTCATGAATCGCATCAACAGAAATGCACAAATAAGTTACTTTTCTTCGAAAATGTGCTCATTTAATATGTCAATTTTTGCTGAAATGACTAAGATTTTTGTGAAATATATGAAGGTGCCTTTTTTGCCAGATTACTACCGTTTATGGGTACCTTCACAAAAATTTAAACTCAACCTGTGTTAACCCCATGGGATCTCTAACCCGCAAAATCGTTCGGCCTGTGTCGATAAGGGTCCGATACATCATTCGAAATATATTTCATTGCAAACTTTTAAACTGATATAAGCCATTAAATTCCTTATGCAAGTTTCAGAGAAAACCAGGGAAACCCCAGAACACCTTTATTCCAATATTTCTAATTCTAATTAAATTACTTAATGCATCATTCGAAATATATATATTTTATTGCAGAATTTTAAACTGATATAAACCGTTAAATTCCATATAGGAGTTTCAGATAAAACCACAGAAAACTCGGAACACCTTTTATTCTTTATTATTTTGCAGACTTTTGAATTGCATTACTCTGCTCACATTTTGTATTAAGGATTTTTAACAGTATTTATTTAGCCTGGAATTATGAAAGTTTAAGAGAAAACCATGGAAAAGTTGCACTTTTTTTATAAGAATGTGTACATTACTTTTGTATCTCAGTTTCTAATTAATAAAATTTCATAAGTAATATATCATTTTAAAAGTTATTGGAATTGAAAAGTACATGTTGCAAATGTCTGTTGCCAGGTGGTGCTTTGATATTTTAAAATTTAAATATCTCCAATTCTAATTATGATTAAACTTAAACTACTTATAAGGGGTAGATTAGGAGGCCATAGGTGCCACTCAGTCAAAGAACTTCTACTACGTGAAGAAGGAAAGGCTCCGTAGACGTAATGTAAAATCGGGGAACCAGTTTCTGCATAGTTTGATATTGCGTGAAAGACAACTTTACAGGGAAGCGGCGCAGAGAGGAGGGCACATTTGATTTTTTTTTTTTTTCCTCTCCCACCGAAGTTACTTTCGATCGGACAACACGACAGTGATTGATATAAAAATTATTTTTTTGTTTCTTTTTTAATCGGATTCTTTAGCGAATTGAATTTAATATATTGTGATAAATATATAATAATATGAAAAACTAAAATATTTTTTTATATTAAAAATTAAATAAATATTTAATTGTGAGAGCCTAGCCTATATATATATTTTATTTTTTGCCAAAACAATTTTTAGTTTCAGTGAAATAAAAAAACTGCTGATATAGAAAGCTGATGTTTTTTTTTAATCTGATTCTTAATTTCTAACCATTTAAAATATAAAAAATATGATAAAAATAAAATTCTTGATAATTAACGAAAATCTAAAATAATTTTTCAAAGGAGAAAAAAAAAAAAAAAAAAAAAAAAAGAAAAGAAATATAAATATATCATTGAAACACTTAAATATGTATTTAAATATGCATTTATATCCCCTCCTCCCCACACATGCATTTATTTTTATTTATTTATTTATTTTATTATTTTTTTTGCTTCATTTAAATACAATACTTACTGATATAAAAATCTGTTATTTATTTATTTAATCTTATTTTTATATCGGATTTTCTAAATTTTAAAGAATCAAATTATAAAAATTCTGATAAAATTATAAATGATGTATATAATTGACTAAAATCAAAAATCATTTTCAAAAAGAAAAAGAAAGAAAGAGAAAATTAGGAATACAAAATAAACGTCTTCAAACTTAAAATACATGTATGGATTTGTGTTAAAAGAAATTATTATCAATTCTTTACAGGGAAAAAAAAAAAAAAATCGATACATTTAAATCTAATTGTGAAAAGAAAATAGTTTGTGCAATATTATATTTAAAAAAAAAAAAAAAAAACTTCCATAAAAATCAGTATATATTTGATATTGCTCACTATATTATATTTGAAATTTTGATTAAAGGTTAATAAATAATAATTTAAAAAAAAGCTTTAGTAGATATTTTATTTATTTAGATTCTTCAATTCATCAATGTGCTTTATAATTTAATTCATTACAAGCTTTTTGTATTATTATTATTTTAAACCTTAATCATTAAATAATGAACTCAGTTTTTTGAAATAAAATCAATTGTTTCATACTTTATTATTATTAAGTAGCTTAAAAACGTTCAGATTGTGTTGTTGTAATGCATTTTAAAAAATAAGTAAAATACAATAAAAATAAAGAACTAGGGTAATTTCAAAACTTATTCAGCGAAACCTATAAATCAGTATTTATTTGTGAAACGATATTTTTTTTCCCAGAATAATAAAATTTTCTTGCTTTTGTTTTAAAAGCAGAATATATTTTTTATAAAGATGTGGAATAAAAATGAACTGAATCTTTGTTTTGTTATGCAGTTAAACAAGTTTATATATTTTATTTTATAAATAACAGTAAAGAAATTTTAATATATTTAAAATTATAAGTCAGTGAAACTTAGGATATTATTTTAAAAATTTGCAATTTGCATAACCTAGATTATATATATAATCATGTAAACATTAAATAAATACTTCAGAATATAAAAAGAAAAAAAGAACTTACAAACCTTCTTAAGCACCATCTTCTAAATTTTCAAGAAAACACCCTTGCAACTAGCATTTTAAAATACATAATGACCAGTCTGCAAGGGCATTCACTTAAAATTAGCTCCTATATTTTAAACTCTTGTCTCCACTTGTCTTCTTCATTCAGAAACATAATAATCAAAAACAGTTACTTTCACTATTTCCATCTCAGAAGACTACATTAATAAAATGAATCCATAGTTTCTAAGCGGTTTTCTGTAACAGGCGCAGTTTTTTCAGGGATACAACTGTGTTTACAAGTACCAAAAGTTAGGCTTAATAACTTAGGCAGATACGAAAATGAATGTTTAATTGATATTAAAATAAGACTTTAATAAATAGAACATGTAGAATGTTATAAGTTAAAAATATCACATTCTTACCTTTTCCAAAGCTTATCCAAGTTTTTATAACCCTAAAACTGAACAAACTAGATTACATGTTTTAAAATTGCCGCGTGCCGCCTCACGTAACGACACGACTTTCCCTTCCCTTCCTACTCCCTACCCTAAGAAAAACCAGAAAAACAACATGTCCGCCAGCCGGGTCTTCAACGCATGCGCATTCAGGTCAAAGGTGTCGGGAAAGGAGGGAGAAATCGCGCAGATGGTCATCCTGTAATGTTGGCTTCCCATGCAAGCTGAAATATGCTATCGTTAGAGGGCGATAGTTACGCTTTAGCTGAAGCTGTTCTTCTTTCTCTCTTCTATATTCTTTGACTCAGTGTTAGAAATAAGAATTTTGAAACTAGGCGTAAAAATGACGCCTGGATTAAAATTTTTGGGCGTCAAAATGAAAAATCTAGGTGCCATCTATGATTAAATATGTATATTAAAATAATAATAATAATAAAGCATCAACTTGTAAATAATATATGCAAGATTATATAAAAAAGATTTATGTAATGAATGACAATATTAAACATACATATTTAAAATCACAAATTCATTCTTCGTACAGAAGATAACATCATTCCACCACAATTTAATAGCATTTTCTGGACAGAAATCGTCTAATTTAGGGCTGCTTAATTTAATAATTAACAAATAGTCAACTATTTTCATAGATATATGATTTCTTAAATCAGTTTTTATTAGGTTCAATTGACTGAAATAGACTTGTTTACAGTCTGATGGGATTGGGAAAATTATTAGGTATGCTGATAAAAAAAATCCAGGCGTCAAACATGGCACCTATGATTGGAATTCTAGGCGTCAAAATGAAAAAACTGGTCGCAAAATGCGACCAACGAGTGCTTATTTCTAACCCTGGTGCCACTAGGTTGAGGATTTAACACGATCAGAATTTTCAAAGGTCCTTTACATGGTGAGCGAACAAGCTGTTAAACATAAAGGGATGCCATAGTCACCACAAAGCAGAAATTAGCTACAATTAGAATTTTCAAAGCTATTTACACTATGAGTGAACAAGCTGTTATATAGGCTCTAAAACGGGGAGAAGGCTCCGTAGGCACCACAGTGTGATACTTGCTACATTCAGAATTTCCAAAGGTCATTTATGAGTAATTCTCTGAAAAGTCATTATTTCATGTCCCAGTAATCTTGAGGGCATATTTTTAAAAGCAAAAAGCTGTTTAAACTATCAATATTAATTGGTTTTACATATAAACTGTTATTCTTTGGTTATTGGAATTCAAATATAATTTTAAAATATTTTTTGAAATGCAAAATATCATTCCCTCACTGTGTCCCCCATTCCCACATGTAATTAAATAAAATGGTTTCTATGGTATTAAAGCATGCATATTTGGATTATTTAAATTGAAAATATATTAAACATACTTTAATAAATATTTATCCATTATACTATATTTATATATTATGCAACGAAAGAAATTGGAATACTTTTTATTGTTGTCCCTGGTAACAGATATTCCCTCATCAAACTGTGACACCCTTGCTTACTGTATTAATGGCAGCACGTACTTTATATAAGTCAAACTTAATTTATATACCAGTAAAGTAAAAAAACCATTTTATATTCTGTTGGAAACATTTTACAGTGAATAGCATATGGCTCTCAAACGTTAGGTTGAAATACAGTATTTTTATGTCATTCCCTCACTCATTATAAAGTTAACTAAAATAAATCATATTTGCTTTTTTATGATGTTATATTAATAATAAAAATGTTTTAATAAATATTTAGTGCTTGAAAATATAACTAAACTTAATATTTTTATAAAGTAGTTTTTAGAAGAAATTGGTCATTCCCTCATTTTTCTAATTAATAAAAGTAATTGCTATTTCAAAAATTATCAGATACAGTTTGGTTTATATTATTTTTTATTAACTGTAACATAAATAAGTGTACATGTACAAAAAAAAAAAAAAACAATTTAAACTAAGTTTTTTTTTTTTTTTTTTAAAAAGGCCACTTTAAGGGGGAACAACACAGTAGAAGCTTTGTAAAATACATTTTTTTAAAATGAATTTTGCAATGATTGAGATAAATAAAACATTATATATTTTTTTTGTCTTATTCTACTTACCTTAATCTTCATTTTAAAATGTAAAAATTACAAAAATCAAAAAAGATATTTTTAATATAACACAATCTTTGAAACTGTGTTTTGCAATTATCGATAATTGGCTGTATGCATAACTTGAGTAAAAAGAATGCGAAACTGAATCTGTTTAGATTTTTTTAAACTATATAAATATAGTTTTCGTTGCACGTAGGTTTTTTTGAAAATTTGAATTTTTCACAAAATGGCGAAGTGTTTAAAAAAAACTCAAAAAATATTCAAAAAAAGGAGTACATATTCTTGGATTACTGAAAAACTATAAATCAAATCAAAAAACCCCTACGTGCAACGAAAACTAAACATACTGTGAACACGGTGTCAAAATTTGAAGCAAATCGGTAAAAAATTACAGTAGTTAGAGCGACAGCCGTTTTGAAAAACTTGGTTTCGAGTAAAACACGTTTAAAGTTTTATGAAAAATCATTCGTTTATAATTTATAAAATGCTTAATTTATTATTCGGTATCCAATGGAATTATCAACTTTAACATTGCAATCAGATGCTTTTATCTTTTTTGCTGAAGTACTTGTATAATCTTTTTTTTTAGTTTTATGGCGATTAAAAGGTCGTTTCCGTTCTTCCCATCTCTATTTCGTCTTTTATAATCATGTTTTGTTGATTTTCTATCCATATGTGTGATTAATTATATTTTTTGTATATATATTTTTATATATTTAGTTATATACAAACTACTTATATAAAAAATCCTTTTTTAAAAATCAGAACTGTCAAATGAACACATCACTATGTATTAAAACACATCAACACTTTATTGTTTAAATAATTAACGAATTAATTTAGTTAAAACGTAAAACAGTTAAAATGATGTTACTCTACTATAACGTTTCGATAAAAGTGAGCAAATGTAACAATTAATCTCGCGAACAAGTTCACTCGCTCGTACATGTTGAAGCGCGTCACGAGTCGCATGACGCGCTTTACGTATTACGCTGTAACTTCTGCATTTTAACGAAAATCAATTTAATATTTTGGCATTATAATCTTAAAAGTATAAGCTATCAAAAAATACAATAAAATTTTTTTTCATTTTTCGAAAATTTTACTGTGTTGTTCCCCCTTAAAATGATCCTTATACAGTGAGCAAACATGCAGTTTGATATACTGAAATGAGAGTACAGTGTTGCAGGTGCTACCGAGCTGTAATTTACTACAGTTAAAATTTTCAATAAAGCTATCTGCACTAAATGTCAGTAAGGCAGGATTAGCAAGTTTTTGACAATTGATGGCTTTATCCGAATTTAACCATTATTTTAACTGTCTTTTACATGATTATGTAGTTAAAATAGCTTGATCTTACTAATCAACGCATGTAAGTCTCCCGTTTTCTAATATTTTCGAAAAATCAGATTTAGAAACGCTAATTTTAGACAATTCGTTTTTGGTTTCGTCAATAAATGGGGCATAGGTGCTGTGTTTTCGTTTTTTGGCTGAAGTTTTCAGATTTTTAAATTAATATTCTAACCAAATTTTTAATTTCTTCTGCTTAAAAAAAAATTAAAATTGCATATATTGTTCGTTAATTAAAAGAAACCACATAAACAATTGGCAATCAAACACTTTATGAAAGCCTTCCAGTTCCCAGTCTTTCTCCATCCACAACATAAATGTCAATATTCATTTAGAACTAGCTTCATGAGATTCTAGAATCTATAAAGAAATAGAATCCTTTACTATTTCTCACGTAATAAATCCCCCCCCCCCCTCAAAGTTTTTTTTTTTTTTTTTTTTTTTTTTAATCCAACTAGCAATTGGTGTTCAAATGCTCTATGCAACCCTTTTGTTTCCCAATCTTTCCCAAACCTCAAAGCACAACATATGAGTCAATACTCATTTAAAACTTGCTTTACTAGATTCTAGAGCTTATAATAAGTAGAATTTTTTAACACTTATCATTTAAAACCCAATCACTTGATTTAAAAATTTGATTATAAATATGCTTAATTTTTTTTTAAAAATAATTTTTTAACTTTATCTTGTTATCAATGTAAAAACAAATGTTGGTTGTCACACACTGTAGTGTTAATTTAAGTTTACAACTTTTATCTTCTGTTCGAGGTTTTCTGCAAAGGGCAGTAAGTGTAATTTTTTTTTTTTTTTTTAGATGAGGGGCAAGAAAGGTGTACTGTAAAAACCAGCAGATGAGCTGCGGTGGATACGAAAAAAAATGGTCTTTTTTCTATCTGCGGCTCTTGCACAATTTTTTTTTCCTTTTTCACCCTCCTCCCTTGACACATTTTGAACTTTTCTCCAATGGTGTGCAAGCAAGGGAAAGAATAGCAATTTTCAGACTTTTTCAAATTTTCATCCACCTTACATTTATTTAATATTTGGCCTAGACAGCATATTATAAAGCTACAGTTCAATTTTCATGAAAATATGTGAATAAACAAAAAAGTTACATTTTTATTGGGAATTATATTTATCACTAGCCGCCTTCGGCGACCAGCTGGTTCGCGATCCTTGAAAAATCCGACTTTATGAAACTCCTGCTCGGTGGCGCCTGCGGTGTCTTTTCCCGTTTCAGATCTTAAAACAGCTTATTGACATAGTGAAAATAGCTTTATTGAAAAATTTAATGGCAGTAAGTTCCCGCTCGGTAGCCTGCAGCGCCCTCTTCCACTTTCAATATCTGAAACAGCCTGTTCGCTTTCAAGTGATGTATTACTTATGAAATTATTTTAATTAGTAGCTGAGATACAAAAGAAAACCGATTCAGGAGACCTCAAAACGTGTAAATCAGGTGAAATCTCGAATTCCACTTTCGATAATATAAATGTACTTTAAAATATCTTTCAAATGATGTATTAAAAATAATTTGATTAGAATTTGAAATATCAAAATTTTAAAATATCTGGCGGTAGAAATTTCTGTAATCTACTGTTAGATTCCAAATCAAAAAAGCTTTCTAATGATGTATTACTTATGAAATTATTTTAATTAATAGCTGAGATACAAAAAAAACCTAATCAGGATACCTCAAATCGGGTGAATCAAATTCCATTTTCGATAATGTAAAAGTAATTTAAAATGTGTATCGAATGACGTATTAAAAAAAAAATAATAATAATAATTAGAATTTGAAATACACATATTAGAATAAAATTTTATTTGCAATTAAATGTAAATTAAAATGTGTTTTTTTTTTTTTTTTATTTATTTATTTTTTAATTCTCCGAAATTTCTCTTAGTAATCTGACTTATCCCTGGTTTTCTCCGAAACTTGCGTAATTCCGGGCTATATAATGTTAAAAATCCTTAGTACGATATGTGAGCAGTACGATATGTTCAAAACTCTGCAAAATATTAAAGAATAAAGGTGTTCTGTTGTTTTCTCCGAAACTCTCGTTCCTTTTCTACATCTTTGCCCCTTCGCTCTCCCTCCCCCCCCTTTCCGCCAATAATAATAATTTCGCATTCGATTTACCTTGCCTTAAAATCTAAATATACCAACGAATTTCAAACGCAGTAACTCTTTTTTAAAAATTTTTGCCCCTTTTCCCCCTCCCTCAAGCCCTCCCTAATAATCATACTCTTTCAAATATTCACAATCAAATTATCGGGCATTAAAACCAAATATTATGAAATTTCAACGGCATATCTCAATTTAAAATACTGCAAAGTATAAAAGAAAACTTAATCTTTTTCCAATAAATACGTTATTTTTTTAGTTATTTTTTTCTTTTAGTATTTTAAATTGAGATATGCCATTGAAATTTCATAATATTTGGTTTTTATGCCCGATAATTCGATTGTGAATATTTTTGAAAGTGTAGAATTATTAGGAAGGGTTTAAGGAGAGGGGCTAAAGAAAGAAAGAGTTACTGCATTTGAAATTCGTATTATTAGGTTTTAAGGCAAGATAAATCGATTGCAGATATTTTCAAGTGTAAGTTTATTAGAAGGGATGGGAAGATTGGGGGGGGGGGGGAGTAGAAAAGGAAAGGGAGTTTCGGAGAAAACAACGGAAAACACAGAACGCCTTTATTCTTTTATATTTTGCAGAGTTTCGAATTTCAATTTCCGCTCACATTTTGTATTAAGGATGTTTACCATTATATATCCCGGAATTAAGCAAGTTTCGGAGAAAACCATGGATAAATCAGACGCAAATCTTTTTATAAAAATGTTTGTTAATTTTGTATCTCAGCTTCTAATTAACGTAATTTCATAAGTAATGTATCATTTTAAAAGTTATTGAAATTGAAGTGTATGTTGTAAATCTGTCGCAAGAGGGCGCTTTAATGTTTTAATAATTCAATATTTAGAATTCTAATTATGATTAAATTACTTATAACACATCATTTAAAATTTTGTGGACTTTTAAATTTATATAAGTCATTAAATTCCATACGGGAGTTTCAGGATCTGAAACGAGAGAAAGGTGTCGCATTTGCCACTGAGCGGGAATTTTGTAAAATAGGACTTTTCAAGGATCATGAACCAGCTGGTCATCAAAGGCGGCTAGTATAAATTAAAAATGAATTCACTTTCATTTAAACAATCTTTATATTTCCTATATATTTTTATTATGAAAGAGCTGGAGCAGATTTCTGGCACCGTACCTTCATAAGGGCCGAAATAAAATAGTGCGGCTCTTTCGAAGGTGCAGCGCTTCTGAAAAACTTATCATTTCAATTACATAAGATTGTGTTGATGCGGTTGATCTGCCAGTTTTTACGGTAATTATTTTGGATAAGGGGCAAGGAGTGCACTTTCTGTTCAAGCAAAGGGTAGACAGGACATATATCATTAAACAAAAACATTTCATATTAAGTCTTTTTTATTTAAAAAAAGTGTCATATTGAATAAAATATTTTTTCAGTTTTCTCCATGAAATTGGAAATCTCCTGTTTTCTCCCTTAAAATTATGTAAAATCTCTGGTTTCCCCCCCACCTCTCAAAGGTTGGCAGGTATGTATTAATTTATAACTAATAAATTCAAGATATATCGAACCTTGCAGTGCAAGTATGCATAAAAACCTATGTGGGTTAGGTTTCTCTAAAACAAAACAACCTAGGTTTTTGCCAACCTTACTTATCGATTCGCTCACTTTGTATATGCATACAGTAGCAGAATTTGCATCATGTTTCTAGATTACTGTAATTATTGTATACTCTTAATTTTCTTTCTTTTTCAGATATAAATTTTATATAATTTATTAATTGCTATACTTTTTTTGATATTTGACTTGATAAGGCATTTCTGAATCACAGACACACAGAAAATTCTGTTACTGGGTGCATATGCATGACTACTATATAAATTTTACATTTTAGCATGGGAGGTTTTGTTATGTAGTATTTTTTGCAGAATGGCATTTGCCTTTAAATATAAAGTATTTTTTCTTGGATCTTTATATTCAGTCTTGTTTCAGGATTCCCATGAAATACACTTCCGTGTCAAAATGACTACCCAGATGGGTAAACTCAAGCGTTCCTATAGTGATAGGCTGGTAAGTAATTTTAGTTTAATATTTATTTATATAGTGTGTGTAATTATATATTTTTCCAGAAGCTTTAGGTTCTTCAGTAGAATAGACCATAATGCTCAGTGCAGAATTTTCTGCATCAAAACAAAATTTGTAATCAAGATGGTTGGAAAAAATCCAGTGGCATTTTTTTCCCCCATCAAGGTTTATTCTTGGTTTCGAATGTTTCTTTATTTTTTAAAAACTTTTTGTGCTATGAAATATATTAAGATGATTTTAAAAGAATCAAATGTTAATTATTCATTAAAATCAATTTAAAATATCTAAAATCCTTTTTTGATTTTTTTTTTTAATTTATGCTTTAACTAATTCTACCATTTACATTTAGTAATATTTTATTTTTTTAATTTTGAAAAAATATAAAAAACTACTATTCAGAAACAGTGGTTTATATAAATGTAGAAAAATTTTAGGAAATATTACTATACCAGAGGTTAATCCCACAGAGGCACCTTCACAGAATCAATTCTCATCAATGTCGTGGCATACAAAAATTTTTTTTATGAGCTTTGCTGCATCGAACACATAAAAATACCCTCAGTTTGATTATTTACTGGAGACAATGGTAAATATCTAAGTAAACACTTTCTTATCTTACACATAAGAAATCTCACTTACATATATATTTATTTTTCAGTTTCATTTTATATTTTAAATGTTATTTAAAATTTTAAAAAGAAATGAGAAAAAAAAAAAAAAGAAACTGCTTTATGCTTTTCAGTTATTTGTTCCAAAGCATTATTAATTTTCACAAACTCACTTTATTTTTTTCACAAATTTATTTTATAAATTCACAAATGAGGTACCATTTTAAAAAGCTGGATTAAACCCTGTATACGTAAGTAGTGGCATAATGCTGAAAGCTGTTAGGCTTCTTAATAAACACAAAATTTCTGAACAATATTTTCTTGCGCCCACTCAAAAAAAAAAAAAAAAATTGCAACTTACAGGGTTGCCAACTACTCCGATTTCTGTGGAGTTTCTCCGAAAAAATTTAAAAACTCCGCAATTCCGCAAAGTAATGTTTATGCTCCGCAAATTCAGTCTTGACCACCTAACTAAATATTTTTTATTAAATACATAAAACTGAATAGTGGCAGACGCCTTAAAAAAAAAACTATTTTTCTTTTTTCTTTCTTTTTTTTTGAAGAACCACATGCTTCACCGTACAATACTCATAAATAAATAGTAAAGAAAAAAAAAAAGAAAGAAAGAAAACATTCTAGTGCTAGGCATTGCGTAAGCGAAATATTGCTGACTCAGAACGGGAACAAGTATTTGTTTACATTAGAGTGTTTAATTAAAACCACAAGCTGAAAGGGGGGAAGAAAGAAACCGAATGCTATGATTATGCGGTGTTTTGATTTTCATTTAAACTATATCAATGTTTCAGTTATCTTAATGCTTAATAGGTCTTTAAAAAAATTGTTTATTTTAATTATTTATCGATAAAAATAATGAATTCAAAGCTACTGAACTTTAAGGTCCATTGACAATGCTTTATTTAAGATTTATTTGAAATAATTATGCATTTATTTTATCATTCACTTAAAGCATTAATGATTTATAATTATATCTTCATTTGTATCTGGGGGGGGGGGGAAATAAGTAAACAAATTATGACCAATAATCTGCAAAATTCTAAAGTTTACGAAACATATGGTCCCAAGCTATGCAGATTATAGGGAGTTGACTCAGAGATGAGATCATTTACACATTTATATGAGTATCGGAGATTTCGTTTTTAGATTTTTATGTGATAGTATAATAATTATTTTGACATTCATGAAAATTGTTGGAAATTTAATTTTTTCTTCCCCTTCGTGCTTTCTTTCTTTCTTTTTTTTTTATGTAACTGAATAATCTACTTTCATATATTGTCTTTATTTATGTATGGAAAATATGCCATTATGCAAAAAACAAATTACTTTTGGGGTTTTAAGCTTATATTCAGACTTAATCACATTTCCCATTCTTATCTCTCTTCACTGTTTTGCTAAATATATTTGATTATCAATAAATATTTCTTAATTTCATATTATTGTTGTTAATTTATGTTTGTTAGTGGTTTCTTTCTTTCTTTCTTTTTTTTTTTTAATGTATTTTTAAAATTGCTCCTCAAAGTAGCCAAAATGCTCCTCAAAATTTCTCTGAATACTCCTCAAACTGTTTTTGAAAAGTTGGCAACCCTGAACTTAGAAATGCAGCATTTGAGAAAAATCAATTTAAAAATAACAATGTATTGGCTAATTTATATTAAAACTGATGCAAATGCCTCTCCTGTGTGTAAATTGTGGGATAGAAATGTGATGCTATTTGTGCATGTTGGGGCACTTCATATGCGTTTTCCAATGACAAACTCAAGATTGCTATTTTATGAATTGTCATTTTTCTTGCCAAATTTAGATGTGATCTTTGTTTGATCTCTTGAAGTTTCCTAGATGGCAACATCATGTGAATTATATACGCTTTTTCTTAACTCAACTTTAGGAACATATATTGTTATTCTGTTATTGATAAAGACAACTTTTGTTAGATATTAATTGTTATGATTAATGTAACTAATAATTAATTTTCTCTAATGTTACTTGAAACTAGATAAAACAATTACTTTCATTTTAAATATAATCTGTTTCTTAATTACTCTAAAAAATTTTAATTTAATGATAATTAAAAAAGCAAAATGTTTTCAAATGATTAAAAAAAAAAAAGTTCTAACTGAATAGTAGCCAAATAAGTTGATATTCAGCCAGACTGAATATTCGGTAGTATGGCCAAATAGGTTGAATACCGAATATTCGGTGCATCCCTAATGTAAACAAAAATCATGCTAATTTTAATAGAAAACATACTGTTTAACTACTTAAAAATGTATGTTAATTTCATTACATGAAATTCCCTGCAAAGTAGTTGTTGAAATGTGTTTAAAAGAAAATAATTCCCTATAGCCAATAACGATATATCATATATGCACCTGTAATCAGTGTTAGAAATAAGCAGTCGTTAGTCGTATTTTGCAACCACATTGTTCATTTTGACGCCTAGAATTCCAATCATAGGTGCCATATTTGATGCCTGGATTTTTTCCTCATCCTATCTAACAATTTTCCCGATTCCATCAGACTGTAAACAGGTCTATTTCATCGTATTCCTCAATCCTGCCACTGGAGTCATAGATGATTGGCTGTTGAAATCAAGCTTACAACAGTTTTCAATGGCAGACTGGGTAATTCCATTTTAAATCAACAAATTTTCAAAAAAGTTGTTGCATGACAATTTTTGATTTTGATGACAATTTGCATGTGCTTTCCCCATACCTTTTTGACCACAAAAATATATTTTTTTTATTTAAAAAAAAATTACCCTTTGATATGAAGGCTATTTTTGTCGTTGCCAACAGCAAAAATTAGATATTTTGATGCTTTGCTTTATGAACTATAACTTTTTTCCTATCAAAGCTATCAAACTCAACTATAGCTCATTGGAAAGCTAAAAAAAAGATCTTTTTCCATATGGTATCAATAAATTTGAGATTTAAAAACAAAGGTTATTTTTTCAAGGTCAAAATTTGCGATGCAAAATTAATTTTTTGCCACTTTTGAAAATTAAAAAACCTATGAAGGGCTTGGAATAACAAGCCCTCTTTTTTTTCTTATATACATATATAAGGTTGCTTATTGTATTAAAAAGTTTGGCTTGTTACTCTGCCCCCTTCACAAGATACGACCCCCCCAAAGTTGCAAATTTTCTAAAAAATCCAATTTTCAATGCTAAAAAAATGCATGTGGGGGGCAAGGTAAATTTTTTTTTACTTGTGTGATTTTAAGTACTTCATACCATCTTTCAAACAAAAAAAAAAAAATTGCTTTGCTATTCAAAGGCGTTTGGCAGCTATAAGGGTCTGAATTTTCAAATAATCACACTAAAACCATCCAATTTTTTCATGTACTTTTTTTTGGAAACATGTCATTTATTATTATTTTTTTTTATTTGATGGACTTAGATTGACCTCACAAATAAGAATATATCATATTCCTACTTTTCCTCATTTATAGTAATCTATTTGCCAGTTAAAAGCAAGAATAGACAGATTTCAACTTGTCCAGCCTTGCTCCCACATGTATAGAACAGTTCCCTTTAGGCAAACAGTACTTACCTGTGGTAGGAACTGTGCCAATGACAAGGCTGCTTGAATATTATTGGATACAATTTGACCAATAATATATCCTGATTTGAAAGTAGGGTTATCTAAATTTGCCGATCTTAGACCAAAATTTTGTGTGTTAGCTGGAGCATCTGGTACACATTCAGTGTGCGTTTGTTTGTACCATCAAAATGTAAAACTTATGCTATCAGCGATTAAAAGTGATCATAGCTACAAAGATCTGCTGCAGATTATGGTCTGTGATACTGAAAATGAGAATTGTATGTTTTCGGAATGTACTGCATGTCCAGGTGTGGATGCCATTTTATCACTGATTTCTCCAAGTAACAGCACCCAAATTGACTTGGAAAATGATGAATTTGAGGATTTGCAAGTTTCATATAAGCAGTGGATGTCCACAGACAGATGTGAACTGACATGTGTGCTACCTTTACAAGAATTCTTGGTTAAGTGTTGTGAAAAACTTGAGCATCTAAAGAGCCACCATTTCATTGCCAGTAAACAAGCAGCATTTCTAAAATCAAAGAAAGAAGATCTGGATAAGGGGGAATTTTTGATACTTGGAGATTTTTCAGAGAATTTCTCTTGTGTCGTTCAAGACGAGGTGCAGACCTATCACTGGTCAGGTGTGCAATGTACGCTTCATCCTTTTGTTGTCTACTGGGAAAAAGATGGAGAAATTCAAACTCAAAGTTTTTGCTTTGTAAGCGACTGCCTTGACCACAACACAACTACATTCTACGCCTTTCAAATGATCCTTGTTAAAAAACTGAAGGCAGATCATGCTTTAATTTCAAAATTATTCTATTTTTCAGATGGATCTGCCACACAGTACAAAAACAGGAAAAACTTCATTAACTTGAGCCATCATGAACAAGACTTTGGGATAAAAGCAGAGTGGCATTTTTTTGCTACATCCCACGGGAAAGGCCCTTGCGATGGGATTGGAGGAACAGTGAAGAGGCTAGTGCGAAAGGCTAGTTTGCAACGACCGGTCAGTAATCAAATCTTGAATCCATTAGATGTCTTTGAATACTGCACTGAACATATTAATAGTGTAACGTTTTTCTATGTTTCCTGTGATGATGTTAATGCAGTAGGAAAAGTTCTTGAGGAAAGATATAAAACAGCACTATCATTACCCCAAACTCGGTCTTTCCACAGCTACATTCCACTCAACAGAAATATCATTCATGCCAGACGTACATCTTTTTGTTTAGATTTTACAACTTTTCATGTCATCAAAGATGAACCTATCAACCTTAGATTATCCACACCAACAACCCGACCAAAGTTGTCCGATTATGTTTGTTGCGTATATGATGGTGACTGGTGGCTAGGAGAAGTGGTGGAAATAAAGGTATTTGATGTCGAAGAAGAATACAGGATCCACTTTTTTCATCCTAAAGGACCTGGAACATCGTTTAAAAAATCAAGTCATGATAACCAAACTTGGGTTCGGTTTCAAGATATTTTGAAAATCCTGACTGCGTCAGAACTATGGTCAGCACAGGGAAGAGGTCATAATATCACACCTGTGATGAGTGAACATTTGTCAACTCTTCTCTATTAGACAATAAACCACTGAACAAAAAAGTTTTGCATGTTTTGAGAGGTAAGTTAAATTCTATATACCAAGATGTTAGAAACCTTAAATTAGCTTATCAAAGTTTAAATGTGTTCTTTGACAACTCTTCTTAGTCTTTTTAGTTGTTTTCACCATTTAAAACTAACAATTAAGTAAAAAATAACTTTTCACTAACACCTAAGATTAAGAAGTATGAAAATAATTGCGTTGTTTCAGTATAATTATTTGAAAATTTAGACCCTTATAGCTGCCAAACGCCTTTGAATAACAAAGTAACTTTTTTTTTGTTTGAAAGATGGTAAGAAGTACTTAAAATCACACAAGTAAAAAAAAAATCTACCTTGCCCCCCACATGCGTTTTTTTAGCATTGAAAATTGGATTTTTAGAAAATTTGCAACTTTGGGGGGTCATATCTTGTGAAGGGGGCAGAGTAACAAGCCAAACTTTTTAATACAATAAGCAACCTTATATATGTATATAAGAAAAAAAAGAGGGCTTGTTATTCCAAGCCCTTCATAGGTTTTTTAATTTTCAAAAGTGGCAAAAAATTAATTTTGCATCACAAACTTTGACCTTGAAAAAATAACCTTTGTTTTTAAATCTCAAATTTATTGATACCATATGGAAAAAGATCTTTTTTTTAGCTTTCCAATGAGCTATAGTTGAGCTTGATAGCTTTTATAGAAAAAAAGTTATAGTTCATAACGCAAAGCATCAAAATATCCAATTTTCGCTGTTGGCAACGACAAAAATAGCCTACATATCGAAGGGTAAATTTTTTTTAAATAAAAAAAATATATTTTTGTGGTCTAAAAGGTATGGGGAAAGCATGTGCAAATTGTCATCAAAATCAAAAATGGTGTTGCACACCCCATTTGTTGATTTAAAATGGAATGACTCGACTGTGATTGGTTGTTAGAAAACAGAGCTCATCGTTGATGTGGCGAGCAACCATTCAACATATGGTTTGGAGCGAGTAGCAGTGTTTTCTTATCTTGTCAATTCTAAAATCTTACTTCTCAACTCCACTCATCAGTTTAGTTCGCTGTAAACACGTGCACGTGTTTATTATTTTATGCTTATTTCAAGTATCTTCTGGGTGAAGAATGAATTTGTGAGTTTAAATATGTGCGTTTAATATTGTCAATGTAATTACATTTTTTACATAAATATTTTTTATATAATCTTGCATATATTATTTACAAGTTTAGTTTATTATTATTTTTTTAATGTACATATTTAATTCCGGATGGCACCTAGATTTTCCATTTTGACGTCCAAAAAATTTAATCCAGGCGTCATTTTGATGCCAAAATTCTTATTTCTAACACTGCCTGTAATATGTAATCATCCTTACAATATCTAAATAAAGGATGTTTAAATTGATTTTAGGGTGTTCCTGTTACATCACTCAGATTTTTGTTCGATGGTCGACGAATTAATGATGATGAAACGCCTAAACAGGTAAACAGATTTCTTACTTAAGTAATCATGTTCTTTTTTTTATTATTTTAAATGTACTCAGATTCTTTCTTTCTCTTTTTTCAGCTTGAAATGGAGAACGATGACGTAATTGAAGTATATCAAGAGCAAACTGGAGGCAAGATATAAGACTTTGTGAAGAGCACTTATGTGCTCGTTGAACATAATTTTGTTTCTCTCGTCTGGAGTTCAAGACACTTCATTATTTTGTATGTAATCATCGTGTGATCATATTCTATAGATATTCACATTTGTTTTTAGAACATGTTTTTTCATCCCACCACTCTTTCTCGAAAAAAAGCATTCTTTCCGAAGAACGTCTAAGCTGTAGCAATTCTTGCAGTCTTTTTTAAAATAATTTTTTTAAGCCTTCTGACTTGTTTCCAAGTTTTAATAGATAATTTTTCTTTTGCGTTGTCATTTTCTTTAGTTTAATGCATCTTTTTCATTTATGATTCAGCAATTCTTTTTCCCTTAATTGTCAGAAAAATATTAATTTTAAAATGTAACTTTAAAGTAAATAAAACAGAGTTCGTTGTATATATACAATTTTTTGTTTGACAAATGTATTAAAAATACCTTTTCAATTATGTAACACGAGCAATATTGGACCTTATGTTTTTGTTTTTCTTTCTTTTATAAGTTCATGCAGTAGTTTTTAGTAAAAAAAAAAATCTTCCCTTTGTCTTTGTATAATTGTATAGACTTTTGGCTGTTTCATCTAGAATATTTGTAATAAAATAGGTGAAAATTACAAGGAAAAGTGGGTAATGATTTGTTACTCATATCTGTAATTTTGTCCCTGTTTAATTGTGAATAATAGATGCTGCATGTATGAACTTAATTCTTGCTGAATAAATGCTTTTTTTAAATACTTGGATAGAATCAGTAAAAATTACAACAGCTGGTGCAGAAAACATTGTCAGCTTTTCAAAATAAAACCATAAAGGTATTATGAAAATTTTTCTATCTCTTATTAAACCATTTTTAAAAGTTACTACTTCCATCTAAATAATTTGTATTAGTGTTTTCAGAAACAAACATGATTTATAAACCAGGTGTAAAATAATTGTATTCAAAATGCAGAATTACTGTTTTTACACTAATCAACCAGTTATTAAAATTCAACAAAAGTGCTACCCATTAAAGAAATATTTTTGTGTGCTTAATTATGTGTATAACTTAAGAAATTATAATGGTTGCAAAAAATTACAATCTTAGCATTCAGATTATTGTTTAAAATGCTAACACAACACATTCTTAAAACATTCAAAGGCTTCTTCAGGCATGTTATCACAGATTTTTTTTTTTTTTTGGGGAGGGGGGGGGGCATAAAAAAATGAGTGAGAAATATTGAACAATTCTACTTCTTTATATGTTCTAGAATCTAATGTTTAAAAAGAACATTGACATTTAGGTTGTACATGAAGAAAGATTAGAAATCCCAAGCCTTTTGGCAAGGCATGTTTGCTAATTGTTAGCGAGTGGGGTGGAGCATGAGGGGGACACACAAAAAAAGAGAAATATTTAACAATTCTACCTTTTTATGATTCTAGATACACTTTATTTGATTCTAGAATCAAATGAAGCAAGTTTAAAATCAAAATTGACATTTGTGGTGTGGATGGAGAAAGATTGGAAATTGGGAGACAAAACATAGTTGGAAATGTTGCAGGTTTGGTGCTACATAAAAATTCGTAGTTTTGAGCTGATATTTCTAGCATCATAGTTATGAATATTTCCGCTTTTTATAATTTTTGTCTCTTCTCCCCACATACTACTGATCGGCAATCAAACAGGTCATCGAAATCATGCAATTTCCAGTCTTTCTCCATCCACTGCATAAATATTAATATGCTTATTGAATTTGCTTTGAGATTCCAGAACCTTTAAAAAGGGTAGGATTGCTTAATATTTCTCATACATAGCAGGGTTCGCACTAAGGGAAAAAAATGAGTGGGATTCTCCCACTGTAACAAAAAAATTAAGTGGGATTTTGAAAATTTAAGTGAGATTTTTGAAATTTAAGTCAGTAATTACATTTTACAGAAAAAAAGTATTATCAAGAAATATGCAAATTACAGACATGTGATTGCGGAAATTGGAAATTAGCTAAAAGTTTTTCACTAATATGATTGATTGGATGATTAGTTCAATATTGATAATGTCACTTTCAATAAACTGATGACATAAACATTTATATATATAGTTTTTATCTACACTACGCACTTTCAGGATTTTTTCATTAGCATTAAAAAAATTCTTCAATATACTGGCAATAACTTTTATATCCACATAAAATCTTATTAAAATTTCACACCAAGAGTAAAACAAATTTTTCAAACAAATATAGAATATGATTTTTATGTATGCACATTTATCATTCATATAAAAGTAGAAGTAGCTCATTATTAGTTTCAAACGTGCATAAAACCAACTGAGTATTAATTTTCGTAAATTGATTTGGAAAAAATTTTCTTTCCTGAAAAATCTATTCTTAATTTCCCCCATGTTTACAAATTTGGTATAGGTATGACACCCCATAAATATTTAATTTGAGAAAAAATAAATAGATGCATTAAGTTCAGCACTAAAGGTCTAAAAATAATTACATATATCAGAAATATTGAGCACTTCTATTGCTTTGTTTCTAGAATTGATCATTGACCACAATCCGTATTCCGGAGTTGGGAAAGAGGGGGGGGGGGGATTAAAAAAATAATTACAGAGTAAGAAATATTAAACTTTTTCAATTCTACTTCTAGAATCTAATAAAGCAAGTTTAAAATGAATATTATAAATATAGTTTATGTTTCAGATGGGTGAATATTGGGAAACAAGACTTCTGCAGAACATTTGATTGCTGATCGCTGGATGGAGATAAATAAAAGGGGAGCAGGCAAAAAATAATTACATGAGAAAGAAATATTTAACAATTGTATTTATTTACAGGTTCTAGAATCTCATAAAGCAAGTTTGAAATGGATATTGACATTTATGTTGTGGATGGAGAAAGATTAGGAATCAAAAGCTTTTGCAGAACATTTGATCGCCGATTGTTCCATTTTTATTTATTTATTATTTTTTTTTTTAATGAACGATATCCGCGATTTTTTTTAAAAACGGAAAAAATAAATTCGCGGAGTTCAATGAATTAGATTAAAAATAATAATAATAATAAAAAATCGCGGGAAAATAAGTGCGGGAAAAGCGCACATATGAAAATTTTCAAGTGGGATTTTTTTTAATATTGCGCGCTCTAGCGCGAACCCTGCATAGTTTTGAAGTGCAATAGTGTAAAATTAAACAATATATGGAAAAAAATACTGAAACACTATTATAATTTTCACTTTTGTTTAGGTAAAAATAAATTGTTAAATAATGTTCAGTAAGTCGAATGGAGTCGCTTCACTCTTTTTTAAAAATGTTGCTTTGTTCATTGCTTTTGTCCCGTGTGGATGGTTTACTTTACTATAAATTGGGTTTATAGCAGTTCCATAAAATTTTTTCTTATTGTAAAATGTTTGAGACTTTCTCAACTCAATCAGACTCGCTAGAACAAAATTTAATGAACCCAACTCTATCAGCTGAACGTCATTGCCATGTTGGGTCAGGTTTAGTTAAATCACATTGCCCTACCTGATGCATGACTCCAGTGGAGATGGCCAAATATTGTCATAGGTGCCAATTTTTCTGAATTTAGCAAAAGTTTCCCGATTTTTTTTTTTAAGTTAATCTTCATGTTTTTAATTTCTTCATATATATATATATCTATTTTTTTTTTTTTTTTTTTTTTTTAAGTCACAGACATCGTTTGCTAAAATAAGAATCCCCATTAATGATTGGTGATCACTCTGCTTTCAGATTCCCAATCTTTCTCCATCCGCAGATGTAAATATTAATTTTAGACTTACTTTATGATATTCTAGAACTTTTAAATAAATAGAATTATTTAGAATTTCTTGCTCATGTAATTATTTTAACCACATGTAGTGGTGTTTAATGGGTTAACACAGGTCTACAAAAAAATAATCTTGGCATAATTTGATAATTTTACTGATGCATGTTTTTTTTTGGTGAGCCAAAAATGAAGCCAGTTTTTCTCTATCACATATAGATTTTTGTCAATATACATACAGGGTGTCTACTGGCACAACTTCATTTTTTTTTGTAGTTTCTAGTATGTTTCCATGATTAATTATAATTAATCATGAAAACATACTATAGAAGTTACTATATAATTATTTTGGTGGAAGAAATTATGGTAGACACTACAGACCTGCCAACTGCTACGAATAATTCGTAATTGCTACGAATTTGGGCCGTAAACTACGACGCTATGAAAATCGGCTCAAAATTATAAATTTTTATCTAGCACCAAAACTGCAACATTTCTGACGTTTTGCCTTGCGATTTTCAATCTTTTTCCATCCATGCCATAAATGTCAATTTTCATTTTAAACTTGCCTTAATAGCTTCTGGAATGTATAAAGAGATAGAATTGTTAAATATTTCTCATTCATGTATTTTTTTGTGCCCTCCTCGCTCCCCACCCCACCCCCTAACGATCGACAAACAAATGCCTCACGAAAGCCTTGGGATTTCTATTCTTTTTTCATCTGCAACATAAATGTCAATGTTATTTTTAAACTTACTTTATTAGATGCTAGAACCTATAAGGAAGTAGAGTTGTTCAATATTTCTCACTCTTTTTTTTTTTTTTTTTTTTTTTTTTTACCCCCCCCACCCCCCCTCCCTTACCAATCCATGATCAAATGTCTACAGAAACTGTTGAATGTGTTTAATATTTATATTTTAACATTTTTAAAACGATTATCCCAACGCTAAGATTAGAATTTTTTGCAATCATTATAATTTGTATTTTTTTAAATTAACCCGTTAGTAGTCGCTAAAGACTGAGCCACCTATTACAGATTGCACTCTTTTTATTTAACTCCCACCAATAATTTTAAGAAGTGGTGTGATCGACGTTCCTTCGATTTTACTCGCGTTTTATGTATATCAAATGCTACTTCTAAAAATTTTTGGTGGCTATTGAATAAAAAAATCTGGCAACACTGAAGGATGGGCGGCGAATCGACCAACTAGCGACTACTAACGGGTTAAACACACAACAAAAAATATTTACTTAATAGGTAGTATTTTTGCTGAATTTTAGTGGCTAGTTGAATATAGTGTAAAAACAGGAATTCTGCATTTTGAATAAAATTATTTTATACCTAGTTTCATAAATCATGTTTGTTTCTTAAATATTTTTTCATTATATATGAACACTAATGCAAATTATTTAGGTAAAAATAACTTTTTTAAAAATGTTTAATCTGAGGTGAGGGGGGGGGGGGACATTAAACATAATGTGGCCGGATTTTGGTGGCAAATAAAGCCAGATGTCTGGCATCCGGCAGTGCATATTGTCTGTGGAAAATTTTTCATCAGGGCTGAAAATAGTACCCCGCGGATTATACACAAGAAAATACAATAATATACATACATTTATTTGTTCAGGATTCGTGTGTTGCATGATAAAAATGAACCAATCAACCATCCAATCTATTTTTAAAATCTGTGCTACTAATTATCATTTTCAAATGTTGGCAGGTATGACACTATTACGAATTGACAAAAATGTATATGCGATATAGAAAAACTGGCTCAGTTTCAACATCAACACACCAAAAAACATAAAGATCAGCCAAAGTTACCTAATCAAAATTTTGGATGTAGAGCTAATCTTTACAAAATCCCTGTGGCAGAAAATGAGGTGTGATATGTAGGGGAGAGTAAGGATGAATGGGACAATTTTCATGTTTTTATTAATTATCGTCCACCATATGTAATTCAGAATTTTGTAACATGGCTCATAAGTACACTTCAGTAATCAAAATTTCACACAAGCGTCAATCTTGAGGGATATTTTCATCGTAAAGGTGTCAAACCACTTTTGAAATATTATTTAGGATACTGACATGAATACCATTGAGTATGAATTTTCTAATTTATGAAATTCGTAAGTTATTTGGTATTTAAGATTCTCTTAAAATGGCAGAAGAATACAAAATTGAGCCTAAACGGCCATTTTGAGGATCATAAATATATCAGACAACTTCAAAATAACATTTATGATACTTGTATGAGCATGACTGATTACAAATATTCTAATAGGAAAATTTCATAAGCTATTCGTTATTTAAGATTTTATCAACATAACAAAATTGAAAATTTTCTATATAAATGTGCATTTTGAGGATTCTTAATTTCCCTTAACATAACTATGTTAAGAGAATGTCTTTTCTAGAAATTTTTTGAATATATATATGTATATACATATGATGGGGAACTGAGCAGAGTCCACCTATGTCAACTAGTTTTCAATTAGCGCTGAAATGATCGCCTATTTCAATGATAGTCTAAAAAATTATTTACTATTCCGGAAATCTGAAAAATAAAGCAATTTTTATAAGTTAGTACTGAAATGAAAGCATATTTCGTCGATCGATTGCGAAATATCACATATTTTGAAAATTAGCTTAAAAAAAAAGAAAACACAAATTTTAAGCATTAGGGATAAAATAATAGCTTATTTTAAAACAACTAGTTGCAATTAAATATAAATTTTGTCAGTTAGTGGCAAAATAGTCACTTATTTTGGGAATCAGTTGCAAAAATGTTACATATTTCTCTTATTATAATTTGTCAAATAAATAGTGTCTAATATAATCAGCTGATAAGATAAAACGGTTTTAACGGTGAAAAACTGCTAAAAAAAATAGTATTCTATCATATTTTAAGATCTTACCACAAAGTAATTAGTTTCATTCTATATATACATTTTTCCCTACGAGATTAAAAAAAAGCGTGACTTAGGGTTTTGTAGTAGTACACTGTTAAAAAAATGCAGAAAAAATACAGAAATTCTCTGTAATTTCAGAAAAAAAGTCGTAAAATACGTTTTGTCTACGTAATTTTTCCGTAATTTACGCATTTTTTTCTGAAATTACAGAGAATTTCTGTATTTTTTCTGCATTTTTTTAACAGTGTAGGGTCTTGTATTTGGACGAGTCAAGTGTGCAGCAATTTTCTACACGTGCTACAAGTGTTTGCCGCCCAAAGTGAAAAAGATAAGATGAGAGATATACGATTCAAACTGTGAAATATCCTCTGAGCCAAATGATAGGGGTGCAATGTTTGTGTCCGGTACTGCTAGTCTGTATCATCATATAAAAATTTCAAGAATCATGTGCTGTGAGCATGTGATAAAATTTTCTATTAGATTTGATGATAATGTATATGTTACCGCTAAAGTGCAGAAATCAGTTAATCTGCAGATTAGCTAGGCAATCTGCACATTAACTAGGGTGATCCGTTAAAGTGAGGAAAATTGTTTCATTTTTCAAATTATCTAGGTAATCTGCGAATTACCTAGATAATCTGCACATTACCTACTAGGCACTCGTTAAAGTGAAAATAAGATCTCTGGTGGTATAATTTTACTGCACGCTGTGTTGTATTTGTTTTTATCATTCTGGAAAAGAAAAAAAAAAGATTAGTTTGCTTTTCTTTTCTTTCTTCCTTTACTTATTTTAATCTGTATGTGTTTTAATTTTTATGTGTTTTGAAGTTATATTTGTTTTATTTATTTCATCTTTTTTATTCTGTCAATATAAGTTTAAAGATGTTATGCATTTTTAATATGAAATATAATATCTTTAACAGCTTACAATAAAGTCTATTAAAAATGAATGTTAGAATTGTAATACAGTAACGATTTCTTTTCAAATAAAAATATTTAACAATTAAAAAAAAAAAAGTTTTATTAACAACTTATTGCTATTACTATATTTAAAAAAAAATATGCACCATTTTTTAATTAGCTAAAGAAATATTAAATTAGACAAATCAGAAGCATTATTTAAGAAGTACTTCAAATAATTAAAATTGATTTAATAATTTTTAGAACGCATGAAAATTAAAATGAGTTTTCCAATGCTTTCTTAAACTATATTTTGCAGCATACATATATCTGTACAAGTTTAGGAAATATATTAATTTTACAATTAAAAAAAAAAAAAAAAAAAAAAACTTTATTAACACATTTTATGTGATAAACTACAACGAAATTATTTGAAAAAGCGAACAAAATTAAAAATAAAAATATAATCATGATATATAAAATATATAAAGGAAACTTGAAATTGAAAGAAACAAAAGAGAAAAATTGTAATGAAATGCTAAAAAATGCATAAAAATTTCATTTTAAGTATTTATTGAATAATGCCATAATATTGAATGCCATATTTTTCAGAGTTAAAAAATAATACATGTGTTCTTTTTTTCAGTAAGTAATAGTAATTTAAATCAATTTTAAAATAAAGTAGTTTTAAAAAGTTGTGGTTTAATAGTTTTATTTCGGGAGAAAATAATTACTGTGCTGTAAATTTAAGATTCATAATTTAAAATGAAGTTTTACGAGAGAGAGCTTTTATTTTAGATTATATTTCATTATTAAAATGCAGTCCCTTATCAAACTTATATTGACAGAATTAAAAAAGAGAAGAAATAAACTCAAAACAATTATAACTTACTTGTACTTTAAAATTTGTGTTGGTCATAATAAGAAATCTAATGTCATAGCTTCGATGATCCACGTTTTGCGCTTACTGTTTATCACAGAGGAGAGGAAGGGATAAAAGTTTCGGTTTGTGTTTGAAGGTCAATCGCGTCACAGACTAATCTGGGATTCGCGTATCTGTATCACATGACTGTTTGACGTCATAGTGAATGTAAAAAAAACTAAGGCTCGAAACAAACATTTGAACTTTAACGATACAGAAGCCGTTAATCTGCAGATTACCTAGTTAAAATGAAGAAAACTCTTTATTCCGCACTTTAATGGGTCATTTTAGTTAATCTGCAGATTAGCTAGGTAATCTTCAGATTAACGGGTTTCGCGCTTTAACGGTAACATATACATGGGCGAATTTTTTTTAGAATAAAGCAAGTGTGTTATTAAAACTGGATAGTTTTCACCACAAAATAGAATTTTGCTGTTCCAAACTAAGAAATCTGCTCTGAAATGGCAATTTGATGCTCCAGAATGAGTTTTTTTTTTTTTTTTTTTTAGCAGCTCTGAAATTGCTCTAGAATTATAGCAATTGAAACCTTGCTTTTGTCTATCAGTGGCATAATGATCCCACATTTCAGCAATCAGCTTTCAGAATATGGCACATTCAATCAGTTAGGCACACACAAAGAAATTTTGATGATTTGTAGTGAAGTGATCGCATGTATTGAAAAAAAACATGAAATTTGAAGATAAGCAATGAAATAATTGCTAATTAGTTGTAATTAAAATTACAGCATATATTTCTTCTATTGAGCTCTGGAAAAAAAAAAAAAAAAAAAAAAAAAATTAGCAGTTTGATAAAGAATTAGCACATAATTTATCAATTAATGGGGAAAAAAATTCCCCTTTCCGGCAGTTACACACATGTTTTTTCTTTGTGAATATATAATTAATAATCACATATTTAGGGATTCAGCTTAAGATAACAATAATAAAAACTCAAATTTTGCCAGAGGCAAAAAAGTTCGTGTAATTAAATTTTTTAAATGCCTAGAAATTATTGAAATAAAACTTTCAATAAATTTCAGTTTTCTAGAATTGAAATGTAATATGCTCCCCCACACCTCTTTTTTTTTTTTTTTTTTTAAGTGTACAGCTGATTTTGCTTTTTGAGGATGGACAGCACATTTTTATGACGAAATGGATGAAAGGCGATTATTTTGGTATATTTGGCTTTGAAGTAGGGATGAAGTAGAAAGTTTTTACAATGTGCCCAGGGGTGTAGCAAGGGGGATGCAGAGGGTGCAAATGCACACCCCTAAATCATAGACATAAAAATTGAAGTTTACATGCAGTAACTGGCAAATGTTTAGAAACGATATGTTTTCTGTCCTAACATTTTCTATAAAAAAAAATTCAAAATGGTGTAAATTAGTAATTTGTATCCCTCTCAAAGCTTAACCAAATGCAACATCAGAACAATCGAGACATACCATGAATTAAAAGTAATTTGGAAATTCGCAAAATTAACTAAGCACCATGATGGTAAGCTCCCCAGGACAACCAAAATTAAAATGTGGTCTTTTGGAACGATGAATCCAAATTCAATTTGTTTAGAAGTGATGGTAACATATTTGTCCTCCAAAAGGTACCAGAATGGATCCCCGGTACCAACGTCTGAAAATGAAGTTCTAATCAGACCTAGGAGTGGCTAGCTATTCTAGCTATTTGTCTCTTTTTTTCACAGTTGTCTCTTTTAGTCTCTTTTTTGTTCAATTAGTCTCTTTTCTAGCTTTTTTTCTGCTTTTTCCAATGATATTTTTTCTTTACCCATTTTTCCCCAGATTCACTTTCAGATCAATGTAATAGATTTTAACTCTTAAAGGGGGATGTCAAAAGTATTATATAGAATGTAAAATACAGAAAAAAAAAAAAAAAAAAAAAATGAAAATTAGATTCAAGAAAAAAGGTTGCACGTTGAGGGCATATATATTTTTTAATGTAAACTCAAAATTGCTATTCTTTTACTTGTGTTACTATTCTTGTCATAGTGCGATAAGTTTATTCCTTCACTCCATGCAAAGGGCAATGAAGTAATCACAGAATTTAAGTTCGTTTTCTTCATTCAGAATATAGGTAAATCAATATAACAGTTTCAAAAGGAATGCTAAGCTTAAAACATATTTTATTTTACTAAATTTCTATATATATATACCGTATTTTCCGGCGTATAAGTCGAAGTGGTTTTTTGGAGTTAAAGTGTGGAATTTCAGCTATATTCGCCATATAAGTCGATCCGATTTCATGCACAAACTTGAATCATTAAATTCAAGGCGCACATTGAAACTTGTGAATCGTCTAAGCACCCAGTGCAATACGCTTTCTCTTTTCTTCCTCGCGGTTTTTAAAGGATTTTTTTTTGCTTTTTACACTCGACTTATACGCCGGAAAATACGGTATATATATATATGTGGGATGGCACACTTTTGTAGGCGTTAAACAAAACTAATACTTATTTA
Source organism: Salticus scenicus (assembly GCA_963930645.1). Classification (NCBI taxonomy): domain Eukaryota; kingdom Metazoa; phylum Arthropoda; class Arachnida; order Araneae; family Salticidae; genus Salticus; species Salticus scenicus. Next base: position 400,687,875 of record OZ005649.1, on the reverse strand, counting down.
CTAATTATAAATTTAATAAAAGATTAAATTGTAATTTACATATGTACAGGAATGCTGATAAGCATTATCGAATGTTCATTGCATAGTTCAATTAGAACAACTTGCGGTACAGACATGTCGCTTATTAGTTCGCTTTTCTGTTACGTCGAAACACAAAGTTCGTAAAGAGTACCAAGCTCCGGCACTCGTAAACATCGTCTAAACAAGCATTCGTCAAAATGTGCCTTCTCAATCGGCCGTCAACTGTACTCTCTGAACTTTCTCTCTTCCGATGCTGTTAGCAGGCGCGCGTTCCGGAAAGACGTCATTCACGTCATGAGCACGTATTTCCTCTCAAGCGCTGGCGCTCCGTCACATGATCAGCAAACAGAAACTAAACTGCCTTGGATTTCAGGAACGGCAAAGAGAAATCAAATAGCTAGGGTTCTGAGTCATGGGAAAGCCAAGTAAGGGGAGAGAAACAGGATGCCGATCTACCACATATATATATATATATATTTTTTTTTTGTAAATACAAATTTTGCTTATTTTACGAGTTTTTGTTGCCTATTAAAGTAGCAAACTTGGACAAGCATTTTTAGGTCACAATTAAATTTCATTTTACTGCAGGCTAGTATAGAAAAATTTGTTATTGGGCATATCATGTAGAACATGTAATGTAACTGTTATGCTGTCTTAAGTTTCCAATTTTATATTGCTGGCTGGTAAGATTTTTGGTGAATTCCCCACCTCGTTATATATGTACCAGTATCTTATGTGTTATTAAAAATCATTTTACATATAAGTAACATACATGCTATTCTTATTTCAGTATTCAGGAATTAGCATTTAGCAGCATCTGTGATGCATTTTAATTTAGAACTTCCATAGAACAATTCTGTAAACATTTGCATTCTATAAGATTTAGCAATTATTTGTAATTCTGGTATTACTATAAATTTTGTTAGAAAAATAATTTTTCTTACATACGATGCAAGCTGACATTCAGTTTTGTAAACAATGCATTGTACATTTTTTTTTCCCATGTAAAATATTAAAAAAAAAAAAAAAAAAAGAATATCAGTGGTAGACTTACAACTGTAGAAGCCAGGGACCAAATTCTCACTGGTGGCCTCGTTTGCCCTGCCTTATTTAGGATTTGCAGAAATATAAACAAGTTTTCTTTTGGTTTTGGAGTTATCTCTCTATCGTCACATTTTGCACTTTAAAGCTCCTTAGACAGGAACCTACAACTTAAAATGGAATTGCAGGGAAGAAAATAATGGCACGACAGCTTCACTAGATATATATACTTAAAGGTTAAGTTTCTTCGGAGATCCCCCTCATGATGAGAGGCCCAGGGTGCCCACTCCCTCCACATTCCCCATTGTATGCCACTACAGTATATATGTTACCGCTAAAGTGCAGAAATCAGTTAATCTGCAGATTAGCTAGGTAATCTGCACATTAATCTAAGGTGAACCGTTAAAGTGAGGAAAATTGTCTCATTTCTCAAATTACCTAGGTAATCTGCGAATTACCTAGATAATCTGCACATTACCTACTAGGCACAAGTTAAAGGGAAAATAAGATATCTGGTGTTGTAATTTTACAGCAGGCTGTGCTGTATTTGTTTTTTTTCATTCGGGAAAAAAAAAAAATAGTTTTCTTTTCTTTTTTATTTCTTTCTTTACTTATTTTAATCTGTATGTGTTTTAATTTTTATATCTTTTAAAGTTATATTTGTTTTAATTTTTTTTATTTATTTCATCTTTTTTATTCTGTCAATATAAGTTTGAAGATGTTATGCATTTTTAATATGAAATATAATAGCTTTAATAGCTTTCAATAAATTCTATTTTATAAATGAATGTTGGAATTGTAATACAGTAACTATTTCTTTTCAAAATAAAAATATTTAACCATTTAAATTTTTAAAAAATGTTTTATTAACAACTTATACTGCTATTATTATTTAAAAAAAAAAAAAAAAAAAATATATATATATATATATATATATATATATCAGTGGCGTACCGTGATATTTGAAACTGGGCATGCTCTGAAGCCAACTGTGGAAAGAGCACTACTTCTAAATTCGTTATCATTTCTTTTAATTTAAGTACGTAAAGGTAAATTTCCAATTTCTTCAAACCATAAATATAATTTTACACACGTATTTTATCGAATTTATCTTGACAGCATTTATTTAAGAACTAGTAGGCTTTGCATGCTTCAGTGGTTACTACATAAAAATGAATTTTCATAGAAATTGAATCACTAATTTTTTATACATCACTTTATACATGTATATATAAATTCATTAAAGTCACGCAAAATATGGCAGTGACTTTCTTACAATGTCGGATTCGGGTCCCCACTGCTTGTGATAGCGCTTTAACTCGGACCACAAATAGTTCTTATACATGAACTTAATTGTTGAACATTTTAATAAAGTTAAAAATGTAATAAGTGTAATTATTTTTATTATATTGACATTTGATACCAAAAGAAAAGAAGAAAAAAAAAAATTAAAAAATGATAAACGTTTTTCCCTTTCAAAGAAATTTTTAATTTTCCAAATAAAAAATGGTTTTGAAGAGGCAACTATTGAAATAAAATATCTTATTGTGTTCAATTAAAATAAAAATCTGTCGATAGCTTCGCTTTTTAAAAGGCATCAGCAGGTAGAGAAAGCGTTGCTATGTAGTAACTGTATTAAGCTAGTAATCATTGCTAAGGAATGAAGACGATTAAAAATAAAAACCAGGCAATTTGAATAAAATTTAGGAAAAGAAAAAAAATTGAGGAGATGGGGGCGGGGGGAGGAGATACTATGATTAAAAGAAAAAATCTCGATGAAGTGCGCATTTGCAGTATCCAAGCTATACCTTTGTCACATTTTGTAGCTCTGTAATCAAAGGCATTAGCTAAGTCCTTACAAAAGGAAATTTTGATACCACTAATTTTATATTGAAAAATTTCACTTCATGAATCGTTGATATTCATTTTACCTGTTTAAAAAAATTATATATTAAAATAATGGTATCTAAATTTTTATTTGTGAAACTGTCCAGAATGCACGCAGACACACAGGGAGAGACAGACAATTCTCTTTACAACATAAGTAAGAGAGACAACATAAGTAAAATTTTGATCATAATTTTATTTATTTCGAAAGTTTTCGTTTAATATGAGTTGTTTAGGTAAAAAAAAAAAAAGCAGTAACTTTCCTGTCTCATAAAATAACAGAGATATTTTTTCAGAAATTTATGCAAATTTCATTTTATTGTTGAATGATCATTTATAAATAAATTCAGTTTTTTCTCTTTGTTAAAAGTTTTTTTTTTTTTTTTCAATTAATTCATTGTAAAATCATTTTTGAACTGACAACATCGTCAATCTATTCAGTCATTCTTGTCTTTGAGTAGATGGACAAAATGGAAAAACTAGTTCTCACTGACTTTTACGGAAGATAAGAAAATGAAAATCCCTAATACTTTAGCAGTACGGGAAAACTACAGGACATGCTCTCGATGAATAGCATAACTTGGATCCTTTAAAGAGCGGAAATCCCCTTGTGTGGGAAAATTAGTGCAATGAATATTTCCTCACACGACGAAAATTCCCTATCCAAGGGTATGCTTTAGAAAAGTAGCATGCCTTACGGAGTAATCGGTCAGGAAACGATGCTTTCAAACAATTATCTTATGTAACAGAAGGCATTTTCTTTCAAAATAGTTTTCGAAAATTAATTGACGGCTAATGGATGGATGGTAGCGAGTGATTAATAAAATTAGCTGTTAAATTATTATTCTTTCTTTCTTTTTTTAATTAAAATATGTTTGAAGTTTAGACAGTTTTTAGCGGGTATGCGGCGCATGCCTAGCATACCCAGAGAATACGCCACTGATATATATATATATATATATATATATATATATATATATATATATATATATATATATATATATATATCGGGGTCGATCCAGGTTTTAATTTTTGGGTCCCTTTTTTGTGAAAAACAAAATATTTTTGTGAAATTTTTATTTATTTTTGTGAAATACAAAATATTTTTGTGAAAAAGTAAAATATTGTGTAAAATCTTCAGTTTTTACAATCACTTTATGTAATGTTTAATATCAAGGTAATAGAGTTTCGTTGAGCCATATTAAGGCATAGATTAAAAATAATACTGAAAATATGAAAACATTTAATAAAAGGATCATTTTTATGAAACAAAATCTTGTGAAGGGACTCAGTTTACAAATTTGAATTTTGTGAAGGGTCCCTTTTTACTATGTGGAATTTTGTGAAGGGGCCGCAAAAGGGACCCAAATTTTGCCTGGATCGACCCCTGTATATATGCACCAATTTTTAATTCGCTAAAGAAATATTAAATTAGACAAATCAGAAGCATTATTTAAGAAGTACTTAAAATAATTAAAATTGATTTAATATTTTTTTGAATGCATGAAAATTAAAATGACAGTTTTCCAATGCTTTATTAAACTATACTTTGCAGCATACATATATCTGTACAAGTTTAGCAAATATATTAATTTTACAATAAAGAAAAAAAAAAACCTTTATTAACACTTTTTATGTGATAAACTACAACGAAATTACCTGAAAAAGCGAACAAAATTAAAACATATATATATAAATAAATAAAAATATAATCATGATATATAAAATATATAAAGGGAACTTGAAACTGAAAGAAACAAAAATAATAAAAAAAAGAAAGTAATGAAATGCTAAAAAATGCACAAAAATTCCATATTGAGTATTTATTAAATGCCATATTATTTTTCAAAGTTGAAAATTAATACTTTTTTTTTTTTCCCCCAGTAAGTAATAGTAATTTAAACCAATTTTAAAATAAATTAGTTTTAAAAAGTTATGATTTAACAGATTTAGTTCGGAAGGAAATAATTACTGTAATGTTAATTTAATATTTATAATTCAAAATGGAGTTTCACGTGAGACAGCTTTTAATTAAGATTAGATTTCATTTATAAAATGCAGACCCTTATCAAACTTATATTGACAGAATTGAAAAAGATAGAAATAAAATCAAAATTAAAACAATTATAACTTACTTGTTACTTTAAATTTTGTGTTAGTCATAATAATAAACCTAATCATGGCTTCTATCCTCCACATTTTGCATTTGCCGTTTATCATCATAGCACAGCGGAAGGGGTAAAGTTTTAGTTATGTTTGAAGGTCATTCGCGTATCTGTATCACATGACTGTTTGACGTCATAGTGAATGTAAAAAAACTGAGGCTCTAAACAAACATTTGAATTTTAACGATACAGAAACCGCTAATCTTCAGATTACTTAGTTAAAATGCAGAAAACTCTTGATTCCACACTTTAACGGGTCATTTTAGTTAATCTGCAGATTAGCTAGGTAATCTGCACATTAACAGATTTCGAGCTTTAACGGTAACATATACATTAATTTTACATCTTTGTTTGCAATATTCATTTATTAGGAAAAAACTTGTCTCTTTTCAGTCTCTGTTTTAAATATTTTAGTCTCTTTTCAGTCTCCTTTTTAGACATTTTAGTCTCTTTTCTCTCTTTTTCAAGAGTGTTTTACCACTCCCAGGCCTGTCTAATATTTTGTTGAGCTTTTAAAAAGGATACAAATTACTAATTTACAGCATTAAGAAATTTTGTTACAAAATATTGTCTCAAAAATTTTGCGAGCTAGTGCAAATAAGTCTTGAGAAATAGACTAAAATGTTATTTTTTTAGTCTTTTCTACCGCAGTGTTTTGAAGCTTTTTAACTCCTGATTGAATGATCGGTTTATATATCCACAAACACAAATTTTCACAAATGAGAAATTCAGAAATTAGGGAAGATTATCATTTAAGAAACTTGTATGTACTTTTTTCAACAATCAATTTTTCGTTATCTTTTCACAAAATTAACCTTTTCAGCGTTAGTTGCTTTTCGGTATATCCGTTTAATGATACATAAAATTAATACTATCAGTATAAGTATAAGAATTTAATACTGTATACTACACATGTTTATTAATCTTATTTTCTTGAAAAAAGCAACATATATTTCAAAATTTTGATACACCAGCCTTTTATTTTGACTATGCATGCCGGAAAAAAAGGGCTTAACGCTTATAGGGTTTTAATAAGTAGTAACTTTGTATGTGCTATTAGAATGTGCAGCTAATATAACTCTGGAAATAATGATTGGAATTTCATAAAACTGTATAATTATTTGACCTTCATATTAATTGGTGTTAATAATATTTAAACCATATACTGATACCATGTACTGATAAGTATAAAGGATTTAAGTCCAAAAATGTCTATTTTGATTTAAGTACATAATCAGACTCAGAAAAAAATTCTCTTTCGGTTGGTATAAAGGATTTAAGTCTACGTTATTTAGTCTTTGAGAAAATCTATTTGTAAAAACAGATTCATGTCAGACATTTAGCATTCATGTTTGGTTTAAACTACACTGATGGGGAAAAAAACCCAACACCAAGAAAAAATTATTGTACAGTAATATAATTTCAGCAATACATTTGTCTAGGTAACATATTTAATTGATTAAAGTTTCAAGATCACAGGTATAGCCATTGGCGAGAAGAGCCATTTCAAATGTGAAATGTTGGTACATTAGTAACCGGTGTAACTGCCAGAATTTTGAATGCAAGCATGCAAACGTGCATGCATTGTGTTGGATATCAGTTTGTGGGATGGAGTTCCATGCCTGTTGCACTTGGGCGGTCAATGCAGGGACTGGTTGTGGATGACGCTGGAGTTGTCGTCCAATGATGTCCCATACGTGCTCGATTGGAGAAAGATCTGGTGATCTATCAGGCCAAGGCAACATGTCAACACTGTACAGCATGTTAGGTTACAACAGCGGTATGAGGGCGAACGTTATCCTGTTGGAAAACACCCACTTGAATGCTGTTCATGAATGGCAGCACAACAGGTTGTATCACTAGACTGACGTACAAATTTGCAGTCAGGGTGCTCCTGCTGTCATACGAAATTGCTCCCCAAACCATAACTCCAGGAGTTAGGCCCTGTGTCTTGGCTGCAGACAGGTCGCTAGCAGGCGTTCACCTGGCCGCCTCCTAACCAACACTCGGCTATCACTGCGACCAAGGCAGAACCGGCTTTCATCAGGAAACACAACACATCTCCACTCCGTCCTCCAATGAGCTCTAGCTTGACACCACTCACGTCGCAAATGGCAGTGGTTTGGAGTCAGTGGAATGCACGCTACAGGGCGTCTGGCTCGGAGCTGTCCTTGAAGTAACCGCTTTGTTACAGTTTGTTGTGTCACTGTGGTGCCAACTGCAGCTCGAATTTCAGCTGCAGACGCAGTACGATTAGCCACAGCCATACGCCGGTCTTCGCTCTCAATAGTGCCACGTGGCCGCCTGGAACCCGGTCTTCTTGAGGCAGTACCTTCCCTTGACCACTGCTGCCAACACTCATGCACAGTGGATACATTCCTGCCAAGTCTTTCTGCAATATCGCGGAAAGAAAACCCACCTTCTCGTAGTCCTACTACACGACCTCGTTCAAACTCAGTGAGCTGTTGATAATGGCTTCTTCGTCTTCTTAGAGGCATTCTTGACTAATATTAACCCACTACGTCAAATCTCAACTGTAAATAATGATCACAAACCTTACAGTGCTTACTTAAAGCAAACCTCATTTGCATGTACATAGTGTCGCTACTAGCGCCACACTTATGCGCGTAGCTCGAAATTTGAATCGACGTCATCTTTCAGATGTATACACGCCTACCAAATTTCGTTTATCCAAACTTCGTTCTATCCCCCCCCGAAAAAACTTAGAAAAAATTAGTTTTTTTTTTTTTTTTTTTTTTTTTAAATATTGTTACTGCTTGAATTTGTATAGGAAAATATAGAAGAAAGTCTTGTGGTGGCCACAACATACTAGTTGTTAGTTTAACTTTATTTTTCGTCTCCTGAAAAATCAAGAATATGGACTTAAATTCTTTATACTTATCAGTACAGATATATCACCCAACATCTGACGAATTGCCAAAGGCATAGATGTAGTACAACGTTAAACCACTTTGTCTTAATATGTGAATTTTTTCTTTTTTTTTTTCTTCAATAACTCTTAGCATTTATGTTATTACACTCACATTTGTGAAAATTGCAACACCATGAAAGAATTGTCAGAAATTAATGAAATTTATTCCACATATTACTTAGTGGTACAAATAAACGATCAAATGTACACAATAGAAGATAGATCTGACGGGATCACGTATTGGTTAAATGCTTTATACAAAACAGGTGTTAGTGAGCTGTAAAAAAAAAAATAGAAATGGAACACTTGCACAGAATTCATACCACTATGAACCCCTTACCTGCGGAAGAAAATTTACGAGCTTTGCTTTGAAGTGCCACTGTTCTTTTGCAACTCTAAAATGAGTGAATATTTCAAAAACACTGTCAAGATCACCCTCAAGTTTACCTTATTGCACTGTCGAACCGTGTCAGTAGTTTCACTGGTAGCAGTACACTATAAAAAGTCGTACTTTGGAAAAATGTATATATATGCCTGCGACAATTAAAGGGTTAATAAAACAAAAATTTTGACTACTTAAACCAACAACTTTATAGGTAGACCTGCTTCGAACCAGATAGGGGAATTTTAAATCAACCCGTTCGAAACCAGACTTTTTACTCGAACCCCACTCTAAATGAAAATTAATACTTCATTTAAAAATCATGCAAAACATTTTTAAGTTATAAGGTAAATTTCATTGTCACACAGTTGGTAAAATAATTGGGGGTGAAATTACTCAACATGCAAAAACCCTAATAATGAGAAATTTTAAAGTTATTTTTACTTATTTTAAAAAAGAGAATTGCTCTGGAACCGAATTTAACTTAGTATAACTGCATTGAAAGCCCCCCCCCCCCCCCCCACACACACACTGGAGTGATTCGAAAAACTAGGCATAATTGCTTGCAGTTTACAAAAGAAAATAAGTACTCATCACTAAGATCTTCTAAGCCAAAAAAAAAAAAAAAAAAATCTTCAAAAGTAATAACATCATCTAAATGACTTCACACATGATCTTCATCTTTATCTTGACACTCAATTAAATCACATTAACCTTTTACAGGCCAGTGTTCCCAATTAGGAACATCAAATTAAAACTTATTTAAAAAATTTAATTGCTCCAATATTGACTTGAAACAATTAGTAGACATATTTAAAAGATGACTTGATTTTTTGAAACAGAAGCAACATTCCTATCAGTTAGTAACTGTACAAAAAATCCTAAAAATGATCATTTTCATATTTTTTTTTACCGAGTACATCTAAAGAAATGCATAAAAATTTGAAAGTGTCCGATGCCTCTGAAAATCAGTTGGTTTATTTTAAACAGATCTTATTATCAAAAGGGGACATCAAACTTAATAATATTAATCAGATCTTAATAATCTAATATTAATTATTATTAATGAATGTATATATTTTTTATCCATTTAGGTGATTAATACCCCCTAACTACAGTGGCTAGAATAAGATAGTGTGTCGTTCGATGAGCGAAAAACGTGTAAGAAATCAAGCCTCCGTTAGATGGCGCTACCTCTGATTGTGGTGTATTGCTTCTGGTTTTCGGCTGAATATAAATACTAGCAACAAATTAACATTTTGCATCACAATTAATTTTTTATTCGTTTTTAAATTTAATAAATATTTCTACTAAGAATAAAACTAAGCTCTCAATTTCTCCACAATTAATAATAAAATAGCGTAAATAACTGAGAAATACTAATTAAGAAATTAATAAAAATCTGAAGCTTTTTCTCTTTCTCAGTACATATTTATTAAAATAAAAAGATATAACTATCATAAAAATAATAAATTGTTATAAATTAAAAATATATACAATAGGTGCATTTAAAAAATACCAATTCTTAAAAATTTTCATTAAAAAAATTATTATTTCTTTCGAATAGAAATATATCTAGAAATTAAACTTCATATTATTTACTGATGAAATATTTTTTATAACAGCACTCATAAAACCTTTTCGATATTTTTGTACAGATTAAAGTTGTTTTAATTTTTTGTTTGAACATATAATCATACTGAAATAAAGGAAGCTTGCAAAAATTAATAAATTAAAACCAATTGTAAAGTTTACATGTTTTTCAAAATGAAAGAAGAAGCATTAATTACATACTGCAGGAAAACAGTCTGTATTACTGTACTATTCCAGTAACTTTTATTTTATTTCTTATTTAAAAGGAATTTTTAATCAATTAAACAATCATTCAGAAAATAAATAAAAATAAAATTAATATATCATCTGAACTGGATCATTTTCTAATGTATATAAAAAAAATATACAATTTCAAATTTGAGTCTGATAAAATTCATTCATACATATTAGTAAAAATATTCATATCATAACATATATTTCGGTTACCATGGCGCCGGGCGAAAGAATAAATAAATTTTACTTCCTGCTTTACTGATTTTGTACTGGAAATAAAAATTGCAAATTTCAAAAGGCTTCAATTTTCTTCAAAATTATTTCAAACTTGCTACACACTTTTAACATCACAAGACGAAGTTGCAGTTCAAATTTTATCCGGTTTCGAGAATAAATAAAAAAATTGCAAATTAAATTTTATTATAATACGCGTATTTCAAATTCTAACTATGATTAAATTATTTTTTATACATCATTCGAAAGATATTTTAACGTTCTTTTATATTATCGAAAGTTTTAACCAGATTTGCACGTTTTGAGGTGTCCTGATTAGGTTTTCTTTTGCATCTCAGCTAATTCAGTTAGACCGTTCAAAATTGGTATATGTAGGTTAATTAGGAAGGACTGAAAGGGTGGGGAAGATATAGGCGTGCACCGCGCGCACGGGACTGCGCTGCCGAAGGCAGTGGGGAGCCGGTCCGACTTTTTAACCGATGAGAAATGATTTTTTTTCATTTTCTTTTCTTAAGAATAAAAATTTGATTTGAGAAGGAATATGTGCGCGTAGCGTGCATATACCTTCACACGTGCGCGCACAGCGCGCATGGGTCTGCGCTGCCGTAGGCAGTGAGGACCCGGTCCGACTTTGTACCCAATGAGAAATGATTTTTTTTAAATTTTCTTTTCTTAAGAATAAAAATTTGATTTGAGAAGGAATATGTGCGCGCGCATTGGTCTGCGCTGCCGAAGGCAGTGGGAACCCGGTGTGAGTTTTTACCCGATCAGAATTTTTTTTTTGTGGGGGGGGGGGGGGGGGGCACGAAGGGTCAGGAAAGGAATATGCGCGCACGGGTGGGGACCCGGGCCGACTTTTTACCCAATCAGAAATGATTTTATTATTATTATTATTTCTTTTCTTAACACTAAAAGTTACTGTTACTGATTCATTAATTTTAGTGATTCATTTGAAAATACTGACCCGCTAGCGGGCGAAGCTCGCTAGTAATTTACTAAAACTTGTATTATAGCACTAAATAAATATATAATTAATTAAACAGCAAAATACTTACTTTAAGATTAAAAGATGAACTAATTGAAATTGATTAAATTAATACCTTTTTACTTATAGTAAATTTATTGTGTACGCCGAATCTTAAGGCATTTAGCTTTTTCTCTTTTAGTTTGACGATCCCTATTGAGCTGTTTCACATAAAAATGTAATCTAGTTAAAACATAGAATTTTATGATTTTCTTTGTGAGATCAACTTTGTGATTATCACATCCAATCATATATATTTTATCTCTGTTTAAACTAGCCATCACATCTAAAATGCTATCGCTGTGCAGTGTTTGCACACTAAAACATTCAGTAAATTTATTTTTTAATTCAAAAATTAAATTAAACAAGCATTTTGATGGATATATTAAAGTACCCCTATTATCATTTTTTTTGGTGAATTCAGCACAGTTTGGAAGTTCAAGTTCACATGATTTTAACATTTTTTCACATTCAGTGCATTTTGTTTTCGACTCAAATTTTCTGACAACATATCCAGAAATATAATAAATTAGTCTAGCATCACTGTGTTTAAGCAAAATGTTTAAAAAACCATCTTTAAATCCATTTAAGCAATTTTCAGCATTTGATAAATCCCCATTTTCGATAAATTCATCTATACAGTTAGCAATCAATGAATTATTTTCACCCTTTTTATTGACGATATTTTCTGATGAAAGTAATGAATTTATGACATTTGGGGCAATGTTCCCACCTTTAGGTGCTCTGGCTAAATTATAGAAACTCAAACACTCAATAATGGTTAAAAACTCGCTTGGTGTTGGATGATCATTGCATCCTTTGCATTGCCTAATTATACCGAATAAGTTCTCAAGTTTATCTTGGCTTAGTCTGCTTGTCAATAAATATGTATAATTTAAAGAAGATAAATAATTCATAAGAGATAAAGTACTTTTTAAAGTAACTTTGAAACCAATACTTGTTGTTTTACTCAGATATCCATTTTTATTTGGCTCACAATGTTTTTCCCATTCTGTTAAGAAATTTAAAAATTCCACGAGGAATTTCTGTTGCTGGGAATTTACCTGTAAGCCCTGTTTGGGGCATCGTGCAGTCATAATTTTTATCAATGTGTTTATTTTCTTAACAAAATTAATTGTTGCTGATGGATTACCATATTCTTCAATTTTTTCTCTGTAAAATTCTAATCCTTTAATTATATCTTCACTAAATATTTCAAATGCTAAATTAACTTTCATTTTTTCAAAACTATTGGGAAAGAAATGAATTTTAGATATCCGAGGCATGACTCTTAATGTCAATGGATTAGAATCTTCTTTCCAAGCACTTTTTATGTGCTCAAGAAGAACTTTACCTTCTGGTGTATAAAATTCTCCATACTTCAAAAGTGCATTTCTTAAACACTTTAGCAGATGAGGAAAATCAGATACAAAGTGGAGTGATCGAGTATCATCACATGGATGAATTACTTTGTACTGAACCTCACCTTGCTTTTTCTCGCCTATTCCAAAAGTTTTCCACATTGATCTATTCCAAGGTGCTCCATCTCCTGTGACAACATCGACGAATAAACCACATTTTTCAATAAGAATAGCTTCTATGAGAATTTTAGCTAACATAGCTCCTTTCATGTTGTTGTGAGTAGCAAATACACCCACAATTTGAATCCAATCTCCTGTAAAGGGTTGGAATGTTAGAAGCAGTCCATGGTCACATAATTTATTTTTTATATTTTCATCAGAAAAAGACCCATAATCTACATAACTTTGAATAAGCCCATCAGATCTAACTTTTAAATTTTCGGAAAGTTTTATTTCATCAAATAGAAGAGAACCATGCTTTTGAAATGTGTCTAAATGACAAACTTTCTCTTTTAAAATTTGAAAACATTTTTTGTTGAAACCAAAGCCAGCTGAAAATGTGTTAATGGCTTTTTTAAGGCAAGTTTTCCCGGGTAAAATTAAAATTTTGTTTAAACGCATGTGTTCATATAATCTTGGGCTTTTCATTCGCATTAATATACATTCTAGTATCCATTCTTTATTATATTTCATACCTTTTGGATTTTTTCTTTGAGAAGCTTTAAAGCATTTGTTAATTGCCAATTGCTGCTTTGCAGGTAGTGCTTTTATTTTAGTTGATAAATTTGCTTCATTATCTATTGCTTTTTTAGATGCATACTTTAAGTTGCTTTTTAATTGTGACACTTTACTCTTTAATCGTTTAAAAGATGCAGTGGAAATTCTGGGAGATTTTTTTTTTGACAAGTAATTTCTTTTTCGCTTTTTTCATTAGAACAGACTTTTTATATAATAAGTTTTTACGCTTGAATTTACAGGATAAACATCTGTTCTGTAACGAAACTGATAACCCAGTGCAATTTTTACTAAAAATAATAGAGTTATGAGTTGAAATATTTTGATAAGATATCAGCAAACTCATTAATTTGCCCAACACCAACACACAGTACAAGTTTATCAGTATCCTGTATAATTCTTTCCAATTGTATTACAGAATTCAGTGGTTCATGCTTTTTAATAATTAAATGTCCAAGACATACGGAATATACAAGCTGTCCATTTATTTCTTCAACAGTTATTAATTTGTTTGGACTTTGTAACTGTAAGGATGAGGAATCAGTATTATAATCATTCCAGACAGCAAATACTTTACAGAGCGAATTTTTTTTTTAATTTATCTCATTCCAAAATTCTGGCAGTTGTATATTTGAAAATTCCGAAATTGTTGCTACGCGATTATCAGTAAATGAAGCTGCCTGATTGCATTTTTCATCTGTAGATACTTTTTTCTTCTTTCTCGGGGGCGAAAATGAGCGATCTTTAGGCGGCGGCCTTTTTTTAACATCAAACGATAAATACTTTGACAGATTTTGAAATATGGAAGGAATAGCTCCAGGTAGTAATATGGGTCGTTCTCTTGGTATTAAAACTTCCTCTCCATTTATTATGTTCCGAAAATTTCGCTCAATAAAACTGTCACTGAAATGTAATTCACAGACTGCACACATTTCGTCTAAAGGTTTGTCTGCTCTGGGAATACATTTTTCCCAACGTTTTCTTTCTAGTGGATCTGATGGAACATTAAATAAAGAAATTTTAGTCTCATTCTTTTTCCTGCTATAGCCTGTATTGCATCCTGGTACGAAACAATGCCGCTGACGATATTTTTTACGAGTTTGTCAAACTCATGTTTTCTGTTTTGCATGTACACCGATTTATGAATTTTTTCAATGAAGTAAACGATATATTCACATGTTATATTAAATAATTAAATATTATATAATTATTATAATAAATTGTAAACACAATTAAACTATAACACATAAAAATCAAACGCTTTTTTCGCACACACTTTGTAAACAAACACATTTCAAACTGAAACTTTACCGCGGCTAAATAAATAATTACTTACACCCCTCTAGAAATCTTGGAAACGCTACACCCCTCCCTACAGAGACGCCCTCTTGTGACAGGCTTATTTCTGAGACTAAAGAAGATGCCTGAGAGCGATAACGAACGGCACACTATCTATTCTAGCCACTGTACCCTAACTAAAGCATTATAAGGTAAAATATAACAAAAAAACTAATGAAAAATATACCTGGATCTAAGTTTGGCCTGTAAAAGGTTAAGAGAGCATTGAATTTGTAACTTTCTAAACATTGTCCATGTTTTACACATTTCAGATTAGGTGGTCAAAAAA
This sequence comes from Salticus scenicus, assembly GCA_963930645.1. Classification (NCBI taxonomy): domain Eukaryota; kingdom Metazoa; phylum Arthropoda; class Arachnida; order Araneae; family Salticidae; genus Salticus; species Salticus scenicus. The sequence goes on along the minus strand of OZ005649.1, from coordinate 400,672,639 downwards.
AAAAACAATCTACTAAGAGACTAAAAAAAAAAAAAAAAAACATATATTAATTAGAAGAACATGCTAGTATGTTGTGGCCACCACACGACTTTCTTCTATATTTTCTTATACAAATTCACTCAATAACAATATTTAAAAAAAAAAAAAAAAAAAAAAAAAAAGTTTTTTTCGTTAAAAGTAAAAAAAAAAAAAAAATCTACTTTGTTTTAAATTATCACATATTTGTAGTTCAACCATTCGTTTTAAAGGTATTGATGAGACCTTTCGAAAGATACCCATCTTGAAAATTTACCTCCCAACCCCGGGGGGTACTTCCCACCCTTTTTTTTTTTACTAATTAACTACTACTGTTATCAATAATTCATATTAATATTACAATCACAGGTTAAGAATAACTCTCATGTACATTTATACGAAATTTTGTCCTACACTGCCATGTTAAAAATTTTGAAAAAATACGATCACAGCGCCACCTGCTGAGCGATTGATCCCCAAATCTAATCAGCACCAGTTCATGTCAGGGGCCAACTAAATACCAAGTTTGGTTAAATTTCGTTAGAAAAAAAATCGTAATTTTTTTTTTTTTTTTAAGTTTTTTTTTTCATTAAAAGTAAAAAAATCTAACTTTGTTTTAAATTATCACAGATTTATAGTTCAATCATTTGTTTTAAAGGTATTGACGAGACCTTTCGAAAGATACCCATCTTGAAAATTTACTCACCACGAGGGGGGACTTCCCCCACAGGGGGGGTGGCGAGGCGCCTACACATGCAAAAAAAATTTTCCCAGTTGATTATCTCTATTATAAATAATTCTTGTAATTTTCATAATGATTACTAAAAAATAATTCCCTTTATGCACATTTATGCAAAATTTTGTCCTATATCACCATGTTAAAATTTTAGAAAAAGCAGGATGGCAACGCAACCTGTAAGACAATTTTTTACCAAAAGTTGATAGGCAGTAATTTATGTCAAGGTGCAACTACATACCAACTTGTATGAAATTCTGTGCAGTAGTTCCTGAGATACAGTTGCCAAAAAATTTTGTCACACCAGGGCTGCCAATGACTACGCAATTGGCGTAGTAACTACGCTTTAGCCTGCTTCTACTACACTCTACGCATTGTATACTTAAAGCTACGCTTTTCCTTTCCCCATCGTCATCTTGTTTACAATGAGCGAACTCCGATTTTACCACGGATTAAAAAAGTATAATATAAAACTGAATAGTGGCAGACACTGGGAAAAAAAAAAAAAAAACTATCTTTTTTCTTTCTTTTCTTTTTCTTTTTTTTTTTTTTTTTTTCCATCGCAATCCAATCCTTATCAACTTTTAATTTTGCATTTCCAACAGTTGCCGCATAAAACATTATTCTTTGAATTTTATTTTTTATGTGTGAAAGTGCTTCTTGAAAATATAAAAATAACAAATCTAACTTTTACAATCTAGTTGAAGAACCACATGCTTCATCGTAAATACTCATAAATAAATAGTAAAGAAAAAAAAAAAAAAAAAAAAAACATTCTACTGCTAGGCATTGCGTAATCGAAATATTGCTGACTCAGAACGCGAACAAGTATTTGTTTACATTAGCTGAGAGTGTGCTTAATTAAAACCGCAAGCACAGACACCGCAAGCTGAAAGGGGGGGAGAAAGAAACCGAATGCTATGATTATCTTCATGGCTATGATTATGCTGTATTTTGATTTTCATTTAAACTCTATCAATGTTTCAGTTATCTTAACCCCTTAACGCGCGGTGTCCTCGCCAAGAGGACGCAAAATTTAAGATCCAGCTGCAAAAATTCATCCCGGAAATATTTTAGCAAAAATTCACGTTTATAACATATCAGAAAAGGCCGGTTTTTTAAACCTTAAAATTTAAAATTTCTTTTAGTTTAATTTAGTTCATGAATTCCGGTGGCAGTATAATTTAAATATTTCAAATTGTCTTGCGCCGCAAAGGGTTAATGCTTAATAAGTCGCTAAAAAATAATACTTTCTAAAGAAAAGAATTGTTTATTTTAATTATTTATCGATAAAAATAATGGATTCAAAGTTACTGAACTTTAAGTACGATTGACAACGCAAGGAAACTAAGACCAGGAAGAGCTATCTTCCGTGGGAGACTTTCTAAAGTGTCTGAAGCCTTAATCACGCGAGTTTTGGAGAAAACAGTATATAAAGTCGGACTTTAACGGAGGAATTGTCCTCTGTAATAGGAAACTTTCTTAAGTGTTTTAATATACAAGTTTCTGAAAAAATCATGGAAAATTTCGAACTTTATCGTACCAAGTATCTATCGTTGGAGAAAGAAAAAGAATATTTCCTGTGCTTTTTCTTAGGATAACTGAATACGCGATAACTTAGTTTTTATAGTGCGTGGGTGATTCTAAGAAATTTTCTTATCTGAAAATGGGACTTTCACAAAAATCGTCGGATTTAAAATGGATTCATCACAAAAATAGCACAAGAAAATTGCGTATTTTATAAATCAACCGCAAAAAATGACATTTCAGTAATAAAAAAAAAGCTGATTTATGACTAAATAGACATTTTTAGAAAAATAACATCTATTTTAGCAGTTAGTTTACGATTACGTAATTTTAAAAATTAGCTGTAAAATAATTCCGTATTTCTATAAAAAGCCACAAAATTATACTTATAATGTAAATCATGTTTGAAAAAAAGCAAGAAATTCATCGATTAGCATCAAAATAAAGCCTTTTTCAGCGATTAAACATAAATTTTGTTAATTAGCGGTGAAATGATTGCGTATTTCCGTCATCGGCTACAAAAATATCGCGATTTACTGAAATCGACTGGGAAAAAAAAAAAAAAAAAAACTTTATTGGCTAGCAGCCAAATGATAGAATATAAAACGTAAATTTTTGATTATTAGTGGGTAAGCGATCCCGTATTAGCGAAAACTACTTCAAAATTATTCCCGATTTCCGAGATTACACTTTGAAAAAGAAAAAAAAAAAAAAAAAAAGGAAATTTCACTGATTAGTGGCAAAATAGTTGAGTATTTAAGATTCAGCTTTTAGATGAACGTATTTTGCATAGATTAGTAGCTAAATAATAGCGTGTTTCGGCAATCGGCCGCATAATAATCGCGTATTTTAGGATTTACCTTTAAAGAAGAGTGAATTTTATCAATTAGAGCAAAATTATTGTATATATTAGCAATTATTTGCTATTAAACGTAGATTTTGTAAATTTGCAGTGAAATAATTACGAATTTCGGCAATCGGTCGTAAAAATATTGCGAATTCTGTCAAATACGAGAAAAATAGCATATTTATTTAATTAATGATAAAAACGTAATTTTACCTCCCCCCCCCCCTCTACGGAAACTCGATTTTTTAGGTATATTTAGCAATAATCTTAAGGGGGGAAAAAAACTTTCAGAAAAGTTGATGGCTGTCAGTTTGCACTGAAATTGAATTTAATGTTGTACAATTTCAATCCTTTTCCATCCTTAATAACAATGATTATTTTATTGTAGATTCAGTTTTATTACATTTTCTAATATCTAAACTATTAAAATTGTTCATTATTTTGACTTTTGTTACTCCAAAAATTTAAGATTTTGTTTAAAAAAATCCAATTTTTGTATCTGTTTGAAGTATAGCATTGAAATTATTTTCACATCAATTGTCTTGTTCTTGTAATTAAACAAGTTTCTTTTGAATAGGCATGCACTAAATATTTGATTATTACTGAATAATGAATATTCAGTATACTGAATAACTAAAAATTTGATGCATACCTACATCTTACCTTTTTTTTTTTCTTCACTTAATTTCATATGATTATTGCTAATTTATTTTTGTTAGTAGTTTCTTTCTTTCTTTTTCTTTTTTAATTTTTAAAATTGCTCCTCAAAGTAGCCGAAATGCTCCTCAAAATTTCTCTGAATACTCCTCAAACTGTTTTTGAAAAGTTGGCAACCCTGCATATTAGTGTATTATATTAGAATTAGTGTATTTTCATGTATCCATGTTAATATAAAAGGTAAATTTGGATAAAATTTCTATTATTTTTGAATGTTTGATTATTAAAAATCAATAAATTTCAGAAAGTAAGTCATAATGTAAACAAAAGATTTTATGCTTATTTATATTTTAAGTATTTTCTAATTTTTTAGCGACTACACTTTGTAGCTTAAAACTACACTTTTTTTGCTTTTTAACTACACTTTAGCACTCCCAGAGGTTGGCAGCCCTGTCACACAGACGGACATTTTCTAAAAATGGTCAAATCGTGTTCTACAGCTCTCAAAATGTGTAAATTGATCAAAAACCTGAGGTCGAAAATTTTTACGAATCCAATACTTTCTTCTATAGAATATAGAAGAAAGTAAAATCATATATTAATTAGAAGAACACGCAAATATAATCTCAGGAAAATTTCTCCCCGTTCTCATTTACAAATAAAAGATGAAAAAGCACTTAAAAATGATGCATAAACAACAAATACATAACTACATTTACACAGCCGCGATTTCATTCACGCATAAAATATAAAAGTTTAACATTCACATAAAAATGGGAAGAAAGAAACCTGTACACTACAATTTACATTTCTCCAACTAAACAAAAAGGAAATTAACTTTTCAAAAACTTTAAACCTTAATATTTTAAACATTTCAAAAGAATTTCTAGTTTTACAATTTCTAATTTACAAAAAAAAAAAAAAAACATACTATTTAACAAAAATTTTATCAATAAATTTATACATATCACTTTTGGTCGAAGGCTTTGTGAATGGATCCGCGGGATTAAACTTAGTACTAACATATTCCAAATTAAAACGTTCTTGAAAAAGCCATTCTCTGATGAAAAACAGTTTAACGTTATGAACGATTATTTTCTATAGGAGATTTTGTAAACTCAATGGCTGATTGATTATCTGCAAAAAGGGTTGGAAGTTTATAACTAATAGATATTAAAATTAATACAATCCCTCAAAATGTTATTAAACCAATCAAGTTCTTTTACACACTCACACATGGAAACTAATTCGCTTTCCATGGTGGAAAGACTTACCCCCCTTTCTTTGAATGTTCGCCATGAAACAGGACTTTTATCTAGAAAAACAGTTTGTCCCCCCATTGAAATGAAATCGTCCCTGCTCATGGCAAAATTAGCATCAGAGAAAACCAGTAGACAAGGATCATAGCCTCCTTAACTAGATGCCTGTCGCGTAGCTCGGAAACTAGGCTACAGTTGAAGCGGTAGACAGCGCCACCTAGTACAGATTATGGGACTTGTTTATTCAACTGTCACCAATAGTTTAAAGAAGTGATACATGATATATATGATCGATGTTTCTTTCATTCTATTCGCTTTTTATGTATATCATATCCCCCTTTTAAAGATCTTTGGTGGCTGTTGAATAAAAAAGTAGCACAATCTGTACCAGGTGGCTCTGTCTACCGCTTCAACTGTTGCCTAGTTTCCAAGCAACGCGACAGGCATATAGTTAAGGAGGCTATGCAAGGATTAACACAATTTAAATTAAAATTACGGGTACACGAAACATACCCTAAAAGTTTAATTAAACTGTTCCAATAGAACATTCACAGAGAATTTTGAAATTGGCTGAAAATATTTACAGCGTAAGCTATATCTGGCCTCATACAATTAGCGATGAATGAAAGACATCCCAATACATTTCGATAAGGAAAAGTAGACATCTTGTCAATTTCACGCTGATTTGAGGGACTATCCGATTTAGAATACTTAATGCTATTGGTAATGAAGAAAATGGAATATTAAATGATTTAAATCTATTATAAACTTTTTCAATATATAAACTTTGATACATTTAAACAGAATTATTACTGTAACTAAATTCGACGCCTAGTAATTTTCTAATTTTTCCCAATATTTTCAAATGAAATTTATTACTTAATAATTTAATTACTCTATTAATTTGAGTTTGTTCCCTACCAAAAATGACTAAAACAATATAATTTTCAAAATAATAACAGTTACACCAATTAAACTTTTTAAACCCCAATTCCTAAAGTACTTTATTTAACTCAAAAAACCAAAGACGACCGCTCTGATGGAGACCATACAGAGCTTGGTCAAGTTTACTAACTAAATTTTCTTTCCCCCTGACGTGTAGGGGACCAGCAGATGTAGATATCCTCCTTAAGTGGAGCATATAAATATGCACACTTGATATCACCTTCTACATTTTGCCATTTTAAACAAGAAATTAAAAGCGAGAAGAAAGAACGAATAACTGAAAAATTTACCATCGGCAAAAAAGTTTCATCGTAGGTGTCACCCTTGACCTGAGTATATCCCTGGACAAAACGGGTGATTTTACCATGCTCGTCCTTTTTGACAGCATATACCCGCTGGTAACCTAACACTGTTTTACCTGCAGGTAAGTCAACTAAATGCCAGACTTTACGCTCGCACATGTTAGAAATTTCGTCGTCCATATTGCGACTCGTCATTCAGAAACTTGTTTAGATTTAATGGCTTGGTTATACATTTTGGGTACTATTATATCTAATGAAGATTTATCAGTTAAATTTGAACTAAAGGTCTACACTGTGAAAAGTATGTCCTGTTTGCTGCCAGAAATTATCTGTAATTTGAGAAAATACGTTCTGACAACGTAAATTTTGCGTGTTTTCTCAAATTACAGAGAATTTCTGGCAGCATATAGAACATATTTTTTACAGTGTAGGAACTGGTTTCCATTTCCAAACGATCTTAGATTGGGGAACACCAGCAACTGGGGTTTCCGTGACAGACTCCTCATGAGAATCACTGGGAACAATGTCAACGGAACCGGATCCTGCACAGCCCACCGGACTGTCTGGAAGTAAATCCAACTCCTCCAATGAGGGGCCCATCACAAGCTCCACTGTGCTTAGAAAAAAGTTGATCAGAAAAAGTTACATTAATTATTTCAACAATTTTGTCCTCTTCCTGTATCCAGATTCTGTATCCCTTAGTTCTTAAGGCATACCCCACTAAGATGTCCTTTTTAGCTTTTGCCTCTAGTTTGTGGTCCCTTTTCTGTTAGGTATCCCAACATAAAGATATCAATCCAAAAGGCTTTAGGTGTCTTACAGAAGGTTTTTTGCATATTTAAACAGGGTTGCTACAGTACCTGGAAAACAGGGAAAACCTGGACAACTCAATATGAAAATCTGTTAAAAAACAGGGAATTTTTTTTAATTTATTGCAAAAACGGGGAATTTTGAAATTTTTTAGAATAATGTTTCATAATCAAATATCCCCCCCCTCAACTATAGTAAGTTAATAAAATTAATATATCCTAAATATGTTCAATTGACTTGTAAACATGTTGGATTCTATTGCTGCATGATTGTATGTTATATACACTCATGTCCATAAATTAACGATAATGCTAGCTGCGGCAAATAAAGGTTCAGAAGCAAAACAAACAAGACATTCATAAAGCCCATTTATTAAACAAAAGATCAAGAACAAAAAAAGGCGATTTATGTAGGATACTACTTATAAAAAACTGCGATTTTTGCTCCATGAAGCAATTACAAAAAATATCTCCCTTACAAAAATTTAACATTACATGGTTGGTATGATGGTTAATACATTGTATGTCTCTCAGATGATGAAATACAGTCCTCACAACATCTAAGAATGCTGAGTATTAAATTATTGATCTAATCTTGGGAAAGATTATTCCACTCAGTAAGCAATGTTCTCTGAAGTTCCGGTACACATGTAGGAGGTGGTTGACGGGCTACAACTCGTCGGAAAGCATGTCCTACACATGCTCTATCGGATTCTAGTCAGGTGAGAATGCTGGCCATTCCATGCGAGTGATAGCTTCAGATTGTAGGCATCCGTGTACAATGTTTGCACGGTGAGGATGCGCATTGTCATAAATAAACACAGATTCTGGGCCCTTGGCACCCCTAAACAAACATACATGTTGTTCCTGAATGATGTCCCGATAAATTTGGCCTGTCATGGCTCCGATTTGCAATGCAGATCTGTTCTGGTGTCCAATATGACCCCCCCCCCTCCAAACGAGCACTCCTGCCCCACAGTAACGGTGTCGTTCAATGATGTTTTGGTGGTAACAGGTACCTGACGTTCTACATATGAAAGTCTGGCATGAATTCCACTGAAATCTAAAACTGAACTCTTCGAAAAACATCACACAAGCCCACTGTGTTGCTGTTGACATTGCATGTTCTTTACTCCAAGTTAACCGCTCACAAAAGTGCATTGCCGCAAGCGGAACACATCTAACAGGCCTGCCAGCATATAGACCACTATCTCCCAAACGTCTATACATGTTTTGCCTTGAAATTGTGTTACCCGTGGCGGCAGACAGCTGACGAGACAGGTCTGATGCTGTGCTTTATCTGCTCATTTTGGCAATTACTGTCAAATACTGGTCATCATTCGGCATTGTAATTCGGGACCGACAGTACTGTAACGTCAACTAGCATTTCCATCAATTTTGGAATCGATGCCAAAGCCTAGAGATGACACTTTCAGCGATTCCAAGTTCCCCCGATACTTCTATCTGAGTATGCCCACATTTTAGTCAGCCGATAATTCTACAACGTACAAAATTATCTGCATGCGTCCTCTGTGTCATAACTATTGGGTTGTGACACTGAGCGGCATACAGAACGCTTGTGAACAATTTTCCTTCTTTGCTCCCATTCCTCATCTACCCCCATCTTACACTTTGTCACTGTAACAACATATTGGTGTCATCTGACGGCTTCCTATAATTTGCATATTATTCTTAAAGATGTGTGTGGTATTTCTACAGGTGAAATTTTTACATTAAAGTGCGATTTCCGTGCGATTCTGAATTATCTTTAATTTATGAACATGAGTGTATTTTACTTCTGAAAGAGACAGGAAAAACTCAGGGAATTCTTTCTCCTGATTTATGTAGCAACCCTGATGAAGTTCTAAGGTAGTTCTTCATTTACCTCTATGAATTACTCTATCCTACGTTTAACAAAAATATAAAATAGCTTTCGGCCAAAATTTAAACAGTAAACCACTATCACGCAAAATGGTACAGGCAGAATTTAACGAAGTTCGGTTAAATCTTTCAAAAGCTCCATTTTGCTCCAGAGTAAAAATATTGGTTAGTTTGTGGATTACCCCATTCTTATTACAAAACACCTTAAAACTTTTGTTTACAAATTCTGACCCATTATCCATGCAGATAAGACTTGAGTTTAAAGCCAAGAATATGTTCGGCCCTAGCGATGTGTTTCTCAAAAATACCATAGACCTGAGATTTATCCTTCATAGGGTACATAGAAACTTTACCAGAAAAACCGTCAATAACTGACAAAAAAATATTTTTCACCCCCCCACCCCCCTCCAATGTCAGAACTTATTTTAAACATCGCTATCCTTCCTTTCCGCTCGGGAAAGAACACTGTATGTAACTTTTGTCATATGTATTTTTTGTGTTTTCAAGTAGTATCGTAATTATTTTGCCCTCAACACAACCAATGCTCAATATATGGTTAGACTGGAATTTTCTTAGAATGCACCTGGAAAAGTCAGGGAATTTCATTCTCCTGTTTGAGTGGCATACCTGGCAGGGTTGCCACACTACCTGGAGAACCTGGAATAGTCAGGGAATTCAAAAATTGACTATAAAAATCAGGTAATATGAATATTTTAGCCAGAATCTGGAAAAGTCAGGGAATTTCATATGATAATTACCAAAAAATAAACAATTTTTCCGTCAACGTAAAGTCTTTTTTTTTTCTTTCTTTAGCTTCCACCATTTGTTTTCCATTCACCTTCTTTTCCGCTCATGAAAGAAGTTTCTCATCTCACTTATAAGCAACAGATGCGATCACTATATGCAACTTTTATCATTGTAACTTTTATGTTTTCAAGTGGTACCATAATGATTTTGTCCTCAACACAGCCAGTGCTCAATATACGGTTAGACTGGAATATTTCTGGAAAAGTCAGGGAATTTCATTCTCCTGTTGAGTTCGTGCGGCACGATCAGTAATTAAATGATAATTTTAAAGATGTTCGAGTGAATAACTTGATAATTACAATATTATATTTATCGTTTGGATTTCAAAACGGAAGCTCTTGGATAATGATGATGTTTATAGTTCGTAGACATCGAAAGTTTCATATATTTTTGACAAAATGCGCGAAGTATTTATGAATATTGCCGTTTGGATGAGATAAAGAATGAAATCATTATTTCAAGATGAGATCATCTGGGCTTTAAAAATAAATATGTTCTTTAAAAGAATTTATCTACAGCAACATTTTAATAGGTTCTTGGCAATGTGAGTCATAAATACTCAACTCGTTTTATTACTTGAAAAAATAAGGTAAGCTCTTTTTTAATTTTATATTTGTATCATTAGATTTTTGTTCTTTATTGTTAATATGACTGACGAATTAGTGAAACTTAATTATGCAGCAGTTTGTTTCAAAATTAATAAATATTTTGGAATTGGAAATAAAAAATGAAATCTGATAAAAATGTAATTGAAGATCTTTTTTTGTTAAATTCTAAACAATCAGATTTAAAAATTATTAACGATAAAATATTAAATTGCTTTAAAGGTTATGAATCTGAAATTGAAAAAGAATGTGATTCGGTAATAGAATATGAGGAAAAAAATAATTTATGCATTTTTAGAGCACAAAAGAAACTTAAATTAAGTTCTGAAATTGTAAGTAGTAACAATTCCGTAAGTGACCACACTGCCGAAACTAAAGTTGAAAACAAAAGTAAAATTTGATTGCCTAAGATTTCGATAGCAAGGTACTATGGTGATCCTAGCCTATTTTTAGAGTTTTTTAATTCATTTGAAAATGCTATTAGAAATAATACTGAGTTAACGAAAGTGAAAAAAATTACGTATCTTAAATCTTTATTTGGATGGCCTGCTTTAAGTGCTATTTCTGGTTTTTCGCTTTCCGATGACAATTACAATGAATCTGTTGATTAAAGAAAGATTTGGTCATACAGATTTGGTAATTTCTTCTCACATGAATAAACTCTTGAATCTTGAACCTGTTAAAAACTCAGGTAATATTAAAGCACTAAGAACACTTTATAATTCCTGCGAAATACATATAAGAAGTTTAAATTCCTTGGGAATTGTATCAGAATCTTATGGAAGTCTTTTAGGACCAATTATTTAAAAATTATTACCTGATGATATGAATTTAGAATTTATTAGAAAGCATAATCTAAGGGTCAATATAACCTAACAGAACTTCTTGATTTTATTAGAGGTTGAGAGTAGGGAGGCTTCTAATTTGATTATAAATTCTAAGAAAAGGGATACGAATTATGTTGTTATGCAAAAAGTAATTATTCGAAAGGGATGAGCGTTCCTACTGCTTCTACTTTAACTGTAGTGAATAAACCTTACTGTTTTTATTGTAATCAAAGTACGCATGAATTAGTAAAATGTGAGAAAACAGATGAACAAAAAAGATCTATATTGAAAACTCAAGGTCGTTGTTATAAATGCTTTTATAAAGGTCACATGTCATCTAGGTGTAAGGTTAAAATTTTGCCTTGTGAATTATGTAATGGTTTAAACCATAATAAGTTATTTTGTAAATCAAATGTTCGGGAATCGGACACTCTTACTGAGGTTAAACAAAATGTAGTCGCATTGCTGTCACTGAAATTGATAAAGGTGTGTATTTACAAACTTGTTCTGTTTTTGCTTAAAGATAATAATAAATGTCAATTGATAAAAATTCTAATTGATGGAGGTTCTCAAAAATCATTTATAAAGTCTGATTTAGCTAAAGAACTAAAATTAAAAAGTGCGAGAAAAGAAAGTTTATGTATTTATTCCTTTGGGTATACTGAGGGCAGGTTAATGGAATATGATGTTGTTAAAGTTACTCTTAAAAGTATTCATTGCCCAAACGATTTTACTACAATTGAAGTGCTTGTTACAGACACAATTTCTGGAGCAATCATAAAATTACCTTCTAACAAGTATCTTGGAATTGTTAAAATTAGAAAATTTAAAATTAGTGGATAATGGGGAATCCTCCAAGATAAAACTATCATTAGGATCTGATTCATGTTGGGAGGTACAAACTGGAGAAAAGAAAAGAATTAGTAAAAATTTATTTGTGGTTTCCTCAATTTTTGGTTGGTCCTTGGTAGGATCTTTGGGGAAGAACCAATCTAGTGCCTCTATGTTTACAATAGGTGCTTCTCGGAATATGAAAAAGGAGGAAAATTCAATTAATGACTGTTTGAAAAGGTTTTGAGCTTTAGATAATATGGGTTTAGGGGAAAACGAAAATATAGATGATGATAAATTGAGAATGATTTGAAGTTCAGTGATGGCAGGTACATAGCTTGTTTATTATGGAAATCACATCATGAAAAATTGGCCGATAATTTTCAAAATGCTAAACAGCGTCTGTCTTTGATTAATAAATAAAAAAATGATGAATGGCTCAAAGAGAATTATGATAGCATAATAAAAGATCAGTTAAATCACGAAATAATTGAGGAGTGCAATTTAGAAACTCTTGATGGGAATATATTATATGCCACATTCTCCGGTCGTTAGGAGAAATGCAATAAAAATTAAGATCTGTATTGTGTTCGATGCATCCTCAAAATGCAATAATGAAATGTCATTGAACGATTGTTTAGTACCAGGTCCAAATTTAATTCCTTCTGTTTTAGACTTAATACTACGATTTAGAATATATAAATATGCATTTACCATGGATATTGAAAAGGCTTTTCTCCAGATTGGTATTTCAGACATTGATAGAAATGCATTACGTTTTTTTTTACATAGACAACTATTTCAATTTGAAACCCTATTGAATGAGACAAGTTCCTTTTCGTGTATCTTGCAGTCCTTTTATTTTGACATGCACCATAAAATATCACAAAGAAAATAATGGAAAAAAACCCTGATAATTACCAAATGTTAAACAGTTCGATTTATGTAGATGATCTTTTTTATGGGGCGAATTCCGTAGAGCAAGCTTTTGAACTTAGTATTGAAGCACATAATGTATTAAAAGATGCCAGAATGAATTTGTGTCAATTTAGTACAAATTCAGATAAACTAAAAATTCTTTGGGATGGGAGTGATAAAATCAAATCAGAATCAGGAGAAAATAATTCGCTTAAAGTGTTGGGTCTGAACTGATGCATACTTGCCAACCAATTTTAAGAAAAAAAGGGAAGATTTCTGTTGAAAAACCAGAAGATTTCATAAAAAAAGGGAAGATCCCCCCCCCCCCCCCCCTATTTGACGTAATAAACAATACAGTTTTACAATTTTAATATTTAGAAGCAATTTATAAAAACGTTATACTATAAATTGATTATACTAAATATATAAAAGTTTTAAATGAAGTTATTCCTCTTCAACATATAAATATCTACAAAACAGAATATGTAAGAAATTCATTTAACAATAGACAAAAAACTTAGTTAAGTTAAAGTATAACTAATTAAAAAAAAAAAAAAATAGAATATGATTTTTGTGTATGTACATTAATCATACATATAAAAAAAGTAGCAGCAGCTAATTATCAGTTTCAAACGTGCATAAAACCAACTGAGTATTAATTTTCTTAAATTGATTTGGAAAAAATTTTCGTACCTGAAAAAATTATTCTTCATTTTTTCCCCATGCTTACACATTTGGTGTACATATGACATAGAAATATTTAACCTTTTGACGTGGGCTATGCTAAAAATTTTACAGTTCTTCTGAGGGGCTCTCTAAGCTTTTGGGGGGTAGAAAATAGCAGTCTGGTTGCTCACTGAATGATTTCGGGGAAAAGTCAATTAGGAGGAGGAACCTCTTTCTTCCTCTGCTTTTCCAGTAACTAGCCTCTTTTACCCTACAGCAGTTGGGGTGATATTACAACACAGATTTCTCCAACAAATCATTTTGGAGAAATACAGAAAGATACTTGAAACGACTATCTATGGCTGTTCTTTTTGAAAGAGTTTTTTAAATATAAATATTATTCGATTTCTAAGCGTTAATTTTCACAGTAATCTGTTTTCTTTTCTTGTTGAATAAAATTAAAGAAAGAAGAAGAAAGAAAGAATCACTGCATTTCAGTTATATACAATTAATTTTTGATCTTATGTATTTTATGCAGCAAATTTATTTCGATTGAAATATATTATAACAATTTTAATATTAAATATTAACATTACTATGTAAAATTTATAAATTTAATAAATTATTTAAGTTTCAAAATGGGGGTTAACTGTAATTAATACATAGTATTTTAAATTAACATCGCCTTTATTGTATTTATTATTATACATATTTTATTTTTCTTCATAGTCATATAAATACTATGTTAATTAATTAAATCTTTCATGGTTTTCTGGTTAAGCTTTAAATTTTCCTTTTTGCTACATTTTTTTCTCTTTTTACGGCAAATATAATTTTCATTTTTACTTTGTTACCATTTGATTTTGCAGAGGATTTGGAAAAACGTTGGGCACCAAACTAGTTTAACCCAATCCACCCGTCTTAAGCCGTGGTGGCCTCAGCTCCTTCTTCTTCTTCTGGTTATTATAATTATTTTCTATTATATAATCTCATCCAGTAATGTTTTAGAAACAATGCATATTGACTTTTTAAATAACTTTTGCCGTGTATAAGGCTTCGTTTCCATATGTTGTTGTTTGTTCCCGTCTTCCTTCTGGTGTCTGATCATTATAATGATGAATTATTTATTATTAGTATTATCATATATTATAAGAAACATTTAAAGTTATAAGAGACTAAAAGCTTTCAAAGTATTTCATTTCCTCAACTGAAGATATAAATTTAAAGAATTATATAGAGTGCTAACTTTTAAATTGAATTAAAATTACTTATATTTGAATGCTTTTGGTATTAATCATGTATCTATTAATTGCTAAATTTTATAAAGTTCTAAAATTCTTCACTTTATGGCAGTACAGGACGAAATTTTGTAAAAATGTACATATTGAGAATTATTTTTAACCATTCAATGTGAAATTGAAAAATATATATGAATTTATTTATAATAGAATTTGTCAAAAAGGAAAAAATAGATAAAATTTAGGGGCATCACTTCCCTCCCTATACCTAATTTCTAAGGATGTATTTTTTAAAAGAACTCGTCAATACCTTTAAAACAAATGTTTGAAACATAGATCTGTAGTAATTTAAAACAAAATTTAAAAAGTTACCGATATATATATAAAAAAATACTTCCAAAGAAAACTTATTTTTCAGATGTCGTCTATAGCGCACAAAATTAGCTTTCTTTTGACTCTTAGGGTTTTCTGTGAGATAAAAATCGTCCACATTTATAATGAAAAATAATTTTCTTAAATAATTTGTACTGGGTGAATTTTTGTAAGAAATTATACAAAAGAAAATTTTGTGATGGCCACAACATATCAGATTTTCTGTGATAAATTTGAATGTATTGTTTGGTGCGTATATAATTAATTCATAATGAATACGGAATGATATATAGAGTACATAATACATGATATATTGTGCCCTCTCACACAGAATTTTATATCAAATAAAACTTTCCAAAATTAATTTGCTCAGTTGTTTAAAGAAGTTAATTAGAAATTTCTTATATTAATTCGTATATTAATTTCGTTAATTAGAAAGTTTCCTCATCTCATATTCAAATTTTACACTTTAAACTGTCCAGTTAGAATCAGTTCCAAACTGATTAATATTATGTTTTAACTATTTAATAGGTATTTTAATCTATATATAAATATATCTATTACATTCTATTTTTCTCTTTTCTAATTATTCGCTATTTATCTGATACCCTGGTTAGCGCTCTGGCCATCAGTTTATAGGAGCAAGGTTCGAATCCAAGTTTAGTCATGGGCGTTTATAGTGGTTTAAGTTTTCTTAATATGCAAACTATATCTCAAATCTTAGTATTTAAATTAATATTTATTCATTATTTTCAATGTATTTTGAATTTTTGATTCCAAGTTTTAATATCGCTTTAATGTTAAACTGTTTTTTGAAATATTTAAATTTTGATGGTAAAAGTTTGGGCTTAAACTATTAAATATAAAATAATTTATATTTAATGTAAATATAGAATGACAATGTGAATATAAAATATATAATAAAATAAATAATTATAGTTAACTACTGAAGACTGAAATGAGAATCGGATAATTCATCCCATATCACAACAATATATTCTATTTCTTTTTAAATAAAGTATTTCGTCATTTATCTCTTTAATTAAAATGTAAATCAATCTCAAATTAAGCAGAAAAACTAGTAAACACATGAGAACTTTCACTATATGCATAGGAAGAATAGGTTTCCACAACTTAAGTGTGATTAAAAGGAGACACACTCAAGTACGATATTGCAGTGAAAGGTCATTATTTACCGATTTGACACTTTTACGACCACAATATCTCCGCCCTTCTTCTCTTCTTAAGTTTCTTCCCCTTCTGCAAGACGAAAAGTGTCACAGCCCCTCAGAAGATCTCACTTTTTCTCGGACAGATGCTGTCCGAGCCCCTACGTAAAGGTTAATTGAGGAAAAATAAACAGATTCATTAAATTCAGCAATAAAGATCTAAAAATAATTACATACGTGAGAAATATTGAGTACTTGCATTGCTTTATTGTTTCTAGAATTGATCATTAATCACAATCTGGGGAAGGGAGGGGGGGGGGTGATACAAAAATAATTACAGGTAAGAAATATTAAACTCTTTCAACTCTACTTCTAGAATATAATGAAAGAAGTTTAAAATTAATATTATCATTTATGTTGCAGATGGATAAAGATTAGGAAACAAACGACTTCTGCAGAACATTTGATTGCTGATCACTAGTTGGAGATTAAATAAAGGGGGGGGGGCAAAAAACAATTACATCAGCAAGAAATATTTAGCAATTCTATTTCTTTACATGTTCTAGAATATCATAAATCAAGTTTGAAATGAATATTGACATTTGTGTTATGGATGGAGAAAGATTGGGATTCAGGAGTTTTCGTAGAGCATTTGGGGTTTCTTTTTAAAACGAACGATATCCGCGACTTTTTTAAAAACGGAAGATTTCATCATCTGTCCGGAAGACCGGAAGATACGTTAAAAAACCGGAAGTCTTCCGGGAAAACCGGAAAAGTTGGCAAGTATGCTGATGTAATAGTAGAGATGCAATATCCTTGAATATAGATAACTTGTGCAAAACATTGAATAGGTGTAGACATCACAAAAAGGAACATATTAAAGGTAACAGCTACTATATTTGATCCAGTGGGGTTTTTTAGCACCATTTGTATTACGTGCAAAATTGATAATGCAAAATCTTTGGCAATTTGGTTTAGATTTCGATGACTATGTTCCACTCGAATGTAGTCAGCTGTGGTCCGAGTGGTGCGGTGAAATTGAAACATTAAAGAAATTTGAAATTCCTCGCAAATATTTTCCTGGTGAGTTGAATCAAAATTATGATAAAGAATTGCATCTTATCTATTTTGTGATGCATCTGTCAAAGCTTATGGCGCAGTCGCGTATTTTAGATCAATTAAAAATGGAGAAATAGCATTTGTTATGGCAAAATCTAGAATTGCACCAATGGAACAAAAACCCACATTACAAGGTTAGAATTGTTAGGGACAAAACTTGCCAAAAATCTGCAAGGAACTTTTTCTATTCATGGAAAAAACATCTTTATATGGACTGATAGCATGATAGTAATTCATTGGATCCATAGTGCTCCTGAACGTTGGAAGTTGTTTGTAAAAAAATAGTTACTGAAATACAAAATTTAACTAATCCAAGTAACTGGAAACACTGTAGTGGTAAGACTAATCCTGCAGATATTTTATCACGTGGTTGTTCTGCTGAATATTCGTTATCCTCTAAACTATGGTGTTACACACCAGGTTGGTTAACTGAACCTATGAGTGCTTGGCCTAACAATTTAAGTTTGTCAATGAAAATTTCTCAGTCTGAATTAGAAGAGAAAAAGCAAGTAAATGATACGTCGATTTTTATCTTCCCTAGCAGTAAATTCTAACACAATCTTGAACATTGAAAAGTATAGCAAATTAAGTAAAGTAATTAGAGTTACTGCATGGGCATTTAGATTTATTTACAATTTAAGAAATAAAAATGAAAAGAAAAATGGTGTTTTGACTGCAGAAGAATTTTTTTGCCTCCGAGTTACATTTGATTAAAGAAGTTCAATATAAACATTTTCTAGATAAAATTAAATGTTTAAAATCTGGACAGTTGATATCCTAAAGCTCTAAAATTTATGAATTGAACCCTTTCCTGAGTGTTGAAGGAGTATTATGACTTGGTAGTAGACTACAAATGTCATCATTGAGTTTTTATGAAAAACATCCTATAATTATACCTTCTAAAATCCATTTTACTGATCTTGTGTGTGATGCACATGAACAGATTCTTCATACAGGTATAGGAAATACTCTCATGTTCCTTCGTGCAAAATATTGGATAATTAGATCCAGACAAAATGTTAAACGTGTTTATAAGGAGTTGTGTTATTTGTCAACGATATAATTCTCGACCAATGCATCAAGCAATGTCACCTCTGCCTTCAGCTAGAATAAAACAATCCAACCCTCTCAATGTTGTGGGATTGGATTATGCTGGTCCACTTTTTGTCAAAAATGAAGATACAAAGTATTACATTCTACTAATTGTGTGTGCGGTGACTGGAGGAATTCACCTTGAGCTAATAAAAGATCTTGCAACAAAATCTTTTTTACTAGCCTTTCGTAGATTTGTTTCAAGAGGTCTGTGTTCCATTATTTATTCAGACAATGCTCGTACCTTTAAGGCAACTGATGCAGAACTCAAAAAAATGTGGCAAGTCTTGCATCATCCTGAGGTGAAGAGCTATTATGCAACTAACGGTATTGAGTGGAGATATATTGTTGAGCGCGGAGCCTGGTGGGGTGGGTTTTATAAAAGACTTGTACGGGCAGTAAAAACAACATTACGAAAAATTCTTAGCAGATCATCATGGATCTCTGATGCGTTAGAAACTATTCTGGTGGAGATTGAAGTGATGATAAACCATCAACCCTTGATGTATGTACAAGATGAGTCAGAAATTTTGACACCTGCACATTTTCTCCTGGGAAAAAGCCAATGAATTTGCCACCCACGAATTATCCTGATAATGTGAATAGTACTAAAGAAGTACTCACTAAATCATATCGATATCGCGAGAGACTGTTGAATAACTCTTGGAAAATTTTTTCAGGGATTATTTAGTAAATCTGAAATCAGCAAATTGTATAAAAAACCATTCACAAAAACTGGACTTAATCAGTATACATGATGAACATTTACCACGCAACATGTAGAAACTGGGAAAGTTTTAAAAACTTTCACAGGTAGAGATGGACTAATTCGTAGCTGTGAAATAAAAACTGAAAAAAACATTATTAAAAGGCCTATACAATTATTAGTGAAATTAGAGTGTTAATATTTCTTTAATTACATAGTGTACATATTAATTTACATAGTTAGAATGATTGTTTGTTTGTATTCTTTGATTGTAGTATAAAATGTTGTAGATATTTAAATATTTATAAGTTATATAAATGTACATATTTTAGAATTTTAATTTGTACATAATGCTATAGAATTTTGTTAAAATGTAAATAATTATACTTAAATATTTGAAAAAAAAAAAAAAAAAAAAAAAAGGTTTCTGTGATAAAAATTAGTTCCCATTTAAATCAATTGATAAAATGTTAATTGTTTTTTGATTAATGTTTTCATAGAATTATTCTTAATTTTAATGTACTTGATTTTTGAAAATGAATCTTGACAACAAGAACTTGGTTAAGTTATGATATTTCTTATGCGATTCTTGATTTATATTTTAATTTAATTTATTCCTGAATTACATTTGTATTTAGATTTTGATGTACTGGATAATTTATTTGTTCTGAACCTTGTTCAGCCGGGCCCAGTGTGTTAGAAATATGTTGTTGCAGACGATAATTTATTTTAAGATTGATTGTCTACATATTGTAGCATCTATGTTTTATATATTTATGTTTGTAAAATGACAACAGCTATTTTCTGTTTGATAAGCTTTGGCTTAGAATTGAGGATCATCATAGGCGTAGGAAGGTGGGACCCCCCTAGAAAAATTCAAATCGTTATGAAACAGTGGCGGCTCGTGCACAGAAAATTGGGGAAGAAGCACACTGTATTTTACGCTGTATTCATTTATAGAATATAAATTTACATTTAAATAAGTATTTTTAGTTAAGACCATGCTTAATAAAGATTATGATTAAAAATACTTAAGTATTTTTAAGCTCTTCACCTATTTTCGGTTCACGAGCCGCCACTGTTATGAAATCAAAATGTTGCAGCTGAAAACTTGCTTCATTGAAATTTCATGAACTATTGTGCTTATGCATTTCAATGTTTTACACTTTACACACATCCTCTAAATGACTTTTTACTTATATAATGACTAAAAATTTTGTATCTTATTTCGGTTTCATTCGTTTCGAATGTACCAAAAATAAAGGAGGCAAAATGATACGTGTCTCATTGAATTATCCCTTGTGTTCCCTTCGGTGCCCAGGCATCCGCGGTCAAACAAGTGAAATGTCTGGTTTTCTTTCTTTTTATTTTTTTAATAGGATTCAGACTTTGAATATTATTATTTATTTTATATATTTATTTACTTATTTCTTTTTTGAGTAAACCTAGATAATCTGGAAAAGTCATGGAATTTGAAAATTAGTGAAAAAAAGTAAGGGAAAGTCGGAAACATCACTCAAAAAACTGTAAAGATTATGTAAATCTTGAAAAATTTTTTTGGTGTATCCCGATTGAACTTGTCGCCCTAGCTATTTGAAGTTTTTTATGGTTTTCTTTAAAACTCGCGTGAAGAGAAGCATGGGAACTTAGTTGGAGACCCCCATACATCGCATTTCAACCACGATTGGCCTAGGTAAGGCTCCTATATATGAGCTGGCGCTTCAGGCATTTTGTTGCCTTAGGGTTACCACGTGTACCCAGCGTGTTTCTGTGATAAGCAAACGGCAAACATTTTTTTTATCGTCTTACATTACTTTAAAGTAACTTGTTTTATTATCTTTCATAATTTTAGCTAAGTAAACGATGATATGTAAGTTTGTTTAGCGATAAACTGATATAATCATTCAAGAAGTGAATATAAAGTGTTCGTAGTATGCGTATTTGAGTTTTGGCGACATTTTGTGAAAGAAACAGAAACCACCCTAACTACAAATCTTACCCCAGTTCATCCATAGGATATCCTCAGAATAAAATGACATCCTGTGAATGTACTGTGAAAAAAAAATGTGTTTTTAGGAATATTATTGTAGTTTATTGCTCTTATCTTGACCGGATTAGCTTCAGATTAAGATTTCTTAAAATCATTAGAGAAGCGATAAGGACACCAAGCGGGAATGCTATCCTCTTCGAAGGCAAAAAAATGGCGGTGATGCGCCGGCCTATTATTTTAATTAGGGGCTCTAGGCCTAGGTCCTTAGTATAGACAGTTGGCTTTGGTCCCAACCACTCAACCCTACACTGCCACCACCCAAATATATGAAGAAATTACAGAATTTAAAAGGGAAGATCTTGTAAATTACATTGCTGCTTTTGCTATTATATACTTCCAAAAAGAATATCCATTTTTATAGGAAATTTTTTTATAAAATGCATGAAATTTATTCTTTTTTTATTTTTTGAAGAACTCTTTAAATAACCAAAGAAATTACGTATACTCCTAAAATGGACATAAATCTTTCTTTTTTCAATTTTCTTTCTTTTACACAACCTGGAAAAAAAAAAAAAAGAAAAAAAAAAAAAAAAAAATATATATATATATATATATATATATATATGTGGCACAAAATGTGCTCAGAGGCTCACTTCCTCTCAAACTACTTATGTATTGAATTCTGTGATGTTATGTGTCTTTATACCTTTTTTACATTTTATTAAGTAAAAAGTAAATATTTAATTGCATTTTAAAAGAATAATTTCAGTTTATTACGCAGCACTAATTTTCAATAAACAAAATACTTCTATAAATAAATTTTAGTCATCAATAAAATTAATTGAACACAAAATTGAATTACTTTTATTACAAGACAACTAGCGATCCTTTACGTCGCAAGTGAAATATTGTGACCAAGAGGGAGAGAAAAAAAAATCTAAATTTTGTTTTTAATTCAAGCATCGTTAGATTCCAACGACCCATGAGTAATTAATGTTAAATGTCAGTTTTTGAAAGGCTTTTGGCATAGTTCTACTGGACTCCTTCCTTAAAACAGACAGAAAATTAATAATTATGTGACATGTGAGAAAATAAAACAGTCACATAAATAATTAAAAAAAAAAGTTAAAAAGACTTTTTATTCCAAAAATACTAAAAATTTTGAATTGAAATTGAGGGCAAAATACCCTCAAGTATTGCTGCTTGTGCATGTATTATCTTCGGATTATATCTGTACTGATAAGTATAAAGGATTTAAGTCTGTACTCTTGATTTTTCAGGAGACAAAAAATAAAGTTAAACTAACTGAAAACTAATCAGAAGAATCAATTAGAAAAAAGGGATTATATTGATTTATACTCTTTATACCATTCAGTGATTGTCAACCTTCATTTAATAAAGGGAAAATATTAAATTAAATATTTTATACCAAAGATTAATGCTAAATTTCTCACTTGAATTTTTTTTACCAATGGATTTTCTCAACAACTAAATGACATGGATTTAAATTCTTTACACCAATCGATAGAGAATTTTTTTCCCCGAGTCTGACAATGTACTGAACTCAAAATCAACATTTATGGACTTAAATCCTTTATACTTATCAGTACAGATATATGCATGAAAAATTTAAGCTTAATCTCATGATAGAAAGTGGGTTAAAATTCGAAATCAAATTTTTAACTGGAGTTAAGAGCCCAGGGTATCTATTCTCCGATCCGACTGCCATAGCGACCGTCCTTAAACAACGACAGTCGTCAAATCAAAAGTCGGAATGTGACGTCACGTAAACAAAATAACGACTGCCACAGCCAGAATTGAGGTATATTCTGGTAGGAAAATAGATGCTCTGGAATCCAACACCCCCTTACATCCGTTACTGTTTGGGTATGTGTTGTCATAGAGCTGCACAGTTTGTGAGGTGTTGAACAAGACTGTAAAGAAATTAATTGTGTTAAATTTTCTTTTATATGTTGTCCTCATTGTGAAAAGTGCTTATAATTTGATCATTTTCTTACTTCTAATTACAGTCATTATTAACTTGAAAATAAATCGTAAATTTCAACAAGATTTTTTCTTCACAAAGAGGTAATATTATATATTTCTTAATAGTATAGTAAATACTAATTTCTTAATCTATATAGAATATATTTATTTATTTTATTTTAATAATTAAAAAATATATCATATATTTTTTAATTGAATTTAATGCATGTCCCCCTCCCTTAAATTATTCATATATTTTTATATTGTATTTCATTTATATTTATAAAAAGAACAGGGGTAGTACTGGTACTACATAAAATTTCAGGACATAATTTTTTCAAAATTTCAGGATGTTTACGTTTGGCCAGGTTAAAAAAAATATATATATATATCGCAAGGTAAATTCTTTGCAACACTGCTTTTATCTCTCGCACTAATTGAAATAAAAAATCCACATATCAAGAATTAAGTTTATAAGAATAGCATTTTAGAGGCTGATCCAGCTAAATATTGGAACCCATCTGCTGTCCCGTCACAAAATTCAAAACTATAAAATGATTTCCGTCAAATAACATAAATCCATGAAATATAAACTACTTCACAAAATCCAGTTATAAAAACGGCCTTTTTCACAAAATTTCATTTTATAAAAATGATCTATTTTATAAAATTTTTCTATCTTTTAAGTATTATTTCATATTATTGCCAGTACTTGTTTAAATGAAATACTTATTATGTTGAACGTTGATTAGATATCTAGGGACTGCAAAATTAAAGTTTTTATGCAATGGCAAATTCTGAGGCCTATTTTTCACAAGAACGGGCCTCAGAAATTAATTAAAACCTGTTGACCTCTATTCAGGGTTGGCTAGATTTTGACAAACCCGAAAAAACCCAGGTGGGTTTTTTTCATAACACCTACTTGAAAAAACTCATGTGGGTTTTTACAAATTCTTGTTTAAAATTGTACTTTTGTTTAACTTACACAATAAACATACAAATATAAAACTAATATTATATACATTATTAGAACATGAACAAAGAATTTTTAGAAATATTGGAAAAACGCTCATTTGCTGTATTGAAAAAAATCCTGAAAAATTCCCCACAAAAAAAAAAAAAAAAAGCATAATTATCTTATTAAAACAGAATCGAAAATATCTGCAATTGATTTGTAGGTATCGGAAACTTCTATGTACCAATTTTGAATGATCTAACGCTATTTTATTTTTTTTGCCCCTCAGCCCTCCCCCCCACCTTCCCGGCCCTCCTAATAACTTTACACTTTTGAAAATATCCCCATTCGACTTGCAGGCCTTTAAAACCTATCTGTACCAATTTTGAACGGCCTAACTGTATTTCTATTTATTTTTGCCCATAGCCCCCCTTCCCGCCTCTCCTAATAATTTTATAAATTCGAAAATATCCGCAATCGATTTGTAAGTATCAAAAACCTTTAGAAACCAGTTTTGAACTATCTAACTCTATTTTTATTTTTTTGCTCTCCCCCCTCTCACCTCTCCCCTTCCTGGCCCTCCTCATAACTTTACACTTTCGAAAAAATCCCCTTTCGACTTGCAGGCCTCTAAAACCTATCTGTACCAATTTTGAACGCCCTAACTGTATTTCTATTTGTTTTTGCCCATAGCCCCCCCTTACAGCCCCACCCCCTTCCTGCCCCTCCTAATAATTTTACAAATTCGAAAATATCCGCAATCGATTTGTAGGTATTGAAAACCTCTAATACCAATTTTGAACGATCTAACTCTATTTTTATTTTTGCCCTCCCCCCCTTCCTGCCCCTCCTAATAACTTTACACAATCAAAAATATCCTCATTCGACTTGCAGGCCTCTAAAACGTATCTGTACCAATTTTGAATGCCCTAACTGTATTTCTATTTGTTTTTGCCCCATAGCCCCACCTGGGGGCTGAATTTCTAAAATTCCAGAAATTGGATTTTAGATATTTGCATTAGCTATATTTTAGAGCAGAAATTTCACATATATCTATTTTTTTGTTTGAGATATATAGGATTATGCGAAATCACATTTTCCGCATGTGAAATCACGTTTTGCCTCCCCGCCCCCCCCCTTGGGGACCGAATTTTGAAAATTCCAGAAATTGGTTTTTAGACATTAGTATTAGCTATATTTTAAAGCAAAAACTTTATGGGTATCTGTTTTTTTGTTTGAGATATGAAGGATTTTGTGAAATCACGTTGTGCTTCCCCTCCCCCCTTGGGGGGCGAATTTTGTAAAATCGCTTCTTAGTGGATGCCTACGTCATAGAACGAACATTGTCACAAAATTTCATGCTTCTGGGTCTAGGGGTTTGGTCTGGGCGATGATGAATCACCCCCGCAATCAGTCAGGAAGAACGATTCTATATATATAGATTTATGACAAATTTCGCGTAATTTCAGGACGGATTACGATATTTTAGGACATTTTTTTATATTTCAGGACAAGTACGACCCCTGAAGAAAAAAAGAAAAAAAGATTGCGAGCAGTCACCGAAATTTTATCTTGCGACCTTCGTCACTCAAACTGAGCGCTATAACCACTATGCCATGCCATCTTGTTAATGGACTGTTTTGATTGAAACAGCTAAAAATTTTAGGGTCGTTTTCAAATTTGCATGCTGCCCTATGTCAATCATGCTCTGTAATTTAAGCTTGGTTTGAGTTCAATAGGAATTTTACTGATTAATATTTCCCTTGCAAGTGCAAATAATTTATAAAAACTATTATTTATTAAAATTATCCAACAGGATGAATGCAAACAATTTTCATCTTAGAGAAAACTAACACTAAATATCCAAAGAAAGACAGTTTTGTTCTCTATAAATAGCATCTTAAAAAATATGTCTCAAAACGTGTAAATCTGTCAAAAATTTTTATGAATCCAATACTGTCTTCTACTGAATATAGAAGAAAGTAATATATAAATCAAATAGTGCCACCTTTGAAAAAATTATTATTATTTGCTTAAACTGAAATTTTCTCCCATATGCCACTTACTGTAAATTTCCTGTATATAATCCTGTGTAATAAGCCAGTTTGAATACAGAAATATTATTTGTTGGAGGTGTTTTATTTGTAGAAATATAAATTTTTAATGTTGAATTGATTTATTTGGTCTGCAAATTATACACAGAAAATTACATTATTTTATATTAAAGCTTAAAATGTGTCAGTAGTGATGTGGGGTGGAAATTTTTCTGCGGAAAATTATGTTTTTCTGGAAAATTTTCAAATCCAAAAAAGCAATTTTTTTATGTAACATATTTAAAATTTTTATTAGTTACAATAATGTCAGATATAGTAAGAAAAACAAAGGTTTTTGATTAAAGACTTCGTTTAAAAAGTTACCAAATATATGATCTGAGGAGCTTACTTGAGAAGCTGAAGGTTATTTTTTGTAATACAAGAGAGATCCTATCGTTTCTAATCAAAATTTTGAGTGTTGCTTCAATAAGTTTGTGTGAACATAATTATAAAGTATTTGGCAACATTAAAAAGAGTATACTGATAAATTAAGGCACTACTGTACTGATTACTGAGCTTGTATCTGTTTTTCAAAATATTCATTTGATAAATGATGATACGATGACACTTGTCACTTTATGATCTCTGGTTGTGACAGTGATTCGGAAAGTTAGGTCATTGTCGTAATCTTCCATAAATATTAGTAGCAAATTATATTAACTTCACAGAGTATATAATTATTTTGCTGAAAAATCAACAAAATTACTGCTTTAATTTTTTTTTTTTTTTTTTGCTGAAAATTCTTGGGGAAAAAAAAAAAAAACTAGATTATTTTGCTGTTAATGGTTTTTTCTCTAATATATGTGTCTGTAATATGTAATTATTTCATTAAAATTTCTGCTTTTTTTAAATGTATGATTAACAAATATGTAGAAATTGCTTTTTTTTTCTGCCTTCAATGAATTTACTAATTAACCGATTAGTTTACTGTATTGTACATTTTTGTATCTGAATTCCCAAAATGCATATTTTTGCATTTTATTGTGATAAATGTGTGTCGTGCGCAAGTTCAGACTTTTTGTCGGATTCACACTTTCATGCCTGAATATATGGAGAGTCTCACAGCTGCTGAACACAGATACCTTATTTATACAGATCATTATACATGCAAAACAGGCATTAAAAATTATCGTAACTTCCTAGCTTTACACATTAAATCATAATTTCTATGTTTTGTTTATTTCTTTTTTAATTTAATAATAATTATTCATATTTTTCTTTGAACAGTTCTGTTTACTTGTAATGTATTAGTTTTACTTTACAAAACCTTCATAATTTAGAGACTGAAAATTTTAGTAAATTTTCCGTTTCAAAATTTTTTGGAAAACCCGCATCCCTATGTGCCAGGAATTTTAGAGTATTTGTTGATCCTGTACAAGTTAAAACAAAAAAAAAGTCTTTATGGAATAATTTCACTAACCTATCTGCATTCAAGACTAGTGAACTTAGTTATGTATAAACACAAAAGTAAAATAAAATAAAATCTTTATTACAGAATCAATGAAACTATTCAATGTTTTTCATACATTATATTCCTACGCAGAATTAAAAAGTGACTATGACGATGACTCAGAGGTGCAATGAATGAAGTAATCTAGTTTTCACCCTTTTTTTTTTTTTAATACAATAAATACAGCAGGAACATCTTTAGCAGAATAGCATGCTATATCATATATTTCTTCCTGGCGATTATTTCTTAAACAAGAGGCAATATATACAGGTATTCTCATTAAACATAACAGGAGCTAATCAATAGCAGCAAAAACATAATCCTAATTTATTTTTCCATTTATTATCCATCATCTTGCCACTGATGCTCGGTATCGATTACAGAAAATAATTTTTGCATGATGCAGACAAAATTGATAATGAGATCTGGATGAATTGTGTTCATTAAAATTATTTCCAATTTACATATATACACACTACACAGATTGTAAAACAACTAGTATAATTTTGCTCTGTTTATAGGATTTGAGAGAAAAATAATTAACGCCAACAGTGCTGGCTTCTAATCTCAGCCAGTGCTCGCTTTGAATGCGTCTGCCAAAAAATGGGTTCTAGCTGTCTAAGACAGACCTCGCAAAAATTATTTCAACAAGGATGCGTATGTTTTTCCTCAAGTAACTTTGGGTGCAGTCGAGGATAAGCGAGTTTTCTTGGCCAACTTGGGAGAGGATGTGGGTTCAGTAGGTTCTGGACGATGACTCACACTGCCACTTCTCCAGGGTAAGGAAAAATCACTACAAAATGCACAAAGAAAAAAAAAAAAAAATGATTAAAAACAGTTGACATATATTTTTAAAAATGCAAATGTGATTGAACAATAAAATTATTAAAATGCATTCAAAGTTACACAGGGCACTTCCTCCTACGTGTGAGAAAAAGTTGAGTTATGCTACTTAGGAGAAAAAGAGACAATTCATATTGCTAAAAATAAGCATCAATATTGTAATAGTTTTATTATGTTTATCAGGCATGAGAGTACAAAAAATTAAAAAAAAGAAGAAACACGCATGTCCATAAAATTAATTTCTAATGAAAAATTGCGCGAGGAAAAAACTATACAAATATGTTCATAAAATTTATTTCAAATGAAAAATAATGCACACGGGGGAAAAACTATACAAAATATTTTAAAAGTGACAAATTAAACTAAAAGAGTAATGCACATCAACACAATAAAGCATGTGTGTTTAAAAAAAAAAAAAAGCTAACAATCAACATTTAATCAATTGATGGTGGGAAATGGAGGGGAGGTAGTTCATGAGTGAGAAATATTAAACACAATTCTACTTCTTTATGGGTTCTAGAAGTAAGTTTAAAATTAATATTGGCATTTTTGTTGTGGATGGATAAATATTCAAAAATAAAAGGTTTCCTGCAGAATGTTTGATCAGCGATAGTTAGAGATGAAAAAAAAGGGGGAGGGGAGCAGGACAAAAAAAAATTAAACGAGTGAGAAATATTGAATAATTCTGTTCTTTTATATGTTACAGAATCTGATAAAGCATGTTTAAAATGAATATTGACATTTATATTTGGGATGGAGAAAGATTGAGAATCTAAAGTCTTTCATGGAGTGTTTGAACACAGATCGTTATTGGAGTTTGATTTAAACAAAAACAAAAAAAAAAAAAAAAAAAAAAAACAGAAATCACATAAGAGCGGAAAATCGCAGATCCGCAAAAGAATCTCATGCCTGGTTTGTAAATGTAGAGACATCAAGTTAGAAATTCCAGTATGAAAGTTCAATCTATAATAAGATAAATTTTACTGTTTAATAGTAGTATGAAACTTGGTTTAAAGTAGAAGACTCTGAGAATGCAGTGATTAACTATTAAGTGATGCAACCATAGTTAGCAACTTCGTTTATGCATTTATGAATAACTTCTAGTTTCATTGTTACTGTTGGCAGTTGTAGAAATATGTCAGGGTATCTAAAAGGTAAAGAATTAAAGTGCTACTTTTAAGCAAGATGGGCATGTTTTGAGGACAAGTAGGGGTACGCTTTGGAGGGTAAAAGTCGCATATATTTTTTTTTTGTTTCTATGAATTAACATTTTTATGTTTACAGCATAAGAAAAATATAGTAGGGTATGTAAGTGAAAAAGGCGAGCCTTTTGTAAATAGAAGCTGACCAGTCTGGTCTTTTTTTGCAACCCTATCTTACACCCACACCATCAAAGAGTACAGTGACTGCTACCCAAATCTGCACATTTTGCACTGAGGTATCTTTTTACCAAAAGCTCACTTCCCGTCTTATATTTTGTTTACGGATGGTATGTTCAACCAACAGAATGTGCAATGTATGAGGTTGCTACTTAGTGAGACTTTTTAGTTGCACCTTACCTGTTGCCATAGACTTTGATATCGCCAAATTATATAAAAAAAAAAAAAAAAAAAAAAACAGATTTTACCAGGCTTATGATTTTACCTGTGCTACAAAATATGAGATGCAATATGTTTCAGCATGATGAGGCATTC
Source organism: Salticus scenicus (assembly GCA_963930645.1). Lineage (NCBI taxonomy): Eukaryota > Metazoa > Arthropoda > Arachnida > Araneae > Salticidae > Salticus > Salticus scenicus. Next base: position 400,642,300 of record OZ005649.1, on the reverse strand, counting down.
ACTCTCCCCCGTTATGGAAGATGCATTCAGAAACATCCGAGTGTGTTGTTTGGTCAACAATGGATTAAGGAATGTGACACACAATCTTCAGATATTTTTGTAATTAGGGATGTACTGAATATTCAGTGTTCGGCCAGACTACCAAATATCCCAGTGGCTGAAAGTTTTGTAGCTGTCTGCAACAGGCTTTTAAAATTTCATAATCTGTCTGCAAAATCTGCATGTAATCAGGGGGTGAAAATGGCTTACACTCAAAAAGCATGAAAGCTGATGGGTGCTTAACATCAGTGGTGATCTCGTGCAACAATACACGAATACAATTTTTACTACAGAACAATATAGTATAAACAATTGTATTCATTCAATTAAATATTTTATAGCAATGTTTGACACAACACAATATAAATAATTATAAATAATAAAAGGATTAGTTTTAGTTTTGATACAGAAATTTTTATAAGTGAATTGTTATCCAAAAGTTGCGGAATTTTTTTTTTTTTTTAATCAGTGCAGACGAAAACTGTCCGCAAGCCGTTTTTCCGTGTCCGCGACTATGTCGCCGTGTTTCTGCCACTGGGCGAATATTTGATCAGCTGAATATTTGGTTTAGGCGAATATCAAATTATTCGGCATCACTTGAAAAAATTCTGCTATTTTTAATTATTAAATTAAGATTTTTTCAGAGTAATTATGAAATAGATCATATTTAAATGAAAACAATTGTTTTATCTAGTTTCAAGTAACATTAAAGAAAATCAATTATTAGATACATTAATCATAATAATTAACAATATATAACAAAAGTTATCTTTATCAATAACAGTATAATCAATGATGCATGTTTCTAAAGTAAAGTAAAATAAGAAAGAGCATACATAATTCCCACGATGTTGCCAACTTAATTGACCAATAGGTTGTTACTTTTAAAGTGATTTTTCTGAAATACTGCATTTCTGGGTTGCGTTATTATTATTAGGACTCAGGACTATTCTCAATCTGCAGATTTTTACGATATCAGGACATTTATCGAAATCTAAAATTTATCGAAAATATAATTGAATTTTATAATTTGAAAAAAAAAAAAAAAAAAAAAACCTAATAGTTCTCAGTCTTAAACTAAATTCTGCTTTTGCCAGAATTTCATCAAAATCATTTTATTTATTTATTTTTTATTTATTTATTTTTTTTTTGCAAGGAAAAGAAAACTAATAATAATCAGTATCGAAACAAACGCTGTCGAAAAAGTTTTTTTTTCTTTTTAAATAATTTTGAATTTATTAGGAAATTAAAAGTGTGCGCAAAAGGAAAAAAAAAAAAAATAAACAAGATAATTAAGTTTGAATTTCACTTGGTAGTTTAAGGATGCCACTGATATAGTAACTTTTTTGTTGTAAATTGTTTTTAATAAATTAAAATGCAGGTATCGTAATTCGTCTAGTAAAGACCTTTCCGAGAAACGTCCAAGTTACTTCGGTGCCAAATTTTAAATTTCGCCAAAGGAGTCCTATACTAAAGCTTAACTTTGACTGTGAATTCAGTATTACACCACTACTTATGTATAGTAATATTTCCTAATATTTTTCTATATTTATATAAACCACTGTTTCTGAATAGTAGTTTTTTATAATATTTTTTCATAATTAAAAAAAATAAAATATTACTGAAAAAGTTTGCAAAAAATTCGGTGACTGACACCTGAATATAGGATTAAATCAGCCAGCTGAATAGTTAGTATTCAGTTGGCCGAGTACTTGGCATTCAGCCAAAACTGCTATTCGGTGCATCCTTATTTGTAATTGTTAATATTTTTTGTGAGAGGTTAAAAAAAATAAAAAAAACTCAGAAAAGTACTTCTGTGTTTACTGGACATTTTCTTCCCCACAGACAAAGTAAATTAATCCAACAATTTTCTTTAATAAATGCATAATATCATCCACTCACATTCCTTTACTCAGGCAATATAAACCTGAACAACTGATAAAACAGGCATCCCTATCTACTGCAACCTGTATATCTTTTAAAGAGAGGAAAAAAAAATAATAATAATTACCTGGGTTGGAAAAGTGGCATCAAATGACCAAATGCCAAAACTGGTAATTCATTTGTGACTTCTATGTACTGGACTGTAGAAGAAAATAAATGAAATACAGAATTAGAAACAAAGCATCGAAATGAAGGTGCCGAGCAAATTTACTAACATTAACAAACTTGTTTAAATCAACAAATCCTTAAAATACATAGTAATAATAAATCGTATTTTTCAAATTTTAATGCAAATACTGTAAAAGCAATTATTTTCGCGAAAATGATATCAGTGATTTCACGAGCTGAAAATTTTGCAAATTTTATATGAACAGAACCAAAAGTTGAAAAATCCCAAAGTACCTAAATACCAGGGTGTGAAAAAATCATGATTTTTTTAAAAAAATCGAAAAAATCTGATTTTTTTGATTAAAATCGGATTTTTTTTATTTAAATCAGATTTTTTTGTTTTATATACATTATTCGACTAAAAATAAATGTTAAGAAATTAAGCATGAAAACTTTTTTTAAATTTAAATGTGAATACATATAAGAAGCAATAAATATAAATAAACTAAATTAAAAAATATATATATGAGGATATTAAAAAATAAAAAGTAAATAATAATAATAAATGTAATATTAGCCAACATAGGTACATTCTAACCCCCACCCCTTTCAAAGAGAAAAATAAATAAAAATATAATAAAATAAATAAATAAATGATTAAGTGTAAACAGCTTAAAAGCATATAAGATAATTATTTTTTTTTTAAATGTTTTTTTATTATTATTGTCATTAAAATGTACATCATATTATCTTGAATATCACATTAACAAATTTTTTGAAGAGAAACTTTTTGGAGAATAATTATTCAATTAAAGGAAATTCGATGTGTATATAATAAATATATATAATACACACATTAGTTTGTGCAATTTATTACCGATAAAATACATATAAATTCTAAGATTTTTTCAAAAGATCAAAGTTTTAAAAAATTAAGAAAACTGAAACAACTAGCCAGGCCATTACCATTTCATTTCTAATTTTATAAAAGCCTAAGGGTCATTCCATGTCAAATCAACCAAAAAAAAGATGATTTGACACCCATAGTCTCAGATTTTGACGAAACTTGGTGTATTTGTTCCTTTCATGGATTTAATTGGGGAAAAAAAATATTTTTGCTCTATCTTAAATAGTTTAGGTTTTACAGCTAGTTAAAGATTTGTGAATTTCATGTTTTTTTTTCGATCAGACAGAGAAAACGCAATTTGTTCTTTCATAAATAATAATTTTTATCTCCCTTATTTACCAACTAATGTTGATGAAATTTTTTATGAGTATGCTTTAATGTATAAGAAATACAGGAAAAAATAAATTAAACTAGCAAGTATTTGCACATGGCCAGGAAAAATTCCTGAAATGTTATTTTGAAATTTTTTTTAATGAAATACAGAGTTCCACTTCAAATGGATTATCATCATGAGGGAAAAGGATAAGCAAACAATTTTTTTTGTTTTCTTGTTCTAAAGGATGCATTCTACAACATGAAAAAATAAAATAAATGGCTTTTTGCATCCTTCATTATTTTTTCTGACTTCAAATTTAAAATTTCCAATTCCCTCATTTTCTTGAAATCGCCAAATTAGAAGTTCCAATTTTAGTAAAATTATACAAAACTTTGAACTAAAATGTTATTTATCAACAAATTTCAGTTTAAAGGTTTTTGAAATAAAATGAAAAATTGAATTACATAATTAGGTGGTGTATGATTAAAACAACAGAGTAGTTTTTAAGAATGTTAATTCAACATGTACAGAAAGATACATAAATGTTATTAAATTGAATCAACAAAATTATATCTAAACTGAAATTTCAAAACAAACAAATAAAAAAGTTTCTAAATTAATATTAAATGTTCTAATTAATAGAAATTTGCATTAAAATTTAATTTTGTTTTAAAAACAAGATCTAAATTCTAATTATTTTACTACTCACTGCTATTTCAAATGTTAATCTTATTGTAAACAATCAAACCATTGAAGTTGCAACAAGACAATTAAGTGATATTCTGTCTACTGTGCAGGTACATGTTTAGATGTCTGAATAAGTCAAATTTTGTTTGACATGCTTAACCCTTTAACGATCATTGGTTTTGCAGCAAAACCAAACATTTGACATAATTTAACAATTTTTATGCAGCAGATTTTTTATTATTTCTCCCTTGTTTTAATCAAGTTTTAAACTTTTGTTCCTTTTCTGCTCTGAAGATAACAGCACTATTCCAAAATTTAACAAATAATGCTTCAAAGGAAGCTAAATGCATAAGTCACTTGACTTTCCTTAGTGTGTGCGAGTGCGAACTGCTGGTTTCATGATGCACTCATGTCTAGTTTTTATCATTTAATGAAGAGCTGGACTATTATTTTCACCTGAAACAACTTTTATGAGTTTTCGTAGTCGATAATGTTTACTTACAAAGTGTTTTATTTATTAAATATTATTTGAATTTAATAAGGTTAACTTATAGATGTTTCAAATCGAAAATTCTCGAAAAGGAACAATGTAATTTTATTATTTTTTAAATATTTATGATCAGCTACGTGTCAAAAAGCTATTTTTAAAATTAGTTTAGTAATTTTTAAAATAAATTAAGTAGTGAACATAAAGGGTTAAACAAGTGAGCTTGCTCAGTAGCAGAGACAAAACTTGGCATTTTGTAATTAGTCAGTCACAAGCTATTGCATGTGTAACATGCATTATTTAGGCTATACTATTTTGAAAAGAATTATTGTTAATTATTTTTTGAATGTTATAGTATATTAGAAAAATGAGAAGTGCAGTGCGGGGTAAATGACTCAAAGTGATTGTCATTTGTTATACCATGTTAGGAAAAAAAAACCTTGCAAACTCTTGATAAACTATTTGAAACTGATTTAACTCTCTTAAAATTGAGGACAGAATTAAGTTGTGAATTAAAAACTATTTGTCTTAATCACCAAAGTGTGTTAAAAAAAAAAAAAAGCAGAAGGCTTGTTGCATTTACTTTGTATTACTATGCAAACTTTCTTTTTCCAGTAAAATTTCAGATTCTTCCTTTTTGAGTTGTCAACTGTTCTTAAAATTCTAATTGTACTATTAAACACAATGTAATCAATCAGTGAATTTCATTGTTATTTATCTGCTTTGAAATTTTGCTTTTTCAATCCATATGACTCCTATTCTGGTCGTGGCAGGCTGGGTGAGTGTTGCCGGTGTGAAACTAGTTTAACAACCCCACAGGTAAGTCACAAGTCTTGCCGCCTGCCTCCTTCCTTCCTATCTTATGTTTTTAAAATTATTTTTTCATAAATTTTGATAAATTTTATGGTTTTAAGTTAAGATTTGTTGTGTTACTTTATTGATTCGTTTGTTTTGCAGGCTGTTAATTAATAAAACTGGTTTCTTTACATTAGTGTATTTCATCCACTAATAAAATTTTTTTTAAAATCTTATTGGTCATTGGTGTTTCAGTGATCTTGTATCTGTTGCTTGGCTTCTACTATGCTTAATAGATCATCATTATATATATATATATATATATATATATATATATAAATATATATATATATATATATATAAAGATCTTTTAAACTGAAATTAGTTGACAAATAACATTTTCTGCATTGCTGTTTTCGTTGCAGTACTCGTGCATACTTTGTTTTCCTGACGAAGGATCGTGGTTTTTTTTTTTTTTTTTTTAACTCAAAACAATTGCTGAAAATTCTTGTATTTTATGATGTTTATTCAAAATTTGTACTTATTAAATAACATTTTGGTTAAAATTTTTGTATAATTTTACTAAAATTTGAACTTCTAATTTAGCGATTTCAAGAAAATGCGGGAAATGGAAATTTTAAATTTGAAGTCAGAGAAAATAATGAAGGATACAAAAAGCCATTTATTTTATTTTTTCATGTTGTAGAATACATCTTTTAGAGCAATAATAATAAAAAAAAATTTTAATTATCCTTTTCCCTCATGGTGATAATCCATTTGGAGTGGAACTCTGTATTTCATTAAAAAATTTTTCAAAATAACATTTCAGGATTTTTTCCTGGCCATGTGCAAATACATGCTAGTTTAATTTATCTTTTCCTGTATTTCTTATATATTAAAGCATACTCATAAACAATTTCATCAACATTGGTTGGTAAATAAGGAAGAAAAAAATTGTTCTTTATAAAAGAACAAATTGCAATTATTCCGCCTGATCGAAAAATAGCATGAAATTCCCAAATCTTTAACAAGCTGTAAAACCTAAACCATTTAAGATAAAGCAAAAAAAAAAAAAAAAAATTTCCTTATTTAAATCCATAAAAGGAACAAATATACCAAGTTTCGTCAAAATCTGAGACTATGGGTGTCATGGTGTGGTTGAATTGACATGGAATGACCCCTAAGTAAAAAGGGAAAAATTGCTTAAGAATGCCTTTGCCAGTTAAAAAACATAGTAATCAGAATTAGAAATAAGAAAAGTTAAACATAAAGGACAGAGTGACAGACAAATCAAATGCTTCAGTGCAGATGATACAATATTTATTATCCTTAAAAAGAAAAAAAAAACACTTAGGGCTGAGAATTTAAGGCTTTGTATTAAAAAAAAAATTTGGCTGCAAATGAACGTAATTAGCTTCAAAATAAGAATAGAAGATAAAATAGAGTTGTAGAAAATTAAAAGAATCATTTTTAAAATTAATAAACACAGATATTTTATTTATTTATTATTATTGTTATTTTTTTTTTATTTTTTTTTTTTGGGGGGGGGAGGGGGGATTTGATGTAAATAACAAGTAAGTTCAAGTTTTCTTATGTTCTAAGACTATATAAAACTACATATTGACCCAAAATTGTAAAATTTTGTTTTTGATTTAAATCAGTGATTTTTTAAAAAAAAATCAAAGTGATTTTAATCACGATTTTAATCAAGCTGATTTAAATCGGCGTACCCTGCTAAATACAGAACCCCATTTGCATAAGGCGTTTCAAGAAACTTCCTTTTGTCTGAAAAGTTTGTCCCCTCCCCCATTCCTCATCGCTCTAAAAACAACTTATGCTTACAACAGTGTTTATGCATCAACTTTGACCTTGGCTCAACCAACACATCCTACAAGAAAGCCGACGCACAAACTAAAATTGAGAGAGTTGTGTCACGTTCCACCCCAAACAAGTTTCTTTTCTTGATCTTTTTTTTTACCACACTCTTTATCAAACTAGAGACTTCTGAACCCCCCTCTTGCACCAAAAATGTAACCACTCCACCACTTCACTTTTCTCGAATTCGTACCATCCATGCCTGTGAGTGCAAGAAAAAAAAAAAAAAAAAAGAAAAAAGAAATCGCGAGGTTTAAATTTTCACGATTACGATGGGCTCACGAAAATCGTGAAAATAAGTGCTTTTACAGTATGCATTAGAACTTAAACTATTTAGCTCTTTAAAAAAAAAAATAATAATAATTACAAAAAAGCCTGATTAAATTTACGTTTTTTTATGGCTGAGTGACAGGTAAGATCCAACATTCCTGTGGCCAGTTACTGAAATTATGCTTAATCTCAGGTAATTTTTGAAATGAGAAATTGTTTAACAGACATACATTATGAAGCCTATTTACATATTTTTAAAAATTAGAAAACCTTACTTAAGTCCTAAGTCACTTTCACTGGAAACCCCGGCATTATCAGAGGTGACCTTCTGTGGTAGCATTCCAAGTGAGCTAGTCAGAAATTTTTTACTTTCTTCTTTCACCAAATACAGAAATATTTCATGACTAACAGACAAATCTTTTTTTTTTTTTTAAAGCTGAATTCAGAAATACTACTCCATATTTTTGTGACCAATTTCCAATATATGCACCTGTTTGACTTATTTTTGTTTAATTGACGAATTATATTTTTGTGGTAGAGTAACGAAATTTGCTGTTATAAAGTTTACAGAAGAAAAAAAAAAAGCTTTTTTTTTTTTTTTTTTTTAAATAAAAAAGTCGCCACAAGTTGCCAGATAGTGAGTGGATTATTTCATGTTTAATAATAATCTTAACCTATATTAACTTTTTTAATCAACACACACTATATTGCTGTTGTCTATAGTGGAAAGAGAGTGGATATCAAGTAAAAATTTGAACTTGGGTCTTATGGCATAACATGTCAATGGTTTACCAACTAGTCACCATTTGACAGGTACTAACCAGCTGCTCCTACAAAAAGTGTATCATGCCAAAGGACTGGAGTCCTGTGTGGGTCAGTTAAATAAATTTTAAGTCAACCTAACCTAAATCTCACAAAACATTTTTCATCAATCCAAATTCGCAATAGAGTATTTTAACAACTACCACCTGACTTCTTTATACCTAAAGCCCAAAAACTAAACAAAAATTAATTCAGTCGAACCTCATTAACGTGAATTTCAACAGGGCTAAAAAATTTGTTCATGTCATCAGTAACTAATCTTCATATTAATGGGGATTGTTGAAACACAGAGATGAAAGTGGGAAATAGGCAAAAAGTCTGAAAGTATCAGCAAAACTCAAAGATAATTTAATTTTAGTAATGAAAGAAGAAACAGATACACAAAATCATACTTTTTATAAGCAAAAATGGGGAATATATGAAAATAAGTTGTTTAGAAACAGTCAAAGGAAAGAATAACGAACAAAAATAAGAATATTTAAAACAAAAAAACCTGAAAATTCTTTAAAAAAATTTAAGAAAAGTCTGAAAATTCTCATCCCTGGAAACAGTTCACGTTAAAAGTAATTCATGTTAACAAGGTTCAACTTTATACTTAAAAAAAAAAATCATGCAAAACCTTTTAAATAATTTTTAAACATTTATGTGTAGTACAGTGAAACCTCTCAAGTTGGACACTTTTTCTCGGAACGGAATGTATCCATTAACATTATGTCTAACCCCTATAAGTTGGACACATCTCTAAGTTGGACACTTTTTCTTGGAACCGTAGGTGTCCAACTTAGAGAGGTTTTACTGTATATACTTGAAGCATACAAAATGTGCTTCAAATTTAGTGTTTGTAGTTATTGTTTATATTGTAAAAAAATATTTTTATGTGATGTTTCTTTGTTCAATGCTTTTTTTCGGACATGAATATTTACTATAGTAATTTGAGTATGCATATATTTAATCACGAGAATATATACAGTGAAACCTCTCAAGTTGGACACCCCTCTAAGTTGGACACTTTTTCTCAGAACGGAATGTATCCATTAACATTATGTCTAACCCCTATAAGTTGGACACCTCTCTAAGTTGGACACTTTTTCTTGGAACCGTAGGTGTCCAACTTAGAGAGGTTTTACTGTAGTATGTTTAAATTAGTTATACAATTATAATTATACTAAACAAATTTCTGCTTAAAATTCTTTTTAAAAGACATTCTCAACTCAAACCGACTCATTAAAAACTAACCTGCAAGGGTGAAAAAAACACAAAACAAACCAACCAAAAAAAAAAAACAGTCAAATAAAATTGGGTGGGCCAACTTGATGTAGGGCTCAACAAAGAATCTAGGTTCAAATATTTGCCTGCCCCCCCCCCCCTCCAAACTCTTACTAAAAATATAATTTGACTATTTTAGTATGATCGCTCTTCAATACATCTAACCAATGGCAGCAAAGAATGCATCAAAAGAAACAAGGTCACACTGGAGGAGGGTTAAATAATAATGAAGATGTAAAAAATCATTAAAGTACAAAAGGCAATTAATAAATACTACTTACTGTGGCGAGGATCAGGAAAAAATGACTGAGATTTTTTCTGTACATTATTTTCAGATTCTTTCTCTGTGTCCCTGCAGTACTTGTATTTTAATTTCTCGCTCACTTTTTGTTCTCTTAACCTCTGAATATCCCACCTGCAGAAAGAAGAAAACAATCAGTATAAAAAAAAATCTATCAAGGGTAGCAACAAAAGAAAACCTGACTTTGCAAGAAACAACAGCCACTTCACTAAATGCAAAATAGGTATGAAATTAGGTCCCATTAAAGCCTTAATTTGGTGAAGAATTGTAATATTACTTTAATGTTTATACTTAAAGAAATTTTATTATCAGTAGAAGAAAAAAATAAATAAAATAAAGCAGAATAAGGGAAAGAAAGAAACAAACAAAAATCTGGAGTGACTCCACTCAATTTTCAGAATATCAAATAATTAACAACTGCATAAATAAATTCTGTACTGATAAGTAAAAAGGATTTAAGTCCAAAAATGTCGATTTTGAGTGAAGTACATAGTCAGATTAAAAAAACAATTCTCTATCGATTGGTATAAGGGATTTAAATCCATGCCATTTAGTCTTTGAGAAAATCCATTGGTAAAAAAAGATTCCAGTCAGAAATTTAGCATTAATGTTTGGTATAAAATATTTAATTCAGTTTTTTCTTTTCATCAAATGAAGATTGATAATCACTGAATGGTGTAAAGGGTATAAATGAACATAATCCCTTTTTCCTAATCGATTCTTCTGATTAGTTTTTAGTTAGTTTAATTTTATTTTTCGTCTCCTGAAAAATCAAGAATATGGACTTAAATCCTTTATACTTATCAGTACAGAATTAAAGTAAGAGAAATCATTAAATATGCATTTAGCAGAAGAGAAAATTATAATAGTATGAGAACTTTTCTTCATACAGTATGTTATAAAATTTTTGCTCTTCAAATAATTTGAAGCCATAGATCATAATGATAAATTTTCGTTGTGTCCCTGTAAAAATCTATAAGTGCTAGACTCACCAAAATCTATAAAGTTTGTGCGATGGTTACCTGTAACATGCATATAAATTTTCAGATCAATCGGATGCGTCATTTAGATGCTATCAAATTTTAAATAATTTGAGCCCATAAGTCACAATGATAAAGTATCCTAAAAAACTATAAGTGTTAGATTCACCAAAATCTATATGGTTTGTGTGACTACGATCTGTAACAAGTGTATGAATCTTTAGTTCATTCAAACAAGGAGTTTAGATGCAATCACACTTTAAGTAATTTGAACCCATAAGGCATAATAATAAAGAATTTTAATTTGTGTCCCTGCAAAAAAAAAAAAAAAATTAAGAGCCAGATTCTTTGTGGTTTATGCGACAGTGACCTACAGTATGTATATAAATTTTCAGCTCAATTGGATAAGGTACTTAGACGCTAATGATTTCAGCCAATAGACCATAATGTTAATTTTTTTTTTTTTTTTTTTTTTGTATCCCTGTAAAACAACTATAAGTAATAGATTCACCAAGAGAGCAACGGTGACCTTTAACACGTATATAAATTTTCAGCTCAATCTGACAAGGCATTTAGACACTTTCGAATAATTTCAGCCCATGGGGCATAATGATGAAGAACTTTTCGTTGTGTCCCTGTAAAAAAACTATACATGCTAGATTCACCAAAATTTGTGTACCTGGTGCAATGGTGACCTATAGCATGTGTATAAATTTTCAGCTCAACTGAATAAGTGTTGAGACATTATCACAGTTAAAAAAATTTTGAATCATATACACCATAGTCTGAAAGAATTATTTTTTTGTGTCCCTGTAAAAAAAAAAAAACTATAAACGCTAGATTCCCCAATATTTATACAGTTTGTGTGACGGTGACTCATAACATAAAAAAAATAAAAATAAATTTTCATCTCAAAAGAATAGGCATTTTGACACTATCACACTTTACAAAATTTTGGCCCATAGATAAAGAATTTTTCTTTGTGTCCCTGTAAAAAAATTATAAGTGCTAGATTCACCAAAATCAATCGGGTTCGTGCTATGGGGAACTATAAATATACATACCAAATTTCAGCTCATTTGAACAAAACGTTTAGGCACTATCATGTTCATTCACTCACATACATAAAAATTGTAAATATGAATTCAGAGGACCTCAAAACATCAAAATCTCAAACTCTGATTTTTGACATGGATTACAATACTTTACTCACTATAGCGTTCAAAAAGTTAAAAAAAATTACTAACAGAATATTTCAACTAGATGAAATACTAAAAAAATTCTATCTTCAACAGATTGTAATTTGGTCTCTTTCTCCCATTTCCTCAAACAATTTGTTTATTATTATTGTATGTGTGCCTCACATGTTATGGCTGAAAAAGAATAACTGTAGTTTTAAAACCGCTGGTTTTTTTTTTTTTAATCTGGGGCTTACTTTAACTTAAAAAAAAAAAAAAAAAAACTTACTTAAACTTTTTTAGTCATTATTCTCTTTTATTATTATCTCTGTTATTATTTTCTTCATAGTATTAAAATATATAGCACATTGTGCGCGTGTGTCTATATGTGCATATGTTAATCATTTATAAATTGTTCATTGTAACTTTCTGCCAGAGAAATAATTATAGTATACACACTTTCCCTCCCCAAAGGAAAAGGATTTAATATAACATATATGATCACAAAAATATTATTCATGTATGACATTGTGGTCATGACAAAATTTTCTTCCACATTTATCTATACAAAGTCACAGTACAAATTATTTACTAAACTTGTTTTTCATTATAAATACAGACAATTTAAACTGGAATTTCGACATACTGAATAAAAATAACAAAAACAAAATAAATTTAACATGAGAGTTTTGATCATCTCAGGAAAAAAAAAAAAAAAAAAAAGACATACATTATACAGTACAACATCGAAAATTCAGGATAATAGAATATGTGTAGTGGCGCCATCTACTGGAATTATCAGAAATAAAAGCACACACTTAAAAATACATAAACAATTTTATATTATTAAAAGCTTCAAACATTAATCAGTAATATGACCAGATTTGCGGTTGCAAATATTAATTTAGTAGGATTTAATATTTTTTATTTCCAACAACTATTCATACCAAAGTTAATTAAGTTTACTTTTTAAGTCATTACTATTAGTAATAAAGTTACTTTTCTAAAAGCCTCCAAATTTCTTTTTTTTTTTTTTTTTTAATTAAAAAATATATTAAGGTTTATTCATTAAGATTTCAGTTTATATTACTTAAAAAATAAAATATAGAAAAGCAACAAGTATTGTAATTGACTTTCGGAATATATTTTTTTCCCACGTGTGTGTTGTGGTGCCATCTGCTGTCATTTTATAAAACAAGATTTAAAAAAAATTTCAGTGACTGAATTATGGATAATTCTGTAATCAGAATGCAAAAATAATTTATAAGTAAACTTTAACAACCTTTTGCGTCGACGTTCGTCTTGTTCACATTTTAAATGTCTACGCTGGAAAACGGGATCATTTATATTCTGAAATAGATAAAAATAATGATAAATAACAGTTAAAAAGCACATATATATATTTGATATAAGAAATGAATACATACATTTAATACAAGAACTGTGAAACAAGGACAAAATCCAAACAAGTGAAACTGCAATATGAAGGAGCAGATGCCATCAAGGCTTATTAAATCATTTGTCGAATGCCCAAGTTTTCCCAAAGCCTCTGAAGACCATGTCATAAGAAACAGGGGGGTCTATTCTCCGATCCGACTATATCTCAATTCTGACTGTCAAAGTCGTTATTTTGATCACGTGACGTGACATTCCGACCTTTTGCTATTCTCCCCTCTCAGTCATAGAAATTTGCGGTGAAGATCCGGTTTGTTTCAGTCCTTATGATAACGACTCCTTCATGCGGTCCTTATAAAGATGACTCGTCCCTATTTTCTTCAATTCTCGTGAATGATTTTTTGGGAAAGATCAGTTTATCCATATATAAATTGGTATTGTGAGGTTAGTTTACCCTCCCTCTCCCCAATATTATTTTTGAAAAAGCAGTCCTATATAATTAAGGAAATTTTTAATAATAATATAAAAGAATAAGCTTTTCAAAATTAAAAAGTAACCGAACAGAATGCTACATTTGAATTCTAACTGAAGTGATAACATGAAAATATGATTTTCCAACTGTGCAGTGTGGATATATGCTTATATATAATTATAATAGTTTTAACTAATAGTTTAATAGTTAAAAAAAAAAAATAAATAAATTAAAAAAAAAAAAAAAAATTCGCTATTTATAGCACAAATTGAGCATTATCGGAAAATCAGAAAATTTTTTCCTTTTTAAATGATTATTGTTTAAAAAATGTGTACTTTATTCATTCAATTTCTAAACTGAATGTACACTATTTTTTAAAAGTATTTTTGCTAAAAAGTTCTTGAATTTTACAGTTTTTCGGAATGTTATTTTCAAAAAATGCAAATGTTTTATGCAATTTCTTTTAATGATTTTTTTACTTATTAAGGATAAATATTTTTCAATTGTAATAATTATGTACCAGTATTCTGTATTTTGTTGGTTGAAAAAGAGTTATTTCCCGGTGTATTCAACATAATTAAAAAAAAAGCATAAAATCTTTTAAACATATACGCATTATATTCAGTTAGAATTTATTTATTAATCATAGATAGATTTTCAAATTAATAACTTTTCAGATTTTTAACAAATTTGATTTTGGAGTAGGATGATATTTCCAATATGGGAATAGTTAAAACAAATAATAATTCTAAAGGTGCTTTTATGCTATGAATAAAATAAATCTTGATATAAAGTTAAAAAAAAAAAAAAAAAATGGATTGCCATTTTGTTTAATTTTTCCTCTCTCTCTGAATATATCTATACATTAAGTAGTAAAAGCCGAGAAACAAAAGATTTTAGACACATATTAAACATTTTCGGAAAATCAGAAAAACTCTTCCTTTTAAAATGATCATTGTTTAAAAAATATGTAATTTATTCATTCGATTTTTTTTTCTTTCAAATTAACTGTTAAACTGAAGTTACATATAGTTTATTTACTCACTCTTTATATATATATTAAATATTTCTAATGAAAAGTTTTTGAACTTTACTGGTTTTCTAAATGTTACTTAAAAAAAAAAAAATCGAAAATGTTTAATGCAATTTTTTAATGCTTTTTATTACTTATTATTTAAGGCTAAATATTTTTTGAACTATAATAATTACCTATATTAATCTGTATTTTGTTTATGTAAAAAATTGGAAAATATTTGTATTCTTAATCCTATGAAAAACACATTTCTTTTTAAATAAAAATGCATAAAATCTTCTAAGTAAAAACGCAGTATTTATTTATATTTATTAAGCACAGATAGAGAGAGGTTCGAATTAACAAATTTTCAGATTTTTTTTTTTAAAGTCAGTTTTAGAGTAATGAAGCTCCCAATAGGAGATGTTTAAAAAATAATATTATTAATTCTAAAAGTGCATTTATGCTACGCATAAAATGAAATTTCATATAAAGTGAAAATTAAAAAAATTCAGATTTCTATCATGTTTAGTTTCAATATATAACATAAATAAATAATAATAATAGTAAACTACATTCAGTTTACCAGCTATTTGTGAATGAAATAAAATGATTTAATCAGCTAAATAGTTTTATAATGGTGTTCATTTGAATATAAGGATTTTGAAAAATAATTTAATTTTGCTTCAAAATAATCTACTTATATTTTACTCGTATTGTGGGCAAAACATTTCCTTTCTACATCTTATTTCCATGTTGAATTTTATTTATTATTTAACGGACACTTTAATATATTGTAGATTTTATTAATAAATTAAGCGAAAATTTATGTTATGAAATAAGTAGGTTAATACAAATAATAAATATATATATAATAATAATTGCATTACATATAGATTTGAGTTGAATTACATTTTCTAATAAGTAATCCTACTTCTGCAGATGAAAACATTTTTTAAATAAACAAACTTATCAAAATAATTTAAACCGCCAAAAGAAAATAAATAAATAAAAATAAGAGAGAGAGAGAGAGAGAGAGAGAGAGAGAGAAGAAATAGAAAAAAAAGAAAAAAGAAAAAACCATATTAAAAAAAGAACTTTGTGGTACTTTAGTTTATTTTTCTCCTATTAAATTTGTACACTCTAACAGCTTTATCCCCTCATATTAGTAAAGATAAAATTTTAACATATAATAATTCTTGTAATGAAATTTTTACACAGTATTGATAATAAAGAAACGCAAACTCTGAACAATGAATTTTTTTAGAACGCGCATTTCTGGATGTGCGATTCTCATATTGCCTTGCAATGTTGCTTTTCTTACACGACGTCTATTCACAGGTGTAGCGTCTACTTCAACACGCCATTGGCTGAAATCACTGACATCCTTAGCCTCGGAAGAAGACTGCTTTTATTACTACCTTAGATAACAACCTTGGGGGGAGAATCGCTCTTTAGCAGTGGGAGGAAAGAAAGTCGGTAAAAGTGGAATTTAACGACTGTCGTTGTTTAAGGACGGTCGCTATGGCGGTCGGATCGGAGAATAGATGCCATGGCTTGAAATGAGTGGTCATTAATTGTATTTTGCAACTAGAAATTTTGTTTCAACTGATACTGTTTGTACTTTGGACAAACAGTATTGTGATATTCCATATTTAATGACCATAGTGACTCTACGAAGTTTAATGCTAAAAATCTATTATTTGCCAATTTTATTTCATGAATAATGAGTAAACATAGCACAAAAATGTATTTCTTTTCACTCAGTGCTACAGAAAACAAGGGTTTTAAAGACTGATGTGAGAGGAAGGCAACAAATAAAATTAAATTACCAACTTTCTTGTAAAAATGTTAGCACTAGCTTATTCTTAAAATGGAAAAAACTAGCTACTATCAGTATTTTAAGTCATTATAGTTTAAGTACAATACTTACATGTATGTTTATATATGCAAACCAGGGTTTAAACTACTTTTTTTTTAAGCATTTTGCTAAAATATGTTGGTAAGAATTTCACTAAAATGTGAACATTGAATAATTCCATAAAATGCCTGTATCATATTTGCCAACTTTTCCAGTTTTCCCGTAAGACTTCCGGTTTTTTTATGTATCTTCCAGACAGATGATAAAATCTTCCGCTTTTAAAAAAGTCGCGGATATCGTTCGTTTTAAAAAGAAAACCCAAATGTTCTATGAAAACTCCTGATTCCCAATCTTTCTCCATCCATAACATAAATGTCAATATTCATTTTAAACTTGCTTTATGAGATTCTAAAGAAATAGAATTGTTAAATATTTCTTGCTGATGGAATTATTTTTTGCCCCCCCCCCTCCCCCCCCGTAAATCTAGTGTTGTCTTTTTGACATGCTTTTATAAATTTGATGTGATGTAACTATTAATGTATGTCATTTGCAATTCAATTTTCGGCCATAATTTTCAATGATTCTACAGGGATTTGATGTGATCTTGGAACTATATGAAAGCGATATGAATAATCTCTGGATACAATACAAGAATAACACCAATTTTTAACTGATGACTCTATTATTAATAGACTTGGCATGCCAAAAAACATGTACTCACTCTAAATATAGAATTCATAAAAGCATTTTAACACAATTTGCTGTATCTTCACATTTATCAATTTTGAACATTCACAATCTACGGAACCATAATTAATCAGTGATGTCATTAGTGTTTTTTAAAATCCTGGCTCACTGGGATCCATGAGGACGGGTGCCACTCACCACCTGGCGACTAAATAAAAAAAAAAAATATGGAGATTAAAGAATTATGTATCGATTGCCATTACAGTAGTCACTTTCTGTGATTTATAAAAATTTTAAAAAGCTAAGAACGACGATCACAATCAAATGCCCCACGGAAGCCATGTAATTTTCAATCTTTCTCCATCCAGAGAATAAATGTCAGTGATCATTTAAAACTGGCTTTGTTAGACTCTAGAATCTAAAAAGAGATGTCTCACTCATGTAATTTTTTGTGATTAACACACATTTTTAAGGGGGAGAGTGGCATCTTCGTATTGAATCATTCAATTGTCTTTGCACTACGCCACACAGACATTGACTTTTGTACATTTTTATATTTTACATTTGAAAATTAGTAAATTTTTTAATGAGTTACTGAATTGTTTGTTATAAATTAATTTTAGATATATCTTAAACTCATATAGATGTCATATAAATGGCTATATTAAGATTGGGTGTCATAAAGAAGATACAAAAGAAATTTCTACCATTTTGAAATGTATTACCTCAGTTCCTTCCATCTGGTAGAAACTAGTCACTGGTTTCAGTTTCCATGAAGGCACTGAAAAGAAACAAAGTCCTCAGTTATTGCAAAATTGTTTTCACAGTCAAATAGGCCAACTTAATGTGCCATAAAATTGCTGAATCTCTTTTTCCCTCACATGTTTTAAAGTTATACTGGTTGACCAACAATAATTGCAACTATATTCATCTTTAAACTTAATGAGGAATTTGTTTAGAAAAACAATAATTTAAAAAAAAAAAAAAAAAAATTCAAGAAAGTCTATAAAATTGTACATCAGTTTGAGAAATAAACAAGGTATTAATTAAAAAAATAAAAATAAACACATTGATTTCAGCTGCAATTCCTGAAATAGTGATCTTGATTTACAAATTAGAAATATGCATTAAAATATATATATATATATATATATATATATAAAATGATGAATTTCAGGGGATTCTATTACAAAATTTAAAATTTTTGTATCGTCCCTATGCACCCCCCCCCCCCGCGCGCGCCAAACAAATTAAAAATATAAGTTGTCACTTGTCATTTGTACATGTACATAACTGCTAATCAAACTTTTTTTTTATTTTATTTCTTTTATCTTTCTAAATTTTTGTTATAACTCTATATCCTATTAAGTTCTCACCAAAAAAAGTTCAGGTTATACATCTTTTTAGTATTACAAAAAGAAAAAACTTTTTTTTTTTTTTTTTTTTTGTTCAAAATCCTTTAAAAACACTATCTTTCTTTAATTTTTTTTTTTTTTTTTTTAATTAAAAATTTTTAAGTTTCATAACATAATTAAGTTGTATATCAAAATCAAATTAAATAAATATATATATATTTTAATGAAGCATCAGAAACTTCTCTATCACTTAACTTCAGAAATTTGAGATTGAAAATGTTCATGTAGGCTAAAAAATACTGATTTTTCAAAATTAAAAAAATTAATGAAATAAAAATTTTTCAAAAGTATATTCATTTATATCAGTTCAGAGGTGGTCAACCCACGGCCTACGATGTAGTTTTCTGCAGTCCGCGACGAGACTAACGATATTTAAAGTTTGACAACTTCAGTTAACACATTAAAAATTAATAAATGCATTCTGACTTTTTGGAGCAAAAATACCTTTAAATGATTATTATGATAGCTTAAGAATCGCAGCATTGTAATGAAATATTATTAGATCCATGATTCATTCTTTTTGTTGTAGCTTTTAATGCATAGTCATGAATTTTTCACGATTTTATTGTTAATTTAAAGAAAGAAATTTTTTTTTAAATTTTTGTATTCTGCTCTGAATCTTTACCCTGCCCTGCCTTAAAAAATGTATATGCATACATATTCTTGCACTCACAAACACACATATATATATACGGTGTGGCCTGCTTGAATAAAATAGTTATGCGGCACACCAAGTGTTTTGGATTGGACAGGCCTGATTTATATCATCAACGAGAATGAAACTTGAATGTTTCATTGAAATCTGGAGTGGCCAGGTTGTGTGACTGGTTGATTTGGCATGGAATGAACCAAAAGATTAAAAAAAAAAAAAAAAAAAATTAGACATGTATTAAAATGTTCCTAATAATCAATCATTCTTTGAAATTGTTTTGATATGTAAAAAGAAAAATAAAACATTTGAGGCTTCTCCCCCCCCCCCCCCCAAAAAAAAAAAAAAAAAAAAAACTAATAAAATATCTTTTTTGGTGTAAAAATAAAATATTGGAATCAAAACTTTATAATATTTTTTTAATTTTCTTAGAAATGTAATTAGGCTCTAACTTATTTGCGTTGAATGGAGCAAATTTTGTCAATACAAGACTTTGAAGAAGTGATGAAAAATAAAAAGGCTTCTTTTACACACAGGCACACAAAATAGCAGAGGTTGCTAAAGTTAGATTAATGACAAGTAAAGGCATATACCATCGATTAAAGTTTCAGAGCAAGACAGAGAATTTGAAGAAGTCTGATTGTCCGCTAAATAATAGGCCTCAGTGGTCGTCATATAAAATTTCTTTCTAACAGCTTTTGGCATTTTGCAACGTTTTCTGCTAATTTTTTTAATGTCCAGTAAGGAAGTTGTTGGTTTAGTTTCTTTGGGAACTTCAGGTTTAGGAATGCTTTCTTCTTCGTGAACCTCGGATTCGGATGAGAAAGATGTTGCAGATGACAAACACTTCTGAGTGGGCCGTTTAGATGGTACAGTTTTAGAAAATCCTAATATACGCCTAAGAGAGAGAAAAAAAAAGAAAGTTAAATAATTAAGAAAGTGACTTTTCCTATTTGTACATTATCATACTTGCCAACCTAAAAAAATGAGAAATAGGAAGATTCATGTTCAAAATTAGGGAGATTTAACTAAAATTAGGGAGATTTTTTTTTTTTTTTTTTTTTTTTTTTAAATACGAAGTACACATATTTACATACTTAATTTTTGGAAACTTAACTATAGATAAAATTAGAAATTAGCAAAAAAAATTTTCAATAACTCTTTCAATTCTATTTCTAGAATCTGCCAAAACAAGTTTAAAATGAATATTGTCATATATGTTGTGGATAGAGAAAGATTGGGAAACAAAAGGCTTCTGCAGAACACTTGATTGCCGATCGCTACTAGGAGATGTGAAAAGGGGAGGAGGGGCAAAAAATAATTAGATGTGTTAGAAACATTTAACATTTCTATTTTTTTAAAGGTTCTAGAATCTCATAAAGCAACTTTAAAATGAATATTGACATTCATGTTGTGGATGGAAAAAGATTAAAAATCGGGAGGCTTTCATAGAGCATTTGATCGTCGCTCATTAATGAGGTTTCTTTTTTTATAAACGAACGATATCCGCGATTTTTTATAAACACGGCAGAAATTAATTCGTGGAATTGAATGAAATATGAAAAAAAAAAAAAAAAAAACTGCGGATTTTCGCGAATTTGCGAAAAAATTACATGCCTGATATTTTCTGTAATAAACATTGTTTAATTTTGCTCTATTACGAGCTATTTTGTAATTTTCTCTCTTTTATGATAAATCGGAAATTTTTAACTTCCGATCGGAAAATCGGGAGATAGATCGAAAATTCGGAAGTTTTCCGCCGAAATCGGGCGAGTTCGCAAGTATGCTATACTATAGTTCAAATTAATTTAGACAAGAGTGAAAATGGAACAGGCCATGATTCCAACTTGGGTCTTTTTTGGAAGAATGTGCCACCAACTCAGCAACTGTCTTAACAAATCACTTGCATGAAAAAGACTATCTTTCATTTGCAGAAGAGGTGAAAATGTTTTGATGCAGATCCAGTATCACGTTAATTCAGTTCATACAGTATTGACACGTTAAGCCAAAGGACCCAGGTTCAAATCTTTGACTAATCAAGTTTCACTCTTAGTGCAAAACAAATAATTAGATAAGTGACAATATTTAGTTTTGACAAGGGGAGAGGAAAGATATACATAACAAAGATTTCTTTTTTTTTTTTTTTTAATCTATTTAATAAATTGAAAAATATATAGAAAGAATATTGAAACTCACTGATTCATTATCAAAAAAATTAATTTGGCATTTTAGCTAAAATGCTAAAGATACTTTTTTGCCATGTTAAACCCTGGTAATAGCAATTTGTAAAATTAACAAAATTTGTATTTACAAATATATATACATGGTTCGTACACATTTATGATAAAGAAAAGTAAGCAGTTTTTAAGGACTTTTTAAGGACCTCCAGAAGATTTTTTAAGGACTATGTAAAATAATAATTTATACATTATGTATTCATATATATATATATATGTAATTTTCCGCCCCCCCCCCCCCCCCAATGTACCTATACATAGAGTGAGAGGGGGAAAGGAGCACTGTTAACTAACATTACAGTCTAACACAAAACATAAAATAAAATTTCATAAGTTCAAATACAAATTCAAAAAGGAAAATTGAGAAACAATCTTTTTTAATTCATAAATAATAATAATAATAATAAAATTTTCAGTTACTCACCAGATGATTCTGGAAAGTTGTTTAATTTAGTGAAGTTGAAAACATATCTTATTTTTTATGTATAGTTCAAATGTTAAAGGAAAAAAAAAAAAAGAATAGTTGATGAAGTTGAAACTAGTGGAACATAAGGCATGCAGGACAATACAAAAACAATTGAAAGTAAAAAGGAAAATGATATTTTTTATATACATAAACTTTTTCCCGCTTAAATGTCCCTCCCCCTTCTCATCCCCACCACAGATGTTGCCATCTCGGTGGCATAAACTGCGAATTTTCGATTGTCTCCACAAACATATCTTGAATCCATACAAAAATTGCAGCATTAAAAAAAAAAAAAAAAAATAGTTTGATGTGGCTATTATAGCATAGACTTTCTTCTATATATCTTATAAAATTCATGCAATACCAAATTATTTATTACCTTATTATTCACTTAAATTATTTTCCCATCATGAATGCAGATGACTTTTCCTAACAAGTGCAGACGATTTTTAAATATAACATCAAATGCCGAAAGCACATAGTCAGTTCTGTACCAGCATCAGAAAAAAAAGCATTTTTTTCTGTTTTTCTTTTTTCCATTAAAAATGAAAAATTGATAACTTTGTTTTAAAATTTAACAAATCCATGGCTCAACCATTCGCTTTAATGGTACTGACAAGTTCTTTCGAAGGACTCTCATATAGAAAATTCACATCCCAGGTGTAAGGAAGGGTATTTCTGGAGCAATGCTCCTAGATGTTTGCACTTTTTTCCCCTAGTTTACAACTGGTACAATCAATAATTCATATTAATTTCACAATCAGCGTTAAAAATATCTATCATTATGTATATTTATCCAGAATTTTGCCCTACACTGCCCTGTTAAAAATTTAGGGGAATAAAAGGATGTCAGCGCCACCTGTTGAGTGATTGATCCTCAAATATAATAAGCACCAGTTTAGGAAAAGGTCCAACTAAATATCAAGTTTGGTTAAATTTCGTACATTGGTTTGTGAGATGCAGCTTTGACAAAATTTGCGATACATGGACACAGACATTTTCTAAAAATAATTAAATCGTGTTCAGGACATTACAAACTGGTTAAACCCGTCGGAAAACGAAGATTGAAAATTTTTGTCCAATTTTTATATATAGTGAGCGAAGAAATTAAAAAAAAGAAAAAAATAATAAGTATGCTGAAAAAAATCTGGTGTGTAACAAACAGACAACTTTTAATACTTACTATTCACATAAATTCGTTTTAAAGATTGTGCGGTCAGAAGGCACAAAATATACCTAAGTAATCAGACGTTTGTAGCAACTAATTAATTAGCACAAATGCTGGAAAGACATCTAAGAGAGAGAATTAATAGCACGTGTTCAAAGAAAATCGGCAGAGCTGTTTTTTGAAGCACCTATTTCTTAAATTGTATATTGACCTATTTAATCTGGAAGCCTATCATTTTTTCTAAAGTAATATCAGGTATTAATGAAAAAAGGACACCTAAAATGAAATGCATTTTTTTTTTTTTTTTTTAAAGATTTGTTTTTAAGACACCGTTGCTGTAATCCCATTTTCAGTTTTTCCACAAATCTTTGCAAATTCATCGCTTTATCAGAAATACACAATTACATATGGAAGAATATCTAAAAGAATGTTAATATGGTGAAGTTGAAGAAAATCCGTAGAACTGTTTTTTATGAAACCACTTACAAGATGTAAAACTGACCAATTTATTGAAATCTGTCAATTTTCCTAAAGTAACCAACGGATATATTTTTTTTTTTAAACCCGGCAACTGACGTTTTCTGACCATGCCTGTTAATCAAGGTTTTACTGTATTTATAAATCAGGCGAAAACTTTATATCGAAAATTTTGACCGAATACATTATTTCCATTACTTACGATAGTTGCGTAGTAGAAGTGAAAATCTAGATAATTCAGCGCATTGAAATTCCAGCTATACTCTAAGTCAATAGAAATACTAAAGTATGAGACCAATATCTCGGTTTAATTACCAATCAAAAAGTTTTCTAAATAATTTTGGCCCCACTAGAGACTTGGGGAATTGGTTTGAGACTGATTTATATACCTAAAGTTTATATTTTTAATGATCTCATATTTGTATTTAAAATATAAACGTAATTTTTGAAAATAATTCTTAACATGTACATTTATCTTTTTTTTTTTTTTTTTTTTTTTTAAGAAAATATCTTTTTAAATAGAGGATCAACTTATACACAAGTATTTACGGTTATATTGCTAGGCGAAATTACTTCAAGAACTCAAGTAACATGGTTTTGGGGGTTAAGGACGATAATATACTCATGAACCTAAGCTTGAGTAAAATGCCTTATGTTTAGGTCTTTCTAAAAGATCCTAGCCTGTATTTCTAAGAGTTTCAGAAGAGGAAAAAAAAATATATATATAATGAATATATAATGATATAATGTAATATATAATGAAAATTGAAAAGCACCTAGTCAGACATATGCTTTTTCTTTCCCGCCCTTTCCTCATCACATATTATTTGTTTAGACCTCAAGTAAATAAAAAAGATTATTCTTTTTTACATTTTTTTTTACCAAATCATTTTTCTTGTAGAACGTCTTTTTAGTAGTCCATGAAGAGCAGACGATTTTTATGTCTTTCCAACTTTGTTGCTAAGCTATTACGTGTTTTAGATTTATTATCGTTCCAAATATAAAATTGTCAGTTCAAAAAACGAATTTCCTTTTTTATTTATTTATTTATTTTTTTAAGTTTTAAATACTATAAGAGAAAAATAAGTGCTTTTTAAGGTACAAGTATAAAAAGTAAGGAGTTTTTAAGGACCTAAATCAGATATAAAAAGTAAGGAGTTTTTAAGGACTTCCTAGATTTTTTAAGGACTTTTTAAGCACCTGTACGAACCATGATATATATATATATTTTTTAAGCTATTAAATTAATCTTCCCATGTCAGGTTCAAAATTAGCAGTCGTCAGGCATATTTTGCACCTAGAAATTTATGTTCGGCAAAAATAAAATCATACTCAGTTATTTTTTATGCCTAACTTTTGGCCAGGTTAAAAAAACAAAAATCAATTTTTTCATAATTTATATTTAATTTTTTTTTTTTACTTTTCTTGAAAATTGCCCACAAATCTCTCACAGAATAGCATACTATAACAACAGTAAGTGTACTTATTTATAATTGTCAACATCATCTATTCTCTGTAATTTTTCATTTAATTTCACTCTCATAATCTTTTTTTTTTTTTTACTTTTAATTCTTAATAGTAAATAAATATAATTTTTTAATTAATTTACAAAAAAATTATCACATTTGACTTGTAAATTTATAAACAAAGTCTTAGTAAAACAAACATATTTTTTTAAATATAATAGAATGGACCAGTCAAAGTATGTACGGACCAGTGAAATCTGAATTTCTAGTCCTATCCGGATCAATAACTTTATTTTCTTAATTTCTACCCCTGTTAATTATGTGTTTATTTTCTCATATTATTTTAAACTTTTATGCACAATTTCCCACTGATTTTGGAAAATAAAAGTGTTGCTATATTCCTTATCCCTATGAATACATGTGTATGTCTGACGGCTCAAATATGCCACATTATTTACAGCAGAATAAAAAATATTCAATTTTCTTTTTTCTTTATTGTTGTCATGAACTACCTACAATTGCTTTCATTTTCTCCAAGCAAAAGAAAATTAAAATGTATGCAAAACAAATTTACAGAATCAAAATGCATAACAACTCTGTTTGCTATAAATTCTAAAAAATGTTTTACAAAGACAAAAAAATTGTTTAAAATAGATATTTTCTAAAACAATTTATAAATGTGTAGTGGCGCCATCTATTATTTCTGAAAAATACAATAAGCCTCAGTGAATTGAAACTTAAAAAAAAAGTCAAAACTACA
The DNA here is from genome assembly GCA_963930645.1 of Salticus scenicus. NCBI lineage: Eukaryota > Metazoa > Arthropoda > Arachnida > Araneae > Salticidae > Salticus > Salticus scenicus. The sequence goes on along the minus strand of OZ005649.1, from coordinate 400,616,260 downwards.
GATTTTGAAACTATGAAATTTCAAATAAGTCACCTGGTATATGAATTATACAGATAGCTTATGTATGCTTATTAAATTCATATACAACAAATAGTTAATAAACTTGTTGAATAAATAACAAAATCTTAGATTTATAGCTTTTGTTAAAAAAAGAAATAATAATATTAAAAATACAGCATAAGCAAATGCAAATTTAAAAAAATTTATATAAACTGTAATCTTTGAATATTTATGAATAGCAAAGATGCTGTTCAACTCTCAAAAGTCAAGATACTCCTCAAGACTCTGAGGCTCATTGCTTTTTTTTTTTTTTTTTGCTGATTCCTAAAATAATGTGATTATTTAGCAATAAATCACCACAGTTCCTGCTATTTTTGTAATCCACTAATCTCAATGATTTTGTAAAGTATCCATTTTAAAACTGATAATATTTACAAAGGGACAAGAATGTTTCTCAGATAGACTGCCGTAAAAACTATCGATGAACAGAAATATAAATCTTAATGAAACATAGTCAGGGGGGATTGTGACTTAAAAATCCTGAAATATTAAAGCCTCGAATAATAAAAAAGACCCTGGAATATTAAATGATACTTAAATTATTTAGACCACAAGCACTCAATCTCTCTATTATTTGTCCATATGTCACCTAAATGACAAATCAACAACTCATTACAACACAGAGATGAGAGTGGGAAATAGACAAAAAGTCTGAAAGTATCAGCAAAACTCAAAGATAATTTAATTTAAGTAATAAAAGAAGAAACAGATACACAAAATCATACTTTCTATAAGCAAAAATGGTGAGTATATGAAAATAAGTTGTTGAGAAACAGTCAAAAGAAAGAAAATTGAACAAAAATAAGAATATTTAGAACAAAAAAAAAAAAACCTGAAAATTGTTTTAAAAAAATTAAGAAAAGTCTGAAAATTCTCACCCCTGAAAACAAAAGATAAATTTTTAAGAAATATGAAAATGGATTGATTAAAAACCCTGAAATAAGGGGTAACCCCTGAACATAAACACCCCTGCATAGTAGAGGTGAGTTCGGGCTCTATTTTGGCAATCCGAGCCCACCCGGGCCCGAAACATTTTTGAACTGAGCTCGCCCGAGCCCGAAAATTTTTGTGTGATCAGAGCCCGAGCCCGATATTGAAAGTGGTACGCTATGCAACGCATATACAATAGTAAAATTAAATACCGTTTTCATTTTCAAATTAATTTTCTTATTACCAATCCTCAATTTAAATAACTATAAATTTTATTATGACAATTTTTAATGTCTGCGTCTCTGTATACATGTATATATTTATATAATATATATTTAATGTTCTATTTAGAAAAAGGAAAGTCAAAGCTACTAAGGTTTGCAAGATTATTTTGTGATTTATAACCTGTCATGACTATTATGGCATTACTAAAGGTGTTCTCAAAATGAATAAAATTTCTTTCTTTTTTTTTTTTTTTTTTTTTTTTTTAAATACATTTTCCAGTTAGTGAAGAACAAAATAAACAGAATATTTAGCTTGAATCCGAGCCCGCCCGGAGCCCGAAGATTTGCGTAAGATTTGAGCCCGCTCGGACTCGGGCTTACGGGCTCGGGCAGAGCCCGTCTCATCTCTACTGCATAGTGGAAAGCGATAAAAAAACATAGTCGATTACCTTTTGAGAGCTCTTGATGGAATGTTTTTGGATCCTCTTCCAATGTAACGGGTGACCAGTTTAACAGAGGGAGCCGAATGAGAGTGATCAACTGGAACTGAGGATGAAGTGAGGGTAGATGATGTAGTTGTTGTGGTAACAGTTGTGACAGGAGGAGTGTTGCTGACTTCCAGTCCAGGGCTTTTCACCTCAGACAGGTTGGTCTCGCTGCATTCCGGTTTAGGAGATCGCTTTCTCAGAACACACATTTTCTCTCTTTTTTCTAAACAAGATTTTAGCTAGAGAAGAAATAAATACATTTTAAAAGACAGTGGGTAAATTGATAAATTATAATAATTTTTTCCAGGGTTCATACTCATATATGGGAAAAAAATTCCCTGAGTTCCTAGACAATTTTCAAGAAACGCTCTTCTAGATAAGACAAAATACAGGTACTTTCACTGCATGATGTCATATTACTGCCGATCATGATAGAAATCATTATTTGATTGCGTATTTTCACAATACTTAATCATTTAAATTTTGATACAAAGCTAAACAAGAAAAACATAACTTGAGAGAAAAAAAAAATATTTTTCCAGGTTTTATAACTGATTTTCCCTGATTTTTAATGAAAATTTTTATTTTCCCTGACTTTTTAAACAAATTCCCTGAGTATTCCCTGTTTTCCTAACCAAGAACTTAAATTAATCTTAGGAGAGGTCACGACATGGAAAATTCAGATTGGGACAAAATTGCACAGAATTGTAGTATACTACTTTTAAACACATTTTAGCACCCAGCAGCCCTTTTAAAAACATTTTAGTACTAAGTGGCCATTTCTAACATTTTAAACATTCAAAAGCCTTTAGATACTTTTCTTCCTGACATATAACTTTCTAGCAATAGCTTTACAGCAATCCTGGAAGAGCAAATGCATATAGCCTATATACATTAGTGCTGACTTTAGGCTAATTTGGCAGGGTGCTCCAGCTCCACCTGGCAGCCCTTTTTTAATTCCTTTTAGCACCCGACCTGGCAGCCCTTTTAAAAACATTTTAATACCACATGGCCTTTTCTAACATTTTAAATGTTCAGAGGCCTTTTGATACTTTTTCTTTTGACATGTAACCTTCTAGCAATAGTATTACAGCATTCCTGGAAGAACAAGTGCGTAAATATGCCCTTTTCATTGAATTTCCCCTGGCGGCCCTTTTATTCTCGAGTCAGTACTATATATATATATACAGTCGAACCTCGTTACCATGAATCTCAAGGGGAATAAAAATGTGTTCATGCTATCAGTAACTAATCTACATATAACTAAATTAATCTTTATTTTGATGGGGATTGTGGAAACAGTTCATGATAAAATAATTCAAGTTAACGTGGTTCAACTGTATATAATATATGCACGTAATACTTCTGTCACATATAAAAATCACGACATAGAAGACCGCAAACAACTATGCCCCTTTTAAAAATATTTTACCCTTCTTACTGAATTCCTCCCGGTGGCCCTTTTATTCTAGAGTCAGCACTATTCCCGTATTTTATTTATTTGTTTATTTATTTTAGTCTTAGAATACACAATGTCAAAACTTTGGTAATTTTTATTTTATTTCTTTAGTTTTACTTTGATACTATGGAATGCAGGGAGTTATAAAAAAAATAATAATAATAACTGCACTTAGTTCTCAGGCCAGAGTGGAACACCCTCCTTGGGGGTATTTTAGCATTTTGTTCCTAGTAAAGTTTCGCTAATTAATGAATTTAATTTGAAAAAGACATTAAGATATAGCAGGTTAATTTTTTTATCACCCTATGTTAATTAATTACTAGAAGCTTTAGATACAATCTATTTAAATATTTAAAATTTTATTCCCCCCACCTCCACTTTTTTTTTTTTTTTTTTTTTTTTAATGATCAAATTTATTTAAAAATTTAATCTGTAAAGCTAATTAGAAACATAGACGGCTAAGTTTTTTTTTTTTTTGTAAATTAAGTATAATCAAAAAAATAATTATATAATATAAAATTATTTTTGAGGATTTCAGATATTTTTTTTATATAGTTTTTATTTAATCCAACAGGTGGCAGCACTAAACAGCTTCTTGAACAATTTTCTGCAATGTAGTGTATGCTGACAGGTGCACTACTTGAACTTGTCACTTGTCAAATTTCGTTACTTGCGAGGAAGACCTATTTTACTTCCATTAACTTATAATGGAAGAATGTCATGATTTATATAAATCCTAATCCTATTTCGATAGTAAATCAAAGTAAGTTGAAAAGTGAAAATTATTATTATTATTATTTTATGCAATTCTTTTAAATAATTAGGTACTAAAGCAAAATTCATGAAAATTTAATTACATTAGTAAATCCTCAAATTTTGTGAACATATAATGAGCATCAGGTACAAACCTTATAATAAATACAAGTTAATATAAGTGAAAAATTATATTACTATGAGAAATAAAACTGACAAAGTAAACTTAAAATGATAAAATAAAATATAAATAAATATGCAATTTTTAAGTATATTAATAGATTCTTCTTCTTCTATTTTTCCCTCCCTTCCCAAATAAATTAATAAATGAAAAATTTTACATTTTAACAATCACAAAATATATATTTTTTAATAACAACATTATTTTGAAGTTGATGTTTAAGAGATAATTATATTGAGGGAATCCACCTAAACTGCACCCCAGTGGCAGAAAGTTTTGTAGCTGTCTGCAACAGGCTTTTAAAATTTCATAATCTGTCTGCAAACTTTGCATATAAATCAGGGGTGAAAATGGCTTACACTCAAAAAGCCTGAAAGCTGATTGGGGGTAGGGGGGGGGGCTTAACATCAGTGGTGATCTCGTGCAACAATACACGAATACAATTTTACTGCAGAACAATATAGTATAAACAATTGTGTGTATTCATTCAATTCATCTCATTCAATTAAACATTTTATAGCAATGTTTGACAACACAATATAAATAATAAAAGTATTAGTTTTAGTTTTGATACAGAAATTTTTTTTAGGGAATTGTTATCCGAAAGTTGCAGACAAACTTTTTATCAGTGCAGACAAAAGCTGTCCGCAAGCCATTTTTCTGTGTCCGCGACTATATCACGATGTTTCTGCCACTGGGAACTGCACCAGCATAGTTTTTTGTAATATGTAATAGCCATATTCCATATCAAGTTTGGTACATTTACATATGATAGAAGTTGAGACACTTCTATAAATGAGGGAAAATTGAAGAAGTGCACTGAAATGGAATCAGTATAGTTAAAAAAAAAAAATCTTGCATATGAAATTTGATGCACTTTACTTATACACAATAGGAGTTGAAATATTGCCTTTATGGATAAATAAAGAAAACAAATCAGTTTTTTTAAAAAATAACCATCTAATGGTAAATATGCAATGCATTTAAATTGAGTTAGTGCATTTTTACTTTCTTCTACATTCAATAGAAGAATGTATTGAATTCGTAAAAATTTTCGACCTCAGGTTTTTGGTGGGTTTACATGTTTTGAGAGCTGTAGAACACAATTTGACCATTTTTCGAAAATGTCTGTGTGTGTGAAAAAATTTTGTGGCGACTGTATCTCAGGTACTACTGCACAGAATTTCGTACGCATTGGTATGTAGTTACACATTGACATAAATAAGGGCTTATCAACTTTTGGTAAAAATTGTCCAACAGCTTGCGCAGCCATTGCGCTTTTTCTAAATTTTTAACATAGTAGTATAGGACAAAATTTTGTACAAATGTGCATAAATAAAGAGTATTATTTTTTAATAATGAAAATTAAAAGAATTATATATAACAGAGATAGTCAACTGGGATTTTTTTTTTTTTGTATATGTAGGAGCATCGCCTCCCCCCGGGGGGAGGGGGGGAGAAAGTGACCCCTCAAGGCAAGGGGAATAAATTTTCATGATGGGTATTTTTCAAAATAGCTCGCCAATACCCTTAAAATGAATGGTTGAACCATCGATCTGCGATAATTAAAAATAAAGTTATTGATTTTTTTTTTTTCATTTAGAAAAAATATATATACATACTATAAACAGTAGATAAAATATGTACTATTGTCTAAATATTATCTCTAATAATCTGGTGTGTCACTTACACGACTTTCTCTTACCCTGAAATTTAATACTATAAATACAGGTTGGAGATTAAGAGGTAAAATAGTGAGTACTGTTATGTAAACCTATGTTAAACAATTCAAATTAGACTTCGGAAGAGTTTTATATGATAATTAGTTATGTGTGAGGGGGGCTAGAATTTAATTCGGTTATTAAAAAATAATTCTGTTTTTAAAAAATAATTTATTAAAATTATTATTAAAAAAAATTATCTTTTATGATAATGCAGACGATTTCCATATTAGAGAAGTAGTATAACACTAAATATATATATATATATATATATAAGTTGAATGAGGGGACCCCATTTCGCCATAGATAGGGTTTAAGTGAAAACTGGTGATAAAATTTTGAAAACTTGTTTTTTTTCTTTCTCATATAAATAAAAAGAACAAACACAAAGTTGAAAACAATAAATATTATCTTTATGTAATAACTAACAAGAATAATTCATTTCTAAAGTGTTATAAGCTTGTTTTAATTATTTTTCATATTCTCAAAATATTCTCTTATCTCACAATGTTTATTTTTCAATTAGAGAGAAATATTGGCTTCAAATTCCAATAAACAGTTTTAAGTGTATTTCAAAATAAAGGGAGAGAAATTAAATGTTTAATCCCATTTATAACAGAAAACGAATAAATCTTTAATAATTAATTCAAAACGATGCAATTTCATTCTATATCTTTGGCGACAAAATAGTGCATTGGCGCTGTTTTACAACCCAAAAGCCGTTGCGCAACGATTTCGGAAGCATTTTACACAGGATAAGAGGGTGTTGACACGTCTTGTTGTAAAGGGAAAAAAAAATAAATAAACGGCGAACAACAGCTACTGAATCAAAAATATATACAAAAGGTAGTAAATTTACTTCGCTAAGTACAATTCTTATTGCTATAGTCTATTGCTAAAGGATATTATGCAATTCTTTATTCAAAATTTTATAAAATGTTAAAAGTATGATTTAATTCATTTATTTATAAAAGAAAAAAAAAATCGCAAAATATAATATTTTAAGCTTAAATACAAATAAAAGCAATAAATACGTTGACCTTTTTAATAATAAGATTTTTTAAAAAGAAATTTACAGTAATAAAAATGGTAACTGCTTTGCAAATATCAAAACAACAAAATAATTGAGATTCTTTTCCACGCATAATCATAAGTGATTAGGATTACATTTTTTTTTTTTTTTTTTTTTTTTTTTTTGTTAAACAAAATTGTATCCTAAATATTATATATATAACAGTATAACACACAAAAATTTAGTATAATGAAAATAACCAAATGTTGTTCTGCAAGCAAAATTTTAATATTCTGAACAGTGGGAAGTGGACTGATTGGATATATTGTTTTTGCATAGGTACCTACATTTTTATGAACATTTTAAGCTATAATTACGAAATAATTTTAATATATCTAACTCCAAAATCCGAACATAAATAGGTATACATATTTCATAAAAAAAATTTATTTATACAGTGAAATGTATTTTTGTAGAAACCAAGAAATTTAACTTGAAATGTTGGGGAAATAGGAGCGAGAACTATTTAAATATGAACACATGTATTTTGGAATGAATAATACAAAAATGTTTAAACTGATCGAGTATCAATATTTAGTAGTTTTCGTTTTTTAATGTAACTGAATAAGAAAATTATATCAAGTATTGAAACAAACACAGATCCGAGTAATATTTACATTTAGAAACAGGTTTTAAAACTACACTTTGATTTATCAAATAGATGAAAAAAAATGTTATTTCCTAATACAGAAAAGAAATTATATATAATATATATATATATGCACATATACACACATGTATCTCTATATATTGAAATTATGTTACTTGAAAAAAATTATATAATATGCATGAGTGAACAAGATGTTATTTATCGCTCAATTTGGCGGAAAAAAGTAAAAATACTAATAAAACTGAGGAAAGTTTTTTCTTTCTGTTATGTGCTAGGTATGGGTATAGAAAACATTTAATTTTTTTTAATTTAATATCTCAATCAGCTTTTTATGTCGCTTCGATCGGTTTGCCACCTGCTGTTAAGTTGTCAAATAATTTTAAATCATCGTTAATGTTTATCGTACTATATTAAGAGTTTTCTGGGTTTATTATTATTACTTTTTTTTCCCCCAAAGAGATGGAAGAAAGCGATTTTATGATTGGTTTAAGAGTGTAACTCCATATTGATTGAAAGTTGTGAAAAATGTTCCGGTGCACGCATCTACGCACTGGAACTTTCATACCTTTATAACTTGATTCTTACCGGACGTTATAAAGTGAGGAATCACTACTTACCGACTCTAATTCCAATCTCTGGGCGCTGATCAAATTTTTTGTTTGCGCTAACTGATGATCTAAACTTTTAATCTCATTTTCCTGGCCTATAATAATAGTTCGAAGTCGTTTAAGTTCCGCAGCAAATTCTTTCGTGGTCGCTGGACTGGCCGAAGTGTTACCAAACATAGATTTGTTTTTCTTTTCGCCACAGTTTGCGTAGATGTGGTCAGTCTCGAAAGGCAGAGAGACCTTAGATTCTCTTGTCCCATCAATTTTGCACAATTCAGCCGATTTTGTACAGGATATGTGATCGTGAAACGCAGCTGCCAGGTTTATCTGCCTGACCAGAGACTCGTCTTCAGCGGCGTAGCTAAGACTTTCATCGGCGCCATTTACGATCGAGGAGTTTTTCGACATTTTCCGTCGATGTATGGACTGTCGACTATCAATCTTGGTGCTGTTCTTTTCTGCTGTTTCAGATTTCATAGTAAAACACTCACAAACTTAAAACAATCGAATGAAATACAAATTACTGCAAGAAAACATTTGCAGATACGATTGCACACATCACACACACTCTCCACGGTCAGCCATATGCATTCTGTGACGTCAATCGAATAGGTTATGCGATTGGTTAATACTTACATTATGGCGATAATATTTTTAAAGCTCCACTGTTACCTTAAAATATATACATTTTAAATCAATTGCGTTCCATTCAGGGAATAAAAAATGTTTTACGTTGGAGGTAGAGAATAATGTCTGGAATAGAAAATATTAAGAGATTTTTAATGCGATTTTATTAATCTGATTTTTTTTAGGAATGGGAATTTGTAAATAATATAATGTTTTGATAATAAGAAATGAATTTATTTAATTTATAATAAATAAATGTATTTTAATGCACAAATAATATTTCAAAAATGTTTTGTTACAAAATATAAATTGTTAGGTTATCAGAAAGTATCGAATTTTGATGTAAAAAGGCCAGAAAATAAAAATACTTTTAATATCTTTTTTTTTTTTTTTTTTACCTATTCACATAAACAGTGAGAAGACCATATGAAACACTTTGTAAAATATTCTAGAATAAAATCTTTGTAAAATAATATGGGTAATTGTATAAAAATATACAACAATGGTTTCTGTCTGGTGGTGATGTAGGGGGTTAAGGCTGGTCGATTACAGTTTGGTCCTAGGCCTGAGTAAATGCCCTCTGTGGAAATATCTTTAAGGGATCCTAGCCCATATTTACGCCAGTTTCGGAGAAAATTACGGAAAACTCCTAACGACTATGTCGACGAGCGTGACTTAGGATCAACCGGCACTTCCCGTCTAACAGTTTCGGCCTTTCGGCCACTGGTGGGGCTTGAACATGGAGAAAAAAACCATTTAAAGTTTTTGCTTATGAACGAGGACCCTTTAAAGTCATGCAGGATGTATCTTGCCGACAGGCAAAGCCCATGTTATCCTATGGGGAAATTTGTTTATAAAAAAGCTCATTACATGATGTAATCTTTTTTTTTTTTTTTCAATTCCAATTTCACATTCTGAAAATCCATAACCAATAAATTTATAATTATTTTCCAAAATTGATTTTTAAAATCCGAAAGTATTGCGTGAAAAATAGCAGCACTACTCCGAAATTGAACAAATGTTGTTCTAGAGGAAGCCATATGCAGAAGTTAATTTATATTTCTTAGTATGCGCGAGTGAGTAGTCGCTGCTTTAATGATGCACTTGAGCCCAGTTTTTTCACCCGATGAAGGCCATGCTAATATTGTGATCTAAAACAACTATTGTGAGGTTTTTTAAAATTCTTTTTCTATTTATGGTGTTTACTTACAAATTATTTATTAAATAAATAAATTATTATTTGAATATAACATGCAAATATTTGAAATAAAAATTTTCTCCCAAATCGAACTTTTTTTTTTTTTCCCTTACATGTTTTTGATCAGCTATGCGTGCAAAAGCCACTTTTGAAATTAGTTTGGCAATTTTCAAAAGAAAAATAACTTTGAAGAAAATTTTCATTTTGATTATACTTTAATACGCTGACGTATTTTTGTTCCCCACAATGACCAAAAAAAGGATTTTGAATTTTCTGTTTGAGATTTTCACACCGAGATTGAATGATTTCTGAGAAAATTCGCCTAAAGCAAGGTAAAATATTCACTATTTCGGGAAAATTCTATTATTTAACCTCAAAAATCTGAATGTTCTTAATTAATAAGTTATACGATTTTAAAGTTCTGTATAGAAACCACCCAGATATATGAATGGGAAAAAAAAAAAAAAAAAACCGATAAACACACACTAACGTTTGGTCTATAGCATTTTTATATTACAATATGTAACAGAAAAACAAGATTTCCAGAAATGAAAGGGGGCCCCGAAAAGATACCGAGCTTCCCCTAGCTTCAAAACTTAATCAGGTTCTGTTTGTCTTGTCAGGGCCTGATTATCGCACAGGCACACTGGACACCACTTCTTATAATAGATAAAGCTCCTTTATCTATATCTTTATATCTAGCCCGATCAAGCCCATGTGAGGCTCAGTTCCTGATGTTGTCTGCCCCACCCTCCCGTCCCTAACAGCAAACCATCTCCAAATGACATCCTCAGGATGTCCTATGGATGAAAAGGACATCTATGGACATCTTCAAGATATATTATGCACAAATGAGCCCCTTAGCTGCCAAGTGGTGTAACTTCAGCAATTTACGAAATTGAGTTAGAGGTATAATATTGTAACTCGAGGGGTCCTCTATTCATTTGTCAAGTGGTGTAAGTTCTAGTTTATATTTATGCCACTAAGAGCAGCCCATTGTTTGTCAACTGAACGAAACTGCTGCGCAATTTGGTGGTGTAAGTCCGTACACGCGGTAAACAAACATAACCTCAAAAGTCAGTGATGGTTTTTGTCGATACATGTTTACAGAATTGTTTGCAGAGCCATTTTATTGCTATTAATTAATTTTTACCGCACTAAATCTACTCAATTTCTCTTAAACTTTTGCTGTAACTATAAAAAATATTAAACGTTTACTGATGATGTTTATTCTCCTGGTGTACAACTGTGAATCTTTTTCAAAACAAATAAATAAATATTATTAAAATGTAACTTCATGATTGAAATATTATTATTTAGTTCAAATTATCATTTAAATTTGAGAACTTTATTCACATACAGTGTTTTGCTGGACAATTTTTTGAAAGAAATATTAAAGACAACATTTTATATGTTTTTCAAATTGTTACCAAAGGTTTCTTATACAGTAACCGCCGCCTAATAAAATCCCTGGTTAATAAAATCTGCCGTTTAATCTGATCAAATTGCCAGGACCGGAATCAAATCAATACAAACTACTTTTAAAGCCGCCGCTTTATAAAATCATCATCGCCGGTTAATAAATTCAAAAAATCTCCTCAGCAGCCAAAAATATCATTTATGCACACTAAAAAAAAAAAAAAATATATATATATATATATATCTATATTTGCTTTGTGATAATTATTATTATGTCAAGTAGAAAAACAAATTAAAACATGACAAACCCTCCGTTATCGCTGATTGTCGAAGATTTTACACTTGTAGCACAGTTACAAATTAAACGCGCCCCATAACTTATCTCCGTAATAATTTCAATAAGCTATTCTCCAAAGCGCAGTAATAAAATAGAAATTTGATTTGAAATGATTTTTTTTTCTTCTAATTAATAAAAGACAATTTCTAGTTCTTATTTTGAAATTATTATAATTCATGAGGTTTGAACGGAATGATTTTAAATTTATAAGAAAGGCGTGAACTTTGGTAAAGTAATGATGATTTTCCTCTAAAGAAGAGCGCATGGGAACTTGGAATGCGTTAAATTTACTTATATTGAAGGAACAATTAATTAATTATCTATCAAAAATTAATTAATATTGTTTATTAATTTCATTATTCGTTATCATATGAAGTTTCTTTTCAAATTCAGGGAAGTAATACCTTTTCCTTAAGTGCAAGAACGTTCGCCGGATATAAAAACCAGCCGCTTAATAAAATCACTTTGGCTCAGAACGAATGTGATTTTAATAAGAGGCGGGAACTGTATTTTCTTTTTATACATTAATTTTCTCCTATATTTTTGTGCAAACTGTGAAAATTTCAATTCAATTGCATTTATTTAGAAGTAATTGTGAGCATGAACACAAGTCCATTTTTCTCAAAATGGTACTTTTGGACTCAAACCACTTAGCAGCTAAAGGGCTCAAATGTGTTGTTAGGGGTAGTCCAGAAGAAATTTCAAATTCACAGAAGCTTTCACGTTGAACACTATTAACGCAAATATACATTGTTAGGATTATTTTGGTGTAAATCGAGAGTTTGGACCTATATCTTAAAATGGATCCAGAACTACTAATATGTACGCCTGAATTGGGATTCGAACCCCGCATTTTGGAATTGATGAACATAAAACTAAACATTCGGCTATCAAAATGGCAGGTGTAGTTTGAGAACACCGCTTATAAATTCATGAAAATCATTTAAATAACTAAATATAAACTTATTGTCATGTATTAACTTTGGTCCTCTAAAATTCTGGTGTTCGGATCCTTCTGCTCACAAAAAAAAAAAAAAAAAAAAAAACTTAAAGTCTACAATTGTTTTCTCATCACAAACTATTATCCTGAATATATATGCATGCAGTGCTACAGAAATATCACCCAATTTACATGCAACATTAACTTCAAACTTACTTTAATCTTATTTCAAATATGTATATATATACTATATATGTGTGTGTGTGTCATTTTGTTAAAATTTTTGGTTTCATTAAAAACTAGTATGTTGTGGCCACCACAGGACTTTCTTCTATATTTTCCTATACAAATTCACTCAGTAAAAATAATTTATTAAAATTATTATTTTAAAAAATTATCTTCCATGATAATGCAGACGATTTCCATATTCGAGAAGTAGTATAACACTAAATATAAAAAAAAAAGTCAATTTTATTGTCAATATTACATTAAAAAAAAAAAAAAAAATTTGGTAAAAAATGAAAAAAATTGATAACTTTATTTTAAATTATCGCAGATCGATGGTTCAACCATTCGTTTTAAAGGTATTGGTGAGCTCTTTTGAAAGATACCCATCATGAAAATTTACTCCCCTCGAGGGGGGGGGGGGTGGCGAGGCTCCTACACACGCAAAAAAAAAAAAAAAAAAAATCCCAGTTGACTATCTCTATTATAAATAATTCTTGTAAATTTCATAATGATTACTAAAAAAAAGTTCTCTTTATGCACATTTATACAAAATTTTGTCCTATATCACCATGTTAAAAATTTAGAAAAAACGGGATGGCAACGCAACCTGTAAGACAATTTTTACCAAAAGTTGATAGGCACTCATTTATGTCAAGGTGCAGCTACATACCAATTTGTATGAAATTCTGTGCAGTAATTCCTGAAATACAGTTGCCACAAAATTTTGTCACACACACACACAGACAAACGTTTTCTAAAAAGGGTCAAATCCTGTTTTACAGCTCTCAAAACGTGTACATCCACCAAAAACCCGAGGTCGAAAATTTTTACGAATCCAATACTTTCTTCTATTGAATATAGAAAAAAGTAAAAATTGTATTAAGTAAATGTGATCTTGTAGTCATGTATAAAACTCTGAAGTATAGGTTCTCGGACTCGCTCAACCACGCATTAAATGTGCCCTGCCAAGCACTAATCTGTTACTCGTTGATATAAAAGAGGATGCGAGTCAAACGAGTGCGGTTCTGACTTAATAGTGTTTAGGAGGAAGTAGTTATTACAATTCATTTTATTCCTGAGTGTGTGTGTAGCGAATATAGTAATTTCCGCGCAGTAATAATCCTTGCAGATTTCCAGTTCTTGGCGTGTCTTGTTCCAAGCCCACCTGCCTACGTCTGGCCTCTTTCACACGAGAGGCTAATTTAAATGAGTAATCAAAATAGAATTAATTTTGGTTCGATTTTTTCTTTCTTTAATCTTGATGTAATTATTACAGTATGTTGGATCGTTATCACCAGGGTCGGAATTGAATTTTTACCCTGCTCTTATAATCAAGAGGAAATTGAAGTTATATTGCTCCCTAGCTCCATTTAGAAAAAGCCATTTGGTAAAAAGCTCCATTTGGCAAAAATTTTGAGACGACATGTTTTTCTGTACCAATTTTTTTCTGTAAGTAAAATATCTTAATGATGTAAATACGTAATTTGTGGCTTTAGTCATCTTACAGGGTGCACAACGAATGATATGTGTGAAAATTGTCAATTTAAAAAAATCTGGAGTGACTCCACTCGACTTTCTGAACATTGAGTCATTAACAGTTTTGTAGATAAAGTAAAGAAAGGGGAGTTGTTAAATAAACAAAAGAGAGAAAACCATAATAGAGTGTTGGAGTATTTTTCTCCCTATATTACACGATGTTTTACTGAACGCTACTGAACTTTGAGCCCATAGATCAGAATGATAAAGAATTTTTCGTCGTGTCCCTGTAAAAACCTATAAATGCTAGATTCACCAAAATGCTTATAGTGTGTGCAACAGTGATTTATAATATTCATATACATTTTCAGCTCCGTTGAATAAAGCGTTTAGATGCTATCGCACTTTTAAAATTGGGCCCCATAGGCTATAATGATAAAGAATTTTTCTTTGTGTCCCTGTAAAAAAACTGTAAGTACTGTCACCAAAATGAATAGGGTTCGTACTAGGGTGACTTACAATATACGTGCCAACTTTCAGCTTATTCGAACAAAGCGTTTAGACGCTAGCGTGTTCACTCACAGACATACACACATACACGCATACATACGCACACACATACATACATCATCGTAAAAATAGTGAAACGGACTCAGGGGACCTCGAAACGTATAGATACATCAGAATCTCAAATGCGGATTTTTGACATGATTACTATAGTGTTCGGAAAGTAAAAATATTAAACGTGAATTTGAAAAGTTTGAAAGTAGAAGTTTTGAGATGATCTGATAACATTCAAGTTGTTAACACTTGTTTTAAATATATGTGATATTGTCACCCAGACAAGGGATCCACTGGCGCAGTGGATATAGAGCCGCGCAATTCCACGCAGAACATGTGGATTCGTTCCTGGCTTTTAAATACGTTTTCGTTACGTCATTTGTAAACAAGCTGTATGCAGATGACATTATAATTTCGAAAACTTTGCAAATTAGCTTTACGTAGCCACGTTACCAGATAGTTTTAGAATACGGAATGCTTCATCTATAAAGCCCAAAAAACCTATTCAGTCGGACTATTGTATGAGAAACTCATTTGTTTAATCTTTAAATAATTAGAATTTTATTTCCTACGTGAACAATTTAATGTTATTAACATCAGTTACAGTATGAAGACAGGGAAAAATACGCCTAGGGCATGCTTCTTTTAATTACCGTAACGTCAAGTGGGGGCCTCCACTCTCAAACAGATTGTGGGTTCCGTCTGTTTGTGTGTCTGTCTGTTTCGTGATAGCGGCAGCAAAAATCATCCTGTTCACTTGTAACTTGGTTCATGAGCCACACGGAATTAGCTGTATAGTTTTAAATATGTATTCTATTTGTAGTTTGTGTACAGGGACACACCAATGTTTGTCTTATCACTACGGCCTATGGACAGAAATTGTATGAACCGCAATGGCTGCCGCAAAAATCCCCCGATCGACTTGCAAATTGGTACACACGTTCAAGCTCTGTATTGAAATACCTGTCTAATTTTTTATGTCTAGATTATTTACGTATCTTTTATACGGACACACCAAAATTTTTCTTATCATAAGGCCTATGAAGTGAATTTCATTTAAACGAATTTTAAATTGTTACTATGCGTTCAACAAAATTAAATTAACGTGCATTATTGAAGGTGCTTAAAAGCGTGTTTTATGTAGAAAATGTGTGCTTAGACTTAATAATTAATTTACAGGACCTTACAAAAGTGTTACGACAATGTCACGTATTCATCCAAATTATGTCCAATTTCGAACAATTATTCATGAGAGGCATAGAATAAGTTGAATAATTTTTACTGATGTATATAATGTTTATGATTCGTTTACAGCGACTCACAAAAGAATACCATGACGTTAGAGCCTATGGACAAATTTTTATTTAAGCACATTTTAACATTTTTATACTACGTTCAACAAAATGAAATTAATTAAACTGGGAATAAATAAAATTGATCTGCCGAGTCATGAGCGACGCAATTAGGACGTTGAGGTTCCTGATCTGCAGATCCACTAGTTATTAAAGAAGCGCGGAAGAGAGTTTTATATTCTGTTACTAGCCGCCTTCGGCGACCAGCTGGTTCGCGATCCTTGAAAAATCCGACTTTATGAAACTCCCGCTCGGTGGCGCCTGCGGCGCCTTTTCCCGTTTCAGATCTTACAACAGTTTATTGACATATAGTAAAAATAGCTTTATTGAAAAATTTAATCGCAGTAAATTCCCGCTCGGTAGGGCGCCCTCTTCCACTTTCAATATCTGAAACAGCCTGTTCGCTCACCATGTTATGATCTTTCAAATTTCTGATTTTGGCAAACTCCGCTCGGTGGCGCCTTATCCCCGTTTTAGAACATACAACACCTTCCTCGCTCATTAGAATTTGAAATATTGAAAATTTAAAATATTGCAGCACCATCTGGCGGTAGAAATTTCTGTAATCTACTGTTCAATTCTAAATCAAAAAACCTTTGAAATGATGTATTACTTATGAAAATATTTTAATTAGTAGCTGAGGCACAAAAGAAAACCTAAACAGGAGACCTTAAAACGTGTAAATCGGGTAAAATCTCGAATTCCACTTTCGATAATATAAAAGAACTTTAAAATATCTTTCGAATGATGTATTAAAAATAATTTAATCATAATTAGAATTTGAAATATTGAAATTTTAAAATATTACAGCGCCATCTAGCGGTAGAAATTTCTGTAATCTACTGTTCAATTCCAAATCAACAAAGCTTTCAAATGATGTATTACTTATGAAATTGTTTTAATTAGTAGCTGAGATACAAAAGAAAACCGATTCGGGACACCTCAAAACGTGTAAATCAGGTGAAATCTCGAATTCCACTTTCGACAATAAAAATGTACTTTAAAATATCTCTCGAACGATGCATTAAAAATAATATAATCATAATTAGAATTTGAAATATTGAAATTTTGAAATATTACAGCGCCATCTGGCGGTAGAAATTTCTGTAATCTACTGCTCGATTCCAAATCAACAAAGCTTTCTAATAATGTATTACTTATGAAATTATTTTAATTAGTAGCTGAGATACAAAAGAAAACCTAACCAGGACACCTCAAAACGTGTAAATCGGGTGAAATTACGAATTCCATTTTCGATAATGTAAAAGTACTTTAAAATGTGTATCGAATGACGTATTAAAAAAAAAATTAATCATAATTAGAATTTGAAATACACGTATTATTAGAATAAAATTTTATTTGCAATTAAATGTAAATTAAAATGTATTTTTTTTTTTTTTTTTTATTCTCTGAAATTTCTTTCAGTAATCCGACTTATCCCTGGTTTTCTCCGAAACTTGCATAATTCCGGGCTATATAACGTTAAAAATCCTTAGAAATTCGAATTCGAAACTCTGCAAAATATTAAAGAATAAAGGTGTTCTGGGTATTCCGTTGTTTTCTCCGAAAGTCCCGTTCCTTTTCTACATCTTTGCCCCTTCGCTCTCCCCCCCCCCCTTTCCGCCGATAATAATAATTTTACACTCGAAAATATTCGCATTCGATTTACCTTGCCTTAAAATCTAAATATACCAACCAATTTCAAACACAGTAACTCTTTTTTTTTAATTTTTGCCCCTTTTCCCCCTCCCTCAAGCCCTCCCTAATAATCGTACTCTTTCAAAAATATTCACAATCGAATTATCGGGCATTAAAACCAAATACTACGAAATTTCAACGGCATATCTCAATTTAAAATACTGCAAAGTATAAAAGAAAACTTAATCTTTTTCGAATAAATACGTCATTTTTTTATTTATTCATATATTTTCACGAAAATTTAACAGTAGCTTTATAATATGCTGTCTAGGCCAAATATTAATTTAAATGTAACGTGAATGAAAATTTGAAAAAGTTTGAAAATTGCAATTTTTATCCCCACTATGAAAGACGTGATATCTTAATTGGTTACATTCATTTCCTTTTTTATCGCAGACAGTTGCCTCGCATGTGTTTTGTTTCCGATCGAGACAGCTTAGAAAATCGTCTGCTGATAGAATGTTTCTTTTCGATTGACATGAGTCGCCATTTTAATTAATATCTCCGCAACTAATTAAAATTTTTAAATTCTGTTTTCACTATCCCCTCGGGAAGGCTTCTGAGCACCCGTATGTAAAATTTTATACTTCTGCGTTCAGTAGGGGCTGAACGTATAGATGCTCAGACAGACAGACAGACATCTTCTTTTATTATTATAGATAGATAGAAGATATCCCAGCAAGTTTTGAATTTCAAAATTAACTGTTGGCCACATAATAAAGAAGCGGAAGGATGGCAAATGTGTGTTCCAAGATTTAGTCTTTAAATGAAATTACATTAAAAAAAAAAAAAAGAAAAGAAAAAAAGAAAACTATAATTTACAAATTCGTAACAATATACAATAGAGGTATATTTGACAAATTATATTTTTTTTCAATGTAAATGAACGGTGCCGAGATCGAATCAGATAGTGCTCGTTGGCCTTGCTGTTTGGAATTTTCTAGGGTTTTCTCTGAAATTCGTATAATACGGGTTATAGGGCTCCTCAGAAAGACCCCCCCCCCAGGTCTAGCTTCCTCATATAGACAACTGGTCCTACTCTCAACCCCACCTCGTCGTTGAACAACAATCAGTTGCGGTGCGCAGCAAGACTCATATTCTTGCTATTTTTATACGTAGGGGAGAGTGGGGTTGAATGGGACGCAGGATGAATGGGACAATAGCAAAATTTTTATGTTTTGCAAGCACTGGAAACTTGACAATTTTTCTGATATATGGCAGCACTGAGGTCATTCATCTGGTGTAGTTTCAGAATTGTGCTATCCATAGAAGAGCAGAAAAAAATTAAAATGTCTTTTTAAGCTGCCAAGGTAAGTTTTTACTGATTCAATTAGGTAGTAGTTAAGACATTAACTATTGACTTAAAGTTAATATAACTCTTATATGGTGAAAAGGCATACTCTTTTATTATTTTTATAATATTCAAGAAGAATATTGACAATTGTTTCTTAGGCCTATTTCCTGTTTTATATGATCATGTGATGGTTGGGATGAATGGGACAGTTTAAATGGGGATGAATGGGACATTCCTCACTATGTGCTAATTTAAAATTGTACACAAGAATTATATTAAAACAAATCGTAAATAGATTTTCAATATTTTTATAACCTGTAGTTCAGTAGTTATAACGCGGAATTATAAAAGTAGCAGGGATTTAGTAAAAAATAGATTGAAATTAATTGTTCTGATTTTTGTTTATAATAATTATGATTAAAAAAATTATAATTTAGAATATTCAATGCAACTTAAATCAATAATATCAATAATTAAAAAAATAAATAAATAAACTAATAATAGTTGGATTAAAATAACAGTTTCAGTCAAGCTAATTAAATAAATCCTGGTGATTATTAATGTAATACTGAATAGAATGCTGATTTTTCCAGATCAGTCGAAAGCAAAAATGTATCTGGATAATTTGTACTCTATTATAATGATTTATCTCTTTCTAGTGTCTTATTTATTTATTTATTTTTAGATTAGATCTTATTAGATTAAATTGCCAAAGCCTAGAGCACTAGGAACTGTGCGAACCAAAGGACTTTTGCCTTTTGACGTTAATTTGAGTCAATACATCAATTTATGTTAATTTCAGTAAATTCAAAGTGTGTAATAAAATCACATAAACCAATTTAACTTAAAAAAATTCATCTACTTTCCACTTTGATTTAGTTTCTTTGTTAACTCCAGTCCTGTCCCATTCATCCCCAATCATGTCCCATTCATCCCCACAGGTGGGGATAAATGGGACAATGCACATGCATGTAATATATATATATATATATATATATATATATATATATATATATATATTATTAATTAAAAATGATAACTTTTTGTTAAAGTTAGTATGTTTATATACGTAACTGATTACTGAAGTGTACTTATGAGCAATGTTACAAAATTCTGAATTACATATCGTGAACGTTATCAGTAAATGAAAAATGTCCCATACATCCCCACTCTCCCCTATCACCGCTGATCGTGTTGTTTGACAACGAAATGGTTCGTGTATTTTAACAATTTTTACCATGTAAAATATTTTTAACCCAACTTGTTTTAATATGCATTTTGTCTTATCTTATCTTCTTCTTATGTGTACAGAAGAAAGTAAATACATGATACATGTATTAGTATGAATGCTTTGAATATGATATGAACCACGAGGATAATTAAGACGTAACCCCATAACAAAACCTTTTTATAAATGGAATTTTCCCCCTTGCTGAACAATTGAATATATCTACATAACTGATATACGATATATATACTAAATATACTAATGACTAAATGTATGCGCATCCAAATTACTAAAAATCTATATAATATTTCTCTAACGTGGACCCGTTTCAATTATTTTTTGTCGAAACGATACGATACGCGAGGATAAAAAAATAATATTTATGCATGAATACTATTTAAGCACGCGGACTTAGTTCAATGGACTAATAAGAAAAAATGACGACATTTGTCTGATGAGATTATTTTACGAAAAAAATGTATTTTTAACAGTTGTTTCTTCAGAATCTTTGCAAGCGTCATTTTAAACCTAGCAATTAGTCTCAAATTATGTGAAGTACAATAGCTTTAAATTAAACAACATACTATATATAAGGAAAAATACTGATTCTCTTTTATTTATTTTATGACTTCTCTTCTTTAATTTATTTATACAACCATATTAATTACTTAATCTCCGAAAAGTCGAGTAGAGTCGATTACTCAAGATTTTCTTTTTTTTTTTTTTCTTTTTTCTTTTTTTTTTTTTTTGTATGGATAAGTACACCCAAATAAAATGTGTAGATTTCTCAAAAAGTTGCGTTATCTATATAATATTTCTCTAACGCGGTCCAGTTACGATTAAATTTTGTTCAAGCGATACGACAGTGACATATAAATATGCGGGGATAAAAAATAATATTTATCGGTAATATTTAAGCATGCGGACTTAGTTCAAAGATTTAATCAGAAAGATGACGACATTTGTCTGATGAGATCTTTTTATAGGAAAATGTCTTTTAAAAATTGCATCTTTACAATCTTTGCACGCGTCATTTTAAAGCTAGCAATACTTTAAATATATAAACAGAATATGAATTATTGTCAGACATTGACTAAAAAACTTAGTAATAAAAAGTATAATCAAAATAGGTGCCAGTTTTTTGTTTAACAAAAAATTATGTCAAAATAAATAAGTAAAAAGGTATCGCTAACATGGCAACAAAAATCGCCATCGCCATGAGGCCACTATACTGCAAAAAAGTCGCCATAGGGGCCTTATACTAAAACTGTATTGCCTGCGTAAGTATGAAAATTGGGTCGTCAAACATGAATTTTATTTTGAAGCCTTTCTTTGAGTGGTTTTGTTTTCACTATCTTACAATATTAATTTGGTTCTAATAGTAATTTGACTTCTGGTGGATTACAATCCAAATTGGGTGGGGAAATTGGTATAAGATTTATGAGTTTCAAATTTTAAATGTAAATAAGAAGAAAATAAATAAATAAAGTGCGAAAAATTCGCACGAGTTTGCTAGTAGTGAATAATGCTATTCTGGAAGGATTAATTATCTACATGAAATTAAAATGACAGTCTGCTCGAAAACATAATAAAAGTTATTTTCAGAGTCATTTTAGTGTGTATTTTCTACTTTCACCTACAATTAAGCTGGAGAGGAATTTTGGTATATGCATTGAAGTATTGGAGAGGAAAGCGAGTTGTTATCTCAAATACTTCATTTGGTGGCGGTATAACCTATTTCTCAGATATTTCTTTCGAGTGCGCCTACACTTACTTGTATATATGATTTTATACGCGTCCCTACTTCAAAATTTTTGAGAACCATCGGCGGCGCACCCTAATTTAAACAGCGAACAAGGTTTATCTTTCCGAAAATGGCCGCTGTTTAGAGGTATTTATTGTATTAAGAAAAGCGCAAAAAGGAATTTTTGGTGCAGATTTTTTTTTTTTTTTTTTTTTTTTTTTGTACATCATTTTAAATTTATTTTAAAACTGATGAAAGTATTTTAAGACTTTTAGGTGAAATTTTCTTTTTTTCTTTTTCTTCATCTTTCTAGTTTTTTTTTTTTTTTTTTTTTTTTTCGAGTGGGATAGAGAGAGTGTTTTCGATCATTAAACGTATTTTAACGTGTTAGAATCGATTTTTGGATATATATGTAAATAAATTATAAAAAATAAGTGCTAACATTTAAATTGAATTACAATCACTTTTATACGTATGTTGTTGGTATTATCATGTATCTATTAATTGCTAAACTTTATAACGAAATTAAATTCTTCAATTTATACATACATAAAGTGAAAAATTTAATAACGTTATAAAACTTAGCAATTAATGGATATATGATAAAACCAACAACACTCAAATAAAAGTTATTGTAATTAAAAAAAAAAAAAAAAAAAAAAAAAACCCTGTTTTAAACAATTTAAGATTACCAAAACAAATGTATACTGGACTTGTTTTAGTCATAAATTTCTTTTTTCTTTTTAACACGCTTTTATTAGCTTCACCTGCATGTATGTTTGTATGTATGTTTGTAACCGATCTGGGAGCAAACAAAAAATCTATATTGTAAAAAAAGACTTTCCCTACGTGAACGCCGTGGCTGTGAGGTAGATCGCCGCGCTACGAGCCTAAAGGTCTAGCGTTTGAGCCCAGTCAGGGGAGATTTTTTAAAAATGGTTTTTGTTTAATTCTAAATTATTTTAGTTAAAGATTTAAATGTATGTAAATATTATGGTGTGTCACTCACCCGATTTTCTCTTACCCTGCATTTTAATACTAAGATAGATATTTTGTGCTTTTTTAGTTCACATTTCTATAAAAGCGTGTTCTTTATTTTTTTTAATACTATAATATTATTTTTAAGGTAATCTTTGGTTTTATCTTTTTTCTATTAGGTGATATCATAGTCAAAAGACTCCTCACACATTATACACATACATTTCCAGTGACTAATGCCCAAAAAACTCTTAGTCAGACCCAAGGCGATCCTAACTCGCCAGTACACGGGTGGAGAAAAGACACAATTTTCTTTCAATATTTGAATAGTTACAATATAACGCCCACAGAATAAAATCACACAATAAAAATACGAGGTATAAAATTTTACGTTTATTATAATTTTTTTTTCACAGAATATAGGGTAAGTGCACCAGTGATTGACACATTTAAAGCAATCGCTGATGTTTTTAATGTTCTAGTCATCAGAAAATGTTTTTAGAAATCTTAAGTTAGTATATAGGGCATGAAAGACATTTAGAATCACATATATGTTTAAAATAGATACATTTGATAACAATTATATATATATATATTATGGATTTTTATTTGACACCCACTCAGTGTTCCAGTAATTGATTGACACTGCCAGTTTTTCACTTTATGAGTAATTGGCACCCTATTTTCCAGTGCTTGACACTGCTAGTTATTCACTTTACCAGTTATTAGCACCCTATGATCCAGTGTTTGACATAAAATGTTAAAATTCTTATATGTAAAATATATGATTTTATCCTTTTTCTTATTTATTAATTATTTCGGGATAGATGTCAATTACTGGAACATGCCAATCACTGGAGCATCTACCCTATAAAATGTTTATCTTAGATTGCATTCTAGTAAATAAAAATGGATCTCACAGATCCAACCCGTGTACTGGCGGGTTAAGACAAGCAAATGTAGTGAAAACTCGATATCGAAAATATTGCCCAAATGCAATATTCCATTACCTACAGTTAGCTGAGTAATGGAAAAAATTATTTTTGTTGCACCAACCAATTTTTCTTTTCTTCTTTTTTTTTTATCAAGAAATCAATTCTCTGAATGTATGTAAGTTCAGAAATTAAAAATACAAAAGAAATTAAAAACAATAATACACAAAGCAATTTACCCGAAGCAGCATTTATTTTAACTTAAAAGTATACAGTACAAAATCCATTTAGATGGCATTTCCTGCTGATGACATGCAGACACAACTGCTTCGGGCGGGTTGAGTTTTGGAGGGTCCAGTTTTTAGGATATTGCAAAACAGGGCTATGGATTGAAGACTTTTACAGTTTAATTATGATGTCATTTATATTGTTTATTATGCTTTAAATAAATCAGAAGAGACAGTAATTTTATGGCAATTGTTTCTTTCGAGCCTTTTTCTTGCTGTATGGAAAGCAAATACAAAAATGATCTTCAAAATTGTCTCTTTGTTGCTTCCACCAAATTCGTAGTTTAGTTTTTTTCTTTGGAACAACATGCTGCGAAGACTTTCTTTCAGTTTCGTTTTCTATTTCACAGTTTTCATGAAAATTTCTTTCGTTGAAATCAGATATAAGCTCAACTTCGTAACTTTCCATTAAATTTGAGTCTAAATTGATAGTTCTGACATTATTTTCAAGCTTAGGAGGATTGTCTTTGACATTTGCATGTATTACTTTGGTGACGTCACATGGTTTCACAACAGGACTACTTCTGTCACTGACATTATCTTGACGTATTTTGTTATATAGATTCTCTTCAAATACATATTTACTAACTGGATGATTTTCTTTTGCAAAACTATGACGTGCTTTACCTTTTACCCATTTTTTCATTCCAAAAACATTTCTGTCTGTACAGTAAGTTCTTATTTGAGGGCCGATTATATTTTCCTATGTAAGGAGTGGATTAACTTTTTCTGAGATGATTTTAGGCCAACTGACTTTATTTTTTATATTTTCGTCGTCCAATAAAACTTTCATGGTGACATTCAACTGTGTTTTGCTACTTTTGAATTCGATGGTGAAGGTATCAAATCCATCCTCTGTTTTTCCCTCATAGATATAATTGATTCTTTCAAGATTCATAAGAGTCAGTTCTGAGAGTTTAAATTCGTATATTTCTTTACTTATTTCACCTCGACGATACTTTTTACGTAATTCCTCCATTTTCAAAACAAAATTAACTCACTTAAATCACAATTTTTTTCAAAATTTGCTTTTTAATAACAGACAGTCTCAAATTACACGCTACTCGTAATTTGCTCAATGACTGCAAAGAAATTATTGTTGAGGAAACCAATGCGTAGATTTTATTTTGACCATTGTTGTCGTTCATTTTTAGCATTGTTATAAAATATCATAAATTCGTAACAATGGCTTTAATGTTACTTATATTGTTGTTGTATGATGAGTCTTATTAATTGTTGTAGAAAAGAAAAAAAAAACAAAAAAAAAAAAAAACATTCGAAACAACTTCAGTATATCCCATCTGCGATAAGTTAAAACTTTACCAGACAAAATTTTTACCGGACCAAAAAAAAAAAAAAAAAAAAAATATATATATCCCCAGACGTCGTTGGCACAAAATTGAGTTCCTTTAAGTACACTTAGTGTTTGAGATAAAAATCCTTTGCATTTATCAAGGAAAATAATTTTAATAAATCAAAAAGTTATTCAATAATTAATACTGCGTGATATTGTATAGGAAAATACTGTAGAAAATCTTGTAGTGGCTACAAGATATTAGTTAAATTTTTTTTAAATCATAAATCAAATCTATTTAAATCTATAAAAGAACTCTAAAATGGCTTTGTTGTTACCTATGAAGCAAATCTCTAAATAATGATACTATAATATGTAAATTCTTTTATATTTCTTTCTTAAATAGATGGATTTCAAATAATAATTTAATTTACTACTAATAATATCATTATCAAAAATCTACATATATTCATAGTTTTTATGAATTACTTATTCTTCCAGTCAATAAATTTTATCATCCGGATTTAGTACTGATTCCTAAGTTACACAAATATCCTATAATATTTAGAACGGTTATTATTGGTTGTAGCATGTACACTAGCAATGTTAGTAAACTACTTCCTGATCTACTTAAACAAAATTGTAATTTGACAAATAAAAATGATTATATTTATTGCCTAAAACATAGTTCTCAACACGTGGATATTATTAAAAATCTCAAAAATGTTAACAATACTATTATTTATAACTTTAAATATTTTTTCCGTAATATTATTTTGTCTGACCTACACAAATTACTTACAGTCTTTTTAATACATTTTAAAATCAAATTATTCTTCCTAATTATTTGAATGCTGAAAATTTAATGGTCTTATTGATTTTGTTATTCATAACAATTATATTTTACATAACTATTAAATTTAGTTGGAACCTGTGCCGCTGGTTCTTTGAGGTGAATAACATGAAACTTTTTGAATTTAAACTTCTTTATTAAAAAAAATCTGGAGTGACTCCACTTGACTTTCCGAACATTGAGTCATTAACGGTTTTGTAGATAAAATAAAGTAAGAGGAGTTGTTAAATAGGCAAAAGAGAGAAAATTATAACAGAGTGTTTCAGTATTTTTCTCCATACAGTACACGATGTTTAATTTAACGCTACTGAACTTTGAGCCCATAATATCATAATGATAAAGAACTTTTTATTGTGTCCCTGTCAAAACCTACAAATGATAGATTCACCAAAATGCTTATAGTTAGTGCAACAGTTACTTATAATATTCATATAAATTTTCAATTCAATTGAATAAGGCGTTTAGACGCTATTGCACTTTTAAAAATTGGATCCCACAGGTCATAATAATAAAGAATTTTTCTTTGTGTCCCTGTAAAAAAAAAACTGTCAGTGCTAAATTCACAAAAATCTATACAGTTCGTGCAACTGGGACCTATAACATGTGTATAAATTTTTTGAGGCGTTTAGACACTATTACACCTTTAAAAAATTGGCCCCATAGGCCATAATGATGAAGAATTGTTCTTGGTGTCCCAGTACGAAAACTATAAGTGCTAGATTCACCAAAATCAATAGGGTTCGTGCTACGGGACTTACAACATACGTATCAACTTTCAGCTCGTTTGAGAAAAGCGTTTAGACGCTAGCGCGTTCACTCACACACGTACACACACATACATACATCACCGTAAAAAAAGTGAAAACGGACTCAGGAGACCTCAAAACGTATAGACACATCAAAATCTCAAATTCGGAATTTTGACATGATTACAATACTTTCCTTACATATGTATGTTCGGAAAGTTAAATATATATATGTATATGTGCTTACATTCTTTGTAAACAAAATTTAATTTAGTACGGCAGGACTTATTTGAATCTGTTCTTCCACATAAAGGCATGCAGTAACTGTATTTCATTCCCATGCATCGATTACTACATCCATTACCCCTTGGCCGTTTATGTATATATATATATAATTTGAATTATTTAGTACCCTGTAACACTCAGCAGACAAAAGATGGATGAAGATACCACCATACAATTAAATTTTAATTGAGATTTATTTCGATTAAAAATAGTCACGGAATTAATTTAATTTGTGTACCAATGATTAGTAAAAACATGTTAAAGTACTTATGCCGAAGAGAAATGATACTAACATAACATATAAGCCTAACATTGAGAGAATTTGCAAAAACTATGAATTATTAGTAACAGTCAACATTTTGGAGAAAAGAGAAAGGAAAAAATCACCAAAGAGTTCCGTTAAAAGGAAAAAAAAAAAAAAAAAAAAAAAAAAAATGGAATTCGTGAATTGAAAATTGGAATTTTAAATGCTGAAAAATAGAAATGTTCACCATCAGGAAACTTGCATTTCTATCAGCATATGCAAGATTTCGGAAAACTGTATAGCTAACTCCAGCAAATATACATCTCAAGTCTCTATCTTGCAACAAAACAAAATAAAAAAGGGAATTGAATTAAAATATAAAAGGAAATTATATTAATCAATAACACAAACCAAAATTTAAACAAGGAATAAGTAATTTAAGCAATCCACATGTTAAACGTTACTTACGGAGATAGTAGAAATAAACAGGTTGCCAAACGAACATTAGTAAAAAGAAAAGATTAAAACTTTAGAGACGATTAATCGATTTAGGTGCTATTTCAATACTTTAATTGATTGCATTATTTGTTAGTTATTAATCTTTAAAAGCTTTTAACAGTTTTAAAAAGGTGATTTTTTAATTTTAACGTTAACCTTTTTAAAGTTGAGTTTATTTTTAACTTTCAACGTAGCGGGAGCAAGCGCCATCTCACGTGAAAAAAGATATTTACTTTTAGGTAAATACATAAAATGTACGGGTCGCGGTAGCCCAGTCGGTAGAGTGCCGGCCTCGTAATTGGAAGATTGGGGGTTCGGTACTCGAGCCAGCCAAAGACCGTCGTGTACACTAATGGTGGCTGGTGCACGTAAAACCTGTCGTGGCCGCAATGTCCTCCATGTTCCCATAAAAAATTATACCCCTGGGGTCACCGAAGCGGGAGAGCCATCCCTTCCGTGGAGGATCAAAATTGTGATGGCATGTCTCCGGACCACCTCTAGGGGTGTGTCCCAGACCGTCGCCAACTGCCCATCTGCGCAGCACTAGTGCGACGTTAAACCCAATCATCCATCCATCCATCCATCCGTAAAATGTACGGTTTAACTTAGAATTTTTACTTAGTTAAGTTGAGTTAAATTTTTAGTCTTAAGCAATCTCATCCAAAGGCCAACATGTCATGATTAAGACATTGTGATTATTGGTGAATTAATAAATATTTATAGTTATATATATATATATATGTATATATATATATATATTAATTTTTAGATTGTAATTTTTTTAAAGAAACCACTAAATTTGATTATTCATTTAATGAAATCTAAAGTGTGAATAATTAAACAAATTTTAAGTAGGAAATGTTGAATCTTTCATAATATCAACCAGAAAAAGAATATGTATCCTGCAATTGCAATAATACTGTGCTTATATATATATATATATTGTCATTTTCGTAATGAATTAAAATGGCTATTGCAACTGCCTAAGTAAACATCTTGTTGCGATAAAAGACCGAGCTACTTTGATGGTTAATTTCAAATTTCGAATATTTGTTGGTTATATCCAGAAGATATAACTAACTGCATGCCAACAAATATTCAGAAACCATCATCAATACTTATCCAGAAGAAATAGCCAATAAATATTCGGAAGCCATCATTAAGGCATATTCAGAAGATATCGCCAATCGCTATCTGGAAGAAATTGCGCTGTCGTACTGATAAAATATAAACTAATGTTTATTTCATCCGGATTAAATTTTAGCTTAATATTTTAAAAATTCCGGTTATTTTTAAATATTTTCATTATTCTAATACTTTTTTTTTTCTTCTCTCTAACCTCTCGAGAATGCCAGTTTTTCAATTTCCTTTTTTCCTTTCTTCAAGGTGTAATACAATAAACGGTGACAATGCAGAATTTCTGTCTGAAAGAAATAGTCCTCCCGTACCAAAAGAAAAAAGAAAAACCTTTTAGATTTCCAAAATTTGTCGCATCTCTCTTCACTCCTTGAAGTGCTGAAAATTTCCACATCCCTTATTAGTGTATGGAACACTCTTACACACTGAAACTTTTTACTTTCTTCTATATGTAATATAGAGAAAGTATTGGATTCGCGAAAATTTTGACCTCCGTTTTTTGACGGATCTACACGTTTTGGGAGGTCCTGAACACGAATTGATAGTTTTTAGAAAATGTCTGTCTGTCTGTCTGTGTGTATCACGATTTTTGTGGACGCTGTAGCTCACGAACCAATGAATGATTTTTAACCAAACTTAGTATATAGTAGGACCCTATAGACCATATAGACCATAATCATAAAGAGGTATTCTTTGTGTCCCTGTAAAAAAAGCTATAAACGCTAGACTCGCCAAAATCTATACAGTTCGTGTGACGGTGACTCATAACATGTGTATAAATTTTCCTCTCAAACGAATAAGGCGTTTAGACACTATCGCACTTTACAAAATTTGAGCCCATAGACCATAATGATAAACAATTTTTCTCTGTGTCCCTGTAAAAAAACTATACGTGCTAGATTCACCAAAATCAATAGGATTCGTGCTATGGGAACCTATAACATACGTACCAAATTTCAGCTCATTTGAACAAAACGTTTAGATGCTATCATGTATATATCACATATATATACACACATACATCATCGTAAAAATAGTAAATATGAACTCAGTGAATCTCAAAAGTGTAGAAACACCAAAATCTCAAACTCGGATTTTCGACATGATTACAATACTTTCCTGACTGTAGTGTTCGGAAAGTAAAAAGGAAGAGGAAATCGAACCTTGTGTAGCAACCTTCCAACCTTCTTTTAAATCTTCTATTGTGTATGCAGGTATTTTTTAAAATTTAAACGTAAACGTGTCTGGAAATTCTATCTTTACAAAATGATGGCAAAGTTGAATTCCTCCCCCCTCCCCCCTCTCTTTATTTCACTAAAATGAAAATCAAGCAAACAAGTTTGACTTCAACTTGTCCGAGATTCGGAAGGTTGATTCGTTGTCGTAATTTTTTTATTCATTTGTTTTTTCTTGCGGAGAACTTGTTTTTTGTGTGTCATTGACAAAATGGACACACGTTTCATTTTATAACGGAGAGGGGGAAAAAAAGAACTTAAATGCGGATGTTAATGCTGGTGACATCTTTTATAGTATAACGATGGAATTGAAATGAATTTTGATTCAATTTTTACTTTCTCTTACCCATAAGGTAGAGAAAGTATTGTTTTTGGCTCAAATTTTCGAACGCGAGTTTTTGTTATATTTACACGTTTTGAGGTCCCCTGAATACGAACATCATGTTTTTAGCAAATGGTCTGTGTGTATGTCTGTGTGTGTGTGTGTGTCTGTGTGTGTGTCTGTCTGTTATCAGCATATCTCAAAAACAAATTATGGCGGAAATTCCAAACTCGGTATTCTAAATGTGTATCCTATAGGGATGCTACAGTAAGCTTTTCGTTAAGATCAAGCAAATGGTTCGTGTACAGGGACAACCAAGAGAATTCTAATACATTACGTCTATGGGGGAAATTGCAGGAAAATAGAGTTTAATGTCTATAGACTGCACTAAACCAAATGAAACAAATATATATTTTTTGTAATAGAGACAGTTAACTGGGAAAATTTTTTTGTGTATGTGGGAGCCTCGCCTCCCCCCCTGGGGGGGGGAAGTCCCCCTCGAGGGGAGTAAATTTTCATGATGGGTATCTTTCAAAAGAGCTCGAAAATACCTTTAAAACGAATGGTTGAACCATCGATCTGCGATAATTTAAAACAAAGTTATCGATTTTTTTTTTTACTTTTAACGAAAAAAAAACAAAAAAAATCGTACTTTTTTTTTTTTTTTTTTTTTTTTTTTAAATATTGAGAATAAAATGGACTTTTTTTGGATATTTGGTGTTAAACTACTTCTCTAATATGGAAATCGTCTGCCTTATCATAAAAGATAATTTTTTTAAATAATAATTTTAATAAATTATTTTTTAAAAAGAGAAATATTTTTTAATAACCGAATTAAATTCTATATAAATGTAGGTGCATTAATGAAACGGGGGGTTGAGCGGGGCGGTAGCCCCCCTCACACAGAACTAATTATCGTATAAAACTCTTCAGAAGCCTAATATGAATTGTTTAACATAGGTTTACATAACAGTACTCGTTATCTTACCTCTTAATCTCCAACCTGTATTTATAGTATTAAATTTCAGAGTAAGAGAAAGTCGTGTGAGTGACACACCAGATTATTTAAATTGAATAAATAAATACCTTCTAAAAAAAAAAAAAAAAATTCTATATCATTTTATATAACAGCGCTACCTATTGGTTAACAGGCATAAAATTTTAATAACTTCTTACAATAAAAAAGATTTTGCGTATATAGATTGGTGCAATTTTAGCCAATAAATACTGAAATGTAGCAACATAAAAAATCACGAAAGGCGAGTAATATCAGCGGCACCTGTCGGCCGATATGCGTACAAATTAAACCAGCATTCCTTTTCATAACGACCATCACACATATCAAGTTTGGTGCATTTACATGCTACAGAAGCTGAAATATCGTCTTCCCGAAGAAAATTGTCGCAAAACAGCTAAACCCGATAGCCGATATGCACCAAAATTGAACCAGCATAATTTTTCATTATGGACCTCTCACTTATCAGGTTTTGGGCTGTTATACGCCTGAAGGTCAGATATAGCCTTCTTGCAAATTGGAATTATCGCACCATACACACAAATTGTTAGGCTAAAGGTAGTAAAAGTTAATAGATGAAAATTTAAGTCTAAGTGCAATTAAATTTAAATTTTTCCACATGAAATTCCGTAAATTAGTGATTGATCTAGAGTTGCACACAAAATTTTTGTGATACCTAAAAACCAATTACTGGAATTTTAGGAATTCGGTCCCTAAAAGGGAGGGTGGGGGGAGGGTAGAAAGGCAAAATGTAATTTTATATAACCTTTCATCTGTATACATAGACACCTATCCTTCATCTATCTATATATAAACACTCATGTCCATAAATTAAGGATAATGCTAGCTGCGGCAAATAAAGGTTCAGAAGCAAAACAAACATGACTTATTTATAAAGCTCATTTATTAAACAAAAGATCAAGAACAAAAAAAGGTGGTTTATGTAGGATACCATTTATAAAAACTGCGATTTTTGCTCCCTGAAGCAATTACAAAAAATATCTCCCTTACAAAAACTTAACATTACATGGTTGGTATGCTGGTTAATACATTGTATGTCTCTCAGATGATGAAATACAGTCCTTACAACGCCTAGGAATGCTGAGTATTAAATTATTGATCTTATCTTGGGGAAGGTTACTCTACTCAGTAAGCAATGCTCTCCGAAGTTCCAGTACACACGTGGAAGATGGTTGACGGACTACAACTCGTCGGAAAAGCATGTCCTACATATGCTCTAGCGGATTCTAGTCAGGTGAGAATGCTGGCCATTCCATGCGAGTGATAGCTTCAGATTGTAGGCATCCGTGTACAACGTTTTCACGGTGAGGACGCGCATTGTCATCCATAAACACAAATTCTGGGCTCATGGTACCCCTAAACAAACGTACATATTGTTCCCGATTGATGTCCCGATAAGTTTGGCCTTTCATTCTTCCGATTTGAACATGCAGATCTGTTCTGGTGCCCAATATGATCCTCCCCCCCCCCCCACCAAACGAGCACTCCTGCCCCACACGGTGTCGTTCAATGAATTTGTTTTGGTGGTAACGGGTACCTGACGTTCTACATATGAAAGTCTGGCGTGAATCACACTGCAAGCTAAACCTGGACTCGTCGGAAAACATCACACAAGCTCACTGTGCCGCTGTCCACATTGCATGTTCTCTACTCCAAGTTAACCGCTGGCACAGTGCATTGCCGTGAGTGGAACACATCTAACAGGCCTGCGAGCATATAGACCAATATCTCCCAAACGTCTATCCACGGTTTGTCTTGAAACTGTGGCTTTCGTGGCTGCAGACAGCTGACGAGACAGGTCTGATGCTGTGCTTTATCTGCTTAATTTGTCAGTTACTACCAAATACCGGTGGTCATTCGGAATTGTAACTCGTCGCCTACCAGTACTGTAACGTCGACTGGCATTTCCATCATTTTGGAATCGTTGCCAAAGCCTAGAGATGACACTTTGGGCGATTCTAAGTTTCCCCGATACTTCTATCTGAGTACGCCCACATTCTAGTCGGCCGATAATTCTACCACGTAAAAAATTATCTGCATGCGTCCTCTGTGTCATAACTATTCGGCTGTGGCACTGAGCGGCACACAGAACGCTTGTGAACAATTTTCCTTCTTTGCTCCCATTCCTTATCTACCCCCTTCTTACACTTTCGTCATTGTAACATCCTATCGGCGTCATCTGATGGCTTCTTATAATTTGCATATTATTCTTAAAGATGTGTGTGGTATTTCTACAGGTCAATTTTTTGCATTAAAGTTCGATTTCTGTGTGATTCTGAATTATCCTTAATTTATGGACATGAATGTATATTCACTCACAAACTCAATACGGCCGTGGCGATTCTATGGGGGACTGGGTCAGGTATTTTGGTGTGAAGGTTGGTTCTGGTTCCTAATTCCCACTAACACGCGGTTTTGGTAAATTCTCTTTCCTCCCCGAGGGGTAAAAACGCGTTTACGAGCATAACTTAACTCCAAATTAATTCACGGTGAAGGAAAAGAAAAAAAACAGAAAAAATAATTTTTCCTGGAGAATTTATCAAAAAGTGGATTTTTGAGAATTCATAAAACACGGCAGATAGAAGTTAACGGAAAGCAGCTGTACGTCTTCTGAAGCATATTTCCGAAAACCCATTTTTAGCGTTTCACGATTTTTGGGAGGAGCTACGTGGGGGCAAATTCGAAGGCCACCTTTTTGCATTAAATTCGTCCTGGGGAATCCATGGGAGCTGCCGTCACGAATTGTGGTATGTGGGTTGGTTATGAGAATCCATTACCTATTATGACATGATATTACAACACAAACCCTATTGATTTTGGTGAATCTAGCACTTACAGTTTTTTTACAAGAACACAAAAAAAAATTCTTTATCATTATGGCCTATGGGACCAAATTTTGAAAACTGCGATAGTGTCTAAACGCCTTATTCAATTGAGCAAAAAATTTATATACATATTATAGGTCACAGTTGCACGAACTGTTTAGGTTTTAGTAAATCTAGCACTTATAGTTTTTTTTTTTTTTTTTTTTTTTTTTTTTTACGGGGACACAACAAAAAAATCTGTACTATTATGGCCTATGGGCCCAAATTCTTTAAAGTGCGATAGCATCTAAACGCCTTATTCACCTGAGCTGTAAATCTATACATACATTATAAGTCAACGTCGAACAAACTGTATAAATTTTGGTGAATATATATATACATAGTATGTATATGTATATATATATACATATATAGTATATATATATATATTACAGGGACACAAAGAAATATTCTTTATTATTATGGTCTATGGGCCCAAATATTCTGAAGTGCGATAGCGTTTAAACGCCTTATTGGATCGAGATGAAAATTTATACACATGCAATAGGTCGTCGTCAAACGAATTGTATAGATTTTGGTGAATCCAGCCTTTATAGATTTTTACAGGGACACAACGAAAAATTCTTTATCATTATGATCTGTGGGCTCAAATTATTTGAAATGCAATCGCGTAAAATTAAACAATGGGGGAAAAATACTCAACCATTATTACATTTTTCACTTTTGTTTAGTTAACGGCCCTCTTCACTCACCGTCGCCGGAAGCCCGAGTCAATGTTATTCTATGGGGAAATTTTCTTTACAAATAGCTTTTTAACTAATACATATTTTTAAATTCTGTTTTCACATTCAGAAAATTCCCAATTGTTCAATGGACGGACCTTTTTTAAAAATGTATTTTTTTTAATTTTTAATATTTTATTTTGAAATTGAAAAATGAAAAAAATTCACATATTGAAAATTCGTATTTTGCAGCTTCAAAATAAAAAATAAAAAAATATTTTTTTTAAAAAGGTCCGTCTATTTAACAGCTGGGATTTTTCAGAATGTGAAAGCAGAATTTAAAAATATGTATTAGTTAATAAGTTATTTGTAAAGAAAAATTTCCCATAGAATAACATTAGTTTCGGCTTCCGGCGGCGGTGAGTGAAGCGGGCCCTTAACGATTTGTCTTACTTTAACTTATTTATACAACTGTTAATTACGTAACGTTCGAAAAGTCAAGTACAGTCACTCTAGATTTTTTTTTTTTTAGCTTCATTAAAGAAAACAACAACGAAGAAACCATAAACATATCGCATAAAAAAACGTTTTGTTTCTTTTATTTATTTATTTATGTATTATTTATTATTATTTTAGGGTAAAAAAAACTAATTTAAAAAGCTAAAAATATGAATCAGTTTCTTTTTTTTTTTCTTTTAAATATATACTTATAGCACATTATTGTATTTTTTTCGCATAGAATGTACTGTAAAAGAATTGTTTTCTATTGTTTGTTAAAGCCTTAATAACACCTTTTAAGATTAAAAAGAGATAAAACTTTTAAAATTCTCCAGATGGGAGAATTCTCCGAAGGACCCGTTTTAATGCTAGGTGGAAAATTTTAAAGTATTTCTTAAAAAAGTATAAAATAGCGGATGCATATTTGTTTTTGCAGTTTTAATCGATAAGAGGAAATTTATTTCTGTTGTAAAAAAGGGAACAATTTAGATTTCCAGCTTTATTTGTCGTAATAATGATGTCGGACGACATTCTGGATTTTATACCTGCAGGTAATTTTATAAAAATGTTTTCCAAGTGCTATTTTTCCGAACTATATATTGCAAAAGTTTATACAGATCTTTTTCTTTTTATTTGTTTTCGGTGAAGAAAAGAAAATATTTCAGAAAGCTTTATTTTTCTGAGAAATAAAATGTTTGGTTTAAAAGAATTCGTATTATATTATGCATGTTCAATATTTCTATTTAAAAAGCATCTAATATCAGTTTCTTTCTTTTCTTTTCTGTTTTTTTTTTTTTTTTTTTTTTTAAGTAGTGAATGAAACTTCATTTATTGTGATAGCTCGAATTATTTGGTGTAATGTAGAAAAATTATTACTTTTTAATGATTTTTTTAAAACAACTTAAAAAAAAAAAAAGAAAAGAAAAATTAATTAGTATGTTGTGGCATTTATACTTTATTCTATTACTAGCAGGCAACGCCCGCTTCGCTGGTCACTATATTTAAATGAATTTTCAAAAGAATTGGATCAGTATTTATTTTTTACGTCACATTATAAATAAAAACTTAATAAATAATAATAATAATAATTTATACATAAATAAATAAATAAATAAACATTGAAATTGCTCTAGACCTTGCTTCGAGTACCCGCTGCCTACCGCAGCTCTTTTTTCCGCCCGTGCTGTATCGGGGAGGTCCAGGTTCCCAGTGTCTGCAAAAAGGTCTTTCCCGGACACTTCAATCTGAGTATTTATCGACGACACGTGGATCTTCTGTTATTTAAAAACTACGATTTTAAAGATGACTGTATCTCAGCATCTATTATATGTTTTTGTGGTTCAAGCCAATGTTTAAAATCGAAAAAACATTAATTTAAAAAATTCAAATTCGAAATTCGAAAAAATCTCGATGAGGTGCACACCTGCAGGGCCCCAGGTACCTGTATGCCAAATTTGGAAGCTCTGCGATCAATAGTGTGAGCACCATAGCGCAGACAGACACACACACAGACACTTATCTTTATTTATATAGATGTAGTTCTAAAGCACCACCTACCAGTTAATATGCATAAAAATAACTTCTGACAATAAAAATT
The DNA here is from genome assembly GCA_963930645.1 of Salticus scenicus. Classification (NCBI taxonomy): domain Eukaryota; kingdom Metazoa; phylum Arthropoda; class Arachnida; order Araneae; family Salticidae; genus Salticus; species Salticus scenicus. The sequence continues at coordinate 400,578,563 of OZ005649.1, read as the reverse complement.
TTATGCGTGCAATTTACTGATGTTTAAACTAATGCAGCCATTTGAAAAATCGTCGATAGGTAATATAGCCACGCAACTTGGATACACATCAAATTGAATGAGCATAAATTTCATATATTTATCTTGCACAAAATGTTAGGTACAGTCATGCGCGTCAGAAGCTGAGGTTTAGCCTATATGTACATAAAAAATAAATAAATAATAATAATAATAATAATAATCGCAACATAGTAACGTCACCTGTTGTCCGATATGCACCTTATCAGTGAATCAGCCTAATTTTCATAATATCTGTCTTACATACCAAGTTTGGTACATTTAATATCCGCATAGGAGCTCAGATTTTGCCTTATCGTAAATCATGTTAAACTGCAACATAGCTGCGCTATTCGTCGATCGGTATGCACCTATACGGAGTTGACATAGTTGACCATGACCCTCAAAGTTATGACGTTCTAATGATATAGAATTTAAGATAGAGTCATCCCTTAAATGGGAGAAAATTGTAGTACAGCAGCGGCACCTTTTGGATGATATATATATGTCCCAAAATCTAATTAGGAGCCATTGAAGTCAGGGTTCAATCAAGTACATCGTTTTGTTGAATACTGTTTATTGGTGCGTTCACACACTTTTAGTAACACACAGACAAACACATGCACTGACAGACATGCATTTTCTAAAATTAGCAAATCGTACTTAAAACGTCTTAAAACATATAAATCCACTAGAAAACCAAAAGTCAAAACATTTTCCCGAATCCGTCTATTCTTCCCTTACAGACGGAAGTTAAGTTTTTTTTTAACTTACATCAACTTTATTTAAAAATATTTCAGATAATAATAATAATAATAATATCAATTGAAACTTACTAATAAAAAGTTTGTTTTTAGGATTTAATAACAGTGAAAATTACAAAGATTTTTTTATTTTTTATTTAAGAAAGTCGAATCTTGTAGATCCGCGATTGTAATAAAATGCTCGCCCTCTGGTGGGCTAAGGTGAAATTACAATAACCATGCTTTAATTCGGCTTTCACCAAGCCGCCATTGCTGGCCGATGTTTAGTTTCACATATATTTATTGAATGAAAATGAATAAATCCGGTAAAAATGATAACACATACTGTTGTGTGCTACAGTGTGACTCCAAAGGATCAAGAGATCCAGAATTAAGCTTCCGTTTATTTCCAAATGACAAATTTAAAATTTCAGTTGCTTCGACTAATGGAAGTAAAGAATTAATCAGATGATTTTAAACTAATATTTGTTCAATTTCAGTTAAAAATCTACTTCCGATTGAACTTTGAATAAACTGAAATATTTTTTTCCAAAAGCAATCGATTTTCCATGATGTAATGGCGGCGAAATTATAGTACCAATATTAAGTAGAATAACAAAAAGAACAATAATAAATACACGTGGCTATTATATTTACTAACAACAAAAGCTGAAAAAGCGCCATCTTTCGATCATTACAAACGCGGATGGAATTGAAATGCATTTGTTTAAAATTAACTTTTTTTTTTTTTTTTTTCAATATGAATGAATATGTGGATCCGCGATTGTAATGAAATGCTCGCCCTCTGGTGTGCTAAGGTGAAATTACAATAACCATGCTTTAATTCGGCTTTCATAAGCCGCCATTGCTTGCCGATGTTAATTTCACATATATTTATTGAATAAAAATGAATAAATCCGGTAAAAAAGATAACACTTACTGTTGTGTACTACAGTGTAACTCCAAAGGATCAAGAAATCCAGAATTAAGCTTCCATTTATTTCCAAATGACAAATTTAAAATTTCAGTTGCTTCGGCTAATGGAAGTAAAGAATTAATCAGATGATTTGAAACTAATATTTGTTCAACTTCAGTTAAAAATCTACTTCCGATCGAACTTTGAATAAACTGAAATATTTTTTTCCAAAAGCAATCCATTTTCCATGATGTAATGGCGGAGAAATTATAGTACGAATATTTAAGTAGAATAACAAAAAGAACAATAATAAATACACGTGGCTATTATATTTACTAACAACAAGAGCTGGAAAAGCGCCATCTATCAATCATTACAAACGCGGATATTCATGTTAATATTCAATTTAAATAGAATGCCTTTTTTTTTTTTTTTTTTTTTTTTTTTGTAAGCAAGTTGAATCTTGTAGATCGAGTTGAAATGCATTTGTGTAAAAATAACTATATTTTTTCAATATGAATGAATATATGGATATTCATGTTAATATTCATTTTAAATAGAATGCCATTTTTACTTTTTTTACTTTCTTCTATATGTAATATAGAGAAAGTATTGGATTCGCGAAAATTTTCGACCTCCGTTTTTTGATGGATTTACATGTTTTGGGATGTCCAGAACACGAATTAATAGTTTTTAGAAAATGTCTGTCTGTCTGTCAGTCTGTCTGTCTGTATCATTTTTTTGTGGACGCTGTATCTCACGAACCAATGAATGAAATTTAACCAAACTTGGTATTTAGTTGCACCCTGACATGAACTGGTGCTGATTACATTTGGGGATCAAAAGCTTAACAGGTGGCGCTGTGATCGCATTTTATCTAAATTTTTAACATGGCATTATAGGACAAAATTTCGTATAAATGTGCATAATACGAGTTATTTTAAACGTGTGATTGTAAAATTAATATGAATTATTGATAATAGTAGTATTTAACTAGGAAAAAATTTTTGTGTATGGGGGGGGGCATCGCTTCCCCCCCTGGGGGGGAAGTACCACCCCCCGGGGAGTAAATTTTCACAATGGGTATCTTTCGAAAGATCTCGGTGATAATAGTAGTAGTTAACTAGGAAGAATTTTTTGTGCATGTGGGGGCATCGGTCCCCCCCCCACACACTGGGGGGGGGGGGGAGTACCCCCTCCCCCGGGGTGCAAAGTTTCAAGATGGGTATCTTTCAAAAGGTCTCGTCAATACCTTTAAAACGAATGGTTGAACCATAATTCTGTGAAAATTTAAAACAAAGTTATCGATTTTTTTAACTTTTAACAATTTTTTTTTTTCCCTAAATATTGTTACTGATTGAATATGTATAGGAAAATATAGAAGAAAGTCTTGTGGTGGCCACAACATACTAGTTTTTTTCAGTCTAGAAGCTGCTTGAAATTTTTTTTTACTACAAGCTGCTTGAAATTGAAATTTGTATACATGTTATAGTCACCGTCGCACGAACTGTATGTATAGATTTTCGGAAATCTAGCACTTACAGTTTTTTTTTTTTTTTTTTTTTTTTTTTTTTTACAAGGACACAACCAAAAATTATTTATCACTATGAACTATGGGCTCATTCGGCTTATTCGATTGAGCGGATTGACTTTAAACTTTTTTTCTTTAATTTATTTTAAGATCCATTAATTACTTAATGTTCGGAAAGTCGAATAGAGTTACTCCAAATTTTTTTAATCCTAATCACCAGATTCCGTGTCTTGCCTCAGTCTCAAACAAACGATCTTTTTAAATCCGAACAGTTTTTAAAGTTTAAATTATGATTTATGTAACAGAAGTTTGGAAAATATTTTCCGGAAAATCTGCAATGGAAAGCAATTAATCATCTGATTCTATAAATTTCATTCGTTCAAAATATCGCCTAATTCTAAAAAATTGCTTAAAGTTACAGTAGTTAAATACTTTCTGATGACACGAATGAAGGATAGGTACTGTTTTTAAAACTTCATTAAATATTTTTAAAGCATTTCCAGCGTCTTTCATGGCGCGCAATTTAATTTAAATGCTCAGGGGTATCATAACAATGAATTACCCAGATTAAAAAGCAAAATCTGAGCTTCATTAATGATAATTAAGATTATTCGAGGCTTAAAGGAATTGAAATGTTTATATATATCTATACATATTTATATCAGATGTAATCCTGAAGCAACTTACAAATCGATATCTGTTTTATCATTCTATATAACAGTGTCACTTTTACAGTTAATCATGCGCAAAAGTTTGACCATAGCTTCTCAGAGTGAAGATTTTACATATAGAGTTTGATGCAGTTTTAATCAACAGATGCTGATATGTAGCCATGTAGGAAATCACAATAGCAGCGCCACCTGTCGGATGATATGCACCCAAATTGAATCAGCATAGTATTTCACAATGAACCTCTTATATACCAAGTTCCGTGCAATTGTATGCCACAGAAGATGAGATTTAGCTTTCCTGTTCACGGAGTAAATTGCAGCATAGCAACGCCACCTGTTGACTGATATGCATCGAAATTGAATTAATATAGTATTTCCTAATGGCTCTGTCGTATACCAAGTTTTGTGCATACAGTAGACAGTGGTCTGCAAGGCCAAAATTTTGAAGATTGGGCCCGGCCCGGTATCACATCTAGAAGATAAGCGCGGGCTCGTCCCGGCCCGGACAAAAGATCATAAAATCAGATCCAACCTGGTCTGGCCCGATCAATATATATATATATATATATATATATATATATATATATTTCCATGCAAAAATTTTTAGTAGGGTAAGTGCACTAGTGATTGACACTTTTAGAGCAATCTCTGATGTTTTTAATGTTCTAGTCATCAGAAAATAGCTTTTGAAATCTTTAGTTAGTACATATGGCATGAAAGACATTCAGAACCACATATATGTTAAAATATATACATTTGATAAGAACTATTATTATTATTTTTTTTTTATGAATTTTTATTTGACACTCAATTTTCCAGTCATTGACACTGCCAGTGTTTCATTTTTATCAGTCATTGGCATCCTATGTTCCAGTGTTCGACACTGCTAGTGATTCATTTCACCAGTTATTAGCACCCTATGCTCCAGTGTTTGACATAAAATGTTAAAACTCTCATATGTAAAATATATGATTTTATTATTTTTCTTATTTATTAATTATTTCGTGATAGATGTCAATTACTGGAGCATGAAAATCTCTGGAGCACCTACCCTATCTATTTATCAGAGATTTTATATAGCAAAGCATCGAATATCCTTTAACAAAACTACTGATTATTTAGAAGACAATTACATGTATACAAAGAGAATTACATGTATATTGTATGGCACTCACACGACTTTCTTTTGCCCTACATTTCAATACTATAAAACCGATTACAGATTAAGGATTGAAATAAGAAATAGGGTAGGTGCTCCAGTGATTGGCATGCTCCAGTAATTGACATCTATCCCGAAATAATTAATGAATAAGAAAAATTATAAAATCATATTTTACATATAAGAATTTTAACATTTTATGTCAAACACTGGAGCATAGGTGCTAATAACTGGTCAAATGAATCACTAGCAGTGTCAAACACTGGAACATAGGGGGCCAATGACTGATAAAATGAAAAACTGGCAGTGTCAATGACTGGAATATTGAGTGGGTGTCAAATAAAAATTCATAAAAAAAAAATAATTGTTATGAAATATATATTTTTTAACATTTTTGTGGTTCTGGATGTCTTTCATACCATACGTACTAACTTAAGATTTCTAAAAATATTTTCTGACGACTAGAACATTAAAAACATCAGAGATTGCTGTAAAAGTGTCAATCACTGGTGCACTTACCCTACTATACATAAACCTACTTTAAAAACGATTCAAACTAGATTTAAGATCAGTTTTATTTGACAAATAATTCTGTGTGAAAAGGGCTACCGCCCTCCAGTTTGAATACAGTAAGTACCTACATTTATATAGAATTCAAAGCTATTATTAAATTTAAAAGTTTATTCCAAATTGTTTAGATCATTTTCACGCACACCATTCTTTAAAACTCATCAATCTTGATCAAACTTTTTCAAGTAGCAACATTATATTAATTTCAAAATACAACATTTGAATTGTTACATTGTAACAATTATTTGTTTTTAAGTTACACTTATAACAGACATATATACAGATCAACAGATGAAAATTTATTATAAGTGGAACCTCAAAACGCAAAATTATACAAAAACATGTGATGAAAAGTGAATAAAAAAAAAAAAATCTGGAGTGACTCCACTCGACTTTCCGAACATTGAGGATCCTATTAAACGAAAACATTGGATAACCGCCATGAAAAGAAAACAATTGAAAATAATGATAATAGAAACTGGTGATAATGATATGAAATGATTATAAGATGAAAAAGAAATGCTCAGAAATCCCATAAACAATTGATAATTACGAAAGTTAAAACGAATTGCTGCTTACTAACCAGGCTAACAAATTGTAAACATTGAAGCATCCTAAAGTGTGACGTCAGGCAGCGTTTTGAAGTCACGTGATTTTTGGTTCAATTTTAAAGTTATTTTTAAAACGAATGAGAACTTTTTTTGCATTTTTAATAACCTTTTTGAAATTTATGGGCCTAAACTACCAGAAAAATAGGATTTTGTTCAAATCCCCCATGTGTGTAAATTCCTCATTCTTAAGCCTTGTAATTAAAAACATATGGATTAAATAAACTTTTTTTCCCCCCTCATATAGGACCCTAGCAAGAAAAGAGACACAATTCAAAAGTGCAGCATTCGAGAAAAAAAACGCTAAAGTATTGACTATCATTGTAATTAAATTAATTCAACTGCCTCTCACATAGATCATCTTCGAGATAGAGATGTAACGATTTTTGTACACTCTGGGACAATTCATACATTTTTCACTGACGTTTTTCAAAGTTGACACTTTTGAGCTGTGCCACTATTCTTGCTTCTGATATGTGAAGCTGCTTTCGAACATTTTTCCGAATTCTACAATTTGATAAGAGAAAAATAAAAATGTTTTTGTAAAAAAATAGAACCGACTCCAAAAAAGAATTATACTTTTTATTCAAACTACTAAAAATAAATTGAAAATTGATATAAAACGGAATTATGAATTGTGCCTAAAAATATAACATATAAATTCGTTTGCCAGACAACATAAAGACTATATTATTCATATTAATCATAACCTTTGAAGTCGGCGTAAATTTAAAGAAAAAAAAAAAAAGATACTTTTTATTCAATACATAAATTAAATTCAAAATATACATCTCATCTTGGTAAAATACAACAGAAAACTACTTAGATTCAAGTGAAACAATTAAGATTTCGCAGGCAATAGAAGTTCACTATGAAAAGTCTAGTAACTTCGTAGAAACATAAATCCTGAATTGCGAAGGGCCGTTCACTGCTCTGCGTGGATGTTACAGTCGGCTGCAAAATTATTCGAGCACTAGCAATAATCCTTGCCAAAAAAAAGTACACTTAATAAAGCTTTGTTAAATAAATCCTTGTCGAGTCATGTTCTTAATCAGTCTAAGAATATGATTCGACAAGGATTTATTTAGCAAAACAGTCTTAAGTGTACTTTTTAAATATAGGAATTATTGGCTAGTGCTCGAATAATTTTGCAGCCGACTGTACCAGTAGATCAATTGTATACAGTGATAAAATAATAAGAGAAACTATGAAAATGGATCATTCGAGTCAACAACGCTTGTACTTATTGGTATCAGACCAAATTTGCAAAAGGCCATCAATTTTGCGCGCCGACTTCAAAGTTTATGATCGATAGAAGTGTTTATATTGTTCGGAGAACGAATTTATTTTATACTTTTAGGCGTAATTTATATTTCAATTCTATGACAATTTTCATTTTATTTTTAGTACTTTTGAATAATAATTATAATTGCTTTTTGGAATTGATTCTATTTTTTTACTAAAAAATTATTATTATCGCTATTATTATTGGTCAAATTCGCAATACTAAAGAACTTTGTGATTTTTTATTTTTTATTTTTCCTTCCTCCTCCTCCTCTTCTTCTTCTTTTTTTTTTTTTTTTTTTTTTTTTTTAAAACCTTGGCCATATATTTTTAGGCAACGTTGAGAATCCTAGAGTTGGGAGCCTTCATCTTCGTCAATACGAGGTCTGTTCAATAAATACGCAAACTAAGGCCATAAAAAGTTTATTTTGCAAAATTTAGTCTACATCGATTTTGTCCCCTTCAAAGTACTCTTCATTCGTTGCTATGCACTTATTTCATCTTCTTTTCCACTGTTCAAAGCACCCTTGGCAGTCCTCGGTAGTTAGGCCTTTTAGTTTTCTCGTCGTTTCTTGCTTTATTGTATCCACATCTTCTCAGTGATGTCCCCTCATCACATTTTTGCATTTTGGGAATAAAAAAAAGTCGCATGGAGCGAGATCTGGGGAATAAGGAGGACGATCAAGGATGGTGATTGAATTTTTTGCCAGAAACTGACGAAAAATCAATGCTGAATGTGCAGGTGCATTGTCATGGTGAAGGATCCATCCATCGCCTTGAGTCAAATTTTGTCGCAAACGACGCACGCGATCTCTCAAACGCTTGAGAACTGTAAGAAAAATAATTTATTATTTTAGTCAATTTCCATTTTCAACACACAGTAAAAACAAGGACAACAGAAACTAACACAACTGGCACAATACGCACAGCTCGACGATCCGCCATGCACTGATGGTTCATTGGGTCTCAGGCAACTAGCACCGCTTATGAGCAAGGCTATAGTCTGCGTCATAGCCGACAGATTTCATCAGTTCGCGTATTTATTGGACAGACCTCGTATTTTATGAGGTCCACTATGTTTGAATTATAACTTCTAGAGTATTTTATTGACCACTACTATCCGTTAAGATTGTACATTCTTACTTAAACCTGGTTGTGATAAATATGAACTTTTATACGCAAACACCATATTTTTAGAAACACACAACAATTGTTTGATATCTAAATATTGAAGTCCAACGTAAAAAAAAAGAAGTTTGACATGAAACAAGGTGTATTTATGCCTTATATTAATAGATTCCGTCTGATGAAAAATCGTATGTTGTTATTTTCTTGCAAAGAATTGAACCCCTGTCTTGCATCAAAAATGCCGTTGGAGTAAAAGTAGATTTACAGTCAAAGTGGGAACAAATGACAGTCCATTCACTTTCCATTGAAGTCTGCCTTGGCAACAAAATTTAGGGAGCAGTGGTAATTTAGGGTTTCTGAAATTTATAAGTTCTCTCTTCAACAGAAACTGAATTCTGGAATTTTTTTGTATTGAATTCTAACACAGAATTATGCAGAATCATTGCTAAGATGGTGAGATGACGCCAATAGTATAAAAAAGGACATATTAACGCCTAAATACAGCGTCTAGAATAAACAGTGGGGAAAGCGGAGAATAAAATTGTACTAAAAAAAATAAGCCTGTCACCAGATGTCATTGTAATAGAAGCTAGTGTCACGACAACAAAACCGAAACTCCCTATTGGTTAATTATATGCTTAGATCACGTGATTAAACTGATGAAACTGGGAAAAGCCAATCAGGTCTTCGATTTGAGCAATAGCTTCGATCATAGCGACATCTGGGTAAGCTTAATTTTTGTAGCATCGTTTTAACATCACGGTTATAGCCCCCCCCCCCCTTTCCCCAGTTGAAATGAAGCAATTTTCTGAGCGTTCACCTCGTAGAGACTATACTTCAACAAGTAATTGATCATTGCTCCTGAATCAGTGAATTATCTACTTTGTGGTACATCTGCTCGCTTTATGATATTGTTTCCAGAATATTCTTTGAATAATTACTTTTCTGATACGAGTGACAGCTTTACTACACCGTTTCGAAAATATTCATTGAATTGACAGTTTTCTTCGACTCTTTCGAAAATATGCGTTGAATAAAAAAGATTCATCGAGTAGAACCTGCTTATTTCTTTATAAACTACTTTGTGCAAGGTAGAAAGTGGACATTTTCCATAACAATATTCATCATTAAATGGATTACGCATAAAATTGATTTCTACTTATGTCATAAATATTAACCGCATTAATAAAATATTTCATTTAATTGAATAGTAAGTTTCAGTATCTGGATACAGAAAAATAAGCGAAAGCAAAAAATAAATATAGCTTGATACATACTATTCATTTTCATTTATTTGTTCTGAATACGTTTAAAAAAAGTTTTCTAAACTATTTTAATGAAACTCAAATGTGATATTAAACATACAAAAGGCAACAACAAATAAGAAAGACATAAAAAATGTTATTTTCTTTTCTTTTATTTCTTTTCTTTACAAAACAACTAATGTAACGAGTTAAAAACATGGATCAGCTTTTTTCTTATTCATCGTACCTTATTTCACATCGAATGCAGTAGAAAGGAATTGTTCTTTTTATTCATTCGTAAAAGAATTTAAACACTTTTTTGAAATCAAAAAATAAAGATAAAACATTAAAATTCTCCCGAAAGAAATTCTTTTTGATGTTAAGAGAAAATTTTGTGCTCAAGAAATTGAAAAAGAAATAAGGGGAAAAAAGTATACATAGGATACATATTTATGCTTTGTAAAAATGGCAACAATTTAAATTCGCCATTTTTAATTTGTTGTAATAATGTTAAGGGTTGTTTTTGGAACAGAATATACCAGAAATTCATGCAGAGTTTTTTTTTTCCGTTTCATCTCTCTCTCTCTCTCTCTCTCTTTTTTTTTGTGTGTGTGTGTGATTCATGCATAGTTTTTTTCTTTTCATCTTTTTTTTATGTGTGTGTGTGTGTGTGTTTGGTGGTAGTAAAAATATTTTAGTAAATTTAATTTTTCCAAGAAAAAAAAAAAAAAAAAAAAAAAAGAAAGAAAGAAAGAAAGAAAAAGAAAGAAATGCATATATGTGTGTTAGTAATTGAAAACTTCTGTAAACAGCATTTTTTTTTTTTTTTCCCTGGCAAGTTTGCGTAATTTTCTATAAAAAATATTTCCCAAAGAAAAAAAAAATTGATCCCCTAGTGTATTTTACCATGTTTTTATTAAGTTCTATTCTTGCTTGTTTATTTGTATGTTTGTTCGTTTATTTGTTTGTTTGTCCGGTACGAATCTTGCAATCGAATTTTAACTAACTTCCCTACTAGCTAGGCATTTGAAACATTCACAGTAGCTCAGAACCCGGTGACGACACAACACTTCGAAGTCCGATTTTCGAATAGTTTTCTTATAATTAATTAAAATATGAAAATAGTAACATACTAATAGCGTTAAAATAGCCATTAAATAATTAGCTATAATTTAATGGTTGCAAAAAAAAAAAAAAAAAAAAAAAATTACGAGTTCATTTTCTTTCGACCTAAAAATAAGTACATTTAATTAAACGTGAACGTTGAAAAATTGTAAAAAGTTAAATGATGCATCTCACAAAAATGGACGTCATTATCCCTTTAAAAATTTTATTCGCATTGATAAAGTGCTAATGTAGTTCTATAGCTGTGATTCAACACAAAATCTAAAAACATGGTAGGGTAAGTGCACCAGTGATTGACCCTTTTAGAGCAATCTCTGATGTTTTTAATGTTCTAGTCATCAGAAAATATTTTTAGAAATCTTAAGTTTATACATATGGTATGAAAGACATTCAGAACCACATATATGGTTAAAATGTATACATTTGATAGCAATTATTTTTTTTTTTATGAATTTTTATTGGACACCCACTCAATGTTCCAGTCATTGACACTGCCAGTTTTTCCTTTTATCAGTCATTGGCACTCTATGTTCCAGTGTTTGACACTGCTAGTGATTCATTTTACCAGTTGTTAGCACCCTACGCTCCAGTGTTTGACATAAAATGTTAAAATTCTTATATGTGAAATATATGATTTTATTATTTTTCTTATTTATTAATTATTTCGGAATAGATGTCAATTACTGGAGCATGCCAATCACTGGAGCACCTACCCTATATAAAAAGTTTTTTACCTTATAATTATTTTCTAGTGATCTTATTGAATGTAAAAACTTTCTAATTGGAGCAACATTGCATAGAGGGATCGTATGAAAATTTAAAAAAAATGCTTGAAAATATTAAATGGCAGAATTTTTTTCTTAGCGTAGTCATTTCTCCTGCCTTATTTTGAATATATATATATTTCAATCCACAGCGCCCATTTATCTCTAACGAATGAAGAATGAAAGCGCGTGTAATGAACATAATTACATACATACGCATGCCTATTTTCTCTTTTTTTAAATGTGAAATATTTATTTTCTGAGTCTGTATCACCAGACCTGTGTAAGTTTTGAAACAAACGATCCATTTGAAAACTGTACATTTAAAAAAAGTAATTCATAGATTTAAATTATGATTTATGTTCTGGCACTCCAGGAAACATTTACCGTTAAAATTTGCAACGAACGGTAATTAATCATCTTATTATAAAACTCATCCTTTCGAAATATCTTCTTCTAATGAGCAAGCAATTCCAAAAAGTGCTTTTAAACTACGATCTGAAGTTAGTGAACTGCTTCTAAAACTTCATTAAAATTTTTTTACAGCTTCTTCAAAGATTTTTCACGGCACGCAATTTAATTTAACAGAACAGTGGCAACATAACAATCAATTACTTAAATTAAGAAATAAAAATTGAGTTTTATTTAAGAGAATTATGGAAGAATGTTTAGATAATTCGAGGCTTAATTAAATTTGATATTTAAAAATATTTTTTTAGTTGTATGTTGCCATGACAACAAATTGCACTTCTTCTTCTTCTTTTTTTTTTAAACCCAGTGGTATTATTATCCGCTTTTGTAATGATCGATAGATGGCGCTTTTCTAATTTTTGTTGTTAGTAAATATAATAGCCACGTGTATTTATTATTGTTCTATTTGTGTTACTACTTAATATTTGTGCTATAATTTCTCCGCCATTATTTCATAGAAAATCGATTGCTTTTGGAAAAAATATTTCAGTTTATTCAAAATTCGATCGGAAGTAGATGTTTAACTGAAGCTGAACCAATATTAGTTTCAAATCATCTGATTAATTCTTTACTTCCATTAGCCGAAGCAACTGAAATTTTAAATTTGTCATTTGGAAATAAATGGAAGCTTCATTCTGGATTTCTTGATCCTTTGGAGTTACACTGTGGCACACAACAGTCTGTGTTATCTTTTTTACCGGATTTATTCATTTTTATTCAATAAATATATGTGAAACTAAACATCAAATACACAGCAAGCAATGGTGTCTCGACGAAAGCCGAAAACTATTCCTGTCAATTGTAATTTCACTTTAGCCCACCAGAGGGCGAGCATTTCGTTACAATCGCGGATAGATATTTCATTGAAAGAAATTTAGAATATCACAAAGGCAGTTTAGCTTCGATGTTATGCTCAGAGTTAGTTTAATACTCAACATTATAGGGTACCTTATAAAAATAAATCCAATTCAATATCATGAAAATTCATAGCGATATCGGTGATTAAAATGAACTGTTTTTCAGCTGATTTCTAAAAAGGTCTTTAAGATAAGGGGTCATTCACAAATGAAAATTTTTATCAGAAAAAAACTATGTGACAAACAAAAAACAATGAAACTTAATACAATATTTATGATTCATTTTTCTTTTTTTCATAGGTATGTACTACATACCTATATATATATAAAAGAAGAAAAATTTATTGTTTGAAAAGAAAAATGAAACGTTTTTTTCTGATACAAATTTTCATTTTTGAATGGTCCCTTATCTTTTTAGAAAACAGCTGAGAAAAAGCTGATTTAATCACCGATATCTCTACGAATTTTACTGATATTCAACTGGATTTTTTTTTTTTTTTTTTTATATAAGGTACTCTATGCAGTTGTGTATAAAACTGGATGGCCACAAGTCAGGGAATAGTCAGGGAATTTCATGTAAAGCCATGGAATTTTGAAAATTTTTGTGGAAATAGGCCATATTTGAAAGCTCCTTATTGTAAATTGTGAAATTATTAGCTAATTTTGTGAATTTGTTTGGGGGGAAAATTGCATAAGGTCCGCGCATGCGCAGTAATGAATTATTTATCACAACTGTCCACATCTCTTTGAATATTAAATGCATTTGTTTTAAACTGTAGTATAATGATTTAGGCATATGTTGTCATGTTTTCTGAAAGTTTCATGAAATTTCAAAAGAAGCTTTTTGAGTTATAAAGTAAAAACTTGCGAAATTTTTTTGCATTTTTTAATAAAGTATTTATAATTTTTTAAATATTCGAGTTAGCTTCACGAAACTCTATACACGTATAAAATATAACATTTATAACTACATCTAAAATTTTGCAGATGAATGGACACTCTTTCAGATACAGGGTAATCACAAATACTTTTTATTTTATTGGATTTTTTTGTTCGTCCCCTAACGGCCTTCGTGACAAAACTTTTGCTGGAAAATGTGAGGAAAGACATGTTTTCCTTACTCCCAAAATTCAAGACCAACACGTTAAGTGTTTTTTGAGTTATTCGACAAAACGTCAAAAAGTGAAAATGTTTCCATTATTTTGTCCAACACCTGTATGTCTAAATAATGGTGCGATTCCCAGAAAAAACATTCAAATATTGCACGCAGTAAGTGAAATCATGTGCTAAAGTTACAATTCCTTTGTAGCATTTTATGATACAATGTAATCAAAAGTTTTTTTTTTTTTTTTTTCAATTTGTAGTTGGTCCCTTAATTTGACGAAATCGATAGTGAAAACTGTGAGTGTATAAATGTTCTTTGCATACTTGAAGTTTAAGGCCATTTTCTGCAGTATTATTTTAGAAAATAAAAAACAAAAAATATCAGAAAGAAAAAAAAAAATTATCACCCAGTGTATTTTACCATGTTTTTATTAACTTCTATTCTTGTTTGTTTGTCCGGTACAAATCTTGCAACCGATTTTTAACTAAGTTCCCTACTAGCTAGACATTTGAAACTTTCAGAATAGCTCGGAACCCGATTTCAACACAATACTTCGAAGCCCGATTTTCGAATTTTTGATTAGTTTTCTGTTAATTAATTAAAATATGAAAATAATAACTTTAAAAATAGGCATTAAAATATTAGCTAAAATTTAATGGTTGCCAAAAAAACTTTACGAGTTCATTTTTTTTTTCGACCTAAAAATAAATACATTTAATGAAACGTGAACGTTAAAAAATCGTAAAAAGTTAAAGAATGCATCTCACAAAAATGGACGTCATGATCACTTTAAAAATTTTATACGCATTGATAATGTGCTAATGTAGCTCTATAGCTATGATTCAACAGAAAATTTAGAAACATGGTACATAAAAAGTTTTTTTAATCTCATTATTTCTTATTGAATTTCCAGTAATAAAGTTCTATGTGTGAAACCTTCCGTCCTATATTATTTTCACAGCTGTATATTTCAAGAAGTGTTTAAAAACCTAGGTTTGGGAAGGTGCTGTATTTAGAATGCATGTTACACATATCTAAAATGGAGGCGGAGCGTTGCCAAAAATGGAAACGTTTTTCCAGTTTTTTTGTTTCTCTGTATCACGAAAATAACGCAGTAGAGGTGATGTGTAAGGGATGTGACATGAGGAAATTTTCGGCGGAGTTACCCTGTCCCCGTCGGTATTTTCTCAGCTGTTTTTTTTTTTTTTTTTTTTCCCCTTTTGGAATTTTATTTCTAATTCATGTTGCCTGACAGCTGTGTTCCGGACCATTTTATTAAAACTAGTCACATTCCGTTGTGTCAAAATCAGACTTTTGAAACGGGGGGGGGGGGGGGAAGAAAAAAAAAGTGATTTTTAAAATTTAATTTCATTGTTTTGGTTCAATTATAAGAGTTTTTTTTAATTTTACTTTATTTATTTATTTATTTATTTTTTGTGTGTGAGGGGGGGGGGCGGAGGAGTGTTATGATTTATCATTAAGTAGAAATTTTGGTAGTGTAAATACTGAAAAATTCAATTTATCGTACGAAGAAAAATATTTTTACTACCAGGATTTAACTTCGATCCCATTCGAATAAGTTTAAACAATGAAGAGTTACCAGACTAGTAATCAAATCTGAGTTCTTGGCATAGTACGAAATCAAGAGAAAGGACATTCCCGAATTGACCCGTCCAATTAGTTGACAATGCATGCAATTTTGAATTTATATTGTGACAATGTTAAAACGGATTGATACACTGAGATGCAGCATTCCGTGTAACAAACCTTCTTCTCAGGACATTCTCAGAATATCTTGGACAGGAGCTAATACCCCAAGGATATCCTGAGGATATTATGGTGATATGGGATACAAGCCTAAAATGACTCATGCATTCAGATATAATCAGAGGTCAAATCTGAATGATAATTTCCCTAAAACTAAACTTAGGTTAATGAGTGTATTATCATTTGCCAATAAATTTCTGAACTAATATAAATAATAACCATTTAAATTCAAACAATTTTTACCTTAATATTAAGTTTAAAGTAATACCACCTCCCCCCCCCTCTCGCTAATTGATTTAAATTATTTTAACTTTAAAGTTGCTTAATTTATTTTTCGAACGATCTTCACTTAAGGTACTAGTTTATGACATAAGCGATCGTGTTATTCATGGATTCTTTTTTTAAATGTTTTCTATTCTAACTCGCTCCACTCTGTAAGATCTTCACATATAGCAAAAACAAAATTATTTCATTCTGGGAATGATTCATATAAACTACTTCTTCTTATTTTTTCTTTTTCTATTTTTTCTATATTTCTATCTACATATCTATATTTATTGTTTGGCTAAAATTCATTTATTTTAGATCTTGATTGTATTTATTATTACTTTAATAACAATGATAATAATAATAGTAAATAAATAAATAAAATGAAATGAAAAAAAAAAAGTAATAAAATAAAAATATCAATTTTTATTATATTCTATTTGTAATATTTTCATTGTTAACGACGTTTATATAATTGAATTTTTCCCATTTATTATTTACTGTTGTTAAAATATGTTACGTTGAATTAAATCTCAGTATTTTATTTTTATTATTTTGTGTAATACTCGTTTTCGCTATTGTTATACTCTATATAGTAAATTGCAAAAATAGATTCCCTCCTTCTCCTTTTGTGAAAATTAGTTCTTATTCTAGGTACTAGCCTATAGGATCTGCAAGGTTCGTGGTGCGTAAGGAATTCTAGACCTAAAAAACCCCGGCAACGGACCAAAAAGTGAGATTTTTTTGCAAAATATTTTTATAAACAACTTTATCGATCAATTTGGAAGCCTTTTACTTTTTTACTTCCATTACCCTACTACCGTAGGTAATGGAAGTACTGTATTTAACCCAAAAATTCCATATCGAGTTTTCACCTGATTTACACGTTTTAAGGTCTCCTGAGTCCAAAAAAGTAGTTTTTAGCAATTGGTCAGTGTGTGTGTGTATGTATGTGTGGTAACTTCTGGCTATCCTATCTCCGAAACTAATAAAGATAGAACTATGAAACTTCAGAATTGAGACAGATTTGGTGTACAGATGGATGAATTTCCAGCTTTTGGTGAGAATTGAAAAACCAGAAGTGGGACATCGGAAACCGTAAGTGGGACTGTAAGTCCGTATCTCAAAAGCGGCTCAAACAATATTTTTTTCAAAGTTGCTATATAAACACTCTATTAGATGTCCTTTCGAATGATATAGTTAGTTAGATCAGGAAAATGGATAGGCGTCATGTAAAAATAGTTTAATTTCAAGCCTCGCAAGTGCGTTCCTTTAAACACGGCTTTACGGATTTTTTTCAAACTCGCCCTATTAACTCCCTTTTAAATATCCTTTTGTATGTAATTATTGTTCTCCGGTCAACATTTGGGTACGTCAAGTTTTGGTAAAAGTTGGTATCTCAAAAACGGTTCTAACGATTTTCTTGAAAATTGTTACATAAATCCATTTTATATATCCTTTCTCATGTATTGCGTGGTTATTAGAGGAAAATTAACAGTCATCCTGCTTAGGTAGGTCAGTTTTAGATCTCGGAAATTGGTGTTTCAAAAAATAACACTACCATTTTTTTTTTTTTTTCTTATTCTTTAACTCGCTATGTAAGGTTTGATTTATAAGTCTTTACAAGTGTATCAAGTTTCTCTTACAGGAAAAAATTTAGGTTTTTACTTCGTTAGATCAATTTTATGTCTTCTAATCATATTATCTCAAAAGAAAAAAAAAAGCATATAATACGTGTAATAGTGGGTAATGGAAGTCGTGTGGCTGTTTCACACCAGATTTTTTTTTTTTTTTTATTGTTGTGCCTACAGTGGAGAATTCAAACTAAACGCGTTCAATAAATCAGCTATATAAATCTTTGGGTTAAGCTTCCTCATATTAACTTTGATTTTAAAAAATAACAACTTTCCTAATATAACTGTAATTTTTTTTCTCTTAATAATTTTTTTTCTCTTAAGTTATTAATATGACTGTAATTTGTTTCTTAAAATAAATCTACAGTTCAATAAATCATACATAGCTATTAAAAAACTTCGTGCATTATATTTTGTGGAGGGCCCGCTAAAACATTACAATAAGTTCCCTGCGAGGTTAGCGTCGCCACCCATTCTAGGATATTTTCTATTAACAATATCATTGAAGTATAATTTTAATGATGTTGCAATTATAAATGGAAAAGGATTATAAAATATGTCTCACCAAATAATTACATTAACCACAATGAAGTTCTAAATAGACTAATATTAATTTCAAATGTAAAAACGTTTTAAATACTCACAATATAGCCAATAATTTATTTTTATTATTAATCAGGAATAATTAATAAAAATTACGCCCAGTTTTTAGTGCGAAAGGAGTGTGGAATTGAAAAAAAAAAAAAAAAAAAAATCTGGTGTGAAACAACCACACGACTTCTGTTACCCACCATTACACGTATTATATGTATTTTTTGGAGGTAATGTGATCAGAAGACATAAAATGGATCTAACAAAGTAGAAACCTAAAAATTTTCCTGTAAAAGAAACTTCATACAAGCGTAAAGACAAAAAAAAAAAAAAAAAAAAAAAAAAGTTTATATAGTGAGTTAAAAAATAAGAAAAAAAATTGGCAGAGTTATTTTTTGGAACACTCATTTCCGAGATCTAAAACTGACTTACCTAAGCAGGATGACTATTAATTTTTTCTGTAATAACCACATAATACATGAGAAAAGATATCTAAAGTGGTTTTATATAACAATTTTCAAGAAAATCCTTAGAGCCGTTTTTGAGATACCGACTTTTACCAAAACTTGGCATACTCAGTTGTTGACCGGAAAAAAACAATTACATACAAAAGGATATTTGAAAAGTAGTTAATAGGGCGAGTTTAAAAAAAATCCAAACAGCCGTTTTTAAAGGAAAGCACTTGCAACGCCTGAAATTGACCTAGTTATACAGGATGTCTATCAATTTTCCTAAACTGACCAACTACATCATTCGAAAGGACATCTAATAGAATGTTTATATAGCAACTTTGAAGAAAATCGTTTGAGCCGTTTTTGAGACGAACTTACGGTCCCACTTCTGGTTTTTTCAATTTTTATCAAAATTTGAAAAATTCATGTGTGCACCAGACCTGTCTCAATTCTGAAGTTTCATAGTTCTATCTTTATTAGTTTCAGAGATATGATAGCCAGATGATTCCACACACACTCACTAATTACCAAAAACTACTTTTTTTTTGGACTCAGCAGGCCTTAAAACTTGTAAATCAGGTGAAAACTAGACATTGAATTTTTGGATCGAATACAATACTTCCATTACTTACGATAGTTGGGTTATGGAAGTAAAGATTAAACAACAGATAGTAGGATCTCTTTTATTATAAATTACTACATTGACAGAAGGTTGTTCGAAAAACAAATTACGTTATTTTAAAATTTAAATTGTTTGAAATCAATTTAGCTAGAAAGAATAGCGTAAACGAAAAATTATGTTAGAAAACACTGAAATTCAAATGCTAGTTATTACTGTTGATTAAGGGGACTCTCTACTTATCGTCTCCGAGAGCCGAAGCCAATGTTAATGTATGGGGAATTTCGCCCCTTCATAACTCATTAACTAATACGCATTTTTAAATTTCGTTTTCACACTCAGAAATCTTACAAATGTTAAACTTTCTATCGCCTTCTAAGATTTGATTTTCTTAATTTTTAATATTTCATTTTTAAGCTTTAAAACATAAAATTTCACATTGTGAAAATTCGCATTTAACAATTTCAAAATAAAATATTAAAAAATCAAAAAATCAATTTTTAGGAAGTGATAACTTGTTTAACACTTAGAAATTTTCTGAATGTGAAAACGGAACTTAAAAATCTGTATTAGTTAATGAGTTATGAAAGGGCAAAATTTTCCATAGAATATATTCACTTTGACTTCCGCTGGGCAAATGATGAGGAGCTCTTTTCCCGGACATAATATCGCGGGACAAAATCTCGCCGGACAAAATATCGCGTCAAAAAAATAACATGGTCTATTTGAAAATTTGATTTTTTTGTCCCGCGTGATCTCTGGCGGGGGCTACATGGCCTTATAAATATTAATTAATTAATTAAAATAATTAATTAATTCAATCATAGAGTTGAATTTCATTATTTAATCTATGCTTATTTTCAAGTTATTTTAGCTTTTGCTTTTCACTCTTCAAAATGCATTTTAAAAATCGTGTACATCACTGCTGACATTAAAGCTGAACACTGTCCAGAAACTTGAATTAAAAATTTTAAAATGGATAAGCACGATTGAATTCATTATGACTAATCTTGACAAAAGTTAATAAAGATAGTCTTTAAACTATTTTAAGTAAAATTGATAAAAAATTTTGTTGTAGGTTTGTCAGAATGTCAGTGCTCTGATTAAGGTATGTGTTGTCATGAAATTTTATACAACATTACTAATAATTACCAACTCATTTTTGCTTTGTATTCATTTACGTCGGCGATATTTTGTCCTCGCGATATTTTGTCCCGCGAGATTTTGTCCCCAACCCATTTTAAGGAAAATTATAATTTAAAGTGATGCTACAGGGCTTTTTGCAAAGAAAATACATTCGTTTATATATATGTGTGTGTGTGTGCGTAATTTTATTTTATTTTTCTTTATTTGCATATGGCACCAACGTTATTTTCTGAAATCTCGTATGATTTCTATTTGATCCTTAAAATATCTTTCATCAATGCTCGACTTCTGACCTTTCGGTTTCGGATAGTGAGACCTAGAACTCCTACATAGACAGGCTGACGCATCCGCCATTTTCTATCCCACAAGATCGGCTGACTATTTATTATTGGTGGTTTTTCTGCAATAAATTGCGGGAATAACTCCAGAAAAGGGCACCGCCTGTTTATATTTTCTTCTAATCCAGAAAGAAGGAAAAAGTGGATTATAAATTGCAGATGTAACTCGTGGATACCCGGAGCAGAAGCACAACTTTGTAGCGTAAGATTTCCTTTATTTTCAAATTATTTCATTTTATTTTCAAAGTTGTTTGACAAATTTAATATGAATGTACAGTTTTTTTAAGTTATTGTTTTAAATTCTTTTAAAATTAACTTTAATCTTACATTTCTTTTAACGTGAAGGGTTGCAGTTTTGAGAATGTTGGCGATGTTCTTAAAATTGCCAACTTGTTTGTTTCGTGATAAGGAGTTCTAGCTCACTTGATCTGTATAGAAGTTTAAAGGCGATAACAACGCTAATCAGGTAACCTAGCTTTTTCTACCGCCAACACTTTCCCAGACGGGATAGAAAATGGCGGACACTGCGCCAGCTCGTATCATATAGGAGTCTTAGTGAGACCAAACAATTTTGATGTCAAAAAGCAGATTTGCTTTCATTGTGGTAGACGTTGTACGTGTTAATATGACATTCAACGTTTTTTTTTTTTTTCGTCCAAATGCAGTTATAAGATTTAGAAATATGGACTTTTTTATTATTATCTACAACATTTTACGAAGAACATATTTCGCAGAAATTTAATTGAAACAATTTTTTTCTCCCTTTTACTTCAGTCAATACAATATTATTTCTGTATCTATGATTGATTTAATTGAAATTATTAATGTGTATATATATACACTAGTTAACAAAGATTGAATTATCTTGAGCTTCTCGCAAATTTTCAACAGAATGATGCAACTTGAAAAAAAAATATCCGTTCGTCCCACATAATATTTGTTCGCACACAGCAGGTAGCTTTTTAATAATGATAATAAAATGGCTTGTCGTTCACTGATATTATTTAAAAGAATGAACTGATGACATTCGATGGGAAATAAGGCACGATACAGACAAATAATATCAAACAAAAAAATATTAATATAATGTCCTAAAATAGGTAGAATCATGGTTGATTCAGAGTGCTTCTGTATTGCAGTAGGACATAGATGTTAACGCGAGTAGATTTACTAATAAATGTATTCATATGTATGTACACACAAACAGCTACAATGTTCTACATTTGTTGACTTTACAAGGTGTCAAAGTTGCCGACTTCGGTTGAGAGATAACAGTAAAAACGAAGACAACAATGGAAAGCCTTTCAAAGTTCAGCCAACCGAAACACATTGACCCCCATCTATCCCCTTTTTTACATATGTATGTAACATTTGACGTTGTTGGCTTCGTTGTACAACTGCCAAAATTTCGTTATTTAGGTTGGTGTAGATATAGGAAATTAACTTACAGGCAATAAGTATTTATTTCTGAATGCACTGAAAAAATGCTCTGTTGTGAGAATTTTTTATCGCCTTTTTCAAATTTTAGATTGGCGTAATTTGACTGATTATCACATTTGTCTTTTTTAAAGAGCGAGGCTTTAGTCAAATTTACTACTTTTTGCACAAAACTCCAACTGTTCTTAAAAATTGAACTTCTTCTTCTTCTTTTTTTTTTAAATGTTGAATCAATGTCAGGAGTAAATGATAAATTATGTCACTTAGAGATTTCCTTTTTTTGGTTCGTAACATTATTTTCAAGATCTTGGTGGCCTGTTACCAATTATGGGCCTAGGTCTGTTGCCCAAAGCATTTCTGTTCCTTGGTCTAAATAAAGCGGAAAATCTGTTCCCTTCGGTTGTGGTTGGTTCTTCAGTTTCTTCAGCTGAAGTTTCATTATCTTCTTCCGTTTCATTGCTTTCGTCGTTGGTGGAGGGAAGTTCATCATTGACGGTTTCTGGTGAGATTTCTTCTTCGGTAGGAGGCACTGGAGTCGTTGTCGTTTCAGGTTCTTCTGGCTCGCTTCCCGGTCTTGGTCTGGGGAAACCTGGTCGAGCAGGTCTACTTCTGGAAATGAGGTTGGGACGTGGACGAGTGGAAGGTCTTGAACGAGATGAAACTCCTGAAGATGGAGCTCTGGTTGTAGAGGTGGTGCTCGATGTTGAGGACGTAGTTTGGGATCTAGAACGACTGGATTGAAATCTCCTTGGAGCAGAAGATGTAAAACGAGATCTCGAAGTTGTAGTTGAAGCAGTCGTAGATTCTACAGCTCTGCTTTCTGATTTATCTTCAGTAGTTTCAGGTGTACGGGAACTGGATCGTGGCCTGTTGCTGCCTATT
This sequence comes from Salticus scenicus, assembly GCA_963930645.1. Lineage (NCBI taxonomy): Eukaryota > Metazoa > Arthropoda > Arachnida > Araneae > Salticidae > Salticus > Salticus scenicus. Next base: position 400,555,218 of record OZ005649.1, on the reverse strand, counting down.
GGTGGGCGGGGTCGTATTCTGTTTCCTTGGAAGCTCCTCCTTGTTGGAGAAGATGTCGTGGTAGTGGTCGTTGTAGTAGATGTAGACGATCTGCTTTGTGTCTGACGACTTCTACTGGAAGAAAAGGACGGTGATGCTGCTGGGCTTGGATTGAATCTTCGGCGACTGCCACCACCAAAAGATGGCCGAGACCGCCGAGGCTTTTCAGTTGTAGTTGTTGGTTCCTCAGTTGTTGTAGGGGGCTCTGTTGTTGTAGTTGTGGTAGTTGTTGTGGGTTCTTCTTCCACATTTCTATCATCGATTGCTTTATTATCGTTTGCATGGTCAAGTACGTTATTAAAGTCATCGTCAGCTTCGTCTCCAGTTTTCAAATCTGGTTGAGCATTTACAAGAGCCGGCTGAGTAACGGGAGGCACAGTTGTCATTGAGTCAGGCGAAGCGATATCCGATTTCACCGTGGTCGGAACTTCTGTTACAATGAAACTTGGCAAGACAGGGAAACGGGGTACTTCATTACTGCCGTACCGGAAAACATTTGAAACGGGTTTGAGAGGCTGTACCAGAGAGTCATCTTGATGACTGTTTGGACGACCGTAAACGTCACCTACAGATCTCGGTTGAGACGAAATAGTTTCACTTTGACCTGCTGCGTCTTTCTCTGGTTTTGCAGCAACTGGTGAGAGGGCATTGACGTTCGCTGCAAGGGTTCTGGCACTAGCACTTTTCTCTGCGTCTTTCGCGAGTTTATCGTTGTCATAAGCTTCTAGGGAGGGAATATCATCAAAATTCAAGCTAAGGTTGTTAGCACTCGTGTCATTGTCGTAATAATAGTAATAATAAACTACGTATTCGTCTTTGTTGCTGTCTTTTTCTTTGGCAGCAGGACCTTTGTCAGATTGGATTTCAGATGCAGGTGCTTTGTGAATAGCCTGTGCTGGGACGTGAGATTCCACTACTTTAGAATGAGTGCTGTATGTTCGCTCGGCAGTACTATGGGCCAAGCCTGAGCTGTCACTCAGAATTGGGAAGGACTGGGGAGGCTGTTGATGAACGGAATAAGAAGTTGCTGGTTGATGAGCGGAGTTGGGTTGTTGCAATATGGAGAATGATTGCTGTACATTGCTTGGTGGGATATACTGAACTGAACGAGGCTGGTTTGGAGGAATGTAAGTTTGAGAACTATGCCCTGGCGATGGGGGAGACTGGTAGGTTCTCTGAGCATTCAAAGGTGACTGGTATTCGTTAGAACGCAACAATGATATGGGAGGTTGGTATGAGTTCTGCAGTGTAGCGGAGGAAGCAGCTTGTAAAGACGGAGATCCAAGGGCTATAGGGGGTTGGTATGCCTTTGGTTCTGAAGGTTGGCTCGGGTAGTTGTTGGAGATCTGTCGCTTTAGGCGTAGTGAAGAAGCTTCAATCTCCCATAAGCATGTTCCGACTATTAGCAAAATGAGAAAATACCTGAAAGGAAAAAAAGAAAAATATGGTTAAAAATTAAATCAATATGAATTGTATTAACGGCCCTCTTCACTTACCGTCTCCAGAAGCTCGAGTCAATGTTATTCTATGGGGAAATTTTCTTTACAAATAACTTATTAACTCATACATATTTTTAAATTCTGTTTTCACACTCAGAAAATTCCCAACTGTTAAATTGACAGACTTTTTTTAAAAATGTATTTTTTTTTTTTTTTTAATATTTTATTTTGAAATGAAAAAATGAAAATATTTCACATATTGAAAATTCATATTTTGCAGCTTCAAAATAAAATATAAAAAAAATAAAAATATTTTTTTTTTTTTTTTTAAAAGGTCCGTCCATTTAACAGTTGGGCATTAACAGAATTTAAAAATATGCATTAGTTAATAAGTTATTTGTAAAGAAAAATTTCCCATAGAATAACATTAGCTTCGGCTTCCAGCGGCGGTGAGTAAAGCGGGCCCTTAACAAATACATTTACGCATATTAGCAGCATGTTTGAAAAACATTGACTTTGACTTTAATTTTTTTTAAGTATTGATATACTATAAACTGCAAAGTGATGCTAAAAAAGGTAAAAGGCACAATAAAATTAATTAAATATTTCTGGGAATTTCATTTCAAGAATTACAGATTTTAGATTTTTGTGCCAATTCCCATACAAAGAAATCTCCAATAAGTATAAGTTTCCTATACCCTAATTAAGGGATGTATGAAATTTCAGCCTTATATCATAAAAAATCCTTGAGATGTGTTTAAAGAAAGTTATTGTCGGATTAGACGTAAGTTTAAATATAAATGTGTTTATTTACTTCTATTATCATTGTTAGCGCTTGCTGTAAAATCCCTAAAACATGTTCTCATAATAATTTTTTATTCATAACATTTTTTTTTCCTTTTTTTAATCAAAGAACTTATATAGTTACACTGAAAAGTGGTCTTTCTTGTTTTAATAGAGTTTTCTTTTTTTCTTTCTGGAAACCTCTAGGGCATTTTAGGAGATGCGCTGACATTTTATACATGAATTTATCAGTGTATAGGGAGCATTTCACTCTTTGGAAATTCGTTTGTAGGACAGCCGTCTAAAAATTTAAATGCTGTAATTCTTGAAAATGAGTTCCTGAAATACTGAGTTGATTTTTGTAAAATTCTTTATTTATTTCTATGCAACTTTGCATTCAGTGTTTCCAAATTTAGGCACTTTTTTATTCAATAAGCACCGATACTTTTGAGAAGTGATGTTTGATATGCATGATAAACGATTAATCTTCGATGTGAATAAGCAAACATTACAACCAAAAATTAGTAATTGATATTTAATGAAAAGGTCCTAAAACTGGCAACACTGATTATATACAGTGGTTATAATTAAACTTCACCTTATAAATAGCATCCTACAGCGCTAACGGGTAAACGGAATGCAACGGAATTTGATATACAGACTATACACGAGATGCGCTCACGGAATTTCGAAAAAAAAAAAAAAAAAAAATTCCAAAATGTCCACCAGAGGGCGCCTTTTCCGGAAAAACATTAATTTTAACGCAATAAACGACCAAAACGGAATACAGAAACAATATTAACTAGTATGTTGTGGCCACCACAAGACTTTCTTCTATATTTTCCTATACATATTCAATCAGTAACAATATTAAAAAAAAAAAAAAAAAAATGCGAAATTTTTTTTTTTTTTTTTTGGTTAAAAGTAAAAAAAAATCGATAACTTTGTTTTAAATTATCACAGATTTATAGTTCAACCATTCGTTTTAAAGGTATTGACGAGATCTTTCGAATGATATCCATCTTCAAAATTTACCCCCCACGGGGGGGAAGCGATGCCCCCCCATGCACAAAATTTTTTTCCTAGTTACGTACTACTATTATCAATAATTCATATTAATTTTACAATCACAAGTGTAAAATAACTCTTATTATGCACATTTATACGAATTTTTGTCCTATTCTGCCATGTTAAAAATTTAGATAAAATGCTATCACAGCGCCTCCTGTTGAGCTATTCATCCCCAAATATAATCAGCACCAGTTTATGTCGGGGACCAACTAAATACCAAGTTTGGTAAAATTTCGTTAAAAAAAAAAAAAAAAAAACGATTTTTTTCTAAGTTTTTTGTTTTGTTAAAAGTAAAAAAATTCGATAACTTTGTTTTAAATTATCACAGATTTATGGTTCAACCATTCGTTTTAAAGGTATTGACGACATCTTTCGAATGATACCCATCTTCAAAATTTAACCCTCCCGGGGGGGTACTTACCCCCCAGGGGGGGAACCGATGCCCCCCCATGCACAAATTTTTTTTCCTAGTTAACTACTACTATTATCAATAATTCATATTAATTTTACAATCACAAGTTTAAATTAACTCTCTTTATGCTCATTTATACGGAATTTTGTCCTATGCTGCCATGTTAAAAATTTGCATAAAATGCGATCACAACGCCACCTGTTGAGCTATTGATCCCCAAATCTAATGGGCACCAGTTCATGTCAGGGTGCAACTAAATACCAAGTTTGGTTGAATTTCATTCATTGGTTCGTGAGATACAGCGTCCACAAAAAAATGATACAGACACACAGACAGACAGACAGACACACAGACAGACATTTTTTAAAAACTATCAATTCGTGTTCAGGACATCCCAAAACGTGTAGATCCGTCAAAAAACGGAGGTCGAAAATTTTCGCGAATCCAATACTTTCTCTATATTACATATAGAAGAAAGTAACAATCCAGGGTATCTATTCTCCGATCCGACTGCCATAGCGACCGTCCTTAAACAACGACAGTCGTCAAATCAAAAGTCGGAATATGACGTCACGTGATCAAAATAACGACTGCCACATTCGGACTTGAGGCATAGTCTGGTCGGAGAATAGATGCCCAGAACAAGAATTCTGAGTAATAAAATGTTTAACCGGTAAAAGCTTTCAGTTCTAGGGGAAAAAATGTCGAGATTTGCATGCTTGCGAAGAAGTAAAGTTATTTTTATGACAGCGTACTGTTATTTTTTCCTTACCTTTACTTAACGGCCCTCTTCACTCACCGTCGCCGGAAGCCCGAGCCAATGTTATTCAATGGGGAAATTTTCTTTACAAATAACTTATTAACTAATACATATTTTTAAATTCTGTTTTCACATTCAGAAAATTCCCAACTGTTCAATGGACGGACCTTTTTTAAAAATGTAATTTTTTAATTTTTAATATTTTATTTCGAAATTGCAAAATGAAAAAATTTCACATATTGAAAATTCGTATTTTGCAGCTTCAAAATTAAATATAAAAAAATGAAAAAATAATATTTTAGAAAAGGTGCGTCCATTTAACAGCTGGGAATTTTCAGATTGTGAAAACAGAATTTAAAAATATGTATTAGTTAATAAGTTATTTGTAAAGAAAAATTTCCCATTGAATGACATTAGTTTCGGCTTCCGGCGGCGGTGAGTGAAGAGGGCCCTTAATGTGGTTCGGTGACAAGGTGATCAGAAACTAGTCAGTATTGTTTGTGTATTCCGTTTTGGTCGTTTATTGTGTTAAATTTAATGTTTTTCGGGAAAAGGCGCCTTTTAGTGGACATTTTGGAACTCCTTTCTTTTTTTCGAAATTCCGCGAGCGCATCTCGTGTATAGTCTATATATCACATTTCTTTGCATTCCGTTCACCCACTTGCGCTGTAGGGTGCTGTTTATAGGGGAAGTTTAATTATAACCACCCGTACCGTATGTCTAACGAGAGGTCGTGGAAAATTCAGTTTGGAACCAGTAGTGGCACCAGAAATTCCCCGACGGGGGGACACCATCTCCCCGACAGGGGGCACTACATAAAGAGAGTTTATTATATGAGTATTTATCAAAAACTGCAATATTGTTAATAATATTACTGTTAATATTTGTACTATTCCATTTGTTAGTACTCCTCGGGGTTTTGGAGATCATAGTGTCACAGACAGACATTTTCTAAAAATATCGTGGTCAAAACGTGTTCTGGACCGGTCAAAACGTGTTCTGGACCTCTCAAAACGTGTATATCCATGGAAAACTGGAAGCTGAACATTTTTACGAATCCAATACTTTCTTCTATTGGATATAGAATGGAAAAACTGGAATGCTCTAACTTTGTAAGAGGAAAGACAAATGCTGCTAAAAGTAGAAAAACCGAAAATTTTGTATTTGTTCCCCCGAGAGATTTTAAGAGTATGCCCCGATGGGGGGTCACAGACTCCCCGACAGGGGGACCTGTGCCCCCCCCCCCCCCGGCCCCCTAGCTGGCGCCATCCCTGTTTGGAACGAACTTCCGCAGAATTGGATTATAGTATGAAGTACCAACCAATCTCGAGAAAATATTCCTAGAAGTCAATGCTCCGGTGGCGTATTTGTTAGTATGTGCGGGTGTAGTCTGGAGGTCTTCAGTTCGATGCTGCCCGAGGAGAAATATTTTTCTTTAAATTAATTATTTATCTAAACATTTTATTTTATGTTTATTTTGTAATTAAAACAAAGCTAAAATTTATTTATTTTAAGTTTTAGAATGTTATAAATATTAACTATAAAACCTACATATTTTTTTAAATTCACATTTAAATAATTATTATTTATTAAATTTTCAAATTTAGATTTAATTGTTCAAAAGATTAAATTTGACAGTCATCCATCCTTAGAGCCGTTCAACCCCAGCTTCAATAGCAAAATAAATAAATATATAAATAAATAAGTAAATAAAAAACCCGAATAACAAATACAGAAAAAAAAAAGAATAAATAAAAATAAAAATAAATAAATAAATAATTCTCATTACGTGCATTTATACGGAATTTTTTCTTATGATGCCATATTAAAGTTTCTGGGAGGAAAAAAAAAAATCTTTTCCGATATTGATTATTTTTAAATATTCTTTTCTCTTTCTTTCTAAGGAAAGAAAAAAAACAGAAAGACGATTTTGATGAAATTCTGGCAAAACCAGAATTTAGTTTAGTACGGAGGACTATTAATTTTATTTATTATTATTATTTTTTTTTTTTAAATTATAACATCGCTTTCAAATTATGCAGTTATATTTTCGATAAATTTTCGATTTCTATAAATGCCCAACTATCGTAAAACCTTGTATCGTAAAAATCCGTAAATTGAGACTATAATCCTCCGTCCTAATAAAATAAGTAAAAAATAGACTGAAGTGTTAGATAGTTTAGCAGATGTACTTTTAAATCCTGGTTTGAGCTTTCTGTTTCGATTTTACTTCGTTTATTTTGCGTAACCGCTTTTAACTTATTACTGTGAGAGAGAATCTGAAATTTTATTTCGTGCCTATATACGACCTGTCGTACTATTAAATGTTTATGCATTTTACAAAGTTTTATCTGTGTTAACTTTCATACAGATTGTGTTCTGGAATTTGAATTAAATGAATGACTCCGAAAAAAAGTTAGGAAAAAAAGGAGAGTTCTCCTATTTCTATTAAAAAAGTTCTCAGCAAATATGTAAATCCATCCAATTTTTAAAAATTAGAAAAAGAAAATGAAAGGGGGATAGTTAAAATGTGTGAACGTGACTTAAAAATGCTACAAGATTTTTTTTTTTTTTTTTTGTAAAGAATAGGTAATAATAATAATAATAATAGCTGATTTGCAGACGAAAATATCTTCTTTATTTATTCATTTATTTTGCGGCACAAATTACATTGCATTATGAAACTGGAGAATGAATTTTAGAACAGATTGAATAAATGAAAGTATGAACTGTTTTTTGCCGTTTAATTATTTCATGTCGCAGAATTATCCCCTTTCTTGTCCTTGAGCCTTGGGCAGTGAAGCGAGACCAAAAAATTGCTCGCGGCCATTTTGAAGTGTTTAAAATGAGGTAACGGAATAAAGAGAGGAAAAGATCTTTTTTATTTATTTTTTCCACGTCCAGTCCCGTTGCACAATTTAATGAGCAGAACGCCGCTGGCGCAGTTAAACGCGTGCTGCCAGTAAATAATTAGCGTATGATCAGTGCTTTATATAAACGTTTACCACGAGAAGAGCTACTCTTCAGGGCTTACATGGGTTTGGAAGGTTATAAAAAAGAACATATTTTCTCTTTCCCTCTCTTTTCTTTTCTTTCTATCTTTTCCTTTTTTTTTTTTTTTTTTTTTTTTTTTTACTTTCTCTTACCCATAGGGTCGAGAAAGTATTGTTTTAGGGTCAAATTTTCGAACGTGAGTTTTTGTTATATATACATGTCCTGAGGTGCCCTGAATACGAAAATCGTGTTTTTAGCGAATGGTCTGTGTGTCTGTTATCAGCATATCTCAAGAACAAATAGTAGCAGAAATTCTAAACTCCGTATTCTAAATGTGTATACTATAGGGATGCTACAGGAAGCTTTTCGTTGAGATGAAGCAAATGGTTCGTGTACAGGGACACTCAAAAGTATTCAAATACATTACGTCTATGGGGGAAATTGCAGGTAAGTAGAGTTTAACATCTATAGACTGCACTAAACCAAATGAAACTAATATGTATTTTTTGTAATAGAGATAGTCAACTGGGAAAAATATTAGTTCCCCATCATACTATAGGTATGGGGAACTTAGGTAATCGTGAAAATTTTCGACCTCGGTTTTTTTACTTTTCTACACGTTTTCAGGTGTGAGGAATCCGAAAATGACAAAATTTCTATGGTGTCTGTCTGTAGGGTGTCTGTTAGTCTGTTAGTCTATTAGTCTGTTAGTGTGTTAGTGGGTCAGTCCGTTAGTTTGTTAGTCTGTGTACACGATATCTCAAGAACAAATTGTCGCAGAGAGGTCAGATCAGTTTTAAAATATTACTTTCGACACTGGCAAGAACCCTATTCATTTGCAACATTCGAATTTAAAAACTTCGTAAGTTATTAGAAATTTACGATTTTCTTAACATGGGAGAATAGGACAAAAATTCACTTAAACATGAATTAAATGAAAAATTTTTACTGTAAAAATGTCAGACCAGTTTTAAAATATCAGTTTTGATGCCGGAATGAACATCAGTAACTATAAATATGCTATTTTGAAAATTTCGCAAGTTACTGGAAATTTACGAATTTCTTAACATGACAGTATAGGGCAAAATTTCACATAAACGTCCATTTTGAGAGATATTTTCATCGTAAAGATGTCAGACTACTTTTGAAATATTATTTAGGACACTGGCATGAATATTAATGACTATGAATTTTCCAATATAAAGATTTCGTAAGTTATTGGAAATTTACGAATTTCTTAACATGTCAGAATAGAGCAAAATTTCACATAAACGTCAATCTTGAGGGATATTTTCAGCGTAAAGATGTCAAACCACTTTCGAAATATTATTTAGGATACTGGCATGAATATCATAGACTATGATTTTTCCAATTTAAAAAAATTCGAAAGTTATTTGGAATTTACGATTTACTTAACATGTCAGAATAAGGCAAAATTGAGCATAAACTTCCATTTTTAGGATCCTAAATACATTAGACAACTTCAAAATTAAGTTTATGATATTTGTTTGAACCTGATTGAATACAAATATTCTAATAGGAAAATTTCGTAAATTATTCGTAATTTACGTTTTTATCAACATAGCGAAATTGTAAATTTTTCATATAAATATGAATTTTGAGGATTATTGCATTGCAAATAGTAGCATGAAAACTAAACAACGGAATTGACCCTGATAAAATAAATTAATAGATTAGAATAAGATAAATATTTCGAAGTGAACGGTGGATAGCCTATTAGGCGGGGATTTCATTCTGTCACTGTATCAAGGTCAAATTCATTTCTTTTAACATGATTATAGTATGTCTCGCACTATAAATTTATGAGAATATAAATATGATGGGGAACTGAGCAGAGTCCACCTATGCCAACTAGTTTTGTGTATGTAGCAGCCTCGTCTCCCCCCCTGGGGGGAAAGTCCCCCCCTCGAGGGGAGTAAATTTTCGTGATGGGTATCTTTCAAAAGAGCTCGCCAATACCTTTAAAACGAATGGTTGAACCATCGATCTGCGATAATTTAAAATAAAGTTATCGATTTTTTTCATTTTTTTTAATGCAATATTGCGAATAAATTCAACTTTTTTTTTCTTTTATATATATTTAGTGTTATACTACTTCTCTAATATGGAAATCGTCTGCATTATCATAAAAGATAATTTTTTTAAATAATAATTTTAATAAATTATTTTTTAAAAACAGAATTATTTTTTAATAACCGAATTAAATTCTATATAAATGTAGGTGCATTAATGAAACGGGGGCCCTCACACAGAACTAACTATCATATAAAACTCTTCCGAAGCCTAATTTGAATTGTTTAACACAGGTTTACATAACAATACTCATTATCTTACCTCTTAATCTGCAACCTGTATATATAGTATTCAATTTCAGGGTAAGAGAAAGTCGAGTGAGTGACACACCAGATTATTTATAAAAAGAATAAAATTTTACATTAAAAATTTTGAGCATGTAAAATGTAAAAGAGCAACATTTAGACAGCATTTTATAAAATAAAATAAAATAAAATAAAAAACTGAATTTAGCTTAAAAAAAAAAAAAAAAAAAAAAAAAAACTGGAGTCACTCCACTCGACTTCCGAACACAGTTATTTAAATAAATTTATATAAGAAAATTCGTTAAATAAAGAAAAGGAAAAGTTATAATAGGGTATCCCCCCCCTCCCCCCAATACTATAATGTTTAATTTTACGCTATTGCACTTTAAATAATTTGAGTCCGTAGGTAATAATGATAAAGAATTTTTCTTCATGTCCCTGAAAAAAAAAAAAAAAAAAAACTGTAAATGCTAGATTTACCAAAATTTACACAGTTCGTGCAACGTTGACCTATAACACGTATATAAGGTTTCAGCTCAATCGAGTGAAGCATTTTGACGATATCGTACTTTAAATAAATTCAGCCCGTAGACCAAAACGATAAAAAAAATTTCTTTGTGTCTCTGTAAAAAAAAAAAAATAATAATAAGTGCTAGATTTACCAAAATCTTACGATGACCTGTAACATACAGTCGGTAACAAAAGTGTCCGAACACTAGCAAAAATTCCTATGTGAAAAAGGCACATTTCATACGGTTTTGTTAAATAAATCCTTGTCGAATCCTCTTCTTAGTCATTGTAAGACCATGATTCGATAAGGATTTATTTAACAAAACCGTATGGAATGTACTTTTTATGCATAGGCATTTTTGCTAGTGTTCGGACACTTTTGTTACCGACTGTACGTACCAACTTACAGCTAATTCAAATAAAGTGTTTAGACGCTATCGTGTTTACTCATCCCCCCACACACATATACATTACGTCACCGTAAAAAGAGCAAAAATGAACTCAAAGAACCTTAAAATGTATAGTTGCACTCAAAGTCGAATTTTTGTCATGATTACAATACTTTCCTTACATATAGGGGAGACTGGGGCACAGTGGACCACTTTGACACTCTTAATTTTTTATCAAGAACATTTAACAGAAAAGCAATGTACTTGAAAAAATATCAAACAATCTCTAAGCTCTTCTTGACATGTCTTAATTTTTTTGTAACAATATTTCCAATACATTATGAATGAAAAAATAAATTGTGAGCACTCACAATGTGGACCACTGTGCCCCATGACCGGGGTACAGTGGACCAGCCTCTTTTGTTTATATTAAATTAATATAAATTACTCCCCCCCTCTAAGTTTCTTATACTATTCTTGTCTAAAGAACATAATTCAAGCATTTTGATGAAATAAAATGAACAAAATTAAATTAAAATTAAGGAACGCATTATCTATCATTGCTAACAGTCAAACCTCGTGTTATTCCATAGGGAATTTGGTAAAAGAAATCACTTAGTAACAAATGTATTTAAAGAAAAAAACAAATACTCTTTTTCCCATATATATGGTAGAGAAAGTATTGTTTTTGGATCAAATTTTAGAAATTGAGATTATACATATATATATAATATATATATATATGCACGTTTGAGGTCTCCTAAATTCAAAAATAATGTTTTTAGCAGTTCGTCTGTGCCTGCGCGTCTGTCTGTTATCAGCATATCTCAAGAACATATATTTGCAGGAAGTCCAAACTCGGTATTCTAAATGTGTATCCTATAGGGATGCTACACTAAACTTTTCGTTGAGGTGAAGCAAATGGTTCGTGTACAGGAACACTCAAAAGTATTCAAATACATTACGTCTATGGGAGAAATTGCAGGTAAGTAGAGTTTAACATCTATAGGCTACGCTAAACAAAATGAAATGGGCCTATATTTTTTATATGCATAAAAACATGTTTCGTGTAGAATAGGGTATGAAAATCCTTCACCATTCGATTACAGGGCTACCCAAAAGAATAAGAATATAGTGGGGCTATCTTTGGAAATTGCTGGAGATGCATTTCAGGTTGTATCGTGCGTTATTAACGTAGAACTATATTTAAATACACAATGTTATGTATATATAATTTATAGATGACACACAGGTATACCAAGAGTTAAGCAAAAACATTTATTTCAATTGAATATAATTGGTGGAAATGCTTTACTATAGTTTATCACGCCCATGAAAACTGCCCAGGAAATAAAGTTAATTTCTTATACCCATACGGGTAATTAAACTGTTTTTTTTTTTTTTTTTTTTTTCTTTTTTTTAGTTACATTTTCAGTGTCTGTTTTTCGTATAATTACACTGTTTGTGGTTCCCTGGATATCATCAAAGTCGAGTTAAAAAAAAAAAAAAAAAAAAAAATAGAGACAAAAAAAGAATACAAATGTTATATTTTGAAGACCCTATGAGGTAGCCACCTGAAAAGTTTGATCAAGATTGATAAGTTTCAAGGAGTGATGCGGATGAAAATTGTCTGAATAATTTGGAGTAAACTTTTCAATTTAAGGAAAGCCTTAAATTCTATATAAATGTAGATATGATATTCAAATGGGGGTTGAGGGGGTGGGGTGATGGCTCCTTCTCACACAGAATTATGAGTCAAATAACACTCTTCTTATACCTAGTTACAATTCTTTTCAACAGCTACAGTCTGTCTTTATAACATTGAAATGTAGGGTAAGAGAAAGTCGTGTGAGTATCTCACCAGATAACTTGTTTTTAAAATTTTTCATTTTGAAAGTATAAAATAAAAAATATATTATATATATATATATATATGCACTTAGTATATTTTTCGCGCTTAAAAGCGTAAAACTGACTTTAGCTTTAAAAACTTTTAAAAATCAAATTTTTAATTAAAAAAAAAAATTGTTCATTTTCTGATTGTTAAAACAAACAAACAAACAAACAAACAAACAAAAAAAAGTATGTATTAGGTACTGAGTCATTCCAATAATAATTTTTTTTTTTATGTTGACTTTGTTTTGGTGTATATCAACCAATAGATGGTGCTGCTATTATCTACTTTCAATGATTTTCCCTAATCGCCAATAAATTTTTAACTGTGTATTAGTTTTTAATTGAATAAACATAGTAGTTTTAATTGCTGAAACGCCAGCGAGGACTCCCTGTTGAAGCCAAGAAATTTTTTTTGTGTTTGTGTGTATTTAGTAATTGTGTACCGCAATAGTGATCACCTAATCATCTTATTGGTTTAAAATGAACACAAGTATTTAATTGTTAGAGGAATTGTTATAGGAACTGAAAAATTTTGACTATCATAAACCATTACTTATAAATCTAACTTTATGCTTTCCATTATTTTAACCCTTTGCGGCGCAAGACAATTCGGATTATTTAAATTATACTGCCACCGGAATTCATGAACTAAATTAAACTAAAAGAAATTTTAAATTTTAAGGTTAAAAAAACCGGCCTTTTCTGGTATGTTATAAACGCAAATTTTTGCTAAAAAATTTCCGGGAGGAATTTTTGCAGCTGGATCTTAAATTTAGCGTCCTCGCAGCGAGGACAACGCGCGTTAAGGGGTTAAGTCGCGTAAATATGGGTTAGGACCCCTTAGTAAGACCCGTTCCTCTACCCCCACGAAGGGCATTCTGATTCCATCCAACATCCAAGCTTAGGACCACAGCCTAATGGATCGGCCTCTCACAAATCACAACCGACCATTATTTTAAGCGTGCTCGCATTATTATTTTTTCTATTTTCTCAAATGGCCAATAGATGGCAGCACTTCGATTCTAGCACTTTAATCAGACATTTAGCATTTAGCAGTGAGACCTCGTTTAAATAGGGACAGAGATTTTTCGAATATTATTTTTTGTTTTAAAATGACTGTTATCATTGAAAGGAAAAACAATGTGTTGTTTTGTTATTTTTATTATTATTCTTTTTGGCACAGCCGTCGATAAGTTTTTTGATAAGCTTTTTATCTGCAGATTCTTATTTAAACAATGGAAGCCTTAAAGGTAACATCATTTATTTGAGCGTCATTGCGTTATTATGATATCAGACTGAAAACAAACTTCTGCATCATTTTAACAAATCTGTAAAAAATTTGAATCGTTTATTTGAAGGAAAAAAAATGTTATTATTAATTTTTAAAATAAAAATTATATACATATATATTTCCTTTCCTTTCCTTTCCTCAAAAAAAAAAAAAAAAAAAAAAAAAAAAAAAACCACCAAAATGTGACCAGGCAAGGTATCGAACTTCGGATCTTTTCTCCCCTTTTCCTGGTCCATTCTGTTTTCCAATGCTGTAACGAGAGATTCTGCTGTCAAAGCTGGATGGCAGGAGGCGCCTGGTTCGATCTCAGGTAGCGCTTGTCGGACTAGCCGTTCGGAGTTTTCCGTAGTTTTCTCCGAAACTAGCGTAAATACAGGCTAGGACGCCCTAGAAAGACTCCCCACGGAGGGCACTCCACCAGTGGCCTGGGCCCTAGTGCAGTCAATCGGCTTTACAACCAATTCAATGCTATAACAAATAGCACTTCGAATCCTGTCTTCGTTCTGGCCACATTTTTCTCTTAGCAACGTCAATAAAAATTATTAAAATATTAAAATTTATAGGACATTGCCAAAATAAAAGAATAAAGAAGGAACCAACACACGCAATTGCGTAAATGCGGGCCTAGGACCCCTTAGAAAGACACTCCCACGGAGGGCACTCCACTCATAGGCCTAGGACTCTAGCATAGTCAATCGGCCTTAAAACCTACAACTAACAGACAACCAGCATCAAACACATGAAAAAAAAAAAAAAAAATGTTTGTGTAAGCAGAATGAATATAAAAAAAGTAATCAACATTAGGTAACGCTTTAAAGTTCATTGGTTTCGGAAAAGAAAACAAACACTTAACTCTTTCATTCCCAATTTTTTTCATCCATAAAACAATAAATCTTATATTTAGTCACAATATATATATATTTTCTTACTTTCTTCTATATTCAAAGAAGAAAGTATTGCATTCGTAAAAATTTACGACCTCGGGTTTTTGATGGATTTACACGTTTTGAAAGCTGTAGAACACGATTTGACTATTTTTAGAAAATGTCTGTCAGTCTGTGTGTGTATGTGTGTGACAAAATTTTGTGGCAACTGTATCTCAGGAACTACTGCACAGAATTTCATACAAGTTGGAATGTAGTTGCACCTTGACATAAATTAGTGCCTATCAATTTTTGGTAAAAATTGTCAGGTTGCGTTGCCATACCGCTTTTTCTAAATTTTTAACATGGTGATATAGGACAAAATTTTGTATAAATGTGCATAAAGAGAATTATTTTTTAGTAATCATTATGAAATTTACAAGAATTATTTATAATAGAGATAGTCAACTGGAAATTTTTTTTTGTATGTGTAAGAGTCTCGACCCCCCCCCTGGGGGGGGGAAGTCCCCCCTCGAGGGGAGTAAATTTTCAAGATGGGTATCTTTCGAAAGGCCTCGTCAATACCTTTAAAACGAATGGTTGAACTATAGATCTGTGATAATTTAAAACAAAGTTATCGTTTTTTTTTTTTTTTTTTTTTTTTTTAACTTTTAACGATTTTTTTTTTTTTTTTTTTTAATGTGATACTGAGAATAAAATGGACTTTTTTTTTGGATATTTAGTGTTATACTACTTCTTTTTATTTAGTTTTATACTGTTTCTCTAATATGGAAATCGTCTGCATTATCATGGAATATAATTTTTTTTTAATAATAATTTTAATAAATTATTTTTACTGAGTGCATTTGTATAGGAAAATATAGAAGAAAGTAAGGGTGGCCACAACATACCAGTTTTTTAAATAGGAGTAATAGCAGAGTACGAATTGATATAGCTAACAAAGCAACTGAGAGGTGTTTATTTATGTGTACTGATGCCATTTAAAACCGTAACTTTTCAATAAATAAAAATATCGAAATTTTGGAAGAAATATATATTGCAATTAGTTAAAATACAAATTATATAGCATTAAAAAATAAAATAAAAATATTTCAAACAGTTAATTTACTTAAAGTGCCCAAAACAGGAAACTGATTTCGATATTATTATCAGAAAAGAGTAAAATATACTTCCAATTATCAACAAGGATCGTGAAGTCATCTAAAAAATATTTTTTTCGGTGGGAAAATGTGTATAGATTTTAATATTGTTCCTTTTGAATCAGCGAGAGTGTTAGGTGGTAAGAAAGAAAATCTGAAATGTTATGATTACAATTAGCATCACGGGGAATGAAAAGGTTAATATTTCTTATTACTTACAAACTTTGAATAAACACCATAAAATGCAATAAACTCGCAACAATTGTTTCGGGTCGAAAAAACACACGACCCTTCATCAGGCGAATAAAGTAAGCACGAGTGCTGCAGTCAAAGCGGCTTATTGCATTTTATGGTGTTTATTCAAAGTTTGTGAGTAATATTTTTTACAACGCCAGTTTTGTGGTGCTTTTTTATTAATATTTCTTATGCAAACATTTTTCAATATCTGGTCCTTGTTTTAATCCATTTGTAGACTTTTGTTCCTTCTCTTTTCGGTAGATACCAACACTACTGCAAAATGTAACAAACAATGTTTCAGAATAAGAATTCTCTATTTTCAATTTTTAGGTAGATTCCTTATAGGAAATCTACCTATTGCAATGGTCCTCATGACACGACTTTTGGAAAATTTTCTCATATCTTCACCGATTATGACCCCTAGAACCCAAAACCATTCGCCGTTCGAAAGTATATATATATATATAGTAATACAATAATATCAGTGCAAGATTTTTTTTTTTGAAATTTAAAGATTATTTAACTTCAGTATTATAACAATTATGCGGTATATATATATATATATATATATATATATATATATATATAACGCTTTTTCCCATGTTAAGTTGTGAACATGATGATAACTGGAGTAATTTTTATTTAAATTTAACCAGCTCGGGATATGTTGTCAGGACAGTAAAAATCTCGGCAAGTTCGTAGATGGGGTATCCAGCTCAAAGGGGGTGGAAATGGTGGAGGAGTGGTTGAAATTTTCATTTGGCCATAATTTCTTTAATATTGAAAATAGGAAAATACTTCAAATTAGGTGAATGACTGCCTTACCCTAAAGAACAACTTTTGTATTTAAACTTTTTCGATAGCTTCCATTGCTTAAAAGTTACAAGTTAAAAAGTGATTTTTCGTCATTTGTGATGAAGCCGACTTTTTCTATAGCTTTAATTGCTCAAATTTATAATCTGATGCTTACGTCACGTGCAAACGTATACAAAAAAAAAAAAAAAAAAAAAAAAAGAATGATTATTTTCTTTGTGTACTGTTTAATAAAGGTCTAATTTAGACTGGGGCTGTTCATAATTTTTTTATTTTTGCAACAATAATTAAAATCCTACTCTTTTTTTTTTTTTTTAAAGGTGGATGTGTGTGTGGAATGTTAGAAACTCACACACATACACCACGTATACATACGGCAGGTTTAGTGGATACAGCAGGAATGTAGAGCGTTGGTACGCAGATGTATGGGCATTAATATACATACACATTTTAATATCATTACACACATTTTATTAAATAATAATAATATAATAATACGCAATAATAATATACCTTTCGTTTTAAACATACTCATGATTTAATGTTCCTTCGTGCAGCGCAGAAATTAATTTTAGATTTTTCTTTTCTTTTTTGTTCCCCTAAATTTACTCTGTAAGAAAGTCCGAATGTTTCTCGTCCTTCTGACACCGTTACCTGAATGGAGAGAAAAAATTTTCTCTTTTGAATCTGACCACTTCTTTCCTCCGAAATGGAAGTTGGACACACATTTCGAAGCGGGTTCACTGACTGCTCCAGCTTCTAAACGCGATTTTGATGAATGGAGTGACTGCGCTACGTACTGGCAACGTGCCGTTGGAGTTGTGTCACCTGAGAAATGCTTCGTCAAACAAACAAAATATTGCCAAAAACGTTCGTAAATACAATGAAATCTCCATAGGTCAATTGCGAACGTTCTGGGAAAAAAATTCGATATATAACTAGGGTAAATGTACCAGTAGTGGGTACTGTACTATTAGTGTACACTTTTAAATAGCTCTGGGAAAAAAAAAAAAAAAATTATATTTCTTGCACAGGTTCGAGCAGTGTTTAGGATTGGTGTTTTTGGACTAATCTACTATTAAAGTATTGAACTACACATATTTACATAAAATGATACTTTTAAAAAATTAAAGAACACGCTTTAATTGAAATGTGAGCTAAAAAGTACAAAATTTCTATCTTTATAGCATTAAAATGCAGGGTAAGAGAAAATCGTGTGAGTGACACACCTTAATATTTACATACTTTTAAATATTTAATAATAATTCAGAATTAAACAAAAACCATTTTTAAAAAAACTCCCCTCACTGGGCTCGAACGTCAGGCCTTTAGGTTCGAAGCCCGGAGCTTTACCTCACAGCCACAGCGTTCACGTAGGAAAAGTCTTTTTTTACAATATAGATTTTTTGTTTGCTCCCAGAGCGGTTACAAACATACATACAGGTGAAGCTAATAAAAGCGTGTTATATTACGAACTACACACAGTTTAACGGGAAACATTTCTCATTTTGTCGAGTTTTTTTTTTTTTTTTTTTTAAATATAGTTTTGAATAAGGAGATAAAAGTTTGTTTATTTTGTCTCTGCATATCTTTAACTGATTTCCTGTAACCTTAGTTTTCATGTGTCTTTACTATGCTTAATTTTTAAGTTTAGATTAACATATATTTATGGTTGTCCACTACTGGCAGGGCCAGATTATGGCACGGGCACACGGGGCACTGGCCCAGGGCCTCCAAATTTAGGGGGCCTCATTTCCAAAAATTGAGAAGTAATAGTACAAATTTCTTCATTATATGTGTATTTAAAACAAAAATTGATTACATTTTTCTTTTTATATTTTATTAGAGAGCTTAAACAATTATAAAATTTTGTGACTAATTTCCTACACATTGGCTGATTAATGTGCTACATTTTTTCATTTGTCTTGAACATAAAACTAATGATTTTGTTATAGGTTGCCAAAATAAAAAAAAATGAGGAAATAGAAGGTATAATTGAAGGAAAAAAAAATTTAAAAACGCACTATTTTTATTTATTTATTTTTGATTTTGAGAATGGGTCCTTTTGGTGAGCTCTTTAGAGCAGGGTATGGGGGCCTCCGAATAGAATCAGTGCCCCGGGTCTTCAAAAAGCATAGTCGAGCCCTGACTACTGGTACCACAAAATATTATTATGACAAGTAGTGGACAGCTTTGTCCATTACTGCTGCGTTTGGTTTTTAAGGATAGTAGTGCGGATACAGCTGAAGTCGTCCAAATTCGGAATATCAATTCATTTTTTACAAATTCTGTTGAGAAATTTGCACTTTATGTAAATGACACGCACAATTCCATGAAATATCTAAATGAATAATTGACTAGCCTTGT
The DNA here is from genome assembly GCA_963930645.1 of Salticus scenicus. NCBI lineage: Eukaryota > Metazoa > Arthropoda > Arachnida > Araneae > Salticidae > Salticus > Salticus scenicus. The sequence continues at coordinate 400,535,855 of OZ005649.1, read as the reverse complement.
TATTTATAAGATTATCATACAAGAGAGTGTTTCAAATATTATTTTCAAAATCAGACTCATTTTAAATAAAACAATGCGGTATTAAAGCCATTAAAATTTTCAGAGGTAACTTATACTTTATTTATGCATTTTTTTATTTTTATTTATTTTTTCCTCTTTACACATTAATAAAGCAGAAAATGCCTTTCATTAGTTAAATGCATATTTTCAATGCTGTCTATTACTTTAATAGAAAATATACCCATTTCTGGGATTTGAAGTCTCCTCCACTGGCGTATTTTAAGCTTTGTGAAAAATGAATTTTTTTTAGTATAAAAATGACTCAATTAGCATTTTTCGCAGTACAGTCAAGTACAGAAAGAGGTAGTTGATGTATCGAATACTAGTTATAATTGCAGTCTCTAAAATTAAGAACATTACACAAAAATTACCAGAAAATGTCCACTATTGGTACAGTTACCCTGAGACCACGTGGCAGAAACACGGCGACACGGCGACAATGTCGCAGAAACAGAAATGTTCTTGCAGAAAGATTTTACTTAAGTCAAATAAATTCTGCCATTGTGTTTTTTTAAAAAAGAGAGAGAGAGAGAAAGAGAAAGAGAAAGAGAAAGAAACTCAAAGAATGGTTTATAAACTGTTCTGCAGAACAAATTTTCGTTTCTGCAGATACGATCGCCTCAATCCTGAATAAGGAGAGGAGATGTAATTCACTTGGGTTAGCTTTGATACGGCATGCATTAGCGATTCATGATGCGGTGATATGATACGGTGTATCGACACTTTTCACTGCTAACCTCTTCACATCGGAACTTCATTTTCGTGTCTTCAAACTTTGTTTTCGCGCCGCGCCTGCCGCTCGTGTCGTGTGTATTTATTGTATTGCAAAAAGATGTTTTTTCGAAAGAATGTGGCTTTGCGACCATTTTCCGAATTTCATATTTCATGCATTTTCAGATTCATGCATAACAAAATAGCTGCATCCAGGGTTTTTTTTTTTTTTTTTTTTTTTTTTTTTTTTTTTAAGTGCGTGTTTGCTGTTGTACCGATTTTCATACATTTTCTGATTTACGCACGACAAATTAGTTGCATCTAGTGATTTTTTTTTTCTTTAATGTATGCGAAGCGTGCATACGTGCGTGATAGTAAATACACGTATTTTTTAAAGTTCCATTAATTTTAATGTTTGGTTCAACCTAAGCAATACATTTCACAAATATATACAGAAATAAGACTATGAGGAAATTTGTAACGTCTGTAGTTATACGCAAAATAAAAAATGAAGCTTCAATCCTTGCTTCAAAAAAATAGAAAATTGAGAAATTAATCTTAAAAATACTTTATTGATATTTAGCATTTTATATGTAGTAAAAGCAATACATATAAGCAATAACTATTAATGGGTATGTTAAGTTATAAAATTTGCAACTTTTCTAATTTTTTTCTTTACTAATCATTAATTATTTTAATTGTGAAAAAATTCTTAGCTTTAAATTTTGTTGTTTAAGCATATGAAGTCGTTAAAAAAATTATTAATTTATTTTACAAAAATACTCTTATCATTAGTTTCTACAGCCTGTTCATTTCATTTTTTAAACATTTGAATTTTTAAAAAATGTCTATTTTTTCATATGAAATATTGCAAATTAAATATATATTTTGAATAAAAATCAAACCAAAGATTTTGTTGATTTTTTTTTTTTTTTTTTTTTGTAAGCAAAAGGAGTTTTATCTAATAGTAGTTTTTTGAATTAATACTAATTAAACAGCAAATGCGTTTATTTATTTATTTTTATTTACTTATTCGTATAGATATCAATATCAAATATTACTTTTAATTGATTTCTATTTATTTTATTCATCTGTAATCATTATTTTCTACTATAGAGTTTATCCTTGAAATCTGTTACATTTCAGATTTCAACATTTCCTTAAAAATTAAATATTTCACTTGCCTCAATCTTTATAGAAATATTTCGACTCTGCTTTGTCTATAATTATGTTACATAGATCTTGTATTCTGTTTTACTTTATGTATTTAAATTATGGTATAATTATACATCTGAATTCTTTAATGTCAAATCACATTTTTTAGATTTCAAAAACACATCTGTATGCTAACTGTATATAATACAAAAAATGAATCTTGTGTATTAGAATGTTATCGTGCATATTTCTAATAATCTCAAAAGCTAGAAATGTTGTAAATTATTTATATTTCATTATAATATTCAGTATTTTATATTAATTTTTACTTTTAATTTGTTGTATTTTAATTTTGAGTTCTGTATTATATTTTATGTTGTTTGGGTTGCACCTTATGAAATAAGTGCATTTGTGTATTTAAATATATATATTTAATATAAAAAAAAGTAATGAAATTTTAAAAGTATTTGTAACATTTGTTTAATTTAGACATTTCATGCCTTAAAAAAATTTTGCAGATTATGTTTTATTTGTTAGTGCATTTTATGGTTTGAATTCATTGAATATTTTATAAACAATATTGTATATCAATGTGAACAAAAAATCTGAAGCAATTAAGATAAATAGATTTATTTTCACCTTCCTTAAAAAAAAAAAAAAAAAAAAAAAAAAGAGTATTTTCTTGCAATAGTGCAGTTATATGCATTTGTGCCTAGTTAAAATTTAAATACATTGGTTATATTGAATATTACTTACTATTTAAAAATAATTTATTTTGAATTCGTAAATGTTAACTTCACAAACTATTCCTGCAGAAAGATTTTGGTGGTGATGAAGCTTGTCGCAGAAAGCATAATAAATTTCTGCCACAGGGCCCTGAGATATATATTTTTATTTACACTTCTGAATAATAATAAAAAAAAAATCTAATTTTTTCCCGTATTATCAAAATCCGTTTATCTTTCTCCTTTAAATACTTAAACGCAATCTTAAAATAAATTCCAACGTTTATATATTTATCCTTGAATCAGTAACGTTAGATGGAAAATAACGCTACAGCAAATAGACGGGCAAGGGGCAAGAGCTTTGCTATATTTTTGTGGTGCAAATTTCCACAAAAATACAGTACAACTGATCACATTGCTGCGATGTCGAAGAATTAAAAGAAAACGATTGACTTGGATAGCAAGTGATAAAACACACTATTACACGATATTTGTGATTAAAATGTGAATCATAAAAATAATATTTAATTTATATAAAACGATTTAGAATATAGTAGTTTATTCATATGAAAAATGAAATATTGTAAATAAAAAAAAAATATGCGTAATATTGGTAGTAAATTGAACCGAAAAGCAGATGTTAAAAAAGAATAGATAAAACACATCATGCATTGCAAAAACTCAATTTAAAAAAAAAAAAAATATGGGGTTTGTTTACAAAATTTATTTATTAAGTGTAATATTGAAAAACTCTCCATAATTTATAAGTAATCCTGCACAATTTCTTTCTGATTTTCAAATTATACGTAAAGAGATTATTATCAACAACATTTTCCCATACATTTTAGAAAGCTATCGCATCACCTTTTTTTTGTTTTAATTTTTTTAGTCTGAGGATATCTTCACATGAATCGCTTTCCCAGACATCCGTATCTGTAATCCATGCGGATCTCATGCAAATTACGTCTTTTTCAAGTGACTTGGGATATCCCTCCATCAGGATGTACCAAGGCGGGACCATTTTAAAATAAATGGCCTTTTCTGACGAAAGTATGGATTTCTTAACCAGATAAAAATTTTAAATATCCTGTTGCATGATGGATATTAATGAATAACTTTCAATTCGCTGAGAATATAACACAAACATGAAAAGTGACCTTGGTCAAACATTGCTGGATTCAAACGAAGGAATAATTCTTGATTTCAGGCACGATATCATTTAAAAAACTGAATAACTCGGTGTGGCAGTTGCACTAAACTAAACCAAACAAGAAATTTGAATTTCGAAAAATAAATTTTAAGGCTTCAAAATAATCATGTACACCCAAGACACAGTTGCCGAAAATTTGATCCCAGAACCTATCGTATGTTGTTAAGAGAAGACAAAAAGGTAATATTATAAAAATACGCTATGAATCTTTTTTTTAGTTTAACCCGTTAGCAGTCGCTAGTCGGTCGATTCGCCGCCCATTCCTTCAGTGTTTATTCAACAGCCACCAAAAATTTTTAGAAGTGGCATTTGATATACATAAAAGGCGTATCGACTGGAATAATCGTCGATTATGTATATTAAATGCCACTTCTAAAAATTTTTGATGGCTGTTGAATAAACACTGAAGGAATGGGCGGCGAATCGAACAAATAGCGACTAATAACGTGTTAACTAGACTTATTTGTATAAAAATTGAATGCAACAAAATTTGTCTGTTAACTAATTTTAGCCAAACTTTTATTTTTTTCCAAACAACTCTTTAACGTAATATATTCTTTATTAGACTCTAGTAAACCATCTAGTAATTTTTTTTTTTTTTTTGATGCATTCAGATGGATCTTGGCTCGCTGCCAGCTTGATTTTTACCATGTTTTTATTAACTCACTTTCTTGTTTGTTTGTTTGTCCGGTACAGATCTTGCAATCGATTTTTAACTAATTTCCCAACTATTCTTTAACCACATTTCTTGCGACCATGGAAGCCTCTGCGCAAGTGCGGATTGAACGAGTCCAGTGTTAAAATAGGGGTGACTGAGGGCTACGGATGAATAGGGCTACGGATGAATAGGGCTACGGATAATCAATAACCATTTCTGTCGAAGGCTAATGCTGTTTTAAAGAATGCTGTCCAGTAATTCTGACAATATATACAAAATTTGTGTAGCGCAGACATAGGCATCGATCGAATCGAAAAAGACTGCAACTGTCTTCCTGCCATCCCAGTAGATCGAAATTCCAGTATTCCAAAATTTTCACGAAACCTATATTTTCTTCTTATATATATATATATATGACTCTTCATTAATTTATTGGTAATTATTTTTGTTTGACTCTTATTGTGGCTCTTTTTGATGTCTTGCGAGCGATATTTTGGACTTTTTACTTTATTGTTATGTTATTATCAAAAACATAAACATCTTTTGGTATATTTTTCTCTTGAAGAATATGAAAGAGCCAAAGGGTTAATCATCTTCAGTGACTGCAGAGCTGCTCTTCAAGCAATTCAAAGGAGTTCTTCAGGGCTAATTATAAATATACACCGTACACTTCGTAAGATTTTCCGTTTGAAGAAACAGTGCACCATGCAGTGGATTCCCGCACATGTTGGCATTACTGAAAACGAGACAGCTGATGCCTTGGCAAAAGAAGCAAGACAATTAAACACCAGCAGGGTTACTCATGTCACTCTCAGCGATATCAGTTCAGTTGCTAAGGAAAAACTCAATGATAGGAAACTCAAAATCAAACACCAAATCCCTGAATTCAGTACCAATAGAACTCTCACCAGCCCTCTAACAAGACTCCGGACAGGACACGTTAGGGGGATGAAGATCCATAACGGCGGAACAAGGACTTATTGCCTCTGCAAAAACGGTATATGACTAACCCCCAAACGTCTTTTCAACTGTCCCGCTATTCTGGCGCAATTGCAGCGATTAAGCGACAATCCGTGGGTGGACTTATATGAAGAAAATTGCCTTCAAATAGCAGATGCTGTATATAGGACCTTTGGTCCCATTTAAAATTATTTTCTATCCATGGCACGACACCAACCAACCAACCAGTATATTTTTCCCTCTTGCAGTAATTTGCCCTTGAGAATGATGTTGCAAAGGGAAAATATTTAAAAATAAGTCTCCTCTTTTCTCAATTACTTTGGATGAATCGTCATTTTTTATGTTTTATATTGTTTTATACGTTTTGCCCTTGTCATACATAGTTTTTAATTCTACTCGCAACATTCGCTTTAATAAAACTGCAAGTTTAACTAATGAATTTAGTTCAACTAATATTTAGTAATTTCCATTCACTAAAGACCGTCGCCAATTGCCCATCTGCGCAGCACAAGTGCGACGTAAAAACCCAACCATCAACCATCATTCATTCACTAAAAGTCGTCACGGCCAACAAGAACAACGATCCTCAAAATTCCACCGAACCGTTATTTCTTTTGGAATGGAAAATATGAAACCGAACCTTTCCTTTTGCAGTCAAAACACAATTAGCATAAGGTAGTGGGAAGTCAATGAGCGAACAAAACTCGATTTCCATTTCTACCTTTGTGCGCCGAATGACTGTAATAAACTGCCTAATAAAGAAAAAAACATTTCACGGAACCTCCCTCTTTTGTAGCCCATTCGTTGTATTTTACAAAAAAAATGGCTCAACAAAATTCATCATGGGAGTCATTTCGAATGGTCATGAATGAATCACTGCAAAGATGTTCTGTCATCCTCCGTTTTTCCAAGGCTGTACTCTGAATGTCATTAAAACTTCGGTGTTTATCCGTATTTGGATTTTAACCCTTTCAGTCGCAGTGTTCCCGCAGATGGAACACCTAATTTTAATTCTCGAGTGCAAAAACTCATCCCGGAAATTTTTTAGCAAAAATTTACATTTATAACATAGCAGAAAAGGCCCTTTTTTTTAACGTGAAAATTTAAAATTTCTTCTATTTTAATTATGTTCGTAAATTCCGGTGGCAGTGTAATTTAAATAATCCGAATTACCTTGCGCCGCAAAGGGTTAAAATACTCCGGAATAAATTGAAATGCAACTTTTACGAGTTTTTGTTGTCGATAATGTTTACTTCTAAAGTGATTTATTTATTAAATTAAATATTATTTGAATTTAAGAAGGTTTACTTACAGATGTTTCAAACCGAAAATTTCTCGAAAAGGAACAATGCTAATTTTTTATTTATTAAATATTTATGATCAGATATATGTCTAAAAGCCATTTTTAAAATTAGTTTAGTAATTTTTAAAATAAATTAAGTAGTGAACGTTAAAGGGTTAATCGATAGTCGTTCCTCTACACAGCACCTCTTTATTCGGATGAATGTAGGAGACAGAGCGAGTCTGAAAATTTTAGATCTCTTCTCTCGGCTCTCCCTGACACACTCAATTCATTTTCAGTGGGCTCCATCCCATGTCGGGATTTCTGGAAATGAATCTGCTGACGTTTTGGCGAAGACTGCTCCTGCTGAGGATGATGTGATACTCGACAGGATTATCACATTCAGTGAATTCACCTCCCTCTGAAAAATTGAAATCAATAAAATCTGTACTACTTCACCCAATCGACCCTAGTAGTCGGTAACAAAAGTCTCCGAACACTAGCAAAAATTCCTATATGAAAAAGGTACATTTAATACTGTCTTGTTAAATAAACCCTTGTCGAATCCTGTTCTTAGTCAGTCTTAGAACAGGATTCGACAAGGAATTATTTAACAAAACAGTATTAAGTGTACTTTTTTTACATAGGAATTTTTGCTAGTGTTCGGAGACTTTTGTTACCGACTGTATATTAAAAGGAACCCTGGTGAGTCTCTCCAATTCCATTCCGACATAAAGCATCGCCTTCACGCGTTTCTTGAGTGGGTACATCAGACGCTATCCAACAATACCGTAATTTTTTTTTTCGGAATACCCCTGGAATAAAGCTGATCAGGCTTCGCCCTCTCGCATTCTTAACGGTTTGAATTTTACAAAGGACGAGCTTTTAAAGGTTGGTTGGGTTTTACGTCGTACTAGTGCTGCGTAATGGACGGTCTGGGACTCACCCCTATAAGTGATCCGTAGACATTCCATCACAACTTTGAACCTCCACGGAAGGAATCGAGCTTTTAAAGGACCTACTACTGTTTTTGGACTTTTTGAAAAGTTTTGACCTCCAGGAGATGGTCTAGTTTATGCTTTACCACCTGGGATTAGAAACAATAACACCCTCATTGTAAAACAAGATGGCGAATCGATTTTATTCATGAACATTTTTGAAAACTTGATACCGTCTGTGCTTATTCCAAATTTTGAGAAAATCATTTGATGAATACATATTGTTTACGAGTTTAAAATTTTCAAGTGTCTGCCATTCAAATAAGATGACGGATCAAGTTGTTTGATGAACCCATCCAAACTGGTGAACAAAACCTTCTATTCTAAATTTTTTTAAGAATAATAGTCGAAAGTGCGACATGAAAGCGGCAACGTACATATTTTGCACGAATCCTTCACCGGTCGAAAAAAATACGTACGGTTTCAGATTGGAAAGAAAAAAAAAAAAAAAAAATCTGATGCGTCACTCACACGACTTTCTCTTACCCTGAAATATAATACTATAAATACAGGTTGGATATTAAGAGGTAAGATAACGATGTTATGTAAACCTCTGTTAAACAATTCAAATTAGGTTTCGGGCCTATTTATTCTCACTATTACATTAAAAAAAAAAAAAAATGTTAAAAATGAAAAAAATCGATAACTTTATTTTAAATTATTGCAGATCGATGGTTCAACCATCCGTTTTAAAGGTATTGGCGAGCTCTTTTGAAAGATAGCCATCATGAAAATTTATTCCCCTCGAGGGGGGACTTCCCCCCCAGGGGGGAGGCGAGGCTCCCTACATACACAATTTTTTCCCCTGTTGACTATTTCTATCACAAAAAATACATATTCGTTTCATTTGGTTTAGTGCAGTCTATAGACGTTAAACTCTACTTACCTGCAATTTCCCCCATAGACGTTATGTATTTGAATACTTTTGAGTGTCCCTGTACACGAACCATTTGCTTGATCTTAACGAAAAGTTTAGTGTAGCATCCTTATATGATACACATTTAGAGTACCAAGTCTGGACTTTCTGCCATAATTTGTTTTTGAGATATGCTGATAACAGACACACACACACACAGACATACACACAGACCATTTGCTAAAAACATGATTTTCGTATTCAGGGGATCTCAGAACATGTAAAAATAACAAAAACTCGCGTTCGAAAATTTGACCCAAAAACAATACTTTCTCTACATTATGGGTAAGAGAAAGTAAAAAAAAGTAATAATATACAACTACTTTTAAATTATAAACAACGTTCAGAGTACATACTTTCATTATATAAATTAAAATGATTTCGTGTAATCGATTCAAAGGGAGTGAGTGTGTTTCAGAAAAATGTCTGAAGCAATAAATGCTTTTTTGTACGCGATATTTTAGCCCATTTCAATGGAGATAAAAAGGTAACTTGGATTAACCACTTTCATTGTGTGTTATTGGGTGGCATAGAGCACGCACTGCTTTTTACAGAAATTGCCCAATAAAAACATGTTGTGATGTGAATCATTCGGCAAGAACGTGAATCACGGTGGAAAATTCATCCTCCCATTGCTGTGAAAGTGATAGACGCCCGTCATAAAATGTGAAGAGATATGGATGTTGAGAAACTCGTCTCGAGTAGAAAAAAAGCTTTTCTTCTTATGCATTTCGCCCAATTTCACCTCTGTTTCAATCTTTACAGTTCTTTTTCAATTTCACTTATTTTGTGGTTCGCATAACCTCATTATTTTTTTAAGTTCAGATGATGCGCAACTGCAATGTTGAGAAATTTTTTTTCTTTCTCTTAAACAGTAAAGGAAAACAGAATCATGGATAAATTTTAAGACATTTTCCAATATTAAAAATGCATAAGATGTATGAAACTAGGCACTTCGTGCAATTCTCACTTTTGTCCGGTAGTCATCTGAATAGTTTTGTGCGGCCCTGCTAGCCAATCATGGGTGCTAATTATGGGATATTCAATAGAAATTATCATTCTGTGTATCTCAATAATTTATGTTAATGTAGTTATGTTTTGTGTAGTGTAAAGATGTTAACTTTCTGTTTACCCCATTATGATATATATATACATACACACTCTATAACAAAAAAAGTGACGCACCAAGAAGGAGTAATGCAAACTGGACACAAATTGACATACATACAGGTTTTGATGGAATCAAGCACCAATTCATCATTATCGTCGATCCTACGTGCAACTGGTACTTCAGTGACTTCAAAGACCCTTAATAGGCGGCTCAGTGGGGTTGAGCTCAGTCCCCGGATCACTCTTCCACTGAGGACGGTTGGAGCATCATAAAAAGGGTCCTACAACCAGCTTGGGATTTTACCAATCTAACGCAACAATAGGACAGAATTTGGCACGATACTTCACAGGAGCACATCTGCCAACTCTATCAATTAATACCAAGCCGAATAACTGCGTACATAAGGGCCAGAAGTGGACCAACGCGTTATTGACTTGTTTACTTTGTGAGGCCTTTTCTCTTGGGTAAATCATTCAAATTTTCTGAAACTGTAGTCAATTGTTTTTCTCCCCATGTACATCATATATACCAATTTTTGTCCCTTTGGACCACACATTCCACCCCATCTACCAATTTTTGTCCCCACATCTTCTTGGTACGTCATTTTTTTTTTTTTTTTTTTTTTTTTTTTTTTGTTATAGAGTGTATATATACATTACATATGCATTTCAAATATTTTTTAAATTACTTAAGAGGAATTTTTAAAGGTTAAAGAAATAAATTATACATATTGCATCTCCCTTGTCATTAATGAAAATTTAGTGGGGTGGTATTTTAGTGTACCATGGGTACGTACAGGTAAAAAAAAAAAAAAAAAAAAAAAAAAAAAAAAAATCAGGGCCTTGAAAAATATATATATATTATTTTTATCTTCTTTATATTTTTTTTAAGATTGGTAGTGGCTTATTGCAGTACAAATTCATTCTAGCGCAGGTGACGATCGTGAAAATGTGGATCAAAAGAAGGTTTCAAAATACTTTCTTGAACAAAAACGTTTTCATGAAAAGTGTAGTGACATTTAAAGTGACGTACACACGTTAGATCTTTAAAAATACCTATACTCCTTCCATAAATTCGATTTTATATGTTTTTTTAATCGTATCGACTTTAAAAATATTGTTGATAGATAAAAGGTAAAATAAATATCGCTTCCAAGGAGAAATTAATATTAGACAAATGATTATGCAAATATCACAATTTGAAATATCAGGCAAAGACATTTTTTGTTTGTTAGACTAAAGAGAAATGTTCTATTCTTCGACCACATTTCATTAAACCGTGGAAGCCTCTGCGCAAGTGCTAACTCAACGAGCCCAATGCTAAAATCATAGATATAGTAATATATATAGATCTATCATCCCCATGTTATCGAGCAAAAAATTTTGATGCCGAGAAAAAGTTCTAAAATCAGCCATTAGAGAGTATTGAAAAAAAGGATAAAAATAAAAATGAATTTGAAACTGTACCTGGAGTTTTTCATTCACCTTTAATAAATAAATTATTCATACATTTTATTTACTAAATTATCCGTGTGTATTTCTGTGTGTGATTTACTCGGGAAAAGGCAGCCATTAGAGTGACTTTTCCCGAAAAAGAAAAGGTATCACTTTTTCCCTCTCGCTGATCAATCTATGTCTTATTTCTATGGTTAAAATAGGGGTGACAGTCATCTGACTCAGAGAAAATGAGCAATAACAGAGCGCTGAATTACTGGATGTTTTCCAAATTTGAAACTGTCAGTCAAGCTGGCATCCCTCCAACATTCTGGATGTGTCCTCACTGCTAGTTTTAGAATACGTGGCTGCGCTGTATTTTCCTCCCGTTACAAGGGCCTTGTCATGAGGTGGAACGATCGTCACTCTGGCTGTTAGTTCTCAGATGCTGGTTGCGAATCCTGGGCCAGGCATCGATATTTGTTGTAGTACCGGGTTCTCTTTTAAACCGTCAAACCCGGTCTAGTGAGCCTTAATGTGAAAAGAATGACAGGAGAGTAACAATCTCAGTCCAATTCTTTCTGGTCCAAGTACGTAAAATTTTCATCAAGAAAAATTTTGTGTCATTTTATTGAACGTATTTTCCTGAAATAAGTCCAATAGACGTGTGTAACTGTTTAAGTTTTTTTTTTTTTTTTTTTTTTTTTTTCTTACAGAAAAAAGTTTTTATGAAATGAAAAATTTTCTCTTGGGGTTACATACAAACGGAACGCTTGCAATTTCGATGACGTAAATTTTGCAAGTTTTTTGCAAATACAGTCGGCAGCAAAAGTATCCGAGCACTAGCGAAAATTTCTATGTAAAAAAAAAAAAAAAAAAAAAAAAATGCACTTAATGCAGTTTTGTTAGATAAATCCTTGTCGAATCCTGTTCTTAGTCAGTCTAAGAACAAGATTCGACAAGGATTTATTTAACAAAACAGTTTTAAGTGTGCTTTTTTTACATAGGAATTTCCGCTAGTGCACGGATACTTTTGCTGCCGACTGCAGTCATACATTTGGAACGCTTGCAAACGGCTTTGCAACTGGAAGTGTTTCATCTGTATGTACTCCTAGATTTCCCAATCTTTACATTCGAGTCGGTTGAATACCTTGTTTTATAAGTTGAAGGTGCAAATACTTGAGTTATTAATATTCAGTTCCACAGAATAACGGGGAAAAAATCACTTCAAATTTGAGAAAGAAAACCATTTCCTCTAATACGTTTTTCCCCGAGATTTTACGAAATTTGAAGAATTTCCTTCACTTCCTGCTTTAATTTTTTTTTTTTTTTTTTTTTGACCGAAAAAAACTACGTTTTGTTTCACGATACTAGTAGGGAATTTCTGTCGCTATCTCGTTTCTTGCCCGTAGTTCGTTCTCGTAAATTTACAATCGCGACGATTGCATCCTCCTTTCCAAGTTACGAAAACAAGAAACCCGAACGCATTCGTATTTTCTCGGAGGATTTTGTTATCACAGGCGATACATTAAACCAGCGTTTCTCACTTTTGCCGACGACATTACTTCATTTCATTTCGCTTTTTTATCCATTTTTTTTTTTTTTTTTTCTTTTTTAATTTTTTTTCTTTATATAATTATTTATCTTAACCTCTGTTTCTTTAGCGGTAGATATCTTGAAGGCAGTTGAAAAGTATTTCCCGGTTTTTTTTTTTATTCTTTTCTTTGACGAACGAAATATCGGTCAGTTGCGATCGTCCGTGAATATTAAACCACTGTTAGATGAGGAATTTTTCATTTCTAGGTTTAACTTTCTCTCAGAAGTTGTAAGGAAAGGGAAGTATTTTTTTCGTATTGCATCACAATACTTATCAAGGACAAAGAATGTAAGATAAACTTTGTGTGGCCATTATGGCAACATTTTTGACATACATACACATATGCTTTTCAAAATTAAAAAGGCAATTTCCAGTTTCCATTTATTTCAATGGACTCTTCCCACCTGACGTCAGAGGTCACATGATAGAGGAAAAACAAATAGCAGACGAAGTCTTGTTTATCTAGAGCGAATGCTGAAATAACATATTTTCTATTCTTATTTTTGATCAATCGTATTTAATCTGTGTTATTTTTTATACATCATCATTTTTAATCAATTTTATATCATTATTCATCATCTTTTGTTTGCTGTATACATTTACAATCATCATTTACTTTATACCTGTTATTGATGTTCATAAAGACATGTTTAAATACTCTGATTTTTGGTACTTAAATCAGTGACAGTGCAATATCGTACTACGTAAATCCATTTAGACCAGTAATTAAGTTAATTAACTTGTTGTAACACCTTTATGCAATTAAATTAAATGAAAACATTTTAAAATATCAATTTATAATCCGTAAACATTCCACAAGAAGCTATTATTTATTGCTAGATCAGTTAATGTTACAGTTACACTACAATATACAAAAATCGATTTTTACAGGTAAAAATAAATAAACATATAAAATGTTTTTTAAAAATCATTAAATTTACAAACACAATTATTCTACTGTTTACAAATGCACAATATTACTTTTATTTTATTTTATAGTAAATATTAAAATTTTTGTTCTTAAGAACAATATTTAATTGAATTCGATTCTCAGAATTCGATTATTCGTTTTCCTCTATCACGTGATTGAGCAGACGACGGTGGGAAGAGCCCATTAATCATAATTTAATTTTTACTTTCTCCTCTATGTAATATAGAGAAAGTATTGAATTCGTGAAAATTTTCGAACTCCAGTTTTCGATGAGTTTACACGTTTTCGGATGTCCTGAACATGATTTGGTAGTTTTTAGAAAATGTCTGTCTGTGTGTGTGTGTGTATCACGAATTTTGTAGACGCTGTATCTCACGAACCAATGAACGAAATTTATCCAAACTTGGTATTTAGTTGGACCCTGACATAAACTGGTGCTGATTAGATTTGGGGTTCAATCTCTAGACAGGTGGCAATGTAATCGCATTTTTTCTAAATTTTTAACACGGCAGTATAGGACAAAATTTCGTATAAATGTACACAATGAGAGTTATTTTTAACCTGTGATTGTAAAATTAATATGAATAATTGATAAGAGTTGTAGTTAACTAGAAAAAAAAATTGTGCATGTGGGGGCAGCACTACCCTCCCTAGGGGAGTAAATTTTCAAGATGGGTATCTTTCGAAAGGTCTCGTCAATTCCTTTAAAACGAATGGTTGGATTATCGATCTGGGATAATTTAAAATAAAGCTATAGATTACTTTTAACAAAAAAAAAAAAAAAAAAACCTTAGGGGAAAAAAAAAAAAAGAGTCGTTTTTTTTTTTTTTTTTTTAAAGAATAAAATGGATAATTTTTTTTTTTTTTTTTTTTTTTTCTTTGAAGATATTTAGTGTTATACTACTTCTCTAATATGGAAATCGTCTGCATTATCATGGAAGATAACTTTTTTTTTTTTTTTTTTAAATAATAATTTTAATAAATTATTTTTACTGAGTAAATTTGAAAAGGAAAATATAAAAGAAAGTCATGTGATGGCTACAACATACTAGTTTTAAGTGTATTAATTTATATCCCACGAAAAAGAGTATGAATTAATAAAAGTATACAATACCTATTTGTTCTGCGACAAAGGGTTTGGTTAAGGGGAATCTACTTATGGTCACTGGAAGTTAAAGCCAATGTTATTCCATGAGGAATTATCCTCTTTATACCTCATTAACTAATGTAAATTCTGTTTCCATATTCAGAAAATTCATAACTGTTAAATTAGTTGTCGTTATCCAAAAATTGATGTTTCAATTTTTAATATTTTATTTTGAAGCTCAAAAATGCGTATTTTAACTATGTAAAATTTTGCATTTTACAACTTTAAATTAAACTATTAAAAATTTAAAAAATCAATTTTTAGAAAGCGATTATTTATTTACCGATTGTGGAAACGGAATTTAAAAATATGTGTTAGTTATTAAGATGTAAAGGGGCAAAATTCCGCATAGAATAACATTGGCTTTAACTACCAGCAACAACAAGTAGAAGTCCTCTTTAAGTAGCAAAACATGCTTTATTGAGTTTATTTAAATTGTTTTAACCAAAATCTTCATTACCAGTGAGTAAAACTAGTATGTTGTGGCCACCACAAGACTTTCTTCTATGTTTTCCTATACAAATTCACTCAGTAACAATAAAAAAAAAAAAAAAAATTCAATTTTCTTTCTAAGTTTTTTTCCATTAAAAGTAAAAAAAATCGATAACTTTGTTTTAAATTATCACAGATTTATAGTTCAACCATTCGTTTTAAAGGTATTGACGAGACCTTTCGAAAGATACCCATCTTGAAACCCCCCCCCCCCCTAGGGAGGGTACTTACCTCATGCTCAAAAATTTTTTCCTAGTTAACTACTACTATTATCAATAATTCATATTAATTTTACAATCACAAATTTAAAATAACTCTCATTATGCACATTTATACGAAATGTTGTCCTACACTGTTAAAAGTTTACAAAAAATGCGATCACAGCTCCGCCTGTTGAGTGATTGATCCCCAAATCTAATCAACACCCGTTTATGTCAGGGTGCAACTAAACACCAAGTTTGGTTAAATTTCATTCATTGGTTCGTGAGATACAGCGTCCACAAAAATCGTGATACACACAGACAGACATTTTCTAAAAATTATCAATTCGTGTTCCCAAAACGTGTAAATCCATCAGAAAACGGAGGTCGAAAATTTTCACGAATCCAATACTTTCTCTATATTACATATAGAAGAAAGTAAAAACAAGTTTTTCTGTGAAGTTACAAAAGTATTGATGATTAATAGCCAAAACTTCAACGAAATTTCTTTGTTTTTGTTAAAAAATTAACAATATTTTCTTTCTTGTTTTTACTTTCATCTATATTCAATAGGAGAAAGTATTGGACTCGTAAAAATTTTCGACCTCGGGTTTTTGATGGATTTACACGTTTTGAGAGCTGTAGAATACGATATGACCATTTTTAGAAAATGTCTGTCTGTGTGTGTGTGTGACAAAATTTTGTGGCAACTGTATCTCAGGAACTACTGCACAGAATTTCATACAAATTGATATGTAGTTGCACCTTGACATAAATGAGTGCCTATCAACTTTTAGTAAAAATTGTCTTACAGGTTGCGTTGCCATCCCGCTTTTTCTAAATTTTTAACAGGGTGATATAGGACAAAATTTTGTATAAACGTGCATAAAGAGAATTATTTTTTAGTAATCATTATGAAATTTACAAGAATTATTTATAATAGAGATAGTCAACTGGGAAAATTTTTTTGTATGTGTACGCGCCTCGTCAACCCCCCTGGGGGGAAATCCCCCCTCAAGGGGAGTAAATTTTCAAGATGGGTATCTTTCGAAAGATCTCGTCAATACCTTTAAAACGAATGGTTGAACTATAAATCTGCGATAACTAAAAACAAAGTTATCGATTTTTTTTTTTTTTTTTACTTTTTACGAAAAAAAAACTTAGAAAAAAAATCGTATTTTTATTTTTTATTTATTTATTTATTTATTTATTTTTAACGAAATTTAACCAAACTTGGTATTTAGTTGGCCCCTGACATAAACTGGTGCTGATTAGATTTGGGGATCAATCGCACAACAGGAGGTGCTGTGATCGTATTTTTTCTAAATTTTTAACATGGCAGTATAGGACAAAATTCCGTATACATGTACATAATGAGAATTATTCTTAACCTGTGATTCTAAAATTAATATGAATTGTTGATAATAGCAGTAGTTAATTAGGAAAAAAATTTTGTGCATATGAGGACATCGCTTCCCCCCCCCCCGGGTGGTACTCTCCCCCGGGGGGGGGGGTAAATTTTTAAGATGGGTATCTTTCGAAAGGTCTCGTCAATACCTTTAAAACGAATGATTGAACATAAATATGTGATAATTTAAAAGAAAGTTATCGATTTATTTTACTTTTAACGAAAAAAAACTTGGATTTTTTTTTTTTTTCTAATATTGTTACCGAGTGAATTTGTATAGGAAAATATAGAAGAAAGTCTTGTGGTGGCCACAACATACTAGTTTTAAACTAATTTTTATGTGTATTTATCTTTACCCCCTCCGTCCCCTTTCATTTATTTAATTTTATTTTTAAATACCTATTACATTTAATCTACACAAGATTTCCTTTCTTTTAACCCCTTTTCAAATTATATTGACACTTTTTATGATTTTGCGTTTTGTTGCTTTTACGTTGTACTCGTACCTAGTTTCCGAAACGTCAGTGGAGGCTTCCATGGGAAGACTCAAAAAGTTTTTGAGTTCTGTCTGTATGTCTCGCGATGGCGGCCGCAAATATCTTCCTATTGACGTGTAAATTAATACACATGTTCATGTTTATGAACCACACAGAATCAGCTGTGTAGTTTGGAGTGTATTCCTTTTATAGGTCGTGTACAGGATCACACCAAAGTTTTTCTTATCATTACGGCCTATGGACAGAATTTGTATAGACTGCAATAGCAGCCGCAAAAATTCCCCGATTGACCTGCAAACTGGTTCACATGTTCAGGCGTTATACAGAAAAGCTGTATACTTTTTTTTATGTCTGTATTATTTATGGTTCGTGTATACAGGGATACACCAGTTTTTCTTATCAATACGGTCTTTAACGCATTTTAATATGGTTATACTACATTTAAAAAAAAGTAAATTTACATGCATTATTTACTATACATCTTTTCTGTAGGAAATAGTGTGCTTAGACTTAATAGGTAATGTACAGGACCTTACAAAAGTATTCCGAAAATGAGCAGATTTTTATTTAAACGCATTTTAACGCGTTATTCAACATAATAAAATTAACGTATGTTATTAAAGTGTTTAAAAGTATGTTTTCTCTAGAAAAAAGATATGTGTAGACTAAATAATTTATTTATATAGATAGGACAACGCAAAAGAATTCCGATGACATTCCATAGTCATCCAAATGATGCCAAATTTCGTTCAAATATGAATCAGTTACAATGAATTAGATGTATAGTTTTTATTGATGTATATAATAACTGTGACTTGTGTACAGCGACTCGCAAAAGAATTTCGTGCCATTAGGATCTATAAACGATATTTCTTAAAAGTGTATTTTAAAACGGTTATACTTCATTAAACATCAGGAAATAAACTTATGTTATTGGAATATTTAAAAGCATGTTTTTCTGTTTTAAAAATGATAAACATAAAATTTCTAATTTTTAAAGGGCCATATAATATTATATATATAATATTATAATATGTGTTATGTAGTCATTTGGCATGAAATTTGGTTCTAGTATTTGTGAGTTACAATACAAGAAAATTTATATATACACATATATGCAGACAGATATAAACATACAGGTATAATGGGGGGTTGAGGAGGGCGGCAGCCACACTCAGAAACGTACTTGGTTATGTAGGAAGTTGATCATATTATATGTGTATTTATATATAATTATTTTAAATAATACGGAATAAATCAAATGATCTGCTGATTAATGAGGGATGCAAATAGGGCGTTGAGTCTCCTGTTCTGCAGATCCACTAGTTATTAATAATATTTTTTTTTTTTTCGTCTGCTGAAATTTCGTATTTTGTTCGCTTCTAAAATAAAAAATACTTGTGTACTTTTGATTTTCATGGTGTTGAATTGTAAGGTACTAACGTAGGGTCACCATACCATCCACTACACCAGCTTTTTTACACTTGGGTCGTAGGCTTGGATAGAATGTTCTCTATGGGGATCTTTCTAAAGGAATTTTGCCCGTATTCATATGATTTTCGGAGACAACTACGGGAAACCCTGAACGGTTAGGTGAAAGAGTTTCGACTGGGCTCGAACCTAGTACTTCCCTCTACCAGCTTTAACTTGTGATTCATTTATAGGTCGAAATAATTAAATACGAGAGTGTGCGTGTTGTATTTAATTATTTCGATCTGCAACAGCCGTTGCTTGTTAATATATAAAGTATGCTTGCTTACCAAGTACTTACAAATGTACCTCTTCGAGCAAGAACATTAAAACAATATATATTACTTTACATTCCACTAACCGACTTTTAAGGCTAATTAAAAAATCGTAAAAAACCCGATAACATCAGTTGACTATGCCATTAGCAACTCAGTCATTTTGTTTAGGGGAATTACCGTTTTACTAAATGTCATTCCGACAGGAGTTTTGCGTGTTAGCACGCGATCGTGAAAGCCCTTGTGGCTTGGAGAGATTTTTCGCATTTTGAATAATAAAACGTTTGTGTTTTACAGAATTGTCCTTTAGGTTGGCTTGGGGCGGCTGCCCCTTGCCTTGAAAAACAGATTTCGAGGATAAATAGCCGATAGCATCCGTCACATCAGCATGCAGAATTATGTATTTTTGTATACCGTAATTTAGGGAAGATAAACCGCGGGCTATCTTTAAAAAAAAAAAAACATTGATTTTGGGGGGGGGGGGACTGTGGCTTATCTATCAGTGCGGGCTATCCAATGATAATGCCAAATTACGTCATCCATACTTCTTGGAACAGTCGATCTTCCCCGAAAACGGAAGTTTAGTATTCGAGTTTCTCGAGCACTGATTCACGCTTATAATCTCTTATTTGTTAACTAATAATCTCTTATTTTGATTAATTTGCATATACTTTTGGAGTTCGCCATCTTGCTTCCCTGTTTTTGATTTCTTGCATCGTATTTGTATACTGGCTTTAATTTTGGTTTTATTTATTTATTTTTTTAATATATACACAGTGCCTTTTAAAATAATTTATTATTTTTATTTATAATTAATTATTTTTATGACTTTGAATATATGCCCTGATCCCCCCCCCCCCATCTTGTTCCCGTGTTTCTCATATTTGTTTCATTACATCTGCATACTGGTATAGTTTGATTTTATTTTCTTTATACCGAATTATTTCTTAAATAATTTATTATTTTCATTTATAATTAATAATTTGTTATTTCTATTAACTTGCGTAGATCTCAGAAGACTGATATCTTTTTCCCTTATTTATCTGTCACATCGTCGTAACACCTTCCGGTGCGGTTTATCTGACAGCATTTTTTTTTTCACAACATTTTAATAAGCTGCGGCTTATATACACTAAATTACGGTAGTCGAAATCGTTTATAATGAAATTGACGAATCAGTAAGATTGACGAAGATCCAATTGTTTCAATCGCGCTCCAAATGTACTTTCTTGTAAAAAAAAAAAAAAAAACCTTGTAAGCTTGTAACTCTAACATAATATTTTTGTTTATTTACTAAGATTTGTGAGATGGTAAGGGGTTTTTCATAAAAAAGAACTTATGCTAAGTTGTTAAAATATTTGAATCTTTAAATTAATTACGCAGTATGTGAAAAACCCCTTAAGAAATTTTAACTCTTGGAAAATATCTAAAGTCTAGCTCGTTCTTTTTCGGACAATTTGCTTAATTTTTACTCTATTCAAATGCAGTTTTGACAAAAGTTGCCCAATACATCTAGCTTTCAACCCATGCAATAAAAAATGTTTTACCTTCGCACATGCGCAGTGAAAATGTTTTTCATAAAACTGTTCCTATTTCGTGAGATATTTATGATATTTGTATTCTCCGATTGCAGTATACTGTTTTAAAAGTGTTTTTCCAACTTATCTGAAAGTGCGAACAATTTTCGTTAAAAACTCTGTATATTATAAATAAAAAACATGTTGATTTTTTTTTTTTTTTTTTCGAATTTTAAAATAAATGCTTATATCTCCGTTATTTAATATGCTATTGTCACACAAACTTATCCACAAATTGAACTGAATCTGTATTAACATATCCTAAAGTTACAGTTCATTTCGTTCACTTAACGATACAGGGTGATTACAAATATTATTGATTTTGTTCAATTTGTTACCGGCTCTCTAAATGTTATCTTAAACCAATATTCACCGAAAAACATGAAGAAGACCCAGTTCTTTAAATACTCAGTATTTGAAAACATTTCATCGAGAGTTAATTTTTTAAATTGGAAAAAACCGATGGTTTGCAAATCTTGCTAAACTTTGGTGCAGGAGTGTACATGCTTCACAGGGGTATTGGTTACGAATGCTGCGCATTATTCTTCAATTTTCTTATGCCTTTTCAATTTAATATATGTAGATTCCATTGAACTTTTTTTTTCTCGTATCGCACCCCGGTAAGAAAAGTGGCACTATTCGAAAATGCAGTATTTGAGAAAGGTCAACTTAAAGATAACGATAGCTCATTGTATAGCATTATAATAAGACTGACAAATTACGTCTTAGGTGGTTAATTTTCGAGACAAAGATGTAACATTTTTGTGCATATCGGAGGCACTTTATATACATTCTCAAGTGACGTAAATTCAAAATTGACACTTTTTAAGGGTTATTACTTTTCTCACCGGGCTGCAGTATGTGAAACCACCTTTGAATGTCTGAAACTATGTTCTGAAATATTAATAAAATTTCTATGAAAAAAAAAAAAAAAAAAACTGAAACCGACACCAAAAAAGCAATTAAAATTATTATTATTCAAATCAGTCAAAATAAAATGAAAATTGACACAAAGTGGAATTATAAATTGCGCCTTAAAGCAGAAACAAATGCCGTCGCCGGACAGAAGCGGGAGAAACATCCCTTACGTGGAGGATCGAAATTGTGATGGAATGTCTTCGGATCACCTCTCGGTGTGAGTCCCAGACCGTCGCCAAATGTCCATTGCGCAGCACTAGTGCGACGTAAAACCCAACCAACCAATCATCCGTCGCCGGACAACATAAACACTACTATTAATCATAACTTTTAATGGGCCGCGGTAGCCCAGTCGGTAGAGCGCCGGCCAAAGACCGTCGTGTACACTAATGGTGGCTGGTGCACGTAAAATCTGTCGTGGCCGCAATGTCCTCCATGTTCCCATCAAAAATTATACCTCTGGGGGTCACCGAAGCGGGAGAGCCATCCCTTCCGTGGAGGATCAAAATTGTGATGGCATGTCTCCGGACCACCTCTAGGGGTGTGTCCCAGACCGTCGCCAATTGCCCATCTGCGCAAAAACCGCCCAAAAACCACAGTGATGTTCGCGGAATTTTTCTCCATAGTCAGTATAGACTAAGACTACTGTATAACAGGCTGAATCATTCGCCGCCATTTGTACGTCAAGTCCGTCATCGCTTAACATAAGATTACTATATAATAGTCGTCTTATATAGTCTCATATAATAATCTTATAGGGTAGTTCGTCACTGCCAAACCTAAGACTATTACATAACAGTCTTATATAATCTCGTATAATAGTCATATACAAGAGTCTTAGTTTTAGCAATGACGGACTTGACGGACAAATGGCGGCGAATGATTCAGCCTTTTATATAGTAGTCTTAGTATAGACAATCCCTACTCTATTTATACAGTCGGCAGCAAAAGTATCCGAGCACTAGCCAATAATTCCGATATCAAAAAGGCACACTTAAAACTGTTTTCTTAAATAAATCCTTGTCGAATCATGTGCTTATACTAACTAAGAATATGACTCGAGAAGGATTTATTTAACAAAGCAGTATTAAGTGTACTTTTTTTAGACAGGGACTATCGCTAGTGCTCGGAAACTTTTGCTGTCGTCTGTATGTAGACTGACTAGATCAAAGTACCTTTATAATAGAGAAGCGTTAAAAATTGCTACAATTATCCAATTACGGATGCATTTTTTCATTCCTAATAAATAAGGAGACTGAAAATAAAGTATTATTGATTAATAATTTACTTTCTACAATTTTTTAAAACTTAGAAAAATGCCTTCTATGAGTACTCAGTGGTAAGATCAGATAAGATTAATGGGTTAAAGGTCGCACTATGGCTACGTTGCCGGCAATTGGCGACGGTTTGGAATTCACCTCTAGGGGTGATCTGGAGATATGCCATTACAATTTTGATCTCTGCGGAAGGGATTCTCGATAATTCTACTATACCGATGATATAAAAAATTAAATTCAAGAAAGAAAAAATATGATTAAACGTTTCTTTTTGTTCTAATTAATTTAAACTTTTTTCAGTAATGACATTCAGTTGGCAGCTAGCACTAACAAAAATTCCTATGTAAAAGAAGTACACTTACATTCGGATGCAAAATTATTCGAGCACTAGCCAATAATTCCTATATTTAAAAAGTACACTTAAGACTGTTTTGCTAAGTAAATCCTTGTCGAATCATGTTCTTAGACTGATTAAGAACATGACTCGACAAGGATTTATTTAACAAAGCTGTATTAAGTGTACTTTTTTTTGGCAAGGATTATTGCTAGTGCTCGAATAATTTTGCAGCCGACTGTAATACAGTTTTGTTAAATAAATCCTTGTCGAATCATGTTCAGACTGACTAAGAACAGGATTCGACAAGGATTTATTTAACAAAACTGTATTAAGTGTACTTTTCTTCCATGGGAATTTTTGCTAGGGCTCGGATACTTTTGCTGCCGACTGTATTCCAGATTATATTCTTCCTCCCGTGGAGAGTCAGAGTTGTAGTGGCATGCCTCCACGCCTCTAGGGTAGTCCCAGGTCGTTGCCAATCGCCCATAGAGCAGCACTGGTGCGACGTAAATCCAACCGACGAATCCAAATGATATTATCAGTTTACTGTTCAGAAACTTTTAAACTGAATATTATTCCGTGGGCAATAAAAATTGTGATGGTATGTTTTCAACAGACCGTTGCCAATTGTCTATAGTGTAGCACTAGTGCGAAGTAAAATTTACTCAAAACTCTCAAACTGACTATCAATTTAAAACCTTTTTGTTTATTATTATTATTATTATTATTATTATCATCATTATTATTTGTATTATTATTCCTTTAATATTAGTCTATTCTACCTTTATCCCCAGGAAACTTATTTATTTTCATAATGATTTTAAGCACATTAATAATACAAAAGAATGGCGATAAATAAGGTTGGATGGTTGGTTGGGTTTTACGTGGATATAGTTTTGCGCAATGGGCAATTGGCGACTGTCTGGGACTCACCCCTAGAGGTGGTCCGGAGACATGCGATCACAATTTTGATTTTCCACAGAAGGGACGGGTTCAGGCTCTCGACCGATCCAATTGGTCGTGGAACAATGCGTCGAGTCTCATCGACCGGTCTGGATCAAAGTCGTCCAGTGTAATGAGTTCCATGGACCGGTCGTGGATCAAATCGCCCAAGAAATTTTTTCGAGTCATTTGATCCATTTACAGTCCATTGCTATGATTGGACATTGGTTATTGCTCTGCTTACGCCATCTATCGGTCCTTACAAACGCGAATATGCATACAAGCATTTTTTTTTTTTTTTTTGGTAAATAACTGTATAATTGTTTTAGAATTATAAATATATGCATGCAATGGATTGAAATATAAAATAATGCAAATTAAAATTCATCGAATATTATTTAAATTTAATAAAATAAAATTTTAAAATTTGATAATAAATCCACAAAATAAAACTTAAAATTGTTTACAGTATATCATTAAAATACAATAATGCATAATTGAGGGAAATAATTAAAAAAAAATTTTTGCTGGAAAAATTTCTAAAATTAAAATTTTATTGTATTTTTTTATTTAAATAATTTTCAAAAAAGAATTATATAATTAATATTATTGTATTTCAGTGCATATGTAGTAAACTATGCAGAATACAAAAAAAAAAAAAAAAAAAAAAATTATGCATCTATCTTTTTTTTATTTTTCATAGTTAAATTACATTTTTAATTAATTAATTAAATTTTTCTTTAATTAATTTAACTTTATAATATTTTATAGCTAATTTCAAACTAAGCCTACAGATGGCAGCACTGATTTTGATCCACTAAATGGATCGGAGTTGTTCAGCCCTAGACCCACATGTGATACTACATGTGATTAGTATCACATAGGTCTAGGTTCATCTTCTGTTTCCGAACAGTCGTGGATCAAATGTTTCAGGGCTCAGTTGTATGGGTCGAAGTGTTCCAGAGGCTGGACTCACCCAAGGGATGGCTCTCCCGCTTCGGTGACCCCCAGAGGTCATAGATATAGTAATAAGACATAGATTGATCAGAGAGAGGGAAAAAGTCACTCTAATGGCTGCCTTTCCAAGAGTAAATCACACACAGGAATACACACGGATAATTTAGTAAATAAAATTTATGAATAATTTGTTTACTAAAGGTGAATGAAAAACTCCAGATACAGTTTCAAATTCATTTTTCTTTTTATTCTTTTTTTCAATACTCTCTAATGGCTGATTTTAGAACTTTTTTTCGGCATCAAAATTTTTTGCTCGATAACATGGGGATGATAGATCTATATATATTACTATATCTATGCCAGAGGTATAATTTTGATAGTAAGATGGAGGACATTGCGGCCACGACAGATTTAAGTGCCCCAGCCATCATTAGTGTACAGTCGGCAGCAAGAGTATCCGAGCGCTAGCCAATAATTCCGATGTCAAAAAAGTACACTTAATACTGTTTTGTGAAATAAATCCTTGTCGGATCATGTTCTTAGACTGACTAAGAACATGACTCGACAAGGATTTATTTAACAAAGCAGAATTAAGTGTACTTTTTTTTTTTAGAAAGGGATTACTGCTAGTGATCGGATACTTTTGCTGCCGACTGTACACGACGGTCTTTGGCTGGCTCGAGTACCGAACTCGCAATCTTCCAATTACGAGTCCGGCCGACAAAAAGAATGACGTCATTAAATGTTTACTTAAAAAAAAAAAATCCATGCAGTCCATTTATTCATTGAGAATGTGAAAAATCTAAAAGTGCTAGCGGCAACAGTGAAAATTTATTTCTCTGTCAGACGATTTTATTTGATAATTTTAATCGTAATTTATTTCCGGTCGTCATGGTTACTCAAAATTTTAACGAAGAATGGAAAAAAAAATAAAATAAACATAAACAAGTTAATTAATTCTTGTAAAATAGATTTAAAAATATGTCCTCGAGTTTTGTATTGAATGTAATTTTGCAGAATTTAATTAGGTGAGTGATTTCTTTTTTAAATAAATTAAATGGAATAATTGAAGAAGCTATATTGATATAATCTGTTATACATTTTTGTGTAATTGGAATTTTAAGATTATTTCAGTAAACTGTAATTATAATTAGATGCTTATTTTTTTTCTTATCATTTTTCCCACAAAAGAATTGTTGATTTTTTCTTAAAGATACCGATTGTCGCAATCCATTACGATCAATTAGCTTTTTGTAAACGTTACGACAAATCGCATGAAAGTTGTTGTCAAATACGCATTTGATACATTCACATTTTTAATTACTGATGTATTTTTGAAAGGTGTATTACCTATAGATTATATTTATGAATCATATATTGAAAATATCAAGCTACAATTATTGGAATTAAATCTCTTTTTCTAACTTGTCAAATTAAAAAGAAAAAAAAAAGTATCAATAAATTATTTTTATTATGTTTCATTTTTCTGAGGAAAAAAAAAAAAAAAAAAAAATCAAAATGTGAAGAAGCCATGGATTGTTAAATGAATAATTTTCAACAATTTTGACACAGCTTTAAAATATTTGGGTTATCTTGCGGTAAATGCATTAACACTATACCTCCTTTTTTTTTTTTTAGTTAATCATATGCACATACCTTAGTAACAATTCTTTAATTGCAACACAGTTAATGCGTACAAATGATTATGCTATTATTAATAATATATTGTCTGTATTTTTATGAACCAAATTCAATTTTTATGATAACCTTCAATATTAAAGGTGTGTGTGTGTGTGGGGGGGGGGGTTGTGCGCACGTTATTTTGCAGAATATAATACCGCAATTGTTAATAAATAAATAAATATTTATATATATATAAACTATTCCAGAATTCGAAAAAAAATGTGGTAAAGTGGCCAAAAAATAAAAATGCTCACATTAATTAAAATATAAATTAATATGATAATATGTATACCAGCATATCTTCGTAATTTTATCATTAAATTAATTATTTTATTTATTTATGATTTATTTTTAATAGTATTGAACAACATTTCTATCATCCAAAATAAATCTTTAAAAATTAATAAATAAAGAAAAAACAGATATTTATTTCACATTGATTCACAAAGCTAAACATGAAAAAGGAATAGACATTATCGCGAACGGAAAACAACTTTTTACTTCCATTAACCTACTACCGTAGATAATGGTGTGTATGTATGTGGGGAATCTTCTGGCTATCATAAACTACGAAACTTCAGAATTGAGACAGGTCTAATGTACAGATACATTTTCCAAATTTTGAAGGAAATTAGTAAACCGAAAGTGGGACATCAGAAACCGGAAGTCCGTATCTCAAAAACAGCTCAAACAATTTTCTTCAAAGTTGCTATATAAACACTCTATTAGATGTCCTTTCGAATGATATAGTTGGTTAGTTCAGGAAAATTGATAGGCAGTCTGTATAAATAGCTCCATTTCAGGTGTCGCAAGTGCGTTATATTATAAACAACTGTACGGATTTTTTTGTAATTATTGTTTTCCTGCCAATAATTGAGTATGCCAATTTTTGGTAAAAGTTGGTACCTCCAAAACAGCTCTAACGATTTTCTTGAAAAATGTTACATAAATCCATTTTAAGTATCCTTTCTCATGTATTACGTGGTTATTACAGGAAAATTAGCTGTCATCTTGCTTAGGTAGATCAGTTTTAGATCTCGGAAATTGGTGTTTCAAAAAATAACTCTACCGTTTTTTTTCCTGTTATTTTTTAACGCGCTATGTAAACTTTGTTTTATATGTCTTTACACGTATATCAAGTTTTTTTTAATTGGAAAAATTTTAGGTTTTTACTTCGTTAGGTGAATTTGATGTCTTCTAATAACATTAAAAAATGCATATAATATGTGTAATAGTGGGTAATGGAAGTCGTGTGGTTGTTTCAAACAAGATATATATATATATATATATATATATTTCTTTAATGCCATGTCTCCTTATATTACACATTTATTTTGTTGCCAGAAGTGGTAAAAAAAAAAAAAAAAAACTATATTTAAAATTAAATACTTTAAAGTAAGCAAAGTTTAAATAAAATAAATAAGATATTAAAAGACATTTATAGGCCAAAATATTCAAAGTACAAAAATCATGCAATAAATATAAAATAAATTCTTCTCTCAACAGTTTATCAAGGAGACAGGTGAGAAAATGCAAGTATCAAAACGTAATTTCGGCATGTTGCCAGGAACACGAAATTATCGTAGATAACTTTAAATTTCGTTCGTTTCGTAAGAACATACATTGATTGATGTCAATTCTAATATAACAGATTTTGAAATTGAAAATAATTTTCGTTTTAGGAAGAATATGACTAACGGTCAAACAAATAGCCATCGGGAACACTCTGTAAAAGAAAATATAAAAGTTAAATATCTTCACGATAATTAAATTAAAATGAAATAATCTGATGTGTCACTCACACGACTTTCTCTTACCCTGAAATTTAATACTATAAATACAGGTTGCAGATTAAGAGGTAAGATAACGAGTACTGTTATGTAAACCTGTGTTAAACAATTCAAATTACGCTTCGGAAGAGTTTTATATCATAATTAGTTCTGTGTGCCCCCCTCAACCCCCCGTTTCATTAATGCGTCTACATTTATATAGAATTTATTTCGGTTATTAAAAAATAATTCTGTTTCTAAAAAACAATTTATTAAGATTATTATTTTAAAAAATTATCTTTTATGATAATGTAGACGATTTCCATATTAGAGAAGTAGTATAACACTAAATAAATAAATAATAAAAAAAAATTCTCAATATTACATTTAAAAAAAATTGAAAAAATCGATAACTTTATTTTAAATTATCGCAGATCGATGGTTCAACCATTCGTTTTAAAGGTATTGGCGAGCTCCTTTGAAAGATACCCATCATGAAAATTTACTCCCCTCGAGGGGGGAGGGGGGGACTTCCCCCCAGGGGGGTAGGCGAGGCTCCTACATACACAGAAAAGTTTTCTCCAGTTGACTATCTCTATTACATAAAATATATATTCGTTTCATTTGGTTTAGTGCAGTCTATAGATGTTAAACTCTACTTTCCCGCAATTTCCCCCATAGACGTAATGTATTTGAATACTTTTCAGTGTCCCTGTACACGAATCATTTGCTTCATCTCAACGGAAAGCTTACTGTAGCATCCCTACAGGATACACATTTTGAATACCGAGTTTGGAATTTCTGCTATGGGTAAGAGAAAGTAAAAATTAGGTTTTATTTTGTGCTCTACTTTACATATATTTAAGAATGTATAAATATCTTATTCAGCTAGCAGAAAGAGGGGCTTCTTTTTCGAATTTCAACTGACCGAAATCTCGAGTGAATCTAGTATTGTTAACACGTTGAGTGCCCCGTCAGTCATCGGTGGTTGACACTGAACTTTCCGTTTAGGCCGCGTCAACCACCGGTCGCTGACAGTGTGAAATATGATATAAAACTAAAAAAATTACATTGTTTTGTATAATTATTAAAAATTTAATTAAAATTTACTT
Source organism: Salticus scenicus (assembly GCA_963930645.1). NCBI lineage: Eukaryota > Metazoa > Arthropoda > Arachnida > Araneae > Salticidae > Salticus > Salticus scenicus. The sequence goes on along the minus strand of OZ005649.1, from coordinate 400,506,047 downwards.
TATTTTTATTTATTACAGGATTATATCGTTAACGGCCCTCTTCAATTACCGTCGCCGGAAGCCCGAGCCAATGTTATTCTATGGGGAAATTTTCTTTACAAATAACTTATTAACGAATACATATTTTTAAATTCTGTTTTCACATTCAGAAAATTCCCAGCTGTTCAATGGACGGACCTTTTTTAAAAATGTATTTTTTAAAATTTTTAATATTTTATTTTGAACTTGCAAAATGAAAAAAATTCACAAATTGAAAATTCGTATTTTGCAGCTAAAAAATAAAATATAAAAAATTAAAAAAATAATTTTTTAGAAAAGGTCCGTCCATTGAACAGCTGGGAATTTTCAGAATGTGAAAACAGAATTTAAAAATATGTATTAGTTAATAAGTTATTTGTAAAGAAAATTTTCCCATAGAATAACATTGGCTTCGGCTTCCGGCGGCGGTGAGTGAAGCGGGCCCTTAAGGCATTTTAATGGATTTTATTGAAACACGGTAAACATAGAAACGCATTGCTATATCGCAATACCAGAGCTTTTAAGCAGCTCGCGCGGCTTGACGGGGATTTCCTTAGAATTCGCGTGGCGCTCAACGTGTTAATAATTAAAAGAAACAAGAAAGAAAAATCAAGCAATTCGCATAGATTATAAAATATTTTCCGTTTTCCGTCATAATACAACGTCTAACTTCAACTTTGCAACTCTGTTTGAAATATTAAAGACGCAAAACACAACTAAAAATGCACTTGAAGCAAATTTCCCTTACATAACTAAAATGTATGTGAATAATTTTTTAGAGCCCTGTAATGAATGCTTAATCATACTACGTTTTATAAGAAAGATGCTTTTGTGCATTTAAAAACTATGTTAATTTACGATATGTTTTGTATCTACTTATAAATCACAATCTATCCGAATTCTTTTGCGAGGACTCTTATACAAACTAGTAATAATACGCATACGAGTTATATTAATTATAGAGGGGGAAAAAAACAAACAACAAAAAAAAAAGCAATATAAGCTTTGAATTTTTTATTTTTTTTTCCGACTGAGTGAAAATAATGCCTGGACCGGGAGTCGAACTCCGGATCTTTGACTTACAAGGTCAAGGCTCTACCAATTGAGCTATCCAGGCCGTCAACCGGTCAGCATTACTCACTCAGACAACCTTTAGGCAGAAACATCTCTGCTCTATTATGTAGATAGCTCGACAGAAATAAGCCGCAGGAAATGGAAAACACCATTAAACAATGGGAGAAAGAAATATATAATATAAGCTTTACTTTCAATTAAAAAATGCACAATAGATTGTTTTTGTGTAGCCGTGTATGTTGTATAAAAGCAGAAGGTGCCCCATGTAATGTACTAAAAATTTAGAATCGCATAAAATGAGCTTTCATAACGTAACTGAGAATGCGCTTTGAATAATCTTTATTTATATCTTACTTTATCTAAATATTTTATGACCCTGTAAAAAAAAAGTCATTAAAACTAATCATAATTTATTCTGTAAGAAACATGGCGTATTCGCCTCTTGTATATTGTATGATGTTTTCTTTACATTGTGTGCAGCAAAAAAATATAAATTAGGCTTAAAAAAAAAACTCTTAGACCGTAATGTATCAGAATTCTTTTGCGGCAATACTTTTATTCTCCGCACAGAAATAACATCTGATATTTGTATCACGTTCTAGGGGAAACGCCATAGTAAACCTGAATAATATAAATGAATATAGCGATTACAAACGGCTATAACTATTTAATGGAAAAGAATTTATCGATAAGATTAACACAGAATGTAGACGAAACTTCAAAATTTTGTATACATACGTCATAGATGTTCTATGTGACTTCTCTTGGTCACACGGACAACATCTAGGCGGTAGTCCATTTCACGCCATACATTCTGAAGCATTTGTTCAGTCACCGACGCAAGCGCATTACAAATGCGTACTTTGAGTTCTTCAATTGTTTTGGACATGGGAAGCACACACTGTCTTTCGAAATAAACCCATAGATGAAAATCGCAGGGTCCAGCGCTTGCGTCGGTGACTGCAGACATGTTTCAGAATGTATGGCGTGAAATGGACAACCGTCTAGATGTTGCCCGTGTGACCAAGGGAAGTCACATAAAACATCTATGACGTATGTATACAAAATTTTTGAGTTCCGTCTACATTTGGTGTTAACCTTATCGATAAATTCTTTTACATTAAATAGTTATAGTCGTTTGTAATCATTCTATTCATTTTGACTTGCCCTGTATATCAGTTTCAAGGCATTCATAAAAAAAAAAAAAAAATGTGCGTATAAACATAAAGATAGGCAAATGAACCTAAGACATAAAACCGATTTTTGAAAATAGTATTAAAAAAAACAAAAACTAGTGATATGTAAATTTTATGATAATGAGTGCGTGAAAGACATATTCGAAGTGGACCCTATAATCACATTCAGTTGGTTTTCTTTCATTGGCGTTTACCATTCAAGCTTGTTATCTACCAGATTTATCATTTCTGTTATCGGACTGAGACATGCTAATAGTATAATCTTTTCAAATAATCGTCTTTCATGCTATCTTACTGTCATTTTACAAGTTAAGGAGCATTGATATTAAGTTTGGAAAACGAGTTTTGCTAATAGGCATTAGATTAGAAGTTGAATATCGAACATTCCTCTGACAGCATACCTGTAAGTTTCCTTGGAGAGTTTAGAGACATTTCATAAAAATGAATATTCATACAGGAGAAAAAAATCTGGTGTGACTCCACTCGACTTTCCGAACATTGAGTCATTAACAGTTTTGTAGATAAAGTAAAGAAAGAGGAGTTGTTAAACAAACAAAAGAGAGAAAACCATCATAGAGTGTTTGAGTATTTTTCTCCCTATATTACAGGATGTTTTATTGAACTCTACTGAACTTTCAGCCCATAGATCAGAATGATAAAGAATTTTTCTTTGTGTCCCTGTAAAATCCTATAAATGCTAGATTCACCAAAATGCTTATAGTTAGTGCAACAGTGATTTATAATATTCATATAAATTTTCAGCTGAATTGAATAAGGCGTTTAAAAATTGGGTCCCATAGGCCATAATGATAAAGAATGTTTTTTTGTGCCTCTGTAAAAAAACTGTAAGTGCTACATTCACCAAAATCTATACAGTTCGTGCAACTGTGACCTATAACATGTGTACAAATTTTTTGCTCAGATTAATAAAGCTGTTAGACGCTATCGCACTTTTAAAAATTTGGCCCCATAGGCCGTAATGATAAAGAATTTTTCCTGGTATCCCTGTAAAAAAAACTACAAGTGCTAGATTCACCAAAATGAATAGGGTTCGTACTGTGGGGACTTGCAATATACGTAGCAACTTTCAGCTTACTCGAACAAAATGTTTAGATGCTAGCGTGTTCACTCACAGACATACACACGCACATACATATATCATCGTAAAAACAGTGAAAATGAACTCAGGGGACCTCGAAACGTATAGAAACATCAAAATCTCAAATTCAGATTTTTGACATGATTACAATACTTTCCTAACTCTAGTGTGTGGAAAGTAAAAAAAAAAAAAAAAAAAAGTTAGCTGTAAGCTATTTCTTATTTAAATTGAATATTCTTATTTGAAAAGTTTTTTTTCTTATTTGTGTATAGGAAAACTTATACATAGTTAAGAAATTTAATAACAATTAAACTATTATGTTAAAGTTGTATGCTGAATGATTAAAACTTAAAATGGGATCTCCAGACTTCTATATATTCTTTTTACTTTTCGAACATTCATACGTAAGGAAAGTACTGTAATTATGTCAAAAATCCGACTTTGAGATTGGTCCCTATATTTAAATAAACTTTCAAAAGAATTCAGTCACAATTTATTTTTTTTTGTAACACATTAAATATATATATATATATATATATACCGACATTGAAATTGCTCTAAACCTCGCTTCGGGTACCCGCTACCTAGTCAGCGCTTTTTCCCACCCGCACTACATTAGGTCCAGGTTTTCACTGCCTGGAGAAAGATCTCTCCCTGGAACTTCAATTTGGATATTTATTGACGGCAGGTGGATCTGCTAGTATTTAAGAACTACGATTTTAAAGATGACTGTATCTCAGCATCTATTAAATATTTTAGTTTTTGAACCACGTATTTTATAGTCCTCGCTCTTTATACTATATCACCATATGATTCCGACCGATATAATAAATAAAATAAAAAGTACATTTTTTAAAAGGAATTAAATAAAAACAAATAAATTTTAATTAAACTTAAATTTTAATCAGTTTAATCCTTTCTACTATAAACTACCCCCCCCCCCCCCCAATAAATACTACAAAAAAAAAAAAAAAAAAAAAAAAAAAAAAAAAAAAAAGACTTTTCTTTTAAAGGAATTAATTAGAAAAATGAAAAATACAAAGTTGTTATACTATAAAAAGTATACATTAACATAACTGTCATAAATATGTTTTTAAAATTAAAATTTAGCATATTTAATTTTTAATACTGCATTACCATTTGATTTTCAATAAATATAATTAATAATAATAATAATAATAGTAAAAAGATTTCGTCTTCAAATAAATGAATTAAATAAAGGAGAAACAAATAGCGTAATAGCCGTTGCTAAGATACGCAGACGATTGAAACGAAAGAACAAAATTTATAAAAATGAAACATAGAAGCGATTATTTAAAATCGGAAAAAATTTAATTAAAAAAATTCAAATTCCAAATTCGAAAAAAATTCGATGAGTTGCACACCTGCAGGGTCTTAGGTACCCATCTGCCTAGTTTTGTAGCTCTGCGATGAGTTGTGTGAGCACCAGAGCGCAGACAGACAGATTTTCTTTACACTTCACAGACACTTTTCTTTATTTATATAGACTAGCAGGCTACGCCCGCTTCGCTGGTCACTATATTTAAATGAATTTTCAAAAGAATTGGATCAGTATTTATTTTTTACATCACATTATAAATAAAAACCTAATAATAATAATAATAAATATAATAATAATTTATAAATAAATAAATAAATAAACATTGAAATTGCTCTAGACCTTGCTTCGAGAACCTGCTGACTACGGCAGCACTTTTTTCCGCCCGTGCTGCATCGGGAGGTCCAGGTTCGCACTGTCTACAAAAAGGTCTTTCCCGGGCACTTCAATCTGGGTATTTATCGACGACATGTGGATCTTCTGTTATTTAAAAACTACGACTTTAAAGATAACTGTATCTCAGCATCTATTATATGTTTTTGTTTTTGAACCATGCGTTTTATAGCCCCCGTTATTTAAACTGTATTACTATTTGATTCCGACCAGCATAACAAAATAAAATAAAAAGTAGATTTTCTTTTAAAAGGAATTAAATACATGAAAAACAAATATTAATCAGTTTAATCTTTTTCCACTATATACTACCATTTTTCCCTCAATAAATATTATTAAAAAAAAAAAAAAAAAAAAAAAAAAAAGGATTTTTATTTTAAAGGAATTAATTTAAAATGAAAAAAAAAAGTTGTTATACTATAAAAATTATACACAAACATAACAATTTATTTATATAGCATTACCATTTGATTTTCAATAAATATAATAATAATTAAAAAAAAAAAAAAAAAAAAAAAAAAAGAATTTTCGCCTTCAAATGAATGTTTTAAATAAAAAATAAATAGTGAAATAACCGTTGCTAAGATACGCAGATGATTACAATCAAAGAATTAAATTTATGAAAAATGAAGCATTAAAGCCAATATTTAAAATCGAAAAAACATTAATTTAAAAAATTCAAATTCGATGAGGTGCACACTTGCAGGGTCCCAGGTACCTATATGCCAAATTTGGAAGCTCTGCGATCAATAGTGTGAGCACCAGAGCGCAGGCAGACACACACACAGACACTTTTCTTGATTCATATAGAAGATGAGAAAGGCATTTTTTCTCAGGGACTAAAAACAGAAAGCAACTCTGTCACTTCAAAAATAATAGTTTACAAACATAATAGTATCTTCCTTTGAACAAAATGAATTCTAATTGTTATTAAATTGTTACGAATACATTTCAGATTATGTGGGAAAAAAAAAAAAAAAAAAACAATTACACAATGAGAATTGAATAATATCCTGTATCATTCAATTTAAATGCGTTGCTACAAGTTATTAAAACAAATTCCTCCACTGAAATGAATTATTCATATGCATTATTACTAAAATGCATTATTAAAAATATTTTATCGTTTCCCTAATCACTTGTATAATGTAAAAAGCTTTTAAGTAAGATAGCTGACGGGTTTTTGATTTTGTGAGTGTGATCTCCCTTTTTAAAAATCTATTTGTGAACGAATTTCATTTTTGTAAAATATTAATGCAGAGAAAATCAATAATAATAATAAAAATAAAAACTATTTAATCAGGTCACGGCTGTAATAAAAGAATTTAAAGAAAAATTAAGAATTGAAACAGTTTTTAATTTATTTAATGAAATTTCTAACTATGTTGATAGTCTAGTAAGACATCGGGGACACTCCTATGTTTTGTAAAAACTGGTTTTTAGTTGCTGTTGCTGGTTACAATTATACGCTAAACGATATAACAGAATTTTTTAAAGGAAGAGCATTTAAAATTATTTAATTTTCCTTTAGAAATGTTTTTTAACGACACTGTGGACTTTAGAAATAAAGAAACTAAACTAAACTATACATATAAATCGTTCTTCCTGACTGAGTGAGTGAGGGGGGGGGGGGGATTCATCATCGCCCAGACCAAACCCCTAAACCTAGAAGCATGAAATTTTGTGACAGTGTTCTTTCTATGACGTAGGCATCCACAAAGAAGCGATTTTACAAAATTCGCCTCCCCAAGGGGGGGGGGGAGGAGGGGAAAAACGTGATTTCACAAAATTCTTCATATCTCAAACAAAAAAAACCAGATATCCGTTAAATTTTTGCTTTAAAATATAGCTAATACAAATGTCTAAAAATCGATTTCTGGAATTTTAGAAATTCGGTCCGCAAGGGGGGGGGGGCGAAACGTGATTTCACATAATCATATACATCTCAAATAAAAAAACAGATGTACGTGACATTTTTGCTCTAAAATATAGCTAATGCAAATATCTAAAAACCAATTTCTGGAATTGGTACAGATAGGTTTTAAAGGCCTGCAAGTCGAATGGGGATATTTTCGAAAGTGTAACGTCATTAGCAGGGGCGAGAAGGGGGGAGGGGAGAGGGGGCAAAAAAATAAAAATAGAGTTAGATCGTTCAAAATTGGTACATAGAGGTTTTCGATACTTACAAATCGATTGCGGATATTTTTGAATTTATAAAATTATTAGGAGGGGCGGGAAGGGGGGTGGGGCGGTAAAGGGGGCTATAGGCAAAAACAAATAGAAATTCCAGTTAGGCCATTCAAAATTAGTACAGATAGGTTTTAGAGGCCTGGAAGTCGAATGGGAATATTTTCAAAAGTGTAAAGTTATTAGGAGAGCCGGGAAGGGGGAGCGGAGGGAAAAAAAAAAAATAGAGTTAGATCATTGAAAATTTGTACATAGAGGTTTTCGATACCTACAGATCGATTGCGGATATTTTTGATTTTGTAAAATTATTGGGAGGGGCGGAGGGGCAAAAAAATAAAAATAGAGATAGATCGTTCAAAACTGGTGCATAGAGGTTTTTGATACCTACAAATCGATTGCGGATATTTTCGAATTTGTAAAATTATTTGGATAGACGGGAGGGGGGGGGCGAAGGGGGAAAATAATATAAATAAGAGTTAGAGCATTTTGGGAATTTTTTCCGAAGGCAGTGGAAACCCGGTTTGACATTTTTCCTAATCAGATTTTGTTTCTCTCTTTTTTTTTTTTTTCACGTGATAAAAATTAATGCAATTTTGAGAATTCAGTAATTATAGTGATTCATTTAAAAATAGGGACCAGCGAAGCGGGCGTAGCCTGCTAGTTTATTATAATTAAAAAAAATAGTTATTACTTTCTTCTATATGTAATATAGAGAAAGTATTGGATTCGTAAAAATTTTCGACCTCGGGTTTTTGATGGATTTATACGTTTTGAGAGCTGTAGAACACGATTTGACCCTTTTTAGAAAATGTCTGTCTGTCTGTCTGTCTGTCAGTCTGTCTGTGTGTGTGTGTGTGACAAAATTTTGTGGCAACTGTATCTCAGGAACTACTGCACAGAATTTCATACAAATTAGTATGTAGTTGCACCTTGACATAAATGAGTGCCTATCAACTTTTGGTAAAAATTGTCTTACAGGTTGCGTTGCCATCCCGCTTTTTCTAAATTTTTAACAGGGTGATATAGGACAAAATTTTGTATAAATGTGCATAAAGATAATTATTTTTTAGTAATCATTATGAAATTTACAAGAATTATTTATAATAGAGGTAGTCAACTGGGGAAAAAATTTTGTATGCGTAGGAGCCTCGTGAACCCCCCTGGGGGGGAAGTCTCCCCTCGAGGGGAGTAAATTTTCAAGATGGGTATCTTTCGAAAGGTCTCGTCAATACCTTTAAAACGAATGGTTGAACTATAAATCTGTGATAATTTAAAACAAAGTTATCGATTTTTTTTTACTTTTAACAAAAAGTAACAGAATTTTTTTTTTTTTTTTTTTTAAACGAAATTTAACCAGACTTGGTATTTAGTTGGCCCCTGACATAAACTGGGGCTGATTAGGTTTGGGGATCAATCACTCAACAGGTGGTGCTGTGATCGTATTTTTTCTAAATTTTTAACATGGCAGTATACAGGACAAAATTTCGTATAAATGTACATAATGGGAGTTATTCTTAACCTGTGATTGTGAAATTAATATGAATTATTGATAATAGTAGTAGTTAATTAGGAAAAAAATCTCGGTCATCGCTTTCCTCCCCCCAGGGGAAAATACCCCCGGGGGAGGGGGGGGGGTAAATTTTCAAGATGGGTATCTTTCGAAAGGTCTCGTCAATATCTTTAAAACGAATGGTTGAACTATAAATATGTGATAATTTAAAACAAAGTTATCGATTTTTTTTTTTTTTTTACGAAAAAAAAACTGAAAAAAAAAATCGTTTTATTTATTTATTTTTATTTTTTTATTGTTACTGTGTGAATTTGTATAGGAAAATTTAGAAGAAAGTCTTGTGGTGGCCACAGCATACTAGTTTATGAATAGTTAACAGCTATAAATAGTTATTTATAGCTGTGAAAAAAATGATTTTTACCGCAAAATATAAAAAGTTTATTTTATTTATTTATTTATTTATTTATTTATTAAATAGAAATGAGTATATACCTCCAGATTATATATTTGAACAATAAATTGGGGGAAAATAAAAAATAATAGAATAATCATCATGGAGCATTTTTAAAATTTTACATAATTTTTGACCTTTTCCCTTTATTAATATTGTTATAATTAATAATAATAATAATAATAATAATAATACAGTCGAATCTCGTTAACGTGAATGTCAAGGGGGATAAAAAATGTGTTCATGTTATCAGTAGTTCATGCTATCAGTAACTAATCTTCATATAACTAAACTAATCTTCATTTTGACAGGGATTGTGGAAACAGTCCATGCTAAAAATAATTCACGTTAATGAGGTTCGACTGTGTAGTTATTTCTGTATTTCAATGCATATTTGTACAAAATTTCCCAATTTTAAAACTGTAAAAAATAAATAAAAATATCTATAATGTTCACCGTCTTTCTAAATCATATAGGTAAATTTCAACTGCTGATTATTAATTATTATTCTATCATTATACTATTTAAATTATTTTTGAAGCGTACAAGACATTAAACGTTTGCTTATTAAATGACGTCGCTTGTTTTGCGAGGTCTCGTATATACTCTACAACTGAAGCAGAGAAACTATTTCCCTGCATTCGCAATATCACTGTAAGAAAAGTAGTTTTACAGACAATCAAAACGGCATCGGCGGAGCAATTTTGCCGCCGTTTCCTTATGCTGATATTTCACGGTGACTACAAATAATCTTTCCCTTTTCCTATATATTCTGTTAGAAATTAATAAATTTTATTTCTTGTCGGTTATTATTCCTAGTTATTGGTATAGGAAGAAAAATTATCCATTCTATCGGATCTATTACCTTTTGAATATCAACACAGAAATGATATATTAAATGCTTTTGATTTTTTACATTTAAGGTTTTTTTACTTTATTCTGTATGTATATACAGAGAAAGTATTGGATTCGTGAAAATTTTCGATGGATTTATACGTTTTGGAATGTCCTGAGCACGATTCGACTGTTTTTAGAAAATGTCTGTCTGTGTGTATCATAAATTTTGTGGATGTTGTATATCACGAACCAATGAAGGAAATTTAACCAATCTTGGCATTTAGTTGGATCCTGATATAAACTGGTACTGATTATATTTGGGGATCAATCGCTCAACAGGTGGCGCTGTGATCCCATTTTATTTTCTAAATTTTTAACATGTCAGTATAGGACAAAATTTCGTATAAATGTACATAATGAGAGTTATTTTTAATGTGTGACTTTAAAATTAATATGAATTATTGATAATAGTAGTAGTAAACTAGGAAAAAAGTCTGTGCATGTGGGGGGTGTAAATTTTCAATATGAATATATTTCGAAAGATCTCGTCAATTCCTTTAAAACGAATGGTTCAACCATAGATCTGTGATAATTTAAAACAAAGTTATGGAATGTTTTCATTTTTTAACGAAAAATAATAATATTCGTATTTCTTTTGATATTAGCAAAAAATTGACCTTTTTTCAGCATTTAGTGATATAATTCTGTCAGATAAAAACCGTCTGCATTTATAATGGAAAATAATTTAATAAATAATTTGTATTACATGAATTTTGTGTAAAATTATACAGAAGAAAGTCTTGTGGCGGCCACATCATACTAGTTTTTGTTATGCAAATTAATTTTGGCACTTTCCAATGAAGTTGAAAAGATTTATGAATCGTTTTCTTCGGTCTCTGATTTTTGTGAATATCTTTTGCAATGCTTTAAACACTGATATGGGTTATTCAGGTATATAACATGTTTCCTATTGAAAATAGTATAAAAAATGATACTGTTTGTGTATAGGAATGAAATATATTTAGAGGTAACATCACTGAAGTTAAACATGTTGAAGATCAAACGATGTACTGCTAAATAGCAGTTGAAAACCCTTTTATACTATATACAAACAGAAGGACTTTCATTCCTTGCTTTTATTAATACATATTGAGCAATATTTATATATATTAACATAAGATATATTTTCTGATGCTTTGGAAGCGAAGTATTCATAGAGACTGTAACTCAGTGTTATAATGTATTATTATTTTCGAAAATTTAATTAAAGTTATAACAAACTACAATTTTATGATGAAATGCAATAATGTGTTGTGTGAACTACACTCTGATTGTGCAATTACATTATTTTATAAATACAGTAACTCTTTATAGAGAGAGAGAGAGGGAGAGGCAGAGGAAATAACTTGAGTTATTTTAGTTTCATTCAATTTGTCCTCAAATAAATAAATAAACTTACTACATATTTTAACTTAGCCCAAAATTGTTATTGCTTTCTAAAAATAGGAGAAAGTGTTTCATAATTTATGAATTATGCTTGATTTAATTCTATTTATTATTTTTAAACAGAATGAATTCAATCTTTCAATGTACCATTCTCTCTCTTATATTTTCTAATCTTGAAAAGTCTTTTATTATCTGTGAATAATGCATAGCTTTAGTTTCTTGCTAAGTCATTTCCTTTCTTTAAAAATTAAAAAAATAAGGTTCATTTAATTATTCCCTGACACTTTTTTTTTTTTTTTTTTAAACTCTATTCTATGTCCTATAATGTGTGTTCAGTATAAAGTGTGGTTGTTTTTCTAACTCTAATACGGTAGTTGTCTTATACGCGAGTCAATATTCGTGTTCAAAATTAAATATTCCTTTTTAATTTCGTCCACGTTTATCTCGTAATATGGGAAAGTGTTCCATCCTCATTTAATCTGAGTAGCCCACTGCAAATCATAATAACACTTTTATGGCAGATTGTAATCAGTAACATTTCTCAAAAAAAAAAAAAGGTTGATTCTTTCTTTTTTTTTTTTTTTTTAAGACAGATTTTACTTTCATTATAAAAGGAGTTTGAACTTTTAAGGAAATTTGCCCTTACAAAAAATGTAAGGAAAAAAAAAATAATGACTGACAAAAACTGGAATTCGAAACAAACGTGTTTCTAACTATACATCCGGCAGAAGAGGTGATAAGAGATTAACCACCTCGAAAGTGGTCATAAAAAAAAAAGAACATGTTTGTTTACAATGATGTGCCCCCCAGTAATATGGAAATTTCATTGAACCCGCGCCCCCTCAACATATTTCCGACCCACACAATATTGCGAGACTTATTTCTTTGAACTGTGGGAATAAAATACGTCTTTTATGTGTCGTAAAAAGAAGAGAGAATAATTTGATTACAAATCCAGACTTATGCAAGTCTGTCTTAAAAGCCAAGTTTGTCTTAACAAGCGTCTGTGTTTTGTGTAAAGCTTTTAATTTTATTTTCTTCCCCTCCTCCTTTATTTCGTAAGGCAGTGACATTTCATAAATTCATCTCGCGAACGAAAATAGTCTTTTGAAATGTCAGAAGTTTTATCGATTCTGTTAGAAAAGGTGTGGGATTTCTTTTTGTGTGTATGTGTAGGCAGATGTGTGAAGTCTTCGGTGCGTTTAAAGTTTTCTCCAGTTCACTTTTACTCTCGTAAATACACTTTTATGCGCTTGGAGATTAAAATGACTTCGCCCAACCTCTGAACTTGTTTTCGAGTTCATTTAAGTCGCCCAATAGAAGGATTCACACAGTTGCCAACTATTAAGATTGTTTATATTACTTCTTCTGAGTAAAATAAAATTACCTCATGTAAAGATACAAGACTGTTAGAAAGATATAAAGGGTTTTCCATTAAGAGTAATTAAAAAAAAAAAACATAAATTATTCAGTGAGACACATTTTTTTAATTGTTTATTTGAAAGCTTACATTATGCCATTAAGTATGAAAATAATATCGTTCATGTGAGCACCATGACTTCTCTGTACATACCGCATTCTGTCAACCCAATTTTCCATCACTCTTACACATAAATTTTGTGTTATTTCACGGAAAACAAGTTCAATGTTGGTTTTTAATTGCTCAATTGTTATTGGATTATCAGCATAAACTTGCGATTTATCATATCCCCAAAGAAAAAAGAATCACAATCGATCGAGTCGATTAACTGATTAATGTCGTCCATGAATTCTTCTCAAATGTCTCTCAGTATTCACATATAAACACTGATCAGTGATGCCAGATGGTCGAAAATTATTTCCCCAAACAGGTCTTCAAATTTCCCCAAATCAGGGGTTTCTTTCTAAAAAATCCCCAACTGAATTTCTACTGAAAAGGGAAAATAATTTTTTTTTTTTCAGAAAAAATATCAAGCAGATTTAAAGTGCATTTAAGCTCAGATTTTTCCCCAAATGAAAGCAATTTTTGAAAAAAATCCCCAAATAACAATAAAGTTATTGAAAATCCTTGGTCGTAGGGATAAATCATTACGTTGCCAACATTGACAGAAAGTTGCAGAACTCCCCAGATTTGTCCCCAAAAATTTTAGAATTCGCCAAAAAAGTCCCCACAAACATTTGGTCCCCAAAATTGTCCCCAGAAGCCTCAAAAATCCCCAAAATGGGGACAAAATCCCCAATCTGGCATCACTGACACTGATTTTGATAAAACAATTTAATAATTTCGAAACGTTTATCTCTGCATGATTAAATGGCATAGTATACTAAACACAAATGACACAAGAAATGTCAAAAAAGAATACGCAGTGTTGCCATTCTAACCATTTAAATTTTTATCATCCCTAGTGGAAAACCCGTTATAAAATATTTCTATTAAAAATTATTATTGCCAAATGATTGTAGTAGTTAGTAATTACCCATACAGCTACTAATATCCATTATATATCTAAATTACATCCAAAGGTCCATAAAATGGACAAAATATCTAAAGAATGTCCATTAAAAATCCTGGATATCCTGTACTCATTATAGATATCTATTAGATCTTTAAATATACACGAAATTTAGACGTGCCTTTTTCGATGTCTAATAGATGCATAGCTGCGAAGTTTTTTAATTTATTCTGGAATGATGTTAGCCCCGCCCTTTTTTCACACCGTAATCTTTTTAGAGCCAGTTTCTTCATATTTAATCCTCGTTATATTTAGAAGAAAATTTTTCTACAAATATTACAGTGTGGAAAAAGGGTGGGGCTAACAACATTCCGGAATAAATTAAAAAACTTGGCAGCTATGTAGATGTAACAGGTTAGATCAAAACAAGATATAGATATTTTTAATATGTATTAGATCTACCAAGTCTAATGTTTGGATATTTGGAGATTTATCGGATATGTAACAGACATCTAATGGAGGTAAAGAAGAGTGACATTTGTTGTGCTAATAGATATCCGTAGGATATTTATAGAAGTTCAATGGATCCTGTTTTAACTTTTACACACGTTTATAAATGTCTTATGGATGTGAGTGGCTGTGTGGATATAGAGTCAGTAGAAGAACATCTGTATTACATTTTACTTCGGGAATTAAATCTTGGCGAATGGGTTTGGTCATTTTTGCCCATAAGGCTCATTAAACCGGAATCTTACTGTTTAAAGTGAATTTCGAACAACCATGTTTAAACGGGGATTCAAACTCGGCACCTGGGAATCGAAGATCAGAGCGTTGTTCAGTCCGCCCCTAGATGAGCGTTTGTAAAAGGACGCGGTTAAATGTGGAAGGGAAGTTCTCAGTGGTAAATTAGATGAATTTTGTAAAACGCAGCGAGAATAAAATAGAATCTTTTTTCGAAAACTACCCTTTCGTTAAGGAGGAAAAAATTACTTACTGTAAGGTGATCATGAAACGCTCTTTAGTCCACCAAGCATCATAATTTAAAATAAATTCATTTGCATTATAAATAAATTTAAATAGTCTGGTGTGTCACTCACACGACTTCCTCTTATCCTGAAATTTAATACTATAAATACAGGTTGGAGATAAGAGGTAAGATAACGAGTACTGTTATGTAAACCTGTGTTAAACAATTCAAATTATGCTTCGGAAGAGTTTTATATGATAATTAGTTAACGGGGGGTTCAGGGGGGATACCGCCCCCCTCAACCCCCCGTTTCATTAATGCACCTGCATTTATATAGAATTTAATTCGGTTATTAAAGAATAATTCTGTTTTTAAAAAATAATTTATTAAAATTATTATTTAAAAAAATTATCTTTTATGATAATGCAGACGATTTCCATATTTGAGAAGTAGTATAACACTAAATATCCAAAAAAAAAGTTTAATTTATTCTCAATATTACAGTTAAAAAAAAAAAAAATTTTTTTTTGTTAAAAATGAAAAAAAATCGATAGATTTTAAGTATTCAGTCTTGATGTTAAACTCTACTTACCTGCAATTTCTCCTATAGACGTAATGTATTTGAATATTTTTGAATGTCCCTGTACACGAACCATTGGCTTCATATGAACGAAAAGCTTACTGTAGCATCCCTATAGGATACACATTTAGAATACCGAGTTTGGAATTTCTGCTACTATTTGTTCTTGAGATAGGCTGATTACAGGCACACAGACCATTCTCTAAAAACATGATTTTCGTATTCAGGGGACCTCAGAACATGTAAATATAACAAAAACTCACGTTCGAAAATTTGACCCTAAAACAATACTTTCCCCTATGGGTAAGAAAAAGTAAAAAAAAAAAAAAAAAAAAAATGTTATTTAAAAAAAACAAATACGTCTTCGAAAGTTAAAAAACTTTAATCTATCATTTAATTCGCGATAATGATAACGAAAATTACGGTGCTCGAATAAGATGAGTAAAAGAAGAAAGAATGGCCGCATGACTAGATTTTATATCACACATTGGAGTTGTTAATACTAAAAACACTTTTATTTTTTCGTCAGACAATCTCCTGGCTAATTCTTCTTCTCTTAAGTTATAATTTTTTTTTATTAAATATAATTATTATTTAATAACTAGCAAACCCGTGCGAAATATTCGCACTTTATTTCTTTTCTTATTTACCTTTAAAATTTGAAACTCGTAAATGTTATACCAGTTTCACCACTTAATTAAAATTTTAATTTACCAGAAGCCAAACTATTAATAAAACCAAATTAATATTGTACAATAATGAAACCAAAATCATTCAAAGAAAGGTTTCCAAATAAAATTCATGGTTCAAGACCCAATTTTCATACAAAATATAGGACTCCCACGACGCCTTTTAAATTTTTGTCGCCGTTTTGGCGATGACTTATTATTATTATTTTAAATAAATAAATAAAATAAAATAAAATAATTCCTATTTTGATTATATTTTTTTATATTTGTGTTTTTTAGTCAATTTATGACACAAAAGTTCCTATTCTGTATATATCTTTAAAATATTGCTAGGTTTAAAAGGACGCTTGCAAAGATTCTGAAGAAACAACTGTTAAAAATACATTTTTTTTTTTTCATAAAATAATCTCATCAGACAAATGTCA
The DNA here is from genome assembly GCA_963930645.1 of Salticus scenicus. Classification (NCBI taxonomy): domain Eukaryota; kingdom Metazoa; phylum Arthropoda; class Arachnida; order Araneae; family Salticidae; genus Salticus; species Salticus scenicus. The sequence continues at coordinate 400,489,404 of OZ005649.1, read as the reverse complement.
CAAAAGCAAGACAGTGTCTTGCTTTTGCCTCCAAGGCACGTGTTTTTTGCACCTGATGAAGAAAGGCTACGTCCTTTCGAAACCGGTTGTGCTGACTTAAAATTTATGGTGTGTGAAGAAGTTTTAATCTCTTTCCACACGACTTCCATAACCCACTATTACACGTATTATATGCCTTTTTTTGGAAATATGTTAGAAAATATAAAATTAATTAAAAAAATTAAACACCTAATAATTTTTCTGTAAGAGCAAACTGATACATGTGTAAAGACACATACAACAGTGTTTACATAGCGAGTAAAAAAAAAATAAAAAATCCTTAGAACTGTTTTTTGAAGATCTGTAACTAACTCTAACTGACTGTTATCTAATAAGGACACATGTCAATTCTTTTTTTTTTTTTTTTTTTTTTTTTTTGTACGTTTATTTTAACTGAACATGGGGAAAAGAATGTTTTTGTGTTCAATCTGTGCCTTGGATTTTAATAGAATCGCAAAAAAAAAAAAAAAAAAAAAAAAAAAAAAGAATTGCTAGACAATTTCTTAAAGATATCCAAAGTTGTTGTTTTCGTAACATTCTATACCATTATTTTTTTTTTAGTTTTTTTTTCTTTACTAAATGGTACTAACACAGACATATTAAAAAAAAAGAAATATGAGTAGTGGTGGATAATGTTACACGTAAGTTGCAATTCTGTGTATCATAGAGGGGATGAGACCTGGTGTCTACAAGCCAGAATTAAAAAAAAAAAAAAAAAAAAAAAAAAAAAACCTCTTTCCACCATCACCTCTCCCCCCACCCCCCCAAAAAAATAAATTAAAAATTAAAAATTAAAATAAAGAGCATGTTTACGAACAAACAAACAAAAAATACATACATATATATATATATATATATATATATATATATATATATACATACATAAAAATTGGATGTCAAATGTAATGTTGAAGCTGATTTTTTTTTCTTTTTTTTTTTTTGTTACAAAGGACTCATTTCTCATGGATTTATCCCTGAAAATCACTCGTGTAAATGCGGGCTAGAATTTCTTTAAAAGAAAAAAAAAAAAAAAAAAAAAAAAAACTTTCCTATTGAAAGCATTTCGACCAGGCCTAGAACCCATGTGCAGTCAATCAGCCTTTAATCTGCATCAACTCTCTCAAAATCAATCAAATAATCAGTACTTTTACAAAGAAATGCTTTTTCTAATAAAAAAAACAGGACAAGTCTTCTTGGGAAGAAACGTTTGGATTCCAGGCAATCGATCTTTTTTTTTTTTTTTTTTTTTTTTTACACGATAATGTAGCACTATTCGTACAAAAATATCTTGATAAACATGTCTATTACTTAATAAGTCACCCACCCTATAATCCCGATTTACCACTCATTAATTTTTTTTCTTATTACGAAGCTTAAGATGGCCAAAAAGAACAAAGATATGAGAATTGTTTCCGATATTAAATCAAAAGCTACGTGTATTTTTACAAACAGCTAGTTCCAACGCTTATAAACAATATTTCGATGACTTAAAGAAACGTTGAAAAATTTATACGGACTCTTCTGGGGATTATTTAATAAAATTTATTTGAAGGTTAGTAATATTTTTCTCATATATCTATGTATATATCACTGGTTGTTTTATGGGTACACCTATATTGAAATACATAGAGAGTGCGCGTTGTATAAATTTTTCATTTTGAAAAGGATTATCAAAGTTTCATTGTATTTTGAGGACAAAGAGAAATAATAGAAACATAGATATAGCAATAAGACATAGATTGATCATTGGAGGGGGAAAAGTGATACCATTTTACTCGGGAAAAGACGGCCATTTTACTCTCTTATGGATGTATTTTCGCAAGTGAATATACACGGTAACACACACAGGTAATTTAGCAAATAAAATTTATGAACTAAAAGAGAATGAAAAACTCCAGATACCCCTTTTTCTTTCTTTCTTTCTTTTCGTTTTCCTCTTTTTTTTTTTTTTTTTTTTACTATACTCATGTCTGCACAAAACTGTCTTTCTTTCCGCATTTATTATTATTAAGATACTTCTTTGAGATAAAAATCGCCTGCATTCATCATGAAAAATAATTTTAATAAATTATTTGTATGGCGTAAATTTGTATAGGATTATATATGGAAAAAAGTCTTGTGGCGGTCACAACATACTCGTTATATATTAAAACTTCCGCGACTACTAACTATATTTAAAAGAATTTTGAGCATTCCATATTACTTACTAATATAAAATTTTAAAATATATTAAAATTTTAAAAAAGTATCCCATTAAATATGAAGACAGTAATTATTATATAATAACTAGCAGGCTCTGCCCGCTTCGCTGGACACTATATTTAAATTATTTCTTTGTAACTGAATATATTTCGATTGGCGACTATTTTCGTCACAGCTTTAGTATGGGACCTCCTTGGCAATATCAAACATTTTTTGAACTTCTCGAATCTGTACAACAAAATTATTATAAAAACAAATATTTTCGAAAATAGTTCAATAGCTGGTGTTAATTCTTCGAATATTCTGGAAACAGTTGAAGCTGTTACTCGTACAGTATAAGTCATTATTCGATGAATGTTCTGGGACAGTCTAAAAAATAGTCACTTGTTCCACAGGAGTAAAGCAAATAACCCACTCGCCAAGTTTGTCTCCAAGACTATGCTTTCTATTAAACATATCTTTGTTTAGTTATTTAAATATTAATTTGAATTAATCAAATATTTCTGCCCGACAGCGTGCAAGTGCAGTCACACACAGCAGCTCATTTATTTGTATGTTCAATTAGCGTAGTGATTGGTATATAAAAAAATAAATAAATAACTAAACATTATCGTGCTACACAACTTTATTGAATCTCTCCCTTGGCGGCTTTTGAATTTTTGTCGCCATATTAGCGATTTTTTTTTTTTTTTTTTATAATTTCTTGCAGAAAAATAGAAAGCGTTTTATCGGACACCTTTTCGTTAACATATAAGAACCCTTCATATTCTGTTTATTTTATTAATGGTTTTTAGGTTTAAAATAGTGCTTAGTGAAATAAATTTTCTATTTTTAAAACTGCACTTTTTTTTTCTATAAAATTATCTACTCAGATAAAAATAGATCATTTATGTGACTACTATTTCAGTTTATTTTTTTTTTTTTCGTTTTGTAGTATTTTATAAATTTTACATTTTTCTTGAACTACCTAGATTAAAATTGCTGTTGCTAAATTAAACCTCTTTTATATTTTTCTTGAACTACCTAGATTAAAAAATGCTAAATTAAGCCTCTTGGCGAAAAATGTTCGGTGTACTTCAACGCAACAATTTAAATAATCACCCAGGAGGATCTACTATAAATAAAACTGATTTTAGTAGAACACACATTAGCATCGTAAACTATATTAGCACTTTGTAAAAGAATTTTTAAATTAAAAATGACGTCAATTTTTTGAGATGCATAATTTATTTATTTATTTATTTATTTATTTATTTTTTTTTTTTTTTGTTCACGTTTAGATAAATGTATTTATTTTCCTGTTGAAAAAAATAAATAAATTCGTTTTTTTTTTTTGGCAACAATTAAATTATGGATAAATTTAAATGGCTAATTTTTTGCTATTATTAGCTTACAAAATTGCTATTTTATGCATAAAAATCGCAAAAACAAAATTTTTTTCGGAATAAAAGGTAGACAACTTTTTAAGTTAGGGTATAAACTATCTCCATAACAAATTTCATCGAAATCCATCGAGCAGTTTTAGCGTGAAACTCAGTCAAATAAACGGACATTCACATTTATAATATACTAGCAGGCTTTGCCCGCTTCGCTGGACACTATATTTAAATGATTTCTCTGTAACTGAATATATTTCGATTGGCGACTATTTTCGTCACAGCTTTAGAATGGGACCTCCTTGGCACTATCAAACATTTTTTGAACTTCTCGAATCTGTACAAAAAAACTATTATTAAAACAAATATTTTCGAAAATAGTCCAATAGCTGGTGTTAATTCTTCGAATATTCTGGAAACAGTTGAAGCTGTTACTCGTACAGTATAAGTCATTTTTCGATGAATGTTCTGGGACAGCCTAAAAAATAGTCACTTGTTCCACAGGAGTAAAGCAAATAACATCAACTACACCAGAGCAAAAATTTTCACTCACTCACGAAAAATGTCCAGTTGCTTAGAGCTCAATCCCTAAAGTGCAATGACTCAGAATAGGTCTCTGAATAACTCTGGATCGCAGTGACTACATACTCTTCCGCAAAAATCAACTCACACCTACTTATAACTTTTGGCGATGGGGCTTGGAGATGACTTCATCGAGAATCCCTTGGTAAGCTCAAGGTCTATCTTCCCGTGTGTCGGAGAGCTTCGAAACATCGGGAACCCCAAACTATCATTTTTCACCAAATTTGGTCGCCCACTCGCCAAGTTTGTCTCCAAGACTATGCTTTCTATTAAACATATCTTTATTTAGTTATTTAAATATTAATTTGAATTAATCAAATATTTCTGTCCGACAGCGTGCAAGTGCAGTCACACACAGCAGCTCATTTATTTGTATGTTAAATTAGCGTAGTGAATGGTATATAAAAAAAATAAATAAATAAATAAACATTATCGTGCTACAGAAGTTTATTAATTTTACATTTTTCTTGAACTACCTAGATTAAAATCGCTGTTGCTAAATTAAACCTCTTTTATATTTTTCTTGAACTACCTAGATTAAAATCGCTGTTGCTAAATTAAACCTCTTGGCGAAAAAAGTTCGGTGTACTTCAACGCAACAATTTAAAAAATCACCCAGGAGGATCTATAAATAAGACTGATTTTAGTACAACACACATTAGCATCGTAAACTATATTAGCACTTTGTAAAAGAAATTTTAAATGACATCAGTTTTTGTGAGATGCATAATTTATTTATTTATTTTATTATTTATTGTTTACGTTTAGATAAATGTATTTATTTTCCTGTTGGAAAAAAAAAAAAAATAAAATAAACTCGACAACAATTAAATTAAGGATAATTAAATTTAATTTTGGCAACAATTAAATTATAGTTAAAATTTAAATGGCTAATTTTTTGCTATTATTAGCTTACAAAATTGCTATTTTATGCATAAAAATAACAAAAAAAAAGTATTTTTTCGGAATAAAAGGCAGCCAACTTTTTAAGTTAGGGTATAAACTATCTCCATAACAAATTTTATCGAAATCCATCGAGCAGTTTTAGCGTGAAACTCAGTCAAATAAACGGACATTCACATTTATAATATATATAAGATATAAGATAACAAAGCAACTGATTATAAAAATTATATTTTACATAAATTACTTGAATATAACTTATTTATGAAAACTTATCCCATTTTTTTTCGTATATTTATTAGAACACTTAAAAGCCGCGCAGTATTTCGGCATTTTCAAAATTCATTATCATTCTATTCTATTACTGTTTTCGAGTTTTAAGTCTCTCATGGCTGATGCCAAAATATTTTTTCGGCATCAAAAATCTTTGCTCGTTAACATGGGGATGATTGATCTATGTAAATATATCTATGAATAGTAAAAGAAATGGGAGGGGGCACATTAATTTATGAAATTTGGGATGACACAAAATTTGAAGTTATAAAAAAAATATGGTTATATCATTAAACAGAAATAGAAGCATTTTAAAACATAAGAAAATTTGATGGAACGTAACACTGGATAAAACACGAAACTAAGAAGAAGAAATTATCTTGTCTGCGAATTTGTAAGAAATTTCTCTTATCGCGACAGAATGTGTCGCCCGCGGTGTTGTTTGTTGCAAGAAATTACACCTTTTTCCTCGTTCATGACCCGATTCGCGCCTTAATTTTGACCGGAAATCGTACGTCCAGGCACTTTTTGGAGACGTTCCTGCTTAATTTCGTAGAATTTTTCGTTCTTATTTTCGTTTGTCTATTTCTCATTGAATATTCTGAAACAACCTTTTAAGTCCGAAGGAGTGAAATAGAGATGGAACAAGGAAAAAAAGAAAAAAAATATTTTTCTCACGAAATAATAAATTACAAAATTATTTGTGTCTCCAGCGAAATTTTGTTTCCATTTCACTGACCTATTAAAAAATTTCTCTGAAGCGGTTTTATTCTTGTGATGTAATTTATATAAGCGCTTTTTATTTTCCTTAACTTCTGGACGTTTAAGAAAATTTTGTAAGCGATTTAGATTCTAAATAAAATGAAAATAAATTTGTCTTAAGGAAAAAAAAAAAAATAAAAAAAATAAATAAAATAAAAACTTTTCCAGAAAGTTGAAAAGTATTTGTAAACTCGTTTCGTCTATCTGTTTGTAATCTCAATCGTGTAAATGTATTCAGAATACATTGTGACTGATTTATGGTATCGAAATTTACTATAATAGGCTTCTTATTGAAAACGCTAAAAATTGCTCTTCTGGTTTATTCTTTCTGTGTAAAAAAAAAAAAAAAAAAAAAAAAAATTAGAATACATTATTGTCTATCAGAGGCATATCTTTAAAAGAAATTTCAGTACATTTATGATGTACAAAATGAAATTTTTAGTTATTATTCAGATGCACAAAAGCATGTCTCCTAAACAATGAGAGAATGACTGGCATTGACAGTTAGTTTACAGGGCCACAAAAGAACAATCAGATACACTATGGGATAAAATGAAAATTGCTTGAAGTACATTTTTATGAGGATTCTTTTTCTTTTTCACTAAGTTTTTAGTATGTTTAACTTATATACAATATTTTTATATCTGTACCCTGGAAGTAAAGAACACCATGCACACTTTTTTTTTTTTTTTTTGTAAAAATGTCCCTAATGTGCATATTTTGCTTCATTACATTAGCATACTATGTCATTAGTAATGTGTTAGAGTATCACTAAGCGATTACTGTTTATTGCGAAGAGGTGCATTTAAACATGCATTTAAAGCTGGAAGAAAAAGAAAAGTCTTCAAATTAGAGCTGACGTAAATCATAAGAAACAAAAACAAAGTTTACAACAGTGCCCCTAAGATAACATTTTCAGGAATATATATATATATATATATAACGATGTACGCTCGCGTCGCGAGCATTAAAATTATGGATGAAATTCTGTCTATGACAGAATTTAATTTAGTACGACAGAACTACTTATATTTATATTTTAACACCCTTTGACAAAAAAAAAAAAAAAAAAAAAATGGAAACGCTCTAGTCTAAATAATCAGGAAATATTCTGCCAAGACCCGTTGGCTCTGTGCCAGAGTACAGTCAGTTCGATCCTCACCGATGGAAAGTGGAAAATATATATATATATATATAAGTTTTTTCAGATTTCACAAAATATTTTAAGATAGAGTAAGAAATTAAATGGTAAAATTGGATATTGGCAGGCATTTTCGAAGTGGAACACTGTAAATTGGTAACGACCCAAAATGCCAGATTGAAAGAAATAGTCCTGTCGTACTTAAAAAAAAAGAAAAGAAAAGAAAAAGAAGAAAGAAAATGTTGCTTTTCTGGAAAATTACATTTTTGTGATATGGTGTCCTTTACCCATGAGGAGGAGCCCACCCGATCAGAGAACATTCCAAAACCTCTTCTCGGTTCAAACTGATGAACACCCCTGCCTGTTTTGATTTCATGTGAAGATGATATATGTTCACAAAGTCCTTCTCGTTCAATGAAGATGTTATACGGGAAACGACTTATTCGATTCATAGTAGTCTGTATATTATTCAGTTACAGTTCCCTTAAATAATATTAAATTTTCTCGCAAGCTGACAAATATCAAAACAGTTGTAAGAATGCAAAGCCTATTTCATTTTTCCTATCTACCTAAACAAAAAAGTGTCGCGCACGTCCGGGCTTATTTCTTTATTTCAACTTGATTTTAATATTCAGTGCAGAGGTGGCTGTATCGTTGCAATGCCATCTACCAACGCAGCATACATACAAAGTATCTTCTCTCGTACGAATATAATGGATGACAACATTGAAATGTCAAAATATAATTATTCACACGCGTGACGGTTTTCTTTCGAGTCAGGTGCAAAAATTAAAACGCGATTAGCTGACCTAGACGCGTTTTGAGGGCAAATTATTTCTGAAAATTTGTAAAATTGCAATTCTACTTATCTCTCATTATCATTCTGTAATTATGTCACTGGTTTAATTTTACGCTTCAGGAAAGTAGGAGGTGGGCGGTCAGAAAGGACCATTTTCGTTATATTTACTACTACTAAAAATACACAGACTGCGGAAAGTTATGAAGATTGTCAGAGAAAAGCTAACAAATTGATTAACCTATAGATGGACATGGACACCCACACCATACCTATTTAGGGATTTTCGCTAAACTTCAAGACGGAGGGGGGGGGGGGATAAAGAACAAGGTGGTTGATAATTTTTATGAATAAAAAAAATTTTCTGTTATACGTTTATAAACGCCTAATATGAAGGGGAAAAAAAATGAATATAATATCAACATAAGTGTTCTTTCAATTACAGAATTTAAAGATTGAAAAAAAAAAAAAAAAAAAAAAAATCTGGAGTGTCTCCACTCGACTTTCCGAACATTGAGTCATTAACAGTTTTGTAGATAAAGTAAAGAAAGAGGAATTGTTAGACAAACAAAAGAGAGAAAACCATAAAAGAGTGTTTGAGTATTTTTCTCCCTATATCACACGATGTTTTATTGAACGCTACTGAACTTTGAGCCCATAGATCATCATGATAAAGAATTTTTCGTCGTGTCCCTGTAAAAACCTACAAATGCTAGATTCACCAAAAATGCTTATTGTTAGTGCAACAGTGATTTATAATATTCATATAAATTTTCAGCTCCATTGAATAAGGCGTTTAGATGCTATCGTACTTTTGAAAATTCGGTCCCCTAGGCCATAATGATAAAGAATTTTTCTTTGTGTCCCTGTAAAAACACTGTAAGTGCTAAATTCACCAAAATCTATACAGTTCGTGCAGCTGTGACCTATAACATGTGTAAAAAATTTTTACTCAGTTTAATAAAGCGTTTAGACGCTATCGCACTTTTAAAAATTTGGCCCCATAGGCCATAATGATAAAAAAATTTTCCTGGTGTCCCTATAAAAAAACTATAAGTGCTAGATTCACCAAAATCAACAGTGTTCGTACTATGGGTACTTACAATATGCGGATCAACTTTCAGCTTATTCGAACAAAGCGTTTAGACGCTAGCGTGTTCACTCACAGACATACACACACACATACATACATCATCGTAAAAATAGTGAAACGGACTCGGGGGACTTTAAAACGTATAGAAACATCAAAATCTCCAATTCGGATTTTTGACATGATTACAATACTTTCCTCACTATAGTGTTCGGAAAGTAAAAGTGAATATAATATCAACATCAACATAAGTGTTCTTTCAATTACGGAATTTGAAGATTGAAAAAAAAAAAAAAAAATGTATTTAAAGTTTACTCTTTCTCTTTTCACTTTCGAGTTTCTCGATAGAATTGCGTGAAATAATAATAAAATCATTGAAAGATAAAAGTCAGAATTATTTCTAAATTAGCCAATTTTTTTTTTTTAATGCCTATTTCCAATTTAATATATTTTTAGTTACTTCATTCATTATTAATTATTACCGAAATGATTAAAACCGCTTGCTTTCTGTCATGTTTTCTCTCCTAGTGAAGATTGTTATCATTGGTTTCTTGGGGGTTCTCTCTGCTCTATTTTTTATCCTTCAATTTTTAATGCTTAGTTCTCATATTAAAAATTAGTAGAATTACAAAAAAGATATATATATATATATAATCTCTGTTCTCTGGAAATTACAGGGAGAAGGGAGAAATTAATTAAAAAATAAATAAATAAATAAAAATAAATAAATAAAACCTATTATGCAAGTTCAACGTCCGATAGTTCAAAATTGTGTGCATGGGAAATAGCTTGCATTTCTCAACATTCTGTCACCTGTTCGCCGACGGTTAATCTTGTCTAAAGAAAAGAGCAGCGTGGCGTTACAATGAAATAAGATAATAATTCAAAAAACAAAGCTCGGACATTATTAATCGCCTTTTAGCGAGTTAAATCTTAGTAGATTGTAAAGATAACAAGAGTAAAACAACCGAATTTCCGCGACTTTTTTTATGTGCCAATTATTATTCCGATTCATCGGAAAATCGATGTTTGGACGTAAGCCAAACAAACCGGCACGAGAAATTTCTCCGTGAGTAAATAACAATAATAATGATATCCAACCTATTTCGCTTGCTACATTGAACGGGCCGAGGCATCTATCCACTTGGTTTTGTTTCTCGCAATTATTAAAAACAGCCGCAGATCCAGGTCAAGGCCACCTTGTTACGCGTCGTAAATCCCAATCCCCTCTTCTCACCCCTTCCCCCTCCTTCGCCCCCGAAATCTCGTTTAAATTCAATTTTACAATTCCAGTTTTCTGGACGAAAAATAAAATATTTCTAGTTTAGACTTTGCCATGAATAATTAAAGTAGCGAACGCCGAAACAGGTTGTTGAGGTAAAAAAAAACAAACAGAAAAATCGGATGTGTACGTGGAAAACGATTTCTTAGCCTGTCAACCTACCCGGAACCATTTTTGTAAAGATTAACATCATAATACGCCATCGTTATCCTAAACATCTGACTTTAACTGTAACTGTCGTTAACATTTCTGAATTGAATGAGCGTCGTCTTTTTAATGGAGATTAAAATGTATTTACTTCGAATATTGATTCGTTTAGAGAATCACGTGCAATACTTGATCTTTTTTATTATTTGTTTGCTTGTTTAGTTATTCATTTTAATAAGAAGTTGTACAGATCTAGTAGAACTAAAACGGGAGGAGAAAGAGCTAGTTTAAGAAAAAAAAAAAAAAAAAAAGAGCGGGGGGAATAACATTTTATTCAATTTTTACTTTTTCTATACACATAAGAAAAAAGATCGGTATCATGAAGCTTTTCGACTTTGCTTTTCAATAGATTGATATATTTTGAGAGGTTTACACGATAATAATCAAATTGTGTTCACATGATTTGATTATTTTTAGAAAATGTCTGTTTCTCTGTGTGCACGTTACCAAGATTTTGTGAGCACTGTGTCGCGAACAAAAATGCACGAAACTTCATACTGGGTCGGACCTTGATTAAAAGTGGATGCCGATTGGATTTTGGAATACGTTGTCCAGCAGGTGGTGCTGGGATGTTTCAATTATCTTTCTTTACGGAAAAGCTATATCTCAGCTTCTATTACATATACATAGTGTTGTATTTCACTAAATTTCCCATGTGAGAGTAATCTTGTTGTGGAAAAACCACGCCGATTCAATTAGAGTGTATATCGGTCGATAGCTGCCTTGCTCTTATGCAACTAAGGTTAAAGGAATGGTGGACCTTTATAAAACTTTTTATAAATTACAGTATTAATATTATGGAAATTAGTATGTGCATTGAAATTTACTGATAATAAGCAGATAAAAATTTCTCGAAAACTATTTAAATTTAATAAAGTAAAATTCGAAATTATTATTATTATTATTACTCGAAAAATTTCCTCTATTTTACATTGTTATAATTGAACCATATATTTTAAATGCATTTCTGTATTATGTTATGGATTCGTTAATAAATTACTTTTAAAAAAAATTGTTTCAATGCTCAAAATTGGCTTTAAATTTCAGCATTCAAACATAAAAATATTTCTTTTAAATTGACTTATAAATGAATACACAAAGTAATGGACAAATATGCTTAAAATGCATATATTTGAAGAATAACAATGTGAAAAGAGTAATTAAAAAACTTTCAAAAACATAAAATTTTGAATTATATATATATATTATAGTTTTCGATAAATTTTAATATATTTAATAATGTTCTATTTAATAAGTAGGTCTGTCGCATAAGATATAAAATTATTATTATTATTATTACCTATATTTTAAGTGCAAGACTTTGATTAAAACAAAAGTAGGTATAAAAATGAGTGGTTTTGTATACATTTTGAAATACCTAAGGTATGACCAAAATTGTTTTTCCGCTTAAATACTCCCTTTGTGGGAGAAGTGGTTTTACAGGTAAAGGGTTGCATGCACAGTCATACCAGTAGCAACAAGTGGATGGGTAATTCAACTCGACAATAATATGGTAAATTACCTTGAAAATTATTATTATTTCTTTTAATCCTAGTTTTAGGAGTTGCATGAATTTCGAAGGCATAAAAAAGGAGGGCATCTTTCTCTATTTTACTCTTTTTAATTATAATAAATAAAAAATTTTATTCAAAAATTTAAACATATAAAAGAGCAATATTTAAACAATATTTAATAAAAAAATTTCATTAAGAATTTTGGAAAGTTCAGCGTTGAAAAATTTCAGTAAGATTTTCTATTAATCTTTGAGAAATCGTATCCATCATTTTTTTGATGGGCTTCTGGAAACCAGAGCCCACCGGCTAAATTTTCCAAAATTTTTAATAAAAATGTCAAATAAAATATCGTTTAAATGTTACTTTTTTATATGCTCAAAATTTTGAATTAAAAGTTCTTTTTATTTTGAATATTTATTTGAAATTCTATATATATATATAACTTCAAAAAAAAAAAAAAAAAAAAAAAAAAAGCTTTCTATGCAAAGAAACAATCTTTCAATACTCAGAAAAAAGCTTTCTATACTCATGTGGAGCCCTTAAGGTATAAAATAGGTTATCGTAAAAAAAAAAAAGAGCTAAGCATTGTATTTATTCGTATAAAGCTGAACAATCGCATTTAACACAACAAAATACATAAAAATAAGAGTAATATTTCGCATAGAAATTAAAATACTTATTCAAATTTGGTTAGATACAAACACAATTGTTAACATGACTTTAATGTGATTTATTTTAAAGATTTTTCATACATTTTTTACAATTATTGTTTGAGTGAATATAACACTTTGTGCGAGATCTGAATTGAACTTTTTAAAAATTTATAGATGAGCCTTTAATACATTTTCGTTTCTAACTCTTTCAAGAATTAATTAAAAGTATATAAACTATAACTTTTTTCTAAGCTTCCTTGATTTCAGGAATTTGAAAGTGGAATAAAAAAGGAAGCCAATGCAGATGTTTTACTATGTAAGCGTTCCCTTAAGCAAAATTTAACCATAGCATGACAAACTAAACGTTATTACCAATCGATCGGCACCACTCGGATATTTATAGGATAATTTGTAGCAAAATTAATCGGGGGAGGGTTGGCTTTTTATTTATTTTATTTTTCTAACTGTGAAATATTTTAGAATGAGTAAATTTTTATCTTATTTCTCTCTTTTTTTTTAACGTGTGTGTATTTGTTGTACTATTTGTTTAGGGCAGGAAATACTTGAAATTTCATTTTTTTGATATAGTTTATTTTTCATTCTTTAACAAATTTGGATTATTTTTTTTTAACTTTTTGCAATAAAATTTAACTGTGTTTGTGACTTCGGTTCGTTTGTCTGTCTGCGTTTTATTTTCCATAAATATTTTTAGAATTTCATAAATTGATATACATATATATATATATATATATATGTTATTCGGGATTTTTAGATCTACTGCATAATGTTTTTCTATTAGAAATCGTACAAGGACTTACAATATAATTCGTATATATTACAATCTAAGAGAACTATTTTTTAGAAGAACATTTCAACATTTTAATAAGGGGCTAGACATACGAAATGAACGTATATTTTTAAGACACAATAGCAGTCATTTTCTATAGAAAGTGATGTAAATAAATCAAAGAATCATTTACAGGGTAGCAAAAAATTACTTGAACTCGTTACGGGAAATTACTGGAGGTTTAATTCATTTGTGTTATACATTTTCTACACCTTTTTAATGCTCTTGAAAATCATATATGACTTAGTATTTTGACGTGATGGGTAAATGCTATTATTTTATTTTGTTTTTATAATATTCTAAAAGTATCTGTGTAAATTAAAATACAGAAAAGCTCACGAATTGAAGACAAAAAGACTTTTAAACTTTATTAAAAATTAAATTATCCTTGAAACTATCTTAAAAAATGAAAGATAAAAAATATATCAACCATCGAATTTTTTTTCTTGAATTAACGTATAAATTAAAATGAAATAAACAAAAATTCACATTTGTTTTAATAATTTTTACACGTCTCTATAGCTTAATCCATAAAAAATATTATCGATAACGGTTAAAATTTATTTTCCTAAAAGTCCCCCTACCGAACATTCTCTAATGTTTAGATCTTCTTTAAATTCCAGGAAATGATTTATAAATGGTCATGTGCCAATTGAGGGGGAAGGGGGAGGATTAAATCTGTCAATTATTGAATGAAGATTCGTTTAAGAATAAGCAAATCTCAGAACAGCTTTTTGAGGAGAAATCGAGCCCTGGAGAATTTTAGCGATAGTTGAAACCATCATGAACTGGTATGCTGTAGTCTTCACATAACTTTGTCCTATACCTTCCTATAAAAATTTAAGCAGTTTATTAAAATTATTTTCCTGGTCAGAGCAAACGATTTTTATCTAGCAGAAGTATAACACTAATTATTTATTATTTATTTATATTTTTTTTGGAGATGGAGGGGAGAAAAAAAGTCGATTTTTTCCTCTGTATGAACTATTTATTTATTTATTTTCGGAGGGAAGGGGGGAGGGGGTGAGGAATTATTATCATTACTATTTTTAAAAATAAGATAGATATTAATAAGTTTATTTCAAATTTTTACAGATGCGTGTTTCAACCATTCGTTTTAAATATCTCAACGAATCCTGCTAAAAACTAGTATGTTGTGGCCACCACCACATGACTTTCTTCTATATTTTCCTATGCAAATTCACTCAGTAAAAATAATTTATTAAAATTATTATTTAAAAAAATTATCTTCCATGATAATGCAGATGATTTCCATATTAGAGAAGTAGTGTAACACTAAAGATCCAAAAAAAGTCAATTTTATCCTCAATATTACTTTTTTTTTTTGTTAAAAATGAAAAAAAAAAAAAAAAAAAAAAATCGAAAATTTTATTTTAAATTATCGTGGATCGATGGTTCAACCATTCGTTTTAAAGGTATTGGCGAGCTGTTTTGAAAGATACACATCATGAAAATTTACGCCCCTCGAGGGGGGAGGCGAGTCTCCTACATACACAAAAAAAAATTTACAGTTGACTATCTCAATTAAAAATAATTCTTTTAAATTTCATAATGATTATTAAAAAATAATTCTTTATGCACATTTGTACAAAATTTTGTCCTATACCACCATGTTAAAAATTTAGAAAATGCGGGATGGCAACGCAAGCTGATGGAAGATTTTTACCAAAAGTGGATAGGCACTCATTTATGTCAATGTGTAACGACATACCAATGTGTATGAAATCCTGTACAGTTGTACCTGAGATATAGTCGCAACAAAATTTTGTCACACACACACACACAGACATTTTCTAAAAATGGTCAAATCGCGTTCTACAGCTCTCAAAACGTGCAAATCCATCAAAAACCCGAGGTCGAAAATATTTTACGGATCCAATACTTTCTTTTATTAAATATATAAGAAAGTAAATTGAAAATAATTAACTCTTTGATGCAGATGGGACACCGGTGTCCCTTTTGCTTATTTATTTTTTGATGCTCTTATTACAAATATTATTATTATATGATAGTTTTTTATTATAAAAGAGAGTCTAATAGTTACTATAAAAAATCTATTAGATTATCAGAGTAAATTTTTTACTAAAATAAAAATGTTAAATAAAAGTAGTTTGAAAAAATTTTATCAACCAATTTCAAAAATTTATTTCTAATTAAATTTGATTATTTAAAAAAGATCAGTAATGAATTATTGCTACTCCTATATCCAAGTAATTGTAAATAAGTGCAATTGGTAAAAATATTTATGCATGGGACGCCCGTGTCCCATGATAAATTTACCTTTAACGCAGAAAGGGACACCGGTGCCCCACTCTATATTTTAGAACCAAAATTAATTAAAATTTTAAATATAACATTTTCCACTTATTTAGATCTAAAATAACTTAAAACTATCAAAAATGTGTAAAAATTATGTTTCACGAGAAATCTGCTTCAAAGGGTTTAGTAGATTAGAGCAAGTCCGCCTTAATCCACACTAACACTAGGACAGGACAGTAAATGAATAAGATGTGTTTTCAAGTAAGCATATTACGTAAAATTAAATTTTCACGTACAATGGAGAAATAATTTCTGTCTTTCTGCCTCCCCTCCTATAGGACGTAGCCGGCGCAGCTGATTCTCCGTTCTTAGTCCCGCGGGTAAAGAAGATGGAATAATTAATTCTTCATCTGCATCTTTTTACCTGCGGGGGCTCGGAGAAAATGATCGGAACGTGACCGACACAATAAAAGAACGATTCTCGCGTCACACGGGCGATTTTTAAAATCTTGATCAATCCATAAATATCTCGTATTTTGAACAGTCTCGCAGGCACGGCGATAGACGATAAATATTTGGTCTGTCTCCATTACGTTTTATAAAGGCGAAATTATGTCATTGTCCCCCTTCCTTATTTTGTTATTTGGCATAGTTAAATTTGAATTTCTTCTTTTTTATTGTATAAATTAATTCAACAACTTTCATGCCAACCTTTATGGGATGATATAAAATTTTTGTTTTTCACGTAAGTACCTGATTGCAATTTTGAGAGAGCCCTTCTTTTTGACGTTTTGTAAAATAATGAACTTATAAACAAACTTATAAAACGATGTAAAATTACGTATGTAGTCAGATTAAAAGATGCATACATTTTTTCTTTTAATATTAAATCTTTTGGGTTTCCATCCTAACACTAGTTGGTTTACACTCTGCTCAGTTCTCCAACATATAGTTGTTCTTACAAATTTCTAGTGTAAGTTCTACTGTATTCAGAACTAACAGGCTAAGCCCGCTTTGCTGGTCACTAAATTTAAAGGAGTTTTCAAAAGAATTGAATAACTATTTTTTATATCACATTATAAATAAAAACTAAAAAAAATTACATTGAAATCGCTCTAAACCTCGCTTTGGGTGCCTGCTGCCTACGGCAGCTCCTTTTTCGCTCGCAATGCACCGAGTCCAGGTTCCCACTGCCTATAGAAGGGTCTTTCCCGGGCACTTCAATCTGGGTATTTATCGACGACAGGTGGATCTGCTATTATTTAAGAACTACGATTCTATGCCGACTGTAAACGCTCGTTTAGACACTATTGTGTTCACTCACACACATATCAGCGTAAAAATAGTGAAAATGAACTCGGGGCACCACGAAACGTGTAGAAACACGAAAATTTCAGATTCAGATTTTCGACGTGATTACAACACCTCCCTTACTTATGTATGTTCGGAAAGTAAAAATACCAATGAAGTGGCCTATCGTGAAACGTCCCATCTTTATCTCGTAATTTTTCAACCAGAGAGGCAATTCTGTCATCTTTTTTTTTGTAGGCTGCAAATGTTTTAAAGTATTCTTTATCTTTCTCAAATACTGTATTTTTGATTTGTGTTTCTTTTCTTGCTAAGATGCGAATTGAAATTTTGCCCTAGTCTGCCAAATTAATGGCTTACACGGGTTTAGAATGCCTTAAATATATATATATATATTCTATTTTTACTTTCCGAACACTATAGTGAGGAAAGTATTGCAATCATGTCAAAAATCCGAATTTGAGATTTTGATGTTTCTATACGTTTCGAGGTCCAATGAGTCCGTTTTCACTATTTTTACGATTATATGTGTATGTATGTGTGTGTTTATGTCTTTCAGTGAATTCGCTAGCGTCTAAACGCTTTGTTCAAATAAGCTGAAAATTGCAACGTATATTGTAAGTCATCCTAGTACGAATCCCATAGAATTTGGTGAATCTAGCACTTATAGTTTTTTTTACAGGGACACCAGGAAAAATTCTTTATCATTATGGCCTATGGGGCCAAATTTTTAAAAGTGCGATAGAGTCTAAACGCTTTATTAATCTGAGCAAAAAATTTGTACACATGTTATAGGTCACAGTTGCACCAACTGTATAGATTTTGGTGAATCTAGCACTTACAGTTTTCTTACAGGGTCACAAAAAAAAAAAAAAAAAAAAAATCTTTATCACTATAGCCAATGGGACCAAATTTATAAAAGCGCGATAGCATCTAAACGCCTTATTCAATTGAGCTGAAAATTTATATGAATATCATAGATCACTGTTGCACTCACTATAAGCCTTTTGGTGAATCTAGCATTTATAGGTTTTTACAGGGACACGACGAAAAATTCTTTATCATTATGATCTGTGGGCTCAAAGTTCAGTAGCGTTCAATAAAACATCGTGTAATATAAGGAGAAAGATACTCAAACACTCTATTGTCGTTTTCTCTCTTTCGTTTGTTTAACAACTCCTCTTTCTTTACTTTATCTAGAAAACTGTTAATGACTCAACGTTCGGAAAGTCGAGTGGAGTCACTCCAGATTTTTTTATAATGCGTTTCAATTTTGTAAATAACATAATTTTCCTTTTCCTCGCTCTTGTTTGTTAGTTCTATTATTTTTATTACCCATTTAATGGAAGTAACTGAAGTATTATCATTTGGTCAAAAATTTTCGATATCGGGATTTCATCTGATTTATATGTTTTGAGATCTGCGGAATTCAAAAATAACACTATTGGTATAATGTGCGTCTGTAGTTTAGTCAGTTTGTTACTCTGTGTAGACACATTCAGTTGCAAAAGTCGAATTTAAAAACGTTATTAGAAATTTAAGATTGTCTTAAAGGGTTTCATGAGTTTCAAAAGCTAAAAAAGCATATTTTCTCTAATTTTTCTTAAATAAATAAACAAGATCTTGATTTTTTTCTGAAATTTTTGTATATATATATATATAAATGTGTACTGCAGTGGTGAGTATCTCGATGTATGCTCGCCTCGCGAGAATTAAAACTATGGATGAGATTCTGTCTATGACATAATTTAATTACGACAGCATCGGTGCATTTATATTTGAGAAATTGTGTCCACTGCTTTTCTGAAGGGTTCCCCGGAAACCAGGACGCACAGGCTGAATTTTCCAAGATTTCTAATGAAAGCTTTGTAAAACTGTTTAAATGCTGCTGTTTTATAGGTTCAAATTTGAAAAATCTGGAGTGACTCCACTCGACTTTTCGAACGTTGAGTCATTAACAGTTTTGTAGATAAAGTAAAGAAAGAGGAGTTGTTAAACAAACGAAAGAGAGAAAACCACAATAGAGTGTTTGAGTATTTTCTCCCTATATTACACAATGTTTTATTGAACGCTACTGAACTTTGAGCCCATAGATCATAACGATAAAGAATTTTTCATTGTGTCCCTGTGAAAACCTATAAATGCTAGATTCACCAAAATGCTTATAGTGAGTGCAACAGTGATTTATAATATTCATATAAATTTTCAGCTCAGATTAATAAGGCGTTTAGACGCTATCGCACTTTTAAAACTTTGGCCCTTTAGGCCATAATGATAAAGAAATTTTCCTGGTGTCCCTGTAAAAAAACTATAAGTGCTAGATTCACCAAAATCAATAGGGTTCGTACTACGGTGACTTACAATATATGTACTAACTTTCAGCTTATTCGAACAAAGCGTTTAGACGTTAGCGTGTTCACTCACAGACATACACACACACACATACACATACACACGCACATAGATACATTATCGTAAAAATAGTGAAAACGGACTCAAGGGACCTCGAAACGTATAGAAACATCAAAATCTCAAATTCGGATTTTTGATATGATTACAATATTGTTCGGAAAGTAAAAAGGAGATGAATCCGATTTTTGAAGTTTTTGCTCCTATAAATCAATGCCAATATTTCGGGGAATTTTCCTTCGACTGTACGCGGGAGTTTCAATACAAATCTATCTAGGACCCTCCAAATGTCTAAATCTGCTACCGTTATAAAGTAGAGCTAAACGTTTAGAATAAGGACTAGCTGATTGTTTTTCAAACACCTTTTGAATGAAACTGATATGCACCACAATTGAAATTTATGTAGCAGAATTTACAAAAACTTTTAACCATTACGGACATTTGCAAATTTGGAATACTGGTCATAATTCACTCTTATCACATGACTTTTAGCACTTCACCTAAAATCTGCATCCATGATTGTGTCAATAGGCGGTTTTATTCTGCATCCCGAACCCGTTCTTCGGATTCAGGTCAATTACAGAACGAAAACACGTTTTTCACCTTCCTGAAATACGGAATCCTGCTGAATTGCGCATACCAATGAGGATGAGTTGGAAAGTGTTCCTCCTACGACATTTACCGTCTTTCATTTATCACCACTTTTATCTGCTTACTCCATCACTACTCTATACAGTAGTTTCAAGAGCAGAAAAAGTTACGTCCGGGTTTCTTTTTTCGCTAACCTACCTTGGTTTTATACGCGGGGTGTCTGTAGATGAACGTCGTTGATTTTACCGAAAAGTTTTATTTTGACAGTTTTAGTATTGGTTAACCCCTTAAGGGCGCTCTTCTCTCACCGCCGCCGGAAGCCGACGAAGCTAATGTTATTCTATGTGAAATTTTTCTTTACAAATAACTTATTAACTAATACATATTTTTAAATTCTGTTTTTACATTCTGAAAATTCCCAGCTGTTAAACTGACGGACCTTTTTTAAAAAATGTATTTTTTTTATTTTTTATAATTTATTTTGAAGCTGCAAAATACGAATTTTCAATATGTGATATTTTTTCATTTTGCAGCTTCAAAATGAAATATTAAAAATTAAAAAAATACATTTTTAAAAAAGGTCCGTCCATTTAACAGTTGGGAATCTTCTGAATGTGAAAACAGAATTTAAAAATATGTATTAGTTAATAAGTTATTTGTAAAGAAAAAACATTGGCTCGGGCTTCCGGTGACGGTAAGTGAAGAGGGCCGTTAAGCCCCATGAGGTATACTTTTTTACGTGATTAGATGTTCCATCTGAAATACTAGGACGTCCTCTTACAAGTTTTTCATGCAATCTTTCGATAATCTAATGATAATATATGACTAAATTAAATAGGGTGCTTGAGTGGTTAATAGGTACCACTAGTGGCCAAGAAGTTTTGCTTTCAGATATGGTAGACGGGAGGTGTCTGGCTTGAATTTAGATCCTGCTCTTTGGCTTATCCGTTCAAAATTTTCCGTGATTCGACTCCTATCCCGTGATGCCAGATGGTCGAAAATTATTTCCCCAAATAGGTCTTCAAATTTCCCCAAATCAGGGTTCTTTTTCGAAAAAATCCCCAATTTGATTTCTACTAAAAAGGAAAAATAAAATTTTTTTCAAAAAAAAAAAAAAAATATCAACAAGATTTAAGCCATAGAAAGCTCAGTTTTTTCCCCAAGTGAAGGCAATTTTTTGAAAAAAATCCCCAAATAACAATAAAGCTATTGAAAGTCCCTAGTCGTAGGGATAAATTATTACGTTGCCAACATTGACAGAAAGTTGAAGAACTCCCTAGATTTATCCCCAAAAATTTTAGAATTCCCCCAAAAAGTCGTCACAAAATTGTCCCCAGAAGCCTCAAAAATCCCCAAAATGGAGACAAAATCCCCAATCTGGCCTCACTGCTCCCATCTCCCGTATTCACTTGATTACAGGCTAAGTTCCCTTAGAAAAATTCCAGGAGGATATTCCCTTAGACCTGGCTCCCTAGCCTAGACAATCACACTTAAATAAATAAAAATTGCATCGGAGGACTAGTGCTGAAAAGTAATAAATAAAAAACTGTATAAACACCATAAATTTGGAAAAACTCATAACAATTGTTTCGAGTCGAAATATAACTAAGATCATTCGTCGAACGAAAATGAATAGGGTCTTTTTCATTACGGATACGTTGGTAGATATTTTTATTTGGTCAAATCGGAATATTAATGTTATGTTTTTTAGCTTCATTTTTGATTTTGATAGAGGCGCCTTTACAATATGGAATCGCGGAGGTGAAGGAAGGTTTTATTTTCTGTGCATTTGTAATATAATTAAGGGATTTAATTTGTTTTATAGAATTTATCCACAATATTAGGGTTATAGTTGGCTTTTTTATAAATCTATTTTTTATATTTTCTAAAAAGAGAAGCCCTGAAAATTTTAACGACCAGTAATTCTGTAAATGATGTCGAGCATAGTTTGATCCGCCCGAGTGGCAACAGCTAATCCAGACCAAGAAAGGAAGTGAAGAGATGATGGACGAAAGCGATGAAGAATGAAAATAAACCACCAGGCAATAGTCATGCGAGCTCTGAAGATGGTTCCGGTCGGAACTGAATATATAAAGCTCATTTTTTAAGGATTTATTGTAAGGTAATTTTAACTGCTTTTAATTGAATTTTAATCCTTTCGCAAATAAAAATATGTATTGTATAACATATCAGTTCAAAAAACCCTTAACGGCTTAAAAGTTTGTGACGCCGCTACTTTATGGCTATAAGAATTTGAAATATGAGTCTTAAAAATAATGATATCAAATTTTAAGTGACGCTTTGCAATTAGTTAAAATATACATAGATTTTCTTATTTGATCATTTACTTTTATCTTTTATTTATATTTATAATGCAAACGTAATATTTTTAACTTCAAGATAAGACAGATATTTAAAATACACTCACTGATGTTTTTTCATTCGCATTTCAAATTCAAAATAACAGTTTTAAAAGAATTATATAAAAATTTCAGTGGCGCCTCGGTGTTATTTTAAAAGATATGTTTTTAGATTCCATTAAAATTACTTTTGTTTTGTCTAATAAAGTACATTTACACATTTAAACAGTGCTTTTAATTTTCAAATATACTGTCAAATAATTATACTTTCACTGAGTTTGCATTATAAAGTAAAATTATTTATTTCAATAAATTGATTTATCTTTTGCATCACGCTATCCAAAACATAGTATCACAGTATCCAACTAAGTGAAAATTTGCTCAAAGAGGTAGTGTGACGTAAAGAAAACATTTACACAAATTTTACTTGCAGTTTTGGATAGCGTGACGCAAAAGATAAATCAATTTATTGAAATAAATAATTTTACTTTATAATGCAAACTCAGTGAAAGTATAATTATTTGACAGTATATTTGAAAATTAAAAGCACTGTTTAAATGTGTAAATATACTTTATTAGACAAAACAAAAGTAATTTTAATGGAATCTAAAAACATATCTTTTAAAATAACACCGAGGCGCCACTGAAATTTTTATATAATTCTTTTAAAACTGTTATTTTGAATTTGAAATGCGAATGAAAAAACATCAGTGAGTGTATTTTAAATATCTGTCTTATCTTGAAGTTAAAAATATTACGTTTGCATTATAAATATAAATAAAAGATAAAAGTAAATGATCAAATAAGAAAATCTATGTATATTTTAACTAATTGCAAAGCGTCACTTAAAATTTGATATCATTATTTTTAAGACTCATATTTCAAATTCTTATAGCCATAAAGTAGCGGCGTCACAAACTTTTAAGCCGTTAAGGGTTTTTTGAACTGATATCATTACTTTTTAGTGGTTATTGATAAAAAAAAAAAAAAAAAATTAAAAAATCCTAGGAAGGGTAAACTAATTTATCTTTTCTTATGAAGTTGACACCATTTTTTTTTTTTTTTCAAAATGGCAGCTACAATTTATTAATGGACTTAGTGGATTTATTAATGAAGGCTTGTATATATGGAGTTTTAACAAATCGGTTCATAAAACCTTTCTAATGTAAATTTGAAATTTTCGGTGTGCTAGCACAGGGAAACAAGACGGTAGATTAAGTTGGCAAATGAACATATCAAATACATTTCTAAGATAAATCTACACTACAAATTTAGTGTAAATTAATTCAGTATTTTAAACGTTATCATACTGACAAATTTTCAAGCAGCCTGCCACTTGGAAACAAAATGGAGAAGCTTCGCACTAGAAAAATTTATTGACTGGAATTCTCAAACTCTTAAAAAAAAAAAAAAAAAAGAAAGAAAGAAAGAAAGAAAGAAAGAAAAACAAGTGGATAATTTCAAATTTAAGTTAGAATTACGTAATTTACATTTTGCAAGTTTCTTTTTAGAGAATTAACAATTAAACAATTACAAAAAAAAAAAAAAAAAAAAAAAAAATCAAGTAAATGTTAAAAATGGAAATTTGTATATTTTGTTTTCCCCTTTGAGGCTAAGTATGCTCCAATATTCACAATTTAAATTTTCATCAAAATTGCAGGTAAAAATTACTTCATATATATTTTCATATAAAACGTTTGGGGGGGAAAAAATAGACAAAATATAAATAAAGCTTTACATTTCTAAATAAGATAAAATCACCTGGAGAAAAATGTTATGGAAAATATAAGTTAAGCTTTAAAAAAAAATGAAATTTCTGAGTAAAAATCTTATTTCATAAATATATTTACAACTACATTAAACAAAAAAAACCCTCCTTTAATTTTAAATAATTATTTCTACATGTTTCGAAGCAATTAAAAGTTTTTTCTTTCTTTCTTTTTTTTTTAAGAAAAATAAATAAATGTAGTGGCGCCATCTAGTAGTTTATATTAAAATCATATACACATATATTTAACTTTATTATTATTATTTTTCCCCCTTAATAAAAATAAATAAATAAATAAATAAAAATAAAATTAAAAAAAAAAAAAAAAAAAAAAAAAAAAAAACTTGTTTAGAAATAGTTATTTAAAATTAAAGGAGAATTTTTTTTTTTTTTTTTTTTTATTGTAATTGTAAATATAGTTATGAAATAGAATTTTTCATGCAGAAATTAATTAATTAAAAAAAATAAAAGAAAGAATAATATTTTTTAAATACATTATTATGGGTTTCAAAGTAAAGATGCTATTTATTTATTTTGACGTGTTTTTTAATAATTGCTATTTGACATATTTTTCATGAATTTTAATAAAATTCATGAAATAATGTTATTTCTAATAAACAGTGAAAGCACTGTTTCATTCCCTAGTCATTATTGCTTTAAATAATAATAAAAAAAATTTGATTATGTTATTATTTAAAATATGTATCATTTTAAAGTCTGAAAAATAAATAAATGAATAAACTCTAACTGTATTTTCAAAAGAGATTTTTAATTTTTAAAAAGAAAAATATATATATATGTATTTACGAAAGTTTATGTTTGAAATAAAAAACGGTAGATGGCGCCAAAACTCTATTTGCTATTTTTTTCCATTCCCGGCGCGGAATGATACATGAATATTAATCGCAAATCATTGAGCTATTATAAAATCGATGTTCATGAATGATTAAAAATTTTTTTGCTTTAAAAAATTGTAAATTCATCATTATTATGATAAAATGGAATATCTAAAATTACAAAATACTTCCTTATTTAAAATATTATCCAAATATTTTTTTGTCTAAATATGAAATTTTGAAATCAAAAATATTTTTTTCATAACAAAAGAGAAAATATGTTTAAGTGAATTTGACTTAGTATATATACAATAAATATTTTAAACATGTAATAAAGTACTTTTGCGTTAAAAAAAATCTAAATAATTCATTGGCTGCATTGAAGTCGGTCAATCAACCAGCCCACATACCTCACAAGTAAGAACCGTATAACAGCGTTTTCACCCGAAGAAACACATGTAATTGGCGGAGTAATATAGTTCCATATTTAAAGCGATTTATATAAAAAACAAGAGTTTTCCTGAAAAAAACGAAAACGTTACTAGATTCAGAAAGATCCTATTAACAACATATATTAATTATATGAAAATCCTTCGAGCCGTTTTAGAGATATTTTTCAGAATTCCAGTGCATTACACCAATCGTTTTCCCTTTTTGGCTTTAAATTGCGATTCAGATCTCAAAACATATTGCATGTAGAAATGTAAAATTTTCAGGATAGATTAAGACCGAAGATGAAAGATTATTTTGAAAAGATCAGAACAAAATATGGCATATTTGCTGAGATATTAAGTGTCGGCTTTTACAAATCTCTTTGAAGTCAAACTAGCCGTATATATGAGTTCGCAGCGTCCCGTTTGTCCCTCCGCTTGCGTCACTCAAAAAACTGTCGTTTTTCATGATATCATCTTGAAAAATTTCAGAAAATATTTACGGACGCTGAAGGCGGGCATACGGACAGTCAGACAGATGGATGGACTAATTCAAAACATATTCACTCTTAAATATTGTTAAAGTGTTAAACTACTTAATAAAAATGAAAATGGAATTTCAGCTGTCGTTGTACACAAACCGGTGGTGGTATTTACTTCATTTTCATTCATAACCTTTAGTGTATGTGAATATTTTTGTGTAGCCCCTTAAATCTTACTGCTAATCGTACTGTATTCCATAGAATTTTTTTTTTTGTGCATTGTCAATTTTCATTATGATTTTTGTGAAATACAGGCATTAAAATAGGGTTTATAGAAATACTCTCGTAGAACACAATGTTTTGGAACACTTTCGGGTGTCCCTATACACAAACCAGTAGAGGTATTCACTCCATTTTCAATAGGGAATATCCGATAGTAAACTTGAATAATATTTATCAGTTTTAAGAAATTTCATCAACATTGACGGGAGGTAGAGCGCGGACAGACGGACTGAAGCCATAAACACTTTTCAATTTTGTTGGAAAGTGAGAAAGTAAATTTTTAACACTTACCTACAAAGTTGAAAAGGTGTTAATGATTTCAGTTTGTCTGTCTATCCGCACTTTAAAAACCCATAATTATTCATGGAATTTCTTGAAACTCATATATGTTATTCAAGTTCACTATCGGATGTTTCCTATTGCAAATAGAGTAAATACCACCACCGGTTTGTGTACAGGGACACCCGAAAGAACTCCAAAGCACTACATTCTTTGAGAGGTATTTCTACAAACCGGTATATTTAATACCTGTATTTTTCAAAATGATAATGAAAATTAACATTAATTATTCATATGCACAGAAAAAAAAAAAAAAAAATTCTATGGAATACAGTATGATTAGCATTTAGATTTACAGAGCCACACAAAAATATTCACATACACTAAAGGTTCTGATCGGAAATGGCTGGAATTGCATTTTAAATTTCATTAAGCGGTTTTAACATTTTCTTACAATGTTTAAAAGTGATTATGATTTGAATTAGCCCATCTGTCTGTCTTTCTCTCTACGCTCTAACTCTCTCAAATATTCATGGAATTTCTTGAAACTTATATATGTTGTTAAAGTTCACTATAGTACGTTTTCGTTTGAAAATGGAGTAAATACCCCCGTGGTTTGCGTGCAGGGACACCCGAAGGAACTCTGAAAGCTTTGTGTTCTATGAGAGGTATTTCTATATACGCTATTTTAATAACTTTTATTTTATTCAGATCATAATGAAGTTGACATTTGTTATTCATATGCACAAAAAATGAATACAGTTTGATTAGAAACAGCGCCACACAAAATATTCACATATATTAAGGGCTATAACCGGTATTCGCTGTAATTGCATCTTCGATCTTATTGAACGTTTTTAACACTTTTCAATGATGTTTAAGAGTGATTATAAATTTAATTAGCTTACTTGTCTGTCTTTCTATCTGCCCGTTCTGTTATCACATAGACAAAGTACATTGAAGGCAAAGAGTACGTACAGATGGAAAGGGTTAATAATCTATGCGATCCGTGTGATTTTCCATTTTTGTTTCTAAAATAAACTGAGAAATCCCTGGAATATTTAAAAAATTATGTAAAGTCTGATATGTAAAAGAAAACAGAAGAAACCGTTGTATGGGAACACAATGACAATATTAACGTATAATTTTAAATAAGTTTGAAAAACGTAAAATATGGTAACCCTACTGGAAAGTTGAAATTGAAGCATGTTCTTTAGTCAGTCGAAGTTAAAGAACAGTACTGACAGTGATGCCAGATGATCGAAAATTATTTCCCCAAACAGGTCTTCAAATTTCCCCAAATCAGGGTTTTTTTTCGAAAAAATCCCCAACTTAATTTCTACTAAAAAGGGAAAATAAAAAGTTTTTCAAAAAAAAAAAAATCAAGCAGATTTTTCTATGATTTAAGCTCAGATTTTTCCCCAAATGAAGGCAGTTTTTGAAAAAAATCCCCAAATAACAATAAAGCTATTGAAAGTGTCTTGTCGTAGGGATAAATAATTACGTTGCCAATACTGACAGAAAGTTGAAGAGCTTCCCAGATTTGTCCCCAAAAATTTTAGAATTCCCCAAAAAATTCCCCACAAACATTTGGTCCCCAAAATTGTCCCCAGAAGCCTCAAAAATCCCCAAAGAGGGGACAAAATCCCCAATCTGGCATCACTGAGTACTGATAAACCGCGGAAGGAAGATCCCTGGAGTCATCTGCTCATGAGTGAAAATGACTGGTTTATTTATAAAATAGGAATGTCCGTAGCAGAAAACGAAGTAGGAGTATCAATGATTCTACACACAGCAGGCGATGCCCCTCTGTCTTCCTTGCTGTGTCTCCTATCGCGTTAGTGGAATCGTCCTGGCACTTTGTCAACCGGGGATCAATCCGACGCGGTCAAAGAGTACCTCCGATTTATTTATTTATTTATTTTTTTAATAAATGTATATTAAAAATATCTCAGAATTAGTCTGGATTATGTCTTTCGGCTAAATCATAACCTAAATATATAATACTTAAAAAAAAAAAAAAAAAAAAAAAATTGTAATTCTTGGATTTTTTTACTTGGACACAATCTTTCCTTACGTGTAGTGAGGAAATACATTTTCAATTTTCAGTAATCATTATTCTAAACGACATCCTTGAGTAGATGGGAAGAAAAGAAAAACTTACCGTAACCCATGATCCTGCAGAATGAGAAATTTAAATCCAAGTTTCTCCATAAATCCGTTCAGTTGGTAAACAAATATTGAAAACAGGTTATGAATAATAACGCACAATATCAAACATGCCAAACTTCGTTGCAACAGATAACTCGAAGAGAACAAAATTTCACAAGGAAAACACTCTTTAATAACAAGACGGAACACTCACCTGTAAAAGAAAAAAGAGAAAATAAAAACCTCGCTCGTTAGAAAAAAAAATCAATTAAAAATAGAGGGATCAAATATCTATGAATATGTAAGAGGTTCGAAGTGAAACTATATTTAATTTAAAATTAAGGTCACTGAATATGGATGTTTCACTTTAACCTCGTTTAACACGATTAAAATCGATTTTTATTTAAATTATTTTTTCGATCCTCGTGTAAAACTCTTTATCCTTCCAAAATGACTACAATTTGTTATTCGTAATTGGACGGTTCTTTGTAAAAGGGGTGTAACTCCATATTTTTTTTTAAGTATGTATATTTTTGCTTAATTGTGCCACATTTTGTCGCATATTTCATTATAAAATTGAAGAAACTCGAATAACTGCATTAAATGGTATTACTTGTTTTTCACAGAAATCTAAAACTTCTAAATATTCATTATAAAAATGAAGTTTCTAAGTTACTTGAAATTATTTCTAATATAATTTATAAATTCTTATAAATATATTTTTTATTAAACAGTGAAAATCGATAACAGTTACTGAATCTTGACTTTTTTTCCTACGCATAAATCTAAAAAAAGCTCGTTATTTCAAAATCAATTTACAAGGAGGTAATTCACTTTTACAATGAACGACACTATTAATCGGGACAGCGTTAGAAAAATCGAAAACAATTTAACCGTGTTGTGCTGATATTTGTTTTCTCGCTACTTTTCAATCCTATACTATGTAAGGAAAGTCTATTATAATCATAAAAAAGTCTATGACATTTTGATATACAGTTCCCGCCGCTTATTAAAATCACATTCGTTCTGAGCCAAAGTGATTTTATTAAGCGGCTGATTTTTATATCCGGCGAACGTTCCTGCCCTTAAAAAGAGGATATTACTTCCCTGAATTTCGAAAGAAGCTTCAAAAGGTAACGAATAATATAATTAGTAAACAATATTAATTAATTTTTGGTAGATAATTAACTAATTGTTTCTTCGATATAAGTAAATTAAACGCATTGTATGTTCCCGTGCACTTTCGTTAGAGAAAAATCATCATTATTTTACCAAAAGTTCACGCTGTTCTTATAAATTTAAAATCTTTCCGTTTAAACCTCATGAATTATTGTAATTTCAAAATAAGAACTAGAAATTGCCTTCGAATAATTAGATTAAAAAAAAAAAAAAAAAAAATCAAATCAAATTTGTATTTTATTACTGCGCTTTGAAAAATATACGTTCCTTGAAATTGTTACGGAGATATGTTGCGGGGCGTGTTTAATTTGTAGCTGTGCTGCAAGTATAAAATCTTGAACAATGAGCGATAACGGAGGGTTTCTTGTGCTTCAATTTCTTTTTTTCTGTTTCAAAAAAAAAAAAAAAAAAAAAAAAAAAATCACAATGTAAATTAAAAAAAAAAAATTGTGTGCATAAATGATATTTTTGACTGCTGAGGATATTTTGGAGTTTATTAACCGGCGATGTTGATTTTATCAAGCGGCGGCTTTAAAAGTAGTTTGTATTGATTTGATTCCGGTCCTGCCGATTTGATCAGATTAAGCGGCTGATTTCACTAACCAGTGATTTCATTAAGCGGTGGTTACTGTATTTGTACGTTTGCACAGATTCGCATCTTGCCTTCGCCATCTCTACAGCGATAAATGCAAGTCAATGTGTTTCCATGTATATAAGTAACAGTAAACACGATAACGTGTTAAAAGCTGCGACTGATTGAGTAGGTATTTTATGGGTCATTATCTCACGAACTGCATTGATTTTAATGACAGTAGGAGCAATAATTCTTTTACATGGACCCGAAGAATTCTTTCACGTTATGGCCTATAGACCTGAGTTATTTCTCTTATTAAATTATTTAAAATACACATTAGCTTATATAAGCTCCATTTAAAATATGGGGCCGCGCGGTATTTCTGTAAACGGCATTTCTCCTGCCAATCCCCTGTCTATAAGAAAGTTAAATTTTTAAATTCTTAATAACTAGTGGATCTGCAGATCAGGAGCCTCAACGTCCTATTTGCATCAGACATTTTTCAATAGGTCATTTTTATTTATTCCTTATTATATAATAGTATATATTGATTCGATCGACTTATTACCATAATCAGATACATTCCTGAGGGGGGCTGCCGCCCCCTCAACCCCCCGCTGTATCTCTCTTTGTATACCTATTTGTATATCATATAAAGTGTTATGGAATTGTAAATAATTGCATTTATTTTTGTATAATTTTTTTTAGAGGCTTAGTAAGTCGATAAAATGCTAATTCTGTGCATTTCTAATCGGTTTAGCGTTAAAATAGCCCATTTTTCCTTTAAAAACCCATTGAAAAGCTCCAATAAGGGAAGAAAAGGATTTGGCGCCAAATTTGGCGACTGTTTCCCTTCTTGGCGATTTTTTTGGCGACCTTGGCGAGAAAATTCTTATTAGGGATATACCAAATATGGAAGCTCTAATCTCATTGGCTGATGATATACGAGAATTTTTCAGAACAGTCTGTGTTCGATAGAATAGAATAAAAGGAGCATTTTTTTAGCCAAGGCGGCCAATCTCAGATCTGTGTCAGTTTCGTCAAATACTTGCTTTATGTGTTATTGATAAACAGTTTGTACTGTTGTTTTGCTGTTAACGGCTGTTGTTTAAGCTATGTTTACTGGTTGAATTGAAGCTGATACTTGGTTTATAGACCTGTATTTTTCTGGAATTTTCTATGAATAATTCACTGAATTTTTGTAAGTTTCGCCTTTCATTCTCGGACAACTTACGAACCCCCAAGTACGCAACAATATGTATTCTTAATAAACGACGGTCTTGTATTATTTCCCTGAAATTCATAAATACCAAATTTTATACAAAAAAAAAATTACATAGCATATCGAAAATATTTTGCATAACCTTTAAACTAATTATCAATTCTATGCCCACAATTTTCAACAGGAAAACATGCTTTTAAAATTCTAATAAAATTTTATTATATTTGATGGGGTGTAACCATGTTAAAATACACTTTTAAGAAATACCGACTATAGACCGTAATAGTACGAAATTCCTTTATGTATGCCGGAAAAGTAGCCACAGTCATTATAAACGCTAATAATAAGAATAAACCTAATTAATTATAACTCATTAATTTTTCGAACTAATTTGACATCATTTGGATGATTACAGTACGTACTCTGAATTATTTTGTGTGGTCCCATAAATTATTTAGTCTATACATAACCTTTTTTAAGAGTAAACATGATTTTAAGCAACTTTATAATGTATGTTAACTTTATTAAGTTCAATTCAGCATAAACGCATTAAAGTGCGCGCTTAAATTAAAAATTTGTCCATAGGGTCTAATGTTACGAAATTCTTTCGTGTGTCTTTGTAAACGAACCATAAACATTGTATACACCAGTAAAAACTATTCAGCTTATTTTGCGTTTAAAATTAATAATTGTTCCAAATTTAACATCGTTTGGATGACTAAGTGACATTGTCAGAACACTTTTGTAAGGTCCTGTACATTAATTAGAAAGCTTAAGAGCACATATTTTCTTCAAACAACATAAGTTTAAGCATCTTACTCACGTGCTCTAATTTCATTTTCTTCATTGCAAAGTAATAATATTAAAATGCGTTTAAACGAAATTCACCCCCATACGCCTTAATGTTAAGAATTTTTGCGTGTCCCTGTACACAGTTTATAAAAAATATATCAATAAAAATTATACAGCTACTTATATGCAAAGCTGGAACGTGTGCGCCAATTTGCAAGTCAATCGAAGGATTTTTTCGGTCACTATTGCGGTACATACAAATTCTTCCCATAGGCCGTAAGGTTAAGAAAAATTTTGGCGTGTCCCTGTACACGAACGACAAATGGAATACACACCTAACACTATACAGCTAATTCCGTTGGGCTCATGAATATGTGTACCAACTTGCAAGTCAATAGCGTTATTTTTGGGACCGCTATCGCGGTACATACAAATTCTTCCCATAGGCCGTAATGATAAGAAAAACTTTGGCGTGGCCCTGTGTACGAAGTAGAAATGGAATACATACCAAAAACTATACAGCTGATTTTGTGGGGCTCATGAACATGTGTACCAAATTTCAAGTCAATAGCGTGATTTTTGCGGCCGCTATCGCACGACAGACAGACAGACGGACGGACGACCGACGGAACCCAAAACCTTTTTGAGTCTCAACAGAGGGCCTCCATTGACGTTTCGGAAAAAATTGGAAGTCAATAGCTTGATTTTTGCGGTGGCTATCGCGGTACATACAGATTCTTCCCATAGGCCGTAATGATCGAACTATTTGGCGTGACCCTGTACACGAACTACAAATGGAATGCACACCTAAAACTATACAGCTGATTCCGTTGGGCGCATGAGCATGTGTCCCAAATTGCAAGTCAATAGCGTGATTTTTGTGGCCGCTATCGCGGTACATACAGATTCCTCCCATAGTCCGCAATGATAAGAAAAACTTTGGCGTGTCCCTGTATACGAAGTAGAAATGGAATACATACCAAAAACTATACAGCTGATTTTGTGGGACACATGAACATGTGTACCAAATTGCAAGTCAATAGCGTGATTTTTGTGGCCGCTATCGCGATACATACAAATTCCTCCCATTGGCCGTAATGATAAGAAAAACTTTGGCGTGTCCCTGTATACGAAGTAGAAATGGAATACATACCAAAAACTATACAGCTGATTTCGTGGGGCTTATGAACATGTGTACCAAGTTGCAAGTCAATAGCGTGATTTTTGTGGCCGCTATCGCGATACATACAAATTCCTCCCATTGGCCGTAATGATAAGAAAAACTTTGGCGTGTCCCTGTATACGAAGTAAAAATGGAATACATACCAAAAACTATACAGCTGATTTCGTGGGGCTCATGAACATGTGTACCAAATTTCAAGTCAATAGCGCCATTTTTGCGGCCGCTATCGCGCGACAAACAGACAGACAGACAGACAGACAGACAGACACAGCCCAAAACCGTTTTGAGTCTCAACAGAGGGCCTCCACTGACGTTTCGGCAACAAAACCTTTTTCTGCTAACAAAATTGAGTGCTTATAGAAAGACAGTATATAAATATAACAGAACTACGTTTTAAAGATAAGAAATATGTACTTTAAAAATATGTTTAAATTGTTCAGTTTAGAGGAAATGACCGTTAATGGGACGGAAAAGATAAAAAAAAATCAAAAGACGATCATATAATACAAGATTTATATATAGATTTTATCTGATAAATGTTAACTGCAAATCGTCACTCGGTTCTATTTGTATTCATATGTTCTATATGCATTTAGCAGGTAAAAAAGTCTTGCTTTTTTTTAAAGACATATTTCCACATTTTTACTTTCCGAACACTATAGTGAGGAAAGTATTGTAATCATGTCAAAAATCCTAATTTCAGATTTTGATGTTTCGGTACGTTTCGAGGTCCCATGAGTCCGTTTCTACTATTTTTACGATGATGTATGTATATGTGTGTGTGTATGTCTGTGAGTGAACATGCTAGCGTCTAAACGCTTTGTTCGAATAAGCTGAAAGTTAGTACGTATATTGTAAGTCACCGTAGTACAAACCCTATTGATTTTGGTGAATCTAGCACTTATAGTTCTTTTACAGGGACACCAGGAAAAATTCTTTATCATTATGGCCTACGGGGCCAAAGTTTTAAAAGTGCGATAGCGTCTAAACGCCTTATTAATCTGAGCAAAAAATTTGTACACATGTTATAGGTCACAGATTCACCAACTGTATAGATTTTGGTGAATTTAGCACTTACAGTTTTTTTACAGGGACACAAAGCAAAATTCTTTATCATTATGGCCTAGGGGACCCAATTTTTAAAAGTGCGATAGCATCTAAACGCTGTATTCAATTGAGCTGAAAATTTATATGAATATTATAAATCACCGTTGCACTAACTATAAGCATTTTGGTGAATCTAGCATCTATAGGTTTCTACAGGGACACGACGAAAAGTTCTTCATCATTATGATCTATGGACTGAAAGTTCAGTAGCGTTGAATAAAACATCGTGTACTATAAGGAGAAAAATACTCAAACATTCTGTTATGGTTTTCTCACTTTTGTTTTTTTTAACAACTCCTCTTTCTTTACTTTATCTACAAAACTGTTAATTACTCAATGTTCGGAAAGTCGAGTGGAGCCACTCCAGATTTTTTACTTTCTCTTACCAGTAGAGAAAGTATTATATTTGGGTCAAATTTCCGAAATTGAGTTTTTGTTATACTTACACGTTTTGAGGGTCACTGAACCCGAAAATCATGTTTTTAGCTTTTTTGTGTGTGTTGTCAACATATCTCAAGAATAAATAGCAGCAGAAAGTCCAGACCCAGTATTCTAAATGTGTGTCATATAATGCTACACTAAACTTTTCACTGAGATCAAGCGAATGGTTCGTGTACAGGGACATCCAAGAGAATTCAAATACATTACGTCTATGATGGAAATCAAAGGCAGTTTAACATCTATAGACTGCACTAAACCAAATGAAATGAATATATATTTTTTATATGCACAAAAGCATGTTTCGTGTAGAATATGGTATGAAAATCATTCACGGTTCTTTTACAGGGCTACGCAAAAGAACTGGAATATAGTGGGAGAGTACTTCAAAATGGATGGAAGTGTGTCTCAGGTTGTTCTGCGTGTTGTTAATATAGGATTATATTTATGTGCATAATGTGGTGTGTACATGTAATTTATCTTTCTTAACACACTTTTATTAGCTTCACTTGTATGTATGTTTGTACGTATGTTTGTAACCGCTCTGGGAGCAAACAAAAATCTATATTATAAAAAAAGACTTTCCCTACGTGGACGCTGTCGCTGTGAGGTAAAGCTCCGCGCTACGAACCTAAAAGTCTAACGTTCGAGCCCAGTCAGGTGTTGGTGTTGGTGTTTAGGATTAAGGCCGATTGACTGCTGTAGGTCCTGGGCCTGAGGGGGAGTGCCTTCCGTGGAGGTCTTTCTAAGGGGTCCTAGCCCGTATTTACGCAAGAGCCCAGTCAGGAGAGATTTTTTAAAAATGGTTTTTGTTTAATTCTAAATTATTTATTTTTTTACCAAAGATTTAAAGGTATGTAAACATTATGGTGTGTAACTCACACGTTTTTCACTTATCCTGCATTTTAATACTATAAATATTGATATTTTCTGCATTTTAGTTCACATTTCAATAAAAGCGTGTTCTTTAATTTTTTTAAAGTATAATTTTTTATTGAATATAATTAGTGCAAGTACATTACGGTAATATTTAACTATGTCCAGGAAAATTGCTCAGGAATCGAAATTAATTACGAAATGGTTAGATTAAATAGGTATTCAAACACAAATTATAATTTTCACTTATGTTTATTTAGTAAAATATTGCTTAGTTGAAATCTGTTTAAAACACTGCTAAATGTAAAATATTCTAAAAAAAAAAAAAAAAAAAAAAAATGAAATAACTTCATTTTTTTTTTTTCCCCTCTCTGTTAAATTTAAGAGATCTTTATGTCTATTATGTTAAATTTCCAAATGTATTTAAACTACATAAGAACATTAAAATATAAAGGTGCTAGTTCTTCCCTTTCATGCTAGTCTTTTTTATAAAATTTCATTTCATGAAAAAATTTATTTGAATAACTTGTGATATTTAATTTTAAAGAACTGTTTCAGTGTAAACAAAGAACGTATTTATTATGTCGTATTGCACAGTGTAATTTTACTTACTTATTTACAGATGGTAATTTTTTCGATTTTTAGAATTTAATTAAATATAATTAATTCGAATTTGTTGTCACGTCTGATTGCGTCAATAATGAAACATTTCTAAGCGCCTGATAATTTTTATTTATTTATTTATTTATTTATTTATTTTCCATTTGAGAAATATTTTAAACATTTTATCATTTCATCAGAATATCTTTTTTCCGCTGAATAAACTCTGAAAAAAGTTCAAATGATACGATCTAATTAAACTTAATTATGCGCTAGTAAAATTAAATCTTTGGAAACGAAGTCGTTTTAATTTAATTTAGCGAAATGCGAAATTTACCATAGGAAATTCCAGCTGAAAAACGTAATTAAGTATTCTAAATATTACATAATTATTCTTTACTTCATTCAATTTTTAACCTTAATTTGTTTGTTGTAATATAAATAAGTAAAAGCATTTTTTTTTTTTTTTTTTTTTTTTGCAACATACGTTAATTTTGTTTGTTTATATCGGTTTTATCTTTTAGTTAATTTATCCTATCCTTTTTAGATATGAAAAATTTACATTATGAACTGATACGGAAATGATTTGTACTTCATATCAAGAAAAATAAAATTTGGTATTGTTTTCGTTTGAAATCATTTTATCGACTAGCTTAGATTTTCTGAACTTAATATACATGGGGTAATAGTAAAAGATTGATTTCATTTAGAAATTAGATTAATTAAGAATAAAATAACTGATTGGAAAAATCTACTAAAAATAATAACGAATGTACCCTTTTTTACTTTCTCTTACTCATAGGGTCGAGAAAGTGTTGTTTTAGGGTCAAATTTTCGAACGCGAGTTTTTGTTATATTTAAATGTTCTGAGGTTTCCTGAATACGAAAATTATGTTTTTAGCGAATGGTCTGTGTGTATGTCTGTTATCAGCATATCTCAAGAACAAATAGTAGCAGAAATTCCAAACTCGGTATTCTAAATGTGTATCCTATAGGGATGCTGCAGTAAACTTTTCGTTGAGATGAAGCCAATGGTTCCTGTACATGGACACTCAAAAGTATCCAAATACATTACGTCTATGGGGGAAATTGCAGATAAGTAGAGTTTAACATCTATAGACTGCACTAAACCAAATGAAATGAATATATATTTTTTGTAATAGAGATAGTCAGCTGGGAAAATATTTTTGTGTATGTAGGAGCCTCGCCTCCCCCCCTCCGGGGGGGGTGGGGGGAGTCAATTTTCCTGATGGGTATCTTTCAAAAGAGCTCGCCAATACCTTTAAAAAGAATGGTTGAACCATCGATCTGCGATAATTTAAAATAAAGTTATCGATTTTTTTTTCATTTAAAAAAAAAATATGTAATATTGAGAATAAATTCAACTTTTTTTGGATGTTTAGTGTTATACTACTGCTCTAATATGGAAATCGTCTGCATTATCATGAAAGATAATTTTTTTGAATAATAATTTTAATAAATTA
Organism: Salticus scenicus; assembly: GCA_963930645.1. Taxonomy (NCBI): domain Eukaryota; kingdom Metazoa; phylum Arthropoda; class Arachnida; order Araneae; family Salticidae; genus Salticus; species Salticus scenicus. The sequence goes on along the minus strand of OZ005649.1, from coordinate 400,451,105 downwards.
TTTTTTAAAAACAGAATTATTTTTTAATAACCGAATTAAATTCTATAGAAATGTGGGTGCATTAATGAAACGGGGGGTTGACAAAACTAATTATCATATAAAACTCTTCCGAAGCCAAATTTGAATTGTTTAACATAGGTTTACATGACAGTACTCGTTATCTTACCTCTTAATCTCCAACCTGTATTTATAGTATTAAATTTCAGGGTAAGAGAAAGTCGTGTGAGTGACACACCAGATTATTATTATTATTTTTTTTCTTTAAGAATTTTGATCCATAATTACAATTATCGCTCATTCAGTCTATCCCCATCTTTCGAATTTTGTTTGAATTTTGCAGGAATTCTTTTTAAATCCCATCGTACTATAGGTACCGGGAGCTTAGGTATTCGTGAAAAATTTCAGCATTGGTTTTTTGACGTTTTTACTCATTTTGAGGTTTTAGAAATCTGAAAATCACAAATTTAATGTTGTGACTGCCTTGAAGATGAATCACTTTTTACTTTCTGAACACACTACGCAAGGGAAGTAGTGTAATCATTATTTAATGGATTTTGTAAAGGGTCGTAGAATGTCGCAAATTTTTATTTGTGATTGTCGTGACGTCTAATTGTGCACCTTCAACTACAGTCTTGACACGAGCTCCCCTTTTTAGAGTAAGGTGACTATACGTCCTCGAATTTTGACCTTTTTTATTTTTTGTCCCCGAAAATTCTTTGACTACTTGGGGACACTAAATGTCCCCAAATTTAAATATTTGTATCTATTTCTTTCAAAATCACAGTCTCTTTCGTGGAGGATCAAAACTGTGATGGCATGCCTTCGGACCATCTCTTGGAGAGAGTCCCAGACCGTCGTCTATTGCCCATTGCGCAGCACTAGTGCGACGTAAAACCCATCCAATCCAATCCAATCAAAATCGCAGTCTAATGCAATAGTAATTGGATAATCTTGGAAATCAACCAAACCTCGAAATAAAGACCCACACACTTTATGAGTAGAGGAAGAGTCATGCACTACTAATCAGTATATAAATTCTGTCTTGCCCGATTCATGTGAAGTGAAAAATAAAATTTGTTTAATGAAATTTTCACAAAAATGGCAATTATATGACCACCACAAATTGCATTGAAACATTGACAGGAGAGAAAAAGGAATGAAATACTGCTATTTTGTGTTCTCTCCTATCATCATAATAAAGAGTAAATGGGTTCTATAGACTTGATTATTTTAATAATGCTGGAATAATTTAATTTGCATGAACATGCCTTAGACTCAGAAATTTTTTATAGAAAAAAAGTATTTCATAGCATTTTATAATGTATAAATCAGAGTTTTTTTTTTTTATTATTAATGCATATAGATATTGGTCTGTTATTGTCCTCGAAAAAGTCCCCAAATGGAGTTTTCAATGTCCTCAAATTTACTTCGATTCGGGGACAAACGGTAATTTGTCTTCAAATCACTGTTTGAAAATATGGTAACCTTATTTTAGAGATATCTACGATTTTATACGATTATGCATGACGTATGTATATGCGTAAGTGAATACGATAGCGTCTAAACGCTTTGTTCGAATGAACTGAAAGGTGATACGTATGCTATAAATCACAACAGCACGAACTGTATAGATTTTGATAGATTTTTTAGATTATAGATTATTACAGGAACGCAACAATTTTTTTTGTATCATACTTAAGCGAAGTGATGACGTCACTGACGATCTGTGGATGCAAGAAAAATATTTCTTATGTTAATCGCCCATTGGATTTTTTGTAAAAAATTATTAAAAATCGAGGAAAATTATTTCCCGATTTTAATCCCCATATTTGGGTACATATATGTATTAGTTATCATGTGTTAGATTGAGTTATTTTGCTGTCAAATTGACAAAATTTTAATTTTAAATTTCAAGTTTGTCGTCCTTGGCGTTTTTTGTATTGGGTGATCAAAAACGTAATACGAAAATGTGCATGTCAGATGTATATTTTTGTAATATGTATTATACGAAATATTGTTTCATATTATTCATTACTCTCTTAATATAAGTTGTTAAAATAACCATGATTTTTGAAAGGAATTAAGTTATGTTCGCCAGATAATTTGGCGATATTTTTTTTTTCTGCCAAGGATGACTGATATCAAATCTATTCCGCTGGAACATATTAGTACCTTATATCAGACACTTTATTTAGACATTTGAAAACAAATTTGACTTCAAATTATGATGAATATTTATGATTTTCCTTTGAATTAGTATATTACTTGGATATTTATTGTGTCAATATCACCCTTTGGAATGAAATGTTTATGTTTTCAATCGAATATGGAAGTTTGCCATTTTTTTTTTCTAGAGTTTTGAAATTTAAAATTCAAATTTTATCAATTTTACAGCAAAAACAACTTAATCTAACGCATGCACACGATAACTATAATACATATCTATACCTAAATATGGGGATTGAAATCGGGAAATAATTTCCCTCGATTTTTAATAATTTTTTTACAAAAAATCCAATGGGCGATTAATATAGGAAATATTTTTCTTGCATCCATGGACGGTCAGTGACGTCACACTTCGCTTGCGTATTTTGAACTATGGGTTCAAATTATGTGAAGGGCAACAGCGTTAAACTCCTTATTCGATTGAGCCGATTTATTTCCGACTTCTTATATTTTAATTCATTTAAACGACCGTTAATTACTTAATGTTTTGAAAGTCGAGTGGAATCACTCCAGACGTTTTACTTAGTTTATTTGTTACTCTGTGTAGACATTATCTCAAATAATCTGGTGTGTCACTCACACGACTTTCTCTTACCTTGAAATTTAATACTATAAATACAGGTTGCAGATTAAAAGGTAAGATAACGAGTGCTGTTATGTAAACATGTGTTAAACAATTCAAATTAGGCTTCGGAAGAGTTTTATATGATAATCAGTTCTGTGTGAGGGGGGCCAACCTCCCGTTTCATTAATGCACCTTCGTTTATATAGAATTTAATTCGGTTATTAAAAAATAATTTTGTTTTTAAAAAATAATTTACTGAAATTATTATTTAAACAAATTATCTTTTATGATAATGCAGACGATTTCCATATTAGAGAAGTAGGATAACACTAAATGCCCCCAAAAAAGTTGAATTTATTCTCACTATTACATAAAAAAAAAAAAAAGTGTTAAAAATGAAAAAAATCGATAACTTTATTTTAAATTATTGCAGATCGATGGTTCAACCATCCATCCGTTTTAAAGGTATTGGCGAGCTCTTTTGAAAGATACCCATCATGAAAATTTATTCCCCCCCCCCTTCAGGGAGGTGGCGAGGCTCCTACGTACACAATTTTTTTTTCCCAGTTGACTATCTTTATTACAAAAAATATATATTCGTTTCATTTGGTTTAGTGCAGTCTATAGATGTTAAACTCTACTTAACTGCCATTTCTCCCATAGACGCAATGTATTTAAATTATCTTGGGTGTCTCTGTACACGAACCATTGGCTTCATCTCAACGAAAAGCTTACTGTAGCATCCCTATAGGATACACATTTAGAATACCGAGTTTGGACTTTTTGCTACCATTTGTTCTTGAGATATGCTGGTAACAGACACACAGAACATGATTTTCGTATTCAGGGGACCTCAGAACATGTAAATATAACAAAAACTCACGTTCTAAAATTTGACCCTAAAACAATACTTCCTCGACCCTATGGGTAAGAGAAAGTAAAAAGAATAATTGTAAAGAGATCGGAGAGTCATTTATTATATTGGCGAGAACCCTGTTTCAGTTTCAACATTTCATTCAGAAAACTCCATTCAGAATTTAAGATTTTTCTCAAGAGGGACGATGGAAATTGTTTTCTAAACTATTGCCTTAGAGTCATGAAAGTTTTATTCGTGGAAATGTATCATTGTTAAGTTCACTGAAATTTCTCGAAAGCTATTTAATAATAGTAATTTAATAAAATTAAACATAATTTATACGTCTCACTAATATATTAAAACAAATGTAACATTTAAAATGAGATAATGAATACAAAAAATTTTTAAAACTTCAAAAATACATTTTAATTAAAAACATTTAAAATACACGACAGACGTTTCGGCTAGAACACTAGCCCTCCTCAGTGTCAAACATACAAGCACAACATTTACAAAAAATTCATAACACAACATAAGAAGATTATATATTCAGGAGGAATAGCTTTAGACTCGTTCAAGGCAGAATGTTGCATTTTAGCCTCTAATGTAAATTTATATGAATCCCGTATTTTTCTAGAGGGCGCTTTCACTAAAATGCAACATTCTGCCTTGAACGAGACTAAAGCTATTCTTCCTGAATATATAATCTTGTTATGATGTGTTATGAATTTTTTTGTAAATGTTGTGCTTGTATGTTTGACACTGAGAAGGGTTAGTGTTCTAGCCGAAACGTCTGTCGTGTATTTTAATGTTTTTTTATTAAAATGTATTTTTTTAAAGTTTTAAAAATTTTTGTATTCATTATCTCATTTTAGATGTTACATTGGTTTTAATAATAGTAATAATAGAAATTAAATTTTTTTTTTGAAGAATTATGAAATGTTCCATGCGAACACGTTTTTAAAAACTTCCCTCGATCTTATATTGTTATAGTTCAATATAAGATCGTCAGTGTATTCTAAGCATATTTCATACTAGCCAACCCTCTCACTAATAAGCGTAAAATTGTTAACGCCTCTTTTTTCATACCATTTATTTTTAGAGTAATTTTCTCCAAATATTGTTATGATTAAATAAGAATAAAATTACTCTAAAAAGTGACTGGTGTGAAAAAAAAAGGCGGGTTCTAAAAATTTTACGCTTCATAATGAGATGGTTGGCAGGTATGATATTTGTGTATTTCTTTACTTTGTTGATTAATGGAAAAGCTATTTTTAAAAAAGTATTTTTTTCTGTGTTTGAGCGCTAAAAATTTTGCATTGCATTTCAACCTTCAAATCTAAAAATATTTTTGAAAGTTAACTAATCAATTAATCCACAAAGTAATATATAAATATGTTTCGAATATACTGATAAACTATAATAATGTGCAATGAAGTGGGGTGGGGAGGAAAAACTAGTTTGCGTTTATTACGATTCTAATATGCCCTGTGGTAGAACGAATATATATATATAGGATAGGGAGCTTAGACAGCAGACTTCATCTTTTATTTACCTTTTTATATATCATTTGTACTTTTTGCGTTATCCCTGACACTCGATTTGCCAATATTTTGTTTTCTCTCTGAGAAATTATATCGACTCATTGAAAAGTAGTTTGAGTGAGACTTTCTGTCTTGCAAATCTGGGAATTTTATGCTAGGGTCGCAGTATTCCAATTTTTTTTTTTTTTTTTGTTAAACGTGTCTTTTATTATTCTGTTTTTGCACTGATTTGTACAATAAAATTGTAAATTAAAACCTACACAATTATTTTTATTTGAAAATAATAGTAACAAAATAATAAAACGTACTTAAAAAAAAAAAAAAAAAAAAAAAAAAAAAAAAAAAGAACGCTGTGATCTCTGTTTTGTATTACAATGTTGAAATTTTGTATATCCATTATTTTTCTGTGGGGTCTATATCAAAACTGAAATTTTGTAATTCTTAAAGTTAAATTATCTGAAAAATTTTATTTTATTTTATAAAATTCTGAGCCTTACAACTGAAATAAGGATACATCTAAAAGATCGATATTTTAACAATCCCCGATTTTTCGAACGCTATTCAGAAATAAAAATCCTATGAGCGATGAGTGGTTTACAATGAGGACGAAACAATCTGTATTAGCAACAAGTATTGTTAAGAGTTTCCTGGTTAGACTTCGGATTTTAATTACTGCTTGAATTAGAATTCACTAACGGAACTTATGTAATATTTATTACCATGTTTTTATTAACTTCTATTCTTGTTTGTTTGTTTGTTCGGTACAAATCTTGCAATCTATTTTTAACTCACTTTCCTACTAGCTAGACATTTGAAACTTTCACAGTAGCTCGGAACCCGACGACAACACAATACTTCGAAGTCCGATTTTCGAATAGTTTTCTTTTAATTAATTAAAATATGAAAATTAAAAGCTCCTAATAGCAATAAAAATAGTCATTAAAATATTAGCTACAATTTAATGGTTGCCAAAAAAATTGACGAGTTCATTTTCTTTCGACCTAAAAATAAATACATTTAATTAAACGTGAGAGTTAAAAAATTGTAAAAAGTTAAATGATGCATCTGGCAAAAATGGACGTCATTATCAGTTTAAAAATTTTATGTACATTGATATGCTCTATGATTTATCAGAAAATTTAAAACATGGTATGTAAAAAGTTTATTTTATCTTATAATTTTTGTGTATATTTTTAAATGAAATAAAATACTTTCTTTTGTTTGAAAAATCGGATAATCTAGATTTTCACGTGCTTGGCAAACAGTTAAATTTTTCCTCGTGAGTTTAAACTCCTCTGCATTATCCCAGTCAGTCAATATGGCAACTAAACAAGCCAGGTTAATCATAATTATAAAATTCTAAAATGCCAACGAGTAGATACATCGTTTGCGTCATGTGTGAATTCCTGCAAAGTGGAACAATGTCTTCTGCTTGGGATGGTGTGGGGAAGATTCCATCAGAAACCCGTTTAGCATAGATACACGCTCACAGTGCGGACGAAAGGGAAAAATCGGCGAGCTCAGAGAGAAACGGGGTCGGTGCGAGCTAAAACGGAGCCGAACCGGTTTCGACCCTTTCTCCCGCTAAAAGGAAACGAGGCCATGGAAAAGGAAACGTCGCCCCTTTCTTGCCGGTGAAAGAAACCCCGTTCTTTCAACTCATCCTCCGCATCCTCCGAGGATGAATTTTCTGACGGGTCAGTCGGGTGATCCCTCAGACGACTTTTATGGTTTGTGCAGTTCCATTCTGGTATGACGAGTGGATTCAAAGATCAGGAGCCTCAATGTCCATTCAGTTTAAGCATGACTTAAGCGGTTCCTTTTTATATATTCTACGTTTCATTAATAAGATTAATTTCTTTAGTGATGAGAGATACATTTCTGTGTGATACCACTCGTTAAATATTTGATATATTTTACCTAATAGCACAATGAGACTACCGGAGATACGCATACAATAGTAATCAGTCCTAATTGCAAAACTTTGCAACATTTGTGATATAGATTATCACATATTATAAAATTTATATTTTTCTCTTTAAAGGAATAGGTAAATTATCTAAATAAATTAAATTATAAATTAGATTCTTTAATCTTAAACAACTACTTAAAATATAACGATTTTATCCTATAAATAATAAATTTTACAATATGCGTTTTCTAATTTTTATATCTTCCCTTTCATGCCTTTTTCAATGTAACTGAAACAAAAATCTTTGATCTGTTCCCAGTATTCACTTAACAAGCTTAACGTACTGAAAATTCTTTTCGCTCTGTAAATGATAATGTTTTGACTTATTTCTATCCTTTTGTTTTGTGAAACCAGAAAATAATTAATTCGGTGTCTTTTAATCTTACATCGAAATGTAACTCATGCAGCCTCTCGTCACCTAATTTACATCAACAGTTAAATAAAATATTTGCTTAGCTAGTTATTTTCCCAGGGTCTAAATCTTGGCGAAATCATGCCAACATTCACTAACAACGGTCATTAAATTACTCGTCACTTTTTAAAAATGTACATATGAATATTCCTAACATAATGCAACCATTCTCTATCTTAAACTTTGAACTTGGCGTGTATAAGTCAACGTCAAATGCATTGTCATTTGTTTTGCTTCTGTTTAGGAGCTCACACTTTCTTTCTCATCTTCAAACATGTAAGAGCTCAAGAGTGATTCGGGCCTAGGGCCCGGCCTGATCCTCCGTACTGTTTCCCCACTCCAGAATGTTTTCGTTAAAAAAACTTGTGTTCTTTTAATTGACTGTGGTTACGCGAATTGGAATATTATAATAAATTTTATAATATGTGATAATCTATATCACAGCATTCATTTGACGTAATCCTTTAAACTAATTATGAATTATATGCACATCCTTTTCTACAAAATCAAGCTTTTAAGCTAAGCCTCTCGTTAATACATTTTAATTTCAATATGTTGAAAACAGTGTTAAAATGCACTTAAAATAAATGTTGTTCATAGACTATTATTATTATTTATTTATTTATTTATTTATTTTATTTTATTTATTTTTTTCGTCCTCGTACATGAGCTCCAAGAAAGTACAAAGCTATGTAACCCCTCAATGTTTACACCCAATTTTCATGTCAATCGTATGATTTTTGTCACCCTTATTGCGGTACAGACAGGGCACTAATGTCTGATGTATAATAGACAATAACCAAAGGTCGATCACCAGTCAGGAGTGACTTAGATGCTTTTCGCAAAATTGGAAATATCTAGGAATCGAGTTTTTTTTTTTTTTTTTTTTTTTTTTTTCTCCTTAAGGTTCTTTAAATTGAGACCTACGGTGCTAAATATATTCCAAACATCTATACCTGAATCGTGATTCGCACCTTGCCAACTAAAGAAATTCTAATAACCCGAAAATCATAGATGATCTTAGAATCGTAAATTTGGAAAGTGTATAAAATTGTAACACATATTTGCACATTGCCTGCGAGTTAATTAATACCCATAAAATGTTTTCACTAACAACTTAAGTTTACATTTTCCTGTGAAGGGAAATTCCCGCCCTCTTCTTTTTTATTACATAAGTGTTTTTTAAGAGTTTTTCTTATAACAGTTAAAAAATGTTTAACTCCCTCAAATCTGTAGGTCCTAGGATGATGCCTTCATGTATCCTGCTGATAATAACAGTCATGAATTATATTCAGCGATCATTTAGTAGTAGTTTTTGGAACAAAGTTGAAACTCGATGCTTTGAGAATGTGTCGTTAAGAGGCATAATCAAAAATTTACAAGAAATTAAAGATTCATTTAAAATAATTTTTATACAGAAATTAAAAAGTAAATAAATAAATATGTTGTAGTAATAAAAATAGGCAGTACTGTTTATTAAAATTACTTGTTGATTTTTTTTTTTTAAACACAAATTAAATCAAAGTTCGTATTTATTGTAGTCTTTAATAAAACAGAAATGGTATCGAAAGGCAAAACTGAATTCATATTGGGCGGTTGTGAATTGTCTGAATGTCAAAACGGAATTTAAATGTACATTTGATAATGAGTAATTCTATTAAAATAATATTCCCTTGAAAACGTAATGAATTTGCATGTTTCCATTTATGGATGTTTTATAGTCGCAATCTCTTTTTAAAAATTTTCTGTTTTATCTTTTTCAATGTTTCTTGTTTTATCTATTCAATGTTTGAAAAGGTTTTCAATATATATATATATATATATATATATATATATATATATATATATATATATATATATATTTATATATATATATATATATATATATATATTGCCAGCGATGATAGGTATAGAGAAAGTCTCACACTGGATTATTTCATCCGGTCAATTCCTCATTGTAATAATTATGGACAATTTTCCCTACACTGTAAAAAAATAACTATTACCAGCTGCAAGAAACTCTCTGTCATTGGAGAAAATAATTATTTTCTCCAATCACAGAGAGTTTCTTGCAGCTGGTAATAGTTATTTTTTTACAGTGTAACGTGGAGGAACATTAACTTGCTGCGAAAAAGATACGCGAATGCAAATCCGCAAGTGTCAGGCCCACAGTAACCGTGTCACAGGTTCTGAGAGAGCAAAACTTTGTACTCTATCCAGATAAATTCCTTTTCTGACAAATTCAACAATAAAGAAAGTACCAATGGCATGACCAGACATACAAATTTATCACACAAAATTTGTGTTAGAATGTCAAACTACACTGGCGGCCAAAATTAAAACAACAACATGTTTTCTTGCTTTCTTCTTTTGCGCGTAATTTTAAAACACAGGAACATAAGATTTAGATGGTATACTCTTTATCCCATCATTAATTGTATTTTATAGAACTCTAACAGAAAAAATAATTTTTAAACTGATATTAATTCAATTTTTCACAAAAATATGTTTCGAAAGAAATTAAAAAATTTAAAATTTTTTTTGAAAGAAATTAGACAGTTTTAGAAAATAAATCCAAATGGAAAATGGAAAATCTAAATGGAAAATGGCATCATAGATAGGTGGAGACACTCCAAATGTTAAATTAAAACCGGATTTTTTTCTTCCCATATTCATTTTTCTTTTTCTCTCTTCTTTTTTCAGTATGCGGATAAAACTTCAAAAATTATACATATCAACATAGAAATTGAATGAGATGTTCGTTATAAAATTATTTCACATTTTTATTACTCTGGCGATGTTTATAGTTTATAAATTAATAATTATATATATATATATATATATTTTTTTTTTTCAAAAAGTTCATTATGAGAAAAAATAAATAAATAAATACAGAAAAAAAAAATCTAGTTTTAATTTAACATTCAGAGGCATGTACACTCCACGACAAAAAGATAGGTACAAAGGGTTTTTTCTTTGATTTTTCATAAAATAACATATTCTAAATTGTGCTTATCATTTATTATTATCACAAAATAACACTATTCCCGGACTAATTTTTGTTTTAAGACTAATTTAGAACTACACACCGCGACAAAAAGATAGGAAGAAAGGTTTTTTTTTTTTTTTTTTTTTTTTTTTCTAAAAATTTTTGAATATGATTATTTTGAATAGGAATATTTTGAATATGATTCAAATATTTAATATGTTTTTGATAGGACAATATTTTGTTATGATAATAAATGATCAGCACAATTTAAATAATGTTATTTTATGAAAATTTTTAAAAAACCCTTTGTTCCTATCTTTTTGTCGCGGAGTGTAGTCTTAAATTAGAAAACTTTTAGTCTAAAAACTTTTCTAAATGAGTCTTAAAACAAAAATGAGTCCAGGAATAGTGTTATTTTATGATAATAATAAATGATAAGCACAATTTAGAGAATGTTATTTTATGAAAAATCAAAGAAAAAACCCTTTGTTCCTATCTTTTTGTCGCGGGGTGTATATAGACTGGTTCCTTAACATACTTTCGCATTCAGTTTTTTTTTTTTTTTTTTTTTTTCAAAAAATCGTTTAATATTATCGTTTAATAATAATATATAATAATGTATAATCGTTTAATATTAAATAGATAATGATTATGTCACGCAAATTTTATGTCCATACATTCATTTGTTTAAAAATTATATCCAAAAAGAAGTAAACGAGAAAACAGGTTGTTGCTTTAATTTTTCATGCTAGTGTATTTTTGTATATGAGATAAAAATATAGACCATGAAAAACATTTCTGACAAACAGCATTCTCATGCTTCAAACTGGTTGATTTTATATAGATTTTTAAACGCACATGGACTTTTCAGATACCACTTTCCATTTTACAGGAAAATTGCAAACTAATTAATATTAATTTAGAAATTTATTCATCAACCTTGAAAGTTCATTTCAGAAAATTTTGGAGTGGAAGGCTGATTTTTTATACCAACTATGTGAAAAATACCAGAGCCGGGAATCGAAACCGGGCCTTCCGCTTTACGTGCGGATGCTCAAACCATTGAGCTACCCTGGATGATTACCAGCCAGGCATTTCTCGCATAACATACGTTGGCAAAGTCACCGAGTCTGTAAACACAGCTATATCAAGTGACATTATTAATCGTGGCACAACTCCCGTGGTCTTTTCTAATTAATATTTTATTGCAAACTGACCAGTCCAAATATTGTGTTTTGGTGTAACGTGTAATGCTTTACTAATGAATTGTCTGTCTGCACTATTCACTCATTTTAAAGTTTGAAAATGCCTATTATTTTTTCGCTTTAAAAAAAAAAAAAAATTCCATCTAAATATATTTAGTTTCATAATTTTAATTGTTATTGAAATATCTTCTATAGGTAGCTTGGCTATTCCGAAAAAACTTCAGTATTTGTTGGAGCTTGGAGTGATGCACTGAAGTTCATAAGTTTGGAGAAATCCTCGAAAATAAGTTGGAATAATGTCGTTGGAGCAATCTTTTATGGGTAAACACATGTACCCTTATTCTCAAGCGGGATTAGGTGATGTAAAACATGAAATAATTCCTAGTAATCGGTTTGTAGTCTGTGGCTTTTGACGAAATCCATTGTCGATTTTTTTCACAATGTGCTTTTACAAGCTCCCAGTATGATACAATGACACAGTATTAAAGAATTCAAAATAAAATTTTCGATGTTCTCACTTTTTACTTTTCTTTACAAAAGAAATGCGGAGAGAGAGGGGGAGAGGAAAAAAAAAGAACAAAAAAGAAGAGCTAGACAATTCGCGTAGATTACAAAAAAGCTTCCAATTCTATATTTATTTTTCATATCGCGTAATATCGTTCGAACCTCAATGTATTTCATTTTCGTGATGACAAAGACGCCTAAAATACGTTTTATTTGTAGTTATGGGAAAAAGAAGTCTCACAAAATGGGATCCGGACATAATATCGCGTGACAAAATCTCGCCGGACAAAATATCGCGTCAAAAAAAAATAGTATGATCTATTTGAAAATTTGATTTTGTGTCACATGTGATCTCTGGCGGGGGCCACAGGGCCTTATAAATATTAATTATTTAATTAAAATAAATAAATAATTAAATAAATAAATCATAGAGTTGAATTTCATTATTTTATCTATGATTATTTTTAAGTCATTTTATCTTTTGTTTTTCACTATTCAAAATGCCTTTCAAAAATCATATATATCACTGTTGACATTAAAGCTGAACACTGTTCACAAACTTGAATTAAAAAATTAAAAACTGATAAGCACGATTGAATTCATTATGACTCATCTTGACAAAAGTTAATAAATATAGTCTTTTAACTATTTTAAGTAATATTTATAAAAAATTTACTTGTAGGTTTGTCAGAATGTCAGTGCTCTGACTAAGGTATGTGTTGTCATGAAATTTTATACAACATTACTAATAATCACCAACTCATTTTCGCTTTGTATTCATTTACGTCGGCGAGATTTTGTCCCCAACCCTCACAAAATCCATCTTTATAACTTTACTTTTAAAAATAAAGCAAAAACTAGATTGTTTTTGTGTAGCTCGCATATTATCTAAAAACTGAGTAAAACCCCCATAGAGTTACTAAAAATTTAATACAGCTAAAAAGAAAAGGAAAAAAGAAAAGCTGTACATGCTCTTTGAGCAATTTTCACTTAAGTTCATAAAGTGTATATGAATATTTTTGTTGTGCTCCAGTAAACAAATAATGGATGTTAAATATGCCCCATTTTGTAGAAAATTGTTTTTGTGTGTTAAATTAATTCATATTAATTCTGTTATTCTTTGTATAGCAGATAAATTTTGAAATCTTCTTTAAAGAAACACCTTACTTAGACTCTAATCTATCTTAATTTTTCCGATAGAAACCAGTAGTGTTATTTATATTATTTTCATAGGAGTTTTGCTAAAATGTACAAAAATGAAATGACAAATATAAATTTCAAGGATTTTTAAGGAACTTGACAGAAATGAGACTGCGTCAGACATACAGACGAACCGAAGTCAAATACTTTTCAACTTTTTTGGAAAGTGTTAATAAGGATTGTTTTTATTCACAGTTTTAGAAAAAATGCCAATTCATCTTCCTGCCTGTTTTGAAATTGACACAATTTTATAAAATTTAAAGAGGACAAAAAAAGAAAAGAAAAGGTAAACTAACTAGGGAAACATTGTCAAATCCAAATTATACTGTAGCCCTTACAAAATATTCTTCTGTATCATTTCTTATTATAAAAGTTGCCAACAATCCCGATTTAAGAGAATGATTTCCTAACAGAAATTTTCTATAATAATTTTCACTTTCCTTAATTGTGAAAAATAATTATGAAATACTTCTATTAAAAAATACGAGTAATAAATCTGCTTTAAAAATTCGAAATGTTGGAAAGTATTGTTATTATTGTAATGGGTCGGAAAACTACCTAAAACCTGAAAAGGGCTGTATAATAACGGGACTTTTCCACCGAATTGCATCAGCATAATTTTCCTCCCAAGTATGGTATATTTATCCCAATTGAAATTGAGATAGTCTTTTCAATTCATACAAGTAGAAAACTGCAGTTTATAAGCATCAGATAAGGGCGATATATGACAAAATTTATTCTTGACTAATTCAGATCAAAATCCAATCACTTATGATATGCTGTGGGGTTCTATGCGCATACACAGATAGGCACACATTTTCTAAAAATGATCCAATTGCATTCAGGACAGGAAGTGCAAAATTATCATGAAATTAATACTTTGTTATGTACCCAGAAGAAAGTGATAATCTACATTACCGGAAAATAGAAATTTTTTTTTTCTTTGAAAAGTCGAAATAACATTCGAATGTTTCACATTAGCTTATTTTAGTATAAAAAGAGAGAGAGGAAAGAAAGAAAGAAACTGGACTATTTCTGCTGTTCGAAATTAACACGTTGAGCACCACGCGAATTCTTAAAATCCATTAAAATTCCATAATGATTCCTCCTGTAATAAATAAAAAATAAGCAAATTTTCAATAGTTACTTAAAACAATGTAATATTTTTAGTTTTATATCCTATTTTACATTGTCAACCACTGATGGTTGACGCGGCTTTATTTCATATTTGACACTGTCAGCCAGCGATGGCTAACAGGGCGCTCAACGTATTAATTACTTTCCGAACACTATAGTGAGGAAAGTATTGTAATCATGTCAAAAATCCGAATTGGAGATTTGGATGTTTCTATACGTTTCGAGGTCCCCTGAGTCCGTTTTCACTATTTTTACGATGATATATGTGTGTGTGTATGTCTGTGAGTGAGCACGCTAGCGTCTAAACGCTTTGTTCGAATAAGCTGAAAGTTGGTACGTATATTGTAAGTCACCCTAGTACGAACCCTATAGATTTTGGTGAATCTAGCACTTATAGTTTTTTTTACAGGGACACCAAGAAAAATTCTTTATCATTATGGCCTATGGGACCAAAATCTTAAAAGTGCGATAGCATCTAAACGCCTTATTCAATTGAGCAAAAACTTTATACACATATTATAGGTCACAGATACTCAATCTGTATAGATTTTGGAGAATCTAGCACTTATGGTTTTTTTACAGGGACACAAAGAAAAATTCTTTATCATTATGGCCTATGGGGCCAAATTTTTAAAAGTGTGATAGTGTCTAAACGCCATGTTAATCTGAGCAAAAAATTTGTACACATGTTATAGGTCGCATTTGCACCAACTGTATAGATTTTGGTGAATCTAGCACTTACAATTTTTTTTACAGGGACACCAAGAAAAATTCTTTATCATTATGGCCTAAGAGACCAAATTTTTAAAAGTGCGATAGCATCTAAACGCCTTATTCAATTGAGCTGAAAATTTGTATGAATATTATAAATCACTGTTGCACTCACTATAAGCATTTTGGTGAATCTAGCATTTATAGATTTTTACAGGGACACAACGAAAAATTCTTTACCATTATGATCTATGGGCTCAAAGTTCAGTAGCGTTCAATAAAACCTCGTGTGATATATGGAGAAAAATACTCAAACACTCTATTATGGTTTTCTCTCTTTTGTTTGTTTAACAACTCCTCTTTCTTTACTTTATCTACAAAACTGTTAGTTACTCAATGTTCGGAAAGTCGAGTGGAGTCACTCCAGATTTTTTTTTATGGGTACTGCTTTTACTTTCGGGGGGAAACTTTCAGTGAAATGTTTGAAGTATAACATGTTCTGCCCACTCGTAAAAATTCAAGAGGATTCCTTCAGTACTTTTAGAGATATATGACAAAATGTCTAGAATCTAGAATGGCTGACATGGCACTCAACGTGTTAAGAGAAAATGTCAATTGTCATTATTGTTTAAAGAAGCTGTTTAACTATTCAAATACATTTAGATAATAGTTGTTATTATTAAATGAGTTTACGAACTGATTACTTAAAAAAAAAAAAATCCGATACAAAAAAGCTTATTTAATAATAAGATAAAGTTTATTTACACATTTAAGACAAGAGGTTTGGACACGCTTGGCTTAATCGTAAAAAAACCACTTCACTGTCTTGTATTACTGCAGAGATTAGTGCGGCTTAAAACAGATTACTACATTTAACCTTGATTGTTCTTACCGGAAAAGGTTTTCAGTTAAATATGGAAAATGTCTGAAAATGTTTCAATATTATACTTATAAACTAAAGGCTTTGTGCTTAAAATTTCTTTGGAGGGAAAATTTCTTTTTTATAAGTAGTGGTGGATTTAGATCAATGAAGCCTATAAGGCGAAGAAATTTTTAAGGCTACAGTTGCTTTACGGATTCGAGCCCTATCAGAGCCCGATCAACTAAAAGTGGACCATATTGTCCCTCTGTTTATAATTTCACCATGGTTTTCATCACTCTTTGAAAAAAAAGCATTAAAATGTTCCACCATTTCACCTTAAAATGAATACTTTTTAAGTAAAATATTACATTTTTTTTTTTTTTTTTTTTTTTTTTTTTGTAAAACTTTTGATTTTGCTTTCAGAAGTAAAATTCTCACGAGTGTTACTTTCAAGAAAAGTTTTTATAAAGTTTAATTAATTTTTTTTTTCAACTGTAAAAACAATTTCCCTCAATGCAAGGACACCTGAGCCGTGACTCTGCCGGCCCGTGCATTAACGGCCCTCTTCACTTACCGTCACCGGAAGCTCGAGCCAATGTTATTCTATGGGGAAATTTTCTTTACCAATAACTTATTAACTAAGACATATTTTTAAATTCTGTTTTCACATTCAGAAAATTCCCAACTGTTCAATGAACGGACCTTTTTTAAAAATGTATTTTTTTTTTTAAATTTTAATATTTTATTTTAAAATTGCAAAATGAAAAAAATTCACATATGGAAAATTCGTATCTTGCAGCTTCAAAATAAAATATAAAAAAAATAAAAAAAAAACATTTTTTTTAAAAAGGTCCGTCCATTGAACAGTTGGGAATTTTCAGAATATGAAAGCAGAATTTATGTATTAGTTAATAAATTATTTGTAAAGAAAAAATTCCCATAGAATAACATTAGTACGGCTTCCGGCGGCGGTGAGTGAAGCGAGCCCTTAATCAGGCTCTGAATACTATTCGAGAAAACGATTCTGCTCCAAACAAAGGCGACGCACTGAGCATTTGATGGTGCTGAAACAACAAGGAGTCAATATCCAACCTTTTACATACCTCTTCTCCCCCCCCCCCTATTTTGATAAATAATGATTTATCTGACACATGCTCGGTACTATAGAAAAGAGTGCTAAATGAATACAAACAGTACTAAAATTTGAAACGGAGTACAAATTCGAAACAAAATTTAAAAAGCGATTCAAATTCGAAATAGATTAAATTTCCAGTCTACTTATACAAATCAATTTCAAGGCATGCTCTCTCGCTAGCATGAGTCAAAGATGTTTGAAGTTAACGTGGGGAAATTATTTTGTTAAATTAATATTGATCCGAAATGCTGATTTACACATCATCTAAGTATTCATGCAAGTATGGACTGACACAGGCATTTGCATTATTATTGAATCGAGCACATCATGCGCAATGAATTGATTACAAGGATAGCATGTAATTTATAGATATTAGTAAAGGGGGCAAAGCAAGGGAAATACGTAGATCATGTGATGGATCTTATTTTATATGTTGTATATGTGTTTTCCTAAGTTACATTATGTTTCTTGTGTAATATATATATATGTATGTGTGTGTAAATGAAATAGTAGCTTAATAAATGAACGTTATAAATCCATATGTCAGAATCAATTCCACAAGATATCAGAATCAATTCCAACAAAATTTCTCAAGCGCAATTCTCTCTAAATGCATTACGTTTAATGGAACTTTGTATGTATCCACCCAAAATGAAATAGCAGCCTAAACAATTTCTATGGCAAAGCACTCAAAGCGAGACAGCATTATGCTGATTTATTATATCGTTTTAAAACAAAATTAAAAAGGAAGCGATCCAAATTTCTCCAAAGAAAGAAGAACAAGAAAAAAAAGCACTGTTTTAGCTCACTTATCCCAGAATGTTAACATTGCATGGGTCAAATTGCAATATGAATATGTTCTTCATCTATCCTACTCTATAGATATGACCCTTGTGATTTGTTTTCACTTTCTGAATAAAAAAGAACAACTTAATGGCCAGATATCTGTACTGATAAGTATAAAGGATTTAAGTCCAAAAATGTCGATTTTGAGTTAAGTACATAGTGAGACTCAGAAAAAAATTCTCTATCGATTGGTATAAAGGATTTAAATCCATGTCATTGAGTCTTTGAGAAAATCCACTGGTAAAAAAAGGACCAATTCGGAAATTTACCATTCATATATGGTATAAAATATTTAATTCAATTTTTCCCGTTATTAAATGAAGGTTGACAACCACTGAATGGTATAAAGGGTATAAATCAACGAAATACCCTTTTCCTAATCGATTCTTCTGATTTGTTTTTAGTTAGTTTAACTTTATTTTTCGTCTCCTGAAAAATCAAGAATATGGACTTAAATCCTTTATACTTATCAGTACAGATATATTCTTGAAATTTTGATATCATTAGGGCGACAATGCAATTTCAAATGGCAAAGTTGGACTAAAAATTCACGATTTCAATTTGACTAAAATATGAAACTACATAACAGAAGTAATGTGTAGCAAAAGAATTTTTCAATTCCCATCATTCTATGCTGAGTTATAAGCGTTTATACAACAAACAAATATTAAATCTGTCGTAAAATAAAAACTTTAAACATCATTTTCTCAAAACTCATTTTTACGTAGTTGCTTCCTGTTTAAAATATTCCACGAGTCTTAATTTTTGCTGAATCTTCATACTACTTTAATTAAGGAATCTTTATACATCTTAGTTACAAATTTCCACATTTTTGTTTTATAAAACTTTAAAATTTTTATATAAAAATAAGCAACAAAATCTTTAATTATTTAATCTTAAAATTTTTAATAATTAATAAAAAAAAAAAAAAAAAAAAAAAAAAAAAAAAAAAAAATCGCATAATTATGATTTTTTCTCAAATGGAAACCGCGGGTGTTTATTTCATTATATCAGCATAATAATGATTGAAACAAAAAAGTCAACTAACTTTTATTAAAGTCATCTAAAACTGCTTGTTTAAAAAAAAAACTCTGATCGACTAGATAAAAAATGAATGCGCAAGGAGCATTTTAAAATTTAACGATTAATTAATTCTAATTAATAAATTAATTATTATGTGAATGTTCAATTTAATATAATATTTTTCTTCTACAAATAACCCTTTATAAAAGTAATTCTTGCAAACCCATGCGAAATTTTCGCAGTTTATTTATTTATTTATTTATTTAATTTTTATCTACCTTTAAAATTTAAAACTTATAAGTCTTACAGCCATTTCATCATCCAATTAAAATTCTAATTCACCGGAAGCCAAATTATTATTAGTTTTTGTGGGATGATACGTTAGTGATAGTTAAACCAAATCATTCAAAGAAATGTTTCAAAATAAAATTCATTTTTGACGACCCAGTTTTCATACTTCCCCTGGCAAGACAGCTTTAATAAAAGACCCCCTATGGCGACTTTAAATTTTTGCCGCCATGTTATTTTATTTTATTTTTATTATTTATTCATTTCGGCATAATTTTTTATTAGAAACACTTAGTACCTATTTTAATTATACTTTTTATTATTGCGTTTTGCAGTCAATTTATAAAAAAGTTCATATCTTGTTTATATCTTTAAACTATTGCTGGGTTTACAACGACGCTTGCAAGGATTGTAAAGATGCAACTTTTAAAAATAAATTTTACTATAAAATGACCTAATCAGGCCAGTGTAGTCATTATTATTATTTTATTATTTTTATTATTATATCACTGAACTGAGTCCTCGTGCTTAAATATTACGTGTATATAATTTTTATCTTCGCGTATTTCATTATCACTATCGTATCGTTTCTACAAAATATAATCGTAACTGGTCCACTTTAAAGAAATATTACATAGATATTTATCATTGTAAAGTCAAGGTTGTACATCAGTCAGATTTCCCTTTTCTCTCTTACCATGTTATCCTATATGGGACTTTGATTTCTCCGTTTTCTAATGATATCTGTTTCAAAAATGAAGTTTTTTTTTTATTTCTCTTTTTTGAATCCTATTTCTCATTGAACATGTTGTCTTTTAGCTTACCAAACACTTAAAAAAAAAAAAAAAAAAAAAAAAAAAGTATTTTATTTCATTATGTAAACTTTTCGCTCTAATTTCACTGCGCTGGAAAAAAAAAAAAAAAAATCGAGCTCTGATACCATTTTTGCCTATTCTTACGTACAATGACCTCCTGAATCCGAATAGGACTCCCATTTTGCCCTGTCACCCCCCGTTTTCTAGAGACACCACCCCCTCCCTCAATTTTTATCACTGTACGGTCATTTTATGACTATGAATTTGATTTAAAGAATGAAAAAGAATTCATTTAAC
Source organism: Salticus scenicus (assembly GCA_963930645.1). Lineage (NCBI taxonomy): Eukaryota > Metazoa > Arthropoda > Arachnida > Araneae > Salticidae > Salticus > Salticus scenicus. The sequence goes on along the minus strand of OZ005649.1, from coordinate 400,430,518 downwards.
GCTTAAAAACAAAAAAATATAATGTTTAATAAATAACATTAATAATAGATTAAATATATATATATATAATATATAAGAAATGTAATACTACATAATTTCAGTGGCAAATCCCCCACCAAATTTTTTCCCCTTGCCGCACATGTTCCTGTTTTAGAATTTTCGAACTCTGTAGCTCCTCAGAATATATTTAACAGTTAAAATAATCCTTTCCTCCCCTATAAATCAAATTTATAGCTATAAAATCACCGAAAAGTGATAAAAATAGAGGACCGTCTCTAAAAAACAGTAGGTGATAGGGCAAAATGGGCGTCCTATTCGGAATCAGGGGGTCATTTTACATAAGAATTTGCAAAAATGGTTTTGGGGGCAATTTTTATGCCGAGCAGTGTTTTCAATCACTGAAAGAGATATTTATATATATATATATATATAAGTGCTTACTAAGCTAAAAGGCAACAAGTTCAGGGAGTAATATTCAAATTACAGAAATCGGAGAACTTCATTCTTAAATGGAATATCCTTATAAAACGAAGCAACAAAAATCCCATAGGATAACATATGGAAAGGGAGAAAAAAGGGGGAAGAAAAGAAAGAAAGAAAAAGGGAGGATCTGATGTGCAGCCGTAACGCAACCAATGCTTTTTTTTTTTTAAAGAATTTTAAGAAATTTTAATTTTTGGCAGAATAGGGAAAAAAAAAATATTTGAAAAAGTGTTTCTTGATAAAAGGAGACTGTATATCAAAAAATAATATTATAGTTTACAAAAATTAAAGAACACGCTTTTATAGAAATGTGAACTAAAAAGCACAAAATATCTATCTTAGTATTAAAATGCAGGGTAAGAAAAAATTGTGTGAGTGACACACCCTATTATAGGATGATTATAAAATAATTAAGAATTAAACAAAAACCATTTTTTTTTTTTAATTTCCCCTGACTAGACCTTTAGGTTCGTAGCCCGGAGCTTTACCTCACAGCCACAGCGTTCACGTAGGGAAAGCCTTTTTTTACAATATAGATTTTTTGTTTGCTCCCAGAGCGGTTACAAACACACATACAAACATACATACAGGTGAAGCTAATAAAAACGTGTTAATCAAATGCATTTTGGTATGTATATACTTTTTGTTTTTTCGTTTCAAATTTATTTTAAACAGTTCTTCGTGTAGTAGAAAGTTCTGGGAGAAAAACAGAAATATATGATGATGGAACTGAACGGATCAAATTTATACCTACCAAGTAATTTTCTTTTAAAGATATAGTTATTACTTAAATGTTTGTGAAAAAGAGGAGTCTTTAAAACAGGACACTGGTAATAAAATTATAATAATCTATTCATGTGGTTCGAGTGCATTATAAATTCTTTCCAACTAGAGTCCTGCGCTGGTTGAGTATACTTGACCCTAACCTGACCCGTTATAAAATAATATTAAATTTATGTTATAAGACACTGGATTGGAATTCTGTTACACAAAATACCAATATTTTCGACAAATATTTTAGAAAATGTAAATAAAAAATGAGAATATCTTTCATGGTAAATTATTTCATTACATTAAAATAAAAAATGAAGAAATAATAGGCGACGAATTTTTCATATGAATATTAAAAACTAGCAGGTTACGCCCGCTTCGCCGGTCACTATATTTAAATGAATTTTCAAAAGAATTGGATCAGTATTTATTTTTTACATCACATTATAAATAAAAACTTAAAAAAAAATAATAAAAATATAATTTATACATAAATAAATAAATAAACATTGAAATTGCTCTAGACCTTGCTTCGAGTACCCGCTGCCTACGGCAACTTTTTTTTTTTTCCGTCCTTGCTGCATCGGGGGAGTCCAGGTTCCCAGTGTCTGCAAAAAAGTCTTTCCCGGGCACTTTAATCTGGGTAATTATCGACGGCATGTGGATCTTCTGTTATTTAAGAACTACGATTTTAAAGATGACTGTATCTCTGCATCTATTATATGTTTTTGTTTTTGAACCATGCGTTTTATAGCCCCCGTTATTTACACTGTATTACGATTTGATTCCGACCAGTATAACAAAATAAAATAAAAAGTAGATTTTCTTTTAAAAGGAATTAAATACATGAAAAACAAATAAATTTTAATCAGTTTAATCCTTTTCCACTATATACTACCATTCCCCCCCCCCCCCCCCAATAAATATTATATAATATATATATATATATATATATATCTATTTTATTTTAAAGGAATTAATTTAAGACGAAAAATAAAAAGTCGTTATACTATAAAAATTATACATAAACATAACAATTTATTTATATTGCATTACCATTTGATTTTCAATGAACATAATAAATTAAAAAAAAAAAAAAAAAAAAAATTTCGCCTTTAAATGAATGTATTAAATAAAAAATAAATAGTGAAATAACCGTTGCTAAGATACGCAGACGATTACAATCAAAGAATTAAATTTATGAAAAATGAAGCATTAAAGTCAATATTTAAAATCGAAAAAACATTAATTTAAAAAATTCAAATTCGAAAAAATCCCGATGAGGTGCACACCTGCTGGGTCCCAGGTACCTATATGCCAAATTTGGAAGCTCTGCGATCAGTAGTGTGAGCAGCAGAGCGCAGACAGACACACACACACACTTCTCTTTATTTATATAGACAAAGAAGACAGAACAAAATGATTCAGGCTGTCACAACAATCGTATGAGAGTCCTTTTATGTGCATTTAGATAGAAATTCTCCGTTCAATAAAGGTTCAGACTAATTGATTCGAATTGTGGAAATTCTACTGCACATTTTAAAGTTCATCCTCAATACCAAATATTCATAAGAGGTATAGATAATAACTAGTAGAAATTAGTAAATAATAATCAAGTAAATTGGTGCAATAGAGGATAAATTAATATAAATTTGAGGTTGCTATACCAAGACACCTCACCCATAATAATAATCCCATGATGATTACAGAAGTGACTCGGGTCAGTTAACAATTAATTGATTGGTTCGGGGTTAAAACTAGTTGTCTTCTGAAAAATTTCAATAATTTTAACCACATGGCTTTAGTTACATAATTACTGAATAGCAGTGAATGTTACTACTTTGCGTAATTAATTCACAAAATTTCATCTTTTTCGCAGAACAGAGGAAATAAAAATTCCAGCCTTCATATGAGCAAATATTGCTTGTTAGATATCAATCGAGTTAGCTCAGGATGGCAGTGCGGTGGGCATTGTAGCAAAGGACCCAGGTTCGAATTATTATCCGATCACATTCTATTTTCATCTAAAATTATTGTGTATATAATATATGTAGTCGAAGTTGTGATTTTATTTAATGTTATTTATATATTTATTTAATTTTTGTTCTAAATAATTTTAATTTTATACATGTCTTCTATACAGGAAGAATCCAATGATAGTATTTAATTCATTTACAGAATCGGTATAGGGGAAAATGAGAGACGTTTAGTTGCTCTTTATAAAATTCCACTTTAGAAAAAAAAAAATAATAATAATAATTAAAATAAATAAATCAGAAAACTTAAATTTATAGAAACAACCCTTTTCGCTTTTATAAAAATGATTCGTATGTAAAATTTTTTCCTCATCCAAATCCCAACTGAAACAATGACTCTATATCAGGCCTCACAGCATCCCTAAAATTTTACACGCATTTAATTATACTCGCACCACTTTGGTAAAATAATACTTTTTTGTTTAGTGTTTAGACATGTTTTAGCATTAAAACATTCAAATTTTTTTTTTTAATTATGATAGTATTCTCAATATAATAAAATGGGAGTAAAACTTTAGGAACGCTTGGCTGCGAGGCCTGATATATATTTGGTGTAACGAATTTTTTTTTTTTTTTTTACATTGAATATGCATCTTAATGTTAACATAAAGTAGAGAGTTACGTGAAATTATAGATCGGATTCTATTTTCGCGAAAATATCTAGAAATTTCACAAACATTTTATTTTACCTGGATCGGTCCCTGATTGACATAGGGTATGCAAATCTTCTAATATTTTATAATAGTGTATAAATCTGTACTGATAAGTATAAAGGATTTAACCAACTAACGCGCGGTGTCCTCGCTGCGAGGACGCAAAATTTAAGATCCAGCTGCAAAAATTCATCCCGGAAAATTTTTAGCAAAAATTTACGTTTATGTCATAGCAGAAAAGCCGATTTTTTTAACCTTAAAATTTAAAATTTCTTTTAGTTTAATTTAGTTCATGAATTCCGGTGGCAGTATAATTTAAACGATCCGAATTGTGTTGCGCCGCAAAGGGTTAAGTCCATATTCTTGATTTTTCAGGAGACGAAAAATAAAGTTAAACTAACTAAAAACAAATCAGAAGAATCGATTAGGAAAAACGGATTATGTTGGTTTATACACTTTATACCCTTCAGTGATTATCAATCTTCATTTGATGAAGTGAAAAAATTGAATGAAATATTTTATACCAAAGATGAATGCTAAATTTCTGACTTGAATCTTTTTTTACCAATGGATTTACTCAAACACTAAATAGCATGGATTTAAATCCTTTATACCAGTCGATAGAGAATTTTTTTCTGGGTCTGACTATGTACTTAACTCAAAATCGATCTTTTTGGACATAAATCCTTTATACTTATCAGTACAGAAATGTACTGTGAAAGTGTTGTTTTGGGCGCAAATAGAGCTTGTATACAGCGACTAAACAAGATCTCAAATCGTATTAATCTGTTGGTCGCTTAAAATAACTTTAAAAGATTATCTCAAAAATTATTTAATCTTTAAACGAAGACAATGCTCGGAAGTATTTGCTTTCTGTATATTCGAACAGATGGGAATTTCATTTCAAAGAGCAAACTCCAGTTAAGCTTGAAAGCTATTTTATGACGACGAAACTTTTAATTAGTTACTGGTAGTCAATCAAGCTTAAAACATCCATTTCCGAATGAACCGGGAGAGCGTAAGAAAAGAAGGCCCTACACATGACTGATCAAGCCGAAGAAGCATTCGGAAATAGGGATGTAAAGAAGAAACGCTTTAATTAGCTTTCATTTTGCACACGGTGTTTAAAACAGATTGCACATCACAACGCTTTTCTTAACTAGATTTGCCACTCTGTTATATTGCGAAAGTTTGAAACTGTGATATATTCAGTAACAGGTTCAGAAGGCATCACTTGAATTGCAACTATTGTTATAATTCGAACTTATTATTTTAGTGAAACTAAAAAATAAATACTCTAGTGAAATAACGTAACAAAGTTTTAATAATAAGACGAAATAGTACATAACCATTCTATTTAACCTCCTGTTCATACAGGGACAGTCATAAAAACATGCATCACATATATATGTGATACCTAGCATGTGTAAATATTACAGAGAAGTTCAAGAGAACGATTTCTCTCTACACAGCGCATAATCCAAGTCTCTAGAGTTTTTTTCTGATCTTTCAGTCCTCCAAAATTTTTTATGAGAGGCAAAGGGGAGGGGAGGAACTATTTTCCCACAAGATGACAACAAATCGGAAAGTTTTTGGTCACGTGAGATACATAAGTTCACACCTAGTTTAATAGTTCATTGGTGTTTGCTAGGCATCATAATGTCTGGGTACAACCTTCGCCTGGGAGCGCAAGACGGCATTATCAAAGTCGAGCGTGAAATTGCGGCGACTTTGCATCTGAGAGTGTGAAAGGATGCGCGGAATGTCCGTTTGCATGATTTCGCAGACAGAGAGGCACCTCGGACCTCACGCTGGCAGTCGAGTACAAAAGAAGAAAATCTTGACGATGTCACAAAACCTGCTAGTATTGCCCAGTCAAGACAAGAAAAAGAAAATGATGTTTAAACTCCTGTTAAAGAAGACGAATTGTGCTGAAAAGCGTTAAAAATAACTGAAAAATGCATGAAGAGCAATTTCCACTTATATTCCATAACATATCTGTATGTTTCGCAATATTTGGTATTTCAACTGGGTTTCATATATCTTGTAGAAAATAACTAGAACGATATTTGTCTCTTGCTTTATATCCCTGATGAGTTCTGACGGGTTACCTATAAAATGGTTTTAGTTATAAAATCACGATTTTGTACTTTACGTATTTTTTTTTTTTTTTTTTTTTTTTTTTTTTTATTGTTGTTATTATTTTTGTTAAATAATTTTAATAAATTATTTTTACTGAGTGAATTTGTATAGGAAAATATAGAAGAAAGTCGTGTGGTGACCACAACACACTAGTTATTTGTTGTTACTGGATGTGCTCTACTAATAGTATTTTACCATTTCCAGGAAAGCTGTTTGGGAATTGAAATAAATTCCTCATAGAGATATGGTAAATAATGTATGTTTTAAGCTAAATATTCATCGCTTGTTTTTCGTACATTAATGAAACGGGGGGGTTGAGGGGGGCGGTAGTCCCCCTCACACAGAACTAATTATCATATAAAACTCTTCCGAAGTCAAATTTGAATTGTGTAACACAGGTTTACATAACAGTACTCGTTATCTTGCCTCTTAATCTACAACCTGTTGTGCTATAGAGTTTGTTGCACTCTTTTTGTAGAAACGAATTGACGATATTAGCACTTTTTGACGATGCTTAAATTTCTTATATTATTATGAAGCAATACACTGGTAAAATGGTGATAAAGGATCAAAGTGGTTGAGGTGGTTGGCCATGAACATTGCACTGTTCACACAATGACCCACGATTCGATGCTGACGTTAAAATGTTTTATTTATCTTCAACTTCGTAACAATAATTCTTATAATTAAATAATTCAACACCATAGAGATACATCTGAAATATCCTTTTGAAAAATCAAGACAATGTTCTTTTTCTAACACAATGTATGAATGCATGCAAATGAACGGGATGGACACGGGGAGAGAAGCAATCAAAAGGAACGTCTTTGCAGCAACAGAGAAGAGACCGAAGTGATGAAATTGTTGGCTGGATACATTACACAAAACCACAGAAATAATGATGCCAAGAACAACACCCAACTTTTTCAGTTACAACTAATTTAGTAAAACTTTTTAAAATATATTGGCGATTGATTTCTTAGCCAAAAAACCGTTATCACTTCGTGAGAACACAAGCGAACTAACCTTAAATCTTAACCACAAGAATTTATCGTTAAATTCTTATTTACAGACTTTAGTCGAAAAAGAATACGTTATTTCTATTTTAAGCAGCATATGTGCGCTCTGTTCAATGTTCAAAAATGACATCAGGAAACATTTTATTCTGTTTTATTTAATTGAGATGAAACGAATTGTCCTCCACAGAATTAAGCGAATGAAACCTCATTTCTTGCTTTTATTATTATTATTATTTTTTTTTTTTTTTATGAAAGGAATAGAATGACTTGCTCTTTTTGGAAGATTCCAGACCGCATATATTAACTTCTCTTTTTATAAAGATAGAAAATGAATTAAATTTTGAAATGTAATACACAATTTAGAATATGTGATTTTCGATATCACACCTGTATTTATAGTATTAAATTTCAGGGTAAGAGAAAGTCATGTGAGTGACACACCAGATTATTTATTGTAATAAAGAGTATTAATTTTATGATTTTAAGTTCTAAATGTATGTTCTGCATTGTTGTCTGCTTTAAATCATCCCCATTCATCCCCATCCATGAACTATTCATCCCCACCTGTGGGGATGAATGGGACAGGACTGGAGTTAACAAAGAAAACAAAACAAAATGGAAAGTAAATAAATTTTTTAAGTTAATTTGGTTTATGTGATTTTATTACACACTTTGAATTTGCTGAAATCAACATAAAGTGATGTGTTGACTCAAATTAACATCAAAAGGTAAAAGTCCTTTGGTTCGCACAGTTCCTAGTGTTGCAGGCTTTGGTAATTTAATCTAATAGGATCTAATTTTAAAATAAATAAATAAACAAAAAATAAGACTCTAGAAAAAGATAAAGCATTATAATAGAGTATAAATTATCCAGATAAATTTTTGTATCTGGGAAAATCAGCCTTCTATTCTCTATTACGTTAATAATCACTAGGATTTATTTCATTAGCTTGATTGAAATTGTGATTTTAATCGAATTATTATTACATAAAAATGTGCGTTAGACTAAAATTCGATTAGTGAGAATTTGAAGACTTCCCCTCTCTCTCTTACTGTTTAACGGACGTGCCAAAACTGCTAAAAATTTATTTTCTCCATCAAACTTAGAAAGTGTCGGAAATTTATCGCCGGCTGTCTCTCTTTCCTCCGTCCGCTGCCCAAACCCACTCCGGCCGAGGTTTTTTCCGCATACTTCTGGAACGAGGAAAACGTAACGCATTTCGTTCCTAATCAAACGCACGTGTTTCTCGATCGAATGCCCTTCTTTCCCATTTAATTCAACCATGCATGATTAACTAGAAATGAAAAAAAAAAGGACTTTTTCTTTCTTCTCATTATTTCTGAACTTAGGTTTGTGTCAATAGATTACGCTGCATTGCGTTTATCAGTGACGCTGATAGGCCTCTTTAGAACCTTGTTTGTTCATTTATTTATTTATTTATTTATTTATTTTAAGAAATGGCTTTAAAAACATGAAAATTTCAACATATTTTTAAGCGAGAGTGAATTTTGTTTAAAAAATGTCAAATTTTCAAATAATATGATTTAAAAAAAAAAAAAAAATCGATGGCAAGTTTTTTAATGATATCTGAAAAAGATTTGTGCAGAATAACATTTTATTATACGCAAAGTATTATTGTATGCCAATTTCAAGTCATTTACATAAAATTTACTAAGTAAATAATAATACTTAGATCTGCAATTTGAACCCTAATATTTATAATTGTTTAATAATATAACGCATGATTAGATTTCAGTATAAAAATTAGAAAAATTATAAATACATACATTCAACCCCCCCCCCAAAAAAAAAAAAGAAAAAAAAAAAAGAAAGAAAGTTATAAATACTTCCTGTCTTTTTCTTTTTCCTTTTTTTTTTTTTTTTTTCTCTCTCTCTTCCTCCTTCCAAATTCAGCATTCTTTTTCATTTTCACGATTATGAGAAAATTTAGAGTAGATAAAAAACGTTGAAGCTGTATTTCAGATGGTTTTTGAAGGGTAAAATATTTTGAGTAAAAGCCGTTTAAAGGCAGGGCATATTAATCAGAGATGAAAGACGATATTCACATTTTCATTCATTCTCACTAAGTGTATACCTCACGCTTAATGGGATTGGTATCAATTTATTCGGAATAAAATTATCTCTCTAAATATATAAAAATATCAATATTTAAGGGTATACTATCCCAATTTCACAAAAACAAGATATAATGTATCAGAACAGTATAGAAACAAATATCAGTATATTGTTTCTTTTAGGAAATACAGATTTTTTTTTTGACAGTGTTATTGCGATTTCCTAATATCTGCCCTATCCTATTCTTTAAACTGATCGCAATTTCGCAAGTCAAAGAGAGCCACTTCCCTATTTTCTTTTAATTTTCATAATTTTGATCTACATATAGAAGATAGTTATTCCCGCATCATCTGGTACTCTTTTGTTTCATTTTTTAGAGCAAAAAAATCACAGTATTCCTGGTTATTGCTTGCACTTTTGTAAAGCAAAAAGTCATTCAATGCCCTTGCAAACACTATAATTTATCACTTTGTTCTATATAAATGCGAAGAAAATGTTGGATTCTTGAAAATTTTAGATCATCCGGTTTTTGATAGAATGGCAAGTTTTGAGGTTACCTAAACACGATTTGACCCAACCTAAATACGATTTGACCCTATTTAGGCAAACTCTGTCTGTGAAAAATAATTTATAATAACATAAAAACACATTTCTACGTTGTCAATTTCAATTTAAAAAGTTCTGTTTCAGGTATGCAAAATCTACTTGATGGGAGAGCGTTATTAGTTTATTTATTATAATTGAAAATATTTCTATTTGCAATTTGCAAATAATATAATTCATAATTTAAATTCAAAACTTTCAGTTTTTCATGTACAGAATCATTCATGTATAGAAATCTCCAAATGGAGCCAAGACACATTTTTATATTTTCACGTTCAGCAACAAAAAGTGCACACATTATTCAAGACAGACAAAAACTAAACTAAACTAGTATGTTGTGGCCACCACAAGACTTTCTTCTATATTTTCCTATACAAATTCACTCAGTAACAAAAAAAAAAAAAGTTTTTTTCGTTACAAGTAAAAAAAAATCGATAACTTTGTTTTAAATTATCACATATTTATAGTTCAACCATTCGTTTTAAAGGTATTGACGAGACCTTTCGAAAGATACCCATCTTGAAAATTTACTCCCCTCGAGGGGGGACTTCACCCCCGGGGGGGGGGGGGGGCGAGACTCCTACACATGCAAAAAAAATTTCCCAGTTGACAATCTCTATTATAAATAATTCTTGTAAATTTATAATGATTACTAAAAAATAATTCTCTTTATGCACATTTATACACAATTTTGTCCTATATCACCATGTTAAAAATTTAGAAAAAGCGGGATGGCAACGCAACCTGTTGGACAATTTTTACCAAAAGTTGATAGGCACTAATTTATGTCAAGGTGCAACTACATACCAATTTGCATGAAATTCTGTGCAGTAGTTCCTGAGATACAGTTGCCACAAAAGCTTGTCACACACACGCAGAGACTGACAGACAAACAGAGACATTTTCTAAAAATGGTCTACAGCTCTGAAAACGTGTAAATCCATCAAAAACCCGAGGTCGAAAATTTTTACGAATCCAATACTTTCTTTTATTGAATATTGAAGAAAGTAACAAGATTTCAGAGAGAGAGTTCTACTTCTATTTGGCGAAGAGTCAAACTTCTTAGAGCAGGGGGGAAATATCAAACCGAAAGTAGTAAATCTACGCTCAAACAGTCTGTGTTTGTGTATCAAAAATTTTGGGGGTGCTATATATCATAAATCAAATAACGAAATTGAACCTAACTTGATATTTAGTTGGAGCTTGCCTTAAATGGGTGCTGATTATTTTTCGGGATCCATCGCCCAACAGGTGACGCTGTCATACTATATATATATATTTTTTTTTTTAACCGACTTCAAAAAAGAAGGAAGGTTCTCAATTCAAACCGTATGTTTTTTTTATGTTTGTTAGCTCATAACTTCTGAACGGATGCTCCGATTTTGACACTTTTTGTTTTGTTGAAAAGGTCTTGGTCTGACATAGGTCCCATTGTAATATCTTACCAATCTAAAGAAAATACAGGGTGCCCAAAAAAATCAGTCCCAACTCTTTTAACTGCTAAACGGCTGCAGCTATAGTGTTAAAAATGGTATGTAAGTATAGCAAAATGGCCATGCAGTACACGGTTAAACCGCCTGCATCGTCACCTGGTGGAAAATAGCGGAGTTAGTGTTACTATCTCGAAAACGGTTCTAGAGAAAAAAGTGAATTACAAAGTTGAAAACTATCATCGATTTTGTACAAAAAGATAGTTTAGACATTCATGCTAGCGTTCCTATCTCGGAAACGGTTCAAGACAGGGGAGAAAAGGGAATTATAAAATTACAGGGTATCATCGATTTAGTAAGAAAAGATAATTCAGTCATTGATGCTAAAAATACAATGCTAAAGACGTGCATTTGTTTGTTCGCAATTTCTTATACTATGCACACTTGAGCTACATTGCACACGTTGTAGCGTAGCTGGTGAGACATACGTTATATAGTTCAAAATACGGTTACTTGATACTTTTTGTTTTGTTGTAAAGATCTTGGTCTGAAGTAGGTCCCATTGTAATATCATTACAATCTAAAGAAAATAAAGCACCATCTGGTGAAAAACAGCAGAATCAGCGCTCCTATCTCAAAAACGGTTCAAGATGGGAGAAAAGTTAATTACGAAGTTGTAGAGCATCATCGATTTACTACGAAAAGACAGTTTTTAAACATTATTGCTAAAAATAGAACGCTTAAAACGTGCAGTTGTTTCTTCGCAATTTCCTACACTGTGCACACTTGAACTACGTTGCACACTTTGCAGCGTAGCGGATGACACGTATACTCTGTGGTTGAAAGTACTGTTATTGTAAGCGGTCACATCGATTAACGCAAAGTCGTTTTCAACCAACTTCAGAAAAGAGGGTGTTCTTAATTCGAGCTATGTGTTGTTGTTGGTGTTTGTAAGCTTATAACTAGTAAGAGATGCTCTAATTAACCGACTTCAAAAAGGAGGAGCTTCTCAATTCAAACCGTATGTTTTTTTGTTTTATTTTTGTTTGTTAGCTTATAACCTCTGAACAGATAATCCGATTTTGGTACTTTTTGTTTTATTGTAAAGGTCTTGATCTGAAATATAGGTCCCATTGCAAAATCTTTACGATCAAAAGAAAGTACAGGGCGCCCAAAAAAGTCAGTCCCGACTCTTTTAACTTCTGAAGAGTTGCAACTATAGTCATAAAAGTGGTATGCAGGTATAGTAAAGTGGACATGTGCTGCACGATTCAACCGCCTACAGCGCCACCTAGTGGGAAACAGTGGGGTTAGCGTTCCTATCTCGGAAACAGTTCAAGGCAGGGGAAAAAAGTAAATTGTAAAATTGCAGAGCATCATCGATTTAGTACGAAAAGGTAGTTTAGACGTTAATGCTAAAATCAGAAAGTTTAAAACGTGCATTTGTTTGTTCACAATCTCTTATTTTGTGCACACTTGAACGACATTGATATGTTGTAGCGTAGCAGGTGACATTTATGCTATGTAAAATTCAAAGTAGGGTTATTGTAAGCGGTCACATCGATTAACGCATAGACATTTTAAACCGACTTCATGAAGGAAGAGGTTCTCAATACAAACCATGTTTCTCATTATTGTTGTTGTGGTTGAAATTTGTTAGCTTATAACTTCGTAATAGATGATTTAATTTTAATAATTTTTTTGTTGTCGTAATGATCTTGGCCTGAAATAGGCTTCATCATGATTTCATTAAGATATAAACAAATTACAGGATACTCACAAAAGTCTGCTCTCACTTTAATCGCTGAACGCATGCAGCTACACTGGTAAAAGCAGTATGTAAGTATCGATGTTGAAACTTCTGTCCGTCAGCTGCAATGCATATTTTTATCTTTGTTTGAACTTTACGCTGCGCAATTTTCAGCGCAGCAAGTGACACTTATTCACTGTAAAGTTCAATGTATATGACTAACAGTATTTTCGGTTACGAATACAGCGTATCCGTTCTTTACATTTATAGACTTTTTAACTTAACGTATGTTCATTCAATAGTTTTTTGCTCATATACGATAGAGGCAAGAAAAGTGACACAACTTAAAAAGGCAGCATTTGAGAAAAATCAATTTAAAAATAACTTGACTAGAATAAAACTGTCACAACTGTCTCTCGAGTGGATAACTTTCTAGATGGAGATGCAACTTTTTTGTTCACATTGGGAGCATTTCATGTATTTTTCAGTGACATAAACCATTTTTTGAGTTGTGTCACTTTTCTTGGAAGTTGTGATTTGTGAAACTACCGTCGAACGTCTTTTGGCTGCTACATGAATACGTTTTCACTGAAAAGAGAAAAATAAAATCTTTTTGTAAAAAAATAGAACCGACTCCAAAAAGCAACAACTATTGAAAAAAAAAATATGTATGAAATGAAACTAAATTGCGCCTAAAAGTATAAAATAATTTCCTTCGCCAAACAACCTATAACACTTCCATTAATCATAACTTTTGAAGTCGGCGCAAAATTAAATAAAAATTGATACCTTTACTCAATACAAAAATCAAATCCTATTCAAATACACATCTCACATTGTCACCTGCAAAACGCATCCGAAAACTACTTTGATTCAAGAAAACAAATAAGATTTATAGTAAGCAGCAATAGTTGGCAAAGATGGTGGTATCTGACATCCTGGGTGAAAAAAAAATCGAAAAATTATCTGGCAAACATATTTCATTTCTTTGGGATATCAAGGTTAATTTGATAAGGTATATTAAGAGAGTAATCAAGAATATGAAACAATACTTCGCACAAAATATATTATGAAAATATGCATCTTGTGTGTATATTTTTGCAATACGTTTTGAACGTCAAATCCAAAAGCTACCAAGGATGATAGTCATCAAAGTTATACCAAATTTGCAAAGAAAACTCTAACTTCGTAGACACATAAATACCGCATTGTGAAGAATGCTCAGTGTTCTGTGTAGATGCTACCAATGGACCAATCGTATACAGTGATAAAATAATAAAAGAAGCATGAAAATGTATCATTCGAGCTAAAACAAACTTTTAAAAACTAATTAAATTTTATTTAATTTTGCGCCGACTTCAAAAGTTATGATTAATGGAAGTGTTATAGGTTGTTTGGCGAAGGAAATTAGGCGCAATTTAGTTTCATTTCATACATTTTTTTTTTTTTTTTTTTTTTTTTTTTGAATAGTTGTTGCTTTTTGGAGTCGGTTCTATTTTTTTACAAAAAGATTTTATTTAATATAATTTTTAACATGGCAATGAAGGGCAAAATTTCGTATAAATGTACGTAATGGGAATTATATTTTGCTTTGCAGTCTATATTAAAAAATATATACAATAGTGGTAGGTCAACCAGTGAAGAACAAAAAAAAAAAAAAAAAAAAAAAAAAGAAAGAAAGAAAGAAAAGAAGAATGAATGTAGGGGCATTTATGGGCATTACTCCCTCCCTTGTTGGAAGATACCATGTCTCCCGGAGGTGTGTAAATTTTCAATATGGGTATCTTTCAAAACAAAGTCATCAGTATCTTTAAAACGAATGACTGAACCATAGATCAGTAAATTTCAGATGAGATTTTTTTTTTTTTTTTTTTTTTTACATTTTTAGCAAAATGAAGAAAGGAGAAAAAAAATGTATATAATGCTGAAAATTGACATTCTTTCGACGTTTAGTGTCATACTTTTGTGAAAAAAAAAAAAAAAAAAAAAAAAAATCGTCTGCATTGATCATGAAAAATTATTTTAATAAATAATTAATAAATTCTTTGTACTGCTTGAATTTGTATAAAATTATATAGAAGAATGCTTTATGATGGCTATAATATACTAGGTTTTCATTTAAAAGACGAGGAAAGGGAGAAAGTAATTATTTCTCTCAATAGGGGTTTCATAATTTCTAGGCAGAAATTTTATCTAAAAATTTATAAAAATTCTATTACAAGTTATCAGAATATTTAAATAAGTAATTTTTACGAAGTAATGTACTATTTAGGATCATGGTAACGTTGAAACTTTCCCTAATATTCACCCACAAGTTTATTTGGAACCAAACTTTGTTCCCCAATATTTTAAATTCCCTTTTAAGTTCAAGCCCTTGAGGACCGCGGATAATCCGCAAAGCGGATAATCCGACCGCCGATAATCGGGAGTCTACTGTATTTAGGATCATGGTAACGTTGAAACTTTCCCTAATATTCACCCACAAGTTTATTTGGAACCAAACTTTGTTCCCCAATTTCTGTATAGCAGCCCTTTCTTTATCTGAAAATTGACAGATTTTAGACTTAATCCAAAATATATACTATACATTTTACCTCTCCATTCCTTATTTTTCTCTTTCATGGAGAATTTAGAAAGATTTACAAGGGAAGTATGAATCAGCAAAATTGCTATTGAAACCAAACCAAGCGTAAATTAAAGAGCATGGTCAAAAACATAGGGTAGTGTATAAATTTGCTGCAACAACCCCCATGGGGACGAGGTAGAACCCGTAATAGTTTTAGTTATTTCAATAAAAACCAAAAAATAATAATAATAATAACATCGTAGTAAGAACGGTGGTGCAGTGGTAACGTGCTTGACTTGTGATACGGAGGTCCTGTGATCGAGTTTTGGGCGTTTTGTATTTTAATTTTTTTTTTTTTTCAACTGAAATATTTATTTTTTTACATTTTTAATTAAATTATTTTTCTAAGAGAAATTATTAATTATATTTAAAAAAAGTTTTTTTTCAGCGCGGACAATTTA
Source organism: Salticus scenicus (assembly GCA_963930645.1). Taxonomy (NCBI): domain Eukaryota; kingdom Metazoa; phylum Arthropoda; class Arachnida; order Araneae; family Salticidae; genus Salticus; species Salticus scenicus. Next base: position 400,414,527 of record OZ005649.1, on the reverse strand, counting down.
ATATTTTTAAAATTTTTAACCAATTTATTTATTTATTTATTAAATTAAAAGAAATTAATAATTTAACGAGAAATACTTCTGTATTACATTTAGATAACATTTTGTTAATGATTTTAGTGTTTTATGTAAATTTTTAATTGCTATTTTTTTTTTATCGACGTCATTAATAGCAAGCGTTAATCGCCTACTCTCAATTGTATTATTATTCATGCAATTTTTTGTGTGAAAAATCCTGACGAACAACAACTGTTGCCTATTCGACGTCGCATTTAACTTTTATTTCAAACATTTCATTAAACAACTGTCAAATTTGGTGGTGTCGGAAGAACTGACAATAAAATTGAACACAATGACAAATTTTCTGAAAATGATTTCACTAATTTATAATTAGTTTACATCTCGAAAAATTCAAAAAATGGGTAAATATGAATTCTACAAATCTAGTAATCTCGACGAAAAGCCAAATATTTAACAAAATGTTCATGATGAACAGTAATTGACGGTGAGCAAAATTGTAAATTAAATAATTGTGATCAATCTTCTTATATTTCTTGTTCTCATTGTGAAAAATGCTTACATGGTTTCATGATTTTTCTACTTTTAATCATAATTGTTATAAATTATAAACTATATTCGTAGCTTTAAACATGATTTTCTTTTTTATAAATAAATAAATAAAAAAATATATTTCTTAAATTCATGGCCAATACTTTATTAATTGGAATACAAAAATAAATAAAAAAAAAAAAAAAATCTTCTTCATACAATAAATATTTTTTCTTAAATTAATAATTTAATTAAAAAGGTAAAAAAAAAAAAAATAACTAAAAAAAAATAAAATAAAATTGGGATAAAAAACGTTTTTACGGGGACTCGATCTGAGGACATTCGTATCACAAGTCAAGCACGCTGCCACTGCACCACCCGATCTTACTACGATGCGTGTTTTGTTGGTTTTTATAGAAATAACTAAAACTATTAGGGGGTCATATCTCGCCCCCATGGGTGTTGTTTCAACAAATTTGCACTCTACCCTACGTTTTCGACCACACTCTTTAATTGAAGCTTGATTTGGTTTCAATAGCAGTTTTACTGATTCATACTTCCCTTGTTAGTATTCTACTAAAAATTTTAATTTCAAAAACAGTACTGGTTCTTATAAACGGCGTTCACCCAATTTTTTTTTTTTTTTTTTTTTTTTTGTTAAAACTTATTGTAATCTGCCAAAAGAGCTCAAAATAATTTTTTGATTTTTTTTTTTTTTTTTTTTTTTTTTTTTATCTTTATTTTATTTTATTCATTTATTTTATTTTATTTTAACTTTTTAGCTAGAAAGTCTGCAGATGATGTTGGTTGGTTGGAGGATTAAGGCCGATTGACTCCTTATGTGTCCTAGGCCTATAGGGGGAATGCCCTCCGTGGGGGTCTTTCTAAGGGGTCCTAGCCCGTATTTACGCGAGTTTCGGAGGAAACCACGGAAAACTCCGAACGGCTAGGTCGATGAGCGCGACGTGGGATCGAACCCGGCACCTCCCATCTACCAGCTTTGAGCGCAGAACCGCTCGGCCGCTGGTGGGCCTGTCTGCAGATGAGTTGTGTAGATGCTATTTTAATTTTTTACATGCAAATCCATAATCCTTCATTTTTACATTATTTCTAACATAGCAAGACTTTAAAAGATATAGGAAACAGGATAGTAACTGTAATTAACATTTTTTCCTGTTTAATTGACTTTTAGAAAAAAGAAAACTATCGACGGTTATAAAAGTGAAATAATAATATATATATATATATATTTAAGTTTTATTTTCATAAAATTATTCTTTAACGCTGAGTCTGTTCCAAACTTGCAAGTGCCTATACGATATGAAACATTACAAAAACTTTGACTAACCTCTCGAGTTTTACAATGGTTATTTCACCCCTCCTAAGGCTCACTACTGGATTCAGATGTTAGCCCCCGAATGTTAATTCTGCGTGTGGTTGTTCATTTCTTTTTCTTTTTGATGCAAAATTTCTACATGCCCCTTTTCAATTAGCTTAAAATTCCGCAATGATAAATTAAGAAATTGGCCGAACACCCATTGAGAATGTATGGCGATTGGAACAGGGGTCTGGAGGGAGAAGGGATTCTACAAAAGGGTTGTAAGTGCATTGAGCTGAAGGAAAGACACCTAACAGAAACCCAGTCAGGAAGTTTTCACTTGCAGATGCACTCGGAGGATCACAATGGACCCTATTCCCGCTTTGGGTTCGAGGCTACAAGAATATCAGCTGGGTAGGGAAACAATCCTCAACTCTACCATAACAAAGCATTGCGGCTTGCAAATTTTTATCTTGCAACATTATTTCTAAGAGTTACAGATTATATGAAATTGAAGTAAGAGAGATAGAGTGATATCTTTGTTTTGTTTTTAATCCAGTTTTAGTAATATACTTTAATATTAATCAACCTATGTAATATTAAAAGTTGCCGTGTGAACTGTGGCGATGTTAAAATATTTAAATGGACGTTCCATTTAGTAAATTCCTTTATTAAAGTGATTGAAATTCTAATTATTTAAGCTTTGATGTCTATATATATGTGTGTGTGTGTATAAAATGTTCTTATTAATCTTTTATTCATTATATATATATATATATATATATATATATATATGTCTGTATACATAAAATGTTCTGCAATTTTACGATATGGAATAGTCTTAACTTTATCATTCGATTCAGTTGTTTACATTTCTCTTTTGTTCTTGTTTGAACATTATTATTAAGTTTCACTGCAGAAATATTTAGGAAAATGTTATGCGTAACAATAAAATGTCATCTTGAATCTAATTTGTTTACAAAATATCGGCCACGTGTTCGGCGATTTTACCCACGGTGACGTCACAGGAATGTTGTCCATTTTGATCCTCCGTGGAGGGAATGCCCCGCCACCAACTCGCTTTGATGAACTGAGCACGAAGTTCGGTGCAGTGTGAGTTCAAGTACAGATCTGTTCTGCCCTTGACGGTGCAGAACCGATCAATAGAAATTGAACAGCGTCACACCCTCAGTTTCTTCGGAAACTTGTCAGAGTGGCATAAAGGCCGGTTTACACTAGCGGTTGGTTGGAGCGGTACTATATTCAGAATCTTTTGATGTGGTCAACCGGGCTCAAAACCCTCGAACTGGTTGAAAGTCTAGAGATCTCCTTGACGCTAACCCCCCTGCTGAGATAATTGAGGGGCCAGAGGCAGATATCTTTGTCAATTTTGCATGCTTTCCTTTGAAGTAACTGCGCAATCTGATAAAAAAAAAGGTTACAACTGATGACAAGACATTTGGCTCTTTGTGTCGGAAGCGTGATTAATGGTTTTTTGAGCCTCGAAGTTTCAACGCTAGTGGAAACCAGCCTTAACCCTTCCGAGCACTGAACGTAGTTCGTGTTGCTTCACCTTCAGCATTCTAATCGGTACCGAGTTCAACCACTACCGTTGCGGTATTATTTAAATAGTGGTGACATAGCAACTAGTTCACTGCATACGCTATTGAGTTGAAAATTGTCAAAATTCAAAGCAATGCTAATCGATGATTTCAGAGAAATGCATTTATGAATTATAAAGATTTCTACAAAGATTTCAGAAATAAAATTTAGTGGCATTAAATGTTTAACAAACTGTTATTAATTTTTTTAAAGTTATAAATTAAAACAATGCATGTTTTCATCAAAAAAAAATAAATAAATAAATAAAAACTATTAACCAGTAAGGACTTTCATTCTCCTATAACAGAACGTATTTCCCATATTTCTCCATGTTGATCGCTAATCATTTAGGAACTTGCAAATCAGTCTTATTTCGGATCCACTGATATAAATATTAACTATTTTTTAAGACAGTTGTAGCTTCTTCAGTTATAGACAACTAAAGCACCCTTCTGCAAGAGAAGCTTGAGATCTTAGTCGTAGAACTATGGTATCAGGTAGGTTAGTCCAGGATCCAGTAACATTTTTAATGTTCTGTCGTTCACGATATTCGATTTTCAGGAATGAATGAACATAAAATCTTAATTCTAATAGTAGTCAATCAAAACCCGACCAGCAACAAATGCAGTACCCTTAAATTCCAAATGTGCTTTAATGTACTTTAAACTGCCGCAATTTCAGTGGATTCCCCGTTTCCATAAATTGAGCTTGTCTTGAGTGCGACCGAATGCAGATTGAAAACAAGATTTTGTTTCGACTATAAAAATAGGAACACTCAATAAATCACGTCTATTCTTTTTTCCAGGATACAGCACACATTCATTGTTTGTAAGTTTTGAGATTTTTTTTCTTTCTTTTCACCGATTCAGTTGTCGAGAAGAAAACCCCTTTAATATATCCGTCTCTTTGTGCGATGACTTTGACATTCTCTATAGACGATAACTTTCGTTAAAAAAAAACTAATGTCAAGCAGTTAGTCAAAGAGAAACACTCAAATGAAACACGCGAGCGTGTTGTTGTAAGCAGTCACGATACACCGGTGGAGGTTGTCCAGTGTGGACACAACGGCACATCCAGAGCAGAAAATCGAACGTGACGGTGCTTTTCCCACGCACAATCGAGACGTCTTGCGCGTCTCAAAACGGTCAAGGGTGGAGTAACCGGAGAAGAGCTACCTCTTTTATTGAATCATTTTTCCTTTATTTTTCCCGTCATCTTGAAGGTTTGCATGCAAATCGACTTCGCTCGGTAAAAGAGAGAAAAAAAAGAAAGTCTTGTTTCTATTTGTCGTTTGAGCGTTAGTTTTCAAATAGTTTCAGGGGAAAATATTATATACAGAGAAATATAAAATTCAGTTAAATGTTCAAAAGCTCGTTTTTTTTTTTTTCTTTCTTTATTTTTACTTTCTTCTATATTCAATGGAAGACAGTATTGGATTCGTAAAAATTTTCGACCTCGGGTTTTTGATGGATTTACACGTTTTGAGAGCTGTAGAACACGATTTGACTATTTATAGAAAATGTCTGTCTGTCTGTGTGTTTGACAAAACTTTGTGGCAGCTGTATCTCAGGTACGACTGCACAGAATTTCATACAAATTAGTATGTAGTTGCGCCTTGACATAAATGAGTGCCTATCCACTTTTGGCAAAAATTGTCTTACAGGTTGCGTTGCCATCCCGCTTTTTCTAAATTTTTAACATGGTGGTATAGGATAAAATTTTGTATAAATGTGCATAAAGAGAATTATTTTTTAATAGTCATTAGGAAATTTACAAGAATTATTTATAATAGAGATAATCAACTGGGAAAAATGTTTTGCATGTGAAGGAACCTTGCCTCACCCCCTGGGGGAGGAAGTCCCCCCTCGACGTTAATAAATTTTCATGATGGGTATCTCTCAAAAGAGCTCGCCAATACCTTTAAAACGAATGGTTGAACCATCGATCTGCGATAATTTAAAATAAAGTTTTCGATTTTTTTCCCCCCATTTTTAACAATAAATAAATAAATAAATGTAATATTGACAATAAAATTGACTTTTTTTGGATATTTAGTGTTATACTACTTCTCTAATACGGAAATCATCTGCATTATCATAAAAGATAATTTTCTTAAATAATAATTTTAATAAATTATTTTTACTGAGTGAATTTGTATAGGAAAATATAGAAGAAAATCATTTGGTGGCCACAAAACACTAGTTTTAAGTGTCCAAATTTAAATGTGGATAGAATTTTTTTGTTTATGTAAAATGATGACGTGTTTCTGTATTAGAAAGAATATTTCCGATTTTTTTTTTTTTTTTTTTTTAATAAAATATACATGCATATAAGAAAAAACAATAAAAAAATAATAATTTTCTTTAATTGGCATTTCGAAATGGCTTAGATTCATAAAAATTATTTAATTTTATAAATTTTAAGAGTTCTACGTAAATTTTCTATCAAAAGTTTTAAATCTCTAGAAGGGTCTCTTGATGCTCACCAGGCTTTACGTGGATCCCAGCTTTATTAAATCCAGTTGGTTTTCCTAAAATTAAAGATGTAATCCTAACTTACTCCAATGTTTCATGATTTTTTGCAAAACTATTCTCAATGGCTCTTCCTACCTGACGTCAGAGGTCACATGATAGAGGAAAAACAAATAGCAGACGAAGTCTTGTTTATCTAGAGCGATTGCTAAAATAACATATTTTCTATTCTTATTTTTGATCAATCGTATTTAATCTGTGTTACTTTTTATACATCATCATTTTTAATCCATTTTATATCATTATTCATCATCTTTCGTTTACTGTATACATTTACAATCATCATTTAGTTTATACCTGTTATTGATGTTCATGAAGACCATGTTTAAATACTCTGATTTTTGGTACTTAAATCAGTGACAATGCAATATCGTACTACGTAAATCCATTTAGACCAGTAACTAAGTTAATTAACTTGTTGTAACACCTTTATGCAATTCAATTAAATGAAAACATTTTATAATCCGTAAACATTCCACAAGAACAAGCTATTATTTATTGCTAGATCAGTTAATGTTACAGTTACACTACAATATACAAAAATCGATTTTTATAAGTAAAAATAAATAAACACATAAAATGTTTTTTAAAAATTATTAAATTTACAAATACAATTATTCTACTGTTTACAAATGCACAATATTACTGTTATCTTATTTTATATTAAATATTAAAATTTTTGTTCTTAAGAACAATATTTAATTGAATTCGATTCTCAGAATTCGTTTATTCGTTTTCCTCTATCACGTGATTGAGCAGACGATGCTGGGAAGAGCCCATTTATTTTACTGTATTTTTAATGATTACTCGTTTCAAATCTATTGTTAATTTTGCAATTATTATTATTATTATTATTAATGAATTGGATTTCTTCATAAAGCTTGCTACATTTTATGTTTGAAATGGTTGTATTAATATAGTTGTTATATTCATCCAATTTTTTTTTTTTTTAACTAACATGTTTTTATTTTTGTAATACTGAATAATAACAAAAACTTTGTGAAATATGAACGGATTAGTTATTTAGCGTATTTTGATCACTACTAAATTAGGAATAGTATAATCCGGGGAAAAAAAACAACAACATAATTTGAAGCTTTGAATAAAATATTTTGTTACTAGTGAAAACATTGTAATTAGTATAGATATGATTCAAATCGATGCGTTTTAGCATTATGAATGAGTTTTACTAATGTAATGTGTAATAAATAGAGATATTATTACATCACAAATCTCATGTCTTGATGTAACAGTGGTTATCTATTCTTATGTGTGTGCAAGCGAAGACGTGCAAAGCAGGAATAAATCTTTGTTTTTACTGCCAAAGCATAACAATTAAAATATACGGAACCGTTTAAAATTTAAAAAGAAATCAGTATTTAAAAAATTGAAATTTTAATTTAATGAAAAGCGTTTTATGCGCAGATTGTTCCAAAAATGGAAGTGCAAACATTATTGGAAGGTAGGACACATCAAAGCTACATACAGAATTGCATAGAAACCCATGGCTTGGAATTATCACGAGAAAAAGGTAGTAGGAATGGGTAGAATATATATATATATAAGAACACAACACAGATATTACCAGGAACATTATTTGATATACTTTTCAGCAATAACTATAAAAATATAACTAATGCAGTAAAACTGTGTTAAATAGGAATTATTACAATTTTCTATAGTGTTAATTGCGCCATTTTTGCAAAACTGCACCGAGATGGCAATGCTGAAATTAACAATGGAGAAAAACATAAAATGTTTAAAAAGTGTCTTCAAAGGGAATCAAAGAATATTTTGCAAAAACTATACAACTAATATTGTATAATATTTTAATTGTTCCCATTAAGCCTAATTTCGTTGCATTCGATGCGTTACGTTTAAAATTTAAAGCAAACTTTTTTTTTACACAAAAAATAACTTTTTTTTCAAGAATTTATTTTATTAATTCCTATTTTTAGAATCTATAAACTTATTTCAAGCATATTTATTTCCTAAATTAAGTAAAAAAAAAAAAAAAAAAAAAAATTGCTTCGTTTAAAGCTTCATTAGATTCATTTTAAGATTATTTCTCAAATTAACTAATTAATTTAAATTAAGTAAATAAATAAATAATTTTGGTAATCTCTACCTGGTGATTTTTATTTCTTGTGTACCTTTGTTACAACTTTTACAACTTTCCATTATTTTCTGGTCTGGTCATAGCCTTTAGGTTCCGGTCATAGCTTATAACCATCCATGCAACTCTCAGTCTTTTTGATTCGCCCTAACTCGACTTAAATTTTGTGCCTCTATTTAAGAAATATGCTGTAGTTACATTAAATAATATTATAGTTTCAAAAAATTAAAGAACACTCTTTTATAGAAATGTGAACTAAAAAAAGCACAAAATATCTATCTTAGTATTAAAATGCAGGGTAAGAGAAAATCGTGTGAGGGACACACCCTAATATTTACATACATTTAAATCTTTAATTCAGCTAAAATAATTTGCAGACCTAAATCCATTCAGGAACTCGATTTCTTTGAAGCTTTTCATATTTATAAAAATTTTAAAAACCTTGTAAATTGTGATTTCGCTGTTCCCTATTTGTCTGACTGTTGGAAATTTTATATTCAGTCCACATTTTCTTAATTTTTCTACTGTTTACACAGCTTACTTTCCTAGATTCCTATTGGCCACTCTCCCCACTATTCCCGTAATCCTATTGGTTGAACTAAATCCGGCCCCTCTCCTATATATACGAGCACTTCTCCTGATTCAGAAACCTTTTTGCACTGAGGACGGTACGCTTTAGGCTACCGAAACAGCTGTATGCATTTGCAATATTTTTCTTTGGCGTTTCTGACGTAGTAGTTTATTCGTGTTTTAATATTCCAACGCCAAGGCTCCTGTTATTATACTTTAATTAAAATAACTTAGAATTAAACAAAAACCATTTTTAAAAATCTCTCCTGACTGGGATCGAACGCTGGACCTTTAGGTTCGTAGCGCGGCGCCTTACCTCAACGCCACATCGCTCACGTAGGGAAAGTATTCTTTTACAATATAAATTTTTTGTTTGCTCCCAGAGCAGTTAGAAACATACATACATACATACATACATACAGGGGCAGCTAATAAAAGCGTGTTAAAAACATAAAAATTTAGGCTAACAACAGTGTATTACATTATACTACTGTGTAATATGTCTATAACAAAAATAACTGAAAGTACCTTGCCTTTTATGTAATACATTATTTTTTACATAATTGTAAATAAGTGTTTTAAAATGAATGAATTCTGCAATATTTTTTTTTTCTAAATTTAATAAAAATGAATCCTTCAACCACTTTTACGTGTTTACAAACAGGGTAGGACTTAAAATGAACCGACATGAATCCACGCTGTCAAAAAATGCATACCAATTTATAGATTTTTGTTTATTTTTACCATTTATTCACCTTAACCCTGTTTTCTTTGAAGAATGAGGAGGCGCTTGAACGATTTTTTACGGTGTATATGTTTGTCTTTCGATAGAAAAAAAAATTATAATATGGAATACAGTAAAATTTGTTGTATAAGGAGAAATATCAATAAAGGTCAATGATTTTTTTTTTCTTTTAATTTTGGGTATTTTCAAACTCTGAATTCATTTCGAGTAAGTGTAAAGAGTAAAGACTACGCATATATTATCCTTGCACAAAATGCAGAATGTTTGATTCAGATGTCCCTAGTTTGGGATGGCCAGTATATACTTAGCAGAAAGTTTAAAAGCATGAGAAAATAAAATAAAATAATGTAGTTTTTAGAAAAAAGTGCTCCCTTGTTAGTCCTGGCTACGTTGGCTACAGCATTTTCTTAGTCATGGTGGCAGTAGCTATTTAACCCGATCAGGTTATCGCTTTTTTTCGGCACTTTGTCAGTTTATCATTGGTCTTCTATTAATAACTTTTGAACAAATTGAAATATTTAAAAAATTCAGATTGCATAATAAAATTTAAAAATGGTATTTTTACGGAAAAAATCATGGACACGATGGATAGGTATTTCTTCTATATATGGATTCTAAGGTTTGAGACAAAAGAAAAATGGCTCGGGTCTCCAAAGACCCACGGTAACTTGATCGGGTTAAGCACGAAAGTCTTCAGCATCTGTTAGAGAATACCAGACGGTTGTGTAAATTGAATGTTGCATTTTGAAGTATTGCGTAAATTCGCAATATGTCCAGGTAAATATTTACCACCACAGAAATATCCTATGAGCAAGCACATCACACATTGATTTTTGGACATTTTTTTTTCTTTTTCACATTCCTGCATGCATGTGATTTTTTGAGTCCCAGAATGTGCAGTTGTGCTTATTCACGATGCTTTTTGCATGAAATTTGCTTCATCTATAAAAAAGATACAGCTTAAAAAGTCCTGTTCATATTTGATGCGAGATAACATCTTCGTAGAAAACACAACCTGCTACGACCCATTATTGGGTTGCAGTTGGCTCGTGCAAGAGCACTTATGTTGAACACGCAAAATAAAAATTGCCCTGAAAATCTAAAAATTAAATAATCATTTTTCTCTAATACCGATAACGTATTGCCAATAGATTAGGGATTAAAGGAGTTGAATAAAGAGCCCCAAGAAACAAAGAAAAACATTTAGATGCACGCTTATCATAAGAAAAATTGTTTTCAAATTGTTCATTCCAAAATTACATTTCAATTCACGATTCATCTAATATCAGCTCCTTCACGTCGATGTATTCTTTTCATCGTTAGCTTCGCATTTCTAAATCTGTTTGACCAACTAACTCCTCTGACTTTTTAGGATCACAATTTGGGTCGCCGACGAGTCCAGCCATGCTTGACCACCCTGCGAAAAAAAAAATAAAAAATCTCCCATGTTAAGGGTCACTCAGAAGATTGGGGACATGGCGAGGGTGAAAATAACAGCGACTCGTTTAAAAGAAAACATTTGTCCTCCCTCGAGATTTTTAATTTCTCAAGAGGGGAAAAAACAATCCACCGTGGCTGCTTGACTTCTGTCCATTATTTAACTTGACATCTGTATTCAGGTTGTGGGTTTCGTGAGTGTTTTGAAACAGTGTGTGTGGTAATGGAATTCGTACGCCATTTATTTTTCCCGACGCTATTTTACTAAACAAGATCTCTAACTGAAAGCTTCGTCTAGATATTTATACGGCTTGTCATGTTGTAGAATATTGTTGGATAAAAAGTCGTTTATGAACACAAATGATCTTTTTAAAAATCATAAAATTGAAAGCTTCACCGAGATGCAATTTTTAGAAATGTTTGAGATGGAAAAAAAAAAAAAAATCTGGAGTGACTCCACTCGACTTTCCGAACATTGAGTCATTAACAGTTTTGTAGATAAAGTAAAGAAAGGGGAGTTGTTAAACAAACAAAAGAGAGAAAACCATAATAGACTGTTTGAGTATTCTTCTCCCTATATTGCACGATGTTTTATTGAACGCTACTGAACTTTGAGCCCATAAGATCATAATGATTAAGAACTTTCCGTTGTGTCCCTGTAAAAACCTATAAATGCTAGAGTCACCAAAATGCTCATAGTGAGTGCAACAGTGATTTATAATATTCATATAAATTTTCAGTTCAATTGAATGAGGCGTTTAGACGCTATCGCACTTTTAAAAATTGGGTCCCATAGGACATAATGATAAAGAATTTTTCTTTGTGTCCCTGTAAAAAAAACTGTAAGTGCTAGATTCTCCAAAATGTATACAGATTGAGTATCTGTGACCTATAATATGTGTATAAATATTTTGCTCAATTGAATAAGGCGTTTAGATGCTATCGCACTTTTAAGATTTTGGTCCTATAGGCCATAATGATAAAGAATTTTTCTTGGTGTTCCTGTAAAAAAACTATAAGTGCTAGATTCATCAAAATCAATAGGGTTCGTGCTACGGTGACTTGTAACATGCGTACTAAATTACAGCGCATTCGTGCAAAGCGTTTAGACGCTAGTGTGTTCACTCACACACATACACACACACGTACATACATCATCATAAAAATAGTGAAAACGGACTCATTGGACCTCGAAACGTATAGAAAAATCAAAATCTCAAATTCGGATTTTTGACATGATTACAATACTTTCCTCACCATAGTGCTCGGAAAGTAAAAAAGTGTAATTTTGTAACAAAATTTGTTTTCGTTAACAGTAGCTGCTGCTACATTGCCCCATTATTACAAAATGTTTTAGTTCCGATGCAAAAAGAGGTTCTGTTATAAGTTTCAAGCCTTCCTCCGTCTGTGTATTTCTCTATTATCAGTATAGCTCCCAAATAAATAAATATGGTAGTGTGGTAGGGTTAGCGCGCTGGCCTGTGATGACGTCGAACGAGTTTTGTGGGCTATCAGCGAGTCTAAAATGCATTCATTTAATTAAAAAATAAAGCAGATTGTTTTAACAAAACAAAATAATCAAATTTAATTAAAATTCTTGATTCTGAAATAAAATAAATGCGAAGACTTATGTATTATTTTTAAGTCAAGGTTAAACGGTGTAACTGGTTAGTACAGTAGGAAGGCGAACCTCATGACTTTTTATTCGAAAAATTATATTTCTGGAAAAAATTAAAAACTTACGCAGAATAATAAGACCTTTTTTTTATTTTGTCTAAGTATTTAAGAGATTCATGTTCATTACCCACGTTCATAAAAAAAAAAAAAAAAAAAAAAAAAAAAAAAAACAGGAAAACAGATTTCTTCTCTTTAGTACAACGAGGCAATGTAAGTGCACAGAGATTTATTTAAAATAGGAATTTATTTAATTTATATATACAGGGTGATCAGTTTAAAAGAGTACCCGTTGGTTTTTCTTATTACCCTTCAATCGGACGGATGTGGCAACTATTCTAACACTGAAATATAATTGTTTGAACCTTGTTTAAGTGTGGGAGACAATTTCCAACACTGTTGGACTGTTACAACTTTATTTGTGAGGTAAAACACAAATGGAAACGCACACTGTCTCTTAATCCTGTGATAATTTTACTTTTGAAAAACATAATTTAATTCAATTTTTTTGAATTATTATTCTTCACAGAAAATGTTGGCTACCATTTTGAATGCAAACATGAACACGTCGAACGGTCGAACCAGGTTTTTTTGACTCACTTCGCAGCCTTGTTGGTGTTATTGACGGGATTTCTTCAGTTATGATCTGTTTTAATTCATCTATGTTTGCAGGACTCCTCTGGAAAAGCCTGTGATAATGTAAATGTAATGTTTTTCATAAATAAAATTATCACAGGATTAAATAACATTGTGCGTCTCCATTTCTGTTTTACCTCACAAATAAAGTTGTAATAGTTCAACAGTGTTGAAAATTGTCTCCCATACTTAAACAAGGTTCAAATAATTATAGTTCAGTGTTATAATAGTTGCCACACCCGTCCTATTTAAGGGCAATAAGAAAAACCAACGGATACTCTTTTAAATTGATCACCCTGTATATATATATAGGTATATATAAAGAACCTACGTATGTGCATATATGACCACGAAAGCATTAATTTACTGTGCAGTTTTACAATCGTTAAACTTTATTATTTATCGTTAAGCATTATTATTATTTTATGTGAGTTTAAAATCATGTTTAACAAATCCATGAGCGCTGCCAATCAGGTTGTTTGCTTAGTTCAATTTATTTTTATTTTATCTTTATTTCTTTTTCTAAACTGCCACTGCTGGGCAGGGCGGATGCGCCGCTCAGATGGTCTGACGGAAGTGACCATTCAATATCCGCGATGTTCGACGGAGCATTCGAAATCGTCTAATTCACTCTTCACTTAGCTGTTCGGTTAGGTTTGCTTTTTTCCTCATTAATTGTTACTTTCTTACTTAAATGTTATAAGACAATGGTTGCATTTGAAATCCCAAACACTTTTAAAGCTTCTTATGCTGTAAACGTATGATTGCGTTGAATTTACTGGGATATATTAAAACAAGATTTTGATTTTTTTCTTCTGACAAATTAAGTGCATTTCTTAAGAGTATTCGAAATCTTGTCATTAATTCTTTAAACATTAGATCTAGATATTTGTTACAAATTGCAAGTTTGCATATTAAAAATCCACCGAATTTTATTAATACGCTCCAGAATTTTATTAATAAATCCATTAATAAGCTTTGAGGGATTCAGTTTCAAGAATTACGATATTTGAATTTTTATACCGGCCACGTACAAAAAAAAAAAAAAAAAAAACTCTGAAATGAATTATTATTAAAATCTTGACTTATGTGCTTCATTTTCAATATTCAATTTATCGCTTTGTCAGTCCCCTTATACAATCCCGAAAAGTAAGTTCAAATTTTAAAAGTAAATAACACTATTAATTTTAATGATAAAAGGATTTTTTTTTTTTTTTTTATATGTTATAGAGTTAAAATTTTCAAAGGTGTCTGCTCTACAAGCGAGTAAGCTGGTGTAGGTCCTGAAATGGGAATAAGGCGCCGCCGAGCAGGAGTTTAATACGTTCATATTGTTCAAGGATCGTGAACCAGCTGGTCGCCGAAGGTGGTTAGTGTCTACATAAACTAACATACTGACTAACCAACCCACTGACTAACATACACATATTCTGTGATTTTAGGGTTTCTCAGACTTTAAAAAGTGTAAAAACGTCAAAGGGTTTCGAGGTCGAAAAATTTTCAGGATTAAGTTCTCTGTAAGTATGATGGAGAAACTTAAAAAAAAAAATCAAAGCAGTGTTTGGGGACTGCCGATAGAAGTGAAAACTAAGTAACTTGTGAATTGTATCGTCGAGCTATTAGATTATTATTTTCGGTTTGTAAAGAAGTGTTTAGGATCTGTATTATATGATTCGGCACAATATTTGTAGCTACCCATATTAAATGAACTAAGCCTTATATTAGGTAAAAATATTGATTACTTATGAAATTATTTTAATTAGTAGCTGAGATACAAAAGAAAACCGATTCAGGACACCTCAAAACGTGTAAATCAGGTGAAATCTCGAATTCCACTTTCGATAATATAAAATAACTTTAAAATATCTTTCGAATGATGTATTAAAAATAATTTAATCATAATTAGAATTTGAAATATTGAAATATTAAAAATATTACAGCGCCATCTGGCGGTAGAAATTTCTGAAATCTACTATTCGATTCCAAATCAACAAAGATTTCTAATGATGTATTACTTATGAAATTATTTTAATTAGTAGCTGAGATACAAAAGAAAACCCATTCAGGAAACTTCAAAAAGTGTAAATCAGCTGAAATCTCGAATTCCACTTTCGATAATATAAATTGGTAAAAAATATGTTTCTTCTCATGGAAAGCGTTCGCTGACGATGACGCGAGTTCCATGATTTTTGTTCACCCAAAAATGCTCAACGCGCCTAAAGAAGTTTTCACTTCAAAAAAAAAAAAAAAAAAAAAAAAAAAATAATAATAATAATAATAATAATAATAATAATAAATCTTGAAGCGGTTATTGAGTTCTCTAACTAGTTTCTTCGGTAACAGTATATCACTGCTTCATTCATTTATCATTTGGTACGAGGAAAATCATTTATAATCTCCATTCACAAACCTTGAAATGAAAGTTTTTTGCGAATTCACTTCCGTCAGAACAGGGAAGTCCGATTCGCATAAGGTCGCGAAAACACAAAACGGGCAGTTTATTTTATCAAACCTAATTCGTGTTGGTTTGTTTTACTCTTGAACGGTGTTCCGTTGCTAAAAGAAACGAGGAAAATTGAATCGTGTAGCTGCCCCGTATCATTTTACAGCAATTTTACATTTTAGCGATGCTGATCTCCGATATTTCGTTTAGAACGTGAAGACCGACTTGGGTGTGCTGCTTTGCCAATAATGATTTTTCGTCGAATGTTGTTTTGGAAAATTATATGAAAGAAAAAAGTCATTTAGTACCAGTCTTATTAATTTCGTATCATTCTATAGATATGGGGAATGTAGGTATTCGTAGGTATTCGACTTTAATTTTTTGACGTTTTCGCGCTTTTGATGTGTGGGGAATGAGAAAAATTACAAAATCGATGTAGATCAGTTTGGTTGTTAGTGTATTAGTTAGTTCACTAGTCTGTGTGCACGTTATCTTAAGAACAAATAATAGTAAAATGATCAGACCAGTTTTAAAATACCATTTATGACACTGGCGAATACCCTATCGATTTAGGGTAAGTGTACTAGTGACTGACACTTTTAGAGGAATCCCTGATATTTTTAATGTTCTAGTCCTCAGAAGATATTTTTAGAAATCTTAAGTTAGTACATAGGGTATGAAAGACATTCAGAACCACATATATGTTAAAATATATACATTTCATAACTCATATATATATATATATATTGAATGTTTATTTGACACCCACTCAATGTTCCAGTAACTGACACTGCCAGTTTTTCATTTTATTAGTCATTGGCACCCTATTTTCTAGTGTTTGACACTGCTAGTGATTCATTTTACCAGATATTAGTACCCTACGCTCCAGTGTTTGACATAAAATGTTAAAATTCTTATATGTAAAATATATGATTTTATTATTTTTCTTATCTATTAATTATTTCGGGATAGATGTCAATTACTGGAGCATGCCAATCACTGGAGCACCTACCCTACATCATTTTAACTTGAAATATTTTTTTTATAAGTTATTCGACATTTTGAGATTTTTTAACATGAGAGAATGAGAATATAGGTCTAAATTTCATATTAACGTACATGATGAAGATTATTTTCAACGTAAATAAGTCGTATCAGTTTTAAAATATCCTTCATGATACTGCTATAAACATTATTGGATATCAGCATTCAACTTTAAGAAATTCTTAAGTTATTCGTAATGAAATATTTTCATAACATGGTAAAGTAGGGCAATATTTCAGATTAATTTGCATTATTAGAACTGTTTCATTGGAAAGAATATGAAATGGCTGGAAAACAAAAATACGAATTTGACTCTAATATAATTAATCAAGAAATTAGGATAAGGTAAATTTATCGAGGTTGGGAGAAGGTATCCTAATGGGTATTTCACTCTGCGAGTATGAAGAATGAGAAGTCATTTCTTTTAACATGAAAATAATATGGCCTATAATAGAAATTTATGCGAACTGATAATGATGGTAAGTAACTAGGCAAAGCTCGTCTATGACAACTAGTTTATAATTTATTTATTTGTCTTTGCATAATTATTTTGCTTGTTCTATTTATTTATTTACGATATGTAATATAACTTTTGTATAGTTTATTCTTTCTTTTTTCGAATGAAATGGGGGTAAAGAACGATACACTGAAACAATTTAAAAAAACAAAATCGGCATCCTATTTTTATATCTTAATAGAATGACGAAAAGGTTCATAAAGCTGGTATACCGGGGACTCTGGACTCTAATCCCGGTTGCGTTAGTCGGCCTAAATATTCAGTTTTTTTTCCCTCCAAAATTCGTAGAAATATGGTATAGTACCCTTTAAAAAAAAAACACTCACAAAGGCATTTTCTCTCGTCCTATATCCTTATAGTACCAACTTAACGTGTTATTCAAGATATTACGGACATAAGAAAGTAATCAGGTATAAATCAAATAAACAACGGTACCTGTTGGGGGATACACAGCAAAATCTATTTAAAAAACATTTGCCAACTTCAAAATAAACATAGTTTCATAGATTTCCTTGTATTCATTTTTTAGCAACCCTATTCATAAAATTCTAATATGATATAGCCACACAAGTACACAAATGGACATTGTTATTTTAAAGAAAAATCTGGTGCATAAAAAACCCACGACTTTCATTATCCACAATTGCACACATTATAAACGCTCTTGATATATTTTTTTATTTTATTTTTTAACCAGTTCCTCTGTAACTTTCTTTTCGAAAATGCCTTTCTAGAAATGTTTATTGAAACTGAACGATTGCTTTAGCTTCTCTAAAGTTACTCTATAATTAAAATTTACGAAATAATTACCTGTGTATACATATAGGAAGGTGCAATAGGTAAACATGGCCTTCAAAACTGCACAAAACAAAATGGATGGCTGGTTCACAGGGCCATACAGAAATATTCAGACACTTTAGCTAATATATGGAAAAGACTCGGAAGTTTATTTTCGATTATGTTATGCGTTTTTAATATCTTCCGACATGTTGAATGGATAATAACAGGGGACTTGGCATTGGAATATTAAAACCCGAATAAACTACTACGTTCAGAAACGCCGAAGAAAAATATCTGAGATGCATACAGCTGTTTCGGTAGCCTTAAGCGTACCGTCTTCAGTGCAAAAAGGGTCAGTCCTTTTTGCATTGAAGACGGCACGCTTAAGGCTACCGAAACAGCTGAATGCATATCAAATATTTTTCTTCGGCGTTTCTGAACGTAGTAGTTTATTAGGGTTTTAACGTTGAATGGATATTTTCTCAAATAAACTCTGCACCACAAAGATTAATTTGAACATAAATCGCATCCACACTAGCTCTTCCTAGCCAGTGCCAAAAGGGTTGAGGAAAAATGTTAGTCTGCCTCGCTGAATGTCTCTTTCATTAAGTAGACATACTTAATGTTAGTTCTTCCAGCGAAACTTTGCGAATGGGAGCTATGTGACACTGTCGAGTGTCGCACGTTGGAGATGTGATCTAGATAATTTTTAAGGAAAAAATCCGTCCCACTGTTTAATCCATGCATTACCTGAGATTCGAACTCAAGAAAATCTGCGTAAGCGATCATTGCTTCGGCAGTAAAAAATTGAACACGAGTTAGCTTTGGAACACGCATGAATCCAATTTCTGATATAGAAAGGGGTAAAGGGGCCATCCTACCCCTTGCGAGCTGGGTGTCGCTCTACGATCCTTACTTGCACATTAAGGTTCATTAGAACGTCACCTAAGGCTTAAAGTGGATTCCTAACCACTACGTACATCCATGCTTTAATCTGGATTCGAACCCGGCATCTGACAACTAAAGGTCAAGAACTCTAACCATTTGATTATCAGATGGGCCCTTTTAGATGGCAACCTATCTATTAAATCTATATTTGTGAATCATTAACCCCTTCCGCTCCAGGCTAGCTGTAGTGTAAATGTCTGAAATACCAGATTATAATTTTGAAATAGTATCGTATACTTTCTTTGGACGTATGCACGTACGTCCATGGTATTAATGGCCATTAACACTAGGACGTACGCACGTACGTCCCTGGAGTGGAAGGGGTTAATGAATATTTTTCTACAAATAAAAAAAAAATGTACTTTTAAAAAATTAAAGAGCACGCTTTTATTGAAATGGGAACTAAAATGTACAAAATATCTATCTTTATAGTATTAAAATGAAGTATAAGAGAAAATCGTGTGTGACACACCACAATATTTACATACTTTTAAATTTTTAATAAAATAATTTAGAATTAAACAAAAACCATTTTTAAAAAATCTCCCCTGACTGGGCTCGAACGTTAGACCTTTAGGTTTGTAACCCAGAGCTTTACCTCACAGCCACAGCGTTCACGTAGGGAAAGTCCTTTTTTTACAATATAGATTTTTTGTTTGCTCCCAGAACGGTTACAAACATACATACAAACATACATACAGTTGAAGCTAATAAAAGAGTGTTAAAAATGTAGAAATTTCTTTAAATTGATAGGGCAAACATAAGTTTTTGCTCAAAATTTTCTATCCATCCAATTTTTCAGAGAAACTATTTTATAACGCCACTGTCTTAATAATACTAACAGATGTCTGTGTATCTTTAAAAAATTAATTTAATAATGTAAATTAGCCTGCTAATTGATGCTTCAGAAATAATTCTCTTGTCTGCATATGTCTTACAAAGTTAGAATGAAATTGGCACTAAAATTGAAAGAAAAAAAAAAGTCTTTTAACAAATTTTAGTTGAGTGTCAAATATTATATCATATTGGAGGAAAAATAACTTCAGTTTTATCAATGGCCCAGGAAAATATTTCAAAAATTCATATTGGTAGACATATGATTTTGTTTAATGGAGTCTACGAAATAAGAAATGAATGACGTATGACCATGATTTCACCGCATATTAAAAGAAATAGGCTCTTAGAATTAAGAAAAAGGAAAAGAAACAACTGTGTTGGATGTTGGAAAACATTTTTATTCCAACTGAAGTGACAACTCACAATGTTTCGATGGACAGAGTCTAGAAATGTTAACTCTTTCTTTACTTTCAGTTACCATGACAACACAAATTTCATTTCAAACTAATGCAACTTAAAAGTGTTTTATAAGGTTTTTGTTGTTTTATGTTGCTAAAAGTGATTAAAAAGCTCTTTTTCTTCATGAGCAAGTTGAAGATTTAAAATCTTTTACAGATTAAATAATTTTCAAATATATATAAAATCGCAATTAGATATATATATGTATATTTCGCTCTATGCCACTACTAGTAAAATATCTTACTGTAAATTAACCTATTTAATTTTTTGTGATCTTAGAATGTCTGTACAAACTTACGTAATTCGTAAAATTAAGGATTTCGAGATATTTCGAAATTTATTATTTTTTAAAACATGCGAAACTAAATAATTTTCAAAACATTCAAACACTTTTGCAAAGGTTTTTAACTAATTAAAGTTTTCACAACATCCTTAATTTATTTTGTAGATATCTTTTATATGAAAGTGTTTACAAAGTTTTAAAGCAATAGGTGAAGTGTTTTCAAAATCTTGCGAATAGAAGCATTTTTGAGATAATAAGAATTAATATTTAGAAATGCAATGAAGTTTCGTATTGACATTTGCTATAATTTCGTTCAACTTTTGAACGTATGTGTAGAAGCATCAATGAAACATCAAATTGTTCAGAATTATTCACATATGAACATATAGCGGTCCAGTAACAAAAAAATGACACAACTCAAACCTACTTGAGAAAAATCAAACGATAAAGCCCTGAAGTAAAACCATTGTAATGGAATATTTCCCTCTATCTCCAAACGTAAAACTAACACGACTGGCCTCCAATGTGGATCATTTGCGAGATAGAGATGTGACGCTTTCCGTGAACGTTGGGGAACTTCATACACATTGACTTAAAATTGCCCCCCCCCCCTTTTTTTTTTATTGTATCACTTTTCTTGCCAGTGTGCGGTGCATTTTTTAGAGGGATTCGAATCAATATTTATGTACAAACGTGTAAATAGATAAATAAATTAAATTAAATTAAATAAGTAAGATAAAAGTGAAAGTAATAAAGTTTTTCCTTTTATTTTTCATTTATTTTGCTTAAAACTGAATAAAAACTAGCCAAAAACTTTTTATTTTTGAATTCCGAACATATATTCCTATTTTAATATTAAGTATTAAGAAATAAACAAAAGAAAAAATGCCTAAATACATTCATTGATTGAATGTCATCTTGTACAGAGATCAATTATTGAAATACAAAAATCGAGATCTCTGTCTAAATTTTCACTTTTTTCAATTAATTTTAATTGGTTCTAAGTTTCATTGGAGACGGAGCTAAATTTAGATAGAAAGAAACAGATCTATGACACTGAAAATAAAAAAAGATAAAAAGTAAATAAATAAAGTAGGCAATTTTGTGATACGAAATAATGGCTAATCAATCTTTAAATTATTCTACGCGATGTTTCCAGGAAGTTCCAGTTTTCGAAACATTCTCAATTTGGACGAAGGAAAAGAAAATGAAAAAAAAAAAAAAAATCTGTTATCATCGTTTATTAAAATTCGATATCAATATCATGCCCGAAGGCAGTTCAACGTTAATCCGCGTTGTCAGCTTTGAATTATCGACCATGCGTATAAAATGAAGTGGAAATGGATTTAAAAGATGTTTAAGAATTGGGAATTGACTTTTATCGAGCCTGGCGAACGTTATGTGGAAACAGACGCTTTATTTATATTCGTGCGTGTGGGACTTTCATATCAAATCTTTATTTTGGAAAGCACTAAAAAGTCTCAGAAATATTTCAGTTCATTTTACGTGAGCTACAAATAAACATTTTAAATATGATTCTACTATTTTAAATTGGTTGAGCTCAGCCAGTGCTTCCTCTCCTATACTTTGCCTCAATGAGGGGTTTCGCTCTTGAATCTGGACTGTGTTTTTTCGATCCCATGTTACGTCTGTCGGTCTAGCAGTTTAGTGTTTTCCGTCGTTTTCTCTAAAACTCGCATGTGTATAAGCTAGGTGGACCCCCTTAGAAAGACATCTCGGAGGGTTATACTACAACTACACAGTCCGAGGTCCCTAGTGTTGGCAGTCGATCTTAACTTACACCACCATCAATTTCGCCTCAAAGTGAAGCTCAAAAGCAATGTTGTCAGATGGTCGACAGTCAATTTTCCCAAACAGGCTTTCAAATTTCCCTAAATCAAGATTTTTTCAAAACATAAATCCCCAACTCAATTTCTACTAAAAAAGTAAATAAAATAAATAAAAATAAAATAAATAAATAAATATTTAAGATTTAAGCCCAAATTTTTCCCGAAATGACGCTCATTTTTGAAAAAAAAAAAATCCCCAAATACAAAAATAACTTTCTTACACACTAGTTATCGGAAAATTTTAAAGCGTAAAGTACTTAATTGCTGAGGGTGTACGCAAGATGCACTTTCATTCTCAGGATATCTTGAGGATGTTCTGGGGAGAAAGGGTACCTTCAAAAGCCCCTAAATGCTGAAGTAAACTGTTAAAAGTCCCTGGCGTAGGGACAAATCCCTACAGATGGCAGCGCTGTAAACTTAACAAACTAAAAAATGTTGAAAAATTCCCCAGATTTCTCCCCAAAAATTTCAAAAATTCCCTCGAAATTCCCCACAAACATTCGATTTCCAAAATTGTCCCCATAAGTCCGAAACATTCTCCAAAAATGGGGACAAAATCCCCAATCTGGCAACACTGCTCAAAAGATAGCTTTTGTGAGAGAGATTTTTCCCTCTAACATTAAAAACAAAATATAGAGTGATTCTAATTAAACTTTGGGCAAAAGTAACGTCCTGCAACTAAAGCAGGTGACCGGATTGACACGCCAATTGGCAGGAGCACGGTTTATGCGATTGCGAAGCTACCAAGAAATTAAAAAATAAAATATTTCAAAAATATCTCCCAAAGAATGCACATGGGATACAAACCTAATTAATACAAGTTAACATTTTTATTCACCATCAGTTCTTTTGTTATACCTTCCTTTTTCCACTTAAAACGCGTTCTGGTGGACGTTTTTATACTTTTTAGTTCCCCATCATACTATAGGTATGGGAAACTTAGGTAATCGTGAAAATTTTCGACCTCGGTTTTTTGACTTTTTTACACGTTTTCAGGTGTGAGGAATCCGAAAATGACAAAATTTGTATGGTGTCTGCTAGTGTGTCAGTCCGTTAGTGTGTCAGTGTGTTAGTCCGTTAGTTTGTTAGTCTGTTAACACGATATCTCACGAACAAATGATCGCAGAGAGGTCAGAGCAGTTTTAAAATATTACTTTCGATACTGGCAAGAACACTATTCTTTTGCAACATTCAAATTAAAAAACTTCGTAAGTTATGAGAAATTTACGATTTTCTTAACATGGGAGAATAGGAGAAAAATTCACTTAAACGTGCATTAAATGGAAACTTTTTACTGTAAAAATGTCAGACCAGTTTTAAAATATCAGGTTTGATGCCGGAATGAACATTAGTAACTATAAATGTGCTACTTTGAAAATTTCGCAAGTGATTGGAAATTTATGAATTTCTTAACATGGCAGTATAGGGCAAAATTTCACATAAACGTCAATTTTGAGAGATATTTTCATCGTAAAGATGTCAGACTACTTTTGAAATATTATTTAGAACACTGGCATGAATATCAATGACTATGAATTTTCCAATATAAAAATTTCGTAAGTTATTGGAAAATTACGAATTTCTTAACATAGCAGCATAGAGCCAAATTTCACATAAACGTCCATCTTGAGGGATATTTTCATCGTAAAGATGTCAAACCACTTTCGAAATATTATATAGGATACTGGCATGAATATCATAGACTATGATTTTTCCAATTTAAAAAATTCGTAAGTTATTTGGAATTTACGATTTACTTAACATGTCAGAATAAGGCAAAATTGAGCATAAATTTCCATTTTGAGGATCATAAATACATTAGACAACTTCAAAATTACATTTATGATATTGGTTTGAACATGATTGAATACAAATATTCTAATAGGAAAATTTCGTAAGTTATTCGTAATTTAAGATTTTATCAACATAGCGAAATTGTAAATTTTTCATATAAATATGAATTTTGAGGATTATTGCATTGAAAATAGTAGCATGAAAACTAAACAACGGAATTGACCCTGATAAAATAAATTAATGGATTAGAATAAGATATATATATCGAAGTTAACGGTTGATAGCCTATTAGGCGGGCATTTCGTTCTGTCACTGTATCAAGCTTTGGTCAAATTCATTTCTTTTAACATGATTATAATATGTCTCGCACTAGAAATTTATGAGAACATAAATATAATGGGGAACTGAGCAGCGTCCACCTATGCCAACTAGTTATTTTTTCATTAGTTGAGCGCATCTTATGAATCATCCTCATATAAAATTGAGTAACAGTATTGTCAACTGTAGATATTTGTCCCTACACATAGGGACTTTTAGCAGTTATCTTCAACACGTAGGGACAGGGAATTTTTTTGGTTCGTTCTTTTTCGGAGGTACCCTTTCTCCCCAGGAAATTCTGAGGATATCCTGGGGATGAAAGTACGTCCTACGGATATCCACTGCACTGAAGTAGGGACTTTTATCATCAATGTGGGGACAATTTGAGCTGTCCATAGGGACATGACGAAATTTAGGTCGACAACACTGTTGAGTGACAATGGGTTTGTTAATTTTAGCTACAGGATGCAGTTAATATGGGTAGTTTATTTATAATCACGATGCATATTTTTAAGAGCGATCACAGAGGTAAAGTACATCGAAAATTAAACAATTTAATATAAATCAGTCGGAAAATGCTTAATAATCTAAGAGAATCGGAAGATTTTCCTTCTTGCATGGTGCTTTTAGCTGAGAGATCACTTACCCTATCGCTAGATTGGGTCATGATCTAATGAACCTATTTCACCTCACTCCCCCATTTCTTTCAAAAGAAGTTTGGAGTATTTTAAGAAAATGTAATAGTGAAATGAGTTCTCACAGAAATGTAGAAACATTGTTTTCACTACGTAGACTGGTTATGGAAATGATGACCCGATTCGACTATGCAGATCTGGCTTGAAATATTCACGAATCGCTGACGAATCACTCCAATAAATGCGCAAAAAAAGATTTTTAATGCATTCTCCACTTCGTGACTGGCTATTTGTATGCTAGTGCAAGATGACCGAAGGACATTCTTCATTGCCACGCTGGATGGAATATTCATAACCAGTACTTCAGTAGTTCGTGTTTTGCTTTCTTTATCAGTTCGTGCACACAGAATACGCTATAAAAATATCTTAAACTGTAAGAAAATAATCTTCACTAGCAGTAATTATTTAGAAGTTTTTATTTTTTACGCATGGGCATGGAGTATAAGTTATTCAATGAATGATGTATTATAGTGGTCAATACTTTTTTTCTTTGGCTACAATGTACCAAATCAACCCAGACATTTTCGCTCTCTATGAAATAGCATTGGTTTTTGAAACTGGAATAATTTGCTGATCAATTAGGCTGTAAAGAATTTCCATTTCCTTCCATTAAAATTGTCCAAAGAGAGGGAAAAAATTAAATGTTGTATTGATTGTGATAATGCACCAATAATAGGGTTGCTTAGGTGTTAAGAGAATCAATATTATTCCCCTCTTGGTTGGAATTTATTCCCAGTAAGTCTACATGTAGAAAGAGGACTTCTATAATTTATATCCTATACATAGACAATCTTTACACGGAAGTTTTTAGCGGGCATTCATAGAATTATTTTGCACATTAGTTTCACAAGTTATATAATAAACTGAATTTTAATTATTTTGTAAACTATATTTTGTTTTTTAAAGAAAAAATTTTTGTTGGCTAATTAATGAAATTATTGCTTAAAAATATGTCTTTGTCCGAACAATAATATTAAATGATTGAAATGCTACTGCTGTATGAAACCTACTATGTTTTCGCTATGGTACACTGATGCTGAAGTAAATTAAAGACTAACGATTTTATAAAGGTTTGGACTGATTTCGACAACGTGTGTGTTAGTTATTAAGCAATTTATATTTGCATTTGCAAGTTGTCTTTTAAATTTTTAGATTACAGCTCTTGTTTTACCCCAGCATTTACCAGTTTACTCTGTTTATGAATATTTAGTGATATGGGAATAAAAAATTTCCCTTTTTAAAAGATTCAGAAAATCAATGCTGACGTACAATCGAGCTTTTTTCATCAGCATCTAACTACTATTACTATTTCTAATTAATAC
This sequence comes from Salticus scenicus, assembly GCA_963930645.1. Classification (NCBI taxonomy): domain Eukaryota; kingdom Metazoa; phylum Arthropoda; class Arachnida; order Araneae; family Salticidae; genus Salticus; species Salticus scenicus. Next base: position 400,388,062 of record OZ005649.1, on the reverse strand, counting down.
TTAGATTAATTAATCACTATTTCTAATTACTATTATTTTATTCAAATTCTCTGTAAAAATATAGCATACATTTCTATGAAATAATGTTTAAGTATAGTTCTTCTCAGATGTGTTACGTGCTCAAGCAATAGAATATACACATACAAAAGTATTGATAAGCTGAGAAATTTCTAACAATCATAATTGTTCCTGGAGATAATTGGGGGATTTTCAGAAGGTTGGGTAACTCTGGTTATGAATTGAAGTTGTGTGAGCACCTAACTTGGAGGAGAAAACATTTCTGCAAAATTTTACAATGATTTGCTACCTTTAAAATATTCTTTTGTGGTCAGGTATTTGCTTCTTTGCAACAGTTTGTCTTTCTTTGCCTATTCTGTACTCTCGGAAGAAGGGTTTCGAAGCCGGGCCATCGCCCCGGAGCCGGCCGTACTTTTCCTCTCCCGAGATTAGGTCATCGACGGCGATATGCATGTCAGTGAAACGCCCTTTGCGACCGAAACCTGTTCGCTTTTCATAGCTCAAAAAAGAGCAATGACGCCCAGTGTATATATATATATATATATATATATATATACATGTATACAGTTAAAGCATTGAAAATCATATCTATAATAAGAGAAACGACTCTTAACATCATAAATTTCTCTAAAAAAGAACCTTATATCTTTTCGTTTATGAAAACTATCTAGATATTAGTTCAACTCGCACCTCAGATATTATTTCAATCAATTTTGATGTTCGAAAATATAAAATAATTAGTAAATAAATTTTAAATTATATTCAAAAAACTACATACGAAAAATGCATATCTTTGGTCGAAGAACCAGATTCGACCTATTTCCTACAAGTAATCGTAAAAAGGTGCTCTGGGTTGAGATGTAGTAACATCAATACTAAAATTTATAAACGAGAAACTCCTTTGAAGAACAAAACTTTTAAAGCTGTTGGCTATGCTTTAAAACACCCAACACAAACAGTGGTTTGTTCGCTTCCTTTAAATTAATTTCAGTTATGGTTCATCTCGATGCTTCAAATTCGAAAACGTTTAACAAATTGTTAAGATTGATAAGTTATTTAGTGCAGTAAAAATATAGTACTTTTCTAGATATTGAATATAAGGATTTAAGCTTCGTGCAGAAATATCCCTGTCATACATATCTTTAATAAGAGGAGAATGGCCCCAAGAATTTGCAGTAAGAAACTCAAGATACATCTCCCCTTCTAAATAACTAACAATGTCAAACCGAATTTTACAGTTCCATAATGCATCACTTTATCCAAGACCTCAGTTAAAAAAAAAAAAAAGCAGTCTTTGGGGACTGTCGATAGAAGTGAAAACTAAGTAACTTGGGAATTGTATCGTCGAGCTATTAGATTATTATTTTCGAATTATTTTTGGTTTGTAAAGAAGTGTTTAGGATCTGTATTATAGGATTCGGCACAATATTTGTAGCTACCCAAATTAAATGAACTAAGCCTTATATTAGGTAAAAATATTGATTACTTATGAAATTATTTTAATTAGTAGCTGAGATACGAAAGAAAACCGATTCAGGACACCTCAAAACGAGTAAATCAGGTGAAATCTCGAATTCCACTTTCGATAATATAAGAGAATTTTAAAATATCTTTCGAATGATGCATTAAAAATAATTTAATCATAATTAGAATTTGAAATATTGAAATATTGAAATTTCAAAATATTACAGCACCATCTGGCGGTAGAAATTTCTGTAATCTACTGTTCGATTCCAACTCAACAAAGCTTTCTAATATTACTTATGAAATTATTTTAATTAGTAGCTGAGATACAAAAGAAAACTCATTCAGGAAACCTCAAAACGTGTAAATCAGGGGAAATCTCAAATTCCACTTTCGATAATATAAAAGAACTTTAAAATATCTTTCGAATGATGTATTAAAAATAATTTAATCATAATTAGAAATTGAAATTTTGAAATTTTAAAGTATTACAGCGCCATCTGGCGGTAGAAATTTCTGTAATCCACTGTTCGATTCCAACTCAATAAAGCGTTCTAATGATGTATTACTTGTGAAATTATTTTAATTAGTAGCTGAGATACAAAAGAAAACCCATTAAGGACACCTCAAAACGTGTAAATCAGCTGAAATCTCGAATTCCACTTTCGATTCTCATGGAAAGCCTTTGCTGACGATGACGCGAGTTTCATGATTTTTGTTCACCCAAAAGTGCTCACCGCGCCTAAAGAAGTTTTCACTTCAGAAAACATGTTGAGTTTCTTATGAAAGTTGACGCTCCCCCAGGGTTTACAACCTCATGTTTTTAAGATAGTCCAATCTCTAAAAAAGTGCTTTTATGGTACACCCTGGACATCTGTTTTTGGAAATGCTGTTTGACTCACGAAAATATATTAGTCGATATATGGCAAGCAAATGACTATACAAAGCGTATAAATTGACAATATACAACAATAACAGGCCAATCTTTCGTCACTAACTTAATGGAGAATTAGAATGGATCATTGAATCAGGCACTGAGCAACAGAGAGGAGTTTTCGCGCACACAACCAGTGGAAAGAATTGCAAAATAAATTACAGAAGCTTCTGAAAGCACGTTTATTGTTTTAAATTGCGCGATGGATTGATTATATCAAAACGGATGAGCAGAAAACTCATTCTAGTGTTTGAAACGTATTTTTATGTCAAATTTGTAACTACAACAGTTCAAGCATAAACATCAAGCAATGCTTTCTTTTCTATAATAATGAAATATATGATATTTTTCAAACATTGATAAAATTTTATATATATATGCATATTCAGATGTGAGGTGCAAACTCTGCAAATTATTTCATATTACTATTCGATTGTCATCCTTGTTTTATTTAATAACAGAAATTTCGATGATAAATAAAGAGAATATTTCTATTAAAAATTATCAGTATGAAATAATTCGGAGGGTTGGTACCTCTGTATATTGTAAATTAGTTATTGCAAATTGTCCTTTACAAACCAGCTCAACCAAAAAAAAAAAAAAAAAAAAAAAGAAAGAAAGAAAAGAAAGAAATATGAAGAGAAAGAAAGAAAGAAAAATTCTGTCTTTGACAGAATTTAATTTAGTACGATATGACTAATTTATATATTGCAATCTTGTAACTAAAAAAAAGTTATTAGCCTCCCTGGCTAATAACAGGCTCCACATTTCTCACATAATAACCGTTGCCAAGGTCACCGTAGCAAACGCAGATGTTTCGGTTATTATGTGAGAAATGTCGAACTTGTTATCAGCCAGGGTGGCTCAGTGGAAGAGCATCCGTACGTTAAGCGGAGGGCCTGGGTTCAATTCTAAGCTGTGGTATTTTTCATATAGTTGGTATACGAAAAATCTCATACTCCTAACTAGTTAAAAAGAATTTTCACGGTTGATGAATTTATCGGTAAAATTTATTTATTTCTTTTCTTTTAAGATAATTTAGAAATTTATTCATCAACACTGAAAGTTCATTTCAGAAAATTTTGCAGTAGAAGGCAGATTTTTTTTATTATTAATACCAACTCTGTGAAAAATACCAGAGCCGGGAATCGAACCCGGGCCTTCCGCTTTACGCGCGGCTGCTGAAACCATTGAGCTACCCTGGCTGATTACCAGATAGGCATTTCTCATATAACATTCGTTGGCAAAGTCACCGAGTCTGTAAACACAGCTATATCAAGTGACATTATTTTAAGATAGTTTAAAAAATCAAATTGTAAAATTGAATATTGGCAGGCATCCTGTCATATTGGAAGTGTGACAACGTAAAATCGCTATATGAAAGCAATAGTCATGTCGTACTTAAAAAAAAAAAAAAAAAAAATGCTTGTTCTTTGAGAAAACTACTTATAACTGTGGCGCCTATACATATGAAAAATATTTATTTTGAATAGTTCTTTCATTAATCATAGATACAAGAGATAATGTAACAAAAATTCAAATTAAATTATTTTTTCAAAGTTAACTTTTTAATATTAATATAACTTTAATATAACTTATTATTATTATTATTATTTAGTTTTTCTTTACTTTAAAAACAGGTTTAATTTCATAAAATAGAAAAAAAAAAGTATGCTAATCACATTTTAGTTTAAATATGCTTCATATGGTTGCAAGAAAAAATGTAATGAAAATACATATTTGAAGTAAATGAAACCGTCAGAAATATACCTAAGTTTTTCGGAAAATTGATACTTTACTTCTAATCCAGGAGACCTAATACATTAAATGCATAATATTTATTTTACTGTTAATTAACATTCTAAACTTTACATTTTTGTAACTGAAAATAATACTTGCTCTCTCTATATATATACATAAATCAATATTTTGAAAATCTAGGTTTTTGACCAAAAATATCAAACTTTAGGCCCGTTCCGGGAGACCTAAATATTTTTAAATTTGTCTACCAATATTTTTGGTAATCTGATCATTGTGACAACATTTTATAAACTTGAAATTTTGAATTTCAAAAAAAGTTTTTCGTGATACATCCTAATATATACATAAAACCACCCTTATATATAATCACCCTTGTTTGTAACCGCATTTCTCGGTAGGACCACTCCTGTAAAATCAGCCAGACATCTTTCAGCACCCAGATTAGTTAGCAATCGTTATTCTTAAAATTCTGCGACCACAATTTTTTCTAAAACCTTTGCAAAAATCATATAGATCGAAAAATCATTTAAAAATATGGACATTATTTTCGGGAGAGGTGTTCCGAATTTCCTCTGTTTGAGAAATTATTGCAGTATTAAAAGTTGTGAGAGCAGGCGCCATCTTGAAAATTTATTTCGTAAATATAACTTTTCGGAATTCTAAATCCTCCTTAAATCTGAGATCTTTTACTTAAAATTTAACTTAATACAAACTCATTGCTATTCATGTACTAATTCAAATGAAAGAATAAAATGGACGGTACACACAATGGACGTCCCAATGGATGGTCCCAGTTTCGTCTGCTCAATCATGTGATAGAGGAAAACGAATAATCGAATTCTGAGAATCGAATTCAATTAAATATTGTTTTTAAGAACAAAAATGTTAATAAAATAAAAGTAATATTGTGCATTTGTAAACAGTAGTATTTGTAAATTTAATAATTTTTTAAAAACACTTTATGTGTTTATTTATTTTCAATTGTAAGAATCGATTTTTGTATTTTCTAGTGTAACTGTTACATTAACTGTTATCTAGCAATAAATAATAGCCTATGATAATAGCTTGTTATTGTGGAATGTTTATGGATTATAATTTGAAATTTTAAAATGTTTTCATTTAATTTAATTGCATAAAGGTGTTACAACAAGTTAATTAACTTAGTTACTGGTTTAAATGGATTTACGCACTACGATATTGCACTGTCACTGATTTTAGTACCAAAAATTAGAGTATTTAACATGTTCTTCATGAACATCCATAACAAATATAAACTAAATGATGATTGTAAACGTATACAGCAAACAAAAGAGGATGAATAATGATATAAAATGGATTAAAAATGATGATGTATAAAAAAATAACACAGATAAATACGATTGATCAAAAATAAGAACAGAAAATACGTTATTACGGCAATCGCTCTAGATAAACAAGACTTCGTCTGCTATTTGTTTTTCCTCTATCATGTGACCTCTCATGTGAGCCCATTTATTTTAACGAAAACAAAAATGTAATGTACACAGAACCCGATTGTTGTCAGATTCAAAACAGCAAACTTACACAGTTAAATGTTTCATTCAGTGTGACTGTGATTCAAGGAAAAATCGATACGAATGTTTGTTGAAGAATATTATGTTCTTTAATTAAAAAAAAATAATAATAATAATTAATGAAAGGTTTTAATAAAATATATTCATAAACTAGAATGAAAATGAAAAATACCTTATATTTCTGAATTTTAGACTTGTAGTTCCCGAATTTTTGAGTTGCTGAATCGCATATGAGAACTGATATTTACTGAAACGTACAGTCAACCTCTCAACTGAGAGCTTCAAAACTAAACGAAAGAACGATGCGAGAGAGAATTCCGTAATTTATTCATCCTGTTTTAGTCGATTCCCTAATTTATTTATTACCATTCTACCGATTCTGTATAGTTTTGTTTGTATATGATAATAATTTTTCTGAATTTAATTAAGAACAGTTTTGCATTATTAAATTTTTATTCTTGGAACGGATTGTAATATTATTTTTTCTTTATTTTAATGTTTTCAGAAGTATCTTGCATATATATATATTTTTTTTTTCCTAGTCTTTGAATTGAATAGTAAGTGGAGTCTATTTTATAATTTTTGCATTTAGTGATGTTCTTTTTTGTGATCGTAATTTCGTTAATGGCTGATGAAATACTATATGATAGTCTATTTACTATCTGGGATAAAGCAAAAATAATTTCAACTCCACAAAATCTTTAAGAACTAATTATTTCTGAAGCTGTTAATATTATAAAATGTCGAAATGCAATTAATTCTAAAGATTCAACAATTTTATCACAAATCTGGCATTATCATATAGAACTAGATATTTAATTAATTTTCATTTATTTTCTCAGTACACCTATTTAGAAGCCCAGAATCTTTTTACAAGACTTATGTGACTCCATACCTGAAACATTACGAGCTCTCTGCAAATTTTCTACCGTCTCTTCGATGTCTACTTTACAAGTTCTTCCACAATTGTTACTACCGGGCCGACCTATCCAGTTTCCATCCAACTAACTTCTCCGAGTATCCAAGCAAGTACCTCAATAGCTCCACACCTCAAGTACTGCGCGTTGCCTCTTGCTGTGACCCAACAAAGCTCCAACCAATAATCTACTTCTGTGATTCAACCCAAACTGACTTCTGTGAATGTCATTTTCAATTTTCCCCCATCTACATCCAGCTTAACTGTATCTATAACTAAAGAAATATTGTAATATATATAGAGTTGCACTAACGAGATATATAAAGTAGAGTGATAAATGGTAACCCTTGAGAAGGTCGAAGATGAGTCATGTGACATGCTCTCCTTGCACCTGCGTATTCGGTGGTTCCTTTGGTAACAGCTTATTTTCAGTAAATTTCTATGGCAACAGTTTGGAGATTGTTCTTCGCATAAGTCATAACTGCCAATGTTTTTGTTTACTTACGTAGTTTAATATTCTTTTGTTCTAAACCATTTTGATTTTGATTTTACTTCTTTTTTATGTCGTGTAGTTGAACTTTAGCCAACAAAATGCTTAAAAATAGTTGAAAAATTATTATTTGTTGCTAAATTTAGCAAAAGTTTAAATTTTCTTTTATAAACACTTTTAAACTTTGTTGGGAAACGATGAAAAAAAAAGGTATTTTATTTATTAAAATGTGTGTAAAATTACTTTAAAAACAATTTATTTCGGATTCGGTCATAGGACTGTCTTGTTACCTAGCAATAATGATAATTTGTCGAACTGATATTTTAAATGCCAAAATAGCGATAAAGGGCCAAACACAGTAACCTATTGGAGCATGTCACGTGATTCATCTTGAACTACGGAAATCTAATCCTTCATCCACTGAATCAGCACTCTAATTTATATATCAACGAGATAAATGAAGTAGAATGCTGATTCAATGGATAAAGGATTAGTTATCCGTGGCTCAACATAAATCACGTGATATGAACCAATAGATTGCTATGTTTGGTCCTTTGTCGCTATTTTGGTATTTAAAATTTCAATTGGGCAAATTATCATTATTGCTAGGTAACAAGACAGTCCTATAATCGAAGCAAATTGTTTTTAAAATAATTTTTCACATATTTTATATTATAATAAATAATAAAATACTTTTTTTTTTTTCATCATTAACCAACAAAGTTTAAAAGTGTTTATAAAGAAGAGTTAAACTTTTAAAAGAGCTAAATTTAACAACAAATAATTATTTATCAACTATTTTTAAGCATTTTGTCGGTTAAATTTCGACTACACGAAATAAAAAAGAAGTAGAATAAAAACTAAAATGATTTGGAACAAAAAAAAATATTAAACTACATAAGTAAACAAAAATATTGGCGGTTCTGATTTTCACCAAGTACAATCTCCAAATCGTCGCCATAGAAATTTATTGAAAATAAGCTGTTATATCAAGGGAAATAACGCATAGAGGGTTCATGTCACATGACTCATGTTGGACCTTGTCAGGGTTATCATTTATCACTCTACTTTATTTATCTCGTTGAGCTGCACTTTAGAAACACAATTGTAAAAATGTTTCTCCTGATGATGCCTTGATAGTCAAAGCGAAGAGCTTCGAAATGTATTTCAATTGTAAATAAGTTTTTAATTAAATATGTTTTATATCTATGTGTTTTAAAGTGTTTTTTCAACAAATTTTTAATGATATACATGTTTTTTAACTCTCTCTATAAACTGTGTTTTATGTTTTTACACGTTTATCAGCTTTCTCTTAACGATTTGAGTTCATAATCCATAAAGATAAAGCCTTTTCGTTGCGTCCTTATAAAAAATAAGCTCTACACTTAAAAAAAAAAAAAAAAAAAGAAAAAAGAAAGAAATTAAAAAGAGTGATATATGTTATATTGCTTCGCTAAAATCAGGTCCCTGATCTATCGACTGCCTAGGCGGGTGCAGCTCGGCTAGTATAGATATACATATGTTAAAACTGTATCGAGTACTCAGTATTTACTCCTTACTCGGCTTACTTGGCCAAATTTTGACTAAATACTCGGCCAATACCGAGTAGCTGTAAAAATTTCATTATTTTTATGCATTATTGAAGAAAAATGTATTAATAACAGATATTTATTTACATCTAAACTAAAATATGAAAATATAAATATAGAGTCGTTATAATTAAACTTTTGCTATAAACAGCTTCCTGCGGTTGACACAGGCGTATATTGTCGCCTAATTTGTTATAGGGACGGTTCACGAGATGCGCTTGTCCGTTTTAGTTATAGAAAGCTGTTTATAGCAGAAATTTAATTATAATTATATTATCCTATATATATATGTGATAGCTTATAAAAACTTAGTACATAAGATTGCATTTATGAAATTAGCAAAAATATTTTAGGAAAAAAACCTTTATGTAAAATTAACCTAAGCAAAATTCTAGTTATACATTTGTGTTAATGAAAGTAAACAGACTTTTAAAACTGTAAAAAAACACTGATTTCAAGTTTTTGAAGAAAAAAGAAAATACAATAAAATGTTAGTAAAAATTTATTTTAAGCTGATTTAATTTGGATTGTATCGTCCGACAGGTAGCACTGCTTTTATTGACTTTCTGTGATTTTTCCGGATGGCTACATCTCAGCATCTCTTGGATAAAATTGCTCCAAATTGCATATGCGCAATATTTATTGTGAGGAGCTGTGTTAATTAACTTTTTGTACATGTTAATCTGTAGGTTACGTTATTATATAGAAGAAAGTTTTGTGATGACCCCAACATACTAGTTCATCTATAATGTATTTAAAATATGCAGAGTTTTTAGTGAAACATAATTCTACTTTCAGATAAGTTCTTAATACTTTATAATAATCTGATGTGTCACTCACACGACTTTCTCTTACCCTGAAATTTAATACTATAAATACAGGTTGGAGATTAAGGGGTAAGATAACGAGTACTGTCATGTAAACCTATGTTAAAACAATTCAGTTTAGGCTTCGGAACAGCATTATTTGACAATTTTATTATTGCACCTATATTTATAGAGAATTCAAATCTCTTATTAAGTTCAAAAGTTCGTTTAAAATTATTTAAACAACTTTCACATTCCTCATTCCTTGAAACTTATCAATCTTGAACAACCTTTTCTAGTAAAAACGTATTCACTTCAAAATACATCATTTGGATAGCCTGGAATCATTTGTTTTTAATTTACTCTAACAGACACAGGCAAAGATCAAACTATAAAACTTGACTTCGGTATTCAGGAAGTCTCAAAACGTGTAAATGTAAAAGAAACCAATCGATGAATATTTAGCTTAAAAAATACATTATTTGCCACATGGCTTTGAGGAATTAATTTCAATTCTTGAGCAGCTTTTCTTGGACATGGTAAAAGGTAAAATAATATATAATATAGTATATTATAGTAAAGCACTTCCACTAACAAATAAAAAGGAATGTTAAATATTGGCAGCCCTGTACATCTTCTGAAAGTCATTGTCGCATTATAATCTACTTCTTTTGTGTAGCCCTGCAAACGAACAGTGAATGATTTCTATACCATATTCTACATGAAACATGTCTTTACGCATATGAAAAATATATATTCCTTTCATTTGGTTTAGTGCAGTCTGTAGATGTTAAACTCTACTCACCTACAACTTCCCTCATAGACGCAATGTATTTGAATTATCTTGGGTGTCCCTGTACACGAACCATTTGCTTCATCTCAACGAAAAGCTTAGTGTAGCATCTCTATATCATACACATTTACAATACCAAGTTTGAACTTTCTGCTATAATTTGTTTTTGAGATATGCTGATAAAAGACACACAGAAAAATATGATTTTTAGATTCAGGGGACCTCAAAACGTATAAGTATAACAAAAACTCAATTTCGAAAATTTGACCCCAAAACAATAATTTCTCTACCTTATTGGCAAGAGAAAGTGAAAAATTAGTTTTTAATAGAATTGAAATCATATTAAATATCGTATGGAATATAAACATTTGTTACTGCTCATGTACCGACATAAAATAATAATAATAATAATAATAATAATAATCTGGTGTGTCAGTCGCACGACATTCTCTTACCCTGAAATTTAATACTATAAATACAGGTTGGAGATTAGAAGGTAAGATAACGAGTACTGTTATGTAAACCTACGTTAAAACAATTCGAAGACTTCAGAAGAGTTTTATATGATAATTAGTTATGTGTGAGGGGGGGGGGGGGGCTACAGCCCCCTACAACCGTTTCATTATTACACCTATATTTATAAATAATTTAAATCTGTAATTAAAATTAAAAGTTCCCTGAAAATTATTCAGACAACTTTCACACGCAACATTTCTTGAAACTTATCAGTCTCGATCAAACTTTTCGAGCAACAAACATATAATTAATTTGAAAATACAACTTTTGGATCTTCTGAAATTATTCATTTTTAAGTTACTCTAAGAGACACAGACAAAGATCAAACTTTAAAAATCTTGATTTTGGTAATCAGGAAGCCACAAAACGTATAAATACACAAAAAATAAGCGATGAATATTTAGCTTAAAAACATACATTATTTATTATATGTCTATGAGGATTTCATTTCCACTCCTGAACAGCCTTCCTGAGCATGGTAAAATATTATAGTAAAGCACTTCCACGAACACATACACAGGCCAACCTCTAAAAACATGATTTTTAGATTCAGGGAACCTCAAAAAGTGTAAATATAACAAAAACTCGCTTTCGAAAATTTGACCCAAAAACAATACTTTCTCTACCTTATGGGTAAGAGAAAGTGAAAAAAGCTTAGTATATGGGCTAGGCTTACTTATATCAAGCCTTATCGAATATCATGGAAATTCAGAAAGTTTTACGCAAAAGAATAAGCCGTATTTTAATCTTCGATAAAAATTGATTTTTAACGAGTGAATATTTATAAAGCAATTTTCATTACAAATCAATGGATAATTGCGGTTGTTTACTTAAAGATTTATGAATGCGTTAAACGTCCATACATAATTATAAATGAAAAGAAATATGCCATGCGTGATGTAATACACATTGCTTCACAAAATTTCTTTAATGAATTCTTTATACAATTTCTTTAATTAATTATGTAATTCTGAATAATTATTCATTGACTTATGATGAAAATAGCAATTTCTGAATATCCCCTTATAAAAATAATCGTTCTTAGTCATGGGAGATGACTTATTTGTGTATTATTACTTCTGAATTTTCACGGTATTTTGTAATGAGTTGATCTATATGTTGAACTATCAAATTATGCAAAAATAGATTTTATTTTACTTCTATTTATTCCATTTTTATCTTTCGCACAGGCACAGACAAAATATTTCTCATGCACATGCTGGTATTTTGTGAGATATTTAATGCATTTGTATTCCAATTGTGACATATTATTTGTAAACGTTTAAGCAATTTATCTGAAAGGTTTTACAAATTATAAACAGGAAAACATGCTACTTTTTATTATTATTATTATTAAGGGAACAGTATTACGATTAATATTAAGGAGACTTATCTCTCATATCTTCTATCGTCGTCAGCAAAACCCCCCGAGTTATTCTACGGGAATTTTGCTATCAGAATGATTCATTATTTAATGTACTTGGTATACCACTGGTCGAGAGGTCCTGCCCCCGAAGCTATGGCCCTTTAGAAAGACCACCACGGAGAGCATTGCACTCAGTTTTGGACAGCCAATCGGGGTTAAAAACTACGCAAACCCAATGTACTTTTTACTGTCTCTTACCCATAGGGTCGAGAAAGTATTCTTTTAGGGTCAAATTTTCGAACGTGAGTTTTTGTTATATTTACATGTTCTGAGCTCCCCTGAATACGAAAATCATGTTTTTAGCGAATGGTCTTGTGTGTATGTATATCTGTGTATCTGTCGGTTATCAGCATATCTCAAGAACAAATAGTAGCAGAAATTCCAAACTCGGTATTCTAAATGTGTATCCTATAGGGATGCTACACTAAGCTTTTCGTTGAGATGAAGCCTATGGTTCGTGTACAGGGACACTCAAAAGTATTCAAGTACATTACGTCTATGGGGGAAATTGCAGGTAAGTAGAGTTTAACATCTATAGACTGCACTAAACAAAGTGAAACGAATATGTATTTTTTGTAATAGAGATAGTCAAATGGAAAAAAAAAAAATTGTGTATGTAGGAGCCTCGCCGATCCCCCTGGGAAAAAGTCCCCCCTCGAGGGGAGTCAATTTTCATGATGGGTATCTTTCAAAAGAGCTCGCCAATACCTTAAAAACGAATGGTTGAACCATCGATCTGCGATAATTTAAAATAAAGTTATATATATATTTTTTCATTTTTAACAAAAAAAAAAATATATATATATATATATTGTAATATTGAGAATAAATTCAACTTTTTTGGGGGATATTTAGTGTTTTACTACTTTTGCAATATGGAAACCGTCTGTATTATCATAAAAGATAATTTTTTAAAATAATAATTTTAATAAATTATTATTTAAAAACAGAATTATTTTTTAATAACCGAATTAAATTCTATATAAATGTAGGTGCATTAATGAAACGGGGGGTTGAGGGGGCGGTATCCCCCTCACACAGAACTAATTATCATATAAAACTCTTCCGAAGCCTAATTTGAATTGTTTAACATAGCGATAATTTAAAATAGCAGTACTCGTTATCTTACCTCTTATCTCCAACCTGTATTTATAGTATTAAATTTCAGGGTAAGGGAAAGTCGTGTGAGTGACATACCAGATTATTAAATTCCATTTTCACATTTAGCAAATTTACAATATTACATTAATTAGTTGTTTTGTAAAAATGTGTATATACTTTTTTTTTTTTTTTTAATTTTTAATATTTCTTTTTGAAGTTGTAACGGGTGAAAAACGAACTAAGTGAGTTTGTCTACTCTTTATAGCTTTAAAATGAAATATTAAAAATCAATTTTTACATACACACTCACAAAAAAAAAAAAAAGCACTTATATAACAGGTGTGAATTTTCTGAATGTGAAAACAGAATGTAAAAACATGAGTCTATCGGCGATAATAATAAGCTTTTAGGCTATATTTATCACATTTCTATTTTATTTGAAATTCACTTCACAAAAGTCAGCCTGGGTTTAAAAATATCAATTATTCTTTAATTAATAAACCTATAAAATGTGTCAATTTTCAAAATGAATGTACGAGTATTTAAATATATATATATATATAAACTAAACTATTAAAAATTAATTTTTTGTACAAGACTGATACAAAATGGTATGATATATATACATTAAATATACTAAAGAAACTTAAATGTATTTAAAATTTAGATATAGTAGAAGTTTGAAAAATGTATATTGAAAAGTTTCATTAATAGAAGTTCGAAAAATATACCCTAAAAAGTTACATTAAGTTTTTTATAAAACTTTTCAAGTTTTTTTTTTTTTTTTTTTTTCCCGAACTTTTGTTAAAATGGTATGAATTTGGTTTTTAGTGCAAAATTAGATTGAATTTTGAAACTTGTGACAAATAAGTGCAAGTAATTAATAATTTTTTAACATCTACAGTTAAGGATTTTTTTTTTTTTTTTTTTAACTTAAAAAGTTAGTTCAAATTTTTGACAGAACTTCCATTTACACTGCTCTTAGAATCTTACAAAAAAAAAAAAAAAAAAATGAAATCAGAAAGTTTCCGTTCTTAACCATCTTTCAAGTTTGTTGATCTTAAAAAAAATTTTAATCGTCATATGATATATATTCAAAATACCAAATTTGATATTCTGCTATTCGTTACCATGTTTTTATTAAGTTCGATTCTTGTTTGCCAGTACAAATCTTGTAATCGATTTTTAACTAACTTCCCTACTAGCTAGACATTTGAAAATTTCAGAATAGCTTAGAACCCGGTGACAACACAATACTTCGAAGCCCGATTTTTGAAATTTTTGATTTGTTTTCTTTTAATTAATTAAAATAGGAAAATAACCTCCTAATAGGTTTAATAATATCCATTAAAATATTAGCTATCATTTAATTGTTGCCAAAAGAAAAAATTTACGAGTTCATTTTCTTTCGACATAAAAATAAATACATTTAATGAAACATGAACGTTAAAACATTGTATGAAGTTAAATGAGGCATCTCACAAAAACTGACATCATTATCACTTTAAAAATTTTATACGCATCGATAAAGTGCTAATGTAGTTCTATACTTATTCAACAGAAAATTGAAAAACATGGTATATAAAAAAGTTTTTATCTTATAATTATTTTTAAGTTAAGATGATAACAGATGCGCACATGTGTCGTTTGACTGCTAGAAATACAATTGTTTAAAACAAGGGGTATTCAAATGTGTAAGTACGGCAAAAACTCGGTTTCAAAAATTCCATTCCAAAGCAATTTTTTGTTTTTACTATATATGGTTAAGAGAAAATAAAAATAAACTTGTTATGTTTGTAATAGAATGCGTAAAAATGTGCTGCTTTTCCATAATCTGCATAGGCTGAAAATTGAACATCTGTCTGTTTTTTTTTCCTTTCCTTCTTTTATGATCCAACATAGCCCTTGCAAAAATCAATAAGGCCCTCTCGCTGTCCGATTTTTTTTTAAGTGAAGATATCCTTTAATTAATTTAAGTATAATATTTAATTATTTAATTAATTACAGTTATTAATCTATTAATTACTTTTCTAATTGCCATCATTTTGTTGAAATTTCTCTTTAAAATATTGCATATATTTTTATGAAACGATATTTAGGCATAATACTTCACAGATGTTTTATATGTCCAAGCAATAGAATACGGATACGCAAAAATATTCATAAGTTGAACAATTAGAAATTCATTAAAGATCAATGTACTACTTACATCGATCTGTATTGAATAAAAAAAAAAAAAAAAAAAAAAGTGAATGGGAGTAATGTTTATCATTTACTTTCTACATTTACATCTTATGAAAATAAAATTAATTAATAAAGTTATTTTGAATGGATCTCATTTCCATCCAAATCCGAACTGGGAAAATTTAAGATCTAAAACCAAAGTTATATTTAACATTGTATACATTACATTATTATATATGCCTAATTTTTTTAAGATACGCCCTAACATCTCTAATTATCATTTTACTTTTTAGTATCATTACTGCGTAACACTTTCGTTATTTATTATACTTGTTGAAAAATAATTAAAGAATTCATTTTATTTTACGTGCGAACGCAGAATAAGGAATAGAGCCCTTTAATTCTTTTTCTTTTTTATATGCGTATGCTGGCGGTGAAACAGATTTACCGGGGATCGTCTGGCTTCTCGTTCATACTTCGATTCAAGATTGGGTAATAATTTTCTTCTAATTTTTCCCCTTTCTAGTACATAAAATCTATTTCTCGGAATTTGTGTATAAATCGTTATTATCAAAAATCTTGTATCCCTGATAATTTATGAATTTCTTTCCGATATTACAGGATATATAGTTATGGAAATTGACAATAAAAAATTTAACTTCATTAATGTATATTGTCACGCATAGGAGACAAAACTGAATAAGATTAATCATGCATCAATTATGAATACATGTTATGGCGTATAGTTACATTAAAAGTGAGAGTGACTCGGAGAATGATTGAGTGAATATTATTTAAAAAACAAGAAAATAAAATCATGCATCGTTCATAAAGTATGAAAGACTTTTTTACATTATAAGATACAGTTAGAGTAAGAGTAAAAGTGGGTCAGGGAATGGTGGAGTGATTATTGTTATTATTATTATTATTATTAATATTAAAATTAAAACTAATAATGTAGAAAACTTAATTGTCACTTTGTACATTATAATATAAAGTGTAATTAAAATGTGCGTAATACATAAAATATAAAAACATTTCAGAAGCCTATTTGTTAATAAAAGAAACATAAAATTAAACAATTTAAACTGGAACAAAACAACAAATTAATAAGCATTTACTCTTGCATGTATAAAGTTTTCTACGATGAATTCAATAAAGCAAAGCACACTTCAAAAGCATATATGGATAAATAAATAATGTACATATAATCAAGCTACTATTTTTTAATGATTCTTCTCCTCATTTTAATAATAAAAACCCAAGTTTCCCGGTCATAATGCTAGGAGCGAGGGTCATGGTTATAAAAATGTATTAAAATAAAGAAAATAAAATTTTATCCTTGGTTAGTATGAATGAATAAAATAATGGGAGAAGGATGTTTAAGCAGAAAAAAAAAATAACGCCACAATTGCAACAATGTATTGAGAAAGAATAAAATTTATCCGTGATTTGAAACAAATAAAATAAGAATAAAATATAATTTAAAACAATAGATGTAGTTCAATGTAAGTATCTGGCGGTTTTCTTTCGCGACTGCCAGTAAAAACTGCCAAAATAGGGTCAAAACATGGCTAAATTAGAGGAAAATGTTAAAAAATAGAATAAAAAATAAAATAAATAAAAATGCTGAATAAAAGGATTTAAATAAAATTAATTAATTAATAATAGTATAAATGATAACAAAATCAAACCGAAAAAAATCATGGTACTTTTTTTTTATCGGTATCAGATTCATGTAGAGTAAAAAAAGAAAGTAATAAATTTCCGGTATTTTCGTATTTGTCCTTCAACAAATAAACTAGCGATAATTTTGATGAATTTACACTGAAGCTAATTTTCATCAATAAATTTAAATTAAATTTTATGACTCGGATTTCATTATTTTGATAAAAAACGCAGTTAAATTTAAACATCCCCCCCCCCCATTATTGACAGTTTATCACGACATTTGATCACTGTTGTTTTTTTTTTTTTTTTTTTGTATTTATCTATTATACAAAACTATACTGAACAAACGTCCCCATTTCCTGGGGACAAATGGGGACGCCTTTTTTTTTTTTTTTTTTTTTTGGAAGAAGGCATTTTTCTAAGTTTTAAAAAATTGTAGAAACTAAATTATTAATCAATAACACTTTATTTTTAATCCTTATTTATTAGGAATGAAAAAATGCATCCATAATTTGATAATTGTAGCAATTTTTAATGCTTATAAAGGTACTTTGATCTGGTCAGTTTATACAAAACACATAAAATAAATAAGTGAAGCAAATTAAAAAAAAATATTGAATAACATATTAAAACTGGGATTCTAAAAATTTAATTTCTGTCTTTCTGAGAAAACACAAATTTTAGCATCAAGTTAATTGCTTTAGAGTATTAACGCAAAAACAATTAGATATCATTTTTTTTTTCAACACTTGATATTTTAAATTAATTTTAATTACCATATTCATTAAAATCTGCGTCATAGAAATATATAACAGGCACAGAAATAAACGAATGCATCCCCCCCCCAAAAAAAAAAAAAAAAAAAAAAAATCAATAAAATTTCGCCTTACCTTAACCCCATTTCCGTGAAGGTCGTAAGCAGTTTCCTCAGTTGTTAAGTCGATATGTGTCGCTTGTCCGTCCAGCTGTCCACTCAATGACAGCGCCCCCTCTTTCTTTCTCCAAAGACAACTGGTGTAGTAAGTATCCTGATGTTGTTTGTGACGAGATCGCCTGTAAGTAGTTGTGCAGTGAAAGCGAGCAAGTCGAGCAAACGATTGGGATCGGCGTTCGAGCTTCGTTATATAGGCTCGTCGTCTACTGACCTCGTTTTCCGAACCGGGCTTACCGGTCCCAAGAGACTCGTTTTCCTTTGCTCTATCCAAAATAGCATCCCATTGAACACGCTGCGAAGGATGTCTTCGGGCGCCTGGACTGCGCTTTCCCGGCACTGCATCTCTCATCCCACAAAATCAGTCTCTTCCTTTAGATTCAAATGATGTAAAATCATAATGATATACAGGGTAAGTCAAAATGAATATAGCGATTACAAACGGCTATAACTATTTAATGGAAAGAATTTGTCGATAAGATTAACACAGAATGTAGACGGAACTCCAAAATTTTGTGTACATACGTCATTGATGTTCTATGTGACTTCCCTTGGTCACACGGACATTATTTAGACGGTTGTCCATCATTTCACGCCATACATTCTGAAGCATGTCTGCAGTCACCGACGCAAGCTCATTACAAATGCGTACTTTGAGACCCTGGGATTTTTATCTATGCGTTTATGTGAAAGACAGGGTGTATGTGCTTCCCATGCCCAAAACAGTTGAAGAACTCAAAGTACGCATTTGTAATGCGCTTGCGACGGTGACTGAACAAATGCTTCAGAATGTTTGGCGTGAAATGGACTACCGTCTAAATGTTGTCCGTGTGACCAAGGGAAGTCACATAGAACATTTATGACGTATGTATACAAAATTTTAGAGTTCCGTCTACATTCTGTGTTAATCTTATCGACAAATTCTTTCCATTAAATAGTTATAGCCGTTTGTAATCGCTATATTCATTTTGACTTACTCTGTATATTGATTTCGGGATGATGTTTTTTAATCCAGTATTAGTTAATTGTACTTAAGATTTTAAAGAAATACCTTCTATACAGCACTATGTACCAGATTTCTTTTATGAGCTTTTACACATATAAACTAGTATTGTCATTTATTCCTTTTTCAGTAGTGTGTTTTTGTAGAGGTTAAGGCCAATTAGCTGTACGTGGATTCAATATCTGGATGGATTGGGTCTTTTTTAGGTGTTCCAGCCTGTGTTTACGCGAGTTTCAGAGAAAACCACGGAAAACTCCGATCGACTCAATCGATGAGCGCAACCAGTAGAGAGGATATTATAGTAAATTTGAATAAAATATATAAATAGTGTCCTTGAACATATTTTTGAAAAATAACTAGTACGCCTTGTTGGGAGGAAACAAGTCAAATTAAACTACCCTTACGTCCGTGGCTCTAAGGTGACTTCTAGGTGGTAGTACATTTTGAATATCAATTCGATATTCGGGCATGCTCTGTAAAATGCCCTAAAATTAACCTAATTAAGAATGTGAACATTAATCTGAAAAAGAATATGATTATTAATAAGTAAAATTATATACTCATATCATTTTAATTAATTTCTTTATTAAATTTCCATTTTTGAATAATACTTAAAACGATGATCTTCACAATTTAACAAAATACATAACGTATGTGGAATCACAATGATCACCCTTTTAATCACAATTATATCAATTGCATCGAAATAGGATAAAGATTACCAGATGCTGGGGAGCAGTCAGGGCGTGAGAGGTGTATCTTCACAAGGAACAATTCTTTAAACATTTTTCTTGGGCACTTCATCCATACATTCTTGTCACTTAATAAATGCACTACCTATTTTTAAGTAATTTCATCATGGCCAAGGCTCGGCCTTTTTTTTTTTATAGTAAGCTCAAATGGCGAGCAACTTCTTGTTTCAAGCAGAGATGACATAAGTCACAACGATGAGACAGTAAACAGAATTCCTTTATATGTTTTCAGCATGAAAACAATCGACAGAATCTTTTTTTTTTTTTTGAAAATTTTTATCGTTTTCCCTGAGGTCTCTCATTGCCGAAACGTCAGTGGAGGCCCTCTGTTGAGACTCAAAACGGTTTAGGGCTGTGTCTGTGTGTCTGTCTGTCGCGCGATAGCGGCCGCAAAAATAGCGTTATTGACTTGAAATTTGGTACACATGTTCATGAGCCCCACGAAATAAGCTGTATAGTTTTTGGTATGTATTCCATTTGTAGTTCGTATACAGGGACACGCCAAAGTTTTTCTTATCATTACGGCCTATGGGAGGAATTTGTATGTATCGCGATAGCGGCCACAAAAATCACGCTATTGACTTGCAATTTGGTACACGTGTTCATGAGCCCCACGAAATCAGCTGTATGGTTTCGGGTGTGTATTCCTTTTGTAATTCGTGTACAGGGACAAGCAAAAGTTTTTCTTACCATTACGGCCTATGGGAGGAATTTGTATGTACCGCGATAGCGGCCACAAAAATCACGCTATTGACATGCAATTTGGTACACATGTTCATGAGCCCAACGGAATCAGCTGTATAGTTTTAGGTGTGTATTCCATTTGTAGTTCGTGTACAGGGACACACCAAAGTGTTTCTATCATTACGGCTTATGGGAAGAATCTGTATGTACCGCGATAGCGGCCACAAAAATCAAGCTATTGACTTCCAATTTTTGCCGAAACGTCAGTAGAGGCCCTCTGTTGAAACTCAAAAGGATTTTGGGTGCCGTCTGTCCGTCTGTCTGTCTGTCATGTGATAGCGGCCGCAAAAATCACGCTATTGACTTGAAATTTGGTACACATGTTCATGATCCCCACGAAATTAGCTGTAAAGTTTTGAGTATGCATTCCATTTGTAGTTCGTGTACAGAGACACGCCAAAGTTTTTCTTATTATTACGGCCTATGGGAAGAATTTGTATGTACCCCAATAGCGGCCGCAAAAATCCTTCAATTGACTTGCAAATTGGCGCACACTTTCCAGCTTTGCATATAAATAGCTGTATAATTTTTATTGCTATATTGTTTATAAACTGTGTACAGGGACACGCCAAAATTCTTAACATTACGGCGTATGGGTGAATTTCGTTTAAACGTATTTTAATATCATTACTTTGCAATCAAGAAAAAGAAACTAGCGTACATGAGTAAGATGCTTAAACTTATGTTGTTTGAAGAAAATATGTGCTCTTAAGCTTTCCAATAAATGTACAGGACCATACAAAAGTGTTCTGACAATGTCACGTAGTCATCCAAACGATGTTAAATTTGGATCAATTATTAATTTTAAATGCAAAATAAGCTGATTAGTTTTTACTGGTGTATACAATGTTTATGGTTCGTTTACAGAGACACACAAAAAAATTTCGTAACATTGGAGCCTATGGACAAATTTTTATTTAAGCGCGCACTTTAATGCGTTTATGCTGAATTGAAATTAATAAAATTAACATACATTATAAAGATGCTTAAAATCATGTTTACTCTTAAAAAAGCGTATGTATCGACTAAATAATTAATGGGACCACACAAAATAATTACGAGTATGTACTGTAATCATCAAATAATGTCAAATTAATTTGAAAAATTAATGAGTTATAATTAATTATGTTTATTCTTATTATTGGCGTTTATAATGACTTAGGCTACTTTTCCGGGATACATAAAAGAATTTCGTACTATTACGGTCTGTAGTCGGTATTTCTTAAGAGTATTTTAACATGGTTACACTACACGCCATCAAATATAATGAAATTTTATTAGACTTTTAAAAGCATTTTTTTCTGTTGAAAATTGTGGGTATAGAATTGGTAATTAATTTAAAGGTTACGCAAAATATTTCCCATATGCTATGTAATTTTTTTTTTTGTATGAAATTTGGTAGTTATGAAATTTGGTATTTATGAATTTCAGGGAAATAATACATGACCGTCGTTTATTAAGAATACATATTGTTGCGTACTTGGGGGTTCGTAAGTTGTCCGAGAATGAAAGGCGAAACTTGTAATAATTCAGTGATTTATTCAAAGAAAGTTCCAGAAAAATACAGGTCTATAAACCAAGTATCAGCTTCAATTCAACCAGTAAACACAGCTTGAACAACAGCCGTTAACAGCACAACAACAGCACAAACTGTTTAACAATAACACATAAAGCAAGTCTCATTCAAAAAGACTCAAAGCAAAGCAAGCATTTGACGAAACTGACACAGATCTGAGACTGACCACCTCGGCGAAAAAAATGCTCCTTTTATACTTTTCTATCGAACCCAGGCTGTCCTGGAAAATTCTCGTATCTCATCAGCCAATGAGATTAGAGAGTCCATATTTGGTATATCCTTAATAAGGATTTTCTCACCAAGATCGCCAAGGCGGGAAACAGTCGCCAAATCCATTTCTTCCCTTATTGGAGCTTTTTAATGCGCTCTGCCCAGCACGCCTGATCTATGCTTTCCCAGCCCTACAACTTTTTCATAAAATTGTTCTCTCTCTCTCTGAATTAAGCTGACAGCAGATTTTAAAATTAAAAATTATCATTGATTAAGAAATGTCAATATTTCAATAAAACTATCTGCAAAATAAATTAAGTAAAATGAAAATTTTATAGTTTTGGAGAAAAAAAATTTTTTTTTTTGCTGTAAGTATAAAAAATATCTTTTAAATATCTTTGTCTGAAAATGAATAGTTTTAATTTCCACAATCATGTGTCCTAAATTGCGCCCAGCGACCTAATTTTAGATTAATAAAATTACAGCAAAGACTCCTTATAGACATTCAAATATCCCATTCATTTTTCAGTTTACAGGAGTGTAACTATGTTAAAATGCACTTAAAAGAAATTCCTTTTAATTGCATTTTAACAATGAAACCGTAATGGTACAAAATTCTTCTGTGTCCCCCAGCATAGGAGCCAAAAACGCTATAAAAACCAAAATAATTATTTCATGTAACTCAAAAGTATTTCTACTAAATTTTATTACAAATAAATGATTGAATAATGTATCAGAATTCTTTTGTATTGTCCTTTTGTTTTAAATTAAAGAAAAGAGAAATTATTGACTCAAATTAAAGAAAAGATAATTCACTCAAAATGACAATTTAAATTATTTATTAATTTATACATTTTTATTACAAAGTAATACGGCACAACTATAGTATTTCCCCTCAGCTGAATTTGGCGATTTTTCTTTGGTGCCGATTTGAACGATAACGATGTCGTTCTTGATTGTTTGCGATATAATATGGCAGCCTGCATGCTATTTATTTTGGATTTATAATTTTATGATTTATGATTTATAATTTAGCTTACGATTTTATCATTTATGCTATATGATTTATGACTTTTAGATTTATGATTTAGCCGTAATCGCCAACGAAAAATCGCCAAATCTAGCTGAGGGGAAATACTATAGTTGTTCCATTAATACTTTTATTCAGAATGTGAATTTTATATAAAATGATTAAATTCAATAAATTAATAAAATTTAATTGAAAAAAATCCCATTTATATTTATATAATATAATTTCCTCACAAAATAATGGTGGAGAATGCCCTTACCCCATTTCACTTGGGTCATCTTTTAAAATGCTGATTCTGTCAGTGTATATCTCTTTTCTGCTCTTTTCCCCACTATATATATTTTACTGCTTCTATTGTGTTGTCTTGATAAAATCTGAGCTTTAAGACCTCAAATACTCTTTATCATAAAAAAACCATAAATTTCGCATTTCGGAACTTCTAGATCGGTCGTGACTCTTAATCATCCCTAAACTTTGATTTCCCTCGATCACATGTTTTCTCGCGGACAAACAGTTTCTTTATTTCAGCTTAACCAATCTTATGATAAGATTTTATTTCAACTTAAATCTATGTTTTATGAAAATGAACCTTCAATCCCTGCTTCTTAACAATTTACAATGTGAATCATTTAATCTCACATCCTTATTTTGCAAGGAATGTTTTCACATTCCTAGCACTTGCAAACTAATTACTAATTCTATGCCAACTATTATCTAGAGAAACCATTCTTTTAAACATTTTAATAACGTAATTTAATTTCGTGAAGTTGAAAGGAGTTTAACTAAGTTAAAAGGATCTTAAAAATGAGTTTGTCCATAGACAGTAATAAGGTGAAATTCTTTTGTGTATCCCTGTAAAGGATGCATAAAAATTATACAATTAATTCTATATAGCTTATAAATATTTGTACCTAATTTGGTATCATTTGGATGATTACTTGACAGTATCGGAACTCATTTGTGTGGTCCTATAGATTAATTATTAAGTGTATGCCCAGTTTTTTCTACAGAAAACAAACCAAAAATTATACAGATACTTCTGTATTGTGCGTAAACATATGTACCAATTTGCAAGTCAATCGGGGGATATTTTTGGCCGTTATCGCGGAACACACTAATTGTGCCCTAGGTAGTAATGATAAGAAATACTTCGGTGTGTCCTTGTACACAAACCACAACGCACCAAATATTACACCACTGATTCTGTATGGCTGATAAACATGTGTACCAGTGTGCAAGACAATTGAGTAATTTTTGCAGCCGCTATCGTAGTACATACAAATTCTGTGAGTAGGGTGTAATGATAAGAAAAACTTTGGTGTATCCCTGTACACGAACCACAAACAGAATGCTCACTAAAAATTATGTGGCTAATTCTGTGTGGCTCATGAACAATGCGTACCAATTTGCAAACCAATCGGTGTCTTTCGCGTCTGCTCTCGTAGTACAGGCAGATGCACACACACACACACACACACACACACACACACACACACAGAGAGAGAGAGAGAGAGAGAGAGAGAGAGAGAGAGAGAGAGAGAGAGAGGATGAATCTAAGATCATTTTGAGTCTCAATAGGCAATTCTGCTATTTCGGCAATTATGATAATATATGTTAGGGGGACAAACTACTTTTAAAAATGGAAAAAAATGAAGAAATTTTCGATCAAATTCCAGAATTAAAAAAAAAAAAAATAATAATGCATGTATAAACATTTTTTTTATTTTCTGTTAGTATGACGTTATTGATTAAAAATATTATTTTGGTTTGCTTTAAATTAGAAAATTATTTTTATTCCAGATTATTTTTACTTTCCGAACACTATAGTGAGGAAAGTATTGTAATCATGTCAAAAATCCGAATTTGAGATTTTCATGTTTCTATACGTTTCGAAGTCCCCTGAGTCCGTTTTCACTATTTTTACGATGATGTATGTATGTGTGTGTGTATATGTCTGTGAGTAAACACGCTAGCGTCTAAACGCTTCGTTCGAATAAGCTGAAAGTTGGTACGTATATTGTAAGTCACCCTAGTACGAATCCTATTGATTTTGGTGAATCTAGCACTTATAGTTTTTTTTACAGGGACACCAGGAAAAATTCTTTATCATTATGGCCTATGGAGCCAATTTTTTAAAAATGTGATAGCGTCTAAACGCCTTATTAATTTGAGCAAAAAATTTATACGCATGTTATAGGTTTATACGCACAGTTGCACCAACTGTATAGATTTTGCTGAATTTAGCTCTTGCAGTTTTTATACAGGGACACAAAGAAAAATTCTTTATCATTATGATCTATTGGCTCAAAGTTCAGTAGCGTTAAAAAAAAAAAAAACATCGTGTAATATAGGGAGAAAAATACTCCAACACTCTATTATGGTTTTCTTTCTTTTGTTTGTTTAACAATTCCTCTTTCTTTACTTTATGTACAAAACTGTTAATGACTCAATGTTTGGAAAGTCGAGTGGAGTCACTCCAGTTTCTTTCTTTCTTTTTTTTTTTTTTTTTAATTAAAGGGTACTTTTTCACGGCGCGCAGGATATCTCAATTACAATTTCCTTTATCCTTTTAATTTTTACATTAAATGAAACAAAACATTCCAATCAAGAATCTGAACAAGAAGGTTTTAATTATTTTAATAATATGGAGTTCAATTAATAATAAAATATGAAATATAAAATCACCATTAAAATTTTTATATTTCCACAATCACATTTTTTTTTTCTATTGAACATAATTTCTTACTTTTAGTTCATTTTATTCATTATGTCAAAATGTATGGTTCAGAAAAAAATTTACGTTCATATCTCAAATACATTTTGAAATATCATGCGTGCATTAGTAATGAAAATCGAACAAAAGAAATAATGATAAAGAAAAATAAAGAAATGTAAATCTTCCGTACAATAAAACTTTATTCATTTAGCAGAACATATCTGTTCCTATTTATTTCTCTAAGTCAAACGATTTTTAATTTACGCCTTGTTTCCAGGATAAAATTAATTTCATGTTTTATAAATCCTTAGTGAAATGGTCAAAACTTTATCTTGTGGTAACGTTATAAAAATTTACTTCTAGAGATGAATTTTTCCTGAGATTTTCCGCTTGTCAGATCGATTTCGAAAATCACAAATCCGTTTAATTCTTTGTTTGTATCAAAACAATGAAGACTCTCTTATGACTTGGATACGATTATTGTCTGAATAAAGATGCCTGTCGGTTTTAATAATGTATTTGTGCGTCTGGAGCGTAAGGGCGAAAAGTACAGATTAAAGAAAAAAAATCTGGAGTGATTCCACTCGACTTTCCGAATATTGATTGATTAACAGTTTTGTAGATAAAGTAAAGAAAGAGGAGTTGTTAGACAAACAAAAGAATGAAAACCATAAGAGAGTGCTTGAGTATTTTTATCCCTATAGTACACGATGTTTTATTGAACGCTACTGAACTTTGAGCCCATAGATCATAATGATAAAGAATTTTTCGTCGTGTCCCTGTAAAATCCTATAAATGCTACACATTCATCAAAATGCTTATAGTGAGTGCGACAGTGATTTGTAATATTCATATAAATTTTCAGCTCAATTGAATAAGGCGTTTAGATGCTATTGCACTTTTAAAAATTGGGTCCCATAGAATTTTTCTTTGTGTCCTTGTAAAAAAACTGTAAGTGCTAAATTCACCAAAATCTATACAGTTGGTGCAACGGTGACATATAACATGCGTACAAATTTTTTGCTCAGATTAATAAGGCGTTTAGACGCTATCGCACTTTTAAAAATTTTGCCCCGTAAGCCATAATGATAAAGAATTTTTCCTGGTGTCCCTGTAAAAAAACTATAAGTGCAAGATTCACCAAAATCAATAGGGTTCGTACTAGGGTGACTTACAATATACGTACCAACTTTCAGCTCATTCGAGCGAAGCGTTTAGAAGCTAGCCTGTTCACTCACACACATACACACATACATACGCACACACATAGATACATCATCGTAAAAATAGTGAAAACGGACTCGGGGGACCTCGAAACGTATTGATACATCGAAATCTCAAATTCGGATTTTTGACAGGATTACAATACTTTCCTCACTATAGCGTTCGGAAAGTAATAAATAAAACTCATTAACAGCCATTACACAAGCATGGAAGTCTACAATTTAAAGTAGGGAAATCTTACGAACAAGTGCCAAACTAGAAGGATGAAAAAGTAGAAATGTCAAAAAGGGAATACACAATGAATAATAATGAGATTTCCATAGATTATGAACACTTTTCAACTGAATTAACTCGTTACTTGTTTAACCTCTGCGATGACACCTTAAAATACACTATTCTTTTAAATTATGGGGGGAAAAAACTGTCAAAAACTAACTCTATATTTTTACATGGTTTTCTCCGAAACTTGCTTAAATATAGACTAGGACCGCTTAAAAAGACCCCAATGGAGAGCATTCAGGCCTAGGATTCTTGCGCAGTCAATTGGCCTTAATCCTGTCTAAAACAACACATCTACAACAATATATTTTTCAATTCCTACTATTAGTTCACACTCTCCCTTGTACAAATCTTGCAATCGATTTTTAACTAACTTCCCAACTAGCTAGAAATTTGAAACTTTCAGGATTGCTCAGAACCCGGC
Organism: Salticus scenicus; assembly: GCA_963930645.1. Classification (NCBI taxonomy): domain Eukaryota; kingdom Metazoa; phylum Arthropoda; class Arachnida; order Araneae; family Salticidae; genus Salticus; species Salticus scenicus. The sequence goes on along the minus strand of OZ005649.1, from coordinate 400,359,951 downwards.
GACAACACAATACTTCGAAGTCCGATTTTCGAATTTTTGATTAGTTTTCTTATAATTAATTAAGGTATGAAAATAATAACATCCTAATAACGTTAATATAGCCATAAAAATATTGGTTATAATTTAATGGTTGCCAAGAGGAAAAAAAAAAAAAAATACGAGTAAATTTTCTTTTGACCTAAAAATAAATACATTTAATTAAACGTGAATATTAAAAAACTATAAAAAGTTAAATGATACATTTCACAACAATGGACGTCATTGTCACTTTAAAAATTTTATGCTCATTGATAAGAGCTCTATGATTCATCAGAAAGTTGTGGTATATAAAAAGTTTTTTTTTAATCTTATAATTATTTTTATTTCATTTTGCACACGCGCTTTTTATTTCCTAATTCAAAATTATTAAAAAAACTTTTTCGATAGTGTTTATAAGTAGGAATTGACTTTAAAAAATGTTCTTTTATATTACTTGTTAACTATGAAGAAAGGTTTATCCACAAAAGCATTTTCCGAGTGTTTTTTCTATCTTCTATATGTAATATAGAGAAAGTATTGGATTCGTGAAAATTTTCGACCTCTGTTTTTTGATGGGTTTACACGTTTTGGGATGTCCTTAACACGAATTGATAGTTTTTAGAAAATGTTTGTCTGTCTGTATCACTGTTTTGTGGACGCTGTATCTCACGAACCAATGAATGAAATTTAACTGAACTTGGTATTTAGTTGGACCCTGGCATAAACGGGTGCTGATTAGATTTGGGGATCAATCGCTCAACAGGTGGCGCTGTGATAGCATTTTTTGTAAACTTTTAACATGGCAGTATAGGACAAAATTTCGTATAAATGTGCATAATGAGAGTTATTTTCAACTTGTGATTGTAAAATTAATATGAATTATTGATAATAGTAGTAGTTAACTAGGGAAAAAAAATTGTGCATGTGGGGGCATCGGTCCCCCCCCCCCTGGGGTGGAAGTACCCCCGGGTGGGGTAAATTTTCAAGATGGGTATCTTTCGAAAGGTCTCGTCAATACCTTTAAAACGAAGAGTTGAACTATAAATCTGTGATAATTTAAAACAAAGTTATATTTTTTTTACTTTTAACAAAAAAAAAACTTAGAAAAAAAATCTTATTTTATTTTTATTTTATTTTATTTTTAAATATTGTTACTGGGTGAATTTGTATAGGAAAATATAGAAGAAAGTCTTGTGGTGGCCACAACATACTAGTTTCTAAAGAGAAAGCATTAAAAAGATGGCTGTTGTGCACTGCTGCTTAAAAGGTCTAAAATTCGCCCATGCATTGTATTAGAATACTAAAGAAGAAGAAATCCTCATAATAGTCGAAATTTACATTGAGAAATAGCCCATAATGCACCTGAAAAACTTGGTTGGGACCTGTAAATCAATCCGTTATACTAACCATGTCTTATTCCACACTCGAAATATTTTTATGTATCTCAATGATGTGGTTATAATTAAACTTCCCCTATAAACAGCATCATCCTACAGCGCAAACGGGTGAACGGAATGCCACGAAATTTGATATTATAGAGTATACACGAGATGCGCTCATGGAATTTCGAAAAAAAAGTTCCAAAATGTCCACCAGAGGGCGCCTTTTCTGGATAAGCATTAAATTTAGCACAATAAACGACCAAAACAGAAGACAGAAACAATATTAACATTTATTGACTAGTTTCTGATCATCTCGTCATCGCAAACGTTTTATACCCTAAACTTCTTTGCATAAATCTTCCTCTTCTTCGCAAGCATGCAACTCTCGACAATTTTTTCCTGGAACTGACAGCTTTTCTCGGTTTTACATTTTATGACTCATAATTCTTGTTCTGGATCGTTAATATTGTTTCTGTATTCCGTTTGGGTCGTTTATTGTGTTAAATTTAATATTTTTCCGGAAAAGGTGCCATCTAGTGGGCATTTTGGAACTATTTTTTTTTTCTTTTTTTCGAAATTCCGTGAGCGCATCTCGTGTATAGTGTATAATACCAAATTTCGTCGCATTCCGTTCACCCGTTTGCGCTATAGAATGCTGTTATAGGGGAAGTGTAATTATAACCACCCTGTACATATTATTTTCGTTACATTATTTGAGGTATAAAAATATTGAAATATGCTTTAAAACACACCTTTCATGATCAGAATGCACCAGAAATAATTTGAGGGCCCCGGCGCACGAATCATTAACGAAATTAATACAATTTATTATTTAAAACCAAACAAGCTTATATCATAAACATATTAAAATCGTAAAAAAAAAAACCCTACTTCTGTGCTTCTTCATTTTCATCAGAGTACTTGCGGGAGGGGACCCTCCCTTCGTCAGTGGGAGCTTTCCTTCAACTGTTTGTTTCTTGAGCTTCACTTCAAGACTCGACACTAGTTGCGGTCGATATTTTGGGCCGGATCGTTGCCATTGCACGATTTACAATTAAATAAGATTTTCATAGTTTCCGAATTCAGAGCATAAGTTAGATTATTATAGTTTATGAACATCACCGAATTTTATTTTAATGTTTTCTGCAGCGTTTGTTTTGCTTAAAGCAGTGGTATTTTTTTCCAAATTTTATGTCTGAAATATGTTCTTTGATTTTGTTTTTGATTTTACGTTTGGTCATACCAATATAATTTCCGATAGCGTTGTTGGTTTTTTTAAAGGGGATTTCGTAAATTTCCGGATCGGTTTTATCTTTGTCGTTCCTAACGATTTGATAGACATTCCTGTTAGGTTTGATTGGAATTTTAACATTTATTTTATTTGCAATATTTTTTATTTTGCTTAAAATTCCTCTATCGTAGGAGATCGCGGGGGTAAATTTCGGTTTAGCTTTTTGATAGCTTTCGATTTTATTTAATTTACTAATTCTATTTCTACGAAATCTTTTTTGTATCCTGCTTCAGTAACTATTTTCTTAATAATTTTGATTTCTTTGTTGAGGAATTTTTATTAGAACAAATGGTAATGGTGCGATTAATGTAAGACTGGATGATGTTTATTTTATATTGGTAAGGGGTTTTGTTTTGTTATTAATAATTTCCGTGCTGCTATTCGGTTTTCTATAAACAGTTGTTTCCAGTTTATCATCTTCTCTTTTTATGATGCTAACATTCAAGCAATTCAGTTGTCCGTCAATTTCGGTTTCATGGGTGAATTGAATATTTTGATCTAGACTATTTAATTTATTTAAAATGGTTTTTATTTCATAATGTCTATTAACCACCGCGTTAACATCATCCACATACGAGGTTTGTTCGGAAAATACGTATAAAAGTTGAATAATAACTTTATTTTAGAATTATTCAGGTATTACAATATGGTCTCCTTCAAAGTACTCTCCCTGAGACAAGATACACTTCTGCCAACGCCGTTTCCACTGTTGATAAGTCTTCAGTTGTGATGCTGTTCAGTTGCCGTGTCGTTTCTGCCTATGGCTTCCACATCTCCCAAGTGCCGCCCCCGAAGCACCATTTTGCATTTCGGGAACAAGAAGAAGTCACAAGGGGCTAAATCGGGTGAATAAAGCGGGTGGTATGTCACGGTGATTGAGCTTCGGGCCAAAAACTCAGCCACAACGAGCGACGTGTGTGCGGGCGCATTGTCGTGATGAAGGATCCACCTGCCCCCTTGTGCCAAATCCGGCCATTCTTGCCTAGCTTTGCAAGAAACTTGATGTTGATGCGCTGTTCCTCAATCAGAGAGAGCTCCATGCCGACGCCAGGTGAAAAAGGGAAGCAGCCGCACACTCCTACTTACACGCTGAGCGCTCTGACTGCAACTGAGCGTTGATGGAATTGGCTACAGCAGTAGTGCCACCTGGCGGTGACTGCAAACTGTAAAATAAAGTTATTATTCAACTTTTATACGTATTTTCCGGACAAACCTCGTATACCTAAAACAATACTGTATTTCATTCTTAAGGGTTTTAAAGATTTTTTTTTTCTTCTAATAGTCTTACAAGGAAACATTCAAAGGATGTCGTCTTCAAAAGATATTGAAAAAAAAAAAAACATGTGATTCTACTCTTCGTAAAACACCAGAAAGTGAAAAAAATTATCGGCTGAAATGAATTACAGCGACCATAAAAAATTATCAAAATTAGGAATATTTGGCGATTTCACACTGCTAGGCGACTGATTTTGAGTACTTGCGGAGAAGCAAAACACGGTTCTGTTCGTACACGGCAATCTCGGTGCTAGCGAACTTATCGCCTAACAGCGCTAAATCGCCAAATATGCTTAATTTTGATAATTTTCTGTGGTCGCTGTAATTCATTTCAGCCGATAATTTTTTACTTTCTGGTGTTTTATAAAGAGTAGAATCACATTTTTTTTTTTTTTTTTTTTTTTTTTCAATATTTTTTGAAGACGACACCTTTTGAATGTTTCCTTGTTAGTCTTAGTTCGGAGACGACAACAGACACGGGAGACCCCATAATGACACCTTTTCGTTGTTCATAAAAAGCATAAATATTAAAAGCACATTTTAATATATTTATACCGTGGTAAACATAACGAAATTAATCAATAAAGAATGCACAAAAACATGTCAATAAAGCCCTGCTGTTAAAGAATCATTCATGACTACTTCGCAGAATCGGATAAAAATATTCAGATATATATATCGTAGTGGAAATGGCTATAAGTGCATTTACAGTTGTGTTATGTTTTTAACACTTTCCAACAGCATACTTTAAGGTGCCATTACGGAAATGGGATACAACAATGTAACGAGTAAGTACAGTTGAAAAGCACTCTATGAAAAAAATCTGGTGTGACTCCACTCGACTTTCCGAACATGGAGAAATTAACAGTTTTATAGATAAAGTAGAGAAAGAGGAGTTGTTAAACAAACAAAAGAGAGAAAACCATAATAGAGTGTTTGAGTATTTTTCTGCATATAGTACACGATGTTTTATTTCACGCTACTGAACTTTCAGCCCATAGATCAGAATGATAAAGAATTTTTCGTTGTGTCCCTGTAAAAAACTATAAATGCTAGATTCACCAAAATGCTTAGGGTCAGTGCAACAGTGATTTATAATATTCATATAAATTTTCAGCTCAATTGAATAAGGCGTTTAGATGCTATCGCACTTTTAAAAATTGGGTCCCATGGACCATAATGGTAAAGAATTTTTCTTTGTGTCACTGTAAAAAAAAACTGTAAGTGCTAAATTCACCAAAATCTATACAGTTCGTGCCCCTGTGACCTATAATATGTGTACAAATTTTTAGCTCAGATTAATAAGGCGTTTAGACGCTATCGCACTTTTAAAAATTTGGCCCCATAGGCCATAATGATAAAGAATTTTTCCTGGTGTCCTTGTAAAAAATCTATAGGGTTCGTACAATAGTGACTTACAATATACGTACCAACTTTTAGCTTCTTCGAACAAAGCGTTTAGACGCTAGCGTGTTCACTCACAGACATACACACATACATATATCATCGTAAAAATAGTGAAAACGAACTCGGGGGACCTCGAAACAAATAGAAACATCAAAATCTCAAATTCAGATTTTTGACATGATTACAATATTTTCCTCATTATAGTGTTCGGAAAGTAAAAAGTTGAAAAGCCCTTTCTTACAATTCGAATCGCATGTTTATTTTTTTCTTTCTTAAAATTTTTAACAACATGTTTGCCCTGAACTTAAAAAAGGTTAATCTTGATCCATCCTTTTTTGATTTCCTCCATTTCCTATCTAATAGATCAGCTATAAAACACTGTGTATTTTTTGTTCCCCTCTCTTGCAGAATGTCCGAATAACGGGATGCATTTTTCAAAACGATTTTGATTGTTAATCGCGATTGGATGGTGGCATCGGCTTGCAATAAAGAAAGTTGATTGAAGATAAGGCTCGAGGAAATAATCTTGACCGCGTCTGGGAGTTAATCCCTCAAAATTATAGGGAATGAATAGGATAATGAATGAGCACATAAAAGTCGAAACATAAAATGCTAATATGAAATCAAAAGAAAGTCTATTTTCTGTTTGTCTTCTTTTGCCTGTCATCGATGGGAATTACAGGTCAAGAACGGCTATGAAAAAAAAAAAAAAGTTTATTAACAGCTTAATTTATTTTTGAATAAAATACTTTTATTATCTTAATTTATTACGGCCAAACAGAAGCTGCGAGGTTCTGCTTTCAAGATAGCTCGACCGGAGGTGCTAGACCTGAACCTAAATTTGTCGTCTGACATTTTTTTCCGCCTTTTTTTTTTTTTTTTTTTTCCCTCCCAAAACTTATGTGATTACAGGCTCTTTAGAAAAACCCACACAGATGTGTCCCACCAATCCTTAGATTCTAGTTTAGTCAATAAGCGTTAAACTTCGCATAAAACTAAATTTATTATAAAATGCCTTTTTATTAAAAAAAAATTCAAGTACATTTCATCAATATTTGAATCTTTTTCTTTTCCTTCTGTCTTTATTTTTTATTTTTATATAAATTTTATTTGAATGTACTGCCTAATAAATACCTATATGGGTGCAATTTTTTATAAAACTCATGAGTTTCCTCTGATTTCACGGACTGTAATAAATCAAATTTTATCGTAAATGGGAGAGAAAATAGTTTGAGTGGTAGAAACGCAATTTTTCTCCACTTTCTTGTTAGCCGCTACTAGAGATCTGTTTAAGCCCGAGCCCCTTGATGATCCAGGACTGCGTGCCGGCAACATTAACACTAATTTACAAACGGTCCTGTTCGGAAAACACGAAAGAACTTTCTATATTAAAGTCGAAAAAAAAAAATATATATATCGGATATTTTTCAAAAATGAAAGTTTAAAATTTTGTGTATAAGGAAAAAATTTAAATGGGGGAGCATTAAAGAGAGATATCTTGCAATAAGTGTACCTCATATTACTTTATACAGATATTTGTTTTTTCTCAATTTACTAAAAGTTAAGTATTTTTTATCTGCAATTTCATGCTCAAACAATGCCAAGCGCTTTATTTGTCATGTTATATACAAACGACTGAATGGGGCGAGCTAGCCAGTCTAGAAATCACTTATAGCCAATCATATATAGCCGGCTATACATAATCATATATAGCCGGTCTATATATCAGCTCGCAAAGGCTGTCGCTTTTAGTCCGTGACAAAATCATTGTCCTTCAGAACTTAGAATAAAAAGTAGGTTAAAACACTTCACCAAACACTAAGGGACCAAAAAAAAAAAAAAAAAAAAAAAAAACTAAGCCTTTTTTTATTTTTATTTTTTTGTTTTCTAAGTAGTAGATATAAAATTCTGCACAAAACAGTATTTAATTTAGTACGACAAGACTTATTTAAAACTGTTCTTCCATATAAAGGCACGTAGTAACTGTGTTTCATTCCCTAGTATGAGCTACGATATTCATTTCTTAAAATTTCTTTGGTAAGGCTATAGCACAGAAGCCCTTTGGCGGTTTTAAATTTTTGTAGACGTTTTGGCGATGAATTAAAATGGCTATCGCAACTGCGTAAGTAAAAATCTTGGCGAGAAACGTTCGAGCTACATCGGTGCCAAATTTCAAATTTCGCCAAGGATTCTATACTGAAGCTGTTCCATTTTTGGTTAAATTCAACACTATTCAAGCCAAAATTTCAATAATGCTGTGTTTTCTTCATCAGCAGGTGGGAACACAGCCATTAAAAAACTATGCAATACTAGCAGGTTTCTGAAGATATGCCAAGCTAGTGCACTGCAAATTAAATTTCAAACAGAATAGTATACCAAACTTAAATTTATAACAACTGAAATATGATTTATTTAATAAACATTATTTTATTTTTTAAAAATTAAATTCCATAACTGATAAAGAAAAAAAAAATTGTCTATATGAATTCATGACATGAAATGCTAGCAAGGACATACCCCCACCCGAACCTGTTAAAAGAAAATTGAAAAAAAAAACTCACCACTTGCTAGAGTCAACGTTGGCAAAATTGGAGTTCCGGCTTAAAAAACTTTATGAAAATTGAGAACTTTAATGCTTCTTCCGTGTCCATAGATTTCCATTTCTATTCTAGGTCTGGTAGTACATTATACTTCCAATCATCAATCGCCAGCCTTCCTAAAAAATAGGCTTTGAGCCGTCAACATCAAATTGGACACCTACAAGGACCACCAATCAAGCAAAGACTAAATCTGCGGAGCTGTCACTAAAAATTTACATTACTAGTATAACAAGAAATAAACTTCAAAGGATATAAATTTTTATAAAATAATAGAGCTTGAAAATTATATATTTGTTTATCAAAATTAAATTTGGATCTCTTAATTCTCAAAAGCTGATTAAATATTATGTGTATGTAAATTTTATGGCTCTGATTAGAATACCAGTTCGGCATACAGTTAGTAACGAAGTTCAAGTTTTTTCTTTTATCACAAAATATTATTTTTTTAAACTGAAGAAATATATCAAAATTGTTAGTATTGGCTTTATTTAATTTTAAAATATCTGGATATATTAAATTAAAAATATTATTAAAATCTGTATTAAAAATAATTAAGTCATCTATATAAGGATAAACATGTAAACTGGTATTATAAGTTACAGTAAAATTGTATTCGAATAAAAATAAGAAAAGATTAGCCGCACTGAAAGAATAATTTGTCCCCATACCAATACCATGTGTCTGTTTAAAAATCGAAAAAAGATATAATTATTATTCAAACAAAAATGACATAAACTAAAGAAAAAATCTCTAGGTATATTTAATTTACCTTCAATATAAAAAATTTCGAAAATCTTTCTGATGATATCATAAAGTTCATTTATAGGAATAGTACAAAATAAATTTTCAAAATCGAAAGTTTGAACAAACGAAGGCTTAAAAGTAATTCTATTAATATCAGTACTATTATCAATGGACCAAAAATACCTTGTATTTTTATATTTGAATTTTAGAAAATCATAAAATTTCTTTAAAAAGGCAACTGTAAATTAAAACATTTTCCAATACTATTAGTAGTACGACATATAAACCAGAATTTAACTGGATTTTTATGAAATTTAGGTGTCATAAATAAAAATGTAATATTACTTTCATTAGAAATCTTAAAACTATAAGAAAAAAGATATTTAACCCGTTTTGAATAAGCAGCAAAACATTTTTTAGCAATTTTAGAATTTAATTTTAATTTAGAACAATAGAAATCATTATTCAGTTCTTCCAAAGTTCTTTCAAAATATTTTTTTTTTTTTTTTTACATATACCACCACAATTATTTGCAGCCATCTCAACGGACAATATTCCTGTGACGTCACCGTAGGTAAAATCACCGAACACGTGGCCGATATTTTGTAAACAAATGGACTTTATGCATCATACGTCACTGCGGGTATATTAAAGTCTCTACGCCAATCGCTGAGCCTGAAATTTTTGTTTATTGCTGTATTAGCCAATATCAATCGCTGAGATAGGTAAATACCCGCAGCCGTTGCCACCCGTGCATAAGGTCCATTAGATTCAAGATGCCATTTTATTGTTACGCATAACATTTCCCCAAATATTTCTGCAGTGAAACTTAATAATAATGTTCAAACAAGAACAAAAGAGAAATGTAAACAACTGAATCAAATGATAAAGTTAAGACTATTCCATATCGTAAAATTGCAGAACATTTTATGTATACACACACACACACATATATATAATGAATTAAAGATTAATAAGACCATTTTATACACACATATCTATAGATATCAAAGCTTAAATAATTAGAATTTCAATCACTTTAATAAAGGAATTTATTAAATGGAACATCCATTTAAATTTGTTAACAATGCCACAGTTCACACGGCAACTTTTAATATTACATATGTTGATTAATATTAAAGTATATTACAAAAACTGGATTAAAAACAAAACAAAGGTATCACTCTATCACTCTTACTTCAATTTCATATAATCTGTAACTCTTATAAATAATATTGCAATATAAAAATTTGAAAGCCACAATGCTTTGTTATGGTAGAGTTAAGGATTGTTGATATAGCTGATATTCTTGTAGCCTCGAACGCAAAGCGGGAATATGGTCCACTGGAACAAAAACAAAATTCTTTTTAATTCAAAATATTCATTGTCCATTTTATTAAATTGCTGATAAATGTAATTATTATTGTTTAGAAATACAACCAAAAAATTGTCAAAATAACACATTAAATTATATTTCCATTCATGAAAGGCCTCAATAGGAGTATTATATTTATAACAAATCTTGAAAATAAATCTATTTATATTCTTTATTTACATCGTTTTTTTCCCTATTATGCAAATTAAATTTTGTCATTTATTTTAATTTATATATATTACTTATTTATTTTTAACTCATGAATCATATAATCTTTCGATATATAGTTTTAATAAATTTTAATAGTCATATTTATGTAATAAAACTTGTTTACTTTCTGAAGTTTCCATTTATTTTATTAAATTTAAGCCTTTTCCATTTATTTTAATTTATTGCAAATTACCATCATTATTTTCGAAACTTTAACTTTCTTTTCAGTATTTTAAAAATGTTAATTATAAATATTTTTAAATAAATTTCTTACGTAACTTACGACGTCATATCCTTTTGAAATCATAAATACATGTAAGTTTAGTTTACTTTTAATTTTCTGTCAGTGTATATAAATAATAATAATGCATAATAGTATGTATCCTTCTATACTGAAGTTGTCTCATTTCTTCAACATGATTTTTCTAAATTTTATTTTAATTATTAAAAAAAAAAAAAAAAAAAAAAAAAAATGTGTGCACATTCACTTTGTATGCCTACAACTTTGCAAAAACTAGAAAAACATATTTAGGTTATTTAGCATAGTCAAATTTTTGAGTTTTATGTTAAAAAACTAGCCGTTGCGCATTAAAACAATAATTCCACATAAAGGGAGAATTACCCAATGCAGAATACATGTTTTTATCCAGTAATTGCTTAGATCTAACATATAGTTTTATTTCATATGCATTAAAATATAGCGTGTTTATTTTACCTAATAAATCCTAATCGAATACAAAGTATATGTTTATCATATTACATTTAAAAAGAAAGTTTTATGTAGATTTTTATTGAGGTACTTCATAATGTCATAAATAGAATTACTAAATCAAAAATGTACATAGGTATCATTTTATCTCTTTATGACAGTTTTATTTATTTGAATGATTAGTTTTGAAGTTATTACTACCAAAGAAAAAAAAAAAAAAAGTTGTAAATCAATTTTTCTGCAGTCTGGCTTTATTTTTTCTTTCCATTCTTTCTCATGGAAAGATATTCTTTGCTTAAAATTTATTAAAAAGTATGTATAAAACCAATAAAGTAAAATACGTAGAACCAATTCGAATGCGTTTCCCTATATTCTATGAAAATGAAAACGAATTATTTCATGTAGTCTGGCTTTTTTTGAAGCATTTCACAAAGCTACTGCTTCGTCCCGGACATATATGAGATTTTTGATAACGTCCGGCAATTCATGCACCGAAACTGTGAGACCTGTATCTGTATCAGAATTTCTGAAAGATAATTTCACCACTTACGATGTTTAACCTTTTTTCTGCTCCCCATATAAATCTTTTTAATGTAAATAAATCGCATATTCAAAGACGCGTTCCCTTTTTCCTTTTCTAAACCTCTTTTGTGTTTTTCGTGTGCACACTATCCCCCCCCCCCCTGTTTAATTTAAAGTTTAATTAAAAATAAATAAAGGTGAGGTTTTGAAAAATTAAAAAAAAAAAAAATTAATTCTGAAATTTTGCCAATTTCAAATTCTTGTCATAAGAGCTAAATAAAAAAGGATTTTTTTTTTTTTTTTTTTTTTTTAAGAAACGATCACTTGAAGCTTTAACTTTAATTTAAAAAAAAAAAAAAGAAAAGAAAAGAAAAGAAAAAAGAAAGAAAGAAAAAAAAAAAAAATTCCTTTTTTCATTTAAGCTCTTATGACAAGAATTTGAAATTGGCAATATTTCAGAATTAATTTTTTTTTTAATTTTTCAAAACCTCACCTTTATTTATTTTTAATTAAACTTTAAATTTAACATATGTGGATGGATGAAATATTTTTTAGTTTTAAATATTGGATTGTAAATAATGAAGTTTGGCCGAAAATATAAGTGGTCTAAAACATTGCGTTGTTGCCGCGCTCATGAAGTAAAAAACTAAAATATTGAATTTTTGAAATTAAAAATCAAACTTTATTTATTTATTTATTTATTTATTTTACCATAAAACCCCCTCCCCTCCTCGCTTAGATTTTAATAAACAACAATTCTCAATATATATATATATATTGCTAACACATTTTTAATGAAATTAGTGTTATGGTACACCATTTCTTGGAAAATAAACAGACCTTTACCTTCTCGTAAAAATTAAAAATGTTAAAAAGATTTTTCGCCAGCAATGAAAAAAATTATAAAAAAATTTGTTTAACGACTTAATTTATGGCTAGAAAAGAGGGCAATAGATGCACAGACATTTTTATAGTAGACTGGCAAAACTAATCCTTTTATAGCTAGTTAACAATAATAAAATGTTTATAACAGAAATAATCATGGAAACTCGCGTAAATACGGGCTAGGACCCCTTAGAAAGACCCCCACGGAGGGCATACCCCCTATAGGCCTAGGACACATAAGGAGTCAATCGGCCTTAATCCTCCAACCAACCAACCAACCATGAAGATAACTTAACTTCTAAAAAAAGAAAAATTTACTTAGCAAAGTAAGTTTCCCTTTTTTTTTTTTTCTATTTATTTCTTTACAGCAATGTCAGTAGTGCTGCCATCTATCACTCTTTTGTATAACTATGTGTTTTAAATGTAAACGAATGTAATAAACTTCTAATGTGCTATTAGAGAGCTCCTTAGCACTTGTTAATTTTTCTATTAAGCAGTCTTCTTATTGCATGATAAAATATCTGTAACAATTGAAATTAAAATCTTTATTTCACTATCATTTACATTTAGGAACTTCTAATAAATTTTAAAATTCAGTATGTATAAAGTAGCTTTTCTTTTCACAATTCAGTATTTTAATTTAGAAGATAAAGCAATTACAATATATAACTGAAACATACTTTATTTATGATATTCTATTGTCAAGTATTAAAACGTTATTATGGCAAACTGTTTTTCTTGGGGCAAATGGAATGGAGGAAAACATACAGCTGCTTTTTAATACCTAATATTTTAATAACTGGCAAGAATTTTGAAAAAAAAAAATACAAATAAATATTTGTATAGTGATTATCATAGATATCATTTTTGGATTTAAATAATGCTTCTTTGAGTTAATATTTTATTTAACATTTAGAAACTCATCTTTTTTCAATTATTACAAACTTCATAATTCTAAAGAAAAAAAGCGGTAGTGCTGCCCTCTATTAATAACTTTGAATACTAATATAAAGATTTATTTTACCACTGGAGGAATCTGAAAACTGTTTTTAGCGATTGGCCTGTCCTGTGTGTATGTATGTATGTCTATCTGTTTGTCAGTCTGTCTTGCAACACAAAAAGAAATATTGGTATAAAAGTTCAAACTCAATATTCTATATATTTTTCGTATTGTGATATTACATGAAACTTTTTATTGAAATTGGGCTAATGATTTGGAAAGTATAGAAATACATTACGTGTATGGGCGAAATCTTTTATTGGTACATTTTGACAGCTCCAAACTCCACTAAACAAAACGAAGTAAATATATATTTCTTATAAGCACAAGAGCATGATTTACATAGAATATAGTACGAAAAGCACTGATTGTTTATATACAAGGCTGCAGAAAAGCATTCGGTTTATTATGTGGTATATTGGGAAATCCCTTGAAGTACATTTCAAATGGTTTTTCTTTTACTGTGCTAAATGCACTGTGTGTATACAATTTACAGATATTATACAGAGGCTGTTCGCACATTTTTTAGACGATTTTGATGGAGTGTACTGAAACAATTTCACTCATATTTCGTGTTTTATTTGTTCAGTTTGATAGCCCTGGTTCTTAACTATCATTCTACATCGTAATTTCTATGAAAATAATGGTTTTTACAATATCGGAAAAGGTATATTTTTCTACTCCTCTTGAACGGCTTTCCAAAGTCCACAAGGCGTTGTAGGTCGGTGTTTGGATAATGCTGATTTTAAGAGTCGAAAAACACAAAAATCCAACACTGATACATCAGGAGATTTAGCAGGAATATCAGTGAAGGGTATGGTTTTAATTCCCGTTTTTTGTTCCATTTTTTTTCTAGAAAAGCAATTGCGGATTGTGATGTGTGGCTACTTGTTTTGTCTTGATACAGTTCAACGGATTGATAACATTGTGGATAAAGATCTGGATTTTCATTTTTAAAAATTGGAATTAAAATATGTTCTTGAGAGTATTTAGAGCTGATTTTGACATTTTTGTCACCTTTTTTTTTTTTTTTTTTTTTTGCTTTTATCTTGCGCTTGTATGAAAAACCAGTGACAATCATAAATCCTTTAGAAAATCTTTGTTTTGATTCTCTGAACCATGTAGCAAAAAATTTTTTCTCCACTTTTGTGATAATAAATTGATCTTTTTTTATTACAACCACTTAAATAAACTCAAGATTCATCTATTGTTGTGAGATTTTTCCATTTTTCTCCTCATAAATGCTTTTCATAACGATTTCACTAAAAACTCTCTTTGGAAAGAGCGGAAACGTATCCTTCCATCCACTGCCTTTTTAAAAGCGCATTTTTGCATCTAAACAAAAATTCTAAATATCAGAAGATAAATAAAACTTCCAAAAATATAACTGTTTTGAAAATAAAATTCTCCATGCAAACGATTTTTTCTTACTGCGAAATAAAATCGTCTAAAAAATGTGCGAACAGCCTCTGTACTGGGGCATTCAAAATTCAAAGGTGAATATACTCGTTTTTATTAAATTAATTTGATTAAGTGATTAAGTTGATTTATTAAGTGATTATTTGATTAAGATCAGCGTTCAAATTTCGGCCGTCAGGATTTACTACAATAACGTATTTCAGGACACTCTGAACACACACACACACAAAAATGATACATGTTACTCAAATGCACTATGGAATGTTCCCCCTATAAAACGGTATTCATAGGCCCTGTACAACTAGTTTGTATACAGGGACACCCTCAAAAATGCCAATGCATTGCGTTTCACGAGAGACATTTTTATAAATCACATTTAAAAAACTTTCTACTGCAAAAACCATTAAGAAATTGTCATTTATTGTTAATAAGCTAAAATAATGTTTGTATAGAATAAGATATGCATAACCTTCAGATTTACAGGGGTACATTAAAATATTCAGATACATTAAGGACTGCATTTGTGTTAAACATTTTTAGCAGTTTTCTACAATGTTTATGAGTAATTATAGATTCAATTAATCTATATGCATGTCTTTCTGTCCTTCTGTCTGTTTGTTGTATGATAATGTACGTAAGGGACATAGAAGGTTATACGATACAACATGTACTTACAATTGTGTAATTGATTAATGCGTACCGCATGATTTTTCGTTTAAAAAAAAAAAAAAAAAAATGTATTTATTTAAGGAAACAAATTATTTTTAAAATAATATAATATTTTAAAATATAAAGAAATATTTACTTTTTTCTAAACCAAAGCAAAATAACAAAAAATAGTTTTAGAATGGTTTTTAATGAAGTTAATGATGTCACACTCGTTTGTTGTTGTTACTGTCGGTGTGCGTAGCGCGGGCGTTTAGTTTACTGAAGCGCCTACCTAGTAAACAAGATGTTGTGAGTTCGAGAGAATCGGCGCCACCATGATTTTGTAGTTTTAAAACTTAATTTTTGCATCGTAACAAAAACAAAACAAACAATAAATAAATAAAATTGAATGTAAGCAAGTATACTTTTGTAGAATGCTTTTATAAATGTTCTAAAAAATAAGTAAACTATAACGCATTGCGAGTCGGTTGAAACAAAGTTTCAGCCAAAAAATTCGAAAACATTTGCTGCTGCTTGAATAACTCCAGAACGGATTTAAATATCTGTACTGTTAACTTTACCCATCTCCGCCCCCCCCCCCAAAAAAAAAAAAAAAAAAAAAAAAAAAATGCATGTTTTTGTAATTTTTTAAAGTGTTTTTACTAGAATCATTTCACTGAAGATTAGTTGGATTTTTTGTCATAATGTTACACTTAAGTAATGCTTCAGTCTATATTATTTGTTTTAGCATTTGAAAGAAGGTCATAGCAATTGCATGTATGGGTAAAGGTAGATTGTTAGCGCAAATAACCCAGGCTTGGGGGTAGATGCCCTCTGTAGGGTGTCTTTCTATGAAGTCCCAGCCCAGAATTGCACGAGTTTTTATTAAAAAAAAAAAAAAAAACTAAAACTAAAACAACCAAGTCTTTTTTTATAATTTTTTCGTGCCACTATTTCCAAAAAATAAAATTTATAATATATTTTCGCAGGTAAAACGGCACTTTGCCTGCTTAAATTTATTATACATTTTATGTTATGAAAATAGTGATACAAAAATAATAATACTAAAAATAAAAGTCGCCTGAGGCAGTCCTGCTCGACCTGTATTCGAGCTCGACACCTTCCTTCTACTAGCTTATAGAGAGTACTTTATTTGAGTACACCACATGCCAAATAAACAGGCGATTGCGAATTCGAATGAAGTTAGTAGCTATAATTTATTTTTTCATGTTGCAAACATTAACTATTTTGTGTTGCAAAAAAAAAAAAAAATATATATATATATACATATTTACATAAATGTAAATTATAATTATTTTTATTATTTTAATTGCTTTTATTAGCGCTCTTAAAAGTAAGAAACAGTGTTTTTGAGGGGATGGTGTTTTTTTTTTTTTTTTTTTTTTTTTTTTTAATTACTCACTTAAAGTTATGAAAATTGAGCCTTAAATTGTATCAACATTTAAATACATTAAATTTTCTAAAAAAAAAAAAAACTGTTAAAAAAATTATAAAATTCAAAATTTATTCTTTTTTAAAATTTTTAAATGTTTCATGCAATTTATTTTTTAATTCCCCCCCCCCCCCCGATTGTACTCCATTCTACTTTATCAATACATTTTAAACATATTTGGGTATTCTATTGTACATTTATTGATATCTTTATATATATATATTGTGTTTGAATTCTGAAATTTCATGCAAATTTTTAACATTCAAACATAAAAATATTAAAAAAATAAATATAAAAGATAAATTTATGAATTTACTAAGTAATACCGAAATATATTTAGAATATTCATTTTAAGTAAATTGGAGTGTAAAGGTTGATATTTTTATATACCGACTATGTGAAAAATACCAGAGCCGGGAATCGAACCCGGCTTTCTCCGCTTAACTTACGGATGCTCTATCTGCTCTATAGACCATCCGTGCGTTAAGCAGAGAGCTCGGGTTCGATTCCAGGCTCTGGTACTTTTCACATAGTTGGTATATAAAAATATCAACCTTTACACTCAATTAACTTAAAATGAATATTCACGCTTGATGAATTTATGAAAAAAAGTTCTCAATATTTACAGTTTTTTGATAAATTATAATAGTGTAAAATCGAGGAATAAAATAAAATAAAAATATATTGCAAGGAACATGTAAATTCTTTTTCAAAATAATTAAAATTTTGAATACTAATAATTTTTTTTTTTTTATTATTTCAGTGTTTTTTGAGAAATTTCAGTGTACTTAATATTGGTATGTTTTAATGCATATGTATGTATATATAAGTTCAGGGATGGAACACGGGCGCAGAATTCATACCACTCTCAATGTAAGAAAATTTTCTACTTCTTAAATCAACGATATTATAGGTAGAAATTTCTTAAACGGATTCCGGTATGAATTCTGCGCCCGTGTTCCATCCCTGTAAGTTATAATTATTTTTATTATTCTAATTGCTTTTATTAGCGCAGTTTATATGTATCGAAGACCTAAAGAATGCTATAAAATGTGTTTGGGAAGAACTGTCCTGCGATATTTTGTTAGAATTGATAGATTCGATGCCGAATCGCATCTTTCATGTTATAAAAAAACAATGGCAGCTCCACCAAATATTGAATAACCATGTTAGAGGATTTTCTTTTAGACCATTAGTGTCTGCTAATTATGTTGACTACTGTATTTGGATAAAACGGTTGGTGTCTTATAATTTTGTCCATTATGTTTTTAAGTGTTTTTCATTAAATTGTATGAAAAGATCATTATTATAAAATAATTATATATGATAACAGAATAAATTTATGTTTTTGACGTATTTGCTAAAACATTTTTAAGTTCTGAAGATTTTCTTTCACTATTTGTCAGATTAGATAGGTGTCTTATAATTATGTTCACCGCTGTATGTATGTATATATTTATGTTTGAATTCTGAAATTTCATGCAATTATTTCACATTCAAACATAAATATATATATATATATTTTAAATAAATAAATAAAATAAATTTATCAATTTACTAAGTAATACCAAAATATATGTAGAATATTCATTTTAAGTAAAATAGAGTGTAAAGTTTGATATTTTTACATACCAACTATGTGAAAAATGCCAGAACTGGTAATCGAACCCGGGTTCTCCGCTTAACGCACTGACGCTCTATCTGCTCTATAGGGCCCACCAGCGGCCGAGCGGTTCTGCGCTCAAAGCTGGTAGATGGGAGGTGCCGGGTTCGATCCCAGGTCGCGCTCATCGGCCTAGCCGTTCGGAGTTTTCCGTGGTTTCCTCCGAAACTCGCGTAAATACGGGCTAGGACCCCTTAAAAAGACCCCCACGGAGGGCATTCCACCTCTTGGCCTAGGACACATTAGGAGTCAATCGGCTTTAAAATCCTACTATCTGCTCTATAGAGCATCCGTGCGTTAAGCAGAGAGCTCGGGTTCGATTCCCGGCTCTGGTATTTTTCACATAGTTGGTATATAAAAATATCAACCTTTACACTCCAATTAACTTAAAATGAATTTCCAGGTTGATGAATTTATGAATAAAGTTTCTCAATATTTAGAGTTTTTTGATAAATTATAATAGTGTAAAATCGAGGAATAAAATAAAATAAAAATATATTGCAAGGAACATTTAAATTCTTTTTCAAAATAATTAAAATTTTGAATACTATTAATTTTTTTTTTTTTTTTTTTTTTTGAGAAATTTCAGTGTACTTAATATTGGTATGTTTTAATGCATATGTATGCAGCCTTTCATAACTACAAGACAGAAATTTAAGGAACGAATTTCAGCGTCCACTATCCCCTTAAGAGTTTTGTTTCCACAAGTACTTATTACCCTAATGTAATTTTTCAAATTCTGTTATTTTCACATTCACAGTCGTTAAATTTAACGGTTGTGAGTTGGGAAAATAGAATTTGAAAAAAATCTTTAGACAATGAGTCATTGTAGAAACCAAATTTCCCACGAAATAACATAGGCCTTGACTGTCGGTAAGATTAGGCATTGTACGCTCTTAAAGGAAAAGTTTCAGAAAAATTCCCAAAATTAAAAAAATAATTTAGCCTGAAATTTATGGAAAGAAAAACAATTTTTACTTCCTGCGTGGCCAAAACACACATATTTCTCCTTCATAAAGTATTATTTTCATTTAAGTCTTTGGAGGGGCTCTCAAAGCTAGATTTGAGCCTAATAGATTTGAGATACCGGGTTCGAACTTATATTACGCTCCTCGGTATCTTTTGTCACACCGGTCGCCAATAGCTTTTCCTCGTAAATCGGGTCGACGCGAGGTGCCGGTTACGAATCCAAGTCTCGCTCGTCGGCCTAAACGAATAAACTAACCGTTTCCAGCCATTAGTTTCGGAGAAAACCGCGAAAAACTCTGAACGGTTAGACCGACGAGCATGGCTTGGATTCTTAGCTGATTGTATTTTTGTTCGAGACTTACTTGAACATAGGCTAGGATGTCAGATAAAAGCCTCTTCCCCTTTCCACAAAGGGCATTTGCGACAGGCCTCGTAATTTAACACAGAAAACTGACTTTATCCACCCTACACCATGGAGGTTATTCAAGCAAACCGTTTTAAAAATATAATCCTCGTAATCGAGAGGAAGCATATTGTACTGTATAGCAGGTACCGAGTTCAATTCCGGCTGACTCCCGATTTTCAACATTCCAGTTCATTTTTTTTTTTTTCATCCAGTTATGTATGTTCATTTTATATACGGACGTATTCTTTCTACTTTTAACCTGTGAAAGGGGGAAAAAATATGCAACAATCAAGGAAACAGTAATCAACATTCAGTTTATTTATTTTTTAAATATGTTTGGAAATTTCACTCAATTTCTTATTTTAGCATGTGATTCGAGGATCCTAAATAGATAGAATATAAATAGGATGTTTTCATGAATTTGAAGATCTCTCTGAATTAATTTTTTTTTTTTTTTTTGTATGGGCTACAAAAATGTAATTAATTAATTCAATTCAATTTAAAATGGAGGTTTAAAAAAAAAAACCGAGCACGGTTTACAAGTCGGAAATAAAATACAGATTTTGGAATATATATATGTGAGTGTTAGACTTTTGTTTCCAGAAATCGATATACATTCATTTCTGGAAACAAAAGTCTAACACTTTTTTTTTAATAGTTTCAAAATTTAAAACTTATAAGTTTCTAAAGCAGGAGCTATATCTGTCCGTCATGGCCGAGCGGTCAGAGTCATCATGTTCCTGTGCGGAATGTTGCGAGTTCGAATCCGCGCGGCACCCTTTGCTCTATTATTTGTTTATGTAAAAAAATTAAGCTGTCATATCTAAATGTTTCAAATTTCTTTAAAGCAAAATTCTGGCTGTTGCAAAATTAATAAGACATCTTTAAGTGGCACAGAACGTGGCCGGGATGGCTGAGTGGTTCTAACCTCGGAATTTAGCGTTATCGCTCTGAACTAGCTGGGTGGTTCTGTACCCATTGTGGTGAATGTCGATGAATGCATGTGTGATTAATAATGACAATAATAATAGTCTCTATCGGAATGAATAATACTCTGTCTTGTTTCTTTCTTCTAATACTCTTATGCTACTAATTAATGTGCCTCCTTTTCTACCTCTCGTGCCATCCTGGATGCTGCGGGGCGGAAGGTGGAAACCTGCGTGGGGTGCGGTCCGGGGCCGGTGCCCCTTCTCTGTACTGGGGCGTCGAGTTCCGGCCCACTCTCCAGCGTCTTCCACTGGATTCCCTGCAGCCATTTTACCGATTTTTACAGGGAATAAGGTGGTCGGATTGTTTTGCATTTTTTAACTCTCTTGCCACCCTCGAAGCGAAATTTAGACATCGATTAATCGATATAGATTTAAGATAAATATCGATATAAAATATTAATCGATGTGTGAAAATATTTCTTGATCGGAAGAGAGTTAAAACGCGCAAAACAATCCCACCACCTTATTCCTTGTAAAAAATCAGTAAAATGGCTGCAGGGAATCCAGTGGAAGACGCTGGAGAGTGGGCCGGAACTCGACGCCCCAGTACAGAGAAGGGGCACCGGCCCCGGACCGCACCCCACGCAGGTTTCCACCTTCCGCCCCGCAGCATCCAGGATGGCACGAGTGGTAGAAAAGGAGGCACATTAATTAGTAGCATAAGAGTATTAGAAGAAAGAATTACAAGACAGAGTATTATTCATTCCGATAGAGACTAATTATTATTGTCATTATTAATCACACATGCATCCATCGACATTCACCACAATGGGTACAGAACCACCCAACTAGCTCAGAGCGATAACGCTAAATTCCGAGGTTAGAACCACTCAGCCATCCCGGCCACGTTCTGTGCCACTTAAAGATGTCTTATTAATTTTACAACAGCCAGAATTTTGCTATAAAGAAATTTGAAACATTTAGATATGACAGCTTGATTTTTTAAATAAACAGATGATAGAAATTTTAAAAACGTTCGGGCAAAGGGCGCCACGCGGATTTGAACTCGCAACACTCCGCACAGGAACATGATGACTCTGACCGCTCGGCCACAGCGGACAGATATTTCTCCTGCTTTAGAAACTTATAAGTTTTAAATTTTGAAACTATTAAAAAAAATTGTTAGACTTTTGTTTCCAGAAATGAATGTATATCGATTTCTGGAAACAAAAGTCTAACACTCATATATATATATTCTAAAATCTTTATTTTATTTCCGACTTGTAAACCGTGCTCGTTTTTTTTTTTTTTTAAACCTCCATTTTAAATTGAATTATTTTATTTTTATAACCCATACAAAAAAAAAAAAAAAATTAATTCAGAGAGATCTTCAAATTTATGAAAACATTCTATTTATATTCTATCTATTTAGGATACTCCAATCACATGCTAAAATAAGAAAGTTAGTGAAATTTCCAAACATATTTAAAAAATAAATAAACTGAATGTCGATTACTGTTTCCTTGATTGTTGCATATTTTTTTCCCCCTTTCACAGGTTAAAAGTAGAAAGAATACGCCCGTATATAAAATGAACATACATAACTGGATGAAAAAATAAAATGAACTGGAATGTCGAAAATCGGGAGTCAGCCGGAATTGAACTCGGTACCTGCTATACAGTACAATATGCTTCCTCTCGATTACGAGGATTATATTTTTAAAACGGTTTGCTTGAATAACCTTCAAAGTGTAGGGTGGATAAAGTCAGTTTTCTGTGTTAAATTACGATGCCTGTCGCAAATGCCCTTTGCGGAAAGGGGAAAGGGAAGAGGCTTTTATCAGACCTCCTAGTCTATGTTCAAGTAAGTCTCGAGGAAAACCGTAGAAAACTACAATCAGCTAGGAATCCAAGCCATGCTCGTCGGTCTAACCGTTCAGAGTTTTTCGCGGTTTCCTACGAAACTAATGGCCGGAAACTGTTAGGCCGATGAACGAGACTTGGTTTCGTAACCGGCACCTCGCGTCGACCAGCTTTACGAGGAAAAATATTAAAGAGCGTAATATAAGTTCGAACCCGGTATCTCAAATTTAGCTTTGTCAGCCTCTCCAAATACTTAAATGAAAATAATAGTTTATGATGTAGAAATATGTACGTTTTGGCCACGCAAGAAGTAAAAATTGTTTTTCTTTCAATATATTCTAGGCCAAATTATTTTTTTAATTTTGGGAATTTTTCTGAAACTTTTCCTTTAAGAGTGTACAATGCCTAATCTTGCAGACAGTCAAGGCCCATGTTGTTTTGTGGGAAATTTTGTTTCCACAACGACTCATTATCTAAAGACTTTTTTCAAATTCTATTTTCACAACTCACAACCGTTAAATTTAACGACTGTGAATGTGAAAATAACAGAATTTGAAAAATTACATTAAAACATACCAATATTAAGTACACTGAAATTTTTCAAAAAACACTGAAGTTAAAAAAAATTAATAATATTTAAAATTTTATTTATTTTGAAAAAAAAAATTAAATGTTCCATGTAATATATTTTCATTTTATTTTATTCCTCGATTTTACACTATTATAGTTTATCCATATATTCTAAATATTGAGAAATTTTATTCATAAATTCATCAAGCGTGAATATTCATTTTAAGTAAATTGGAGTGTAAAGGTTGATATTTTTATAAACCAACTGTCTGAAAAATACCTGAGCCGGGAATCGAACCCGGGCTCTCTGCTTAACGCACGGATAATCTATGGAGCAGATAGATTATCCGTGCGTTACGCGGAGAGCCCGGGTTCGATTCCCGGCTCTGGTATTTTTCACACAGTTGGTATATAAAAATATCAACCTTTACACTCCAATTTACTTAAAATGAATATGATAAATATATTTCGGTATTACTTAGTAAATTGATAAATTTATCTTATTTATTTATTTTTTTTTATATTTTTATTTTGAATGTTAAAAATTTGCATGAAATTTCAGAATTCAAAAATAGTACATATATATAAAGATATCAATTAATGTACAATACAATACCCAAATATGTTTAGAACAGTGGCTGATCCAGAACTTGACTTTTGGTGGGGGCTAAGATTTTTCAAAGTGTTATTCTAGACCAATAAAAAATTTATAATTGCAATATTCAGTTGTGAATGTCAGTGGTTTTTTTTTTTTTATTTATTTATTTTTTTTTTTTTTGGGGGGGTGGGGGCTTCAGTACCCTAGCTCCCCCCCTTAAATCCGTCACTGGTTTAGAATATATTGATAAAGTAGAATCGGGGGGGGGGGGATTAAAAAATAAGTTGCATGAAACGTTTTAAAATTTTCAAAAAGATTAAATTTTTAATTTTATAAATTTTTTTAACAGATTTTAGAAAATTTAATGTTGATACAATTTAAGGCTCAATTTTCATAACTTTAAGTGAGTAATTAAAAAAAAAAAAAAAAAATACACCATCCCCTCAAAAACACCGAGTTTCTTACTTTTAAGATAACTAATGAAAGCAATTAAAATAATAGAAATAATTATAACTTATATATATATATTTTGCTTTTTATTTGCAACACAAAATAGTTATGTTTGCAACATTAAAAAACAAAATAGTAGCTACCAGCTTGATTCGAACTCGCAATCGCCTGTTTATTTGGCATGTGGTGTATTCAAATAAAGTACTCTCTATAAGCTAGTAGAAGGAAGGTGTCGAGCTCGAATACAGGTCGAGCAGGGCTGCCACAAGCGACTTTTATTTTTAGTATTATAATTTTTGTATCACTATTTTCATAACATGAAAATTTATAATAAATTTAAGCAGGCAAAGTACCGTTTTACCTGCGAAAATATATTATAAATTTTATTTTTTGGAAATAGTGGCACGAAAAAAATATAAACAAAGTCTTCTGTGGCAGCTTTGGTGGGGTTGGTTGTTTTAGTTTTTTTTTTTTTTAAATCAAAACTAGTGCAATTATGGGCTAGGACTTCTTAGAAAGACTCCCCACAGCGGGCCTCTACCCTCAAGCCTGGGTTATTTGCGCTGACAATCTACCTTTACCCATACATCTATACGTGCAATTGCTATGCTCTTCTTCCAAATGCTACGACCAATAATATAGTCTGCAGCATTACTTAAGTGTAACATTATGACAAAAAATTCAACTAATCTTCAGTGAAATGATTCTAGTAAAAATACTTTTAAAAATTACAAAAACATGCCTTTTTTGGATGGGAGGGCGGTGATGGGTAAAGTTAACAGTATAGATATTTAAACCCGTTCTGGAGTTATTCAAGCAGCAGCAAATGTTTTTTCATTTTTTGGCTGAAACTTTGCTTCAACCGACTCGCAGTATGTTATACTTTTCTTATTTTTTAGAACATTTATAAAAGCATTCCACAAAAGTATACTTGCTTACATTCAATTTTATTTATTTATTGTTTGTTTTGTTTTTGTTACGACGCAAAAATTAATTTTTAAAACTACAAAAGCATGATAGCGGCGATTCTCTCGAACTAGCATCCTGTTTACTGGCGCATCAGTAAACTAAACGCCCGCGCTACGCACATCAACGATAACAACAACAAACGAGTGTGACATCATTAACTTCATTAAAAACCATTCTAAAGCTATTTTTTGTTATTTTTTTTTTTTTTTTTTTGGTTTATAAAAGTATAAATATTTCTTTATATTATTAAATATTATATCATTTTAAAAATAATTTGTTTCCTTAAATAAATAAGTTAAAAAAAAAAAAAAAAAAAAAAAAAACGAAAAATCATGCGGTACGCATTAATCAATTACACTTTACAATCGTCAGTACACTTTGTATCATATAACCTTCTATGTTCCTTGCGTACATTATCATACAACGGGCAGACAGAAGAACAGAAAGACTGGCATATAGATGAATTGAGTCACTATAATCACTCATAAACATTGTACAAAAGTGTTAAAAATGTTTAACACAAATGCATGTATCTGAATATTTTAATGTAGCCCTGCAAGTATGAAGGTTATGCATATCATAATCTATACAAAACATTATTTTAGCTTATTAATAATAATAAATGACAATTTCTTTATGGTTTTTGCAGTAGAAAATTATTTTGACTTATAAAAATGTCTCTCGTGAAACGCAATGCATTGGCATTTTTTGGGGTGTCCCTATACACAAACCGGTTGTATTGGGCTTATTAATACCGTTTTAAATAGGGAATCCATAGTGAATTTGAATAACATGTATCATTTTTAAGAAATTCTGAAAATATTTACGAAAACTGGCGGTAAGACAGACAGACAGATACATTAATTCAAATCACATGCACACTAAAAAATAGTTAGAATGTATTAAAAATACTTAATATAACCGAAAAATATATTCAGCAAATTTTCCTTAATAGCCCGTAATGTAACTGAATGTTATTGTGTCGCCTTAAAAATCTTAATGCTAATCCTACAGTTCCTATATAGAAATCATTCTTCTGTGCGTATGAATAAAATATTTCAATTTCATTAATATTTGTGCAATATAAAGTTATTAAAATATGGTTTAACCTCTCTTATGGTTTAAATTTACCTTTATGGTTAAGCTTACCGCAATGCTTTTAAAAACTGTTGGGTGTCCCTGTAGACAAACCAATATTAGTATTCACTCCATTTTCAATAGGGAACATCTGACAGTGAACTTGAATAACATATATATATATATATCAGATATATATGTTTCAAGAAATTCCGTGGATATTTACGGGAGTTAGAGCGCGGACGGACAGATGGATAGACAGACAGACAAATCGAAGTCATTAACACTTTTCAACCTTGTTGGAAAGTGTTAAAAAAAAAAAAATCCTTTTTCGGCAAGCTTAAAGCCAAAGGTAGATTCCTTTACGTTGTATGGAATTACAATTTCAACTTGCAATTATAACATTAGTTAGCATTGGACCATTTGGGCACCACTAAATTTCAATATTAATTGTTACGAATTTAGTAAATTGTATGATTTGGCGAGATTTTGGTGACAAAATTTGCGACTTAGCAATTTTAACAACATATTTAATATATATATATATATATGTACGTGCGGTAATGAAACGAGGGGTTGAGGGGGGCGGTAGCCCCCCTCACACAAAACTAATTATCATATAAGACTATGTCGAAGTCTAATTTGAATTGTTTTAACATAGGTTTACATAACAGTACTCGTTATCTTACCTCTTGATATTTAACCTGTAATTATAGTATTAAATTTCAGTGTAAGAGAAAGTCGTGTGAGTGACACACCAGATTATTTATTATCGTTTGCCCGTCACGTAAGCATCAGATTATAAATTAAAGCTGTAGAAAAAGTCGGCTTCATCACAATTGACGAAAAGTCACTTTTTAACTTATAACTTTTAAGCAATTGAAGCTATCGAAAAAGTTTAAATACAAAAATTGTTCTTTAAGGTAAAGCGGTCATTCGCCTGATTTGAAGTTTTTTCCTATTTTCAATATTAAAGAAATTACGGGCAAATGAAAATTTCCACCCCTCACCATTTCCATCCCTTTTGAGCTCGATACCCCATCTACGAACTCGACCGAGATTTTTACTGTCCTGACAACATATCCCGAGCTGGTTAAATATAAATAAAAACTACTCCAGTTATCGTGTTCACAACTTAACATGGGAAAAAGCGTTATACATGGATATATATATATATATATATATATATATACCTATATTATGTAAACTTCTGAACGGAGGGTGGTTTTGGGTTCTAGGGGTCATGATCCGTGAAGATATGAAGAAATTTTCCAGAAGTCGTGTCATAAGGACCATTACAATAGGTAAATTTCTTAATTTCCTATAAGGAATCTACCTAAAAAAAAAAAAAAAAATCATCCCATACTGATTGTACATTACCTATACTCGTCGGCAACCAAACCAAACCCCATGTTATTGGAATGAAATGAACTACAGCCCCGGAAAAAAATTTTAAGGCAAAAACAAAAACTTTATTATTTTCGCAACTTTTTATTTGAATTTTATGGAATTTTTAATTCAATGCAAGAAATGATAGTTTTAATTATGCATACAAAAATATTACTGGAAATTTGGTTATTTTTTTATTTAAAAATGAATCTTTGTTTTTTATAAATGTAACCTGGAAAAAATAATAAGGCCAAGCTCAATTTTTATGCTTTTTTTCGAATTTTATTAATTTTCTGCAGTATGTTATTGTCGTCTGCGAGCTGTCTTAACAATTCAAGATTATGTCAAAAGAATTTTTAATTTTTTTTTTTGAGATAAGTCATTAACATTGATTAAACAAGGCAGAAATCCTAGTTTAAAAAAAGATTGTGCTCTAAAATCTCATGAAATATTGATAAGATTGAGTAGATCTAAGACTCCAAATATCATTTTCATATTTACTCATTCAAATGCAATGCACACTTAAACATAATGCAGAAAATAACAGCTTAATTTGAACATAAAAATATAGCGACAAATTCAATTACTTTTTACTTAAAAAAAAAAAAAAAAAAAAAAAACAGTATTTCACTTTCTCTTACCCATAGGGTCGAGAAAGTATTGTTTTAGGGTCAAATTTGAGTTTTTGTTATTAGGTCTAGAGGCCTATTTCAGTCGGTACAGTTGTCGAATTTTTATAATACACTCTTAATAGTGCTAAGGGCCTATTTCAGTCGGTTTATTGAATGGGGATTTATTGAATGAAGTCCCCCCAAGGCACAACTTTGACATGAGTCCCCTCCCAGGCCCAACTTTGACATGAGTCCCCCCCAAGGTACAACTTTGACATGAGTCCCCCCAAGGCCCAACTTTGACATGAGTCCCCCCCAAGGTACCCCTATTTCAGTCGGTACAGCGTTGTCGAATTTTTATAATACACTCTTAATAGTGCTAAGGGCCTATTTCAGTCGGTTTATTGAATGGGGATTTATTGAATGAAGTCCCCCCAAGGCCCAACTTTGACATGAGTCCCCCCCAGGCCCAACTTTGACATGAGTCCCCCCCCAAGGTACAACTTTGACATGAGTCCCCCCAAGGCCCAACTTTGACATGAGTCCCCCCCCCCAAGGTACAACTTTGACATGAGTCCCCCCAAGGCCCAACTATGACTGAGTCCCCCCCCCAAGGTGCAACTTTGACATGAGTCCCCCCCAAGGCACACCTTTGACATGAGTCCCCCCCAAGGCACACCTCCCCCTCATTGGGAAAAAGAGAAAAAACGTTGTTTTGCGGCTATAAGACAGTTTGGACTTCGAACGTTATTTGTTACAATATCTGCAGCTGAAACACATTGGTTTGATTTAATGAAAACTTTATCATGGAATTTAGATCGTCACGAATTAACTAAAGAAGAATTTGTCGATATTAACAAGTTTAGCAGTAGGCCTCTGGCACTAAATTAAAATCTGTCAATGTCAGATTTTCATGTTTTAAATAATGAAATAATGTCGTGTCTGTATAATTTTTATTTTATTTACATGTTCTGAGGTCCCCTGAATACGAAAATCATGTTTTTAGCGAATGGTCTGTGTGTCTGTAATCAGCCTATCTCAAGAACAAATAGTAGCAGAAATTCCAAACTCGGTATTCTAAATGTGTATCCTATAGGAATGCTAACAGTAAGCTTTTCGTTGAGATGTAGTAAATGGTTCGTGCACAAGGACATTCAAAAGTATTCAAATACGTCTATGGGGGAAATTGCAGGTATGTAGAGTTTAACATCTATACACTGCACTAAACCAAATGAAACGAATATATGTTTTTTGTAATAGAGATAGTGAACTGGGAAAAAAAAAAATGTGTATGTGGGAGCCTCGCCGCCCCCTGGAGGGGAGGAAGTCCCCCCTCGAGGGGAGTCAATTTTCATGATGGGTATCTTTCAAAAGAGCTCGCCAATACCTTTAAAACGAATGGTTGAACCATCGATCTGCGATAATTTAAAATAAAATTATCGATTTTTTTCATTAAAAAAAAAAAAACTAATATTGAGAATAAATTCAACTCTGTTTTTTATATTTAGTGTTATACTACTTCTCTAATATGGAAATCGCCTGAATTATCGTTAAAGATAATTTGTTTAAATAATAATTTTAATGAATTATTTTTAAAAAACAGAATTATTTTCTAATAACCGAATTAAATTGTATATAAATGTAGGTGCATTAATGAAACGGGGGGGACGGGGGGACTTACACAGAACTAATTATCCTATAAAACTCTTCCGAAGCCTAATTTGAATTGTTTAGCATAGGTTTGCATAACAGTACTCGTTATCTTAACTACCTTTTAATCTCCAACATGTACTTATAGTATTAAATTTCAGGGTAAGAGAAAGTCGTGTGAGTGACACACCAGATTATTTAATACATGAACAACCAGGGGTAAAAAATAACAGAACCAAACACAATTTTGATGCTTTTCTCATTTCATTTATTTTCTGCCGTACTTTATTGTCATATGTGGAACTGCTTTAAGGAATAACATTCATGTCAGAGTGAAATTGCCGTTTTTCAAAATGGGGAGACGTAAGAAATTAACAATGATTGAACAGCTAAGATCCTTCGTTTTAAACAATGGGGCTTAACTTCTCGAGAAATAGCTAAAAGGATCAGAAGATCTAAGACTATAGTGAATAACTTTCTAAATGGAAAGGTACAGAAAAGCCAGTGGCGGATCTAAGAAGGCGGACTAGGGGGGCTAAAACTCCCCCCCCCCCCCAAAAAAAAAAAAAAAAAAAAAAAAAAAAAAAGTACTAACATTCACAATTGAATATTACTCGTACAATTGTAAACTTTTCATTAATCTGGAATAACATCTTAAAAAATCTTAGCCCCCCCCCCCCCCTCAAAAAAAGAAAAAAAAAAAAAAAAAAAAAAGTTAAGTTCTGGATCCGCCACTGAGAAAGGCCATCTGCATTGACTCCTCGACAAGTGAGAGCTATTATTAGCCAAGCAACGAAAAAGAAAAAAATTCCTCTTCACAAATTGTAAAGGACTTAAAGCTTTCTTGTACCAGCCGAACTGCGCGCAATGTATTACCAAAACACCCAAAACGTAAGATTTAGTAAAATGAAGCATCAGCCACCTCTGAGTAAGAGGTATGAAATGGCGTGTCTAGATTTTGCAAAGAAGTGTGTTGCTTTTGGTGCTAAATGGGAAAAACGTTTTTTTTTTTCTGAAGAAAAAATAAATTTATTCTAGATGGACCGACGGTTTTAGGTTACTGGCATGATCTACGGCGAGAACCAAGTTGTTTCTCAAAGCACCAGTTTAAGGGTGGATCCGTGATGGTTTGGGGTGCTTTTGCTGCTAACGGTACAGCACCTTTTTCTAAAACCAAAGATTAACTCAGAAGCCTATCGAGATATTCTATATCGTGATATAGAAATACCTCTCATAGAATGCAATGCTTTGGAATACTTTCAGGTGTTCCTGTATACAAACCAACGGTGGTATTTACGCCATTTTCCACAGAAAATATCCGATAATGAACTTGAGTAACATATTTCAATTTCATTAAGCTTTGTGGAAAGTAAAGGTATGAAAATTTGGTTTATAGAAATACTTATCATAGAACACAATGCTTTGGAATACTTTCGGTTGTCCCTGTACACAAACCACTAGAGCAGTTATAAATGTATCAAACAAATTTCTTCTTATTATAAATTTTTTAAAAGATGGTCTGATACGTTGAAAACTAAATCTGACCCGCAAAAAAATTAAGTCGGTCTACCTGACCTGCTCGAGAAAAACTCTACCCAATGCGGAAGTAAGAAAAATCGGAGAACTCACCTAGCTGCTGTGATGGCACGGCTTGTGGACTTGTGAGCGTTATACTTATATGAGCATTATATTTGAGCAGCTTGGCTAATGAGCAGTATACTCATTTTGAGTACCATACTCCACTCATCTTTTTTTTTATTTCTTTCCTGTAAATATTCAATTTGAATTATAAGCGTGTCGTGTGTAACGTAACAAAACTGTTAAATAAATATGTTACACAAATAATGCGTGAAATCTCTTTTATAAGCCTCGCCTCAGAATGAATTCAACTGTTGTGAATTTCCTGAATGTGAAAACGAAATTTTAAAAAAATTATTAGTTAATGAGTAGTTCTATAGACAAATTTCCTCAGAGAACGACGTACAGTTCGGCTGTCAGCGAAGAGTGGTTCCCTCTTTAAAAAGTGTAACTAAAGACCTATCTTTCTAATAGTCGCAAACGAAAAATTCCGTTTTCACATTCGGCAAACACACAACCGTTAAATCAACAATTCGCTAACACTTCACTACAAAATGTAGTGCCCGTTTTTTAAAAATTAATCTTTTAAATTCTTAATATTTTAATTGTGAGTTTAAAAATGTGAAAATGCACAGATATTTTGTAGCTGGTCCAATACCTACGATGAAAATAATCCTCACAATACACGTTTATGCGAACATTTTCTCTATTCTTCAGTTTAAAAAAAAAATCGTAATTTTCCAATAACTTACGAAGGTTTTTTAAATTAGAATGGGGAAAACAAATAAGTTTCTTGCCAGTGTCATAAGTATTATTTTAAAACTGGTCCGATTTCTTTGCAATCATTTGCTCTTGAGATATCGTGTACACAATATAACACACTAACACCCTATAGACGGGCACCATTCCAAAGTTTTGTGATTTTCGGATTCCTCACACCTCAAAACATATAAAAACATTAAAAAAAAAAAAAAAAAAAAAAAACAAGCTCGAAAAATTTTACGGCTACCTGAGTTTCCAATACCTATAGTATGGTGGGAAATAAAAAAAAAAAAAATGTTCGAAATGTGTTCTGGTTGTAGCATATGATTATGAAACTTCTTATATCTGTTTTCCTTTATACACACCTGGCGCATATAATCGTGGAGATATAAAGATTTCTTTAAAAAACTGAAAAGAAAAAAAAAAAAAAAAAAAAACTTTCCAAACACACATTATATAAAAAAAGTATTGCAACCGGTGTATCTATAGGGGAATATATCCTGTTATGAGGATCCCACCATATCTTTTAACAAAATGCAAATATGGTGAATTTGAGTACCGTCAAACATGTATTGTGACAGTATGCAGTTTTTGTGCTAACACCAAAGTGAATAGATGCATTTTCTTAGTAAGTGCAAGCATCGGAAAAAAAAAAAAAAGAACTGATACAAAGCAAAACAAAAATGATTTGTGAATATCTTCAGAATGCAATAAGTCGAAGTAAATTAATTAAAAAATGTAAATGTATGGTATATTTATGCAGTACCTTTACCTATATTTTGTGATGCAATATTGAATTCAGCCAAAATGTGGACCGAAAATTGGTTTTTCTGTCATTATAAAAATGGCTACCATTCCCGGTTGTGGGCACCTTCATGTAACTGGTTGTGAGCACACTTATTTTTTCATTTAAAACGTGTGTTTGACTTATAAACTGTCAAATATTGTCGTTTATGCCAAAATAACATATTTTATTAGAGTTTTTATGTAAGTTTAGGCTTTTTTAACAATCCCGAAAAAGTCAACCGATAAATAAAAAAAAAAAAAAAAAAAAAAAAAAAAGGGTTTAATGCATTGATTAAAACCATTTAGGATTGCTTAGTGGATAAGAAATCCATAAAATCGACTGCCCGAGAATGTGGACTTCCTTGCAGCATCTGAGTCCCTCCAGAAGAAGCCTGGAGAAAGTAAGGCAACTCCACCTTTCAAAGTTCAGGCGAAACGCGCTAAAAATTGGAGTCTCAACAATCTGATAATGTCGACTTCTGTGTCATCTGTTTGAAACACCTGCCACTATGCCTAACAAGAATCATCTCAATCAAATGCATCGAGTGTGATCGTCTGGTGAATTTGAAGTGTGCTAATATACATGCAAATTATTTTACTTGGAAGCAGGGTTTAAACTGCCATTAGTTTTTTTAGCATTTTGATAAAGGTATCATATTTTGCTAAAACATGTCGGTCAGAATTTCGCTAAAAAGCTAAAACTGGATAACTGTATAAAATATCTCTATATAATAACTCAGATTTTTTCTTTTTTTTTTATTTAATATTTGCAGGCAAAAACTACGAAAGGACTGAAATTTTTGGGAATCCTTATTTATATAGTAATTTGGATTAATTTTTATTTTTAATGATTGAATTTAAATGCAAAAATATTTAAAAGTATGTCAGAATTCAGAATTCTTAGCACTAGTATTTCACGATTATCTACCACTACACTTTATTTTAATTTTTAAATTGCTTTTTCATTTTATACATATGATATGAATACTTCTTTTCATATTGTTAAAATCAAAACATAGTTTCCCTGATTCATATTTTTAAAGTCACAAATATGAATGCTTGGTTAAAATCACCAATGAACAAAAGGAATGCAAAACAAAACTGAGGATAACAAAGGTAAGTAAAAGAAATCAATGGTATCCAAAGAATTAATTAACTTTCGAAAAAGCTAAAATAGTGCTTGCTAAAATTTCGCTAAAATGCTGAAGTAATTTTTTTTGCCAGGTTAAACCCTGCTTGGAAGCATTGCACTTTTCATTTGGAGGACGAAGAAGATGATGAATTAAAATTGGAAAAATACCATTTTCTGTTATTATTTCGGCCACCGAATCCTTATAAAAGGAAAAATTTTTTTGTTTTCTGTAATTATGGTAGTTTTTCTTACTATTTTCCCATTTTTAGCGGATTTTTCAAGAGTGACCACAACCGGGTACAATATTTTTCTTTTTTCCCCCAAAAATGATCATTTCACAAAATTGGTAATAATTTTTTTCTGGTTGACTGAATCAATACAGTTACTTCATCAAACAATAGCTAAGGGTTCTAGTTTTCCATTGGTATTCATATGTTTGCATAATATCTACCCTATCAAAATTTATAAGCCAAAATCAAAACTGTGCCCACAACCGGAGACATTCCCCTACGTTTTAAGGTATCCCAAATTCATTTTTGCTATTTTGCTATTTTTACAGTGAGGTGTGCATGTGTGGAAACGACAACATATAAACGCTTTGATCGATTGAGCTGAAAATTGGTAGGTATGTTATAACTCACCGTCGCACGAACCGTACAGATTTTGATGATTCCAGTAATTATAATTTTTTAACAGGAACACAAAGAAAAATTCTTTATCATTATAGCTTATCGATTCAATTTTTTAAAAATAGGATAACGTCTAAATACCTTATTCAACTGAGCTAAGAGTAGATTAATAGGTAGGTTATAGGTCATTGCTGCATGATTTGTATAGATTTTGATGAGTCTAGTACTTATAGTTCTTTTACAGAGACGCAAAGCAATATTCTTTATCATTACGGACAATATACTCAAATTATTTAAAGGGCGATAGAGTCTAAACGCCTTATCCAATCGAGCTAAAAACTAGTATATATGCTATAGGATTAACGTCACATGATTTCTATACATTTTTAGGAGTGCAGAATTTACAGTTCTTTACGAAAAATTCTTCATCATTACGGCCAGTGGACTTGAATATTTTGCAGTGTAGTGCGATAGTGTTAAAACGTCTTATCCGATCGACTTAAATATTGGTAGGCATGTTATAGATCACCGTCGCACGATTTGTCTAGATTTTTATGAGTATAGGACTTACAGTTCATTTATAGGGACACAAAAAGAAGTTTTCATTATAGACTTATTTGAAGAATGCTATCGCCTACATTTAATTAAGATATAAGGTAGGCCTATTATAGGTAATAGGTTTTCATCGCAAGAAACGTACAGATTTATAGGATTTAAAGTAGTAGGATTAAAGTGTAGGATTTAAAGTGATTTAGTAGGATTTAAAGTTTTTTTTTTTTTTTTTAACCGATATACAAAGTACAGTTTTTATATATCTTTTCTTTTAACTTTGATTGAAAATTCTGGTGGCAGTCGATATTAAATAAGGGCTAAAAAAATCAAAACTAATTCTTTTAAACCTACGGAATTTGATAGATGGAAGTATTAAAATATAATAGAAGTATTAAAATATACCACACATTCAAGTTGGTTTTTCTACCATTTGTTATTGTAGTCCAAAGAGTCTATTTAAAAAACACTATTAAATACTGTATTTTAAAAATTGTTTTCAGTTTTAATGGTATTCTTCACTTTGTAAATATAAATGATTTTATGTTTGTGAGTAAAACAAAATTCTGCGCTTTAAAGAGTTAAACGACATACAACCAGGGAAGAAATACTCAAACACGCTACTATAACTTCAGTTTTTAGCACTTTCCACAACAAAGCTAAACTAGTATGTTGTGGCCACCACAAGACTTTCTTCTATATTTTCCTATACAAATTCACTCAGTAACAATAATAATAAAATATAAAAAAATTACTATTATTTTTCAAATTTTTTTAGGGGGGGGGGGGGAAGCGATGACCCCACATGCACAATTTTTCTTTCCAAATTAACTACTACTATTATCAATAATTCATATTAATTTTACAATCACAGGTTAAGAATAATTCTTATTATGTACATTTATACGAAATTTTGTCCTATACTGCCATGTTAAAAATTCAGAAAAAATACGATCAGAGCGCCACCTGTTGAGCGATTGATCCCCAAATCTAAGCAGCACCAGTTAATGTCAGGGGCCAACTAAATACCAAGTTTGGTTAAATTTCGTTAAAAAAAAAAAGCTTTTTTTCGTTAAAAGTAAAAAAATCGATAACTTTGTTTTAAATTATCACAGATTTATAGTTCATCCATTCGTTTTAAAGGTATTGACGAGACCTTTCGAAAGATACCCTTCTTGAAACTTTACATGCACAAAATTTTTTTCCTAGTTAACTACTACTATTATCAACGAGACCTTTCGAAAGGGTTTACGGAAATTTCGCCCCCAGCATTTCACCCCCGGGAAATCTCGCACCCCGGAAATTTCGTCCCCGAACAGTAGATTTCGGAAATTTCGCCCCCAGCGTCTCGCCCCCGAGTTGTGGAAAGTATATATGTAATGGCAAATACATTAAGCGACAAAGAAAAAAAAAAAGCCGCACTGCAGAAAAAATGACTTATACCTTTTTTATTCGTAATAACTTTAAAATTACTGTTTGAAACAAATGAAACTCTCTTATTTGCGTAATACCAAAGGGATGAAATGATACCTATGTACATTTTCGATTTAACAATTTGCATTACTGCACACTACGAAGTACTTTTTAAAAATGTGCATAAAACTTTCTTTTTGAACAGAATGCAATAACCATACACTTTGTATTCTGTTATGATTTATTAAATGAAATAAACAAGTTATATTTTAATATATGAAATAAAATTATTTTTTTGTTAGATCTAAGCAATGTTTTATTAAAAATATGTATTCTGCATTGGGTTAATTCCACCTTTATATGGAATTACTGCTTTAATGCGCAATGGCATAGTATTATACAGTGTTTTAATATAAATCTCAGAAATATCAACGTGCAAAATATCACAAATAATTTTTTCTAGTTCAGGCAGAGTTTTAGGCTGCAAATTTCGAATCCTCTCCCCTCTCCCCCACTTTTTTATAGACGAAACATTTTCGAGAGGATCGCGATTAGGACTATTCTCATGTCTGGCAAAGAAGAAATTTTACTATATCTTTTGTGGGATTTAACTTAAAGTGAAAAAAGATATGATTACTTACAGAATTAGAGGTTCTCATGGGAATGGATAGGAAATTTTGACAATTTGAAGTAATAAACTTACCACAGACGCCGCGTAATAAGGTGCATTTTCAGCGTAAAATGCTGTTTACGGAAATGTCCAAGATACGTCCAAAATAGTCTGTCAGGCACCACCTTTATGAAGATTGTGTTTTACTTCGAGTTAATTGATCCCTTGAGAATAATAATTTGCCCGACTGTTTGAAAAGTTATGCACCTCCGTACCATAATGTACGGAGATTGTGTCACTATTTTAAAAGTGTGATTTTCATTAAGTCGGTCCTATTTTCGTTGTCAGTTCCGCTTGTTTTCTTTAGCTCGAAATAAGTTAAACTTGACTCATCAAAGAGAGACAGTTCAGCCCAATAATTAACTAATCATTTTTTATTTTTTTAGCCATCTGAGGTCATGGTTTCCTAATTTTCTTCACTAAGAATGGAATTTTTTAAAATTTTCTGTCATTTAAACCTGCTTTGTTTAATAGTTGCTGTACTGTAGTTAAAGAAATTATGCTGCTAAACACTTTTTCTGAATCTCTTTTATGTTCTAAATGTAATACAAACCGATTTTATAAGAAATGGCTTTTTTAAGTTACGGTCATCTCGCTTGGATGAGCAACATGGCCGCCTTAAACCAAATTTCCAGTTTAAACAACCAAAAGACTTTATAACTTGCAAAAAAACGTTTTATCAATATTTCGTAAGCATTTAATTATTTTACCATCTCACGTATTAAAATAATTTTTTATTTTCATTCAAAAATTAATACTTTTTGTGGCATCGTTAACTGCCTTATTCTTACCATTTTTGAAATAATTTCTAAAATTACAATTTTCCTGACTATTGTATTTTGTTTTTAACACTGGACTGAGTACTAATGTGTATGTGGTGGACAACAATATAAAATCTGTTCGAAAATTTGCGTTTTAAACGATAAATTTGGCGGTTGTATTCTACGAAAAGGAAAATATCCAAGTGCGGCTTTTTTTTTTTTTTTTTTTTTGTCGCTTAGTGTAAAAATATAAAGATACATGATTTTTTTCATTAAAAGTAAAAAAAAAATAACTTTGTTTTAAATTATTACAGATTTATAGTTCAACCATTCGTTTTAAAGGTATTGACGTGACCTTTCGAAAGATACCCATCTTGAAAATTTCCTCCCCTCCAGGGGAGACTTCCCCCCCAGGGTGGGTGACGAGGCTCCTACACATACAAAAAAAATTTCCCAGTTGACTATCTCTATTATAAATAATTCTTGTAAATTTCATAGTTATTACTAAAAAATAATTCTCTTTATGCACATTTATACAAAATTTTGTCCTATATCACCATGTTAAAAATTTAGAAAAAGCGGGATGGCAACGCAATCTGTAAGACAATTTTTACCAAAAGTTGATAGACACTCATTTATGTCAAGGTGCAACTACCTACCAATTTGTATGAAATTCTGTGCAGTAGCTCCTGAGATACAGTTTCCACAAAATTTTGTCTCACACACACACACAGATTGATAGACAGACAAGACATTTTCTAAAAATGGTCAAATCGTGTTCTACAGCTCTCAAAACGTGTAAACCCATCAAAAACCCGAGGTCGAAAATTTTTACGAATCCAATACTTTCTTCTATTGAATATGGAAGAAAGTAAAAATGTTGTTTAAGACTTCGTTTTGTCTGTCTGTCTACGCTCTAAAATCGTGTAAATATTTATAGAATTTCTTGAAACTAATATAGGTTATTCAAGTTCACTATCGGATGTTTCCTATTGAAAATGGAGTGAATACCCCTACTGGTTTGTATACAGGGACACCCAAAAGTGTTCCAAAGCATTGCGCTCTATGAGAGGCATTTCTATAAACCCTATTTTAATAACTTTACTTTGCACAAATCCTAATGAAATTGAAAGATGTTATTCATATGCACAAACAGCTTTTACAGTACAGTATGCTTTTACAGTATGCTTTTTACAGTACAGTACAATTAGCATTAAGATTTACAGAGCTGCATAAAAATATTCGGATATATTAAGGACTATACAAGGAAATAGCTGGAATTGCAATTTCATTTGTATTAACATTTCGTTTTAACATTTTCTAACACTGTTTAATAATATGATTTGAATTAGTTTATCTGTCTGTCTGTCTACCTGCCCGCTTTCAGCGTCTGTAAACATTTTCAGAATTTCTTCAAAATTATACACGTTGTTCAAATTCACTATGGAATGTTCCTATTTAAAATTATATTAATAGGTCCTGTGCAACTGGTTTGTGTACAGGAACACTAAAAAAATGCCAATGCCATGAGTTTTATGAGAGACATTTAAATAAGTTTCTACTGATAAAATCTGGAGTGACTCCACTCAACTTTCCGAACATTGAGTAACTAACAGTTTTGTAGATAAAGTAAAGAAAGAGGAGTTGTTAAACAAACAAGAGAGAGAAAACCATAATAGAGTGTTTTTCACCCTATATTACACGATGTTTTATTCAACACTACTGAACTTTGAGCCCATAGATCCTAATGATAAAGAATATTTCGTGTTGTCCCTGTAAAAACCTATATGAAAAGAAAATAATTTAACATGAAATTGAAAGACAGCAAAATTTTCAAAAACCCTCATTTCTCTGGTAATCCCTGAAAAATTTCACCCCTGTTTCTTGTTTAAGTTTGGTAGGACTAAAGCTTTAAAAACATTTGGACTAAAAATATACTTCAATAACATTATTTGTCTTAAAATTTTATCAACATCATTTAAAAAAAAAATCTGCTTACATTCTTTGTAAACAGAATTTAATGTAGTACAGCAGGACTTATTTTAATTTATTCTTCCATTGAAAGGCATGCGATAACTCTATTTCATTTCCTAGTATCGGTTACTGTATTCATTTCTTAAAATTACTATGGCATAGCTTTAGCATAGGGGCCCCTTGGCAGTTTTTATTACTTTCTTCTATATTCAATAGAAGAAAGCATTGGATTCGTAAAAAATTTCGACCTCGGGTTTTTGATGGATTTACACGTTTTGAGAGCTGTACAACACGATTTGACCATTTTTAGAAAATGTCTGTGTGTGTGTGTGTGACAAAATTTTGTGGCAACTGTTTCTCAGGAACTACTGCACAGAATTTCATACAAATTGGTATGCACCTTGACATAAATGAGTGCCTATCCACTTTTGGTAAAAATTGTCTTACAGGTTGCATTGCCATCCCGCTTTTTCTAAATTTCTAACACGGTGATATAGGACAAAATTTTGTGTAAATGTGCATAAAGAGAATTATTTTTTAGTAATCATTATGAAATTTACAAGAATTATTTATAATAGAGACAGTCAACTGGGAAAATTTTTTTGTATGTGTAGAAGCCTCGTCGTCCCCCTCCAGGGGAGTAAATTTTCAACATGGGTATTTTTCGAAAAGTCTCGTCAATACCTTTAAAACGAATGGTTGAACTATAAATATGTGATAATTTAAAACAAAGTTAACGATTTTTTTTTTTTTTTTTTTTACTTTTAACGAAAAAAAAACTTGGAAAAAAAATTATATATATTTTTTTAAATATTGTTACTGAGTGAATTTGTACAGGAAAATATAGAAGAAAGTCTTGTGGTGGCCACAACACAACATACTAGTATTTTTGTTGTCATTTTGGTGATGAATTAAAATGGGCATCACAGTTGTGTAAGTAAACGTCTTGATGAGAAACAACAGAGCTACTTCAGTGGCAAATTTGAAAAACTTATTAATTATACTTAGAATATATAGCCAGCAAATATTCAGAAGAAACAGCTAACAAATATTCAGTAGCCATCATCAATACATATTCAGAAGTGCCAAACATTCGCCAACAAATATTAAGAAGTCATCCAATTTAGGAATGGGGATGGTCTCAGATACCGAAATCGATTATTGGTTTTTATATACAACTAAGGATAAATTTCTCACTTATCACTAGGTTTGAAAAATGTAAAAGATTTTAAGTTTTGGGTTGTGCGGATTAAGGCTAATTGACTGGACGAGGGTCTTAGGCCTGCGGGACACTGCCCTCTGTGGGGGTCTTTCTAAGTATGATAGTTTTGGAAATTAAATGGTTAAATTGGATATTGCACCTATCCTGGCATAATTAAGGTAGAACACTACAAATGATGACAATGCAAAATCGCAGATTGAAAGAAATAGTCCTATTGTGCTAAGAAAAAAAAAATATAAAAATGCATTTTGGCAATATCCTCAGAAGTAATGTTGATGGAACTAAACATTCCCTTCTTGCAATAAACTAGCGTGGCACTCACACTATTTTCTCCTGCCCCACATTACTACTGAAAAATTATTACAATTTCAGTACAGTATTTCAACATATCTAGTGTACATAATACACAACATATATAATGTACTTCAAACAACAAATCAAAAATTTTTTTAAATAGTTTTATTTGAGGTATGCTTCTGTGCAAGGAATACTACTCCCTCTTTTTGCATCCCATTTGAATATTAAAGCTACATTCATAAAGCATTTAAGGCTGTCATTAATATTTAAAATTTATTTCAAATTATTCAGTGAATTGCACTTCACTCTGCCAGCCCCTCCTAAGCCATCACCGTTTGAACATGTATTGTTATTGGAGTTGCACATGCATGCGAAATTTCAACTCAATGGGCTCTTCCCACCTGACGTCAGAGGTCACATGATAGAGGAAAAACAAATAGCAGACGAAGTCTTGTTTATCTATAGTGATTGTTGAAATAACCTATTTTCATTCTTATTTTTGATCCATTGTATTTAATCTATGTTATTTTTTCATACATCATCATTTTTAATCCATTTTATATCATTATTCATCCTCTTTTGTTTACTGTATACATTTGCAATCATCATTTAGTTTATATTTGTTATGGATGGTCATGAAGTACATGTTGAATACTCTGATTTTTGGTACTTAAATCAGTGACAGTGCAATATTGTACTGCGTAAATCCATTTAGACCAGTCACTAAGTTAATTAACTTGTTGTAACACCTTTATGCAGTTAAATTAAATGAAAACATTTTGAAATTTCAAATTATAATCCATCAACATTCTGAAAGAACAAGCTATTATTTATTGCTAGATCAGTTAATGCAACAGTTACACTAGAACATACAAAAATCGATTCTTACAGTTGAAAATAAATAAACACAAAGTGTTTTTAAAAAATTCTTAAATTTACAAATACAACTATTCTACTGTTTATAAATGCACAATATTACTTTTATTTTATTTTATATTAAATATTAACATTTTTGTTCTTAAGAACAATATTTAATTGAATTCGATTCTCAGAATTCGATTATTCGTTTTCCTCTATCACATGATTGAGCAGATGAAACTGGGAAGAGTGCATTGGGTGATAGAAAGGAGGTTAAAAATCAAAATAAAATT
Organism: Salticus scenicus; assembly: GCA_963930645.1. Classification (NCBI taxonomy): domain Eukaryota; kingdom Metazoa; phylum Arthropoda; class Arachnida; order Araneae; family Salticidae; genus Salticus; species Salticus scenicus. Next base: position 400,316,945 of record OZ005649.1, on the reverse strand, counting down.
TTTAATTGAATTTGGATTCTAGGCTAACTCCTCCAAGTTCATTACTGCTTGACTATGTATTATCATCGGAGTTATACATGTATGTAAAAGTTCAACTCAGTTGCATGATAGGGGGTGAGTTAAAATGGGCTTGCAAGATTTTATCGTGACAGGCAAAAACAAAGTTAAATAAAAGCACGCAAAAAAAAGTGCATGACATATTGCACTTTAAGCCACTTCCAAACATCAAAATAATAAATCAGGATTTTTTGTGGGGGCCTTCAAACAAAGGACAAATGCTTTTTTGTACCGCAGTCTGCATGGGGAAAAAGTCAAAAATTCAAGAAAAAGCTTTGGAAAAAAATGCTCAATCACAAGTGCAGAAAAAGCACCAGTAAGAAAATGCAGAAACAAACAAACAAAAAAAGATGGGCTGAGGGTACTAGAATTGTCAACAAGGCTCCCATCTAATATGCGACTCTGCAGAGATATGGGCCAGCACCACACTTTGTATGTCATTTTGTTTGGTGCCATCTAAAGCTGTTAAACTGTACTTAACAAAAATTTTGTCAATTGATGTAATGCATATAAATACTTTTGTAGGTTCTTATACACAAGGTATTTATCTAATTAATTACAATAAAATTTTTAAAGTAGTATCTCCAGGGGTCAAACCAGGCTAAATTTGGGTCCTTTTTGTGGCCCCTTCACAAAATTCCATATAGTAACAGGGGTGTTTGCGTTCAGGATTTTTTATTTTATTTCCCACCAATAATTACAAATTGTATTTTTGGCTATATTTAATTGCTAAACATTGCTAGAAAACTACTACTAATATCACTATTAAAAAATTACCGGCAGGAAATAAAATAAAAAATCCGGAACCCAAACACCCCTGTAGTAAAAAGGGACCCTTCATAAAATTCAAATTCATAAAAAGGGACCCTTCACAAAATTCAAATTTATAAAATGAGTCCCTTCATCACAAGATTTTGTTTTATAAAAATGATCCTTTTATTAAATGTTTTCAGTATTATTTTTAATTAATGCCTTAATTTGGCTCAACAAAACTCTATTAACTTGATATTAAGCATTACATAAAGTGATTATAAAAACGGAAGATTTTACACAATATTTTTATATTTCAGAAAAATAAAATTTCCCAAAAATATTTCATTTTTCACAAAAAAGGGACTCAAAAATTAAAACTTGAATCGACCCCTGATCTCCATATATTAGATTTAAAATGCTGAGTTTGTACTTACTGCAATTTGTTCCTGGGTTATGCTGATAACAGATTCACATACCAACAGATAGACACACAGACCAACCATTAAAAACTTGATTTTTGAATTTAGAGGATTTGGGGGCCCTAAAGACATATAAATATACCAAAATCTCAACTTCAAAAATCTGACCCAAAAACAACATTCTATCTCTACCACATAGGGTAAGAGAATGTATTTGAAAAAAAATTAGAATTTTTATAAACCTCTTATATTTTACCTATACATAAAATTATCTTTCATTATCGTAATTATTATAGCAAGATAACTTTGAAATGGATTAATTGAGCAAGATTTTTGAAGTTCAAAATACTTAAAATTGAATAAAATAATTTTTGAAAGATCACTTCATTAATAGTGCTTCTCGCTTTCTACTAGTGAAAACTAATTTTTATAATTGCATTAGATGATACATTTTCAAAGTTCAATCATCAACTTTTCTTCATGTAAATTAAATTTGCTTTGCTATTAACAACCTCATACCTGATGTGTTGTGAAAAACTCAAATGATGATGATTTTTTTTTTTTTTTTTTTTTTATGTATTTCTGATTAAAATAATGAAACTCAAATTAAATGTCATTTTTTTTTTTTTTTAAAGTAGGGTAGGTGCTCCAGGAATTGGCATGCTCCAGTAATTGACATCTATCCCGAAATAATTAAAAAATAATAAAATCGTATATTTTACATATAAGAATTTTAACATTTTATGTCAAACACTGGAGCGTAGGGTGCCAGTAACTGGTAAAATGAATCACTAGCAGTGTCAAACACTGGAACATAGGGGACCAATGACTGATAAAATGAAAAACTGGCAGTGTCAATGACTGGAACACTGGGTGGGTGTCCAATAAAAATTCATAAAAAAAAAAAAAAAAAAAAAAAAAAAATGTTATTAAATGTATATATTTTAACATATATGTGTTTCTAAATGTCTTTCATGTCATATGTACTAACTTAGGATTTCTAAAAATATTTTCTCATGACTAGAACATTGAAAACATCAGAGATTGCTCTAAAAGTGTCAATCACTGGTGCACTTACCCTATTCTATATCAAAATTTGAATACATAAAGAAAACAAAAAAAGACTGTATTAAAAAAGATTGTTTTTATTCAACAAATTTTGCATGTACAGATTGACAGTCAACAGAGTTTGTGAAAGACAGCTAACGACAGCTTCAAATAAGAAATAAATATATGTACATTTCTGTAATGTACACTAAGACTCTTAAACTCATGCAAAACCTGAGGCAATCCTATGTACACACTTTGACTTACTTAAAAGTTACAAGGGGAAAAATTAAAAGAGAAACTGTTGCTTATTTCTATATTACACAATCAAAGGCAAGAGAAATTAAGAAACAATCAAATTATAGAGCAGGTTGACTATATTTGTAAGTACATGCTTTCCATCTGAGGAAAAAAAATTTATGCTGAGGGAAAAAAAAAAACTTGTCTGATACCAGTTTTAAAAATTACAATGGACAATATTCCTCCTTTGTGTTCGAGACTATAGGAAATCAGCTGTTTTCGGAAAACAATCCTCAACTCAACCATAGCAAAGCAAACCCTGCAAATTTTTATCTTGCAATATTATTTATAAGAGTTACAGATTATATGCAATTGAAGTAAGAGTGATAGAGTGATACCTTTGTTTTGTTTTTAATCCAGTTTTAGTAATATACTTTAATATTAATCAACATATGTAATATTAAAAGTTGCCATATGAACTGTGGCGATGTTAACAAATTTAAATGGATGTTCCATTTAATAAATTCCTTTATTAAACTGATTGAAATTCTGATTATTTAAGCTTTGATGTCTATATCCAATGTAATCAATGGCATCTTTTTTCAATTTATTAATTTGTAATGTGATTTGTTTGTAATCTTTAATTTTGTTCTCAATAGGCTTCACTATTTTCGTTTTAAACATTGACATTAGTTTCACGATTCATAATTGATGATTGATTTACTTTTTATGCATTTTTTGACGCATTTAATTTTTATTATCTTTTATTCATTATATATATATGTGTGTGTATACATAAAATGTTTTGCAATTTTACGATGTGGAATAGTCTTAACTTTACCATTGGATTCAGTTGTTTACATTTCTCTTTTGTTCTTGTTTGAACAGATATCTGATTATTAAGTTTCACTGGAGAAATATTTAGACTGGAAAATGTTATGTGTAACTATAAAACGGCATCTTGAATCTAATTTGTTTACAAAACATCGGCCACGTGTTCGTTGATTTTACCTACTGTGACGCCACAGGAATATTGTCCATTCTAAAATGTCTCCCAATCTTTTTTGATGGAGGAAAATGCAGATAAAAATATATATAGCTCTGAACATGAAATATAATACACGATTAACTGATATAGGTATATATATATTTTTTTGACAGAAAAAATAAATTAATGTAAGAGAACACATAACTGTGGCATTATGTCAATAGCAAAATAGATTTTACATAAAAGAATAAAATTAATTTTTAAAATGTTACAGATAATTCAAAATAGAATTTTATTAAAAAGATTTTTTAAGTGTCACTTACACATTCTGAAAGCACCCTACTTCTCAACCAATTCCCTTGAAAGGGCGTACAATCACTAAGAATTCACATTACTGGAACATTTTATGGAAAATAAGAACATATATTCAAGTTAAACTTTTCTATTCAAAAGAAAACTGTAATATGTCTCAAAGAATTCCTGAATTTTTTAAACAACTGATGGAGTTGATACATAGATAAAGAGGTTAATTGTCTGTTCTAAGGACTTAGACCCTAGTGGGATGCACTTTTTTTTTTTTTTTTTTTTTTTTTTTTTTACAACAAATGTTGCTTAGAAATAAAATTTGACACAAATTCTTTTTTTCACTGTTTTTAATAATACAACCTCGAAAATTCTGAATTGGCGGGACCACAGCGATTCCGGATTTTGGAATTTTCTGGATTTATTAAGAGAGATTTATTAAAAATAAATTTATGATATTATAATTACATGCAAAATGCAATTTTTATGCTAGTGAAAATAAACAACGATCAAATTGGTGAATTATAAAATAGAAATACGATAGATTTATTTTAGAATTAAAATAATTAATAATTTAGGATTAAAATATAAACACATTAAGCTAAAATGTTAGAGGCAACTGATAATGCCTGCTAAATAAGTGCTAATAAACTATTTGTTCATTAAAAAAATACTCAAATGAAGCTATAGAAAACAAAGTAATTTTTGCATTGATTTAAAAAAAAAAAAAAAAAAAAAAAAAAACATTTCAGCAATTTAAAGCTGTTTTACTTTAATGGGATTTTTTTAAAATTCCGTTTCTAACTTAGCTGTTTTCAAAAAATAAATTCTTTAATTAACAATTAAGCAATATAACAATATGTAAAATGATGACTATATTTATGTATTCAGTGTTAAATAAAAAGGATTTTAAATTGCATTCCACAAGAAATGTGGAAATAAAGTACAGCAAGCAAAATCTTATTTTAAAAATAAAACTAAAGCTGGAAAAATGTGCGGATTTTAGATTTCCAGATTTTCGAGGTTCAACTGTATAGTTCAATATAATATAAGAGATGTGAAATATGGAATCCCTCATCATTTTCTTTAAACTTTGAAATTCTTGCTGTATGTAATACCCAATCAATTTTAGCAAGATGGAAAAGTAAGCAAACCTGTTATCGAAATTGGAGCACCCACTGTGATGCTTTACAGCAAATAAATCTATTAAGGTACATTTTGACTAGTATTATTTGCTAGTAATAGAGCATTGACACACTATTAATTATGCCAGGGATCTAGATTCAATTTCTGGCCTGGTTACTTTTCCCTCTCGTTAAAATTAATTTGACCTTTGAATTAAAAAAAAATAATAATAATAATAATAAAAAAAAGTAGCTATTGAAATTTCAAATATTAATTATTAACTCTTTTTAAACTTATCATTCAAATTGTATAGATGTGTATGTTTGTATTTTGTAATTTGTTATAAACTTAGAATCATTAAAACAAATTTATGGATTAAACAGAGTCATTCATTCTTTAGAATTTCTTTTATAAAACGCAATCAAATACTGATTCTAGGAAGTAATTTTCAAATATCTTTTTCTCCTTGAATAAAATTGTCAAAAAAGGAAAATAAATAAAATAATAATAATTTAATTTATATGTGATCGGAGACTCTCTAATCAATTTTAATTAAAAAATATTTCTAAAACTTGTGTAATTATTGCATAAATTTTTTATTCCACTTTTGACATGAATAGAGGCTATGATTCCTTAAAAATATACCCTACAAAAGACAGTCTCCTTGTACAGACAATTTGCCTAAACTTAAATATCAACTTTGTATTTCCAAAAGAAGAAAAAATGATTCGGGGAACGAGAGATCTTTCTTTATAACCAATATGAGCTATAAACATCAATATATTTTGGATTCCAAACAATATTTAAATCTTTTACAATTCATAATCATTGTATTTTTTGAAGTAACTATCTTCTAAATACAGTATAGGATCCATTATCCAGAAACCCGTTATCCAGAATGTTCCGAAAATCAGAATGCAAAATGCCAATCACCAAAATTTTTAATAATCGTAAAATTTAAGAATTAAAGTTATACAAGAGCAGTGGTCAGAATTATAGTTTTACAACCTACTTTCTTTAATGCGACTGTGTTATTCTGGGGAAATAGGATGAGCACAAAATTGTCCAAATAATTACTCAAAATTTTGCAAATTTAGGTTGGAAAATGAATTTTTATGCTATATTATAACAGATAAACATTAATAACACATACTTCTTAAAGTGCCCAATAACAGATGAATTTTTTTCTTGAACTCAGGTCGCATGCATGAAGTCTCAATTGTTATAAAAATTTTAAATAGTTTTCATTAATTCCCATTATTTTTACAATTCATTTCATAAAATTTTAGTATGCTAAAAATATTTGAAACATTTATGAACAATTAGTATCAGAGACACACTATAAGCAAAAAAATACAGAAATGTTTGCAAAATCCAAATGAAAGGATTTTATTCTCAGGTCCAAAAATACTTTTTATATATTATTTTTTTTTTTTATTATTTATTATTATTATTATTTGTAGTTTAAAATTCTAATTAACAATTTTTTTTTTGTTGTTTTGTGGAAATAATTTATTAAATGAACAAATATATAGGTAAAGTGTTCATATATATTATTCATGCTTATCTCTTTCACTGCTATTTATGAAATTATTTTGTACCATTTTTATACATATAATAAAGTGTTCCGAATTACGGGAAAAAAACCTCATCCAGAATATCCCAGGTCCCAAGCTTTCTGGATAACGGATCCTATACTGTACTTTTTCTTCATCATGACACATGAAATAATTATATATGTATGTAAATGGCAGTTTTGTGAATTCTTTACTAAATTTTCAAACAAAAAAGCTTCAGACTCCTCAAATAGAGGACAATAGCAAAATAGGAGATTCTGAAAGAGCACAATCTTAAAATTCTCATGATATGCTGTACAATTAGAATAAAAATAACTCACTATATATTTTTATAGAATACTCTCTTTTTAGGTCGATATTAAAAATATCAGCACCTCCAATAGTATACTTCGAAAAAGTCCAGGCAGTATACATTTTATAATACATATCATACAATTTTAAGACAGTCTTTTGCATGCATAATTAATTCAATTCTATACATTTTGCCACAGGCATTCATCTACAAGCTAATCATTTAAACATTCATTTACAAGTAGTACATATGTTAGAATTATTTTTTCCAAATAGCATTGAAAGACAGCCAGATAATGTCCAAATAATTCACCATTTGCACTTTGATTTTTTGAGGAAGGAATCTAACGATCAATTGCATTTTTGCCACTTCAGCAGTAATTTGAGTTTTTACAATATATTTAAATGAAACATAGAAAATTAAATAACACAGTATGAATTTGAGAGAGAGGTAATAAAATGCTAACATTTGTTTAACCCATTACCACAAGCAATGGACAAATTTTGGTGAATGGTAGGCAAATTATGGCCACAGCTATCCTGTCTATTTTTATTAAAAAAAAAGAGAGATTATTGAATACAGATTCGACTAAAGATGGCTGCCTCAATATTATTCTCCCATCACAAGTTGGCAAGCGTGACATAGGTGACACGTGGTGTCAGTAGAGTCTATTGAAGTAATTTAGCGAAGGGGATTCGAACAAAATCTTGCTGGACAAAATATTGCGTCAAAAAAAATCATATGAACTATTTAAAAATTTGAATTTGTGTTATGCAGGATCTCTGGGGGAGGGGGGGGGGCACAGGGCCTTATAAATGTAAATTAATTGACTAAAATATATATGTAATAGAGTGGAATTTCATTATTTTATCTATATTTAAGTTATTTTATCATTTTCTTTTCACCATTCAAAATACACTTTAAAAATATTGTACATCCCCATTGACATCAAAGCTGAACACTGTTCTTAAATCTAAATTAAAAATTTTAAAATTGATAAGCAGGACTGAATACATTATGACTAATCGTGACAAAAGTTAATAAACATAGTTTTAAATTCTTGTAAGAAAAATTTATAATAATTTTTGCGGTGGGTTTGTCTGTATGTCAGTGTTCTTACTAAGGTACGTGTTTTTATGAAATTTTGTACAACATTATTAATAATTACCAACTCCTTTTTGCTTTCCATTCACCTCTGTAGGCGATATTTTGTCCCCAATCCTTAGCGAAGGAAGGACGAATGGGAGAAAGTACTGTAGGACAAAGTGCTTTGAACTAGGATTACGCTATTTGGCTGGTTAGCACCTTTTGCAACAAAATGTAAGAAAACACTTATGTAAATGTGTTGATAATTAGATGAATTCTTTCAAATTCCAGTTAGCAAAACAAACACATAGTTTAAGTAATGTTAGTGATAACATTTATACTAAATATACTTTTCATTATGCTGTTGCTAAGAGAAATTACGATTACTTTTAGAAGAGAAAAAAATAAAATAAAAAGTCATTCAGAGGAATGCGCCTAAAAATTCTCTCATAATTTTACGATAAACTCATTAATTTAAAATGAACTGTAATATTTAAATGCTTAAAAATAACCATTCTTTGCTGTTTTTGTTTTTTTAATAATAATAAAAATAATAATAAATGTGAATTTATTTGTTTGTAATATTAAAAATAAATTTTCACTCTTTTCGTCAATGATTTATTTCATTATGAAAATGTTAGTACTGTTTGTAAAGTTGGCACTGTATCGCATTACATTTCATTTATTCAGTATTGTATCACAGGCTAATAATTATTAAATATCTATGTATTGCATAATATTCAAGAAAAAAAAATCTGACATAGTATTTCAAAGGGTTCTTCTCTGTCATTATCCTAATATTTTAAAGTATATTATTACACTAATAATTAAACCAAACAGAATTTAATAAAAGAAAACCTAGATTAGATATCAAAATTTTAAATGTCAAAAAACACACACATACAGAGAGAGAGAGACAAGAAAAGAATAAAAGAAAAAATAAAACTAAAAAACATTTTTTTTTTTCTTTTTTTTTAACTATAGCTTTTTCAAGTGGAATACAGATAGAGTTTTCACTTCATTTTCAATATATATATATACACACACATTGTTAAAATATTTTTTCTTTAGAATCCAACATTGTCTCTTCAAAAGACATTTTTCGTCATTCTAAAAATAAAAAGCAATTTTAATGCCAAATAATAATAACAACGATAATAAACTTGAGAATCAAGACTAACAACCCAGTAGCACAACAGCTGCTATTACTTTACTACTATTATAAAAGAATTACCATACTTTTTGCCAAAGACAGCAGCGCACAAAGAATTTGTTTTAACCCTAAGCTAACTTGTTTTTTCTAGAGTTCTGACTTTTAAGAAAATGAACCCTTCCCCCGAGCACGATTTCCAGCCGTCTTCTCCGTGATGGTAGAATAATAGCAGACAGGAACCATGTTGAGTCTAGCAAAACATTGTATAGTGCTGTGTTATTTTATTTAGATTTTATTATAGATTATTGAGAGCTATAGTTATAATAATGACTTTCGCCTCGAATGATCCCCACTACATCCATTTCACAATAGCAATGTAGAATTTCTCATATTACTATGTTATACTTAAAGGCTTCTGTGATTATGATTTTGGATTCATATTTTTCTGGAAGTGTCATCTCTTCTTATATCTTTCCTCCAAGGTACAGACTGTACTAAAGCATTTATTTGTTTATTCTTTAGTATTGAATAAAAATGGCGTAACAGTCTAAATAGGTCAGTTGATTTTTTATATGATTTTCTTATATGGAATTTGTTTCGTGAATTAATTTATTTTTAATAAGCAAAATAAATTACATATATTTTTAAAATGTGATGAATAAAAAGATAATTTCGTTTTAAAATAATTTACTCATATTAAATAATGTTTTAAAATAATTTACTCGTGGTGAAAAAAATATCCCATAAACATTTGCAATGTTTGTAGAAACTCAGTCACATTGAAATTTCCTATGGCTGTTTTGAACTTGTAAAAGCAATGCTGCCTTCTTCATGATCCTTGCTTTCATTTGTAAGTACATTAAAAAAAAAAAAAAAAAAGTAAATAAACAATTTGTATTTCTCAGCACCACGAATTAAAAACAAAAAGTGTGTGGCAATGGGTTAAATGACACAAGAAGCAAATACTTATCAAACAATATTCTCATTTTATCATTCAAAATAAAAATATGCATTTATATAATAATGAGTTATGTATGTAATAAAAGCCAAGCAACAGATATATATAACATTTTGCAATAAGCAATTTTATACAACTGACTGCTTCATTTAGAAATTAAATATCATTGAAACAAAATTACAGTTTAAAGTTTAGTACTTCATAATATTTACAGTTAGGGAAAGAGAACCGTATTTTTTTGAAGTACAGTCAAGACACCGATCCAGGAAATACTCTCAAAGTGCAAATGGTTAAAGAAGAAATAAAAAATTCTTCCTTTCACTTGATTGCATTACATGCAATCAAAACACGTTTCATTGCACAATAAAAGTAAATTACCCAACTAGCACTCAGAGACTAGCATTTGACTAGCATCTTCTAGTAATTTAAAATAAATTCACTCCAACATACAAAGATTTTAGATTTTTTTTTTTTTTTTGAAGTGGGGGTAGGTTTGTCATGCTATCTCAAGTAAGTGTCATCATTTTATATTAAATAAATATTCAATCAGCATGTCACTGATTTCAATTATAATACACATACAGATAATATATACAAAAAAACTGCAGATAAATTTTTGAATGTGCTGAAATGAATGTAATATTTTGAGATCAATATAATACCAACATCTTTCATAAATAAACAAACATCAATTTATCTGGAAAATAAACTATGTAAGAATTTAATAAAAAACTCTAGAACAGTTGACAATAATCCCTGTAAGAAATTAAATATTTATGGAAGTTTAACGAAACAACAAAAAAATCAAGAAAGATTCATTCAAGATTTCCTCTCGAAGTTCACTCGAAAGACATCGATAACAAAAAACCAACAGCCTATAGATATTTCATGTTATCAACATCAAATAAACTTGTGCAACTTGTACATTGTGCTGAATATTTACACAGTTTTTTGGAATAACAGAAATTATTGATATATTATAAAGAGAGCTGTGAAAAATTAAAAGTAGGATCGGTTCTTTGAGTTATGGAAAAAAATAAGGTGAACAGTCAAAACAAGAGCTTCTCTTAAAAAAGGGATTCGGACATAATATCGCGGGACAAAATATCACGTCAAAAAAAATAGTATCATCTATTTGAAAATTTAATTTTGTGTCACACGTGATCTCTGGCAGGGGTACATGGCCTTATAAATATTAATTAATTTAATCACAGAGTTGAATTTCATTATTTTATGTATGTTTATTTTTAAGTTATTTTATCTTTTGCTTTTCACTATTCAAAATACATTTTAAAAATCGTGTACATCACTGCTGACATTAAAGCTGAACACTGTTTGCAAACTTGAATTAAAAATTTTAAAACTGATAAGCACGATTGAATTCATTAGGACTCATCTTGACAAAAGTTCATAAACATAGTCTTTAAGCTATTTTAATTAAAATTGATAAAAAATTTTGTTGTAGGTTTGTCAGAATGTCAGTGCTCTGACTAAGGTATGTGTTGTCATGAAATTTTATACAACATTACTAATAATCACCAACTCATTTTTGCTTTGTATTCATTTACGTCAGCGATATTTTGCCCCTGTGAGATTTTGTCCCCAACCCCTTAAAAAATATGAAACTAAACAGACAGCATAATAAAGATAATCAGCAGTATAATAGAAATGAAGCAAAAAACAGTGCAAAGCTGGTGTTGATCAAGAACTTGAAGCAATCAACCCTAGATTGCAAAAGCATGCAATAATTATGTTGGATTGAAATGATTAACAGGGCGTCTACAAAGTATTTGATAATTAATTCGGTAACTCTTTAGGAACTTCCAGGAATAAAATAAAATAAATCCTAGTGAGTGATACTGTGGACAGGCAAATAGGCTAAGAAAACAAATTTGATTATACTGAATGTACATAGAGGATATATGGGGGAGGGGAAATAAAAACAAATGTGTGTCCTCAGGGATGAGCCATTCTAATCATACAAAGTATAAGAAATTTTGCTTAAATTTTAGGTTGATTTTTGTAGAAATTGGCCTATTTCAAAATTGTGAGAGATGCTGTAACATGTTACAACTTCTAAACCCGATTTTGTTTGCTTAATAAGCAGTTCTTAAAAATTTTCAGAGACAATTATTCAAATTGAATTACTTTTTGAGACTATTTAGGACTTATTTTCAGATTTTGTTATTTTTTGGAAGCTTTAGGTGACCATTAGACACCCTGATTAAGTTCAAACCTTTACTAAGTTAAAAGGTCAGAGGTATAAATGAGTTTTCATTTCACTTATTTATATAAATACTTTTTTTTTTTTTGGGGGGGGGAGGGGGGGGGTGTGAAGGTGAGATGACAATAAAATAGTGTTTAATTATAATGACGTAAAACAATTGTGAACAACTGGATGAGTTTCTTTATAATGTTTCATTATTTGACACCAATTTTTTTTTTAATGATTTTTCAGCAACATATTGCAGAATATTTCTAAAGTAAATACTTATTACTGATACATTTAATTATCATTACTAATATAATTTGATACAAAAAAAAAAAAAAAAAAAAAAAAAAAAACTTATTAATACATACATTTATTTAATTTTATTAGGGAACTAAATATTTTAATGAATTATCACTATAGAAAATGCCCTCTTATGCATGGAATTTAAAAAACAAATAAGATGTGTAGGTCTCATCACATTTATTTTTACCTTAGTCATACATATAATTCAACAAACATATTGCATTACTATTTAAATTTGTTTTAAATTAACACTAGGCTATTTCAATATAGGATTAATTTGATTAAAAAAAAAAATACTCATAAAGAGATTTTTCTTCTCTCCCCCCCCCCCCCATCCCCAAGAATAAACTTAAAATAAAAAGCAGAAGCCAAAGCACATAACCTGCTTTTGAATAAATAACACAAAACATCCAGCCTAATGGATATAATTGCACTTAACACATTAAGCAATTTTTTTTTTTTTTTGGGGGGGGGGAGGGGTCACATTAGAATTTAACTCAATTTACATTATAATAATAGGAACATACATTTGCAAAAATATGTAAATACTTAAAATTAAATATTAAAACTTTTTTTTATTATTAGTATTGTTACAACTTTTGTATGCATACATGAATAGTTAGTTCACTCTATTAAATTCTGAAAAATGGTACTAAATAAATACTAACAAATAAAAGTTAGAAAACTCCTGTTAATGTATAAGTATTCTATGGGAAACAATTTGATTGCAAAAATATTCGATATATTTATTTTAAATTTTCAAAAGAAATGCCAGTAATACTGTCTTTAGTTTTTTATACATATCTACAAATCAGAAAAAACTAGAATTCTAGCTTTGGGCAGAACAAGAGTACTGTGGAATAAAATCGATGTCTACGTTAAAAAGTCTGTAGTCAATTAAGTAATAACATTGCATATAAATTCTTAAAAACACTTCAACAAACACAATTAAACAAAAGACCAAAAAAAAAAAAAAAAAGCTTTTGAATGAAGAATAAGTAATTTGTAATCAAATAGCATAAACTGCAGAAAACATGCAACAGTCATTTCAAGTTCAAATAATTAATTATAACCATTCATCAGGCAAGGAAATAGGTAAATTTGAGTTCAATAGAAGAGTAATAACTTATTTTTGCCAGATAAACAAACATATTGAATTATCCAAAACAATTGTTGTGTGTTTTTTAAGTACCAAACACACAAACATACTTACTATAGTGCGACCACGTTTCCTACGACTAGCAGTGAGGCCGAGTCCAAAAGTTTAGAGGGATGCAAAATTGGCCGAGAGATAGTTATTTGGCAAACATCCAGTTATTTGGTGTTCCCTTATCGCTTGTTTTCTCTCAGTCACCCCTATTTTAACACTGGACTCGTTCAATCCGCACTTGCGCAGAGGCTTCCATGGTCGCAACAAATGTGGTTAAAGAATAAACACCTTTGTTTGTTTACAAAATTGTTAACTTTTTTTTTTTTTTTTTTTTTTTTGTGTGTGTGTGACTTTTAATACATAAAAATGAATATATTTAACCACCAGAATATACATTTAATGTTAAAACTGTATCTAATTTTAACAAATGAATATAATCATTTGTTATATCCATTGAAATGAAAAAAAGAACATAATCATTCTTTCATTACTGAAAAAATGAACAAATGCATGAGGTAATCCTTCAAATTATATTTAGACTAGATTTTAAATGACTAAAATTGGTTAAAAAAAAAAAAAAAAAAAAAACTAGTTATAAAAGAATAATGTATTTAAAAAAATAAGTAATATACAGTGAAACTCATTTATTCAAAGTTATGACTGAACAAAAGTTCAGGTTTAATATGGATGTCTGTTATTTATTTTATGGCTGGTTTAATATTATATTACAAATTTTCATTCGGAAAAGATTTTTCTTTATGACACATCTAAAACTTCACCGTAAAATTCTGAGCAAATGCCCCCCCACCTCCCCCCCCCCCCCAAAAAAAAAAAAAAAATTAAAAGCATCAATGTCAATGATTTAAAGCATTTGAAGTAGTGGATTATAAGTCTCTGATGATTTAACTTAGAATGGATGGCCTTTAATCGGAATTTTAACAAAAAAAGATATTTCAAAATCGTAGAAGGGCGCTCTGAATTTTACAATTTTTTTTTTCCTTTCTTTAAAGCCAGAATTTAAACAGACCCATTAGTTTGGTTTGATTCAAAGTAGGATAAATAAGTAATAAAAGGCAGTATACTCCTATAAGTAGATATCTCTGAACGATGTGAGATATAAAAGTCAAAAATAAGTGTTAAGAGTACTACAAGACTCCCTGGAATTGTTCTTAACAAATTAACTATCTTCATCCATAATCCAAACAAAATTTATGAGCTATTCTTTTTTTAAGTCTAAATGAAATACACAATAAAAAGTAAGTCATTTTTAAATCGTTAGTTATTTTCATTTTTACGCCATTAAATGCAGTAAATTTATGGATATCATAGACTCAGTTTTTATAAGCATTCCGATTTAATGGCCCTCTTCACTTACCGTCGCCAGAAGTCTGAGCCAATGTTATTCTATGGGGAAATTTTTCTTTACAAATAACTTATTAACTAATACATATTTTTAAATTCTGTTTTCCCATTCAGAAAATTCACAATTGTTAAACTGATGGACCTTTTTTAAAAATGTGTTTATTTTTGTTTTTAATATTTTATTTTGAAATTGCAAAATGAAAAAATTTCACATATTGAAAATTCGTATTTTGCAGCTTCAAAATAAAACATTTAACAGCTGGGAATTTTCAGAATGTGAAAACAGAATTTAAAAATATGTATTAGTTAATAAGTTATTTGTAAAGAAAAATTTCCCCATAGAATAACATTGGCTTGGACTTCTGGCGGCAGTGAGTGAAGCAGGCCCTTAATAAGCGTATTTGTGTCAGCTCCTTTTCCATCATTATAAACAAGTTTCACTGCCTGTATTTTTAAATCGTAAATAATGTTTGAAAAATACATATAAATATCATTTACAACAATTTAACAACATTAAAGAATTTAACATCAAATTATCACATACATAAAAAAAAAACTCACAGAAAAAATGAATATGTTAGCCACATGCCAATAAATAAGCTGTTAAGGGCCCTCTTCACTCATCACTGCCGATAGCGGAAGCTAATGTTATTCTATGGGAAATTTTTCTATACAAATAACTTATTAACTAATGCATATTTTTAAATTCTGTTTTCACATTCTGAAAATTCTCAGCTGTTCAATAGACGGACTTTTTTTAAAAAAATATTTTTTTAATTTTTTATATTTTATTTTGAAGCTGCAAAATACGAATTTCCAAATGTGTGAATTTTTTTCATTTTGAAATTTCAAAATAAAATATTAAAAATATGCATTTTCAAAAAAGGTCCGTCCATTGAACAGTTGGGAATTTTCTGAATGTGAAAACAGAATTTAAAAATATGTATTAGTTAATAAGTTATTTGTAAAGAAAATTTCCCCATAGAATAACATTGACTTGGGTTTCCGGCGACAATAAGTGAAGAGGGCCGTTAAATCAATTAAAACATCTAATATATTGGTACAGTTTCTTATGTATTTAATGGTCCACTGGATCTAAATAAATAAACACTATAAAAGTAAAAATTAAAAATACTTATGTAATCACTTAAACTTGTTAAAACTATAGTACATGGTTTCATACAAAAAGGTTAAAAAAATAAATAAATTCAACAACTAGTAAAATTAGGGGGGTTGAAAGTGAAAGCTGCAAGATCCTTTTATTACAATATTTTCTAAATATCAAAATTTAACTGACACAACTACAAAAATACTATAAAAGAAAAGGGTTTTTAAATATAATAATAGCAAAAGAAATGTAGAAAATAAGATTCATTTCACAAAAACATGAAATACAAAATATCTAAATGCTTAATTTCTGCTAGAACGTATTAAAAGTAATACTGAATTTAAATAGAACAGGATTTTTTTTTTACAGATTTAAGCAAAAACTTTTCACACTAGTTTTACATTAGATTGTTTCAATAACACATATTGTGCATCCATTTTTATAAAAGTAACATTTAAGAATGCGTGAATAAATTAAACATGGCTAGAACTCATCTTTAATGGGTCGTAAATAAAAATGCTCTAAACAAAATATAAAGTAAAAAATAAAGTAAAAATAAACTGAGGAATTTCCTTAAGAAAGATACAAAGTGAATACTAAACATAAAAAACAAAATGTTGATTTGAAAGATATTTAAAACTGAATCTTGTAACTATTTTACAAGAAATAACAGAAAACTACAATAAAATCAACTGTATTATAAGTTGAAACTGAAAAATTTAAATATATCAAATCAAATAGTTTTAATAGAAAACAGAAACAGTTTTTTACATGGTAAGGCAGGGTAACACAGAGTTTGTGTCTGAAGTCAAAACAATAATTTAAAAGTTAAATTAATTTAACTTTAAAAAAAAAATGAAAAATAAAATAATGGTGCTTGAAAAAAAAAAAAAAAAAAAAAGGAAATTGGCATATTTGCAGATGATTTTTTAATCCCTGAAAAACTGCATATAATAAGGCAGCAATGATTGAAATAAATTTAATAGCAATACAAAAACATAAAAATAAAGAATATTAATTTATAATACACAATGAAATGTGCCCCCACTTAAAAATATTTCTTTAAAGATGAAATTATGATAGCTTATGCAAAGCAAAGAAGATTAATAAATTTTACCAGACGTCTCAAATGTCAAATAAACAGCAAACGTCTATTGGAAACTAATTTTTTACACCATTACAAAGAAATTTGAGTACTTCATTTGTTCAACATGCTGTAAAATAGGCTCAAGTTCAATTAATGTGACAGTCTCCATTAAAAAAAAAAAAAAAAACTATTTTAATCTGTTGTCATATTAAAAATTTTGAATTATGAAAATTTTTGTACTACACATTTCTGATGGAAAGGCCAAAATTTTAACAAGAACTGAAAAATGGCCACAGCAGAAATTTTAGCCTGGTTACTTTTCACTCTTTGTTAAAATTAATGGCATATGTGTTATAACTTCCAATTATAATACAATTTCCCCATGTGAAGACATAATACGTTTTTAAAGTTTTTAATAATGGTTAATAAAAATACTTATTTATGTAGAAGCATAAATAAACAAAAATATTTCACAAATGTTATAAAAAAGCCATTATGCTGTTTATAAACATCTGTTTTTTAATATCAAACTCTATGCACACAAAAACACAAAATTAAATCCATTTTCGAGAACAGAAAAAAATGAACCATAGAAACAAAACAAATAATTTTGTACTAGCGCAGATGAACAGTGATGATAAATGACTACAAGTCTGGTAATGAATGAGTTTGAACGGCAAAACAAAAATGTCACTAGGAATCCATCTACAAATCATAATATAAAAAGTCGATCACGAGTAATAGTGATGGTAAGATGTGTTGTCCTTCATAGTAAGAACCGCTGGAGATGAATGGAGAAGTTGTTAAAAAAACAGACAGGTCAAAGATGAGCTTCTAAAATGAAATGCCTGCTTCATAAAGGAGATTCATAAATCTCTGACCAGTCCCCATTTAGATCACTTGGCATGAGCCTTGAAAGGGTTTCACTTCCAGAGGCACTCTCTTCAGGAATATCGGCAGGGGTTTCTTCTAAAAAAAGAACGCAGATCTTTTTCAAACAATTTAAGTTTTTCATCAAGCTATTTTTAGGCAAATACATACAAAAAATACAGTACTTTCTTTCAAAAATTTAATTTTTTTTTTTGCTAAATCAAACACGCCCAGAAACTAACAAGTTTTGTTTACATTAAAAAGTCTTATTTCACCAAAATGACAGGAAAAAAGTCTGAAGTAGGCACCACATGCCTTGTATGCATATTATTATTCAATGCCTATTTTGAATAATGTTGTTTAATTAAAGGTCCATTGGAAACATTCACATTTTTATTTCAGATAAACACACAATTAAACATAGAAGACAAAAAAGTAAACTAAAAATATATCTCCCAACATTTTCTCCGGGAGCCACACAGTTTTTAGGACCACACAGGTCTCGGCACACACAGCAAACTTATTCACTCCTTCTTCTTGCATTCACTTTCAGAGTGGGCTGGAGGCGCTCTCACATGCAAGCATAGTTAAACTGTAGCACTTGTTTTAAAATGAATCGGTTGCTTCCTCCAACAAATAATTAAATAACTAAAATATAAAATATTACTTCAATTTTGAAATGGGAGGCCCTGTAGTGACCAAAAAGAAGGGAACATAATTAGGCAATATACCAGTCCTGAACAAAATTTCAACCTTCAGCATCTAATCATTTTTAAGTTATTGTGGACCTCGCTAAAACCAAAAGTTATATTTTGACAAAAAAAAAAAAAAAGGAGATGTACAACTAGACTTTACAAAAGTCTTAAATATACAATTTCACTGTTCTATTACTAACCATTTTGGAGTTTTGAGTTTTGTTCACTCACACATATATTGGGCCCAGAAATGAAAGTCAAGTGGTCCAAAATGACCATCTAGGTTATAATTAGATGGTTGAACAATAAAATGGTATGAAAACATACAAAAGTGCACACTTTTTACACATTTCATACTAGATGTATAAATACAAAAACAACATGAACACTCATTTTAAAATAATAAACATAACCTTTTTATGTGTTTTTGTTTTATTACTAGAAATTCTTTCAAAGGCAGAAAAATTTAATTAAAAGAATTAATTTAAACATCTAATTTTATAAGACTGATTTTTAGTTTCCCATCATAGTATAGTGTTGGGAACTTAGGTAATAGTGAAAACTTTCGGCCTCAGTTTTTTTTTTTTTTTTAACATGTTTTGAGGTGTGAGGAATTCAAAAATCACAAAATCAGTATGGTGTCCATCTGTAGGGTGTCAGTGTGTTAGTGTTAGTTGTTAGTATGAAAGCCCATCATGATACATTGTTGCCATGCTATTGTAAAACTTACACATATATGAAAGGATGTCATAAAAATTAAGCCTGGTCATACTTTTGTGAGCCCTGCGACGCAGGGTGTAAATGATTTTAATCAAATGATTAAAATCATGATTTAAATCAAATCATTTAAAAAAAAATCATTTTTACTTTCTTTTATATTCAACAGAAGAAAGTATTGGATTTATAAACATTTTTGACCTCAGGTTTTTGATGGATTTACATGTTTTGAGAGCTATAGAATACGATTTGATCATTTTTAGAAAATGTCTGTGTGTGCATGTGTGACAAAATTTTGTGGCGACTGTATCTCAAGTACTACTGCACAGAATTTCATACAAATTGGTATGTAGTTACACAGTGACATAAATTAGTGCTTATCAACTTTTGGTAAAAATTTACCAACAGCTTGCGTTGCCATCCCGCTTTTTCTAAATTCATGGTGGTACAGGACAAAATTTTGTATAAATGTGCATAAAGAAAATTATTTTTTAATAATCATTATGAAATTTAAAAGAATTATTTGTAATAGAGATAGTCAACTAAGAAAAAAATTGTGTATGTAGGACCCACCCACCCCAGGGGTGGGGGCGGGGAATTCCCCCCTCGAGGGGAGTAAATTTTCATGATGGGTATCAAAAGAGCTCGACAATACGTTTAAAACGAATGGTTGAACCATCGATCTGCGATAATTTAAAATAGGGGTACACAATCTTTTTGGCTGGCAGGCCACTCTTGTTGTTGAGTGGGCCATGAACGGCCACAAACGCGATAATATAAAATAATTAAGACTATGCACATACATTCACTCTGTTTATTAAAAAGTACATATATATATATATATATACATACTGGATGACTCAAAATAGATGTGACAGCGATTATCTCTTAAACTAACAGTCATAGAAACATGCTTTCAATTTTAAAGATACCAAAATAAGCAGTTTTATGTGTAGATATGTGGGTATAAAAACATCGCTTTGAGGTATTAGATGGCACTGCGATATTTTTAAGTGAAAATGCTTCTATGGTTGTAATTGTTGTTTTTTGCATGGATTTTAAGGTCTATTTTTATAAAATCCCAGGTCACAAAATTTGGTTAGCGACATAAAAAATAACTCACGGCAAAATATAATATAGCTTGTGACATAAAGGATAACATAGTAAATTTTAAATTGTATGATTAAAAAGTATTTTTCAGATGTATATCCTCATTTTCCAGATTTTTGGGCAGTATTTGCAATTTCCCTAACTTTTTCACTAATTTTGAATTCCCTGACTTTTCCAGGTTCTCCCTGAACCATGGCAACCGGTAACCCTGATATAAAAACCATCATTTTCATCCCCTTCTTCCCCAAAAAAATTTTGTAAATGAAAGTTTTACAATTGCCACAAATAAAATATTTTTTCTTTCTTTCTTATTTTTCTTTACAAAAACAGAAAAAAATCTTTACTGCTTATGATTAATGCGGTGTAAAATGTCAATCTTTCCGCGGGCCACAAATTGATGGCCCCCGGACCGCAGGTTGTGCACCTCTAATTTAAAATAAAGTTATTGATTTTTTTCATTTTTAACAAAAAAAAAAAAAAAAAAAAAAAAAAAAAATGTAATATTGAGAATAAAATTGACTTTTTTTGGATATTTAATGTTACTAGTATCGCCCAGTGGTCGAAACTCGACCATTTTTTTTGCAAAGCGAGGCAAAGTAAAGTTATTCCCTTGTCCTAAACGGAATGCAATTGCAACACAGCTGCGGCAATTGTTTGCTGATATTCACTTAACTGAATCAGCAGAGTTTTACTTAATATAACTATTTCTCTCTGTAGATGTTAGCCTTTCCTGAAATGAGAGAAAATCGCAACGTGAAAATGCCCCTTGTTGTGTGATACAGCCCAGAAGCTAATATGTACCATGTCAAACCAAGGCCCAACCAAGTATCAAATTCTGTTAAATTAATTCGATTGGTTCATAAAGTACAGTGTTTGAACAAAAAAAAAAAAAAAAAGATATTTTTCAATAATGGTCGAATTGAGTTCGGGAAATTTCAAAACGTGTAACTTTATCGAAAACCGAAAATCTAAAACTTTTCTGATTCTTATATTTTCTACTTATATATGCAGAGGAAAGAAAAATAAATCCACTTTTTAAAAAATAAAAATAAGTAGTCAATTTCACTTAATTAAAATGCAAGGAAATCTCAAAACGTGTAAATTCATCGAAAACCAGAAATCAAAAGTTTTTATGTATCTTCTACTTGCTTCTTCTACCCACAAAAGCTAGTAATAAAGACACTTTTTAAAAAAATAAGTAGCCAATTTCAATTAATTGAAACGTAAAGAAAGCTCAAAACATGTAAATTCAGCAAAAAACGGAAATCGGAATTTTTTCCGTATCGTCTACTTATACATGCAGCAGTTAGTAACAAATCCATTTTCCTTTTAATTAGTATATTAGCTGAATATTTATTGTTTAAATATCACCCTTTGAAATGAAATGTTTATGTTTACATTCGAAACTGGAAGTTTGCCATTTTTTTTTCTGGAGTTTTGTAATTTTAAATTAAATTTTATCAATTTTACAGAAAAAATAACTCAATCAAACACAAGTAGACAGTAACTTATATATAACTATACCCAAATATCGGAATTAAAATCGGCAGATAATTTCCGTTATTTTTTAATAATTTTTTACAAAAAATCCAATGGACAATTAACGTAGAAAATATTTTTGATGGCTCCATGGACAGACAGTGACGTCATCACTTCGCTTGCGTATAGCGATGCTACATTATACAAATTGTGTCTATGGTTTTATTTGAGCTTTATGAAATTGCCAGATTTAACAACTTTCTACTTTTAGGTATTTTTTAATGTAAAGGAATACGTGTATAAAAGGGAAAAATGGGGGAAAATGTATAAAAAATAAATGTATTTTTAAATACCTTCTTGACATCGTAAGAAAATAATATTTGTATTCGCACCTTCCGGTTAACCATACCTTTCGAATAATACAATTTTCAGCCCTCTACTCCCATAATTAATATGTTAAAAAGGGACAACAAATTTTATGCTTGCCTATTAATATATAGATACTACTTCTCTAATATGGAAATCGTCTGCATTATCATGGAAAATAATTTTTTTTTAAATAATAATTTTAATAAATTATTTTTACTGAGTGAATTTGTATAGGAAAATATAAAAAAAATCATGTGGTGGCCACAACGTACTAGTTGTGTTTTGTTTTGGACATTTTTTGTATATTTTTCTAAGGTTATTAAATTCAAATAAAAACAGAAAAGTAAATTACAACAGTATATATATATCTGAGGGAATCCGGACATAATATTGAGGGACAAAACTTCACCGGACAAAATATCGCGTAAAAAAATATGATCTATTTAAAAATTTGAATTTGCGCTACGTATAATCTCTGGAGCAGGCCAGTAATAAAATAAATTAATATATATATATATCATAGAGTGGAATTTCATTATTTTATCATTTGCTTTTCACCATTCAAAATACATTTTAAAAATATTGTACATCACTGTTGACATCAAAGCTGATCACAAACCTGAATTCAAAATTTTAAAATTGAGAAGCAGCATTGAATACATCATGACTAATCTTGACAAAAGTTAATAAACATAGTCTTTAAACTCTTTTAAGCAAAATTTATAATAATTTTTGCAGTGGGTTTGTCTGTATGTAAGTGCTCTGACTAAGGTGTTTTCTTGAAATTTTATGCAACATTATTGATAATTACCAACTACTTTTTGCTTTCCATTCGTTTATATAGGTGATATTTTGTCTTCGCGAGATTTTGTCCCTAACCCATATCTCAGATAAATAAGATCTGAGATATATATCTCAGATTCCATTTACATACTTTAACATTTTCATTTCCTATATGACTCATTTGCTTTTATTGTTTATATTATTCTACTTATCAATCTTCATACTTGCCAACCAATTTTAATAAAAAAAAGGGAAGATTTTTGTTGAAAAACCAGAAGATTTCATAAAAAAAGGGAAGATTTTTTTTTTTTCTTTGACGTATTAAACAATACAGTTTTACAATTTTAAAATTTTGAAACAATCTATAAAAATGTTTTGTGCCCCCTCCCCATTAAATTCAGCAATAAAGGTCTAAAAATAATTACATACATCAGAAATATTGAGCACTTCCATTACTTTATTTTTTCTAGAATTGATCATTGATCACAATAATAATTACAGAGTAAGAAATATTAAACTTTTTGAATTCTACTTCTAGAATCTAATGAAAGAAGTTTAAAATTAATATTTATTATCATTTATGTTGCAGATAGATAAAGATTAGGAAACAAAAGACTTCTGCAGAAAATTTGATTGCTGATCACTAGTTGGAGATAAATAAAGGGGGCGGGCAAAAAATAATTACATCAGCAAGAAATATTTAACAATTCTATTTCTTTACATGTTCCATGTTCTAGAATCTCATAAAGCAAGTTTGAAATGAATATTGACATTCATGTTATGGATGGAGAAAGATTGGGAATCGGGAGTTTTCGTAGAACATTTGGGGTTTCTTTTTAAAACGAACGATATCCGCGACTTTTTAAAAACGGAAGATTTCATCATCTGTCCGGAAGACCGGAAGATACGCTAAAAAACCGGAAGTCTTCCGGGAAAACCGGAAAAGTTGGCAAGTATGAATCTTTCTACTGTAATAGGATATATACACTAACTTGTAAACTATTATTGGTTCACAATAGAATCCTATTTCTATTTTACTAGTTTATTTCAAATTAAGGCTGTTCACTCCCTCTTACAATTTTCCCGCCTCAAGTCACCAAATCCCATGTAAGTCTATGGCGAAATTTGCTTATAGAATTGCTCATTGCCTAATTGGTATTTTTAAATTCCGTTTTCACATTCAGAAAATTCACAACCGTTTAAATGAGTACCCGTTTCTCAAAATTTGAATTTTTTAAATTTTAATATTTCATTTTACAGCTCAAAAATGAGAAAAATGCATTTAGTGAAAATTCGCATTTTCAAACTCAAAATTCAAATCAAAAAATAAAAAAAAAAATTTTTTTTTTAGAAAACGAGCACTTATTTAACGGTTGCATATTTTCAGAATATGGAAACGGAATTTGAAAATAACAATTAGGTAATCTGTAATTCTATAAACAAATTTCACCATAGAATAACATGGGCTTTGGATGACCTTGACGATCCGTGATGCACCCCCTTAATAGTTTAAACAACTTACATATGATTCCAGCCATGATAAACAGCCACAATCTTTAAATACTTTGATATTGGTACATTGTAGATAAAATAAAATTTTCTTTTCTGATTTTCAGTTTGAATTTGAAATTATTTTGTTATTGATTGCTTATCTTTTGAAATTATTAAAAATTATTTTAATAATTAATAATTTAAGAAATTAACTTACCTTGAAATTATTATTGACAATGTTCAACAGTGTTTGATTTCGATAATGTTTATGGATAATGTTTATGTTTAAAAAAAATCTGTTTTTTTTTAAATCATGATATTTATGCACCCTGGCATGGGAGGGTTAGAAACTAATCAGGATCACATATTTCTGCAACAAAACCCAAAAATACAGACAACTGGAGCACTTTTCTCCTGGATCTTAACTACTGAACCCCTCACTCAGCTCCTCTGTTCAGAAATAATGCAGTTAGTGACATCGTAGGGCATTATTTTTCTTGCCTTATTTGGTGCTTGACATTATTATTAGCCAGCAACTTGCTGAAATAAAGATGTTTCAGTGAATTCATCCAGTGTTGTCCTAGTGTCCATGACTGCATGCCATCAAGACATCCCATATACATACACAAGGCTCATGAAATACGGTAGCCTGGTTACCACTGGCGACCATTATGTTTTAGCTTGCGACTACGTTTTCAATGAAAATTCAACATTTAAAAAAAAATATTTTGTTGAAAAAATTGGGCCCAGAATTAAATGCCGAAACCTATGCTGAACTGCAGTGTAGTTAATATCAATTTGTGTAAGAAACAAATAGAAGGAAAATAGCAACTCAATATCTGTGCATGTTTTACGCATCATCATGTTGAATTGAAACAGAGTGTTGAATTAACCCTCTGACTGCTCAATTTGTGGACCAAATCGCTTCAAAAATTGTGTATTTTTTTTCTTGCATATTTTAAATCTATATATATATTGGAGAATTGAAATATGCATTTTTTTCTTTCTAGAAAAGATTTTTTTATATAAATTTT
The DNA here is from genome assembly GCA_963930645.1 of Salticus scenicus. Lineage (NCBI taxonomy): Eukaryota > Metazoa > Arthropoda > Arachnida > Araneae > Salticidae > Salticus > Salticus scenicus. The sequence goes on along the minus strand of OZ005649.1, from coordinate 400,291,177 downwards.
TATCATGAGAAACTAAGCTGTCAGAAAAACCAATTTCAGATGTTATCACATTTTTTTTTTTTTTTAAATAAATTTCAATTTAATTACAGTTAATTTCAATTTATTACATAATATAAAAAAGTAAAATGTATAAAACTTAAGAAAATATAATGAATCATGATCAGATTCATCGCTATCTGAGGAGCAGTCCGAAAAATCATCTATATCACTTTCACTATCAAAACTAAAATCACTTTCAGAATCTGAAAAATCATCAGGAATATATACTCTGTCAATCGCTGAACGTTTTCTACCAGTTATTTCTGATTAGAAAAAGACAGCAAACATAGGGAAATTAGAGCAGTAAATACCAAGTACCTTCAAATGCCACAATTTAGTAGATGACTATCGGCATCTGTTGGTCAAAAATTAAACATCTAACACTGTATATAATTTATTTCACTGGTTAAACGATGAAAAGGCGGGATGCACTCCTCAATAAAGGAATAAAAACACATGTCTACTGTTATGCTCAAAAACCATAACACTTCTTTTTTCTCAATTAAAAAAAAGAAAAAAATAAATAAAAAATAAATTTTCAAAAATTAAATTTGACTTTAATTTTGGAAAATCTGGAAAACCTATTCTTCAAAATAACTGTATTTAGGAAATTTCACCAATATTCCAAAAACCTTAAGTGCTTCAAAAATTATAAATTTTCTAATAAAACTATTTTTATGGCTAGAAAATTCATTTGAATAGAATTAAAATGAATTTATTTAAAAACTCCATAATGAATTTATTTCATAACTCTGACTTTAAAATGGAGTTTTTAAATAAATTCATTCCCTGTAAACAAAGACCTTTCACACCATATTCTATGTGAAGCAAGTTTTTGCGCATAGGAAAAAATATATGTATTCAGTGCTAAAGATATTAAACTGTACCAAAGAGAAAATTTTGTCAATACACATAATGTATCTGAATTCTTTTGTATGTCCTTGTACACGAACCATTCGTCTAATTCCAATAACTTTTTTTAGGTAACATTCCCATATGATACAGATTTAGAATACCAAATTCAGAATTTCCGTTATTTATTTATTTTTGAGTTATGTTGATAACAGAGTGTCACACGCACGCACGGAGGGAGAAAGACTAACCACTAAAAATTTAATTTTTGAATTCATGGGACCACAAAACATGCAAATATAGCAAAAAGTCAAACTGAAAAATGTGACCTCTAAATGCTACTTTCTCTATCATATAAGTAGAAAGAGTAATATAAAGTAAGAGAGAAAGTAGAAAGAAGCAGAAGGATAAATTGTTACAAATAAAGTCTGTCTTAAGATAATCCTCTTTTATAAACATGCAAAAAGCAAATTCATTACAAAAATTATTTTTAAAAAATCATATCAATTAACATTAACAGTGAAACACATTTCTTATTTTATGACAATAACAAACAATCAGCTGTGGCATAACACTTAACATTTCATGCAAACAGAGATGCCAACTTCAAATGACAAAAAAGCAGGAGATTTTTTAACAGAAATCACAAGACTTTTTCCAACAAGAAAGTTTGTAAGAAAAATGAGTAAAATAGTGCAAATTTAATTTTAAGTAAAGCTTTATAAAGCTTAGGAGGTATTTACAAAGCATCAGTATTAAAATTAAATGAATAAGATATGTTTCTTGCAGTAAAACAATAAAAAAAAAATAAAAAAAATAAAAAACCTCAGACATAGTTATTTAAAATTTAAGTCAAAACAGACAGATTGGATCATTCTGCTCCTAATATAAAACAATAAGAATCTTAATTATCTTTGTAAAAGAAAAGGTAATAAAAAAATGAAAATATCAGCTATATTCTAACGAAATTTGAATTCTTTAAGTTTTCAATAGTTATGGTACTTTAAAAAAAAAAAAATCTTTTGATAATAAGATATTTTTCATTATGCAAAAATGAAAGTTAAAAATTTATTTTTAACAAAAATTAGTTTTAAAGCATTGTATAGTAATTTTGAACTTGATAAATTGCAGGGAAAGATAAACTTCAATTTTCTTTCAAATATTTTTACCCAATCCCACCAATTTTAAGCATAAATTATGCTAAGAGGGATAGATAAAAATGACATCAGAAAAGCAGGAGAAATGAGTGGAAAATCAGGAGCATAGAAAAACAAGCAAAAAGCAGGAGACTTGGCTTGTCTGTGCAAATATAAACCTTGCTGATTCCATAAACACTGGGCTTTATGTTCATTTGCAGTACAAGCTAACCACGATCTACAGGGACCTGTTATCAAACAGGCTGAATTATAATGGCATTTGCCAATATCCGTAAATAACAACAGCTATTACAAAAATTATGAACAGGGTGGCTAGCATTAGAACTCTTCCAAATTCCCTGACTTTTCCCATACCATTTTTAGCCATTTTTTCTTACTTTTGATATTTCATTTCTCACGAAAATTTCATAACATTAGCAATTTACAATAACAAGCTTTCAAATAAGGCTTGGTCAAAAAGAAGGGAAGTGCAAAACTAGACTTTATAAAAACCTTAAATATAAAATTGAAGTGTTCTATGGCTAACCATTGTTGAGTTATGTCACATACTCACACATATATTGGGACTAGCAATAAAAATTGAGAAGACCACCTAAAAAGAGGGAAAAGATGGGAAGACCTTCCAAAAAGACCACCTAAGTTATGGTAGGGTGATTCAAAAATATAAAAGGTACAAAACATACATAAAAGCATAGTTTTTATACATTTTATACTATATATATCAAAAATTGCACAAACAAAATTTTCCACACTATTTGCCAAAATTCCCTCATCAGTGACCACCCTGATGAAGGAATGCAATTTTACACATGATGTCGATAAAACATGAGTACAAAGTATGGAAAAGGTATGTGGGCTCTTACTTCACTACTGGAAAGAAAAGAGAAAGTAATTTTTACTTTCCGAACATACATGTAATGTATTAATTACTGGATAAGAGAGAAATGACAGGCGCAGCACACATTGACAACTAGGCTTTCTTTCAGGAAACATCTTTATTGCTTCAGTATTTCTAAGTCAAGACAGGGTAAGGCGAATGGAGTCTGAATCCGACACTCTGCCAATCCACGAACGACGGGCGGCTCAAGCGGCGCCCCAGGCCACAAAATCTGCTGGGGAAGCCTGTAGCACCTACGTAATTTCGGAGGAAGACTGCATTGTGGAATTGTTTAACAAGTCAAAATCATGGCAAGAAGAATCCATTTGTTTAATGTTTGGGCTTTTATACCTAATTTTTTGAGCTGCTGATTGGTTCTTTAGATCCTCTGGGCTCTTAAAAGGGATTTCTGGGATTAATTAATATGCAGCTCAATGCAGCGATAGCTGCAAATTGCACTAACATCAGCGAATTTTGACTTATAATTTCGTTCCTTTTCTGATTTCTGTGTTATAAAGTCTTCTGCTAGGAAACAATCTTTAAAGGGGCAATTACGAATTATTCATGATTAAAATTTCGATTAGTGATTTTCACACTTTTAAATTGGGTTTTTTAATAATTTAAAACTATTTTTTTTTTATCCCTTTCATACATATGTAAGGAAAGTATTGTATGTAATCATGTCAAAATTCCGATTTTGGTGATTCTATTCATTTTGAGGTACCCTGAGTTTGTTTTGACTATTTTTACAGTGATGTATGTATATGGATGTGTGTGTGTATGTGAGTGAGCGTCTAAATGCTTTGTTCGAATGAGCTGAAAGTTGGAATATATGTTATAGGTCATCATAGTATGAACCCTATTGATTTTGGTGAATCTAGCACTTACAGTTTTTTTACAGGGACACAAAGAATTCTCTTTAGCATTATATGGTATATGGGCTCAAATTTTTTAAAGTGTGATAGCGCCTAAATGTATTATTCATCTGAGCTAAAAAATTATACACAATTTATAAGTCACTGTTGCACAAACTATAGATTTTGGTGAATGTAGCACTTATAGTTTTTTTACAGGGACACAAAGAATTCTTCTTTATCATTATATGGTATATGGGCTCAATTTTTTAAAAGTGTGATAGCGCCTAAATGTATTATTCATCTGAGCTAAAAAATTATACACAATTTATAAGTCACTGTTGCACAAACTGTATAGATTTTGGTGAATGTAGCACTTATAGTTTTTTTACAGGGACACAAAGAAAATTTTTTTATCATTATGGTGTATGGGACAAACTTTTTAAAAGTGCGATAGTGTCTAAATGCAATATTCGATTGAGCTGAAAATTTATACACGTATTTTGGTCACAGTGGCACGAACTATATATACTTTGATGAATCTAACCCTTATAGATTTTTACAGGGATACAACAAAAATTCTTTATCATTATGATCTATAGGCTCAAATTATTTGAAGTGCAATAGTGCAAAATTAAATAATGGAGAAAAAATACTCAAACATCCTATAATTTTCACTTTTGTTTATTTAACGACTTGCCTTTACTTTCTTTTATTCATATGACCATTAATTACTTAATGTTCAGAATGTCGAGTGGAGTCACTCCATATTTTTTTTTCCGAACACTATAGTGAGGAAAGTATTGTAATCATGTCAAAAATCCAAATTTGAGATTTTGGTGTTTCTATACGTTTCAAGGTCCCCTGAGTCCGTTTCCACTATTTTTATGATGATGTGTGTGTGTATGTATGTGTGTGTGCGTGTATGTCTGTGAGTGAACACACTGGTGTCTAAACGCTTTGTTCGAATAAGCTGAAAGTTGGTACATATATTGTAAGTCACCATAGTACGAACCCTATTGATTTTGGTGAATGTAGCACTTATAGTTTTTTTACAGGGACACCAGGAAAAATTCTTTATCATTATGGCCTATGGGGCCAAATTTTTAAAAGTGTGATAGCGTCTAAACGCTTTATTAATCTGAGCAAAAAATTTGTACACATGTTATAGGTCGCAGTTGCATCAACTGTATAGATTTTGGTGAATTTAGCACTTACAGTTTTTTTACAGGGACACAAAGAAAAATTCTTTATCATTATGGCCTATGGGACCCAATTTTTAAAAGTGTGATAGCCTCTAAATGCCTTGTTCAATTGGGCTGAAAATTTATATGACTATTATAAATCACTGTTGCACTAACTCTAAGCATTTTGGTGAATCTAACATTTATAGGTTTTACAGGGACACAACGAAAAATTCTTTATCATTATGATCTATGGGCTGAAAGTTCAGTAGCGTTAAATAAAACATCATGTGCTATATGGAGAAAAATACTCAAACACTCTATTATGGTTTTCTCTCTTTTGTTTGTTTAACAACTCCTTTTTCTTTACTTTATCTACAAAACTGTTAATGACTCAATGTTCGGAAAGTCGAGTGGAGTCACTCCAGATTTTTTCTATTCAGTAGCAGAATTTTGGGAAGAAATTCACATTTCAGGTTAAATGAAGCATACATGTTAGGGTGATTTATGACTGCACTTCCAAAATTAAAAAAATTGAAGAATGTTACACTAAATTCATGTACTTTCTAGTGCCAGGAAAATAAAAATGAAATTCAAGTATTTTCAAGGTCAGTAGGAAACCTGTATTTTCAATAAAAAAACTTGTTATAGTGAACCTAAATAACATGTATCAGATTTAAGGCATTCAAAAATCATTTACAAAACGAGAGTAGAGTCAAACTGAAGTAATAAACACTTTTTTATCTTGTTGGAAAGTGTTAGTAAATAATTTTAAGAAAGTTTAAAAAGCTATTTTTGAAAATAAAAAAATTACAAAAATACCTTGCACTCTCTCAACAGTTGGCTCATCTTCGTCCTCGCTTTCAGTAGCACAACCTACATAAAAATACACAATTTCATTTTAATCCTTAAAATAAGAATTCACATAATACAAAAGAGTAAAATGTGTTGTAAAGAAGAGCACACACATAATTATTATTTTATGTTCATGAATAACATACATGTTAAAACTGAATAATTTTAACACTGGTTAATTAAACTGATTGATTTTAAAATCCCCCAAAAATAGTTTAACTTTTGCTATTTTAATTTATTTACCCCAAAAAATTAAATAACTTAAAATACAGATCAGAAATAAATTATCAATTATCTACAAAAGAATTTTGTAAGTAAACAAACCAACGTTTTATATATAAACAAACAAGCATTTTGTTTATAAACAAACCAGTCTTTTGTACATAAACAAACCCTTATTCAAAAAAATAAATTAATTAATTAAAAAATAAGTAGCTAAAGGATTGGTTGTAAAATAATATAAATCATTCTCAATAAATATAAAAATATTTCAATTTATTTAAAACTAAAGAAGCCTATGTCCTAAACATATTAAAAACATTAAAGCAAAGATTTTAAAATGAACTCTTAAGTTTTAATGAACACTTCTTCCCCTTCAAATACGAGTTTGCATTCAACTGAAGAGTTCATTAAAAATCTTCATGAAATTAAATTAAATCCCAACCATTTTCTTGTTAGTTTTGACGAAATAAATTTACATCCCTCTATTGATCTTCGGGAAATTACAGAAATCATCAACACAAAAATCGGAAACCAATTTGAAAACATGGAAATTGCTGATACACAAATTACGGCTAGCAACCTAATTCTTAATGAGAGCTATTATAAATTTAACAATTGTTTTTATAAAAAAACGAAAAGGAGTCCCCATTGGGTCTCCTGTATCGGGTGTTGTCGCCAAACTAAAATTAAGACTATTAAAAGAAAAAATCTTTAAATCCCTTTAAAATGAAATACAGTATTGGTTTAGGTACAGTCGGTAACAAAAGTATCCGAACACTAGCAAACATTCCTATGCAAAAAAAGCACACTTAATACAGTTTTGTTAAATAAATCCTTGTCGAATCATGTTCTTAGACTGACTAAAAACAGGATTCGACAAGGATTTATTTAACACTAGCCGCCTTCGGCGACCAGCTGGTTCACGATCCCTGAAAAATTCTACTTTACGTAACTCCCGCTCGGTGGCTCCTGCGGTGCCTTTTTCACGTTTCAGGTCTAATAACAGCTTATTGATAAATGGTGAAAATAGTTTATTAAAAAATTTAATTGCAGTAAATTCCCGTGCGGTAGCGCCTTTGGCGCCCTCTTTCCTTTTCAATATCTGAAACAGCCTGTTCGCTCACCATTTTATGATCTTTAAAATTTCTGACCTTATCTAAGTCCCGCTTGGTGGCGCCTTATTCATAATTAGAATTTTAAACATTGAAATTTTAAAATATTACAGCGCCATCTGGCGGTAGAAATTTCTGTAATCTACTGTTCAATTCCAAATCAACAAAGCTTTCAAATGATGTATTACTTATGAAATTATTTTAATTAGTAGCTGAGATACAAAAGAAAACCTAATCAGGACACCTTAAAACGTGTAAATCAGATGAAATCTCGAATTCCACTTTCGATAATATAAAAGTACTTTAAAATATCTTTCGAATGATGTATTAAAAAGAATTTAATTATTATTGTAAAATAAAAAGTAAATTTATAACTTTTTATTTTTTTATTTTTACCCCTTCTTCCCCTGCTTCAAGCTTTCCTAATAATTCTGCTCTTTCAAAAAGATTCACAATCGAATTATCAGGCATTAAAACCAAATACTACGAAATTTCAACGGCATATCTCAATTTAAAATGCTGCAAAATATAATCTTTTCCCAATAAAAATGTATTTTTTTTTTTGTTTATTCAGATTTTTTCATGAAAATTGAACAGTAGCTTTATAATATGCTGTCTAGGCCAAATATTAATTTAAATGTAATGTGAATGAAAATTTGAAAAAATTTGAAAATTGCAATTTTTATCCCCACTATGAAGCACATGATATCTTAATTGGTTACATTTATTTCCTTTTTTATCGCAGACAGTTGTCTCGCATGTGTTTTGTTTTAGATCGAGACAGCTTAGAAAATCGTCTGCTGATAGAATGTTTCTTTTTAAGCAATTATTTGATCGACATGGGTCGACATTTCAATAAATATCTTCGAAACTAATTAAAATTTTTAAATTCTGTTTTCACTATCAACTCGGGAAGGCTTCTGAGCACCCGTATGTCAAATTTTATACTTCTGCGTTCAGTAGGGGCTGAACGTATAGATGCTCAGACAGAGAGACAGACAGACATCTTCTTTTATTATTATAGAAAACCATATGAAGAGTACTTTTTTTACATAGGAATTTTTGCTAGTGTTCGGAGACTTTTGTTACCGACTGTATGTGGATTATGTTTTCGTGGTGGTTAATAATCATTATAATATAACAACCATTTTAAATAAATTAAATAATTTGGATAAAAATATTCAATTCATTTATGAAACCGAAATTGATGGAAAACTACACTACTTAGATGATAGTATTATGAAAATAGAAGATGATAAACTGGGAACAACTGTTTATAGAAAACCAAATAGCAGCACGTAAATTAATGATAATAAAAGTAAAAACCCCTACCAATATAAATTAAACACCATCCAATCTTACATTAATCGCACCATTCCCGTTTACTCTAATAAAAAATTCCTCATCAAAAAAACCAAAATTATTAAAAAAAAAAAAAAAAATTAATAAAGCAGGATATGAGGAAGATCTCATAGATAAATTATATAGAAATAGAATCAGTAAATTAAATATAATCAAAAGCTATTAAAAACTTAAACTGAAATTTACCCCCGTGATCTCCTATGACAGAAGAATATCAAGCAAACTAAAAATTATTGCGAATAAAATAAATGCTAAAATTCCAATTAAACCTAACAAAAATATCTACCAAATCATTAGAAACAACAAAAATAAAATCAATCCATTAGAATCCCCAAGAATTTACGAAATCCCCTTTGAAAAAATCAACAAAGCTACCAGGAATTATATTGGTAATGTAAAATCAAAAATAGAATCAAAGAACATATTTCAGACATAAAATTTGGAAAAATTATCACAGCCTTAAGCAAAACAAATGCTGCAGAAAACATTAAAATAAAATTTGGTGATGTCCGTAAACTGGCAAACTATAATAACCCAACATATGCTCTGAATTGCGAAACTATAGAAATCTTATTTAATTCCAAATCGTGTAATGGCAACTTGGCAATGATCCGGCCCAAAATGTCGACCGCAACTGGTGCAGGGTCTTAAAGCGAAGCTCAAGAAACAAGAAGTTGAAGAAACGCTCCCACAGAACCACTGACGAAAGGAGGGCCTCTCTTGCAAGTTCTCTGCTGAAAGTGAAGAAGCATAAGTAGGTGTTTAACATTTTTAATATGTTTATAAAAATATTTATTTTTCCAGCTTTCAAATTCCTCAAATTTAAAATGCTTGCATCATTTTAAATTGTAATTTCATCATTCTTTCTAGAACATTCGAATGTTTCCGTGATCAGAAATTACAGCTCTGCACAAGCATAGTATTACTATGCCTAATTCAAAACAGTATCCTTCTAACATAAACAGTAAAAAATAGAAATAGTAAATTAATCTAGAAAGAAATCAATAATAAACATTTCTCCAGCAAAGGTAATCTTATTCCACTAAATTTTATGAACTGTTATTCACATAATTAATCATTAATGAATTTATTTATTGAGAACTAATTATCATGTTTACAAAATTCAAGGGTGTGCCAGGCTTTATGAGCGGAGAAATTAAAAAGATGTAACGCTCTCTTGCCACTGGAACTTGAAAAGAATAAAACCTACAAAGATCACTTGGCCCCGGCATGGCTTCTTCCCGTTAGAGCAAGTAGTGTCACAGTCAGGGTAGTTTTCAATATATCTGTTTGTAATTTTCTGTTTAAAATAATTGTCTACAGCTTTTGTGTTATTCAATGAACTAACCTATACTTTAAATGGTTAAAAAACAATAAGGATTTCATTTGCAAGCAGATCTTATCTGAACGTTAAATGAGTATGGAAAATTCTAAAACAGAATAAGAAGCTCCAAAAATGTTCAAATCTTCATCGTTTGCTTCAGATATTGCATCGAATTAATTCTTACATCATGAGTGCAGTTGGGAAATTACCATTAGTGTCATCTTCAATTACATATGCTATAGTAATGACTTGAAAATACTTAAACAAAAAGGAAGCCATTTCGATAGGTTAATAATTTTGAGGATTTGGCATATACATGTTTTTAGAATGAGAAAAAAAAATCTAACTGTCTATATTTCGACAAATCTGCTTGGCATCAAAAACCACTTTGGCTGAAACCATTTTTAATTTTTCTGTATGGTAAACCTAAAGGGGAGATGAAAGATTGGATAAAATTTAAATTACTTTATATGATATCATTAAATTTTGTCAGGTTACCAAGAAATAGGCTAACTTCGTGATATTTATTGATAAAAACATTAAAAAATAATTTCAAGCTATTTTATAATTCAAAGGAAATTATATTTCGACATATCTGCTTGGCATCAAAAACCAATTTGAGTGAAACCATTTAAAATTTTTTTGTATGGTAAACCTAAAGAAGAGATGAAAGATTGAATAATATTTAAATTACTTTATATGATATCATTAAATTTTGTAGGTTACCAAGAAATAAGCTAACTTCGTGATATTTATTGATAAAAACATTAAAAATAATTTCAAGCTATTTTATAATTCAACAGAGAACCCCTAAATTTACAAACCTGCATCAATAAAAATACAAACAATACACAGGGTTGCCAACTTTTCAAAAACAGTTTGAGGAGTATTCAGAGAAATTTTGAGGAGCATTTTTGCTACTTTGAGGAGCAATTTTAAACAGGGTGTGAAAAAATCATGTTTTTTTTTTAAAAAAATCAAAAAAATCAGATTTTTTTTATTAAAATCGGATTTTTTTAATTTAAATCAGATTTTTTTTGTTTTATTTACATTATTCGACTAAAAATAAATGTTAAGAAATTAAGCATGAAAACTATTTTTTTAATTTAAATTTGAATACATATTAAGAAGCAATAAATATAAATAAACTAATTTAAAAAAATATATATGAGGATATTAAAAAAAAAAAAAAGTAATATTAGCCAACATAGGTACATTCTACCCCCCCCCTTTCAAAAAGAAAAATAAATAAATAAATATAATACTTTAAAATATAGTATAATAAAAATAAAATAAATAAATAAATGATTAAGTGTAAATAGCTTAAAAGCATATAAGATAATAATAATTATTTTTTTAATGTTTTTATTATTTTAATAAAATTAAACATAATTTATACGTCTCATTAATATATTAAAACCAATGTAACATTTAAAATGAGATAAAAAATATAAAACTTTAAAAATACATTTTAATTAAAAACATTAAAACACAAGACAGACGTTTCAGCTAAAACACTAGCCCTCCTCAGTGTCAAACATACAAGCACAACATTTACAAAAATTCCAAATACATCACAGCAAGATTCTGAATCTTGCTGTGATGTATTTGGAATTTTTGTAAATGTTGTGCTTGTATGTTTACACTGAGGAGGACTAGTGTTCTTGCCGAAATGTCTGTCTTGTGTTTTAATGTTTTTAATTAAAATGTATTTTTAAAGTTTTAAAAGTTTTGTATTTTTTTATCTGATTTTGAATGTTACATTGGTTTTTATTATTATTGTCATTAAAATCTACATATTAAAACATCTTGAATATCACATTAACAAATATTTTGAAGAAAACTTTTTTGAAAATAATTTTTCAATTAAAGGAAATTCAATGTGTATATAATATATGTATATATAATACACACATTAGTTTGTGCAATTTATTATTACCAATAAAATACAGATAAATTCTAAGATTTTTTCAAAAGATTAAAGTTTTAAAAAATTAAGAAAACTGCAACAACTAGCCAGGCCATTACCATTTCATTTCTAATTTTATGAAAGCCTAAGTAAAAAAGGAAAAATTGCTTAAGAATGCCTTGGCCAGTTGAAAAACATAGTAATCAGAATTAGAAATAAGAAAAGTTAAACATGAAGGACAGAGTGACAGACAAATCAAATGCTTCAGTTCAGATGATACAATATTTATTATCCTTAAAAAAAAAAAAAAAAAAAAAAAAAAAAACTTAGGACAGAGAATTTAAGGCTTTATATATAAAAAAAAAAAAAAAAAAAAAAAATTGGCTGCAAATGAACGTAGTTAGCTTCAAAATAAGAATAGAAGACAAAAATAGAGTTGTAGAAAATTAAAAGAATAATTTTTAAAATTAATAAACACAGATATTTTATTTATTTTTTGGGGGGATTGGGTATTTGATGTAAATAACAAGTAAGTTCAAGTTTTCTTATGTTCTAAGACTATATAAAACTACATATTGACCCAAAATTGTAAAATTTTATTTTTGATTTAAATCAATGATTTTTTTTAAAAAATAAAAGTGATTTTAATCACGATTTTAATCATGATTTTAATCAAGCTGATTTAAATCGGCGTACCCTGATTTTAAATATACATTAAAAAAAAAAAAAAAAAAAAAGAGAGAGAGAGAGAGAGAGAAAAGAAATAAACTACTAACAAAAATAAATTAACAATAATCATATGAAATTAAGAAATATTTATTGATAATCAAATATATTTAGCAAAACAGTGAAGAGAGATAAGAATGGGAAATGATTAAGTCTGAATATAAGCTTAAAACCCAAAAGTAATTTGTTTTTTGCATGATGGCATATTTTCCATACATAATTAAAGACAATATATGAAAGTAGATTATTCAGTTACATAAAAAAAAAACAGAAAGCACAAAGGGAAAAAAAATTAAATTTCCAACAATTTTCATGAATGTCAAAATAATTATTATACTATCACATAAAAATCTAAAAACGAAATCTCCGATATTCATATAAATGTGTAAATGATCTCATCTCTGAGTCAACTCCCTCTAGTCTGCATAGCTTGGGACCATATGTTTTGTAAACTTTAGAATTTTGCAGATTATTGGTCATAATTTGTTTACTTCCCCCCCCCCCCCGCCCAGATACAAATGAAGATATAATAATAAATCATTAATGCTTTAAGTGAATGATAAAATAAATGCATAATTATTTCAAATAAATCTTAAATAAAGCATTGTCAATCGGCCTTAAAGTTCAGTAGCTTTGAATCCATTATTTTTATCGATAAATAATTAAAATAAAAAAATCTTTTAACGACCTATTAAGCATTAAGATAACTGAAACATTGATATAGTTTAAATGAAAATCAAAACACTGCATAATCATAGCATTCGGTTTCTTTCTTCCCCTCTTTCAGTTTGTGGTTTTAATTAAACATACACTTAGCTAATGTAAACAAATACTTGTTCCCGTTCTGAGTCAGCAATATTTCGATTACGCAATGTCTAGCACTAGAATGTTTTCTTTCTTTTTTTTTTTCTCTTTACTATTTATTTATGAGTATTGCACGATGAAGCGTGTGGTTCTTCCAAAAAAAAAAAAAAAGAAAGAAAGAAAAAAGAAAAATAGTTTTTTTTTCCCGGTGTCTGCCACTATTCAGTTTTATGTATTTAATAAAAAATATTTAGTTAGGTGGTCAAGACTGAATTTGCGGAGCATAAACATTACTTCGCGGAATTGCGGAGTTTTTAAATTTTTTCAGAGAAACTCCGCAGAAATCGGAGCAGTTGCCAACTCTGAATACAATATGCTTGATTTGAATAGTGTTACAAAAAATAAAAATATTTTGAATGATTTTAAAGACTTAAAAAACATCTATTCATGAAGCCTACATACAAAATTTAAACTAATAAAATAACCTTACTCAAGGCCTCATCCTAAGTCACTGTCACCGGGGGCCCCTGGCATTCTCAAAGGTGACCTTATGTGGTAGTGCAGTAGCGCTCCAAGTGAGCTCACATGGAACACTACCACAGAAGGTCACTTTTGAGAATGTCGGGGACCGTGGTGAAAATGACTTAGGACGAGGCCTTGAGTAAGGTTATTTTATTAGTTTAAAATTTGATTTTAAAGGGTTGTTTGTGAAGAATTAATTGTTGAAGGAGAACTAAAATAAACGGCTAACAGAATCAATGAATATTTATATTTTTATAGATTTTCCAAATAAAAATACCTATTTCTATTAGTAATTCAATAGTGAACTTACTAAGAAAATCTAAGGTGTGGGGCCTTAAACTGTTTATACAGTAATTCCTTCTGGAAACTTCTAACAGGCTTGAATCTAATTCCAAGGCTTCTAACTCCACACTGGTTCCTAGACAGACAAGTTTTAAATGAGAAAAATATAGCAGTAGGATCAAAATAAAAATGAAATTCTGTAATAAAGCGCATGCAGCAACATTATACAGTGTGTTCCAAAAATATTGAAACACACTTTATTAATTTATTTTGCGATAGAGATCAGTGAGTAATGAAACAATGTTCAATATAAGGTAGTAACAAAGACTATGCGAAAAAAAAAAAAAAAAAAAAACTTTGCATGTTAATTTTTAAAAAGTTACTTTTCTTTTTATATGACCTGGAATGCATTTTTTTTTTTTTTTTAATTTATTTGGTTTTAAAGATAGTAATGCAATTTTTACTATTGGTCTTACAAATGGATTATTATATGTTAAATCATTATGCATTAATGAAAGTTTAAAAGAACACAATATCATACTACGTCAAACATCAGGATTTTTTTTTTTTTTTAATGAATACATTAACATACCCAAAAACTTTATTAATAACACATTCAAAATGAGATACAAAGTGTTAATTAACATTTCTTTGTGAATGATGAAAATAATAACATTAATAGAAATGATAAAAATAAATAAAATAAAAAGCTATTTTATTCCTTACAATACGAATGCAGGCACATAATTTCCTTCATAATTGCAACATCTGTAATTAGACAACTAAAAGAATATCAATGACACTTTTTTGAAAATTGTTGTCATCTTAAAATTTAATAATAACCCCCCCCCCCCACCATCACCAAAAAAAAAAATTTAAAAAAAAAAAAAATGCAATCCAATCTTTAGATTTGCGATGCTTCTATAAGACCACATGATTATGTTTTTGAAAATTTTCTCGCAATAATAAACAAAACTCCCAAGTTTCCTAGGGATAACGCTAGAAGTTAACATTATAACTATAAAATGTATTGAAATAAATAAAGTAAAATTTTTACCTTTGGTTTGGAAGGATGAATAAAATAACGAAAGGATGATTTAGCCAATATACACTGGTGTTCAGAATTAAAGCAACTACCTGTGTTCTCTTGTTCTTCTTTTGCACATAACTTTTAAACAAATAAACACATGAACATAAAATTCGGATGGCCTGTTCCTTATCATATCAATAACGGAATTTTATATAACTTTAGCATAAGTAAAAATTTTTAAGCTGATAAATATTCATTTTTTCTTGAAAATAAGCTTTGGAAAAAATGAAAAATTTCAACAATTTTAGAAAAGAAAACTTAATGAAAAATGATTCGTAAGGATGCCTTACAGATAGGGGAAGATGCACATGCATTCATGTGTTAGATTAAAACTGGATCTTTTTACCTGTATTCACTTTTCTGTTCCTTCTTTTTTTCGCATGTAAATAACTTTTTTAAAAATATGCATACAATCATATGAAAATTGGATAAGATGTTTATTATAAATATATTTATTGACATTTTATTTATTCTGGTAATGCTCATTGTTTACAAATAGCATTTTTTTTTTTTTTATGTTTATTATAAAAGTAAACGAAAAGTTAATAAAGAAAGAAAAATTGAGATTTAGAGTAACATTTCAAGGCATGTGCGCCTTTATCTACCTGTCATGCATCCTTAACACCACTTTTCATTAAGTTTTTTTTTTCTAAAATTGTTGAAATTTTTCTTTTTTTCCAAAGCATACTTTTGAAAAAAAAAAAAAAAAAAGATTAATTATTAATTTAAAAATTGTTACTCATGCTAAAATTATATAAAATTCGATTAATGGTATGATAACGAACAGGCCACCTAAATTTTATGTTCCTATGTTTATTTGTTTAAAAATGATGCACAAAAGAAGAAAACGAGAAAACAGGTTGTTGATTTAATTTTGAACACCAGTGTATATGTATATATATATATAACATCACAATGCAATGTGTTTGAGGAGAAGGTGGGGGAGGATTACCTGTGATTTGAAACAAATAAAATAAAAATTAAAAAATAATTTAAAAAGATAGACATAATTCTATATAAAAACTGTTAATTTGTGATTTAGCAGTTTTCTTTCTTGGCCACCACTATAAATTGCCAAATTATGGTCAAAACATTTAGTTAATTAAGAACAAAATGTAAAAAATATAGTAAAGTTAAAATGATTATAATAAATAATTTAATTATATCTAAAAATAATATGATACTTTTCTGTTACTAAGATTGGATTCAGGTAGAGTTAAAAAAAAATAATAATAAAATTGGATATTTAGGTAATATTCCTTTTGACAAAAAAATTCGTGACATTTTTGATGAATTTGTGCTGAAATCAAATTTTAAATTATCATTCTTTTATTACTGACTATTTATCACAATATTTGGCTACTTTTGATTTGGCGAATATGGCAAATTTGGAAATAAGTTTATTTGGAAATATCGACTATTAGGGGAGCAAAGACTGACTGGTTTAAAAATATTTAAACAATTCCTTTAAGATTTATACTTCACCTCCAACTATCAACAGAAGTTTCTTTCCTGAAGAGCGTGCCTGGACAGAATCGAGGCATGCAGTAACAGTGACATTTGTAATGTGCTGGCAACCACTGATATCTAAATACTGAAGATACGGACACAGAAGTACCAAAGTCAGGAGACCTGAAAAAGAATACGTTTCTCAATAAACACATTCAGGTTTTTTTATAACAGTAAAATAAAATTATTAATTATTTAAAAAAATCTTTAACAGATATTAATTTAGTACTGGAGGCCTTATAATCATTTAGCACAATAAATGTTTTTCTTATCTCCTATTCATTTAAATAACACTATTTTTACCTTTTATAAATTGTTTCTATTTTCTATTTATTTATTTATTTTTTAAGATAATTCATCAAATGGATTAAACCATTTCCCTTCTGTCATGTTTTCTCTCCCAACAAAAATATTACACACATAAAAACAAACTTCTTATTTGGCTGACAACCTGCCATATTGAATTTCTAATACCACAGAAACCTTAATGAGGAATCTGCACGTTTTCTGATTTTATTCTCATGTAATAGAAAACGAAAAGGTAAGAAATTAAATACATACATTTTCTTTATTTGAAATCTAATGACGGATTTATAACAATTTTAACATCGCACTATTTACTCTGTCGAGAAAATGCAGTATAATATATCATGACGTCACTCTTTATGACAACAAACGGGAGTCATCGTTGTTTACATTCGATTTCGTGCTTTGCTTTGCTTCTTGAATCAGTGAAATAAGTTTTGTATTTTATAATAATGATGGATATTAAAAAATCATAGTATAAATATTGTATTGTACCACTCTGCACTAATACAACGGCTAAATGCTTCTCAAAAGCTATTCTTTAGCATTTCACAGGATCCTATTAAACGAAAACATTGGATGACCGCCATGAAAAGAAAACAATTGAAAATAATGATAATGGAAAATGGTGAAAATGATATTAAATGATTATAAGATGGAAAAGAAAGGCTCACAAATCACATAAACGATTAATAATTACAAAAGTTAAAACGAATTGATGCTTGCTAACTAGGCTAACAAAATGTAAACTTTGAAGCGTCATGAAGTGAGACAGTATTTTGAAGTCACGTGATTTTTGGTTCATTTTAAAGTTATTTTTAAAATTAATGAGAACTTTTTTTTTGCATTTTTAATAAACTTTTTGAAATTTATGGGCCTAAAAACTTTGCTCAAATTTTGCACTCTACCCTATGTTTTTGACCATGCTCTTTAATTTAAGCTTGGTTTGGTTTCAATTCAATAGTAATTTTACTGATTCATACTTCTCTTGTTAGTATTATGAAGTAAGTGATCTTCTCAGGTGGAAAAATCATTAAAAATTATTACGTTGTGGCCATCACAAAACTTTCTCCTACATCCTAGCCTTTCACAATAAGAATTTTACCCAAACAGTTTAGTGCAATTTTAACTAATAGATGCTGAAATATATCCACATGAAATATAGCAAAGGAGGAAACATAGCAGCACCACCTGATGGTCAATATACACTCCAATTTAGTTAGCATTCATTTTCTTATTGTGGCCATCATACATATCAAATCTGGTGAATTTATATGCTACAGAAGCTGAGATAAAGCCTTACCATACATGCGGAAAGCGAATAACCACTATATATAACAGTGCCACTTGTCAGCTCATGTGCACCGAAATCGAATCAGTGAATGGTTTTACATTATGGTCTTCTCAGATATCAAGTTTCAAGCACCTTCACATAAATGGGAGGAAAACCATCACTATTTGTTAGATGATTTGCACCAAAAGTAGATAGGCACCAATTTATGTCAAGGTGCAAGCCAACACAAAATTGTGATCATGTGCAGTAGTTCTTGAGTTAGAACTGTCACAAAATTTTGGTCACATATAGACAAAATTAGACAGTTAACTTAATTTTTATTAAAATCATAATCAAGTGATTGGAAGAAAATCATATTTAATGAAAGTTTATTTTTCCGACTGAGTGAAAATAATGCCTGGACCGGGAGTCGAACCCCGGATCTTTGACTTACAAGGTCAAGGCTCTACCAATTGAGCTATCCAGGCCAGCATTGGTCAGCATTACTCACTCAGGCAACCTTTAGGCAGAAAACATTATTTTCACTCATTATTTTCATTATTATATTATTTTCACTCAGTCGGAAAAATAAAATTTCATTAAATATGATTTTCTTCCAATCAGTTGATAGTGATTTTAATAAAAATTGCATTTCTTTCTCCCACTGTTTAATGGTGTTTTCCTTTACCTGTGGTTTATTTCTGTTGAGCTATCTAAATGATAGACCAGATGTTTTCTGCCTAAAGGTTGTCTGAGTGAGTAATGCTGACCGGCTGTCGGCCTGGATAGCTCCATTGGTAGAGCCTTGACCTTGTAAGTCAAAGATCCGGGGTTCGACTCCCGGTCCAGGCATTATTTTCACTCAGTCGAAAAAATAAAATTTCAGTTAACTTAATGTACACAGCTGTTAATATGATGAAAGTGCCGGTATTTTATGAAAAATATGTCTCAAAATTTTTAGTAAGTTTTAAAAACTATACTTTTCTTAATTTATACTCTACACTACTCTAATTATTATGTTATTGTTCTTTAGTACCCATGCCGTCCCCCTTCCCCTCAAAAAAAAAAAAAAAAAAAAAAGAAAGAAATGGAAGTTAATATTATACTAGCAATTAGATAAAGGAAATTTTGTGTTTCTTTTTTACTTCCTTGTATGATATAAAGAAAGCACTGTAATTGCAGAAACCATAATGTACATTATACCTGAACACTGTTTCCTGTATTTACTAAATGAAAAACTATTAGCTATAGAATGTTAAAATTTTGTATTTGAAACTGTTATAACAACTAACTGTGGACCTTTTTCTTTAAATTCATGACATAACATCCTGCTTCAGAAATATCTGCAAATTGACTAATTCCACAGTTTTCTAAAAATAGTTAAATTACATTAACACCTGGGAATGAAGAAATTTTATTAATATGCATAAGTTAATTTTACATATTCAATTATTATGAATATAAATAAAAGGAAGTAACAAAGCCCCATGCTTGGGTTTTATTGATTTTTTTAAAGCAATACTTTCACAGTGAAAGTGTTTCATAACAAGGCATTTAAAAACAAAATAACAGGTTAATAATAATAATAATAATGCTACTTGAAAGTGAGTTAGTAAAATTAATTTTTATAAACAGAACAGCTGAAAATTTCAAATAAACATAAGTTCAAATTATTACCTTGATCTCCAATATTTGGGCAACCTCTGAGCTGAATAGTTTCAAAATTTCCTTGCCTTGATAATGATGAAAGGCCTTCATCGGTAATCTATTTTTTTAAAATAATAAATAAATATGAAATGATCAAATTATTATTTTAAAAACTGAATTTTTCATAATAATAAAAAAAAAAATTGTAAAATAATAAGCATATATTTATTCATTTATATAAAAAAAAAAAAAAATAGTACTTTTAAAACTTCTATATGTACTCTGTGCATCATTAAACTTTCAATGTACAGGGAGGTTAGAATTGGCAACTTGACTTTCTGTCGTCATTCGACGTCATGATGAAATTTAACCTATAGGAGTCTTAATTTAGCCCACAAATAAAGGACTATAGCCAATCATAGTGCAGCTTTTCCCTACAAACAAAGGGAAACTCCGCCTCGTTCTAGTCGTCCATTAAACTTCCCCTATAAACAGCCTCCTACAGCGCGAACGAGTCAACGGAATGCAATGAAATTTGGTATATAGATTATACACGAGATGCGCACACGGAATTTCGAAAAAAAATATGTTGTTACAAAATGTCCACTAGAGGTCACCTTTTCTGGAAAAACATTAAATTTAACACAATGAACGACCAAAATAAAATACAGAAACAATATTAATAATCCAGAACAAAAATCATGAGTAATAAAATGCAAAAACAGAAAAAGCTGTCAGTTCTAGGAAAAAAAACAAGTCCTTCCGGCTTATTCGGAAGGGTAGGTTGATTTCTTTTTCCTTATCAAGTAGCCGTCATTTTGTTTCAAAATGGCGGCTACAAATTATTAATGCACTTGGTAGAAATATTGATGTAGGCTATGCACATATGGATTTTTAAGCAAATCGGTTCATAAATACCTTTTTATGTGAATTTAAAATTTTCAAGTGGCCGGCGCTTGGAAACTAAATGGTGAGTTAAGTTGACAAATATATGAAATGTATTTGTGAGATAAGTCTACTGTACACATATAGTTCGAATTAATTCAAAATCTCAAAAGTCATCGTGTTGAAAAATTAAGTGGCTGGCACTTCGATCAAAATGGCAGAGAAAGTTTCTCATCTAAAATATCGTTTCAAATTTCAAAATAATTTTTTTTGTAGAAATTCTTTCAAAGAGGCTTAATAAGTTGATAAAATGTTAGTTTTCTGCATTTTTAGCTTGTTTTAGCATTAAAATAGTCTAATTTTTCCTTAAAAACGCATTAAAAAGAACCAGCAACGCAGGTAATGGATTTGGCGCTTTAATTTGGTGACTTTTCCCCTATGGCGACTTTTTCTGCCGACTTTTGGCGAGAAAATACTTATTATCGATATACAAAAGATGAACGCAATAACGTAATTGGTTCACGAGTTACGTGATTTTTCTAGATTTTTGTTGTTTGAATGATAAATCCATTTTTCAACTTTGATTTGAATTGATTAAGTATTTCTAAAGTTACCGTGATAACAAATTTTCCAGTGGCCGCCAATTGGAAACAATACAGTGGAACAAGTTGCCCAGCAAACATATCCAAGTTATTTGAAGCATAGGTTCACTGTCCAACTGTGGTTTAAATCAGTGCGTGTTTCAAAAGTTAATTTTATGGCAAATTTGCAAGTGGCAGTCTAAGTGGTTGCAACTTGGAAACAAAATGGCAAAACAACTTGCCCAGCGAAATCATCCAGTATACTTGTATAAGTTCCTTGTCCAGTTCTAGTTCAAATTAAATCAGTATTTCAAAAATTATCGTCATAAGAAATTTTCAGGTGGTACCACTTGGAAAAAAAAACTGAGTGAGATGCCCAGCAAACTTATCTGAGATATTTGAAGGATAAATCCACTACCCAAATTTGATGCGAATTGATTCTGTATTACTAAAGTTACCATATTGACAAATTTTCAAGTGGCAGCAACTTGGACATAAAATTGCGGATCAAGTCACCAAGTGAACTTATCCTAGATATTTGAACCATAAGTTCACTATCCAACTTTTATTTGAATCAGTTTAGTATTTTAAAAGTTATCGTGATGGCATATTTTCAAGTGGCAGTGTGATTTCAAGTGGCTGGAACTTAGAAACAAGATGTCGGGACAAGTTGCCCAGTGAAAACATTCAAGATAATTATATGATAATATCACTGTCCAAATTTGGTTCTATTTGTAGTATTATTTCAGAGGTTAGCGTGATTTTAAATTTTCAAGTGGGAGCCTGATTTCAAGTGGTCCCGCTTAACTTAAGATATCTGCCACTTTACTAAAAATGGCAGATTTAGTTTACTAATAAACTTCATTGAGATCCTTATGTGGTCTGTATTTACATAAAATTCAAACAATTTCGAAATACGCTTTTTACAATTTAAATTTGAAATTTTCAAGTGGTCTCCACTTGAAAACAAAATGGCGTAGCAACTTGGTTAACAAACTCATCTAAGATATTTATAAGATAAGTTAAGACACTGTTCAAATTTGGTTTCATTTGGAGTATTATTTCGGAAGTTATCATGGTTTTAAATTTTCAAGTGGTAGCCTGATTTCAAGTGGTCCCGCTTAACTTAAGATATCCGCCACTTTATTAAAAATGGCGGATAAAGTTCATTAATAAAGTTATTTGAGTTATCTGAGATACTTGAATAATCTATGTATGCTTCTAAATTAAAAAAAATTCGGAATATGCTTTTTACAATTCGACTTTGAAATTTTCAAGTGGTCTCCACTTGAAAACAAAATGGCGGAGCAACTTGGTTAGCAAATTCATTTAAGTTATTTATTGGATAAGTTAAGACACTCTCCAAATTTGGTTCGATTTGGAGTATTATTTCAGAATTTATTGTGATTTTAAATTTTCAAGTGGTAGAGGGATTTCAAGTGGCCCCGCTTAACTTAATATATCTACCACTTTATTAAAAATGACGGATAAATTTCATTAATAAACTTCATTGAGACCCTTATGTGGTCTATATTTTCATGAAATTTCAAACAAATTCGGAATACGCTTTTTACAATTTGAATTTGAAATTTTCAAGTGGTCTCCACTTGAAAACAAAATGGCGGAGCAACTTGGTACAATAAACTCATCTAAGATATTTATAAGGTAAGTTAAGACAATGTCTAAATTTGGTACGATTTGAAGTATTATTTCGGAAGTTATAGTGATTTTAAATTTTCAAGTGGTAGCCTGATTTCAAGTGGTCCCACTTAACTTAAAATATCTACCACTTTATTAAAAAGGGCGGATAAACTTCATTAATAAACTTCATTGAGACCCTCATGTGGCCTGTATTTACAACAAAATTCAAGGAAATCTTGCTTTAAATATGCTTTTTACAATGTCGGTTTGAAATTTTCAAGTGGCTGCCACTTGAAAACAAAAAGTCGGAGCAACTTGGTTAACGAACTTATCCAAGATATTTATAAGATCAGTCCACTGTCCAAATTTGGTTCCATTTCGAGTATTATTTCGGGAGTTATCGTGATGACAAGATTTTCATTATAGATAGATAGATATATATATATAGATAGATAAACGAAGTGATTGCAATAGGTCGATTTCTAAAGAAATCAACCTAAAAAATTTGAGATTTGCATGCTTGCGAAGAAGAGGAAGCTTTATGCAAAACAGGTATCACTTAAAGTGGTTCGATGACAAGATGATCAGAAACTAGTCAATGAATGTTAATATTGTTTCTGTATTCTATTTTGGTTGTTTATTGTGTTAAATTTAATGTTTTTCTGGAAAAGGCATTGTCTAGTGCAGGGGTGGCCAACCCGCGGCCCACGGGCCGCATGCGGCCCACCACGTAGCTTCTTGCGGCCCGCGAAGAGACTGGAGATATTTAAAGTTTGACAACTTTTGGTTAATATAATGGATCAAAATTAATAAATAACGTTCTAACTTTTCGAAGTGAAAATAACTTTCAGCAATTACGGTAGCTAAAGAACTGCTGTAATGAAATATTATTAGATCCACTATTCATTATTTTTATTATAGTTTTAAATTATAGTCATAAATTTTTCACAATTTTACTGTTAATTTATGAATGAAAATAATTTAAGTTAATGTATTTTGCTCCGAATTTTCACCCTGCCCTTCCCCGAAAAAATTATATACATACATGAATCATATACTCACAAACATACATGCTACATGCACATATGCATAAGTACAGTCATAAAATAATAATAATAATTTCCTTCCCCGACTAATTTCACTGGAAATTATCGTAGAAACCAGCAGCTGATGCCTAACGATTGGTAATAACATCTAGTTTTTAATTCAATTGTTAAATTTTGTTTAGGGGTCATCTACATATTAAAACTTGCATAATGTTTTTAATACCCATTTTTGACTACATATTCGAATTTCGGAAGTCAAGGCGGGTCGGAAAAAAGTATAGTTTATATTCCTTATATCAAGTTTTCATAGAGTTACAAGCAAAAATTAATCAGGGGTAAATCTCTATATTTAAAAAGAATAAATTAAGATATCACAGAGAAAAGTATTATATCTATTCAGATAATAATCGGAAAAGTAGAATAACAATTTTAAATATAAACTAAAGTAAAGTAATGCTAATTAAGGAATGATGTGTACATATAAACTTATTTGAATAACTATTTTAAATCATGCACAAGCAAAGTAATATATGACATAAATGATAACAAGTGACAGCCCCCTAAGACCAATAAATTTGAAATATAACTGTAATTCGAAAAATGATAGGAATAGACTGTAAATTTAGAAACACATTTCTTTGATTATGTCCATTCTATTCGTGCAAAAATTAATGTAGGTCATAACACATAATTTTTTGAAATATGAAATTACTAATAATTTTCATAATTCAAAAAACGTTTTTTAATCAAAAATATGCATGGACTATATCTATGTTGCTTCATTTTAACGTAAAAAAAAGATATTTCGATATATTATTTTTTGGGGAAGACATGAATTAATGTTTATTACATTCATTTAACATTAGCATCTCCATATTTTAACAAATTATGCGAAAATTGAGAGAAATTCTCGGCTGATTTGATCCAAATAATCGAGAAAATCTTGTCGAAATTAAGAGTTGCCTTAAAAAAAAAAAAGAAGAAGAAGAAGAAGTTGATGCCAGTTTTAATATGTGTACACTCCCTTAAGCAAAATCTAACTAAACCGTTCTAAACTAGGCTTTACTACTAATCGATCGGTACCAGCCGCATGTCTCTACACTAATTTATGGCGAAATTAGTCGGGAAAGAAGGGGAGGGGACGCATTTTTTATGACTGTACATACGGTGCGGCCCGAATGAATAAAATAGATTCCCAATGCGGCCCACCAAGTATTTTGGGTTGGACAGGCCTGGTCTAGTGGACATTTTAGAACTAAAACTTTTTTTTTTTAATTTCGTGAGCGCATCTCATGTATAGCCTATATACCAAATTTCATTGCATTCCGTTCACCTGTTTTTTTGCAGGTTCAGGCTCAATTATTTTGTATATACTCAGGCTGGGCCGGGCCTGGATGAAATTTTTTCCGGGCCATGTAGGCCCGAAACTTTTTTTAGTTTCCTCGCTAAATAACGAAAAAGGAAAGTCATAAAATATTTCTTCAGTCATTTATTTTACATAATCTTACAGGCTAGTATGTCACATAAAATTTTATTTTGTTAAAAAATATCTGTAACTTCAATTTAATTGTCTATCAGTTTGTCTGTTCGCAATTTGATTTTCTGCAAATATTTTTAGCATGTCTCGAAATTAATATATTTTATTTAAAGTAATATTAAATGGTTTTCTAATCAAAATAGTATGCATGTCACTACTAACTTGCACACATGTACAAACAAATGAAATTAGATACGTTACTGTGTACAAGGTTTGTGTCCTATAGTCTATAGAGTTTAGGTGGTATGAAGGCAATAAAAATCCTTCCACTAACTTTCTCGCAAAAGCTCCTTTTTCTTTACTCTAGTGCGCTGAATGAAAGTAGCAATATTTTTAGCATGTGCAAAAACAACTTTTCTATTGAATGTGGTTGGATCAGCATTAAAGTTTTGTTTACCTGAACACATGAAAGATTCGGATACATTACCGTATATAAGAGGAAATGGTTAAAAGTGCCTGTTTAGTAGTATTAACCATTTTAAATACCTTCCTATATTGTTTGATAAATGTTAATATTTTCGATTTGACTGTCTGTCTTTGTGCCTTCTGTAAGTCTGTAATAAATAATTTCTGTTTATATATAATTACCTTGTAAAAGTTCAGAAGTTTTGTTAAAGAACATTCTATTGCTTGGCTATATAAAACCGCTGCAAAACACATACTAAAAATCTTTTTCATCAAAAAGCAAGCTTTTTGTTGTTGTTATTTTACATATTTTTGAATCGGGCCGGGTCTGATATTATCGTTTTTTGTCCGGGTCGGGCCATACACTGGTAAAAAACAAATGGGCCGGGCTGAACTTTTTGATTTCATACCGGGCAGGGTTAGCTAAGTTTTCGAATGGGTCGGGCCTCAAAATTTCCTCCTGTTCAGACCTCTATATAGAAATACCTCTGACAGAACACAATGCTTTAGGATTATTTTGGGTGTATACAAGCTAGAGATTTACTCCATTTTCAATAGGGAACATCCCATAGTGAACTTTAATAACATACATTAGTTTCAAGAAATCTCATGAATTTATTTACGGGAGTTAGGATGTGGACAGAAAGACAGATAAATTGAAGTTATAGACACTTCTCAACTTTTTAAAAAGTGTTAAAAATTATTGCATATTTTTATAGATATTTAAACATAAATACTTGTGTTATTTATTTAGCAAAGATTTATTCCATCTAATTTTAATTCTGAATTATAATTTTTATTAAATGTAAAAACTACATTGTGATGATTGTGAACAAACCATTGAGCCAACTCAATCAAACTTACTTGACTAGGTTAGCTCAATGTTTAAAGCCCTGATATATATACCGAAGTCCGAGGTTTGAGTCCTTGCTTGACCACTTCCTGTTCTCGTTCAAATTAATTTGAGCTTTTTTCTAAAACATAAATAAACATATTTACTTTCTCTAGTCTTTTTATAAATACTTTTTTCAATAAAATACTTTATGGGCTTTTATTTGTCCACTTTATGTTTACTAGCTGGCCAGAGACACATGAAAATTTTATTAAAAAACATGCTCTTGGGCGCCTGCGGCGCCAATCGTAATTTGTTCTCTGTAAAAGTCGCACAATATTAAATTATCAAATATTTTTAAATAAAATCTAAATGTAGCTCTAGTTCAACGTAAAATACACTCAAATCAAATAAACCAATTAAATCTCTCATACTTCCTCATAACGTAGCTCTAGTTCAATGTAAAATACACTCAAATCAATGAAAATCAAATAAAGCAATCAAATCTCTCGTAATTCCTCATAGCATAGCTCTAGTTCAACGTAAAATACACTCAAATCAATGAAAATCAAATAAACCAATCAAATCTCTCGTAATTCCTCATAACGTAGCTCTAGTTCAATGTAAAATACACTCAAATCAATGAAAATCGAATAAACCTATCAAATCTCTCCTAAGATTCTCCATTCTGCGTCATTATAGAAATGGGAATTTTTATTTTCATATTTTTATTAATTAAAAGAAAACTAATATAAAATTCGAAAATCTGACTTCGATGTGCACAATGACTCTAAAGAGGGCACCTTTGTGTTAAATCATGCGACTGTCCGAGCTACCGTTTTCAAGAACAGTGAAATATACATATATATATACAAATATTGCGCACTTAATAGTATAAGATGCATATAACTGCAATTATTAAAAGTATAACGTTGAAACTTACTCTGTCTAAATAACTAATATGTAATGTTCTTAAACTGTAACATGAAGATAAAGATGTCAAGGAATAATCACTGATATCATTACAACCAGATAATTCTAGATGTCTAGAGAAAAAAAAAAAAAAAATTAAATAAACACATTATTTATAAAATATATCTTTAAAAAAAACTTTAAGAATAGATAACATGAAAGAAAAATTATGCAAATAGCTTACTTTAATTTTTTACAGCCTCTACTTATCGCATATACAACATCATCATCAACATTTTGATTATGTGCTAAACCCAAACGCTCCTGTTGAAATACAAATAATGAAACATTAGATTTCTACACGAGGGTTCTAAATTAAATAACAATAACATTTTGTTAAAGGCCCACAGTGTGAAACTTTCATGTATGAAATACGAAGACATTATTTCTACATCTTTTAAAGTCATAATTAATAAATTCACATTATAAGAATTTTCATAGAGTTATCCCTTTCTAAAGCTGGAAGATTCTCAACAACATAACTTGGGTAAAATAATACATTTTCAATTATAGCCCATATTGGAGGTATTAGAATTAAATCATGGGCACTAAAAATTTGTTTAGAACAAAACAAATTACTTTTAACCGACCCCAAAAAGCATAAAATAATAGTTCATATGTTATGATTTTCATTTTCTTGTTTAGTTTTCAACTGAAGAAGAAATAGAACTTTCTAAGTAAACATTATAAATTGCAACAATTGTTTCAGGTTTTGCTCTTGTTTTAAGTGAAAGATTCAAACTGCATACTGTAAAAAATAAAAAATAAAGTACACAAAGGTCACAAGTGGGATAAAATGACTATGAAATTAGTTTAAATTTTACTAAGCTGCACTTTTAAAAATCATACAAAATATTTACTCTTTTTTAGTAGATATTTTATATTACATTATTTGGAACTTACTAAAATTTTTTATTTGCATTTTTTTTTTTTTTTAAATAAATTAAACTTTTTAATTCCTTGACCTTTTTTTTTTTTTTTTTTTTTTTTTTTTTTAAGTTTTGTTTAGGGAAAGAAACGAAATAATGGAAAATTTAAACTATATTAACAACAAATTTCCAAAATATATAACACACCCTTTATTAAATAAATTATTGTTGAATTTTAACATTTAAATTAAGTACGAAAAGTCAAAAAAAAAAAAAAAAAAAAAAAAAAAGATCTCCCCACCCTACTGTCATCTTTATCTGTCACTGTTCATCCAGTTAAACAATCTGTTTAGTTTGAATTTCCTCTACATCATTTTTTGGAAATTTATATATAGATAATGTTCTTCTGACACATTTTCTTCAAGGGTGCAAATACACCTACATTCAAGGACTGCATAGCATGACTTATGTTAGGGAAGGTAAAGACAGAATAGTCATACTATTCTCTCTTTCAAAATTGCATACAATATGTCAAACAGCTACCATGTCCACCACCATCCTGAATCAAGATGATAGGTTTTCTCAAATATTTGGTATGTCTAACAAAGTGCTGCTTACTTCAGATTCAAATGTGCAAATTTTTTGTATCTTATTGCTCTATAAAGAAGCAAAATGATAGTCTATTCTTAAATAAATATGAAATTATATTTTGGTTATTCAATTAAACGGATGCTCATTAAAAACCTTAGTAATACAGTTTGCGTTAACAGGGATTATGGGATTAATCCAGCTTTTTAAAAAGGATACCCCATTTGTGAATTTATAAAATAATTTGTGAAAACATCAAGTAAGTTTGGGAAAATTAATGATACTTCAGAAAAATTAACTAAAATGCATAAAGCAGTATTTTAAAATACATTTAAAAAATAAAATGAAACAGTTGTAAAAATAAATATATATATGGGTGAGTTAAGTCTTTTCTTATATGTAAGATAAGTAGGTGTTTACTTAGATATTTATCATTGTCTCCAGTAAATATTCAAATTGAGGGCATTTTTCTGTGTTCGATGCAGTGAAGCTTATAAAATATTTTAGTGTGCAGTTATATTGCTAAGGATTGACTTTGTGAAGGTACCTCTTCGCTGAAAGTTGAATTTGTGAAGGTACCTCATTGCTAAAAATTGAATTTGTGAAGGTACCTCATTGCTAAATATTGACTTTGTGAAAGTGCCTCAATGCGGCACTAAATTTGTTCTGAATTAACCTCTGGTTAATAACTTTTTCTCAACTTTTAGGTAAGTATAATAAGATTTTATTCATTTATATATTTAAACAATTGCTGTTCAAATTCTTATAAAATATAATACATATATATATATAAACCTATTTTTAACAGGGTTTATGCATATGTCCCCTGTTTCCTAAAATAGTAAAAATGGTTGACATTGATCGGAAATATTTAATTGTTAAGCGTAACATATTATGATCATTTTACCCCACTTTACTTAACCACTTGAAGTGCAATTTATTTTCAGTCAGCACTGCTCATGCAGACAATTTAATTTTCTTAGTTTTAAGAGGAGGGATTGATATAGAAACTTACGCTTTTGTTGCTCAAATAATTTGTTATTATTAAAAATAATATTTGTTTCACACATTTATATGAATGTTTATTGTTATATATAGATATAAGAACATAATTAGTGTCGGAAAATTCATGATGAGCTGGACAGTTCAAGGGGTTAACTGCTCACATGAAAAATAAAATGAATACAACTTCTTTTTTAAATATATAAAATAAATATATTCTTTGAGAATAAGAGTAGCTTTCATATAGTGTTTTTATTTTTAACTTTGAATGTCAAAAATATAGGGGAAAATGTTAAGTTTTCATAGAAGAATCTATATATTAATAGGCAAGCATAAAATTTGTAGTCCCTTTTTAGCATATTAATTATGGTAGTAGATGGTTGAAAATGGTATCATTCGAAAGGTATGGTTAGCCGGAAGGTGCGAATACAAATATTATTTTCTTACGATGTCAAGAAGGTATTTAAAAATACTTTTATTTTTTATGCATTTTCCCCCATTTTTCCCTTTTATACACGTATTCCTTTACATTAAAAAATACCTAAAATTGGAAAGTTGTTAAATCTGGCAATTTCATAAAGCTCAAATAAAACCATAGACACAGTAATTTGTATAGCATCCTTATACGCAAGCGAAGTGATGACGTCACTGGCCGTCCGTGGAACCACAAAAAAGATTTCCTAAGGATTTGATTTATGAGAAATCATTTTTTTTATTTTCTAATTTATTTATGATCTAATTTCTTTCTTTTTTGTTTTATGATTTATGTCAGCTGTAATTTAAAGAGATATAAACCGTACAATTAATTTCATATTTGTGTATTAATATGTAAATAATATATATTATTTAATTTTTGAAACTTCAAATGTCCTTTGTTATTTGTCTTTTGGCAACAAAAAGTGACTTTATTTATTTATTTACAAGGACAAATGTTTGAAAGGGTTGGTATTTTATTGAAAGAACCAGTTTTTACAAACGATCAATCTTATGTTGCAGCAAGTCGGGTCCGTTCTTTCAATAGCTTAAAATTTTATATTTCAGAACACAGTGGGCAAGGTCATTTAGCTAATGACGAAAGAGTATTTACAAAGAACATTGTTGACAGAGGAATTTTAAATTTCTTAATTTATTTATTTAGTGCTAACTTAAAAGAATTCTGAGTTTGAATTAAATTTGTGGTCGAATTTCGACCACTGGGCGATACTAGTGAAGCATAAAATCATAAGTGTTGCTGTTGTTGTAGAGCAAAATTAACTACAGGAAAGTAGATAAAAAGTGCCAATTACAAAATTATCTATCAGTCACCACTTTTCTTTTCCTTTAAAGTTCCCAGAAATTATTAATCCCTTAAAATGGTGGCCTGACTTAAAACTAATTTAAAAAGTTTTAAACAAATTTATTATAAAACAGGGGTGCAGAATATGTCCGAACGTCCGAACGAGGTTCGGAGGAAATTTTGAATATTTTTTTAAGAGAAAATAAAATGTAAATCAAAAAAAACAATTTGCTACTTTGAAGTGCTTATACACTAACAGCGATATTTTTATGTTACACTGTATGTTTATTCTCTTAAAGATTTATTACATAGAACAAATGACTTTGTATAGCAAAGTAGATTTTTGCATTATTGAGGGAAATTTATACTGTGTTTGGGGGAAATTTCCGAGGTTTGAACATTTTCTGCACCCCCGTTATAAAAAAATGCATTTTTCATAATATTACTTTTTATTATAAAAATACAAGTTCCATATTTTAAGAAAACTTTCAAATTCCATAAACTACATTAATATTTTTATTTTATTCTTATATAATAAAATAATTCAATTAATTCCTCCGCTCTCCCACACAGATGTTTGTTGCAAAAGATCATTAAACTTTTCCCATTGCACCTGAGTGTTATGAGACTGTTCAAAAAAACAATCAGAGGGGGTTTTTGTGTTAATTTTTAGTTATAGTAGCAAAGCATAAATGAGCAGCTGTAGAAAAATGTAGTGCAATGTGTTTTCTGAATTTGTGTAACTATTCTTCAATGTATGTACGTAATGTACTTCGTGTTAGTGTTTCATTAAAAGTTTATGTTCACCGAAAAAAATCTGTTTTATTGAAATGCTATTTTAAATTATACACACAATCTTGAAGTTTTTGTTAATATTTTATTTCTTAATTATTTTGGGCTTCATTTGGTAATTTTGGATTTCATCTATTTACTTTTTCTTTTGTTCAAGAGAATTTGTTTTATAAATAAATTGGGCATATAAAATCTGTTACTTCTTTGTTTTAAGCTTACAGATTTTACAGAAATTTACCTATACTTCCATACAATAATTCAATACACACACTGATGCAGTATTGATTATTGTTATTCTTTTATACATTTTAAGATATTGTCTATTTTTCTTTCTTATTGGTACGTTCACTTATTAAAAGATAGGATTATACATATACTTACAAGATTAGCTAACCTTCCAATATGATGTAATCCTCCTGGTGTCACTGAAAATAAATATAATTTTATAAACAGACAGCAATAAAATTAAACTCTGATAATTAATGTGATTGGTAAGAGCAAAAAAAAAAAAATATATATAAGTCCAAACTTTAAATTATTTTCACTCAACCATACAAAACATTATGCTTATTTTATTACGCATAAATCTAATACTCCGTAACTCTATAAAAGCAACTACTTAAAAGTTTTCTTCAATTAACATAGAAAAATTAAATTTTGTGTACTACATTACCATAAAATTGGAGAAACAAAAAGAGGAAGATTTGTTTTAAACAAAATTCATGACATAAAAAACTACCAGCATGATAGTAAAATTCTAACTAGGAAAGTAAAAAAAAAAAAAAAATAATAATACATAATATATTAAAAATTTTATATTGGACTTTTCTGTTCATTTTATCCCACACGAACTAGGATCTTAGGAAGATCAGAAGCGTATAGAAAGCTCTCTTTGATCTTTGTCAGAAATTTATTAGCAACTTTCAATAATTTCTCCTCCCTTCCTTCAAAAAAAAAAAAAAAAAAACAGGAAAGGCAAGGAAAAGAAAAAGAAAAAGAAAGGAAGAAAAGCATAAAGAATTTAGGAGATTTTAATACTATTCAGAGATTCGGGAATTTGCTCAAAAATTCCAAAGGCATCACAATTTTTGGGGAGAGTTGGTAATTGCATTTTATGTAAAGTAATATAAGCTTTATTTAAAGAGAGGGGAAAGGACTAAGATAATCTATATAATATTTCTCTAACGTGGACCAGTTTCAATTACTTTTTGTCGAAACAATACGATACATGAGGATAAAAAAATAATATTTATACATGAATAATATTTAAGCACACAAACTAAGCTCAATGGACTAATATGAAAAAATGAGGACATTTGTCCGATGATATTATTTTACGAAAAAAATGTATTTTTAACAGTTGTTTCTTCAGAATCTTTGCAAGTGTCATTTTAAACCTAGCAATATTTTAAAGATATATACAGAATATGAACTTTTGTGTCATAAATTGACTAAAAAACACAATCATAAAAAATATAATCAAAATAGGAATTATTTTATTTTATTTATTTATTTTAAATAAATAAATACCAAAATTAATAAAAAGTCATCACCAGCATGGCGACAAAAATTTAAAAGGCGTCGTGGGAGTCCTATATTAAAATTGTACTGCCTGTGGAAGTATGAAAATTGGGTCGTGAACCATGAATTTTATGTGGAAACCTTTCTTTGAATGATTTTGGTTTCACTATTGTACAATATTAATTTGGTTTTATTAATTTGTTTTTTGGTAAATTAAAATTTTAATTAGGTGGTGAAATGGGTATAACATTTATGAGTTTCAAATTTTAATGGTAAATAAGAAAAGAAATAGAATGTGAATATTCCGCACAGATTTTCTAGTACAGAGTAATTCAGGTAACAGGTGAAATAAAAAAATTTACATAAGCATACAAATTAAAATATATATATCAGGGCACGAAATTTCCGCTCGCCAGCTCGCCATTGGCGAGTATAATTTTTACTGTGGCGAGTAAAAATTTGGTCTAGTTATAGATAGAATTCTTACACGATACGGTGACAGAAAACATTCTTTTTATAGATCTAAATATGCAAAAATCTTGTCATCTTATAACACCACATTTAACCTCTCCTTTTTAGATTCCCGGAGAGCCAAGTCTGTCTGTGCGCTGCTGGAGATTGCCCCAGACTGGGAAAGGAAAATTACTACATAAAAATTTTGATGTCTTCGGCAGTTTCGTTTCTTCCACTGCTATTTTTCCAAGCAGAGTGAGAATAGACGAGCAGATAGCCTCTTTGCCCGTCACCCTCTGTGCGAGAGAAGAGATGTGCGAAAATTTGCCTATGTGATATTCTCACATGAAAATGAGTTCGAGCCCATTTGAAGATACTGCCTATGTTTATTTTGTTGAATAATGATAAGAAAAAAAAAACAGTTCATATTTTCCAGTTTTTTACTGAAACACCAATGATTTGCGCTTGTAATGATTTGTAAGCAACGATTTTATCGAAAATGTTATTCCAAAATGGCTATTTCAAATGACAACTATAAACAAGTTGCACACATCGACATTCCGTCAGATTACAAAAATAAAATGGACGAAACAGACATTTCTAATAAAAAAAGTTAAGTAAATAAATAGATAAAGAAGGAAGCTTAATATTTCATAATAAAAAGATTTTCACAGAATATTGTTTGACAAAGAATTTTTCTTATTTTTTCTTTAATGGCTCTGTGCATTTATGTTATTAGAAATTTTAATCTTTTTCAAATCTCAAATACAATATATTTAATTATAATGATTTTTAATTATACATGATTATGAAACAGGATGATATACGACACACTTTTAATATATATAATTTTAGACATATTTGTAAAAAAAATCTTTCAAATAGTAGGGAAAAATAAAAAACCTAAAATGCATTTAAAAAAAAAAAAAAAAGCAACCCAATTTTGTGGCGAGTAAAACCCTTTTTTGGCGAGTGTAATCTGAGTTGAAATTTCGGGCCCTGTATATATATTAAAAGTTTAGTACAACTTCAAATATCTATAATAACTTAATATTTTATTGTAAGGCTAATTTTATTATAATAACTTAATATTTTATTTTATTTAAAAAATTAATTTTATTTTGTAATGTAACTTTAATATAAATGCAAAGAATACAGATCTATTTGATTACTTGGAAAATAATGGGATAATCAGTATAATATATTTATTATATATAAGACAAAACTTTCATCACATATTTTTTAAAAAGGAAGAATTTTCAGAAACTTACAATCTGGAAAAACGCCTCCAACATACAAGATTTTAAGATTTCTCAAACTCTGCAAAAAATCAAAATAGAAAGAGTTTTAAAGCTATTCATTGGCATACGATTGACATTCAAAACAAAACATATATTTATATATCAGGGATGCAACTAGGTTTAAAATGTAAAAATAGTCACTTTAGTTGCTTTATATGCATAAAATAATCTACAAAATAAGTCTCTAGACATAAAAAAGTATATAATTTTTCTAATTTTTTTACTTTCTTCTACATGTAATATAGAGAAAGTATTGGATTCGTGAAAATTTTCGACCTCCGTTTATTGATGAATTTACACATTTTGGAATGTCCTGAACACAAATTGATAGTTTTTAGAAAATGTCTGTCTGTGTGTGTGTATGTATCACGAATTTTGTGGACACTGTAACTCACAAACCAATGAATGAAATTTAACCAAACTTGGTATTTAGTTGCACCCTGACATGAACTGGTGCTGATTAGATTTTGGGAAACAATCGCTCAACAGGTGGCGCTGTGATAGCATTTTTTGTAGACTTTTAACATGGTAGTATAGGACAAAATTTCGTATAAATGTGCATAATGAGAGTTATTTTAAACTTGTGATTGTATGAATTATTGATAATAGTAATAGTTAACTAGGAAAAAAAAATTGTGCGTGTGGGGGCATCAGTTCCCCCCCCCCCCAATTTTCAAGATGGGTATCTTTTGAAAGGTCTCGTCAATACCTTTACAACGAATGGTTGAACTACAAATCTGTGATAATTTAAAACAAAGTTATCGATATTTTTTTACTTTTAACGAAAAAAAACTTAAAATCGTAATTTTTTTAAAAAATATTGTTACTGAGTGAATTTGTATAGGAAAATATAGAAGAAAGTCTTGTGGTGGCCACAGCATACTAGTTTCCCTTTTCCAACATTTATGATTAATTAATATGATTGATTAGCATTTATATGTGCAATTAAACTGTAGTCCTGTCAACATTGAAAAAAGCAGGAAAAATTGTCACAGAGGATTTCAGAAGCCCTTATTATATATGTATGATCTGCAATAACTTTAATTAAAATTTCATACGTTGAATTGTAAACAATTAGTTTAAAAATACATAATATTCAAGTTTTTATTTATTTCTTTTTATTTTGCTAAAAGAAAAAAAAAATTGAAAAAACTGTTAATGAGAATTATATTAAACTTCATTTTTAAAATACCTGTTAATTAAGAGGATATAATACATATTCTCACTAACAATCAAAGCTCATGTTATTCTATGGGGAAATTTGTTCATTAAATGACTCATTGCTTAATGTACTTTTTTAAAATTCGGTTTTCCCATTTAGAAAATTCATAACTGTTAAATTTGTTCTGATATTCCAAAAATTGAATTGTATATTTATTTTGAAGTTAAAATATGTAAGAAATGAACTAAGTTCACTTTTTGTTTATTTTATTATTACTTTAAATGCCTGCACAGATGAAAAAAAGTAATGTAGAACCTCGAGGGTATCTTGGATAATCAAAAACTCGGACTCCGTCGCAAATCGAGGGAGAAACATACAGCAAAGTTTAAAATAGATCAAAAAGTAGTCAATGAAGTAAAAAAAAAGAAAAAAAAAAAAAAAATACACATGCTACATATTTGAATGTAGTCAGTTAAAAATGTAATACAATACAAATATAAATTATAAAATACAGTAGTGTATAGCAACATTTGTCAAAGTTATCTATGCCATTTGTAGTGTTCACATTTCTTTTAAAAAGGGGCAGGGCGATCTTTTGAAAAGGGCACCTTTTACTGAATAAGAGGGCACTTTTTACTCATTAAAAAAGCACTTTTGACTAAGCATTTTTTTTTTTTTTTTTTTTTTTTTGAGTGAAAGAAAACTTTTTTTTGTAATAATCCTCCAATGGATTATGATTCAGAAAATAATTGTATCAATATGTTGCATGCATAGTTGTTTTATATATTTAACCCGTAACTGGGGACATCGATCTCACAGATCGCACAGCTTCTTCCTACCATCATCCTTTTTGCACGTTTTGACCAATTGAATGGATTTTTTTTCTAGTTTCATGTTTCCTCACATTTTCATTTGAAAAATAAATAATCACTTTGAATCTATTTTTATTTGCTTCAGAAAAAAGAAAAGAAAGAAAAAAAAAAGAAAAAAAAAAAGCAAAATCTCGGGGGGGAAAAAATATGGGGTGCCGAAAAAAAAGGCAGGGTCCGTTTTTTACTTCAAAAAAGGGCAGGGCGCATCGGCAATAATTTTAAAAAGGGCAGGGCACATCGGCAATAATTTTAAAAAGGGCAGGGTGCGGCGCCCTTGAGAAATTGTGAAATGTGAACACTAGCCATTTGTCAAAAGCTACGATTCTTCCGGGGCAAAACACTTTCAGGACTATCATGGTTAACTCGGATAACCACAGCACAACTGCACTGGTAGTCCAATAGGAAAATTTTTGCTCACTATATTTTTACAAGGTATAAGGTTGAAACAAGCCCTGAAAACTACTTCTTGAATACAAGATGAATAGTTAGGAGAGACTTATTAATAATAACAATATTATATTGTTATATGGTTATTATCAAAAGTATTTCATTTGTACCTACATTAAGTGATATCTGGAGAGTTCTTAATACATTATAAGACAAATTAAGCATTCAAAATGAGAATTTTCTATAAAAACAAATTTAATATGAAATTCAGACATAGTAAAATGTTCAAAAACCCAGGGGTAGCCAATAAAAAGTTTCGCTCTTAAAGGTAGTATTTTTTGTAAAAAAGATACACAATTTTGTAAAAAAAAAATAATAATTTTGTTAAACTGTTTAACGACTTCATTACAAGTTCCCAACATACAATAAATTGTTGTTTATTATACTTTTTTTTCTCTCTTCACTGCTAATTCATAATAATTATAAGATAAAAAACTTTTTATAAACCATGTTTTTAAATTTTCTGTTGAATCATAGCTGTAATACATTAGCACTTTATCAATGCGTATAAAATGTTTAAAGTGATAATGATGTCCATTTTTGTGAGATGCATAATTTAACTTTTTACAATTTTTAACGTTCATGTTTAATTAAATGTATTTATTTTTATATCGAAAGAAAATAAACTCATAAATTTTTTTTTTTGGCAACAATTAAATTATAGCTAATATTTTAATGGCTATTTTTAAAGCTGTTAGGAGGTTATTATTTTCATATTTTAATTAATTAAAAAGAAACTAATCAAAAATTCGAAAATCGGGCTTCGAAGTATTGTGTTGCCATCGGGTTCCGAGCTATTCTGAAAGTTTCAAATGTCTAACTAGTAGGGAAGTTAGTTAAAAATCGATTGCAAGATTTGTACCGGAAAAACAAGAACCGAAGTTAATAAAAGCATGGTAAAATAGTAAGCTCTGGCCATCACAAAACAAAGATTTTACATGTGCAGTTCAGCACAATTTTAACTAATAGATGCCTTTATTTATTTCCCTTGGGCTCAGTAGCAGAAACAGTGCAGCATGGCAGTGAGCCCAGTACGTTGATTAAAGCTCTGCAGATCAATTTAACAGCTAAATAAAGAAATGTTTAGGCTTAAAAATACACATACAATTTATATCTCTAGATTACTGTATTTGTTGTATAGTCTTAATTTATTTTCTTTGCAGATGCAAATTTTAGATATCTTATGAATTGCTATTACTTCTAGTGATACCAGACTTGGTATTTTGCTGCAGATAGATTCAGAAAATTCTGCTACTGGGCCCTTGGGTGATAAATATTTTAATGTGTTTCAAATTTTTGTACTTTGTATATATTTTTGGTTTCAGGAAAATTACTTATCATAATCTCATGGAGCATTTTTGTTATGCATTACATAATATACATTAAATGAACTGTTTTGCTAAATTTAGTCACTGAGTTAATAAAATTGCATTTAAAAATAATAATAAATTAAAAGTACCTGACAAAGTAATTCAAGAGCTCTGTCAGAAAGAAGAAAACAGTCGTCTAAATATAATGTAGTCAGTTGGCGACATCTTGTAGCAACTTTAGTGAATCCAATAGGACTGAACTAGAATAAATGAAATTAAACACAGTTTAAAATTTTATGAATCATATTTGTCTATTTAATAACTATTTTTATTTTATTTATTTATTTTTGCATTATTATGCTTAAAAAAAAAAAAAATCTAATTTATATTTAAGAAAAAAATTATTAAATGAAATAGACATACAAATACACCACTTTGAAGAGAGAAAAAAAAAAAAAAAAGATTTTTAATGATTATTTCAAACAGACATTTAACAAAATCTGGACAATTAGAATAAATTTTTTTCATTATATTGCTCATTCTGAAATATCTTTTTTTTCTTAATATTTTCTCGTCAAGTTACCAAATACATTATACATTAGTAAAAAATAGATAACACTAATGTTCTTATTTATTTATTTATTTTTAAAACAATAATGAAGCCGAAATTTAAAATGCTTTTTTATATTAAAATTACTACAGAACTGGAGAAAGATGATAACATTAATCATAGATTGCAAAAAAAAAAAACAAAATAAAAATTTGATTGCATAATTGTAAATACATAAACAACATTTTTTTAAATTATTTTTTTATGAATAAATAACACATCCTTAGAGATATCAATTAAAAACTGACTTATATTTTTGCCTAAAACAATTCTTTATGCATTCCAAGTAAATGTTCAGAAATATAATAATTAAAATGAAAAATAGTGCGGTTAACATTAAGAAAACGTGAAGAATCATCTCAGGTTAAGAGATACATGGGACATGTTTAGGGAATTGCAGATTGGAGAATTTCATGCCAATTACATTTTGAATTTCAACATATTGCTGTGTTTTTAACTCACTATTAATCTCATATATTGTAATGTAAATGGTGTCATTTTGAAGATTTTTTTTACCTTTTGCAAATATGTGCAATACTTTGCATATTAGAAACTTAAAAATTTTCAGAACTAAAAAAATAAATTATTTCTCTATCAGCTATAACTTGGCAACAGTTCAAATAGGACAGAGTCCGTTCTGAATATTTTAAAGAGTGGTGGGACAAAGGTTCCTGAGGCATTTTAACGTTTAGTCATATTTCTTTGTGCCCATTTATTTGCGCCTCCACAAACATCATATGTGAAATTAAATAT
Organism: Salticus scenicus; assembly: GCA_963930645.1. Lineage (NCBI taxonomy): Eukaryota > Metazoa > Arthropoda > Arachnida > Araneae > Salticidae > Salticus > Salticus scenicus. Next base: position 400,250,416 of record OZ005649.1, on the reverse strand, counting down.
ATTTATTTTAATATTCAAATATTTACACATTTTTAATGTATGTCTTGTGAATTAAATTTATTTTTTGTGCATGATAATTAAATGTTGTAACTTTTTTTTTAGTTCACTGAAGACACCAAGACAGCTTCAGTCAGGGAGCACAAAAGGATAAGTCCCAGTCCATCTTTCCTACAGAGCCAGCACGAGCCGGGATAGCAGTGGCGTATCCAGGATTTTTCCAAGGGGGGGGGGGGGGGGGGGGTTCGTCCTTCTGAATTTTTAATTAAGTTTATTTAAGTTTAATTAAGCTTAATTAAGTTTAACAATCTTTTAAAATATCATAATTACTTGCCGAAAATAAGAGTAAGAAAATGAAAAATAGTAAAACAAACTCACCAATTAGAAGATCAAACTAAAAAATCTTTAATTAGCGACGAATAACGTAGAGCCTGTACAAACTGCTACACAAAACATAAAATTCAATACATAGTTACGCAAAATATTTCATTGAATTTTCTTATTTACAGAGCGAAGTCTAATCGACGAGAAGTTTTTGCTAGTTCATTTAAAATGTCTTCTGCTGTTGGGGTATTGTTTGGGTCACTCCTTCAATGGTCACCCCTTCCCCATATTGTCGACCCCTCTTGTCCTTGAGTATGAACTCGTAAAGGTGAAATCCTTTTAGAGAATTATTTTCAGAGGAACCATGTTTCGCGCCGCGCAAATGAAGTGGTTTAGTTATTTTCAGGAGTGTTTATCGCAGAGTAATGAAAAAAAAAGTTAGTCATAATTTTAAACCACTTCGTAGAAAAAAATATTCTACGCTTGCTATACATTTTTTCCGCCTGAAATGTGAAAAAAAATGTAAGGAACAGCCTAATTTTTCTTATCATACATTTTGTCAGTGCATGATAATTAAATTTCATAATTATCATGCTGATGTCATGATTGTCATGTTTCATAATTATCATGTTCCAATTCAAACCTATTCATTTTAATGCAAAAATTCTTCGTTTATTCGCTTCTAATACCATTTATACGTCTTTTCCATTTTACTAAAATTCGCAAAATTTCTCAACCTGTCGTTATTTTCCATTTGAAATAAGATGGATTTTTCCTGGGAAGCATCTGAAATAGAGGAACACGGGAAAGATTGAAGGACACTGATCGCAGAATCAATTGAATTTACCGCAGAATTTTTAATACTCATAGACAAGCAGCAAATCAGATGAATAAGATTTTTAATGTTATTAAATAGCTATCTGCATGGACATAAATGTAAGCTTATTATTAAAGAGATGCAATATATATAATTAATATTCGAAATTTGTTCATATAATTCTCAATATATGATATATGTAATTAATACCCAGTCATGCATTATGATTTTTCTCACTTTTGATAATAAATCTTTTTTTTTTTTTTTAAATTATTATTAATTATTGTCTTAAAAGTATAATATACATTTACTAACTTAAGAAACTTTATTAATTAGCATTTTCATATAAATTTGGCTTAAGTGTCATTCAATTTGTAGTAATCAAAGTGTTATTATTAAAATTTCGATTATACGTCTTTTCAACGGTGATTTACTGTATTTGAAAAATTTTCATTATTTATATAACTAACAAACTTTTATCTACAAAGAATAAAACACTAAAAAGTCTTAATACAAGCAAATTTCAATTATAAAAAAAAAAATAATAATAATAATAGAAAGCAGATACAGAATAAAAATTACCCTAGAACATTTTCTCAAAACACAAGTTTGTAGACTAGACCCAGCCATATGGAAGCACTGAAAGAATTATTCAATGTTAAACATTATATTCTAAAAAAAAAAAAAAAAAAAAATTGTGATAAAGATTCTTATAACAAGGAGAACATTTTATAAATTACAAATTTTTTGAAAATATTTGCAAATCTGCTGCTGATGATGATGATGATGTCGTGTCTATGAAAGTGCAATTAAATGGCTCCGAAGCTGTCGAAGACAGCTTTAGCAACCTCGATTAAAAGTTATAAGTTATAAACAATGAAACACTAAAAATTCTTTAAAAGTTGCATATATAGCCGAAACTCGTTAACGTAAACACTGTTAACGTGAATTACTTTTAACATGAACTGTTTCCACAATCTCCATCAAAATGAAGATTAGTTACTGATAACATGAACAATTTTTTTATCTCCCTTGAGATTCACATTAACAAGGTTCGACTGTATTAAAAAATGATATCAAATAACTTGATACATTTTGATTATGGAATAATTTAAAAATTAAAAAGTCATTAAAAAATTACCAGTCATTAAAAAATAATCAAAATATTTCTCGAAAACAGAAACATAATGGGACAAAACATCTTAAAACTTTTATTCTTTAAATGACATTAACACTAAAAAAAAAAAAAAAAAAAAAAAAAAAAAAAAAAATCAGAAAAAAAATAACGAATAATAATTTTAAAATTAAGAGAAATGTTACTGTTGAAAATTATTTAATTTTTTTATAATTGAAAAAAGCAAACAAAATTTCTGATAAATATTGCAGACAAACTTAAATATCCACTGTATAATGTCACTAAATCTCATAATTTGAAACCATCTCTCATTTTTTCCCCTACAAAAACATAATTAGATGATAAATTTTAATTTAACACTGCAAAATTTAAATGAACTTATTATACATAACACTGCTCGCATGAAAATTACCTCCAACACTATTTTTGCAAATTCTTATGCAAAATGACCTCCTGATTCCGAATAGGACGTCCATTTTGCCCTATCACCCACCGTTTTTTTTAGGGACGGCCCCCTATTTTTATCCCTTTTCGGTGATTTTATGGATATAAATTTTATTTTTATGAGGGGGGAGGATTATTTTAACTGTTAAATATCTTCTGAGGAGCTACAGAGTTGGAAAATTGTAAAACATGAACATTTGCGGCAAGGGGAAAATTTAGGGGGGGATGTTATTTATTAAACATTATATAGTTTTGTTTTTAGGTGTTAAAATAATTCTTTTTATTTTCTAAATCAAATTCTTAGTCATAAAATTACAGAACAGTGATAAAAATTGGGGAAGGGGATGGTGTCCCTAGAAAATGGTGGCTGACTGGGCAAAATGGGAGTCCTATTCAGATTCAGGAGGTCCTTTTACATAAGAATCAGCAAAAATGGTATCAGCGTTTGATTTTTTTTTTTTTTTTTTTTCAGTGCAGTGCAGTGCAGTACAGTGTGATGGATAACTTAGGATGTAAATTTGAATATATATATGCATATATATTTGAAATATAATTAAAAGCCTCCCTTAAAATTAAAGCTCCATTTCTGAAACTTACATGATTATGCCTGCCACTAATCAACTGATAGTACCCCAATTAATTCTTTATTAATTCATTTTCTAAACATTTCAGTAATTCCAAAATCATTAATTTGTTCTCATTTCTTAAACTTTTTTTTATTTTCTGATGAAGCAAAAACATTATCTAGTATATTGTGCAATTCAAATATAATTTTAATCTAAAAACTTCTGTACCATACTTCCTAGTATCACATAATTCCCCCTAAGCCAATCTGGGCAGTTGTCATGTGACCTTGGCTAATTTGAAGTGAAAAGAAAATTTTTAGTTGAGTTTTAAAAAGAGAGTTCTATGTTAACTAGCAGCCGATAAAGATGACTTAGTTTTGACTTGAGTTTAGAAAGGCTCATCTGCACACAATGGTATGTAAGCTCTTGAATTTATTACAGAACTATGAAGATCAACAACTGCTTTAAATTGAGTCATTTCTGATGTATATTATCTGTTTAATACGGCATATACACTAGAGGTGAGTTCGGGCTCTATTTTGGCAATCCGAGCCCGCCTGGGCACGAAACATTTTTGAACTGAGCTCGCCCGAGCCTGAAAAATTTCGTGTGATCAGAGCCCGATATTGAAAGTGGTACGCTATGCAACGCATACACAATAGTAAAATTAAATACCGTTTTCATTTTCAAATTAATTTTCTTATTACCAATCCTCAATTTAAATAACTATAAATGTTATTATAACAATTTATAATGTCTGTGTCTCCGTATACATGTATATATTTATATAATATATATTTATAGTGCAGCCCATTGTTTATAACGCACCTATCAGGGGACAAAAAATTTATCTGAATGAGTGATATAATGAGGCCCAATATAACGAAGGAGGAAGGATTAATGTATAACACTATGACATAATATGCATCGCGTTGAAAAAAAAGTTCTATTTAGAAAAAGGAAAGTCAAAGCTAACAAGGTTTGAAGATTATTTTGTGATTTATAACCTATCATGACTATTATGGCATTACTAAAGGTGCTCTCAATATGAATAAAATTTCTTTCTTTCTTTCTTTTTTTATTATTTTTTTTTTTTTTTTTTACATTTTCGAGTTAATGAAGAATAAAATAAACGGAACTTTTAGCTTGAATCCTAGCCCGCCCGGAGCCCGAAGACTTGCGTAAGATTTGACCCGCTCGGGCCCGGGCTGAGCCTGTCTCATCTCTAATATACACATATTAAGAACTTAGCTGATAAATTTTTATTTAGATTGTTTTCTTAAAAATATCAAATTGATATACATTTTAAACATAATGACTAAGAAAATTTATCTTTGCTTTTAAAACAAAGAAATAATGAAACAGCAAATTAAAAATGAAATTCATATGATTTCTAAAAACAATTCAAAAAAGGTTCTTAAACACATTTTTTAACATGAGTACATTAGTTCACTAAAAATGCAAAAGTACCTGTCCAGTTATGCGAGTTATTCCTGTTAAGTCTATTAATTCTAATTTTTTACAAAGATGTAATAACCACCATACCCTAAAAAAATATAACAACAGTCTTTATTTATTGACAGGAAAAAAAAAATGCTTACTTAAATTAGATGTACAGTTTAATAGGAAAAAAATATATACATACCCTTTTTCTCCAACTTCAAAACATCTTTCTAAAACAACTTGCTGAAAAGAAAAAATTAATAGCATGTATATATCTTACATATTTAATGAAGGAATTTATGAATTTTTTTATAATTTTTATTTATTTATTTATGTAGAAAAATATACGCTACGGAAGATTCGATTTGCAGTGTTGGATGAAAGGAAAACAAATCATAAATACACCCTACAACAAAAAGATAGGAACAAAGGGTTTTTTCTTTGATTTTTCATAAAATAACGTTTTCTAAATTGTTCTAATCATTTATTATTATTATAAAATAACACTATTCCTGAACTAATTTTTGTTTTAAGACTCATTTAGAAAAATTTTAAGACTAAAATTTTTCTAATTTAAGACTACACAGCGCGACAAAAAGATAGGAACAAAGGGTTTTTTTTTTTTTTTTGAATATGATTCAAATATTTAATATGTTTTTGATAGGATAATATTTTGTTATGATAATAAAGGATCAGCACAATTTAGATAATGCTACTTTATGAAAAATTAAAAAAAAAAAAACCTTTGTTCCTATCTTTTTGTCACGGAGTGTCGTCTTAAATTAGAAAAATTTTAGTCTTAAAACTTTTCTAAATGAGTCTTAAAACAAAAATGAGTCCGGGAATAGTGTTATTTTATGATAATAATAAATGATAAGCACAATTTAGATAACATTATTTTATGAAAAATCAAAGAAAAAAGCCTTTGTTCCTATCTTTTTGTCGCGGGGTGTATATGTTCCAATTCCAAATTTAAATGTTAAAATACTCAGCCTTAAAAAACAGTAAAAGGCATAAACATAAAAATCACTAGAAAATGTGTTCCAGATTTTATAAAAATCAAATAATGAGAAATTATCTATGTCATTAAATTTTGGTAAATGAGGTACAAAGGAGTATGTCAACTAAAACTTATTTTTAAAGAACACAGAACACTAAAAACAACTCAAAAAACACTATAGAAAAATCCTTACAATTGAATCTATAATAAGTCAAATAGATTGCTAACTTTTAAAATGTGATAATACATAAAGGATAAATTGTACTTACTTTTAATTTAGGGCATTTAATAGCTAACTGTTGGAGAGACACATTTGTAACTTTGACACTTGCCAAATTAATGTGTTCTAAGTGCGGGCAACACTGAGCTACAAAAAATAAATATAAATGAAAATACAGCTTAACTTTCTCAAGAAATAATAAATTATATGTATGATGTTTCTGTTTTGAAAATTTTAACTTATAAGTGAATTAGCGAATGTAAGGCTATTTTGTCCATTTACAGGTTGATGTTACTGATAACATAACATTTATGTTGATGATAATGATAAAACTGATATTTACTTTGTATTAACTAGCTAAGTACTATTGTGATTGTTTTTCTAAGACATAATATTAATAATTATCTTCTCCTATATACTACGTCTATAAGAATAAAGGAAAATATAAAATTTAATAGCACTTACCATAAAAAAATTCCGATTGTAACCATCTCCCCTTTTTCAGAAAAGAAAATCATCAGAATATTGGAGGAGGGTAGGGGGTTATACGTTATAAGAAAGAGTTTTTAAAAATACACTTTCTTATTATAACAAATTGAGTGTTTTTAAAAACTAAAGTTCCAATTAAGATTCCAAAAATTTTGATTATATAGGTGGACAAAATTGAATGATTTTTAAAAAATGGAAAAATCTAGAATTCCAATGAAGGAAGCTATTTATTACCATTAGAAATTTTATTTTCTAATGTTGATGTAATATGATCTTGAATGTATCAATTTTGGCGATATCTACACAGCTGGTTTTTTGTAAAGAAGAATCTACGTTTAAAAATATATTACATTTACGAGTTTTCAATAAAAGAATCAATGAATTTAACTAAATTTTTTTTTTTTTTTTTTTGTTGTTGTACATGTACAGATTAATTTTTATATATCACAGAAAATGTGTTAATGAAAATTTTGCTTCTAAAAAAAAGAGGGGGGATTCTAGCATTTTTAATATTTTAGTAATTAAATTGCATTATACATTAACTACAATAATAAATTATTTTATATTTATTCAAAAGTTACAAAGTAATCTGAAATCTACACTTCAAAAAAATACTAGACAGTTAAACAGAAAAACAGTTTAAAAGGAATAATTTGCAGTAGATTTAAAAATACAATAAAATTTACCTATTATTTCCACAGCCTTATAATCTAACGTGTGAGATGCTGTAGATAGATCTAACTTTCGCAAATTTCCAGCACATTTTTTCAGTAAGGACAGCAAAATACTATTAGTTAGTGCTGAAAAAATTATATAAAGAGCCTAAATATTAAATGAATTAAAAATATGTTACATGAATTAAATTATTTTTATTCACTATGTTATAAAATAGGATGAATTTGTATAAATAAACTAAGCAGAAAGTAAAACAAAAACAGAAGCAAATTTATTAATAAAACAATATCAACTAGTATGTTGTGGCCACCACATGACTTTCTTCTATTTTCCCTATACAAATTCACTCAGTAAAAATAATTTATTAAAATTATTATTAAAAAAAATTATCTTCCATGGTAATGCAGATGATTTCCATATTAGAGAAGTAGTATAACACTAAATATCCAAATAAAGTCCATTTTATTCTCATTAAAAAAAAAAAAAAAAAAAAAAAGATTTTTTTTTTTTTTTTTTTTTTTTTTGTTAAAAGTAAACAAAATCGATAACTTTGTTCTAAATTATCACAGATTTATAGTTCAATCATTCGTTTTAAAGGTACTGACGAGACCTTTTGAAAGATACCCATCTTGAAAATTTACTCCCCCAAGATGAGTAGCGATGCCACATGCACAAAATTTTTTTCCTAGTTAACTACTTCTATTATCAATAATTCATATTAATTTTACAATCACAAGTTAAAAATAACTTTCATTATGTACATTTATACGAAATTTTGTCCAATATTTCCAAGTTAAAAATTTAGAAAAAATGTTATTACAGTGCCACCTGTTGAGCGATTGATCCCCAAATCTAATCAGCACCAGTTTATGTCAGGGTCCAACTAAATACCAAGTTTGGTTAAATTTCGCTCATTCGTTCGTGAGATACAGCGTCCACAAAAGTCGTGATACACACACACAAACACACATTTTCTAAAAACTATCAAATTGTGTTCAGGACATCTCAAAACGTGTAAATCCATCAAAAAACCGAGTTCGAAAATTTTCACGAATCCAATACTTTCTCTATATTACATATAGAAGAAAGTAAAAATGGCATTAGTAATTACAAAAATCTCAGGCTAGTACAAGCTGCCTTCTTTATTTACCCAGATTGTATGTTATTATAAGTTTTTTTTTTTTTTTTTCTTTAACACGTTTAAGTGCCATATCAACCATCAGTGGCTGACACTGAACTTTCCGTTTAGATGCCAGTGGCTGATAATGTAAAATATGATATAAAGCCGTGTCAATGACCAACGGCTGACAGTAAAATATGATATAAAACAAAAAATTTACATTGTTTAAGTAATTACTGAAAATTTAAATTTACTTAATTTTTATTTATTATAGGATATATCATTAAGGCATTTTAATGGATTTTATTGAAACACAATAAACATAACGCACTTCTAAGCAGAGCGTGTGGCCTCACGGGGATTTCCTTAACGGCCCTCTTCACTCACCGTCGCCGGAAGCCCGAGCCAATGTTATTCAATGGGGAAATTTTCTTTACAAATAACTTATTAACTAATACATATTTTTAAATTCTGTTTTCACATTCAGAAAATTCCCAACTGTTAAATGGACGGACCTTTTTAAAAAATGTATTTTTTCAATTTTTAATATTTTATTTCGAAATTGCAAAATGAAAAAATTTCACATATTGAAAATTCGTATTTTGCAGCTTCAAAATAAAATATAAAAAAATAATATTTTAGAAAAGGTGCGTCAATTTAACAGCTGGGAACTTTCAGAATGTGAAAACAGAATTTAAAAATATGTATTAGTTAATAAGTTATTTGTAAAGAAAAATTTCCCATTGAATAACATTAGTTTCGGCTTCCGGCGGCGGTGAGTGAAGAGGGCCCTTAAGACTTAGCTCAGTGTGTTAAATAAATAAAATGCCTCGATTAACCATCAGTTTCAGAAAAAAAGGTGGGCAGAGAAAATACTTAAAAGATTAGAAATTACATATTTAAAATTTATACACAATAAAAACGTACATAAAAAGTAGACATATAGCTTATAAAAGTTTAAGTAAAGACACTTTTTATTTGTGAAAATTTTCACTTTTTTGACCCTTATTGGGGCTCTTTAAATCCCACGGCCATCTCATACCACAGGCATAGATATAGTAATACATATAGATCTATCATCCCCATGTTATCGAGCAAAAAATTTTGATGCCGAAAAAAAGTTCTAAAATCAGCCATTAGAGAGTATTGAAAAAAAGAATAAAAAGAAAAATGAATTTGAAACTGTATCTGGAGTTTTTCATTCACCTTTAGTAAATAAATTATTCACAAATTTTATTTACTAAATTATCCGTGTGTATTCCTGTGTGTGATTTACTTGGAGAAAGGCAGCCATTAGAGTGACTTTTCCCGAAAAAAAGGTATCACTTTTTCCCTCTCGCTGATCAATCTATGTCTTATTATTATATCTATGACCGCAGGCCCTTTACTGTTGTCTATGTCAACACGAGTTTCTTGGTGTATTTTAAAGCAGAATTTCTTTTATTTATATCCAGTAGTAAATGTTAAATTTCAGAAATTTGGCTGCACTTCTTTTCTTTTTTATTACTTCTACAATAAAAGCGTAGATGATTTTATGCTGAGTAAAAAATATTGAGAACAGGAATCGAATCAGGAATCTTTAGCCTTACGTGACAATCAGGCTTCTTATTAAAAGGTGAGATAAAGAGAATCTCGCCTGTGTTTTATTTTCTCACATGAAATTTTTAACGTTAAGAGAAATTTGTGTATTCTTCCTGGGTTTATTTAATATTTAAAAAAATAAATATATAAATAAAATAACATGTTATTTATAAATATTAATTAACAGTGTTGAGATGGACTTTTCACAAAAATGAGAATATTTAAGCAGATCTTTTACAAAAGTTGAATGGTTTTTAAAATATTTTCAAAAGAGTTTGATAAGAAAATTACATATTCAACAAATGAATGGCAAAAATCCACTATATTTTTACAATAAAACGCCACAAAAACCGGAATTTTTTTTCTCTCAAGAAAAAAAATCCCCCCCCCCCTTTTTTTTAAAGTAAATTTTATCAATTAGTAGCACAATGACTGCCTATTTCAGCAATTTGCACACACACAAAAAAAAAAAAAAAAAAAAAAAAAAAAATCACATATAATGTATATGCGTAAATACACATGTGTATTATACATTAGTTACATTACATGTGTAAATACACATATAACTAAATGTGATTATTTAAACTTAAAAATTTCTTCACACTATAAAATTAATGTAAGCACTTTGTACTTTCATTAATTTTATGGTGTGTGAAGAAGTTTTTAAGTTTAAATACTTATTGTACGTCAATTCTTTTATTTAGTACTCTAAATGTGATTAAATTCAAATTTTAGCAATGACATAAGTATAGCTGAAGCAATATAAAATTTTACACTGTGTAACCAGTCTTCCCAAATTTATGTTTCAGATGCTTGCTTTAATGACTCAAATCTGCCTTATCTACTCATGAGATGGTAACACTATATTTTTTATTGCAGGGTGAAAATGAACAGTTCTAAGGAAACTTTGTTTAGTCCCCCCCTCCCCCCCCCCCCCAAGAATTTGTAGATAATAGTTATTTACTTAAAACTTAAAAAAAAAAAAAAGAGGAAAGAATTTATGTAAACGTTTAGGATAAAAATAAAACATATTTGTTGTTTCTTTTTCTACTTTTTTAAAGTAAAACTTGTTTATAAATCGGGCTATCCTGTTTAAAATAAATACTCGAAAATACTTACGTCTTCCCTCCCATAAACAAAATACATCTTGAAGATCCATATTGGATTGAGTCCTCCATAAGTCTAATGCAAGTTTTCTCCATTTTTTACAAACTAAAAGAAAAGGGAAAAAAAAAATCTATTTACAATGAAGTAACGTAATATTTATCCAAGTTTATTCAAGTATTTAATACTGCAAAAATTCTTTTTTTTTTTTCTTTTTTTTACTCGCATGAAAAATGCACAATAAAAAGTTATTTAATACTTAGAGCATAAATTCTGCTCAAACAAAAATACACCTTAATGTACATAAATATAAGAGTGCACTTATTATCATCATTTGTTTCTAGTACAGTAGAATCTCGTACGACATACTCCCAGAAAATGTGATGAAAAATCTGCAACTATTTCTCATACAATGCGATAAGCGTCTTGTATAACACGTAAAATAAAGCATGTGATGACATCTTTTCTACTTAGAACCTGTTCAAGGAAGAATTGCTCCGTTACCATGCTAACACCCGACGCTTTTGGTCTCACTGCAGAATGAAATTGTCTGCTCAATGTATGTCTCCTATAACGCGATTTTCTATTATGCAGAACGTATCCCCCGCATTATACGAGAGTCTACTGTACAATCAACAGAGAAATTACAAATTTATTATTACATATGAAGTACAATTAACCAACTTCAATTTAATATAAAGCCGAAAGCTCCAGTAAAATCAAGTTAAACAGCTAAATGAAAATATTGGAAAAGGAGAAACATATTCAAGAAGGATTTCTTTCTTTCAAAAAATATTTAAGCTTTGAAAAAAAGTTATTTATGTGTTAAATTATCAAAATTTGATTTTCTAAACATCGAGGGCTTTTTAAATATTAGAAGTCATAACCAGACAAAAATACTGAACTATTTGTGCTTCTTGAAAAGTCGTGATTTCTTATACAGTCTACTCTCAAAAATCCGCAACCCTAAAATCCACAATTCTCTGAAATCTGCATATCATTTGCAATGTAAACAAACATCCTCACAACTGATTTGTTGATTAGTGGATTGCAAAAATCCAGCTGTATTAGGAGATAAATCAATTATTAACGTGTGCTGGTGAATCACCAATCACTCAGCATGTTACACAGGAGAAAATGATAAGTGTAATTATATATAATTATTGTTATAACTGAGCCATTTTCAATTTCAGTGTACAAATTTGTTTATTATTTATCCTCTATTTTTTGTAAGTTCACGTGCTGAACAATATGTCAAAGAAAAAAAGAGTTAAATGAATTTAATGCTTTTAATTTTTATGTAAAATATGAGCGCGTGCTATCTTCAAAATTTGTTAAAATGTAAAGATTATGTGATGCATGTGGCATCCACAGTTTTGTTTTTTTTAATTCAAGAAATAGAACAGAATAAAGTTAGCAACGATGTTAGTTGCATTTTTCATATAGTTTGAGTTTTTTATTTTTAGGAATTTGCGGTGCTTATTCCGTTGCTTTACAATTATCATAAAATAAACCATATTAATTTAGAGGAAGAAGGAGAAAGACAGTTTTCATGAAAGATGTTTTCTCATGAAGATAAGTATTCAAACTTTCTTATAGCACAAATTTATGTGATTGACTAAGAATTGCTGACTTTTTTGCAAGTTATAGGAAAATAAATGTGCATGAATATTCTTACTTAAACTACTATTGATTAGACTTTTCAAAAATCTAGATAATTTGGCACTATAATATGATGTATAAAAATTGTTCTTTAAATTAAATTTCATGAAATATTTGTACTTTTATTAGGCTTACTTTATTTCAGCATTGTATGTATAACACATAAATTGTTCCTTAAAGATTTGTTACTCAAATGAGGTTCTAAGATGTAAATACAGTACGAAGCCGAAAATCCGGACTCCAAAAATCCGGAATCGCCAAAAATGCGGACAATTTCGGCGGCGTTAATCATCATCATCAACAACGATTTTTTTTTTTTTTTTTTTTAAGTATAAATATATTTAAATAAAAAACCGAAAAAGTATTTTATTTCTTAGTAATCTTCAAAACTGGCATTTGCAAAGTCTGAAAGAGGAGGGAGAAGATTATAATAATAGTAACAATTCTTAAACATTTATCTAAGTAATTGAGCGATAAATTCTATATTTTATTTCTATTATGCTCAAACTTTTAGTTGAAAAATCTAAAGTATTAAAAAAAAAAAATCACTGAAATGTTTTAAAAGTGGTATGTTTTTCTTATTTACTTTCATTTAAACTGTGTACTAATTTTTGTATGCAAATATTTCAATAAATGTTTGTTATTATTTTTTAAGTTTAATTTTTAGTTTTATTTATTTATTGTTAAAGTTGATAAAAAAAAAAAAAAAAAATTACAGAATATATTTAACTAGTATGTTGTGGCCACCACAAGACTTTCTTCCATATTTTCCTATACAAATTCACTCAGTAACAAAAAAAAAAAAAAACGATTTTTTTCTATTTTTTTTTCTTAAAAGTAAAAAAAGTCGATAACTTTGTTTTAAATTATCACAGATTTATAGTTCAACCATTCGTTTTAAAGGTATTGACGAGACCTTTTCGAAAGATACCTATCTTGAAAATTTACCCCCCCCTCCCCGAGGTACTTCCCCGCAGGGGGGAAGCGATGCCCCCCCACACACAATTTTTTCCCCCTTGTTAACTACTACTGTTATCAATAATTCATATTAATTTTACAATCACAAGTTAAGAATAACTCTCATTATGCACATTTATACAAACTTTTGTCCTATACTGCCCTGTTAAAAATTTAGAAAAAATACGATCACAGCGCCACCTGTTGAGCAATTGATCCCCAAATCTTATCAGCACCAGTTTATGTCAGGGTGCAACTCAATACCAAGTTTGGTTATATTTCATTCATTGGTTCGTGACATACAGTGGATACAAAATTCGTGATACACACACACAGACAGACATTTTCTAAAAACTATCAATTCGTGTTCAGGACATCCCAATACGTGTAAATCCATCAAAAAACGGAGGTCGAAGATTTTCACGAATCCAATATATTCTCTATATTACATATAGAAGAAAGTAAAAATCGTAATATATTATTTTTCACCTGAATTTGCATTTTATCGAAGTACTTAAACCAAAATTTTATATTTTTTAGGCATGACCAAAAATCCGGAAAATTCGAAAATCCGGAATCGCCGCAGTCCCGACGATTCCGGATTTTCGGCTTTGTACTGTAAAAGAAATTATTCTAAAATCTGCAAAATTCAGAAATCTGCAAAACACTTTGTTTTAAGCTGTGTGGATTTTTGAGGAGTGTACTGTATATCATAAGAAGAGTTATACCATAAAATAAATTTTGATAACAATTCTTTAAAACTTCAACAACATAACAATATCACTGACTTTATAAAAGAATCTCTTTTCAAAAATAAATAAACAAACAAAATTTAAGAGGAAACGAGAAAATTGATACAGAGAGAATAAGCAGCCTTAACTCTCATTCTGTTGGCTTGATGCAAAAGTTCACCCCATTTTTGTGACAAAAATGAAAGAGAAATTTTGTTTACTAAGACTTACATAAAGTCACAATACAGTATGTGCTGTTTTCATTCAGTGAATATTCTCTACCTTTTCACTATCTGCATAATCTTTGTGGTCCTATAAAATCTGATGTTTCTTGCTAAAAAAATGATCAAAGTGATATCAGAATTTTTTCAAAGAAGTAAAATTTGTACCATCTAAGCTGCTTAGAAATGACTCAAATAAATGGTAGCTGAAAGGTGCAAGGTCAGGAGAATAGGGTAGATGGACTGTAACATCATAATCAAATTATAAAAGTTTTTGTTGGGTAGCCCAAACATACATGTGCAGTATAGCACTGTCTTGATGGAAAGCATCTTCCTTTCTGTTAACTAATTCCAACAGCTTCCAGTGAACTGTTTGTAATAATTCACTTAGCTGTGCACACTATTTCTCCAGTCTGATTTTCAGGTAACAGCTCACAATAAACAATTCTATTTCAATCCAGGCTTTTGCGATGGTTGAAAGGTCATACCTACGCTTTGTCCATAACTTTTAAGTTTACCTATGCTATACACAACCCATTTCCATCAAAACAATGAATTTCATTGCATGCCAATAAGAAATTGCATGCAAAAATTCAATATATCAAAAATTTTTTATTAACTCATGCGTCACCACATGCATTAACCTTCTAGCCATTCCAAATT
Organism: Salticus scenicus; assembly: GCA_963930645.1. Taxonomy (NCBI): domain Eukaryota; kingdom Metazoa; phylum Arthropoda; class Arachnida; order Araneae; family Salticidae; genus Salticus; species Salticus scenicus. Next base: position 400,235,267 of record OZ005649.1, on the reverse strand, counting down.
GACATAATCATCTTGATATTGCTGTCTGGTTATAAGAATTTCTCCGATCTCTTGGTTTGTGCAGTGACTATTATTTTCAATAATTAGCACAATCAGGAGTCCAAAACAGGGTGCATGGCTAAGATTAAAATGATTTTCACAAAATTCTCTAAACCACTTACGATACATGGAATTGTTAACGGCATCTTCACCATACACAACCCATACTTTATACTTACTGTCATTTTTTGTCTTTTTGGAAATAAAAAGCATAATATACCAAAAATGCTCCTTCTTTTAGCCACTGTTTACACTTAACGGCCCTTTTCACTTACCATCGCCAGAAGCCCGAGCCAATGTTATTCTATGGGGAAATTTTCTTTACAAATAACTTATTAACTAATACATATGTTTAAATTCTGTTTTCACATTCAGAAAATTCCCAACTGTTAAATGGACGGACCTTTTTTAAAAATGTATTTTTTTTTATTTTTTATATTTCATTTTGAAATTGCAAAATGAAAAAAATTCACACACTGAAAATTCATATTTTGCAGCTTCAAAATAAAATATAAAAAAATTAAAAAAGGTCCGTCCATTTAACAGCTGGGAATTTTCAGAATGTGAAAACAGAATTTAAAAATATGTATTAGTTAATAAGTTATTTGTAAAGAAAAATTTCCGATAGAATAACATTAGTTTCAGCTTACAGCGGCGGTGAGTGAAGAGGGCCCTTAATCAAAATTTAATAACAGAGCATTTTTTGTGACTGATGCTTTTTTTTCTACCAAACAGCATCAAAATTTCATATATAAGAAGTAGACACCACTTCAGTCTTATGATGAAGTCCCATCTAGAACTAAAAATTAGACAATCTTTTGCATCAATTCAATATTATTTAAATCCTTTAACTTTACAAGCTTTAAAATAATATTTTTAAAACATAAAAAATCATGCAATTAAATTCAAATATATATATATTATTATTATTTTTTTTCCAAGAAGGTGAAAAATTTCAAAAAACATACCAAGCTCTAATTTCACTCTATCTCGGATTCCCAAGTAAGAGAATATCAGGAGTAAGATATCATCATTCATTTCATTAATATTCTGTAAACTACCACTCCTTGATATTCTTGGCACAGAATATTCAGAAAGATCTTCTTCTGGAAGGTATTCAGCTTCCAAATTCTATCAAATAAATATTCCATTAGATGCTAATTGTATCCATTTTAAACATATATATCAAGCATACGTCGTCTGATAAAAAAAAAATATTGTAAAACTATTTCACGCACTGTTAATGTAATGTTATTACTCTCCAATCCTACTGCCATTATACTACTTGCGTACTTGGGGGTTCGTGAGTTGTCTGAGAATGAAAGGCCAAACGTACAAAAATTCAGTAATTTATTCACAGAAAATTCCAGAAAAATGCAGGTCTATAAACCAAGTATCAGCTTCAATTCAAACAGTAAACACAGCTTAAACAACAGCTGTCAACAGCAAATCCACAGTACAAACTGCATAGTAATAACACATAAAGCAAGTCTCTCTCAAAGAGGCTTAAGAGCAATGCAAGCACTAGCGAAGCTGGCTGATATCTGAACTGAACTGACTCTGACCGGCCTTGGCGAAGAAAACAGGCTTATATACTGTTCCATGGAATCCAGATTTTTCGAGAAAACTCTAGAAAGTGGTCAACCAATCAACTTACAGCTTCCATATTTGGTATATCCCATATAAGGATTTTCTCGCCAAGGTCGCCAAAAAAATCGCCAAGGTGGGAAAAAGTCGCCAAATTTGGCGCCAAATCCATCACCTGCATTACTGGGGCTTTTTAATGCGTTTTCAAGGGAAATTAAGGCTATTTCAACGCTAAAACGACTAGAAATGCACAAAAATAGCACTTTATCAACTTACTAAGCCTCTTTGAAAGAATTTATACAAAAATAAACAGAATTACTTACAATTTCGTAACACTGCCCCCCTCCCAAGGACTGCACGTCCCGGGCAGTGCAACCCTTGGTTAAGAGGCGAAACTAACCAAATTTACACAATCTCAAGTACAAAACTAAGTTGCATATAACGACAAAATAGAAACAAAAATCAAGTATGAAATATTTACAAAATTCACAAATATGTACAAGTATCTATATACAAATATTTACATTACGCATGCGCAAAATTTTACCAATATTTACATTTTTAATTTTTAATAGTACCGTTACTTGTGGTACTTGGCTAGCCTATTATAGTGCACCACCTTCGGTTTTGATGAAGGTGTTTTAGTGATCCGCACCACTACATCATTCAGCCTTTTTAAGACTGTGTATGGTCCGTCCCAGTTGCACTGTAACTTGGGAGAGAGTCCTTTGCGTCGAACAGGATTCCACAACCAGACCTTCTCTCCTTCCTGAAACCCATGTTGCGTAGCCTTTAGATCGTACCTTGTCTTCATTTTCTCCGATGCAATGTGAATTCGCTCCCGAGCAAAGTTGTGAACGTCCTCAAATCGTGCCTGGAGATCTTGGATGTACTCCTCGGGCGATGAAGGCGCATCGGGTGGACAACTAAACAGGAGATCACAAGGGAGACGAAGTTCACGTCCAAACAGCATCTGGGCTGGAGTATAGCCGGTGGTTTCATGGACAGCACTTCGATAAGCCAGCAGGAACAATGGCAACTTCAAGTCCCAATCTTGCTGGTTCCTTGATACTAGAAGGGAGAGGTTATTCAGGATGGTACGATTGAACCTCTCGACCATGCCGTCCGACTGGGGATGTAAGGGTGTTGTCCGGGTTTTGTCTATGCCGAGTAGTTCACACAGTCCTTTGAAAACATCAGAGGTAAAGTTCCTACCTTGGTCGGTATGAAGTTGTAGGGGCGTGCCATACCTTGACACCCATTGCTGCACTAGGACTTCTGCGACTGTGCATGCCTCTTGATTGGGAATGGGATATGCCTCAGGCCACTTGGTGAAATAGTCCATCACGACGAGGATGTATTTATTTCCACTGGAGGTCCGTGGCAAAGGACCCAAGATGTCGATTGCAATCCGTTCAAATGGTGCTCCCACGTTATACCGTTGCAGTCTTCCTCGACTTCGCTTCTGCGGGCCTTTACGTGCCGCACAAGCATCACAGGATTTACACCATTTCTCCACATCCTCCTTTGCCTTGCACCAGTAGAAGCGTTCCCGAACTTTCTGCAGAGTCTTCATTACCCCAAAATGGCCTCCGGTAGAGCTACTATGCAGTTGTTCTAAAACATCTGGAATTCTTGATCTTGGCAATGCTATCTGCCATCGGAAGCTTTTCCCATCATCAGATTCCCACTTTCTGTATAATACGCCGTTTCGGATATGAAGAGAGTCCCAAAGTGCCCAATAACTTTTCGTAATGGGACTAAATCTGGAAATGTCCTGCCAGATAGGTCTGTTGCTGGTCGTCTCCTTCAGCTGTAATATTGGCTTTATGTCAGGATCTTCCAACTGGGCTTTTCTAAGTTCTTCGTCACTCCAGGGATCGGGATCTTGTTCTGATGATGTTGAGACAGTGACTTGGCAGGCAGCCGGATTTATCGGCAGGTATTTCTGTTCGGCTCTAGAGCAGTACTTGCAGCTTTCCGAGCAGGGCTTCCGTGACAAGGCATCTGCATTACCATGTAGAGTCCCTTTACGATGACGTATCTCAAAGTCATATTCCTGGAGGCGTTGTATCCACCTGGCAATCTGTCCTTCCGGGTTCTTGAACTGGAGCAACCACGTTAAAGATGCATGGTCAGTCCGGAGCAGGAATCTTCTGCCATAGAGGTAATGATGGAAATGTTCTATGGCTTTTACGATGGCGAGTAGCTCTTTCCTGGTGGTACAGTAATTTCGCTCTGGTTTAGACAGGCATTTACTCCAATAGGCAATGACATGTTCTTGACCATCAATTTCCTGCGACAAAACAGCACCGACACTCTCATGGCTGGCATCTGTATCAAGTATGAACTGTTTGTCGGGCTGTGGATATGTCAAGATAGGCGATGATGTTAAGGCCTCTTTAAGTCGCTTGAACGCTTTTTCACATTCATCTGTCCACAGGAACTTCTGTTTGGCTTCCGTCAGCTTGTGCAGTGGTCTGGCAATATTTGAGAAACCCTTGACAAACTTCCTGTAGTAAGTGCATAACCCCAGGAAACTTCGTAGTTGGTGTACATTTTCAGGGCGACTCCAGTTCTCGACTGCAGAGATCTTCTCAGGATCAGTTCTCACACCTTCGGCAGAGATGATATGGCCGAGGTAGCTCACTTCACGACGGAACAAGTTACACTTGCCTGGATTCAATTTGAGGTTAGCCATTCTGAGTTTCTCCAGCACCTTTCGGATGTTTCGTAGATGGTCTTCAAAGGTGCGCCCCACAATGATAATATCATCCAAATACACCAGACAGGCTTCATAGGAAAGTCCTTTTAGCACTGTCTCCATCAGGCGTTCAAAGGTTGCAGGAGCATTACATAATCCGAACGGCATAACTTTAAATTGCCACAGTCCTTGTCCCGTGGTGAATGCAGTCTTCTCACGATCATCAGGATGTAACTCTACTTGCCAGTAACCGCTCTTCAGATCCAAAGTCGAGAACCATTTATTGCCAGCAAGTGTGTCTAATGTGTCGTCAATTCTGGGAAGAGGGTAACTGTCTTTCTTCGTGATGTCATTCAAACGACGATAATCCACACAAAATCTTGTTGAACCATCCTTTTTTCGCACCAGTACTATGGGAGAGGCCCAAGGACTCGTTGATGGCTCGATGACATCATTGTGCTGCATTTCACTTAGAAGTTCAGTGACCTCTTCCTGTTTAGCAAATGGAAGTCTTCTTGGATGTTGTTTGATTGGAGGATGATTTCCTGTATCAATTCTGTGCTGGGTGATGTTCGTTCTCCCGACGTCTTCAGGTGTTCGAGAAAAAAGGTCTTTAAATTCTTGGAGTAGCTTCTCCGCAGCACATCTCTGTTCCTTTCCTAACTCTGCATTCTTGAGTAGTTCCGTTGTTAATTGCTCAGAAGACTTGGATTCGGTTGATTGTATGGGGCGGTTTATGCATGTTACAGGAGTGCAGGCTGCTAACACTTCATCCTTCTTCACTGTTCGGACCTTATCGCTGATGTTTGCGACTCTCACAGGAATAGTATTCTTTGAGAGATCAACTAGAGATGAAGCTACCAGAACTCCTCTTGGGCTATTGTCGGTATTCGGGTATTCAACCAGTCCATAGCGGAAGTATTGTTTTGTAGGTGGTGTTCCTGAAACTATTGTCTCTGTGTGTGGGGGGATGGAGATCTCAGACTTGGCTGTTATCTGGCAAATTGTCTGAATGTCTTGATTTTCAGTGTTGAACACAGCGATGTCTTCCGAACTCGAATGCAGTTCGTTATTCTTGAAGTCCAACCGAAAATTAAATTTTCTCAGGAAATCAATTCCAATGATTAAAGGATCTCTTATATCAGCCACATATGCCATATGATGGTAACTGGCATTCCCAAAAGTGATGGTCAAGTTCATTTTTCCATATATTTTGATTTCGTCTCCGGTCACAGTCTGGAGTTTAACGCAGGGCGGCGTCCAGATGATCTTCTCTTTTAGTTCTTGAGCCAAATCCGCTCTAATGATGGTCACATTGGCTCCTGTATCCAGAATCATCCGGCAGGTGGTGTTGTTTACTTGGCCGTAGACGTAAAGTCCATTATCGCCGCCACTCATCGATGAAACATGGAATACTGTAAATTGGGGCTCTTTAATTTTAGGCAACCTCCGCCCCGCGAGATGGCCTCCTCTTAGTTTCCCTGCAGTGATGGTGAAGCCGGGTGATTTCCTATAGTTGGTCGTACGGGGCAGTTCCTCTTCACGTGACCATCCCCTCCACAGCCCCAGCACTTTATCTTCCGGTCCTTTATTTCCTTTTTATTCTCCAGGCTGCGCAATCTCTTTAAGATCTCTTCGATACTTCTCTTCATTTCATTCTCATCAGCAGGCGTATCGTTTAATGAGACTGCTCTTATGGTATGGCGGTCTTTACGGGAGGCTTGTTGGGCTGCCTCTATCCTAAGTGCATAGCCTAAAGCTGATTCTACATCTCTGATGTTGGAAAGTCTCAGCGCTTTTTGAATTTCTGGATCCCGAACAGCATCGATAAAGTACTGAAGAGCTAAGTCGTTTCGAGTATCAGCTTGACAGTCTGAGAATGCTAGGTGTGACAATCTCTGAATGTCCGCTGCCAACTCTTGCAAACTTTCGCCCGTTTTCTGGTAACGGGACTTTAGCTGGAGGCGACTATAGTCCTTAGAACACTTCTCTCCGAACCGTAGCTCTAGTGCTTTAGTCAGGGCCTCGAAGTCGTTCCTTTCTTCTTTAGAAACATTTCTCAGGATCTCGGCTGCATCTCCCCGTAATGCTGCTGCTAAGTGGACTGACTTGGCGGCAGAGTCCCAGCCGTTAGCTTCAGCAACGATGGAAAACTGCGTCTTATATACATGCCAGGAGGAACTGCCATCGTAGGTAGATAGCTTAATAAATTCCTGATTCTGGATTCTTCTCTCTTTCTTTTCAGTTTCCTGGGGCATGGATTCTAACTTTTCTTCCATTTTTTTCTCCAGATCTTCTTCTATTCTCTTAAACTTGCTTTCTATCTCTGAAACCCTTCCTTTCAGCTCTTGATCAAAGTTTTCTTTAAATTTCTCCTTAAAATTCTCTTCTATCTTCATAAATCTCTCTTCAAAATTCTTTTCTACTTTCATAACATTTTCCTCGATCTTCATTGCTTTCTCTTCAAAACTCTCTTCTATTTTCAAAACTTTCTCTTCTATTCCATCTATTCTGCTTCCCATATCCGATAATTTACTTTCAATCACTTCCTTTACTGTCGAAAGTTCTCTCTTCATCTCGTCTTGATTAGATTTAATTTCTTCGGTCAAACTGTCTTTCAACTCTCTTTGCGATGTTTCCATTTTCTCTTGTGCTACCTTCATTTCTTCAGTCAAACCGTCTTTCAACTCTCTTTGCGATGTTTCCATTTTCTCTTGTGCTACCTTCATTTCTTCAGTCAAACCGTCTTTCAACTCTCTTTGCGATGTTTCCATTTTCTCTTGTGCTACCTTCATTTCTTTCATCTCTTGACTCAGGCTATCTTTCATCTCTCTTTGCGATGCTTCCATCTTTTCCTGTCCTGTTTCCATTTTCTCTATCAATCCAGATCTTAACTCATTCATCTGAGCAGTGAGACCTTCTAGAATTTTTTTCATCTCTTGCTCCATAGCTCTCGTTATCACCATTCACAGACAAAACCCCGCTCCTGACACCAGAAATGTTGCGTACTTGGGGGTTCGTGAGTTGTCTGAGAATGAAAGGCCAAACGTACAAAAATTCAGTAATTTATTCACAGAAAATTCCAGAAAAATGCAGGTCTATAAACCAAGTATCAGCTTCAATTCAAACAGTAAACACAGCTTAAACAACAGCTGTCAACAGCAAATCCACAGTACAAACTGCATAGTAATAACACATAAAGCAAGTCTCTCTCAAAGAGGCTTAAGAGCAATGCAAGCACTAGCGAAGCTGGCTGATATCTGAACTGAACTGACTCTGACCGGCCTTGGCGAAGAAAACAGGCTTATATACTGTTCCATGGAATCCAGATTTTTCGAGAAAACTCTAGAAAGTGGTCAACCAATCAACTTACAGCTTCCATATTTGGTATATCCCATATAAGGATTTTCTCGCCAAGGTCGCCAAAAAAATCGCCAAGGTGGGAAAAAGTCGCCAAATTTGGCGCCAAATCCATCACCTGCATTACTGGGGCTTTTTAATGCGTTTTCAAGGGAAATTAAGGCTATTTCAACGCTAAAACGACTAGAAATGCACAAAAATAGCACTTTATCAACTTACTAAGCCTCTTTGAAAGAATTTATACAAAAATAAACAGAATTACTTACAATTTCGTAACAATATGTTGAAATTTATTTTTCCGACTGAGTGAAAATAATGCCTGGACTGGGAGTCGAACCCCAGATCTTTGACTTACAAGGTCAAGGCTCTACCAATTGAACTATCCAGGCCGACAACCGGTGGACATTACTCACTCTTTATAGCCTTGACCTTGTAAGTCAAAGATCTGCGGTTCGACTCCCGGTCCATGCATTATTTTCACTCAGTCGGAAAAATAAATTTCAATAAATGATTTTCTTCCCAATCAGTTGATTGTGTGATTTTAATATATTGTATTTCTTTCTCCCATTGTTTAATGGTGTTTTCTTTTACCTGCGGCTTATTTCTGTCGAGCTATCTACATGATAGACCAGATGTTTCTGCCTAAAGGTTGTCCGAGTGAGTAATGTCCACTGGTTGTCGGCCTGGATAGCTCAATTGGTAGAGCCTTGACCTTGTAAGTCAAAGATCTGGGGTTCGACTCCCGGTCCAGGCATTATTTTCACTCAGTCGGAAAAATAAATTTCAATAAATGATTTTCTTCCCAATCAGTTGATTGTGTGATTTTAATATATTGTATTATACATATGGTTCAATTTCAGTTGCAATTATTTTAGTTGTAATAATTTTTTTTTAAAGACAGCATAATTTTTTTATATTTCAAAACAAAGGCTAAATGTGAATAATTTACAATTTTCTGACATTGACTAATGTTGACCAGTGGTCGGCAACCTGCAGTTCACAAGCCACACACAGATTTTTCACCCCTTGAGATTTTAGCAAATGTCGACTTAGGAATACTCTAATTATGTTAATAAGAATGAATGAGCCAATATAAATTAGGTTAAAAATTTTTGGCTCCCAAAAGATACTTTAATTGTTGTATTGTTGACATTTGGCTTTGTTCAAAAATGAGGTTGCCGACCACTGCTCTAGACTAGCAATTATGAATGGTAACCACTGGCGACCACAGTCATAAAAAATGGTTGCCACTTTTAAATAAAAGTATACTGGCAACACAGAAAGTAACTCACTCATTTTGTGTCAGTGATATTAACAAGTTAAAATGGGTGAAAAAAAGAAAAGAAAAAATAATATGATACTCAAAAAAAAAAAAAAAAACATATTATAAAACTTTAAGAAATATTTTTTTCTATGAAGGTACATTAAATGTTAGGGTTGGCTGTGAACTTGTGTAAAAACATGTCAATCATTTGAAGCAGGATAAAGTTGATAGAATTCAACTACTATTAGGACAAACTGCACTATTCAAAATAACATTAGTAAAGTACCGTTTATAGGTCTCTCGTTTATACGTCCTTTTAGTGAAGTACCGATTTATTCCTAACAAATTTCTGCAAACATTCTTCATTTATACGTCGCTAATATCGGTTATACGTCTTTCCCACTTTACTAAACTTCGCAAAATTTCTCGACCTGTCATTATTTTCCATTAAAATAAGACGGATTTTTCATAGAAAGCATCTTAAATGGAGGAACACATTAAAGATCGAAGAGTATTGATCCACTGAATTCACAATAGAATTTTTAATGCTCATACACAAGCAGCCAATCAGATGAATATTAAACATTTTTGTCATTAAATAACTTTCTGTATGGACATAAATCGTATGCTTATTGTTAAAGATACGTAATATAAATTAATATTCAAAATTTGTTCAGACAGATCTTAAGAAATGTAATATGATACCCAATATATGATATGTGTAATTAGTATAATTAGTATACCCAGTCATGCATTAATAGTATGATTTTTCTCACTTTTTATACTAAATCTTTATTATTATTATTATTATTATTATTAATTATTGCCTTAATAAAAGTATAATATACATTTCCTAACTTAAGAAATTTTATTAATTAGTATTTTCATATAAATTTGGCTTAAGTGTCATTAAATTTGTAGTAGTCAAAGTGTTGTTATTAAAATTTCAATTATACGTCTTGTCATTTATACGTCCTTTTACGTCAGTCCATTGAAAGACATAAACTGTGATTTACTGTATAATATTTCTGCATGTGAAAGAGACTCGAACCTGCAGCTTCTGAGTTGCGACAAGCATTAAAATGATGTTAAATTTGCATTACAAAAATGCTGAATTAAAATTCTATTAAAATACATTTATAATATTAAACAATTTTCAGAAAATTGAATATTGTATAAAAATATCACAAATACATATGTTTAACTTCTTGAAGGGTGGAAGGATGCATTTTACATCCTCTATATTTTATAAACATCTGCAAAATTTATCCTGGATTTTTTTTTTTTTTATCTTTAGGAAAAAGTTCATTCATTTCTTTTCTTCTTACCGCATTTATAAATGCTGGTGACTTTTGATATTAAATGACCGTAATTACCTTGCCCCTGAAAGGTTAAATGTAAACAAAACTTTAATTTACAATATATCAAAATTTAAAATGTATTGTCATTAGCGGTCATTGTGAACTTTTCTTCTCGGCTCCGGCTGTTTGATACGTCGAGCAAAGAATCGTAGGATCCATGCTTTTGATTTTTTAAAAAATGAGTAAAATGTTACATGGTCGCCATTTTTGGCGACTAGGGTTTGATTTTTTGGTAGCCACTTTCAGTGTAACGGTCGCCAATTGGCGACCACTAATCTAGAGCTTTAACATTGACTAAACTGATTATGAGTACTTAAAAACTAAAACTAATTAAAAAATAAGATAGATTTATTCTGTACAGTGCTTTTGTGAGAAAATAAAAATTAATAAGTATCAATATTAGTAATAAATTGTTCATATCCAAATTTTCAGCAATTAAATATTGACAGATTTAATAATTGGGGAAAAAAAAATGCAATAAGATTGATCAGGTTATCCTAGGCATAAAATTAAAATTAGGGTTAACAAGAAACATCTCTCATTACAAACTAAATAATTTACCATGAGCCCTTCCACTACAGTATTATAGACATGTTATAATTTAATGTGCAAGGTGCTATTTAATGTGCTATTTGAATGTTTCTAAATCTTCAAAAACACTTAAAAATAGTTTTAGAAGCAATTTAATTCCCACACATTTCTATGTGAGAAGCACCGCAACTCCTCTCAACTTCCACTACTGTTTGAATATAGCAGCTACAATCATCAAAAAATTAAGGCTGTTATTGAATTACAAAATTTATTTTAAAATATTCAGATAATTTTCCTCTACTCTTTCAAAGTTATTCAATTCGTTTTGAGTGACTCTATAGATTTTCTACAAATTGTAAACACATTGCACTCAATTTAAATTTGACTCAGTACAATAATTCATAACACAACCTGAAATGCACGTGAAGCTACTTTGAACCATAGTCCTAATCCTAATATTTATAAATGCCTTTGTGTGACTCTGTAAATGAAGGAAGGAAAAATGCTTTTAATACCTATGCTAAAAATACCATAATCTAAGTGAAATATGCTTTTGTATCTAAAAAATTATGTTCATTTCAGTTTGTTTAGTGCAATTTAAACATTATGTTAAACTGTACTAACAAGAAATTTCATTCATAGATGTCATATATTTTTGGACTTTCTGATGTTAACTGTTTTACAATTATGCTGATAAAAAACAGACACACAGACCAGGGAATCTCAGCAGGGCATGATTACCCAAAAGGCTCAGGAAGCACAAGCTTCCCCTCTAAAATTTAAGAGGGGGCCCCAAAATGGCTAAAAACCGGTTCTTGGATTTTCTGTTTCATATTTTCACCCTCAGATTGAATTTTTTCTGAGAAATGTCGCCTAAAGCAAGATAAAATACTCACTATTTCGGGAAAAATCTGTTATCTAGCCTCAAAAATCTGAATGTTCTTAATAAGTTATACGATTTTAATGTTGTGTGTAGAAACCACTCAGGTATAAGAATGAAAAAAAAAAAAAAAAAAAATTCCGAAATGAAAGGGGGGCCCAGAAATGATACTGAGCTTCCCCTAGGTTAATCGGGCCCTGAATCTCAGGATGTGTAATCACAGCAAAAACACTTTCTCCACATAAACAAATAAGAGAACGTGAGAAAGAAAGAGAGACAAGAAAAGAAAGCATTTAAATAAATAATGTATACATAAAATTTCTTAGTTTATCACCAGAAAAAGGAGAAAAAAAGGTAATCTATCTTTCTTGGTCACTTAATTTTAATTTTTTAGACTTTTTTTTACAAAATTTTGGAAGCCACTTCCTTTGCTTTTCCACTCCTGAATACAGTCATATTTACTACCACTTCCTCATAACATTTCCGTCCATGGATTTGCTATACAATTTTCCATTTTGATGTTCCATACCTCTTTTTAAAGTTTTTGTTTCAGAGACAATTTATACATCGAAATTGCTAACTTTGCTACACAATATATTTTAGTTAATGAATGATATTAGACACAAATACTAAAGTGAAAATTTATGAAAAGTGAATGGGGTAAAAAAACTTTTAATAAATGAACAACCTGCTGAAATAGTATTTGTCTTGCTTCTCTTTTGTACTGTTCAGATTTCCGTTCTTGAGCGGGAAATACTCTTAAAATCCTAGGCAGAAGAAACAAAAGATAAATACATAAAAATATCTTCTACAGACAGAAAGAAAAAAAAAATGGAATGAAAAGCACAGGTTTAAACTCGATATCATGAAATGGTCACGTTAAATCTTTCTCAAAAGTTCAAAGTAATGTTAATAAAAACAGAATTTATTTTCTCATTCTACACACATCATTTTTTTTTTTTTTTTTTTTTTTTAAATAAATTTTTGCTTTTTTTTAATCTAAAACTAAAAAAATTTTTTTTTCATTATATCAATCTTATAGTAAGTATTGTTTCATTTATTTTTTGTTGCTTTAAAAATTTCATTCCATTTTGATTCAAATGATTTTAAAAAGATTTCAGTAAATATATTTATTTACTACTAACTAAATTTAAATAAAATATATTATTAGATACTTAATTTAAAGCATAAAAACAATTATTTTAACTTTTTGATTCTTGTCAAATTCTAAAGAAATTAACATATTGCAATTACTTTATATATATATATATATTATATAAATAATGGAAAATTTGTCATCATGATAATTTTCAAAATACTAAATCAATTCCAATCAAACTTTGATAAAGGACTTATCTCGGACGAAATCATTTGTCAATTTTTTTTCACCATTTTGTTTCCAAGTGGCAGACACTTAAAATTTCAAACTTCGTAAAAAAAAAGAAAAGAACAAAACTTGATATACAAGGAGAGGTTGAAAAGTTCCTGGCTTTGCCCCTTTGAATTGAAACAGAAGGATAAATTTGGTGGGAAATAACAGCTAAATGACTTGATATGTAACTGTACAAATATCAAGACATTCTGATTTTTACATTTTTTTTTATTTGTGCCGAAATGTTTGAGAAGTGTTCAAAAGAAGAAAAAGCTGAAACATCCAAAGCCATTTTGAAGCTTCACAGGACTTTCTGTCTAAACTAGCGACAGAAGATTAAATATGGCTGCACTTACTGATCTTGAAACAAAAGAACAATCAAAAGAATAGTGCAACAGGAGTTTCACATGACTGAAGAAGTTCCGCACTCAGAAATTGACCAAGAAAGTCATGACGTCCATTTTCTGAGACAAAGATGGGATTCTGCTGGTGGACTTCTTAACGGCCCTCTTCACTTACCGACGCCAGAAGCCTGAGCCAATGTTATTCTATGGGGAAATTTTCTTTACAAATAACTTATTAACTAATACATATTTTTAAATTCTGTTTTCACATTCAGACAATTCCCAACTGTTAAATGGACGGACCTTTTTTAAAAATGGATATTTTTAATTTTTAATATTTTATTTTGAAATTGCAAAATGAAAAAATTTCACATGTTGAAAATTTGTATTTTGCAGCTTCAAAATAAAATATAAAATAATTAAAATAATAATTTTTTAAAAAAGGTCCGTCCATTTAAAAGCTGGGAATTTTCAGAATGTGAAAACAGAATTCAAAAATATGTATTAGTTAATAAGTTATTTGTAAAGAAAAATTTCCCATAGGATAACATTAGCTTCGGCTTCCAGAGGTGGTGAGTGAAGAGGGCCCTTAACTCAGGACTCCAGTATAACTGGAGAGTATTATGCTCACCTTCTAGATCAATTAAAAGAAGCAATTAAGGAAAGTTGACCAGAGAAATCCTGCTTTTGCATGCTTTGTTCAAGCTAAACTGAAAACTTCTAATTGGTCCATCATCCTCCCTATTCACCTGACCTAATCTCCACTGATTATTTTCTGTTTCCTAATTTGAAAAAATACTTGAAGGGGCAACATTTCGAGGACATGATGTTGATGAAAGTTGGTTTCAGAAACAACTAAATGCATTTTATTATACTGGTCTACAAATGTTAGAACAATGCTGTAAAATGTGGACCAGGGAGACTATGTTGAATACATTTCATAACCCTGATTCTTTTCTTTCTAGGCAAAGCCAATAACTCTGTGGCAGAATTTAGGCGACACAGCAACAATGTCACAAAAAATAATAGAATTGTCACTTGTAGGGAGATTTACTGATAAAAATAAAAGATATTCCTAGATTTCAGTAAAAATTAGAAACTCGTGTCTTATATTTAAGAATTCTTTTACAGTCTATTAATAACATTGATATCTTTATAATTATATGTGCATACTATGTGTAAATTAGAAAATGTGCTATTATTACATAAGATGATCTTGCAGAAAAGTTTTGCTCAACTGAGACTTGTTGCAGAAAGCATAAAAAGACAGGGTTGCTACACAAATCAGGAAAAAAATTCTTTTGAGTTTTCCCTATCCCTTTTAGAAGTAAAATAGTTGACACACAACCATGCAGCTTTAGAATCTAACATGTTTACAAGTCAACTGAACATATTTAGGGTGCATTAATTTTATTAACTTACTATAGCTGGGGAAAAAAACATAATTGATTCATTATAAAGCACTAAAAAATTTTAAAATATTTTATTATGAAAAAAATTTCAAATGTTTTTCCAAAAAATTTCAAAATTCCCTGAATTTTCTCTGTTTTTCAATAAATTTTGAAAATTCCCTGAGTTTTTTAATAGATTTTCAAATTCCCTGAGTTTTCCAGGTGCCGTAGTAACCCTGAAAGATTCTGTCACAGGGGCCACAGACTTTTCAACCATGCCTCATATACATAGATATGTTAAAAAACCGGAAGTCTTCCGGAAAAAGCGGAAAAGTTGGCAAGTATGAACTTATGTCTTATATTTAAGAATTCTTAAACAGTCTATTAATAATATTGATATCTTTATAATTATATGGGCGTACTATGTGTAAAGTAGAAAATATGCTATTATTAAATAACATGATCTTGCAGAAAAGTTTTGCGCAACTGAGACTTGTTGCAGAAAGCATAAAAAGATTCTGTCACAGAGGCCACAGACCAGTGATGCCAGATGGTCGAAAATTATTTCCCCAAACAGGTCTTCAAATTTCCCCAAATCAGGGTTTTTTTTTTTCGAAAAAATCCCCAACTTGATTTCTACTAAAAAGGGAAAATAAAAAATTAAAAAAAAAAAAAAAAAAAATATCAAGCAGATTTAAGCTCAGATTTTTCCCCAAATAAAGGCAATTTTTGAAAAAAATCCCCAAATAACAATAAAGCTATTGAAAAATCTTTGGTTGTGAGAATAAATCATTACGTTGCCAACATTGACAGAATGTTGAAAAACTCCCCAGATTTGTCCCCAAAAAATGTTAGAATTCCCCACAAACATTTGGTCCCCAAAACTGTTCCCAGAAGCCTCAAAAATCCCCAAAATGAGGACAAAATCCCCCATCTGGCATCACTGCCACAGACTTTTCAGCCATCCCTCATATACATAGCTCACATCAAGGTCTCAACTAAAGTTATTAATCAAGTTTATCTGTCATGTTTCTTCAGCAGGGTAGTCACTTCAAAATTTCAAACTTGGATAAAAAGTGTACATGTGAACCAATTGTATGAAACTTGGTATGCATCAAGGTTCTCAAACAGGTTTATTAATTAACTCAACAACCATCTTGTTTTTAAAATGGCAGCTACTTGCAAAGAACAAAGAAATCAGCCTTCTCTTCCAATTGAACAGGAAACACTTACTTTTTTTTTTTTTTCCCTTGCTTTAACTATCAAAGTATTTTCTATTTTATTTTAATTTTACATATTTTTGCACCCAGAGGCAGAAACACCGTGACATAGTCGCAGACACAGAAAAACGGCTTGCAGACAGTTTTTGTCTGCACTGAGAAAAAAATTTGCCTGCAACTTTCTGATAACAATTCACTTATAAAAATTTCTGTATCAAAACTAAAACTAATACCCCAGGAGCAGAAAGTGCTTAAAACTACGACGCACGTCGCAGAACAACTGAGGCTTTTGCAGAACATTTCATCTATCCCCTAACTGGATGATGTTGATTGATGCAGCTAACATTTTAAAATTAATAAAACCTAGATATGCTCAACTGACCTGTAAATCTGTTAGCATACTAGAAAATGGCTGGAAACGGTCATTGTTTCAATGTATAGACAAAATTTATAAACATTTTGTAAGTAGTATATCCACATTAATGTGACAATATTAATGCCAAAAGCCATTGAAAAAAAATTGCAAATTCTGGGTGTATTCCTCAGTTTTAGATTATAAAAATTTTAAACCATGTTTTATTAAAAATGTGTAATAAATATTTTACTACTAAGTATTATTTTTATGCTTATTTTGCATTTTACTGTGCTTTGACAAATTTGGACAAAATACCTGCAGAACATCTGCAAATTTTAATGTCTCGTTGCAGAACATCGAATATAATTCTGTTTCTGGGACTAATACTTCTATTATTTGTAATTATTTATATTGTGT
Organism: Salticus scenicus; assembly: GCA_963930645.1. Classification (NCBI taxonomy): domain Eukaryota; kingdom Metazoa; phylum Arthropoda; class Arachnida; order Araneae; family Salticidae; genus Salticus; species Salticus scenicus. The sequence continues at coordinate 400,218,442 of OZ005649.1, read as the reverse complement.
TGTGTCAAACATTTCTATAAAATATTTAATTGAATGGATGAATTGAATGAATACAATTGTTTATACTATATTGTTTTGTAGTAAAATTGTACTCGTGTATTGTTGCACAAGATCACCACTGATGTTAAGCCCCTCTCCTCCCCCGTCCCCATCAGCTTTCAGGCTTTTTGAGTGTAAGCCATTTTCGCCCCTGATTACACGCAAATTTTGCAGACAGATTATGAAATTTCAAAAGCCTGTCGCAGACAGCTTCAAAACTTTCTGCCACTGGGTTTTTGCATAGGTGTCATAAAAGTCTAAGATTGGCATATCAACGTTTAATTTATTTTACAATTTATATTTCTAATAATGACAGCTAATAATTGCCTTTTGAACAGAAAACTGGCGAAAAAGAGAAAAAGAAAAAAAAAATGTTATTTACTTTCCACTAAATTCTAAATCAGCTTGGGAAGCATTTCTTGCTTTCTCGGCATCCTGGTAATTTGAAAATATCACAAAGCCATACCTAAAGTATGAAAAGTTTATTTTAGATATAAATACAGCATACAGCATTTTTTTATTTTTTAGATAGTACATAATAAAATTTAGTTGTAAGCTGTAACAAAGATGATAAATATTACCCCCGAGATCGTCTTTTGATGTGATCTTGCACAATGAGGCAATCTGCTACTTTGCCAAACTTTGAAAAGAAGTCCTTTAGTTCTTTCTTAGTCACCTGAAATGTATAACAGAATATATTGTTTTTCGTTATATAATGAAAAATATTTAAAATAACAAATAACTTTCGAACAGCTTTATTTGACAAACAATTCTATGTGAGGAGAGCTACCGCCCCTCCTCAACCTCACGTTTCATTATCCCTTTCCAACACAGGCCATACGATCGTGGAGGTTAGACATCCACGACATCCACTTACATTTTTGTATCTGGAACAGTCGTATGTAATATAATCAGGAAATGAATGATCGAGCTAATTAGCAGAAAGTGTAAAGTACAATTTTCAATCAACAAATGTCGGTTATAGTCCATATTTTTCTTTCAGTTTTCAAAAACAGAAGAATGTAATGTTTTAAGGTAAAAATGTTTCGAGTCAGAAAGAGTTATTGTATCTACATGTATATAGAATTCAAATATGTTATTAAGTTCAAAAGTTTATTTAAAAATTTTCAGACAACTTTCACAAGCATCATTCTTTGAAATTTATCAATCTTGAACAAACTTTTCTAGTAACAAACGCATTAACCTCAAAATACATCATTTGGATCGCCTAAAATTATTTGTTTTTAATTTACTCTAACAGACGCAGACAAAGATCAAACTATAAAACTTGACTTTGCTATTCAGGAAGCCTCAATGTGTGTAAATATATATATAAAAAAACCAAGTGATGAATATTTAAAAAATACATTATTTATCATATGGCTACGAGGACTTAATTTCAATTCCTGAGCAGCTTTCCTGGATATGGTAAAATATTATAGTAAAGCACTTCCACTTACAACTAAAAAAGAATGTTATGGCTTTAATATTGGCAGACCTGTATATATTCTGAAAGTTATGTACACATCGCATGGTACACATAAATATAATCCTATATTAATAACACATAGCACAACTTAAAGTACACTTCCATCAATTTTCAAGTATTGTCGCATTATAATCTAGTACTTTTGTGTAGCCCTGTAAACACACAATGGATGATTTCTATACCATATTCTACATGAAATATGCTTTTACACATATAAAAAATATATATTCGTTTCATTTGGTTTAGTGCAGTCTATAGATGTCGACTTATCTAGATGTAATGTATTTGAATTCTCTTGGGTATCCCTGTACACGAACCCTTTGCTTGATCTCAACGAAAAGTTTAGTGTAGCATCCCTATATGATACACATTTGGAATACCAAATTTGAACTTTCTGCTATAATTTGTTTTTGAGATATGCTGATAACAGACACACAGACCAACTGCTAAAAACATGATTTTTGGATTCAGGGCACCTCAAAAAGTGTAAATATAACAAAAACTCAATTTCGAAAATTTGATCCAAAATCGAAAATTTGATTTTTTTTTACCTTATGGGTAAAGAGAAAGTAAAAATGGGAAGCAGACAGCTGTTTTGGTAGCATTTAGTGTACCATCTTCAGCGCATAATAAAATGAGAGAGAAGTGCTTTTATATATAGGGAAGGGATCAAATTCTGATCAACCAATAGAATTACATGGAATGTTGTGGATTGGCTAGTAGGAATTTAAGAAACTCTAGTTGTGAAAAAGTAGAAGAAATTAAGAAAATATGGCCTAAATGTAAAACTTCAAACAATCAGACAAATGGGGTACAGCAAAATCACAATTAACAAGATTTTTAAGATTTTTATTGATATAAAAAGCTTGAGAGAAATTGAGATCATGAGTGGATTTAGATCTGCAAATTGATTTACCTGAATCAAATTTTAAATTATGGTTTTCTTCCCAGCAATGTTTAGAAATAGCCGATTAATTGGTTTCTTGCTTATGAACATAATTAATATGTTCTTTTAGACAGAATTTAAGACTGTGTTTAGTTTGGCCAATGTATGATAAACCATAGTGATAGGAAACACTATAGATGCCCCAGGAATTATACATATCTACAGGATCTTTTAACTGAGAAAAGGTAAGCTTATTAGAAAGTGAAAGATTTATTTTAAAATCATACTGTTTGAGAATTTTAGCTATGGCATGACTGGATTTAGGAAAATAGTGTAAAACAACACTGATATTACAAGAGACTGATTAAGTAGACAAAGTATGAGGAATATTACTTACAACCTTTGAATAAACACCATAAAATGCAATAAACTCGCAACAATTGTTTCGGGTCGAAAAAACACAAGACCCTTCATCAGGCGAATAAAGTAAGCATGAGTGCTGCAGTCAAAGCAGCAACGCACTAATGGTGCGTTGCCGCACCATTAGTGATAGTAATATTTTCATTAAGTAATATTTTTGATTGATCATTAAGTAATATTTTTACAACGCCAGTTTATTGATGCTTCTTTATTAAAAAGTATGAGGAAGCTCTAATTAATAATAATAATGACCCTCATCTGTCATTCATGATTCCGGTTACACCGCTTCAAAACAGAAACTTTTGGCAGCCATTTTTTTTTTTTTTTTTTTTTCCGTTTGTTCAATTCAACTTACGGAAACATACATATCATTTTCATACATGTTTTGTATCACACATATCCTTATTTATTTCCCCTAAAACCTTGAAAAACTATTCAATTGTAATGTTTAAATGTCTAAATTAAATATAACGAATCACTGGCTATAATAAACATGAACCTACAAATAGAATTATGTATTCATATGCTTCATGATTATAAACAATGCAATACCAAATAAAAACAAACCAAAACTGTTGCCATTCAGAAAATACTAATTCCAAATGGAAAACTCTTTAATTCCGAAAGAACGGCTCTTTGACTGTTTCATTAAAAAGCGCTTAAAATATTTCTAAAACATATTAAAGCCTTAAAAATCTTAAATATTTGTAAAAACATATTAAAGCCTTTAAATATTTTTATCAAGCTTCATTGTTTGTTTACATTGTAAGGTATGATTGGCATCGAGTTTAGTACGTAAATGCCGCCAGTTGATTTTAGTTTTGAAATGAGTGTAAAATGATAGTTGGGATAGAATGTTTGGTTGGAAAAGTAAAAGTCACCAGTTGAAATGAGTATTGAAAGTAGAGTAGTCTAAGGTGATAATGTCGAGTCAAAGTAAAATGTTCGGTTGAGAATGAGAAAGTCCCTAGCTGGATCCTGGATATTTTGGCGATGTTGTGGGTGAGATAGCTGGTTGGAGGTATGGAGTAGAGGTGAATTTGGGTTAGCATGGAGTGTCTGTAGTTATTGGATAGTTAGTTAGAAAATTTGAAAACAGGATCTACGATAGCCTTAAAAAAAAGAATTTTGGTAAAATGAAGTGAATCGTTTTTTCTTATTATGAGGACTTTAAATACGTAAGCAAAGTGGTGACGTCACTGGCCGTTCGTGGATAAAAGAAAAATATTTCCTATGTTAAACGCCCATTGGATTTTTCGTAAAAAAATATTAAAAATCGAGGGAAATTATTTCCCGATTTTAATTCCCATATTTAGGTATAGATATGTATTAGTTATCATGTGCATGCGTTAGATTAAGTTGTTTTTGTTCTAAAATTGATAAAATTTGAATTTTAAATTTCAAAACTCTAGATAAAAAAGAAATGGCAAACTTCCATATTCCATTGAAAACATAAACATTTCATTTCAAAGGATGATATTTATACAATAAATATCCAACTAATATACTAATTAAAAGGAAAATGATAAATATTCTATCATAATTTGAATTGAAATTTGTTTTCAAATGTCTAAATAAAGTATCTGATATAAGATACTCATATGTTGCAGCGGAATAGATTTGATATTGGTCATCCTTGGCAGAAAATATATATATATATATATCGCCAAATTATCTGGCGAATATAATTTAATCCCTTTCAAAAATCATGGTTATTTTAAAAACGTATATTAAGAGAGTAATGAATAATATGAAACAATATTTCGTACAATACATATTACGAAAATATACATCTGGCATGTATATTTTCGTAGTACGTTTTTAATCGCCAAATACAAAAGTGGCAAGGACTACAGAGTTTTGAAATTTAAAATTAAAATTTTGTCAATTTGACAGCAAAACTACTCAATCTAACACATGCACATGATAAGTAATACATAATATATACCCAAATATGGGGATTAAAATCGGGAAATAATTTTCCTCGATTTTTAATAATTTTTTACAAAAAATCTAATGGGCGATTAACATAGGAAATCATTTTCTTGCACCCACGGACGGTCAGTGACGTCACACTTCGCTTGCGTATAGAGCACTTAATGGAACACCGGGATGTGTTGTTGCTGTTGTGTTGTCGGGTCTATATTTTTCATCAACCAGCAATTTTTTTATTGTTATTCATATTTATTGATCAGGTAGAATTTTTTTAATTTCAGAACGAAAATTATAAAATATCGAAACGCATTTGATTTATAAACAAAAATTGAAAATACATTTAAATGATCACGTGGTAACCATCATGATCTAAACATTGTTTTTAAGATTTATTGTTCACATTCCGTCATTTTTGACGGGGTTATATACTAGTTTTATAGATATTTTATTACTTGTAACTTTATAGATAAAGCTATCTAAAAATTACAACTGGCTAAACTAAACGCCGTCTTAAATTCCATCTAAAAAACATATTACCCTCTAAGCATTTGAACCGGATTTTTGTAACTCAAATAAATTGAGACCCTTCAAATGATTTTTCTAAAGCAAGAAATCTCTCAAAATCGTGCAAGACGTAAAATTGTAACTTAAAATCATAAAGCAGTCAATAAGATTATTTTTTAAGTAGAAACATCATTTGAGACTACACACTGAGAAGGTTAATTACATCCGTAAGCAAGAAACCAATAAATCAGCTATTTCTAAGCATTGAGGAAAACCATAATTTTAAATTTGATTTAGCTAAAATAATTTACTGGCCTAAATCCACTCATGAACTTGATTTCTTCGAAGCTTTTTATATTAATAAAAATCTTTAAAATATTGTTATTTGCGATTTCGTTGTATCCTATTTGTCTAATTGTTGAAAATTTTACGTTCAGTCCACATTTTCTTAATTTCTTCTACATTTTTCACAACTAGTGTTTCTTAAATTTCTATTGGACAATCCTCCACATTCCATGCAATTATGTTAGTTTATCAGAATTCAATCCCTTTCTTATATATCAAAGCACTTCCCTCTAATTTCATTATGCACTGAAGACGGTACGATAAGTGCTACTAAAACAGCTGTCTGCTTTCTTTTTTTTTTTTTCTTTTACGTTCTAGGTGTCGTAGATTTTACTTGGTTTTGATGCGAACAATGGCACAGCTGGGAACAGAACCTAAGCACTCCTCTTAATGTGAGGTTGCTCTACCACTGAGTCACCTTGACTGTTTACACACTCGATTGCTGCAGCCAGGATCGCTTAGTGATAGTGTAGCACAGTGCCTGGGTTCAATTCCCAGCTATGTTATTTTCACACACTTGGTTTAAAAATAAAATCCCACTTTACATTTTGACACTTTAAATAAATAATAATAATAAACAAAATACAATTGTTTAGGTATATTAGATTCAATAATAATATTCAAAACTTTAGTACTAATCATTGTTACATTTTTTAGAAATTAAAAGTATGCTACATAAATAAAATACCTCAAATAACATCCTTTTAAAAAACTTAGCATATTAATTTCAGGCACACCATACCCATCCTCAGTGCCAAGTACGAAAAACGTCGTTCTTCTGTAGATCTTCATATTCGTGGTGTCATGGTTTGCATGCCTTCGCTTTGCTGCACTTTCAAGTTCAGTTCAGTTTCGTTGGGGTGTCGTGGTTTACATGCCTTCTCTTCGCTTCACTTTCAAGTTCGGTTCAGTTTCGTCAAACCGAACTTGAAAGTGAACCAAAGCGAAGGTATGTAAACCACGACACCACGAACATGAAGATCTACAGAAGAACGACGTTTTACATACTTGGCACTGAGGATGGGTACGGTGTGCCCGAAATTAATATGCTAAGTTCTTTAAAAGGATGTTATTTGAGGTACTTTATGTAATATAAAACTTAATCCTTTCTTAATAAAATTTTAATTAAAAGTATGCTTCAAAACTAAAATTCTATTTCCTATGACTGAAATTTCAAAATGTAAATACTTTATATATATGTGTGTATGTGTCCATTCCATGGCAAAAGATATGCTTACACTAAGTTAAAAAAATCATTTTACTCATAATCACCAACTTTAAAAGCTACTTATTAAAAAATAAGCCAAAGACTCACATATCCAGGTAGATTCCCCACAAACAGCCTCCTTTTGAGTTTGTTGGCGGGAGTGTCTCTCTCCTGCTCCAACCTCTCCAGGCGACTTTCCAGACTGGGTCGTGCAGTTGAAAAAGCAAGTGGTGCTTCCTCATCTATTTCATCATCAGGGGAGGACAGCTGAAGCCCAGAGTTCAGCATGTTGAAGCCAATATCAGGTTCAGAGCCTCTGGACTCAAACAGCCTGCACTTCCTTGGTGACGGTGTCCGGCATAACCTTCAACAAGCAGAAGCATTTAAAAAAAAATTATTATGATGAAAATAAATGGCATGAAAACTGAAATGTTAAGTTATTGATCAATAACTCCTATATCCTTTCAACATACTCTCCACTTTTTTGGGCAATAAAAATTTCTAATCATGATACAGTCGAACCTTGTTAACGTGAATCTCAAGGGGTATAAAAAATTTGTTCATGTTATCTGTATTATTACTTACAATCTTTGAATAGACACCATAAAGTGCAATAAACTCGCAACAATTGTTTCGGGTCGAAAAAAAACACACGACCCTTCATCAGGCTAATAAAGTAAGCATGAGTGCTTATTTTATTCGCCTGATGAAGGGTCGTGTGTTTTTTTGACCCGAAACAATTGTTGCGAGTTTATTGCATTTTATGGTGTCTATTCAAAGATTGTAAGTAATAATTTTTACAACGCCAGTTTTTTGGTGCTTTTTTATTAAACATGTTATCTGTAGTTCATGCTATCAGTAACTAATCTTTATTTTGACAGGGATTGTGGAAACAGTTCATGTTAAAAGTAATTCACATTAACAGTGTTCATGTTAACGAGTTTCGACTATATTAAAAAAAAAAAAAAATCTCTCTTCTTAAAAATAAAAACTATTTTATTTACGAGACAAAACTTTAGTTAAAATACATTTAAAAACAAAATATACATATAAAAATAATTAAAATCAAGACATTTCGAAACCCGTCCGGGTTTCCTCATCAGTATCAATTACAACATATGCAAGCATTACATGGATACCCATGGAATTTATAAAGTACAGAATATTGAGGAGCAAGTATTCTGTACTTCTATAAATTCTTCTATATCTGTACTCTAAAATAATTTAGCACCTTTAATCAATAATTTACAAAGTTTTCATTTATTTCCATCCAGCACCAGTGTTTAGCGTGTTTTTCTAAAAATACATTATTTAAATTAAGAACAATACATAACCATAACAAAAAATATAAAAACAAAGTACCTCTCTCTAAGGGCTTGCTCTGAAAACCGTCCATTTTCTCTAATAGGAGTTGAAACTGGTGTAGCTGGCAAACTTGATCTAAAAAACGCTCCAGGTGGGTTCCCAGGTAAACAAACTGCATTGAATCCCATAAATGATTCATTATGGAGCTTGTAGAGATAGCTGAATCGAAATCCCAACATGCTGAAGGTAATGACTATAATTGCTTCATCTTTGAAACAATCTAGAAATAAATTTTAAAAATCCTGCATGAGAAAGCATATATTATTATCATGGAAATATAGATTAGTGATGCATCATCAAACTATGTCACCTCACTTTATAATATTGCATTGGTTAATGTGTTAACACATTACAGAAATAATTAAACGAGTTAAAAAGACTTAACTACATTCGTATCTAACACATATTGCATGCATGCATTTCATTTTTCGTAAGATGTTTTTAGTCAATTTTTGGAGGGCCATCTCTGAAAACAAATCTGGATTACGTCAAAAATATAACTGATATAATTTTATAACACATTGCCCTGTTTGTGATAAATTATAAATATGCACACATACATTTATCAATGTATATAAACACAAGCAAACAAATTAAAGTATTTTATCCTACAAGGCATAAATTTGATACAATAATCGCAATCTAAACATTCTGCAGTATAAATAAAAAAGATACTTGCATTTTCTTCAGCATTCAGTATACATAATTTGTAAACCCACAGAAAATAAAACTTACAAGACTAAATAACTAATTTCAGCGGCTTGTTCCTGACTAAATTATACTAATAATAATATACAGTTAAATTCTTTGAGATAACCAGTCAATTTTTTATAATGTATATGAATTTTCTCTGCACTATATCCATATTTTAGTAATTGTGCATGCTAAATATTATCATAACAAACATTTAAAATATTTATCGTAAACATTCTCTATATTATTCTAGCAGAAAGAGTAGACGAACGTCGGTCAATAGAAAGTTAAGTTGTTTGTTATTAAATTTAGTAATAGGAATTACTGCAAGTATGATAGATACGAATTTCGTAAACTCCATCCAAGTGTTTTTTAACAGGGTACAATTTTAGTATAAGGTGACCAGCGTCCTCATTTTCTGAGTTGCTAAAAGTTTTCGTATTTTCGAAAGTTAGATTTTTCTTTCACCAATTCTTAAATACAGGGTAGTCTAAAAAAGACTTTGATTTCCTACACCCAGCTTTCCATTGTTACTTCGTTATGTATTGCATTATTTCAAAATTATAATCTGGTATTTCACATATTCACACTACAGCTAGCCTGGAGCGGAAGGGGTTAAGCTTACCCAAATGTCGCTGAGATCGAAGCTATTACTCAAATCGAAGACCTGATTGGCTTTTCCCAGTTTCGTCAGTTTAATCACGTGATCTAAGCACATAATTAACCAATAGGGATTCTCGGTTTTGTTGTCGTGACACTAGCTTCGACTACAATGACATCTGATGACAGGCTTAATTTTTTTAGTACAATTTTATTCGCAGCTTTCCACACTGTTTATTCTAGACGCTGTAAATTAAGTAGTATATCCAAAACATTATTACAAAGGCTCACGAAAGCAGTGGGGTTGCGTTCATACAAGATCCAATGTGCCAACCGCTAAAAAAGGGGGACACTGTGTGGCGGAGAGATTTCGCAAACCACATGATCGAAGAACTTGAAAATGGCTCCATCTGTGAACACAAGATCTGATTCACTGATGAGGTCCATTTCCAGTTGAATGGCTACGAGAATAAGCAAAACTGGTGCCATTGAGGTACGGAAAATCCTCCTCTCAGTGTCGTTTCGCCACTATGCATCCACAAAGGGTTACGGTGTGGTGTGTCACATCGTCGAAGTGGATAATTGGTTCGATATTCTATCGAAAGTTGCTAGAGCGTCCCATCACTTTGGCCCTGAAGCGGACCGTCTCAAAATGTCTCGCCGGTACTGACTCATGGAGGATAGGGCTCATCCCCATAAAGCTGCTGACGTCTTCACGTGGCTTGAAACAATGTTTGGTGACCGTTTGATTGCACTAGATACAGGGGGCCGCGGTAGCCCAGTCGGTAGAGCGCCGGCCTCGTAATTGGAAGATTGCGGGTTCGGTACTCGAGCCGGCCAAAGACCGTCATGTACACTAATGGTGGCTGGTGCACGTAAAATCTGTCGTGGCCGCAATGTCCTCCATGTTCCCATAAAAAATTATACCTCTGGGGGTCACCGAAGCGGGAGAGCCATCCCTTCCGTGGAGGATCAAAATTGTGATGGTATGTCTTCGGACCACCTCTAGGGGTGTTCCAGACCGTCGCCAATTGCCCATCTGTGCAGCACTAGTGCGACGTAAAACCCAACCATCCATCCATCCATGCACTAGATACAGAGAAATTCACGGAGCACGGGAGAGAGTGGCCCAGACTGGACCTAAATCCGTGCGATCTTCTTCTTATGGGATTATATCAAGGATAGAATCTATAGGAATCCCCTGATTCACTGGAGGACCTGAAATCAGCCATCAGAAGTGAAATTGATGCACTTTATTCCGGCATAGTTCAGCGCATTACGACAGAGTTTCAGAACCGGCTTTATAACACTATAGTCGGGGACGGTAAACATTTCGAGCATCTTGTATATTAAATGTCATTCATATCTTTATTCAATAAAATAGCTTTCATGTTCTTGCATGTTGTCTTTCTTCCACAATGATTGCCTACTTTCTATCATGTTTTTCGAACCACCCTGTATATACACAGATTCCGCCCCCTCAAACCCCCGTAGGGTTACCGATCACTGGACACGGTCATACAATTATATACCCTTCAGGGTGTATTTTGCCATGTTAGAAAAATTGTCAATTTCGAAAAACTTGCGAATTTTTAAAAATACATAGGATACCCTTTGTTACTGATGTTCTGGCTAGTATCATAAATAATATTTTAAAACTTGTCCAACATTTTTTCGAGAAAATAATCCTCATAATGCACGTTTATGCGAAATTTTGCCATATTTTCTCGTGTTAAGAAAATCGTAAATTTTGAATAACTTACGAAGTTTTCAAACTAAAGTGTTCATAGTCACATTATTTTGGCCAGCAAAGTAGCCAGATCTCTCTCCCACTGAGGACGTTCGGAGCATCATGAAAAAGGTCCTACAACCAGCTCGGGATTTTGCCAATCTAACGCAATAATTGAACAGAATTTGGTACGATATCTCACAGGAGCATATCACGTGTACAACTGTATCAATTAATACCTAGCCGAATAACTGCTTACATAAGGGCCAGAAGTGGACCAACGCGTTATTGACATGTTTATTTTGTGACGCCCTTTCTCTTGATTAAATCATCCAAATTTTCTGAAACTGTAATCAACTGTTTTTCTCCACATGTACATCATCACATCCACCAATTTTCGTCCCATTCGGATAATTCCTTCTTGAAACGTGTTATATATATATATATATAGAGAGAGAGAGAGAGAATAATATTTTAAAACTTGTCCAACATTTTCTTTAGAAAATAATCCTCATAATGCACGTTTATGCGAAATTTTGCCATTTTCATTCATGTTAAGAAAATCGTAAATTTCTGATAACTTAAGAAGTTTTCATAGTAAAATGTTGCAAATCTATAGGGTTCTTCCCAATGTCATAAGTATTATTTTAAAACTGATCCGACCTCTCAGAGATCATTTGTTCTTTTAAATATCGTGTACACAGATTAACAAAGTAACCGACTAATCCACTAACACCCTACAAACGGACAGTTTACCAGTTTTGTGATTTTCGGATTCCCCCACACTCAAAACGTACTAATATATATATATATATATATATCGAAGTCGAAAAATTTTACAATTACCAAAAATCTCCATACCTATATTATTATGAGGAACTACAAACATAAATTCTTCACTCATATATATAATTTTTTTTGTGATACTTGTAAATTCTATTACTTGCCTACCTAATGTAATGCATTTCGATGTAGAGTTTATACACTAGTGTACTTTAATTAATTTTAGTCTATAAGCCGTAATGATAAAGATTATTTCTTTATGTCTTTGTAAAAGAACTGTAAGTCCTGCTCTCATCAAAATCTGTAAGGTCGTGCGACGGTGATCTATAGCATACCTATAAACTTTCAGCTCAATCGGATAAGTCGTTTAAAAGCAATCATACACGCATACATCACCGTAAAAATAGAAAAAAATAATTCAGGAGGTCTTAAAACGTATTACGTATTAGATATACCAAAATTTCACAGTCGAAATTTTTCATTATTACAATACTTTCCTTACATATCATATGTTCTAAAACTAATATAGATTTCAAATCATAATATATAATATTTTTTTTAAATTTTTTTCCCCGCCTCATAATATAACAATTTTCATCTTAACTTTTTTACTTTCTCTTACCCATAAGGTAGAGAAAGTATTGTTTTTGGGTCAAATTTTTGAAATTGAGTTTTTGTTATACTTACATGTTTTGAGATTCCCTGAATCCAAAAATCATATTTTTAGCGGTTAGTTTGTGTGTGGGTGTCTGTCTGTTAGCAGCCTATCTCAAAAACAAATTATAGCAGAAAGTTCAAACTTGGTATTCTAAATGTATATCATATAAGGATGCTACACTAAGCTCTTCGTTGAGATTAAGCAAATGGTTCGTCTACAGGGACACCCAAGAAAATTCAAATACCTTGTGTCTATGGGTGAAATTGCAGGTAAGTATAGAGTTTAACATCTACAGACTACAATAAATCAAATGAAACGAATATATATTTTTCTAAAAACATGTTTCATATACAATATGGTATAGAAATCATGCACTGTTCATTTACAGGGCTACACAAAATAATTAGACTATAATGCGACAATACTTGAAAATGGATGGAAGTGCATTTCAGGTTGCGCCGTGTGTTATTAATACAGGATTATATTTATGCGCACCATGTGATGTGTATATAATTTCAGAAGATATACAGGGCTGCCAATATTTAAGCCATTTTTTATTTGTTAGTGGAAGTGCTTTACTATAATTTACTATATCATATAATATTTTACCATGTCTAGGAAAGCTGCCCAGGAATTGAAATAAATTCCTCAAAGCCATGTGATAAATAATGTATTGTTTTTAAGCTAAATATTCATTGATTGGTTTCTTGTATATTTGCACGTTTTGAGGCTTCTTGAATACCAAAGTCCAGTTTTATAGTTTGGTCTTTGTCTGTCTCTGTTAAAGTAAATTAAAAGCAAATAATTTCAAGCGATTCAAATTATGTATTTTGAAGTGAATACGTTTGTTACTAGAAAAGTTTGTTGAACATTAATAAGTTTCAAGGAATTATGAGTGTGAAAGTTGTCTAAATAATTTTAAATGAACTTTTAATTTTGATAACAGATTTGAATTCTCTATAAATGTTGGTACAATAATGAAACGGGGGTTTGAAGGGGACACATAGAATTATTTGTCAAATAAAGCTGTTCCGAAGCCTAAGTTGAATTGTTTTAACATAGATTTACATAACAGTACTCATTATTCCAAGCCTTACATATAGTATTAAATTTCAGGGTGACAGTCGTGTGAGTGAGACACCAGATTATTTTCCCTTATAATACGGCCAGAGATTTTGGGAAAAGTTGGGCGTCCGTAAGATTTGTTTAACCCGCTCCTTCTGACTTATGCCGTGGTGGCCTCTGCTCCAATTTATTGTTAATTCAGTTTCATTTGTTTGAATATTGCCTTTGTTTCATATAGTTTTCAGTTCTTATATTAAATATACGTATTCATTTCTTATATCAAATATATATACACTACACACAAAGGGTGTTTTTATTTAAATTGTCGCAATTCAGAGCCACTTGTTGCTCAATGAAACAATCAAAATGGCATCAAGCTTGTTATGGATACTACCGATATGAAATATAAAGTAGGATTCCATGAAAAAAAACCAAAGATCACTGATAAGGATATTTATGGTATTACAATGTAAAAAATCTGGAATGACTTCACTCGACTTTCCGAACATTGAGTCATTAACAGTTTCGTAGATAAAGTAAAGAAAGAGGAGTTGTTAAACAAACAAAAGAGAGAAAAACCATAATAGAGTGGTTGAGTATTTTTCTACAGATATTATACACGATGTTTTATCTAACGCTACTGAACTTTTAGCCCACAGATCATAATGATAAAGAATTTTTCGTCGTGTCCCTGTAAAAACCTATAAATTCTAGATTCACCAAAATGCTTATAGTGAGTGCAACAGTGATTTATAATACTCATATACATTTTCAGCTCAATTCAATAAGGCGTTTAGATGCTATCGCACTTTTAAAAATTGGGTCCCATAGGCCATAATGATAAATAATTTTTCTTTGTGTCCCTGTAAAAAACTGTAAGTGCTAAATTCACCAAAATCTATACAGTTCGTGCAACTGTGACCTACAACATGTGTACAAATTTTTTGCTCAGATTAATAAGGCGTTTAGACACTATCACACTTTTAAAAATTTGGTCCCATAGGCGATAATGATAAAGAATTTTTCTTTGTGCCCCTGTAAAAAACTGTAAGTGATAAATTCACCAAAATCTATATAGTTCGTGCAACTGTGACCTATAACATGTGTACAACTTTTTTGCTCAAATTAGTAAAGCGTTTAGACGCTATCGCACTTTTAAAAATTTGGCCCCATAGGCCATAATGATAAAGAATTTTTCCTGGTGTCCCTGTAAAAAAAACTATAAGTGCTAGATTTACTAAAATGAATAGGGTTCGTACTAGGGTGACTTACAATATACGTACCAACTTTCAGCTTATTCGAACAAAGCGTTCAGACGCTAGCATGTTCACTCACAGACATACACACACACATGCATATATCATCGCAAAAATAGTGAAGAGGGACTCGGGGGACCTCGAAACGTATAGAAACATCAAAATCTCGAATTCGGATTTTTGACATGATTACAATACTTTCCTCACTATAGTGTTCGGAAAGTAAAAAGTGTTACAAATAATAATAATAATATCTCATATAAAGTTATAGTGAAATGTTAAGCTTTATTTACTACATTCATTTCCCTGATAAGTAATTCGAGCACATTCAATATGACTGCGTTCTGATAATGTGAGTCGCATATTCACTTGAGAAGGTTCACCTCACCTGAGATTATTTTTGCTGAGCTGCCTACATGTTTTACTTCCATTACCTTACTACCGTAGGTAATGGAAGTACTGTATTCGGTTCAAAAATTCGATATCGAGATTTCACCTGATTTACACGTTTTAAGGTCCCCTTAATAAAAAAAAGTGTTTTTTTGGCAATTGGTCTGTGTGTGTGTATGTATGTATTTGTGTATGTACGGAATCTTCTGGCTATCATATCTCCGAAACTATTAAAGATAGAGCTACGAAACTTCAGAATTGAGACAGGTCTGGTGTACAGATGAATTTTCCAAATTTTGGTGAAAATTGAAAAACCGGAAGTGGTACCGTAAGTCCATATTTCAAAAGCGGCTCTAACGATTTTCTTTAAATTTGCTCTATTAACACTCTATTAGATGGCCTTACGAATGATATAATTGGTTAGTCCAGGAAAATGGATAGGCGTCCTGTATAAATAACTCAATTTCAGGTCTCGCAAGCGCGTTCCTTTAAAAACCGCTGTACGGATTTTTTTTCATAATTGCCCTATTAACTCACTTTTAAATATCCTTTTGTATGTAATTATTGTTTTCCGGTCAATAATTGAGTTTTGTTAAAAGTTGGTATCTTAAATACGGCTCTAACGGATTTTCTTGAAAATTGTAATATAAATCCATTCCTTTTTCATGTATTACGTGGTTATTAGAGGAAAATTAAGTCATCATGGTTAGGTAGGTTAGTTCTAAATCTCGAAAATTGGTGTTTCAAAAAATAACTCTTCCATTTTTTCCCCCTTCATTTTTTACCTCGCTATATGTAAGCTTCGTTTTAAATGTCTTTACAATTTACATGTGTATAAAAATTTCTCTTACCGGAAAATTTTTAGATTTCTACTACTTCTTTAGGTCACTTTTATGTCTTCTGATCACATTATCTCTAAAAAATACATATAATACGTGTAATAGTGGATAATGGAAGTCGTGTGCTTGTTTCACACCAGATTTTTTATAGCCCTAAATGCTGTCGTTTAGTAAAGCCTAAATTTGAATTTTGTTTTGATATCCGTGTTTTATTCTAATTCTTGTTTAGTAAGTATTTCGGTTGTTAGATTTGTAAAAAGTATTCCATTAAAAATCAGAACAGTTTTTATTTCATAATAATAACAAAGCGACAGATTATAAAAATTATATTTTTCATAATTTAATCAAATATGATTTACTTTTATGATAACTTATCTCACTTCTTTTCATAAATTTATTAGAAGAATTAAAAGACGCAATATTTCAACATTTTGAAAATTCATCAACATTTTACTCTATTACATTTACCGAGCTTCAAAACCCATTAATGGCTGATGCCAAAATTTTTTTTGGGCAAACAAAAATCTTTGATCGAAAACATGGGGATGATAGATCTATACATAAATTACTATGCCTATGAGTATTATATATCTTCTTAGAGCTAACATACATTATACTTCAATTAAATATCCGCCAAGAAAAAGTTTTCTGGCATTTTACCACGTTTTTATTAACTTCTATTCTTGTTTGTTTGTGTGTTTGTTTGTTTGTCCGGTACAAATCTTGCAATCTATTTTTAACTAACTTCCCTACTAGCTAGACATTTGAAACTTTCACAGTAGCTCAGAACCCGGTGACAACACAATACTTCGAAGTCAGATTTTCGAATTTTCGAATAGTTTTCTTTTAATTAACTAAAATATAAAAATAATAAGCTCCTAATATAGCAATAAAAATAGTCATTAAAATATTAGCTATAATTTAATGGTTACAAAAAAAAAAAAAAAAAAAAAATATTATGAGTTCATTTTCTTTCGACATAAAAATAAATTCATTTAATTAAACATGAGCGTTAAAAAATTGTAAAAAGTTAAACTATGCATCTGGCGAAAATGGACGTCATTATCACTTTAAAGATTTTCTGCACATTGATAAAGTGCTAATGCAGTTCATCATGCAAATATATGTTGTTCGGAAAGGATTAATATTTTATTTTTAAAACCAACTTTTTCTTTTTATTCAAATTTCCCGTAACTCTTTAACCAATCACATTAGAACGTCCATCTTTGTAAAATCGATAATAAGGCTTTTCTCGCCAAATTTGGCGCCAAATCCATTACCTGCCTATTGGAGCTTTTTAATGCGTTTTAAAGGGAAAATTAAGCTATTTTAACATGAAAAATGCAGAAAATTGACATTTTATCAACATACTAAGTCCCTTTGAAAGAATTGATACAAAAGTAAGTACAATTATTTACAATTTCGTAACAATACGTATTGATAAAGTGCTAATGTAGTTAGTTCTATAGCTATGATTCAACAGAAATTTTAAAAACATGGTTTATAAAAAGTTTTTTATCTTATAATAATTTTAACACAGTTTATAAACTCGGTGAAAGGAATTGTAAATATAGTTAGGAAGTAAGTACACATAATAGTGTGATTCCTGCTGTTTGTACCAAAAAGCAATTGGATAATTGACATTATTCCGCAGAAAAATCAACAATAGTAGTAACTTGACAAAAAAAAAACTAGTATGTTGTGGCCACCACAAGACTTTCTTCTATATTTTCCTATACATATTCAATCAGTAACAATATTTTAAAAAAAAAAAGATTTTTTTTTCCTTTTTTTTTTTTTGTGAAAATTAATACATATTCAATCACTAACAATATTTAAAAAAAAAAAAAAAAAAAAAATTTTTTTTTTTGGTTAAAAGTAAAAAAAATCGATAACTTTGTTTTAAATTATCACATATTTATAGTTCAACCATTCGTTTTAAAGGTATTGACGAGACCTTTCGAATGATACCCATCTTCAAAATTTACCCCCCAGCGATGCCCCCCCATGCACAAAATTTTTTTCCTAGTTACGTACTACTATTATCAATAATTCATATTAATTTTACAAACACAAGTGTAAAATAACTCTTATTATGCACATTTATACGAATTTTTGTCCTATGCTGCCATGTTAAAAATTTAGATAAAATGCTATCACAGCGCCACCTGTTGAGCTATTGATCCCCAAATATAATCAGCAACAGTTTATGTCGGGGACCAACTAAATACCAAGTTTGGTAAAATTTCGTTAAAAAAAAAAAAAAAAAAA
The DNA here is from genome assembly GCA_963930645.1 of Salticus scenicus. Lineage (NCBI taxonomy): Eukaryota > Metazoa > Arthropoda > Arachnida > Araneae > Salticidae > Salticus > Salticus scenicus. Next base: position 400,199,968 of record OZ005649.1, on the reverse strand, counting down.
AAAAAATACGATTATTTTTCTAAGTTTTTTTTTTTTTTGTTAAAAGTAAAAAAAATCGATAACTTTGTTTTAAATTATCACAGATTTATGGTTCAACCATTCGTTTTAAAGGTATTGACGAGATCTTTCGAATGATACCCATCTTCAAAATTTAACCCCCCCGGGGGGGTACTTCCCCCCCAGGGGGGGAACCGATGCCCCCCCATGCACAATTTTTTTTCCTAGTTAACTACTACTATCATCAATAATTCAAATTCATTTTACAATCACAAGTTTAAAATAACTCTCATTATGCCCATTTATACGGAATTTTGTCCTATGCTGCCATGTTAAAAATTTGCATAAAATGCGATTACAGCGCCACCTGTTGAGCTATTGATCCCCAAATCTAATGGGCACCAGTTCATGTCAGGGTGCAACTAAATACCAAGTTTGGTTAAATTTCATTCATATGTTCGTGAGATACAGCGTCCGCAAAAAAATGATACAGACAGACAGACAGACAGACAGACAGACACACAGACAGACATTTTCTAAAAACTATCAATTCGTGTTCAGGACATCCCAAAACGTGTAGATCCGTCAAAAAACGGAGGTCGAAAATTTTCGCGAATCCAATACTTTCTCTATATTACATATAGAAGAAAGTAAAAAAAAAAAAAAAAAAAAAATCTTTCGGAAAACGAATATTTTAAAAGATATCATGTAAATCCTCATTGTCGGGCCGTGTCTCAGTTACGCCTTAAATATTCAACGCCGAAATCATGGGTCGTGTATCCGTGGGTTTTTGCGTGGAGCTGATGGTAACGTAATACGCCAGGCTGCTATTCATCTTCATAACTGACAACATAAGGTGTTTTTTCTTCTTTTAATTCTAAAACGCTTAAAAGTTTTATAAACTTTCTGAACACGCAGAAATTTACTGAATAAATCGAGCAGTCTTTTTGTAGGAACTTGGTGGTAATTCTGAAGTGTTAATACAGTCGAACTCGTTTATAACGAAGAAGGTAAACCAGATACAATGTGCTCGTTCAATCCAAGGAATTGTAAAAAATGGGTCTGTCAAAATTAAATATTAAATGCATAAAAAGAAATGAGAAACAGTTTAAGAATGACTTCCTTTTTAACACGCTTTTATTAACTTCATCTGTATGTATGTTAGTATGTATAATGTATGTTTGTAACCGCTCTGGGAGCAAACAAAAAATCTATATTGTAAAAAAAGACTTACCCTACGTGAACGCTGTGGCTGTGAGGTAAAGCTCCGCGCTACGAACCTAAAGGTCTAGCGTTCGAGCCCAGTTAGGGGAGTTTTAAAAAAAATGTTTTTTGTTTAATTCTAAATTATTTTAATTAAAGATTTAAATGTATGTAAATATGATGGTGTGTCACTCACACGATTTTCTCTTACCCTGCATTTTAATACTAAGATAGATATTTTGTGCCTTTTAGTTCACATTTCTATAAAAGCGTGTTCTTTAATTTTTTAAAACTATAATATTATTATTTGACTTCTCCGTCATACTATAGGATGAAGAATTTGGGTATTCATGAAAATATTCGATCTTGTATTTTTTGACGTTCTTACACGTTTTGAGGTGCATGGAATCAGAAAATCGTAAAATTGATGGGTTGTCAGTATGTAGGTGTCAGTTCATTAGACTATGCAGACATTATCTCAAGAACGAATGATCGTAAAAAGTCAGACCAGTTTTAAAATATCACTTACGATATTAGCAAGAACTCTATTAATTTTTAACATTCTAGTTTGATAATTTTGTAAGTTATTCGAAATATGCGATTTTCTTCACACTGAAAAATAGGGCAAAATTTTGTGCAGACGTGCAATATGACCATTACTTTTATCGTAAATATGTCCGGACAAGCTTTAAAATATCGTTTATTACATTAGTGTGAAAGATATTGAACATCACTATCCTAATTTGAGAATTTCTTAAGTTATTACAAAATTAAACGTTTTTCTAATATGGCAGAGTTGGAAATTGTTTTTGCAAACTAGCATTTCAGGAATTATTGCTTTGGAAATAGTATGCAGTTACATGTAAACTAAAATATGAAACTGACCCTAAAAAAATAATCAACAAATTATGAAGAGATAAATGTATCGTTAGTCTTCAAAAGGGACCTAGGCATGGGTAGGAGGCCACCAGGATGTCTTTCTAAGGGATTAATTTCGGAGAAAACCACGGATAACGCTAAACAGCTTGGTAGACAAACACGACCTGAGATCGAACGCAGCACATCCTGTTCTACCAGCTTCGAGAGCAGAACCTCTTGGTTATTGGTGGGACGGTAAATATATCGAAGCTAAAGGAATGGACATTTTAGTCTGAGTCGTGCCATAGGCGATCGGCAAAGTTCATTTCTCGGAGGCCATATTGAAAAGGAAACTCCATTTCCGGGTGCACAGCCTTAACATAAATACATTTATAAACCCTGTGATATAAATTGAGGAGAAAAAATGCGTTTGGGGAAGCAGAGCAGAGTCCACTTATGCCAACTAGTTGCTTTATTTAGATAACAGAAAAACAACGCTTGAGTGTGTTGTGTGAACCAATGTAATAAATAAACAAGTCCTTCCGGCTTATTCGGAAGGGTAGGTTGATTTCTTTTTCCTTATCAAGTAGCCGTCATTTTGTTTCAAAATGGCGGCTACAAATTATTAACGAATTAGTAGAAATATTGATGTAGGCTATCTACATATAGAGTTTTAAGCAAATCGGTTCATAAATACCTTTCTATGTAAATTTAAAATTTTCAAGTGGCCGGCGCTTGGAAACAAGAGGGTGGGCCAAGTTGACAAATATATCAAATGCATTTGTGAGATAAGACTACTGTACACATATAGTTGGAATTAATTCAGAATCTCAAAAGTCATGTTGAAAAATTAAGTGGCTACCACTTGAATCAAAATGGCAGAGAAAGTTGCTCAGTGAACTAATTTATCTAAGATATTGTTGCAAATTTATTATTTTTTTTTATTATTTTTATTTTTATTTTTTTAATTTTTTCAAAGAGGCTTAGTAAGTTGATTAAATGTTAATATTCTGTATTTCTAATTTGTTTTAACGTTAAAATAGCCTAATTTTCCCTTAAAAACGCATTAAAAAGCTCCAATATGGCAGGTAATGGATTTGGCGCCAAATTTGGCGACTTTTTCACTTGGCGACTTTTGGCGAGAAAATCCATAGTTCCTTAATAAACTTCATTGAGACACTTACATAGTCTATGTATACATCAAAATCCAAACAAATTCGGAATACGCTTTTTACAATTTGAATTTAAAAATATCAAGTGGTCTCCACTTGAAAAAAAATGGTGGAGCAACTTGGTTAAAAAACTCATCCAAGATATCCATAACACAAGTTAAGACGCTGTCCAAATTTGGTTCGATTTGGAGTATTATTTCGGAAGTTATCATGATTTTAAATTTTCAAGTGGTAGCCTGATTTCAAGTGGCCTCACTTAAGACATCCGCCACTTTATTAAAAATGGCTGATAAATTTCATTAATAAAGTTCATTGAGACACTTATGTAGTCTAGATTTACATAAAAATTCAAGCAAATCTTGCTTTAAATACGCTTTTTACAATGTGGGTTAGAAATATTCAAGTGGCTGCCACTTCAAAAAAAAAATTTGGAGCAACTTGGTTAACGAACTCATCCAAGATATTCATAACAGAAGTTAAGACACTGTCCAAATTTGGTTCGATTTGAAGTATTATTTCGGAAGTTATCGGGATTTAAAATTTTCAAGTGGTAGCCTGATTTCAAGTGGCCCTGCTTAACTTAAGATATCCGCCACTTTGTTAAAGATGGCGGATACGTTCATTAATAAACTTAATTGAGACACTTATATAGTCTATGTATACATCAAAATTCAAACAAATTCGGAATACGCTTTTTTACAATTTGAATTTGAAAATTTCAAGTGGTCTCCACTTGAAAACAAAATGATGGAGCAACTTCGTTAAGAAACATATCCAAGATATTCATAACACAAGTTAAGACGCTGTCTAAATTTGGTTCGATTTGGAGTATTATTTCGGAAGTTATCGTGATTTTAAATTTTCAAGTGGTAGCCTGATTTCAAGTGGCCCCACTTAACTTAAGATATCCGCCACTTTATTAAAAATGGCAGATAAATTTCATTAATGAAGTTCACTTAGACCCTTATGCAGTGTAGATTTACATCAAATTTCAAACAAATTCGGAATACGCTTTTTACAATTTGAGTTTGAAAATTTCAAGTGGTCTCAACTTGAAAACAAAATGGCGGAGCAACTTGGTTAATAAACTCATCTAAGATATTTATAAGATAAGTTAAGACACTGTCCAAATTTGGTTCGATTTGGAGTATTATTTCGGAAGTTATAGTGATTTTAAATTTTCAAGTGGTAGCCTGATTTCAAGTGGTCCCGCTTAACCTAAAATATTTGCCACTTTATTAAAAATGGCGGATAAACTTCATTAATAAACTTCATTGAGACCCTTATGTAGCCTGTATTTACATCAAAATTCAAGCAAATCTTGCTTTAAATATGCTTTTTGCAATGTCGGTTTGAAATATTCAAGTGGCTGCCACTTGAAAACAAAAAGTCGGAGCAACTTGGTTAACGAACTCATCCAAGATATTTATAAGATTAGTTCACTGTCCAAATTTGGTTCGATTTCGAGCATTATTTCGGGAGTTATCGTGATGACAAAATTTTCATTATAGATATATATATATATATAGATAGATAGATAAACGAAGTGATTGCAATAGGTCGATTTCTAAAGAAATCAACCTAAAAAACTTTGCATAAATGTCATAAATTGTAAAAACTCACAACTGTTGTTTCGGGTAGAATTAAAACCACGATCCTCCCGTCAGCCGAACTCTCGTGCCTACTTTGTTCATATCACGAAGAGTTGTGGTTTTATTTTGACCACAGAAACAACTGTTGCGAGTTTTTTGCAATTGATGATGTTTATATAAAGTTCTTTATTTATTACTTTTCGAGATCTATGCATTGCTATCCCGGCGCATTTTTTATTAATTATAATTAGATAGCTACTGTGTCAAAGCGAATTAAGATAAGCTGTCTAGTTTACATTATCTTGTGTCTCGGGAAGAACGAGCTGTGTGTAAAGTGAGAGGTGATTTCTGTTTTTTAATTAGTATTTTAAAACAAAGTAATGCAGAAAGGAATTATAAAACTGTTTGGAGGGTGATGGTAGTGGTGGATTAAGGACAGTTATCTGAACGAGGGACCTAGGTCTGGGTAGGACATCCCCAAAGATTTTTTTTTTTTTTCTTCTTCTTTTTTATGATTTTAAGAGGCCGCATTTAGACGAGTTAAAAAAAAAAAAAAAAAAAAAAACTAGTATGTTGTGGCCACCACAAAACTTTCTTCTATATTTTCCAATACATATTCACTCAGTAACAATATTTAAAATAAATAAATAAATAAATAAAATTACAATTTTTTTTTTCAAAGTTTTTTTTTTTTTTTTTTTTTTTTTTTAAGTAAAAAAAAAAAAAAAAAAAAAAAAAAAAAAAGATAACTTTGTTTTAAATTATCACAGATTTATAGTTCAACCATTCCTTTTAAAGGTATTGACGAGGCCTTTCGAAAGTACCCCCAGGAGGGGAACTGATGCCCCCATATGCACAAATTTTTTTTCTTAGTTAACTACTACTATTATCAAAAATTCATATTAATTTTACAATCACAAGCTTAAAATAACTCGCATTATGCCCATTTATACGAAATTTTGTCCTATACTGCTATGTTAAAAGTTTACAAAATATGCGATCACAGCGCCACCCGTTGAGCGATTGATCCCCAAATCTAATCAGCACTGTAATAATGATTTATTGCTGGATGTAATTACTTGAATCATAGAAAGTCCCGGTTCGATAATTTCATTCAAATGGCCGTGAAGAAACACTCCTGAATGACAATTCAAAAAATGCTTTTTATTTAGCGATCCAAAAGAGCTGTAAAACAACATCAGGAAAATATATAGTGGCACGATAATCCAGTTTAAATAACAGTACATTCTGTTTGGGAACCGCAAAAACAGAGAGAGAGAGAGAGAGAGAGAGAGCGCGATCTTAATCCAGTATTAAGAGATGTTTTCTTGACGGTGATCAGTGAGAGAGTGTCCAAATGTTTTAGCCAAAATCGAAAATCATGAACATGTTAGCACACAATATTTCGCCGCAAAGATCGCCCAAACAACGGTTTCTTTAGATCCGTTGTATATTCATTTAGTTAATAATTTTTGAATGCAGCGAGCAGGATTACCGTATTACATTAACCCGAGTCTTATGCCAAGCTTTAGTTATGAGAACTGAAAACCACATACGGCAAATAATACATAGGAAAGAAGTGTAATTAATTCTTTTTCAAGGATAATTTTGAGAAACAGATTAAAAGTATGTTAGCCGTTAAACTTTGATTTACGCAGAAAATAAGAATGGCCATGTGGTATTCTTTTAACACCGAAATGAAAGAATGAGATTTTTGATTACATCAAGATTTTCTTTTCCAGATACTTTTTATTTTATTTTATTGAGAGGAAAAGGATTCAGCGGTTAATTAAAGACTATTATTGTATGCACCAATATATTATTATATAAAGCATTAATATAGATTTAAATTTAAATAAATGGGAAAAAATCATTAAAAATATGGGATTTCTATATCACAAGCACCAGTTTATGTCAGGGTGCAACTCAATACCAAGTTTGGTTAAATTTCATTCATTGGTTCGTGAGATACAGCGTCCACAAAAAACGTGATACACACAGACAGACAGACTGACAGACATTTTCTAAAAACTATCAATTCGTGTTCAGGACATCCCAAAACGTGTAAATCCATCAAAAAACGGAGGTCGAAAATTTTCACGAATCTAATACTTTCTCTATATTACATATAGAAGAAAGTAAAAATAATAATAATAGTTATAAAAAAATATATACATATACGAAAAATTACAAATGACTTAAGTTGACGAGCGTAATCTGGGTTTTTACCCAGTACCTCCCATCTACTATCGTGAAAAACAAATCTCGGCCACTGGAAGGAGGGTGGATTTTTATTTATTTATTTATTTATTTTATGGAAAATTTCGCGAAATTTGCTTCTGCTAGGGTAGAAAGGTATCAAAAGCTATCAAAAATTTCAAGATGTTTCACGAAATATCCCTCGTTTAATCCGAGTTATGCTCGTAATAAATGAGTTTTATGAAATGTTTTTTAAAAATAATTTTCTCCTGAAAGTCGAGGTCTCATTAAGTTGGGAATCGCAATAAGCGAGTTCGTCTAAAATTGAAATCGTTTCTCTGTCAAGTGGCCGCAATTCTGCAGTACATTTCCAATAGTAATGTGTTAATAACAAATGAAAACTTTCTTAGCAAAAAATTACAAAAGCATGGAAAAAAAAAAAATCTTATCGAAATAAAGAAGTACGTTCCTCACCAGGCAGTAAAAGCAATAGGACAATCGGAAACAGTTGGTGCGTGTTTTTTCAATTTACGGTGTTTAGATACAGAATTTTCATTCCTTATCACATGACACCAGCATTTAAATACATCGTTCTGCAGGAGTACTGATAATCTACAATATAATATTAATTTCGGTGATAACTTAAAACAATCAAATAAATTTAGAATATTTTTGTATTTTCAGTAAATTTATTTTGCTTTTTATTTAATTTTGTTTGTAATTTTATATTTTTTAAATATTTTTTCTGCAGAATTCAATATATTTCCGTGAGTTTTCTTCAAAACGTACATGTGGGCAAGATTCTTCAGAAGGACACCCCCCCACCACCACCCTCTCAATACACACACACACACACTAAATTCCTGTGCTAGACTATCGCGTCGACCCCCAACGTACCTACGCTTAACATGTTTCGTGAATTTAATATTTCCATTTTGAAAATGAAAAACTAGACAGCCCACATGAATCAACTGAGGTATGAAAAGCAGAACTTTGACTAGATTCGATTTTATTGTATGTTTTTCAATAGATGGCGCCACTATTTCTTTCCTAACTATTTTTATTTTTTCTCTTTCATGATTCGTGTGGTCGGTATTATTTCTAACCAAATTTGAGATTATCTTGACATAAAAAGTAAAATTTAAAGGTGTGGTTGTAAATGATTGCTTTAATTTGTATTCATTCCTTTTTTTTTTTTCTTATTATTTTTTCCTCATGAATAAATTCATAAAAAATTCCAAGAGTTTGATTTTCGAACCGAAAAAATCAAAACAAGCATTTTCAGATCTAAACAATTCGAAGAATAGTCCATATCACCCTGTTCCTAACTTTATTAAAAGTAACTTGTAGGATAAGTGCACCAGTGATTGACACTTGTAGAGCAATCTCTGATGTTTTAGGTTGATTTCTTTAGAAATCGACCTATTGCAATCACTTCGTTTATCTATCTATCTATCTATAATGAAAATTTTGTCATCAGGATAACTCCCGAAATAATACTCGAAATCGAACCAAATTTGGACAGTGAACTAATTTTATAAATATCTTGGATGAGTTCGTTAACCAAGTTGCTCCGATCTTTTGTTTTCAAGTGGCAGCCACTTGAATATTTCAAACCGACATTGTAAAAAGCATATTTAAAGCAAGATTTGCTTGAATTTTGATGTAAATACAGGCCCCATAAGGGTCTCAATGAAGTTTTTTAATGAAGTTTATTCGCCATTTTTAATAAAGTGGCAGATATTTTAAGTTAAGCGGGACCACTTAAAATCACGCTACCACTTGAAAATTTAAAATCACTATAAGTTCCGAAATAATATTCCAAATCGAACCAAATTTAGACAGTGTCTTAACTTATCTTATAAATATCTTAGATGAGTTTATTAATCAAGTTGCTCCGCCATTTTGTTTTCAAGTGGAGACCACTTGAAAATATCAAATTCAAATTGTAAAAAGCATATTCCGAATTTGTTTGGAATTTGGTGTAAATATAGACCACATAAGGGTCTCAATGATGTTTATTAATGAAATTTATCTGTCATTTTTAATAAAGTGGTAGATATCTTAAGTTAAGCGGGGCCACTTGAAATCACGCCACTACTTGAAAATTTAAAATCTCAATAACTTCTGAAATAATATTCCAAATCGAACCAAATTTGAACAGTGTCTTAACTTATCTTATAAATAACTTAGATGAATTTGTTAACCAAGTTGCTCCGTCATTTTGTTTTTAAGTGGAGACCACTTGAAAATTTCAAATTCAAATTGTAAAAAGCGTATTCCGAATTTTTTTAAATTTTGATGTATACATAGATTAAACAAATGTCTCAAATAACTTTATTAGTGAACTTTATCCGCCATTTTTAATAAAGTGGTGGATATCTTAAGTTTAGCGGGACCAGTTGAAATCAGGCCACCACTTGAAAATTTAAAACCATGATAACTTCCGAAATAATACTCCAAATGGAACGAAATTTGAACAGTGTCTTAACTTATCTTATAAATATCTTAGATGAGTTTTAAACCAAATTGCTCCGCCATTTTGTTTTCAAGTGGACACCACTTGAAAATTTCAAATTTAAATTGCAAAAAGCGTAGTCCGAAATTGTTTGAGTTTTGATGTAAATATACAAACCACATAAATATCTCAATGAAGTTTATTAATAAACTATATCCGCCATTTTTAATAAAGTGGCAGATATCTTAAGTTAAACGGAGCCACTTGAAATCAGGTTCCCACTTGAAAATTTAAAATCACGATAACTTCTGAAATAATACTCCAAATCGAACCAAATTTTGACAGTGATATTATCGTATAATTATCTTGAATGTTTTCACTGGGCAACTTGTCCCGACATCTTGTTTCTAGGTTCCAGCCACTTCAAATCACACTGCCACTCAGGCCCTGATTACCCAATAGGCACGAGAAGCATGTGCTTCCCCTGGAAAATTTTGAAAGGGCCCCAAATTAAACAAAATATGGGCCCCGAATTGTCAGGTTATGGTCGAAATGCATTGTCTGATTATAAGAAGTCACAATACACTTGACAGCACAACTATAATTTCTAGACTATATAGGAAATATGCTAATGAAGCTTTTACACATTCATTTATAATAGAGTAATTTCATATATTGTGGTGAATATAGGCTTTCACTAGTTTATATTTTGGTACAAAAAATCAGTGAATGTATACTTGTCTACATTTTAAGCGAATTTAGTTGTCCTCAATTCCAGGTAACTGCAAAATATCATGAAAAAATTATAAATTTTTCAAGATGTTTGTATGAGGGGGGCCACCAAATGGATCTGTGCTTCCCTTCAGTTGTAAGGTTAATCGGGCCCTGCGTACCACTTGAAAATATGCCATCACGATAACTTTTAAAATACTAAACTGATTCAAATAAAAGCTGGATAGTGAACTTATGATTCAAATATCTAGGATAAGTTCACTTGGTGACTTGATCCGCAATTTTATTTCCAAGTGGCGGCCACTGGAAAATTTGTCATTATTTTAACTTTAGTAATACAGAATCAATTCGCATCAAATTTGGGTTGTGGATTTATCTTTCAAATATCTCAGATAAGTTCGCTGGGCATCTCACTCCATTTTTTTTTACAAGTGGTGCCACCTGAAAATTTCTTATGACGATAATTTTTGAAATATTGATTTAATTTAAACTAGAACTGGACAATGAACTTATCGTACAAATATAATGGATGATTTCGATGGGCAAGTTGTTTTGCCATTTTGTTTTCAAAGTCGCAGCCATAGATTGCCACTTGAAAATTTGCCATAATATTAACTTTTGAAACACGGCACTGATTTAAACCACAGTTGGATAGTAAACTATGCTTCAAATATCTTGAATGTGTTTGCTGGAACTTTAGAAATACTTAATGAATTCAAACCATCAAAGTTGAAAAATGGATTTATGATTCAAACAACAAAAATTTAGAAAATTCACGTAACTCGTGAATCAATCACGTTATTGCGTCCATCTTTCGTATACCGATAATAAGTATTTTCTCGCCAAAAGTCGCCATAGAGGAAAAGTCGCCAAATTTGGCGCCAAATCCATTACATGCGTTACTGGATCTTTTTAATGCGTTTTTAAGGAAAGATTAGGCTATTTTAATGCTAAAACAAACTAGAAATGCAGAAAACTAACATTTTATCAACTTACTGAGCCTTTTTGAAAGAATTTCTACAAAAAAAAATTTCAAATTTGCAACGTCTTAGATGAGCAACTTTCTCTGCCATTTTGATCGAAGTGGCAGCCACTTAATTTTTCAACACGATGACTTTTGAGATTTCGATGTAATTCGAACTATATGTGTACAGTAGACTTATCTCACAAATGCATTTGATATATTTGTTAACTTAACCCACCATTTTGTTTCCAAGCGCCGGCTACTTGAAATTTTTAAATTCACATAAAAATGTATTTATGAACCGATTTGCTTAAAACGCCATATGTGCATAGCCTACATCAGTATTTCTACCAAGTGCATTAATAATTTGTAGCCGCCTTTTCAAACAAAATGACGGCTACTTGATAAGGAAAAAGAAATCAACCTACCCTTCCGAATAAGCCGGAAGGACTTGTTTAATATTCTAGTCACCAGAAAATATTTTTAGAAATCTTAAGTTACTACATAGGGCATGAAAGACATTCAGAACCACATATATGTTAAAATATTTACATTTGATATTTTTTTTTTTTTTTTTTTATGAATTTTTATTTGACACCCACTCAATGTTCCAGTAATTGACACTGCCAGTTTTTCATTTTATCAGTCACTGACCCCCTGTGTTTCAGTGTTTGACACTGCTAGTTATTCATTTTACCAGTTATTAGCACCCTATGCTCCAGTGTTTGACATAAAATGTTAAAATTCTTAGATGTAAAATATATGATTTTATTATTTTTATTATTTATCAATTATTTCGGGATAGATGTCAATTACTGGAGTATGCCAGTCACTGGAGCACCTACCCTACTTGCAGTTAGTTGATAAGGGTCATGCAGCGAAGTATTTTATTTTCTAAATACGAAATATATATACATATATATACAGTTAAAAAAGGGCAAAGAAGTGGAATATAGATTAACTCTAGATTTCCAAAAGCGATTTAAAATGTCTTTATCTTTTACAATTTTGAAAGAAAAAAAAAAAAAAAAAAAAAAAGTCGAATAATTAAATGTCGCGAGTGAAACATAATTTTATGTCTTTTCTCCCCATCCCCATTCACCTGACAGAGAAAATGAAATTATGGACTGAAAATGCATAGCTATGGAAAAGGGAAAATGTAAGTAAAATATTAATAAGTAACGATTACCCTCTTAATTGGTTAAAACGAATTTATCGTGAAAAAATTATCCGCTTCCCCTCTTCGTTTCCTCCCACAATTTCCCCCCTCTCTTCCAATGCAAACGAAAAATTCACTAGTTAATAAGAAAAATTATATTTCTATGCCGTATTTTGGTTTCCCTTCAGAACTTATTCCTAAACTACTTAAACCACATAATATTTATACTGCTTTCCGGCCAATTAAAGAAGTAAAAAACTTTCTTTTTAACTTTAAACCTGTAACCCCTTCTTTGGATCTAACTGGCGTAATATATTTAATTCCTTGTAAAAATTGTAAATATGTTTATATAGGTGAAACTGACCGTACGGCAAGAATCAGACTACAGGAGCACAGGCGGTCATATAAAAATTGACACCAAAATTCTAAAATTGTAATCCATTCAATAGAAACCGATCCTATTCCTGACTTCGATAATATAAAAGTTCTAAATTCTGGCTATGATAATTATAAATCACGTATTTTCCTTGAGAGTTGGCACACTGCCAGCCATCTCTACACTATCAATGAAGCATGCGCGCTGGCTCCTCAATATTCAGTACATCTGTAAATTCCTTGTGTATAAATGTAATGCTTGCATATTATGTTGTAGTGAAACTGATGAGGAAACTTGAACGGGTTTCGAAACGTCTAAATTTTAAATGTTTTTAAATGTATATTTTGTTTTTTAAATGTATTTTAACTAAAGTTTGTCTCGTAAATAAAATAGTTTTTTGTTTTTAATATACTATATATAATTGAGACGGTTTGATGTTTGTGTACTGTAAGAAATACTTTGGCACAAGTACTTTTTATTTCGATTTCATTTCAGGTTAAAAAAAAAAAAAAAACTTGCAATTTATCGGATGTTTGATTTTATTGTTTTTAAAAATAATAAAAAATACACGCGCAAAACATTTGCAATTTTGTCCCCCCCCTCTCCACATTTAGGTGTTCAGAGTTCCTCTGTCAATAAAATGTTTTTATACATTCATTTATTATTATTATTTTTTTTTCCCCAGAGTAACCAGCAATTGTACAGATTTAAATCATTAAATTGCATAACCCGTGCGAAATATTCGCCCTCTATTTATTACCTTATTTACCTTCAAAATTTGAAACTCATAAATGCTGTACCAATTTCACCACCTAATTAAAATTTTAATTTACCAGATACGAAATTATTATTAAAACCAAATTAATATTGTACAATAGTGAAACCAAAACCATTCAAAGAAAGGTTTCAAGGTAAAATTCACGGTGCACGACCCAATTTTCATACTTCCACAGGCAGTACAGTTTTAATATGGTACTCTCACGACGCCTTTTAAATTTTTGTCGCCATGTTGGCGATGACTTTTTATTAATTTTGGTATATTCTTTTTGTTAATATATGTATATAATAAATAAAATAAACTAATTTTTATTTTGATTATATTTTTTACGATTGCGTTCTTTAGTCAACTTATTACACAAAAGTTCATATTCTGTACATATCTTTAAAATATTGCTAGGTTTAAAATGACGCTTGCAAAGATTCTGAAGAAACAACTGTTCAAAATACATTTTTTTTGTAAAATAAACTCATCGGACAAATGTCGCTTTTTTTTTTTTTTTTTTTTTTTTTTTTATTAGTCCATTGAGTCCACGGGCTTAAATATTGTCCATGTATAAATATTATTTTTTTATCCTCGCGTATCGTATCGTTTCGACAAAAAATAATTGAAACTGGTCCACGTTAGAGAAATATTATATAGGAGATTATTATTATTTTGGATGTTTATAGAGCCTACTTAAAAAATTAGGGATGGATTTTGAAATTTATTAATTAATTTTTGAGAAAAAAAAAATAATAATAAATGCATGTCTATGTAAAAATTTGCCCCCCCCCCCCCCAAAAAAAAAAAAAAAAAAAAAAAAAAACATTAACTTTGTTATTTTTAAAATTTTTTCTTATAAAGATATTAAAAAATTCTGTTTTTTTTTTTTTTTTTTTTTTTTTTTTTTTTTTTTTTTTTTTAAAGTACGTTCTATTAAACAGCCGAAAAAAATATTGAGTCTTTTATATAATATCTGTAGAAGTTTCAGCATTTTGAAGATCATGAATTCATGAAAACATGCAAACTGAGAAAACACAGTTTAAAGATTTCAAATCTGTAATAAATATACGTCAAGAACCATAAGAATTTCTACCCGATTCTATATTTTATTGCACAAACCTAATAGAGTTCAATTATTTATAAATATTAAACGGAAATATAAGCTTTTATAGGTTTCCTATAATTCATTGGTGTGCCAGTCCCCTTAATAGTTGATGGAAACAGAGTCTAAAACATCTGTTCGTACACATATACTTTAATTTTTATACACACACATATTGTATAGATCACATATAACAGGATCCGGACAAAATATCGCGTCAAAAAAATAGTATGATCTATTTGAAAATTTGATTTTGTGTCACGTGTGATACTGGCGGGGGCCACAGGGCCTTATACATATTCATTCATTTAGGTCGGCGATATTTTGTCACCAACCCACATATAACAATACGCACACACTGTTTTTTTTTTTTTTTGTGTGTGTGTGTGCAGTAAACTGTACGTACAACTGTAATAATAATAATAAAAATAAATAAAATAAAATAAAATATCACCAATGCTAATTACACTGTTCGGCTTGAAAATAGTCCCCAACACCATATTGGCAAATTCTTATCTAAAATGACATCCTGAATTCGAATAGGACCCCCATTTTGCCCTAACACCCACCGTGTTTTAGGGACGGCCCCCTATTTTTATCACTTTTCGGTCACTTTATGGCTATAAATTTCATTTTTAGTTGGGGGGGGGGAGTTATTTTAACTGTTAAATATCTTCTGAGGGGCTACAGAGTTGGAAAATTTTAAAACATCAACATTTACGGCAAGGGGAAAATTTAGGGGAGATTTGCCACTGGAATTATGTATTACATTTGTTATATACTTTTAATCTATTATTAATGTTATTTATAAAACATTATATATATTTTTTGTTTTTAAGTGTTAAATTAATTCTTTTTCATTCTCCAAATCAAATTCATGGCCATGAAATGACCGAACAGTGGTAAAAATTGGAGGAGGGGGGTGATGTCCCGAGAAAGTGGTGGGTGACTGGGCAAAATGGGGGTCCTATTCGAATTCAGGAAGGTCATTTTACATAAGAATCAGCAAAAATGGTATCAGGTGTCAATTTTTTTTTTCTCTTTCAGCACAGTGTTATTCCGAATTTTAAAGGAAACATAGTTTAGCGCGTTCGAACGATGCCTGGTCATTTCGCAGTGTTTTCTACAATATGAAGATATGGAAATAGGATTTAAAGATATATTTCTTATAGAATATAATAACGATCCTGAAAGTAAATACTTCATACTATAGTGAACCCGGATAACCTATATTTGTTTCAAAAGATATTCTAAAAGTATGGACCATATTCCCGCTTTGGGTTCGAGGCTACAAGAATATCAGCTGGATAGGGAAACAATCCTCAACTCTACCATAACAAAGCATTGTGGCTTTCAAATTTTTATCTTGCAATATTATTTATAAGAGTTACAGATTATATGAAATTGAAGTAAGAGTGATAGAGTGATACCTTTGTTTTTTTTTTTAATTCAGTTTTAGTAATATACTTTAATATTAATCAACATATGTAATATTAAAAGTTGCCGTGTGAACTGTGGCGATGTTAACAAATTTAAATGGATGTTCCATTTAATAAATTCCTTTATTAAAGTGATTGAAATTCTAATTATTTAAGCTTTGATATCTATAGATATGTGTGTGTGTATAAAATGTTCTTATTAATCTTTAATTCATTATATATATATATATGTGTGTGTATACATAAAATGTTCTGCAATTTTACGATATGGAATAGTCTTAACTTTATCATTCGATTCAGTTGTTTACATTTCTCTTTTGTTCTTGTTTGAACATTATTATTAAGTTTCACTGCAGAAATATTTAGAAAAATGGTATGCGTAACAATAAAATGGCATCTTGAATCTAATTTGTTTACAAAATATCGGCCACGTGTTCGGCGATTTTACCTACGGTGACGTCACAGGAATATTGTCCATTTAGGGATAGAAAGAACGTGAGCACACGCAGACAAATAGGTGAACTGAAGTCAAAAACACTTTTTCAATTCGCTGGCGGAAAGTGTTAAAAAACAACTTTCTCATTCTCTCTCACACACAATAATCATAATCATAAAATAAAATATTCTTCGACCACATTTGATGAAACCATGGAAGCATCTGCGCAAACGCTAACTCAACGAGTCCAGTGTTGAAATAGGGGTGACAGTCAACTGACTCGGAGAAAATGAGTAATAACAGAGCACGGAATTGCTGGATGTTTTCCAAATTTCAAGCTGGCATCCCTCCAACATTTTGGATGCGTCCTCACTACTAATTTTAGGATACGTGGCTGCACTGTAGCTGTACTCTGGAGGTAAAGGACACAAATAGGAATATTTTTTTTTAGGAGTGATGTTACTATAATGAAATTAATTGATGATATTTGTCATGAATAAAGAAAATGATGGACATATTTTTATGTTCTACTGTCCTCTCTCCTTTATAGTAACTAGGCATTATGGTTAATGTTTCCATATAAAGCCCATCGAGAACATGGTGTTAACTCTTTTCACAAGGTGGACAGGATGTCCTTTACCTCCGGGATAGGGAAAAGTGCTGTATCTCGGACCTATGCCATCTCTAGCTCTATTTATTTAGATATACAAACAATATCACATGCAGTTAAAACATTTACTGTTAGGGGTCTCAATGAAGTAACCTATGTTTGCTTAGACTCTCAATGAAGAGTTCTTGAAAAAGTAAATTCACCTTGCAAAAGTAAATTTTTCTCAGAATATACAACGTATGTGTGGGTATAGAAATACATAATATTTCTATACCCACACATACGTTGTATATTCTGAAATATATGTTATGCGTCATGAAGTAGTTTCCTAGCTATAACCCCATATGCTTGTAATCGAGTTAAGCCCAACCGGGACACCAGAATCGGCAATTTCGTTTTTAGTAACAGAGTGGTGTACCTTCAACCCAACACCTTGGACTGGTCGTATCGGGTGGGGGATTAGAAATGCAGCTCCCTTAACATTTGAAATTGACCTATTCAATTACAATCTTGATTATAAATAAGTGTGAGGATTTTTACTAATAATTACAATATGACTTAATGTAGACTTTTTTAAGTTAATATTTAATACTTTCCACTTTTTAGACTCAAATTAGACTTAATAACAATAATTAGATTGTGACATATTAATGATTTTGAAAAAAAAAAAAAAAAATCTGGTGTGAAACAACCACACGACTTCCATTACCCACTATTACACATATTATATGCATTTTTGAGAGATAATGTGATCAGAAAACATAAAAGTTGACTAAAGAGAAAATCGTTGGAGCCGTTTCTGAGATGCCAACATTTACAAAAAATCAATTATTGACCGGAAAGCAATAATTACATACAAAAGCATATTTAAAAGTGAGTTAAAATGGCGAGTGTGAAAAAATCCGTACAACCGTTTTTAAAGGAACGCTTTTGCGAGGCCTGAAATTGAGCTATTTATACAGGACGCCTATCAATTTTCCTGAACTAACCAACTATATCATTCGAAAGGACATCTAATAGAGTGTTTATATAGCAAGTTTGATAAAAATCGTTAGAGCCGTTTTTGAGATACGGACTTACGGTCCAACTTCCGGTTTCCGATGTCCCATTTCCGGTTAAACTAAATTATTGACAGGAAAACAATAATTACATACAAAAGCATATTTAAAAGACAGTTAAAATGGCGAGTTTGAAAAAAATCCGTACAACCGTTTTTAAAGGAACGCCTTTGCGAGGCCTGAAATTTAGCTATTTATTCAGGATGCCTATCAATTTTCCTGAACTAACCAACTATATCATTCGAAAGGACATCTAATAGAGTGTTTATATAGCAAATTTGAAGAAAATCGTTAGAGCCGTTTTTGAGATACGGACTTACGGCCCCACTTCCGGTTTCCGATGTCCCACTTCCGGTTTTTCAATTTTCACCAAAATTTGGAAATTTCATCTGTACACCAGACGTATTTCAATCCTAAAGTTTCGTAGCTCTATCTTTATTAGTTTCTGAGCTATAATAGCCAGAAGATTCTCCACATACATACACACACACACATACATACACACTGACCAATTGCCAAAAACCACTTTTTTGGACTCATGGGACCTTAAAACGTGTAAATCAGGTGAAAACCCGATATCGAATTTTCAGACCGGATACAATACTTCCATTACCTACGGTAGTAGGGTAATGGAAGTAAAAAAGTCTATTTGAATTTATATGTGTGTAATTGATTATTAAATAGATGTTCTTACTTAAAATTCAGTTTTTCTGTATCTTTTAATAAATGGTCCCAGGTACACTACCAGTGGTGTACCTTGGACCTGATTGCGCTTTTTTTTTTTTTTTTTTTTTTTTAAACATAATTGATATACTTTTAATAAAATTTTGGAATAAATATATATTTTGTATATAACACCATAAAGTATTTAAAAAGCTATTTGTATTTAGTTTTGGCGAATAATTACAAAACTAAAATTGGAAAAGTCAAAATGGGTCCAAACTTCCCCATATATATATATATATATATATATATATATGTATATATATATATATATATATATATATATATATATATATATAATTTGAATAATTTAATACCTTTGTAACACTCAGCAAACAAAAGATAGATGAAAATACCAACATATAATTAAATTTTAAATGAGATTTATTTCGAATAAAATTATTGTCACTATGGTAATTTAATTTGACTGCCAATGATTAGTAAAAACAAGTTAAAGTACTTACGCAGAAGAGAAATGACACAAACACAACACATAAGCCTAACGATGAGATAATAGTTTGCAAAAACCATTAAAGTAATAGAAACACTCAACATTTTATAGAAAAGAGAAAAGGATAAAATTACCAAAGAGATCCGATAAAAGGGGGAAAAAAAAAAGAGAATTCATGAATTGAAAATTAGAATTTTAAATGCTGAAAAATAGAAATGTTCACTCATCAAGAAACTTGCATTTCTATCAGCAGAGTGCAAGATTTCGGAAAACTGTATAGCTAATTCAAGCCAATATACAGCTCAAGTCTCTATCTTGCAACAAAACAAAATAAAATAAGGAAATTAGATTAAACAATAACACAAACCAAAATTGATACAAGGAATAAATATTTTTAAGAAATCCACACGTTAAACGATACATATGGAGATAATAGAAATAAACAGGTTGCCAAACGAACATTAGTAAAAAGAAAAGATTAAAGGTAAAGAAACGATTAATCGATTTAGGTGCTACTGAAATGCAATAATTGAATGCATTAAGTGATATTTATTATTTAAAAGCTAATAACTATATTAAAAGGTGATTTTTAAAAGGGTTATTTAATTTTTAACGTTAATCATTTTTAAATTTCAGTTTATATTTAACTTTCAACTTAACGTGAGCAAGCGCCATCTTACGTGAAAAAAGAGATTTACTAATAAGTAAATACAGAAAATGTACGTTTTAACTAATGTTTACCATAGTTTCGTTTAATGTTTAATGTTTAGTCTTAAGCAATCTCACCCAAAGGCCAATATATATATATATCAGGGCCCGAAATTTCAAGTCAGATTCACTCGCCAAAAAAAAAAAAAAAAAAAAATGTTACTCGCCATAAATTAGGGTTGTAATTTTTTTTTTTTTTTTTTCTTTTTTTACGCATTTTGGGTTTTTTATTTTTCCCAACTATTTGAAATGCTTTTAGAAATATGCCTAAAATTATATGTATTAAAAGTGCGTCGTATATCATCATGTCTCATAATCATCTCTAATCAAAAATCATTATAATGTATTCTATTTGAGATTTGTAAAAGATTAAAATATCTAATAACATAAATGCAAAGATTCACTAAAGAAAAAAAAAAAAAAAAAAAAAAACCTCTTTGTCAAACAATATCCTGTGAAAATCTTTTTATTTTGAAACATTAAGCTTCCTTATTTACCTATTTATTTAACTTCTCTTTTTACATTACACATCAGAAATGTGTTTTTTGTCCATTTTATTTTTGTAATCAGACAGAATGTCGATGTGTAAAATAGCCATTTCAGAATAACTTCTTCGATAAAATCGTTGCTTACAAATCATTACAATTGCAAATCATTTGTGTTTCAGTGAAAAACTGGAAAATGTGAGCTGTTTTTTGGTAATTATTCAACAAAATAAAAATAAGCAGTATCTTTAAAAGAGCTCGGGCTCATTTTAATGTGCCAATATCGCATAGGCAAACTTTCGCGTTTCTCTTCTCTCGGATAGAGAGCGACGGGCAATGAGACTCTCTGCTCTGCTGGTCTATTCTCACTCTGCTTGAAGACGTTGAAGAAACCAGAGTGGGAGAAACGAATCTGCCGAAGAGATTAAAACTTTTATGCATGCACTAAGCATTTTTCCTTTCCCACGCTGGGGCGATCGTCGGACAGCGCACACACAGACTCGGCACTCCGAGAAGAGAAAAAGGAGAGATCACAAGATTTTGCCATATTTAAATCTATAAAAAGAATGTTTTCTGTCACCGTATCGTGTAAGAATTCTATCTGTAATTTGACCAAACTTTTACTCGCCACAGTAAAAATTCCACTCGCCAAAGGCGAGCTGGCGAGCGGAAATTTCACGCCCTGATATATATATATATATATATAGAAAGAGAGAGAGAGAGAGAGAAAGAGAGAGACTTTTTCTCCAAAATAATTTAACTATTTTATCCTTGCATTTAAAACTGACATAAAACTAATGTAAGCCGAAACAGTAAAAATAAAAAAAGGAACAATTAACAACTTGAAATTGCGTTTAACATGTTCCTCGCATGCTATAAACTCCCGGAATCTTTTGCGCGCGAAATATATTTCCCGAAAAATCTGATGCGCCCCCCTAACGAAATCGATGGGAAAAGTCCGGGAAAAAAGCACGTGGTTTCTCTGTAGTATCCGCGTGGATCGCATCAGATGCGGATCATGCCTGGATACGGATGCCGTTTCCGGATTTATCCGACCGCATTACACTGCCCAATGTGCCAGTTGCCTATGCGGGATCCCGTTCGGATATCTACCTGTTGCCATAAGTTCTGCGATTCCTGTTTGCAAGAATATCTCAGGTAAGGGGGCGTAGAGATTGCATGAGATAAATTTAGTTAATATTATTTTAACTAAAATTGCCATTTATTATAGATTTTTGCCAACAAAGTTTAAAAGTTTATGATTTAGGTTCGTGCGTTTGTATCATTATCTCTGCATCCGTGCCCTTCTGTTTATAAATATCTGTAGAAAAATACCAAACTTATATATGTTCATTATATCATGTCCCCTAATGAAAATGGTATAAACAACACTATTGGTTTATGTTGCAGCGATAAGGGAAAAAATTCGGATATATTACAGTCAACGGGAGGTATTTACTTAAAACGATTTTAAATACCTTTACCAAAGATGAAAAATTTAAATGAAACGTTCAGATTCGCAGAAAACATGTTTCTCGTACAATATGGTGTGATTACAAAACTTTTGAGACAAATTATGGTGTAAGTGGAAATGACAGTTAATGCATTTTTAACTTTGTTAAGATTTTTTTTTTTCCTCTAACTTTTTAGTACACTATGTGGTGCATATGCAATTTTTTGACAAAAAAAAAAAAAAAATTTTGCTTTATGCACTTTTTTTTTAAACTATAAAGACAGATTGCGTTAGATTTCTTCCGATATAAATTTCGATAATTATATAGTTGGAATGTGTTTTATAATCAATATATATTAAACACATGGTTTTTATTTATTGCTAATTCCTTTTAAAAAAAAAAAAAAAAAAAAAAAAAAAAAACATTAATTGAAAAATCTATCACAGTGATTTTTTTTTTTTTTCACATGTTATCGAGAATAAAAAGTTTGACATGTGTTTGATTGCAAGTGTGCGTGAGCACGCTTGTGTGTGTAAATATTCAGTGTATAAGTTGATGTGTGTGTTCGTACGCATTTAAGCACATGCATGCGTGCGGCTGTGTGTTTGTATGTATGTGAGTGCGTGCATGTGTCCGTGTACATGTGTGTGTGTGTAAATATATAACTCTATTCCGTAATATGAACAAGTATTTAATCTCACTTTATTCCAGATATTGGGTGATAAAACTTTTGCCACAGATTGAAAAGTTTTTGGCCTGAAAACAGATAGTATATATGTATACATAAATTATATATATATATATATATATATATATATATATATATATATATAATATAAATTATGCTTAAAAAAAAAAAAAAAAAAAAAAAAAAAAGAATAAGATAAAGCTCACATTTAATTACCGGCAAAATCAACTTTTTTTTTTTTTTTTTTTTTTTTGTGTGTGTGTGTGTGTTATTTTTTTTTTTTTCTTGACTGTATTAATAAAATTTTAAAATTTTGCCAGTTCTATAACTAAATTTCAACAAGTAACTAGTTTAATAAATTATACAAAATTCCACACATAAGTGTTACATAAAAAAAATTTAATGAATTTCGACTGATCGCGGGAAGAAACTGAAAGACTTATAATCATTACTCTTTAGCAAGTCTAACAGGTGTAAAATTTTGGCAAATTCTCGATGACCAACGAAAAGTGAAAGACCAGTTCAGAAAATACCAAAATGATATAAGTTATAGAAGGAGAATAGGAAAATCACTCCTTTTCCCTAATGTTGAAATATGCTAATAAAATTGGCAAAATTTAAAACCTAAGTGGCAAACTTGCCAAACATTTTTTTTTTTTTTTTAATAAAAAAGCATAATTAAATTTCAAATCTTAGTAGATGGCAAAATTCTAGTTGTCAAAATTATTATTCAAATAATTAAATTGCATTTTTTTAATTGTGGTAAATTCCGCAAAATTTAAAACTCTTCAGCAAACTTGTTAACTTTATTTTTCTTTTAGTGGAAAACGATATGATACACATTCTAATTCTGATAGACTCGGAAATTTTTTAGATCTAGCTGGCAAACTTGTTAATCATTTTGAAATCAAAAATCACAATATACTTTTTTAAAATTCTGATAGACATTAGACTTGACAAAATTATTAACCATGTCAGTAAAATTACGATATTTTTTTACTTTTCAAATAAGAACTTTAATTTCATTATGTAACCCTAACTGTTAGTTATTAGCAAAATTATTCAACTTAAAAAAAAAAAAAAAAAAAAAAAAAAAAAAAAAAACCATGAAATATATTTTACACGTTTAAATAAACTCGCTCAAATTTCTAACCTTTGTTGGCAAAATTGCCCCAATTTTTAAAAATACATTTTTATAATTCTTAGTAGGCAAGAAAAAATTTCAAACCCAATTAGTCCTAATTTAACCCAATTTTTCATTTTCTATTCTTTTTTTTTTTTTCTTTATTAACTATAATACAATTTCTAATTTTGGCAGGCTTTACAAAATTAAAAACTTAATTTAAAAAAATTACTCAACATTTTTTTCTACTGTTCTTGCATTTTTGATATTTACTAGACTGGGCGATATTGCTAAACTTTTTAAGATGTAAAACTACAATGTATTTTTTAATTCTGGTAGCCGTGAATAATTACAAACTTAGTTTAGAGAATTTGATGAACTTTTTTTTTTCTTTTTCAATCAAAAAATATAGTACCTTCTAATTTTGATAGATTTGGTAAAATGGTAAAATTAGTTGATGAACTTATTAAACGTTTTTCATTTAATGTAACTTGTGAATTGTATCGTCGAGCTATTAGATTATTATTTTCGAATTATTTTTGGT
The DNA here is from genome assembly GCA_963930645.1 of Salticus scenicus. NCBI lineage: Eukaryota > Metazoa > Arthropoda > Arachnida > Araneae > Salticidae > Salticus > Salticus scenicus. Next base: position 400,175,674 of record OZ005649.1, on the reverse strand, counting down.
TTCTAAAGAAGTGTTTATGATTTGTATTATAGGATTTGGAACACTATTTCTAGCTACCCAAATTAAATGAACTAAGCCTTATATTAGGTAAAAATATTGTAATAGGACTAAAATAATTTTCTTTTTATTTATTTGAAAATTTACATTGAAAGCAAAAAGAAGAATATAACAGTCTGCATAAAAACACGTGCTTGTACTTTGTGAACTCTGTACAGACTGTGGAAAAAGTACATACATACATAGAGTATAGAACTAGAAAGAGACAGATGCCAGTAGACAGTATACTACTCGTATTAGTATACATTTTATACATATATATATATAAGTATATGAGGCATGCCGCGCCGTGCGCTACATAATGGATATATATGTAGAGAGATATACTCTTATATATATATATAATGTATATTAATAACGCACGGACGTATGTCTATGTACATATATACACAGTATACATATAGCTCATGGAAAGCGTTCGGTGACGATGACGCGAGTTCCATGATTTTTGTTCACCCAAAAGTGCTCAACACGCCTATAGAAGTTTTCCCTTCAAAAACTTTGTAATTATGTTACATTAAAAAAAATAATGAATTTAATTTAAATATTTGTTCATTATTTCATTAAAATACTTGTTCATTTATTTCATTAAAAATGGAGAACTATAATGCTGGGTCTTCATTACTACTTTGGTATAGCTTTATCATAGAAACCCCTTGTAGGTTTTTTTTTTTTTTTTTGTCATTTTGGCGATGAATTAAAATGGGTGTTATCGCAATTGCACAAGTAAATTTCTTGGAGAGAAACGACCGAGCTATTTCGGTGGCAAATTTCAATTTTCGTATATTTGTTGGTTATATCTAAAAGATATAGCCAACAAATATTCAGAAGAAATCATCTATATATATCTAGAAGAAGTAGCTGACAAATATTCAGAAGCCATCATCAATACATATTCACAATATATCGCCGACAAATATTAAGAAGTCCTCATCAAAATATATGAATTTCTCAATTATCACTAGGTTTTGAAAAAACGTAAAAGTTTTTACATATTTAACACAAAATATTTTAAGATAGTTTAAAAAATTAAATGGTTAAATTGAATATTGGCGGGCATTTTGGCAAATTCAAGGTGTAATACAATAAATGGCGACAAAGCAAAATCGTTATCTGAAAGAAATAGTCCTGTTGTTCTAAAAAACCATGGTACAACTTTGATTTTTACTTTTTTCAATATTCAATAGAAGAAAGTATTGGATTCGTAAAAATTTTCGACCTCGGGTTTTTGATGGTTTGACACGTTTTGAGAGCTGTAGAACACGATTTGACCATTTTTAGAAAATGTCTGTCTGTGTGTGTGTGTGACAAAATTTTGTGGCAACTGTATCTCAGGAACTACTGCACAGAATTTCACACAAATTGGTATGTAGTTGCACCTTGACATGAATTAGTGCCTATCAACTTTTTAAAAATTGTCTTACAGGTTGCATTGCCATCCCGCTTTTTCGAAATTTTTAACATGGTGATATAGGACAAAATTTTGTATAAATGTGCATAAAGAGAATTATTTTTTAGTAATCATTATGGAATTTACAAGAATGATTTATAATAGAGATAGTCAACTGGGAAAATTTTTTTGTATGTGTAGGAGTCTCGCCCCCCCCCCGTCCTCCCCCGAGGGGAGTAAATTTTCATGATGGGTATCTTTCAAAAGGGCTCGCCAATATCTTTAAAATGAATGGTTGAACCATCGATCTGCGATAATTTAAAATAAAGTTATCGACTTTTTTCATTTTTAACAAAAAAAAAAAAAAAAAAAAAAAAAAAAAATGTAATATTGATAATAAAATTGACTTTTTTTTATATTTAGTGTTATACTACTTCTCTAATATGGAAATCGTCTGCATTATCATGGAGGGTAATTTTTTTAAATAATAATTTTAATAAATTATTTTTACTGAGTGAATTTGTATAGGAAAATATAGAAGAAAGTCATGTGGTGGCCACAACATACTAGTTATTATATGATTTTTATATTTTAATGTTTTTATTTACATTTTCCGATTACTTTAATTTATATATTCAACTACTTTGGCTAAGAAAAATACCCCCACAATACTATCTTGGCTAAAAATTTACCCAACGGACGTGACAGGTTGTCATCTAATACACCAACCTGTTCATTCTGATAATTGTTAATCCAACTAGTTAACAATTGATTTTGGAATACGTAAACGTTTTTACAAATTGAACACATTATATATAAAAAAAAAACTATTTATTATTATTAAAATATATTTATTTATTATTTCTTAGGTATAAGTTTAATTTAGGAGCCCCTTGGCGGCTTTTAAATTTTTATTGGCTAATTTTAAAGCTATTAGGAGGTTATTATTTTCATATTTTAATTAATTTAAAGAAAACTAACCAAAAATTCGAAAATCAGGCTTCGAAGTATTGCGCTGTCATCGTATTCTCAGCTATTCTAAAAGTTTCAAATGTCTAGCTAGTCGGGAAGTTGGCTAAAAATCGATTGTAAGATTTGTACTGGACAAACAAACAAACAACAAGTAATATAAAAGAAAAAAAAATTAAGTCAATTCCTACTTACAAACACTATCGAAAAAGTTTTTTTTTTTAAATAATTTTAAATTAGGAAATAAAAAGCGCGTGTGAAAAATGGAATAAAAATAATTATAAGATTTAAAAAAAAAAAAAAAAAAAAAAAAAAAAAAAACTTTTTATATACCATGTTTTCTGATGAATTTTCTGATGAATCATAGAGCTCTTATCAATGTGCATAATTTTTTAAAAGTGATAATGACGTCCATTTTTGTGAGATGCATAGTTTAACTTTTTATATTTTTTTAACGCTCAAGTTTAATTAAATGTATTTATTTTTATGTCTAAAGAAAATGAACTCGTAATTTTTTTTTTTTTCAACTATCAAATTATATCTAAAGTTTTATGGCTATTTTAACGCTATTAGAAGGTTATTATTTTCATATTTTAATTAATTATAAGAAAACTAATGGAAAATTCGAAAATCGGACTTCGAAGTATTATGTCGTCACCGTGTTCTGAGCAATCCTGAAAGTTTCAAATGTCTAGCTAGTCGGGAAGTTAGTTAAAAATAGATTCCAATATTTGTACAAGAGAAAGAGTGTGAACTAACAGTAGGAATTGAAAAAAGCGAGTTAATAAAAACACACGGTAAAAATGGCTATTGTGGTTGCGGAAATGAATTCCTTGGCGAAAAAAGTCCGTGGTACTTCATCTCTAAATTGTTATAAATAACACATTAAAAAATCAGAAAAGACATTTTTCTAATGGATTACTATCTGAATTTCGAAAATAAATAAAATTTGGCTGGCAATCAAAAGTTCTGGCTGGCAATCAAAAAATGTGGACGAAAGGAAGTCTTTGGTGAAAAAGAAAAAAAGAAGCTGAAAAGACCTATCGCTGTAGAAAATCCTCTGCCTCAAAGAACTTTAGTAAAGAAACTACAGGTATCGCAATCGCAATCTGTCTTCAGATAAAGAAAATATGCTATAAAAAAGTTAATAAAGCAGTCTGTCATCAAATGTCTGCAAAGACCATAGAAAAACGAAGAAAACGTTCTTGCGCAAAGGTAGCTACAAAACATGGATAACTTAGGATGAAGCAATGTTTCATATGTCATCCAATACTAGAAAAAAGAAGATACAATATATTTCACGCGAAAAGCGTTCCAAAAACGCAGCTGCTTTGCAAATAGCAAGTTGGCTGTCAGGTGTTGTGGTATTAATGGAATGTCCTCTCAAGGCTTAACAAAACCATTTTTTGTAGAACCATAGGCTAAAATCGATGCTAAATACTATCAGAAAGCAGTTTTGAAGCACATGATCAAATAAAGTAAACGGCTTTACCCTCAAAAAAACTTTGTTTTTCACCAAGATTCTGCACCAAGTCACACTGCAAAATCAGCTATAAAACGCCTGAAAGATTAAAAAAAAAAAAAAATTCTTCCTCCTGAGAAATGGCTACCATCATCCCCTGACTGTGCTGCTTACGATTATGTTTCATGGGTATACTTAAAAAAACAATTAAGTAGACGTTCTTACCACCTTGAAGTAAGAACACTTCAAGGGCTTCAAAAAACAATCAAAGAGGTAGTTGGAAAAATACCACCAAAAATAGTCGAAAAAGCTCTTTTGGCTTGACCTAATCGTTTACGTTAAGTATACTATGCTAAAGGAAACCATATTGAAAATTTCATATAAATAACTTAATTCAATAAAAATTTCTGGTGCTCTGAAATTGGTCGCACTAATTTTGAATCAACCTGTAGAGTTTAACAGCTATAGACTGCACTAAACCAAAAGAAACGAATATATATATATATATATATATATACTTTATATACGTAAAAACATGTTTCATGTAGAATATGGTATAGAAATCATTCACTGTTCGTTTACAAGGCTACACAAAAGAAGTAGATTATAGTGCGACAATACTTGAAAATGGATGGAAGAGTACTTCATGTTGTGTCATGTGTTATTAATATTGGATTATATTTATGTTCCCCATGTGATGTGTACATAACTTTCAGATGATATACAGGGCTGCTAATATTTAAGCCAGTGGAAGTACTTTACTGTAATATTTTACCATGTCCAGAGACGGCAGCCTCCCTCATACAGAATTACGTGTCAAATAAAGCTGTTCCGAAGTCTAATTTGAATTGTTTTAACATAGGTTTGCATAACAGTACTTTTCATCTTACCTCTTAATCTCCAATCTGTATTTACAGTATTCAATTTCAGGGTAAGAGAGAGTCGTGTGAGTGACACACCAGATTATTTCTTCTCGCGCGCATCCAAGATGCCATTTTTTCAATTTCTTTTTCTTTCTTTTATTATTTCTCCCCCCCCCCCTGCCTTTTTTTTTTATATTTAATTTTCTAAAATAAGAAAAAAAAAAAAATTTGCAGGGGATAAATTACAATTTTAGAATAATTTTTTTCATTGAAAATATCTATGATAACGCTTTTCGTATATCAGACAATGAATTTCTTTGTTACTAATAGCAACATTGACATTTAAATTTTTTTACACCATTGATCACATTTTAATTCTATTGTGGAAAATAACGTCGTAACTCGTAAGACTAAAAGAACAACGATTTGGAGAAACTTTTTGAAAGATGGAATAGAGTACTTTTATTATCCCGACGTTTTTAATTAATAACTTCGTTAATTAAGATGATATCAATTTCTTACCAACTGAAATGTCTCTTCTTTGGAGTATCCAACACGCATTTATACCTCTCAGACGCGGAGGGCATTTCCATTCACGAGATGATGCGGTCATAGACAATAAAAATTTGACGCTAGTGGCAGTAACTTTATTTTAATATATAGAGAAATATAAAATATCAAAAGTTGTAAGCATTTTATTTTTATTGGCATTAACTTAAAATGCAACTCGAAGAAAACTGTCGGGGAATAACGCAAAAATCGTATAAAACCTAGATTTTTTAAAAAATCTAACAGAAAAATCTAAAATTTAATGGTATGTTGCAAAATTACACGCATTCTTTTACCTAGCCGGGAAAAAAGAAAAAAAAAATAACTCTATGTTCTACAGTTTTTTTCTGTACGTCGTAAAGGCAGACAAACACTTTCTTTTATTTAATATAGAATAGATGAATGTTCAAAATAAATTAATCGACATTATTACTTAATGAAAATTATTAAAAAATATTAATGAACTAATAAAAACTATTTTTACTTTTAAACATGAAAAAAACATTCGACCTGGCTTAACCTGTCGGTCATGAGTGTGGTGTGAGCAATATGGGATGTGCACAACTACGTCTTGTAATTGTTACACATATTAAATTCCAGTATTTTGAGTTATGCGACATACAATAGATGTTTCGACTTTGCAATTCCAATATTTCCTTTACTTCGTACTAGGAAGTAAAAAGTGAAGGTAAGTGTTAAAAAACAATACTTCTTTTTTCCTTTCAAAGTGCATTCAATTTTAAATGAACGTCACTTTCTCTCTTTCAAACGGTCCATCATTCGTTCAATTTTGCATTCACAAAGCTCAAGGAAACAGAAAAAAAGATAAAAGACGCGACAAGAAGGATTACGATATTATATATGAAACAGATCAAACGGCTAAAAACGGACACTGCAAGAGAAATGATTCCGGGCTACAAATGACGTTCAATGGAAGAAAATGTCACAACGAAATTGAGTGATAAACGACATGGCGATGAAATGCTGACGTACGTCAGAGTGCATTTTTTTTCTTTTTCATCCGTGCACTATTTGAAAGCTTACCATAAATCAATTCGGCAGAGGACAACTATTTTTGCATTTTGTATTAGCTGGGTGAAATGCGACTTTTTAACTTTTTCCAACAAACTTGAAAAATGTTGTGACAGTCTGCCTGACTCTTCATCATAAATACACTGGTGTTTGCGCATAATTTTTAAACAAATAAACATATGAATATAAAATTTGGATGACGTTTGTTCGTTATCCTATCATTAACCGAATTTTATATAACTTTAACATAAGTAATAACTTTTAAGCTAATAAATGTTCATTTTTTCTCAAAAATAAGCTTTGGAAAAAATGAAAAATTTCAACAATTTTAGAAAAGAGAACTTAATGAAAAATGGTCACAAGGATGCCTTACAGATAGGTGAAGATGCACACGTATCCGTGTGTTAGATTAAAACCGGATCTTTTTACCTGTATTCACTTTTCTGTTCCTTCTTTTTTTCGCATGTGAATAACTTCTTAAAAAATATACATATACGAACATGAAAATTGGAAAAGATGGCCATTATAAAACTATTTATCGATATTTTTATTATTCTGGTGATGCCCATAGCTTACAAATTATTAATTATATATATTTTTTAAAAGTCTATTATAAAAGTAAAAGAAAAGTTAATACAGAAAGAAAAATTGAGATTGAGAGTAACATTTCAAGGCATGTGCGTCTTTATCTATCTGTAATGCATCCTTAACACCACTTTTTATTAAGTTTTCTTTTCTAAAATTGTTTACATTTTTCCTTTTTTCCAAAGCATACTTTTGAAAAAAAAAAAAAAGAATAATTATTAGTTTAAAAATTATTACTCATGCTAAAATTATATAAAATTCGATTAATGGTATGATAACGAACAGGCCATCTAAATTTTATGTTCCTATGTTTATTTGTTTAAAAATTATGCGCAAAAGAAGAAAACGAGAAAATAGGTTGTTGCTTAAATTTTGAACACCAGTGTATGCTTAGAATACGTTCCAATCAGTATAAGTTATCCTAGTTCACTACAGTATTTCCTCTATTGAAACTATTAGTACTACCAGCTTCTTAAAAAAAAAAAAAAAAAATCTGGAGTGACTCCACTCGACTTTCCGAACATTGAGTCATTAACAGTTTTGTAGATAAAGTATAGAAAGAGGAGTTGTTAAACAAACAAAAGAGAGAAAACCATCATAGAGTGTTTGAGTATTTTTCTCCCTATATTACACGATGTTTTATTCAACGCTACTGAACTTTGAGCCCAAAAGATCATAATGATAAAGAATTTTTCGTCGTGTCCCTGTAAAAACCTATAAATTCTAGATTCCCCAAAATGCTTATAGTGAGTGCAACATTGATTTATAATATTCATATAAATTTTCTGCTCAATTGAATAAGGCGTTTAGATGCTATCGCACTTTTAAAAATTGGGTCCCATAGGCCATAATGATAAAGAATTTTTCTTTGTGTCCCTGTAAAAAAACTGTAAGTGTTAAATTCACCAAAATCTATACAGTTGGTGAAACTGTGACCTATAACATATGTACAAATTTTTTGCTCAGATTAATAAAGCGTTTAGACGCTATCGCACTTTTAAAAATTTGGCCCCATAGGCCATAACGATAAAGAATTTTTCTTGGCGTCCCTGTAAAAAAACTATAAGTGCTAGATTCACCAAAATCTATAGGGTTCGTACTAGGGTGACTTACAATATACGTACCAACTTTCAGCTTATTCGAACAAAGCGTTTAGATGCTAGCGTGTTCACTCACATACATACACACATACATATATCATCGTAAAAATAGTGGAAACGGACTCAGGGGACCTAGAAAAGTATAGAAACATCAAAATTTTAAAATCGGAATTTTGACATGATTACAATACTTTCCTCACTATAGTGTTCGGAAAGTAAAAAAGTGAATAAATAAATAAAAATATGGTCTATGAGAAGTATTTCTTTAAAAGAAACGGTGAATGTTATTCTTTTTTTTTTCTTCCATTACTGTCTTCGAATTATAAAAAGTTGCATACATGTGCAACATTAAAATTTCTTGAAACTATTTAAATAAAAGAAAAAATAAAATTTAAAAACTTAATTCAAAGAGAATTCAAAAGAAGAATTCAAAAAGTTTCATGCTAACTCATTTTACCCCATCCCCCTTCCTAGATTTTACATTATTACAGCTTAACAATATATTCTAAACATGTCTGGGTATTATTTTATGGATTCAATGATAAGTTAATTAAAAAACACACATATATATTTTCTTTGTTTGAATGCTAAAAAAAAAATATTAAATTTTAGCATTCAAATATAAAAATATCTTTAAAAATTTAAGTTATCAGTCAACAATTAAAATAATGCACAAATAGGCTTAAAATATATATTGTTCAACTATAATAATGTTAAATAAAAGGAAGTGCATACATTTTTCCCCGCCTGATGTTTCATTATTTCGACTTGAAACAATGGCTGCATTTTTCTACAATTTATAGTTGTTTGTTTACAAGATTTCTATTCATCGGTAATAATAAGTAATTTTAATGAATATATGAGGTGTTCAAAAAACTTTGACATTTGCTTTAGTTTCTTAAATATTGTTACGCAAACAACAAATTAGACAGATCTGTTAAATAAAAAAAGAAAAAGAAAGAAAAGTAAAAGATATAGATTTTTATAAAACCGATTTAAAATTTCAGATGTTCTGTTTTAAGAACAGCAAGATTTAAATTTTTATAGCAACCCATATCTAATCAATAATCTTTCTCTCTCTCTCTCTCTCTCTCTCTCTCTCTCTCTCTCTCTCTATATATATATATATATATATATATATATATATATATATATAATACACACACACACGTACACAGAGAACAAATATGCCTTATACCCTAATAAGGTCATGTACAAAATAGGGCATCTACACTGTATTATAAGAAGTTTTGTATTTAAACAAAGTTATTGACTGATCGGCCTCAATTTGAAATCTAAATATTTAGATTTTACGCACTCAAATTGAATTTTTATAGATTAAATAGAATGTTTTGTTTTAGTCTTATGTTATTTATTTACATTATCGATGAAACGTGTATCGATGAAACGCGTTCTGAAACGCGATCCATCAGTAAGCTTGGAAAGTGCACGCACAAATCCTCATTGGAAAGTGGTTCGTCTTTTTTCTTTTCTTTTTCTTTCTTTCTTCCTTTTTTTTTTTTTTTTGGTCTCATTTTACGAAGAAAATTTTTATAACACAATATAAAATGTTGTATATAATTTTATCAGGATACGGAATACATTTAAATAATAATAATAATAATAATAATAATAATAATATGTGGGTCCACAGAAATATTTAAATATTGTAATTTTTTAACCCTAGAATACTAGTGGTACGTAAATTTTACGTGCGGTCTTCATTTATTGGTTCTTTTCTGCCTTTTCCCTACTATCGATACACTTGTTTGACCTTGGGTGCTTCGAAATAATTATTCAGTTAATGAAAATTTAGTAATATTGGGTAAAACAGCAAATAATTAAACATGTTTAAAAACAACATTAATGTAATATAAGCAAATAAAACGATTTTTACATAAGTACGTAAATTTTACGTATCTCTAGTGATAGCGGCATATATGAATACGTTAGTGTTCTAGGGTTAATGGAAAATTATTTGCCTTTTTTCCCATGGCTTCGCAATTATTAATGCAAATATCTAAGATATTTAACATGATGACGTAATTTACGTTCTAAGACCAATGGTTTACTCTATGACCTAAACCTGGATGATATGCTCTTCATGTATGTCTTTCTAAAGGATTCTAAGCCCATGTTCTAAAGGGTTTTAGCACCACAGAAAACTCCCAGACCACGGTTAGAACTAGAACACAGCATTTTTTGTCTATTAGCTTCGAAAACAGAACCTCTTGAAACAAAGGGCTTTGAAACACCGCATATTTTATTCATTATTAATGACCACCAATAATTCGGCACTATTTTCTGCAATGAATCTTTTCCTTTAGTCTACATAATTTCTCTTACTATTTCTTAACGCAGATGTTTAAAGCTTAAAAAGATTCCACTTTAACGAAATTTTAAACGCACGAACATTTTCTTTTGATTAAACAAGGAAAGAAAATTATTTGATTTCACCGATTATAGACAACTTTCCAATTATATTAACCTGTTGCCTCATTTACCTCCAATGTTATGTACAGTTATTATTTTAAAGTGTCTGCGATAACGATATGTTAAAATAATTTTTATGGAGAAAGAAATAACTTTATACTCAGAGAGAGAGAGAGAGAGAATAAAATTAAAATACATATAAATAGTTTTTTTGTAGAAGTGTATATTCTCTAAAAATTGCATGCACACTATTCGGTGTACAAAAAATTTAGTACAGTTAAAAAAAAAAAAAAAAATATATATATATATATATACATCTTAACTAAAAATACTGGAAAGAAAATATACTTATTTTAGAATGCAGTACATCAGAATTCGTTCGTGAGTACTTGTACACAAACTAGTCTTGCTATTTATACTATTTCCAACAGAAAACGTATTGTAGAATCTGTCTATCTTTTGCACCTTTAAAATAATTCAAGTCCAATAACATCAATATCGGTGTCTCTTTATCATCATCCATGCACAAGATGAGGAGTTGCCAAAATAAAAGAATAAAGAGAAAAAAGTAATTAAATTTTGACCTGTGGTGGGAAACTGAAATGACGAAAGAGTTGAGCGGAGAAAAATGCTGTTGGAAGGAACGTTTAGCTCTAAAATTTCTATCCAAAATTTAGTTTTTTATTTTCTTTTACCCGTACATCGAACAGAAAGCATTGTTTTAGGGCTAAATACACAGCGCCGAAAAAAAGGAAAAAAAAAAAGAAAAAAAAATTCGAGGCCTGATACCATTCTTGCTGATCCTTATGTAAAATGACCTCCTGAATTCGAATAGGACCCCCCTTTTGCCCAATCACCTATCATTTTCTCGGGACGCTAATCTCTCCCCCAACTTTTAGCACTCTTCGGTCATTTCATGACCATGAATTTGATTTGGAGAATGGAAAAGAATTATTTTACCACTTAAAAGCAGAAAAAATATCATGTATAATAAATAATAATAATAATTGATTAATAAAATGTAATAAATGTAATTTATAATTTCAGTGGCAAATCCCCCCCCCCCCCCAAATTTTGCCCTTGCTGCAAATGTTCATGTTTTAGAATTTTTCACTTCTGTAGCCCCTCGGAAGATATTTAACAGTTAAAATAATCCTTTCCTCCCCTACAAATCAAATTTGCAGTCATAAAATTACCGAAAAGTGAAAAAAAATAGGAGGGCGTCCCACAAAAAGGTGGGTGTTAGGGCAAAATGGGCGTCCATTTTGGATTCAGGAGGTCATTTTGCTTAAAAATTTACAAAAATGGTGTAGGGGCAGATATTCATGCAGAGTAGTGATATTCGTAACTTATTTTTTACTATAAATATATCTTCTGAGGTGCTCTGAATACGAGCAATATGATTTTTTTTACGTTTTGTCTATTATCGGCATCAGTCAAAAATAGATACTAGCAGAATTCCAAATTCGGTATCTATATTATGTCGGGATATTACATGCAATTTTTCATTGAGATTTAAAAAATGGTTCGTGTACGGGGCAGTACTATAGAATTCAAATTCATATATATTATATAAGATCTGAAATCTATGTAAATAGGGCAAAATAAAACATATATATATACACTAAGTGACTAAAACAGTTTTATTTTTACAGTAATCAACCAATCATCGTAAAAAAAAAAAAAAAAAAAAAAAAAAATACAAATTTATTTATTAAATAAGAAAAATATTAATCTTATTCATTTCCTGAAAGACGTCCAAAGTGAAAAAAGAAAAATTCCACTTTGAAGATACGTGTGAAAATCCACAAATTAATTTTGAATGAAAGATTTTTTTTTTTTTTTTTCAATCACATTTGAGTGTTAAAAAAAAAAAAAAGAAAAAAAGAAAAAAAGAAAGAAAGAAAGCGTTTTAAATGAATCCAAATGAGTTGTCCGATAATATCATTGAGATCCTATTACAAATAGTTTCAAAAATAAGCCAAAATAAAAAATTTTGGGTTCCACCCAAATTTTTTTATTTTGAGTTAGCGTACTGTGGTGATTCAACTCTTCGATCGACGATATCGTTCTGTATTTTTACATTTTTTTCTTTAAATATTATTTAAATGTAATTATACATTTACATATACGCTATATCTATACATTTATGGTTAATAAATTGTGCAAAAGAAATTTCGTAATGCCCGTTTACATGCATGGCTAAAAATTATTTAGTAGGCACTCTAAATACCCCACCCCCTCCCCCCTAATTTGTGAGCAGCAAAGTTGCGAGCGTAGCTCTTAAGTTATTAAAAAGCTGATCTTCGATAGAAAATTGATTTGTGGAGATAAATTCCAAATGTATGTGTTTAGGAACAAATCAAACAAGTGTGTTGTGGCCACCACAAGACTTTCTTCTATATTTTCCTATACAAATTCACTCAGTAACAATATTAATAAAAAAAAAAAAAAATGCTATTTTTTTTCCAAGTTTTTTTTCGTTAAAAGTAAAAAAAAAAAAAAAAAAAATCGATAACTTTGTTTTAAATTATAACATATTTATAGTTGAACCATTCCTTTTAAAGGTATTGACGGCACCTTTCGAAAGATACCCATCTTGAAAATTTATCCCCCAGGGGGGGGGGAAGCGATGCCCCCACATGCACAATTTTTTTCCCTAGTTAACTACTACTATTATCAATAAATCATATTAATTTTACAATCACAAGTTTAAAATAACGCTCATTATGCACATTTATACGAAATTTTGTCGTATACTGCCATGTTAAACGTTTACAAAAAATGCGATCACAGAGCCACCTCTTGAGCGACTGATCCCCAAATGTAATCAGCACCAGTTTATGTCAGGGTGCAACTAAATACCAAGTTTGGTTAAATTTCATTCATTGCTTCATGAGATACAGCGTCCACAAAAACGTGATACACACAGACAGACATTTCCTAAAAACTATCGATTCGTGTTCAGGACATCCCAAAACGTGTAAATCCATCAAAAAACGAAGGTCGTAAATTTTCACGAATCCAATACTTTCTCTATATTACATATAGAAGAAAGTAAAAATGTATTTCCCTATCCTTTTCCTTGATCGTTTTCAGAGATTAAAGATTAATTAATTTTTCTTTAGGAAATTCTACAAATTATCGAGGCATTGATTTTCGATTAATAGATGATTTATATATATATATATATATATATATATATATATACAGACAGGGACATGATTTTTAAAAATGTTCAGTATTGGTTAAAATGTTGAGTAAGTGTTTCTTCACTGGTATACATTTCTATATATTTCATTTTGAAGCAAAATATAGTGGTAACTTGTAGCGCATTTAAAAATCCATTAGGTGTAAATGGGTCGTTAAAAACTAATCTTCTAAAAGTGGCTTATTTCTGATTGGAAGAAAAAAAAAAATAAATAATAAAAAGAATTCGGTGGCAGAACTTTTTGAAAAATTTCTTCAATGCCATCCCTTACTTCAAATTTGTAAAAGGGGAAATAAGTTTAGTAAACAAATATTTGCTACTTATCTCCTTTCTTTGTATTACTAAACTTTAATGAAATACTATACTTTCTCGGGGTGTAATTTTATGCTTTCTAGAAGCGTTAACTATTTTACCATGTTTTTATTAACTCGTTTGTTTGTTTGCCCAGTATAAATCTTGCAATCGATTTTTAACTAACTTTCCGACTAGCTAGACATTTGAAACTTTCAGAATAGCTCAGAACACAATATTTTTTAAATACTTTTAGCCGATTGTTTCGGGTCCTCGCTGCCTTCGGTAGCGTTTATATGATTCAACAATCATATAACTTCGACTATCTAGACATTTGAAACTTTCAGAATAGCTTAGAACACGGTGACAATGCATTTTTTAAATACTTTTAGCCTATTGCTTCGGGTCCCCGCTGCCTTCGGTAGCGTTTATATGATTCAACAGAAAATTTAAAAACATGGTATATAAAAAGTTCTTTTTATCTTGTAACTATTTCCCTTAAACTAGTCCAAATGACTCTTACTCGATGTAATGAAAAACGGCTAATTTCTTTTGGCTCAGTTACGTTGGCTAAAATTTTGTAATAGGTGAATTTAATCCCACAAATCTATTTGACCCCTATCTTTCGATTGTGTCGAGCTATCAACTTTATTTTTATCCTTTTTACTTTCTCTTACCCATAGGGTCGAGAAAGTATTGCTTTAGGGTCAAATTTTCGAACGTGCGTTTTTGTTATATTTACATGTTCTGAGGTCCCCTGAATACGAAAATCATGTTTTTAGCGAATAGTCTGTGTGTCTGTGTGGATTGATGTCTGTGTGTCTGTTATCAGTATATCTCAAGAACAAATAGTAGCAGAAATTCCAAACTCGGTATTCTAAATGTGTATCCTATAGGGATGCTACAGGAAGCTTTTCGTTGAGATGAAGCCAATGGTTCGTGTACAGGGACACTCAAAAGTTATCAAATACATTACGTCTATGGGGGAAATTGCAGGTAAGTACATTTTAACATCTATAGACTGCACTAAACCGAATGAAACGAATATATATTTCTTGTAATAGTCAACTAGGAAAATTTTTTTGTGTATGTAGGAGCCCCGCCTCCCCCCTGGGCGAAAGACCCCCCTCGAGGGGATTGAATTTTCATGATGGGTATCTTTCAAAAGAGCTCGCCAATACCTTTAAAATGAATGGTTGAACCATCGATCTGCGATAATTTAAAATAAAGTTATGGATATTTTTTTTCATTAAAAAAAAAAAAAAAAAAAAAAAAAAATGTGATATTGAGAATAAATTTAACTTTTTTTAAAAAATATATATTTAGTGTTATACTACTTCTCTAATATGTAAATCGTCTGGATTATCATAAAAGATAATTTGTTTGAATGATAATTTTAATAAATTATTTTTTAAAAACAGAATTTTTTTTTAATAGCCGAATTAAATTCTATATAAATGTTGGTGCATTACCTCACATAGTACTAATTATCATATAAAACTCTTCCGAAGCGTAATTTGAATTGTTTAAAACAGGTTTACATAACAGTACTCGTTATCTTACCTCTTAATCTCCAACCTGTATTTATAGTATTAAATTTCAGGGTAAGAGAAAGTCGTGTGAGTGACACACCAGATTATTATTATTATTTTCAAGCACTTTCCAACAACATTGAAAGGTGTTTGTATGTAAAAACGTTTTATCTGCCTGTGTAAGCTCGTTTTCATTTTCCGTAAATATTTTTAGAGTGATTTGAAGCAGATCTATTTTATTTAGGTTTACAATGGTATATACAGTGTTATTAAAATTTAGCTAATTAAAAATTAAAAACAAAGCAACATGTTTCAAAGTAGCATGTTTTCTATTAAAAATGGTAAAAATTAGCTCGACTGGTTTTGCGCATAGGGACTCACAAAAAGTACTTTGCTACATAAGAAGCATTTCAATATCTTTATCCTGACTATCTTTACAAATTCATAGAACAATGTTTTCTATAAACTCGAATAGAATGCAAATTAGTGTTTGGTTTATAAGGCCGCACAAAAATGTTCAGATGCATTATAAGGTATAAGTGGAATCTGTTAGAAGTGTATTTTGAATTGCTCAATAAAGTTTATTTTTTAAATATAATAAATTTTTACTACTTTACAGAGTTCATATGCAATTTTTAGACACTATAGAAGCTGTAAAGCGATCTATTTTACTTTTTCGGTTTGTAAATAAAGCTGTCGGTTAATATGTGTGGGGTTTCCTCCTCGCTCATTAAAATCTAAATGTAGATATCTAGACGTCATCACCGAGATAAAATACACGGAAAAAATAACCTTTAGTTTATTGGTTTAGCACTTACACCAAACATTTAACATGTTTTTATACAACAGTTTTTCAATATTTTTTTCCCCTTGTTTTAAACGATTTTTAAAATCTTGGTTTTTCTCTCTTCGGATCAGTGATAGCAGCACTGCTCCGAAATTTAACAAACGATATTTCAGGGGGAGCCAAATGCAGAAATCACTTTTATTTTCTTTGCAATCATGACTGAGTAGTTGTTGCTTTAAAGATTCACTCGTGCCTAGTTTTTTTCCCCACCTGATGAATGAACATGCCGTTACTTTGACCTGAAACAACTGTTGCAAGTTTTTCGAAATATATAGAATGGAATCAGGTTAACCTATAGATGTTTCAAATCAAACATTTCTCGAAAAAAAAAAAAAAAAAAAAAAAAACGTACCTTTTTCTTTTCCCACATTTAACTAAGTATCTATTCGCCATTATTGAAGCCAGTACAGTAATTTTCAAAAGAAAATATTTAACGGACGTTAAAGGGTTAAACAGTGTAACGGATAAGCACAGGAGTAAAGTGTTTTATAATATATGTGAAACGCATGAATTTTCTTTCGTATTTTAAGTATAACTGAGAACACTTAGTAAATAAGTGAACAGCCGTTAATTCTTTCCAGCTATGTTTTGTTTTACACAATTCAATTTAATAATAATAATGATAATAATAATAATAAAAAGAACCTGTAGGACGCGGAACAAAATTGAAATTCACCTACACTAAATTTATTTACTATATGAAATAAAACGCCCAAAGAAACCTTGTATTTTTATTAACCCATAACTTATCCTTCCTTTATTAATGGATGCAACGGCCGTTTGGTTATGCTGTAAATCCCAATATAATATTGTAAAGGATTCGAATAATGGAAGCTGCACCACCAACTCATGAAAATTGTAAAGCGCAACAGTTTTAATTATAATGGCTTAAATCCGCGTATGATTGTAAAGACAATGCAATTGCCCTTTCGGCTTTCTCTCTCACTGCGAACAAAAATGACACGTAGGTAGTTCCAACGACCGGGTGTACACCCAAAGTTTTTACAACTCTGCCTTTTTTTTTTCTGTCTTTCCCATACGGATCTGGCAGCAGTCCAGATGGGCGGACAGGTGCGTCCCGCGGGACAAAATTTCGTGACTACTTTAGCCCCACACGCCCTAAAGACGTCGAGTAGCGAGTGCCCTTGCGTATATTGACTGGGACAATAAATGTGAATGGAGATCCTAGTCTAAGAAATATTAAGAAATGAATTAATTCAAGGAAAATTGAACTAAACGAAGCTTTTCCCTAACGACAACAATAAACAAAGGGCGGGGGGGGGGGGGGGGGATTTGGTGTGAAACAGCCACATGACTTCCATTACCCACTACTACATGTATTGTATGCATGTTTTTTGAAATATGTGCATTTTTTGGAATTTTCCAGTAAGAGAAACTTCATACAAGTGTAAAGACATACAAAACAGAATTTACATAACGAGTTAAAAAGTAAGAAAAAAAAAAAAAGATATTTTTTTAAACACAAATTTTCGAGATCGAAAACTGAACTAACTAATCAGAATGACCGTTAATTATCCTGTAATAACCACGTAATACATGAGAAAGGGTATCTAAAATGGATTTATGTAACAATTTTCAAGAAAATCGTTAGAGCCGTTTCTGAGACACCATTTTTTACTAAAACTTGGCATACTCAATTATTGACCGGAAAACGATAATTAGTACATACAAAAATATATGTGAAAGCTGGTTAATAGGGCTAGTTTGAAAAAAAAAAAAAAAAAAAAAAAAAAAAAATCCGTACAGCCTTTTTTAAAGGAACACACTTGCGAGGTCTGAAATTGAGCTATTTATACAGGACGACAGTCGATTTCCCTGAACTAACCAACTATACCATTCGAAAGGCCATCTAATAGAGTGTTTATATAGCAACTTTGAAGAAAATCGTTAGAGCCATTTTTGAGATACCTATCCTTTGAGAATCCTTCCGGCTTCCCATGACCCACTTACTGTTTTCCCAATTTTCACCAAAATTTGGAAAATTCATCTGTACACCAGACATGTCTCAATTCTGAAGTTTTGTAGTTCTGTCTTTATTAGTTTCGGAGATAGGATAGTAAGAAGATTCTGCACATATACATAAATAGGAACAAACACACTGACCCATTATCAAAAACTACTTTTTGGACTCAGGAGGCCTTAAAACGTGTCAATCAGGTGAAAACTCGATATCGAATTTTTTGACCGATTACAATGCTTCCATTACCTACGGTAGTAGTGTAGGGTAATGGAAGTAAAAACCATGCGGTTCGAATAAATTATAAATAACTTTCAGACTACTTATCTGTTGCATTGTTTATCATTTCATTGATTTTTTTCGTTGATAAAACCTTAAAATACACTTTAAGAAATCTTCACTTCCATCCCATATTATATCTGAATATCGCTGGTGAGGCCTTTATAACCATTATTGATGCTCATTACAAGAACGTTATTTCGCTATGAATAAGTTATGTTCATTTCGTTATATTTTGTGCAATGTAAATATATTAAAGTAGGTTTTAAGGGGTTGGGGACAAAATCTCGCCGACGTAAATGAATACAAAGCAAAAATGAGTTGGTAATTATTAGTAATGTTGTATAAAATTTCATGACAACACATACCTTAGTCAGAGCACTGACATTCTGACAAACCTACAACAAACATTTTTATCAATTTTACTCAAAATACTTTAAAAACTATATTTATTAACTTTTGTCAAGATGAGTCATAATGAATTCAGTCGTGCTTATCCGTTTTAAAATTTTTAATTCAAGTTTGTGACCAGTGTTCAGCGTTGATGTCAGCAGTGATGTTCACTATTTTTAAAATGTATTTTGAAGAGTGAAAAGCAAAAGATAAAATAACTTAAAAATAAACGTAGATAAAATAATGAAATTCAACTCTATGATTTATTTAATTATTTATTTTAATTAATTAATTAATATTTATAAGGCTCTGTGGCCCCCGCCAGTGATCACACGTGACACAAAATCAAATTTTCAAATAGATCATACTATTTTTTTGACGCGAGATTTTGTCCCGCGATATTATGTCCGGATCCCGATTTTAAGAAAACACTTCTCAGAAACTGTAATAGGCTCAAATTCTTTTGTGAATAACTGTACACACATCAGTAGTGTTACTCACGCCCTTTTTAGTAGATTACATGATGGGAACCTGACTAGTATGTATCAGTTTCAAGGCATTCTAAAAAAATATATACGAAAATTGAGAGCACAGAACGTACGAAGCTCATAAATATTTTTTTTCAGCTTTGTTGGAGAGCGTTTAAAAAGAATAACAGTACACAAGCCAATGAGAGCAATAGTTGCCGTAGAAGAAGTAGACATGTTTTAGGGGCTTGAATAACTTAGTCAAAAATACACCATTTTCCATATCAAATAGTAATCAAATATTCGTTCATATGATTTTAAAAGCAGTGGTGATAAATCGAATAATACGAAAAATTACGATAAATATTGAGATGTAGGATAACATCTCAATATTTATCGTAATTCAAGTATGGATAGAAGCTGCTTAGAACATTTTTTCTGGTGTTATCATATTTTTCAAGAGGAAATGGAAAATTATCTTAGAATATTTTCACCCGTTACTAAAAATATGCGCGAAAATGACAATTTTTTCATTTAATAAATGACCATGGTTTGTAGTCATGTAATGCACCTTGTAATACTGATTAAATAAGAAGTTGCAGTCTTACGCATTATGTATGTGTATATAAAAAAATCTGGAGTGACTCCACTCGACTTTCCGAACATTGAGTAATTAACAGTTTTGTAGATAAAGTAAAGAAAGAGAAGAAGAAAGAAAACCATACAAAACCAAACAAAAGAGAGAAAACCATAATAGAGTGTTTGAGTATTTTTCTACATATATTACACAATGTTTTATTTTACGCAACTGAACTTTGAGCCCATACATCATAATGATAAAGAATTTTTCGTTGTGTCCCTGTAAAAACCTGTAAATGCCAGATTCACCAAAATGCTCACATTTAGTGCAACAGTGATTTATAATATTCATATAAATTTTCAGCTCAATTGAATAAGGCGTTTAGATGCTATCGCACTTTTAAAAATTGAGCCCCATAGGCCATAATGATAAAGAATTTTTCCTGGTGTCCCTGTAAAAAAACTATAAGTGCTAGATTCATCAAAATCAAAAGGGTTCGTGCTACGGTGACTTGCAACATGCGTACCAACTTACAGTTCATTCGAGCAAAGCGTTTAGACGCTAGCGTGTTCACTCACACACATACACACACATGCATATATCATCGTAAAAATAGTGAAAAGGGACTTAGGGGACCTCGTAACGTATAGAAACATCACAATCTCATATTCGGATTTTGACATGATTACAATACTTTCCTCACTATAGTGTTCGGAAAGTAATAAATCAGGCATTCGCAAAAGCTTTAAAAGCATTTAAAAGTCCTCTTTCGTTTCAGAGCGATCCGTAATTTCTCTCTCTCTCTTTTTTTTTTCTTTCCTATTGACAGAATTTAGAAACCCCCTGCATTTATTTAATTTTAACTCGTATTTAATTTTATCTTGTCTCAATCTTGTTGTGCTTTTGGGAGGCACTGGAAAATCCTAGCATTACGCAGTACTAAAATGTAATGCAAAAGATGCGGCTGCATTGAATGCACAGAAACACGGGCTCCGGACGATTATAGAAAATTATTGGCCTTTTTCAATTATTGGCCTATTTAAATTATTGGCCTTTAAAATCTGGCGTCAAATTATGATATGAAAAAAAAAAAAAAGTTACAGTTAAAAAATATAATAATAAGTCACCTTGATAGATGAAAGAGTTTGTAAATATATATATAGAATAAAATTTAAAAACAGCTATTATTTAGGATTAGTCGTCTAGCACAACTCTCGATCACGCGAAAAATAATAGGTATGAGTGAAGCATGAAAGCAACCTTACAACATTTCCAGAAGTCGTAATATAAGATAAAAGTAAAAGACAAAGAGTTTGTTAAAAATCCTGTGTGATTTAAATTAAATTATATATAATTATCTGATGTGACACTCACATGATTTTCCCTTACCCTGAAATTCATTACTATAGAGATTCTGGGGTAAGATAACGAGTACTGTTGTATAAACCTATGTTAGAAACATAGATCCTACGTTAAAACAACTTATTATAAACCTACGTTAGAATAGCTTTATTTGACAACTAGTTTGCTGTAGGGCGACTAAGACGCCCGTTGAAAAATAATCGTTTCATTTTATTTATTTCTCACTTTAAATAATTCATTTGCTAGCAAGCCCGTGCTGCGAAATTTTCTCACTTTGTTTATCTGTTCGTTACCTTTGAAATTATTTTATAGACGTCATTTTTTTCATATTCATGAGCAAATTTATTTTTATTTTTATTTTATTTTATTTATTTATTTATTTATTTATTTATTACGGGAAAGCATATTTTATTTTATGCTGAAAAAAAAAAAAAAAAAAAAGACAACAATTAAAATTTTAAAATGTATTTTAAAGCTTTTATTTTCCTATTTTAATTAATTTTAAAAAATGTAATTATATTTTCGTTACAAATAATGTACCAAATGAAAGGCACAATTTTTCTGAATACGTCTGTTTAAACAGCTTATCGATCGGACAATTACATTTTTTAAAATTAACTAAAGTATGAAAATTAGGAGACTGAGTCCAAGGAAATCTCTTAAGCCTAAAGTGTGACAGAATCAGTGACGGATGAGGGTAACTATATATGCTGATTAATTAATTCTGTGTGAGGGGGCTGCCGCCCCCTTCACCCCCCCGCTTGAATATTGTATATACACTTATATACAATTCAAATTTGTCATTAAATTTAAAAGTTCATTCCAAAATATTTAGAGAATTTTTCCCCGCAATTTTCCCCTAGTTATTCCTTGAAACTTATGAATCATGATCAAACTTTTCAAGTAATAATCTTATATTAACTTCAAAGTACAGCACACAGAGTCACAGACACAGTTTAGACATTAAAAACATTACTTCGATATTCAAGAAACCTCAAAATGTGTAAATATACAAAAAACAAGCGTTGAATATTTAATTTAAAAAATACTTTATTTACTCTACGGGTATGAGGAATTAATTTTAATACCTGTGCAGTTTTCTTGGAGATGATATATTATTATAGTAAATTACTTTCACTAATTACATTCAGTAAAGAAGAATGTTTACGCTTAATTATTGTCAAAATTGTGTATCTTCTAAATATTGTGTACGCATTATATTGTGCACTTATATAGAATCCTATATTAATAACACATAGTACAACCTGAAACGCACTTGCATCAGTTTCCAAGTATTGTCCCACTACACTCTAGTTCTTTTATGTAAACGAACGATGAATAATTTTCATACCACATTCTACATGAAACATATTTTTATGCATACGAAAAATATGTATGCATTTCATTTGGTTTAGGGTAGCCTATGGATGTTAAACTCTACTTACCTGCAATTTTGCCCATAGACGTAATGTATTTGAATTATTTGGAGTGTCCCTGTACCCGAACTATTTGCTTGATCGCAAGGAAAAGTTTAGTATAGCATCCCTATATGATGCAGACTTAGATTACCGACTTTGAACTTCCTACTACTATTTGTTCTTGAGGTATGCTGATAATAAGACACATAGAGACACAGACATATACACACGCACACACACACCACCAGCTAAAAACATGTTTTTCCGATTCAGAGGATCTTAAAACGTGTAAATCTAACAAAAACTCAATTTCGAGGATTTGCCCCAAAACAATACTTTCTCTACCACATGTATGAATAAGAAAAAGTAAAAAGAAAGAAACAAAGATAACTGAAAAAAAAAAAAAAAAGTGTGAAAGCAAAAAACACAATTATTTCATTTAGTATAAAATGGTGGTACTTTAACGTAAAAATGATGCCCCCCCCTCCTCTTCTCTTTGCGTTGTCTGCTTCAGTGCAAATGAATCAGTCATTCGCAAAATCTTTTAATAACATTTAAAAATCCTCAATGAATGAACATACCTACTTGACCTTGCTCCGGGTTTTACACCTCTATTTGTGGTCCGAGGTCGAGAGAAAACGAAACAATCCAACTGCCTCTATCACTACGTCCTATCTATCACCGGTGGTCTGCGCTGCACGCTACTAAATGGTCACTTTTTATCAAATATCGTCATCTATAATATTTTTTAAGCTCTCAAGGCCATGGGAAAGTTTGAGCTGAGACTCGCCTCGGGCGGTGGCCATTGTTTTTGGAGGGGCTAGACTGTGTTATCGAATTGTACAGTGGGTTAATGACGGTAGAGGACCACTTACTGATCTAAACAGTCTGACCATGTTTGGGCAGTTTTTTTTTTAACCTCCTTGTCTTTGATAGCACCATTGAATTCGCTGAGGGATCGAACGTGCCCAGCTTGTTAAATGTCGATCGCATGATTAATTTATTTGAACACCCTTTTTATCTATCAATTTAATTTTATATTATTCTGTGTGGCTTGAAAAAAAATTCATTATTTCGAAGAAAAAATCTTTAGAGTAATAACAGGCGACTTTCGAACGTGCAATAGTTGCTAGCCGTTCTAATAGATTTAAATCAATGAACAAACAGAAGTGAAAATTACTATATGAAGTTTGAATATTACTTTACAATTCGTGTGCTTCTACTATGTATCAGAATTCTTTTATGTGAAAAGAAAAAGGAACTCTAAATGATTAGCATGCAATTTCTAGTAATAGATTCAAGTTCTAAAATGTCTATCAGCTTCACTATTATTTAAATTTCTTAATGCATTTAAGGCAGTTGGGTCCCATTGGGCGTAATACACTCTAAAAGACAAAAAACACGACGCACCAAGAAGAAGTTATCCGAATGGGACGAAAATTGGTAGATGTGATGTTCATGTGGAGAAAAACAGATGAGTACAATTTCAGAAATGTAGGAAGATTTAATCAAGAGAAAGAGTCTCACAAAGTGTACAAGCCAATAACGCTTTGGTCCTCTTATGGCCCTTATGTAAGCAGTTATTCGGCTAAGCATTAATTGATAGAATTTTTATTAAAATCACAATCAACTGATTGGAAGAAAATTATATTTTCACTCAGTCGGAAAAATAAAAAATTTCATTAAAATATGATTTTCTTCCAATCAGTTGATTGTGATTTTAATAAAAATTGTATTTTTTTCTCCCATTATTTAATGGTGTTTTCCTTTACCTGCGGCTTATTTCTGTTGAGCTATCTAAATGATAGACCAGATGTTTCTGCCAATAGGTTGTCTGAGTGAGTAATGCTGACCGATTGTCGGCCTGGATAGCTCAATTGGTAGAGCCTGGACCTTGTAAGTCAAAGATCCGGGGTTCGACTCCCGGTCCAGGCATTATTTTCACTCAGTCGGAAAAATAAAAAAATTCGTTAATTAATTGATAGAGTTTATGGATGTCCTTCTGCGAGATATCGTGCCAAATTTTGTCCAGGTGTGTTTGATTAGCAAAATCCCGAGCTGGTTGTAGGACCCTTTACATGATGCTCCGACGCCCTCAGTGGTAGAGAGATCCGGAACTTTGCTGACCAAAATAATGTTGGGCAAGGAAGAAAACAAGCAGTAGAAACTATCTTCGTACGTTAACGGGCATTATGATGTTGAAATATACGCTCAAAATTTTGTGATATGAAGGACAACAAAACGGGACGCAGGATTTCGTAGACGTACTACTCTGCTTAAAAATGCTGCGGATGGCAACCAAAGGGGTCCTGCTATGAAAAGAAATAGTACCCAAGACCATCACTCCTAGTTGTCGGTCCGTATGGCTGGTGACAATCAGGTTGGAATTCCATATTTTTTCGGGGCGTCTCCAGACGCGTCTTCGCTGGTCATGGGGCTCAAATTGAAGTGGGACTCATCACTGAAGACAATTTTGCTCCATTCAGTAACATTCCAGGTCGAACGTGCCCGATATCACTGAAAACGGGCTTCTCAGTGTATAAAGTTTAATAGCAGTCGGCATAAGGGGCTCCGTGAGCTCGGCCGCATTTCTCTGAGCCGCCTATTAATGGTCTTTCAAGTCACTGAAGTACCAGTTGCACGCAGGATCGTTAATAATGACGAATTTGGGGCTTTGAGTACAGCTCTGACGATTGATCGTTTCTTACATTCTATCCTATCTCTAGGCCGACCGCTTCCTTAACACTAAATTTGGCCATGGTTCACCCATTCCTGCCAACATCATCTACTAGCGGCATCGCTCCTATTCAAATGTCAAATAATTCACAGATTAGACGAACCGGCTTCTTTAAGCCCAACTACACTCTTCTCTCAAATGCTGACATCTGCGCATATTGTTTGGGCACCTGTATGCCAGGCATAGTTACTATCTATCTGAGTAGACGGAATAAAATTCTCAAAGAATTTATGACCTGGAATCAAAATTTCTTCTCTTTAATATCCTGCCAGTTGCGCAATTAAAATGCGCTGTAGCGTCACATGTTCATTCATTGGCCGCCAAACTTTAAAAATTTGCATTTTCCATCGAAATCTGTATGCATCAATTTGTGTCCAATTTGCATTACTCTTTCTTGGTGCGTCGTTTTTTCTTTTTTTGAAGTGAAAACTTCTTTAGGCGCGTTGAGCATTTTTTGGGAGAACAAAAATCCTGGAACTCGCGTCATCGTCACCGAACGCTTTCCATGAGCTATATGTATACTGTGTATATATGTACATAGATATACCTCCGTACGATATTAGAATACATTATATCTATACAAAGAGTCTATCTCTCTCTATATATATCCATATATGTGGCGCACGGCGCGGCATGCCTCATATATATATGTATAAAATGTATACTAATACGAGTAGTATACTGGCTTCTGTCTCTTTCTAGTTCTATACTCTATGTATGCGTATGTACTTTTTCCACAGTATACACATAGTTCACAAAGTACAAGCACGTGTTTTTATACAGACTGTTATATTCTTCTTTTTGCTTTCAATGTAAATTTTCAAATAAATAATAATAAAAAAGAAAATTATTTTAGTCCTATTACAATATTTTTACCTAGTATAAGGCTTAGTTCATTTAATTTGGGTAGCTACAAATAGTGTGCCGAATCCTATAATACAGATCCTAAACACTTCTTTACAAACCAAAAATAATTCAAAAATAATAATCTAATAGCTCGACGATACATTTTCATACAATTTCACTTCTATCGGCAGTCCCCAAAGATTGCTTTTAGTTTTTTTTTTTTTTTTTTTTTTTTTCTGTCCTAGAGTGTACATTAAAACTATTTCCACCACTTTTCTACCATAGAACTGTAAGTATTACAAACATCATTTCTTATAATGATCATTCTTTACCAAAACTAATATGGCGTAGCCATCACAAAGCTTTCTCCTATATTTTCCCATAAAAATTCACGCAACGCAAATTATGTATTAAACTTATTTTCCTTAATGAATGCAGACGGATTTTCAACACAGAGAAATTTAGAACTAAATGTCCAAAGAAAATCAATTTTGTGCCTTATAGACGGCATTTGAGAAAATATAAGGTATTGATGAATTCTTTTAAAAGATAACCAATGTTGAAAATTTACACGGCCCGAGAAGTACTTAATCCCCCAAGATGTGGAGGTAGGAAGAAGCGATATGTAACTTACGTATGCAAATGTTTTTCCTGGTTGGCTTTTATTATTAAAAATATTTTTGTTTTAACTTTACGTTGAACAGTTAGAAGTGCTTTTATTCATTATTTACATTTATACTCAAATTGTGTGCTATACAAACATATATTAAAATCTATGAAAAAAGTGAAATGACAGTGCTACTTGTTGAGCAATGGATCCCCATATTTAATTATCACCTATGTGAATAAAGTTTTAAGCAAATATCGAGTCTTGTTAAATTTCGTTCATTCAGAAGCGGATGGGGGGATGTATTAAATCCAGAATTTGAAAATGCTAATTTTTCTTTAAATCATTGTTGATCCGTAGTTTCAAAACATTTTTGCTATATTTGCGCGCCTAATTGACACACAATTGACTATGCGTTGATTAAAAAAAAAAAAAAAAAAAAAAAAAAAAAAAAAAAGTACTAAAAGCAGTTTTTGGGGACTGCTGATAGAAGTGAAAACTAAGTAACTTGTGAATTGTATCGTCGAGCTATTACATTATTATTTTAGAATTATTTGTGGTTTGTAAAGAAGTGTTAGTATTGTAATATGACTAAAATAATTTTCTTTTTTTTATTATTTATTTGAAAATTTATATTGAAAGCAAAAAGAAGAATATAACAGTCTGTATAAAAACACGTGCTTGTACTTTCTGAACTATCTATATATACTGTGGTAAAAGTACATACATACATAGAGCATAGAACTAGAAAGAGACAGATGCCAGTAGCCAGTATACTACTCGTATTAGTATACATTATATATATATATATATATATATATATATATATGTATATGAGGTATGCCGCGCCGTGCGCTACCTATATGGATATATATGTAATACTCTTTGTATATATATAATGTATACTAATAACGCATGGAGGTATATCTATGTACATATATACATAGTATACATATAGCTCATGGAAAGCGTTCGGTGACGATGACGCGAGTTCCATGATTTTTGTTCACCCCAAAAGTGCTCAACGCGCCTAAAGAAGTTTCCACTTCAAAAATTCAATTATAATAGGAAATAAGAAAGTTTAATTGATATCAAACATACATACACATTATCTGACTAATGCGATAAAGGAAATCAACTACTGTGTTTCATTTTCGAAAAGTCATTAACCTCTTCACTCTCTACTGCTAACATCATAAGCCTCTGCATAACATTCAAACATGAGATACAGTGTTAGAAAAATTTCTGTAATGCACACAGACAGACATTTTCTAAAAATTGAATCGAGTTCAGGAAATTTCAAAACCAGAACTCGAAAATTTTCTCGAATCCAGTATTTTCTTTTTATGTATAGTAACAATATTGAATTTGAAAACATTTTGAAATCAAAAAAGCAGCATCATTTTAACGGAAAATTAAATTTTTTTTTCATCTTTTGATACATGTTCAGTTATGAGCGATTGCTCTCCAATAACGATCTTAAAGACAAGTGATATATTGGTATCTCGAAAATTGTCTCCGATTGTTATTAATTCAGCATTTCCAGTAAAAAAAAAAAAAAAAAAATTGTATTATAGCTTGACTCTGTTTTCTGAATGACTGTTTTACTCCTGGGTCATGATTTTCAAATTCAAAGGATTCTAAATCGCGTAATACAATACAGTTCCCGCCGCTTATTAAAATCACATTCGTCCTGAGCCAAAGTGATTTTATTATGCGGCTAATTTTTATATCCTGCGAACGTTCCTGCACTCAAAGAAAATGTACTACTTCCCTGAATTTGGAAAGAAATTTCAACAGGTAACGAATAATGAAATTAGTAAACAATGTTAATTAACTTTTGATAGATAATTAATTGTTCCTTCGATATAAGTAAATTAAACGCATTCCAAGTTCCTATGGGCTTACCTTTAAGGGGGGACTCTACCTATCGTCTCCGAAAGCAGAATCCAATGTTATTCTATGGTAAGTTTTAAACCTTGACATAACATATTAAAAATTTAAAAATATAATTTTTAGAAAGCGATAAATTGTTTAATAGTCGTGAAGTTTCAGAATGGGAAACCGGAATTTAAAAATATATATTAGTTAATAAGTTATAATGGGGCAAATTTTTCCTTAGAATAACATTGGCTCTGGCTTCTGGGGACGATAAGTGGAGAGGCCTCTTAAGACAAATCATTACTTTACCAAAAATTCGCGCTTTTCTTAGAAATTTAAAATCTTTTCGTTTAAAACCTCTTAATTTATAGTTATTTCAAAATAAGAACTAGAATTTGTCTTTTATAATTAAAAATTTATATATATATATATATACATATATATATATTTATATCATTTGCAAATCAAATCAAATCAAATTTGTAACTTATTGCTGCGTTCGAAAGAATACGTTGCTTGAAATTATTAAGGAGATAGGTTATGAGGCTGTTTAATTTGTAGCTATGCTGCAAGTGTAAAATTTTCAACAATGAGCGATAACAGAGGTATTGTTGTGCTTTAATTTCTTTTTATTAAAAAAAAAAAATCACAATGTAAATAAAAATTTTTTTAGTGTGCGTAAATGATATTTTTGGCTGCTGAGGAGATATTTTTGAGTTTATTAACCGGCGATGCTAATTTTATTAAGCGGCGACATTAAAATTAGATTGTATTGATTTGATTCCGGTCCTGGCAATTTGATCAGATTAAGCGGCGGTTATTGTATATAGCAAAACCCAGTTTCTAAAATTTGATCCAAAAAGTATACTATCTGTGTTTTATATAGATAAAATAAAGTAAAAATGGAAAACGCTATGGTATCCAACAATTAATGGCTGCAAATTTTAAAGAATTATTTTCCTATGAATAAATGTGAAAATCTCACACTATCATCAGCGTATATATTTTTTACGGTAGCCCGCATTTAACTTTCTTGGAGATCGCGAAAAATACGGCATAATACCTATTTGCCAAAATCTAATGATTACCAGTTATTCATGTCTAACTGTAACTAGATATAAAATTTTTCATCTCTGTTTATTAATTCTAAGAACTCACAAAATTTTGTAATATATATCTATACAATTTTCCCTTTTTTTTTTTTTTCAAAATATAACAAAATCATATTTTGATAATTCCAAAATATGATTAAATCTATCATAATATATATATATATATATATATATATCAGGGCGCGAAATTTCCGCTCGCCAACTCGCCATTGGCGAGTGGAATTTTTACTCTGGCGAGTAAAAATTTGGTCTCGTTATAGATAGAATTATTACACAATACGATGACAGAAAACGTTATTTTTATAAATTTAAATATGGTAAAATCTTACCATCTTATAACTTCATATTTAACCTCTCCTTTTTAGATTCTGGAGTGCGCTGGGAAAGGAAAAATGCTTAAGTGTATACATAAAAGTTTTGATCTCTTCGGCAGTTTCGTTTTTGTTTTTCCAACTGTTATTTCTCCAAGTAGAATAAGAATAGACGAGCAGAGAGCCTCTCCTCGAGAGAAGAGAAATGCGAAAGTTTGCCTATGCGATATCGTCACATGAAAATGAGCCTGAGCACTTTTAAAGATACTGCCTATGTTTATTATATTTTCCAGTTTTTTACTGAAACGCCAATGATTTGCGCTTGTAATGATTTGTAAGCAACGATTTTATCGAAAAAGGGATTCCCAAATGACTATTTCAAATGACAACAATGAAAAAGTTATACACATCGATATTCCGTCTGATTACAAAAACAAAATAGACGAAAAAGACATTTCTAATATAAAAAATTAAGTAAATAAATAGATAAATAAGGAAGCTTAATCTTTCATAAAGAAAAGATTTTCACAGGATAGTGTTTGACAAAGAATTTTTTTTTCCATTCTTTTTTTTTTTTTTTTTTTTTTTTTTTTTTTTTTAATGACTCTTTACATTTATGTTATTAGATATTTTAATTTTTTTCAAATCTCAAATACAATACATTATAATGATATTTCATTATAGATGATTATGAAACATGATGATACATGACACTCTTTTAATATATATAATTTTAGACATATTTGTAAAAGCCTTCCAAATAGTTAGGGAAAATAAAACACCAAAAATGCGTTATATATTTAAAAAAAAAAAAAAAGGCAACCCTATTTTGTGGCGAGTAAAACTTTTTTCCGGCGAGTATAATCTGAGTTGAAATTTCGGGCCCTGTATATATATACATAAATATCACGAATTTATTAAATTCTTTTGATTAATCTAAAAAATCTGGAGTGACTCCACTCGACTTTCCGAACATTGAGTAATTAACAGTTTTGTAGATAAAGTAAAGAAAGAGGAGTTGTTAAACAAACAAAAGAGAGAAAACCATAATAGAGTGTTTGAGTATTTTTCTCCATCTATTACACGATGTTTTATTTAACGCTACTGAACTTTGAGCCCATAGATCATAATGATAAAGAATTTTTCGTTGTGTCCCTGTAAAAACCTATAAATGCTAGATTCACCAAAACGCTTATAGTGAGTGCAACAGTGATTTATAATACTCATATAAATTTTCAGCTCAATTCAATAAGGCGTTTAGATGCTATCGTACTTTTAAAAATTTAGTCCCATAGGCCATAATGATAAAGAATTTTTCTTTGTGTCCCAGTAAAAAAACTGTAAGTGCTAGATTCACCAAAGTCTATACAGTTAGTTCAACTGTGATCTATAACATGTATACAAATTTTTTGCTCAGATTAATAAGGCGTTTAGACGCTATCACACTTTTAAAAATTTGGCCCCATAGGCATAATGATAAAGAATTTTTCTTTGTATCCCTGTAAAAAAACTATAAGTGCTAGATTCTCCAAAATCTATACAGATTGAGTAATTGTGACCTATAATATGTGTATAATTTTTTTGCTCAATTGAATAAGGCGTTTAGATGCTATCGCACTTTTAAGATTTTGCTCCCATAGGCCATAATGATAAAGAATTTTTCTTTGTGTCCCTGTAAAAAAACTATAAGTGCTAGATTCACCAAAATCTATAGGGTTCGTACTAGGGTGACTTACAATATGCGTACCAACTTTCAGGTTAATTGAACAAAGCGTTTAGACGCTAGCGTGTTCACTCACAGACATACACACATACATACACACATACACACACACATACATATATCATCGTAAAAATAGTGAAAACGGACTCAGGTGACCTCAAAACGTATAGAAACATCAAAATCTCGAATTCGGATTTTTGACATGATTACAATACTTTCCTCACTATAGTGTTCGGAAAGTAAAAAGAATGCATGTTAAAAAAAAAAAAAAAAAAAAAAAAAAAATGTAGTAATTACCAAGAGAATATTTGTACTCATACAAAAACTTTATCCTAAACAGAAAAAGAATTAATTAAATGTTCCAAGCGAATTTTTTAGCGCTTTTCTGGTGTCGACACTATTGACACACTTTTTAACCCGTTTAATTAACTTAAAAAAATTGCTTTAATAATTTCCTCCAGCTAAAAATCATCATTTTGTTTAACATATCCAAATATATTTTAGCATTGCAAACACAAGAAATTCTTTAATAGACCACATTCTGTTAGTTTATCACCTCATTTGTCTATTTGTTGAAGAGAATATGTCAGAAGATGTAAAGTGTCTGTGAGGAAGGGGAAAAAAAAATGTTTTTCTTATTGTGAAGTATAAAGTGTGATCATTTACTCTGCTCCGAAACGCTATTTATTTTGAATAATCGTGGAGAATTCAATTAAGAAATTTTTTCCCTCTTAGTACAGTCGTTTTTTTTTCTTTTTCTAGAAATAAGCTGATTAAGCAGAACGAGAACAAATTATAAGAACAATAAAATTTATGACATTTCTTTGCATTAATTATGTTTTATTTAGAACCGTTTATACTTGGTATATGCAAATGAATCCATCTTCATAAAATTCAATCCTCCCCTCTCCTTTACTTATTCTAATACCATATATACAAAAGATCCTTCATAATTTAAATGATTTTTATAAATTTTCTTTACTATATATGGCAAAGAAAAATATACAAATTTTAAATCAGGCGTATAAAGCTCATTTTTCCTTTTATTTGACTCTACCTATCGTCGTCACCGGCAGCCAAATTCCGATTATTCTATGGCAGTAGTTCTCAAATTGTACACCAGGGTGCAAGAGAATGCCATAGAAGTGCCTTGTGTGCCCTGTGAGCCAGGGGCAGCGATGAAAGATTGG
Source organism: Salticus scenicus (assembly GCA_963930645.1). NCBI lineage: Eukaryota > Metazoa > Arthropoda > Arachnida > Araneae > Salticidae > Salticus > Salticus scenicus. The sequence goes on along the minus strand of OZ005649.1, from coordinate 400,142,469 downwards.
AGATTTTGTCCCCATTTTGAGGATTTTTGAGGCTTCTGGGGACGATTTTGAGGACCAAATGTTTGTGGGGACATTTTTGGGGAATTCTAAAATTTTTGGGGACAAATCTGGGGAGTTCTTCAACTTTCTGTCAATGTTGGCAACGTAATGATTTATCTCTACGACTAGGGACTTTCAATACCCTTATTGTTTGGGGATTTTTTCAAAAATTGCCTTCATTTGGGGAAAAATCCGAGCTTAAATCTGCTTGATATATATATATATATATATATATATATATATATATATATATATTTATTTATTTATTTATTTTTTTAAATTTTATTTTCCCTTTTTAGTAAGAATCAAGTTGGGGATTTTTTCGAACCCCCCCCCCCCCCCCTGATTTGGGGGAAATTTGAAGACCTGTTTGGGGAAATAATTTTCGACCACCTGGCATCACTGGCCAGGGGAGATGTGTGTTCGGATATAAAATGTCTAGTAACTCTATATTGCATCATTTTGTTATGATCGTATTGTATTTCTCTTTGTCAACACATCACTAATATTTGTAAATTCATCAACCATGAAAATAATATTCTCACTTGTTACATCTGCGTTTGCAGACACGGGGACCTTGCCAACAGACATTATGCGAAGAAATGCCGCGATGGTTATCAGCTAGGGTAGCTCAGGGGTAGAGCAACCGCAAGTTAACAGGAGGGTCAGGGTTCGATTCTCGGCTCTGGTATTTTTCACATAGTTGGTATAAAAATCAACCTTCCACTCCTCTTTATCTAAAATGAACATCACTATTATGTTATTCAACGGGAATTTTCCTTGTAAAGAACATTTATTTACTGATCTGCAATCGGAATGCAAATAGCCTTTGCAAACATACATAGCTAATTTCTCTACTGATAAGTACAGAAATACAGAAATCAGGATTTAAGTCCATAATCTTGATTTTTCAGGAGACGAAAAATAAAGTCAAACTAGCTAAAAACTAATCAGAAGAATCGACTAGGAAAGAGGGATTACGTTGATTTATACCCTTTATACTGTTAAGTGATTGTCAACCTTCCTTTAATAAAGGGAAAAAATTGAATTAAATATTTTATACAAAGATTAATGCTAAATTTCTGACTTGAATCTTTTTTTACCAATGGATTTTCTCAAAGACTAAATGACATGGATTTAAATCCTTTATACTAATCGATAAAGAATTGTTTTTCTGGGTCTGACTATGTACTTAACTCAAAATCGACATTTTTGGACTTAAATCCTTGATACTTATCAGTACAGATTTAATTTGAACAGTTTTATATGTTTCGTTCAAATTTTTCATTATGACCAACAGCAAAGACCTGTAGTCTTTTTTTTACAATTTGTAAAAAAGTCTTGGCTGGACGTTGACACAATACTATCCAGTGGAGTGTCTAGAACAAATAAAAAAATAACAATACCTTTAATGTAAAAAGCTTATACTTTCTGTTAGTCTGTATTAATATAGACATATCATTACTGACCTCAAAACTTGTAAATATAGCCAGCAAATCTGAGTCGCATACAAACAGTTTTTTCTTTTTTAAATCATATAGATATGGGTAATAGAAAGTAAAAAGGCGTATAAAAACCCGATGCCTATTTTTTCCCTTTAAGTACAAATTTTACTGAAATTTAGATATTTGAGTAAATTAGAAAATTTTTAAATATTTCCTATAGGTTAAACATGGGATTCCATATTCGTTTTATCACTACAACGTTATAAGTATCCTTCTAAATTTCTTATTCTTCTTACCAAAATGAACTTATTTAAGGGAGTCTGGGACACCAAATTTTTGTTTTTATTATTTATTGATGAATTGCTGTAATTGTGTTTTTCTGAAATTGAAGCTTTTTTGACGATGATGTTGAGCAAAAAAGAATCTTAAAAAAAAAAAAAAAAATAAATAAATAAAATTCTAAAAATTTAAATAAAATTTTAAAATTTTTGATAAAATGTAAAATTTGTTATATCTCATGAACTAATGGTTCAATTTGCAAACTTTTTTCACCCTTATATACAGAAAAGATTTATCTTCAATTTGTCTTCGGGATTTTTAATTAGGAGCAAAACTTTTTTTCCTAATCCAAAAGTCATGCATGAAATAAGTACTTTTTTCAAATTAAAATTAATATTTAAAAAAATTTATTATTGTAATCAGAAATCCTGAAAACAAATTGAAGATAAATCCTTTCTGTATATAAAGGTGAAAAAAGTTTGTAAACTGAACCATTAGTTCATGAGATATAATAAAATTTAAGTTTATCAAAAATTTAAAATTTAAATTTTTAAAATTTATTTTTTTATTTTTTTTAAGATTCTTTCTTGCTCAACTTCATTGTCAAAAAAGCTTCAATTTCAGAAAAACACAATTACAGCATTTCATCAATAAATAATAAAAACAAAAATTTGGTGTCCCGGACCCCCTTAAGAGGGGACAATACCTAATCCCGCGGACAGCCGTGGCCAATGTTATTCAATGGGAAAAATTGTTGCGCCAATTACACATCACCTAATGTATATTTTTTAATTCTGTTTTAGCAGTCAGAAAATTCATAACCGTTAAATGAGTACTCATTTTTGAAAAATTCATTTTTTCTAATTTTTACATTTTAATTTTGAGTTCAAAAATGCGATTTTTCACAAAATGCATTTTTCTCATTTTCTAGTCGCAAAATGAAATACTAAAATTTTAAAAAATCAATTTTTGGAAAACAAGTACTAATTTAACGCTTATGAATTTTCTAAATGTGAAAACAGAATTGAAAAATATTCATTAGGTAATGAGTAATTATGTAATCAAATTTCCCCATAGAATAAGATGGGCCAATGCTGCCGGCGAGATTAGGTATTGTCCGCTCTTAAGTAACCATTTCTTAATCAGTAAAATGTAACTTCGAACAATAATTACAAGATAAAACATAATGTCATGACTATCAAATGTATTATTTTCAGATCCCCCCTTTTTTTTTTCAGAAAAAATAAATAAATAAATAAATAAATAAATAAATAAACAGACATAAAATGACTCAGGATTTTGCAATGTATTAGTTTCTTTTAACACTGGAGACATTTCCATTAAAAACTAATTTGTATTTCTTAACACTGAAATTACTCAATGGGGGTCCTATACAATTTTCAACTTCATTAGATTTCTTTTTTTTTTTTTTTAAATCTACGAGTCATGTTCAAGTTTAAAAAGAAAAACAATCTTCATAAAACAAGCATTTAGATGACTTTAATGAAAGATTGGGAGGTTTTTGAAATTTATTTTATGTTACACGAAGTGATTTCGGTTTTGTGTAATTTTTTTCATTTCTTATACCTTTGAATACATTAAGTACTAAAGCAAAAAAAAAAAAAAAAAAAAAAACAATCAGTGACTCATTCAGTTTGATTCATCTTCTGCATTTTCCTTCTTTTTAAAAAAAAATACACAAGAAAGAAAAATCACGTGGATCGCATAGATTAGAAAGCTTATTCCAACTGCACTTAACCATTGATATGTTCCATTTATCAGTTCTTTGATAATAAAACATATTTCCATTCTTCAAATCCAGAAAATCTTCACCTTTTCTCTCAACTTCACTGAGTTCCATGTAATATATCGTAGTTCTTCTTCAAACTCAAGAGCTCAAGAACCTGCAATTTAAAGTACATATATATTTTCATTCCTTCGCAACTGACCCAGTGATTCTTCGAACCCTCTGCCTTCCTGCTTGCTGCATACATCAGGGACATTCCGGTGGCTGCGCCGAGTACTGAGGGACATTGTACTTACGAAACACGCAATTGAAACATGAAGGAAGAGTTGGCTAAGTCACACCATGCTGGCCAATGCGTCTTACAAGGAAAAATTCAAAAGGTGTCGTCTTCAAAAAATAGTGAAAAAAATGTATGTGATTCTACTTTTCATAAAATACCAGAAAGTGAAAAAATTATCGGCTGAAATGAATTACAGCGACCACAAAAAATTATCAAAATTAAGCATATTTGGCGATTTCACATTGTTAGGCGATTGATTTTGAGTACTTGGCGGAGAAACAAAACACGGTTCTGTTCGTACACGGCAATCTCGGTGCTAGCGAACTGAACGCCTAACAGCGCTAAATCGCCAAATAGGCTTAATTTTGATGCTTTTTTGTGGTTACTGTAATTCATTTCAGATGATAATTTTTTCACTTCCTGGTGTTTTATGAAGGGTAGAATCACATATATATTTTTTTTCAATATTTTTTGAAGATGACACCTTTTGAATGTTTCCTTGTCAGTAATGCTACATATTACTAACAGCAGAATCACGTAAAGGTACGGTTTGGACATTAGGCCTGTGTCCTGATTGGTTCCTCCAGGTCATAAATAATACAATTGGAGGGTCTCCTCTCAGTTAACAACACAGACCAGTATGCAGATCATATGAGCCCCTTAGCTGCCAGGTGGTGTAAGTCCAAAATTTACGAAATTGAATTACAGGTATAATATTGTTCCTCGAGGGGTTCTCCATACATTTGCGAAGTGCTGTAAGTCCTAGTTTAAATTATTGGCTATTATAGTTAGTTATATTATAGTTTATATACTTAGCAAATGAATAGAGGATCCCCCGAGGAACAATATTATACCTCTAACTCAATTTCATAAATTTTGGATTTACACCACCTGGCAACTAAGGGGTTCATATATAGATAAACACTTCTACTTATATACCATTATATATTTCATTATTTTTGTGTGTCCTTGCCCTAACCTAAACATTAATGGTAATCGCACCCTACTCTATAGAAAACATATATTTGTGTATTAGTACAATATATTTTAATTTCGGTATGTTTCGTGTCGAATAAAGATTTTTAGAAATGTTTTAACCCATTTTATCCCATTGCCCTATTTAAAGGACAGCTCAAAAATAGCATATAGAAATCAGAATTTGCTTGGTACGAATATTTTGTCAGCTGGACTATATAATGGTATATATAAAATTCTGCTAGCGTGTTATGGGTTTCCCCTCCTCCTCCTTCATATGGAATCTTTGTTTAATCATTACATTAGGGGGCGTGGTTTATCTTCTCTTTGCGGTTGAAATTTCTTTATGGAGAACTATCATGTAAATAAGAAAGTATTATACAGATAAAGCAAAACTTTATACTCGGAAAGCACTTTTCACTATTCAAGCGAACACTAAAACATATAAGTGCAAATTTCATCCTCTTTATTTCAATGTCCTGCATACAAGGTGGATAAAATTTCTTATACAGATTTTTTTTTTTTTCAACTTTTGTTGTATTTAGTTTATTTAGGTTTAATTAACCTTAAAAAATATAATTTTTCTCAAATTTGAGCAAAATAAATAAATTGGGATAAAATGGGTTAAAGAAATACCACTTATAGTCTGTAGTTCGCCACTGACTTATATGTACTTTTTTGAATCTCTGTATAAAAACCAGTGGTACCATTTTTAAAGGGGATCTTGCCATAGTTAACATGAATAACGTCTATCAGTTTTAAGGTATTCTAAATTACATTTAGGGTAAAATGAGAGCAAACACACAGATAGATGGAAACTGACGTTCATGCAAACACATCTTTTCGTCTACCCACTCTTCGTTAACCCTACTTTAGCGTTCACTCTCTATATATATTATTTAAATTGTTAAACTAATTTCAAGCATATCTATTAGTCACAGAGCTGATAATAAATATGCAAAATACATAAAATTTCCCGTTTTAAACTTCTCGGAATTTTTTTTTGACGCATATAGGGTAGGTGCTCCAGTGATTGACATGCTCCAGTAATTGATATCTTTCCCGAAATAATTAATAAATAAGAAAAAATATAAAAGTACATATTTTACATATATGAATTTTAACATTGTATGTCAAACACTGGAGCATAGGATGTTAATCACTGGTAAAATGAATCACTAGCAGTGTCAAACACTAGAACATAAGGGGCCAATGACTGATAAAATGAAAAACTGGCAGTGTCAATGACTGGAACATTGAGTGGGTGTCAAATAAAAATTCATTAAAAAAAAAAAATGTTATCAAATGTGCATATATTTTAACATATATGTGGTTCTGAAAGTCTTTCATGTCATACACTAACTTAAGAAGATTTCCAAAAATATTTTCTGTTGACTAAAACATTAAAAGCATGAGAAATTTCTCTAAAAGTGTCAATCACTGGAGCACTTACCCTATATGTTAACCTCGCTATATTCAAATAATAATCAGTTTAATTAAGAAACAAGTTTGAAAATTAACACTATAAATTGCAAAACTCGCAACAATTGTATCTGGATAAAAGAATAGCTTAGTCGTTCATCAAGGGGGCAAAAAACAGGCTCAAGTGCATCATTGTAGGTAGCAAGATGTACTCGCGCCTAATAAAAAATTTAAAGTGACTTCAATGATGTCAGATTGAGGATTTTGTCCCCATTTTGGGGATTTTTGAGGCTTCTGGGGAGAATTTTAGAGACCAAATGTTTGTGGGCAGTTTTGGGGGGAATTCTAAAATTTTGGGGGACGAATCTGGGGAGTTCTTCAACTTTCTGCCAATGTTGGCAACATAATGATTTATCCCTATGATCAAGGATTTTCAATAGCTTTATTGTAATTTAGGGATATTTTTCAAAAATTGCCTTCATTTGGGGAAAAAATGAGCTTAAATCTACTTAAATCTGCTTGATATACAGTAAAACCTCTCTAAGTTGGACACCTACGGTTCCAAGAAAAGTGTCCAACTTAGAGAGGTGTCCAACTTATAGGGGTTAGACATAATGTTAATGGATACATTCCGTTCCGAGAAAAAGCGTCCAACTTAGAGGGGTGTCCAACTTATAGGGGTGTCCAACTTGAGAGGTTTCACTGTATATATATATATATATTTTTTTTTTTTTTTTTTTTTTGAAATTTTTTTTATTTTCTCTTTCAGTAGAAATCAAGTGTGCGATTTTTTTTCGAAAAAACCCCCCTGATTTGGGGAAATGTGAAGACCTGTTTGGGGAAATAATTTTCGACCATCTGGCATCACTGAGTGACTTGTTTAAAGTGACAACTTGGGGAGTAACACCCATTCTAGTATAATTTGCACTTTTGTTTGCATGTTAAATGATTTAGTGATTCAAATTTTTTTCAAATGCCAGGCAACTACCCAATGATCGAGAAGTCGAGTGAAGTCACTCCGGATTTTTTTAAATAATTAAATTGTTTCTAAAGCTTAATTATTTGGAACATTTGGCAACACGCACGGAAAGCATTTAATATCATAAAATGGGCGCAGTTGTTCATTCAGTGTTTCTTCTATTTAACAAAGATGCTAACTTAATGGAGAAACAAGTGTAAAAGATTTTTTTTTTTCCCTAGACATGGCGTGTAACAATCCCGCCTTAAAAGAATCCTGTCATAAAAGAACATCACCTTAAAAAATATTAAATAGATTAGCAAGTGCTAACTAAGCTGCTACAAATCAAACACTTATTTTATACCAATCCATTTAACTTCATAAGTGATATACCTCTTACTATTCTTTCCTCCTATAACTTTTCCTCCCGAGTACACATAAAAATCTTTTCAAAGACGATGTTTCCGAGTTTCATTAAAATCTAATAATTTTATTTCTCATTTGTATATAAATATATAAATAATTATAAGATAAAAAAAAAAAAAAAAAAACTTTTTATATACCATGTTTTTAAATTTGGTGTTGAATCATTGCTATAGAACTATACTAGCACTTTATCAATGTGTATAATTTTTTTAAAGTGATCATGACGTCCATTTTTGTGAGATGCATCATTTAACTATTTATAAATTTTTTATGTTCACGTTTAATTAAATGTTGTAGCGCTAAATTCAAACTCTTACGAATATATTAAATAACCTATCGATATTGAGCCATCTTCCCTATCTTTTAAAAAAATATAGACGGTGCTGTCGCCATTCTTGGCAAAATATCTAATGATATTTTGCCGATCCATAAAGTGAAGTGAAAACATTTTGTTTTCAAAAGTCAGTCAGAAGTTCGTCAGTTCTTGCTGAAAGATGCAGACGTTTTTCGTGTAAGACGCCTGTGTGGCCATGGGCCACAGGCAGTGGGCCTTTAAGAAGTTATATTCGTTCTTATGTATCCTACATTCATCTATGTTCTATTTACTGCGCGCGATGTATATAGTTATTGTAATTGTGTTTCGTTTTAATTAAAGTATAAAGTAATGTTATTCCGGATATCATTCTTAAGTGTTCTATCGTGGAATATCCATTATAATGTATTTATTTTCATGTCGAAAGAAAATGAACTCGTAAATTTTTTTAGCAACAATTTAATTATATCTAGTATTTAAATGGCTAATTTTAAAGCTATAAGGTAGTTATTATTTTCATATTTTAATTAATTAAAAGAAAAGTAATCAAAATTTCGAAAATCGGGCTTTGAAGTACTGCATTGTCATCATGTTCTGGGCTATTCTAAAAGTTTCAAATGTTTAGCTAGTCGGGAAGTTAGTTAAAAATCGATTGCAAGATTTATACTGGACAAACAAACAAACAAGAAAGCGAGTTAATAAAAACATGGTAAAATGAGAAATTTTGGTAATTTATCATTCACTTTTTGAAATGATGACTTTCAAATTTCATTTTGTGTTTCTCTCTACCGAAAAGTACAACCAGAATGTAAAGTTTTCCATAGAGTTCCCACAAGCCTCGGATAATTTTAAAAATAAAAAAAAAGGGGCCATGGACAGTGATGCCAGATGGTCGAAAATTATTTCTCCAAACAGGTCTTCAAATTTCCCCAAATCGTTTTTTTTTTTTTTTTTTTTCGAAAAAATCCCCAACTTGATTTCTACTAAAAAGGGAAAATACAAGTTTTTTCAAAAGAAAATATCAAGCAGATTTAAGTGGATTTAAGCTCAGATTTTTCCCCAAATGAAGACAATTTTTGAAAAAAATCCCCAAATAACAATAAAGCTATTGAAAATCTGTGGTCGTAGGGATAAATCATTACGTTGCCTACATTGACAGAAAGTTGAACTCCCCAGATTTGTCCCCAAAAATTTTAGAATTCCCCAAAAAAGTCCCCACAAACATTTGGTCCCCAAAATTGTCCCCAGAAGCCTCAAAAATCCCCAATCTAGCATCACTGGCCATGGATCACATCAAACAAGACCAACAACGAATACATCATAATATCAAGTGATCACCCTAAATACAAAATTACATGACATTGTTTTGGTGAAATGCCAAATCCACTAGATTTGGTAAGATGGACGAAATGAATGGCAAAGCGATTCGCATGTTCATCATGATAAAAAAAAAAACGAGAAAAAGATAGATGGCTCAATTTTGTAAGACTAAAGTGAAATTGTGTAAAAATTGACACCATCTGTTCAAGTAAACGAGCTCTTAAAGCTTTTCTATTTTCGTGGTTCATTTCAAATATTCAGCTAATTCCTTTTGGTTAAATATAGGTAGCTGTAATAATAAGCAACATTTCTTTTCTTGAAGAGTTTATTATTTCTTCATACATTTAATCAGAAATTTTTGGTCAAATATTATTAAAATAAAATTAATACTTTGCTAAAAGAACATGTTTTTCCTTGAAAATTGATTTTTCCTGCTTAAGTATTCTATCCATATCATGGTATGCAAACTCACTCCTGCGGGTGTATGGTAGAAAGCTTTTAGAAAAGGTGTCTTTTGGTTTGTTGAAATATGTATTTAATGGATGGGTCATAGATCAGCAGTCATAGTTTGCAGCGAAAAAGTTGATTCACCAGAAGTTCTCTAAGTATTGCACACACACAAAAATAAATAAATAAATAAAAAATTATACTTTTAAAAAATTAAAGAACACGCTTTTATAGAAATGTGAACTAAAAAGCACAAAATATCTATCTTAGCATTAAAATGCAGGGTAAGAGAAAATCGTGTGACTGCTACACCATAATATTTACATACACTTAAATCTTTAATAAATAAATAATTTAGAATTAAACAAAAACCATTTTTAAAAAATCTCCCCTGACTGGGCTCCAACGTTAGACCTTTAGGTTCGTAGCCCGGAGCTTTACCTCACAGCCACAGTGTTCACGTAGGGAATGTCTTTTTTTACAATATATATTTTTTGTTTGCTCCCAGAGCTGTTACAAACATACATACATACAGGTGAAGCTAATAAAAGTGTGTTAATAAAGAAAGAAAAATAGAAAATAAAATAGAAAAATATAAAAACTGAAAACTAAAATCTATGCCCTCTAGCCCGGTCTCCCCTACGGCAGTGTTACCAGATTGCGCGACTTTTTTATTCAAAAGTCACCAATAACTTTGAGAAGTGATATTTGATGTACATAATCGACGATTAATCGTTTATTATGTATATCAAACATCATCAAAATTATTGGTGTCTATTAAATAAAAATGTCGCGCAATCTGGCCACACTGCCCTACGGCATTTGTTATAGGAATTTTTTTTTTTTTCCCGACTGAGTAAAAATAATTTTCACTCAAAAAAAAAAAAAAAAAAAAAAAAAAAAAAAAAAATCAATAAATATGATTTTCTTCCACAGTTGATTGTGTGATTTTAATAAAAATTGTATTTCTTTCTCCCATTATCTAATGGTGTTTTCCATTTCCTGCGGTTTATTTTCTGTTGAGCTATCTACATGATAGACCAGAGATGTTTCTGCCTAAAGGATGTTTGAGTGAGTAATGCTGACCGGGGTATCGGCCTGGAAAGCTCAATTGGTAGAGCCTTGACCTTGTAAGTCAAAGATCCGGGGTTCGAGTCCCGGTCCAGACATTATTTTCACTCAGTCGGAAAAAAAAAAAAAAAAAAAAAAAAAAAAAATTCAATAAATATGATTTTCTTCCACAGTTGATTGTGTGATTTTAATAAAAATTGTATTTGTAATAGGATCAAATTTTTGAAACTCAATTTTGGCTATCCTCAATCCAATTGAGGTTATCCTCAATCCGGATAAACAGATTTTAAACGACTGGTCTCTCTCTATACATATGTGTGTGTGTTATCAACATGACTCAAAAAAGGATATTACAAACAAGTCTTTCGGTATTCTAAATCTTTATGATAAAGTAATTCTTGAAACATTTTATTGAAAATGAACATAGGGTCCGTGTGCACAGGCATGGTAAAAAATTCAAATACATTAATGATCTATGGGTTTAGTTTCCCGTTGGTACATTTTTAGACTACGCCAAATTTAATATAATATTGTTTTGTAACAAAGTAACAAAGATTAACTACCTTTCTTTCTAAGAGATGACGATATTCGTCAATCTGGTAATGCAACGCAAAAGCTATTTATCCGATTGCAGAATTCTGGTAAAATATCAAAGATCTATTTAGCCGATTGTAGAATTCTGGTAAAATATCAAAGAGCTATTTAGCCAGTTGTTTTTAAAATGATTTTCGTTTTGACTTACTATTAAGTGAGCTGTAAATTTTGAAATGCTATCGCAATGTAGTTGTGCGAGAAAGTGTCATAAGTTTAAACTGTACATATGTAAATAATTCTTTTTTTATGCTAATTAATAAATATGTTTTGGAAAACGAAGTACTGTGGATTATAGTTTTACTTTTTATAATGAAACATATGAAACTATTTTTATGTTAAAAAAGCATGTTTAGCACAAAAGCATAGAACAAAGCATTCACCATTTGTTTTGTTTACAGGATTATTCAAATGATTTTAGATATGCTTGGTTAGAGTTTCAAATTGTTCGAATTTCATTTCAAGTTGTATTATATATTTTCTTTCTGTGTTAAATTTAAATACACTATGCGTTGCACATATTATTTAAAAATACTATACAGATCTACGCAAAGGAGTCGATTAAATTCTTGTTTGTCAGATGTAATGAGTGAAAGTGCTTTATAAAATGCGTCAAATGTTTTTACTACTATATTATCAATCCATTGGCTGTTAATTAAAATATCTTCCATTAAAACGCAGGTTATGAGAAAATAATGCAAGTGTTACGCCAGATTACTTTAGTTCGGGAAATATATGAATTACTACAGCATTTAAGTGCTGTATTTGTATTCTATAGAATACAAATACAGCAGAGCATAAAACGGACAATTTACAACGCGCCCAATTTTTTTTTCCAATCATAAAAGCTTTTATGAAACGGCCTATTGAAAAGTTATTCTATTGATAAGTTAGCAAACATTTTGCAGTCACTTTCAAAAAGAACAAATAAAATATTCCTGTGCTCTGAGAAAAAGATAGAAAAAGTTCCAAAGAGCACGCTAACTGATCATTATTTAATAGCCACATATATAATAACAGGTATTTTTTTAAGTTGATTTCTTTAAAAAATCGACCTATTGTAATCGCCTTAGTTTATCTATATATAATGGGAAATTTCTCATCACAATAATTTCCGAAATATTGAAATAATTAGAACTAAAGTTGCACAATGGACGACTTCGTTGGTCAACTTGTTCCACAGTTTTTATTCAAAGTTAGAGTCATTTGAGTGTTTCAAACTTACATAAAATACGTATTTATGAATCCATTTGGTTGAAATTTGGTTTAGCCTATAGCTCAGTTAAGTTCATATACATTATACTTGTATATGAACGTATGTAGAACGAATTTGTAGATATTTTAGGTGATTTATTTAAGTAATCAACTGTTTTAGCAATATCATACAGCTGGAAAAAAAATACTGAAAAAGTACATTGGTATTTTATTAAATTAAATAGTTAAAAAAGGAAATTTCTAAAATGTAAAGTTATCGTAATTTTTTTCCCCCATTCTGTGCGAAACTTAAGTCTTATTGCGCATACTCAAATGTTTTTTGCCCATGTTTCTAATCTAATCAAAATTATAAAATGCGTTGATACATATGATTTAAAGCTGAGTAAAGAGGCCAAAAGTCCTACCTTGTGTCATTTAATTTTGTCCAGCCTCCAGCCGTTTTTATGTGGTATCCAGAAAAGAAAAAAGATAAATTTAAATAACAACCTCCCCCCCCCCCCTTCCACACACACACACAGGAAAATTTCAGAAGGTAATTTTAGCCTTTTTGACGTATAAAATGTAAAGTTATGGCATCTTAAAAAAAAAAAAAAAAAAAAAAAAAAAAAAATCGCTTTATAAATTTTTAGTTTTTGTGCGTTTTACTGGCAAGTCTTTTTTTCTTCCGTTATCAAACGACCGTAGCAGCACTGTAATCGGTGAAAATTTTCGATATCTAGTTTTCATCTAATTTACATGTTTTAAGGTAATCTGATTAATATATATATATTTATTTTTTGGCAATTGCTTAGTGTGTATGTGTATGGGAAATCTATCTTATCTGATCTCCAAAGCTAATAAACATAGAACGACAAAATTCCAGAATTAAGACACTAAGCGTACAGATGGTTTTTCCAACTTTTAATGAAAATTGAGAAACCGGAAGAAAGATATTTAAAATATCGGAAGTGGGACCCTAAATCCATATCTTAAAAACGACTCTAGGGTTTTCTTTATAGTTGCTATATTAACACCCTATTAGATATCCCTTTGTATGTAATAGTTGTTTAGTTCAAAAAAAAAAAAAAAAAAGAATCGATAAGCGCCCTGTTTACTCCTTTTTTAATATTATTTCTTAAGCAATAGTTAGTTTGCAATGAACAAATGAGTTTACCTAGCTTTGGTGAAAATAGATAGAATGTGGAGGCTGAAAATTGGTATCGCCAAAACGGCTCTAAAGTGATTTTTTTTTCAAGTTTTTTAAATAAACCCCTTTTAAGATATTCGCAAGTATTACATTATTTCTACAGAAATAATTCATGTATTGCAAATTTTCAAAAAGCAAATGAAAAAAAATCTGGAGTGACTCTACTCGACTTTCCGAACATTGAGTAATTAACGGTTTTGTGGATAAAGTAAAGTAAGAGGAGTTGTTAAATAAACAAAAGAGAAAATTATAATAGGGTGTTTGGGTATTTTTCTTTATACGATGTCTAATTTAACGCTATTTTACCAAACACGTAGATCATAATGATAAAGAATAATTCATTGTGTCCCTGTAAAAACCTACAAATGCTAGATTCACGAAAATGCATATAGTGAGTGCAACAGTGGCTTATAATATTTATATAAATTTTCAGATCCATCGGATAAGGCATTTAGACTCTATCGCACTTTAAACTTTGAGCCCATATGCCACAATTATAAAGAAATTTGCATTTTGTTCCTGTAAAAAGAACCATAAGTGCTAGATTCTCCAAAGTTCATAAAGTTCGTGTGACGGTGATGTATAATATGTATATAAATTTTCAGTTAATTTGAATAAGAAGTTTAGTCACTGTCGCACTTATAATAATTTAAGCCTATAGGTCTTAATGATGAACAATTTTTAATTGTGTCCCTGTAAAACTCGTTAAGTGCTAGAGTCACCAAAATCCATACAGTTTGTGTGATGGTGACCTATAACACGTATTTTCCACTCAAACGGATAAGGCATTTAGATTCTATCGCCCTTTAAACAATTTCACCCCACAGGCCATAATGATACAGAATTATTTGTTGTGTCCCTGTAAAAAATCTAGAAGTGCTAGATTCACCAAAACCTATACAGATCGTGAAACTGTGACCTACACCTATAATATGGGTATAATTTTTTTTTGTTCAATTGAATAAGGCGTTTAGACGCTATCGCATTTTTTAAAATTTGGTCCCATAGGCCATAATTGTAAAGAATTTTTCTTTGTGTCCCTGTAAAAAAAACTATAAGTGCTAGATTCACCAAACTCCATGCAGTTCATGCAACTATTACCTATAATATGTGTATAAATTGTTTTCTCAGTTTAATAAGGCGTTTTGACGCTATCGCACTTTTAAAATTTGGTTCCATAGGCCATAATGATAAAGAATTTTTCTTTGTGTCCCTGTAAAAAAACTGTAAGTGCAAGATTCCCCAAAATTAATAGGATTCGTGCTATGGTGACTTGCAACATGCATACCAACTTACAGCTCATTCGAACAAAGTGTTTAGACGCTAGCGTGTTCACTCACATACATACACACACACATACATCATCGTAAAAATAGTGAATACGGACTCATGGGACCTCAAAACGTATAGAAACACCAAAATCTCGAATTCGGATTTTTGACATGATTACAATACTTTCCTTACATATGTATGTTCAAAAAGTAAAAAAAAAAAAAAAATCTTGATAGAATGGTATTTTTTCTTTTCTTTCTTAGTACATTAAATTGATTTGGGAAATTCACGTATCTAGCAAAAAAATCAGTCCATGCATATTGCTTAGAAAACTTATCCCGTTTTAAGATAGATATAGTAATTTCCCATCTTTTTAATTATAAGTTATACAATTAGACTAAATCTAGCATTTAAGTCCATCATTTTTTGGTGAGATCGATGGTGCTTAGAACAAAACTGATATTGAGTTGTGTATGATCATAAAAACTGGTTCAATTATCTAATGGGAGTAGGTTTTAATGATAAATTATAATTAGATATCTTATGAAATATCCTCTGCCCTAATAAGTTATATTAGAATGTATTAACCAAATAACTTAATAATTTACTTAATTAGTTATAAATAGTGTTTAAGTGATTGATTTAGATCAATTTAATATTTACTTACATATTATGAGCTTTTAAAAAGGTAAACAAAGCTGCTGAACCAAACACTTCTTTCGAATATGCGGTGGGTAGTCATTATTATTGCCATTTACAATAGCACCTAATATAAGTGTTGTAAATTGGCTGTGACTTGTAGGCATAGGCTCTAAAGATTTTTCTTTATAATATATTGAAAATAGACATTCTTTTATCAAATTTTAAAACACAGATAAATTTTATTTTTTCACACAATTTTTACTTATCAAGATTATTATTATTTTTATTATAATTTAGTGCAAAGCACGTAGATGCTTCATAATTTAACGTTATCACATACCGTAAAATGTGGATTAAAGAAGTAAACATCTTTAATCCTAGAACACTAGTGCAACGTAAATTTTACGCGCGGTCTTCATTTATTGGTTCTGTTTTGCACTTTCCCTACTATCGATACACTTGTTTGACCCTGAATGCTTCGAAATAATTATTCAGTTAATGAAAAATTAGTAATATTGGGTATAACAGCAAATAATTAAACATATTTAAAAACAATATTAATGTAATATAAGCAAATAGAACGACTTTTACATGAGCACGTCAATTTTACGTATCTCTAGTGATAGCGCATACATGAACACGCTAGTGTTCTAGGGTTAATAATTTTAATGCTGTTTTGCGTTTGTTATTACAGAGTTAATCACTCTAGAATATTTTTTATACATATATATAATTTAATTTCCTTTTTTATTTTAATTCAATTTTCTTTTTTTATTATTTGTTTTGTTGCAAGATAGATACTTGAGCTGTATATTTCCTGGAATTAGCTATACAGTTTTCCGAAATCTTGCATATGCTGATAGAAATGCAAGTTTCCTGATAAGTACATTTCAATTCATGAATTCCGTTGGTGATTTTATCCTTTCTCTATTCTCTCAAATGTTGACTGTTACTAATAATTCATAGTTTTTGCAAATTCTCTCCTCGTTAGGCTTATGTGTTATGTTAGTGTCATTTCTCTTCTGCGTAAGTACTTTAACTTGTTTTTACTAATCATTGGTACTCAATTTAATACCGCGAGTAATTTTAATCCAAATAAATCTCAAATAAAATTTATTTTATGTTGGTATCTTCATCTATCTTTTGTCTGCTGAGTGTTACAATGGTACTAAATTATTCAAATTATATATATATGTATACACACATATATATAACATCACTCATGAAGGTATTTGCATAGGAGAAATAAATAGATTCATTTTCTCTTGGGAAAAATGTTAGAACCGATGACGGATCGCCTTTTGTATAGACTTCACTAATCATTTCACTCTAAATGTCTGGAGCACTTGCAGCCATCATCGTCTATATATCGTGCACGAAAATACCACTTTAATGGAGCCATTTTAATAGATCTTTCGTCCAATATCTTATTTTCGTCGAATGGAATGAGAGGAGAAGGGGGGGGGGGGTTGTAAGAGATCACGCAACTCTCGCCTATAACAGGATTGTTGACAAAAGCCAAATCCGTTAAAGTTAGCCTCTTTACTTAGCAATATTAGTTTGTTTTAAAGAACTTCTTTATCTTACTTTTATATCATTGAATAGGAAAACAAATATTTGGTACAACAAGTTCATCCATCGGTGGTCTGTAGACCACTAATGGTCCACGAGAAAATTCGTTCGAAAAAAAAAAAAAAAAAAAAAAAAAAAAAAAAAAACTGGTCATCATTTGCATTTGCAATAAGTTTGGTCAAGAATCGATCAACTATTTTTTAAGGAAGCTGGAACAATTGTCATACTAAAAATATATTTTTAAATAAGCTTAAAATGTTTTGTAATTAAGCTAACTTAGATTATTTTATTGCAATTAAACAACTTCCAGGTATCTCTTTTTTTTTTTACGTTCTCTTACCCATAGGGTCGAGAAAGTATTGTTTTAGGGTCAAATTTTCGAACGTGAGTTTTTGTTATATTTACATGTTCTGAGGTTCCCTGAATACGAAAATCACGTTTTTAGTGAATGGTCTGTGTGCCTGTCTGTCTGTGTCTGTGTGGATGGATGTATGTGTGTGTGTCTATCAGCATATCGCAAGAACAAATAGTAGCAGAAATTCCAAACTCTGTATTCTAAATGTGTATCCTATAGGGATGCTACACTAAGCTTTTCGTTGAGATCAAGCAAATGGTTCGGTACAGGGACACCCAAAAGAACTCAAAAGTATTCAAATACATTACGTCTATGGGGGAAATTGCAGGTAAGTAGAGTTTTTGTGTATGTAGGAGCCTCGCCTCCCCCCCCCTGGGGGGGGGGAAGTCTCCCCTCGAGGGGAGTAAATTTACATGAGGAATATCTTTCAAAAGAACTCGTCAATACCTTTAAAATGAATGGTTGAACAATCGATCTGCGATAATTTAAATTAAAGTTATCGATTTTTTTCATTAATTATTTTTTTATGTAATATTGAGAATAAATTCAACATTTTTTTTTTTTTTTTTTTTTAATATTTAGTGTTATACTATTTTTCTAATATGGAAATCGTCTGTATTATCATAAAAGATATATTTTTTTTAAATAATAATTTTAATAAATTATTTTTTAAAAACAGAATTATTTTTTAATAACCGAATTAAATTTTATATAAATGTAGGTGCAGTAATGAAACGGGATGTTGAGCGGGGCGGTAGCCCCCCTCACACAGGACTAATTATCATATAAAACTATTCCGAAGCTTAATTTGAATTGTTTAACACAGGTTTACATAACAGTACTTGTTATCTTACCTCTTAATCTGAAACCTGTATACATAGTATCAAATTTCAGGGTAAGAGGAAGTCGTGTGAATGACACACCAGATTATTATTATATACAAGCATTTATGATGTTCTCATGACAAAATAAGCATTTGTAAAATTCTATACTAAATAGATTTGTTTCGTATTTAAAAAAAAAGAAATATTATTTAATTATTTTACAAATGTATAATTGTATTTCATAATAAATCTTATTGGTATTCCGCAGAATTTTTAAATTATGGAACCAATATTTCCTGGTCGAAAAGGTTGGAGGTTCTAAAATACGCCGTGTATAAATGTATTTGTGATTCCCCTTTTATTTATTTATGAGTCTCATAAGTCTATCTGCAGTTTTACGTGCCCTATATCTTTTATTGATCCTATAGAATACATATTGTAACCAAACAGTTAGCCTTCAGTTATCTGATATAGTATTTGAAGCCCAGTTCAAGCATGAATGCTTGTAGTGTTTCAGAATCCATTTTAAGCCGTATAGGTTCTGATTTAATAAGCCTCAGCGCGCACAAAATGACCAAGAGTGACAACTCACTAGAATATTTTTACTTTCCGAACATGTATATGTAAGGAAAGTATTGTAATCATACCAAATATCCGAATTTGAGATTTTGATGTTTCTATAAGTTTCGAGGTCCCCCGAGTCCGTTTTCACTATTTTTACGATGATATATGTGTGTGTGTGTGTGTGTGTGTGTACGTGTGTGAGTGAATACGCTAGCGTCTAAACGCTTTGCTCGAATGAGCTGAAAGTTGGTACGTATGTTGTAAGTCAAGTCACCGTAGCACGAACCCTACTGATTTTGGTGAATCTAGCAGTTATAGTTTTTTACAGGGACACCAAGAAAAATTCTTTATCATTATGGCGTATGGGGTCAAAATTTTAAAGCTGTGATAGCGTCAAAATGCCTTATTAAACTGAGCAAAAAATTTATACACATGTTAGGTCCCAGTTGCACGAACTGTATAGATTTTGGTGATTTGACTTACAGTTTTTTTTTACAGGGATACGACGAAAAATTCTTTATCATTATAATCTATGGGCTCAAAGTTCAGTAGCGTTAAATTAAACATCGTGTACTATATGGAGAAAAATACTCAAATACACCTATTATAATTTTTTCTCTTTTGTTTATTTAACAACTCCTCTTTATCTACAAAACCGTTAATTACTCAGTTTTCGGAAAGTCGAGTCTAGTCACTCCAGATTTTTTTCTTTGCCATAAAATATGAACAATTTATAACTCCTTTCAAACTTATACAAAGAAAACATATACAACGCACTCTCATTTTAAATTTAAATATTTATTTTCAGCAAAATGATTAGTGACAATGACGTCATTTTGACACAATTCTGGACAAACATAACCATCTGAGGAATCTGAGGAATGAATAATATAATTTCTTTATTTAATGCCATAAGGCTCTATTTATATATTTATCTGCAATTTTGCGTAGTCTCGCCCATTCTTGTAGACTCTGTGCAACAGGTTTGGATCTCTACTAACATACCTTTTTCAAATTTTCGCCTAGCTTCTGGAAAAAGTTTGAATTTTAGATTCTGTCGCATGCTACGTTCATGCCAGTTTTTTCAAAGTATCCGAGTGAGTGTCTTCATCAAATTCGAATCTTTTTCAGTAAGTAATCCATTTTAAATGAATATTAATATAACGGAGAATAATCTTCGATTCCGAGTCATTTCAGTAATAATGCTGCAAATTTAGTGCGGTTCTATGATGGAAATATTGCTGTATAAATGCGTCACAAAATTTCGCGCTGATTAGGAAAAAAAAAAAAAAAAAAAAAAAAAAAAAAAGTTCTTTTTTTTTTCCATTGTTTTCATTAATAATGCTTCAGGTCTTTTTCGTTAAATCTGTGTTGTAGACTAAATATTGCTGAAAGCAAATGACTGATCGTTTTACGAAAATAAAATACAGTGAAACCTCTCAAGTTGGACACCCCTATAAGTTGGACACCCCTCTAAGTTGGACGCTTTTTCTCGGAACGGAATGTATCCATTAACATTATGTCTAACCCCTATAAGTTGGACACTTTTTCTTGGAACCGTAGGTGTCCAACTTAGAGAGGTTTTACTGTATTATTATTTGAGGAGCGGATTAGTTTTCCCTGATAAATCGGTTTTCGTCCTGAGAAAACACTACAGAGAGTAAATTTTAATCATTTTGTTGAAAACCAAAGATGAAGAGCATTGAAAAATCAGCAATCGACCAGTTAAGAGGTATTTCCATCAGGAAAAGTTAACTTTCTCTGATAATCCTCTCCTCGCAGGGTTGAAAAATCTTTATTGTAATTGTAAGTGAGCGGCTTCGACTACATTTAGTACTAGATTTAGGAATATTAGAAATCGATCATACAGGCTGTCATCTGAAGGAAAAATGGTTTTTGTTTTCATAATAATTCTTCGAACAGGGAAGAAACATTACGAAAGCAAATTGATAACCTATCTATGAGCATATCGATAAATTGCGTGAAATCCTTTTTTTTCATGACACGACAAAATAATTCATCGTAATATGTAAAGCTGTAAAACCTCTGATACCAAAATAAAATCTGCCAAAGATACCCAAATTTAACCCTACAAGGCTAAATTTTTTTTTAAAAAAATTTAATAATAACGATATAAATATATAGGTTGTAAATAGTGATCAGAAGATAGGGAAAACTTATAAAAATAAAACCATATTTTACGCAAAAATCAACTTTTTAGCTGAACGTACCGTACGTGGAACATACATAAAAATATGATTTACGAATACGTTTACTATTGTAATATAAAAAAACTTACATCTGCAAAATATACACTTCGTTATAACACACAGTATTTTGTTTCGAGTCAAAACTGTTCAATAACTATTCTTTTTTTATTTTTGAATTCAGACAAACGACTAACGTATCACTTCCATTCCTATTTCACACCGAGTGCACTCTAACAAAAACACGAACAACATCTTTGGGTAAAGATTCGTATTACTACATTGCTGAATGCCAGTAGCTTCTATCAAGATGTCAAGAGAGGTCGCTACTAATAGTTTTATAGCTATAGAAACGATTAAAGGTGCCTTGTAGGGTTAAAAACATCAAAGGTTAAATTTCTTCCGATTACGTAATGACACAGTCACGCGTCTTTTGTGTTTGCTTTTAAATACTGATATAAACACTCTGACAGTATAAAGACGTATAAAGCATACGTGAAAAATCAAATACTATGTTTTTAATTTGAAATAGCATACCTAACTTTTATTTCAAGAAATGTCCCTCATTTGATCATCGCTTTTGCAAAAGCACAAAAAAATTTTGAATAAAATTTATTTTTAAATAATCAACTTGCCTGCATGTCTTTCAAGCATTATAATAAAAATAAATAAATAAATAAATAAATAAAACATGCGCCTAGTGACTGAGAAAATATCTGATAATATATATATTTAAAAAAAAAAAAAAAAGAAAAGGGTTTTGTTGAAAATAAATTTTTTTTTTTTTTATTAAATCAACTCTTTTCTTTCTTTCCTTTTCTTCTCTTTTTTTCCTTTATTTTTTTCGGTATAGCCTCAATAAAAATTTTGTTCTTTTAACAAGACTTTTTTTTTTTATGTCCAGGGTTTTCTAGAAATGTCTCATATAATTTTGATAAAAACTTAAGGTTGAGGGCTTTTTGAGATAGCAAACTGATATGAATCAACCTCATCTTCAAGAAAATGAGCGTTTATTGGTAAACCACGCTTCGCCCATGGTAAAATATCGCATGAACTTTGTTTTTTCGGGAACTATTCGAATTAATTTGATAAACAAATAAATAAATGAAAAGAGTTAAGAGTTTTTGAGATGACATTTCGATATGAATTATCTTATCATCTTCTGGAAAAATTAGCTTTCACTGGCAACGCGTGAAATAAGGCAGAAATTTGGTTCTCTTGCATAGGGCTTTTGGGATTTTTGTAAATTGGAAATTGACTTTATCGCCCTATTCCAGAAAGTAATTCTTTCCTGGTATGGTCTGCACCAAAAACATAAAATATTCTTCTGGACAGATCTAATTAAAGACTCGAGTTCTATTTTTGACATAGGCTTTTTTCGTATTTGTTAACTCATCTCAGATTCTGTAACAGATTATTTCATGTTTTTTAAAAGTAGGGTCATAATCTTGACACTGCTGTTCCAATACAAATATTTCTCTTTCATTCAGTAACGACAAATCTGGAATTTAACAAAACAAAGACAACTGATTCGCAAAATGTGGTGTTTGAAGATTTTGCAGCTGAGCAAGATGGTATGTTGCATATGATGACGACGTTTTCCCTTATCTGAAAGAAATAAATCTGCTGTTTGAGCACTGATTCCTTTTTTTTTTTTTTTTTTTTTTCCCTGCCCTTGAAAGTTTGGCTCTTTGGCAAGGCAAAGTTGAGATCATCATATAGATTTTATTTATTTTGTGTATTCAGTTTTGTTTTAATTTTTTATCATGGATGTTATATTTGATATTGCTTGAAATAACAATAATATGTACAAGTTTTGCCTCCAGTTTGAAGATAGCAGTCATTTGCAAAAGTTTAAGACCAGTAGCCGATTTTCAGTATTTTAACACATTGCATAATTTGCGCAGATTATTGCGTCATCTCATGTGCTGACTGCACTAGACGCATTCTACTACTATAAATAAAGGTGCCCGGCACGTTTATCGCCAGTTGTTTATTGGATTTTGTCGTAGAGAGTGCTGTTGTGTAAATATTGTAATGGGTAAAAAAACCTTCACTTACTGTTACAAAAAGGTCAGATATATTGACCCTGCATAAAATTGGATTTTCTGAACGTCAAATAAGTTCGAGGGTAAATGTGATCAAGACAGCTGTGCATCAAGCTACCAGTAAATTTAAAATTTCGGGAAAATTTGTGTACCTTAAGAGTCCTTTCTTTTTCATACTTGCAGTAAGTCGAGGATTCCTTGAAGGTTTATGGCATGATAAACTAAAAACTTTGGCTAAACGTCTTGAAATAGTACTCAAACTGACGTTGGTGTCTTTAGCAGCCAGAGAATGTCTAATCGTATTGCAGGAGGTTCTTGGATCTCGTACCTCCTTATCACATGATCATCACGCGCACTCGTTTTTCTAGGGCAACCGCTTCCTTTAAGGCCCACAAATTTTCCCGAAATTTTAAATTTACTAATAGCTTGAGGCACATCTGTCATGATCATATTTAACCTGGAACTTATTTGACGTTCAGAAAATCCAATTTTATGCAGGGTCAATATTTCTGACCGTTTTGTAACAGTAAGTGAAGGTTTTTTACCTATTACAATAATTACACTACAGGACTGTCTACGACAAAATCCAACAAACAACTGGCGATAAACGTGCCGGGCACCTTTATTTATAGCAGTAGAATGTGTCTGATGTAATCAGCACATGCGATGACGTAATAATCTGCGTAAACGATGCAATGTGTTAAAATACTGAAAATCAGCTACTTGTCTTAAACTTTTGCAAATGAATGTATATCTTAAACATACTTGCCAACATCCTAATTAATATTCCGCAGTGGTATTAGCCACGCCTTTTTTTTTCACACCAATAAATTTTTAGAGTAATATTCTCTAATTGGAATTACGATTAAATAAGAAGAAAAACACTCTAAAAAGATACCGGTGTGAAAAAGAAGGCGGGGCTAACAATACTACGGAATCTTAACTAGTATGTTGGCAAGTATGCTTGAAGCATGCTTGAAATTTATGATAATCTGTTACTTATTAGTAATATTAATTTATCGTTTTATCGTGATATATGTGAATTAATATTTAAGGATTTATTGCAGATAGAAATTTTCTATATTTAATTATGCCGATACAAAATAAACTCTCTTAAAATGTATTATTGGATGTGTGTCGATAACATTATATAAAGACTCAACAACTGCGATCCTTAAAAAAAAAAAAAAATATATATATATATATATATATATATATATATATATATATATTTAAAGGGGACTAATGTGCAAGTTATACCTGACGGGACTAAAGTGAAAGTTGTACCTCAAGGGACTGATGTGAAAGTTGTACCTCACGGGACTCATGTGCAAGTTGCACCGAACGAACAAACTATTTCTTTCAACGAAAATGCCTACTAACCTGGACGATAGGTCTAATATATCGTATCCTATTATATATCGTATTTATCGTAATATAACTCAATACTTATTTCGCTTCCTTCTTCGACTCATTTTAATACGCATTTTTTATATGCATGAGCAGCCCCCGAAAAGCAAAAACATTAAAACATTAAATTAATTTTTTTACTTATTTTTATTTCATATTATTTCACGCGCACTTTTTATTTCCTAATTCCAAATTATTAAAAAAAAACTTTTTCGATATCAATTGTAACGATACTGATTATTAGGACTGAGGGCCTATTAGTCACAATCTGGGATTTTTGCGTTGTCGTTTTCGATAGTTGGACATTTGTCGAAATCATTTTTCGATAGTTGGACATCTATCGAAATCTAAAATTTATCGAAAATATAATTGAATAATTTGAAAGTGATGTTATAATTGGGAAGAAAAAAAAAAAACTAATAATCCTCCGTCCTAAACTAAATTCTGCTTTTGCCAGAATTTCATCAAAATCTTTTATTATTATTATTATTATTATTGAAAGAAAAAGAAAAGAAAATTAATAATAATCAGTATCGTTACAAGCGATATCGAAAAAGTTTTTTTTAATAATTTTGAATTAGGAAATAAAAAGTGCGCGTGAAATAATATGAAATAAAAATAAGTAAAAAAATGAATTTAATGATTTAATGTTTTTGTTTTTCGGGGGCTGCTCATGCATATAAAAAATGCGTATTAAAACGAGTCGAAGAAGGAAGCGAAATAAGTATTGAGTTATATTACGATAAATACGATATATAATATGATACGATATATTAGACCTATCGTCCAGGGTTAGTAGGCATTTTCGTAGAAAGAAATAGTTTGTTTGTTCGGTGCAACTTGCACATTAGTCCCTTGAGGTACAACTTTCACTTTAGTCCCGTCAGGTCCAACTTGCACATTAGTCCCCTTTAATTTCCTTTTTTTTTTTTTCTTAAGTTCAAGAGAAAAACGTAATCATTATTTATTAAAATTTTCAAATCTTGAATTGAATTATCAGAGAAAGTAACAGTAAAATAATATGTTTAGTTTAAATAAATAAAAGGGAAAAAAAAACATTCCCATCGGTAGATTTGAACCCGGGGTCTCTGCATGGCTACCATTTACTTTACTGATCACGCCCCTGGAACATAGTCTGAGCTGCGAAATAACTTGTATTTAAAGATTATTGTAACTTTAAACGGTTTTTTTCTCGAAATTCTGACCATCATACTTCAATCCTGCGCAATTTCGTCCTGATCTGAATTTTCCATGTCGTGACCTCTCCTTGTCAGTTATAGAACTTTCAAAGAAGTTAGTTCTGCGCTAGAAAATTCCAGAACTTCATTCTTATTGACCCTAGAGCTTTGAAATTTTGGCAACCCTATGCTACAATATCGTGCAAATTCGTTCACCAGTTTGCCATATGCTACGCCAGTTCGCCAGAATCGATGCCAAGACCAAAATTTGCGTTGGCTGTAAACTTGGCGGCTTAGCTAAATTAGCGACCAAGTTTGGCGGTAAGTACAGAGGCTGTTCGCACATTTTTTAGACGATTTTATTTCGCAGTAAGAAAAAATCGTTTGCATGGAGAATTTTATTTTCACAACAGTTATATTTTTGGAAGTTTTATTTATCTTCTGATATTTAGAATTTTTGTTTAGATGCAAAAATGCGTTTTTAAAATGGCAGTGGATGGAAGGATAGGTTTCCGCTCTTTCCAAAGATAGTTTTTAGTGAAATCTTTATGAAAAGCATTTATCAGGAGAAAAATGGAAAAATGTTGCAACAACAGATGAATCTTGGGTCTATTTAAGTGGTTGCAATAAAAAAAACGTCAATTTATTATCACAAAAGTGGAGAAAAAAAATTTGCTACATGGCTCAATGCATCAAAAGAAAGTTTTTCTAAAGGATTTATGATTGCCACTGGTTTTTCATACAAGCGCAAGATAAAAGCAAAAAAAATGTGACAAAAATGTCAAAATCAACTCTAAATACTCTCAAGAACATATTTTAATTCCAATTTTTAAAAATGAAAATGCAGATCTTTATCCACAATGCTATCAATCCGTTGAACTGTATCAAGACAAAACGAGCAGCCACACATCGCAATCCGCAATTGCTTTTCTAGAAAAAAATGGAACAAAAAACGGGAATTAAAACCATACCCTTCACTGACATTCCTGCTAAATCTTCTGATGTATCACTGTTGGATTTTTGTGTTTTTCGACTCTTAAAATCAACATTATCCAAACACCGACCTACAACGCTTTGTGGACTCTGGAAAGCCGTTCAAGAGGAGTAGAAAAATATACCTTTTCCGATATTATAAAAAGCATTATTATCATAGAAATTATGATGTAGAATGTTAGTTAAGAACAAGGGCTATCAAACTGAACAAATAAAACTCGAAATATGAGTGAAATTGCTTCAGTACACTCCATCAAAATCCTCTAAAAAATGTGCGAACAGCCTCTGTATTGCTTCAGGATAGCCAGAATTAGTATACCATTTTCCAATTCTAATGGAATTATTATTACAGTGAAACTTCTATGGGAGACCACCCCTGTTAAGCGACCCCCTCCTCCAACGACCGATTTTTAAGGCACCGATTTGTTACCGAATCTACTTAATGTCCAGTGTTGACACTTCTTTGAGCGACCACCTCTCTTTACGACCAAATTTTTGCGGAACTAAGGGTGGTCGCTCGCGGGATGTTTTACTGTATTATTATTATTATTATTTTTTTTTTTTTTTAACAAGTACACCAGATACTTGCACGATTTACGCATCATTAATTTTATACTCATGCATCTACGAGTTCAAGTCAAAAAGTAACTTACACTTGAGTTAAAAAACGCAGTAAAATAAAAAGACAGATCAAAATAAAGATTCTTTTATCAAATAAACATAGTAAAAAGTTATTTATTGGTGTATATCCTAAAGAAACTGAAACATTTATTACTCCGTACGATGAAGTTTTCCATTGCAATAAAATACTAATGTCCTCCAGTGTTTTCCAACCAATTCAGTAAAACCTTAATTTTTAAGATTCTAAATTACTTGAAAAATAAATAAATCACATTCATAAGTAATATTTTTGACACACGTGGGATAATTATCACTATAAAAATTATACTTGCTTATGTCTGTTTTGTGTCCCTACAAACTGTCTATTTCAGCAACAATGTGTTCAACAAATGATATGATTACTTCCCTTCACAACAATCGCATGAAATTAATAATATTGAAAATGAACCGATAACATCCCACACAACAATGTTGTCATGAACCAACAATGTGAAGTAGAAAATTATAAATTAAGTAACACGCAACAATGAAAAGTCTTTGTAATCAGAAAACGAATTGCAATTAAGTTGTAATTTGTGATTACTGCGATATAAAAGTGTTTTTCGGCGATCTATTTTTGTTTGGAATATTCAATCATGGATTATTTTAGAGAAAAGCACCGTGCAGGTCTCATAGACTTTAAAACTTATGACAGAATGATAGAAATCGCAGCTCATCTCGAGCAGTATGGTTACAGTCTCATTGGAAACATCGGCGACGGCTCGTATGGCTCGGTTTTTAAAGTGAAACATTTAACATCGGATGAAGAGTTCGCAGCAAAAGTTGTTGAGAAAAAGTACGCCACTGCCGGAGAAATCAATGTATGGAAAACATTACAGAATGAAAATATCTTACCAGTATCAGACATCCAGTACGTCTACCATGCCGATTCTTATATATTTTTCACTCCTGTATACCCTTAAACTTTAGAACAGAAAATCTTTGAACCTTCATTCATGACAGACCAAAATGCCCTAAAGCAATCAGTAAATTGGTTGAAACAAATTTTAGAAGCTATAGGATACCTACATGACAAAGGGTTTTCTCATAACGACATCAAGTGTAATAATGTACTTATATCAGATAGTGAAAAAGCAGTTGTAGCCGATTTTGGATTTTTATTTCCTGCAAATGATGGCATTCAGAAATATGGAACTCCGATGATTTATCTTTGTCCAGAAGGTCGACTGGGCGAGTCTGGATTGACGCCTGTTGACGGAAAAAAATTGGATACGTGGACTGTCGGAATGCTTGCATTCGAATTGTTCACGAAAATGTCTCTGCTTACAGAATTGTCTAAATCAGACCGTTGTTGGTCTTGCTGGTTTACGGATATCTATCCCGTTTTGCAACAGAATCTTCAAAAAAAGAATTTCGTAAAGTTGATGCAAGAGACCTTCCCAGCTTCTAAAAACATTATGGAAACAGCGGATGACATCATCGATTTTATAACTTCTTGTTTGAATGTAGTTCCTGAGAAACGCCCTTCCATCCGTCAACTGCAACAGCACAAACTCTTTGGAGCCGCATGGAAAAATGAAATTTCTGAATCTGAAATCGATATATGGAAAAATAGAGTGAATGTTCGGCAACTCAACGAAATTTTGCAGCAAAACGAACTAGAATTAATTCCAAGTCACCTAATTGAATAATCATACAGTAATCAGTGTAATGAAAGTAATATTTGTACGAATACTGTATTAGATGTTGAACCATTAATTTTGTACAAAACATGAATGAAAGTAAACATTCTGAGCAACATACTGGAGATAATATTAGTGAAAACCCTTTGCTTCATTCTGATGCCGCCCCTAACAGCACAGTTAACTTATCCACAGTACATCTTAAGGACGTTTCTGGGATGCCTTTTCATCCAGAAGACATCTTGAAGATATCCTGGGGAGGCGATGTGCTGTCTGGGGCCCTTTCCAAGAGCAATAAATGTTCCTTAACAACAACTGAAAAGACTAACTGTATACTGACTTCTCAAGCAGTTCAAGAAAATCAATCTACAGTTCCCAGTAATCATATCGCTTCATATTTAACAAATGCATCAACAGCTACAAATACAGAATATAATTTTGAATGGGATCTCTTTGAGTTTTCTCTTTCTCCGTCAGCTGTAACACCACCATTAACACCAACTGAAAATGAGGCCGTAGAAAACAACTCTTGTAACATACGAGATCTCACTCAAGAGCTAAATGGTCGCCAAAAATTTAAAGCATGGTGGAAACGTCGAAAAAGAGCCGTCGTCAGATTACTTACAACTTGTTTCCCTTGTGTGAAAAATCACTGCAAAAAACAATAATTTTATAGACATATTATCGATTGTGACTACCAATTATGACTGACGAATGTGACTCCCAAATATGACTCCCGAATGTGACTACCGATTATGACTCACAGATGTGACTCCCAAATATGACTCCCGAATGTGACTACCGATTATGACTCACGGATGTGACATCATGGAGTTTGTCTTCTCTTAACGTCCTATAGCATCTAGTCCTTTTAACAACTTGCCATCTTCCTTTTTCCACCAGTAACGAGTAACATCCTGGAGCAGCCTTCTTTTAACATCATTTGCAACATCTTCTCTTCTTAACACCTAGATATCTTTCTTTTGCCATCATTAACATCTTGGAGCAGCATTCTCTTAACTATAACATCTTTCCTTTGCCACCAGTAACATCATGGAGCAGCCTTCTCTTAACACCTTGCCATCAGTTAATGTCTCGGAGCAGCCTTCTTTAAACATCCTCTTCAAAATTTATTTTTTTAGCATCTTAGAGCAGCAGCAACATAAAATAAAACCTACCGAAAGCAGATTTTTATAAAATAAAGCAGCTTTAAATAAATGAATTTTATGTATTTTATAGTGATTTATTCGATTTTTAATGCAAATTTAAAATATAGTTTTTGGGAGAAATTGCATGCTGATATATCTTTATAAGTATGTCCTACAACCCATTTCTTTCTTTCCTTTTTTCTCGTCTTTCTTTCTTTCTTTTCTTTTTTTTTTATTGAAACTATTTCTTATATCATATTATTGTTTGTTTGTTTGTTAGCTCATAACTTCTGAACGAATGCTCCGATTTTGATACTTTTTGTTTTATTGTAAAGGTCTTGGTCTGAAATAGGTTCCATTGCAATATTTTTACGATCTAAAGAAAATACAGGGTGCCTAAAAAGGTCAGTCCTAACTCTTTCAACTGTTCAATGGCTACAACTATAGTCATTAAAGTGGTGTGTAGGTATAGTAAAGTGGCCATGTGCTACGAGATTCAACCGCTTATAGCGCCACATGGTGGAAAAAAGCGGAGTTGGCGTCACGTGTATTTGTTTGTTCGCAATTTCCTACACTGGGCACACATGAACTACATTGCATACGTTGTAGCAGGTGACACGCATGCTATGTAGTTCAAAGCAACGAGATATATAAAGTAGAGTGATAAATGGTAACCCTTGAGAAGGTCCAAGATGAATCATGTGACATGCTCTCCTTGCACCTGCATATTCGGTGGTACCCTTGGTAACAGCTTATTTTCAGTAAATTTCTATGGCAACGGTTTGGAGATTGTTCTTTGCATAAATCATAACCGCCAATGCTTTTGTTTACTTACGCAGTTTAATATTCTTTTGCTCTAAATCATTTTGATTTTGATTTTACTTCTTTTTTATTTCGTGTAGTTGAACTTTAACCGACAAAATGCTTAAAAATAGTTGAAAAATTATTATTTGTTGTTACATTTAGTTCTTTAAAAGTTTAATTTTTTTTTTTATAAACAATTTTAAACTTTGTTAGGAAACGATAAAAAAAAAAAAAAAAAAGGTATTTTATTATTTATTAAAATGTGAAATATGTGTAAAATTATTTTAAAAACGATTTATTCCGGTCATAGGACTGTCATGTTACCTAATAATAATGATAATTTGTCGAACTGATATTTTAAATGCCAAAATAGCGATAAAGGGCCAGACACAGCAACCTATTGGAGCATGTCACGCGATTCATCTTGAACCACGGAAAGCTAATCCTTCATCCATTGAATCAGCACTCTCATTTATATATCTCGTTGGTTCAAAGTACGGTCACTGTAATCGGTCACATCCATTGTGACCGATTTTGCAAAGGTATACCTAGTTTACCGGTTTTGTTTTTAACTGATTTCGCAAACGAAGAGGTTCTCAATACAAACCATATGTTTTTTTTTTTTTTTTTTTTTGTTTGTTAGCTTATAACTTCGTAAGAGATGCTGCGATTTTAATACTTTTTATTTTGTTGTAAAGATCTTGGCCTGAAATAGCTACCATTATGATTTCATTAAGATCTAAAAAAAATTACAGAATGCTCACAAAAGTCTATTTCACGCTTTTAATTTCTCAACGGCAGCAGCTACACTCGTAAAAGTAGTATGTAAGTATAGTAAAATGGCCATGCGCTACAATATGCGACCGCTTGCAGCACCATCTAGGGGGAAAGTTAGCAGAGTTAGCATTTCTATCTCGAAAAAGAAATACGAGGTAGGAGAAAAAAGTAAATTACAAAGTTGTAGAACATTATCGATTTAGTACAGGAAGACACCTTATAAATGTGAATGTTTAAAACAGAACGCATAAACGTGCGTATGTTTGTTTGCAGCTTTCTGCACTCCTATAACGTGCCGAAGCGATCTTTCAAATCAAAAAGTCCTTTATTTCGATGTTTAAACTTCTGTCCGTCAGTTGCAATGCATATTTGGATCCTTGTTTGAAGTATACGTTGAGCACATTCCAGCACAGCGGGTGACACGTATGCTCTGTAAAATTCAATCAGAATTCAGATGTGTATTGCAGTCGAGGTTATCTTTATAGTCTTTCTATGTCTATTTTAATTTATTAAATTAATTAATTAATTTTTTTTTTCTAGAGCCTTATTATTAATTTTCTTTTCTTTTTCTTTCAATAATAATAATAATAAAAAAAAAAGATTTTGATGAAATTCTGGCAAAAGCAGAATTTAGTTTAGGACGGAGGACTATTAGTTTTTTTTTTTTTTTTTTTTTTTTTCAAATTATAACATCACTTTCAAATTATTCAATTATATTTTCGATAAATTTTAGATTTCGACAAATGTCCAAATATCGAAATCGACAACGCAAAAATCCCAGATTGAGACTAATAGGCCCTCAGTCTTAAAAAAAAAAAAATGTATGCTTACACGTGAAACTCATTGCAGGTTCTCATTCTTAAAATCACTTTTCTTCTGTCCTTTGTTTCATTTAGTTGCCTAAAATTTGTTTGTCCTTGCTACCCAGGGTGTTGTAACTATCAATGGAAAGTCTTAATTTACATAAATAAAATTTTCGAACTTTACTATTATTATTATCATAATATTATTGTTATTATTACTATGCGCAACATTAATAATGTATATTAAACTGATCACTTAATTTAACCGTGTTTTTTACTCAAGCACTATGGATAATGACAGGGTATCTCTTTATATTGATTTATCTACGACATTTTATCGGACAACATAAGCTCTACTTTCATTTGCATGAAGATACTATGAAAACTTGTAGTAAATACACAGATTAAGGATGAGGAAAGAAAAACAATGATGAGCGACACATCATATTAGGAAAACAGAAAAAATTTCTTTTCGACCAAAAGCTTATAAATTTCCGAAATAAAAATAATACCATATACATATTTAATGTTGCACACAAAAGATTACAATAACAAATTGTGGTATTTACAGAAGAATTTGCTGTTTCAGCCTATATGATCAACTACGGCAATCAATGTCTTGAGTTCAACAGAAAATGAAGCATTGCATAGAAATTTTGCACGAAAGTAAATACTTAAAAAATAACATGAAAATGATGAAACAGTAACACAGCATGCAGAACGCTTTGATAAATAAACTTTGTAAATTATTGCCATCGAATCAACAAAAGAATCAATACATAAGTGGGTAAATTTTCATAAACATATATTTATTGTGTAAAAAGCATTTTGGTGTCGTTTTGTAGTATCTGTAATACATTGATTCAAATAATAGGCTTAAATTACACACGCAAAACAGACTGCAGCCCGTCTTTGTTTACTTAAGCAATTATCTTCGACGTAAAGAAGATTCCTTTAGTACAAATAAAAACACATAACCTAAAATCATTTCTAGGTTTCTTATTTTCGAATATAAATTAAGCCGTTGTGCAACCTATTTCATATCGTTGGTAGTTGACATAGACATTGAATATATGAGCATTAGAGAAGACTGGAAAAATATATCTGAATTTTTAAATGTAAGTTGTACTTTTCACTTGGAAAATACATTTTCACAATAGTTTTAAGCGGCGTGATTCCAAGTAAATTTCTCTTAATAATTAAGACGATAAAAAAATCAAAACAAACTTGTTCAACTTTATTTGCAACAAAGAAGTGCTTTTTTAAGTTATTAGTTTTCTAAAACAATGTGTTAACTGGTAATACTCAACCGCGATGAATATTTCTTTGGACCAGTGTTTTTTTTTTTGTGAAGTATAACAAAATTGCCAATTAAGATATTTGGATGTATAACATCTGATTGCATTTCACTTGAACAGTATATATTTACAACATTACGTTTACAGTTCAAAGTAAGTTTTATTTAATAATGAAAAACAGCAGAAAATAAAGATGAATTTTTTTCTTTGCAATATTGCTTATTTTCAACAAAGAAATACGTCTTGTACTACAAAACAATCTACAAAAACAACGCTGATATAATTTCAATACGAAAAAATGATGTAATATCTAAATTTGATTCGTAGCAGGAAATTTAATAAAATACTGTTGTGTATCGTCGAATATAACATGAAAAATACTAGTATAATATTTTATTATTACTACAAACGCCTACTTATTTTAAACTACTAGGCACTTTTATAGTTTGTTAGTCTACACGAACAAGACCGTATTGCTCAAGAGGATTGAATCAAATGATCGTCAGTTCTAAAACAATACTTTTTTTTTCTTCTTCATGAATATGATAAAATTTACGGCATAAAGGACTTACTTGCTCGGTTGTATAAAATCGTCTAATGGACATTTTACAATCAGAATTGAAAATTGTATAAAAAATATCTTGGAAATATTTTCAATAACGATATTTTTTTAGTTTCTGGTGATTCTCTTACAAGTTTGTTATTTTTAGTTTCTGGTGATTCTCTTACAAGTTTGTTACTTTCACAAAATATCTCATCAACACGATTAATCAACTTTACGAACGAAATTTGTAAATAATTGCAAATGTGTTGAAATTTCAGCAAAATACTAAAGAAGAAAACTAGCACGAAATTCAGAGGTATATTACTCTAGCAAGAAATACATTATGACGTAATGTTTTATGTCCATCAACAGCTTAAAATTTATTTGAAAAGTACTATGTATCAATGAACATATAAAAAAGAATGCAGTGTAACACTTTAATATAACATAAAAAAAATAATTATAATAATAAAATAAAATAAAAAATAAATAAATAAAAATAACTCAGTAGGTAAATTGAAAGGAAAAAAACACTTAAAAATATCGATAGACAAATTATTGTTTCACGAAAATTTTTTAGTACTGTGAATATGTCAGTGGTACAAAAAACAATAAAAGACTCTGAGGATATATGAGGATGGAATTACTCTTTTTTGAACTATGAAATAAACATTGTTTAAATATAGTTCTTCTATTTCAAGATCACTTTTACCAAAATTTCGTTTTGCATTGATATTTGAAAAAAAAAAAGTCAATAGGATAACTTTTACAAAATAAATATGATCAAATTATTGAAACAAACAGACGTCTCTTTGTATCATGTGGAAAATTAGATAGTAAATTTTGAAAAATGTGTTTTATTTTGCATAATTCGCTTACGTTCTACCAAAAATATCAGATTATTATTATTATTATAATTATTGCCATAAATTTTTGAATCGCCGAAAATTTTCCAAATTAATGCAAGTGTTGGAAAGAAAAATCTGTTGAAATGTTACCAAATATCATTTAGTAATGTAACTTTACGAAAAGTAAATATTATTTACAGCAATGTAATATTTTATTAATGGTATGAAGTTTAGAGAAAAAAAAACGAAGGGTCAAGCAACTTTGACTCAGAAAGTACTAAAGGTATTGTTATATTTGTTATATTGAGCACAGTATTGTAAAACATTTTCAAATTCTCGTAAGTGCCGTATTATTGAATAATATCGTTTTAATACTGAAGAAAAAAAAATCATAAAATTGTAAGTATATGTTAACATACCTGCTTTTATTTAACGATGGCTTTACCCAAGATCTTAAAATTTGGTTTCGTATCAGTTATTCAAAAAAATTCAACGACGGGCGAAAAAATATTGAAAATGAGGCCGAAAGACTTGGAAATGGCCGTTTTAATTGCCTCAGC
The DNA here is from genome assembly GCA_963930645.1 of Salticus scenicus. Lineage (NCBI taxonomy): Eukaryota > Metazoa > Arthropoda > Arachnida > Araneae > Salticidae > Salticus > Salticus scenicus. Next base: position 400,106,605 of record OZ005649.1, on the reverse strand, counting down.
CCTTAATGTAGAATACGAAATCATCCAATCTACGGATGGCGAATTCGGAAGAATGTTACCCAACAGGACTTTTACAGGTCCTCTAGGTTTGGCTCAACGCGACGAGGTCGATCTAGTAATTTGTGATCTCGCCATAACGACGGAAAGAATGACAGCAGTTAACTTTACTTATCCGTTTTTTTTCGATGGTTTTACTTTTGCCACGAAGAAACCACAGTTTTCGCCCAAGTTCTTAGCTATTGTGCATCCATTCACCAAGGAAGTTTGGATCAGTATAGCTGCTTGCCTCGTTCTTATGTGTTTGTTGTTTTACGTCGTGAATCGTGAAAAGCACAGTTTCCAAAGCGTGGCTTTAAAGACGTATGGAAGTTTCTTGAACAAGTGCAAAATTTACGACTCTCGTCAATCGAGCAAGCGACTTCTAGCTCTGTTTTGGGAAACTGGTTGTATGTTCATTGTTTTCAGTTACACGGCGGTTCTGTTGTCCTTTCTGACTCTGCCAACGAGAGAGCGTGGCATCCAAACGATATATGAACTATCTTCCGCTATTACCAAAAGGGAATACCACGCAGCAACGTATATTGGAAACTTCATCCCTGAAGTTCTTACCAGAGCTAAAGAAGAATACCTTCGCATTATTGGGGAGGACGTGAAGAACCACCTCGTTGCCATAACAAATACGAAAGAAATACTGCTACACTGGGACAAAAAGTTAGCTCTGATCGCACCCAGAAACTACATTTCTTTTCTCCAGAATCTTTGCTTTATATCTGAAGAGAATTTTTTCGCGGTCATGATCGGAATAGCATTTCGAAAGTCGTTCTGCTGTCGAAGACATCTCGACACAGCTATTCACAAGGTATTTGAATCTGGGCTGTACGCGAAACTGAACGACAAATACCTATTTCAAGCGTTTCTGAACAGTCTCTCGCCGGAAGAGAGGAGTGAAGTGACACCGGATATTATTCTAAATTTGAGTGATGTGTCGGGGCCATTTTATGTCTTGATTTTTGGTTATATAATATCTACTTTTGTTTTTGTTTTGGAAATGGTGACTGGTATAAGACAGAAATCTTTTAAACGGATACAGAAGATGCGTCGAAAAACTGGTCTTGTATGACGATCAATGAGAATTTTACATACAAACACAGGTAATTTCAGGTGTGTTTCTGCATTTTACGATGTTTATTTATGAAAGACTTACTTTTCATCTGTCAACAACAGTTCTTCTATACATTTTACAACGTCTTTGTGCTTTCCTCCACCAATATTATCTGTACGGCTATATGCGCTGTAATTTATAGTTCTTCTTTTTTTTTTAAATTATCTTTTAATTAAAAGAAGCAAAATATTAATAATTTTATAAAATGTATAGTGATTGTATGCATTTTTCCTTTTTTATAATTGTTCATATGTTGCAAGCTACATTTTTACTTCCTTATACAAAGTATAAAGAAGTATTGTAATCCCGATTTGCGAAATGGATTTTATATCTCGCATAGCTCAAAAACGAATCATCATAGAATGTTGCAGATTTATATGTGTGACTGTCCTGATGTCTAGTTGTACAGCAGCAAGTTTCGTCTTAATGCGAGCTCTCGTTTTACAGATATCAGCGTCTTTGCACGATTTTTTGTGACGTCTGTATGTGCGTGTATGTATCTCGCATAATAGTTACAACTCCAAAAAAAAAAAAAAAAAAAAAAGATCTCGATAGCTGTTATCCGGCTTTAGCAACTTCCAATAATGCAGTGTTGCCAGATTGGGAAGAACGAGAATCTAGGTTCGATCTCCCACTTAGTAACTTTTCTCTTTTACGAAAATGAATTCGAATTTCTCTTCTAAAAGTGTGAAAGCCATTTAATTATGGACACTTCAATACAACATCTGTAATCGATTGTTTCGTATATATATATATATATATATATATATATATATATATATATATATAAGTTCAAATTGGTTTTAAATTTATTTCAAAAAGTTATTAAAGTTTACATCTGGAAAAACAAAATTGGTACCGTGGATAAGATTTATTCGTAATCAATTTATATATATATATATATATTTATTTAGATCATATGTATTAGTTCAATGAACAAAGGTAACGGAAATATACCAGGAAAGTTCTGCTTGAATATATGAAATCTTTGAATAGTTGAAAATATTTAAGCTTTTCTTAATGTAAGTTGTTCATTTTCCGAAATATTTTGGTCCATTATTTAGATAATTATAACCTAAATATTTTTAAAAAGTACATACAATGTTTAAAAAAAAAAAAAAAAAAAAAAAAAAAAATTGCACATAACAGGAAAAAGTTTGAGATGAAAAAGTTTAAATATTAAATTGACTTCCATCTGTAATGAATTTGTAACCTGACTTTATCTTCCTGTTTTCATCATAAGTTTTATTAATGAAATAATATTCCTCGGCCAACAAAAATTCTTTATTAAAATGAGAACTATTCGTTAAAGTTAATTTATTCAAAAAGTAAATTAAAAATGCAGTTAAACATTATCTCTAAAAAAGAGTTGTTCAAGAAAAAAAATTAAATAAAAAAATAAAAAATGCAGTATTTATATTAATAAATTAGAAATTATAATGCCGCATAGTTATAGATGTTAGAATATTTTATGAATATTTAAATAACAATAGACTTACGAATGTTAATATTTTATAATGTTTTGTGACATTTTATGACTTTAAATAAAACAAATTTCTATTGAAATCATTACAATGTCCATGAATTCTGGGGCAGTGGATACTTATGATTGCTCATTTGCTATTTTAAAATTTTTAATCGAAAAATATTAGGGTGCCTATTTCCATATACTTTTTTGCTAGTTTTCCTTATATATTTCCTGTTGGATTAAGATCTAGTATGTTCACAGGCCAAGCCATCACTATTTTTTTTTTCCCTGATGGTCTGGTGTTGGAGAATGGTCCTTAGAGCTAATTTTTAACTGTCAATGTTCAAAACTATTTAGGTATTAAATCTAAGATCACCCCATTGATGTTCCTTTATTAAGAAAATCTGTCTTATTTCTTAAATCATATTAATACAATTTATATCTATCGTATTTACGAAAACTTCCCTTTTTTGCCTTACGATTGAAAACCAGTTTTACAATAAATTATCCCTTTCTGTCCAGTTCAAACGTTCCATTATGTAAACTTTACTGAATTGTTTTCAAATATGACTACAACATTTTTAAAAACATTATTATTTTAGAATATTTTATTTTTCTATATTTTGGGACATTCCAATATTTATTGCAGTTTTCAGCTTTGACGTATTTTTGTCCAGGTTACCCTTTGTACTATCTAGAAAACGCTCGTAGGACAGTCGTTTGGAGCTTTCCGTGGTTTTGTCCGAAAGTGGCGTGAATATGGAGAAGACTCCTTAGAAAGATTCATATGGTGGCAATTTCCTCCAATCCTTGATCCTTCACGTAGATTATAGTCATTTAGTAGAACACTGAAACTCGTAAGATTCGATTTAAAGGAATATTCAAATCTCGCAACATAATCTTGAGTTGCCAACAACAATAACAAAAGTCCTCTCAAACACATGCTAAGAACATTGCCAAGGAGCCTCTAGAGTCTGTAATTGCTAACTAGGGTGGTTATACAAAATTTTTGATACCTTTTTGTTTATGAATAAATTATATTGAAAAGTAAAACATATTGTTTTTATTATTTTCTGCTATATTCAATAGAAGAAAGTATTGGATTTGTAAAAATTTTCGACCCCGGGTTTTTGATGGATTTACACGTTTTGAGAGCTGTAAAACACGATTTGACCATTTTTAGAAAATGTCTGTCTGTGTGTGACGAAATTTTGTGGCAACTGTATCTCAGGTACTACTGAACAGAATTTCATACAAATTGGGAGGTAGATACACATTGACATAAATGAGTGCCGATCAACTTTTGGTAAAAATTGTCCAACAGCTAGCGTTGCCATCCCGCTTTTTCTAAATTTTTAATATGGTGGTATAGGACAAAATTTTATATAAATGTGCATAAAGAGAATTGTTTTTTAATAATCATTATGAAATTTACAAGAATTATTTGTAATAGAGATAGTCAACAGGGAAAAAAAATTGTATACGTAGGAGCCTCGCCTCCCCCCTCGAGGGGAGTAAATTTTCATGATGGGTATCTTTCAAAAGAGCTCGGCAATACCTTTAAAATGAATGATTGAACCATCGATCTGCGATAATTTAAAATAAAATCGATTTTTTTCATTTAACAACAACAACAAAAAAAAAAAAAAAAAAAAAATTGTTTTTAATGTAATATTCAGAATAAAATTGACTTTTATTGGATATTTAGTGTTTTACTACTTCTCTAATATGGAAGTCGTCTGCATTATCATGGAAGATAAATTGTTTAAATAATAAATTTAATAAATTATTTTTACTGAATGAATTTGTATAGGAAAATATAGAAGAAAGTCATGTGGTGGCCACAACATACTAGTTTTATTTTACTTTAATAATAGCTTAAATTTAAATATACAAGCCTTAAAACAGTATGTAATCCTCACATTTTTTAATTTAAGAATATTTAAAACTAGCAGGCTACGCCCGCTTCGCTGGTCACTATATTTAAATGAATCTTCAAAAGAATTGGATAATTATTTATTTTTCACATCACATTATAAATAAAAACTAAAATAATTACATTGAAATCGCTCTGGACCTCGCTTCGGGTACCCGCTGCCTACCGCATCTCTTTCTCTGCCCGCGCTGCATCGGAAGCAGGTTCCCACTGCCTGCAGAAATCTGTTTCCTATACATCTCAATATGGGTATTTATTGACGACAGGTGGGTCTGCTATCATTTAAGAGTTATGATTTTAAAGATCAGCGTCTATTAAATATTTCAGTTTTTGAACTATGTATTTTATAGCTCACTCTATTTACACTATTATTATAATTGATTCCGACCAGCATAACAAAATAAAATAAAAAGTAGATTTTCTTGTAAAAGGAATTAAATACATAAAAAACAAATTAATGTCAATCAGTTTAATCCTTTCTACTATATACTAACATTATTTCCTCACAAATACTATAAATCAGAAAAGAAAAAAGAACTTTTAAAGAAATTAAATTAACAAAGGAAAAATAATTGTTGTTATACTACAAAAATTATACTTAAACATAACTGTTATAAATACATTTCTAAATTTTAAATTTAATATACTTAATTTTTTCTACTGGATTACCATTTTATTTTCAATAAATGTAATAAATTAAAAAGAGAAAAAAGATTCACCTTCAAATGAATGTATTAAATAAAAAATAAATTGCATAATATAGCCGTTGCTAAGATACGCAGACGATTACAATCGAAGAATAAATTCATGAAAAATGAAGCATTAAAGCCAATATTTAAAATCGAAAAAACATTAATTTAAAAAATTTAAATTAGAAATTAGAAAAAAATCTCGATGAGGTGCACATCTGCAGGTTCCCAGGCACCTATATGCCAAATTTGGAAGCTCTGCGATCAATAGTGTGAGCACCAGAGCGCAGACAGATACACAGACACACACACACACACACACAGAGACACTTCTCTTTATTTATATAGATAACAATAATAATAATGAAATTATCACTGGTCTTAATGCGATGGCTACGTTGTGTATACGTGAAATTTGATATGGTCTAAACCATTGCATTTTATTATTGAAAATTGGCAGTATATACTTAGATGACCTTTCACTGTTAGTACCAGTATCAATTTATATTCCTCCCCCCCCCCCCCCCCCCCGCCATTCGCGCCCCAAATTTAAGAATGCTTGATTCAAAAATCAAACTCTTGTTAAGTTTACAGAGAGCGAGAAAAATGAAAGGAAAACCCGATTTCTGTGTAGTTCATTATTTTTCAAAATTGTGACTAGTGCATTCGTTTTTGTACCTCAGATTATTCGAAAACAATTATTTTCTAAATTAATTACTATCACGTAACCATTCCAATTTTACAAACAAATCGATATCCTTTATTCCTGAAATCCTACTATAGGTTCCGCCTGTATTATTAAGATATTCCGCTAAAAATATCGCTAATCCAGTTCTCGCCTGATCCATGAATAATGACCAATAGGGCTCATGCACAAACATCTGCTGCAGTTAAATATATGCCTCGGACTTCATTCCGTTTTCCATTTGGGGATGGAGAATGTTTCACGGAACACGGTTCATTACTGTTTGTGCAGTAGGCTTACGGATGTTTTAATCCGTTACGGAATTCCATCTATTTGCATTTTGTGAATTTCTCCAATTTTCATTAAAACGCGGCTGGAAGGAGACAGCCTGAATGGTAATTGGATAACGGGGGAGAGAACGAGAAATGCACCGTTTGAATAATGTCGCAATTTATTCACTGATTTTTAGTGCAGAGTAATTATGTGTTTCAAATATTTATTGTAACTAGTTGGCATAAGTACATTCTGCTCAATTCCCCATCATATACAGGGTGATTATGATTAAAATTACGATTTCAAAACTCTATAATTTTAAAACTACCCATCAGAGCGATTTGATATTTTACCAGAGCAGTCGTGAGGCAATGAAATTTTGTTTGGCAAAAGAAAAAGAAAAAAAAAGTTCCAACATGTGCCGTTCATTATCCGTAAAGTACTTGTTTCATGAAGCTCCTCTTTTTCTCTTTTCACTAGGTCTGTTTCCGCTGTAAACATGTATTCTTGTCTTTTTGCTAACAAAATTGTAGTGAACCCTTGGAGTCTATTGTTTCCTGCTATACTAATGTGTTGCTAACAACATTCCTGTGTTTAATGAGCATACTTACCAACCATCTAATTATGAACCGTATAATTTTTAGTACCCGCCGTTTTTTTCACACCAGTCATTTTTTAGAGTAATTTTAGTCTTATTTAATCGTGACAATATTTGAAGAGAATAACTCTAGAAATAAAGTGGTGTAAAAAAATGGGCATTTTTTCAAGGGGTGTTAACAATTCTACGGTTATTAATGAGATGGTTGACAAGTATGAATGAGTCCATTTAAGCGTTTCTCCTGACATTACCCTGACAGCGCCATCTATACTAACATGTTGGAGCGACTTTTTTCCTCCCCCAAAAGAAATTTCATTGCCTCACGATTGCTCTGGTAAAATATGAAATCGCTCTGATGGATAGTTTTAAAATGATAGCGTTTTGAAAAAAGTCGTTCCAACATGTTCGTATAGATGGCGCTGTCAGGGTAATGTCAGGAGAAACGCTTAAATGGACTCATTCATACTTGTCAACCATCTCATTAATAACCGTAGAATTGTTAACACCCCTTGAAAAAATGCCCATTTTTTACACCACTTTATTTCTAGAGTTATTCTCTTCAAATATTGTCACGATTAAATAAGAATAAAATTACTCTAATAATCTGGTGTGTCACTCACACGACTTTCTCTTACCTTGAAATTTAATACTATAAATACAGGTTGCAGATTAAGAGGTAAGATAACGAGTACTGTTATGTAAACCTATGTTAAACAATTCAAATTAGGCTTCGGAAGAGTTTTATATGATAATTAGTTCTGTGCGACTCCCTTCAATCCCCCGTTTCATTAATACACCTACATTTATATAGAATTTAATTCGGTTATTAAAAAATAATTCTGTTTTTAAAAAATAATTTATTAAAATTATTATTTTTTATGATAATGCAGACGATTTCCATATTAGAGAGGTAGTGTAACACTAAATATCCAAAAAAAGTCCATTTTACTCTCAATATTAAAAAAAAAAAAAACGATTTTTTTTTCTAAGTTCAACCATTCGTTTTAAAGGTATTCGCAAGCTCTTTTGAATGATACCAATCATGAAAATTTACTCCCCTCGAGGGGGGACTTCCCCCCCCCCCCCAGGGGGAGAGGCGAGGCTCCTACATACACAAAAAAAAAATTTCCCAGTTAACTATCTCTATTAAAAAAAATATATGTTCGTTTCATTTGGTTTAGTGCAGTCTATAGACGTTAAACTCTACTTACCTGCAATTTCCACCCTAGACGTAATGTATTAGAATTCTCTTGATTGTCCCTGTACACGAACCATTTGCTTGATCTTAACAAAAAGCTTACTGTAGCATCCCTATAAGATACACATTTAGAATACAAAGTTTGAACTTTCTGCCATAATTTGTTTTTGAGATATGCTGATAACAGACAGACACACACACAGACCATTTGCTAAAAACATGATTTTCGTATTCAGGGGACCTCAAAACGTGTAAATATAACAAAATCTCGCGTTCGAAAATTTACCCCAAAACAATACTTTCTCGACCTTATGGGTAAGAGAAAGTAAAAAATGACTGGTGTAAAAAAAAAAAAAAAAAAGGCTGGTACTAAAAATTGTACGGTTCATAATAAGATGGTTGGCAAGTATGCTCATTAAACACAGGAATGTTGTTAGCAACGCAGTGGAATAGCAGGAAACAATAGACTTCAAGGGTTCACTACAATTTTGTTAGCCAAAAGACAAGAATACATGTTTACAGCGGAAACAGACCTAGCGAAAAGAGAAAAAGAGGAGCTTCATGAAACAAATACTTTACGGATAATGAACAGCACATTTTGGAACTTTTTTTTTTCTTTTGCCAAACAAAATTTCATTGCCTCACGATTGCTCTGGTAAAATATCAAATCGCTCTGATGGGCAGTTTTAAAATTATAGCGTTTTGAAATCGTAACTTTAATTATAATCACCCTGTTCTCATAAATTTCTGCTACAAGGCATACTATATTCATGCTAAGTAGAATTGAAATAGACCGATCACTTGACACAATGACAGATTAAAATACCTCACCTAATAGGCTACTCACCGTTTAGTTCGATATATTTACCTTACCCTAAATTTTTTAATTAATTTTATTGGGGTTAGTTTCACATTTTACTTTTTATGTAATTCCATATTATTTCCAATGCCATGATCTCTATGACTGAAATTTTTATTAAATATTGCTGTACTCCTAATGTATTAAGAAAATCTTATATTTTGAACAACTTACGAAAAATTTTAAGTTAAATTACTCGTAATCAATTATGTTCAAGCCAGTATCATAAATGATATTTTAAAAGTGGTCTAAAATCTATACGATGGAAGTATATCTCTCAAAATGAATGTTTATGCGAAATTTTTCTCTATGTTAAGAAATTCCTAAATTTCAAATAACTCATACAAAATATTCAAAGATGAATTTTCATAGTTAATTGCGTTCATGCAAACATCATCATCATTGATATTTTAAAGATGGTATGGCATCTGTACATTAAAAAATACTCCTTTTAAAGCACGTTTAAGAAAAATTTCGCACTATTCTCATGTGTTACGGAAATCTTAAATTTTGAATAAAATACGAAATTTATAAATTAGAATGTAGCAAACCAATAAAGTTCTTACAAGTGTCATAAGTGATAATTTAAAACTAGTCCGACCTCTCTGCGTTCTTGAAATTCTCGTGTACACAGACTAAAAACTAATACACTGACACCCTACAGACAGACATCATATCGATTTTCTGATTTTCAGATTCCTCACGCCTCGAAACGTTTGAAAAAGTTAAAAACAAGGTCGAAAATTTTTACGATTTCCTAAGTTCCCCTACCTATAGTAAGATAGGGAACTAAAACGGACAAAAATCTCCAATATTTAGTTAATTTATTTAATTAATATCTATTTAAATTTTTATCAGTATACAACAAAAGAAACAGTATAAAAAACAGTATAAAAGAAATAATAGAACAAAATAAATACAATAGATTACTAAGCTAAGAAAAAGCTACAAACAAGATAACGAAGATTCCCTTCTTATTTGAAAATTTAAAAAATTGCCTTCCATAAATGCCCTCTATGTTTCTCAGCTCCAAATTTTTAAACCAACCAAAGTCCCTCAAAGCACATTTCTAGTTTCCAGAAATTTTGAGGTTTTTCCGTTAGGGATATAAAATTTCTGTAAAAATTGAGGCGGTGGGAAAAAAAAAAATAGTTTTTTTTTTTTTCCTGGAAAAATTGGAAAAAAATAGCAAACTTGATTTTTTATAAATAAAAATAGGGTTTCTTAATAGTTATAATATCTTAGAAAATATAAACTGTTAAACATTAAAAAAAATATGCAATCCATTTTTTTTTAAACAGAAATATAGAAAAAAATTTACCTTTTCTCTTACAAAACACCAAAAATTAGTCCAATCACCATTCAAGCATTAATTTTGCGTGTGCATTCCTTTCCCAGCAGCATTGATTCAATTAATTCAGATTAGAGTCTGCACGAGTCGAATTTTACCCGACTTGAAAACGACATATAAATTTTAAATCAACGCGAACCCATAAAAAAGACGAGTATGTTGTGGCCACCACAAGACTTTCTTCTATATTTTTTTTCCTATACAAATTCACTCAGTAACAATATTAAAAAAAAAAAAAAAAAATGTTAAAAGTAAAAAAAAAATCCATAACTTTGTTTTAAATTGTCACAGATTTATAGTTCAACCATTCGTTTTAAAGGTATTGACGAGACCTTTCGAAAGATACCCATCTTCAAAATTTACTACTCCCCCCCCAGGGGGGGAGTCGCGATGCCCCACATGCACAATATTTTTTATCCTAGTTAACTACTACTATTATCAATAATACATATTAATTTTACAATCACAAGTTTAAAGTAACTCTCATTAGCACATTTATACGAAATTTTGTCCTATACTGCCATGTTAAAAATTTAGAAAAAATGTGATCACAGCGCCCTGTTGAGAGACTGATCCCCAAATCTAATCAGCACCCGTTTATGTCAGGGTGCAACTAAATCACAAGTTTGATTAAATTTCATTCATTGGTTCGTGAGCTACAGTGTCCACAAAACTCGTGATGCACACAGACAGACAGACATTTTCTAAAAACTATCAATTCGTGTTCTGGACATCCCAAAACGTGTAAATCCATCAATAAACGGTGGTAGAAAATTTTCGCGAATCCAATACTTTCTCTATATTACATCTTCTACATATAGAAGAAAGTGAAAAAAAGAAAAAAAAAAAATGCAATAGAGAATTTTGACGATCCAAACCTGATTTATTTATACCCGAAACCCGAAAACTAAATAAAATTTAATATTTCATCTAGAAATCATGAAAAACTTTTTTAGTACAAAATAAAATAAAATTTCATTGTCAACGAGTTGGTAAATCATTAAAAAAAAAGATCTGGAGTGACTCCACTCGACTTTCCGAACATTGAGTCATTAACAGTTTTGTACATAAAATAAAGAAAGAGGAGTTGTTAAACAAACAAAAGAGAGAAAACCATAACAGAGTGTTTGAGTATTTTTCTCCCTATATTACACGATGTTTTACTGAACGCTTACTGAACTTTAAGCCCATAGATCATAATGATAAAGAATTTATCGTTGTGTCCCTGTAAAAACCTATAAATGCTAGATTCATTAAAATGCTTAGAGTTAGGGCAACAGTGACTTATAATATTCATATAATTTTTCAGTTATATTGAATAAGGCGTTTAGACACTATTGCATTTTTTAAAATTGGGTCCCATAGGCCATAATGATAATGTATTTTTCTTTGTGTCCATGTAAAAAAACTGTAAGTGCTAAATTCACTAAAATCTATACAGCTCGTGCAACTGTGACCTATAACATGTGTACAAATTTTTTGCTTAGTTTAATAAGGTGTTTAGACGCAATCACACTTTTAAAAATTTGGCCCCTAGGCCATAATGATAAAGAATTTTTTTTGTGTCCCTGTAAAAAAAAAAAAAAAAAAAAAAAAAAAAAAAAACTGTAAGTGCTAAATTCACCAAAATCTATACAGTTCGTGCAACTGTGACCTATAACATGTGTAATTACTTTCTTCTATATGTAATATAGAGAAAGTATTGGATTCGCGAAAATTTTCGAAGTCCACTTTTTGATGGATTTACATGTTTTGGGATATGGAGAACACGAATTAATAGTTTTTAAAAAATGTCTGTCTGTCTGTCTGTAACATTTTTTTGTGGACGCTGTATCTCACGAACCAATGAATGAAATTTAACCAAACTTGGTATTTAGTTGCACCCTGACATAAACTGGTGCTGATTAGATTTTGGGATCAATCGCTCAATAGGTGGCGTTGTGATCGCATTTTATGCAAATTTTTAACATGGCAGCATAGGACAAAATTCCGTATAAATGGGCATAAAGAGAGTTATTTTACACTTGTGATTGTAAAATTAATATGAATTATTGATAATAGTAGTAGTTAGCTAGGAAAAAAATTTTGTGCATGGGGGGGGCATCGGTTCCCCCCCCGGGGAAGTAAATTTTAAAGATGGGTATCTTTCGAAAGGTCTCGTTGATAATAGTAATAGTTAACTTGGAAAAAATTTTTGTGCATGTGGGGGCAACGGTTGCCCCCCCACCGGGGGGGGGAAGTTCCCACCCGGGGGGGCAAAGTTCCAAGATGGGTATCTTTCGAAAGATCTCGTCAATACCTTTAAAACGAATGGTTGAACGATAAATCTGTGATAATTTAAACCAAAGTTATCGATTTTTTTAACTTTTAACAAAAAAAAACAAAAATATCGCAATTTTTTTTTTTTTTTTTTTTTTTTTTTTTTACGAAATTTAACCAAACTTGGTATTTAGTTAGTCCCCGACATAAACTGGTGCTGATTATGTTTGGGGATCAATAGCTCAACAGGTGGCGCTGTGATAGCATTTTATCTAAATTTTTAACATGGCAGCATAGGACAAAAATTCGTATAAATGTGCATAATTAGAGTTGTTTTAAACTTGTGATTGTAAAATTAATATGAATTATTGATAATAGTAGTATGTAACTAGGAAAAAAATTTTTTGCATGGGGGGGCATCGCTTCCCCCCCTTGGGGGGAAATACCCCCCCAGGGGGGGGGTAAATTTTCACATTGGGTATCTTTCGAAAGATCAGGTTGATAATAGTAGTAGTTAACTAGGAAAAAATTTTTGTGCATGTGGGGGCATCGGTTGCCCCCCCCCCACCGGGGGGGGGAAGTTACCACCCGGGGGGGCAAAGTTTCAAGATGGGTATCTTTCGAAAGATCTCGTCAATACCTTTAAAACGAATGGTTGAACGATAAATCTGTGATAATTTAAACCAAAGTTATCGATTTTTTTAACTTTTAACAAAAAAAAACAGAAAAATATCGCAATTTTTTTTTTTTTTTTTTTTTTTTTAACGAAATTTAACCAAACTTGGTATTTAGTTGGTCCCCGACATAAACTGGTGCTGATTATGTTTGGGGATCAATATCTCAACAGGTGGCGCTGTGATAGCATTTTATCTAAATTTTTAACATGGCAGCATAGGACAAAAATTCGTATAAATGTGCATAATTAGAGTTGTTTTAAACTTGTGATTGTAAAATTAATATGAATTATTGATAATAGTAGTATGTAACTAGGAAAAAAAATTTCTGCATGGGGGGGAAGTACCCCCCCGGGGGGGATAAATTTTCAAGATGGGTATCTTTCGAAAGGTCTCGTCAATACCTTTAAAACGAATGGTTGAACTATAAATCTGTGATAATTTAAAACAAAGTTATGGATTTTTTTCACTTTTAACAAAAAAAAAAAAAAAAAAAAAAAAAAAAAAAATCGTACTCTTTTTTTTTTTTTTTTTTTTTTTTTTTTTTTTAAATATTGTTACTGATTCAATATGTATAGGTAAATATAGAAGAAAGTCTTGTGGTGGCCACAACATACTAGTTTTTTTTTTTTTTTTTGCTCAGTTTAATAAGGCGTTTAGACGCTATCACACTTTTAAAAATTTGGTCCCATAGGCCATAATGATAAAGAAATTTTCTTGGTGTTCCTGTAAAGAAACTATAAGTGCTAGATTCACCAAAATCAATAGGGTTCGGGCTACGGCGACTTACAACATACGTACCAACTTTCAGCTCATTCGAGCTAAGCGGTTAGACGCTAGCATATTCACTCACACACATACATACACACACACATACAGTGCGTTGCATGAATATAAACGCACCTTAACTTTAAGAATTAGAATGGTATAGAAGTGTAATAAAAAAAATATGAGTAGGTGACACTTGATGCAAATTGTATGTGTATGATACAAGAAATGAAAATACGAGTCAAAACAACGAAAGACCAATATGATTTTTTATAAAATAATTTTATTGAATTTATGACAAAAATACATGTTGCGTGAATTTAAACGCACATGTAAAAAATAAATAACTGAGTAACAAATACAGTATCTAATGCTTTGGAAAGCCACCGTGGGCTTCTAGAACAGTCAGTGGACGTCTTGGCATTGACTGATATAGTGGCATGAGATCATCCAAGCGGATTGTCTTCCAAGCTAATAGAATGGCCGATTTTAGTTCATCTTTCGTGTTAAACTGCCTTCCGTTTACGTAAGCACGGCGAACCAGAATACCCCATACGTTCTCCATTATGTTTAAATCGGGGCTTTTTAATGGCCAATCCAGAACTTTAATTTTATTTTCACGGAACCATTTTTTCACGATATGTGCTGTATGTACAGATGCACAATCTCGCTGAAAAATATAATTTCTTCCAGCTTTCTTGACTGTTTGACGGCGGAGGTTCCTTGTGAGCAATTGGACATAATCTACAGAGTTCATAGTGTTTTCGACGAACTCTAATTCGAAAATCCCTTTAAAACCTATGGCTGCCTACACCATGACAGATCCACCTCCAGATTGACGTTTTGAACAGTACATTTCTTCGGTTCTCAAATCATGCCTGTCGCTATGAAATCCATCCAGGCCATCGAGATTAAACTTTTTTTCATCTAAGAAAATGATTTTTTCCCAAATTAGTTGATCTAAAATCCATTTTCTTGCCCATTCCAACCGCATATGTTTGTGCTCTTGAGTGAGGGGTGGTTTCGCCTTCATTTTCTTAAATTTAATGAATGTTGCAGCTTTGATAGTTCTCCATATGTTTGTCCGATGAACATCCAGCTTGTATTGAGCCTTTATCTTCGCGCAGGAAATATTCTTATTCTTTGCAGCATTGCATATTCGACGTTTGTCGTAACTGGTGAGCTTTCCTGTTCGCTTCTTATACGCTTTTTTCCCATAATTTGCTCCTTTCTTTATATAATTTCGCATAACACTCTCACTTCTTCCGATTCGGCGCCCAATTTCACGATTGCTAAAGCATTTACCACGCATAAATTCGATTTTTATCCTATCGTCTACTGTCAAAGTTTTCCCTATTTTCATCCTGAACAAACTCCGTAAATTTTGCACTCAAGCATTAAAAATATTTTTAGAGAACTTTAGCAACACGACTATCTGTGTTTTAATTTAATTCCGGTGGCTCTGTTAAATTTTAAACGCAAAATACAGAGTGCGTTTAATTTTGCGCAACAAACGAAAAACAGTCAAAAATAAGAAAATGCTTAAACACCCATTTGCATAAGCTTGCATGAGTCTAAACATACGTGCCCAAAGCACCTTATTAAGTTGTTAGTCATAACCAATAACTGTAAGTTACATCCCTTCTTTTAAAATTAAAAAAAATTCTATTTCTGGTTATTGGAAAAGGTGCGTTTATATTCATGCAACGCACTGTACATACATACAACATCGTAAAAATAATGAAAACGGACTCAGGGCACCTCGAAACGTATAGAAACATCAAAATCTCCAATTCGGATTTTTGACATGATTACAATACTTTCCTCACTATAGTGTTCGGAAAGTAAAAATTGCAATTACTGATACCCTGAATTAAAAATTTAAAAATCTGAAAAATGTATGTAAAATGTCATATGAAATAATTTGGGCACGCGTATGTTTAATCATGGGAATATATGTAGTATGTTTATAATAGTTATAATTATATCAAACAAATTTGTGCTTATTATGGAAATTTCATTTTATTTATTTATTTATTTTTTAAGATGTTTTCAAGTTGACCTGGCTCGTTGAAAACTAAATTCGACACGCAGAAAAAAAAAAAAAAAAAAAAAATCAGTTAACTTGACCTAAACATGGTTTGTAAGAAAAATAAATCAGTCAACCCTAACCGAACTCGACCCATAAGAGAAAAAATTTAATCAACCTGACACAAATCTGACGACGGGTTGGGCCTGAATAAAATTGGGTTACCCGACCCGATGCAGGATTCTAATTCAGATTCTGACTTAGAGAAAAGTTAATCACAAAAATAAAAATAAAAGTTTAATTTAAAGTTAACTGAACTTCAGAAATTTAAAGCAATGTTTTATTAATGATTTTTTTTTTTAATTTAAAAGTTATTAACTCAGAAGTAAAGGTTATATAAATCAAGTAGGTTTTCACATATTATTATTATTATTATTATTATTAATTTTTTTTTTTTTTTAATTGTAAAATAATTTTTTTTTGACAGAAAGTTGCTTAGGACTTTCTTTTCTTTCTTTCTTTTTCTTTTTTTTGTAAGTTTGTTATTTGCATTTGTGTGTGTTCGTGGTCTTTGGTGAAATTTACATAATCTTCTGTTATTCTTTATTCTACTGTGTTTAAAAACACACACACACACACTAAAATAATACAGTTATACAAGTCTAAAGATGTATATTCAAGAAAAATGACAAAAGCATAAAAGAACTTGAAGACGTATATCTGTAGTGATAAGTATAAATGATTTAAGTCCATATTCTTGATTTTTCAGGAGACGAAAAATAAAGTTTAACTAGCTAAAAACAAATCAGAAGAATGGATTAGGGAAAAGGTATTTCGTTGATTTTTACCCTTTATACCATTCTGTGGTTGTCAACCTTCATTTAATAACGGGAAAAATTGAATTAAATATTTTATACCATACATGAATGGTAAATTTCTAAATTCGTCCTTTTTTTACCAATGGATTTTCTCAAAGACTAAATGACATACAACCCCTGGCAAAAAGTATCCGATCACCGAAAACAGTGCTTATGATACGTTAAAACATAAGGTTATTTTTTCACAAATTCAAACTTTTTTCAAACCTATGAGTATGCTTTTGTGAAATATGACTAATTTTGTCAAATTCTATTAAATAGTAATAGAAATTACAATATCAGTTAAGAGTTTACACGAGAAAATACGTTGAATCACAAAGGAAAAATATTTCCGATCATCATTGTGTGGAGAAAAAAGTATTTGATCGCAAACAAAAGCAACACAGTTAAATGATATATGCAAATTTTTTTTACTCGGCGCATGCGTTCAAGTTCGAAGAAGACGGTATAAAAGGTCAAATTGTAGTTTGAAAGTTACAAGTTAGTTTCGCATCTGCTGAAGTATGGCTCGAAAGAGAGAATTATCTAATGATGTAAAACTTTTGATTGTTAAACGCTTAAAAAGCGGAATTTCCCAAAGAAAGGTTGCTAAGACATTTGGATGTGCTCAAAGTACTGTTTGCGAAATTTGGAAGAAATATCGCTTAAGAAATGATGTAAGAAATCTGCCTCGAAGCGGTCGACCACGAGTAACATCAAGTAGACAAGACAGGAAATTAGTTGATCTTGCCAAATCTATGCGAAGGTGTACGTCTAAACAACTGAATGCCGAGTGGTCAAAGTATGGAGTAAAGGTATGTGCACGTACAGTGCGAAATCGTTTAAATAATAAAGGATATCACTTCTGCAAAGCCAAAACCAAGCTATATATGACTAAGAAACACAAGAAAAATCGTCTTCAATGGTGCAAGAAATACAAATGCTGGTCTTCTGATGATTGGAAGAAGGTTATTTTCAGTGACGAATCTCGTGTTTGTCTAGGAACTGGGGATAACCCTGGAATGTTTGTGTGGAGGAGAGCTGATGAAAAGTTCAAAGAAGATTGCCTAAAAACTAAAGCTAAATATCAGCCTTCATTTATGGTGTGGAGTTGCATGACATCTCAAGGAGTTGGTAAATTGTGTATAGTGTTGCAAACAATCAATTCAGAAGTATATGTTAACATTTTAGAGCATTATTTGATACCTAGCATCGAGGAAGCGTTTGGTGACTCCTCCGATTTCCTATTTCAAGATGATAATGCGTCCTGCCATAGAGGTAAACGGGTCAAGGATTTCTTAAATAAAAACGGAAATTCTCCAATAAAGACTCTGAACTGGCCTGCAAATAGTCCTGATCTTAATCCGATCGAAAATATTTGGAATGTTTGGAAAAATAATATAGAAAAGAGAAGACCGACCAATATGAATGCACTTCGTCTAGCCATCAAGGAAAGCTGGAAGGAAATTCCATCACATTTATGTGAAAAGGTTGTTGAATCCATGCCCCGCCGTTTAAAGGCAGTTATTAGAGCAAAAGGAGGACCAACCAAGTTTTAAATTGAAATTTATCGAATATTTTTTTCCCGGTTATGTGATGATCGGACATTTTTTTCTTTGAATACTTTATATTAATTTTCCTCTGTATTGTAAAAATTAATTGCAACTTATGGTATTATTTTTTATCATGTCACAAAGTAAGATACTTTTGTAATAAAAAACTTTATTTTAAAAAATGTAATAAATTTTTAGAAAAATAGCCTTTTATAGTAACGTATCTTAGACACATCTTTCAGTGATCGGATACTTTTTGCCAGGGGTTGTAGAATTAAATCCTTTATACCAATCGATAGAGAATTTTTTTCTGAGTCTGACTATGTACTTAACTCAAAATCGACATTTTTGGACTTAAATCCTTTATACTTATCAGTACAGATATAGTATCCAATACATATAATGGGAGGAAGGTCGTTATAATATTTATAATTTTCAGGATTACCATTAGATTATATGGTTAAAACTTTATTTTTGAAATATGAACATTATGAGAATCAATGCTTTCATGTAAGATTCTCATGAAAAAATATTTCAAGAAAAAGCATTGCAGTGCAAATATTATAAATTTTTGAATATTTTATTCTATTCTAGAAATTTCAAAATTTACATTTTTTTCCAAATGGAAATAATCCCCTCCAGAAAGACCCCCGAAAAGAACTGTTTTTTTTCCCCAAAATTTCTGTGTTTTTTCGGGCCATTTCCATCTCTAGTTTCCGAGATACAGTATTTACGAAGGAGAACTTTTAGCGAAAAAATTAATCAATCATAACTTACAAAGGGGCAAAAAAAAAAAAAAAGATAGTATGTCGAAGCTTTTTCAGAATTTTTTTTATCTTGAGAAAATCTTTCAATCTAGTTAACAAAAGACCATTCTTCCCATTTCATATTTCAAAGTTTGCCAGCTTACCTACCCTCCTATGCGCCCTAGTCCTTTATTTAATTATTGCTATTTAAGGCGACAATGGACCTCCAGACTGATAAAAATATGTCCCCAAAACTACTTTTTTTCCTTTCAAAAAACGATTCCAAAATTTCATCAGCTTTAAATTAAAAAAAAAAAAAAAATATGCTATTTTTTTGGTAAATTTTGGAGCTCCTGAGAAATTAAAACTTTAAATGCTGTTTTCTCAGAAAGAGTTTTTTTTTTTTTTTTTTTTCATATTTTGATTAGTTCAAAACATTCCAGGCGTCATAATTTTTTTCGAATTACCCTAACATTTTGCACAGTTGTTAGTTATATTTGTTAGCATATAACTTGCTAACAATTTCATTATTTTTATTCTGAAAAACTAAAAAAAACATTAAATTAAAAAATATTTTTATTGAAAATTCGCAAAAAATCACCTATGTTTATCTAAAATATTTTTTTATTCTAATGACTATGGTCATAAATAAGAAATGGCTAGCAACCTTTGTTATAACTGTATAAAGCTAGTTTAAGAAAAAAAAAATTAGGTGTCGAGGGAAAGATTAACGCACCTGGAGCATTTTTAAATATATGATTAATTAGCAGATTTTAATTAATATCTTAATTAATTATATTCTGGAAATTATTTTTAATTTCATATTTTTCACCTATAAACAACACTGTATCAATGCACAAAATTTCAGAACAACTTATTCATAATTAAAAAAAAAAAAAAAATTGTCCATTATAGCCTTAAATTAAAGATTTCTCTAAAACTCACTGAACTCCTTTTCTAACAGATTTTTACTTTCCGAACACTATAGTGAGGAAAGTATTGTAATCATGTCAAAAATCCGAACTCGAGATTTTGGTGTTTCTACACGTTTTGAGGTCCCCTGAGTCTGTATTCACTATTTTTACGATAATGTATGTATATGTGTGTGTATGTGTGTGAGTGAACACGCTAGCGTCTAAACGCTTTGTTCGAATGAGCTGTAAGTTGATACGCATGTTGCAAGTCACCGTAGTACGAACCCTATTGATTTTGATGAATCTAGCACTTATAGTTTTTTTACAGGGACACAAAGAAAAATTCTTTATCATTATAGCCTATGGGACCAAAATCTTAAAAGTGCAATAGCATCTAAACGCCTTATTCAATTGAGCAAAAAATTTATACACATATTATAGGTCACAGATACTCAATCTGTATAGATTTTGGAGAATCTAGCATTTATAGTTTTTATACAGGGACACAAAGAAAAATTCTTTATCATTATGGCCTATGGGACCCAATTTTTCAAAGTGCGATAGTATCTAAACGCTATATTCAATTGAGCTGAAAATTTATATGAATATTATAAATCACTGTTGCACTCACTATAAACATTTTGGTGAATCTAGCATTTATAGGTTTTTACAGAGACACAACGAAAAATTCTTTATCATTATGATCTATGGGCTCAAAGTTCAGTAGCGTTCAATAAAACATCGTGTAATGTATGGAGAAAAATACTCAAACACTCTCTTATGGTTTTCTCTTTTTTGTTTGTTTAACAACTCCACTTCCTCTACTTTATCTACAAAACTGTTAATTACTCAATGTTCGGAAAGTCGAGTGGAGTCACTCGAGATTTTTTAACTAAATATTAATCGCATGTGTTTTCGAAGCTTAATTTGAATTGCTTTCAACGTACGTTTTTTTATGTGTCCATTGCGTACGGTAATGGATCGAAAACAAAAGCGGCTTGCCTTCACTCATTAAGCGATCGAATTTATTACATTGAATCGATTTACGACGCGGTTCATTGTTTTCATTCCAGTAATGAATACCTCGACCTTATCCAGTTAACTTCCGGACCAGCGGCTCTCTGATCCTGTAATATATTCCTCCTCCCGATTGATAATCATGAACGGAGGTCCATGTGCGCACACGTTAGAAGAAAGGTATACTTCTGTTAAACACATGATAGAGATTAAGGATGATCCATTACTTTTTACAATCATCCAAAGTATATTGTGAAGTAGGAAATGGCAAAAGATTGTTTTCATTTCTTTTTATATATAATACAGAGGGTTTTCGCACATTTTTTACACGATTTTGATGGACTATATCGAAAAAATTACATTCATATTTCGTGTTTTAAATTTTCAGTTTGATAGCCCTTGTTCTTAACTATCATTCTACGTCGTAATTTCCATGATAATAATGCTTTTTGTAATATCGGAAGAGGTATTTTGTTCCATTCCTCTTCAACGGCTTTCCAAAGTCCACAATGCGTTGTAGGCTGGTGTTTGAATAAGGCAGATTTTAAAGAGTCCAAAAGCATAAAAATCCATTAGTGATACATCAGGAGATTTAACAGGAATATCAGTGAAGGGTATGGTTTTAATTTCCCGTTTCTTGTTCCATTTTTTCTAGAAAAGCATGTGATGTGTGGCTGCTTGCTTTGTCTTGACTCAGTTCGACGGACTGATGACATTGTGGATAAAGATCTGTAATTTCATATTTAAAAATTGGAGTTAAAATATGTTCTTGATAGTATTTAGAGTTGATTTTGACATTTTTGTCAGTATTTTTTACCTTTATTTTGCCTTTGTATGAAAAACCACCGACAATCATAAATCCTTTAGAAAAACCTTCTTTTGATTCTTTGAACCATGTAGCAAAATTTTTTTCTTCTCTTTCATGATAATAAATTGATCTTTTTTTTTGTTGCAATCACTTAAATAGACCCAAGCTTCATCTGTTGCTACGGCATTTTTCTATTTTTCTCCTGATAAATGTTTTTCATAAAGAGTTCGGCAGCGTGTTCTACTCGGAAAAAGCGAAAACGTATCCTTCCATTCATTGCCTTTTTAAAAGCGCCATTTTGCATGTAAACAAAATTCTAAATATCAGACTATAAATAAAACTTCCAAAAATACAACTGTTGTGAAAATAAAATTTTCCATGCAGACGATTTTTTTCTTACGGCGAAATAAAATCGTCTAAAAAATGTGCGAACAGCCTCTGTATTCTATGAATATTAGAATTATAGAATTATGTCTTAGTTATACATAGGTATGGCATAGATATATCTCTGCAGATATATTCGGATGTACACCCCTGTTCAAAAGTTTAGCAAGATTTGCAAACAATCAGTTTTTTATTCAAATTAAAAACTCATCTCTCAATGAAATGTTTTCAAACATTGGGTATTTAAAGAACTGGGTCTTCCTCATGTTTTTCAGTGAAGATTGGTTTAAGACAACAATTAGGGGGGCGGTAACAAATTGAGCAAAATTAAAAATGTTTGTGATCACCCTGTATCGTTAAGTAAACGAAATGAGCTGTAACTTTAGGATATGTTAACATAGACCCATTTCAATTTGTGGATGAATTTGTGTGACGATAGCATGTTAAATAATGGAGATATAAGCATTTATTTTTAAACTCCCAAAAAAAATCAACATGTTTTTTATTTATGATATACAGTTTAACGAAAATTATTCCCACTTTTAGATAAGTTGGAAAAACACTTTTAAAACAATATACTGCAGTCGGTATACAAATATCTTAAATATCTCATGAAATAGGAACATTTTTATGAAAAACGTTTTTACTGCGCATGTGCGAAAGGTAAAACATTTTTTATTGTCTAGGTTGAAAGCTAGATGTATTGGGCAACTTTCATCAAAAGTGCATTTGAATAGAATAAAAATTAAGTGAATTGTACGAAAAAGAACGAGCTAGAATTCAGATATTTTCCAAAAGTTGAAATTTCTTAAGGGGTGTTTCACATGCCGCGTAATTAACTTTAAGATCCAATTATTTCAACCACACTCCAAATGTACTTTTTTTGTGAAAAATCCCTTATAAGCTTGTAACTCTAACATATTTTTGTTTATTTACTCTGATTTGTGAGATTATAAGGGGTCTTTTCTTAATTGACTAAATGATTCAACGGTTGAAATTTGTTTAAATGCTTGATAACTACTATGTTCGGAATGGTGAGTGCAATCCCTTCAAATTTTTAAGCAGCTTTTCTCACCATACTGCGTGCGCTTTTAAAATGTCAGTCGCAAACAAGTCATTTAAATTCAGTCACTAGACTACACGAAATGCATTCCTTTTCTCTAGGTCCCGAATTCTTAGAACCCGAACGCATAATGCATTTTTTAAAGCAAAATAATAAAAGCCAGTTAATTGTACCATTTCAATGTTTTACTATTTCAGTGCTTAAGGATACCAATCTCGCTTTAACGAAGCAATTTAAATATTTTTATATCCGCTTTTCTCGCGTGCGCAGGTATTTAGGGGTGGACCACTTCATCCAACAAAAGAACAATCTGGCAGACGAGTCAAGAAATGACAGCACGTTCGTCCACTATCTGGAACCCTATTGTGAAGTAATAAAAAAAATATTTGTAAGTTGTTCGAGGAAATAATTGAGATATAAATAAGCCATTTATAGCTAGTCTACAGATCAGAAGAGTCGACGATTCCGTTTGCATGAGTCATTAGTAGCAGTTCATTTGTATTTATTCTATATATTTCATTTATTTCTTCTTCTGTTCTGTAGAATTCGTTTGTTCTACAGGTGAATTGGGTGTAGAAATTTGTTATATCGTAGCTGTAAGCTTACAGATTTGCAGAAATTTACCCATGTTTGCATACAGTAACTTATACTGCGAAAATTTCTATAGGAAAATACAAAGAAATGTTTCGTGGTGGCCATAACCTACTAGTTTTGTTTTGTTACGGTCGATTTAAACCACTTGATGCGAAAATATCCTAACTTATGAAGCGAGAATTTAATCTCCTTATAGAAAGCTCTTCCTTTAGCATAGTGTTATTTACTAACTCTTCCTTACTTTCTTAATGTTTTTTCAATAATAGTTTCAATAATGTAGTCATATCGGTATTTTCTTAGTCCTAAATGCCATTCTTATTTCACCATTGTGATATTTACTCAAAAATAAAATCTCGTTTTCCATGGTGAAGATGACAAGAATGGATGGGCTATACATTGTGTTAATCTGGTTAAACGATTCGGATCAATGCTAATCTGAAAGGCTTCGATTCACTGAAATTAATATTCTGTTAATCCGTCAGGCTAGAAAAGAATATCATTTCGTTTAAGTAACTTAGTTTAAATCAAATTTAGAAAAGGAAGACGCATTTATCCCTAATCCATTAATGCCCAGCGATCTATTTACAGACACTTAATAATTGTGGATTTTCTTTTTTTTTTCTTTTTTTTTTTTTTTTTTTTGTTTATTATTTTACTGATATTCAATAGAATAAAGTACTTATTTCGTAAAAATTTTCCCTTTCCGGTTTTCGATGAATTGATATGTTCTGAGAGATCCAGAACACGATTTGATCATTTTTAGAAAATGTCTCTCAATCTGTGGGGGCGTGAGTATGTGACAAAATTGTGTTTCAACTGTAGTTCAATAACTAATGCATAGAATTTCCTACAAACTAACTTATGTGTAGTTTTATATTGATATAAATTAATGCCTGTCATTTTTTATTGAAAATGTTCCAACGAAAGGCGTTGACACACCCTCCCTTTCATTTTAAATTGTTATAGGCAATATAGGATAAAATTTTACATAAATGCGCACAATTAGGATCATTTTTAAGGAATAATTGTGAAAATAAAAATAATGATTCATAATAGTGATAATCAACTACGAAACAATTTTTTTTATACATAAATCATCGTTCCTTCTTCTGGGAGAAGTAACTTTTACGAGGTACAGGGTATAAATTTTATACCCATAAGAATATAAATTTTCAGTATGAGTATTTTTCGAAAGAACTCGTCAATATCTTTAAAATCGAATGATTGAATCACTGACCTGTGCTAATTTATAACGAGTTATCATTTGTTATTTTATTTTTAACCAAAATAATAATAATCATTGAGGGGTAAAAAATATTCAGTCAGATTTCGTCTGTTAGGTACAAAATTGATTTTCTTTGGACACTGAGAGTTACACTTTTCTGGGGACCCGGACATAATATCGCGGGACAAAATCTCGCCGGACAAAAGATCGCGTCAAAAAAATAGTACGATCTATTTGATTTTGTGTAACGCGTGATCTCTGGTGGGGGACATATGGCCTTATAAATATTAATTAAATAATTAAATAATTAAATCATAGAGTCGAATTTCATTATTCTATATACGTTTATTTTTAAGTTATTTTATCTTTTGCTTTTCGCTATTCAAAATACATTTTAAAAATCGTGTACACCACTGCTGATGTTAAAGCTGAACACTATTCACAAACTTGAATTAAAAATTTAAAAATGGATAAGCATGATTGAATTCATTATGACTAATCTTGACAAAAGTTAATAAAGATAGTCTTTAAACTATTTTAAGTAAAATTTATAAAAAAATTTGCTATAGGTTTGTCAGAATGTCAGTGCTCTGACTAAAGTATGTGTTGTCATGAAATTTTATACAACATTACTAATAATTACCAACTCATTTTTGCTTTGTATTCATTTACGTCGGCGATATTTTGTCCTCGCGATATTTTGTCCCCAACCCACTTTTCGGAGATGAAAATCGTCTCATCACAATTTTATAATTTTTTTAATCCTTATACTTGTACCTGCTTATTCGTAGGTATATCAACTAAAGTCAATTGAATAACATCTGTAATATTACTTTATCCATTACGCAACTACTTATTTATCTATTACAATAATCCTGTAAGACTATCGTGCAAAAATTTATCCGTTATCACGCAGATTTTCCACTGGAACGAGAGCTGGCTCTCACTTTTAGTTAACAGAAAAGAGTTGTTTTAGTTTCATATTCTTTATAGTAGACCATGGTTACGGTAACTTATATTTGAAATATTCGTCAAAATATATTTAGCGCAGTTAATTCGGGTGTCAATCGGTTAAAATTATTTTATAAAACTTTCATTTTATATATATTTCAAACTTTGATTTTATTATCTGAGATATCTGTTTGTCCAGTACTGGAAATAGAGTAACTTCTGCATTGATAGTGTCATTTACTTATTCTTTTAAAGATTACTTTTTCTACTTTTATATTGACATAGGTCTGCTTCATTCAATTTATCAATAACAATAGCATCCTAATTTGTAAATTGTTGACCTTGAAGGCATCGAAATGTCTGCCAGTTTGAATTTAAGAATGATTCCAGCATGGTTTTTAAAAAATTTCTGAGAAATTTTCACCAGTGATCCCACTTTGCCAATTTCTTTTAATTTCTGAAAGCATCCATATAAATCCAATAATAATAATAATAATAATAATAATAAACTTTTAAAACTTGAAAACATTTTTAAACGTTTATAAGCCCTAAAGTTTATCATTCTACCCCCACTTTTTTTAACATTCTCCTTTTTCAAATCGACATTTTTACTCTTTTATGTTTGCCCATTTTTCTTTAAAGCATTCGCTGAATTTTTGGATTGGTTTTAGGGTTAGGGGGTAGGGGGATTTCAGACTTTTATTTATTTATTTATTTTTAAATACCTTTTTCCATACCATTATTATCCCTAGTGTATGAAAATAATGCGTTTTCGTTAAAGCCACATGCTTTGTTAATCTGCAGAGACTCATTTAGCAGTTATGAGACACTTTTAATTATCTCGATGTAAATTAAAAAAAAAAAAAAAAAAAAAAAAAATGAAGGGTTTTTATAAGGTTGGAAATCGATATGAGTGGCTGTAAATATCTGAAAAAATTATCAATAGCCCATAACGTAGCACTAGTGCGATATAAAACCTCCTCAACCCTCAACCGAAAAAAATATTTCAGCCTGGCAAACCTCCCTTTCCTGGGATATAAAACGTGACAGAAAGATAACCATTTCAACATCAATTAATAATAAAAGGATTTCTGATAATATTTTAAATTTAACATGGAACAACAGATGCAAGTAAAAATTGTTTGATACGGATGAGCGTAACGTAAGAAATTTAAATAAATAAAAGGCCACTTTAACTAAATAAAAAATATTTAAGACTTTTTTCTCTCCAATATTATTCGTATACGTATATATTTTCGTGATCTGCTAAAAACTTTTAATATTTTTGCGATAGTATTTTGCTGCATTTTACTGAAATGTATGAACTTTTTTACGTCGCACTAGTGCTACACTGTGGGCAATTATTAATTTTCTCGGATATTTACAACCACTCAAATCAATTTCTGACCTTATAAAAACCCTTCATTTTACTTTTTCTTTTTTTTTTTTTTAAATTTACATCGAGATATTTAAAGCCGTTTTACAATTTTTAAATGAGTCATGGCAGGTTAATTAAAGCACAGGGTTTTAACGGAAATTCATTATCCTCATACGCTGGGGATTATAATGGCAGGATATAGGGGTTTTAAATAAATAAACTTCAACGAGGTTGAGTGGTTGTTTATCAACATATTTTAGTTACATAATGAGCAATTGGTGATAGCCTGGGATCCCGTCCCCCCCCCCCGTAAAATTGGTGATATTGGAATTTCGTGATCCGAATATATTTTCGTGAATACGGGGAATAAATTCATACGGTTAATTTGAATCCAGTGGTCCGTAAATGTTATGGTTACCAAATCCAGTGTTAGGTCTGCTGGTCAAAAACTAATTACCGTAACTAAACGTATTACCACTTCATTATTTCCTTTTTTGTATAGTTATTTTTGAGGATTAATCGCTTCTGTTCTATAGTCACATCGATGTGTTTCGCGTTCATTTTTCACGAGTGAAAAGGCGGCCACACTCTTAATTTAGAACTTCTGTCTTCCTTAACCTTCGATTATTCTACGTTGACCATTCTCTTCACACTGTAGCTTATCACCATCCATTTCATGAGATGTAAACCCATCGTGAATCTCATTCTGAAATGACATCATATTATTTCTTAAATTTTAGGTGAACATTGACGAATTTTTTTTAACAAATAATTTATCTAGTTTCAGAAGTTTAATATATTTGTTCTAATAAAAATATACATTCAATTTAAATATTAATGATAAGTGATAAGATTTCATATCTAAGATCAATACATACACACATTTATTTCATTCCTAAATATAGCTGCATGCAGAAATATTAAATCGCCTATTCTGAATTAGTAAAAATATTTCTAAAATCATACGTTCCCAGTAGAATGCCGCAAAATACTATTGTTAAAATGTAATGAATAAAAGTTTTAAGGAAGCATTGCAAATTACAAAAACTAGCAAAAATTGTTTTAGGTTGAAATAATTGAGTATAAACCTTCATCAGGTAAACTAGTATGTAGTGGCCACCACAAGACTTTCTTCTATATTTTCCTACACAAATTCACTCAGTAACAATATTAAAAAAAAAAAAAAAAAAAAAAAAAAATACGAATTTTTTTTTTTCTGTTAAAAGTTAAAAAAATTGATAACTTTGTTTTAAATTATCACATATTTATAGTTCAACCATTCGTTTTAAAACTATTGAGCAGACCATTCGAAAGATACCCATCTTGAAAATTTAACCCCCCCCCCTGGGGGTAAATTTTCTTTATTTAGAAAACTGTGAGCTCTTATTTAGAAAACTCTTTATTTAGAAAACTGTACTTCCCCCCAAGGAGGGGAACCGATGCCCCCACATGCACAAATTTTTTTCCTAGTTATCTACTACTATTATCAATAATTCATACTAATTTTACAATCCCGAGTTCAAAATAACTCTCATTATTGCACATTTATACGAAATTTTGTCCTACACTGCCATGTTAAAAGTTTACAAAAAATGCGATCACAGCGCCACCTGTTGTGCGATTGATCCTCAAATCTAATAAGCATCAGTTTATGTCAGGGTGCAATTAAATACCAAGTTTGGTTAAATTTCATTCATTGGTTCGTGAGCTACAGTCTCCACAAATATCGTGATACACACAGACAGACATTTTCAAAAAACTATCCATTCGTGTTCAGGACATCCCAAAACGTGTAAATCCATCAAAAAACGGAGATCGGTAATTTTCGCGAATCCAATACTTTCTCTATATTACATATAGAAGAAAGTAAAAAGTAAGCACGAATGCAACAAAAACGTAGCAACACACTCATGCTGCACCCATTGTTGCTTTTATGTTGGATACATGTTGTATTTTTCGACGGTTGAAGGATCATGCTCAGTTATATTGACCCGAAATAATTGTTGCGAGTTTCGTTCAAAAAGTTTTTATTCGTTAATACGTCTTTACCCTTATAAAATAAGCTTTTATTTGACTTATTTGGAGCACTGTATACATATTATTTAAAAATGTTTAAACGACTCGTTTTTTCTGGGAATGTGCATGTAAGATTACGGAGGTTGGGTGTCATTGTATGACTTTTTACTTTTTATTAATGTTGAGAAAAATAAGAATCATAAATTTTCAAGCATACTGTATTATTACTATCTCTCATAATGCATAAGATTATTATTTTTTTTTAAATTAACTATTTTCTAGTAAACATATACTTATTATTTCAGTTAATTTTACACAAAATTTCTATTAATGTTTTCATACTAATGGATTAAAATACCAGAATCTTTAATATTATATAGGTACTTTCCTGAAAAACCACTTAAAAATTTTATGAAATAAATAATCTGGTGTGTCACTCACACGACTTTCTCTTACCCTGAAATTTAATACTATAAATGCAGGTTGCAGATTAATAGGTAAGATAACGAGTACTGTTATGTAAACCAGTGTTAAACAATTCAAATTTGGCTTCGGAAGAGTTTTATATGATAATTAGTTCTGTGTCAATCCTCCGTTTCATTAATGCACCTACATTTATGTAGAATTTAATTCGGCTATTAAAAAATAATTCTGTTTATTTTTTTTTTTTTTAAATAATTTATTAAAATTAATATTTAAAATTTATCTTTTATGATAATGCAGACGATTTCCATATTAGAGAAGTAGTATAACTCGTTTTAAAGGTACTGGCGAGCTCTTTTGAAAGATACCCATCATGAAAATTGACTCCCTCGAGGGGGGACTTCACCCCAGGAGGTTGGCGAGGCTCCTACATACACATTTTTTTTTTTTTCCTGTTGACTATCTTTATTACAAAAAATATATATTCGTTTCATTTGGTTTAGTGCAGTCTATAGATGTTAAACTCTACTTACCTGCAATTTCCCCCATAGATGTAATGTATTTGAATACTTTTGAGTGTCCCTGTGCACGAACCATTTGCTTGATCTTAACGAAAAGTTTAGTGTAGCATCCTTATATCATACACATTTAGAATAGTTTGAAATTTCTGCCTTTTTTTTTTTTTTTTTTTTTTTTTTTGAGATATGCTGATAACAGACAGACACACACATAGAGACACAGAC
The DNA here is from genome assembly GCA_963930645.1 of Salticus scenicus. Lineage (NCBI taxonomy): Eukaryota > Metazoa > Arthropoda > Arachnida > Araneae > Salticidae > Salticus > Salticus scenicus. The sequence goes on along the minus strand of OZ005649.1, from coordinate 400,075,984 downwards.
ATACACAAAGACACACAGACATACACACACACACATACACACAGACCATTTGCTAAAAACATAATTTTCGTATTCTGGGGACCTTAGAACATGTAAATATAACAAAAACTCGCGTTCGAAAATTTGACCCAAAAACAATACTTTCTCTACCTTATGGGTAAGAGAAAGTAAAAATTATTGCAACTATTATAGCAATACATATACTAGCAAGCTTTGTCCACTTGGCTGGTCCCCTATATTTAAATGAATTATCAAAAAATAAATAAATAAAACGAAATAAAATTTATTTTATTCATTGATCATTGCTTTTTATATCGCTTTATAAATGAAAACTGAAATAAAACTAGTATGCTGTGGCCACCACAAGACTTTCTTCTATACTTTCCTATATAAATTCACTGAGTATAAATAATTTATATTAAAACTATTATTTATAAAAAATATCTACCATAATGAATGCAGACGATTTTCATCTTAGAGAAAAATAACACTAAATATAAGAAAAGAACAGTTTTATTCTCTATAAATAACATATTAAAAAATGGGTTTTCATAATGGTTATCTCACATATCAAGTTTCGTACAGTTATATGCCATAGAAGTTGAGATATAGCCTTCTCATTCTCGGAGAAAATTGGAGTATAGCAGTGCCACCTGTAGGACAATATGCATCCAAATTGCATTAGCATAATATATCATAATGGCTTTCTCACATATAAAGTTTTGTTTGATTATACGCAATAGAATCTGAGAAATAGCCTTCTCTGAAATTGCGGAAATCGCTGCATAGCAGTGCCATCTGTTGAGCGATTGGCACAAAAAGTTGATAGGCACTAATTTATGTTTTACGTATAAATTTATATGCAATTCCCAGCTCCTGAGATACTTTATATGTAATTCTGTGCAGTAGTTTCTGAGATACAGTCGCCACAAGATTTTCGTCACACTTACACACACAAAGAGACTGACAGACATTTTCTAAAAATGGTCAGATAGTGTTCTGGAACTCTCAAAACGTGTAAATCCATCGAAAACTCGAAGCTGAAAATTTTTACGTATCGAATACTTTCTTCTGTTTAATATAGAAGGAAGGAAAAACTCCTCCAAAACACCCCGTTTCGGATAATTTCATATAATTTTAGACAATTAAGGTTTCTCTCATCTTTCTCGTTGCCGCTGGTTGTATTTTGGTGGCCAATCGCTTCAGGCAGCTGGCGCTGCTGTAGGCGGACATTTGTTTTAGCAGTACGTTGCACCGCTCATCTTGCAATCAATTCGAGATTTAATTTAATATCTTTTTAACTAATTGGAATAATATAATTTAAATGGTCCACTCGGAATCCTTGTGTTGTATGTTTCAGAAACATCCACGTCTTTCTTCGCCCAGCGATTCGTGAGGAGGTAGCCGGTCATACATGTAATCGAATTTTAATAGCCGATATATAACTATTCTTTCAATTAATTTGTTCGTATAGTTATATATGCTATTCTTTAAATTAAATAGATATTGTAATAATACCGTTTACCTTTAGACATTCGATAATGTTACAGTAATTTTTTTTTTTTTTTAGATTTATAATAGATCAATTATATAAACATACAAAATACTGCCAAAAGTATTTTAAATGAATGACAAATTAAGATAATTTCGGATTCTTTATTTTCATATGATAATTATTTTTACTTCCATTACCGTACTACCGTAGGTAATGGAAGTAAATTGTATTCGGTCCGAAAATTCGATATCGAGTTTTCACCTGGTTTACACGTTTAAGGCCTCCTGAGTCCAAAACAGTAGTTTTCAGCAATGGGTCAGTGTGTGTGGATGTGTGGAATCTTCTGGCTATCCTATCTTCGAAACTAATAAAAGTAGAACTACGAAACTTTACAATTGATACAGATCTGGTATACAGATGAAATTTCCTAATTTTGGTGAAAATTGGAAAACCGAAAGTGGGTCATAGGAAATCGGAAATGGGACCGTAAGTCCGTATTTCAAAAACGGCTCTAACGATTTTCTTCAAAGTTGCTACATAAACACTCTATTAGATGCTCTTTCGAATGATATAGTTGGTTAGTTCAGGGAAATGTATTGGCGTCCTTTATAATTAGCTCCATTTCAGGTCTCGCAAGTGCGTTCCTTTAAAAACGGCTGTAACGATTTTTTTTCAAACTCACCCTATTAACTCCCTTTTAAATATCCTTTTGTATGTCATTATTGTTTTACGGTCAATAACTGAGTATACCAAGTTTTGATAAAAGTTGGTATCTCAAAATCGGCTCTAACGATTTTCCTTATTTTTTAACTTGCTATGTGAACTCTGTTTTATGTACTACTCCGATTCAAAAAATTAGAATAATGTAAAAAAGAATGAGTTTGATGTTGCTAACGCGTCAATTTGCATACTGCATCCAGGAAAAAATATATTAAAAGTATCTAATTATCTTCAGAGCATTTATAAATATAACATAAATATTTATTTTTATCTGATATATTAATAATTAACTATTTAAAAAATATTAGAATAATTCAAAGAAATAGAATACCTCGATAGCATGGTTCAAAAAATTAGAATATTCAAATTTTTCTTATAAGTTGAGAGAATGGCTGCGGGATTAACATCTGTGGGACTATAAAATGTGCTCCGTTGAAAATGAAAAGTCGTTTGGCATTTGATTGTAGCGTAGTATTTGCTTAATATGGGACGAAAGAGCGATTTATCTGAGGCTGTGAAATATCGTATTGTGTACTTGCACGAAATAGGAAAAACACAACTTTTTATAGCAAAAGAAGTGAAATGCTCTCAAGCAAGTGTGAGTAGAGTTTTGAGAGAATATTCTAATAATAAGTGTTTTCAAAATAAACACTTTAAAAGTGGTCGAAAGCCAGTAACTTCAAGAAGAGATGAAAGGCAATTGAAAAAGATTGTGAAGAAACATCGTTTTCGGAGTGTGAGATAGGTGCATAGAAAATGGAAAGAAATGGGTATAAATGTCTCCAAATCTACAACACTGCGACGACTTCGCAAATTAGGTTTTAGATCACGTGTGCCTAAGATAAAGCCATTCTTATCATCTAAGCAAAGGGCTGCTAGAGTTAAATGGTGTAAACAAAGGCTATTTTGGGATCACGACGATTGGAAAAAGATACTTTTCAGCGATGAAAGTGTGTTTTGTGTGTCTCACGGAAATCAAGGTATACGTGTCTGGAGACTCAAACATGAAGCTTATAAGAAAGAATGTTTAAAACGTTCGTTTAAATTTGCGACCTCTGTTATGGTATGGGGCTGGATGACTGCTGAAGGCCCAGGCAGGTTGTGTATTGTTTCCACAACAGTCAATTCAGAAGTCTATCAAGAAATTCTTGAACATTTCATGATTCCTTCAGCTGAGGATTTATGTGATGACGATTTCTTGTTTCAGCAAGATTCAGCTTCTCCCCACACTTCCAAATCAACAACTAAATGGCTCAAAGAGAAGGACATACCTGTACTCCCTTGGCCTGCAAACTCACCCGATCTAAATCCTATCGAGAATTTGTGGGGAATTATGAAGAAACGACTTCAAGAAGTTGCGCCTAGAGACAAAAAAGAACTTATTTCTAGTGGGCATATGGGCAAATTTGGATAAAAAAGATTGTGAACCTTTAGTTAAAAACATGCCAAAACGTTTAAGAGCTGTCATTAAAGCTAAGGGTGATGCAACAAAGTACTGATTAGCAAGTAAAAATACTTAGAGTTTAAATTATGTTCAATATATTTTCATTATTCTAATTTTTTGAACCATGTTAGAAAGTATTCTAATATTTTGAATTTTTTGTTGTTAGCTGATTTAAATATATTTTCTATTTCATTGTAATGTGTTTACATTTTTATAATCTGCAAAATATGCAGATTCATATTATAGTACTTTATATTTGATATTGTTGATTATTTATTTGATAAATTCGATTTTCATTTCCCTTGATCATATTTCTTTTCATTATTCTAATTTTTTGAATCGGAGTAGTATCTATTTACACGTGTATGAAGTTTCTCTTCCTGGAAAATTCCAAAAAAATGCATATAATACGTGTAATAGTGAGTAATGGAAGTCGTGTGGTTGTTTCACACCAGATTTTTTTTTAAATGTAATTAAAATATCGCTTAATGTTATTATTTCTTTTACATTACATAATATTTTACCATTCTCTTAAAATAACAAAAGGTATATTCATTATTATTATTATTATTATTATTATTATTATTATTTTTAATTTGGTTACATTTCTACGTATTCCAGTGCATTATATATTCTACTGTATTATATGTGAAATAAATAGCCAATGTGGTAAAATATATTCCGGCACAAGTGCATGGAAATGAACAGAGGGGCAACTTGATGATTTTCCAAAATCACATCGTCATTATAGATTGGCTTCGCAATTCTGAATTAGAGCAGTTTCAAACTAGTTGGCGCAAAACAAGGCATGGCTCGTTTCCCATATATTTTAACGTTTAGATTCATTTTGAAAACGATCGAAAGTTGAAATGTCTGGGTAAAAAGGGTGATTATTCAAGAGTTGTAGATTTGTATGCTAAATAATGAGAAATAGCTACCAAAATAATAATTTAAAGTAATTGTCAGTTGCCTAAGTAAATCAAAATGATGATTCTAGAACGAGAAGAAAAACGGGATACACGAAATCCTCTTCAAAGTGAAAGTCAATGTTTTTTTTTTTTTTTTTTTTTTTTGAAAAATAATCTATTTAAACAAAAATTAGAGAATTCTCTCTCATATAAATGTTGTTATTATGAATGTATAAGAATACGTAAACATTTCTATTCTCCTAAAGATGACTCGAACAAGTAAAGAGAAATATTTATTTTTCGTGCATTATTAGTCCCATTACAAGAAAACGTCATTTATAGGCTTTAAGTTGAAAAGTTTTTATTTTCTTCTATATTCAACAGAAGAAAATATCGAACTTTTCCGCTTTCACCTTTCGATGCATTGGCCTGTTTTGAGAAAACTATCATTTAGAGAATGTCAGGGTGGGTGTGACAAGAATTTTGTGACAGCTCTAGTTCAAGAACTTATACACATTTTTACTTTCCGAACACTATAGTGAGGAAAGTATTGTAATCATGTCAAAAATTCAAATTCGAGATTTTGATGTTTCTATATGTTTCGAGGTCCAACGAGTCCGTTTTCACTATTTTTACGATGATATATGTATGTGTGTGTGTATGTGTGTGTGTATGTATGTGTGTATGTATGTGTGTATGTATGTGTGTATGTCTGTGAGTGAACACGCTAGCGTCTAAACGCTTTGTTCGAATAAGCTGAAAGTTGGTACGTATATTGTAAGTCACCATAGTACGAACCCTATAGATTTTGGTGAATCTAGCACTTATAGTTTTTTTACAGGGACACAAAGAAGAATTCTTTATCATTATGGCCAAGGGATCAAAATCTTAAAAGTGCGATAGCATCTAAACGCCTTATTCAATTGAGCAAAAACTTTATACACATATTATAGGTCACAGATACTCAATCTGTATAGATTTTGGAGAATCTAGCACTTATAGTTTTTTTACAGGGACACAAAGAAAAATTCTTTGCCAAATTTTTAAAAGTGCGATAGCATCTAAACGCCTTATTCAATTGAGCAAAAACTTTATACACATATTATAGGTCACAGATACTCAATCTGTATAGATTTTGGTGAATCTAGCACTTACAGTTTTTTTACAGGGAGACAAAGAAAAATTCTTTATCTTTATGGCCTATGAGACCAGCGATAGCATCTAAACGCCTTATTCAATTGAGCTGAAAATTTGTATGAATATTATAAATCACTGTTGCACTCACTATAAGCATTTTGGTGAATCTAGCATTTATAGATTTTTACAGGGACACAACGAAAAATTCTTTATCCTTATGATCTAAGGGCTCAAAGTTCAGTAGCGTTAAATAAAACCTCGTGTGATATATGGAGAAAAATACCCAAACACTCTGTTATGGTTTTCTCTTTTTTGTTTGTTTAGCAACTCCTCTTTCTTTATTTTATCTACAAAACTGTTAGTTACTCAATGTTCGGAAAGTCGAGTGGAGTCACTCCAGATTTTTTCATACAAATTTATAAGTAGTTGGATTTTGACACAAATAAGTGCCTATCAACTTTTGGTAAAAAATGCCAAACAGATGGAGTTGCCATACCTTTTATCATAATATTTAATACGTCAGTATAAAACAAAGTTTCCTTTAAATGTACATGATGATAATTATCTTTTTCCGATGATTATGAAATTAAGAAGAATTTTTTATAATCGAAAAGAACTATTTTTCAATCAGGACGATTTTTTTTTTGCACAAATAGGAGAATTATTTCCACTCTGGGAGGGAACCCGGGGTGGAAATTTTAATAGAGGTATTATTCAAAAGAACTCGTCATTACCTTGAAAATAGATAGTTAAACCATACACATGTGATAATTTAAAACAAAGTTACCAATAATTCTTTTTAATAATAATTTAAAAAAAAAATCATTTCCTCAGATGCCATCTATAGTAGGGCATAAAATTGACTTTCGTTCGATATTTAATGTTATACTTCTTCGAGATGAAAATCGTCTGCATTTATTATGGAAAATAAGTTTTAATAGATAATTTGTACGGCGGAAATTTGTATAGAAAAATATAGAAGAAACTTTTGTGATAGTCACGACATATTAGTTTTTAATAATATTATAGGTTTTAAAGAATATTGTGTGAGCTTTAAACGTAAAACATTTTTGAGACCGCTGGTTTTACTTTGTTCAGGATAGATAGAAAGTCCAAGAAATGCTCGCTGTTCAGCAATGCATTAGATAGGAATGTAGGATTGTCAAGTCTTTTATGCATAGGAAAAAATAATGTGAGTACACACCCAATATTTTTTTTCGAAGGTTAAGAATAAACAAATAATTTCAGAACAATGCCTGACACCTGGATGACTGGTGAATTTCTATAATAAATAATGATTTAACCCTTTAAGGTACAGCATCCACTCTCGAAAGAAGCTATTCTTGATTTTAAACTGGAAAAATTCCTCCCGAAATTCTTCAACAAAATTTTACTTTAATTGAGATGATCCATTGTCTTAGAAATTCGAGGAGAGACAGACCCTATTTTCGAATACATTTTGGGAGTTTTGAAGAATTCTTACAAGAAAATTCTTTATGATAATTATTACTTTTTTGGTTCTCCTTTACATAGAATAAAAGTTATTTCCGTTATTGGACAACTGTAATATTTTTAACGCTATTTTGTTATACAAGGTACTTTAATAGAGTCACTATAATTTTTATAACTTAGCGGGTAAAAAAAAACTCATTTATTTAATTTTACTTCGTTTGTAAATTGTGTTGAATCTCCATATTAAATAATTACGTTGGCCCTGAAAGGGTTAAAAAAAAATAATAATAAAACATAAAAGCGGCATTTTAAAAAGTGTACTTGGACAAGATAAAAGAGTGACAAATTTCAGTGCCAACAGTTTATGGAAAATTTTTGTTAGATTTTATTTTTCAAACCATCTGTTGCCTAAAAATTAAGTATTCCTCACACCTGCATTTCGTTTCGTGTACATAAAAAATAAAAAATAAAAACCAAACGTGTGGACCATGAAGGTGTGACTGTCCGTCAGTCGGTCTTCTATTCCGCAGATGCTCCATCCATTCCATCCTTCGTCAACCCCTTTAATGCAGACAGACAACGGATGTGCGGCGCGTGTCTCAGAACGACTTTCTTTGGAAAAACCCCTGCCAATTAAGATGAAAAAGTAATTACAAACAGATGGAAATATACTATCGTCAAATGAGATTGTGAATAATTTAACACGCCTGCTACAAGACTGAATAAAGAAAAACAAAAATTTTCCTTTTTTTTTTTTGCATGAAAAAGAAAAAAAAAAAAAAAATAAAAATAATGTAACTTGCATAAGGTTTTTTTTATCCCACTGTGTTCAGTTCCCCCCACCGCAGGGGTGCAGAAAATGTTCAAACCTCTGAAATTTCCCCCAAACACAGTATAAATTTGCCTCAATAATGCAAAAATCTACTTTGCTATACAAAGTCATTTGTTCTATGTAATAAATCTTTAAGAGAATAAGTATACAGTGTAACATAAAAATATCGTTGTTAGTGTATATTATAAAGCACTTTAAAGTAGCAAATTGTTATTTTTGATTTACATTTTTATTTTCTCTTTAAAAAATATTCAAAATTTCCCCCAAACCTCGTTCGGGCGTTCGGACATATTCTGCACCCCTACCCCACGGGATCTGAAAACGCGTATATCGAGAAAACACTCAATTTCAAATTTGTGATCCAATAACTATCTTCCCATATATAGGTAATAAAAAATTTATCTCAGTAAATGTAGAATGAGAACACGAATCCTTTAGATCTGCAATATCTTTTCTCCAAAATCTTTAAAGGAATATCAAATTTTTTTATTCATTTTTAACAGCACGGGCTCATTATTTTAAATTGTACGACTTTAATCAAATGGAAGACATCTGAATTAATGATGTTCTTCTCTGCTATTCCAGATAAAGGGAACATCTGTTTCAATTTTTTTGAATCCAAGGTCTCGTCCGTTTGAGCGATGGCGTTTTGCCGGAGATGTTCATTTTGGCAAAATGTCGGCGAGAGAGCGAAAAAAATCAATCACTTTTATCGTCTGATGAAAAGATCAAGAAAGATTAAAAGAAATGAATAAGAATCGATTCGCCTGAAAATTTCTTTGGCATTGATATTTTTACTCTATGGTGATCTATTATTGTTCGTATGATATCTATTTAACTTGTACATTCACGTTTTATTTCTAACAGAATATGGGATTTGTGTTATGGAAGAGTCTGTTAAAACAGTCTTTGGTGTGTTACAATGTTTTATTTGAAGAAGATGCATGAATATCCAATGGCCAAAACCCACTGTGGCGCAATTTATCAGAACGTCATCTATATAAATAAAGAGAAGTGTCTGTGTGTGTGTGTGTCTGTCTGCGCTCTGGTGCTCACACTACTGATCACAGAGCTTCCAAATTCGGCATATAGGTGCCTGGGACCCTGCAGGTGTGCACCTCATCAAGATTTTTTTCGAATTTCGAATTTGAATTTTTTTTAAATTAATGTTTTTTCGATTTTAAATATTGGCTTTAATGTTTCATTTTTCATGAATTTATTCTTCGATTGTTATCGTCTGCGTATCTTAGCAACGGCTATTATGCAATTCATTTTTTATTTATTTACACTCATTTGAAGGCGATTTTCTTTTCTTTTATTTTTTTTTTTCTTATTATTATTATATTTATTGAAAATCAAATGGTAATGCAATAGAAATAAATTGTTACGTTTATGTATAAATTTTATACTAGAGCAACTTTTTATTTTTCATTTTTTTCTAATTAATTCCTTTAAAAGAAATTTTTTTTTTTTTTTTTTTTTTTTTTTAATTATTATTATTTATAATATTTATTGGGTGAAAAAAATGGTAGTTTATAGTAAAAAGGATAAACTGAATAAAATTCGTTTTTCATGTATTTTTCTTTTAAAAGAAAATCTACTTTTTTATTTTATTTTATTGCACTGGTCGGAATCAAATCGTAATATAGTGTAAATAACGGGGGCTATAAAACACATGGTTCAAAAACTGAAATATATAATAGATGCTGAGATACAGTCATCTTTAAAATCGTAGTTCTTAAATAACAGAAAATCCACAAGTCGTCGATAAATACCCAGATTAAAGTGCCCGGGAAAAACCTTTCTATAGACAGTGGGGAACTGTACCCAATGCAGTACGGGTAGAAAAAAGAGCTGCCTTAGGCAACGGGTACCCGCAGAAAGCGATTTCAGTGTTTATTTTATTTATTTATTTATTTTAAGTTTTATTTGTAATGTGATGTAAAAAATAAATACTGATCCAATTCTTTTGAAAATTCATTTAAATATAGTGAACAGCGAAGCGGGCGTAGCCTGCTAGTACAATATAAGTCTATAAGAAAATCTTTCAGACATAGTTTTAATAACGGCTCAGGCAAAGCAGCTCTAAGGTTATGATCAGTGTTTCTCAACAGAACTTTCAACTCTCATGAACTCTCGGTTATATACACCCCGCGACAAAAAGATAGGTACAAAGGGTTTTTTCTTTGATTTTTCATAAAATAACATTATCTAAATTGTGCTGATCATTTGTTATTATCATAAAATAACACTATTCCCGGACTCATTTTTGTTTTAAGACTCATTTAGAAAAAATTTAAGACTCAAATTTTTCTAATTTAAGACTACACACCGCGACAAAAAGATAGGAACAAAGGGTTTTTTTTAAATTTTTGAATATGATTATTTTGAATAGGATTCAAATATTTAATATGTTTTTGGTAGGATAATATTTTGTTATGATAATAAATGATCAGCACAATTTAGATAACGTTATTTTATGAAAAAATTGAAAAAAAAAACCTTTGTTCCTATCTTTTTGTCGTTGAGTGTCGTCTTAAATTAGAAAAATTTTAGTTTTAAAACTTTTCTAAATGAGTCTTAAAACAAAAATGAGTCCGGGAATAGTGTTATTTTATCATAATAATAAATGATAAGCACAAATTTAGATAATGTTATTTTATGAAAAATCAAAGAAAAAACCCTTTGTACCTATCTTTTTGTCGCGGGGTGTAGATTGTTCTCACGAACATTTTAGACTTTCCAGCTTACTTTTTAAATAAGTTTCATAGCTTCGGGACTGGAATTTTCTGAATATGGAAATAATTCCGCTACATCGCCAAGAATTTTGCCAACTTCGCTGCCAAGGTCTTTTCGGTGATGCGATTCCATTGGATTTTATTGTGGGAATCCTTGCCTGTAAATGTTGTTTCCCGGCCACGAGAATATCCGTGGGCAAAAACAAAGTATCTTACCGTATGGCTTTACAAGGGAGTAAAAATACCATTTACTAATTTTGTAATAATATTAAGTACAAATATAACAATTCGTAATAATAACATTAAGACTGATTTAAAACAAGTTTATAGAAATAATCGCCAATAATTAGTTTTGCGTTTCTTTGTTGAACAAAATGTTGCTATAGCTGATTATCTTAATTACTTATTATTATTATTGCCATTTTGTACACACACACATTCGCACACACACACACACACACACATATATATATATATATATATATACACACACACACACACAAAATGCATGTAAATAATTAAATATCCTGAATATATGAATTTGAGAGAAGAAAGGATATAGTGCATATTGAAAATATTATATATGAATAAAAAACTTTTAGCATGGAGGTCCTTTAAAATTTGAAGCATGCTGCCCTGTAAATAAAATTTGATGATAAAAGGCAAGGGTTATAGATCGTGCTTGACTATTTTTGCAAAATATGTTTGATAGCATCTTTTCCAAACATAATGAAGTTAACACTTATATTCATGCCAATCATGTGTTAATCCTACGGAGATTAAAAAGAAGAAGAAAATCTTAGTTGTATGTCATCATTATAAATAATTCTTTTTAATTTCACAATGACTTAAAAAAAAAAAAAAATAGTTCTTATTGTGCAGATTTAAACAAAATTTTGTCCTATAACAATTAACAATTGCCTGTTAACAATTATGAAAAAACGGGATGGCAATATCAAATAATAGACACTAATTTATGTCCAGGTGCAACTACATATAAATTAGTTAGAAATTCTGCGTATTAGTTCTTGAACTAGAACTACAACAAAACGACATTTTCTAAAAATGATCGAATCTGTTCTTTAACTCTCAAAACGTGAATCCATCGAAAATATTTACGAATCTAATATATATATATATATTCAGTTCAGATGAAAGTAAAAATACGTAAATAGATATTGCCATAAAAGTTAAAGACGAAAAGTCAAACGATTTTTATAAACGTTAAAAAGAAGAGGGTGGGGGAGGGGAATATGTTGTCACATGCATAAGATAAACAATTTCAGTTTTTATGTATTCATTCCCATTTAGGCCACAAGAATTGGACAAAAACATAAATGCGCGCCACGCCTTCGGCTATTTGCCTGTTAAATTTCGCTGTCGAAAAATAAATTCGATGTCATCAACTAGTTTTTGAAAAAAATCGACGGAAAAAAATAAAAAAAGAAAATTCTTGAATCACAGCTCGTTATTTCTATCGATTTAGGGATGATACGCATATTTTATTGATCGACCATTTTATTCAACAATAAAACATGGAAATATTTGCCGTGGAACATTTGTAGTGCTTAAAAGAATGTTTATTTTAAAAAAAATAATAATTTTTATAATACACAAGAAAATTTTTTCTCGACATTTACATCTAACATACTAAGAGGACTTTTTTTTTTTATTATTGGATAAGAAATAACGCTAGTTTTATGTTGTATAATTAAAATAATAACAATAGTAATTTTAATAAAAAGACTACCTGTAATAAAAAATTTACAACAGTAACCGCCGCTTAATAAATTCACTGGTTAGTAAAATCAGCCGCTTAATCTGATCTAATTGCCAGGACCGGAATCAAGTCAATATAAACTACTTTTAAAGCCGCGGCTTAATAAAATCAGCATCACCGGTTAATAAACTCAAAAATATCTACTCAGCAGCAAAAAATATGATACACAATCCATAATGCAAATTTCTATGAAATATTGCTCTATTCTGCTCTGTTGAAAAAAAAAAATTTCGAATAACCTACCAAATTTCCGAATTCAATATCTGTAGTCAAGGCAGTTCAAGCCAGTATCTAAATGGCATCTTAATATTAGTCTGATATCTTTAGGATGAAACTATCCCTCAAAATGGACGTTTATGCGAAATTTTGTCCTACACTGTTAAAAATTTCAGTTCAAGATTGAACCAAATGTTGATACTACAGTAGTTTCAGTTTGCTAGGTTTAACTAAAACCTGGTGCAACTGTAACTGCAACCATGGGATAGTACATTCTTCTACCATGATTTGGTGCTTCTTGTTGAAAAAAAGCACCAAATTATGGTAAAAGATTTCTCCCCCTTATGGTTGTAGCTATTGCAGTACCAAACCTTAGTTTAACGAAATACCAAATAATGGTAAAGGATTTCCACATCACATGGTTGCAGTTACAGTGCACCATGTTTTGGTACAACCTAGGACAAAATTTTTAACAGTGTATTCTGCTATGTTATGAAAATCGTAAATTTCGAAATACTTACGGAATTTTTAAATTAGGAAATTCATAGTCGATGATGTTCATATGAGTATCCTAAATGATATTTTAAAAGTGGTATGACAGCTTTACGGTGGAAATACCCCTTAAATATAGATGTTTATGTGAAATTTTGCCCTATTCTGCCATGTTAAGAAATTTGTAAATTCCAAATAACTTACGAAGTTTTTCATAGTTAATTATGTTTATCATAATTGATATTTTAAAGCTTTGCAGCAAAAATGTTCCTTTTACAGCACGTTTAAGTGAAAATTTGCCCTGTGCTATATAAACTTGCCAGTGTCATAAGCAATATTTTAAAATGGGTCTTACCTCTCTGGGGTTATTAGTTCTTGAGATATTGTGCAAACTAATACATTGACGCTCTGACAGGCACCTTACAGACGGACACAAAATAAGTTTTGTCAATATAGGATTCCTCATTCCCTCAATACGTGTAGAAAAATCAAAAACTCGAGGTCGAGAATTTTCATGAATACCTAAGTTCCCCATACCTATAGAAGTATGATGGAGAACTAAAAAAGGAAGATTAAAAAAGAAAAGAATTAAAAATATGAAATGTAAAACTGACACTAAAATGCGGAAAATAACCTTAAGCTATTTTATTGGCTGTATTTACATGGGAAAAAAAATCTGGAGTGACTCCCCTCGACTTTCCGAACATTGAGTCATTAACAGTTTTGTAGATAAAGTAAAGAAAGAGGAGTTGTTAAACAAACAAAAGAGAGAAAACCATAATAGAGTATTTTTCTCCCTATAGTACACGACGTTTTATTGAACGCTACTGAACTTTGAGCCCATCGATCATAATGATAAAGAATTTTTCGTCGTGTCCCTGTAAAAACCTATTGACGCTAGATTCACCAAAATGCTTATAGTGAGTGCAACAGTGATTTATGATATTCATATAAATTTTCAGCTCAATTGAATAAGGCGTTTAGATGCTATCGCACTTTTAAAAAGTGGGTCCCATAGGCCATAATGATAAAGAATTTTTCTTTGTGTCCCTGTAAAAAAACTGTAAGTGCTAAATTCACCGAAATCTATACAGTTGGTGCAACTGTGACCTATAACATGTGTACAAATTTTTTGCTCAGATTAATAAAGTGTTTAGACGCTATCGCACTTTTAAAAATTTGGCAACGTAGGCCATAATGATAAAGAATTTTTCCTGGTGTCCCTGTAAAAAAAACTATAAGTGCTAGATTCACCAAAATCTATAGGGTTCGTACTATAGTGACTTACAATATACGTACCAACTTTCAGCTTATTCGAACAAAGCGCTCAGACGCTAGCGTGTTCACTCACAGACATACACACATACACATCCATACACACACATACATACATATATCATCGTAAAAATAGTGAAAACGGACTCAGGGTACCTCGAAACGTATAGAAACATTAAAATCTCAAATTCGGATTTTTGATATGATTACAATACTTTCCTCACTATAGTGTTCGGAAAGTAAAAAAACGGAAAATCGCTTATTCCTTTCTTCTGCAAAAAGAACGTAGTAAAAATTATTTGTATATTTCATTACTTCTATTGATTTTTAACAACAGATGTTACAAATGAGCGTTAAGATATGGAAATATTTGTCGCAAACCAATTTATAAAATGTGGAAGGCAGAAAAGGAAAACGCGTGATGGTTTAATGGATATCAAAAATTAATATTTAATTAATCCTAATTTTTTTAAAGTAGAGAAGTGTGTATATTTTTATTTATTTAATTATTTTACAATTTTTTCGAGGCTTTAATGAAAATTCTGCAACATAATAGTTAATATATATATATATATGGGTTTCATTTTATGGATAGTGACCTATATGGATTGAATACATGTTTTTTCTCCCTTTTATTGTTCTAAATCAAACATTTTTACGCCTTGTTTCAATTTTTAATCTGAAATATTCTCGATATTTTCATTTATGAGTACTAAAGTCCACTTTCTTTAAGACTATAAAATAGCGTCGTCAACTTTTGCAGTATCTCACTTTGAATTCTGCATAATGAGAAAGAATTTTTTTAAAAAATTATAATATTTAAAAATAAAATAAAATATTGATAATTTTTAAACTTTTAATGTTAATTTTAATTATCTAAACAGGTAAGAATTTTTTTATCCTTTAAAATATCATACTTAGTGTGAAAACCCTGGAATCTATACTAATATATGAAGAAGAAAAGTTTATTTGTGCGTGAAGGGTAATCACTGGAACTACTGAACCAATTTATAATTTTTTTTCAGTAATCAAAATTTACACTATCCCTGAGTGCTATAGGCTATAATTAATTTTGATAAAATAATTCTTTTAGTTCGAAATATCAATGTTTTAATTAAAATCCTCATAAAAGCCATTAAAAAAAAAGTAAATTTTATAACGAAAGCTATTTTACCTGTGAACGCCTTGGCTCCGAGGAAAGGCATTGGACTACAAATCCAGACTTTGTGAGTTCGATCCTCGTTAAGAAGAGTTGTTTAAAAATGCTTTTTTTTTTTTTAAATCTAATTTGTTTATTTCTCACTCATTTATTATGTTAATTATGTCTATGTTAATTATTGGGTTAATGTTATGTAATTTCTAGACTTTTCGAACTCTAGAAAATTCATCGATTGTATATAAACCGATGTAAAATTCAATTGAGTTGGAAAATGAAGTCTCGAGCTGAGCTTGAATTTCTCTGTGTTATTTCACTTTAGTGTTTCTCCACAAACAGTTACCTAAGTCTAATCTGCATGAAAATATTAAACATCTAGCTGATGCCATTAGAAAACAAATTTTCTTTCTTTCATTTTCTTTCTTTTTTCTTTTGACATGAAAACAAATATAATTACGAGTAAACAATAAAATTTATTTAAAGTTTTGTGAAAAATTAAACTTGCACGGTAAAATTGACGTTATTATCGCATTAAAAGTATCTCTTTTTTTTTTTTAATCATGTGATTTTATTTAAAAAATAATCTGGTGTGTCCCTCACCCGACATTCTCCTACCCTGCATTTCAATACTATAAAGATTGATTGCAGATTAAGTCATCAAGATCAATAAGGTAAGATAATAATATTAAATCTACTTTAAAAATAATCTGGTGTGAAACAACCACACGACTTCCATTACCCACTATTAAACGTATTATATGCATTTTAGAGAGATAATGCGATCAGAAAACATAAAAGTGACCTAAAGAGAAAATCGTTAGAGCCGTTTTTGAGATACCAACTTTTACAAAAAATCAATTATTGACGGGAAAACAATACTTACATACAAAAGGATATTTAAAAGTGAGTTAATAGGGCGAGTTTGGAAAAAATCCGTACAGCCGTTTTTAAAGGAACGCGCTTTCAAGACCTGAAATTGAGCTATTTATACAGGTTGCCTATCCATTTTCCTGAACTAACCAACTATATCATTCGAAAGGACATCTAATAGAGTGTTTATATAGTAAATTTGAAGAAAATCGTTAGAGCCGTTTTTGAGATACGGACTTACGGTCCCACTTCCAGTTTTTCAATTTTCACCAAAATTTGGAAATTTCATCTGTACACCAGACGTATTTCAATTCTAAAGTTTCCTAGCTCTATCTTTATTAGTTTCTGAGCTATAATAGCCAGAAGATTCTCCACGTACATACATACACACACATACGTACACACTGACCCATTGCCAAAAACCCCTTTTTTGGACTCAGGGGACCTTAAAACGTGTAAATCAGGTGAAAACCAGATATCGAATTTTCAGACCGAATACAATACTTCCATTACCTACGGTAGTAGGGTAATGGAAGTAATAATCTAAAATAGATTTAGGAACAGTTTTATTTGACATGTAGTTCTGTGTGAAGGGGACTGCTGCCCCTCTGAAACCCCGCTCAATTACAGTGCATACAATTTATACTAATATTATAAATGCGAAAGTTTGGATGGATGAGTGTTACTCAATCACGCCACAACGGCTAAACGGGTCTGGATGAAATTTGGTACAGAGATAGATAATAGTCTGGAATAGGACATAGGCTACTATTTATACAGGAAAAACGTAAATTTTTAATTAATCTTCTATATAATATAGACATTTCTTCTATAATAAAACTTTAAAATAATTTATTTTAATTTTTAATTGTTGCCAAAGAAGTTTACGAGTAAATTTATTTTTCGACATATAATAAAATATATTTTCACGCGAATAATAATAAAAAATATATTAAATATTAAATCTGCTTAGGCACAGGACAACATGATGTCCTTATCAAAATCAAATAATAAGAAAATGAAAGCTAATTTGTATTAAAGAGCTTTATTTATTGATAATCCTGGGTATATTTTTAATTTTAATGCTGAAGTAGATAGGACATTTTCCGCCAAGGACTCTATTTTTGTGACAGCCACCTTAAGCCAAGTAATCCATAAAAAATATAAACAAATCAGTACATATAAAAGAGTAAACTCACTGATTCACTGACTCAACACTGGCATGACGATTCTATGGGAAATAGAGCCACAAATATTAGTGACCAGGTTGGTTTTCGGAGCCTGATCCCCCACTAAGACGGAATTTTGCAAAATACCCCCCGTGTCCCCCTTGGAGGGCAGAAGACACAGACACCTTTATAAGCATAACTCGGCTCCAAATTACTTCACGGTGAAGAAATTGCAGATGGAAAGACCAGACTTGAGTACAAAAAAAAAAAAAAAAAAAAAAAAGAAAGAAAGAAAGAAAGAAAGAAAGAAAAGAAAAAAAAAAAAAATTCTGCGATTTTGGAATTTTGGATTTTTAAAGGGGGAAGAGGAGGGAAAAGATTTTCGAAGAATGGTACTCAGCACACGAGAAAATTGAACTCAACACACACTAGAAAGGGAGTTTGTGAAATTCCACCCTACCGTCCTTTGGAGAATGGGGAGGGGGGGATGGCAAAAACATGAATCCATGCATAACGCTACACTAAATTATCTTAGGTTGAAAATTTTTGGTGTGAGGAACGATTATATGTATCTAATTCATAGTATGGAGATATTTTGCGAAATTCCCTCCTCCTTTAGGTTATTAATAATAAAAGTTCGGTTCGATCTAAGTTCTTTAGGTTATTAATAATAATATGGGATTTTGACAACTCATTTAAGTATGATATCCAGCAAAGCGGGCAAAGCCTGCTAGTTATATACATGGATATAGTAATACATATAGATCTATCATCCCCATGTTATCGAGCAAAAATTTTTGATACCGAAAAAAAGTTCTAAAATCAGCCATTAGAGAGTATTGAAAAAAAGAAAAAAAAAAAAAAAAAAAAAAAAAAAATGAATTTGAAACTGTATCTGGAGTTTTTCGTTCACCTTTAGTAAATAAATTATTCATAAATTTTATTTACTAAATTATTCGTGAGTATTCCTGTGTGTAATTTACTCGGAGAAAGACAGCCATTAGAGTGACTTCTCCGGAAAAAAAAAAGGAATCATTTTTTCCCTCTCGCTGATCAATCTATGTCTTATTACTATATCTATATGGTTATATACATACAAAAAAAAAAAAAAAAGCAAAGCTTTTATTGATTTGCCTTAAACTTAAGTGGCAGCCTAATAGGGACTTCAAAATACCAAATTTAAATATCTTGCAGCTATTTTGTTTTTAAGGTATGCTGATAACAGATATGTATACAGATCGACCGCTAAAAATTGGACCGCTAAAACAGGGGCACCTTAAAACGTGATTTTATACAAAAAACCAGATTTGAAATAAAATAAATAAATAAATACTTTTTTTACATTATGCGTATGAAAAAATAATTTTCCTTCCTGAGTAGTGTTCGTCGACATAATCAAATGTAGCAAAAGCCTTTCCATCGATTATATTCAATAGAAAAGAACGTTTAGTTTAATTTTGGGTAGCCCTGTATATTGCCTATAATCAATAAGCACCCTTAATAATATTGTGTACTTAAATTTAGTCTTACTTGAAATTCCAGCAATTGAAAAAACTCGAGCGCTGAACAAACGTACCAAATGAGAGCTCAATCGAAATCATCGTTCAGACACTGTCATGATCCCTCGAGTACTTGCGCACAGGCATACATCACTGTAAAAAAAAAAAAAAAAAAAAAAGAAAAAAAAAAAAAAAAACACGTATTCAAGATACTTCAAAACACCAAATGTTAGTAAGATTTTGTTCATGATTAGAAATAGAATACATTTCTTACGTAGTATACATTCAGAAAGTTAAATTCTGATCTGGACATCACGTGACTTTCTCGTACACCTACTAAAATAGACACATTGTTTAGATGGGGCGATGTATGAATTGAAGATCGATTGCCTATGATAGGGACTTCAGCCTGGGCGGGATGACTACCATAAGGGTTTTTCTATTGGACCTTAGCACGTACTCACCCGTATTTCGGGGGGGGGGGGGAAGGGGGAGCATTTTAAATTACTTTCCGTTTACAAACTTTGTGAGCAGAATCTCTACTAGTGGGACGCTTTTTTTTTTCTTAAATAGACAGTAAATCAAATAATAATAATAATAATAATAATATAATATATATATATATATATACAGGGTGATTATAATTAAAGATACGATTTTAAAAAGCTATAATTTTAAAACTACCCATCAGAGCGATTTGATATTTTACCAGAGCAATCGTGAGGCAATGAAATTTTGTTTGGCAAAAGAAAAAAAAAAGTTCCAAAATCTGCCGTTCATTATCCGTAAAGTATTTATTTCATGAAGCTCCTCTTTTTCTCTTTTCACTAGGACTGTTTCCCCTGTAAACACGTATTCTTGTCTATTTGCTAAAAAAAAAAAATTGTAGTAAACCCTTGAAGTCTATTGTTTCCTGCTATTCCATTGTGTTGCTAACAACATTCCTGTGTTTAATGGGTCCATTCAGGCGTTTCCCCTGACATTATCCTGACAGCGCCATCCACAGGAACATGTTAGAACTACTTTTTTTCCTCTCCCGAACAAAATTTCATTGCCTCACGATTGCTCTGGTAAAATATCAAATCGCTCTGATGGGTAGTTTTAAAATGATAGCGTTTTGATATCGCAACTTTAATTATAATCGCCCTGTATATATAAATTAATTTTAAAAGGGTAATTCATGTATTGACTACACAAGAATATGTTGAAATGCACATCGGGAAATACAATACTAGACGAATAGAAAATTTCAATCTTTTACGCCTAAAAGTTAACACTTAGGTTTTTTTCAAGGAGTTACTTTTATTTATTTATTTATTTTATTTTATTTTATTTATTTTATTTTATTTATTTATCTCCTGGTGCTTCACTCTGAATGATTTCTGCTCACGCGGCGATATATTCAGAGACCAAATTTTAAATTTAACCCTTTTTGGCTGTCTTTTTTATGGAAAATTACTTTTATGTTTTTCTCATTTTTCGTTGGAGTTAAGCATTGGTTGCGACCAATTGCAGGTACTCCGAAGCACTCACGTTGACGTTGACGAAAAGTTTTTCCACATACATCCTACGTTTTTTTTTTTTTTTTTGTTTTTTTTTTTGTTTTTTTTTTCTTAGAAACATCCTTTACTTGGTACAAAGAGAAGTTAACACATACAATAGAAAAATGAATCCATTTATTCGAGTTTTGTTGCACCCCCTACTTTTATTTTAAAATGTTATTCAAGATTAATTTTTTTGATCTTATAATCTGACTAAATCGTTAACACAACGTAAAGAGTAATTACTAAGTCAATATTTTTCCTGAAAAAAAAAAACGCAAGTTTTGATGTCAAAGACTCGGAAAAATTACAGCAAAAATAATCAAAAAATAAAAATAAACGTCAAAAACTCTGATGTGAAATCTAAATATTTTTGCAGATATTGGATAAAAAACTGCAATCGGGAACCTGGCTTGAGGCCATTTTTCTCGACAAAAAAATCCGTACAGATCACTTACCGATTTCTTTTCAAAAAATCAAGAGGGTGGAAAGAAAAAAAAATGTTTGTATATTACATTATTTTTATTGATTTGATACGACGGATGCTATTAATGACCGTCAAAAGATGAAAATATTCGCGTAGCACATTTATACAAACAAAAAGAGGTATGCAGAAAACGTGTTATTATCTTATTGAATTATTAGAAGGGGAAAAAACTATCATTAATCTAAGCTAAATTTTTTAAGTCAGAGGTGTTTTTATTTTTAAAATATAAAAGTTAATGGAAATTTAATAAATGCAAGCAAAAAAAAATAACATCTCGTGTTTAAACATTTTTTTTTAATTTGTTTTTTCTTATTGAATTATTATAAATAAATCTGTTCATAATTAATTCAATTTAATTATTTTTTCAGTCATAATATTTTTACTTTCCGAACACTAAAGTGAGGAAAGTATTGTAATCATGTCAAAAATCCGAATTTGAGATTTTGATGTTGCTATACGTTTCGAGGTCCCCTGAGTCCGTTTTCACTATTTTTACGATGATGTATGTATGTGTGTGTGTGCGTATGTATGTGAGTGGACACGCTAGCGTCTAAACGCTTTGTTCGAATAAGCTGAAAGCTGGTACGTATATTGTAAGTCACCCTAGTACGAACCCTATTGATTTTGGTGAATCTAGCAATTATAGTTTTTTTACAGGGACACCAGGAAAAATTCTTTATCATTATGGCCTATGGGGCCAAATTTTTAAAAGCGTGATAGCGTCTAAACGCCTTATTAATCTGAGCAAAAAAAAATTTCACATGTTATAGGTCACAGTTGCACGAACTGTATAGGTTTTGGTGACTTTAGCACTTACAGTTTTTTTACAGGGACACAAAGAAAAATTCTTTATCATTATGGCCTATGGGACGCAATTTTTAAAAGTGCTATAGCATCTAAAAGCCTTATTCATTTGAGCTGAAAATTTATATGAATATTATAAATCACTGTTGCACTAACTATAAGCATTTTGGTGAATTTAGCATTTGTAGGTTTTTACAGGGACACAACGAAACATTCTTTATAATTATGATCTATGGGCTCAAAGCTCAGCAGCGTTCAATAAAACATCGTGTAATATATGGAGGAAAATATTCAAACACTCTATTATGTTTTTGTCTCTTTTGTTTGCTTGACAACTCCTCTTTCTTTACTTTATCTACAAAACTGTTAATGACTGAATGCTCGGAAAGTCGAGTGGAGTCACTCCAGATTTTTTTTTCTGGGAATACAGTAACATTAAAATTAGATAAAGCATTGTAAAAGAAATATTTTTTTTATTTTGGAAAACTTTCTGATGCTATTTTCGTGCTTATTGGTTAAAAGAGAATGCTGTTACGTAGTGCTTTTTTAGAGTCCCTACTTCATTGAGGGTCTCTAAAGTTTTTCAAGTTTTATGCAGTTTTACGACCTATTTATACAGACACCACGGAACTTTCTTCTGCATTTTTTCATAAAATTCATGAAAGGCAAACTACTTATTATTACGAAGTTGAAAGTATTGAAGGTTGTTACAATATACAGTAGGATTAGTTTTGACAATTGGTTTACAGGGTACACAAAATTATTCAGAAAATATTCAGACATATTTTAGTACATGAGTAGGAATGATAGAAGTACATTTTGACTTGTGCTTTGCGTTTTGAATACTTGCAACAAAGATTGAAAACTGAAAGTTAAATGGCGTAACGGATAAGTAAAGTTCCAAAATGTTTTATATTCTATGAGAACCGCATAATTTCTCTTTCTTGTGTAGATTAAAAATGGAATTAGTGTGTTGTGGTCATCACAAGACTTTCTTCTATGTTAACTTATACAAATTCATACAATACATAAAGCTATTTTCCATGGTGAATGCAGATGACTTATCTCAGAGAAAAATGACACTAAATGCCGAAATCAATTTTGTGTCAACATCAGACGAAATGATTTTTTTTTTTTTTTTTTTTTTTTTTTTTCGTTCCCCGTTAAAAACGAAAAAGATCGATAATTTTTTTTAAACTATCACATATCTATAGTTCAACCATCTTTCTTAAAGGTATCGACTAGTTCTTTTGAAATCTGCCCATATTGAAAATTTAAACATACTCGTTGGTGGGGAAGGATACTTGCCTAACACGGGGAAGAAATGCTCCTACTTGCAGACATTTTTTTTTAATAGTTTATTAATAGTGTTATTAATACTTTATATTAATTATACAGTCATTGGTCTAAGTAAGTCTCATTATGTACATTTATACGAAATTTTGCCCTTTACTGCCGAAAAAATTCACATGAAAAAACTGATATTAAAAATTAGGAAGGAAAGGGAAGAACAAAGCCATCTGTTGAGCGTTTGATCTTCGAGTATAATCAGCATCAGTTTAGGTCAAGGTCCAACTAAACACCACATGTGATTAAACTTTTTTCATTGGTTCGTCATATACAGCGTCCACAAAATTTATGATACACGCACACACACACACACTCAGACAGATAGACATTTCCTAAAAAGGGTCAAATCGCGTTCAGGACATTTCAAAACGGGTAAATTCGTCTAAAACCGGAGATCGACAATTTTGACGAAATGAATACTTTCTTCTTATATACAGAGTGATCCAAAAGTCACAGAAAATATATATATATATGTGTGTGTGTGTGTGTATTTTATCATTAATGAAAATGCTCACTCGTTCATTCTTTATCGATTAATCGATGTTTGCAAAGCTTTTATTTTTAATTTCATTTTTTTGTTGGCATCATCCTATTTTCCAGTTTGTCTAAATGTTTTACATGTGGCTACTATGCTTTCTTCTAGTTTTCTCTCTGGATTCCATGAAGAATTAATTTAATAATTAATTTAATTTCTTATTTAATACGGTTTTGCTGTTTCGATAGGGGCTGGAACAATATAAATTGCTATGATTAGCTATATTGTTTTACGAAACCGATGCAGCTTTCACAGCTTTATGAAGTACATGCCCCCTGATGAGTATTTACTTCTAATTTTAAGCATTTTTATCCAATTGTTTTTGTGGTCATTTATTTATTTTCTCTATCATTAAGTTTAATGGTCCTTTTTTGTTTTATTATTATCATTCATGTCGGTGTAAGTAATTTAAATTGTTTTGTCTCTTATTAGTTCTAATCTGTATCGCAACATTTTTGTGTCAGTCTTTCCTATAAGTTAAATCTATTTTTGTTGTATTGGTATTGTTTTGTATCTATTAATTGCTAAATTTTTAGATTAAATTTTATTACGATATCTGTCATTTATATATATATATATTTAAAAAGTATTGATTGTAGCAATATGCAGTTTTCAATGGCAATAAATCTTTTGTTACTTTAAAAAAAAAAAAAAAAAAAAAAAAAAAACTTGTCTTTCTGTGCATTTTAGTGAAAACCACATAGTGCTAGGGTCAGTACTTTTTGAATAGTAAACGTTTCACAGTGTAATTATAGGTAAATTCCCTTATAAACAGCATCCTACAGCACAAACGGGTGAACAGAATGGAACGAAATTTGATATATAAGACTATACAGGAGATGCGCTCACGGAATTTCGAAAAAAAAAAAAGTTATAAAAATGTCCACCAGAGGGCACCTTTTCCGGAAGAACACTCAATTTAACACAATAAACGACCAAAACGGAATACAGAAACATAATTAACAATCCGGAACAAGATGTCGACATTTGCATGCTTACGAAGAAGAGGAAGCTTTATGCAAAACAGTGCGCTGTTATTTTTTCCTTACCTTTACTTAATGTGGTTCGATGACAAGTAAGTTACGATGACCTAGTCGATAAATGTTAATAGGGTTTCTGTATTATGTTTTGGTCGTTTATTGTGTTAAATTTAATGGGGGTTTTTTTCGGTGTTTGTTGCGGACATTTTGGAACTAATTTTTTTTTTTTTTTTTCGAAATTCCGTGAGCGCATCTCGTGTATAGTCTCTATACCAAATTCCGTTGCATTCCGTTCCCCCGTTTGCGCTGTAGGATGCTGTTTATAGGGGAGGTTTAATTATAACCATTCTGTATTTTTTGTGTGACTTCTGGATCACCCAGTATAGAGAAGAAAGTAAAGTAGTCATGTATGTAAAATATCATCTGATTTAGATGCGTAAGAAAGAAAGAAATATTTTACATGTTCGGTGAAATTAGGCCTTTGCCACCGAATTAAAGCCTCCCTAAGACAGATTTATTTTTCGTTTCCCACTTCTTTGAGGAAAACTATTTAAAGAAGGGCAGTTGGTAATATCTTTCGAATCACCTCAACCATTCAGTTATGTATTTGGTAGTTTACCTTCGCTGACAGGAAATAAACCATGTATTTTTCTCCATAAAGCTTTGAAAAAAACTAAAATAAAATAGTAAAAGTGCTGTGAAGAAGTCATTTGCAGCGAAGAAGCGCCTTTAGATTCTGCCATTAAGTATGTGCAGCATGGCATGCATTTTGTATTTTTTCTTCCGTTTTTTCCCCTTTCTTTTCTCAATTATAGACTGCATCCTTTTTTTTTCCCCGTGTCATTGCCATGATTTTCTTATGTTTCTTTTTTTCCTATATAACTGCTGCAGGTAGTCTTTTGTTTAGAAATAATTCTTTTTGGGAGTCGCAAAATAATAGCTCGGACTAGTTACTGTATTTCATACTAATGTAGAACCAACTTGTATATTATCCTATAAATTTACTCAAATATTTCAGAAAAATCAGTAGTATTTTTACTTTCTCTTACCCATAGGGTCGAGAAAGTAATGTTTTAGGGTCAAATACTCGAACGTGAGTTTTTGTTATACTTACATGTTCTGAGGTCCCCTGAATACGAAAATCATATTTTTAAAGAATGGTCTGTGTGTCTGTCTGTGTGTTTGTAATCAGCATATCTCAAGAACAAATAGTAGCAGAAATTCCAAACTCGATATTCTAAATGTGTATCCTATAGGGACGCTACAGTAAGCTTTTCGTTGAGATGAAGCAAATGGTTCGTGTACAGGGACACTCAAAGGTATTCAAATACATTACGTCTATGGGGGAAATTGCAGGTAAGTAGAGTTTAACATCTATAGACTGCCCTAAACCAAATGAAACGAATATATAATTTTTGTAATAGAGATAGTCAACTGGGAAAAAAAATTTGTGTATGTAGGAGCCCCGCCTCCTCCCCCCCCCTCGAGGGGAGTAAATTTTCATGATGGGTATCTTACAAAAGAGCTCGCCAATACCTTTAAAATGAATGGTCGAACCATCGATCTGCGATAATTTAAAATAAAGTTATCGATTTTTTTCATTTTTTACAAAAAAAAAAAAAAAAAAAAAAAAAAAAAAAATTCTTTTAAATGTAATATTGAGAATAAATTCAACTCTTTTTTATATTTAGTGTTATACTAATTCTCTAATATGGAAATCGTCTGCATTATCATAAAAGATAATTTTTTTAAATAATAACTTTAATAAATTATTTTTTAAAACCAGAATTATTTTTTAATAACCGAATTAAATTTTATATAAATGTAGGTGCATTAATGAAACGGGGGGTTGAGGAACTAATTATCATATAGAACTCTTCCAAAGCCTAATTTAAATTGTTTAACACAGGTTTACATAACAGTATTCGTTATCTGACCTCTTAATCTGTAACCTGTATTTATAGTATTAAATTTCAGGGTAAGAGAAAGGGTGTGAGTGACACACCAGATTATTTAAGACATATTTAAAAACATTTTACTTGATTAAACAGCTTTTATGTATCAAATTTTTTTATATTAATTTAAGAGATAGAGTATGAAATTAATTGTATAGTGCTCGGTCAAAGTCTTTTTATAAATAATTTTATATTTTTCCTTAGTTTAACTGAAATATATATATATTCCTTTCTTTAACTTCAAAAATATAAATAAATGAAAAAATAAAAATAAAATAATCTGGTTAAAATAATAATAATAATAATAATAATAATAATCTGGAAAATAATAATACCACACAACTTTCTCTTACCCAACATTTCAATACTATAAAGATAGATTGCACATTAAATCGTAAATTCAATAAGGTAAGGTAATAACGTTCAATCTACTTTGAAAATAATCCAAAATAGGTTGTAGGAATAGTTGTATTTAACATATAATTCTGTGTGAGGGGGACTTCCTCCCGCTCAACTATAATGCCTGCATTTATTTTTAAATATACAGTGTGATCAGTTTAAAAGAGTACCCGTTGCTTTTTCTTATTACCCTTAAATCTGACGGGTGTGGCAACTATTCTAACACGGAAGTGTAATTGTTTGAACTTTGTTTAAGTGTGGGAGACAGTTTCTAACACTGTTGGACTGTTACAACTGTATTTGTGAGGAAAAGCAGAAATGGAGACGCACAGTGTTACTTAATCCTGTGATAATTTTATTTTTGAAAAACATAATTTAATTCAAATTTTTTACATTATCGTTCCTTACAGAAAATGTTGAAAATGTTCGCCACCATTTTGAATGCAAACATGAATACGTCGAACCAAGTTTTTTGACACATTTCGCATCATTGTTGGTATTATTGGCAAGATTTTTTCAGTTATGATCTGTTTTAATTCATCCATGTTTGCAGGACTTTTCTGGAAAACCCTATGAAATGATAATGTAAAACGGTAATGATAATGTAAATGTAATGTAGGAATAATAATGTAAAAAAATTGAATTAAATTTCGTTTTTCATAAATAAAATTATCACAGGATTAAAAAACATTGTGCGTCTCCATTTCTGTTTCACATCACAAATAAAGTTGTAACAGTCCAACAGTGTTAGACATTGTCTCCCACACTTAAACAAGGTTCAAACAATTAGACTTCAATGTTAGAATAGTTTCCACATCCGTCCTATTTAAGGGTAATAATAAGAAAAAGCAACTGGTACTCTTTTTAAATTGATCACCCTGTATATATATATATAAAAGGGTGTAATTAATTTTATTTAAAACTTGCCAATCTTGATCAAAATTTTCAGGTGGCAACCTAATACCAACTTCAAAGTACCAAATTTGAATTTTCTGCAGTAATTATTATTATTATTAATATTATTATTTAAAGTTATACTGTATATACAGATCAACCTCTAAAAATTGGACTTTCGTATTCAGATTACCTCAAAACCTGATGTTATTAAAACTAGTTGGCATAGGTGGAAGTATAGGTCCCTCAAAAGGGACATTTATTTGAAATTTGGCCGTGTTCTACCATGTTAAGAAATTCGTAAATTTCGAATCATTTGCGGAATTTTCTAAGTAGCATGTTTGTTTATGCACTAATGTTCCTTCCGGCATGAAAACTGATATTTAAAAGGTGTTCTTTACGATAAAAATATTTCTTTTCATCCATGTTTAAGTGAATTTTGCCCTATTCTCCCATGTTAAGAAAATCGTAAATTTTGAATAACTTCTGAAGTTTTTAATTAGAATATTGCAAATGAATACGGTTCTTGCCAGTGTCATAAATGATATATTAAAACTGGTCCGACCTCTCTGCGATCATTTGTTTGTCAGTTTATGTACACGATATCTCCCGAACTAACACACTAACGGACTAACAAACTAACAGACACGCTACAGAGGGATACCATACCCATTTTGATATTATTGGATTCCTCACACCTGAAAACGTGTAAAAAAAAATCAAAAAATCCCTGTATATTGTCTATAAAGAATATACACATCGCATTGTGTACTTAAATTTAATTTTATATTAAACACCCATAAAATAAAACGAAATACACTTTCAACAATTATAAAGTAGAGCCCCAATATATCCAAATACTTTGGGTAGCCCTGTAAACGAATGAATAAATGATTTCGATACCACAATCTACACAAAACATGCTTTTATGCATGTAAAAAATATATGTTCATTCCATTTTGTTTAGAGCAGCCTATAGACGTTACACTATACTTACCAGAAATTTTTCTCATAGACTTAATGTATTTGAATTCTCTTGGATAGCCCTGTACACTAATCATTAACTTGATCTCAACGAAAAGTTTAGTGTATTATCACTATATGATACACATCTAGAATACCGAGTCTGGACTTCCTGCTACTATTTGTTCTTGAGATATGCTGATAACAGACAGACATACAGATGTACACACTCACAGACCAACCACTAAAAACATGTTTTTTGGAATCAGGCCACCTCAAAATGTGTAAATCAAACAAAAACTCAATTTCGAAAATTTTAACCCGAAACAATACTTTCTCTCCCATAAATATGGCAAGAGAAAGTAAAAGGTATGGTAGTCGGTAATATAAACATTAAACATTTATAATAAAGCAGAATTCTCACTGTTTTTCAATCTTCAAACTCATATAACAGTTTAAATTACAGGTTTATGAGTCTTATTAAATATATTATTTATAAATTTTACCAGTATAAATTCTAAATGGTTTTCCCTTAGCGAATAAATAACTTTATTTATTTATTTATTTTATGCTTAAGTAATTAGAAAACGGCTGTTGCAAACTACAATCTAAACGCATTTCCCATCTCATGTAAAATGATTATCCCAATACCTTACGTAACACATTTTCTTAAGGTACCCATTATTATTATTATTATTTTTTTCGCTAAAATAATTAATAAAACCATTTTCTTCGATTAATTTTAAATCGTCTGCATTATTAAGACATACCATTTGCTACATCTCGGTTTTAACTTATACGAAAATAAAACCTCAGGATTAATAAACAAGCGTATGAGGGGAAAAAAAAATTCTCTTTCTTATCTTCAACAAAAATATTTCTTGCAAGAGATTAAACAGGGAGAGAAAGGGGGAAAAAAAAGAATATTGTTATCCCTCATTTACTTTCTTGGAGTTTTTCTCACGCTTATTGGATTTATGGAAGAGAAATGAAGAAAGACAAATAGGATTGGGAGAAAGGAATGAAGTTTATTCTATATAAGAAAAAATAACATTTCGCTTTATTAATATATATGAAAATAAACTGTTTAGAAGAGAAACAAAAATCTGATAATAACATTTCTAATTTTAGTAATAGCAATAGGAAGTTTACGAGACTATCCCCCCCCCCCCCATCAATAATAGTTATAAGAAGTGACAACTGTCTAGAACAATTTTATGTAATGATCGCGGTTTATGTGTAGAGGTTGATTATAATTAAAGTTAATATTTCGAAACGCTATCATTTTAAAACTACCCATCAGAGCGATTTGATATTTAACCAGAGCAATCGTGAGGCAATGAAATTTTGTTAGGCAAAAGAAAAAAAAACGTTCCAAAATGTGCCGTTCATTATCCGTAAAGTATTTGTTTCATGAAGATCCTCTTTTTCTCTTTTCACTATGACTGTTTCCGCTGCAAACACGTATTCTTGTCTCTTGGCTAAAAAAAATTGTAGTAAACCCTTGAAGTCTATTGTTTCCTGCTATTCCATTGTGTTGCTAACAAGATTCCTGTGTCCATTTAGGCGTTTCCCCTGACAGCGCCCTCTATAGGAACATGTTGGAACTACTTTATTCCTCCCCCAAACAAAATTTCATTCCCTCACGATTGCTCTGGTAAAATATCAAATCGCTCTGATGGGTTGTTTGAAAATTATACGTTTTGAAATCGTAAATTTAATCATAATCACCCTGTATATAATGCGCATTCTGCTTTTGATCGAGTAATACAAAAGGAAAAATATAACTGTTATAGGCACGGGCGCCTTTTATAGGCACTACTTTATCACTCATAAGAGAACGACTCCTAACTAAGTCGTTTTGTTCTTACAAACGAATTAAACCCTTTACTGCCCCGGGCGTATATATACGTCATTCCAAAATACGATCTTTTGTATTTTACTGCTACCAGTGAAGCTTCTGACACGGTTTCACAATGCAATAAAACAACCATGAACGTGATCTCGGCAGTGTTTTCGAAAGTTACACTCAGTTGAAAGAGATCTGTGGTGCTTTGAAGCGAATCTCGTAAATTTTCATCGGCAGGTAAAGGGTTAAATCAAGATGGTTCAATTTCAAAATATAAGGCTCGTTTAATTATACAGTGAAACTTGAATAACTCGAACTTGTTTAATTCGAAATTCTGGATAATTCGAATTCTTTACTCGGTCCCTTGAAATTTGTATTAAAATAATGTTAAAAAATCGTGGATAATTCGAATTTTTCATACGATCACCTTTAAAATATTACAGTAAAATTTGTTCCCGAGATTTTTCTTAGCCAATATATTTTAAAAGTCTTTCAAAAGAAGGATAAGGAAATATAAGAGAAGCCCCTACCTAGTGCATCAGAAGATAGGGTGCATATACATGAACTTCGAGGGTTATTTTGAATTGAAAGTCATGTCTAATGAAGAAGATTCTATTTTTGTATCAAGTCATATGCTATGACACAAAGGTTGTACTTAAAGAAGAAATAAAAAAATATCTGACTATTTAAAAAAAAAAAAAGTGTTGAATAATTAAGTTCGTAAAAAATATTGATTTAATGGGAGGAGGATGTATCAGTATTCTTAGATATAAAGTTTATGTGTTAAAACTTTGATCGTAGAGTTTTAATTTTTTAATTTATCACTTTTTTTGACAAAATAGTATATGTAATTCGAATTTTTGGGTATTTCGAATTTTTCTCTGGTCCCTTCAACTTCGAATTATCCACGTTCTACTGTATTATAAAGGCCCCCTGTTTCTTCTTTTCTTTATATTTTAAAGAATTGGAAAACATCAATGAGCTTCATACTATTTAAAATGTATTAAGAAGTATTAGATGAATGAAAATACCTATAATTCATATGCTTATTTTAGCAGAAGTGTCTCGAGAATTCGATAAAATTTGGAACCATTTGGATGCGTCTTTAAACAACTACAAAAGAGATTAAAACATTCCCTATCTCGTTAACACTTTCGTGACCGCATGTTTTTGAAGTGAAAACTTCTTTAGGCGCGTTGAGCACTTTTGGGTGAACAAAAATCTTTGAATTCCCGTCATCGTCAGCTAACGCTTTCCATTTGAAGTGAAAACTTTTGGGTGAACAAAAATCAATGAATTCGCATCATCGTTAGCAAACGCTTTCCATCCTTGTATGATACAAATAATGTATCATACAATTAACTTGCTAATGTGAAGTGTTAATAATTATATACTGTATATTGTTTTAAAATCTGGTGCGGCTCTACACGACTTCTCTCATCTCCGGGCACTGTCTCTATTGCAGTTAGACCTCACAAAACCGTGAGAAAGGCCAAAGCCGCAATTTCTCTCACGTTTTTACAATCTGGTGCGGCTCTATACGACTTCTCTCATCTCCGGACACTTTCTCTATCGCAGTTAGACCTCACAAAACCGTGAGAAAGGCAAAAGCCGCCATTTTTCTCACGTTTTTACAATCTGGTGCGGCTTTACACGACTTCTCTCATCTCCGGACACTGTCTCTATTCCAGTTAGACCTCACAAAACCGTGAGAAAGGCCAAAGCCGCCATTTTTCTCACGTTTTTACAATCTGGTGCGGCTTTACACGACTTCTCTCATCTCCGGACACTGTCTCTATTCCAGTTAGACCTCACAAAACCGTGAGAAAGGCCAAAGCCGCCATTTTTCTCACGTTTTTACAATCTGGTGCGGCTCTACACGACTTCTCTCATCTCCGGACACTGTCTCTATTGCAGTTAGCGCATTAAATAAAATTGTAATATAATTTTTGTAGTAGTAGTTTATATTAATGAATAAAAAAACACTTCTTTTAAAAGTATTTCCTGCACAATAAAATATTTCCTGACGATTCAAGAAGTACACACGTAATTGTTCACGTTTTCACTTCTGTCAGCACTCCCGAAGTGCAACTGTTTTTTTTTTTCTTTTTGACAGTAAGGTCTGCCTGTGGGTATTATTCTCCCAAGTTACAATATTTCCATACTTGCCAACCATCTCATTAATAACCGTACAATTATTAACGCCCCCTGCAAAAACGCCCCTTTTCTCACACCACTATATTTTTAGAGTATTTCTCTCCAAATGTTGTTACGATTAAATAAGACTAAAATTACTCTAAAAAATTATTGATGTGAAAAAAAAGGCGGGTACTAAAAATTGTACGGTTCATAATGAGATGGTTGGCAAGTATGTATTT
The DNA here is from genome assembly GCA_963930645.1 of Salticus scenicus. NCBI lineage: Eukaryota > Metazoa > Arthropoda > Arachnida > Araneae > Salticidae > Salticus > Salticus scenicus. The sequence goes on along the minus strand of OZ005649.1, from coordinate 400,042,666 downwards.
CAGAACAAAATTTTCTACATTCAGATTAGATTCCTATTACAAATGGATATATATTTTAATTACTCTCTTTCTAATCAAAGTATTTATATCCATAGTATATTGGTTGTACAAATACGAATATTGTGTATATTTTTAAGAAATAAATGACATACAAATTGTAAAAGAAACGCTCAGATTGCATCTCTGACACTGCACTACTGTGCAATTCCGAATCTTCTCTGTTCCCTCTAGAGCCCCTAAATAAAATAATAGGCCAGCGCATCACCGCCATTTTTTTGCCTCCGAAGAGGACAGCATTCCCGCTTGGCGTCCTTATCGCTTCCCTACCCAAGTTAAAATCCATGCTAGTACCAGCAAAGAAAATAGGCTAGTTATTGCTATGTTTTGCTTTGTCTGCTAGATTTTCATGCTGTTATATGCTTTATAATGCTAGCCAGCATAAAATGCTATATTAGCTAGCTTACACAGCAATAGCACGACAAGCTATATACAAGCATTTTATGCTTATTTGTTGTTTAAGCTTTTCCAAAGCCTGGAGAGGTATGTACCTTAACAAGCTATTATGTGCTTTTCTATGCTTGCCAGCGTAATATGTTATATCGGCAGCTTAAGTAGAAATAGCATGGCATGCTAGATGCCAGTGAGAAGTGAGAAAATAGCAACAAAAAAGCATCTGTTGGTTGTGAATTACTGCTAGTATAGCAGAAATTTCAAGCAAATAGTAGTCATAATTATTGCTGGACCAGCAACATACTATTCAAGCAACAGAAGCTGGATTATGTATGCTGGACAAGCAATAAACTGTGCCAATACACACCATGACTTACTGGTAATTTTGGTGGAACCAGCAAATATTTTTGGTATTTTATGCTATTTTACTTGCTGGGATACAGCATTTAATGCTAGACTAGCAAACAAATACCAGCAAGAATTTTAACTTGGTTAATGATTTTAAGAAATCTTGATCTGAAGCTAATCCGGTCAAGATAAGAGGAATAAGCAACAATAATATTCCTAAAAACACATTTTTTCCACAGTACATTCTCTGGATGTCATTTTATTCTGAGGATATCCTATGGATGTACTGGGGTAAGATGTGTTGTTAGGGCGGTTCCTGTTTCTTTTACAAAATGTCGCCAAAACTCAAATACCCAGTAACAGAAGGTCTGTGAACACTTTATATTTACTTCTTGAATGATTATAGTAGTTTATCGCTAAACAAACTTCCTTCCATATCATAGTGTACTTAGCTAAAATTAGGAAATATAATAAAATAAAACAAGTTACTCTAAAGTAACGTAAGACGGTAAAAAAAAAAAAAAAAAAAAAAAAAAAAAGTTTGTCGTTTGTTTATCAGAGAAACGCGCTGGGTACATGTGGCAACCCTAAGGCAACAAAATGCTTGATGCGCTAGCTGTATATATAGGAGCCTTAGTTCCCTCTGCCTCTCCTATAAGTTTGTCGCACTGGTAGCGAATTACCCTGTATTCTAATTATATTAGGCTTTGAATAACAAGCATGAATATATTAAAAAGAAAAGAAATACTCCTAGTGTTAAAAAATAATTAAAGTTGATGGGGAAATAAAAAAGATAACTAATTACGTATCTTATTCAGCTTTAATTACCGGAAAATAACTCAGCCGCAAACTAAACCTAGAATAGAATTTTATCCTCTGGTACATCTCCTCAAAAGAGAAAATAAAATAGATAAACAGCGCTCCAGATGTAACCTCTGTGTCTATGCATAATCCATTCAGAAGATTAATTTCGAATTTTCCGCATTATTTCGAATTTATTGTATTTGAATGCACTTTTTATTCTGGAAAACAAAATACAGATTCTTATGTTTATAAGATTTTTTATTAAAACAAAAAAATGCTGTGGAAGATACAGATATGAATGGAAAGAAAGAAAATTATCCCTCATTTATTTCCCGTTTTTATAAATCATGTATAGACTTAAAAACCTGAAATGTATGTAATAAAAAGGCAATTGTATATTCTAAGGAATTTGTTTTTATTATCCAAAAATAAACTTATTTGTTTGCGATACTTTTTTTTTTTTTTTTTTTTAATGGAAAATATATTTCTTGAAGATCAGAAGAAATTTGCTTTTTCTACGCATAATTTATTTGCTCGAAACATTCTGTCATACGTACGTGAAATATGTATGTGCATAATTTGTGTATTGTGTATGTGCGTCTGTATACACAGCGGATAATCCAAACTGAACAAGATAGGTAACTCCTATGTAAAAAGTACCTGTTGCATTATAATTATGTTTCAGACCCATAGTCTCCTGAAATTTTGATTTCTGAAGCTTAAAAAAATTCAAATATTGGTCCTTAGGAGAGAAAATGGCAATATCGTACAAGTAATTTGATTAAATCAGATGTATTAGGAATTTTCTACATATATGGGATATCACATATCTTTAAATATATATTTAATAATATATATATTTAATAATATATATATATATATGTATATACTAAAGAACATTAAAAAAATTATTATTATAAATAAAATGAAAATTTAAAAAGGAAGCTGTGATAAACAAGAAAATCTCGAAAAAAGGAAATCAAAATGGCTTAGATTGAATAGCAACATAATAACCGTTTTGTCAGGGAAAACTGAAAAGTTCCTTTCAAGCTACTTCGTAATTTGATTAAAACTTTAATTCTGAAGATCTGAAAGAAAAGAAGAAAAAGAAGGGAGAAGAAAATAAAATTCTTTTGAAATACTATTTTAAGCTGTGTGTACAGCGGCAAAGTTTAATAAATTTCATCCTTTATCTTTTTTATTTATTATTTCAACATCTATCACTTTTAGCAGCTTAATCAATCGTAAAGGTATAGGTGGAAGGATATCACGAAGAGTGAAAAAAGTTTTAAATTTTCAAAGTTTCAAGATCTCGTTGGGTTTTTTAAGTAGAATATAACAAATACACTTTCTTTCGCTTTCTCTTTTATCGCATTTATCTGTGGCAGAGATAAATGCCGAAAGTTTAACTGTGGCATGGTGATGAAAAAAGCTTTTTTACTGTAAGAAGCGGGAAAAGCAATACCGCAATACATCTTCTTTAAAAATGAAAAATTTAATAAATTTACTTTATTTTTGAAATATTTCGCAAACGTTCTTTCATACCTGGAACTGAGGTGATACTAAAGAAATTTAATTTGGGAAAGTGTGCAGAAATTGTAATACGGTTTTCTTTGATAAAAATAATTGGCACAGGTAGACTTTGCCCAGTTACCCATTTTCACAAATTTCTAGTACATATTTTATTGATGCTAAGAGAAATGAATTGGATCGATCACTCGACACAATGACAGACTGAAGTGCCCTACATAGTAGGCTACCCACCATTCAATTTGATGCATTTCTCTTATCCTAATTTGTTAATTTATTTTATTGGGAATAAATTCTCAGTTTAGTTTTCATAGAACGCCGTACTATTTCCAATGCAATAATCACCATAATAATGGAAATTTATATGAGGTATTGCTCTAGTTTGCCATGTTAAGAAAATCTTAAATTTTGAATAACTTGAGAAAATTTCAAATTATAATATTATAGTGTTCAAGCCAATATTGTAAATGATATTTTACAAGTGGTCTGACACCTGTACGATGAAAATATTCCTCAAAATAGACGTCTTGGTGAAATTTTGTCCTATTCTAGCAAATTAAAAAATTCGTAAATTTCAAATTACTTAAGAATTTCTCAAAGTTGCGTTATCATAATTAATTATGTTTATGCTGGTATCAAAATTGGTATTTTAAATCTGTCCCGACATTTTTTCAGTATAAATATTCCTTTTATTATACGTTTAAACAAAATTTTGCCCTATTCTCCCATGTTAAGAAAATCGTAAATTTCAAATAACTTACCATGTTTTTAAATTAGAATGTTGCATTTCAACAGAGTTCTTGTCAATGTAATATGTAACATCTTAAAACTGGTTCGATCTCGATACGACCATTTCTTCTTGCGATATTGTGTACACAGACTAACAAACTAATGAACTAACAGACACCTTACAGATTGACACCTATCAATTTTGTTATTTTCTCATTCCACACACCTGAAAACATGAAAAAAAAAAAAAAAAAGTAAAAAAAATCAAGGTCGAAAATTTTCACGAATGCCTGGAGTCCCCATATAGGATTCCTCCATGAAGTGGAAGTAATAAAATAAAATCAGTGTTCATTCTTTATAATACGTTTTAACAAAGTTGAAAAATGTTTATGATTTCTGTCCGTCCTGCTCTAATTTCTGTAAATATATATTTTTAGAACTGATATCATGCTGCAGAGAACTGATTCAAGTTCAATACAACATGTTTTCTATTAAAATGTCGTGCATACAGAACAACTGATTTCTATACAGAGAAAAATAAAAGAATTTGGATACAGTACAATCAATGAGAGATATTTCTTTAAGATATATTTTCATAATCCCGAAAGACATAATGTAATTAAGATAATATATTGTTCAGATGCACGGAAATATGTTTCTGTAGAATAAGATCGGTTTAGAATTAATGATTGACATGCAGATGCACACAAAAATATTGAGATATTAATTTGCGCCAGAAAAAAACCGCAAATTACATAAGGTAAACGCACCAATAGTGGACACTTTAAGGACATTTTCCGGCTATTTTGTGTAATTTCCTATATTTTAGAGTTTAAAAAAAAAAATTAATATTTCACACCTTTACTAACTCTTTCTTAACACGACTGTATTATGAAAATTGCTAACTGTAGCATTTATATATGTTAAAAATAAAAAATATGAAGAGCTTAAAATGAGCAAAGTGGACACACTAAAGACCCAGTAGTGGACCCCTTTGAATTTCTGCTTTAAAATTCAACTCTGAAATTGCTAGATTACAGAATTGTGTCCACTACTGGATCTGGCATTAAAAGTCACATGAGCCAGTGGTGGACAGGGTTGTCCACTACTGGTCATGGTGACATTTTTTGGCACCAGTAGTGGTCACCCATAAAAATACTATGTGTTAATACAAGATTTAAAAAATAGCACAATAAATGAATTCTGCATTTATTTTAGTCGTATGAGAGCAAAAGGTAGAAGAAATCATTTAAAAATAAGCAGAGATCGAGCAAACGGCAAAATCACAAAAAATGCAAATTTTTTTAGTTAAACTAACATTATTTTAAAACTAATGGCCGGAATTATTTTTTGTTAAAGTGTTTAACGGTAAAGGACTATAACTCCCTTCCAGAACATTGGTCGAATCTTCAGAATTTTTAGGTAGCTTATTTTCCGAGTTTAAAATTGAAAGTGTCCACTACTGGTACAGGGTCCTCTACTGGTGCGTTTACCTTATATAGTTTACGGGAAAAACAAATTTACAGTAGTCTGTCTAGAAAAAATTCGAAAACGGACCCATATTAGCGACGGCTTTAAAATAGACCTTTTTGAAATATCACCGAACTTCGAACGAACCTTCACAAAAACTGACGAACTTTAAACCGATTCTTCACAGAAATTGGTGTATTTAAATTGGACCCTTTACAAAAATCAGACAATTTATTCATCGAAAGAAAGTCGTAAGGAGATCCGCGTTTGAAATGATCCATAGATGGCGCTTTTTCAGCTTTTATTGTTAGTAAATATAGTAGCCACGTGTATTTATTATTGTTCTATTTGTGTTACTACTTAATATTCGTGCTATAATTTCTCCGCCATTACATCATGGAAAATGGATTGCTTTTGAAAAAAATATTTCAGTTTATTCAAAGTTCGATCGGAAGTAGATTTTTAACTGAAACTGAACAAATATTAGTTTCAAATCATCTGATTCATTCTTTACTTCCATTAGCCGAAGCAACTGAAATTTTAAATGTGTCATTTGGAAATAAATGGAAGCTTAATTCTGGATTTCTTGATCCTTTGGAGTTACACTGTAGCGCACAACAGCAGGTGTTATCTTTTTTATCGGATTTATTCATTTTTATTCGATAAATATATGTGAAACTAAACATCGGCAAGCAAGGGCGTCTCGACGAAAGCCGAAAGCTATTCATGTTAATTGTAATTTCACCTTAGCCCACCAGAGGGCGAGCATTTCATTACAATCACGGATAGATCTAAAGGAGAAGTAAGCTATTCTAAATATAATTTCTCTTTAGATGACATTCTCAGTGGGCTGAAAGGAATGATTTTTCTTCCCATCTGAAATTTCAAAGTTGTCCTTCTCAGGCCTATGCCCAAGCCCTTTTAAAACAGTCACCATCAAATTTTAAAGGTAAGTTTAATAGTAATGAGCACGAAACTTTGAATAAACACCATAAAATGCAAGAACTCGCTCTAAAATTGTTTCGGATCGAAAGAAAACACGACCCTTCGTCAGGCGAACAAAGTAGGTGGGAGTGCGTTACCGTTTTGTTTGCATTGCATCACTCTGCCTAGTTTGTTTGCCTGATGAAGGGTAGTATTTTATTTTTACCTGAAACAATTTTAGAGCGAGTTCACGCGTTTTATGGAGTTTATTCAAAGTTTTGCACTTATCAAATGGATTGACCTTTTTATTTTATTTGTTTAGTTCTTTCAATTTTCAGAAATTCCAACATGTTTCTAAAATTTAGAGGGAAAATGGAACTTATGAAACTTGATGATATATTTTTCTGTATTATTATAAGCATACAGTCGGTAACAAAAGTGTCCGAACACTAGCAAAAATTCCTATGTAAAAAAAGTACACTTCATACGGTTTTGTTAAATAAATCCTTATCGAATCGTGTTCTTACTCTGACTAAGAACAGGATTCGACAAGGATTTATTTAACAAAACCGTATAAAGTGTATTTTTTTTTATATAGGAATTTTTGCTAGTGTTCCGACACTTTTGTTACTGACTGTACATACATTGTTATGAAGAGAGATTAAAAAGACATCTTGACATTCAGATAAAATTAAAGAAAATTTATTTCTATATATATATTTAATGCTTAAAAGAATGTACTCAGTTTAGTAATTTTTCACATTTCAGGAATATTTTGAAATTAATGGTCATATATAAAACAAATATTTTAATTAGAAACATACATTTTAAATATATTTACTCCCCCCCCCCCCAAAAAAAAAAAAAAAAAAAAAAAAAAACATTTGTAAAAGATAAAGGACGAACAGACTGACGGAAAGAAATTAAGAACACTTTCCAACTATGTCAGAAAGTGTAAAGAAAAGTAAAAGAAGAAGTCAGGATACGTATTTCTTTTTGTTCTTTTGTAAATGCATCATTTATCATCTCTAAAGCCTTAATCAATCTAGGAAAGAGAAATTCACGAGGAATGGAGGAACTTTCAGATTTTCACAATCTAGGTCGAACATTTTAGTGTACAAAAATACTTAATTTCTCCTTTTCTCTCTCTCTGAAATACAGCCCAGAGAATGGAAAAAGCTTTGTTCAGTATTGAAATAATGAAGAAATAAAAAATAATTGGTATAAAGCATATTAAAAATCAATGATTTTTGAATCGCAATCGAGTTCAATGATTTTTGAATCGCAATCGAGTTCAATGATTTTTGAATCGCAAAAAGCAAAAGTATCAATTCAGTTTCTGAAATTTTCAGAAAGTTTTCATTAATTTTAGCTATGAAGAAAAATTATTGAAAGTTTAAGGATTCTTTTCTAACTCTTTTCTAAAACTTTTTACAAGTCTTTAAAGATTCATCATAATAAATAAATGAAAAAATAAATAATCAAAATAAAATAACATAAAAATCTAAATAAGTGATATTTTTGTACTATGAAATGCATTATGTTTTGTATGCATGTATTTTGCATTATGAAGTAAATAAAAATTGGATATTATAATAATTGTAAACATTTTTTGAAATAACTTGAGGTACCAGAGATATTCTGGAGATGAAACTAAAAATTGCGCTATTTATGTCGAATCAGTTAATTGTCTAAGAAGATGAACAGGAAATTGCTTTCATTTATGAAGATAGATAAAACACTTTGATCTTTTTGCGATGTATATAAAAATAATTGAGAAAAATAATGTATAAAAACTATTGTAAAAATTACAAATCATAAATAGGAACTAAATGAAAGCGTCCATTTATTTTCCAAAAACGAAAGTTAAAATTTTATTAAATGTATATATATATATATATATATATATATATTTCATGTTTCAAATAAAGATAAATATATTACAAATGTATTAAATACAAACATTCGATATTGATTATTTTTCTTGAAAATAATAATAATAATAATTAATTCTTTCAAGCAGACATAAAAATTATACCTTTTTTTCCTCTGACCGCGGCTGACGGGTTTATACGCTTTCTGAACAATTGTTTTTTCCTTACTAGGCTTACCATTAATACTTTTATGCAGTTCTTATACAAAAAAAAAAAAAAAAAAAAAAATGTTATCACAAGTATAGATTATACTATACCTTGATTAGATGATGTAGAAAACATTAGCACCGAATCAAAATTTTATAGATGTACGTTTAAATAAAATTGTTGATGAATTGGTCGCAAATTTTTATTAAAACGTGCTTACTTAATGGTAGTTTCGGTATAACCCCTGAAACGTGATTTAGCAACAAGCTTTTTCCATAGGAGAATTATGCCTAAGCATTAAAAAATGGTTTTTAATCCGACTTCTTTGTCTTGCCATATTTCAAAAATTTAGAAAATAAACAAATAAATAAAGTATGATTTCTGCCGTCAGATATTTTCGGACGGAGTAATAAAAGTTTATTTAACTCATTTTTTAAACTTGTCATATATCAAACATTATCAGCATTGTACCATAAGGTACAAAGCTGGATTTTTTTTACATCTCCTTACTATAAAGTATGGAGTACAGTTTAGTTACTGAACATCTGCTTATAAGGTAACATTAGAAAAATTTAAAATTTGTAATTCTGCCTTAAATTTCGTACCGTTTCCTTTGCGTCTTACTGATAATACTGTCCAATAATGTCCAAGGCTAATACTAGTTTTAAGAAAAATCTGGAGTGACTCCACTCGACTTTTTCTTGGTTCGATCTCGATACGACCATTTCTTCTTGCGATATTGTGTACAATGACTAACAAACTAATGAACTAACAGACACCTTACAGATTGACACCTATCAATTTTGTTATTTTCGCATTCCACACACATGAAAACGTGTTAAAAAAAGTAAAAAAAATCGAGGTCGAAAATTTTCACGAATGCCTGGAGTTCCCCATATAGGATTCCTCCATGAAGTGGAAGCAATAAAATAAAATCAGTGTTCATTCTTTATAATACATTTTAACAAAGTTGAAAAATGTTTATGATTTCTGTCCGTCTTGCTTTAATTTCTGTAAATATATATTTTTAAAATGCTTTAAAACTGATATCATGCTGCCGAGAACTGATTAAAGTTCAATATAACATGTTTTCTATTAAAATGTCGTGCATACAGAACAACTGAATTGTATACAGGGAAACATAAAAGAATTTGAATCCAGTTCAACCCATGAGAGATACTTCTTTAAAATATATTTTCATATTCCCGAAAAATATAACATAATTAAGACAGTATATTGTTTAGGTGCATGGAAATACGTTTCCTGTAGAATATGATCGGTTTAGAATTAATGATTGACTTGCAGATGCATACAAAATTATTCAGATATTAATTTGCGCCTGAAAAAAACTGCAAAATACATAAGGTAAACGCACCAGTAGTGGACACTTTAAGGACATTTTCCGGCTATTTTTTGTGTAATTTCCTAAATTTTAGAGTTTCAAAAAATAATTAATATTTCACACCTTTACTAACTCTTTCTTAACACGACTGTATTATGAAAATTGCTAATCGTAGCATTTATATATGTAAAAAATCAAAAATCAGAAGAGCTTAAAATGAGCCAGTAGTGGACCCCTTTGAATTTTTGCTTTAAAATTCAAAATTACTCTAAAATTGCTAGATTACAGAACTGTGTCCTCTACTGGATCTGACATTTAAAGTCACATGAGCCAGTAGTGGACAGGGCTGTCCACTATTGGTCATGATGACATTTTTTGGCACCAGTAGTGCACACCTTTAAAAATACTATGAGTTAATACAAGTTTTAAAAAAGAGCACAATAAATGAATTCTGCATACTTATTTTAGTCGTATGAAAGCAAAAGGTAGAAGAAATCAGTTAAAAATAAGCAGAGAGCGAGCCAATAAAATTTCATTTCCTTATTCAAAGTGATAAGAAGAAAACGGCAAAATCACAAAAAGTGCAAAAATTTTTTAATTAAACTAACATTATTTTAAAACTAATGGCCGGAATTATTTTTTGTTAAAGTGTTTAACGATAAAGGACTATAACTCCCTTCCAGAACATTGCTCGAATCTTCAGAATTTTTAGGTAGCTTATTTTCCGAGTTTAAAATTGAAAGTGTCCACTACTGGTATAGGGTCCTCTACTGGTGCGTTTACCTAATATAGTTTACGGGAAAAACAAATTTACAGTAGTCTGTCTAGAAAAAATTCGAAAAGGAACCCATATTATCGACGGCTTTAAAATAGACCTTTCTGAAATATCACCGAACTTACACGAGCCTTCACAAATGCTGGCGAATTTTAAACCGATTCTTCACAGAAATGGGTGTATTTAAAATGGACCCTTTACAAAAATCAGACGATTTATTTATCAAAAGAATGTCGTTAGGAGATCCGCATTTGTAATGATCGATAGATGGCGCTGTTTCAGCTTTTGTTGTTAGTAAATATAATAGCCACGTGTATTTATTATTGTTGTATTTGTGTTACTACTTAATATTCGTGCTATAATTTCTCCGCCATTACATCATGGAAAATCGATTGCCTTTGGAATAAATATTTCAGTTTATTCAAAGTTCGATCGGAAGTATATTTTTAACTGAAGCTGAACAAATATTAGCTTCAAATCATCTGATTAATTCTTTACTTCCATTAGCCGAAGCAACTGAAATTTTAAATTGTCATTTGGAAATAAATGGAAGCTTAATTCTGGATTTCTTGATCCTTTGGAGTTACACTGTGGCACACAACAGTAAGTGTTATCTTTTTTACCAGATTTATTCATTTTTCTTCAATAAATATATGTGAAACTAAACATCGGCAAGCAATGGCGTCTCGACGAAAGCCGAAAGCTATTCATGTTAATTGTAATTTCACCTTAGCCCATCAGAGGGCGAGCATTTCATTACAATCACGGATAGATCTAAAGGAGAAGTAAGCTATTCTAAATATAATTTCTCTTTAGATGACATTCTCAGAGCCTGATTAAGACAGGGGCATACGGGGCAGTTGCCCCGGGCCCCCACATTAGAGGGGGCCCCCAAATAGACAGTTTATTTTATGTTTCCTTCTTTAATGAACTTTTTAAAACAAAATATCAGTACAATGTAAAATCCGGCTTAACTGAGCCATCGTATTTGCGAAAATTTAGCTGAATTCCGCCCTAATGTCAGCAAGGATATGTATTTTTTGCAGCTAGATTGACAAAGTTAACAGTCATAAATAAAATGGATCTATAGTGAGGTGAAAATTTTAAATACCTCCATAAAGTTCGGTTTTTCATTACTGAAGTAGTGAAGCAGAGGGGGCCCCCAAAGAAGTGTTTGCCCCGGGCCCCAATTAGGCTAAGTCGGGCCCTGGCACATTCTCAGTGGGCTGAAAGAAATGATTTTTCTTCCCATCTGAAATTTCAAAGTTGTCCTTCCCAGGCCTAGGCCCCAGCCCTTTTAAAACAGTAACCATCAAGTTTTAAAAGTAAGTTTAATAGTAATTATCACGAAACTTTGAATAAACACCATAAAATGCAATAACTCGCTCTAAAATTGTTTCGGATCGAAAGAAAACACGACCCTTCTTCAGGCGAACAAAGTAGGTACGAGTGCGTTACCGTTTAAATTTGCATTGCATCACTCTGCCTAGTTTGTTTGCCTGATGAAGGGCAGTATTTTATTTTGACCTGAAACAATTTTAGAGCGAATTCTTGCGTTTTATGGTGTTTATTCAAAGTTTTGCACTTATCAAATGGATTGACCTTTTTATTTAATTTGTTTATTTATTTCAATTTTCAGAAATTCCAACATGTTTCTAAAATTTAGAGGGAAAATAGAACTTATGAAACTTGATGATATATTTTTCTGTATTATTATAAGCATACAGTCGGTAACAAAAGTGTCCGAACACTAGCAAAAATTCCTATGTAAAAAAAGTACACTTCATACGGTTTTGTTAAATAAATCCTTATCGAATCGTGTTCTTACTCTGACTAAGAACAGGATTCGACAAGGATTTATTTAACAAAACCGTATAAAGTGTATTTTTTTTTATATAGGAATTTTTGCTAGTGTTCCGACACTTTTGTTACTGACTGTACATACATTGTTATGAAGAGAGATTAAAAAGACATCTTGACATTCAGATAAAATTAAAGAAAATTTATTTCTATATATATATTTAATGCTTAAAAGAATGTACTCAGTTTAGTAATTTTTCACATTTTAGGAATATTTTGAAATTAATGGTCATATATAAAACAAATATTTTAATTAGAAACATACATTTTAAATATATTTACTCCCCCCCCCCAAAAAAAAAAAAAAAAAAAAAAAAAAAAAACATTTGTAAAAGATAAAGGACGAACAGACTGACGGAAAGAAATTAAGAACACTTTCCAACTATGTCAGAAAGTGTAAAGAAAAGTAAAAGAAGAAGTCAGGATACGTATTTCTTTTTGTTCTTTTGTAAATGCATCATTTATCATCTCTAAAGCCTTAATCAATCTAGGAAAGAGAAATTCACGAGGAATGGAGGAACTTTCAGATTTTCACAATCTAGGTCGAACATTTTAGTGTACAAAAATACTTAATTTCTCTTTTTCTCTCTCTCTCTGAAATACAGCCCAGAGAATGGAAAAAGCTTTGTTCAGTATTGAAATAATGAAGAAATAAAAAATAATTGGTATAAAGCATATTAAAAATCAATGATTTTTGAATCGCAAAAAGCAAAAGTATCAATTCAGTTTCTGAAATTTTCGGAAAGTTTTCATTAATTTTAGCTATGAAGAAAAATTATTCAAAGTTTAAGGATTCTTTTCTAACTCTTTTCTAAAACTTTTTGCAAGTCTTTAAAGATTCATCATAATAAATAAATGAAAAAATAAATAATCAAAATAACATAACATAAAAATCTAAATACACGCTAATTTTGTACTATGAAATGCATTATGTTTTGTATGCATGAATTTTGCCTTATGAATTAAATAAAAATTGGAGATTATAATAATAGTAAAAATTTTTTGAAATCACTTGAGGTACCAGAGATATTCTGGAGATGAAACTAAAAATTGAACTATTAATGTCGAATCAGTTACTTGTCTAAGAAGATGAACAGGAAATTGTTTTCATTTATGAAGATAGATAAAAACACTTTGATCTTTTTGCGATATATAAAAATAATTGAGAAAAATAATGTGTAAAAACTATTGTAAAAATTACAAAACATAAATAGGAACTAAATGAAAGCGTCCATTTATTTTCCGAAAACTTAAGTTAAAATTTTATTAAATATATATATATATATATATATATATATATTTATTTATTTATTTCATGTTTCAAATAAAGATAAATATGTTACAAATGTATTAAATACAAACATTCGATATTGATTATTTTTCTTGAAAATAATAATAATAATAATTAATTCTTTCAAGCAGACATAAAAATTACCTTTTTTTCCTCTGACCGCGGCTGACGGGTTTATACGCTCTCTGAACAATTGCTTTTTCCTTACTAGGCTTACCATTAATACTTTTATGCAGTTCTTATACAAAAAAAAAAAAAAAAAAAAAAAAAAAAAGTTATCATAAGTATAGATTATACTATACCTTGATTAGATGATGTAGAAAATATTAGCACTGAATCAAAATTTTATAGACGTACGTTTAAATAAAATTGTTGATAAATTGTCACAAATTTTTATTAAAACGTGTTTACTTATTGGTAGTTTCGGCATAACCCCTGAAACGCGATTGAGCAACAAGCTTTTTTTTCCATTGGAGAATTATGCCTAAGCATTAAAAAATGGTTTTTAAGCCGACTTCTTTGTCTTGCCATATTTCAAAAATTTAGAAAATAAATAAATAAATAAACTATGATTTCTGCCGTCAGATATTTTAGGACGGAGTAATAAAAGTTTATTTAACTCATTTTTTAAACTTGTCAGGCATTATCAGCATTTTACCCATAAGGTACAAAGCTGAATTTTTTTTTACATCTCCTTACTAGGATATGGAGTAAAGTTTAGTTACTGAACATCTACTTATAAGGTAAAATTAGAAAAAATTAAAATTTGTAATTCTGCCTTAAATTTCGTACCTTTTCCTTTGCGTCTTACTGCCCAAGTAGCACCGGAACGTTCTTTGTACGTCTAATAACGGTTACAATAGTTCAAACACCGTGTTTCGTGTCAAAAGAACGTTCCATTAGACGTTCAAAAATGGTATTATTTAGAACGTTCAAAAAAAGTGTGCATTGTACCTTCCATAAAACGTACAATTTCAGTTCTATACAAAACGTTTAAATGTAACACCGTCATAAAACGTTCTGTCTCAGTGAGATTATTACGAATAGGACAAAATGCCCAGATTCAGTTTTGATTTCGTAATATTCATTGAATGTTGGTGTTAGGATTAAAACAAACTAACTACACGAGGGTCCCAGTGGCGGATTTAAGGGGGGGGGCTAGGGGGTCTGAAGCCCCCCCCAAAAAAAAAAAACATTCACAATTGAATATTGCAATTGTAAGTTTTTTATTGGTCTAGAATAACACTTTGAAAAATCTTAGCCCCCCCCCCCAAAAGTCAAGTTTTGGATCTGCCACTGGAGGGTCCTAGGTCTGGATGGTGTGTCCTCCGTGGAAATCATTCTAAGAATGAATAACCCTTATTTATGCGAGTTTCAAAGAAAATCACGGAAAGCTCCGAAAACCCAAGTCGACGAGCGCGACCAGGAATCGAAACCAGCACTTCCCGTCTGTAAGGTTCGAGAGTAGAACCTCGCGGTCACTAATACTCATCGGGAAGTTACAGAAATGAGTTTTTTTCTTTCTTTAAGCATAATTTTAAACTTTTATTATATTTTATTTATGATTCTATTTAAGTTTGAATGTTACTGGTAAATTATCAATATTGATAATGTTTTTAAATCATTTCTCTCTTTGATTGTTCTTATTTTATTTATTTATTTTTTTAATCCAAATTTTATTTAATAAATTTTAATAAAAGAAAATTATTTAATATATATTTCAAAAATTATTTTCTTAATAGATGAACATTTTACGTAGCCATTCTCTTTTAATTAAACTGTTTAAAAGAAATCTTCTACCCATCGCACTACTTTATTCTGTAACATTCTATATAACAGCGCCACTTAACCAGTTAACATGAACAAAAATTTAATAAACACTGTATCTCAAAATTAAAATTTTACATATTAAATTTGTTGCAGATTTCAGTAACACATGCTGAGGTATAGTTATCTAGAAAAATTGCATAATAAAGAGTACTATATCGGCCGATATATACCGAAACTGAATTATCATAGTTTTTCATAATATATATTGCACATACTCATGTTAGTGAATTTTTAATAATAATAATAATAATAATAATAATAATAATAATAATCTGAGATATTGCTTTCCTTTAAACGGGATTGAGTTGCAGCACATTAGTGCCACATCTCAATCAATATATGCTCAAATTAGATCACCATAGTTTAACCTAATATCTATCTCACATATCAAGTTTGGTGCAGTTTTATTCAATAGAAACTGAGATACTGCCCTCCGTTACATGGAGGGGGGGAGGCATTACATAATAGCTGAGCACCTATTAGGTCATGTATTCCAAAAATTAATCAGGGCTAGTTTAAATAAAAGTTCGACTAAATATCAAGTTAGGTTAAATTCTGTCCACTGATTCTTCAGATGCAATTTCCACAAAATTTTATTAAGATGCGCAAACAAGTTCTAAAAATTGTCGAATCCTATCGAGGACGTCTCATGGAGTGTTAAAACCCCGAAAATTTCCATGCATCCATTGCGTTCTTTTTATGTATACAGAAAAAATAAAGTGTATGCCATTTCTGATCCTTTCACTGAATATTTTGTTCAATACTGAAATATACACTAAAACAAAATATGCTTTTCCGTTTAATTCGAGATTTTAAAATGGAAAAATAAAGTGATCTCATAAGTTTTTCAAATACTTTATAAAAATTTAAATAATTGTTTAACTCAGCTCCATTTTTCCAAAAAAAAAAAAAAAAAAAACCTATGTTTTCTACAGCTATAAATGCTTAATAAATTCTTCTGTTTGAAATGTTGAACTTTAAACATGATTATTCCGGATGTAAAAAGGGAAGAGCAGATGAAATTGACATCTGTGGATTGCATTTATTTAATTCTCGCTGACTGTGCAAAGTCAAACAAACGCCAGCGCCAGGTCTTGGGAATGTCGAATGTCGTGTCGTTATGTGAAGCGGTAATTTTAAAACATGTAATCAGTTTTGTTCAGTTTTCGCGTTATAATGACTTGGATAAGCTTTAGAAAAGGTAAACATGTAATATTTTTAACCTGTAATATTCTCTATGTTCTATTTATTAAAGTCTTATTTTAATATCAATTAAACAATCATTTTCATATCTGCGTAAGTTCTTAAGACTAACTTTTGATACTTGAATGCAACGTTTTATCGCAGAAAAAACTGCTACAGTTACAGAAAACCGCTTAGAAATTATGGATACATTTTATTAATTTAGTCTTCTCAAATGGAAATTGTTAAAATGACTATTTTTGTTTATTATGTTTCTGAATGAAGTAACATAAAGAGTTTAAAAGATGAGAGTAAATTTTAAGTGAATGCCCTTGCAGACTGGTCATTGTGTATTTTAAAATGCTAGTTGCAAGGGTGTTTTCTTGAAAGAAAATTAAGAAAGTTTGAAGAAAGGTTTGTAAGGTTTATGAAGAAAATTAAGGTTTGTAATTCTTTTTTTTTCTTTTTAAATTCTGAAGTATTTATTTAATGTTTATATGATCATATATATAATCTAGGTTATGCAAATTGCATATTTTTAAAATAATATCCTAAGTTTCACTGACTTATAATTTTAAATATCTCTTTACTGTAATTTATTAAATAAAATATATCAACTTGTTTAACTGCATAATAAAACAAAGATTCAATTCAATTCAATTTTATTCCACATCTTTATAAAAAAACATATTCTGCTTTTAAAACAAACAAAAAAAAAGACGATATTAATAAGTAAATAAATGATATACTAAGAAATAATATATTAATTATAAATAATGTACTTACAATATTATTTATTAATAATAATAATTTTAAAATTATTAATTATTTAATATGCCATGATAGCATAATCACATCAAATGAGTAAAAATTGTGTTGATTCAATTTAAAGAAATTTAAACATTTAAAGAATACCAATTACATTGCCATGTGGAATAAATTTAAATACCTGCAAACATCATTTTTGTAAACTGCTGCTGTAAACTGAAAATATGTATACACACTTGCACTGAAATTTAAAAATATGAAGTATGTTAAATATTTTAGAAAAATATTTTGATTAAAAAAATATTTATATATTTAAGTATTTGGAAATTTTTTAAATTTCTTCCTTCTAACTAATTTTTAATTTTTCGTTTCAATTTCTTATTATTATAAATTAACAATATATTCTAAACTCAATTATATATTATTTTAGCGGTGTATTGGTACATTCATTTTCGAAATTATTTTTTATGTTGAAATATTAAAACTTTCTATGAACTTAAGCATTCAAATATATTTATAAACTATCCATGGACTTACAAAGTAGTACCCAGAAATGTTTAGAATATACAGGGTGCAAAGTCGAGAGCAGGCCTTTATTTGCGCAACAATTGGTCTCAGATGTCCTCCAATAAGAAAATGTATTTACAAAAAAAAAAAAAAAAAAAAAGTAAGCAAAAAGTAAGTGCTCATATTTTTTAAAACATTTTGTAACTGAAACTATATATTTGCGACCAAGAGTTGCGGAGATAAAGGTATTCTCGTGACTAAGCTTTGCACCCTGTATTTTAAAAAAAAAAAAAAATAGTATAAATGAATTTTTAATCTTAGTTAAAGCCAAGCAGCCGATATAAGATCACTGAAACTACATAGAACAATGAGAAGGAAATTACAAGAAATTTAAATAACATGGGGAGACTGATTGTGATTTATTGAAGCATTTAATTTTTATTTATTGATATTTATTTTATTTAACTTCAGTTTAATCATAAATTTATACCTATATTGTAAGTTGCAATTTTAATAATTTTACCGGTGCGTAAAAACCACATGAAACTCAAATCAAAAGATACAAACAAGCAACGAGAAAATAAAAAATTAAGACATCATTTTGAACATTTTTTTTTTTTTTAAGGAAAAGCTTAGAACGGTAGAAAAAAAAATTCGTCAGGGGTGACTCGTCGTTGAGCTTTAATGTACGATTTCGTTCGTTAGCAGCTATAATAGCAAATTGCTAGCGGGCACCCTATCGTACAAGAAATTAATTGAAGTTAAAAATGAAGAATAAATTGGAATAAATTATTTAGTTCAAGAAATCAGAGAATCAAACAGAAAACAACCATGAAAAACAAACATTAATCATAGGATGACGCATTCGGAATCACAAGGATTAAAACAAGCAAAATAATTCAAGAGTTTAGTTGTACATAGCAGATGAAGAATAATGATACAACACAGCAACGGGGATATAAATTACTTTTTTTTTTTAATTCAAATAATGTTTGAGAAAATTTAACATACTTACTATTTCTTTAATTTCAACGTATATGTATGAAAAATTCCATATTTTATGACAGTAATTCCCAAAAAGTGTCATAACAGCTCTATATCCCTTAAAAAATTCCTTAAATTTTTGCATTTTTAAAAAATTTCTTTTTTCCCCTAATCTGAAGATAATGACGTTATAGTATTAATTACGAAACTTTGAATAAACACATAAAATGCAAGAACTCGCGACTGCTACAAACAAAGCACGGCTGCTATAAACAAAGCGGCAACGCATTCAACACACTCAACGTGCTTGTTTGCAGTTCTCGCGCCTACATTGTTCGCCTGATGAAGGGTTGTGTCTTCTTTTGACGCAAAACAGTTGGTGCGAGTTCTTGCATTTCATTGTGTTTATTCAAAGTTTTTTAATTAATACTATAACTTCATTATCTTCAGATTCGGGGGAAAAAAGAAATTTTTTAAAAATGCAAAGATATAAGAAATTTTTTAAGGGATAAAAAGACGTTATGACACTTTTTGGGGAAAACTGTCATAGAATATAGAATTTTTCATGCATATACGTTAAAATTAAAGGAATAGCAAGTATGTTAGAATTTCTCAAACATTATTTGAATTGAAAAAAAAAAAAGTAATTCATATCCCTGTTTATGTGTTGTATCATTATTCGTCATCAGCTATGTACATTTTAATTCTAAATGCCCGCACTGAGGTGATTTTTTTATAATGACGTCACATTTTTTTTTTTTTTGACTACACTATTTTAGAACGTTTACAGTACGTTTTCTAGAACGTTCTGAAAACGTTCTAAAAACGTTTAGAACGTTCTGAGACCGTATACGTAGAACGTTCTCAGAACGTTTCTATAACACCGATGGTGATTGCTACACGTTCATTGAACGTTCTCTGAACCGTACTATTGTACGTCTTCAAGATGGACAAATAGACGTCTATAACACGTTCAAAGTGAACGTTCTTAGAACGTGTTTGCAGAACAATTTTTGAACGTTCAGAGAACGTTTCTGTGCTGCTTGGGTGATAATACTGTCCAGTAATGTCCAAGGCTAATACTAGTTAAAAAAAAATCTGGAGTGACTCCACTCGACTTTCCGAACATTGAGTAATTAACAGTTTTGTAGATAAAGTAAAGAAAGAGGAGTTGTTAAACAAACAAAAGAGAGAAAACAATAATAAAGTGTTTGAGTATTTTTCTCCATCTATTACACGATGTTTTATTTAACGCTACTGAACTTTGAGCCCATAGATCATAATGATAAAGAATTTTTCGTTGTGTCCCTGTAAAAATCTATAAATGCTAGATTCACCAAAATGCTTATAGTTAGTGCAACAGTGATTTATAATACTCATATAAATTTTCAGCTCAATTGAATAAGGCGTTTAGATGCTATCGTACTTTTAAAAATTTAGTCCCATAGGCCATAATGATAAAGAATTTTTCTTTGTGTCCCTGTAAAAAAACTGTAAGTGCTAGATTCACCAAAATCTATACAGTTAGTTCAACTGTGATATATAACATGTGTACAAATTTTTTGCTCAGATTAATAAGGCGTTTAGACGCTATCACACTTTTAAAAATTTGGCCCCATAGGCATAATGATAAAGAATTTTTCTTTGTGTCCCTGTAAAAAAACTATAAGTGCTAGATTCTCCAAAATCTATACAGATTGAGTATTTGTGACCTATAATATGTGTATAAATTTTTTGCTCAATTCAATAAGACGTTTAGATGCTATCGCACTTTTAAGATTTTTCTCCCATAGGCCATAATGATAAAGAATTTTTCTTTGTGTCCCTTTAAAAAAACTATAAGTGCTAGATTCACCAAAATCTATAGGGTTCGTACTATGGTGACTTACAATATGCGCACCAACTTTCAGGTTAATCGAACAAATTGTTTAGACGCTAGCGTGTTCACTCACAGACATACACACATACACACATACACACATACACACATACACACATCATCGTAAAAATAGTGAAAACGGACTCATGGGACCTCAAAACGTATAGAAACATCAAAATCTCGAATTCGGATTTTTGACCTGATTACAATACTTTCCTCACTATAGTGTTCGGAAAGTAATAAAAGCTGAGGTTGTGATTTTTTGAGCATTTGTATATATATATTATAAAGAATTAAAAGATTTGACCAAAGCACATATTAGCCACAGCAACCAAAACGGGATAAATTAATAAAACTATTAATATCTATATATCTATATATATATATATAAATGAATGTTTGTCTGAATGTCCTTTATAAAATCGTAAACGGCTTGACCAATTTCGATCATTCTTTTTTTGTTTTTTTCCTTATAGGTCAGGTATGGTTTAGGAAAAAAAAAAAAAAATTGAAAAAATTCGCCCCCCAAGGTGGAGGGGGGAGGGGGGCAAAACGTGAATTAAAAAAATCCTTCATATCTCAAACAAAAAAACAGATATCCGTAAAATTTTTGCTTTAAAATATAGCTAATATAAATGTCTAAAAACTAATTTCTGTAATTTTCGAAATTCGGTCCCCAAGGGGGGGGGGGGCAGAACGGGATTTCACATGCGTAAAACGCGATTTCGCATAATCCTATATATCTCAAACAAATTAAACAGATATACGTGAAATTTTTGCTACAAAATATAGCTAATACAAATATCTAAAAACCAATTTCTGGAATTTTACAAATTCAGCCCCTAGGTGGGGCAGCAGGGGGAGGGGCAGCAGGGCAAAAACAATTAGAAATACAGTTAGGTCTTTCAAAATTGGTACAGATAGGTTTCAATAGCCTGCAAGTCAAATGGGGATATTTTCGAAAGTGTAAAGTTATTAGGAGGGGAGAGAAGGCGGGAAGGGAGAGAGGAGAGAGGAGGGGGCAAAAAAAAATAAAAATAGAGTTAGAACGTTCAAATTTGGTATATAGAGGTTTTTGATACTTACAAAACGATTGCAGATATTTTCGAATTTGTAAAATTATTAGGAGGTGCGGTAAGGGGGGGCTATTGGCAAATACAGATAGAAAAATAGTTAGGGCATTCAAAATTGGTACAGAGAGGTTTTAAAGGCCTGCAAGTCGAATGGGAATATTTTCGAAAGTGTAAAGTTATTAGGAGGGGCGAGAAGGGGGGAGGGGATAGGGGGGGGGGCAAAAAAATAAAAATAGAGTTAGATCGTTCAAAATTGGTACACAAATGGTTTTCGATACTTAAAATCGAATGCGGATATTTTGGAATTTGTAAAATTATTACGAGGGGCGGTAAGGGGAAGCTATGGGCAAAAACAAATAGAAATACAGTTAGGCCGTTCAAAATTGGTACAGATTGCTTTTAGAGGCCTGCAAGTCGAATGGGGATATTTTCGAAAGTGTCAAATTATTAGGAGGGACGGGAGGGGGGAAGGAGGGGCAAAAAAAATAAAATGGAGTTAGATCATTCAAAATTGTTACATAGAGGTTTTCGATACTTACAAATCGATTGCGGATATTTTCGAATTTTTAAAATTATTTGGAAGGGGGGGGGGAGTGGTGGGGCAAAAAAATAAAAATAGAGATAGATCGTTCAAAACTGGTGCATAGAGGTTTTTGATATTTACAAATCGATTGCGGATATTTTCGAATTTGTAAAATTATTAGGATAGACGGGAGGCGGGGGCGAAGGGGAAAAATAACAGAAATAAGAGTTAGAGCATTTTGGGAATTTTTTCCGAAGGCAGTGAGAACCCGGTGCGACGATTTTTCCTAATCAGATTTTGTTTCGCTTTTTTTTTTTTTTTTTTTTTTTTTTTTTTTTCACGTGATAAAAATTAATGCAATTTTGAGAATTCAGTAATTATAGTGATTCATTTAAAAATAGGGTCCAGCGAAGCCGGCGAAGCCTGCTAGTAGATTAATAAAACTATGAGTAACATGTAATTAACATATTAATTACAAATATTAATCTAATTCCTTTTATGGCATTAACACACCACTGTCGATTTAATTTTTACTTTCCGAACACTATATTGTGAGGAAAGTATTGTAATCATGTCAAAAATCCGAATTTGAGATTTTGATGTTTCTATACGTTTCGAGGTCCCCTGAGTACGTTTCCACTATTTTTACGATGATGTATGTATGTGTATGTGTGTGTGTATGTCTGTGAGTGAACACGCTAGCGTCTAAACGCTTTGTTCGAATAAGCTGAAAGTTGGTACGTATATTGTAAGTCACCCTAGTACGAACCCTATTGATTTTGGTGAATCTAGCACTCATAGTTTTTTTACAGGGACACCAGGAAAAATTCTTTATCATTATGGCCTATGGGGCCAAATTTTTAAAAGTGCGATAGCGTCTAAACGCTTTATTAATCTGAGGAAAAAATTTTTACACATGTTATAGGTCACAGTTGCACCAACTGCATAGATTTCGGTGAATTGAGCATTTACAGTTTTTTTACAGGGGCACAAAGAATTTTTTTTTATCATTATGGCCTATGGGGCCAAATTTTTAAAAGTGCGATAGCGTCTAAACGCCTTATTAATCTGAGCAAAAAAAATTTTAAACATGTTATAGGTCACAGTTGCACCTAGATTTTAGTGAATCTAGAATTTATAGGTTTTTACAGGGACACAACGAAAAATTCTTTATCCTTATGATCTGTGGGTTCAAAGTTCAGTAGCGTTCAATAAAACATCGTGTAATATAGGGAAAAAAATACTCAACCACTCTATTATGGTTTTATCTTTTTCTGTTTGTTTAACAACTCTTCTTTCTTTACTTTATCTACAAAACTGTTAATTACTGAATGTTCGGAAAGTCGAGTGGAGTCACTGCCGATTTTTTTTTTTTTCTTTGAAGAAAAGTCCAACTTTTATCTTTAACAAACCATAAAAGCATTTTAAGGGAAAAAACAAACATAGTGTAACAGTTTTTACTTTATTCATATTAAAGTTAAGTGTATTTTCCAAATGTTCATTATTATTTAATACTTGTAAAAACAAGGTAAATTAAGAATATTAAAAAATCCCTTTTTAGTGATTGGTCAGTGTGTCGGTCCGTATGTATGTCTTGCGTGTATTTTATCAACATAACTCAAAAGCAAACATTAGCACAAAGTCAAAAATCGGCATTATAAATCTCTATCATATGACAACGTTACTTGAAATTTTTCATTGAAATCGGTCAGACACAGAAAAGATTTCAAATACATTGCAGTACATGGTCGAAAATTCTGATTGGTAGATTTTAACATGTTTAGACTATATTGAACATAATGAGATGAACACATGTCTTTTATGTGCACTAAAGACTGTTTCCTATCGAAAAGGTTACGAAAAGCATTCATCATGCGTTTACAGGGCTATTCAAAATAATTCGGATGTATTAGTGGCAGTGGTTTTTTAATGGCTCGAACAACGTTTCAAATTGTGTTTTGCATATATTTTACTGTGGTAATTAAAGTACACTACGCAGTGCTTATGCCATTTGTGGAGAATATATAGATTTATATTCATAAATTTTAGCACAGTACGCATTGCCTATACTATTTATAGACATTATATAGGGCCATTCAAAATAAATCGAGTCCATTCTTTTAAACAGAATGTAATTGATGCAAGTGCTTTACTATAATATATCATGTCCAGGAAAACTATGATTACAAAAGCTTTCACTTACACAAAAAGGCACAAATTAGAATGTTTATGTTGGTAATAGACAGGGGCGCGCCGACCCGGTGTGCGAAGTGTGCGGCGCACACAGGCGCCAGGTAAAAAAAGGCGCCAGCCGAGAATAAATTATTTGAAAAAAAAAAAGAAAGAAAAGAAATATATATATATATATGCATTGCTTTATTAAATCTGATTTTATAATGCCGGTCTGAAGTCATTCGACTAGTGTGGCTAAATGAGGCGCCTTGAAATATATACTGGCAAAACTTGTGGTTCTCAACAGTTTAGGTGTTTTTTGTGAAAGGACACACTAAAAGTGGAATAACTTTTTAAAGGTGCGCCTACCTTCAGCAAAATTTTCTTTGACTTTTTTAACATATCAAAGCATTCTATTAAAATTTAAAAGAGCGCCTTAATCTCCCCCCCCCCCTCTTCTGTCTGAAAAAGGCCACTTAGATTAGTAAAGAGACAACATAACTGGTTTGCAAAAGTGAAAATTTAATGGAACCGGAGATTTTATTCAGAGTAGTTTTTTACTTTTTGCAATATCGATGTAACATCTATATTAATAAAATCAGATTTTTGTCAGTAAATGTCTCAAATTCGAAAAACATTGCGATATCTTCATGTTTCACACATCGTGAAAGCCAAATCCGATTTCAGAAAATTTTCTCTGTGTGCGCGTGCGTATGCGGTCGTTGTGTCTGCATGTTTAAAACATTTTTGTCTGGGTATCACGTGAGAACAGCTGGACAGAATACAACAACACTTGGCAGGAATTACTCAACTTAAAATTATATCTATGAACTTTTGTAAATCCCCCCCCCCAATCAGGAGACAAAACACGTTTATATGCATAACTAAGCTTCAAATTATTTCACAGTGAAAAAATTGCATATGAATCTAGATTTGAGTACAAATAAATAAATAAATATAATAATCATTGTCTACGATTTTGAAATTTTTGATTTTTAAGAAGTGAAAAAGAAAATCAATTTTCGGGGGGATATTTGTAAATTTCGGATTTTTGAGTGGAAATACACCAAAAATGTTGAAAACAGCCATGCATCTCTTTAAGGATATTTCCATAAATCCATTTTTGGTGTTTATGATATTCGATCTTGGGGAGTGGGGGAGGTTTACGAGAGAGCAAATTCGAGACCACTCTTTTAGCGCTAAATTGGTCCAGGAAAATTTATGGGAGTTCCAGTCACGAATTTCGGTGCGTGCATTGTTTAGATGCATTCGATGCCTATACTGACGGGATTTTACGAAATTCCCTTTCACCTTTTCCAAAGAAAGGAAGCAAAAAACACGCTTATAAGCATAACTCGACTCCAAGTTATTTCACGGTGGTTAAATTGTATATGGGATGACTAGACTTGAGTACAAAAAAAAAAAAAAGAAAAAAAAATGCAATTTTGGAATTTTTTATTTTTAAGGGGAAAGGGGGGAATTCGCAAATTCCGGATTCTATCGAAAGAATTCTACTGAAAATGGTACAGAGATGTTGAAATGTTGAAAACAGGTATGCGTCGTCTTTAGGATTTTTCCCAAAACCCATTTTTTTTCTTTCTTTTTTCTTTTGTAATTTTCGATTATTATTATTATTATTATTATTATTATTATTATTATTATTTTTGGTGGGGGGAGACGTAAAGATGGGGTGAATTTGAGGCAACCCCCCCCCCCTTTTTTAGCGCGAAATTTGTCATGCAAGATCTATGGGAGCTGCAATCACAGATTTTGGTGCGTAAATTGTTTCTATGTATCCAACACCTATTGATTTTACGAAATCCCCCCTTTTCTTCCTTGATCTCAAACACGTTTTTAAGCGTAACCTTACTCCAAATTATCCTATCATTAAATATTTTGGAGATTATTCTGTCATAATTACCAGTAGCATCAGTGGAACAATCTTTTTCTAAATTTAAAATGATCAAAAAATACTTACGCTCTTCAACGGCATCAGACAGATTTTTAAATTTTGTAATTACATCGATAGCATAAGATACTTTGGATCAAATGGATATATATTATTCCAGAATTTAAAAAGATTTAATCAACATTTCACTAAATAATATTATCTGTTTAAATGTTCATATAATCTACTTTAAAACTTAATAATTTTTATTATATATTCTTATTTTATTTACTTATAAATGTACCTATTATTTATATCTGTGCAACGTACAAGCGTGGAGGGAAAATAGTTTAAAACAGATTTTTGTATTTTACTACTATATGGAAAAACACATATAAATTTACATACAAATTACATAAAAAGTTTAGATAATGAAAATGGGCAAAATTCCTTTCAGTAGATGTTTTCTTTCCCTATTAAGTATTTTTTTTTTCTATATTTACCAAGTAATATTTATGATATACTCTTATTTTATGTATTTATAAATTTATTTGTTCCTTAAAAAAAAAAAGAAAAAAGAAAAAAAAAACTTCCATAATTAACCAAGTCAAATCTTGTTATATCGATAGTCATATATTAATTTGATGTTAAGAGCATTTTGA
Source organism: Salticus scenicus (assembly GCA_963930645.1). NCBI lineage: Eukaryota > Metazoa > Arthropoda > Arachnida > Araneae > Salticidae > Salticus > Salticus scenicus. Next base: position 400,015,594 of record OZ005649.1, on the reverse strand, counting down.
GAGTTTTAAACAACAAAATTGAGAAAAATAGAACTCACTACGGGATTATTATTATTATTATTATGAGTTCTAATTTTATATACTTATAAATTCCCTTTATCTGTACCAGGGTCGGCAAGGTTTTACCCCACCCCCGTCCTGGGAAATACTATGTTTTTCCCACATGGGAAAAACTGATTATTAAAAACACAAATATAAATTCAAAGCAACCTTTTGAAAATGTTAAAAATGAGTTCTAAGTATATAGCTTGAAAGATAGAAAAAAAAAAAAAGTTCTATAAAACAAATGATGGATTACATTTATTTTTTTTAATGATTTACTTATTTTTCCCGCAATCTATTGCAGAAAGAAACACACTTTTTCCATTACAAAATATGGAATTGGCTATAACAGGGTCGTTATGCACATTACTCCATCCGTCTTGCATGAGAGTAACAGTTCTCCCAGCTATTTTCTCTGCAGCAGATTCTTGAACTTCTGCTGTTACCTTTCCTAACAAATCATTAGCCAAATTTTTTCGTGAGGGTGGTTTGTAACCTGGTCGTAATTGAGATATCAAATCTACAAAGTGTTTGTTATACTAAACCAAGTACCAAACTTGTAAAGTTTAATACATTTTGTGTTTAATAGAGGTCTACTTAAAAAGTAATAAAATTTTTATTTAAGTTTAACACAAATTATTTATTGCTTCTCTTGGTGACACTGATATTTTTAAGTTAGTAATTTTTTTCTATTGTGTTCTAAAATATATATTTAGGAAATTCATTATTATTAAATTTTATGAGCAAATGTTTTATGCAATAATTCTTATTTATTTATATTCCTTTCCTAGAGAAAAATTTTAAACCTAAGGAAAATTTGTAATAACTATGTATTTCTGACTTGTTTTTCCCGGTATTTACCAGTTATTCCCGGTATTTACCAGTTTTTCCCAGTGGGATGGGAAAAACCAGTTTTAGACGGGAAAAAGCCAACCCTGATCTGTACTAGTGCAAAATGTTAAACTCATTTATATGTGCAAACGTACTGCAATAGTACGACTCATCAAAAATTTTGTTCATTATAGTATTGCAAAGAGTTAAACCACTTTCCCAAATGAAAAGTGTTGTTGCAATAAAAGCAGATTTACAATTGAAGTGCAAATAAAGAGCAGTTCATTCAATTTTAACGGGAGTGGAATAGGAGGTGATTGTCAGCCTTGGATACAGACTTGGCAACTTAGCGATGAATTTTGCGACATGGCGACCAAACTTGGTGAAAAATAATAGTTTAGTGTTTCCGAAGTTTAGAAGCTCTACCTTCAATAAGAGCCGATTTCTGGAATTTTCTGGGTTCGTCAACTGGCTTCTGGCGCAGAATAATCTCGAAAGTTCGCCAAATCACGACAGAAATTATTCAAACAGAAGAGACACACCCAAAGATCAATTGCATTCGGACATCTGTTCTGAACGTTCGTTTCCGTTTAAATGGTTTATATTTATTCATAAATGAGCGAAATTCTACTCTGTTGTGTTTTAAACGTTGTTTTACGACCTTTTTGAGGTATGAATTTGAGTATGATAATTTACTGGTTTTTTTTCGAGAACAGTTTGAATAAAATATAGCTTTCGACAAGAAACTGTCCGTTTCTTTACAATTACTTTTTTCATATAAGAAAATCGACATTTCGGTAACAATATGGATAGAGACGGATATATTGGGTCAGTGTAATATGCGTAATACTCGCAAAAGTTGCAATGAAGTGAAAGAAGATTTAGTCACTAAGATTTTTTTTTGTGTGTGAGTGTGTTTAAATATTTACTTAAAAATTAGACCCAAACAAATAGAAACGTTTACACTTACAGCTTTCATCTAAGCCATCTACTGTAATGCCTCAACACATTTCTGCACCCACATTAACACTAAATCTGCCTATTTTAATTTCCTCTGTTTACCTTCACAATTGTACCTCGAATTTTTGCAACTTCTTGTATAAGGGAGTTTTTCTCTTTGTGCAAGATGCACTTTTTACTTGTTTCTTTTCAAATTTCATTTTATTTGATACATTTCTCTTTTTACTTGCCATTCAATAAACTTATTACTATTAAGGTTCGAGATTCAATTGACTTGCTAAATAATAACATTTTATAAAATGATTTAAAAAAAAGGGGGGGGGGGTAATATAGGGCGCCAACTGAAACTCTGCACACAGGCGTCTGACAATGCTGGCGCGCCCCTGGTAATAGAAATTCCTTTGATTCAAATTCAGAGTAAAGAAAAACATTTCACACTAAATAAATTTTAAATCAAAAAAGCTATTTTCTTCGTGCATATTTTTAAATAATAATTTTCAGAACATCTGCCGAATCTTTATAGACTTCCTTTTCAAAGTTCCCGCTTTTGGATCGTATCAGGTCGTCGCCCACGATATCTTTTTCTTATTAAACTCTTAAGTCATTTTTATTCTTAAGGTCGCCTGCTCTTATTTCATATTTCTGAATGCCAGGGTCAGATATTAAATGCGAGTCACTATGCACCTGGGGTTCGACATTTACCTTTTCACAAAGAGATAGAGGGGGAGGGCGCCACCAAGGAAAAGGTGCAGCCAAGCCACGCTCCGGTCGCGTGCCGCTGTTTGCCATCTGCTGTGCTTATTTATAATTTCTTATAACTCAACACTCTTCCATCGCCATTCTTTTCATGAAAACCCTGTAGCTTCTCAGATAATAAAAGAGATTTTCTTTTCACCAGTTTAAGGAAAATCAAAGAAGCTATTTACGGAAAATACTTCTCGAAAGTAAATTATCCATATAATTGTAGTAAAATGGCTTAGGAAACCTGCGTTGAATACTGATGCAACTTTTGCAACTAAACGCCGTAAGCTGCTAAAACACGGGACAATTGTTTCGGGTCAAAATCATTGAACACTATTGACAGCAGCAATACTGGTGCGTACAGCGTTTACCCCTTCATGCTCATGAGGTTGATTTCTTCAGAGAACGTCCTGTTGCATATCTATATCGCATATTTCTACATATGTATACAAAAGAAAAGTTCTCATCTCGGTAACTACCGAAATGCTGAATCAATTCGAGCGAAAATCGGATTGACTTATACTAGAAATATCGTGGATTTGTTCGTTGAAGAACTTGATTCGCCTCTGTTTTCAAAATGGCACTCATTTGAAAATTAATTTCCAAATCGTATTTAAAGTGCATTGATAAACCACTTTGCTTGAAACTTGGTGCCCATATCGATTTCAAAACCCTATTTATTAATCAAATCGATCCGCCACTATGTTTTAAAATGGTGGCCATTTGAAAAGAATAAAGAAAACCTACTCTTCCCATTGAGTCGAAAGGATTTGTTTTTAATTTTACTCTTATTTTTATTTATTTATTTATTGCCTGATGAGGAATCATGCTTTATTATTGTAACCCGAAACAATGACTACATGTTTTTGCAATTTTTTGTATCTACTTATAAGATATTCATTCTTTAGTGATATACCCACATGAATTGTTGAGATCCACATTTGTTGACACCCACATGAATTATGAGAAATATGACTGCGCTAGACTAGAAATATATAATTTTTTTTATCATTTTATTCGCAAGGATATATCATTTCTTATTTGAAAATTTGAAAAATTATAGGGGCAGCAGTTAATTGGAATTGTGATAAAGAGGTGTTTTTCTACCAGTTGAAGAAAGTTTGGCGCTTTCTAAAAGGAGAAGCGCGCGGTTCTTTACTTATTTTGTACTTATATCCTTGGTGTTTTTGTATATTTATATTTGCTGTAATTTGTTTTATGTTATTATAAAACCTCATCATTAATATGATTGTATAATTCTAATTTGTAATACCTTGTTTTTGGTCTCTGTTGAACACCGTATGTTTTTTTAATTGTGAGTCGCTGGAGCTGGATATATACAGGGTGATTCTAATTAAAGTTGCGATTGCAAAACGCTATAATTTTAAAACTACCCATCAGAGCGATTTGATATTTTACCAGAGCAATCGTGAGGCAATGGAATTTTGTTTGGGAGAGGAAAAAAGTAGTTTCAACATATTCCTATGGATGGCGCTGTCAAGGGAAATGCCTAAATGGACACAGGAATGTTGTTAGCAACACAATGGAATAGCAGGAAACAATAGACTTCAAGGGTTTACTACAATTTTTTTAGCAAAAAGACAAGAATACGCGTTTACAGTGGATACAGTCATACAGTCATGGTGAAAAGAGAAAAACAGGAGCTTCGTGAAACAAATACTTTACGGATAATTAACGGCACATTTTGGAACTATTTTTTTTTTTTTTTTTTTTTTCAAAATTTCATTGTCTTACGATTGTTCTGGTAAAATATCAAATCGCTCTGATGGATAGTTTAAAATTATTGATATCGCAACTTTAATTATAATCACCCTGTAATTTTTGAGAAATTCCTTACATTCCCTTCATAAGCTTTCCGACTCTCTTTTTCTGTATAGAGGGATTCCCCAGATAAAAGTGTCTTTTTTGGTGAGAGAAAAATCCCTAGGCTTGATATTTTTTTTCTTCTTTTAATTTTGCCGCATTTTCCGTATTCATTTAAAAATCACTGTTTTTAGTATTTTTACTTGTTTATTTACAGATTATTTGAAATTAAATTATTCGCTTGCGTATTACTGTTCACAAATATACACAAGCGAATACTGACAAATATACGCATCGTTATTATTCAAAATAATAACGATGTAAAATTCTACTCAAAAATTAAAATTAGTTAGCATTACACATTTTTAAATTAAAAATTATTATATTTTTTGTTTAAATAACTTTAAGATAATTAGAATAGTTTTGAAGAAATTTTTATCTAATTAATAATGTCATTTTTCAATGCTTAATTATCAAAATAGGCAAAATTTCATAATCCTAAAATAGCATTTTACGTAAAAAGCTTTATAACACCCTTAATAGTAAAGTTGGAGCCCACCCTCCTTTATTCCTGCTATTCTCCGATTACTTTCCGTTCGAAGAACAAAAGAACCAAGGGAGCAGGACTAAATGGTTAATGTGGACGGGGCGGTAGACCCGCATTTCGTCACGTGATTTTTTTTTTTTTTTTCACATGACATCTATCAACCATCTGCTTCCTCTTCTTTCTGTTTTAACGAAAATTATCATCGAAAACCCGCATTCGTGCGTTTGCTGTCAACTTCCAAAAAGTCGATCGTATGACAATCAAAGCAACTATAACGAGTTTCTATAGTACATGGAAGTCAAACCAATCAAATAAAAAAAGGGATATAGATTTTAATATTTTATATAGATTTATATTAACAAGTAAAGTCACTCAAACTGTGTCATTGGATTATAACGCCTGGAAGTATTGGTAAGTCCTATTTATTCAATTTTTTGTTCAATAAATGAGTATATTCTAAAAGGGATTGTCATTTTGGAAAAGTTGGGAGTGAGTTAACGGACATCCAACAAATCCAACACATCCAACGGACATCCAACGGCCATAACGACAAATTCCAACGAACTTCATTTCTTTTAATTCTTAGGGTTGTTTTCAAAGTTTGTATTGTAATGAGTTTTGTGAATAATTTAGCGGCAAATTACTTGCTCTCGAACAAGGTGTTTGTTTGTTTGGGAGTAAGACCGATTGACTACACTAGGGTCCTGGGCCTGAAAGGGGTGCCCTCCATGGGAGTCTTTCTAAGGGGTCCTAGCCCGTATTTACGAAGTTTCGGAGAAAGCCACAGAAAACTCTAAACGACTAGGCCGACGAGCGCAATCGGGGATCGAACCCGGCACCTCACGTCTACCAGCTTTGAGCGCAGAGCCGCTGCTCTTGAATAGGAAAGGTGAGCGTGGTGGGAGAGCGGTCTATTTAAATACAGTATAAAGCAACTGAATGTACCATGTTTTAAATTTTCTGATGAATCATAGAGCTCTTATCAATGTGCATAAAATTTTTAAAGTGATAGTGACGTCCATTTTTGTGAGATGCATCATTTAACTTTTTATAATTTTTTTCACGTTCACGTAATTAAATGTATTTATTTTTATGTCGAAAGAAAATGAACTCGTAATTTTTTTTTTTTTTTTTTTTTTTTTTTTGGCAACAATTAAATTATAGCTAATATTTTAATGGCTATTTTAACGCTATTAGGATGTTATTACTTTCATATTTTAATTAATTAAAAGAAAACTATTCGAAAATCGGATTTCGAAGTATTGTGTTGTCACCGGGTTCTGAGCTACTGTGAAAGTTTCAAATGTCTAGCTAGTAGAGAAGTGAGTTAAAATTCGATTGCAAGATTTGTACCAGACAAACAAACAAACAAGAATAGAAGTTAATAAAAACATGGTAAAAATAGACGATGTGAAGAGAAAAAAAAATCTAAGCAGTGCTACTAACAACGAGAAAAATTGGAATCTATTATTGAAAATTTTTATTGAGTTCTATTTTTGTCAGTCTAAATAAAAGATATTATTGGATGATTCACTGGATATTTTAATCATTTTCATAATGTAATTTAATTCCCTTAGAAACTGTCCACTTATGAAGGACTGATAATTGGAAATGCTATTTCATAATGCCCAGCGTCCAATGCCTTTCACTTTGGTCTTAAAGAAACCTAAGATCATAAGTGAGCTGAAAGCCCCATTTGAGAAATATGTTTTTTCAATTGAATGGTAAAATATTATGAACCATTGCTTTAATGTATCCTATTTTAGTCGAAATCCTTTATTAGTCTTTAAAGTCACGTGATTTTTGAGTATTTTGAAAATCCTATTTCTGCGACATTTTAACTGCTGTCGAGCATATTAGTATTAAAAAAATTCCGGCCTGATGACCCGGTTGGCCGGGAGTTGACTTTTGGAACAGCAAGTACCAAATTCGAATTTCGAGTAAGACTTTTGCCTTCTTATCTGTTCATAAAATCAACGTTCTTATAGTAAAAACTTGTAAAACCTTGTTGACTGGATTATTCGATATACAAGGGTGATTATAATTAAAGATACAATTTCCAAACGCTATAATTTTAAAACTACCCATCAGAGCGATTTGATATTTTACCAGAGCAGCCGTGAGGCAACGGAATTTTGTCTTGCAAAAGAAAAAAAATAAGTTCCAAAATGTGCCGATAATTATCCGTAAAGTATTTGTTTCACGAAGCTTCTCTTTTTCTCTTTTCACTTTGACTGTTTCCGCTTTAAACACGTATTATTGTATTTTTGCTAAAAAAAACAATTGTAGTAAACCCTTGAAGTCTATTGTTTCTTGCTATTCCATTGTGTTGCTAACAACATTCCTGTCTTTAATGAATCCATTTAGGCGTTTCCCCCTGACATCGCCTTCTATAGGAACATGTTGGAACTACTTTTTTCCTCCCCCAAGCAAAATTTCATTGCCTCACGACTGTTCAGGTAAAATATCAAATCGCTCTGATGGGTAGTTATAAAATTATAGCGTTTTGGAATCGTAACTTTAATTATAATCGCCCTCTATAAGTGATGCTCGCGATAAGCAAAAATCTCCTTATTAGCCAAAGAAACAAACAAGCAAGTGTTCAAAATTAAAAATAATATTGCAAATTTGTAAATATTGATTTTATTCTCCTAAAGATGACTCGGACAAATACGGTGGAATTCTTGGTTTTCGCACGCGGATAGTCCTATTGCAAGAAAACGACATTTACAGGCAAATCTCTAGGTTGAAAGATACTGCAGACGGCTTCTTGACGTGACGGAACTGGGTGAAAAATAAGTGACAGAGAGAATTTCACTTCCGAGTCCCTACAATTAATCTTCATGAAGTTAGCTGGAAAAAAAGAATGTTTACACATTCAAAACTGTAACTTCGCCAAACTATAAAGAAAATCTAATAGGAACTGTATCAAAGTAGTTTATTTATTTATTTTTCCGTGTGTATATGTAAACTTCTTTAGACGCACTATGTGCATTTTTCCTTCAAAATGAAATCCTTTAATATAATCGTTTGCTAAAATATCTTTACGTTTAGCGAGAAGCACGAGAATCAAGAGAGATATTATTGCTATAAGTAATCGATTATTTATGCAACAAAACTCGTTCTCTGGCATTTTTCTTTGACACAAAAATAAGTTATTTACACGGGATAATTATTAAAATTGAAAGGAAAGGTAAAGTATCAGAGGGTAAACTTGCAAATTCATTTTCTAATTAAACTAACACTTATTTATTTATTTATTTATAAATATGTTTTTTGTGTAATTAATAGTACAACTTCTTTAAAAAAAAAAATAATAATAACACAAAATCGCGTTTGCAGTTATACTGCCTGAAAAATTCGATAGCGGAATCAGAAAAACTCAACAACATACCATAACAACACTGTATAGCGCTTCCTTTCAGCTAAACATTTATCAGCTTGTATGCACAACGCTACCCGAGTGTTGTTGAATCAAATTTACGAGCTGTTGGCAGTGAATTCTGCAGCAGCTTACTACCCATCTCTGACTATATAAATGTAATCTGGATAAACACAGATTCGGCTTACAAATACGTGATAGCACTCTACCACAAACACTTCTCTTTTTCGCGAGATAAGACTGAGGTGGGTCGTCACTTATCAGAGAAATGGCAGATCCATTATGACCCGCAGGACAGTCTTTGTAAACAAGCACGTTGATATTTTTGAGGGACTTCAAAGGTGGATGTTAAAAGTGATTAAATCACACTGGGATTTTTTTTTTTTTTTTTTTTTTAACTAACGTTAAAAATTAATGAATAGAAAAACTTTATAAGCAAAACGATCGATTGCAAAACTCGCAACAATTGTTTCAGGTGGAACTAATAGTACCACCCTTCCTCACGAAAAAAGAGGCATGTACGAGTGCAATATCACACGAGGGTAGGCAAGAATGCAGATATTTTGCCGCTTTTAAGCTGCACTCGTGCCTATTTTTTTTTTTTTTAAGTACGGAAGACTAGTCTCAGTCTACGAATTTTTACGATACTAGTTTTATGATAGTTGGACATTTATCGCAATCGAAAATTTACCGAAAATATAATTGAATATTTTGAAAGCGATGTTATAATTTTGAAAAAAAAAAAAAAAAAAAATAGTCCTTCATACTAAACTAAATTCTGCTTTTGCCAGAATTTCCTCAAATCTTTTTTTTTTTTTTTTTTTTTTTTTTTTTAAGAAAAGAAAATTAATAAGAATCAGTATCGAAAAACGTTTTTTTTTTTTTTTTTTTTTTTTTTTTTTTTTGAGAAAGTCGAAATGTTTATATTTTATCTAAAATTCATGTTGATTCAATGTAAAAAAAAAAAAAAAAAAAAAAAAAAAAAAAATTGCAATCACTTAAACCTGAACGGTCTTTGCCAAAATTTTATTTTATTTTATTTTATTTTTATTAATTTTTTTTTACACGCTTGACATTGGGAGATTTTTTTCATTCTCATCCCATGCTTTTTCTATGGATTTTCAGAATTCTTTTCCTCGTTTTATACTTTCTAAAGTGCGGTGTTTCCCACTCATCTACCACCGCCGAGTCAAATATAGGCGAGACGTATTAAACCCTCGACGATATCTTTAATGCTCCAACCCACCCATTCCCGCTATTCGATGTCTTTTTCTAGTCAATTTCATCCTTTTATTTATTTATTTATTTTCTGGTGCAGGGTTCTACTTGGGCTTAGCTGAAAGCAATCCCCAATTTATGGGGATTGTTTGCAAAGTTTATTATTCATTACCTCTGAAGATAGATAGTTTTTGTTTGTTCACATATTTAATTGGATATATGCATATATAGGAGTGTTTTTTTTTTTTTTTTTTTTTTTAATAATTTGTTAATCATTAACAAATTGTTAAGGGGTCTGTCCAGAGACAAATCTGGGTCCGTTAAAGGACCCTTCACAAAATTATTTATCATAAAATAGGACCCTTCACAAAATTATTTATCCTAGAACAGGACCCTTCACACAATTTTGTATCCTAAAAAATAGACCTTTGATAAATCTATTTCATTTTTAAAACTAATCTTCCATGGAACGAACAGGCTGCCTGTGAAAAATCAGATGTTTTGCTGTATTTCCCCGAAAACCTGATATTCAATTTATAATGTATTCCTTCTATGCATATATTTAAGTTTAGTTCTATAAAAATGAACTGACATTGTCTAAAAGGAAACTTTAATTATAATAATATTTTGAAAAATTACATTTTTCACAATTTCCCTAGCCGAAAAGTTCGGAGGAACTTTATTTTCACGCAAAATTTAAATTCACAAAAATACGTGTAGAGTTTTTCGCAATTTCACAAAAACAGGACCCTGTCCGAAAAGTTTTGACAGACCCCTGGTTAATGTTATTTAATGGTGTATATTTCTTTCCATTGTATACTGTTTCTTATCATTGCAACTATCTAATGTCGCAAATTTAACAAGTATTTGTCAATTTTTCTATCATTTCCCAAACAAAATCCCAATACAGATACTAATCAAATTTGATTAGTATCTGTCCAATGAACAAACAAAAGTTGTGTTTTTCAAAACTGTTTATTAAATGACTTGACCTGAAAACAAACTCTCCCACTATTCATCTCAAAATTACAAAATTATTCCTTATTTCCCGGCTCTTTCGAAAAGTAGCTCTTTCGCCAAATAAAAACAATGCGTAAACCTATAAACCTGGAATAGCGTTAGAAAAGTTTTACAACAAAAGAGTCAATGTCGTCAAGCACTTTCCTTTTAAAGACTTAAAGATTTGGACTTTCAGGGTTTGCTGTCCAGTGTCTACGTTCTGATTGTCGCCAACAATGCAGATCTTATCTGGAAGATGGCTTGGAACAAGGACGAGCTCACTTTTTTGTGTTTGATTTACCCAAGGTCGATACTTTCTTATCTCAAAAATTGATTTTTGTTTTCCTTATAAGCTTAGTTTAGCCAAGTTTAATTTAATTTTAGGTTTTAAATGAGCTGTTATTGTGTCTCTTAAAACAGGGTACTTTTCTTTTTCTTTCTTTCTTTCTTTTTCTTTTTTTTTCCTTATTTAATTTAAAACTAACAATTGTTTCAAGTATTTTTTATTCTTTTTTCTTCTAATGACGTTTCAAAACGTATTTCGGGTGTTTTATATAACGATATAATTATACTATTTTTTTAAAAAAACTAAACAACACGCTTTTTTTAAAATGTGAACTAATAAAAAATTTGGAATTAAACAAAAACCATTTAAAAAATATCTCTCCTGACTGGGCTCAAACGTTAGACTTTTAGGTTCGTAGCCCGGAGCTTTACCTCACAGCCACAGCGGTCACGTAGGGAAAGTTTTTTTTTTACAATATAGATTTTTTGTTTGCTCCCAGAGCGGTTACATACAAACATACATACAGGTGAAGCTAATAAAAGCGTGTTAATAATAATATTATAGTTTTGAAAAATTAAAGAACAAGCTTTTATAGAAATGAGAACTAAAAAGCACAAAATATCTATCTTAGTATTAAAATGGAGGGTAAGAGAAAATCGTGTGAGTGACACACCATAATATTTACATACATTTAAATCTTTATTTAAAATAATTTAGAATTAAACAAAAACCATTTTTTAAAAATCTCCCCTGGCTGGGCTCGAACGCTAGACCATTAGGTTCGTAGCGCGGAGCTTTACCTCACAGCCACAGCGTTCACGTAGGGAAAGTCTTTTTTTTACAATATAGATTTTTTGTTTGCTCCCAGAGTGGTTACAAACATACATTGATACATACAAACATACATACAGGTGAAGCTAATAAAAGCGTGTTAGAAAAGAAATTGATATTTTAAGGAGACAGTAGATGTTATAAAACTTCTTTTGGAAATTAATGTTTTAGAGTTATGAAATTTTGCGTACATATGCATTGAAATAGAACAATATTAAATATATTAATAAAATTTTTTGAAAACTATTTAAATTATAAAAATTAATAATAATAATAATTATTATTATTATTATTATTTTATTTATTTATTTATTTATGCTTTTTTTTAAGTTTTGAAACGTTCTAAACTATCTAATTTTAATATTTTCATTCGAATTCGCATTACTATAGTTTAAAATTCAGATTATATTTCTGAATTATTCTGAGAATTCATTTCAAAGTTAATTTTTAAGAAATACATTATAAAATTGTTAACTGGTCAATTTCTTATGTTTGAATGCCGAAATTTAGATTTTTTTTTTCTTTTAAACTGAAACTGAGTTTTAAATTACGTGTAAAACTAAAATGAATGCACAAATTTAGATGCATAATTTCCTATAAAATGAAGACGTAAGATGAGTCGATTTTTAGTAGTTTAAAAGTTTACTTTCCCATTAAGGTTCAAAAAATGATACAAAAAATGGGGTTTTTATTTTAAAGATTGATTATAAATTCATCAATGTTATTGATTTTTTAGTTCCCCATCATACTATAGGTATGGGGAACTTAGGTAATCGTGAAAATTTTCGACCTCGGTTTTTTGACTTTTCTACACGTTTTCAGGTGTGAGGAATCCGAAAATGACAAAATTTCTATGGTGTCTGTCTGTAGGGTGTCTGTTAGTGTGTCAGTGTGTCAGTCCGTTAGTGTGTTAGTCCGTTAGTTTGTTAGTCTGTTAACACGATATCTCACGAACAAATGATTGCAGAGAGGTCAGATCAGTTTTAAAATATTACTTTCGACACTGGCAAGAACCATATTCATTTGCAACATTCGAATTTAAAAACTTCGTAAGTTATTAGAAATTTACGATTTTCTTACCATGGGAGAATAGGACAAAAATTCACTTAAACGTGCATTTAATGGAAACCTTTTACTGTAAAAATGTCAGACCTGTTTTAAAATATCAGTTTTAATGCCGGAATGAACATCAGTAACTATAAATATGCTACTTTGGAAATTTCGCAAGTTATTGGAAATTTACGAATTTCTTAACATGGCAGTATAGAGCAAACTTTCACATAAACGTCAATTTTGAGAGATATTTTCATAGTAAAGATGTCAGACTACTTTTGAAATATTATTTAGGACACTTGCATGATTATTAATGACTATGAATTTTCCAATATAAAGATTTCGTAAGTTATTGGAAATTTACGAATTTCTTAAGATGGCTGAATAGAGCAAAATTTCACATAAACGTGAATCTTGAGGGATATTTTCATCGTAAACATGTCAAACCACTTTCGAAATATTATTTAGGATACTGGCATGAATATCATAGACTACGATTTTTCCAATTTAAAAAATTCGTAAGTTATTTGGAATTTACGATTTACTTAACATGTCAGAATAAGGCAAAATTGAGCATAAATTTCCATTTTGAGGATCGTAAATACGTTAGACAACTTTAAAATTACATTTATGATATTTGTTTGAACATGATTGAATACAAATATTCTAATAGGAAAATTTCGTAAATCATTCGTAATTTACGATTTTATCAACATAGCGAAATTGTAAATTTTTCATATAAATATGAATTTTGACGATTATTGCATTGGAAATAGTAGGATGAAAACTAAACAACGGAATTGACCCTGATAAAATAAATTAATAGATTAGAATAAGATATATATATCGAAGTGAACGGTGGATAGACTATTAGGCGGGGATTTCATTCTGTCATAATATCAAGCTTTGTTCAAATTCATTTCTTTTAACATGATTATAATATGTCTCGCACTAGAAATTTATGAGAACATAAATATGATGGGGAACTGAGCAGAGTCCACCTATGCCAACTAGTTACATTTCATTTTTGTTATTTATTTTCACTAAAAAATACAAACATTTAATTTATTTACTTATTCTTTATTTTATATGCAAGCTGTAATATCCCTTTCACTAGAAATTTAAGAGAAAAAACTTCGAGAAAAGTAAACTTTGCGATAATACATATCACATGTTAAAAACACAGTAAAGTATTATTTACAGATAATATTACTCATCTCGACTTGAGACGGTATATTTGTGCAAAAAAGCAAGGAGGATTACAAAACCATAAAACGACCCTCCAAATTACGTCATTGTAATTAATAGCAGATATATGAATACTTGTGGGGTTGCTTATAATATTTCCTAAGGAAAAAAAATCTAATGTGAAACCACCACACGATTTTTTTAATCACCAATTCCCGAGGTCTAAAACCGAACCATCTAATCAGGATTACCGTTAATTTTCCTGTAATAACAGTGTAATACATGAAAAAATATATCTAAAATGGATTTATGTAACAATTTTCAAGAAAATCGCTAGAGCCGTTTTTGAGATACCAACTTTTACCAAAACTTGGCATGCACAATTATTGACCGGAAAACAGTAATTACATACAAAAGGATATTTAAAAGGGAGTTAATAGGGCGAGTTTGAAAAAATCCGTACAGCCGTTTTTAAAGGAACGCATTGCGAGACCTGAAATTGAGCTATTTACACAGGACGCCTATCCATTTTCCTGAACTAACCAACTATATCATTCGAAAGGACATCTAATAGAGTGTTTATGTAGCAATTTTGAAGAAAATCGTTAGAGCCGTTTTTGTGATAAGGACTTACGGTCCATTTCCGATGACCCACTTCAGGTTTTCCAATTTTCGCCAAAATTAAAAAAAAAAGAAATTCATGTGTACACCAGATTTGTCTCAATTCTGAAGTTTCGTAGTTCTATCGTTATTAGTTTCGGAGATATGATAGCCAGAAGAGTCTGCACATACATACATTCACACACACACACACTGACCAATTTCCAAAAACTCTTTTTTGGACTCAGGAGGCCTTAAAACGTGTCAATCAGGTGAAAACTCCATATCGAATTTTTTGAATCGAATACAATACTTCCATTACCTACGGTAGTAGGGTAATGGAAGTAATAATAAATTAATAAAGTAAAATAAATAAATAAATTCTCTTTGCATTCTTTGTAAACAGAACATAATTTAGTTCGACAGGACCAGGACTTATTTAAATCTATTTTCCGTATAAAGGCATGCAGTAATTGTGTTTCATTCCCCAGCCTCAATTACTATTTTCATTTCTTAAAATTTATTTCGTATAGCTTTGGGATCCTTTCCGGCTTTAAATTTTTGTTGTCCTTTTGGCGATGAATTAAAATGACTATCGCAATTACGTAGTGAAGATCATGGCGAAAAATGTCCGAGCTACTTCAATGCCAAATTTTAAAAATTTCCAAGGAATTCTATACTAAAACTGCTCCATTTCTTTAGCATAATTTCTTAATTTTATTTTAATTAATTAAAAAAGTAATTGCACGTTCATTGGTTTTGACATAAAAAGAAGTACAAATCATCCCAAGAAATCATAAAGCTTTCAGGCGCAATTCTATTAACTGTTTTCGAATGAGGACGCTCTGGATTATTGGGCGCGCAGCAATCGATTGTCCATTTTAAGAAAATAGGCTTGAGTCCCCTTCCATTTAAAGAGAATACATTTAATGCAGGTCTTTCTGAGGAATCCTGCGTGTCTCGAAGAAAACCACTGAAAATTTCCAAACATTTAGTCCACCGAGCGCAAACAGAGTCCGAACCCAATACCTTCTGTCTACTACCTTTCAGAGCAGAACACTTCGGTTACTGATGAAGCCAGACATTTATGAGTTAATGGAGATTTTCAGTCTATTGCTTTCATGATTTAAAAGAAGTTAAATAAAAGAAAAGGAAAAAAATAACTAGTATATTGTGAGTATCAAACAGAGTTTTCTTTTATACTTTCTTATACAAATTTAAGCACAGGAATTTATTAAAATTATTTTTATAGTGAGGGCAAATGATTTGCATCTGAAAGAAGAATAATCTTCAATGTCGGAAAAAAAAAAAAAAAAAAAATTATGCCCCACAGACGACATCTTCGGAAATGAATTATTTCCATAATTTATTATTCTTATTAAAAAATCGAATTTTTTTTTTTTTTAATTACCACAGGTCTGTGATTCAACCATCCGTTTTAAAAGTATCGACGAATTTGTTTGGAAATTCTCCTTTTGAAAATTTACAATCCGGAGGGGGTGGGAAAGGCAGACGATACTCCTACACATACAATCCCCCCCCCCCCCCCCAATTGACAATTACTGTTATAGATAACTTTTTTTAATTTAACAATCATTGGTTAAATATAATTCTCCTTATGCAAACTTTTACAACATTTTGACCTTTACTCCCCTAATGAAAATTAAGAAGAAACGAGTCGACAACACCAGCTGTTGAGCGATTTTCACCAAAAGTGGATAGGCACTCACTTATGTTAAAGCGCAACTGCATATCAATTTTACACGAAATTCTGCGCATTAGGTCTTAAGCAAGAGCTGCCACAAAACTTTTATAACACATACAGAGATTTTTTTAAAAAAATGGTCGAATCGTGTTCAGGAGGCCTTAAACAGTATCCACATCCTTTGAAAACTGAAAGTCGGAATGTTTTCCGAATGCCAAGGGGAAAAAGTTGCCAAATTTGGTGCCAAATCCCATACCTGCCTTATTGGCAGTGATGCCAGATTGGGGATTTTGTCCCCATTTTGGGGATTTTTGAGGCTTCTGGGGAAAATTTCGGGGACCAAATGTTTGTGGGGACTTTTTTGGGGAATTCTAAAATTTTTGGGGACAAATCTGAGGAGTTCAACTTTCTGTCAATGTTGGCAACGTAATGATTTAGCCCTACGACTAGAGACTTTCAATGTCTTTATTGTTATTTGGGGACTTTTTTCAAAAATTGCCTTCATTTGGGGGAAAATCTGAGCTTAAATCATAGAAAATTCTGCTTGATATATATATATATATATATATATATATATATTTTTTTTTTTTTTTTGAAATTTTTTTTATTTTTCCTTTTTAGTAGAAATCAAGTTGGGGAATTTATCGAAAAAAAAAAAAAAAAAAAAAAAAACCTGATTTGGGGGAAATTTGAAGACCTGTTTGGGGAAATAATTTTCGACCATCTAGCATCACTGCTTATTGGAGTTTTTTAATGCGTTTTTAAGGGAAATTTAGGCTATTTGAACGCGAAAACAAACTAGAAATGCAGAAAATTAACATTTTATTAACTTACTAAGCCTCTTTGAAAGAATTTACAGAAAAAAAAAAAGAATTATTTTCAAATTTGCTACATTATTTTAGATTAATTTGTTCACTGGGCCTGCCATTTTGATTCAAGTGGCAGCCACTTAATTTTTCAATATGATGACTTTTGAGATTCTGAATTAATTCCAACTATATTTGTACAGTAGTCTTATCTCACAAATGCATTTGATATATTTGTCAACTTGGTCCAACCATCTTGTTTCCAAACGCCGGCCACTTGAAAATTTTAAATTCGCATAAAAAGGTATTTATGAACCAATTTGGTTAAAACTCCATATGTAGATAGCCTACATCAATATTTCTATTAAGTCCATTAATAATTTGTAGCCGCCACTTTGAAACAAAATGATGGCTACTTGATAAGGAAAAAGAAATCAACCTACCCTTCCGAATAAGCCGGAAGTACTTTTTTTTTTTTCTATTGAATATAGAAGAAACTACACTGTAAAAAATAGTTTCTTAAAAATGAGCTAAATTGTCTCAAAATAGCTCCGAAACAATATATACTTAAATTTGAAAACAGATCTACTCATTTTTGAGTATACTGAGATCGCTCAAAAATGGAGTTGGCCAACAAGAATCCCAATATCCCCATGTTTCTTTGACATGTCAATATACTCAAAAATAAGTACATTATGGGTTTTCAAATTTAAGTATATATTGTTTCGAAGCTATTTTGAGACAATTTAGCTCATTTTTAAGAAACCGTTTTTAAAAGTGTAAAAAAGAATTATTAAAAACCCTAAAAACAAAATGGTGATAAGCGAGATTACTGACAGGAATAGAATAAATCACCAGAGAAATTTCGAGGTATATAAACAAATTCGTAGAGAGTTTCAAAAATGCTTCGCTCTGTATTGCGATATTTCGTGTGTAAGATGTTGTCACATTCAAACACGCGAGATACAGTTTTGTTGCGGATACAGGTAGCTTACATGTAATAAATAAGAGATCACTCTAAGTATCACGAATGCGATGAAGCAGATGCATTTTATCATCTCTCTTTTACGCGTCTGCCCGCATCTCTGAAGATGAAAACAGATCTAAGTGTCAATGACAGATTATTTATCCGGGCGGGTAGATTAATGCTTCTACAATAGATATGGACATCCAATCTTCATTCTTTTGATAAAAAAACTAAAAAAATGGTAGGATAGGTGGACTTTGCTCGGTTCCCTAATTTATGTTTGACTTCATAAACTTCTACTTCAGTCAGTCATGCTAGATTGGGGATTTTGTACCCATTTTGGGGATTTTTGAGGCTTCTGGGGACAATTTTGGGGACCAAATGTTTGTAGGGACATTTTGGGGAATTCTAAAATTTTTGGGAACAAATCTGGGGTGTTCAACTTTCTGTCAATGTTGGCAACATAATGATTTATTCCTACGACTAGGGACTTTCAATCGCTTTATTGTTATTTGGGGATTTTTTTTTAATTTGGGGAAAAATCTGAGCTTTCTATGGCTTAAATCTGGTTGATATTTTTTTTTTTTTTTTTTTCCCTTTCTAGTAGAAATCAAGTTGGGGATTTTTTCGAAAAAAAAAAAAAAAACCTTGATTTGGGGAAATTTGAAGACTTGTTTGGGGTAATAGTAATATTTTACCATCTGGTATCACTGACTTCTGTGCATACTAATTCGTGTAAAGAGAAACGATCTGGCTAATGGCTTGGCTACGTCAGACACTGAAATACCCATTTTCTCCAGACCATCATCATCACCAGACTCCGCCTCGATAGATATACTTTATCCTAATTTGCTGCATAATTTTATTAATGTATTAAACCATTAATTAGAAATGTTAAAACCATTATGAAAACCATTAACAGAGATTGAAAATTTTTACAGAAAGAAAAATTTTCTTTACCTATAGTCTGATGGGAAACTGGAAAATGTGAATTCTATTTATATAACCTTAACTAGCGCATAATTCAAAGTTTACATTGTGATATAAAATGCTTTCTATTGTTACTAATTATGAGCTGGGACACAAAAGTGTTCTAATGCATTGTGTTCTATGAGAGGTATTTCTTTAATCCTCTGGCGCACAAGGTAATTATGCCCATTTAAATTAGATTGCCACCAGAATTTGCGAAAAAAATTAAAATACAAGAAATAAATGACTTTTTCCACTATGTTATATATTTAAAAAAAATCTAAAACAATTCCGGGATGAGATTTTGTACGTGGTGGTACTTATTTATTGCATCTTGCATCCTAGCGGAAAGGACGCCGTGCGTTAAGAGGTTAAAGAATAATTTGATATCCCCAAACCGCACAAAATTAATTTTGCTTTTTCAGATGCACAAAAGGATACTATAAAGGCACAAAAGTGACTAGTTTATTTGGCCTCACAAAAATTTTCTTATACATTAACCATTAGTTTAAAAAATGTATAAGATCGAATTTATGTGAGAAATGTCAAAGATATTTATAATAATTAAAATGTATATACCTACTTAACCCTTACTGTATATACCTCACTTAACCCTCACTATAAACCACTATACTCTACATGTAGCCATTTTTGTTCCAGAAAACATTTTATAGAGTGCTTTCGCTGTATTTGCTTGATACTTTTCACGATCTTTTCGTGTCTTATAGATAATTCCGGCGTTGTCTCAAGATTCTCTCATCAATCACAGAAAAAACATAAGGAATGTAAACAGTAAATACATTTTTACACTTTTCTAAGGTCTAAATATTGTTGCGTATTCAGGGGGTTCGTAAGTTGTCCGAGAATGAAAAGTGAATCATGCAGAGGCTGAAAACTTTATTTACAGAAAATTCGAGAAGTTTACAGGTCTATAAACCAGGTATCAATTTCAGTTTCACCAGTAAACACAGTTTTTATATAACAGCTGTCAACAGCCAATTCACAGTACAAACTGTATCAAAGCATTAACATACAGCAAGGCTGTAATGCAAAGAGGCTCAGGGCTCTTTCAGTAGCAATGAAAGCATTTCGCGAAACTCAACTGAGACTGACTGATTTGGCATAATGCAACTCCTTAAATACCCGCGTAGAAAAATGCAGAAAATTCCAGAAACTTGTTAGCCAATGAGATTACAGCTTCCATATTTGGTATATAGATAATAAGGGTTTTCTCGCCAATGTCGACAAAAAGTCGCCAAGGAGGGGAAAAGTCGCCAAATTTGTTGCCAAAACCATTACCTGCCTTATAGGAGCTTTTTAATGCGTTTTTAAGGGGAAATTAGCGATTTTAAGGAGAAAAAAGAGCTAGAAATGCAGAAAATTGATATTTTATCACCTGACTAAGCCTCTTTGCTGTATTTCCTTGGCATTATGTTATAATTAATTCATGCATTATCTCAACATTCTCCCATCAATCTTAAAATAATAATAATAATAACAAAAACAGTAAATACTTTTTTATATTTTTTTAAGTTGAAATTTTTTTTTTCGATTTCAGTGTACCAGTGGTACACTAAAAAAGAATCTCACAAAATCCGCATTCATTACTGGGATAAAGTGACATGCATCATTTTTACTACTCAAAAAATATATTTCAAATACTTTTTTTTTTTTAATTTTTTTCATAATGAGGTAGATAAAAGGTTAAATTTTCAGTACACTTTATTATGCGTATATGCAGTTTTCAGAAGAAATGCAGGACTACTCTTTGGTTGCGTTACATTGATCCCCGGTTGGCAAAGTGCCAGGACGATTCTACTCACGCGCTAGGGAAGACAGCAAAAGAAGAGGGAGGAGGAATTTTTCTAGTACCCTTGTTTCGTTTGCTATGTGTTGAATCATTGATACTACGGACATTCCTATTTTATAAATGGACCAGCCATTTTCCCCCATGCGCAGATGACGCCAGGGATCTTTCTTCTGCGGTTTATCAGTACACAGAAGCAATATATTTTATGCTTTCTCTTTAAAAATCAAAGCTATATTTACACTGGCCAATGAATTAGAAACCTGTAAAAGTTTCTACAAATGTTCGCTGGCGTCGAAGGTATACAAAACCTGTTACAAACCTTTGGGGAATATTCTGCTTGTATGGAAGTGGTCCCCTGGTGTTACTTGAAGATAATCAAAAAGCCATGCAACACCTGAACTTACTGATAAATTAAGTGTATACCTCAATATTACATTTTCACTCCGAAGTTAAGGGATACTTTGTGCTCGATAATGCAACCATACGTCGTGGAGGAATCGTCCGAGATTGGTTCAGTGAACATAAATCTGATTCTTAACAGTTTCTCTATAGATGCCGCAGAGCATGGATCTTAATCCGATAGAAAATGTTTGGGACACATGTAGGAAAGGAGTATCCGTCAGCAATCTCCTCTTCCATCCAATTTACGGGATCTTAAAGTCTGTATAGACAATGCATGGTAAACTCTGGACATAAATGCACCCCAGAAGCTTGTAGAATCGCTGCCCACACGAATACTGGCTCTTATTCATGCAAAAAGAGGTCCAACGTGCAAAAGAAGGTCCAATAAAATATTAATTTAAAGGTTTCTAGTTCATTGGCCAGTGTGAGTATATATATATATAATATACATATACAGTTTTTGTGAGATTTCTTCCTCCCCAATTAAAATCACAATATATATATTTTCTTAAATATAAACATAAAATAAATATAGAAAATAGTTTTGTGGTGGCCACAACATGCTAGTTTTTAATTGTGATTTGTATTGATTCTATAACAAAGCCTAGTCTTATTCAATTCATGAACCGTGGTTAATCCGTTGCTTTATGAAGTGTACCCGCGAACTTGACCGACAAGTTCAATTTCCGGGTATAACGAAAATGATCGCACGCAAATACCCGATCATAGCGACTTTCTGCACCTGTGTGTCCTTTGTCGTTGCTTTTACAGGCTCGTCAATACCCCGTATTTACGATTTATGCTACAGGCCAATACCCTGAATTTTATGCTTCAGGCAAATATGTGCATACTATAGGAGAAAATATGTGTATGTGGTATGTGCAATATACACTTGTAATAAATGTGTGTACATGTTCCTGAGTTCTTCTGTATGTATATATATTTTAAAATATTTGTGTATATGTTGAATTAAAATCTGATGTATGGAAACATATTTATCTATGCATAATATATGAGCTTATATATGAGAATGTCCGAGCACACGCTTTCTTACATACACGCTCAAAATATTGTGTATGTATGTTATGTATATGTATGAACTCAGGTTCTAGATATTTGCGTGATCAATTAAAATAACCTATGACGACCGTTTCGATGAGGTCAGTCATGGCATTATCTCTGAACAATAACACTTTTTGTACTACACCTTAGAGGTCTGCACGGGCCAGAATTTCGAGGCCCGGGAGCGGCCCGGCCCGTACGAAAACTTTACTTACCCGGCCCGGCCCGTTATCAAGTCGAAAAATGCGGCCCGGGCAAAAAACGATAAAATCAGGCCCGACCCGGCCCGGCACGATTCAAAAATATGTAAAATAACAAAAAAAAAAAAAAAAAAAAGAAAGCCTTTTTATAAACAAGATTTTGAGTATGTGATTTGCAGAGGTTTTATATAACCAAACAATAGTACGTTCTTTAACAAAACTGCTGAAATTTTACAAGACAATTATGTATATAAACAGAAATTCATTATTATAGACAAGGCACAAAGACAGAAAGTCAAATCGAAAATATTAGCATTCATCAAACAATATAGGAAGGTATTTAAAATGGTTAATACTACTCAAAATGCACTTTCAACCATTTTCTCTTATATACCATAATGTATCCGAATCTTTCATGTGCTCCGGTAAACAAAACTTTAATGTTAAACCAACCATATTCAATAGAAAAGTTGCTTTTGCCCATGATAAAAATGATGCTACTTTCGTCCACTGGAGAAAAGGAAAAGGAGCCTTAGAGAAAAAGTTACAGCGGAAAGATTTTTATAGCCTTTATACCACCAAAACTCAACAGATCATAAGAAACAAACCCTTATACACAGTAATGTATCTAATTTCTTTTGCTATGTACATGTACGCAAACTGGTAGTGACATGCATACTATTTTGAATAGGAAACCATCTAATATTACTTGAAACAAAATATATTAATTTCGAGGCATGCTAAAAATATTTGCGAAAAATCAGATTTCGAACAGACAGACTGATAGACAATTAAATTGACGTTACAGACACTTTTTAACGAAATAGAACTTTATGTGACATACAAGTCTGTAAAATTACGTAAAATAAATGACTAAAGAAATATTTTATCATTTTCCTTTTTCGTTGATTAACGAGGAAACCAGAAAAAGATTCAGGCCGACACGGCCCGGAGAAAATTTTATTCAGGCCCGACCTGGCCCAGAGAAAATTTCATTCAGGCCCGGCCCGAGCCTGAAAAAATTTTTAAGCCCGAGCCCGGCCCGAGAGCAAATTCAAAAATTCGGCCCGAACCCGGTCCGAGGGCCAGACCGGGCTCGGGCTCGGGCCGGAAACCCGGCCCGTGCAGACCTCTACTACGCCTGTTCTAGATTTATCCTAAACCCCACTACCATAATATACATGTAATGTGGTTAAAGTTGAGAATGGGGAGTTCACCTAGGTAGTTAAGTGAGATAAAGGTTAATCAAAATTAAATTTTGTTCACCGTATATTTCAGAAATTGTTAACACAATTGAACAAAATAACTCAAGAAAATCATTCAATTAAACTGCTTATATATAAAATTAGTGTATAGTTTACACACAGTTTTTTAATGAGAAATCCATTGTAAACTTACAGCAAGATACAAACGTAGGGAGTTTGGAGATGATTGGGGCTCATAGGTTAACATTCTGCAATACTCGAGAATGTAAGTTATAGTAATCTTTTTCAAATCTCAAACTCCTTTTTACGCATACTATAAGGTAATTTATTATACATACGTGTATAGGATCTTAACTCCATATTTTACCCTGATCTCATATTTTAAAGAGAAACATTCTCAATGATTTTCATAAACAGCGGACACTATTTAAAAGTTCGATCGGAAGTAGATTTTTAACTGAAGCTGAACAAATATTAGTTTCAAATCATCTGATTAATTCTTTACTTCCATTAGCCGAAGCAACTGAAATTTTAAATTTGTCATTTGGAAATAAATGGAAGCTTAATTCTGGATTTCTCGATCCTTTGGAGTTACACTGGAGCACACAACAGTCTGTGTTATCTTTTTTACCGGATTTATTCTATTCAATAAATATATGTGAAACTAAACATCGGCAAGCAATGGCGTCTCGACGAAAGCCGAAAGCTATTCATATTCATTGTAATTTCACCTTAGCCCACCAGAGGGCGAGCATTTCATTACAATCGCGGATTGAATTTCCTTATAATTTAGAAATCATAAATAATAATATGTAATTTCTAGATCAAATTTCGAATAATCTTTAAGAACAACAACCTTTTTTAAAAAATAATAATGCGGATTTCTGTAAAAGCAATTACTTTAACTCCACACAGTTGGGTGGAGCTCTCTTTCTGTCTGTGTTTTCATACACAAAAGCAAGAAATATCAAGATCTTTATATACTCTATACTTATTAAAAAGACTGTCAAATGTAACGTCACTTTGTGTCGCAACCCGCCGATCTTAAATTTGGACAGCCCAGCCTGAGCTAATAAAATAAAGTAATTGTTTTATGTCCTCTGACAGATTTTTAGTCATAATATAATAACTCGTTACTTGATTGCTCGGTTCATTTTTGTTTGACGAGTGTCTAAAATAAACAGATACATTGCTCAATATTTTCAGGAAAATGTTCGTTCCAGAACACGATTTTCACGTGAATTCATGTCTATGAACATTGCTAATAACCAATAAAAAGCTGTACAATAAAGCAATTTCTTTTCGAAACTGAGTGTGTGGTTCATGTATACAAATTTGAAGGTTAATATCTTCAACATAAGAAAAGGACCATAATTATTCATTCCGAGGTAAAAAAGGATAAACGCCCCTTCTATAAAATGAGTCACGCGAGTTAAGACTGGTGACTCGAAAGAATGACTCACAACGAATGAATTGGTTTTATTTAAGGTAGGGAATGAAGTGAAAGTCATAAAAATTCTAATTTTATACTTCGCAAGATGCTTAGTGTTATCCGCATGTTCAAATAATTTGAATAAATAAATTAAATTAAATTAATTAATTAATTAAACAGATTATGAGATTTCGTAATCACATATTTATAGAGAAGTTACTAAAATAGATTTCTTTTTATTAAAAAAAATGATAATAAATAAATAAAAAGTTCGAAAAAGACATATATTATAAATACCAAAGTTGTGTAAAATAAAATGTACAAATACTTAAAAAAATCTATTTAAAATTTCTGGGGACAATTTAAATGCTTAAAAAATTTAAATTTATGTACGGTCCCATACAAAAAAATTCCAGTGTGTGAAATGTGCCCAGAATGATACATAGGTTTCACGACAGCAACGAAGTGGTGTAAACAGACCACCTCGTTTGTAATGGAATAGTCCAGAAATATAAAATGGTAGACAAACATATACAAGTGAGCATTTTTTTTATATTTTTTTTTTTTACTCTCCATATCAATGCTGTTATGTGAGAACAGCACGAACACTTTTCTTTTAAAATATTTTAAACGTAAACCCTCTATATGTTTTATTTTCATTAATGATAATTCCGACAAAAGAGGAAAAAGTTTCAGTAACTAATTTATACATATCAAATATGCAAGACGAGTTTTTAGCAACTTGAGGTAAAATGGTATTGAAAGGTAAGAAAATACCACAGTAACTAGAATACACGGTAGGGGGTCATGCGCAGGTCTTCTAGTTACCGTGAAAAATACCAAAGATAAAAAAAAAAAAAAAAAAAAAAAAAAAGAATTAATTAAGCGAATTTTTTTTTACCAGATAAAAATATTTTAGGTGAGACATTTGTCACCCGACTTCGCGATTTCCGTGATATTTATTGATGACTTGGAAATAATTTTCGCTACTACGTCTCCATGCTGGCCAGAAGTCCTCATGCTGTGCATTATGAGATATAAGAAAAATTACTTTAAATGCATTTTCAGCTGCGTTTTTTTTTTTTTTTTCTATATTAAAATTTTGGTGACAATATACAGGGCTACCAAAAAGCAATCAATTTTGTGCTTTCGCTATTAATGTAAATCAAATTGTGAGATTTCTACCTGATGGTTAAACTATACAAAATATAAGTATTATTAGAAAGCGTTTTTTAATGTACATAAACTATATGTATATATATATTACTAGCAGGCTTTGCCCGCTTCGCTGGACACAATACTGAAATGAGTTGTCAAAATCCCATATCATTATTAATTAACCTGAGTTAAAGTTCCCGCTGTGCTCGGTAGAGATTTTTCTTCGTCGCAACGTGAAGAGTCCGTGTTTCCACTGCCTTCGGCAGCAACGCAAACCCCCAAAACAAAAAAATGTGTTTTTGGAAATATCCCAAGGAAGTCGCATAGCCTTTTTTCAATATATTTGTTCCATTTTTGGTAGAAGTCTACTCAAAAATCAGGAATTTTCAACATTTCGCCCCTCCCTTCCCTTAAAAATCGAAAATTCCCAAATGCAGATAATGTATTATTTGTATTCATGTCTAGTCTCCCCATGTGCAATTTCTTTACTGTGAAGTACTTTACTTAGGAGCCGAGTTATGTTCACAAATGTGTTTTTGTCTTTTGCCTCTCCCAGGGGGGAAATGGGAGTGATTTCGGAAAAGTTGATAGATATCATTTTAAGTTGTGTAAAGACCTAAATTGCTGCGAAGCGCTGTTGAATTCCGTCCAGCCGTTTTCACGTGATACCCGGACAAACGTGTTTTTGTATTTTTACCCCCAAGGGGGAACGTGGGGAATTTCTGAAAAGTTGATAGATATAATTTTAAGTTGGGTAAAGACCTAAATTCCTGAGAAGCGCCGTTGAATTCCGTCCAGTCGTTCTCAAGTGATACCCGGACAAACGTGTTTTTAATCTTTTCCCCCCCCCCATGGGGGAACGGGGGGGAATTTCTGAAAAGTTTGTAGATATAATTTTAAGTAGTTAGGTAAATATCTAAGTTTCTGCCAAGCGCCGTTGAATTCGATCCAGCCGTTCTCAAGTGATGCCCGGACAAAAAAAAGCGGCATACAGACACGATGACACACACACGCGCGCGCACACACACACACACACAGGCAAAATTTTCTGAAGTCATTTTCGGCTTTCATGGTGCGTGAAACATGAAGATATCGCAAAATTTTTCGATTCTGACAAATTTACAGACAAAAGTCTGATTTTATTAATATAGATTTAGAGATATGCATTTTGAACTAATATATTAGAAGCGATTATATTTACTTTCCTGTTCTTCAGGTAAACATTCGTTGTATTGTTTTATTTTTCAAACATTTTTAAACATTTTTGGGCAGGAAATTTAACAAGTCGGAAAGTAATTATGAAAACAAAAGAGCACTTCGTTTTGGCGCCATAGAAAATGGCCACAGATGTCCAAGGGATTGATCTGTCACAGGTAATTACCCAATTTTGGTGGGCACACACGTGTGACAGGATATGAGGATTACTGCTTTGTGCTTCCTGCCTGCGCCCTCTTTTTTTTTCACAAAATAAAAGCTACTAAAGTCTAGAAGTCACAGAATTATTTCATACGAGTTAAATTGATAATTCTACGTACATGAATAAAGGAAATAGATCGTTCGAGACTATTATTAAATTTTTGAAGTTTTCAAGATAACATCCATTCTTTTTACTTTCTCACTCTTACCCATATAGGGTAAGCGCACCAGTGATTGACACTTTTAGAGCAATCTCTGAAGTTTTTAATGTTCTAGTCATCAGAAAATATTTTTAGAAATCTTAAGTTAATACATATGACATGAAAGTCATTCAGAACCACATATATGTTGAAATATATACATTTGATAACAATTATTATTTTTTTAATGAATTTTTATTTGACACCCACTCGCTGTTCCAGTAATTGACACTGCCAGTTTTTCATTTTATCAGTCATTTACCCACTATGTTCCAGTGTTTGACACTGCTAGTTACTCATTTTACCAGTTATTAGCACCCTATGCTCCAGTGTTTGACATAAAATGTTAAAATTCTTATATGTAAAATGTATGATTTTATTATTTTTCTTATTTAGTAATTATTTCGGGATAGATGTCAATTACTGGAGCATGGCAATCACTGGAGCACCTACCCTATATTATAGCGTCTAGAATAAACAGTGTGGCAATTGCCTATAACCGTGATGTTAAAATGATGCTACAAAAATTAAGCTTACCCAGATGTCGCTGTGATCGAAGCTATTGCTCAAATCGAAGACCTGATTGGCTTTTCCCAGTTTCGTCAGTTTAATCACGTGATCTAAGCATATAATTAGCCAATAGGGAGTCTCGGTTTTGTTGTCGTGACCCTAGCTTCGATTACAATGACATCTGCTGACAGGCTTAATTTTTTTAGTACAATTTTATTCGCCGCTTTCCATGCTGTTTATTCTAGACGCTGTACCTATATGATAGAAAAAGTATTGTTTTGGAGACAAATTTCCAAAATTGAGTTTTTGTTATTTTTATACGTTTTGAGGTAAATGAATTTGAAAATCAGGTTTTTAGCGGTTACTCTGTGTGACCGTGTGTGTGTGTTTGTGTGTGTGTCTGTCTGCGTATGTGAGTGTGTCTTATCAGCATACCTCAAGTACAAGTAGTAGCAGGAAGTTGAAACTCAGTATTCTAAATCTGCATCATAGAGGTATGTTACACTAAACTTTACGTTAAGATCAAGCAAATGGTCCGTGTACAGGGACATTCAAGATAAGACCATCACTATTCATTAATTTTTGTTAATGTAGGCTTCTGAATATTTGTTGGCAATATCTCCTGAATAAGTATTGATGTTGGCTTCTGAATAGTTTTTGGTGATATCTTCTGGATATATATTGATGATGTCTATATATTCTGGATATAATCGACAAATACAGTACCCGCCGCTTATTAAAATCACATTCGTTCTGAGCGAAAGTGATTTTATTACGCGGCTGATTTTTATATCCGGTGAAAATTCCTGCAGTCGAAGAAAAGCTGTTACTTCCCTGAATTTGAAATGAAATTTCAAAGAATACCAAATAATGGAATTAATAAACAGTATTAATTAATTTTTAACAGATAATTATTTAACTGTTCCTTCAAAATAAGGAAATTAAACACATCCCAAGCTCCAATGCGCTTTCCTTTGAGTAAAATCGTCATTACTTTGCTAAAAGTTCACGCCTTTCTTTAAAATTTAAATTTTTTCCGTTTAAAAGTCTTGTTTCTTAGTTATTCAGTATAAGATTCAGAAATTGTCTTTTAATAATTAAAAATTAAATAGAAAAATCCCTGGCGAATTAAATCAAATTTGTCACTTATTACTACGCTTTGAAAAATGCATTCATTGAAATTATTTCTCAGACAAGTGATGAGGCGTGTTATTTGCTGCAAATGTAAAATGTAATATTATAAATGTAAAATTTTCGACAAAGAGAGATAACGGAGAGATATCTGTGTTTAATTTCTTTTTTATTTAAAAAAATAAAATTCCCAGTGTAAATAAGAATTTGATCAGCGTGCATAAATGATATTTTTGCTGCTGAAGAAATTTTTTTGATTTTATTAACCGGCGATGCTGATTTTATTAAGCGGCAGTTTTAAAATTGGTTTGCATTGATTTGATTCCGGTCTTAGCAATTTGATCAGATTAAGCGGCTGATTTTATTAAGCGGCGGTTACTGTATTCGAAATTTGGAATTTGCCAACAAAGTATCTCGTTTCTCGCTATGATGTTTACTTATGCAATTGCAATACTTATTTTAATTCATCGCCAAAATGACAACCGAAATATAAAAATTGCCAAGGAGCTGCTACGCTAAAGATATACAAAAGTAATTTTAAGAAATGATTATAGTAACTGATGTTACATTAAAATAAAATAAGTCTGGCCGTACTAGATGAAATTCTGTTTACAAAGAATGCAAGTAGAATTTTATATATATATATATATATAAAATTACACGTTTTGGGATCCCTTAAATAGTAAAATCAAATTTTCAGCAGTGTGTCTGTGTGTCTATGAGAAACGGCTTGAAACAGAAAAGGCTCCGCCGCTAAAGGTCTCACGGACTTCGAACAGGTACCGTCGGACAGAGAATTTATCGCAGATCTAGGTTATCTAATTTGCTAAACGATGCGACCCTAATTAGCGGAGATAATAATTAAAATGTCGACCATTGTCTAACGAAAAAACGATTCAAAATGGCACGCGATCATCATTTTCGCCCGGAACCGTTTACCTTAAAAGAAGAAGCAGAAAGAGGAATTTTCGTGGGTTTTTGTAAAGCGATCGCTTCCGATCTGTTGGAGTTATCGAAAATACACCTGTACCACGAGAAAGAGCATTTATTACCGATTCTTACGGTACTTTTTTAAAAAATACGGATTTTTTATATTTTTAAAAAAAGTTTTAAAAAGGGTCGAAAATTTCTCTTATTCGCGATCGTCTTTTTTGAAACACCCTGTACGACCGATTAACTCTTCTATTTCTTAATAACTGGTATACAAAGAAAGACCATTTAATCCTCTTTCGAACCATATAAACATTTTTACAAAATACAGATTAGCGATCCATTTTTTTAGATTTTACGAAACATCGATTTTTTCACAAAACATTTTATAACTCAAAAGCGTTTAGAGATAAATCATTTCTTTATATATATATATATATATATATATATATATATATATAGATTTCGCTTTCATAATTTAATTCCCAAAAGATTGAGAGAAAATTTCAAAAACTGAATGAGTTATAATTTTTTTAATTTTAGCCATTGAATTCATTTGAATAAGACGAACTTCATTCTACGAGATTGTAAAATGCGTTCGTTGGCGTTCCCCACGGCAACCACTTCAACGATGTCTGATGGAAAGCGAAAAAAAAAAACTTGAACGGAAAGAGAGACATCTGGTATTTAATGAGGTCACGTGTTTTTGCTACTGCGATTAAAAATTGCAATTTCGAAAAAGCTTCAGTTTTTCAATGCCGTACACTAAACTTGGTACAAAGAACTAACATCACAAGACAGCCTTGCAGTTCAAATTTCATAAATTTCATCGACTTTGCAAAAAATTTACATTTTAATTGGAAATTAAATTTTATTCTAATACGCGTATTTCAATTTCTAATTAGGATTAATTTATTTTTAATACATCATTCGAAAGACATTTTAAAGTTCTTTTATATTAGTCAAAGTTTTCATGATCGAAAATTTTCACCAGATTTACACGTTTTGAGGTGTCCTGAATCAATTTTCTTTTATGGCGCTGTAATATTTTCAATTTCTTTTGCATCTCAGCTAATTGAGTTAGACCGTTCAAAATTGGTATACGTAGGTTAATTAGGAGGGGCTGAAAGGGTGGGGAAGAATTAGGTGTATACCGCGTGCGATGCGCGCGAGATTTCACCCGATTTACACGTTTTGAGGGTTCCTGATTAGGGTTTCTTTTGTATTTCAGCTACTAATTAAAATAATTTCATTAGTAATACATCATTAGAACGCTTTTTTGATTTGGAATCGAACAGTGGAATACAGAAATTCGTACCGCCAGATGGCGCTGTAATATTTTCAAATTTCAATATTTCAATTTCTAATTATGACTAAATTATTTTTAATACATCATTCGAAAGATATTTTAAAGTTCTTTTATATTATCGAAAGTTTTCAGCAGATTTACACGTTTTGAGGTCTCCTGATTCAGTTTTCTTTTAGGGCGCTGTAATATTTTCAAATTTCAATATTTCAATTTCTAATTATGATTAAATTTTTTTTAATACATTATTCGAAA
Source organism: Salticus scenicus (assembly GCA_963930645.1). Lineage (NCBI taxonomy): Eukaryota > Metazoa > Arthropoda > Arachnida > Araneae > Salticidae > Salticus > Salticus scenicus. Next base: position 399,983,628 of record OZ005649.1, on the reverse strand, counting down.
GACATTTTAAAGTTCTTTTATATTATCAAAAGTTTTCACCAGATTTACACGTTTTGATGTGTCCTGAATTAGGTATCTTTTGTATCTCAGCTACTAATTAAAATAATTTCATAAGTAATACATCATTAGAAAGCTTTTTGGAATTGGAATCGAACAGTGGAATACAGAAATTTCTACCGCTAGATGGCGCTGTAATATTTTCAAATTTCAATATTTCAATTTCTAATTATGATTAAATTATTTTTAATACATCATTCGAAAGATATTTTAAAGTTCTTTTATATTATCGAAAGTTTTCACCAGATTTACACGTTTTGAGGTGTCGTGAATTAGTTTTTTTTTTTGTATCTCAGCTACTAATTAAAATAATTTCATAAGTAATACATCATTAGAAAGCTTTTTTGAATTGGAATCGAACAGTGGAATACAGAAATTTCTACCGCTAGATGGCGCTGTAATATTTTCAAATTTCAATATTTCAATTTCTAATTATGATTAAATTATTTTTAATACATCATTAGAAAGATATTTTAAAGTACTTTTATATTATCGAAGGTTTTCACCAGATTTACACGCTTTGAGGTGTCCTGATTACGTTTTTTTTTGCATCTCAGCCAATTGAGTTAGATCGTTCAAAATTGGTATACGTAGGTTAATTAAGAGGGCATGAAACAGTGGGGGAAGAAATAGGCGTGCACCGCGCGCGTATCCCCTAACTTGTGCACGCGCCGAACGCACGGGACTGCGCTGCCGGAGGCAGTGGGGACCCGGTGGGAGTTTTTACCCGATCAGAAATTTTTTTTTCAGGCACGAAGGGTCAGGGAAGGAATACGCGCGCGCAGCGGGTGTATCCCTTAAGCGCACGGGACTGCGCTGCCGAAGGCAGTGGGGACCCGGTCCGAATTTTTACCCGATGAGAAATGATTTTTTTAATTTTCTTAAGAATAAAATTTTGACGCAGCGCACGTATACCTCCACACGTGCGCGCGCAGCGCGCATGGATTTATAATATTTTCAATAGAAAATATTTTGTAGTGAACATAGATATTAGTATTACTTCTTCATTCCAAGCGTACCCAAGTGGGTACACTATTAAAATAATTAGTAATTTACTTATTATTTTTCCGGAAATATACGTTTAAAACCGATTGTATCAAATTAAATAAATTGAATGAGAATTATGAGAGCAAGGTATCAGGTGGTAGATCTAAGCATGCTGAAAGCTTATGCTTCTAGCAGTGGAAAACGGTGGTCTACCGAAAATGTTGACTCAGTGATGCCATATGATCGAAAATTATTTCCCCAAACAGGTCTTCAAATTTCCACAAATCAGGGGGGGTTTTTTCGAAAAAATCCCCAACTTGATTTCTACTAAAAAGAGAAAAAAAAAAAAAAAAAAAATATCAAGCAGATTTTTCCCCAAATGAAGGCGATTTTTGAAAAAAAAATTCCCAAATAACAATAAAGCCATTGAAAGTCTCTAGTCGTAAGGATAAATCATTACGTTGCCAACATTGACAGAAAGTTTGATTTGTCCCCAAGAATTTTAGAATTCCCTAAAAAAGTCCCCACAAACATTTGGTCCCCAAAATTGTTTCCAGAAGCCTCAAAAATCCCCAAAATGGGGACAAAATCCGCAATCTGGCATCACTGTGTTGACGATGCTTTTTTCCTGACTGAAAGTAATAGGACTCTGCTCCTAATGATAAAATAGTTTAGCATAATCTAAAAACAGCAGTTGTTACATTTGTCGACATTTCTTGTATTCGTCAAGATGCCAAAAGTAAAAATTAAGTATATGGAAACCAGAAACCATATTTATTTGCCAATTATTCGAATACTCTATTACACATTTCACAATTGATTATTTACTGTGTTGTTCAATAAATCAAAATTGTTTAATCGGCTGAGTGCAGCCACTCCAGATTTTTTTTTCTTTTATAATATTTTTCCAAATGTGCAGGTTAATAATATTTATTTGATATTCAGTAAGATTAAAAGTGTAGTGTGCTCTACTGCACAAGTGATTTTCCTTTCCCCCGCCTCCACCCTCGTTGATTTTGTAAATGACGCATTTAACGGCCCTCTTCACTTACCGTCGCCGGAAGCCCGAGCCAATGTTATTCTACGGGGAAATTTTCTTTACAAATAACTCATTAACTAATACATATTTTTAAATTCTGTTTTCACATTCTGAAAATTTCCAGCTGTTAAACTAACAAACCTTTTTAAATTTTTTTTTTTTTTTTTTTTTGAAATTGCAAAATGAAAAAATTTCACATATTGTAAATTCGTATTTTGCAGCTTCAAAATAAAATACAAAAAAATTAAAAAAATTATTTTTTAAAAAAGGTCCGTCCATTTAACAGCTGAGAATTTTCAGAATGTGAAAACAGAATTTAAAAATATGTATTAGTTAATAAGTTGTAAAGAAAAATTTCCTATAGAATAACATTAGCTTCGGCTTCCGGCGGCGGTGAGTGAAGAGGGCCCTCAACTATCAAAATTGTAATCCATACCTTTTAATGCAATTAAATGGCAATAAACGACACCGTTTGCCCACGAATTTACTAAAATAAAAGCTGACTATCGCTTCAGTAACCATGATATTTCAAATTGACCATTTTGGCACAATTGACGTCTTGCACGCAAAATGGCGTGATTGCCCGTTCGATGGTCAGCATTCTATAAAACGATATTTTACGATACCGGTAGCGACACTGGAATAATGCCGATCTTATCTTTCACACTTAGTACCTATTGTAAGATGCCCATCATCAAAATAAAAGGTCATCTAATAAAAGAAAAAAAAATCCTTTATGTGCTATCAGATTATGATCGGTGACATCCTTTAACGGTTTTTTCGTACAAGTCAAGGCAAAGAACGCACTCTCGAATGGAATCAAGTAAGCGTGACAAAATCATCCAACGTCTGTGATATACACTTCCGACAAAAATTGCTCACAGAATGAGAGAAAGAAAGAATTACCATTGTCCGCTCATCGTCACATTTTAAGGTTAAACTTTTGATTTGCGCGCGAAAAGATTGAAGCATTTAACCTGGCTATTCTTAAAACTAAGATTTAAAACACTTTCAAGATCTTTTAACCGACACATATACAAGGTTGCCGAAAATCCTTGACTGTGGCTTAATTCCTTAGATACTGATCTTAGAGAATGTTTAAACAGAATGTCTTAACAGAATGTTTAAAAGGTATTCTAACTTTTTAAAAATTTCTTTGAAACGAACGCATTTTAGAAATATTAAAAGAGTTTAGAGTTCTCTATAAAATGTTATTAAAATAATCGATACTTCAATAAATTTAATGAACATGAAGAAATCAATCATTGAAAATATATCATTCAACCTTTTTTTCTTCCCCCAAGCTTTTAACCAATTTTTTTTTCTTTAAAAATTAAAAAAGGCTGATGTATTGATTTTATTTATAGAAATGATTTCTATTATTTCAACTTTGTTTTATCTTCTTCGTACTATTTTAAATATTTTTATAGGACTGAAGGTAGGATGTGAAAAATTCAATATCCATATGAAACAGTTTTATATCATGTAAACAAAAGGGTTGTTCCTCAGCTGGGGAACATTTTCTACCTGTACACCAGCTACGCAAATATAGTGCTTGCGATTTATAAAAATTAAGTTAAAAAGGGAAAAAAAAAAATCTTGCAGCTGTTGCCCTCGAAATGAATGGAGGGAATTATTACACACGCACGTCCTGCGCGTGTGCAGCTGCTCCCTTTGGTATGCGCCACTTTTTTCCGCCGTGCTCCTGCTTTCATTCATCTGTTGCTTCCTCTTTCATCCGCACTATAAAACCAATGCAAACATTTTATGTATAAACTTATCAAAAGAAATTTTCTTTTGAAGGCGACCGCAAATATCAGAATAAAAATCAGAACTTCTGATACATTTGGTTTGAAATATATGGAATAATTTATACAAACATTAATGAAGCGTGATAAACATAGCGTGATTACTCTTAGCATACCGAGAATAATCTTTAAGTACACATTTTTTTTTTTTTTTTTTTCTATTTGACAAATAAATATCTAACAAACTTTTAACTATTTTATTTCTAACTGTAATCTTTACTTTCCGAACACTATAGTGAGGAAAGTATTGTAATCATGTCAAAAATCCGAATTTGAGATTTTGATGTTTCTATACGTTTCGAGGTCCCCTGAGTCCGTTTTCACTATTTTTACGATGTTGTATGTATGTATGTGTGTATGTCTGTGTGAGTGAACAAGCTAGCGTCTAAACGCTTTGTTCGAATAAACTGAAAGTTGGTACGTATATTGTAAGTCACCCTAGTACGAACCCTGTTGATTTTGGTGAATCTAGCACTTATAGTTTTTTTACAGGGACACCAGGAAAAATTCTTTATCATTATGGCCTATGGCCTATGGGGCCAAATTTTTAAAAGTTTGATAGCGTCTAAATGCCCTATTAAACTGAGCAAAAAATTTATACACATGTTAGGTCACAGTTACACCAACTGTATAGATTTTGGTAAATTTAGCACAAATTTTTAAAAGTGCGATAGCGTATAAATGCCTTATTCAATTGAGCTGAAAATTTATATGAATATTATAAATCACTGTTGCACTAAATATAAGCATTTTGGTGAATCTAGCATGTATGGGTTTTTACAGGGACACAAAGAAAAATTCTTTATCATTATGATCTATGGGCTCAAAGTTCAGTAGCGTTAAACAAAACATCGTGTAATATATGGAGAAAAATACTCAAACACTCTGTTAAGGTTTTCTCTCTTTTGTTTGTTTAACGACTTCTTTTTCTTTACTCTATCTACAGAACTGTTAATGACTCAATGTTCGGAAAGTCGAGTGGAGTCACTCCAGATTTTTTTTTTTTTTTTTTTTCTATTTGACAAATAAATATCTGACAAACTTTTAACTATTTTATTTCTAACTGTAATTTTTTGAAAGTTGTGTTCGGCCCAAATCACAAGAGGGGCGGGGCTTTAACTATTCCGATGAAAACTATAATGATGAAAGGATTATGGAAAATTAGAAATCAATATGACAGGTTATCCATCTTCAAAAAAAAAAAAAAACGAGTTTCCAGTAATAACCCTAGTTTTTCCGGATTGGTGTTAACCATATAGCTAATACTAATAAATTAAATTATCGGAAATGGTTATATTTAAAATGAAAACAAGGCGCAAAAGTAAATATCGTCTGATTTGTATAAATAGAGGACAGAAATGCGTGTTATGATAAATCAATATAAATTTAAATCTGTAACAACAAATTATATATACAATAACCGCCGCTTAATAAATCCACTGGTTAATAAAATCAGCCGCTTAATCTGATCAAATTGCCAGGACCGGAATCAAATCAACACAAATTACTTTTAAACCGGCCGCTTAATAAAATCAGCATCGCCGGTTAATAAACTCAAAAATATCTCCACAGCCACGAAAAATATCATTTACGCACACAATTTTTTTTTTTTTATTTACATTGTTTTATATATATATATATATATATGTGTGTGTGTGTATATAAAAGAAAAGAAATTAAAGCACAACAATCCCTCCATTATTGCTCATTGTCGAAGATTTTACACTTGCAGCACAGTTACAAACTAAACACCCCGCAACTTACCTCCGTAACAATTTCAAGGAACGTGTTCTTCAAAGCGCTGTAATAAGTTACAAATTTGATTTGAAATGATATTTCTTTTTCTAAGTATTAAAAGGCACTTTCTAGTTCTTATTTTAAAATTACTATAATTCATCAGGTTTAAACGAAAAGATTTTAAATTTATAAGAACAACGTGAACTTTTGGTAAAGTAATGATGATTTTCCTCAAATAAAAGCGCATGGGAGCTTGGAATGCATTTAGTTTATTTATATCGAAGAAACAATTAGTTATCTATTAAAAATTAATTTATATTGTTTACTAATTCCATTATTCGTCACCTTTTGAAGTTTCTTTCCAAATTCAGGGAAGTCATACCTTTTCCTTAAGGGTAGGAACGTTCGCCTGAAAAAAAAAAAAAAAAAATCAGCCGCTTAATAAAATCACTTTGGCTCAGAACGAATGTGATTTTAATAAGCGGCGGGAACTGTATGTATGTATATATATATATTCATATATATATAATAGTGATTTATTAAGCGTAGTAAAATCCAAGCAACAGATTCAAAATCACTGAAACTACAAAGACCAATAAGAATGAAAATATATATATCTATATATATATATTTAAGAGAAGCTCAGGAAGGCGAAAAAAATTTATCAGTGGATGAAATACACTAATGTAAAGAAACCAAATTTATTAATTAACAGCCTGCAAAACAAACGAAACAATAAACTAACTCAACAAAATCTTAACAGAAAAACTTAAACTGAAATGAAATTTATTAATAATTTTTTTAAACGTAGTAAAAGCCAAGCAAACAGAAGATTTAAGACTCCTGAAACCACATAAACCAATAAGAATAAAATTTCATCCTGTGAACACTTTTTGTTAATTATTGAAACAATTAATTTTACGTTTTGATTTTTGAAACAATAAATTTACTTGTTGATTTTTTAAATTTAACTTAATTTAACTTCAAATTTACCTTAATATTATTCCTAGATAGATAGTTGCTATTCAAATAATGTTGCCTTTACGTTAAAACGAGATGAAACCAAAACAAGAGAATCAAATATATATATACATTTAAAATTAAAACTGCTGCTATTGCGCATATATTTTGAATTTATGTTTATATATATATATATAAAGAAATACTTAGTGAGTTTTCTGAATTTCTTTCAAAGCCAATCATATAATACAAATTTTTCAGACATTTTTTATAATATTATAATGTACAAAATCAAACAATTTAATTTAAAAATTAATAAAAAGCCCAACAAAATTAAAACAAATACTCAATTAATTGCGACTTTTACAAATCAAATACTGAATAGTATTAACATTACGTCTATCATAAATGACAAAGAATGTCTGTTTCCAATTAAAGATTTAACTCTATCTCGTACCTTCAAATATCCTCTTCCTCTTGGCAGAAAGATATTCAATTGTAATTCTGTATCTAAGTCTACCTCTTTTACCAACACTGTAACATGTAAATGCAATGATTCTTCTTTCTCAAAATATATTGACAGAGATCATGGACACATTATGACTGGTAATCTCAATATTATTGATAATTCTCAATTTAAAAAAAATCATGGAATTTGGCACCAAATTTAGACTTCCAGTTAAACCTACCATTCCACAAATATTTCAACAGTTTTCTTATGACCTAGATTTATTTATTTATAAAATCTCTGTTACTCATAATAAACCTATTACCTACTTCACTCAACAATACTCAATGGAAAGTTTTAGGTTTACAAAAAATTAAAAATGCATTATTTCTCAATTATTCAAATCTGGTGTTTTTAAAAAAATCTGTACTTCTTAACTATCAAATCACTACAGGATGACTTTGTGATCACTTATGTTGACAAATCACCCAATAATTATGCCATTACATGTAAATCCTACTGTCTATTTTAAACTCTTCAGTCACTAATATTAACATCTTCAGCTTAACTAATAATAACCTTATTATTAATAACCGAAAAATTCATAATTACTATAAACTACTTAAACTCACCTTCAATAACTTTAATTATCCTTACACAGTTCTCATACCAAAGTTTCACAAATCTCCAATTAAATTTCGCGCTGTCACTATTGGGTGTAACACTTATAACAACAATGCTAATAAAGCTCTACTGGATATTCTAAAATAAATTTACACTTGCACTTGTAAAGTTGATAATTTACACTGTCTTAAAAATAGCTTTCAATTAATTCAATACATCAAATCGCTCGATTCAATAGACAATATTATGGCTTTTGACTTTCAAGATCTTTTCAATAATATTGAGTTATCAGATCTTAGTAATATCATTTACAATCTTTTTCAAGAATATAAAACTCAAATTAATCTTCCTCACAATTTTAAAACAAAAAATTTAAAACACTTCTTAACTTTGTTATCCATAATATAACCATCTTCCACAACAACAAAATCTATTTGCAAAAGTAGGAATCCCACAAGGGGTATGCAGCTCCAGTATTTTGGCAGATCTATACCTTCATTATTACGAAAAACAATTTTTCTATGATGATGTCCGGCTTTATTGATACATAGATCATATTATTGTATTTTATCTTAACAAGAAATCACAAAATACCTTTTCCTTTTATTATGCCTCTAACCTAAAGCTAACTCAAAATACTCAAAATAATCAGTCAATTAACTTTTTAGATCTAAAAATAATCTTTAATGGTAATAAAATTTACACAAATCTATTACGAACGGCAAGATTTTAGCTTTAAAGTAAACTTTTTTACACATTTTAATTCCTGTCTGCATTTTTCGGTATTTAGGAACATCATCATTAACCATTTATTTCGAATTAATAATTTATGCTTTCCAAAGTATAAAAACAAGAATATTAATAAATTGACCACAGCCACTGCTAAAATGGGCTTTCCTAAAAACTTTGTATTTTCTATTTTATATCCATAACCATATCTCTGTCCGTACATTTATAATATGTATATATATATATATATATATATATATATAGTGTACTTTTGTGTATCTTAATCAAAAAAATTATAAAACAATAAAAGACAATAAAAAAAGTGGAGGTTGGGTGGGCAGATGTTTGATTACGGGGGATGGGTGGTGGTGTTTGGCTGGGAATGAAAATTATATATATTTTAAAAAAAGAAAGAAGCAGAAGGCTTGTTGCATTTACCTTGTATTAATATGCATTCTTTCTTTTTTCTTTAAATGTTTAATTTCTTTTCATTGTTGAGTTGTCAATTATTTTTAAAAATTAGTAATCATACTCTTGCACACATGATAATCAATCAATGTATCAAGTGTGTACAGTGTATGAAATTGCGAACAAACAAACCCATGTTTTAAATGTTCTATTTTTAGCATTAATGTCTACAAAATATCTTTTCATATTGAATCGATGATGCTCTACAACTTTGTAATTTACTTTTTTCCCTTATCTCGAACCGTTTCCGAGACAGGAACGCTAACTCCACTGTTTCTTACCAGGTGGTGCTGTAAGCAGTTGAATCTCATTGTGCATGGCCACTTTATTTTGCGTTAATACCACTTTTATGACTATAGCTGACACCGTTTAACAGTTAAGAGTTAGGACTGACTTTTGTGTGCACCGTGTATTTTGTTTAGATCGTAAAGATATTGCAATAAAACCGATTTCAGACTAAGATTTTTTTTTTTTTTTTTTTTTTAATAGTATTAAAATCGAAACATCCATTAACAAGTTATGAACTAACAACAAAAAAAAAAAAAAAAAAAAACATACGGTTTGAATTGAGAACCCCCTCCTTTTAGAAGTCCGTTATTTAAAGATTAATATATAGTCACTTAGCATATTCTTTAATCACATTTCTTGCGACCATGGAAGCTTCTGCGCAAGTGCGGATTGAACGAGTCCATTGTTAAAATAAGGGTGACTGAGAGAAAACAAGCGATAAGGGAACACCGAATACCTGGATGTTTGCCAAATAACTATCTCTCGGCCAATTTTGCATCCCTCTAAACTTTTGGACTCGGCCTCACTGCTAGTCGTAGGAAACGTGGTCGTACAATATATGCATGTGAAAAGAACTACATAACCAACTTAAAATATTCTACGTAGACATTCTAGAACGATTGCTTCCTCCAATTTAGCACAAACAAAACGTGCTATAAAACTGCCACGCACCATTCCTATTACGCATGGAAATTCCACCATTGTTGCCATCGGTAAGTCGCAAAAAACTAGAAATAATTTTCCTGAAACAGAAATCTTTCTTTTGTGTGTATGACTTAATTTTATAACCAACTTTTACAATAAATCCACTTTGGCAATTTCGCGTTTAGTTTTTCCTTGAATGTAAAGAAAAAGGGTAACCATAAATCTTTTGCAAGCGTAATTGTGGGGTAGAAATAATTTACGCAAGCAAAGTATTACGCGGTAAGTAAGAGGTAAATTGGAAGACTGCGGTTAACGAAATTACTTTGTTTTTCCCTTTCTTTGGGCATTCATTACTGTCCGAGCGTGGCAGTCAAAAACAATGGGCCTTTTCAGTTTCTATCAATTTTATTATTCTCGAAGAAGACGAACGAGGGTTTTATCCCAAAATGGCGCGTGGTTTGTTTTGTTCTTTTTCGGCTGCATTGTTTTGCTTGTTGCAAAATTGTTTCGTTTAGTTACTCATAAATTTGAACACTCGAGTGTTTCAAATATTTTACACCTATGAATTAAAAAAAAAAAAAAATGCTATATAAATGCGTTTGAAACAAATTTTATTCTTATGGAACAAGGAATGTTTTAATGTTTGTGTTTCCATTTTTATGCCGGAAATTTCACTAAACACAAGAAATAAAAATCGTGCGATTCACATAGACTATAAAACACTTTATTCGAGTGTACTTGCCTATTTGCCTTTCTGTGTGTCTCACAATGTACCCTACTGAGATTTGATAACAACTTTAAAATATATTTTCCTTTAATTTAGGAGAAAATGTGTCACAAAAACTATTTTTATAGTTTTAGTTAAAAAAATAAATAAAATAATTTGCTCTCGAGTAGCCTTTTATACTGTCAGTAAATTACATACGAACTATATAAGTGCACTAAAAAATTAGAATAATAATAATAAAAATAATCTTGTGTGTCACTCACACGACTTTCTCTTACCCTGAAATTTAATACTATAAATACAGGTTGCAGATTAAGAGGTAAGATAACGAGTACTGTTATGTAAACCTGAGTTAAACAATTCATATTAGGCTTCTGAAGAGTTTTATATGATAATTAGTTCTGTGTGAGGGGGGCTACTGCTCCCCTCAACCCCCCATTTCATTAATGCACCTACATTTATATAGAATTTAATTCGGTTATTAAAAAAATAATTCTGTTTTTAAAAAAATATTTTTACTTTCTCTTACCCATAAGGTAGAGAAAGTATTGTTTTTGGGTCAAATTTTCGAATGCGAGATTTTGTTATATTTACACGTTTTGAGGTCCCCTGAATACGAAAATCATGTTTTTAGCAAATGGTCTGTGTGTATGTCTGTGTGTGTGTCTGTGTGTGTGTGTGTCTGTTATCAGCATATCTCAAAAACAAATTATCGCAGAAAGTTCAAACTTGGTATTCTAAATGTGTATCATATAGGGATGCTACATTAAGCTTTTCGTTAAGATCAAGCAAATGGTTCGTGTACAGGGACAATCAAGAGAATTCTAATACATTACGTCTATGGGGGAAATTGCAGGTAAGTAGAGGTTAACGTCTATAGACTGCACTAAACCAAATGAAACGAATATATATTTTTTGTAATATAGATAGTTAACTGGGGAAAAAATTTTGTGTATGTAGGAGCCTCGCCTCCCCCCCTGGGGGTGAAGTCCCCCCTCGAGGGGAGTAAATTTTCATGATGGGTATCTTTCAAAAGAGCTCGCCAATACCTTTAAAACGAATGGTTGAACCATCGATATGCGATAATTTAAAACAAAGTTATCGATTTTTTTTACTTTTAACGAAAAAAAAACTTTTTTTTTTTTTTTTTTTTTTTATATTGAGAATAAAATGGGCTTTTTTTTAGATATTTGGTGTTATACTACTTCTCTAATATGGAAATCGTCTGCATTATCATAAAAGATATATATTTTTTAATTATAATATTAATAAATTATTTTTTAAAAACAGAATTATTTTTTAATAACCGAATTAAATTCTATATAAATGTAGGTGCATTAATGAAACGGGGGGTTGAGGGGGGCGGTAGCCCCTCACACACAGAACTAATTTTCATATAAAACTTTTCAGAAGCCTAATCTGAATTGTTTAACGCAGGTTTACATAACAGTACTCGTTATCTTACCTTTTAATCTGCAACCTGTATTTATAGTAGTCAATTTGAGGGTAAGAGAAAGTCGTGTGGGTGACACACCAGATTATTTTTTATTATTATTTAAAAAAATTATCTTTTATGATAATGCAGACGATTTCCATATTAGAGAAGTAGTATAACACCAAATATCCAAAAAAAAGTCCATTTTATTCTCAATGTTAAAAAGAAAAAAAAAAAAAAAAGATTTTTTTTTTTTCTAAGTTTTTTTTTTTTTTTTTTTTTTTTTTTTGTTAAAAGTAAAAAAAATCGATAACTTTGTTTTAAATTATCGCAGATCGATGGTTCAATCATTCGTTTTAAAGGTATTGGTGAGCTCTTTTGAAAGATACCCATCATGAAAATTCACTCACTATATTTACTACTATATTACCACTATATTTACTACTATATTACCCCCCCCCCCCCGTTGGGGGGAGCCTTCCTCCCCAGGGGGGGAGGCGTGGCTTCTACATACACACACACACAAAAAAAAAAAAAATCCCAATTAGCTATCTCTATGACAAAAAATATATATTCGTTTTATTTGGTTTAGTGCAGTCTGTAGACGTTAAACTCTACTTACCTGCAATTTCCCCCATAGACGTAATGTGTTCGAATTCTCTTGATTGTCCCTGTACACGAAACATTTGCTTGATCTTAACGGAAAGCTTACTAGCATTCCTATATGATACACATTTAGAATACCAAGTTTGAACTTTCTGCGATAATTTGTTTTTGAGATATGCTGATAACAAACAGACACACACACAGACATACGCACAGACCATTTGCTAAAAACATGAAGGGTACCTCAAAACGTGTAAATATAACAAAATCTCGCGTTGGAAAATTTGACCCAAAAACAATACTTTCTCTACCTTATGGGTAAGAGAAAGTAAAAAGTTATATAACTTAAAATACACTCTCACCCATTTCCCCTACCAGCCAGTTATGAATATTCACCATAAAACAGGATTTTGTGCATCTTAATAATTTATGCTAATTCATTTCTTTATGCAATGTAAATGGTTATGAAATAGGTTTTAAAGAAACATTTCTCTTCGACCGCAAAGTATCCGAATTCTTTTGTAAATCAATGTATACACAAACTAGTAGTGCTATTCATAGCGTTTTTAATAGATAACATGCTCTACTGAGCTTAAAATTGGTTTCACGACATTTTAAAGATATTTCTAAAAATCAAAGCGCAAATCTAACTTAATACATTTTTCGCTGGTGTTGCGTTCAAGCAACACCAGATGTAATTGCGTTTAACAGTTAACTAAAAAAGATATTTTATATTAAGTATTGTTTTTAAGTAAAAAAGGATAGATGTTTACTTTATTAAAAAAAACTTTGATCTGAAAAATAATTTTATATTTAAAAGTAAATTTCGAACTTGAAGCACTCATCAATCCAAAACTTTTGAAAATCTTCATACTATTGTAATAAGTTTACATAACTTGTAAAAAAAAAAAAAAAAAAAAGTGTTTCATAATAAAATAATTACTTTTGGAGTCACCTGTAGTTTTTGCTGTTTTATGCTCCCTGAAGGAAATTTGCGTAAACATTTATTTGTATTCATTCTATACTCTTATTCCACTGAAGTTGTACAAATACAACACCCTGTATTTAGTAAGATGAGACTCATTTTAATAATTTTATTTTAAATTGTTATATAGGATCAAAATAATGAGTATTACTGTTATGTATTTAGAAGAAAATCATTATTTCTAGTTTTGCCCGTTAATGGGTTCAATCAGTCAAATCGAATTCATAGGTAAATTTTCGAAAGAGCTAATCATTTATGGTATGTATTTAAAACAAAGAAAACCACTAAAAACGGGAGACGTATTAATGGCCCTCTTCACTTACCGTCGCCGGAAGTCCGAGACAATGTTATTCTATGGGAATTTTTTCTTTACAAATAACTTATTAACTAATACATATTTTTGAACTCTGTTTTCATATTCAGAAAATTCCCAACTGTTCAATGGAATTTTTTAAAAATGTATTTTTTTAATTTTTAACATTTTATTTTGAAATTTCAAAATGAAAAAATTTCACATATTAAAAATTCGTATTTTGCAGCTTCAAAATAAAATATTAAAAATAAAAAATATACTTTTTTTAAAAAAAGGTGCGTCCATTGAACAGCTGGGAATTTTCAGAATTTGAAAACAGAGTTCAAAAATATGTATTAGTTAGTAAGTTATTTGTAAAGAAAAATTTCCCATAGAATAACATTAGCTTCGGCTTCCGGCGACGGTGAGTGAAGCGGGCCCTTAACGATCAATGCATTACTTTCAACTAAACCAATAAATGTATTTTTTTTTAAACAAAGTTTTCTTATTTGCATATTCCTGTCGCTCCAAACAAAACCGTACGAAATTTAACTTGCAAATCCACCTTCATTATTTCGACTGCACTAATGAGAGGTACAACAGTTCAATAAAAGCCGCAGCTGTTTCTATTCAAATTTCCCTTTGATGGATTATTCTGTGTGACACTTCCTGTGACTTCACTCCTTTTATATGGATAAAGGCACCTATGCACAGATTGTATCACACTTGTGGAAGACAGAAATACTTGTGTTTTAGATTCTGTTGTTTGCGACATAAACTAATAAGGTGGTGGTAAATTGAGCGACGTTCATTAACAGAATAACGTCCTAGTTAAAAAAAAAAAAAAAAAAAAAAAAAAATCTGGAGTGACTCCACTCGACTTTCCGAACATTGAGCAATTAACGGTTTTGTTGACAAAGTAAAGTAAGAGGAGTTGTTAAATAAACAAAAGAGAAAATTATAATAGGGTGTTTGGGTATTTTTCTTTATATAGTACACGATGTTTAATTGAACGCTATTTGACGAACCACGTACATCATAATGATAAAGAATAATTCATTGTGTCCCTGTAAAAACCTACAAATGCTAGATTCACCAAAATGCTTATAGTTAGTGCAACAGTGACTTATAATATTTATAAGTGCCACATTCTCCAAAATCTATACAGATTGAGTAACTGTGACCTATAGTATGTGTATAAATCTTTTGCTCAATTGAATAAGGCGTTTAGATGCTATCGCACTTTTAAGATTTTGGTCCCTAGGCCATAATGTTAAAGAATTTTTCTTTGTGTCCCTGTAAAAAAAAAAAAAAAAAAAAAAAACTGTACGTGCCAGATTTACCAAAATCAATAGGGTTCGTGCTATTGTGACTTGCAACATACTTACCAACTTACAGCTCATTCGAACAAAGCGTTTGGACGCTATCGTGTTCACACACACGCATACATACACACACACACATACAAACATCATCGTAAAAATAGTGGAAACGGACTCAGGGGACCTCAAAACGTATAGAAACACAAAAATCTCGAATTCGGATTTTTGACATGATTACAATACTTTCCTTACATACGTATGTTAGGAAAAAAAAATTGTAGTCTAAATTATTTGTATCTTTTCTAGTTTAAGGATTACCATTCCGGTAAAATAAATTTTTCTTAAGTTTTGTGAAATAAATTACTTGGTTATAATTTGTTTTAAATAGATAGCGAGCAGTGTTAGAACTGATTTCAGAAAGAGTAACTTGTAAAACACAACCGTATCAATTTTATATTCACCCTTATGTTCGAAAGTATTTTTTACTTTTTTCTATACTATTCAATAGAAGAAAGTATTGGATTCGTAAAAATTTTCGACCTCGGGTTTTGGATGGATTGACACGTTTTGAGAGCTGTACAACACGATTTGACCCTTTTTAGAAAATGCCTGCCTGTTTGTCTGTCAGTCTGTGTGTGTGTGTGTGACAAACTTTTGTGGCAACTGTATCTCAGGAACTACTTCACAGAATTTCATACAAATGGGTATGTAGTTGCACCTTGACATAAATGAGTGCCTATCAACTTTTGGTAAAAATTGTCTCACAGGTTGCGTTGTCATTCTGCTGCTTCTAAATTTTTAACAGGGTGATATAGGAAAAATTTTGTATAAATGTGCATAAAGAGAATTATTTTTTAGTAATCATTATGAAATTTACAAGAATTATTTATAATAGAGATAGTCAACTGGGAATTTTTTTTTTTTTTTTTTTTTTGTATGTGTAGGAGCCTCGCCACCCCCCCCTTGTGGGGGGGGGGGAAATTCTCCCCTCGAGGGAAGTAAATTTTCAAGATGGGTATCTTTCGTAAGGTCTCGTCAATACCTTTAAAACGAATGGTTGAACTATAAATCTGTGATAATTTAAAACAAAGTTATCGATTTTTTTTTTTTTTTTTTTTTTAACGAAATTTAACCAAACTTGATATTTAGTTGCCCCTTACAGGAACTAGTGCTGATTAGATTTGGGGATCAATCGCTCAACAGGTGGCGCTGTGATCGCATTTTTTTCTAAATTTTTAACATGGCAGTATAGGAAGAAATTTCGTATAAATGTACATAATGAGAATTATTCTTAACCTGTGATTGTAAAATTAATATGAATAGCAGTAGTTAATTTGAAAAAAAAAATTGTACCTGTGGGGGCATCGCTCCCCCCCCCCCCCCCTAAAAAAATTCGGAAAAAAAATAGTAATTTTTTTTTTTTTAATATTGTTATTGAGTGAATTTGTATAGAAAAATATAGAAGAAAGTATTGTGGTGGCCACAACATACTAGTTGTTTTTTTCTAACTTTAATAAAATATAAATTCTATGCATTGGGCTATGTATAAAATGTTTTAAAAACATTTTTCAAAACTTTAAGCATATAACCTCAGATATGTGACATTTGCGGGGAAGGACGTATTCACAGACAAAGTATTACTATAGTAAAAGTAAACTGGAATAAAAGATATAAAATTCTCTTTTTCAAACTTTTTTTTTTTTAGCTAATGCTTTTATTTTACCAATTTATTTTCCGTTACACTGGGAGAAAGTTTTTGTTTTGTTGTTAAAAAATGCTAGTAAACCTAGATTTTTTCACCATGAGGATTACTAGGAGAAATATAGGAATTACTTATCAAATGGAGTGAAAAATCCAATTACAATGCAGATCAGATGACTAATTGTAAATTAAATCTGATCTGGCGCTTGAAATATGTGAAAAAAGAGAAATGCAGGAGCACTCAATGGCAAGCTTTTCCCTGAAATTCCAATAGAATGATTTAACAGTTGAAAAATTAGATAAAGATGAAGCAAATGTTTTGTGGTTATAAAATAAAAGGTATTGATGTACA